>CM028129.1:949812500-952665000 GCA_016271365.2 Neoceratodus forsteri | reverse complement strand
TTGCCACTCTCCTGACCATTTTGCTAGTTTATCCAGATCTCTTCTCATTCTGCCCGCCCCATCTGGATCATCTACTCTGTTGCAGATCTTGGTGTCATCTGCAAACAGACAAGCCATACCCTCTACTCCATCTGCAAGGTCACTAATGAAGATGTTGAAGAGGACTGGCCCCAGAACTGATCCCTGAGGTACCCCACTTGTGACTTGCATCTCTTCTGACTGTATACCATTTACCACCACTCTCTGTTTTCTGTTCGTCAACCAGTTTGCCACCCAGTTGACCAACTTGACCCACCCGAGCCTACCCAGCTTATTTATCAATCTTCTTGTGGAACAGTGTCAAAAGCTTTGCTGAAGTCAAGGTAGGCGACATCAACTGCTCCCCTTGGTCCACCACTCTGGTTACCCAGTCAAAGAAATCTATGAGATTAGTTTGACGGGACCTTCCTTTGTAAACCCATGCTGTCTTGGATCCTGTGCCCCTATGGATTCCAGGTGTTGCACTATCCTTTCCTTAAGGAGTGCTCCATAATCTTGCCCACTACTGAGGTAAGACTGACTGGTCTGTAGTTCCCGCCTCCTCCCTGCTACCACTCTTGTGGAGTGGGATCACATGAGCCCTTCTCCAGTCTTCTGGGACCTCTTCTGTGCTCAGAGACTCACTAAACAGTTCTGCTAATGGCTCTGCTAGTTCCACCTTTAGCTCCTTTAGTACCCTGGGATGTATGCCATCAGCTCCCATTGCCTTATCCACCCTGAGCTTAGCAAGCTCTTGTAGGACTCTTTCTTTTGTGAAGGGAGTAGTGCTCACCTACCTCCCCCCTGTGTCCATGATGCTAAACTGTGGGCCCTGCCCTACCTTCTCTTCAGTAAATACTGAGCAAAAGTATCTATTTAGGATAGATGCCTTTACAGGGTCCTCCTCACATGCTCCCTTTTCTCTATTAAGCTTAGCAATACCCCCTCTGGACTTTCTCCTTTCACTAATGTATCTATAGAAAGTCTTGTCACCTTCTTTACTGTTCGTGCTAGTGTTTCTCAGTTTGGGACTTTGCCTGCCTTACTACCTTCCCTGCTTCCCTTAGGGCAGTTTGGTATGCCTCTCTATCTTCATCCCGCTGTGTTCCTTATATTTCCTGAAGGCCAGCCTTTGGCTCTGACCTTTTCTTCTACTGTATTTGAGAACCAAAGTGGTTTCCTTCTTCTTTTGCACTTCCTTTTCTGTCTAACACAATGGGATGTTGCTTCAAGCATTGCATCCTCAATGCTTGCCCACTTTGCCTGTACCCCCTCACCTGTGTTTCTTTTTGCCAGGGCTAGCTTAACTCTGTTGGCCATCTTATCAAAGTCAGCTCCTCTGAAGTCCCATATTTTTGCCTTGGAATGGGATGATTTAGATGTAGTAGCCAAATTATGGCATCCCTGATATCTTGTTCAATAGTCCTCTTTTTGTAATGTGAGTTTTGTATCCTGATAGTGGTATTCCATCAGGGGTACGTCTATCCTGAAAGCATGATCCTTTCTGCAGTATTTCCATGGCTCCATGCTTTAATGTGGAAGTTGATGCATTGTTCTGGTAGGTTCAGCAATGTGGTGTGTGTAATGTGAATTGTGTTTTATTGTACTTTCATGGCATAAGTTATGTTTTATTTCTTGGATGTTTCTTGGTCAAGCAGTGCCCTCTCTAATACATGACCCTGCAATGAACTGCATGTGTTGAAATGTGTGATTACTTCGGTGACTGTAATGTGTCTTACTGTGTGACACTCAGCTTCTCCTGTTTTAACCTACAGTTTTAAGCCACTTCTAATATGTTCCTTATTGTAATAAGTCTCAGAGATTCACTTCAGTGGTTTGTTTTCTTGAATGTTTATCTTTTTTTCCTGCCAGGACCTTTGTTTTCTGCACGGACTGTTCTGTCAGCGATATCATTTGTTTTTTAAGCATAAAGATGATGCCCTGTAGTGTCATGTAAAGTAACCCACTGTTTATTGTTTGTGTTTAACTGACTTCTTATTTTATGCATGTTTCTGTTGTGTTAAAAGTACAGCAGAAGTGGGGAGTCACGTGATGCGGGAGACCGAGTAGCTGGGTCCGCTTGAGCTCCGTCTTCTACTCCGCTAATCTGGTTAAAACTACCCAGTTAGAAGTGAAAGACCGATTGTGCTGTGCAGGATATCGTCGGAGGAGTGTGCCGAGAAGAGTTTTATGGAGGCAGATATGCGCAAGCAGCCCCAAAACACACCCCACCTGCAACACTCCGAGAAGGCGGCTAAAAGCTCAAGGCCTCGCCTCTGAGTTGGGTCACGGGAGAGTGCATGCAACCGGATGAACTGCTTTCCTGGCACGGTTTCTTGAAGAGATGGGTCCCTTGAAAATAACGATTTTGGAAGTTGCTGGTGAAGTTAAAATATAAATACAGCCATTGAAAACTTATCCAGGAGAACTACGACACCAAGCACGGTATTCTCGTTAGAAAAAGTAAAGACGATGGAGTCATTGGTAGTCAAATTAACACAGAAAATTCAAAAGTTAGAAAACAAGGTGGAGGATCTGGAAGGCCGAAGTCGGCGTAATAACGTCGTTGTCTTAGGACTACCTGAAAAAGCTGAGGCTAATAGCCTGATTGTGTTTGCTCAGAAACTGGCTGAAAAAATAGCAGGGTCTTCCCCTTATGGGCCTAAATACATAGTTGAGAGGGCACATATGGCGTTGTGCCCATTACCACCATCTGATCATCCACCAAGGCCATTCATAATAACATTTTTGAACTACCAGGAAAAGCAACTCTTGATTTCCAAGGCAAGGAGGACAAAGAAATATTCTGGGAAAGTACCTAAGCTAAGGATCGCCCAAGACCTTCCTTTAACAGCCAGACAGAAGAGAGCTGCCTATCATCCTGTCGTCAAGAAGCTGATACCTGCAGGGGTGAAGTTCAGGATGGGATACTCTGCGAGGCTTCAAGTGTATATTGGGAAGGAATGGAAATCTTTTGAATCTCCTGACTCAGCTGCACCGGCCTTGAAAGAGGCATTCCCCGATCTTTTCAAGGACACTTGAGCTAATCAGGGTCACATTCGTGGTTTCCTCTGGGAGCCTTAGCGCTGTTTTATTTTTGTGAAATGATGCTTTTTGTCTCTCAACTCGGGTTTGAACCCGGGTCCACCGGGGGGTCCATTTTGTTAAATCTCTCATCTTCAGGGTTCTGAAGCTGAGTGGTGTTATGCTATTAATTTTGGTTATTTGGTTTCATGAAGCAAATGCCCCTTGGCGACTGAAGATGGTTCTAGACTGTCTTTCGTATGGTTTCTAAGGACTGCATTTCGTAGAAAGAACACTACTTCTAACCAGTCTGGGACATCTTTTGTTTTTCAGGGCCTGGACTACATGATATTTGTGGGCCTTTTTCATTTTGGACACATGTGTTTGGACTTCTCAGTATATATTGGGACTTTCTTTTCGGGCACAAGGTAGTTTCTTAAGACATTTGAATCATGTTTGAATATTATTTGGTATTAGGGTCCATTTTTCTAATGGTATCTTGCAGTCTGGGTACCTTTCTGTATATTCTGTTCAGGTGGAGTAGTCGATGGAGGGGTGAAAGGCGGTGTATCCTGCTGTCATGGGCCACATTGAGATTTGGGGTGATAGTGGGCGGGGTTTGGTGGGGCTTATGGGACTATGGGGTTTTGAGATATGGCTGATTATTTGGTTTTGGGGGCCTCTGACTATTGGGGTTTGGGTTTCGGACACAAGGACTGGGGTTATATGGGTCAGGCAAGGTGGGCTAGAAGTTGGCAGTTAGCTTTTAGGCTATGGGTACTGATACCTGTATAAAATTTTGTATGTTGAATGTTAAGGGAGCTAGACATCGAGTCAAGCAATACAAGCTATTGAAATATTTGGAAATGGCTAGGGTTAAGATAGCATTCCTACAAGAAACACATTTATTACTTGAGGAAAGCAAATGTTTGAGAAAAGACAATTTGGAGAAATCTTTTCTTCTCAGGGTACCACAAAGAGTAAGGGTGTTTCGATTCTAGTACATAGGTCGATACCTTTTGTTTCCAATAAGGTTATCTCAGATAAGGATGGGAGGTTCGTATTCACTATTGGGAAGTTATATAGGAGGGAAGTATTGTTAGGATCGGTCTATGGGCCTAATTCGGACAATCAGGATTTTTTAATTAAATTACTGCAAAGGTTACTACCTTTTGCTCATTTGCCCATAATCTTAGGTGGGGACTTCAATGTGGCCCTGGATCCCACATTAGACAGGTCTTCAGGACTACGTATGTGTCTCTCCCCGGCTACCTTAGCTCTAACTGACTTATTGGTACGGTTGGGCCTAGCTGATGTGTGGAGGGTTCTGCACCCACAAGCCAAGGAATACTCCTTTTTTTCGCCAGTGCATAAGTCAGGCTTGAGAATAGACTACATACTCCTTTCTTGGGTCCTACTTAAAGGGGTTTTTACCGCTGAGATTGTGCCGGCCCCCTTGTCGGATCACTCGGTTGTGGAGGTTCTGATCTCGTTTCCATCGGCTTTGAGCAAAGGTAACAGGTGGAAAATTAACAACCAGTTACTCCGCCTACCCAAGGTTGTGCAGTGCTTAACTTTTCAGCTCGATGAATTTTTGGCCTTGAACTCTACTGAAGAAACTAGGCCTGACATACTTTGGGCAACTTTAAAGGTCTTCATGAGGGGCCTCCTTATCAGGCAGGCCACTATTATGAAAAAGGAAACCAATGTTTTAATGGTAGAGAAATTGAGAGTGATTAAGGAACTGCAGGCTTCATTGGTCTCTACTCCACAAGAGGAAATTGAGCTAAAGTTAACTAAGGTTAGGGATGAATACCTTGAATGCTGGGGATCAAGCTGAGCTGGCCATCATTAAAACCCAAGCTTTATACACAGATCAAGGAGAAGCCGGGCAGACTACTGGCAAGACGGTTAGCACAGCTGGAAGCATCTCGGCTCATTGAAGGAGTCAGATCGGGTAAAGATGGGTTGATTAAAACCACCCCAGAGGACATCGTCCTTGTTTTTCGTGATTATTATGAGGCATTGTACGGAGGTATGCAATCTCCCCCACAGCTGAGTGACATCCAGCAATTCCTAGACAGGATACCTCTTCCTAGTTTGGAGGGGGTGGACAGCAAGGTCTTGGTAGCAGACATTACTTATAATGAGATAGAGGATGCGATCAGAGCTCTACCAATGAATAAAACTCCTGGCCCTGATGGGTTCTCACTTAATTTTTATAAAACCTTTTCTTCCCAACTGATTCCGTTGCTGGCCGGCCTATACTGGTATATTTTATTGGGAGAGGAAGTGGATAAATACCTTTTTGAAGCTTTAATAGTGTTAATCCCCAAGCCTAATAAGTCACTTGAAAACCCAGGTAGTTATCCTTCATATCTTTACTTAACTACGATATTAAAATACTGGCAAAATTCTGGCTGAGTTGATAGCAAATTCCTGCCTCATTTGATAGGACAGGAACAAGTGGGTTTTATGAAGGAGCAGATCCTCAGCGGACCATTTCAGGGCGTTGTCTCCACATCTTCTCGGCCTCCGAGGAGGCCAGGCCTCAGGCCTTGGCCGTGCTCCTTGGATACCGAGAAAAGCGTTAAATAGAGTTCATTGGTCCTATCTTTACCAAGTGATGTTAAGGGTAGGTTTTCCGGAGCAGTTTGTCGGTTGGATTAAGGCCTTGTATTCAAACCGACGGCAAGAGTGACCTGTAATGGTGTTATATCTGAACCCTTTGTGTTAAAGGCAGGGACAAGGCAGGCTGTCCTTGTCTCCTTACTTTTAATCTTTATTTAGATCCCTTATTAGGTATATTGTCTTTAAAGACACGATTTTTGGGATCAGGTGAGACCAGACTATCAAGGCTACCGCTTTTAGTGGACGACCTCCTGATTTACTTATCAGATCCGGTCTCTTCTGTTCCTGTCCTATTAAACGTCATTAGGAATTTAGCCTAGTATCCAATTATAAGCTAAACCAGGACAAGACAGTAGTGTTCCTCTTTCTAACGGGTTTTTAAAAAGATATCATTGGATGGGTCTGGGTTGAATTCTAAATCTCTCAATTATTTGGGACTCTCCTTAACTGTAAATCCTGATCGTCTTCGGCACCTCAATCTGGATACTTTAGTTCGAATATCGATTTGGATATGAAAAGGTGGGCTCAATTTTCTCTATCACTTTGGGGCAGGATTAGCATAGTAAAATGAACATTTTCCCAGGCTTTTCTATCCATTATCTATGTTAAATATTCAACTCCCGATGGCTTGGTTCAGTAGAATTCATAAGTTAATAGCCAATTTCATCTGGAATTTTAAGAAGGCAAGGATGTCATATAATAAGCTGGCGCTAAAACCTATGGGGCCTCTCTGGCTTCCCCACTTGCACTATATTATTGGGCCACAGATTAACAAGTACAGCAGGTGGCTGGGCTCCTCTACTTCTGTTGGGCATAATGAATATGTCCCTCTCTGGTATGTTCTTGAACTCTCTATTATTAAGGGATTGGGTCTTAACCATGAGGCCTTGCTGTTTTCTCCCCCCCAGATTAGTTCCTCTCTCACGAGTCTCCCCCATTGGTGTTTCCCTCAGGATTCATGATCAAGTCTGCAGTTTTTTGAAATACGAATATAGGTTAGATGCGTCTCAGCCTCTCTGGCAGCCATACTGGTTGATTGGAGGGAAGTCGATTGGGTATAGATGGTTACCCGGCTTAGAAGATATTAGGTTGGGAGATTTTTGATGAGGATGGCAAGCTCTATATGACCCCCAGATACTCAGCAGGTTGAACCTACCGGTGGGTGAGTGTTTTAAGGTATTTCAGGTGCGTCACCTTATAGTTCAGAAGCTGGGACTAAATGGTTTTAAGCCTCCTAAGATAGATTTTTGGGATGCTATTAGACCTTTGGTGGGCACTCCGCATGCAATATCCAAAATATATGCATTACTTCTGAACTGGGCTTTCCCAGATGGTTTTTCTCCTCCTTCAGTTTGGGGCAGTGTTTTTCCTAATTTGGAGCTAGATTGGGCTCAGATATGGTCTAATTGTCATAGGTTTTTGAAGCAGGACCCTCTTAAATTAACCCAGTTCAAGATTTTACACAACATCTATTATTCTCCCCAGAAATTGCTTAATTTAAAAATGTTATCGGACTCTTGCTGTTTTAGGTGTGGGTCAGAGGGAGGAGATCTACTACATATATTTTGGCATTGTACCAAGATCGCTCAGTTATGGTCAGACATTAAAGAGAATGTGAGCCCCCTTCTGGGCCTAGATGAATTGTTTAAGCCAGAGATCTGCATATTAGGATATATGCCTGAGGTCTTTGTCACACAGAGAAAATTTCATATCTTTTTGATATCTATTTCAGTTAAGAGGCTCATGCTTAGACATTGGAAGGAAACTAATAGAATCCATTACTCTGAATGGTTATCTGAGCTTTTAGCCCTACTTAGGATAGAGAGCGAATAGCAATATTGCATGATCAGCTCCCTAAGTTTGAGAAAATTTGGTCTCCATTAGTTTGTGCCTATTCATGATTATTATGTATCAAACCTTTCTGTTTGTATAAGCTTTGTCTGCTAATGTCCATGATTTTTGTGTCTGGGGGAGGGGTGGGCATCGAGAGGCCCCGGGGGGGAGGACGGAGGAAGGGGGAGGCATTAATTTATGAGGTGCTCATTTACTCTTTTATGTTCACATCTACGTAAACTATGCTGTATTATGCACCTTGTGATACTTTGTATACGTAGAGTATCGCCTCTGTTCATCTTAAATTGTCAATAAAAAGTTAATGGCAAAAAAAAAAAAGTGACGTGGTTAAATGGGATGTCCACTTAATTGGGATGATCCCCATGGCACTGATTTTTGGCTAATGTTATTCAATGGGGCCAGCTTCTGTTTAATTGGGGTGGTCCTGTTGCTTAATTGGAATGATTATCTAGTCACAGGTGCAGGAAAAGGTGCTGAAAATGTAATCATGCCCCATTAAGTGCCCTGCATTTAAGTTGTTTCACATTCTCACCTGCTTAGTGTCTTTCTGGAGTATGTTTAGCATCTCTCTGGAGTGAGTTTGGTTTGCAGGATGGCATCTACAAACAACAACAAAAGAATCGATCTCCCACTGAGTAAGAAAATAAAAGTTATCAAGGCTTTACAGCTGCCCAACTCCTCTCTCTCTCTCAAAAGTTGCTAAGTGAAGCTAAGAGCTTTCAATTAAAGTTCAGTGTGTTGCTTTCACCAATTAATTAAAGATTAAATTAAGAGCCAAACCAAATACATTTTTACAAAAAGGAGCTGTAATCATAAAACGTATTGATATCCAGTACTTCTTGATGTTTTGTTTGTTTTCTCTGTTTAGTTCATTACTGTAATGTGTGTGTGTGTGTTTCATGAGCAAAATCTTTTCCAGTTGTGATGGAAAAAAAGGCTACTTCTGATAAATGAGATGGCTGCTTAAATGGGACGATAAGGTGTCCATGGAGGTGTCCCCTTTAAGCGGCTTCTACTGTATTGTAGCATGTTTTCTAAGGACAATGCCTGTGTGATTTTCTTTGACTGTCTGAAGTCAAGTTTATGTCTGCCCTCCTCTGATGTCCATTGTTGTTTCTCAATAGAGTGTGCATGTCATCCTCATGTGCATTTGGAGTACGTGGAAGATATGCTGCTGTGGTTTGTGTATGAATGTTACATTGGTCTTGTTCTTCCAGGTGTTTGTTAGTATGCACACCAGTACTATTTTTCAGTACCTCTGCGTATGGTACAAGGTGAGGTAAAAGACAGCTACATTTAGAACTTACTAAACATCAAACTGGGAAGAATACATGAAGGAATACATCAGGAAATACAAGGAAGTGACTATAACAGTAAGGGTAGCCAATGCATTGAGATAACTGAGTGTGGTCCAGGGGATCAAGGAAGGTGAAAAGCATTTATTTATGTATATAAGGGAGATGAGAAACAGTAAGGAGCACATTGATAGGATCCAGAATGGCAGTGGGTGGGTGTGTGGACAAGGAATCAGAGCAGGCAGAAGTACTCAATGAGTAGTTCTGTTTGGTATTCACCAAAGAGACAAATTGTCCTGTATGTAAGTGGAAGGGTCACATGGGAGTAAGTGTGCAGGAGATCCCAGCTGGGAAAGTCACCAATGGAATTGCAATGGAGGGTGTTAAGTCTCTGAGGGTTGACAAGGCACCTGGCTGGACTTTGATCATCTGAGAGTACTGAGATAGTTGGCAGTTATCCTTGTGTGGCCAGTGGTGGACATGTTTAACACCTGTCTGTAAACAGAATGTATATTCAGGGATTGGAGGGTGGTTCATGTGGTGCTCCTCTATAACAGAGGGCCAGAGGACAAATCTTGGAAGAATACACCAGTTGGCCTAACCTCAGTTGTGATACAGCTAATGCAGACTATCCTGAACGAAAGATTGGGAACATTTATGGAAGCCAATGATCTCCAAGATGGCAGCTACCATGTGTTTGCCTCTTGCAGATCCTGTAAGACAAACCTGGTGGACTTTTTCATTGTGTTACACAATCAGTGTGCAAGGGTCAAGTGGTGGATGTCCTATATCTAGATTTCTGCAAGGCCCTTGATTCTGTACCACATGGTAGGTGGAAGAGCAAATTAAGCAACCTAGAAACATGGAAGAAACTGGATAGATGGGTCATGAGCTATGTACATGATAGACAGCAGAAGGTAGTAGTGGGGGTTGAGGTATCTTCGCCCATGCCTGTAACAAAGTAGGGTCCCACAGGGCTTGGTGCTGGAACCAGTTCTGTTTAATGTTTTAATTACTGACATTGCAGAAGGTATATAGAGTTTGGTTAGTGTCCTCATCGATGATACCAAGATCCATGTTGAGTTTAATGGATTGGAAGGAGGTACAGTACTCCTGGAGGATTTGGGAAAAATGGATAAATGATCTAATACATGGCAACTTGGGTTGAATGACAAAAAGTTATAAGTGATATACTTGGCAGCCACGAAGTCTTGAAACAGTAACTGGTTGGTGGGAGTGCAGTTATCCAGCTCTAAGTAGGACAAGGATGTGGGTGTACTGTTGATAGCAGAAATGACCCAATCAGCCTAGTTCAGGAAAACAGTGGGTAAAGGTAATCAGAATGCTGGTGTGCATCATGAGGGTAATTACCCCTAGGGGAGTATAATTTATCATACCTCTGTTTAGGTCCCTTGTGAGGCCACACTTACAGCACTGCATGCAGTACTGGTCACACTACTTGAAAAATAACATCAAACTAGGTGATGTGGTTTAACTACAGGCAGCAAAAATGATCCTTTTATTGGGACATAAACTTTATGTGGAGAGGATGAGAGAGCTATACATGTATTCCCTTGAGAAGAGAAGGGAGAGAGGGGATATGATTCACATCTTTAAGTACTTGAGGGGTATGAACAGAGTAAGTATGGGATTTATTTTGCAATTAAAATGTGGAATGGAAACCAGGGGGCACAGCCCAAAGTTGTAAATAGGCAGATTATGGAGGGAAATGAGGAGGCACTGTTTCTCTCAAATTGTGGTGGCACAATAGAATGCACTGCCTGAGGAAGTGGTGATATCAATGTGAACAGTGGGAAGTTTTAAAAGGGGTTGGGACAGGATCAGAGGGATGGTTCACACCATGGGGGAGCATTGGGTGTGAGTGAAGAAAAACTGGCTAACATCAAGGGGTGGGGTTTGAGGTAAGGGTATAGTGAGCAGCTGTAGTGTTAAATAATGAAGTGCTGCACACTCCAGCACATGAGATGGTGCATAAAACCTGTATCTGTTGGTAACCTCATATGTGCAGAATACTTTCTCCTGCTTCGGAGGAAGTAATTGCTCTGTGATGTCATCATGTGCATCTCATTGTGATTATTGTCATATCTGTTTTATTCTAGGTTTTTCTGTGTTTGAAATGAATATTCTTATCCAGTCTTCATTCCAGAAGATGTTATGTGTTAATAAGAATGGTGTAATTCAAACCACTGTTGTCATCCAGTCATCTAACAGCACTGAAAAAAAAATGAAAGACGAGCTGCATCATTTAACGAAGGATGGGAAAGGATGTTTTTCAAGACAGGCTAAGAGATGTAACATCACAGATTTTATGTGTGAACATTATAGGAAGCCATGTGGATCATCAAGTGGTGACCCAACATGCTCAAGAGCAAATGCCTGTGTTGCTTATGTCTCCTTCCAAATATTAAAAGAGGAGAGTAATATGATTATGATTATCAGGGAAAAACTGAGTCATACTAGCCATGACATTTCTAACGTTCTTGAAAGATGAGTTAATGCTATTGATGAAACTCTGTTGAATCTCATTGAAGTTTGGCTAGCCTTAAACATGAGTAACAGTGAAATCCTTTTACGTGCAGCCTAGTGGTCTGAAATGAACGGTCATCATGATGTGCATGACTGGCTCTGTTACCTGACTCCTGATGATATTACAGGAATGCATCAGAGATGGAATATATCTAAAAGATTTGACTCTAATAATGCAGCAAGTGTGCATAAACTTGTCCATCCTGCACTTAAGGAGGATGTTGTCTTTTATAAGGCCTTGTCAAAGGTTAATGGAGATCCCCTTCATTGTGCCTGCAGTCTTCCTGGCAGAGGAGGGAGCTGGAACAGTGTGGTAAAAATACAGTTTTTGTCAATGCCACATATGGTGACATAACTGTTTATGGCTATGCATTATACACCATGCTGATACATAATGAACATGACCATGGTGTTCCTGTAGCATTCTTTGTCACAAGCTCTGAAAAGCAGGAGCAATTGCAGAAATCCATTCAGTCTGTACATTTAAGAGTACCCAATTTCTACCCGAGGTATTCTGAATATATGGCTGTTTTCTTGCATACTTATTGTAGTACCACATTCTGCTCTATGACGGGAAATGTTCACTTACTGGTTCTTTCAAAATGATACCTATATTTATTTTGTTAATTTAGTTATGAAATTGTTAATCCCATTTATTCACTTAATCTGTCATTCTGTAACAGCATGAGTGTGACTATAGTGACTATTTTTTTTTTCTCTGCAGTTACTTTAATGTTACACATTGCTTCTTCTATAAGTATCTTTTTTTCTTTTCATACAATGTCTTCATGTTTCTCCTTTAGAGCTTTTATGGTTGATAAAGACTGACTTTTAATTGGAGCACTACAAGCAGTGTTTCCTCGTTCTAATATTCTGCTGTGCTTGTTCCATGTTTTACAGGTAAACAGTTTTCTTTTTTTGTAAGTCATGTTACTTGAAGCTGGAGTATGTGGGGGCAGGACTAGAAATGGTGATCTGGATCAGGAACTGGCTGAGGGGGAGACAGCAAAGGGTGGTGGTAGGGGGTAACTCTCATCACCGAGAGTGGTGACAAGTGGGGTACCACAGGGATCTGTGCTGGCACCAGTACTGTTTGGGATTTTTATTGCAGATATCTCGATTGGGATCTGGAGCAAAATCAATCTGTTTGCAGATGATACCAAGATGGGAGCTGTGGTAGATGACATGGGGAGGAGGGGTTGCAGGAGGAACTGAATAAGCTACAGGAGTGGGCAGATAAATGGCAGCAGTGGTTCAACACTAAGAAGTGCAAGGTTCTGCACTTTGAAGCCTGGAACCAGGGGAGCAATTATCACTTAAATGGGGTCCAGTTGGGTTGCTCCACAGAAGAGAAGAACCTAGGGGCGATCATAAAAGGGAGCATGAACAAGTCTGTTCAATGCAGAAGGGAGGCGGCAAAAGGTTAAAAAAAAATGTTGTGTTTATAGCTAGAGGGATCTCCTCCAGAAGTAGGGAGGTTATCCTGCCTCTGTATAGCTCACTGGTCAGGCCCCACCTGGAGAACTGCATGCAATACTGGTGCCCATTCCTGAGGGAGGACATCAGATTGTTGAAGGGGATACAGCGTAGAGCTACAAAGATGATCCAGGGATTGGATGGCAAGCCATATGAGGAAAGGCTGGGGGAGTTGAATATGTACTCTCTGGAAGAGAGGAGGGGCATGGGAGATATGACTGAGTCCTTTAAGTACCTGTAGGGAATAAACAAAACTAATACAGTGCGGATTTTCCAGAGGAGAAAGAGGAGGGACACTAGATGACACCAAAATAGATTGGAGGGGGATAGATTCAGGAGAGAGATGAGAAGACATTTTTTCATGGAAAGAGTGGTGGAGAAGTGGAAATCCTTGCCAGGTGAGGTAATGACTTGCAAGATGGTATGCAGCTTTAAAAGGGGTTGAGATAGGGTAAGGGTAAGGAGTAATAGGATGGAGGGGGGAATGGAGGAGCAGCAGCATTATAAGGTGCTAGCTGCACACTCGAGCAGACTCAATAGACCGCAAGGCCTGTTTCTGCTCACATTTTTGTATCTTCATACATGTAATCATTGCTTCACAGCAAGGACAGTGGTTTACCGCATACGTGATGACATGGACAGAATCCCAGAACTCTGATTGGTCCACGGGAAAACGGCGCCAAAACAGAAACCGCATTTGTTCTTGTAGCACCTGTGATCTTGAGCCTTTAAAAGTTTCAGCCTCAGTAGCGTGGCTTCTACTTGCTTGCCTGCTTGATGCTGTGCTGATGGTGTCATCTAATTATTGCTGCTTTTTTGCTCCTCGTGCTTCTGCTTCTCAGTTCTGCTCCAATTCTTAAGTAATCACTAACCAGCGACCAAGGAATGTACCTGCAGTATTTGTACTTCATGTTAATGTTTCCAGTGATCAGTCAGAATGCATTTTTTTCCTTATCCGCTTATCCATGTGTGTGTGTAGTTTGCTGCAAAACCAGAGCATTGTATTTTGTTTTTCCCCGGCTACTGTCTCTTCTGCTGTGCTTGGTGTGCTGTGGTAAAGAATCAAAACTGAGTAATTACATCAGGAGCATTTGCGGTGTTTAGCATGGCAGTTTTTGGGTGTTTTCAGCAAGCTAGCAAATGAGTGAGAGGGCTGGCGGGAGGGTCATCAGTACCTGTACCCAGCTGCGACTGCCACCGAATTCTTGCTGAAAGCACAGGGGGTTGTTTTAGCTAGGCAGACCTCCATCCCAGTTGCCATTGAAGGAGCAGGATTGCATCATCAAGAAGGTAGGTGTATCCTCCCAGCACAAGTTGTCAAGACTAAGAAAGAAAGATTAATGTGGGGTATTGTTTTTGGACTGAAAATACTTCCATTTCTTAGCCTCGTTGATTGCATCTATACATGGTGGGGGGGCACCATCTTAGCCAGGTCTGAGATGACTGGGGGGGTTCAACTGATTCCATCTTAGTCAGGTTTCAGCTTGGGGTAATGTGTAAGAGTGGCATTTGGCAAGCCATCTACATTCATTTTGTTATTGTGAGATTTGCATCACTCACATATGGTGGCAAAATGTTGCTTTCTCTGAGGGGACACAGTGGGGTTGGGTGTGGAAACTGGTCACGTGTGGCTCCATTGGGGATGAGCCATGGGTTGGTGATATATTGGCAGTGGCATAGGGACACTGGACACTATGGTGGTGTGGGGAAGTAAGTGTGGTTTG
Source organism: Neoceratodus forsteri (assembly GCA_016271365.2). NCBI lineage: Eukaryota > Metazoa > Chordata > Ceratodontiformes > Ceratodontidae > Neoceratodus > Neoceratodus forsteri. The sequence goes on along the minus strand of CM028129.1, from coordinate 952,650,431 downwards.
AGGTGGGGGACACTGGACTTGGTGGAGTCAGATGGGGATACGGGGTGTTGGGGTGGGGTGGGGATGTTGGCATTGTGCATGGCAGTCCGTCACAGAGGAAAGAGTCACTGTGCCATTCGGACAGAGTGGAGAGTGTGGCAGTGCCAGTCTGTCGGGGTGGGGAGAGTGGTTGTGAGGGTCCATGGGGGGGGGGAGAGTGACTGTGCCAGTCTGCCGGAGTGGGGGAATGGATCTGCTGATCCACTGGGGTGGGGAGAGTGGCCATGCTGGTTCATTGGGGTGGGGATGGTGGCCATGCCAGTCTGTAGGGGTGAGGAGAGTGGCTGTGCCAGTCCATGGGGAAGGGGAGAGCAACTGCGCCAGTCTGCCGTGGTGGGGAATAGATCTGCTGGTCTCTTGGGGTGGGGAGAGTGGCTGTGCTGGTCTGTTGGGGTGGGGAGAGTGGCCGTGCTGGTCTGTTGGGTTGGGGAGAGTGGCCGTCCTGGTCCGTAGGGGTGGGGAGAGTGGCCGTGCCAGTCTGTGGGGGTGGGGAGAGTGACTGTACCAGTCTGCCTGGGTGGGGGAATGGATCTGCTGGTCTCTTGAGGTAGGTAGAGTGGACATACTTGTATGTTAGGGTGGGAAGAGTGGCCATGCCATTCTGTCAGGGTGGGCAGAATGGCCATGCTGGTCCATCGGGTTGGAGAGGGTGGACGTGCCAGTCCATGTGGGGGAGTGGATGTGGTGGTCTGTAGGGGTGGGGAGTGTGGCCATACTGGTCTCTAGGGGTGGGGAGATCTGCCGGTCCATCAGAGTGGGAAGGGTGGATGTGCCGGTCCATGGGGGAGAGTGGATGTGGTGGTCTGTAGGGGTGGGGAGAGTGGCTGTGCCAGTCTGCCTGGTTGGAGGAATGGGTCTGCTGGTCTCTTGGGGTGGGGAGAGTGGCCATACTGGTACATTAGGGTTGGGAGAGAGTGGCCGTGCCGATCTGTCAGGGTGGGGAGAGTGGCGGTACCATCAGTCGGGGTGGGGAAGGTGGACGTGCTGGTCTGCCGGGGTGGGGAGTGTGTCCTGGCTGCTTGTGAGTAGGGTCTGCACCAAAAGGCATACGAACCAGAGACTGAAGGAGCTTAATATGTATACCCTTGAGGTAAACAGGAAGACATGATAGAAAGTCCAAGAGGGTAGCAAGCATCTTTCGGAAAAATAAGCATTCAAGAACAAGGGGGCACAATCTGAAGATAGAGGGGGACTGCTCGGAGGTAATGTGAGGAACTATATTTTCACAGAGTATTGTAGATGCATGGAACTTCCATGTGCTGCACATTGCGTGCCCAGCCATGAATTACTGCCACAGGACTACTACTTTTCTATGTGCCTGGTAAGTTTTCATTTTTTTTTTTACATTTTTCGGAAAGCCATACTGCTGCTTTTATTTGAATGGGGAAAGTAAGGGATGCAAGATGTAGGGTGGAGGATGTGTGTGCATGGACTGTATGCTTAATGTAAACAAACAAATGAATAATGTTTTTGAAATGACACACATGCTGAAAGAAATGGTTCTTGCCTCTGGCCATAGTAGAGGGAGGGGCGGATGGGCAGAGTGGCACAGAACCAATTTCCCCAGCATGTATGCCAGTCTGCAGAGTTCATGCCATGCTACAGTGCTTGTTTGTTGATGGTCGGCTCAGGGACTGGCTGGACGGATTGGCACACATGCTGAAAAAATTGGTTCTGGCCTCTAAGGGAGGGGTGGATGGGCAGAGTAGTACAGAACCATTTTTCCCAGCATTTATGCCAGTCTGCCAGGTCTGTGACATTCTCCATTGGTTTGTTGGTTGAAGGTCTAGAGATGGGCAGGCTGGGGGGACTGGTTCACATGCAGGGAAAAATGGTTCTGGCCTCGGAGGAAGGGGTAAATGGGCAGAGTGGCACAGAACTATTTTTACCAGCATGCATGCCAGTCTGCCAGGTCCATGCCATGCTCCATTGGTTTGTTGGTTGATGGTCAGCAGATGGGCAGGCTGGGCAGACTGGTTCACATGCTGGGAAAAATGGTTCTGGCCTCGGATGAAGGGGAAAATGGGCAGAGTGGCAGAGAACTATTTTTTCCCAGCATGCATCCCAGTCTGCTGGGTCTGTGCTACACTCCATTGGTTTGTCAGTTGATGGTCGGCAGATGGGCAGGCTGGGCGGATTGGTTCACATGCTGGGAAAAATGGTTCTGGCCTCTGAGGAAGGGGTAAATGGGCAGAGTGGCACAGAACTATTTTTTCCCAGCATGCATGCCAGTCTGCTGGGTCCATGCCATGCTCCATTGGTTTGTTGGTTGATGGTTGGCAGATGGGCAGGCTGGGTGGACTGGTTCACATGCTGGGAAAAATGGTTCTGGCCTCTGAGGAAGGGGTAAATGGGCAGAGTGGCACAGAACTATTTTTTCCCAGCATGCATGCCAGTCTGCTGGGTCCATGCCATGCTCCATTGGTTTGTTGTTTGATGGTTGGCAGATGGGCAGGCTGGGCGGACTGGTTCACATGCTGGGAAAAATGGTTCTGGCCTCGGAGGAAGGGGTAAATGGGCAGAGTGGCAGAGAACTAATTTTTCCCAGCATGCATGCCAGTCTGCTGGGTCCATGCCATGCTCCATTGGTTTGTTGGTTGATGGTCAGCAGATGGGCAGGCTGGGCGGACTGGTTCACATGCTGGGAAAAATGGTTCTGGCCTCGGAGGAAGGGGTAAATGGGCAGAGTGGCACAGAACTATTTTTCCCAGCATGCATGCCAGTCTGCTAGGTCTGTGCCATGCTCCATTGATTTGTTGGTTGATGGTCGGCTGAGGGACAGGCATCCCCACTTCCATCTAGTTGATCCTTCCATCATTTTCAAGTAAACAATAGCAAAAAAAACTCTTTATCTGGTTCATCCTGCCGTTTCCCATCATATTCCTATAGCAGCTACACTTTCACTTTCTCGTTTAAATCTGTAGCGTGACTGATCGCTTTTAATAAAGTAAACTGAGGCGCTCCTGCATGTTTAAAATAAGCACTGTCCCGGTGGAAGTTAGATCTGTCTAGTTTTGTTCTATTCAAATTTGTGTCTGGTTTGGTTAAAAAGCTGCTGCTGGCAATGGGAAGAGAAGTGGAAGTGAGTCGCAGCTTCAGTGAACACATCATGAGCTCAAGCGACTGTTGCTATAGCAACACTCACTCAGGCTCACAATGTCTTCACTAAAGCTGCAACTCGCTTTCACTTCTCTTCCCATTGCTGGCAGCAGCTTTTTAAATTTGAACAGAACAAAACTAGACAGATCTAACTTATACCAGGACAGTGCTTATTGTAAACATGTAGCAGCTCCTCAGTTTACTATATTAAAACAAAGCGGTCACTCACACCACTGCTTGACACCAGCTCTGTCACTCTGCAACAACCATCAAAACTGAAGCTGCTTCTGAAAGTTGGAACATAAGTAAAAAGCAGCACAATCAACCAGATACAAATTTTTTTAAGTAAATATTTCTGAAAACCACACATTTTCTAGGCATATACAAAGACAGTGCCTCACTGTAAACCTGTGGAGAATTGCATTAAGTGAGACGTGGCAGGTTGTGTTGTAAGACAAAACAACCATTGTAGGGGTTGTATTGGAGGGGCCGAAAACTTACATTGTATAAACAGGACATGGCCTGACTGAAGATATCATATTTATCTTCATGAGAGGCCAATGACATCATATCTCACTCGTGGCTTCACCACTCATGAGATATCATGATATCATTGGCCTCTCGTGAAGATAAATATAATATCTTCAGTCAGGTCATGTCATATCCGATGTATGTCTCTTTTTTAACATTACTGTGTGGTTCGACAAGATGTTACATGACCTGTCTTCATTTAGCACCCTGTATACCCAAGTGGGGACTGGCTGTATGACAGACCTGGGTCCCAGGCTTGTGATGCTGCTGTTCCACATAACCCCCCCTCCCCACTGGGGTAGGGGGAAGGTGCGTTGTTTGGTTTTGTGGTGATTTTTTGGGCATGTGTCTTCACTGAAGAATGCACATTTTTCATTTGTTTCATTTGTCATTTCCTGTATTGTGCTGCCTGGGACCTGTTGCCTCTATCCTGGCTATCTTGAATTTAAACGTGGTGTAAAGTATTGTTGGGTGGTGTGCATATCTGTGTAGAAGAATACAGACACACACTCAGACAAAAATATTTATTAAACATCATCAAACTGAATCAACCATGTTTCATCTGAACCCAGAGGGCATCATCTGTGCAGTTGGAAATGTGGATTGTCCTCCTTAGTTCCCTTCATCAATGTTGGAGGACGCAGACATTGGATTACCTAGGGGATAAACAGACGGGTTATACTGTCGAACTGCATGTTAACAATTTTACCACTTTTATTAAATACATTTTCTATGTTGATCCTTTTACTGGAATTTCTAATGGAATATGTTGGAGGCCTGTCTTGATTTGTGCTTATAAAATTTAAAAGTTCTGAATAAAGAAGATGTTGCTGGGTGGGGGTGGGCCTTTGCAGCAACCTGGGCTACCACAACCAGGCCCACAACCCACTGTCTTATCATAGGTGATGCTAATAAAAACACCACCCAAGTATTTGCCTTTCAGTGGGTACTGTGTGGCAGTGAATGGGTATCGGGAGTGGTCATTCATACAAACTTCTCGTGGTGGCTTTTCTCCTAGGTGGTGTGGTGTAACTGCCTTGGCACCAGGGCAGTCCATGTCTGGATGGGGTTGGGGAACTAGAGATGGTGAGTTCTTAAAGAACTACTGGCCGAGGTGAAGCCCTGACCACTGTACAGATTGGGGCTTGCTTCATCTATCTTGTCCACCCCCCCCCGCAGGCACTATATTAAGTTAATAATCTTTGCACGTATTCACTCAAATTGTTTAATTCTCCAGTGCATCCAGCACATTAATTTAGGAGCTTGTGAACATCTCGCACGCTTGCTCATGAACTGATGATGCTACATTGCCCTTTCTTCAAGTGCTCTTATGCTTCAACATTGATGTTTTGTGCCCTTTTATTATAAATACCATGGTGTGTCTAGGCCACTATTGCCCTGCCAATTGAGAAAGGAGCAAGGCATTGTCATCACCTTGCAGTTTTAATAAGGAAAAGAGTGTGTCTTGTTCAGTAGCACCTTAATTAACATTCTGGGTGCTCCAGAGGATGTACCAATTGGTATAAGTGATCAGGTGCAAAGAATAATTTACCTATACTAACTGCAGGAGGGATAGGAGAGACAAAGCTCCAATCTGAACAGTTGTCATGGTTTCACCACTGACGGCAGAACTCCTTTCTTGAGTTTGAGCTCTGACATGAAATCTAAGAGGCTCCATTTTCATGAAGATAGCCAGAAAGTTCCCAATTTACTATTTTTGCAATTCTGGATTGGTTTATTCTTTGGCAGAGATTGTGTTTGTGTGTCTCTCCATTAGCATCCATTAGCATCCTCATTAATCACTTGAATTTTTTAAGTTGGATGCACTTTATTTACAAATAAACCAATTCAGGCATCTATATATCAGATAGGGACTGAACCGAAGGAGTCCACCTTGGAGTCTGGTGGTTCAGCTTATTTCACATCTGAGCTTGGACAGATTTGTACATGGCATTGGGCTGCAGTGCTGCACATGCTGCTGTCACACGAGGACAGGTGGGGGCTGCAGTGCTGCACATGTTGCCATCACACAGGGTGGGGGCTGCAGTGCTGCATATGCTGCCATTACACAGGGATGGGTGGGGACTGCAGTGCTGCCACTGTTGCCATCACATGGGATGGGTGGAGGCTGCAGTGCTGCTGTCAAATATTGATTGAGGAAAGACTGCAGTTTCCATTTTGCCTGGAGATAAAAGTTGAAGTGACTTCTAGGTGCTTTCAAGGCTGTGCTCGGCTACAGACTGTACTGCTGTTCAGCTCACACCCAACCCTGGCCTGTTGACTGATGTGGATGCCTGAACTCCAGACTGCTAACAGCAACATGTCCTGTCCGCTGAAAAGTAAGTTTATTTTGGATGTCTCATCATTCACTTTTTGGTCAAGACTGTCTGGTTCAGTTTCTTGGTCGGACATGGGGGCAACAGTAGCTATTTGAGGTAAAGTTTATTTTCAGGTGGTTAGTGACTGAATGGTTTGGAGTGTTGGTGGCAAGTTTGGCTGCAATGTAACTGCCCCACCATCAACCACAATTAAAATAATTAAAAACTACTTGCAGTGATACTGACACCAACCCTGGCTGGACACTTTTTCAGTGATGGCCCTTGTGGCAGTCCCTGAGAGTACCGCAACCCAGTCAGTGAGAAGTTGCCCAGGATGAGTGACTTGAATGAATGGACGGTGTCTGCATCAACATCCTCCTTGGAAGTGGGTTTTGTTAGTACAACCCACCAGATGTTGACCCAGAGCCCTTTTCCCCAAATGCAGACATGTGAGGATCTGCTGCTTTAAGTTTTATACAGCCTGGGTGGTTTGGCACAAAGGTGCTTCCTGTGAGTGGTGGTACATAGGGACTGAGGAGTATGGGTGGCAAGCAGGGCCATTGCAATAAGACCCTACCTATATGACCCTTTGCTTATGAACTTGGCTTTCAGGATAGGTGGCTGCAACCATGGCTATATTGGTAACACCTTAGTATTGGTGGCTTATAGACGAACTTTCAGGTTCTGTCTCCTGGCAGAGGAGGCAGATGGCATGTCTAACTAGGTGTTATTTACTTGTGCATGTGGGGGTGAGGTGTGTGTGTGTGTCCTTTATTTCGATAATCATTTTTTTTTCCTGATTTTAGGCTTCAACATTCCTGCTTGGTGTGAATTTCAGCTGGAAATAATCATCATCTCTAAAAGGTATGGTGAGGTCTTCATATTCATGTGTTTTTTCAAGTCTTAGTTTGTTTGAGCCAGGAAGACCGACAAAGGTCTTTGTGTAGTGCGGGCAGCAAGCCCGGTATCCTGTATGTCATCAGGATTTCTCATCAGCTGTGATTGGGGCTATAATCAGATGTCAGTATTCTACTTTTGCATTATATAGTCAAGCCTGTGACAGTTTCTGAGAACAGCTAGGTTTCTGTAGCTGCTCCTCTGGACTGTCATACATGGATTGAGCATGGATTAGCAGTGATATTCTAATTCTGGTATTGTTTTTTGTATGGATTGTGAGCTGCTGAAGTCAGCGTGTTTTCTGTAGCTGTTCTCCAGACTGTCATGCATGGGCAGAAATTATCTGTGCTATTTCAATACTTACTGTAGTAGTTCTGAAGCTTTAAGTAGTTCTAAAGCCTGTTTTTTATATCTCTCCAACTTGTGTTCCACTTTTTAGTTCTTTGGAGTCATCTGTACTACCCATTGTGATGACAACACCAAGCAAAATGGCAAAACTTTCCAGTGTCACTGCTAAGGACCGTGCATTGCAATTCAAGTTGTAAGGCATGTATGAGGACGGAGGGAAAATGTTTTGTCACTTTTGTGATCACCCCATTGACTATGTGAGGAAGGATACAGTGGTGGATCACTGCAAAAGTAAAAAACATATGAAGAATGCAAGCCAGAAGAATAGCAGCAGACAGGTGACACTTTACACCAGCTTTACTGCCACAACTTCTGCAGCTGCAGCATGGGAAAATACTGTATTGGGTGTATTTAGGACTTGATGTGGTGCAAATATACCCATTGAAAAGTTGGATCAATCATGCATAAGAGACTGGATGGGGGACAACGTTAAAGGAATTGGTGCCCTCCCAAAGGTATCCACCCTAAGGCAGAACTATTTGCCCAAATTGAGAAAGGAAATGGAGGACGGAATTTCACAGCTTGTGAAAGGGAAGGCATTCTCTGTAATGTGCGATGAGACAACAGATGCAGATGCCCACTGTATATTGAACATAATTTTTGTCATGCAGGGTGGAAAACCTATCATTGCAAACACAACAGAGTTGACAGTAGTGAACCACACCACTGTCACTCAAAGTGTTATAAAGACATTACAGCAACATGATGTGGAGATGGACCAAGTAGTCGCCTTCATCAGTGACAATGCGCGGTACATGGTGAAGTGCTTCAAAGAGGTTTTATATGGCCTTATTGGTGCCTATGTGATCCATGCTGGTTGCTGGGCACATGTGTTATCCTTGGTGGGAGACACATGAATTAACCATTTTGAACTGGTCAGTAAACTTGTGGCACTTGTAAAATACTCATTTCAGCAGTCACCCAAATTCAAGAGAGAGTACTTAGCATTCCTGGAGGGGCACAATGTAGAAAAGAAAATATTGCCTCCTGTTCCTGTCTTAATCCATTGGAACACTTGGTTTGAAACCGTTAAGTACCATTCACTTTACCTTCAGCATTTAAGAGACTTATTCCAGGAGGAAGCGAGTGATTGCAACTCCATGAATTCTTTGAGAAAACTTTTCCAAGACTGGTTTACAGAGCTGCATATTCACACAACCTTCATCGCTGAAAACTGCAGTGATCTCATCAGCACAATAGATCTTCTACAAAGGAAAGACAAACCCTTGACTATTACTATATTCAATGCACTACATTGAATAAAACAGAAATTTCAGATGGGAGTATCAAAAATGGAAGCATTTGGAGAAAGGACAGATGAATACTTGGCTACTCTTAGGCCATGGGTTAAGCAGGAGCAGATTGCAATTTTCCAAAAGGCATTTGGAGTAGCCCTAAACAAAATGGCAAAACACATGGAAACAAACCCAGCCATAGAGTTCTTGAAAGCCTGCCATATTTTGAACCCCTACAACCTTCCTAAATTGAGTAGGGACTTCACACACTACTCCAGTGACATTGGTGTATTTGGACTACACAAACAAACTGCACAACGAAATGACTGGGAGATGTATGTTGGGCAGGACGTAGGAGAGCTTACAGACATAATGGACTTTAATGTTGGCCAGTACTGGATTTCAGTGCAGCCACAATTAACAGTATTAGCCAAAGCCACTCTGCAAGCCATTTGGATACCTGTGTCAAGTGCCGATGTGGAAAGATCCTTTTCGGTCTTCGGACAGATCCACACAGACCAAAGACGCAACCTGCTAGTAGACAATATGAGATTGCTATCCCAGCTTATGTACAATAAGACAAAGGATTAGATTGGTGAACACTTTCTACAGAAGTTTTGCACATTTCATTTACTTACAGGGTGTAAACATTTTCAATAACTTTGTTAGCTTGTTTTCCATATTCCTTGCTGTCTGTGTGTGTGTTTGTGTGTGTGTGTGTGTGTGTATGTGTGTGTGTGTGTGTGTGTGTATATATTTATATATTGTTTTAGTTAATGTGTTTTTCACTGTATATATTTTGTCATACTGTATTGCACATTTTGCACATTTTCGTTTAGGTTTTGTTTATGCATTTTTCCTTGTGTGTTTCACTGTATATATTTTGTCATACTGTATTGCACATTTAGCACATTTTAGTTTATATTTTGTTTTTGCACAGTTTTCCACATTTCCTGTACCTTTGCACATTTGACACTTCAAGTATCTGTATTTAGGTTTTAGTTCACTTGTGTTTCAATATATATTCACTTTTCTGTATGCTGCACATTTTCAATTATGAATAGCTTGGGAGAAGACACCAGGAGAAAGGACTGCTGTGTGACTGGACTTCTCTACTGGGACTATATTGCCCTCCTTCCCTCCCCTCCCCCCCAGCCAAAGCTAGTTCTATTTTTATAGGCACAGGATTTGACTGACAACAGGACTCCTGTTTAGGGGCAGGAAGTGAGTGATCACAGAACCACCAAGGACCCACCATCCTACAAGGGCAAGAGTAGCTCTCCGGCCCCTCTGGCTGCTGGAGGTCTCTCTGAGCAAGTAAGTGGTCTACTGAGAATATAGGATATTCTTGTCTCAGAACAGGACAATCAGGAGGTTAAAGGGCACACAGGCAGAAAGTAAGGAGAGAAAGAAAAAAAAAAACAGAGGAAAGAGTAAGGATTGCAAACAGTTAAGGGGCCAGAAATAAGACATGATTGGAGTGGTGCAGTACAGTGGCTGTGGAGCAGCAGTCTTCCGGGAGATGTTCTGGAGGATGCGGTGTTGTCCCATCTGCAGGCACCTCTCTGGGTTGAGGAAGGAGGTTGCTCATCTCCAGGCTGAGTTGGCCAGGATTGTGGGACCTCCTCTTCCATCCAGGGACCACCAGTGCCACTGCCGTTGCCTCAGAGGTTGCCAAGAAAGAGGGTGGTTGGACCACAGTGGGCTCAGGGAGGGTGGGGTGGAGGAACAGAGGCCATCTCTCCCATTGTACCTCTCCACAATTCCTATGCCATTCTGGCAAAGTGTGGTTCCTCTATGGAGGCACCCACAGTGGAGACCAAGGAGGATGCTGGGAACCTCACAAAGAAGACCCACAGGAGGGTGGCAGGGGACCCTGCAGGGAAGGAAACAACTCCTGGTGGGGACTCTATTGTTAGGAAGGTAGAACTGGGGAGGAAGGAGAGGGAGGTAAGGTGCCTGCCTGGTGCCATGGCTTGAGGGACAGGGAGCTAACTCAGGATTGCGGAGCAGCTGCACAGGAGGATCTGGATGTCATTGTCCACCTAGGGACAAATGACCTGGCTAAGAAATGGATTAGAGAAGGCAGGAAGAGTTTGTGGAATTGGGAAGGGGCCTCAGTCAAGTAGCTTGCACGGTAACCTTCTCGGAGGTGCTACCCATCTATGGCATAGGAGAGGCTAGGGTGTTCCGCACCATGGGATTCAATCAGTGGTTGAAAAACTGGTGTGGAGCTCAGGGATCTGGCTTCATTGGGGACTGGGGGTCCACCTGGAGTGATGCAAGCCTATACTGGCATGATGGGCTGCATCTGTCTGGGAGGGGAACCAGGATCCTAGGTGATAGGTTTAAATGCTTCATTGGCAAGCTTTTAAACTAGCCAAGGGGGGAGGCACTGGAAAGGAGCAGGAAAATCCTAGCCCCCCCAAATAATCACAGTAGTAAGTGCGGCAAACACCAACATAGAGGTGTCAATAAGGAGAAGGGCAGGGGTAAATGGAGAAAGTGACAAAGGCAAGAAGGACAGGGATGGGGCAAAAGGGAGTAAGGCCATCAGGAAATGGAGGGTAATGAGCACCAATGCCTGTAGTCTGGGCAAAAAGCTCCCTGAACTGATGGCCTTAATGGAAGAGGGATGCCTGGATATTGTAGCAGTCACAGAAACATGGTACACAGAGAACCATGACTGGGATGTTAACATACCAGGTACATAACCTACAGGAGAGACAGGCAGGAGAAGAGGGGAGGAGTAGCTCTCTATGTAAAGGAAGGATAAAGCAACTGAACAAAAGAGTAAACAGGGAGGAAGGAGGCACTGTGGGTCACCTGGAGACTGGAAAGGGCAACACAATCTGCACAGGGGTTGTGTACAGACCCCCATGTCAGGGGGAAGGAATGGACCAGGATATGATGGAAGGCATTCTTAGAATGGCAGAGAAAGGGGAGATACTGTTGATGGGAGACCTGAATATGCCAGATGGTAAATGGAGCACATTTGCTGCAGCCACATCCAAGAGCAGGGCCATTCTTGATGCCCTACAGGTGGCAGGCATTGAAGCTACTAGTTTCGAACCCACTCATGAGGGAGAAATTCTAGACCTCATCTCAAACGGGGGCAGTGGGAGAGGATCTCAGATCTAGAAGTGGGTTGCCATCTGGGGACAAGTGACCATCAAACAGTGTGGTTCACGGTTAAACTCAGCTACAGAGTCAAGCCATACAAAAGTGAGGGTACTGGACTTCAGGAGGGCTGACTTTGGCAAGATGGGAGAGTGCCTCAGAAAAGCACTAGCAAACAGGCTAGAAGGAGTGTGGAGTAACAATGGGGAATTATCAAAACTGCCATCACAGAGGCAACAAGCCTTGTGTGAAGCAAATAAACAAATCAAAACGAAAGAAAAGTCACTATGGTTCTCAAAAGAGGTGGATGTGAAAGTCAGGAAGAAAAATATAGCATTCCGGAAGTATAAGGAAACACAGAAGGAGCAGGACAGAGAGCTGTACCAGTTAAGGCAGAAGGAAGCAGGGAGAGAAGTCAGAATAGCAAAGGCCCAAACTGAGGAAAAGATAGCCAACTCAGTTAAGAAGGGGGATAAAACCTTTTATAGGTACATCAGCGAGTGTAGAAAGACAAAGCGAGGAATAGTGAGGCTGAATAGAATGAGCGGTGGGTGGGCAGAGGGGGACAGTGAAAAAGCAGGAATACTGACCAAATATTTCTGCTCAGTATTCACAAAAGAGGAGGGGGAAGTGCCTAATCCAATTAACAGAAGCACTCTTGATGGGGGGTCGATCCCAGTCCTTTCACAGAAGAAAGGGTTCTGCAAGAACTCCTAAAACTGAAGGTGGACAAAGCAATGGGTCCTGATGGAATTCACCCAGAATTCTAAAAGAATTAAGGGAGGAACTAGTGAAACCACTGGCTACTCTTTTTAATAAATCATGGGAGGATGGTGTGGTACCCGAGGACTGGAGGAAGGTGGATGTGATTCCCCTTCACAAAAGTGGGTCCAAGACAGAGGCAGGAAACTACAGACCTGTCAGTCTGACCTCTGTGGAGAGTCACTTCTGAAGGAAAGAATAGTCGAGTACCTAGAGGCCAGTGGAGCACAGGACCCAAGGCAGCATGGGTTCACAGCGGGAAGGTCATGTCAGATGAATCTAATAGATTTCTTTGACTGGGTGACCAAAGCAGTAGACCAGGGAGAGGCTGTGGACATGGCCTACCTAGACTTTAGCAAGGCATTTGATACAGTCCCACACAAAAGATTAATAGTTAAATTAACCATCCTGGGAGTGGGACCCAGGATGGTAGCCTGGGTAAAACATTGGCTGGACAACAGGACACAGAAGGTAATTGTAAATGGAGTCCACTCTGAAGAAAGTGGGGTTACTAGTGGGGTACCGCAGGGTTCAGTATTGGGTCCAGTCCTTTTAATGTCTTCATCAGTGACATTGCAGAGGACTGGAAGGAAAAGTATGCCTTTTGCAGATGACACAAAGATCTGCAACAGGGTTGATACACAAGGAGGCGTTGAAAGGATGAAAAGGGACTTGGCAAGGTTGGAGGAATGGTCAGAAGTATGGCAGCTAGGATTCAATGCAAAGAAGTGCAAAATAATGCACCTGGGAAACAAGAACCAGGAGAAGAATACACAATGGGTGGGGAGGTAGTAACAACAACAAAAAAGGAAAGGGACCTGGGGGTAATCATATCAGATGACCTTAAGGTTAGCAAGCAATGTGAGAAGGCAGTAGGGAGGGCTGGGGTATACTGGGATGTATAGGAGAGGCATCATCAGCAGAAAACAGGAAGTTGTTATCCCTCTGTACAGACAGTTGGTGAGACCACATCTGAGTACTGTGCCCAGTTCTGGAGACCCCATCTCCGCAAGGACATAGACAGGATAGAGGCAGTCCAGAGGAGGGCAAGCAAAATTGCAGGGTCTGCAAGAGAAGCCGTATGAGGAGAGACTAAAGGAGCTTAACATGTATACCCTTGAGGAAAGAAGGAGAGGGGGATGATAGAAACTTTAAGTACCTCAGTGGAATCAACAAAGTCCAAGAGGGTAGCATCTTTCAGAAAAAGAGACTTGCAAGAACAAGGGGACACAATTTAAAGATAGAAGGTGGCGGTTCAGGGGCAATGTGAGGAAGTATTATTTCACAGACAGGGTAGTGGATGCATGGAACAGCCTTCCTGAGGAGGTTGTGGGGTCTAAAACTGTGGGAGAATTCAAGAATGCATGGGACAGACATAAGGCAATTCTTGTGGGGGTAGGAAGAAATAGGCTGTTGGTTAACTAGGATCTGCGGCCTATCCTGTAGGTAGGGAAATGGGCAGACTAGATGGGCCTAGCGGTCCTTATCTGCCGTCAAAGTCTATGTTTCTATGTTTTGTTTTTGTTCACATTTTTCAGCTGTTGTACTTGTATATTGTTTTTGATTTGCAATATGTGCACTCTTTATAAACTACTTTTCTTGAAATGCTGTACTTGCTTTTATTGACGTCATTAACATTTCTTGGGATGAGAACTTACGAGAAAGGTCAAGTGGGTGGGAACTTAGTCTGCATTGTGTGGTGACTCGTGGCAATCTCTAATGGCTAGTTCCTTTTCATTTATCCGGGTGTCCTGCAATCTAATATTTTGTATTGTCACACCTGAGGGATATGGGCTGCAGAGCTTTACCACCATGTTACTGACAACACAAAGGAAGGATGGAGGCCACAGTGCTGCCGCCATTGCACAGGAGGGAGGAGAGCCACCGTGCTGTTGCTGCCATCACACTGGAGGGATGGGGGCTGCAGGGCTACTGCCAATCACACCAGAGGGAGGGGTCCACAATACTGCTGGCCCCATTGCATCAGAAGGATATGGGGCATTAGTGGTCCTGTCATTATACTGTATGAGAGGGATAGGGGATATAGTGTGCCTTGCTGCCGTCACACATTGTAGCTTCTAAAATAACTTGATAGCTACAAGTGCAGATATGCAACAGCAGATGTAGAAATGTGAAAATGCATGCTAGCAGAGCAAAAAAATGGTTAAATATAGGTAAAAACTGATTTTGAACTTGCAGACACCAGTGACAATACCGGTTTTGTCAATCTGCAAAATGGAATTTGCCTTTTCTCTATCACAGTAAACCACTGTCCCTGCTTCACAGGTATACATCATCAATGTCGTGCTTTCATTATTATTAGGCAGTACAGAGGTGGCTGAAGAAGAAAGACTCCACAGCGTGTGGGCCTTCAAATATGGCCTTGCGTAATGAAGTCATGAAGGAAATGTACATTTTGAAGAATTGTCACACTATAAGTATGTGCCTTCCTGAATTTCACTCGAGCTGACTATTGAGTTGCTTGTCACTGTGTTAGCTCTGCATGCTTTCTGCCTTTGAATAATTCTCTAATGATTGTTATGTGATTGCCTCATCATATTGCTTATCTTTATTATTTATTATCATTTTTATTATAATCTGTTACCGACTGGTCTGTTTTAGTACATATGATGCTGATAAGTCATTCATCACTACACAGCTGTTGAAGTACAGTGAAGGTGTGTTTTCTTTTGTTGGTAATAGTAACTCAAGCACACTAATACCAGTAATGATGGTTTTCATGTTTTGGTGGTGACTTTTGGTGTTAAACTACTTTTTCAGTGTGTCTTGCCATGCACATAGTGCATCTTAGTTATAGTAGACTCCCACATTTTTGACAACCACTAGTAAATGACAATTTACATTACTTTTACAGTACTGTTTAACATCATTTAATGTCACTGGCTTAATACGTGTCCTTCTGTCACTTGGCACATATCTTACTGATGATGTGCTCTTTGTGAGTATTGCCATGTAATTGAAAAGTATACTGCCAATGTTGTAACAGTTTACTGTTTTCTTATTAGGTGTGTCCCTTTACTACTCCTTTACTTGTGCCATGTTTCATCTCCACATGATACTGAACATGAATTTTGTGCCATCCATTTACAGTGTCTGAAGGATAATTTTCTTTTTATTCTCCATAGTGTGACTTGCATTAGTCTGCAATATGAAAATGGTTTTCATGGCTTTCATGAGCCTGTATACCCCAATAGTGACTGTCCACACACCGCATGTTTCTTCCAATGTCTGGTTTTGTCACTGATACATGATGGGACTGCTTGACATCAAATGTTGCAATATTTTTTTATTTATGAGATGGTGTCATAGGTACTCTCTTTGCTCACCAATCTATTCTGCTATTCGACACTTTGCTAGGAAGAAGAATTTGAAAATGAGATCATCGCAATGACACAGAAATCCTTTCCTCCACCAGTTTTGAGCTATCTTCAGAAGAACTGGGTGCCCTGTGGTAAAATGTGGTCCAACTTTGGCAGAAGATTATATCATGAGGACTCAGAAACCAACAACATTTCTGAAAGGTTTCTGTCATGAGTAATTGTCGTTATACAAGGCATGCAGTGATGCTACAGTAATTCAGTAATGCATATTATATGCATATTATTATTATATAAATTTCTGAAGGACCATGGTATTAGAGCAGAGTTGGGACTGGTGTATAAGGAAAGGACCTATCACTTAAGAAGGCATGATAGGCAACTGAGTGAAGAATTACGCAGGACTGAGTTAAGGAAAAGGTGTTTTAAGTGTCGAACAATAAGGACATGGAATGGACTGCCCCAGGAGGTGGTGGAGGCAGAAAGCTTAGACTGTTTTAAGCAGAGATTAGACAGGTGTCTAGAAGAAGTTGGTGGCTTTCGCCACTACCACTGAATTGTGGGGAAAATCTTTATGGGCTATGCCTTCTGATTTTCTAATTTATCCAGTATGAACTCCAGTATGAAGATGTTGTGTATCATACAAATACTAAGACCTACTTATGTAGAAATTGTTGCCACTTACTGTACAGTAAGTACTTCTGTATTAATGAATTGCATCAAGTTTTATTGTAGCGTCCCATTGTACAACATTATCGATGCATGCTATTATGTAACTCTTCTCTCCCTCCCCAACACTTGCTGTACACCTCTTCCTAGGTGTTCTCCATTCCTGCTGTCACACTGTGTTATGCCTGGACACCGTGCTCTATGAAGAACTGCTCCTTCATATTTCTTGTGCTCCTTCCCTTGTCATGCTTTTTACTGTGAATGCCTTGCAATTGATCCTGATGATGTGCACCTTTCAATTTTGCTGATGCTTCTATATCATATAGAAACATAGAAACATAGAAGTTGATGGCAGATAAGGCCCATCCAGTCTGCCCATTTCTTTTTCTACCTTATGAATGTGCCATCAGCCTTTGCTCTGACAGTGGCCTATCTATTCATACTCATTTGTATTGCTCCCTTATGCCTATCCCATGCCTGTTTGAAGCCCTGCACTGTATTCATAGTCACCACTTCTTGAGGTAGGCCATTTCATGCATCCATCATATGCCCCAGACTTTCCTCTGTTGTGGATATTGTTTCATTAATGTCTTCATCCTGCAAATTTTGCCCATTTCAGGTAGCCGTGTACCATGTGCTGTTGATCTCTAAGGTACCACCTGCTGTCTCCATGTGACTGTGTAGCTGGCACCTCCATAGCTGTGGACATCATCCCATGGGTGTGTGTCATTCCTCAGCAATGGAACTCCTCATCTCTTTCTGTATATTCTTCTGTATGCACTCTAAGAATATGCATGCCTTCAGTAATGTCAGATTACTCTGCTTACTTAGTTACCTTCATGAGACACCACTACTATGATTCTGTGTGTCTCTTTGGTGGTGTTTCTCACTTTACTTACAGTGCTCACGTAGCCATGATACAACCGTCTTAAGCAAAATGCTTTACTTTTTAAATATATGTTGTTCGGTGAAGAACACATGTGAAACACATCATCTTTGACCAGACTTCTGCATACTCTCTCTTATGTTACTCCCTCCATATCACAAAGTCTTTTTCAGTTGTGTTAACTGTATGGGATGCTGTTTCTACTATTGCCCAAAAGTTATATTGGTCTTTGTTGCTCTTCATCAATGTCGGTAACAGACATTGAATTGGATGGACCAAATACTCAGCTGTGAGGGACCTTGCTGCTCACCTTGGCTGTTTCAATGGTAAAGCTCAAATCCACCACCCAGTCAGTGGTGTTGCCTGACTCCTTTGTTACACACTTACAATGTCCTGATCTAGTGTCACACTGTCTTCTTTCTGTACCACTCCATGTTTTGCAATGTTGTTGAAGGAATTTTTGCATTTCTGGTATGCATTGACTACAGTCTTCCTTGTTTTTCTAACATGCATATGCATTGCAACAAGGTTACTATGCTTGCTTCTCAGCATCTACCCCCTTGTCATAAAAAAATAAAATGCATCACTGACAATACAGCTGGCAATCCTCTCTTTCATGGCTTATACACTGATATTGCCTGCTAAGAAGCACAGGCTGACAGCTATTTAAGTTCATGATTCTATAATAAACTACATAATTTGTGTATTCTGTTGACTGTTTTGCTTGTTGTGACACTATTTCTTCTTTCATCTTTGCAGGTTTTCTGTACTTTGAAGTTTCCGTTTATGAATAGTAACAGTAACCATCGTCTGGATGACCTTCTGTATCTGTTGTCTAATAAAATCTTGACCTATTTCACATACTTGGACATGCTGCAGCAGTCTGGCTGTGTGAAAAATGATCATTTTCAGAAAAAATGCAGAAGTGAAGAACACCGCTGAGGAAATGACCAATGAGAATTGGGACCAAAAAATTCATTGACTGTCGGACTTTATTACTGAGGTGACAAGTCATTCAGTGTTAAATATAAAATATGCTGTCATATTACTTGAATATATCTGTGATTGTGTTGTTGGTGGGATTAGCCAGAAATGTAAACATTTGACTTTGTTGGAATTGATATTACAAAGAGGAGAACTTGGAGAACAGGCAAGCAGCACCCTGTTCAAAAAGGCGGGCCAGTATCTGTATGATACTAAGTGCTTTGCACTGGAAGACACATAGTTGAGAGCAACAAGTCCCTTCTGTGGATTTACCAGTGTTGTTGATATCTTGCTACAGAGATGCACATGTATTGCCAGCTGTTTTGAGGTCACTTGTGCCTGTATTCATTTGATGCATACAGTCAAGGAGTCTACTGAACCTGATGCCGACTTGGTACCCATGGACCTGCCTGAACTTGATGCCGACTTGGTAACCCTGGACTTACCATAAGCAGAACTTGTCTCCCTCTGCAGTCCTAAACAACCACCTCAGGAAAATTACATGATGTTGAAGTGCTGCTCCCTTACAGAGACACTGTATCAAGACAGTCAAATCAGCTGAATTCAGAGGTAGTAAGACATTGTATTCTCTTCTTCAAGAGGCCCACAGAATTGCATTTGGGACATACACACCCAAGAATAGGAGGAAGAAGATAGTGCCTCTACATCCGTATCATAAATCACTGAAGAGAGCATGTGTCACTCCTATGTCTCCTCCAGAGCATAAGTATACTGCTCAGTATGGCAGATTGCATGCATGGTGTTCAAAAGGTCAACAGAGAGGCAATACCTTCTGTCCAGTCAAAAGGTTATTTTCCCAGGTAAGAAAAACTCCCAGGCTGAAAAGGCAGATGTATGACTACACCTAACACAGTAGGCATTCTTTCACTGTATGTGGAAGGAAAAAAAATGATTTGCACAACTGAGAGGTTATTCCACATGAAAAAGTTCAGTACACCATGTACGGTATATACCCTCCACCCTGAACAGCAATTGCTGTAGTGACACACACATTTTCCCATATTTGCAGACCGTTTATAGATGTTCACTTCCATAAATACAAGATTAATGTCATTTTGTTCCATGCATTCTTTGAAAGCAAGACTAAATGCTGAAACATCATGTCCAGTGTAGGGGTATGAGTGATTATTCTAAGGTGTTGCTCTATCTGGAATGAGTCCTTATCTGTCTTCCAAGTTATGCTTGTCATTGTTGTGCAAGTATTCTCCTTTACCAGGAACACTTGCTTTGTTGAATTATTGTTTGGTATGCTGTGTATCATAACTACTTTATGTTCAAAAAGAGGGGGCACACAGTGTCTTGTCCTCATTTTTATTTGACTATCTGAGTCATAAGGCTGTGCCCTTTTCCTGTCTTGATGCAATGGTTCAGTTGCAGAGTGCCACAGATGAATGAATACTCTCATGTGTGTACTTCAAGATGAATCCTGTCTCCTGCTATGTCAGTTTGGTTTCATGGACTGCATGAGTTGAACTTTCACTGATTGTCAGACAATTTTGTGTAATATAGCTTACAACTGTGAAAGTAATTACAAGTGCTACAGAAATTGAGTGGTGTTCCAATAGCATACTGTTATCATAAGTGTAGATAATTAGTTGGAGTCTGGGGGATGGGGGGACAAATACAGTATTGTTATCTCCCATTATGTTTACCAGCATATGTCTTAGTCAAACTCTTTTACCATGCCAGTAGTGGTACTACTTTTCCACATTGTGCCAGGAGCACAAGGTAAAGTGCAAGCTGCCATTGTACTGAGTGGCCCACCCAACAGTTACATCATCCTGTGATGTAAAGTACTCATAGTGTCATGCTCCCTAACTGTGATGATATTTAATGTCATTTGTGCAGTCATATTTCTTAATTTTTCAGTACTGTGTCGATGTTGTGCACATATTACTTATACCAATCCAGGGAGATTTCTTCTCAACTGAGCAGCTGTTCCAAAAAGACAAAATTGTATAGAACTTTTGTTATGACTTTAGGAAATGTAATGTATTGATATCTTACACGTGTTTTTCAAATATTTCACAATGGATATGTCTTGTAATCATGGATTCATCCCTCTTGACATGCAATATGCTGTAGTATGAGCACAGTTTATGTATTTCAATGTATATGTGTTACCTATCCACCAGTGCTTGATTGTGATGGAGATTTTTGCAGTGTTATACATGCTTGAATATATTCACCTGGGAGTTCATGTTTGGTGACAGTGCTGTAGGTCAACTGTCAAGGTAATGTCTTACGCTTTTTTTCTACTGTCTTGTACAATGGCTGTATGTGCCATATAATCATATAGATAAAATGTTTATGTTGCCAGTACTGACGTGTGTTCTTGTGGATGTTTATTTGTCATGTGTGACCACTCCCTACCACCAGGTTAGCTGCAGATGGTTAACAGTGATAGCATAATTTCTAAATTTTACAGTTATACACATAGCAAATGAAAACCATAACTACTTACAAGCACCACACAATTGCCATTTTACATTTGCCTTAAGCTTGACCACCTCTTCCACTGACACCTGTGAGTTCTGCATGTATTGTGAGCCTGTGAGCCACTTTGGATGTTTCACTAGAAAGGGTCATGTGAAGACTTTTACATAAGTATATGAGGAATAATTGTGATATGCCCTTGTGGTTACATGAACTAATGCAGAAAGCTACTCTACCAATCTTCCCATGTGTATATCTCATAGAAATGACATGAGTGTCACTGAACCATTCCCTTTCTGCTGCTGCCTGATAACAAAGGATCAGACTCATGGCTGCCTAAGCCAAGGAAATCCTTCCAGGGGCTCCCTGCTCTTGAGCTGTGGGACACTCAGCCAGCGGGCGCCCGGCGCTCTCCCAGCTGCCAACCAATACCAAAGGACCAGACTCACAGCTGCCTAAGGTATGGCTAAAGCCACAACCAATCAGAACGTGAGCACCTTTCCGGGCTCCGTTCTGACTGGTCCCTGCTAAGACTGCATTTTGCAAAGTCTGCTTAATTTTCCTTCAATGTGCTTTGTTGTTTAAAAGAAAATCGTAAAAGTGCTGCACATTGCTGTTAACTGATGAGATAGTAGATATCTTTTTTTCTGTTAAGTAACTGTGTTGTGCTAAAATTAAGCTAAGTGACACAGTCCTCTTAGTGCAGTTTACTGGCTCCAGACTTTGGGAGCACCAATACATTCCACATCACTTTGTTTTGCTAATTTAGACTCACTGCTGCTACTGCAGACACTTTGTCTGTAAGCAGTATTTAACAAGGCTTTTTTCTTTCTTTCTTTCCCCAGCTGAGGAAATCCTTCCGGGGCTCTCTGCTCTTGAGCCACAGGAGACTCAGCCAGTAGGTGGTCGGCACTCTCCAAATCACCACCTGATACCAAAGGACCAGACTCATGGCTGCCTAAGGTACGGCAAAAGCCGCAACTTTTTTGCCCACCCCCATCCCTGTCTCTTATTAAATAGACTTCCTTCCCACACCTTTCTTTTCCATGCCTACATATACTACATCCTCCTATGATTTAACTGCTATCCTGCTACTCCTCCCCCTCTCTCTGCCATAGGCCTTTTTCTAGTCAAATGATGCTCTTTCTTTTCTCTTCAGGATCTGTGACCGTCTGATCTTACATTCCCAAATATCACTTACAAGCTTCCTACTTATTCTTCCCAACTTATTCTCCCACTTTCTGTTTCTTTCCAACTTATCCTTCCCTTTTCTGTTTCTTTCAGGTGGATCCTACAAATTTGATAATCCACAACTCTAACTGGCACTCACTATACTAACCTCAGTGCATAGGTGACTGTATTGAGCAGGCAGTATTTGTAATCATTTCTGGGGATCCAACATGTGCCCAAAACTGTGATTTCTCTCTCTCTGACCTTTATCTTCATCAGACTAAGTGGACATCAGTTACCCCCACAAATCACCATGGTGGACAATCTCAACAGTGCACTGACATGCAATGTGTCCAATGATGATTACTTATGTGCCTATAATCTTTCTCAACTACAGCCATGTACTCGACATACTTCCAATGGTGGGACACGAACTGAGTTACCACTCAGGCATCTGCCACCTGCCCAACCCAGTGCTGAACCTCACCTGCACTTTACAGTCAGGGTATTACTTCTTGTTGCACTAGGCAGACTGAGTACTAGAATTGGGGACTCCCCAACCCTAGTGGAAAAACCGAGAAGATGTGAAAGGGTTAGAAGCTATAAGCTATCCATTGCTGCCCTTAGAAATATTCTGTTACTATTGCTACTATGCTCCAGCACCATAGAGCCTAATCCTGGGCCTCAAGACACCATTACATTGCCCTCGGAACTAGCTAGGATCAAACATATGAGCTTCCTCCATGTCAACACATGCAGCCTGTTAAAAAAGATCACCACCATCTAAGCCTGGATCCATCACACCTTATCAGACATCTTGGTAGTGTCAGGAGGTCTAAACCTCACTCTCAGGTTCTTGGCAATATTGGGAATACAACGAATCACAGACACATTGCATAAGAGTAATACTTTTGTTTATTACTACCAAAGGATAAATCACAGTTGCCCTAAGCTGTTCTTACCAATATAAACGGGGAGCCAATGCTAATCGTTCCCTATACCTCGAGGTTTCTCCATGTCTCTTGGGGTCTCTGAGGTATAAGATTCAGTGTCTCACATTATATACCTATGATAATTACTATGGTTACTGTAAGACAGAAACATTTCTAGTTACAGAGATGAGCCCTATTGGCTAATTAGAGGTAGTTCCATGGTCCAAGATAACATTATACAATTTTGTAGTAGTCATCACTTTGTGAAAACAAAAGAGTACAGTACTTACAGAGTCTTACATAACTCAGTGTAGTGGTACAAATCACCAAAAGGTGGCAATGCCAACTTATATATCATAATTACTACAAGGACACAGATGTCCTAACATCTTGTAAGTAAGAAATACACAGAAAATACATAGAGAATATATATGTATCAGCAAGCAAAGTGTATTACAATAATATGTATGCATATCCTGACATCTGCTCTTATACGGTAGATGCCGTTAGCCCTATATGTTAGTATAACATATGCCTAAGCACTAGCTGTCTACAGTGTACCTCTGGGGGTACCAATAAGGGTGCAGGGTCCTCATTTAACAATCCCCCCTCTTGTTGCCTCCAAGGGCAACACAGGCAAATCTAGGGAAAGGTCAGGGAGCAGGTGTCATTTACAAACCCAACGCATGAGCTTTGTAAAGGAACTCCAGCTGCTCACGGTGTTGGTGCAGCATGCGCTGTAGACAGCATAACAGAATGATCAAGAAAAATATTAAAAATGCTTGCATAATAACAAAACCTTTAAAAGTACTCTCTAACCATGTGTTAGTTAATGCATCGTTCATATCACCATTATTGATCAATGAAAGAATAGCTTCATTTGCTTTAGTAATATTATTGCTGATGTGGATGAGGTGTGTGTCTTTTCTGTCTAAAAGTGATTTTAATGTAAGTGAGAGTGAATCGATGTGTACATTAAAATATGGTAAATATTCAGAAATTGTGAGCAGATAATCAGGGTTACCATCAATGATGTCCATGTCCATTAGGGGGACAGGGGTAATAATGGTATGTCCAATGACAGACTTTTGATGGGGGACGAAACAAAAGTTATTAAAATCAATAACACATGTCTCTGTTCCGTACATGTATGATTTGTAATTTGTGACTACACAGTATTCACCATCTGAATTATACTGCATTTTAACAGTAGGCAAACACCATTTTTGTAGTTGTACTGGGCAAGTGTAGGTTGTCTTCGAAATCTGTGTTGACAGGTGATGAACCTCCTCACAATAAGATTGACAAAGTTTATCTGGAGCCAATGTTGAGTCCAAAAAGTCTGTGCCATTTGTGGTGATGTCATCATCCATGGAAAAGGACCAATTGATACTGACGGGAGAATAAACACATACAGGTTTAATAACATCAAATACATCACATTGACACAAGTAGATATACTGTTTCTTCACACAGCAGTCTGTGTGTTGAGTGACCCAGGCATCCAGAAAAGGATGGAAGACCAGTAGAGGAGGCAGATCCAAGCGTTCTCTGTAGATGTTATCATCAAGGTGCCTAAGGGAGTGAACTGTAGCCGGCCTATCGAACAAGACTGTAGTGGGATCAAACTGTGGTAGAGAGACAGTAAAAGAAACAAATATTGTATCTCTGATAAAACATTTCTTAGCAGTAAAACAGGGACCAGTATTAGGGGATCTGGTCACGAATCCCAAATATCTAGCAGTAGAAAGAGGAATAGTTAGAGACTGTTGCATACACATTGCAATACAGCCAGAGGTTTTACATCATGGACAATACCATTTGGAAATATGTCTGGCATGTATGATATCAGGGATTCTTCCAGATTCTAGATCACGGAAGGGATTGTTGATGGTAGTGATAATGTATGAGCCATAAGCTGAGCATAACATTTTCACAGGCACTATATTGCTTATCTGCTTCTTTGTTATTCTGTGCAATGAGTGGGTTAATCTTATCTTTGGAATCAGTAAATACCTTAGCAATGTTGTGCATATTGTAAACATTTTATCTTTCTTCCTGAGGCCATCCACACCATGCAATAATGGGGGTAGTATATCATTCACCAAACCAGTCTGAAATTTGGCAGAATGGGATTTGATCGCAACAATGTCTGCTTTGTTCCAGATAGACATACCTGTATCAAAAAGACCTGTGACAGTGCCTGTTGCACCAGTGACATCAGAACTGTCAACGTCAAGTGTATTACATTTGTGACTTTGATCATCAGGATTTGGTCATCTCCTGAAGTTGCCTCTATGCTCAGTGGTATGGACCCCAGGGACCTGGATCTGGAAGATCAGGTGGTTGCAGTATACAGTCATGGGGTTCTCCTTGAAAAAGGAGTCCATGTGCCAGCATGGATGGAATTATGGTTGGGTGTACCTGTATGTCTCTATCCTGGAGAAGAAGTGCCCAGTGTGTCAGTCTGGTGTTAGAGACTGACCCATCCTTCACTCTGTCTGATAGCAGAAAGGTAGTCGGAGTGTGGTTGGTGTTAATAATCAGTGGAGAGTACCCAATGATATACAAAAAGTGCTTGACAGCCCAGTAGGTGGCCAGAAGGTTCCTTTCACAAAAGCTATACTTCTATTCTACTGGAGTCAAGAGCTGCGATGAATATGCAATGGGTCTTAAAGTACCATGAACCTTCGGGGCCAACACTGCTGACATGGCAATGTCAGAGGTGGTACATTCCAGATGGAACAGTAGTGCTGGATTGGGGTTGACCAAAGCTTGAGCCGAGGCCAAGGCCTGCTTCAGTGACGGTGTGTATATGACCCCAAGTCCAAGGAATGTCCTGTTTTAGTAACTCATACAGAGAACCAGCCTTATAGACAAAATCATAGACAAAATCTCTGGAATAGTTTACCATACCTAGAAACCTTCAAAGAGTTGCCACGCTGGTGGGTACTGGAAAGTCTTGTAATCCCTGTATCTTTTTCCAGGTAGTGCTATGACCTTGGTCAGTTATTTTCAGACCTAGAAAGAGTACCTCTTTCTGACATAGTTGTGCTTTTGCTGGATTACATTTGAGGCCTGCTCTCTGGACGAGAGCAGTAGTTCATCCAAGGGATCCAAGTGTTGTTCCTGTGTGGCTGTTGCTAACTGCAAGTTGTCCACATACAGCAAGAGACATTGGGGAGCAGAGAAACCCTCAAGGGTGTCCATCATGTGCAGATGGAACAGGGATGGGCTGTTATAGAATCCCTCTGGTAAGCAGGTTCATGTGTACTGTCTACCTTCAAAGGTGAAGGTGAACTTATATTGACTTTTAGGAGCCAATGGCAGTGACCAGAAACCACTGGAAATATCCAGGGCACAGAACCATTTGAGGTCAGGGTTCAAGAGTCGCAGCACGTCATGTGCGGAGTCCACAGTTGGGGCACAACTGGGGGTGACCTGATTCAGTTTCCTGTAGTCAACAGTAAGTCTCCAGGCACCCGTGTTTTTTTCCACGGGCCATAGTGGGGAGTTGGCAGTAGAAACACATGTTCTGATTACCCCTTGGTTGAGGAGTGATTTTATTGCTTCCCTAAGAGAAGGCAAGGCCTCAGATGGAAAAAGATATTGCCTTTGCCTCTCATGTACTGGGCTTGGCACTTCAATGACAGTGTGCATCCTGCCACAGTCATGCTTGTTGCTAGAGAATGCTTTTAGATGTCTTTGTAGGATGGGAAGGAGCTTTGGAAAAACTCATAGTTCTTGAACAAATCTATGATATTATACTCCTTATTGTTGGCAGATATTGTTGCCACAACATGCAAATCAGGGATCAAGATGGTGTGATATTGGCGCTGAATCTGTATCAATAGCATGTTGGCTAGATCCACCACACAGTCATGTGGTGCAAGGAAGTCAGTTCCAATGATACTAGGATGGTCATGCAATACCATCAGCTGGAAGGTATGTGACGCCTTTAGATGCCCCAACTCTACAGGTAGTGGTAGAGAGCAGTATGCAGGCAACCTAGTACCATCTACTCCTGACATATTGGTCCTCCATCTAGTGAACCAAGGAGATGTGTCTAGATGGTCAAAATGTAGTACAGACACAGCCGCACCTGTATCCAATAACGCTGTAAGTAGGCAGCCTCCGATCTCGGCCTCAGTGCAGGGCCTTCCATTTGTATCCAAGACCAGCGTGTTTACAATCTGGACTGGGCCCTGTAATTGTCAATCTGTACTAGAGGATGCATGGAGAGATTGGGCCTGGCTCATTTGAACCACTTCACTATGCTGCACTGACGCTATATATGGAGGTGCTTCTGGGTTCAGGCCTGTATGGGCTTGAGGGCCTGTACTTCTGGTGTCACCATGGCCCATTGGGGCCTGGGTTCCTGGTTGTATGGCTGCAAGGTACTGAGCAGGAATGGCATCAGCTACAGAGTGCACTTGCCCCAGAAGTTCTCTAAACTTCCTATTCTCTTCGGCTACTTCCCCCTATATGAAGGGCCTGGTCCTTGTTGTTGTTTGCCCTTATGATTCTTATTCTTATGATAGTTTCAGTTCCCACCCCATTGCTGCTGTTGCTGCTGTGGCTACTGTTGTTGTTGGGCCTGCTGGGGGTGTTGGTTGTCCGCGGGGAGGGGCTGTTTGTGTTGGGCCTGCCCTTCCACTGTGTAGTGCATCATGGCCTTTTGAGTAGGCTCCACGGAGGCCACTTTATTGGAACCTGAGCCCAGATCATGGACATAGAGTTGATAAACTCTCTTGTTCTTCTGAAGAATGTCAGCAAACCTTTCTGTAGTGGGATAAGTGGCTGGCTGTACCTTTTCTCTCACTGCAGGGATCCTGTTCCTAAGGAACAAGGTCTTATATTCAATAAGATCTACATCCGCAGCTTCTTGTGTGAGTTGTTTTCCTGCTCGGTAGACCATCCAGAGTCTCTGGTGGTAAGTCACTGGACTTTCCTTTGCATTCTTTTTCACAGGGTATGCAAGCATCACTCCTACTACACCTGGGCTATGTGCAGAAATTAACTCAGCTGCAACCTCATCAAAGGTAGCGTTGCTGGCCTGGTGGATGGCATCGGGGAGTTTGGCCCACAATCCAGGGTCTATGGTTTGGAGTAGTATTTGGACCTGATAGTCTGAAGTGATTCTAAGCATCTCACATTTGGAATGCACCTTTTCTAAGTGACAGCTGATGTTGTCGGACAGGCTCATCCGACCTATACTATCAGTTATTTGCTGAACAGAGTAGGCCATTCGTAGGGGATTGGTGGGACAATCAGGTGGAGATGCATTTCCTTGGGCACCATCCAGGGCTGCCTGAGCTGCAGCCTCTGCTACTGAGCAGACTATGCCCTCCTGAATACTAGTTTTGTAAATAAGCTGCCTAATTTGAACTTTTAAAACTCACTTATTCCTCTCCAGAATGGGCACATTGTTCACCACATTGTCAATCATTCTTTCTATCTCCTGCCTGTCTTCCATATTAATAATGGCCACCGGTGGTGCTGTCAGGACCAGGTCTGGGCCTGCTCCTCCCTATCATGAGGGCAGTCATGTTGGCATCTCCCATGATGTGCGTCACGACGTCGACGATGTATGATATGGTGTGGGTGGAGTTGGGACCTGCCATGTTGTGGATGACTGGGTGGGGTTTCTGGGTCATTTGTTTATTTATTTTATCTAGCTTTTGTTGACTGGGTAAGTGCACTAGACAAATCCTGCCTATTTTCAGGCATGACCCGGGGAAGGGGGGATACAGATGAATGCCAACTGACCTTGAACCAGATTAAGCTGTTGGTGGTATTGTTGGTAAATAAGGGACATTTGGCCAGAACACTGGGGAAATTCCCCTACTCTTTGCCTGCAGGGGGCCTTGCTTCCTGTGAGTAGAGGGGACCCTTTTGTCAGCGGTACCAAGATGGTGGATGACAGTGTGATTGCTTGTGGAATTGCTGGAGATATTTTGGATTCTGACCTGACTACAGCTTCACCCAAGGAGTCAAGAATACCTGACATTACCTCTGAAGAACCTACAAGGCTGCAAACTGCAGAAAGAAATACTGAAGGTACCACTTTAAATGAATTGCCAGACAATCATCAAGAAGTCTTGCCTCAGACACCATTTACCCAGTTTCAGGAACTCATAGTACTTCTAATGACACAGAAAATTATCTGTGAAACATGTGTTTTGCACATAAGGACTTTCTTATTGTCTAATGCACTCTGATTCACAGTTTTCCTCACAGCCTTTTTTGTCAACTTACCCTGCAGCAGCCACTTCTGATGTGACTCCTAGCATCAGAAATGCCACAAACTCTGCATCGGGAGCTCCTCTCTCTTTGCATCTACAGGACAGTCATCGCACCATGGAGAACATTGACAGCATTTCGTCACCCACGGCAGCGCTCCATGCCGCTGGCTGGCAGCAACATTCAGAAGGAGCACCCTGGACCTCCCTGAGGGCTGTTTCAGCCCAGGAAATCATCTCTGAGGCACGCAACAAACTCTGATCTTCAGGAGACACACCATTACTGACAAAAATAGCTCCGGAACCAGTATCTTTCCCTAGTAATGCTTCAAGCACACCTGCTATCTCCCGAACAACACCTGATGTCACAGATACTGTCAAGGGCCCCAACTTAGCCAGGCATGAATCTACTTCATCCTCCTCAACTTCAGAACATAATTTAGCTGGTACATCTGAG
The DNA here is from genome assembly GCA_016271365.2 of Neoceratodus forsteri. NCBI lineage: Eukaryota > Metazoa > Chordata > Ceratodontiformes > Ceratodontidae > Neoceratodus > Neoceratodus forsteri. Next base: position 952,620,887 of record CM028129.1, on the reverse strand, counting down.
CCATTTGGTCCATAGCCTGCAGGTGAGAGCACTAATTCGACCCCATTTAAACTCAGTGATCTGTTCACAAACTTAGGTGAGCCAGCACAGCGAAGGAATGCTGTACATATGAAGCTCATGGGGCACATTGCTACAAGCCCTGACAGAAGAACTGTATTGCATAGTATGTTGTGGGACTCTTTAGGGATGGGACAACAGAATTATTTGCCTTCATTCATGTGCATGGGAATCTGTGTATGACTTAAGTTTTAAAAATGTGTACACTTTGGAGAAATTCTGGGAGATATATGAGCATGTAAAACATCTGCCACTCTGGGCTCCCTTTATGGTCATCCCCCCATGAAACCAACAGTGAAAATTGTTACCTTACTGTTTCGTAGTGAGGGGGTGAGCATAGCGGACGTCCAGTACTGGCTCAGGCAGCTCTGCAACATACTAGAGGTCCCTCAACCTATTTTGGATGAGAACCTAGTATGGACTGGGGGATGGAAAGTAAAGGTACAACTTAAAAACACGGATAAAGGTATCTCTCATTTACCAGGCAGCTTTCACATAGCCAGGAACTGTGGCTTATGTTTTTACCCTGGACAACCACGGACCTGTCATAAGTGCGGTTCTCGCACCCACCTGAGCAGCACTTGCGACAAGCCCAGATGTGCTTTGTGCTTATCCTACGGACATGTGAGTTTAGGTTGTCCAAACCCTCTATACTGCAATCTGTGTGACGAGCTGGGACACTCTTATTACCAGTGCCCTTGGGCGGATCGTAATAGGCTAGATCGCCTTCCCCAGGACCAGATAGCACTTATAATGGATTCCCAGACTCAGACCTTATGCCACAGGGATGCCCCAGCCCCTGCCACTTCTACTGTGGCACAAGAACCTCCCCCCCAACAAGAGCCTGAACCTACGGCCGGACAAGGGGCCATTCCCAAGTCTCCTGGCACCCCTATAGCAGCAGTACCCTTCTGAATCAGTCCTCTAGTACCCATGCTGCATCCCTCCCCCCAAAGGACTCAGACCACTTTGTGAGTGACCCCCTCTAAATGGGGTAAAGGCAAATGAAAAGCAAGCTTCCACCCCAAGAGAACAATTATCACAAGGAATAAATTTCAGGCCTTAGCCAAGAGGCGACAATGGGGAGATACGGAAGGGGAAGATGGAGACTAGATTCTTCTCTAGCCTCTTCCTCCCTATATGGACTTCTCCTCTGACTCCCAGCTTGACCCCCCTTCAGCAGATGGGTAGGACCCATTCTAACATTACCTGACACTAGCTCCTCCAGAATGGCACTGTACTTTCTTGGATGAACCACCACCAAGGACTCCACTGCTTCACCCTAAATGTGTGCGTTAAATCCTATAGAAAACAACTCTCTACAATGCAGTACCTTCCTGACTTACACCATGACATCTATTTTCTCCAGGACACCCATTTGAATTCTCCTCATGAGCGTTCTGAAATTAAAACTCGTTGGCATCAGGGCTCTTCCTTCTGGTCATATGGAGAGGATAGGTGTGATGGCCTAGGTATTTTGTTTGTAAGTTTTAATTTCCAAATTTTCCGGTTGCTAGACATAATACCAGGATGAGCCATGCTTGTAGACTGTACATACCAACAACACAAACTCAGGCTCATTAATGTATATGCCCCCCAGAGCATTGCCTCCAGAACAGACTTATTTAACAAAATACACCCATACCTGTATTCCAACCGCACATCTATATGGGAGGCATTTCAACTGTGGTCTTACTCTTCTCAGATCGGGGTGTCTCACCCAAAACTTTCACAGATTCAATTGCCCTGAACAAAATTATTCAGACTACGGCCCACAGATCGACATAATGCTTTACATGGTCCAGGTGCCAAAACCTATCAGAGGCCCATACGCCTACCAGGATAGATTTTCTTTTTGTCTCATGGAATATTTCAGTCACACAGGCAAGAATCATACCCTGTGAGACTTCAGACCATCTGGGGATCTCTCTGGTTTGCTCCCCCTCAGGGAACTCCTTTCCTGGTCAACCCCACTCTAGGTGGAAATTGAATAGTTCATTGTTGACAGACCCAGCCATTTCAATGCAATGCACAGACCTTCTAAGGGCCCGGCAGTCCATATTGGAAGCATATCATTCCCCTCTACCATGGTGGGAAGACACTAAGAGTGATATCAATATTTTCTTCCTACATACAGGGAGGAAGAGAACACTGAGTTCATATCTTCGATGCCTCACTCTTAGACAAAAACTACAATAGGCCATATCTCTTTCTTTCACATCCCACATGGACTACTCTCACACAATAAAGTCCATTAAGGAAGAAATGGAACAGTTCCAGTATCACCGGGCACATTCTTTACGGATGGAAGCTCAACATGGGACACAAGGCTCCGGTCCCTACTTAGATATCTATAAAAGTTGCACTGACAGGGTAAATGCAACCCACATAGAGAAACTTTTTGATCCTGCTTCCAATACCTCCCCCCAATTCCTTGCTGGACATAAAGCGTATCACCAGCTCTTATCTAGCTACAATGTTTGGCACCACAACTCCTGTGGATAGTATCATACCTTTCCTTTCAGGTATTTCTATTCCTCCTCCATCCTAAGATACATTGAAACATCTCCTTAAACCTATAACACCAGAGGACACCCAGCAGGCTATAAAACGCCAAAAGAAGCGCACTTCCCCTGGATCCGATGGCCTTTCTGCAGAATTATATATACAGTTTATGTTATTTTGTGCCCCCTTTCTGACGTTACTATATAATACCATCATAAGCACTAATTCTATTCCTAAAGGATTTTCTGATGCTATTATGATTTTATTATTCAAGAAAGGGAACAGAGCCGATATACGGAACTGGAGACCACTAAGTCTGCTAAACATAGACTATAAAAGATTCACTTCCATCTTGCTCAATAGGATGCTCCTTGTTGCTGCTCAGATTATTTCTGAGGTGCAGACTTGTGTTCTTCCCGGCAGATCTATCCTTCCCAACCTATCCCTCATTCGAGACATTATTTCAAACAGTACCCCCTCTTCACCTGCCCTGTTACTCTCATTGGACTAAGAAAAGGCTTTTGACCGGGTCAGCCATGTTTATTTGTTCCAGGTTCTTGCATACTACCATGTTTCCCAGAAATTCATCTCTTGGCTTGAACTCTTATATAGTACTGCTTGAATACAACCCCATATAAATGGTTCTCCATGCCCCCCTTTTTTAGGCCTTAGAGGAGTGCGACAGGGCTGCCCCTTAAGTCCCTTTTTATATAATTTTCAACTGGATCATTTATTACGAACCCTACTGCTGCACCCATCTTTACCTAGAATCTCTTCCCCCATTGGAAGACCTCTGCCTCTAGTATGTGCATATGCTGATGATTTGTGCATTTGTACTACCCCCTATCTTCAGGAGATAGTACTTCCCCCTATTCTCAAATCATTTGAGACAGCTTCGGGCTCCCAAATAAATATAGCAAAAAGCACAGCACTAGTGGTGCCAGCTTCAGCCAGCATAGACTTACCAATGCATATTGTAGATATCCCTCTGGCAATTGCTCCAATAAAAATCCTGGGCTGACATTATGGCACCTCAGATGATGCCAGCTATAACTGGAATATAGTATTAAATAGAGTAGCACATGCCCTTTCCTTTTGGAAAGGACATAGCATTGCAAAATGGAAAAGAGTGTTTTTATTGAAAACTTTAATACTTCCCCTCTTCTTACATGTAGTATCAGTGTTTCCAGTCCCTTTTTCCTCTGGAGACAAGAGTTTACAATATTTTTTTTCAAGACTTCTGGGGCAGCCATTTAAATCCCATAAAAAGATCATACGCATACATGGATTATTGTCATGGTGGGGTAAGAATGCTAAACCCGATAGTATTTTTACATAGCCTATTCCTGAAAATCACGATACCTCACTTACTCCATGATCCACCCCTATTTTGGCATTTAATTATATATTCTTTTATCATTAAAGTTTGCCAAATATGGCAACAACTCCCACATGACATCCCTAGGAACTTCAGAACACTAGGTATCCCCAGCTCCTCTTCTCCCTTTTCTGAAGATCTGGCAATGGAAACTCTCCCTGCACATATATTGACTAAAACCAGGAGACAGCTTTATAACTTTGTTTTAGATACCCATTTTTCTGACTTACCACAGATAATATCAACACAAGGCTCCCTTCTGGAATTAGAAATGCCCTTCTCTCAGTTAACTGACCCCAGGATCCCCACACAATTTTGGGATATCTCCTGGCTAGCTTGTCATGGAAGACTGGGTGTCAAGAACAACCTAAAACATAAATCAGTAGAAGAGCAAATATGCCCCAGAGACTCTTGCACAGCAGTACTGGAAACTATGCATCATTTTTTTATTGATTGCCCATATAGTAAAGTTGTTTGGACCCTCCTTTTACATAAATGGAAAGAAAAGGCACTTCAGAATGTAACATATGATATCCAGGTGTACGGGATATACCCCCCCCGTATTACAGAAATATCACACAGGGACCATATGTCTCATCTTTGCATCCTGCCGCTATTATTCATGGCAGGCCAGGTGTGCCTTTCTCCTGCAACAGAAAGTGTTTTCTGCAAAGCAAATAGTTGCACAGATTGTTTCTAGCCTTGTGTTAATCCAAAATGCGGAAACAAAGTTGTTGACTTCTGCTGTATACAGTTCATATTGGAACAATTGTGCATGGATTGAAACTGTAGTACCCTGAAGATGTTTTCCTTTTTTCCTCTCTGTATTAGTAAGCATTTATTTTGCTCCATTTAAACTGAAATGTTTCTTTTGACTTCTTTTTCCTTTTTTTTTTGCCACCTCACCCTTGTTTATTGGTTTTATTTGTGGATTGATTTCCTTTTGTCTTTCTTGCAAACCTTATTTACAGTTTCTGTAAAGTTGACACTGTACTTTGTTTATTGAGTGTACTGCACTAATTTTTCTTTAAATAAAACATTCCCCTACTCTTTTTTCGATAAGTGCCATGGGATCTTTAACATCCACCTGAACTACTACCAATCCAGGTAGATGAGACCTCGGTTTAGCGTCTCATCCAAAAGATGGCACCTCAGAAGTGCAGCACCCCTCTCATGCTGCACTACAGTGTCAGTACTCGGATATTAACCCAAGTGCCAGATGTGGGGACTGAATCCACAGCCCTCTGATCTCCCAGCCTCAGAGGTGAGTGTGCTACCTACTGAGCCACTGACACTGCCATAGTATGGGTGTGACTGGGTGTTGTACTGAGAGATGTCATCATCTGAGACCTCCCCTTCAGATGACATGTATAAGGCAGGAGCTACGCCTCCCCTTGCCTTAACATGTCCAGCCAGAACCTCTCGCTGATGGCTCAGTTTCGCCATCTTGGATTCACATTCTGCATGACTCACATTTGCGATATCCATATCAACCTCATCTTGCATTTGTTTCTGCAACACTCTATACACAGCGCTCAATTCACAATTGTCCCTAGTAGCCACTTCTAAGTCATTACGTACCTGGTTTATCTCATCCTGTAGCTCTCCCATCTCTTCACTCAACTGTTCATTCATTCTACTTAACAAGTCACTCATATTCAAAGCCTGCCCTTTATCCTGTCTCAGACTTTCACACTCCTGCTTCAACACACAAATTTCTTGCTCTCCAGCCTCCGCTGAATGATGCAAAAGTGAATCCTTTTCATTGCGCAGTGTTTGAAGTTCAGACTCCAAATTCCACTGCAGTCTAACACATTCTGTTTCCTGCAAACCCATCTCTTGCTTAAGAGATGAGATCTGCAGATCAAGGGTTCAAAACCTCACTTCAGAGGCTTCCAGAGCAGCATAGAGAGCTGCGACCAATAGCCCTTTGGCATGATGCTTATTGGCTGTTTGTCTCATATCACAGTACTGGGTTGAAATCACCAGTATAGGGTTTTCGGATTGACTTGCATCCCACGTGAAGTCAGCCCATCCTCCATGGGAGGCAAGGAAGTTTGAAACATCAAGTCTCAGTTCTGCACAGATATTTGATATGGTGACCATTTGTGTGGGAGGGAACAAAAAAAACAAACTGTGAAAAAGGTTCTGTGCTGTGTATCGATCCACAGCAGGAACACTTTACACACAGTTGAGCTACTGTATACTTCATAGGCTTGCAATTCAAAGCCGCTGTGGAGTCAGTCGAGTCGGCATCGATCACACCCAAGAAAAGCAGCCAGACTTTGCAAGTGACTACAAAGTGGTCTGAAAATGGGAGAGGTGGTGCGGGAATGCACACCTACAGTCCCCATTGGGAAGGGAAAAGTTTCAAGCAACAAGTGAAAGCTTACAAACAACAAATATTGCCTGCACGCGGTTGCCAATTGTCAGGAGGTCTGAACCTCACTCTCAGGGTCTTGGAAATATTGGGAATGCAAGGAATCACAGACACGTTGCATAAGAGTAATAAACTTGTTTATTACTACCAAAGGATAAATCACAGTTGCCCTAAGCAATTCTTACCAATACGAACTGGGAGCCAATGCTAAGCATTCCCTTTACCTCAAGGTTTCTCCATGTCTCTTGGGGTCTCTGAGGTATAAGACTCAGCGTCTCACATTATATACCTATGATACAGTAATTACTATGGTTACTGTAAGATTGAAACATTTCTAGTTACAGAGATGAGCCCTATTGGCTAAATTAGAGGTGGCTCCACAGTCCAAGATAACATTATACAATTTTGTAGTAGCCATCACTTTGTGAAAACAAAAGAGTACAGTACTTACAGAGTCTTACATAACTCAGTGTAGTAGTACAAATCACCACAATGTGGCAATGCTGACTTATATATCATAATTATTCCAAGGACACAGATATCCTAACATCTTGTAAGTAAGAAATACACAGAAAATAAACAGAGAATATATATGTATTAGCAAACAAAGTGTATTACAATAATATGTATGCATATCCTGACATCTTCTCTTATACGGTAGATGCCCTTAGCCCTATATGTTAGTAGAACATATGCCTAAGCACTAGCTACGGTGTACCTCTGGGGGTACCAATAAGGGTGCAGGGACCTCATGTAACAGTAGTCTCAGAAACCCGGTTTAGACCAGCCACCAAGGATTGAGAGGTCAACATCCCCAATTATTAACTGTTTAGAGCTGATAAGCAATCTGGAGATGGAGGGGTGGTCAAGGACAAATACACGGTTCTCCTGTCTTGACTCAGCAACCATTGCAAATTAATTTGAATGCCTATCCCTTAAGGTAGTGATCTCCCAGAACACATCACTGTGTGTTATAGGGTGCTACAGACCCCCATCTGTTATGCTACAACTTTTAACACACTTGAGTGTGGCCATACGGAAAGGGTCTGTAGAAACCATCATATTAGGGGATCTTAATCTAGACTGGCTATCCAAGGCATCTACAGCCATCTCTTCTTTTTGTTATACCCATGGGCTTATGCAACTCTTTGATGAACCAATGACTTAATAAAAAGAACCCCAGTAACAGTACACTGTTGGATGTTATTCTAGTGAATAAACTGATCTGTTTTCCCATGCTGGTACCTTTTTCAGTGACATCAGTGATCACTGCTTCATCGCTGGTGTAAGATCAGTCAGTAAAGCTTTACCCTCCTCAAAGTTCTTTGTTAAAAGATCAAGGTGGAACTTCAACCCATTTGCCTATCTGGATGAACTAAAATACTCCATACGTTGGCAAGATTTCTACCTGGCAAGTACAGTTCAATCAGCTTATGACATCTTCAATGACATAATCTTAGGGGGCTTAAATAAATATGCCCCCGTGGTAAAAATGTGGGTAAAGAATAAAACTTGATGATGGTTCTCCACTGAACTCAAATCCATACTTCTAGAAAGAGACAAGCTTTGGAAAAAAACACAGAGATCTAAGACCCCGTTGGACTGGTATGAATTTATAAGAGCTAGAAACCTATGTACCAGGAAAATTAAAGATGCAAAAGCTGTTTACTATCTCTCCGAACCCGACTCAGCCACCAAGAACCAAACCAAATTCTGGAACACCATCAAGGACCTCTCCAGCCATACACCTGGAAACTCTCTCCTGCCCAAGATCATTTCTGGCAATTATACCATTAGTGACAAATTGGAGATCTTGGACTCCTTCAATAACTGTTTTCAACTGCAGCCTTAGCCTTCAATAACTCTGCAGTGAACTTTCTACTCTCCCCACTAGGCACTCAATATACTGAGCCCCATCTTACAAACTCAATATTCTCCCTGCAAGCTGTCACTTTGAAGCAGGTTGAAGACATCCTATGCCAACTAGATGTAAAGAAAAGTGCAGCTTCTGACTCCCTAGACCCATACTTCCGAAAGGTTGCTTACCATGTTCTAGCTGTTCCCATAACACACCTATTCAACCAATCACTATCCCAAGGAATCATTCCATCCATCTGGAAACTAGATCATGTTATACTTCTGTTTAAATCAGGGAACCCCTTTGACCTCCCTTCTCCCTGTCCTGTCGAAACTACTGGAAAAAATTGTAAGTACTCAACTAAGATTGTACTTAGAATCAACAAACATTTTAGATCCTGCCCAATCTGGATTCAGAGCAAACCACAGCACTATCATGGCCCTTGTGAAAGTGACCAATGATTGGCAGAGAGAACTGGACAAAAAAATGTTTATCTATGCTGTGTTCCTGGACTTAAGTAAGGCATTCAACACTGTTGACCACAGCCTGCTTCTGTCATCTCTATAATCCATAGGTATGGACCCACTTTCCATTCAGTGGTTCACCATCTACCCTACTGTCCATCTCCAGCAAGTCTTGGCTGAAGGCAAACTCTCACCTCTCAAACCTCTGCTAAGAGGTGTACTGCAGGGATTTATTTTAGGACCCATACTGTTTGCTATCTGCATCAATGACATTGATGATAGTATAACTAGGGCTAATGTCCACCTATTCGTGGATGATACAGTGCTTTACTTGAGCCGGACATTACCAGAAGTCGCATGTAGTGACCTACAAATTGAAATTAACCTGCTTCAAAATGAGCTCCTAAACAAAAAGCTTTTACTCAATGCGAAGAAAACTAAAGCGATGCTCATCTCTCCCTTCATACATGCAGCTAACCCATCCACTGTAGGATCAGCCCCGCAAATCACTACAAACCTATAGGAAAACCTAGAATTCATCACAAAATTCAACTACCTGGGGGTCTGGCTTGATTATAAACTCTCTTTTATTGAACACATCGAGGATTTGTTAAAAAGACTTCGACAGAGACTTGGTCTCTACTTCAGGATTCGCCATGATTTTACAAGCGATGCTAAGACAAGGTTGGTACAAGCACCATTCCTGTCGCTCATAGACTACGCAGACTTCTTGTATAGGCACATCCTTATCTCTTATCTTGCAAAGCTGGGCATGCTGTACCATAGAGCTCTGAGATTTTTTACCGGATTTCCCTATACTGTGCATCACTGTTATTTGAATGCAGCTGTAGGGTGAATTTCCCTTCAATTCAGGAGAGAAAAAAATGTCTCTTTATGGACCTACAGAACTATTTCTAAAAAACTTCCACAATGTATCTTGGACTGCCTTCTGCTATGCTTAATAGGCAAGTATGCACTGAGGAGTTACTCCTCCATCTTATTGTAATTTCCCAAAGTTCATTCTCACTTTGGTAGAACGGCTATTAGCTTTGTACTGCCTACTCTGTGGAACAACCTGCAGAAAATCCTGAAACTAAGTACACCTGTCAGTGTTACTTCATTCAAGACCCTATACTCTCATCTCCTTAAGGAACCATGTAAGTGTTTCCTGCACCACTAGCTCAAATCAATATCCACTGCATCATCTATGATCTCTGTCTTTTAACCCGAGGACTAGGTTCCATGCTTCATATCACCCTCCTATTACTGTCTATCATTCATCATCTCCTTTACTTATCTGACCTCCTCCTTACTTACCTACTACTATATGAAGGACATTCTGTGGTTCTGTTAGTGCTCCCCCTCACCCCTCGTCCTCATCCTATAAGGGTAACCACAGTCACCTCTACTACCTCTCTCCAAACCCAATATCAACAGCCTGTCACTTATTCGGTGTTCATTACATATATCTACAACAGGGTTATTCACATGTGTTGCTGCAATGTAAAGTATTATGCCTTGCTCTCATGTATGCTATTGTCTGATGTATAGAATATTGTCACCTAGATGCATTACCCTGTACTGTTGTATATAAACATATGTATAATTTTCTTTTTCTTTTTATATGTATCTTGACCTTATCCTAACCAGGTCCATCTTGCAAATGAGCCCTGCTCAATGATGCTCACCTGGATAAATAAAGATTTTGATTGATTGTTTGATTGATGACAGAGACATTACCTTTGCTCATATCTCTGGTGGCAAAAGCACAGCATGGACAGAATAACTGAGAGCAGTCATTACTGAACTGGTCGAGTGATAACCATAGCAGACCACTCTTCTGATTTCACCACATAATGCCTTTGCTTGCTAGCATGTGCCAACAGGGACATACTTAGTCAGATGAGGACAATGTCCCTGCAAGGACACATTTTGTCCTTCTAGGATAAAAAAGTAACCTTACAGGACATTGTTCTGCCAGGGAATTAGGGTATCAGACAGGACAATGTTCCTGCAGGGACCAACCTTGTCCTGCAAGTACACAGTCCTGACATGGGTCACCCATTAGCCTACCAGGACATTGTCTTGGCAAGAAAGGTGCTGGGAGGATAATGTCCACACAGGGCCATATACTGTCCTGCTAGGACAAAATCCTTTCAGGGCACCCTTTGCCCTCACAGGCCATTTCTCTACAGGAAGATATGATTCCTGGCACTGCAGTGTAGTTTTTTATTCCCCTTCATACATGTAATGCTCAATGTAGGATAAACACAGTTGCTTATGTATGCTGTCTTTCAAATTCAATTGAAAATTATTCAACAATTGGGCTTATTAACAGGAACCTATATGTACAAACTTCATTCAGCATCCGGTAATTGCCATTTTCTGACAAGGTGGCACTGATCATCATGCTACTATGTTAATGGAAACCCCAACTGTATCATAACCCATGTTAAAAAATGGGAGAAAAAAATGAGGACGTTTGATTGGTTGTTACCTGTGCATTAGATCCATCTAATGCACAGGGAAAAACAAGTACAGGGCAGTAGTAGGCAATAAGTCCCTGTTGATATAAATGCTCATTTGGAATGTTGACATTTCAAACAGCAGCCATTTTTTCCCTCAGCTGACTTCTGTCATCTCACTAGCCATGAACACGAATCTTGCAGTCAACTTTGATGTAAACTTAACCAAAGAAATGGAAAACAGCTTCTCAACAGAACAAGACTCTGAAAACCAGCCACCAATACCAGAACTGACTGAAATTACAAACACAGTGAGTAAAAGATATGCCAACTTATCAGCCACAGAAATAGACAGCATACAAGAGGGCATAAATGAAAGTAACACTATTAAAACTACTGCCTGGGCTCTCAAAGTGTTCAACGACTGGATATCTGCCAGAAATATAACTCTAGATTGGAAGTCAACCCCTGGAGAAGAGTTACATAATATTTTTAGACATTTTTATGCTGAGGTCCGCACTTCCACCGGTTCAGAATATGCCCTCAGTAGTTTCTCAGGGATCCGCGCAGCTTTAAACAGGCACCTAAACTCACTGGCAGTTGGTAGAAATATCAATTATCAGCGACCCTCAGTTTAAGTCAAGCAACACTGTCTTTGTGGCAATAATGAAGCATTATCGTAAAAATCGAAAAGACACATCCAAACACCATGGTGCCATCAGTAAAACAGACCTTGACTTTATCAGAAATTCCTCAGTCCTGTCGCCGAACACCACGCATGGCCTGGTCAGCAAAGTCTGGCTGGACATACAGCTCTATATGGCAAGGCGCGGTAGGGAGGGACTGCGAGAAATGAAGGTGGACAGCATAGTAATAAAAAAAGATGAGTCCGGACTCCAGTATGCCACATTGTCGTACAACTAGCATACAAAAAACCACTGCAACCCCAATGAATAAATAAAGAAACATACCGTGGCTGTATGTATGAAATTCCTGGATCTCCTCTGTGCCCTGTCTCCAGCCTCCGAAAATATATAGAAAAGCTGCCTACAGATGCTCCTTCTTTCTATTGCCACCCAAAACGTTTGCCCCAACATTTCCTGTATACAACAACCACCTGGTATTCAAAAGAGCCGATGGGCATTAATTTCTTATCGACTATGATGGCCCGAATTTGTAGAGAAGCCGCACTGCCGAACCGATACTCAAACCATAGTGTACGAGCTACGGCCATTCAGTTGATGTCAGATGTGGGGCTTGAAAACAGGGAGATAATGTCCGTTACTGGACATAGAAGCGAGGCTAGTCTCTGATCCTACTGGGCCCCATCAACGGACGACCGAAAATTCTGGAGCACCATACTTGCATCAAGAAGCGAGGAACTGAAAGAAATTCCCACTCCCGCTGCCGGAACTGCAGACATCACAATGCAACCTGCATTCACAGTGCCACCTGCCGTCCAAGCTTCAGGGAATGCACAGGGCGCTTTCAACCTGATGAACTGCACATTCAATGGGACAATAAACTTCATAAACCATGAAGCAAGTAAGTAATTATTACACATTACTGCTGGGCTCTTTTCTCTGTATTTAAATGGTTTCTAAGTGGTACATTTCTTTCTCTCTTATTCTAGCTATCCATCCCAGTCCTCCAGCACCTATTCAACCCACTGAGAACTCTCCAAGCAGCTCATCCTAATGAACCCTGATGACATTTCCAGGCAGTCCAAAAGACTATTAAAACTAGATAGGTCAACTGTTACCTACTTAAATATCTTTTAATAATTTATTGTTTCCTCTCTCACATGCAGATCTATGAACTACTTTATGCAGTGGAAGGATATTTATTAAATAAAGCTATTTAAATCTATACAAAATGTATGATACTATTTTTTATAAAGATGTAAGTGCAGTTACCCATTTTATAAGTGCAATAAGACACTCCGGGGGTGTGCATTAGACATTTCTAATGCACAGTCAGGGGCTGAATGCACTCGGCCTCCGACCTCGTGCCTCAGAACGCCCCTGACCGTGCATTAGAAATGTCTAATGCACACCCCCTCGTGTCTTATTGCTTACATGTGCAATGGCTGACCTTGTTGATGGTAAATGGCACATCACGAGTACCCAGTACCATTGGCAGGTTTTTCCCCTCCAGAAAGCTGGTCACTGTGTTTGACAATTTCAGGGTATTGAACTTGAAGTAACATGCACTTGCATACTGTATATCACTTGTCAGTCACCAAACATAGCCAACCTGCATGTACCAGTGCCAGTGTAACTCTGTAATTCTGTGGTCCTACAGCGTGCATTACCATCATCACATACAGAGACAAAGTACATATAGGGTTAATTGACGAGCATCAGTATTGGAATGTAACTTCACACAACCAAATGGGTGTTAAGCGTAGTCACTGGACCACAGACATGGAATGAGACATTGGGGACACTGTTTGCTGCCCAGCACCCGTAAATGTTTTATCTTCATACATCAAATGACATTTATTAATACAAGTGCAATTGCAACATAACAAATATCATTATGGTCTATGTTCTTGTAATTCACAGTTGCAGGTGGCTTTGGCATGATTATCAACTAACATTCACACCTTGTGTTACTGACTGTAGCTCACTCCAGTAGCAGTTGCCGGAATGAAATCACAAACAACATGCCATGGAAAATTTTTGGAAAACATATGAATTGCCTTTATTTACTTAACATAGAAATATAGACTTTGATGGCAGATAAGAACCGCTTGGCTCACCTAGTCTGCCCATTTCCCTACCTACTGGATAAGCTGCAGATCCTAGTCGACCAACAGCCTACTTCTTCCTACCCCCCCAGAAGAATTGCCTTATGTCTGTCCCATGCATTCTTGAATACTCCCACAGTTTTAGACCCCACAACCTCCTCAAGATGGCTGTTCCATGTGTCCACCACCATCTCTGTGAAAAAATACTTACTCACATTGCCCCTGAGCCGTCTCCCCTCTGTCTTCAAATAGTGTCCCCTTGTTCTTGCACATGTTTTTCTTAAAGATGCTACCCTCTTGGACTTTGTTGGATCCACTGAGGTACTTAAATGTTTCTATCATGTTCCCCCTCTCCCTATTTCCTCAAGGGTATACATATTAAGCTCCTTTAGTCTGTCCTCTTATGGCTTCTCTTGTAGACCCTGCACCATTTTAGTTGCCCTCCTCTGGACTGCCTCCATCCTGTCTATGTTCTTGCGGAGATGGGGTCTCGAGAACTGGATGTAGTACTCCAGATGGGGTCTCACAAACTGTCTGTACAGAGAGATAACAACTTGTTGTTTTCTACTGGTGATGCCTCTCCCTATATATCCCAGTGTCCCCCCAGGCTTCCATACTGCCTTCTCACATTGCTTGCTCATCTGAAGGTCATCTGATATGATTACCCCAGGTCCCTTTCCATTTTTGTTGTTGTTACTACCTCTCCCCCCATTGTGTAATCTTCTCCTGGGTTTTTGTTTCCCAGGTGCATTATTTTACACTTCTTTGCATTGAATCTAATCTGTCATACATTTGACCATTCCTCCAACCTTGCCAAGTCCCTTTTCATCCTTTCCATGCCTCCTTGTGTATCAATCCTGTTGCAGATCTTTGTGTCATCTGCAAAGAGGCATACTTTTCCTTCCAGTCTCTAAGCAATGCCATTTATAAAGACATTAAAAAGGACTGGCCCCAGTACTGAACCCTGAGGTACCCCACTAGTAGCACCCCTTTCTTCAGAGTGGACTCCATTTACAATTACCTTCTGTGTCCTGTTGTCCAACCAGTGTTTTATCCAGGCTATCACCCTGGGACCCACTCCCAGGCTGGCTAATTTGTTTATTACTCTTTTGTGTGGGACTGTGTCAAATGCCTTGCTAAAGTCTAGGTAGGCCATGACCACAGCCCCTCCCTGGTCTACTACTTTGGTCACCCAGTCAAAAAAATCAATTGTATTTGTCTGACATGACCTTCCTGCTGTGAATCCATGCTGCCTTGGGTCCTGTGCCCCACTGGCCTCTAGGTACTCAACAATTCATTCCTTCAGAAGTGATTCCATCATTTTCCTTACCACTGAGGTGAAACTAACAAGTCTGTAGTTTCCTGCCTTTGTCTTGCTCCCACTTTTGTGAAGGGGAATCACATCCACCCTCCTCCAGTCCTCAGGTACCACACCATCCTCCCATGAGTTATTAAAGAGTGTAGCCATTGGTGTTACTAGTTCTTTCCTTAGTTCTTTTAGAATTCTGAGGTGAGTCCCATCAGGCCACATTGCTTTATCCACCTTCAGTTTTAAGAGTTATTTCAGAACCCTTTCTTCTGTGAAAGGACTAATATCAACCCTCCTATCCAGAGGGCTTCTATTGACTGGATTAGGTATCTCCCCTTGCTCTTCCATTGTGAATACTGAGCAGAGGGATTTGTTCAGTATCCCTGCTTTTTCACTGTGGCTCTCTGCCCAGCCACCTTCCTCTTTATTTAGCCTCAGTCTCCCTGCCTTAGTCTTTCTTTGCACCCTAATGTACCTATAAAAGGTTTATCCCCTTTCTTAATTGAGCTAGCTATCTTTTCCTTGGTTTGGGCCTTTGCTATTCTGAATGCCTTCTCCACTTCCTTCTGCTTTAACTGGTACAGTTCTCTGTCCTGCTCCTTCTGTGTTTCCATATACTTCCTGAATGCTATCTTTTTCTCCGTAACCTTCTCCACCACCTCTTTTGAGAAGCATAGTGGCTTTTTCTTTCTTACTCTTTCTTACTTTTTCTTTTTCATTCACTTATCACCTGCTTTACTGACTGTCAGTAAACAGTTATGTTATTATGTCAAAGATCAATGGTGAGTGTCACATCAGGGAGCATGCTTCCTTCTGCCTTAACTGGTACAGTTCTCTGTTCTGCTCCTT
This sequence comes from Neoceratodus forsteri, assembly GCA_016271365.2. Taxonomy (NCBI): domain Eukaryota; kingdom Metazoa; phylum Chordata; order Ceratodontiformes; family Ceratodontidae; genus Neoceratodus; species Neoceratodus forsteri. Next base: position 952,604,870 of record CM028129.1, on the reverse strand, counting down.
CTGTGTTTCCCTATAATAATAGTATCTTTTTCTCCCTAACCTTCCCCGTCACTTCTTTTGAGAACCATAGTGTTTTTTCTTTTGTTTTGATTTGCTTATTTGCTTCAAACAAAGGCTTGTTGCCTCTGTGATGGCGGTTTTGATGTTTCCCCATTGTTGTTCCACCCCACCTTCTTGCCTGTTTGCTAGTGCTTTTCTAAGGCATGCTCCCATTTTGATAAAATCAGCCCTCCGGAAGTCCCGTACCTTCACTTTTGTATGGCTTGACTCTACAGCTAAGTTTATCATGAACCACACTGTTTGGTGGTCGCTTGTTCCCAGATGGTTACCCACTTCAAGATTAGAGATCCTTTCTCCATCCCCATTTGAGAGTACCAAGTCTAAGATTGCTCCCTCCTGAGTGGGTTCCAAAACTAGCTGTCAGAGGCATGCCCACTGTAGGGTATCAAGAATGGTTCTGCTCTTGGATGTCGCCACAACAAAGGTGCTCCAGTTAAGATCTGGCATATTCAGGACACCCATCAGCAGTATCTTCCCTTTCTCTGCCATCCTAAGGATGCCTTCTATCATTTTCTTGTCCATTTCCTCCCCCTGAGATGGGGGTCTGTATACAACCCCTGTGCAGATTGTGGTGCCATTTAAAGTCTCCAGGGTAACCCACAGTGCCTCCTCTCCTCCCTGTTTATACTTTAGTTCTGTTGCTTTGATCCCTTCCCTTACATAGAGAGCTACTCCTCCTCCTCCTCCTCTTCTTCCCTCCCTGTCCCTCCTGTAGATTGTGTACCCTGGTATGTTGACATTCCAGTCATGGTTCATTGTGTACAATGTTTCTATGACTGCCACAATATCCAGGCATCCCTCTTCCATCAAGGCCACCATTTCGGGAGCTTTTTACCTAGACTACAGGCATTGATACTTATTACCCTCCATTTTTTTGTGGCTTTATTTCTTTTTGACCCATCCCTGTCCTTACTGCCTTTGTCTTTTTCTACATTTACCCCTGCCCTTCTCCTTATTGACTGCTCTATCTTGGTGTTTACCTCGCTAACTACCCTGATTTTTTGAGGGGGCTAGGATTTCCCTTCTCCTTTTCAGTGCCTCCTCCCTTGGCTAGTTTAAATGCTTGCCAATTAAGCATTTAAAGCTATCACCTAGGATCCTGGTTCCCTTCCTGGATAGATGCAGACCATCATGCCAGTATAGGTCTGCATCCCTCCAGGTGGAGCCCCAGTCCCCAATGAAGCCAAATCCCTGAGCTCTGCACCAGTTTTTCAACCAGTCATTGAATACCATGGTGTGGAGTACCCTAGCCTCTTCCATGCCATAGACATGTAGTACTTCCAAGAAAGTTACTGTGTGTGCTACTTGTCTAAGGCCCCTCCCCAACTCCACAAACTCATTTTGCACTTCTCTGATCCCATTCTCAGCCAGGTCATTTGCCCCTAGGTGGATAATGACATCCTGACATCCAGCTCATGCCCCCTTGCCACTGCTCCCATGATCCTGTGGATTCGTTTCCTGTTCCTCCAAGCCATTGTAAGTAGATTTAAATTTACATTGACAATCAGTGTTGCTGTTAAACTCATGTATGTGGTCCTAAGTCCTTCCTCCTAGCCATTCCCTCAATGTCACCCTTGCACATCCTATCATGAAGTGTGCTAACACACAATACCTACAAGTACAGAACCAACAACAGTTACAAAAAGCATTACTAATCAGCACACAGCAGTGCTGTGTAGTGTGGCTTCATCCATCTATAGGATCATGTGAAACATATATAGCACAGCACTTCAGCTGAAGTCCACAGATAACATTTCTTGTTACAGAAAACAGTAAGCCCCTGTAACTTCTCCATGAAAGCAACATTAAGATTCCTGGCATGTGTACAGGTGTTCACTTGAAGGAAGAAGACTTACAGAATAGAACAAAACATCCATGTAATAATTGAGGGTTACAAGGTAACTCACATGACAGCTGTCAGTGCTGTTGTCATGTGAAGTCAGACATCAGTTTTGTGATAGTAGTCAGTATTGCATAGAGTATAGGTAACAGCCTGACCACACTTACCAAACATATTGCTAATTCTACAGTGCAGATGACCATAGGCACAGCGGTTAATGAAAAAGAAGGTGAGAAAATAAACCAAAAGGGAAACAAATGAAACAATAATGCACTGAAAGAAAAAAATCCATACATTGAAATCATTATCACAAACAATGTACTGTTACTGCTTTCATGCCATCACAGAACTGTGCTGCAATTCCCCACTAGCAACCACAGTACCAAATATAGTAAAACTGATGAGCATCCTTACTTACTTCTGATGAAAAAATATATGCAAGTTAATTGTAGGTACCAAAAATTCTCAATGACTGCACAAGCAAACATACTAGATGTCCAATAATCTACACAACATCATCATGAAAAATGGATGTCAACATTTCTCAAGTTAACAGAAGGAATTCGCACCTGAACATTCATCACAGTGTTCACAAGTGCCTTTTGTGCTTGCTTGTGAAATCAACATACTGCAATGCGTAGAAAAACCTGCTTCACAAGTGCAACATGGTGTGTTCCGTCCTGTACTTGCAGATGACCTTCCAGCAGCTGATGCCTCAAAATGTGTATCACAATCAGCTTGTTCACAATCTTCTCACCAAGCTTCAAGAGCAACAGGTCTGTTTGGGGATGTCCACCTTGGTGTGCTTCCAGGGGTGCTTGGAGTGGGAGATTGCTCATAATCAGAGTCACAGTAAGCATCCTCATCAGCCTCAGAAGAAGCATATGCATCTTGTCCTGTGTTCCATAGTGTACTCACAGCAGTTGTTGAAGTATGTGGAAAGCATTATCACAGTGACAGTCTCCTTCATGGTCAGAATGATCATCAGTAACTCTGTGTAATGCTACGTTTGGTGGAATACTTTGGAGATGTAATTATAGTAGGCCATGGATCATCCTTGTGGGGGCTATCTCTTTCAAGGTGTGCTTCACCAACAATGTCAGCCAGCGCATGTCTCATGGATGATGCATTTACAGTTCTGGTTATAGCAGACAGTAGTGAATAGAGATGAACGCGTCGAGCAGCATCATCAGCATCTCTGTCAGCACTACCATCACCACACATGCTCTCTACTGTATGGGATAGTGTACTTGCATGTGACCTGGGAAGACAGGGAGATTGCTGGACTTTATCAGGCTGCATATCATACTGTGCTTCATAATCACCAGCATAGGTGGGACATCCGGTTTGCTGTGTGTTGCATGATTCATTTCCAAGTGGCCAAGAATCAGGCACTGGTTCCTTCACTCAGTCTTTGTCTCTTTTATTCTGTCCCTCACATTCATCTTCAGCAGCAGCACCTCTGCTTTCTATTGTCTTTCCACTTGTAATTGCAGGTGTACTCGAGGAAGGGGATGTTTCACAAAGTTCTGCATGACATACTTCACGATATATCTCAGAGCCAGCCTCACCCACAGCAGATATTGTTTCTACTACATTTCGTGGTGTCCTTCCAGACTCACTTGAAAAAGGCATTGCTTCATCCACTCAATCACAGCGACTTGCATGCAGAAGTTCCTGGTCAACATTAGCAGCTGCACATGTGCTTAGTACTTTCTTCCTTAGTCTAGTCAGAGGTTTGCTTCTAGCGGCAGGTGGTTCACACACTTGTCCATACTTTCTCTGCAAGGCTGATTCACAGTCATCATCACACACAGCACACCTCTTGTGTGGTAAATTAACAACTGTGCTAGATACAGACATGAGTCCTTGTCCTCCATCAAACCGTATTTCATCTTGCTGGTCATGGTCGGCATGAAGAGCAGTAGATCTGGACCATCACGTCTTGCATGGTGTACTTACAGCACTTTTTGAAGCCATGATGGTTCACAGAATATATCACTGTCTTCCTTATGATGTTCTGGATGATCATGCTGATCAAATAGCAGTGTATCTGCTTAAGAACCCACATTAGCATCAACTGCATGGTGCACCACTAAATCAGTGGCAGGCTGCCCCTGACAATTGGACTGCAACTGCCCCTCACTGTGAGGTGTGTTCTCAAAGTGAGTAACTGCTCCCTGTACAGTGGAAACATGTAAATCTCTACCATCCTCAGCATTGCATCCTGACATTTGCTGTTCCAGCCTAGAAAGATCCTTCGCTGGAGATACAGTCATGGAGCCACTTATCATGCAATTTAAAAACGTAGTCGATAGACCTTCCTGTGACTCAGACTGCTGCTCACATAAGGATAAATGATGTTTCAGTGTTGTCAAAACTGTTGTGTCCTGAAACCAAAAAAAGAGCAAGCATGAAAGGGCCCATCTAACTCACACTTACTTAACTTCCTTACATAGACCCTTGTGACATACATAAAATCACAGACATTTTGTGCCAATGGAATATGGAAGCAGAGTTCACCAGCATGGACATGTTAATATATCACATAATGACCCCTGTATATGTACAGCACCAAGGACTTTTAATAGTTAATATCACAGTAACATATTTGTTGATGCAGCAGTCATTAACACTGATAAGAAAACATGGCTATGTATTCAAAGAATCTACACGTAGTGATTGAGGTGTAAGACAATAGTGAAGTACATTCATCTAAGAACTTGGCAAAACACTACATGTTCACTATAACAGGTAGCAGCAGGCCAACACCAGTAGGAGTAAGTTAGCAGACAGAAGAAACACACAGAACTAGTTATACCTCTCCCAATGCATGCCTCCTCTATTTGCTTTTCCCACCACCTTTCTGCATGGGGTGCCTACTTTAAGGTTGTTTGCGATTATGACTCTGAGATCTTTCTTCTGTCCAGCTGCCTTCAATCCCCCGTGTTAATTTGCTTTTGGGCTAGTCCACCCCATGTGCATCACAGTGTATTTGTTACCACTGAATTGTAGGTGGCATGCTTCCAGCCACCCCTCCAGCAACCATGTGTGTTCCATCATAGCCTCCACTCCCTCTAGGGTGTCCACTCTAGTGAAGATCTTCATATCATCTGCAAAATGGCAGACCTTCCCTTGCATACCCTATGCTATATCGCAGATGTCAATGATAAACAAAATGGGCCCCAGCACCAACTCCTCAGGTACACCACTCGTCACACCTACATGCATCCCCAGAATATACCACCCACAATGCACCAACATAAACTTAGTAGTCACAGACTGTTGTTCAACAGTGTTGAGCCTGTTAATACAAAATGGTAACATGGTACAACAGATCAAAATGTAGAGTAGCACTGGTAAGAGACACAATCCCCAGTCAATGGCAGTACAGTGTTTGTACAATACATTATCAATAAAATAAATAATATGACACACTACCTGAGTAATGGAATCAGAGACGGTGGTGTCACCTTTTACATCATTGCCTTTTTGCTTTTTAGCTGTGGAACAGAGAACATACTAGTCACACAAAGTTGCACAATAACTATTCCATATTATGGTTGGAAAGGTCATTTCATGTTTTGTGGTCCATATCACCTAGAGTCCTAATCATTACATGCAAGCCATGCAAGTAATTATGAACACAGGTACAGAAACGTACATTTTGAAAATGGAAAAACATGTGTACATTAGCAAGATGTCAATCCTAAAGCACCATGTACATGTCCTTACAGGAAAAATGCTGATAACCTCCTGTGGCATGAACATTAATTCACATACTTGACATTAACAGAGTATGATCACAAAAAAAGGGACACAACAAGCACAAGCTAGTACCCATCATAAATTGATTTCCCTTACAAGCATTGCAGGCCATGCAGCGCTAACCACTTCTTAACAATTCATCTTTGTAGAGAACTATAGTACATATAGCAGCCATATGTTGACACAGTGAATTGCTACTATACAATATGACCAACCACTTCCAAGTAGCCATGTGAGCAGTTGTACATCAATGGACAACAGGACAGATAACCAGAAATTATATTTATTAGCAATAGAAAGAGATACTTACCCATTTTCTTTCAGGAAGTAGTCCTTGAACCATGAGGCATCATTGGATAATGACATCAGCACTCTTCAAATAATCATACGCTTCAATGAAGGACATTAATGTACAAATCAATCAAGGTTTTCCATCGTTGTTGTGTGAGACATAAACAGGCACATCAAAGAGGTAATCAATGAAGGGTACTACACAGACATGAGACTAAGTTATGAAATTATGAAATATGGCAATGAGCTCCATGGTACAGCACACAAACATCTATATATGTGTCATGCCAGCAACACAGATGTTAGGACAGTAAAGCCCCTAAAGCATCATGCTGCAGTGACTTACATGGTCATAAGAGTAGTGTTGGTACTGCTGAACATGCAATAGTGCCCCTAACAGCTGCCATAGAACATTTACCACTTGTAAAAGTCACAGTTAACAACTAAAAGGATACTGTACACTTTAATTTTTATTTTTTATACTTGTAAACCAGATGAGCAGGAACTGCCCGTTTTCACAGATTATAAGTCATACATCAAAAACAATAAAAATTAAAAATACAATATTCAGAGCAGACAACTCTATCCACATATAGTGCAAGTGCTGTACTTACAGGAGCAGATGAACAATGCATTCATAAATGAGAGGAGAGACACAGTTTTAAATTTGTTTTGAAACACTGTATAGAATTACGTTCAACAATTTTTGTGTTCATCTTATTAAAGAAATTTGCCACTCTGAATAGTAAAGATCTTTGCCCAATAGTCTTTTTGAATAAAGGTAATTTAAAGGTGAATCTGTACTGGGACATGGTGTAAAGAGTGTTTAGGGCCCTAGAAAACATAGAAGGTGGAGAAAAGAGTCCTGTTTGAACTTTGTAAAGAAAAATACCTATTGTAAACAAGACTCTATTATCAAAGGATAACGAGTTTGATTATATATATAAATCCAAATGATGGGATTGATAAGGCATATTAAACCAGAATCTAAAAGTGGATTGATATGTAACCTTAATGGACACATCTCACTGTGCAAAATCAGACATGGCTTAGTACAGTTGTAATAATTTAACATGAACTATTAATCACTTCCCAGATGTTTGGACTGCCTGGAAGTTAACAAATTCAGAAGGAATTATTTCAGTTTATTACTGCTGTCTGTTAATTGTTGCCCTTGATTTCTATTACATTTCTAATACTGTGTAGAGTCAAAGACTATACGAAATACCACAAAATATTTAATAGTATACAATACTTACTCATTGACAGTTCAGTCAGTGCCGCTGTGCCGGTGCTAGATCTGTATCAGGACTGGGGGAGGTAGAACCAGGCGGGAAAGCACTACATGCATGGCGAGGGGGGAAATTGGCAACATGGGTTGGGGAATACAATTATTTTTTTGGATATTTAGTATGCTTTGTTACCAGTCATAGTTTCACAGGCTCTACCCTTAGTAACCAACCAATTCCACAGCTTATCTGAAGTGATGAGTTGATTCCAGGCTTACTTCCAGCTGGGAGGGTCCATCAGTTGAGCCAACACCTGTACACTGCAACTCAGCTATTCTGGTGGATATCCCCACAGATGGAACCCCCTAGTTTACCCCCCATAGCAGGGACAAGGTACTGGGATAAGACTGTGGAAACTAGTCTATCCACCGCCAAGTAGAGCCAAAGGTCCAGTCAGATGTGGGGCATCATAGAGTGAAACAGCCACTGTATTTTTTTGGACAGCAATAAACTGCCAGAGTGTGGGGTGTGCAATGATGTGTAACAGCCCCTGTCACTTGCCCTCATCCTGAATGAAGAAAGCCATGTTGATAACCACAGCTTCTGCCAGGGATCTGTAAACCAGCAAATGCTCTTCACCCCTACCCCCAGATAAGGAATGCAGTTCCCTGGATGCTCAAACCTTCTCTCCATGGCAAGACCTCAGAATCCAAAATCCGTTCCATGACCCCAAATGTGGGCATCACAAATGGACACCATGCCAGTGCACTGCCGTGCCAGACAGGGGTAACAATTATTACTTTAAAACCAGGTAAAAACTAGGCAATATTGTGGATTGGAGTTGTGGGATGGGGGCACTCCACAACCTGAGAGAGATGATAAAAATCAATATTTGTCAATGGGGCAACATCAGAGATTGGAGTTGGGGGAACTATACTGCCAACATGAAGTATTTACAATGTTAATGATGGGACACATAAGGGATAGGGATGAAGTGGCACTCAACTGCCAATGAGAGGTCTGTACAATTGTTAAGATAGGGGCACATTGAAGATAGGGTAGGAGGGATGCAGAACAACCAGATGGGGGGCATAGCTGTCATATGGGTAACATCGGAGAGCACATTGATACAAACAGGTATTTCTTCAAGAGGAGAATTTTATAACTACCCTTTGACCAACCCTGGCTAGTGTAATGGTACTTATAATTTCTCCCTCAAGGAGATTTCTGAGAATCACATTCATAGGGCTGTCACAATTTGCATCTGCCACCTGCCCCCTAGGAACTTATTGCAGTCCATTTCTGAACATGGTAATGGCACAAGCCCCATTATAGGCAAGCAGGCTATGGTTCAAGCAGGCTATCATTGAGAATTACTCATGGTGCATCTTTAGGTACAAGGAGCAGTTGCAAACTTCTTTGTGGTACAACCCCTTTGCTCACGTCCAGAAGCATTGAGAATCGGGCACCAAAAGTACAAAATTGTTGAAAGTACATTTAACACAATGTCCATGACAAGCGACATGACAACTAAAAAATAGTATGGTAGCACCTTTACCATCATTGCTGTGAAGACACATGAAAGACAGACAAAACCCACATCAGTACAGTACAAAATGAAGAATAAACAAGCATGGTTCACAAGTACCTCACTGGCAAAGACAAACTAGTAAGACAACAAAAAATGTGAACAATACAGCAAATACAGACATCTACCTTAATGAAGAGAGAGCAGAACATACACAAACAATGCATGCTTTCTGTATACCTGTGGGAAATAAAGTAAGAATTCATTACCATCATTGTCACAGCACAGCAGAATGACACACATTCAGTATAGCATTCATTAACAGATACAAAAAAAGTTGTGCTACATAGTGAAATACAGAACACATAAAGGTAACAACAGGACAATAAAACACATCATCTCCTTAGAAAGAAAGAAAGCATAAGCAAGACACACCACAATCCAGTTACAAACAAAATTACTAGAAGCAGACCTATGCAGTACACAGCACTGCATGTTAACTTACCTGGTAAATTTCTAAGACATGTCAAAGTACTAATTCACTCTATAATATTGGAACATAAGATTAAAAAAATAGTAAGAGCATTAAGAAGCAGCAACAGTGAAACTGAATTTCTTTACATTGTGGAACAATGCCTGACTCAGTGGCACAGAGGGATGAGGTGCTATGACTTACTGTACCTCACATTACAATGATGACACAGGTTCAGGGATGACCTTGGGTCATTCATGAGCCAGCATGGGGAGGGAGGAGTAGAATTGAGCAGCCCACCAGCAGTTTTCCTGTCCTAGGAGTTCGTTGCCCACTCATGGTTTCACTAACACTGTGTGGAAGTGTGAAGGCAGTGTAGGCAGGAGTGGGCAGCAAGCACTGGTAGGATGCCATTCAACGCAGCATGTGTCTGCCTCCACATGCACGCATATGCGTCTGAGGAGGAGCAGGGAGAAAAGCATGGAAAAATCAGGACATAAAAGATGAAAAAAAATAGTACCACAATTACTGTAAGATGGAGAATGTATACAAGAACTGAACTACTGTGCCATGACAACAATGTCACCACCAAAATACAATTATTGGTATTTCAAAAGTGTTTCCTACAAAAACAGTTTAAATTTTGTTGATACAGGTAAATGAAATGTAATTTTTCCAGCAGGCTATACTAAATCCTGCCAGGACAAAGTGGTCAGGAAATAGACATTGTAAAAAGGAACTTTACTAATAAAAAAAATGGTGCAAAAAAACCACAGTGGCACTATAAACTAATTTACATTAACTTTGAATTACCGTAACATGCAGCTACATAAATAAACATTTTGCTACACCACAGTACCATTTCTCTACTACAGGATAATTATTTTTTCATGGAACAAAATGGGGATTTCTGGCAGGACAACTCTCCAAAGGAGAAAAATATTTTTCTAGCACAGTAGTAAGCATACCAAAAAGAATAATTTTCACAAATATGAATTACTTTATAACAGTTGAGGTTACACTATGCAGTTCCTCAGGGAGAGAAGTTTCTCTGGCCAAAAAAAACATGTGCTCCTAACATGGAGAACAATGCCCAACCAACACATAGTGCTACAACTTGTATAGTTTAGCCCAATAAACAATAAACATAGCAAAAGTTCCAAATAAATAAGCGACATCAACAAGCCATGCTAAATCATGCTAGGACAAAGCGCTCAGCAAATATACATTGTGAAAAGGCACGTTACTTCTTCCAATAATTTAATGGTGAAGCAAAAGCACAGTTCCACTGTAAAGTACTTTACATTAACTTCAAAGTACCATAACTTGCAGCTACATGAATAAACGTTTTGGTACACACCACAACTCCATTTCTCGATTACAGGATAATTACATTTTCAAAGAGCAAAGTGACGATTTCCAGCAGGACAACTACTCAAAGGAAGAAATATTTTGCTACCAGACCATACAATAGTAAGCATACCAAAAAGAATAATTTTGAAAAAATATACGTTACTTTATAACAGTTGAGTTACACTATGCAGCTACTCACGGAATGAAGTTTCTCTGCCCAAAAAAACAAGTGCTCCTAACATGTGCCACAGAATTCTCTGTAAAGAATGAGGAAATAAACAGAGGACAATGTCCAACCAACAAGTACTGTTGCAAGTTGTGTAGTTAAGGCCAATAAAGAACACTAAATATTGAAAAAGTTACAAATAAATAAGCAGCATGTTTTTTCCACAGGATCATTACAATTCGCACAGTAAAAACAGCCCTTTACACGTCACAACACACAAATCAAAGAAAAAGCATTGCAGTACTTTAAAATTCAATATTTTTTTATTTTTACAAAATAGTTCATCATATAAACACTGTACAACACAAACTATTGTAGACAATTTTAAAATATGCCACCCCTATTAAGATCAACCAAAATAAACATGTGATTTTCAGAAAGGAAGGCTCACAGTGCCAAGAGGACAGTAATGCTTTTAAAATATGCACAAACCAAGATATTATTTCCAGCAAAACTAACTAGACAACACTAAGGCTTTCATCTGCACCTTGAGAATCCAGACAAAATAAAATTACACCACAACATACCAATACAGAAACCCATTGTGAACCAAAAATAAAACAAGATGCAAAAACTGCTGAGAGCACAAGTCATTTAACATGGTACATTACTTCACATGATGCAATATAACATGGAAATCATGCAAAATTCAAATTATTACCCCACATGAAATTCTTCTTTGAAAAATTCAGAATAGTCATGCACAAAACACCTGCAAAAATTAAGGTTAAAAGCCAAAAAATGAAACAAAAACTCACCATGAAGAATAGCAGTAATTCAGATCTATGTGATAACGGTGATCGCAGAAAGGTGATCATCGTTAGGGTGACTGTACAATGGCGAAAATCCTTTTCACAGATGTACACTCCCGGTGCATAGCAAAAGGGCACAGGAAACTTGATTTTTTTGGTTTATTGGTTTATTTGGAGTTAATTTTACATGCAGAAAAAAACTTTAATTCATATCATTAATGAATACAACACACTGTAGACTACAGTTGAATGGGTCAACACCAGTGCATTTTATTTGGAAACTAAACACATAAATGAGAAAATTCTTAATGTTAAATTAATTAATTAATTTTTAATATATCCTGAGAGGGTGGGTGCCAGTCAGGACAGGACATTGTTTTTTGGTTTCCCGCCTTCAGTGGGTCAAAACCTGGTGGAGCCAGAAAAGGGCTTCATCTAAACATATCTACTCTGAGTGTGTCTTGGCCTTGGAGGGCATTTTTAACTAATGTTAAAATCCAACTCCTAGCAAGGATCAGCCGAAGATCACAGCATGGGAGGGCAGTTTACTATCGGCATGTGCCAGCCAGGATTGGGACACAAGACATCTGCACACTGGTAAGCAGCATTCATTCAAAATCCACAACTTTTAGAAGAATCAGCACAGAGTTTATTAGCTCAAAACTGTATGAAGATATGTAGGGGCTTCCATTCCTTATACAGTTTTTCAGCTAATAAACTTTATTTAGATTTTTCTAAAAGTTGCAGCTCCTGTATTAATGTTTATTACAGTGTGCAGATGGTAGTTACCAGGATAAGTCACCATTATCTGCACCCCTGCAACATTTGTAGGGTGTGTTGCTGTTTGTTTTTTTCCAGACAAGACTGATCATTATTTTTTTTCTTTGTTTTCCAAAGTAGCTGGACTGTCCCCCAGACATTCACTTCCCACTTGGAGCAGGTCTCAGCCCAGGTGGGCTTTAAAAATAGTTTATCATAAAAAAAGTGCCAAATGGGATATTATTTTTTTTAACCGCCTATAGCATATCTCAGGCCTGGAGGGCATTCTTAAATTATGTTAAAATCCCTGCTCTGAGCTCACCTCAGCCTAGGAGGATATTCTAAATGTTAAACTTCCCACTCCTTGGAGCAGGTCTCAGCCCAGGAGGGCATTATTAATTTACAAATAATTAATAGTAAAAAATGTCTTGAGTGGGTTGGGTACCAGTCAGAACAGGACATTATTTATTTATTTTATAATTTCAGCCCTTGAGGTCATATTTAAATAATGTTAAAATCCTTGCTCCTACCTGAAATCAGCCTTGGAGGGCATTCTTAATGTTAAAATCCTCACTCCTTGGAGTGGGTCTCAGCACAGGAGGGCATTATTAATTTAAAAATAAGTAATGATTGGGACATTATTTTTTTTTATTTCCCACCCATAATGGGTTTGAACCCCTGAGAGCTATGGAGGGGTTTGAATTAAACATCCCCACTCAGAGCGGGTCTCAACCCTGGAGGGTATTCTTTAAATCTCTGCTCCAAGATGGGCTTAGCAGAGATTGTCAGCATGGGTGGGGGGAGCAGGAGACTACACCTATAAAACAGTGTGAAGAAGTTGTATGCATTTTTCATTTTATTTTGTAATAAATGCAGTCCAGGAAGAGATGGCAAATAAGAGATGGCAAATAAAATATTTCACTTACATGGCTCAGTTTACACTGAGTGAGTGCCAGCCAGGATGGGGACACAAGAAATGTCAGCATTTGTAAGAAAAATGAATTCAGCAACCACAGATCCCTCAGCCCAGGAGGGCATTATTAATTTTAAATTAATTGGTTATTTGCAAAAAAATGTCCCTTGCCGGGCGGGTGCCAGCCAGGATGGGGGTCAGACCAGAAAGAGCCTGCATTATTTAATGAGCAGGAATTGGTAACATGAGCCCATTATTTTTTACAGTTCTCAATCCAGGGTTGCATAGTTGGGATGTGCAGTGCCCAAGCTCTGTGCTGGTCTGAGTCATCTAGCTGGCTTCCACGGAAAGTTCAGTGGGTAGCAGCAAGTTGTGGACTTGGAATGGAAATCCATGGGTGGAACTCAATTCCACGATTACTTCTGTGGACTTCTGCAGCCGTGGAACCACAGAAAACTTGGAGCCATGACTATCACACATCTCTTATATAGTATACCATAGTGGGTTACCTTAGGGTCACTGACAAGACCTTGTAACTTTCTTCTACATGTTTATCACTTCCTACTCATTGATTCTAAGTAGAAAGACACTGTACCAGTATTGCATGTTAGATAAATAAATGTCAGTGCTGCGATTAGCTGAACACCCCAGATGTATTCTTACTGTTGCTACTTGTCTTCAACTAGTACAGTATCTTTACAAGGAAAAAACTGTCCATCATCACAATGACAATATTTATATACTTCATGCAAATATTTAAGTGACTTTTTTATCAAGATTTTAAAACAAAATGTGATGCACATGTTATACAAGACTTTGTTTACAATAAAATGTTTACTCGCATAATGCAAATCTGCCTTATTTTGCAGTTCAGGAGCATCCAAGAAAAAGAATAAAATATGTAGTTATGGATGAATCCTCATTAAAGCAGTTTATTTAAAACTGTTTTGACTAAAAAGGCATGCCTCGTGCTAGCATGAAGTGTGTGTATATGTGTGTGTGTGTGCTTGCCTTGAGGCAAAAGGGTTGTAGAGACCCATTTACTTTATAGTTTATCTAAAAATTATGCATCCTCAAAAAATTAAAAATGTCGATCAACTCCAACGCAACCCAATTAAAAACCTTGAAATCATTAAGAAGGCTCCAGAGAGCATAGACTAAATCTGTTTATGACATATGCCACATAGTAGGCCTGTAAAAGATTTCTGTTGCTCCTAGCCAATTGGTGAATTTTTGGACAACTGCATTAGTTTGCTGGCCACATCAGATCAGTGATTATGGTGTTGGTAGCAGTGTTATGGCTCCTGTTTCTGTGCAGTTAAAAGCTTTGAATCAGACATCCAAGAGTCTGGGATGAACTTTATCCTCACGCTGGTGTTAGCTCTGCTTTTTTTTATTTTATTTGCGTTCAGTTTGATACGCAAGCAGCTTTACCAATTGTCCAGTCACTGACCTGCCAGTTTCCTATGAGCTATTATGCAAACATCCACTTTTTTTGAGGAATTATTTATCATATAATATCTCCCACTCCCCTTAGTAGGAAACAACAGATCGGGCTAGCTAGCAATTTTAGCCCAAGATTCATGGTCTAGAGATTTTATTTAATTGTTAAAGGCATTTTGAAATCTACTTTTTTAAGTTATTTTTTTAACAATAGACAATGTATGTGCTCAGTTCTGCCTGCTCCCTGATTATATTAGCACTGTCAATGTTGGAATCAAGAACATTACATAGAGATGTATGTATTACATTTATTGTTTTGGGAAACTTTATCTATCCTGTATCTGGTGTTTATCAACCTATAGTGTAACAGTGTGCAGTGCCTTGCCTGGAAAATATGCTTGCCATTTGCTGCCTTTCCTAACACTTCAATACCCTCATCCCTTGCTCAAACATTTGTAGTAATATACAAACAAATGAGCCTCTCTATCAGCACAGAAAAAAAAAACACTGGTGCAGATGTATATGGAGGATGAAAACAGTATTATAATGGACACTAATACTACAGGGAAACATTTTGCCCCCCATTGACCAACCCTGTTTTGAAGAATACACATGGGAAAAATTTGGAAATGGTCACAGCAGAGTGAAAGGCCTACTTGAATGCAGCGATTCTTGAACTTTCTTCAAAGCAATTGTGAAAAAATGTTAACTTTTTAAAACAAGCACTTGTATAGATCAGCAACAATATAATACATCACCATCTCCCTTTGGGTACAACACCACACACTAGTTACAGAAAATGTAACATAGTGTTATTATGGAAGAAGAACAGTTATCCAGTTGCACCAACCGCATTGTCTCTGACCATATACTTGATGTCAAATGGGTATAAATATAATGTAAAATGAGGGTGGATTAGTATTTATGTGTATTGTCCCTATATACTGTGGGTCAGCCAGGAATCAGGGTGCAGAAGCATGATATGCTGTTGCTGATAACCAAATCAACCAAACACACACACACACACACACACACACTTGCTGACTAGGGGAACATTTTTGTTCTGCTTCTACAAGTTCAGCAAGACTGCAATGAACTGAACAATTAGCAGAACTTTCTGTTTGTGATGAGTTGTGCCATGTCCACAAAAGTTATTCTAAGTTGTCAATGAGAAAAAATGCAACAGAGGGAGTAATTCAGTAGTGGGAAAACAGGGCAAGAGAACCATCATGTCTTGAGTTGGTACCACACTGGCATGTGCAGATACATCGTGAAAAGGGATGGGGGTTCATGTTTAAAAAAATGCAGTGTCCCAGATTAGTGCAGTGAAACCACACAACCCACTGTTGCTCAAGGGACACAGACTTAGGGACTTGCCTAAATGGAGCGGAGATCCCAAAGATAAGTCTGTAATACCTCAGCATGACCCCATTTCTCAGACTGCAGAGTGAACTATGGTTTGCCTGGAAGGGTATTGGTCTGTTTTACTTGCATTTCAGTGCAGCATGGTGCAACTCAAAGTAAAGATGGTGCAGTGTCATTACCAGGTTCACACAGACACTTCACAGAGGCACAAACAGCCGGCTGCTCTGGTTGTTGAACATTTCAGAGAACAAACACATTTTGCTGTTTGAAATGGAAAGTTGAGGTGCAGTTGTAAATATCTTTCCTTGAAATGCAATACTGTAATTGAGCTGTTATGTGCTGTCACATCAGTAGATGCCCAAGTAGACATCACACGTGTACCTTCGAACTGCTGTCATGCTGTCATGTGTACAGAATACCGATCCCTAGTTTGCTTTCTAATTCAAACAGCAAGCACACTACATTGCCAGACTAGTACTATATTATTTTGTTCGTCTAAGATGTATGGAAATATTCAAAAGCATGCAGTCCCAACTTGATTTCAAACCAGACTGCACACTACAGCAAATGGAATGGGGAAACACAAGGCCAAGAGATAGTGACAGAAAAACAGCAGCCTACTTTAGTATGATCACTAACTCAGTTTTAAAAAAGTGATTGTTGTGTGCCAGAGCATGTTGCTGATTCTCTAGAGGACACAGTATCACCAGACTCCTATAGACCACATTAGTTCATGTAACAGGATGCCTTTTTGCGACCCCGATTGTTATCCCAGATAATCAGTGGCATGATGTGTGACCAGATTAGATTTTATATAACAGGAAACCAGTGTAGTCACCACAGCAGCATAATCTGCAAATGTGTACCGGAGTTACACAAGACATTGTAAGTGGCTGGGTAAGTTAGAACTGAACACTCACAAACCAGATGCAGCACAGATTTGTATGTGGTGGTGCAAAAATTATAATAGGGAAGAGGGTGACTACAAATAACTAACAACAATTACAGCTTAAATTTTGTGAAGTGACCATTTGCAAAATATGACAGATGCTTACTGTTAGGCAAACCACAAAAAGCAATATTTGGTACGGGGTATCATAAAAAACAAACAAAAAAAAACACACAGGCAGTAGTTTTCGTCAGCAGTCTGAAAATATGAACACTGACCTGGGAGTGAGAGATTCAGGTCCCTCTACACAATCTGACTAGACTCAGGTTTGTCAGTTACAAAACAAAAAGTGTGGCTGCATGATTGCAGATTTCACAGACTGAAACATGAATATGTGTTATATTACCACTTGTCAGTCACATCTACAGCAAAGAGTGACCATTTGAAGTGGTACCAAAACAGTAAGAGCCAGATGGATAACATGGACAGACTTAAAACAATAGATATTTTAAACATTTACACAGAGGTACACATGCTCTGGTCATGAGAAAAAGACAAACGAAGAACGGGGGTACTGAATTAGCCTCCTGTCCCAGCAGGCAGTATTGGTGTGAAACTACAACTATGGTTTTTGCTTCCCAATTGAAGTCGCCACTCTGCGGCTGAAGCTGCCCACCCTGAGACTACCGAAGCACCAACTTCTGAAGGTGCCTCCTGCCCCAGTGGATGGTGTTAATGTGAAACCGCAACAACGGTCTCTATTGCCCAAGTGAAGCTGCCACCCCAAGACTAAAGCTGCCTGACCTGAGACTACTGAAGCACCAACTTCTGAAGGCACCTCCTGCCCCAACGGGCAGTGTTGATGTGAAAATGTAAGTACAGTATCTGCTGCCAAGTGAAGCAGCCACCCTGAGACCACATCACTTCCAAGTCCACAGAGATAAAATCTTGCCCCTGAGAGAGTGGGGCAAGCTCGAATGGGGTGAGCTTACAGCACACGTGCAGAGATGCATGCAGGGACATGCGCATCAGCTCATGTCTGGTGTGTCCGGTATAACCAGAATGGGAGGAGCAAAACAGAACTGATAAGAGGAGCTTGAATTAAAGAAAAGGGAAGTGTGTTTCAATATAGCCACACAGAGGTGTAACACATACTGAAGGAGCAGGTAGAAAACATTAAGTTTATGTTTATGCTGGGATGCACCCCAGGTGTCACCCCAACACCTCCCTATTAAAGGATTCTCAACTCCCGGGGGCTGCATGTGTGGGGGCAAAACATAAAAAAAAAAACATTTGGGCTGGGCAAAGCAACAAAGAACCTGCACCCGGACCCGAACCCAGCACCCTAGCTACCAAAGCCGCGACCCGACCCGCTACACCCTGGGGCCAGCTCAGCAGCCTACCACAGTGCCACCCCTCAAATCCCCTCCCACCCCTTGCCATGTGTGCTCACTCCCACCCACCCCCGTGCATACCTATAGTGACTTCCTGTCACTACGGTCGCCCACCCCCCATCTGGTCACTGTCCCTAACTGGTATCCCCTGTGACGGGCACCACAATTGAGTTGCCCTTTTAGCGGTTCACTCAATTGCAATCACCACATCTCGGGATACCTCCTGAACAAGCTGGAGATGAGGAAGACCTTTGTCCTTCTGGATATCAGCAAGGATGTCATGGGCTTTTACTGAATGGTTGAAGTGTCCAAACACTTTGCACACTGTATCTACAGTGTTGATACTTGCTGGTCATTGTCCAGGAAGCTTCGAATGATTAGGTTAAGACAATGGGCAAAACAGCATATACGTATATAGTTGCCATTGTGAAGTGCTTTTTTAATATTTGAACCATGGTCAGCAACAAAAAGACGACACCTTTCAAACCCTGTGAAGTGACCCAAGCAGTAACTAGTCTTTCCAGTTCTTGCCGAATCTGCTGTCCTGTGTGTGTGTCTTGAAAGAGACATACATGGAGAACTGTCATTTTCTCAAACATGATGGGTTTTTTGAACTCTGAGAGATAGTAGTAGAGGAGTAGTAGTACTGGTTGAAGTGGTAGCAGACAGACTAGTAGTACGTGAGGATGATGATGAGTTGTCCGTAAAACTGACTCAGTGTGCAGTAAGAGAAAGATAGGCAATGGTTTGACTGCTGGTCCCCATATCAATAGTGATGTGAGCTACAGTACCTTGTCCTCAGCCTCACAGAGAGATGCTTTAAGTTGAACTACTAAGCTGTCATACATCCTGGGCACAGCGGTTACTGAGAAGTATTTTCTACTTGCCATTAAATATCGTGGCTCTATGTATTCCGTAAGCCTTCTGAAACCCACAATCTTCCACAGTAGAGTATGGCTGCAACTCAAGTCCAATCATTTCTGATATTTTATGATATATTGCCTGTTCTATCAGATGGTTTCATAAATATTTAGACTTTCTTTCAAAAACTTCTTTTAACTTCAACTGCCTCTTATCGGGCGAGTAAAGTTACATTTGGCTGTGGGTGTTGTACCACCACATGCCGTGACTGGTAAAACAGAGGACCTTACAGAATTATTGTGACCGTGAGGTGAAAGTGGACTTTTAGATCTTGCTTGGTGCTCATCTCCCACTGTCTCAGTGGAATGTTCCTGTTCACTGAGAGCCTTGCTAGATTTCCAGCCACCAATGTTAGACTGTTTTTTTGAACCATATACAATGAAAGGGTGAATTCGAGAAAGATGTCACATCATTGTTGTGGTTGCAAGAGGCCCTTTATTTTTTCCCCTACTAACACATCTGTTGCAATGAACACTTATAGCTTAGCATGCATCCTTGGAGTTTACATAGAAATGATTCCAAACAGCAGAGGTGGTCTGTCTATGTCTAGTAATGACCTCAATAGGACTAGGAGTCAACTGGCTGGGTTTACGTGGGGAAGACATATCAGAAGTGGATTCAGGTTCATTAGGAGAGACAATCACAGAATCCTCTGCAGCACCATTGCCATCATCACCATAATCACTACTGTCAGACTTTATTTCACTTTGTGTGGCTTGTGCCTTTGACTTTTCCTTTTTCCATTTGGACACTCTACTACTGTCGCTATTTGTATCCACATTTCCATTGTCACAAGCAGAATGAGACATAGCTAAATGTAAAGTCACGAGCTCATCATCATCAATCTCACCATGACCGTGGTCACCACCATCATCATCATCAGATTTGGTAGAGCTAACATTTGCAGGCACAGATTGAGTTATTCGATATGCCTGTGATGAAAATCAAGCAACTGTGCTGCGAGTTGTACCTGTAAGTGCTTTAACTTTATGTACAATTGGAACTGGAATACTCTTTGTTTTTGCACTTTTTTTCTCAGATGACATTCTATTGCCACTGTCTTTCGACACTCTGTTGGGGTTACTATTGCACCCCTCTGACATAGACAGTCCATCAACCCTTGCTGGGTTTTCAGTATTTTGAGAGTTAACCTGCACATAGATTGTAGTAGCATTTAGTTCAGCCCCTTCAACAGACTGTGTTGCTTGTTGTTGTTATTGGATGTTACTTTTTGGGCCACTTCTTTCTGGGCACTTGAATAAACTTTTTTGTTACATTTATTACTTCCTTTGCCCTCGGCTTTTGTTTTACTATATTCTGGAGTACTCATAAAGTCGGCCTGTTGCTTGTTCAGGGTCAAAAATTGGTTATTACTTCTTTTCTTTATTCCACTTGATGTGACAGAATGCCCTGCCCACTAAACCAAAGCTTATACCCCATTGACTGAGCACAGGGAGGAAGAAGACAGATGACTGACTTCTTGGGGGGGGGGGGGTCACACAGACAGTAAGCAGAAAGTGGCACTGGTGCACTGATGACTGGCTGGCAAATTTTATTTTACACACAGAATTTATTTCACACACCACCTATGCTAAGGGTGATGCTGCAGGCACTGCTGCTAGTATACCCACAAAGATTCTGGGGGACCCTGCCTGCCCTAACCCTCTCTGACACAATACTTTTCCCCTTCAAGGATTTTTAAAAATGTTTTTCTTTGTTCCACATGATGTGACAGAATGCCCTGCCCACTGAACCAAAGCTTATACTCCACTGAGCGAGCACAGGGAGGAAGATGACAGATGACTGACTGTACTCTGTACAGCTCCTTGATATTGAAAGGCGCTATATAAATAAAGATTGACTTGACTTGACTTCTTTGGAGGGGTCACACAGACAGTTTGCAGAAATGGCACTGGTGCACTGATGACTGGCTGGCAGATTTTATTCACACACAGAATTTATTTTACACACCACCTACATTAAGGGTGATGATGTAGGCACTGCTGCTAGTATACCCACAGAGATTCAGAAGGACCTTGCCTGGCCTAACCCTCTCTGACACAGAACTTTTCCCCTTCAAGGATTTTTTTCTTTTTTTTTTCTTTATTCCATGTGATGTGATGGAATGCCCTGCCCACTGAGCCAAAGCTTATACCACACTGAGTGAGCATAGGGAGGAAGATGACAGATGACTGACTTCTTGTGGGGGGGGGTCACAATGACAGTATGAAAGAAGTGGCACTGGTGCACTGATGACTGATTGGCAGATTTTATTCCACACACAGAATTTATTTCACACACTACCTATGCTAAGGCTGATGCTGCAGGCACTGCTGCTAGTATACCCACTGAGATTCTGGGGGATCCTTTCTGGCCTAACTCTCTCTGACACAGGATGGGGGGTCATTCAGACAATATGAAAGAAGTGGGACTAGTGCATAGACAACAGGCTGGTAGATTTTATTCATACAGTACTCTAGTTCTCACAAGTTGCCCTCAGTCTCTCCAAGTTCCATCCTCTCCCATACATTGTACTCCCCAGTCCCCCCAGTCCAGTCCTCACCCCAATTCCCAGCTCCCTCCAGAGTTCCACACCCAGTTCTTGCTGGCAATCCCCTCTTAACTCCTCGATTCCTAGTCCCAGACTCCCAACCCCCAACTTCCCCAACTTCCCAATCCCTTCCTCCCTTAATTTCTTCTTTCAGTTTAAAAAAAATCTGATTTTTTTTTGGGGGGGGAGTGGCAGACTGGCAGTGGACTTCTTCACTTGCCCAAGGGGCAAAAAACAATGCAAGCAGCACAAGCACTGAAGGAAACAATCAATTTGGCAATCCACAACACAAGGAGCAGCAGAAAGAAGCTGCTGCTCCTCCTTCTCTGTCCTCCTGATTTTTCTGTGTAGCTCTAAGGTGGACCATGTGGGTTGTTAGAGCAGCAAACCAGTCAGGTGCCACCTTAGAGAGATGGACAGCTTGGCCATCCAATGAGGGACCAGAGTCTTGTCTCTGGTTCCTCCTGTGGATTCCTGCTGCTCTGCCACTTCTCGCACTGCAGTTCCCACAATAGGTCTCATCCCAAACTGATCCAAGCAGCACTAAAGTGTTTGGAAGCCATGCATTTCCAAACACTTTAGCATGCTTGGGTCAGTTGGTATTTCTGATGAACAGATTCACCCATTCCTACTTTTGACACACTGTACAACTTTTTCAGTGCTCAGCTATCTGCTCATGGATAGAAGGTCAATAAAATTGGGTCAATATACTATTCATGGTGCTGTCTCTGTCTGCATGTCCTGCCAATTGGATGTCATGTGCTGAGCACATGATTTGAGAATAGAATATCTCAGAAACCATTAACTAATCAAATACCTCCCTGGTTCTGTGGTTGGTGCATTCCCTATACAATAACCCATGTTTTATCACACATTGTGGGGACCTTTTTTCTACACTTTTGCCATCCTGTGACAAGAAAGAGATTAGTGTACGGTATATTTTCTGTTCATTCTGCATAATACAAGTTTTAAACACATGTCTCAGTTCTGGGTTCACTCCAGCATGAGTGTCAATCCATCATTTCTTTAACCTTCTTTCAGCCTTCATTTTTTGATCCTTCCCAGGACTCTCAAAAATGTCTTCATCAAAAGGAAATACAGTTGGTAGATGTCCTTGTTTAGTCTACGCTCTGGTGGTTACTGCGGCTATAGGTACCTGAGCAGCATGACATTTAATAAAGGATGAAAAATCTGGGTGATCATGACCTATAACTACTGGCACCAGTAGGTGAGGTACCAACCCCACTTCCACTTCATGAGTCCTGTCTTGCACGGTCATTTCAATAGGGGATGTCAGGTAACAGTGTGCATCTCCATGCACGCAAATAACTGAAGTTTCAGGCCCTTGCTTGTTAACATTCATCAGGCCAGAATGCACTAAAGTCTGGCAGCTTACTGAATTGTTAAGTCCCAGCATTTGTTGAGAACCAATCTCCACAGTAGCTATAAAGTGTCACCAGATCACTTATGCTAAATCTGCTGGCTCCTTCTTTACATTGAGGCAATTTCTAACCGAATTTCCCTTCTTCTGACAACCATGGCATACAATTTCAATTATTGGTATTCTCCCCTTTTTTTTTCTGATCGCCAACCTTGCTTTACAAGTGTTTGATTAGAAGGTTTATTACCAGGTCACTGGTGTTAGTCAATTGTGATGTTCCCTGGAACCCTCTGGGTTTTGGTAGTTGGGCCGCCAAGAAAACCTCTGCTAAAGTAACAGTCTTTTCTGCAGTGTCGGGCTTGTGTTCCCGAACTATCTGTACCTCTTGAGGGAGGACCTTGATGACTTCTTCTATGATCACTGCCTCTAACAGCTGGTTTATTGTTTTCTTGTCTGGTTGTAACCATTTATAACACAGGTCCTTGAGGCGAGCATAAGTCTCTCAGTGGTATCCAGTGATTGCATTTTTAGAAACCTGAATCTCTGATGATATGTTTCTGTATTGATATCAAAATGCCTCAGAATTTCTTGTTTTAGTCTGTCATAGTTCTCTGCACCTCAGCTGTCCATATGGCTGTATACCAGTTGGGTACATCCAGTCAAATGTGAATCCAGTCTAATGACCCATTGTTCTCTTGACCAGGCACGTGTTCGGGCAATCCTATCAAACATTGTGAGGTATTCCTCTATGTCATCAGTGTCTGAAAGTCTAGATAACTTAATGTAATTTGGGCCAGTTCCTCTAACTGCTTGTCCAGTACTGATGGTTTGCAAGACCCTCGTGGTGTCTTCCCATTTGGCATCTTGCCTCCAGCAGTCAGTTTCTCTCTCTCCCTATCCATCTGTACTTGTTTTATGCATAACCATTTCAAAAGTTCACTCATGTCCTCAGGAGGTGCATCTTTCAGAGGAGTTACTTCTGTAAATTCTTCCTTGATCCCTTGCATGCCGCCGTCATCATCCTTAGGCTTGGTCTTCCTTCATGCTTCCAGGTCCAGTTCAGGCAGAAGCTTTTCCCCCACTTTCTGTGCCATTCTTCTGGTCAGAACTCCATGGGTCTTACTCTCCGCTGTTTCTTCTGGTAGCTCCTGGTGCATTTTGTCCACCTGGGATATCTGGGCGATTGCCCCCAGAAAACATCCCCTAACCCAGTCCAAATGTTTCCAGATAGTTATCCCACCTCTAACACCAAGTCAGTGGAAGGATTGTGGATGACAGATGGACAATACACAGATTTAAAGTTTAATGCACAGGCTTATGTGATGTTTATTTACAAAAATGATAAACTTCAGAAAATAAATACAAAAAAATTGTTTACAGAATTCCAAATGGCAAATTTTCTTCAGTTTCCACAGGGTTTAACCATAAGAAGCAGTATAGTCCTACTTCAAACAGGTTTTGCAGCAATAGACAACCTCCTTGTGTCTTTCCTCTGCACTGGTCAGTACCTACTGAACAACGAGTCTACCTGACTGAGCAAAAAGACAGTCCTTATATATCTGCCCTCTAAGTGGTCATGTGTTCCAGTTCTAACTTTCTACCAAAGTCTTTCAAACACAGTTCTTTATCATTTTGCACACTAGTAGAAGCTAGTGATTATGTTTAACAATGTAGTTCGTATAGTTACATTCTTATAAGCCACTTTCTACACAGAAATAACATTTTCTTTGGCTGTAAGCCCCTTCCCTCTGTTTTGATTGACACATTTATTATTCTAAAAATGGGCCCGTGGAGGCCACTGCCATCCTAAATGCATAGTCTGACAGAATTCCTTTCAGGTAAGCATTGTGATTCCTTTTGCTTGTATTCAGTAATACCCAGTGAAAAGAGCTAATAGTAGTACTCTTTGTTAGTTTTAACACAATAGCCCTATGCAAAACCACTTTTGGCAGGGCTTATCACAGAAAGGGAGGGCACTTTTAGAGACCTACAGTCTCTCTTAATTTTTTGATATTTAAACATGCTGTTTTTTCTTTGGATGGGTTTTAAATATTCACATAACTTAACAGAGGGGCACCATGAACACAGGCATATGCCTGGGGAATGGTTTCTGTTCTTTTGCCATATAGTTTTTATTTTTGAGAACAGGTTTTGTATCATGCTGAGCCACTGGACGCTAACATAGTTGGAGCAAGAGAGAGAGAGAGAGAGAGAGAGAGAGAGAGAGAGAGAGAATGTGAGGAGTGATCCCATTTATATTTCTAAGGTACTCTCTTTCATTCAAGTATTTTTTTTTTAAGTTTTGCTAAACAAAAACTCTTTGTCCAATGCAAAGAGAGGTACCCAAGTGTAAGCAGAAGCTCTGCTTAACCTCTCACCAAGATGAAACTTGGCCATTTATTTTTGGGAGTGACTTCTCAGCTGCAGTATATAAGGAATAAAGTAAGGGTGGTCATGCACAATGAGCCTGTGTTTCCACTGAGGGGCTGAGATACCAGCGTATGGACCTTGAGAGTGAAACTTGAGAGATCCATGTTGTTATCTCAACTCTGAGATGGAAACACAGAGTGAGTTGTGTATGACCACCCATATTTAATTTATTATAGCATATGGTTTCTTGGAGATTAAAAAAAAAGTTATGTTTTGTGACAGTTTAGGTTTACCAAGGTTTCATACCTTGTGTTTAATGCAGCACTCCCCGTTGTTGTTGGCAGCTCAGTGTGTGCTGCTAAGTCCATCGGCGTGGTGTCTTGTGGTCACCTTCCAGTCCGGACCCTTGAGAAATCTGTGGTAGCATTTGTTTAAAAAAAAAAAGCTCAGTGGTATTCGTGGAACAGAGATTTCCTGACTGACTTTGAAGTACTGCTAGTTTTTTTTTTCTTTTATTCATACTATGGGTTTTGCTGGTGAGAGATGGCTATGGAGCCCTCAGTGATGTTTGAGAGGGAGAGAGCACTGGTGGGATAAAGGTAATTGTGCTGGTTTTCATGAGGGCAGTGTTTTTGTCCATTCATCTGGTGCTATAAACAGAATGGAGATTGCCTGACTAAATCTGAAGGACCGCCATTGTTTTTCTTTTGTTTGCATCATGGGTTTTCATGATGATGGACAGCTATGGAGCCCTGAGGGATGTTCAGAAGAGAGAATATGAGCCAGATTTACAGGTAACTGACAGCGCAAGCCAGCTTGCCGGGTATTTCTTGATTATAGATCATGCACAACAACATTTAGAACCTGCACAGCAACATTTGGAATGTGCACAACAACACTTAGAATGTGCAGAACAAGGTTAGCATAGCCACCAATTTGTATGTATAATAAGCCTTAACCATATACTATAGTTTCTTCCAGGTAAATAAATATGCTGCTACCATACTGAGAATGCTCCCAGTAACTAAAGAAAAGGCTACTGGGGAAAACTGAAAGTCCCAATTCTTGCAGAATAAATATTTCACAAATGAAAAGGCAAATGGGGAACTTTCATACATGAAGCTACTGGACTAAAACTTGAGAAGTAAATGTAAATTGTGCCTTCCTGTTGTATCATGAAATTCACAAACAAAACAAAAGTTTTCCCATTATGGTACACCAATCAAACTCTTCTCTGGGTTCCACTTAAGTCCTTACATTTTGAGTACCAAGCTAAACAAATTCTCATTTATTTTTCCTATTCCATACTTTTGGTAAATCAGCCTTTTTCATATTTCCGTTTCCTTTTAGATAGTAAGGCACATTAGTCCTTTATCTTTGTTTTCTATGCAGAAGACCTGATGTTGGAAAAAGAATATAAAGTGGACATAAATAGCAAGAGATTGGGGGGAGAGTCTGCAGGTGGCTAGCCATACGGGGTTGGAAAAAGATATTACTTTGTAGCTAAGTACAGAGAAAAAATAGAACTGTTGCAACAGATTTTATAGAATAGAGATGCTCTTCTCAAGTGATAGGATCTTCCCTATCACATACTCACCACCACTAAAAATAATGCCAGTGTATTCTTTGGCCCTGGTCCCAGGGTGATGTTGTACTTCTCCCTATGGGGGGCCCCTCTCAGATTTATAAGTCACATTCCTTCCAAACATGACAATTAGAGATGCTGTGAAGTTTAATTTTGCTGGCAAAATTCCAGCAAAATCACAAATTTCACAGTGCAAAATATTTAGCAAAATTCATGCATTTTGTAAATGCTGAATTTCACCAGTGAAATATGGAATTTCACTGGTGAAATGCAGAATGTTACCTACGAATGGTGGAATTTGCACCATAAAATATTTCTGAAATCACATAAATTTAGCAAAATATTTATAGGAACAAAAGTTGCAAATTTCAACCACCTCTAATAATGACCGGGAGTGATGGGGAAGGGGAGAGGCTAGCAAGGCACCGGCATAGATATGGGGTATACCCCCCCCAGCCAGAGAGCCACAAACATAATAAAATAAAAGGAACCAAATATTTATTTTCATCTTCTTTTTGTGGCACAACATTGTTACGCAGCTACTATATTGTTTAATTGAGAAACTACTGTAGAATTTTGGAAATCAACTACATTACTGCAGGTTTCAACTGATTTACAGCAGTTCTAGCTAATCAACAGTACAATGCTTAAATAAACAGTGGAAGTTTCTGAACAAGAGGATACTTTTATTATTGGTGACTTTTATTTACCTGGTATCATCTGGCATAGCATAAAGGTATCTATTACCTATGAAAGTGCATTAACAGAAACATTAGTAAAATATGAGCTCATTCAGGTTATCAAAAAACACACCTGGAAAAACAATATATTTGATTTCTTATTAACATATCGGTCAGATAAAACAAATAACATTAGGATCAGAGACCCTCTAGGTAACCATGATTGTCACAGTATAATATTTAATATGTCAAGGAACAATAAATAATCAATGGGAGCAACTGGTATAAGGAATTACAAAATGGCACATTCTGATGGGCTGAGAAGGGATTTAGGGAAATGGGACTGCAAAAAATATATGTCCAACCAAACAAGCTGATGATATCTGGAACACAATAAGGAACTAATTGTTGCAACTAGAAAATAAATATGTACTGTACCATACACCAAGCTGTACAACAACAAGGCTAAAAACCTGTATGACTAACCAAGACAGTCCACAAATTTATTGTGGGCAAGGGGAAATTAGTCAACACACTGAGACATATACTAAATACCCATAAGCAAAACAGCCATGGAAATAAACTTAGGATTCTAAAATATAAATAAATAAATAAGCATGAATTTAGCTTGGTCCATGCAAAAGACAACCATAATCCTTCTATAGGTATGTAAATTCATGCAAGGGTGTCAGTAAATTTGTTGGCCCAATAATTTAAGAAGGAAAGGTGCCAGGGAAACTGAAAGACATAGCAAATAGTCTGATCATATTTTCTGTTAAGTATATGATACAGCTGGTGAGGTTGGTATTGGCCCAATAAAGACACAGCTGTCAAATTATGATGAGATCAAACTAGCTGAAGCAAATAATGTGAAGGACAGTCTCAACAAATTGAACATTAACAAATTGGCAGGCCCTGACAACTTCCATCCAAGACAGCTTAAGGTACTCAGTGAACACCTGGTTGAGCCACTGATGTGCGTTTTCAGTCAGTCCATGTTATTAGTAATAGTTCCATGGGTTAACAGGGGGTTGACAGACAGTAATCAACATGGATTAAATAAAAATAGATTGTGCATCACCATCCTGCTTACCTGTTATGCTTTAATGAACAGGTAAGTTCCAACCATGATAGTGTGTCAGTAGTTTATATTATATTCTGTACTTTGACCTCCAGGAGGCATTCAGTACCATCTTTGACAAACCCCTGATTAACAAATCAATCGAAAGTAAGATTAACATATATGGAATTAAATGCTTTAAGAGATTTAAACAAGGCATGGGAGAACACAAATAGAAACAAATAAGAGAAAGGGGAAAGCTAGAAACACCCTATCATGGGTAAGGGTACAAAAGTGTTTCCAGGTAACACAGCAAGAATAAAAGTTGAGAATACTGGGAATGGTGCAGTGTAGTGAATGTAGGAGAAGCAGCTTTCAGAGAGACCTCCTGCAGACTGTTGTGGTGTCCCATCTGCACACACCTCTGTAGGGGAGGGAGGAGGTGCTAGACTCCAGGCAGAGTTGCCTAGGATTCATGGACCTCTTTTCCAACCCAGAGGCCACCAAGCATGCCACCATTACCTTACAGGACGCCAGGGAGTAGGAATGGCAGGACAATGGTTGGCACTGGAAAGGTGGTGGTGGTGTGATAGAGGCATATTCCTCAACCTGTACCACTACATAATTCCTATGCTGCTCTGACAGGGTGGGACTCCTGGGAGGAAGCACCCATTGTACTGACTTGGGAGTATGTGGAGGACCTCCATAGTGGAGACCTCAAGGACGGTGGTAGAGGACTCCAATGGAGGAGGAAGCAACTTCTGGTGCTAGCTTCAATTGTGAGGGGTATAGTTTTGGGAATAGAAAGGGGGTCAGATTTTAAGGGGTCAGATTATATGCCTATGCAGTGCTGCAGCCTGGAGGGATGAGAAGCAGATCCTGAGGATGGCTAGGGCAGCAGGACAGGGGGAGAGTGCTGGATGTCATTGTCCACATAGGGACTAATGACCTGGCTAAGGAGGGGGCTGAGGTAGTGCAGGGGGAGTTTATACAGCTGAGGAGTGGTCTTAGGCAGCTCATTCAGTGTCTTTCATTGAGGTGCTGCCAGTCTATGACAGGGGAAGGAAATGGATTTCCACACCAGGGCTTCAACTCATGGCTGATAGAATAGTGCAGGAGGCAGGGTTCAGCTACACTGGGGACTGGGGACTCACTTGGGAGGATAAGGGCCTATACAGCGGTGATGTCATGCATATATCTGGGAGGGGAACTGAAATCCTCAGTGGAAGATTTAAGTGTTACTTTGATGAACATTTAAAGTAGCTGAGGCGGTGGCGGATGGAATCAAGGAGAGAGAGCGAGAGAGAGAGAGAGAGAGAGAGAGACATACTTCCCCAAAATAGGTTGAAGCAGAGAGTAAAGAAAACTCAAGGGGAGAGGTATCCCAAGGGCTCAAATTATTAAATGAAGCAGGGATGTAGAGACTAAGGGGGAAGAGAAGTGGAGCATTAAAAAAGAGAAGGAGGGAGGAGGGAGAGCAAAAAGGAAAAAAAGGGGGTAACAAGCAGACTGGAAACAAATCCAGAAGATCATGTGTGCGAATGTTTGATGTCTAGGAAATAAGATTCTGCACCTAGTGGCCATCATGGCAGATACCAGCCTGGATACTGTGGCCATTACTGACACATAGTGCATTGAATACCATGACCGGTTGGGAAGGAAAGGAAGAGATGTGGTGCTCTATGTGAGAGAAATCATAAAAGCAAAAGAGATACAGGGAATAAAGGGGAGGCAGAGGGATTATGGGTCACCCTGGAGATGGGGAATAGGGCCACTATTTGCACTGCAGTGATCTACAGACCTCTTGTGTCTTCATTGTGACTCTAAGCAAATCACTTAACTACCCCGGTACTCCCAAGTTGTCCATGAAAACATGAGTTTCTGCCTAGTGGGCCTTAACCAGTTACCAAAAAGAATAAAATAAAAAAGATTATGGGGACTGTACAGAGGTAGGCCAGAAAAAGGCAGACATAAGAAACAAATAATTGTGTTCAGTATTCACAGGGAAGGAGAGGGAAGGGGACACAAAAAGTAGCAGAAGCTTTGGAGGGAGGGAGGGAGGAGATGGACACTAGTCCATCTTCAGAAGAGAGAGTCCTGAAGACATTTGCTAATTTAAAGGTGAACAAAGCAATAGGGCAGATAGAGTACGTCCAAGGGTGTTGAGGAAGCTCAGAGAGGTACTGGTTGCACCCTTGACAGTTCTTTTTAACAACTCACTGGGAACAGTAGTGGTTCCAGAGGACTGACTGGAGGAGGGCAGCTGTAGTCCCATTACACAAAAGTGGCAGCAGAGAGGAGGTTATCAATTATTGACCAGTCACAAGAACAAGGAGGCATGATATGAGGCTAGTGGGCGATAGGCTCAGGGGCAACAAAAGGAAGTACTTTTTTACAGAAAGAGTAGTGTATGTTTGGAACAGCCTCCCTGCTGAGGTGGCGGGACAAAAATGGTAAGGGAATTCAAGAATGCATCAGATAGACTTAGGAGTACTCTTGCAATAGGGAAGAGAGGGTAAGCCACAGATCAAATAGGGTCTGCGGTATTGCATTAGGTAGGGAAAAGGGGCAGATTAAGTGGCCCACATGGTCCTTATCTGCCATCACCTTCTATGTTTCTTTGTATGTTAAGTCAGTCAGCTTAATATCAGTAGTGGGAAAGTTAAAGTAATCACTGCTGAAGGAAAGGAGTGTTGAATATCTTGAATTCAGTGGGTTACAAGACTTAAGCCAGCATAGGTTCAGTAGGAGGATGTCATGTAAAACAAACCTAATAGATTTTTTTCACTGGGTGACAAAGGAATTAGATCAGGATGGAGTGTTGGACATGGCCTACCTAGATTTCAGTAACTCAAAAAGCTTTCAGTGAAACTTTCAATGCGGACCAACATATGAGACTATTAACAAGCTGAGTAGCTTAGGAGTGGGTTCAAAAACTGGATGAGAAACTGGTTAGGTGTTAAGCGACAGAGGTAGTGATAATACAGTACACTCTGAAGATGAGAGGGTAATCAGCAGGGTGCCTCAGGGATCAGTGATGAGATCAGTCCACTTTAATATCTTTATAAGTGACATTGCAGAGGACCTGGAAGGGAAGGTCTGCTTCTTTGTGGATGACACCAAAATCTACAATAGGATGGGCAGTTCGGCAAGGGGGGAGTGGAATGGTGAGCAGAGACCAGAGAAAACTAGAGGAGTGGTCAAGGGTATGGCAGCTGGGTTTCTATGCGAATGTGACTAAGTGCAAAATAATGCACTTAAAAACACAGAAACAAAGAACCTGCCCACAGAAAAGGACTGGTTGGCCCACTTAGTCTGCTCATTTTTCCCCATCTATAGTATCACCACACATTTTACTTGATCTTGGGCCCATTCATCCCCTCCCTCTCGCTAAGATTTTCTTATGCCTATCCCATGCATTCCTGAGCCCCACCACTGTTTTTGCCCCCACCACCTCCACTGGAAGACTGTTCCAGGAATCCATTACTCTTTCTGTGAAGAAGTCCTTCCACACATCTCTCCTGAATCTACTCCCTCCAGCTTCTTATCATGCCCCCCTTATCCTTGAGCACCATTTTTTCTGAAATATACTTTCCTCTTGTACCTTGCTTACCCTCATGAGATATTTAAAGGTCTCTGTCATATTCTCCCTCTCTCTTCTCTCTTCCAGGCTGTACATATTGAGGTCCTTTAGTCTCTCTCCTCATAGAGCTTTTAATGCAGACCCTGTATCATTTTAGTTGCCCATCTCTGGACCACTTCCACTCTATTTCCTTCCAGGGATGTGGTCTCCAGAACTAGAAAAGTGTTCTAAATTCTTACCAGTGATCTATACAGGGACAACATCACCTCCATCTTCTGATGCTGATGTCCATCCCAACCACCTTGTACCCCTGCCTCATCACCTTTTAGTCATCTGATATGATTACCCCAGGTCTCTTTCCTGCTTGGTGGTGATCAGTACAACACCCCCCCCCCCATATTTTGTACTCCTTCCCTGGGGTTTCTGTGCCCTAAAGGCATTATTTTGCACTTTTTACCTTTGATACCCAGCCTCCATGCCCTTGACCACTCCCCAGGTTTTCTCAGGTCACTGCTCATCTGTTCCACCCCACTGAGTATCCACTGTCTGCTACTTATCCCTTAACCAATTTTTTCTCAGTTTATCACATTTGGACCCACTCCCTAAGCTATCCAACTTGCTTACTAGTCTTCTATGTGGAACTCTATTAGGGCACAGCAACCCAGGGCAAAGTACAAAATGGGTGGAATGGTATTAAACAACCACCAAGCATGAAAGAGACCTGAAGGTAATCACACCTTAAGATCCAAAGGTGGCCAGGCAGTGTGGTAGGGCAGTCAGGAGAGCTAGTGGGATGCTGTGGTGCATAGAGAGAGCATCACCAGCAGAAAGAGGGAGGTGGTGTTGTCTCTTTATAGACTGCTGGTAAGACCCTCCCTTCAAAGTACTGGGTCCAGTTCTGGAGATCATATCTCTAGAAGCACATAGACAGAGTGGAGGTGGTCCAGAGGAGGGCAACCAAAATGTTGTGGGGCCTGCATCAAAGGTCCAACAAGGAGAGGCTAAATGACCTCAATATATACACCCTGGATGAGAGGAGGGAGAGGGAGGGAGGTTATGATAGAGACATTCAAGGACATTCCCTAGTGTTTCAGCAACCCATGCCAAAGTTATAGTTTTTTGCCCAGTACATGATGATCATCTAAACATTTAAAATCCACAACAAAAAACAGGTTGCCATGCTTATTTTTAAGTTACCTTGGTGAGACTTAATCTCTTTTTAAAAGAAAAAGTCTGGAAGGGGGCAGATTGTTTTACCTGGCTTTAACATCAATATTTTAGATGTCAACTAGAGTGTGAAAGAAAATATGAAACAAGAACACATCATTTGTCATTATGCTTGCTTCTTTTTTTTCCACAAATGCAAATATAAATAGTAAATTATCAGTAATATGACACCCTCTTGAACTGATGTTCCCCAGAAAGGTGGGAAATATTTACAGTATATGCTTTTATATATAAAACCATTTTAGACCCATGTCATTTCCATACAACTTTTTTGAAAGCTGTAGAATATGGTTATGAATATCGAAACAGAAAGAAATGAAGAGGTTGCCATGCTTGATCTTTTGGTTATATCTGCTTTCAAAGTTGCAGTTTCAGGGGGGCATGGCTGGCCCCGTAACATGGCAGATGCACTCTAGCTTTGCTCCTCATGGCACTCTATTCCAAAATGTCTTTCTGAGGTTTTTCCACATTTGGTTAAGGTCTCTTTGGCAGTAATTGTGAGTAAAAGGCTAATGGCAGTGAACAGACAAAAAAAAACAAGCAACTTAAACTGCAGTTCGAGTTGTCAGAACCTGCTAAAGATTCTCACCAGGAGCTGGAGGCACACTCTAAGGCCTCAGATGCTGCAATGGAGCCAAGTAACATGTCAGACCAGGAGCGATCCCTAGCTACAGTCCCAGCAACTCTGGCACAAATCCAACATGAGACAAAGGCCAGATTCACAAATATAATGACCCAGATCATTCTTCATAGGCAGTTCTCAGAGGTTGGTCACTGAAATTTATTCTTCTGATGCTCTTCTCCTGTCCTGCGGGGTGCCGCAGGCCTCCATATTGATGCCCATGTTGTTCACACTGTGTATGCTGCCATTGGGAGATAACATCAGGTGATATGGCTTGAGTTTTCACTGCTATGCAGATGATACACAGCTGTATATGTCCTTTGTACCCGGACAGGTTAATGTGACCTCTATGCTAAACAGCTACTTCTCTGAGATCAAAGACTGGATGAGCTTGAGTTTGTTGAGACTGAATCCAGATAAGACTGAGGTGTTGGTTGTGGATCCGTGGTAACCTGGGGGCAGGTTCTGGGGCTGTGCACATGTCAGGCCTATGGCTTGATGGTGTCCATCTCATTACCTCAGATCGGGTGCATAACCTAGGCATTATTTTTGATGATGGCTTGACCCTGTAGTCTCAGGTGTCAACTGTGGTTAAATCCTCATTTTACCATCTGAGAAATATCGCCCAGGTGAAACACCTAATTCCACCGGGGGACCTTCCAACATTGGTCCATGCATTCATTACCACACATCTTGACTACTGCAATGCCCTCTACCTAGGGCTGTCTGGGGTTGATATCCACTGCTTGCAACTAGTGCAGAATGCTGCGGCCAGGCTTCTGACTGGTACTTCCAGGACCAGTCACATTATGCCTGTGCTCTGCGAACTGCACTGGCTGCCAGTTCAGTGGCAGATCACTTACAAGGTAGGCTTGTTTAACTTTAAAGCCCTACACAAACAGGGACCCGACTACCTGAAAGATCTCCTGATGCTCTACTCCCCCAATCGCCCTCTCTGAGCTGCCGATGAGGGATTGCTAGGGATTCCCAGGGTTTGTCTTAAAACATCTGGAGCTCATGCTTTTTCATTTGCAGCAACAACCCTGTGAAATTCTCTACCTCATCAGTTAAGGGAATGCCTGACCGTCAGTAGTTTTAAATCTATGCTGAAAACATATTTATTTTCTTTGGCTTTCCCTGATTGGTTGGTTGATTGATTTTAAATAATTTATTAAGTTATCTGTTTTAACATTGTAATTTGTATTATGTACAGCACCTTGATTTTGAAAGGCACTATATAAATAAAGTTTGCTTGCTTGCAGATCTCTCACCTTCAAAGTGTGGTCTCTGGCCTTTCAGATACATCAGCCTAGCATTCGACACAGATATCCACCTTGAAACATCAAGTGGGGGAGCTGGAAGACTCCTTATTGACTGTCACAAATGAGAAGAGCAGCTTACAGAAGATGGTGGAGGAGCTGGCTGTCCCAGAAGATGATCAGGAAAACAGGTCACGGTGTTCAAATCTGTGAATAGTCAGGCTGCCAGAGGGTGTGGAAGGGAAGGAGCTGGAGAAAGACATTCATAACTGGCTACTGGAGCATCTAAACTTAACCCAGGAGTTACTGCATTGAAGCTGGAAAGAGTGCATAGGGTTGGTCCAGATCCTAAACCAAGGAAAGACCACGGCATTGTCTCATAAAATATTTAAGACATACTGACAAGGAGGCGATCCTTAAAAAAGTTAAAACTAAGGGGCCTATCTCTCTCAACAACAAAAAAGTTTTTATCTTTCAGGATTACAGCAGAGAACTGCAGGTAAAGAGATGGCAATTTAATGAGATCAAATCCAAGCTCTACTTGACGTGCTAGGTGTTTGCCTTTATGTATCCTGCGAGACGTGTTGACAGATTGAGCAGCGCACCACAGTTTTTCTCCTGTCAAAAAGCAACCAGCAGCTGTGTTGAGGAGGAGCCCAGATGAGAACCCAGCTGGTCTCCATCTAGTCCAGGCAATGTGGGCAACAGCTAAGTACTGATTTGTTGTATCACTTTCCCTTCGAACTGGTCCAGGGCCATGGTGGGGGGCCTAGTTATTTCTCCCTGCTCGGGAGCTGAATTTACTCCTTTCTGCCACATGGGAACTGTTATCATCTGATGTGGCCTATTGGGTTAGTGGGGCCTCCGCTACAAGAGCTCAATGCTTATGATGTGCACTGCTGCTCTGATACAGGACAATCGCTACCATCAACTATATGGGACCCAAAAATATGAAAGGTCCCAAACATTTTCTTATTCATTTGGTGGCAGTGCACTGAAGTGGGAAGAAAGCCTATGCGGGGCCAGTTGGAGCCTATCCTTTTTCCCATCCCCGACCATGTCTGGGGACATGGTTATCAACACAGAGGGGAGCTGACTCAGCCCTAATTTTACTCTTTACTTTGGAAATTACAACAGTATAAAAACTTACTCCATTACCCAGTTCCCCAACCAAGATGTGTGAGGAGTGCTTCACCACACTACAGCTGTTCTTTTAAGCTTGGACAATTGTTTATATCTGTTAAGTTGCAGTTCAGCCCTGACAGGCTGCTGTTATATATACTATTTTGCCTGAAGATGTTTTCAGGGTTGAGATCCAAGGCTTTAGTTAACTGTTTTCTGGTTATACACTGGCTTTCTTTTTACTTAAATTTTTTCTATTTCTATTACCTAATCAGTTTATTGACTCATTGAATTGCAATATTGTTTATAGGAACCTCAGCATGTTTGTGGAATGTGGAGAGTGCCCTTTAGTAGAAGGAATGTTCCTAAATCAAAATAATTGTTTTAATGTTCACCAGCTGTTTGCAGAGAATTAAAAATCAGGCGCAAATAGGCCTGGTAAGAGGGGAGGGTTGAGAAATTAGAGATTGTTTGTTAATAGGGGTGGGGGGCTGTTGATGTTTATCTGTTCTCTTAAGATGGAGGTGGGGACGGGAAGTAGCTTTTAAGTGGGGAAAGAAGAAGGACTGAGGGGCTCGCCACTCATAGGGTGTCTCCTATGCTGTACAAACCTGCTGACTGGTGAGAGTTCTGGCCCTCTCAAACACAGTGGGGGAGGTGTATCGGTGGGTTGCTGGGGTATTGGGGGAAAAAAGTTGGATGTTGTATAATGGTGTTCATTTATTGTTTGAAGAAATTTTGCAGTATTTGCCAAGTATGGAGGTCTGTGATGGCAATTGTATGTATGTGTACTACCTTGATATGCAAATTCAAAGGGGCCTGATTATCCATACTGATTATGGCTAACTCATTTAAAGAAGGCAACTTGGAATATAAATGGCCTAAAACCAGTGATTAAGAGGAAAAGATTTCAGTCTGAGGCCAAGAGATCAAAATGGCAGGCGATACTTTTACAGGAGACCCTCATGTCAGGGGGACATTAAAATAGGCTCTGCCCTGGGTGGAACCTGAGTTTCATCCTTGTTTTCGACTAAGTCTGGGGAAGGGGGATGACATTTGGTTTCCCAGAGGGACACAAGTTAAGGTGCTGGATTGTGCAGTGGACCCAGCTAGGAGGTACATATTAGTAAGGGCAGAGGTGTTGGGGATGGGGATCCTGTCACTAGAATTGATATATGCACTTAAATGGAGGACCCCAGCTTTTTTCAAAAGCTAGCTCTGGAAATAGTAAGATGATCCAGCCCCTCGATCCTTGGGGGGATTTCAGTTGTGTGCAGAACACTGTTTTAGACCACTTGAGTGTTGCCCCAGCCCCCGTCAGGAATTCCCATGCTTTGGGAGAGCTGGAAAGGGAATTTGGGTTGGTGGACATTTGGAGACATCTGAATCCCACAGGGAGATATTATAGCATTTACTCACATGCTCACTAGTCATATGCTAGATTAGATAGACTACTGTTTAGCCATGCACTCTTGCCTGTGCTTAACACAGCCAGTTACTTCCCAATCCTACTATTTGACCATGCCTCGCTATCCTTAGAAATGTTTCCCTCAGATTCCTCGCAAGTGGTTCGGCACTGGACACTATACCCTTTACGTTTAAAAGACCAGAGGCATATTGATGCAATGACTGGCAGTATAAAAGAATTCCTAAGTTTTAATAGAAGGGGGACACATCCTAACCATATTAGATGGGAGGCCTTGAAAGCATTTATTAGAGGGCAATTTATTGCCTTCTCTGTACATAGTGCAAAAATGGCAGAGCAAGAGATAAAAAATCATGAGACTAAAATTGAGGCCTGTGAGTATGCCATTAAATAGAAGCCCATTCAGTCTCTCTATAGGGTGGTTCAGAAATTAAAATGGCTCTTCAACATGCTGAACAGTGCCTAGGTTGACAGAGCCAATTTATTAGCACAATCCAGAGCTTAATTTGATGGCGATAGTAAAGGAAAATACTTAGCCTGACAGTTACGTAGATGGGAGGGTGAAAAACTAATCAGGCAGATTCATGTCTCCTCAGGTCAATTAGTTCAGGACCCTTTAGCTATTGGTGAAGCATTTGAAGATTTTTACAAAGCCCACTACACCTCTGAAGTGGACTCCTTCATCCCAGAATTAGACCTTTTTTTGCAAAAGCAACACTTGAAACTCTTAGTGAGGAAAAGGCTGGTGCACTGGACTCCCCCATTACCAAAACCAAGATACGTGAAGCCATTAAATTTATTTATTTAGCTTTTGTTTACCGGGTAAGCATGCTAGACAGTCAGGTGCTTATTTTCAGGTGTGACCTGGGAGAATTAAAAAAGGTACAGGCAATAATGTCACAAAGGCAAGGTACAGGCAATAGCATTACACAGACAAGGTAATAGTAATTTACCGGGCTACAGTCAGGTACAGACAGTAGAACTCAGGCAATAACAGATTCAGAGACATGGTAAATGGCTATCACGCAAGGTATTGCCAGGAAGGGCAGAGAGCCAGGTACAATCAGATAGCTAATTAAGGGCAGTGCAGTGTTAGGACATATCAGCTGAGGGAGGCAGTCAAGGAAGATGTCTTATATCAACAGAACATTGTTGAGAGGTGCTCTACAGACATCTGCACTCTGGCAGTCAAAAGGGGCCTCGGCGTGCCATGGAGCGCGGGTCAGCCAAGAGCAAAGGCAGGCAGAAACTTGTTTTAGGTAGTCCCAGAGGGAGGACCTGAAGCATCTGTGGAAGGGGTCAGCCCTTACATAAGCCGGGAACTCTAAATCACTTAAGAGTGGCAACGTTCCTGGCCTGGACAGGCTTCCTATAGATTTTCTAAAAATATTTCATGACTGTACTGGATCCCATTGTCAACATGATAGTGGAGAGCCTGGCAGTGGGCAAGTTGCCCCCCTCTACCCGATCAGCTGTTATTACTGTGCTTCCAAAGCCTGGCAAAGACCTGACGTGGTGCACGTCCTACTGGCCAATATCATTACTGATGGTGGATTATAAAATCCTGGTGAAGACCCTTGCCTCTAGACTTGATGCTATGCTCCCAGACCTCATTCATCCTGACCAAACAGGTTTTGTCAAGGGGTGGCAGGGCAAGCATACCATCCGCAGAATCTTGAATATAATTTAAAACTAAGGGAAAAATCCAAAAAGCACGGGGCAGCACTTCCGGCAATAGATGCGGAAAAAGCATTTGACCTTGGGGAGTGGTGGTATCTCTTTCAAACACTTAAGAGGGTGGGCATTGGCCCCTCCTTTTGATCCTGGGTTAAAACCCACTATACTATTCCCAAGGCCCAGATTGCAGTAAATGGCCAGATCACTTCTTCCTTTGACCTGGGGTGGGGACTGAGGCAGGGTTGCCTTCTTCTCCCCTCCTGTACATGCTCTCCTTAGAACCTTTAGCCTGAGTAATCAGGACACATGGTGGTATAAAATGGCAGAGGAGGGGGAATGTTGAGCACAAAATGGCATTGTATGCAGAAGACTTGCTCCTGTACTTGCAATAGCCCTCTATGGATTTCCCTGTGGTACACCAACTGATGGGGGAGTATGGGAGGATCTTGGGACATAAGATAAATTGGACGAAAAGTGAGCTCCTCCCAATAGGGAAAATCGAGAGATCTGCTTTAATAGCAGACCTGGGATGGCTTCAGTTCGTTTCTAAAATAAAATACCTGGGGATACTGATTTCAGGTAGGATCAGCTCATTATACGCCCTTAACTACAAGCCTTTAACACCAAAAATTGCTAAGGATTGTGACAGATGGCTGGGCCTCCCCTTGTCTTTAATTGGGCGGGTGGGGGTAGTGAAAATGTCAGTTTTGCCCAGATGTTTGTACCTCTACCAATCATTCCCTACAGCAGTGCCAAAGTGAAACTTTCAGCATATAAATGCAATATTGCATAGGTTTCTTTGGTAGGTAAAGTCAGCTAGAATAGGCAGAGCCATTTTACAACTGCCCCAGAAGGTGGGTGGGCTGGGTCTCCCAAACTTCTATCGGTATTACATAGCTGCTCAACTTGCATACTTGCCTGTTGGAAGAGGGGGGAGTTGCACCCAGTTGGCTGTTAATGGAAGAGGAAACAATGTCTGGCTCCATGGGGGGGATGCTGGCTGAGGCACTGTGGCCTGCTAGTACCATGGAGGTGACCAATCCCTTTGCAGCTGCTACATTGAAGGCATGGTTGGAGGCCCACACCCATATAAAGCATTCCCCGGCCCCTTCCCCTTTCACAGACCTGGTCTCTGCCATGAAGCTCAGAAGCATCTGTACAGTAACATTACTAGAGAGGCTTCTACATTGGCGGTGCAAGGGGCTGACCTCAGTGCAGCATCTATATGAAGGGGGAACAATATTTAGTTTTTCATATCTCTGTACCTGGTGGGGCTTACCCCGTGGTGATTTTTTTGTATACCTTAAACTTAAAAGCAGAATGGGGTGATCCCTCTATTCCTCTAGTGGGTGGACTCCACCCTCCCCACTGGAAGGAGGGCTGTATGAGCCACAGCCCAACAAAAAACCTTTAACTACCTATTACGAGATCATTCAGGGCTTGGACAGTGGCCCTCTGAGTAAAGTGAAAAAGCTTGGAGTCAAGATTTGAATGTCTCTTGAGATGTCAAGTTTTGGAAACAGGCTAGTAGGCACTTTATGCACTGTTCCAACAGTAACAAGCATAGACAAGTCCAATTAAATTTCATGTATAGAGCTTATTTAACACCAGCCAGGCTCCATGCAATGAATCCACAAAAACCTAGCTCGTGCCCCAAATGTTTGGTCCAGGTGACGTCATACATTTAGTACAATCTTGTCCCAAGGATGCCCCTTTTTGGCATAAGGTTCACCAAATCATGACAGATGTACTAGGCTACCGGCTCTCTCTCACCTCCTTGGAGTTACTCTTGGGAGCTGATCCCCGTCACCCTGGGGGAAGAACATCAAACCCCTTATGGTCTCTGGACTTGGTGAACACTTGGAAGACTAGCACAGTGTTGGATGGCATCTACACCTCCTTCCATACAATGATGGGTAAATAATCTTAAAGCATGCATGGAGTTGGAATGGGCTCAATACACAGCCCTGGGCAGGAAACAACATGTTCTGGACACTTGGAATCCACTCCTCATGGCCATTGATCTGGGTCTGTTCCCTACTTAAAAAAAAAACAACATCCCCTCTGTCACACTGATTATTTATGACTCTATGCTCTGGAATGGAAGGGTGCACTCCCTCAGCTCGATGGTATCAATGCTTTTGTTAATGTAGCTGAGGTGATCACTGAACAGAATGAACTCTTTAGCTAGTACCTTGTGTGTTAGGCTATTGCTTTCACAATCACTCTCTTCATGTTTGTAAAGCATTAGTGCATACTAATCCAGAACTGCCCAACTACTTTATATACATATGTTCTCATGTGTAACCATGGTTGTAACATCCTTTTTTCAATAAAATATTTTTGGGAAAAAAATTGCTGTTTCAGAGGTGGTTGGTTCAGGACAAAAATAATTGAAACATCCAATAAAAATAAAACTTGCAAGAATGCTATTCAAACAATTCAAAAGTAAATGCAGAATGTCAGGACTTTATCATAAAATAAACAGTGTAACCAAAGACAGACAGATATTTAGGTAAAGTGCCTTGAATGATGCCAACTGCTGCAACTGTTGGAGCTAATTTCCTTTCTGCCATCCTGTATAAATTCTTAGCTGGACATGCCATAATAGGATAAATTATTTTTCTGATAATGCTTCCATATATTTAAGAATGTACTTGTGCCAGAAAACTACCTCGAAAACCTCTTTAAGAGTATCACAAAAATGGGAATTTGAAACATCAGGGAATGTCTTTAAATACATTACGGAGGTAGATAAGGAACAGGAGGTAAGTATTTTTCATACAGAAATGTACTCAAAAACAAGGAGACAGGCTACAAAGCTGCATGGAGGTAGATTCAGGGGAGATGTGAGGAAGAACTTCTTCACAGAAAGAGGGGTTGATTCCTGGAACAGCATTCCAGTGGAGGTGATAGGGGTCAAAACAGTAGTGGGATAAAGACTGCATTGAATAAACACAAGGGATCATAGCGTAAAGAAGGGGGAGGGAGAATGAGCTGTATTTCATGTGTCATCTGGGTGTGCAGTGATAACTGCAATACTGGCTGTGCGAACCTGGAAGTGGTCTGGGTGTGCAGTAATAATGGCGATACTGTCTGTGCGAATCCAGAAGCTGTCTGGGTATACAGTGATAACAGCGATACTGGCTGTGCAAACCCAGAAGTGCAGTGATAACAGCGATACTGGCTGTGCGAACTCAGATGCATGACCCATGAACAGCACATGCTAAAAGGGCATATGGCAGTAAAGGCTGACCGACAGGTAAACAGCAAGGAATGCAGGCAAAGCAGGTATGAGTGATGACCACAGACAAGCAGCCACAAAGAGATGCAGACTGAGCAGGAGAGAGCCATGGAGACAGGGGAACTGCTGCAGAACTGGGAATGAATCAGGGAGTCAGGGGAACTGCAGGGTATGGAGAGTCAGGGGAAATTAACAGAAAGAGGAGAAGTGCAGCTGCAGGGTGGACATGTAGCCATGGAGACCACACAGGCCTGACATACAGGTGCAGCTTATGACCCAGGTGTGCTGCGGGTCTATAAGGGCATGTAACTGGTTGCACAGGTCACACAGGTGTCTGATAGTCAGGCAGACAGCAGAATGGTGATTGAGTTTGTGAGAAGTCAGAAGGGGATGCCCATTGTGATACACAGTGTATACATGTACCGCCAAGACATGGATGGACCCAAGAAAACATACTGGCAGTGTGCGGACGCCCTCCACTAAAACTGCCTTGCATGACTGCACATGGTAGAGGATAAAGCAGTGTGCTCCATAAGAAGCATAATCACATCCCCAATGCAGTAGATATCAGCATGCAATGGGTGCTGGGTGACCTGCAGGAAAGGGCGAGAACGAGCATGGAAACAGCATCACAGGTGGTGGAGGACTACACAGTGTGGGTGTCAGCAGCCATTGCTGACTGGATGCTGGGCATGCGACCACTCCGATGGATGGTCCAGCACATTAGACATGTGGTGAGTGGGTGGCTGGTGACACCAACAACTGCGATGGCACTCGTTATCCCTGAGGAGTTCCATGTGACCAGCACAGGCGAATGCTTTCTCCTTTTCAACAGCAGTAGTGAGCAGGACCAGCTGCTAGTATATGACACAGACAGGGGCCTCCATTCCTGTCAGACTGCCCTGACTGTCTCATGGATGACACGTTCAAGTCATGCCCTGCACTTTTCGACCAGTTGTACACCATCCATGCTGTCCAGTCGGGTGTCGTAGTGCCAGTTGTATATGCCCTGACCTGCTCAAGGAGAGCACAAACATATGTAAAGCTGCTAAATAAACTCAAGAGAAACTGCCCAGTACTGTCACCCATGTTGGTCCTGCTGGACTTTGAGTGTGCCAGCTGGAGGGAGTTGCCACTGTTTTCCCCAATGCACAAGTCAGGGGATGTTTCTTCCACTCCTCATAGGCACTGTGGTGATGGATTCCATGGTGCCCTCATGTCCTGGAGAGATACAGCAATGACTCAGAATTCACCCTGCACCTCAGGATGATTCTGGCACTTGCATTTGTGCCAGTGGATGAGGTGGCTGGTGTATTGAAGGAGTTTTGGGAGTGGGACTATTTCCAGCGCCATGAAGACCTACTGCAGCTGATCATCAATTATTTTGAGGAAAACTGGATCGCAAGACCCTCGGGTCGCACTGAGAAGAGGAGACTTGCATTCCCGCATGGT
Source organism: Neoceratodus forsteri (assembly GCA_016271365.2). NCBI lineage: Eukaryota > Metazoa > Chordata > Ceratodontiformes > Ceratodontidae > Neoceratodus > Neoceratodus forsteri. The sequence goes on along the minus strand of CM028129.1, from coordinate 952,560,428 downwards.
GCAGTGGAACTACCACAGGGCCACTATCCATGGGCTCGGCAAGATGAACAATGCTGTGGAAGAGTGGCAGCAGGCATTCAGTTTCCACATTGGTGCATGCCACCCCACCATCTGGCACTTTCTGCAATGTCTCCAGCAGGAGGAGTGCATGTTGGCTGTCAGAACTGAGCAGCTGGTATCCAGGGCATAGCTGGCACAGGTCCAAAGGAGATACAGTAACCTCAATGCCAGGATTGCCACTGTCATCACAGAGTATGCCACTCATAGCCACTTCGATTACCTCAGTGGTTTGGCACACAATTGTCAGTTCTAGGTGTGAGCCAGGGGTGGGGGCATTGATGTCATGGTCCGGGTAGTGGTGTAGCAATGGTCTTGGCCATTGTGCAGTGTCACCCATTTCATGGGTATCAGCTGTGAGGTCGCTCCCCCTGAGTCACTCACTTGACCATCTCCCAACTTGCACTCACACTCTAGGGTTGCTCATTTCACATTCCACTTTGTTCACTTTGCTCAACGGTTTCACCCTTTTGCCACACGTCATTATTGCCAGTCATAGTTTCTGCATTTGCCATTGTGCAGTTGACCTTATGGACAGCGACCTCGAAATCTCACCCTTATCCGATAAAACCATGGTCTGCGGTAGTAATATAGGTAGGGAAAATGGGAAAACTGGGCTGGCTCAGCGGTCCTTAGCTGCTGTCAAATTCTGTGCTTCTATGATTCTGTGGATCCAATCATAGCTGACACAGAGAATTCAATGAGTAAGAATAAATGGAGTTTTATCTGAGGTGGGAAAAGTGACCAGTGGTATACTTCAAGGTTCAGTGCTTGGGCCCCTACTTTGCACCTGCTATATTAGAGACATGGAAAACAATGTCAGTGATTGGATTCACAAATTTGCAAATTACTCCAAGTTAGGTAGTCAGGCAGATTCAAACCAAATTCAAAATCAAAATTAAAATCTAAGAAGTGACAAAAAGAAAATAGAACTGTAGGCCAAAAAAGTTGCATGCATATTATCGTAAACAAGTGGGATCTATGTGATAGCAGCGAATGCCTAAAGGTGATCAAGAGTCAAGACAGTCAGAGTGTCAAAACATTTTCAAGCATTTCTGACAACCCCGCACACAGGACAATGGTTACTGGACATGTATTTAATGCTTTTTTAATTATTCAATATACTTATTGATATTTTCAGACAAAAACAGAAAAAACATAGCAAATAAGGATACAGTAATAGGAGGCGTGTCGAGGTTTCATATTACATACATATAGATAAGCTAAACAAAAGTAATAAATAATTTAAGTCTTTCTGTGGGAAGCCACCCCACACACCCTCTCGTGGGGCTTCACCACCTGCACCCCTACTAAAGGATTCTCAACTCCAGGGAGGTGCATTTTGGGGGCCGGGGGTGAAAGCATTAAAAAATAAAAGTTTGGGCCAGACACAATAAAATCTCACCGTGCCCAGACCTGAACCAGGTACCTCACCCATCCCAACCACTAGCCAACCACCAACGCCATGACGCAGCTCTGCAATCCACTGCAGCGCCATGCTCTACAGCTCCTCTGTCCCTCCCAGCCCACGCTCACCATGCTTGCCCCCCCCCACACATGTACACATAGCGACATCCTGTCGCCCACAGTTCTCACTCCCTCCATCCGGTCGCCCTACCCTCCCATCGCCATGAGGGATTGTGCCGGGAAGGAGTCGCTGTTACGGACAGTGCCTTTCCCCATGTGCCCACCTCACAGGATACCAAACAAGTGGGTTGTAACACACCTGGGAGGTAGGAATTTTTTTTTGTTTTACTCTATGCACCTGTACTAGCCACTTAGACCTCTCTCCAGTGAGGTTTCTCGGTGCAAATCTTGTCCCACACAGCCTGAAGTCCTCCATAGTCTGGTTTCTGCTCCCAGGAACATTCCTCCACATTCACTGACCATCTTGACCCCCCCCCCGGCTCTGAGCACCCCAGGGTGTGACCACCCTTACTCCTCCAGCGCAATATCTAGAATCTAGAAGGGCGGCCAGAGAGTGGAGGAGTTATAGAGACCAGCTAGGACAGACTCAGCTGACAGCATGAGGGCTGCCCACTGGAGCCATCTTCACCTGTCCAGGTGCTAGTGTCCTTTTTCCTTTGTTCCTGGAGGTGAGGATGTGCAATGATATCCAGCTCACGACGGGAGAGCTCCCACACATGCCCGCAGGGCATCTGCCACCACTCCCATGCCCCTCAGTGTGGCTCCAGCAAGTTGTGATGCCCCCAGTCTCCACTGGGTGACCCAGTAGCAGCGGGAGTCACAACCCACCCTCCCCAGGTGGGGAAAGCAGTCTTCCGGACACTCAATCCTCTCCTGCTCCTGTTGACCCACGACAATCCAAGCTCATTCCCAAACCTGGATCAATGGCATGGTGCGAGGTGTGGCGTGCAGGGCCTCAACCTCAGTGCCACAGGGCTGGCTTGGAGTAATGTCTTAATGTGATTAAACTCAAGAGTGTGACAAACTAAAAGGATTTGGAAATTACTACTAGCATGGTAATCACATTGCAAGCAACATGCAATGCAAACTACCAAACTGCTAAAGTGCATTACTAGATCCTTTGTCAACAAGAAACAAGAGGAAAGAATTTGGGAGATTAGGCTTTTTTCACTTGAGAAAAAAAGAGTTAGGGGTGACCTTTTACAGCTGTACAAAATATTCACAGATGATGTACTAAAATGGACTGTGTTTGACCTCATTGAGTTGTACATGTCCCAAGACCATCATCATAATCATCATCAGCATCATCATGGTGTCAGATTACACCCTATATAGATCAGATAGAATGGGAAAAGGGGGGGGGGCTGCACCATCTACCGCCGCGATTCATTTCAAGGTCATGTAATCCTGACTACCCTCCTCACTGATAATGCTCAATCTCTTACCTTTAAAATTGCCGTTGGGACCTCCAGTAAAACTGTGTACCTGATGTCTATATACATACCTCCCTGTAACTAGAAAGAGGCGTTCACTTTGATCCTAGATATCGCTGCCCAGCTCCCCAAAACTCTGAGATCATCGCACTCAGCGACATTAACACAAATTGGCTTGCTCCTCAATTAACCTATTTCAGAGATGCCGCTGCCACTCAAAACCTAACTCAACTGGTCCCCTCTCTAACCAGGCTTAACTGAAACATGGGCAATAGAACTCTTATTGACCTAATTTTCTCCAGTCACCCTGAACTTATCTCTGATGTCCAGGTCTTATCTGACTTGCTTAGAGATCACTCCCCAGTCACCTGCCACTAGTCAAACAGCTGAAGACCACCACCCCCCCCCCCCATATCTCTAGACACTGACTCCTTAGGAAAGGAGCTCTAGGGCATTTCCACAATTATCTTCTCAACTTTGATTGGACTGCGCTCAACTATATTGCATCTGTTGATGATGCGCTGTCCTTCTTTATTAGTTCTTTTAACACTGCCTGTGATATCTTTGCCCCCTTTATTAAGCGGGTGGTAAAATATTGTTTCTCTCCCTGGGTCAACCAGTCTATAACTGATGAAATGACTGCTCGTGACAACCTATGACACCAAGCCCTGGAATCTAGCTGCCTTGCAGACCGTTAACTATACTGTGTTACCCGAAACTCCTGCACCTGGGCCATTTGCCAAGCTAAGGCTGCTTACTACCAAACTAAACTCACCACCTCCTGGAGGCAGGGATATAACTTCTGGGAGAATATTAAGGAACGCAGTGGTAAATCCTCCCCCCTACTGATCATAAATGGGGTCCCTACCCAAGATCCTGGCCAGATTTCCAAAACCTTTAATGCAGCTTTTACTGACCTTAACTTGGTACTCCCCCTTTCTTCTTCTTCCCCTCCCATGGGCTGTCCCCCCCCTTCTTCTGGTCTCCCACCATTCCATTTCAAGACCATCCCCCACAAGTACTGCCCACTCCTACCTTTGTAAGTTCCTAGGCAAATCCAGACAGAGTGGTGATGCACTAGACCATAAGCTGCTCAACCTGTCTCTAGACGCAGTCTTAATTTCCCTGACCAAAATCTTGAATATGTCACTATGCCTTGATCAGTTCACTTCCCAGTGGAAATGGGCAGTGGTCACCCCCATCCACAAGAGCGGTGTTTGAACCTCCCATAATAACTACAGGCATATCTCCATTCTGCCCCCTCTCAAAAGTACTCAAAAAACTTGCTGCCCACCAACTCACTGAATTCCTGAAATCATATAACCTCCTTTGCCAGCAACAGCATGGTATTAGGAAGGGCCACAGCACCATCACTGCCCTCCTGGAGTACACCTCATTCATCCATAATACCCTCAACTAACATAGAAACATAGAAACATAGACTTTGATGGCAGATAAGGACTGCTTGGCCCATCTAGTCTGCCCATTTCCCTACCTAGACGATAAGCTGCAGATCCTATTTAACCAAAAGCCTATTTCTTCCTACCCCCCACACAAATTGCCTTATGTCTGTCCCATGCATTCTTGAATTCTCCCACAGTTTGAGACCCCACAAACTCCTCAGGAAGCTGTTCCATGTGTCCACCACCATCTCTGTGAAAAAATGCTTCCTCACATTGCCCCTGAGCCATCCCTCCCTCTATCTTCAAATTGTGTCCCCTTGTTCTTGTACATCTCTTTTTCTGAAAGATGCTACCCTCTTGAACTTTGTTGATTCCACTGAGGTACTTGACCGTTTCTATCATGTCTCCCCTCTCCCTCCTTTAAGCTTCTTTAGCCTCTCCTCATATGGCTTCTCTTGCAGACCCTGCACCATTTTAGTTGCCTTCCTCTGAACTGCCTCCATCCTGTCTATGTCCTTCCGGAGATGGGGTCTCCAGAACTGGACGCAGTACTCCAGATGGGGTCTCACCAACTGTCTGTACAGGGGGATGACAACTTCCTGTTTTCTGCTGGTGATGCCTCTCCCTATACATCCCAGTATTCCCCCAGCCCTCCCTACCACCTTCTTACATTGCTTGCCAACCTTAAAGTCATCTGATATGATTACCCCCAGGTCCCTTTCCATTTTTGTTGTTGTTACTACCTCCCCCCCCATTGTGGAATCTTCCACTGGGTTTTGGTTTCCCAGGTGCATTACTTTGCACTTCTTTGCATTGAATCTAATCTGCCATATATTTGATCATTCCTCCAACCTTGCCAAGTCCCTTCTCATCCTTTCCACACCTCCTTGTGTACCAACCCTGTTGCAGATCTTTGTGTCATCTGCAAAGAGGCATGCTTTTCCTTCCAGTCCCTCTGCAATGTCACTTATAATGACATTAAAAAGGACTGAACCCAGTACTGAACCCTGCAGTACCCCGCTAGTAACCCCTCTTTCTTCAGAGTGGACTCCATTTGCAATTACCTTCTGTGTCCTGTTGTTCAGCCAATGTTTTACCCAGGCTACCACGCTGGGACCCACTCCAAAGGCTGGTTAATTTGACTATTAATCTTTGTGTGGGACTGTGTCAAATGCCTTGCTAAAGTCTAGGTAGGCCATGTCACAGCCCCTTCTGGTCTACTACTTTGGTCACCCAGTCAAAGAAATCAATTAGATTCATCTGACATTACCTTCCCACTGTGAACCCATGCTGCCTTGGGCCCTGTGCCCCACTGGCCTCTATGTACTCAATAATTCTTTCCTTCAGAAGTGATTCCATCACATTCCCTACCACAAAGGTCAAACTGACAGGTCTGTAGTTTCCTGCCTCTGTCTTGCTCCCACTTTTGTGAAAGGAAATCACATCAGCCTTCTTCCAGCCTTCAGGTACCACACCATCCTCCCATGATTTGTTATAAAGGGTAGTCAGTGGTGTCACTAGTTCTCTGCTTAATTCTTTTAGAATTCTGGGGTGAATTCCATCTGGCCCCATTGCTTTGTCCACCTTCAGTTTTAGGAGTTCTTTCAGAACCCTTTCTTCTGTGAAAGGACTGGGATCGACTCCCCTCTCCAGAGTACTTCTGTTAATTGGATTAAGCACCTCCCCACTTCCTCTTTTGTGAATACTGAACAGAAGTATTCATTCAGTATCCTTCTTTTTCACTGTCACTCTCTGACTACCCATCATCTATTCTATTCAGCCTCACTATCCCTCCCTTTGTTTTTCTACGCTTCCTGATATACCTATAAAAGGGTTTTGTCCCCTTCTTAACCGAGTTGGCTATCTTTTCCTCAGTTTGTGCCTTTGCTATTCTGACTACCCTCCCTGTTTCCTTCTCCCTTAACTGGCACAGTTCTCTGTCCTGCTCCTTCTGTGTTTCCTTATACTTCCTAAATGTTATCTTTTTCTCCCTAACCTTCACCACCACTTCTTTTGAGAACCATGGTGGCTTTTCTTTCATTTTGAGTTGTTTATTTGCTTCACACAAAGGCTTGTTGCTTCTGTGATGGAAGTTTGATATTTCCCATTGTTGCTCCACCTTCCTTCTAGCCTGTTTGCTAGTGCTTTTTCTGAGCACTCTCCCATCTTGCCAAAGTCAGCCCTCCTGAAGTCCAGAACCCTCACTTTTGTATGGCTTGACTCTGTAGCTGAGTTTATTGTGAACCACACTGTTTGGTGGTCACTTGTTCCCAAATGGCTACCCACTTCTAGATCTGAGATCCTCTCACTGTCCCCATTTGAGAGTATGAGGTCTAAGATTGCTCTCTCATGAGTAGGTTCCAAAACTAAGGGGCCTTGTTTGGGTTTGTGTACATAGACCTCACCAAGGCCATTGATATGGTCAAACATTCCCTATTATCAGACTCTATCCTTTCCACTGGCCTGTCCCAGGAGGCCACTGCCTGGCACACCCACTACCTACAAGGAAGATCCCAGCAAGTGAAGATAAATGGCACCCTATCCACTAGTCTACAGGTTCACTCTGGGGTACCCCAGGGCTCCATTCTAGGCCCAATCCTATTTACCCTGTGCCTGAACTCTCCCCCTCGGTCTGTACCAGACGTCTCCTCCTCTATGTGGATGATGCAGTAATTTTCAGTCACCACTCTGACCCCACCTTGCTTCAACAGAACCTGTAGCACTCCTTCAAGGAGGTTGAATCCTGGTTTCCAACCCATAAACTTATTTGCAATTATAAAAAGACAAAGGTAATCCTATTTTCCCACCACCAAAATAAGTACAAGTCTTCCACCCTCTCCATCCTCAGTTCCCATGGCACCACCCTGGAATTCATTCCCCATTTTAAATACCTTGATATCACCCTTGAGTCTGCCCTCTCCTTCCATGAACACATTACCACTATTTGCCCCACAGTAAATGCCAGAATTGGCCTCCTTTACAGAATTAGGTCCTGCCTCACCCCTGCTGCACTTAGACTGGCTATTTCCAGCTCTAGTCTGTCCCTGGTAGACTATGGTATAGTCATCTATGGGTCTGCCTCTGACTCTGCCCTGAGTAGAATTAAACTTGCCTTAAAGAAAGCCTGCCACCTGGCCACTGGCTGTGACAGGTTAATGCATACCTGGAATCTCTATCAACACTCGGCCTGGCTAAATTTCCAAGGGTGTCTCTCCTATCAGACTTGTCTGTAAGCAAAAAAAAAACTCTATGGTCCACTACCCCCCAGCTGTAACCTTCTCCTCTCTCCAAGGCAGCACAGGTGGGTGACCAGACACACTGACAAAACTGTTTTCCAAGTCCCCTTCTATAGAACCACTCTCAGTCAAAGGTCCTTAAAATATAGGGCCCATTTATGGATGAACTCCAACCCAGGTTCCCTCCTAGCCATACCCAGGTTGGGCCCTTTTAAAAAAGAACTGCAGGACCACATCCTGGTTTCATTAAACTGTGACTGCCCGTAACACTGTTGTAACCCTCCAACTATTTCCTCTCCTGCACCTTGGCCACAGGACAAAGCCCATTGGGCAGTTTTCTGGTCTCTACTATTTTTCAGCTCTCCTTTGGTCCACTTCCTGGGCCTGTTTCTCACTTTCTCCTCCATAGCACTGTTGTTCCTGTCTCCAGTATTTATTTTTTCTCCTCAGACTTGTTTCTACAATTTTGGTTACTCCCATGTCATTTGACAATGCTTATTGTAATGCATTGTTATTAGATAACTCCCTATTGTATAATTGTCTCTTTGTGTATTACTGCCATTGTTCATGATGTCATGATGTCTGTAACACTTGCCTGCCACACTGACATGGAGCCTTTGAAAAAGAGTCCCTGATTTAAAGTGTTGTAAGTCCTAGACCTCAATAAATAAACATCATCATCATCATCATTTTAGGTCTTGATATAGCAGTTAAAGTTTCTAGTAGGGTTCCAAAGACCCCCCCCATCTCTGTCTAAGTAAAACATTTTATCACATTTATGTAACATTGAGGATCAATTCTGAGTAAAGAAACAGACTTTTTACAGAAGAACTTTGTTAAGGAATAGAAGTGAAGTTTCAAACAAGCCCATCATTCATGAAGCTGCTCAAAATGCCGTAAAACAATCAGATGTTGATGTAGACAACACTGCCTTTTACACATTGAGAGGGAGCCCTGAGCAACAAAAACAAATTAAATGGCAGAGATGGAGAATATGAATGTGGCAAGGCAGTGACAAACAGTTCTTGGTGAATCTGGAAACAGCTGCCAAAAGCCCACTCAGATTATTGATGTGGCCTTCGGACTAACTGTTGAATTACAGCAGCTGTGACTTTGTGCAGTTGTGCTTCCTTCAGACTTCTTGTTTTGAAATGGAGGCGAAGGAGACTAAGACTAGTGAAAGAGACATGCTGTTTTCATGCACTGGAAATCTGATTCTTGAAAGCATAGTATTTACACTATAAAATTGCACTTGTTACTTCATTGGTTTCACATTAGATTTCAACATGGTAGCGAGTACAACTTTGCATCAATTAATACTACCTGATGAGGTCGTTTTGAATCAAACTAAACTGTTTGCAGCTCAAATTTGCTCATCAAAGTAAGGAGTTCTACCAAGTGAAAATGGTTGTTTTTTTATCACATATTCCTAACTTGGGGTGGAGACTGGGTAGAGGTTGAGGGCTAAGGGTGAAGGTGGATTGTGACTCATAGTGGTGTGGCATGATGTGAATCAGGTGCTATCCATAGTACACCACAGAAGGAAAAGATTCTTCCCTAAGTGGGAGGAAATAGTTGCATAACTAGTATTCTGGGAGTCTGAAGTGTATTTTATTTTTAGCAAGACACTGGTACTTAATTGAAAGGCACAAGTAAAACTGTAATATGACTCTGCCCTAACCAGACTGAGACATTTGTGAAATTGTAAGGAGACATTGCTGTAAGTGGGAGTAGACACTGTAAGAATCGGGGAGTGACCATGTTGTAACTGAGAGGAGGCAAAATCTATCTGGACAATAATACAGTAGGAAAAGCAAACCATGGATTTTATTTTACAATGCTGTATAAAGAGCTTAACGCATGCATTGGTTTTCTGGAATTCTTCTTAAGTGTTAAATGCATGGTATTATTTATGGGCCTGAATCTCATTCCATGGTTCACAATGCAGGAGTCTATGTACTGTATACGGCATAACACTTTTCAAACTGCTGCTTCTGCTTTCACAGTTCACATGTAATGTGTTTTCCACAACATCTCCATTTGACTTTAATTCCACCATTTATGAACAAGAATTTAATATAAAGATTGGTATATTAATTGCACTTGGGCTTCTTATTCCACTGCATCACCACATGTAACAGATGTGCTTACTTTCATTTTAAAAGGGAAGAGTCTAAGATTCAGACAGAGACCCTTTTCAGAGGTTTTGTGAGCCAAAGATAAAGGGACAGAGCAGAGCCATGCATGATGAGCTGGGAGAGCCAAGCTTGAGGAGAAAGTTGGCAGCATCTTCCTTCATTAAAAACATCAGAGTCCATGTCACTCAGGTGACAAAAAAGGTTGGTGCCCTTTATAGCAACAATCTTCTTCTTCCTTACAACTTGGGGAAACAAATCTGATGTGAAATTTGGGGAAGACAGGAGGTCATGTGACCAGCAGAAATTAATGGCAGCATAATTGTATAGTTCTGTGCTGCCCCCCGCACATCCTACTCCATCAGTTACTTTAAACCATGAGGGACTTTTTACCTACCAGACAGGAGAGCCACTGAAGTATGCAGTCAACAGAAGTATCTATCATCAATTCTTAATGCCTGCAAAAACTAAAAAAAATCTATTTCAAAATCTCCAGCACCCAACCTGCCTGAATCCAAGATGGCCACCACGAGGGATCACTCTGCCAAAACACTTGATCCTGTGAGACAGGCAAATCGTATTCAGCAGATTGCTGCATCAGTAGATGCAATCAGAGTTACAGTGGTCGACACTCAGACTAACCTAGCAAGTTTAACAGATCAGGTTGGTAAAGTGGAATTGGCAGTAGCTGAAGCAGTCCAGTGTACCTGTACTCAGGACCAGCATTTACAAGCAGCAGAAGCCTGACTTGTGTGGCTCACTGCTAAGCTGGAGGATTCAGAGGGAAGGGGATGGAGGAACAACCTCCGGATAATGGTTGTCCCCGAAGGCATGGAGGGCAGACTCCCAGTATAGTTTCTGTGATAGAATCTCCCTAAAGAGTCACATTTGCCACCCGAAGACTATGATTTTGAGATCAAAAGGCAGCAATGGATCAGATGTGCCCTGAACAGTACAGCCAATACCAGACCACTGCCCCTTGCTTTTAAACTTCTTTGATATCAAGTTTAGGAGCTAATTTTACTTAAAGCCCAGGACCTTAAAGATGTTATTGTAAGGAGAGCTTGCATCTCCTTTTACCCAGACTTCCTCAGAGGGATTTTTGAATGCAGATAGGTATTTGACAGAGTCAAGCAAGGACTCTGGAACTAGGGGATTACTTATGCCCTCCTCTACCCCACCACACTGGTCATCACCATGGATGGCCAATTGATTCAGTTTCAATCCCTAGAGGAGGCAGAGAAATATCTTCAGCTCCAGTTAGGACCTGTCAGAATGCCAGCATCAGACTCAACCCCTCACTTAGTGGCAGCAGAAAACAAGGATACCCAGGCTACTGATACAGCTGTAGCTCCTGACACTCCATCGTGAAGGGACAGGTAACAGAGGTCTAAGAAGATTTATGGGTTGGGCCTCAACTCCTGTAAGTACACTATTTATTGATTATTGTTCCTGCAGTGTGAATATGGCAATCCCTTCATCACCACTGGCAGGACTGCTATCCCTTCTCTAAATTGGTAGCATCATTTGAAACATTTCCTTCCTCTTGCTACACCTCCTAATGGTGGACATCTTTGAACACATAATCTGGGTCATTTCTGTGTATTTCTCTGCCCCTGGCTGTTATGTGTCACCCCTTCTTGACCCTCCTTGGGTTCCTCTTTAAACTCCCCCTTGCTCCTGATTGTGCTGGTGTGTAAGTGCCGCCTATTGGTGGTGCAAATTTTTGGGGCAGGATGAAGCTTCCCATTGTACAGCAGAGGTCAGTCTGCCTCACTATTAGAGGCGCCGCATGGATTTGGCAAGACCCATGTTGCTGCTCCCCTGATTCTGTGCCCGAGACTGCATTAATCCAGATACCTATTGCCTTGCCATTTGCTTGCTACACTTATGCAAGAGTTGCTCAGAAGAACTTTCCTTTAAATGATACAGTGGTGTCTGGCAAATATCAGAGAGGTTGCCTTATTTAAAACATTTTCCCCAACCAAGTTTTGTTGGGAGCCAGAGTTTATTTTCACCTTTCCCTTGACTACAATTTAGATTACAGCCACTGAGTGACACAGAAGCAGGGCAGTACACCAATGTACTGTTATAGGCCCCTTGCTGTGCGGCTGTGGCTGTGGTTGCTGTTACTTGAAGTTGCTGGGACTGTATTAATCAAGCCGTTTCTAACTTGTTGCTACTCTGTTAAAGCTCATTATTAGTGGGTGTTTCTATGCACCGCAGATACATAGCATTTATTCCAGCTATATAGACACTCCCCTTTTTGATGTTGCCTTTAAATATTTGCAGATGGGTGTTGTAGTCTATTGGCTTTTTGGTAATTGTTATTTATAGTGAATGTTACTATTTTTTATGTTTCTGCTAGAGTCCTTATAGTTCATAGCATGTTGAATATTGGGCTAGAGGGAACACTATCGTTCGACATTTTGATTTCCTCCTTTTCACTTGACTGCCTTTCCCTGTCCTTGTCTTAGGTACTTTACCCTTCCAAAAACAGTATGGAATTTTGTCCTCAATACAGCCTCTTGTTACTTCTACTAGGATAATTCAATCTCTCAGCTCTGAATTTAAGGGCCGTTTGTTTTTCCTTACCCATATGCTGTGCCCTAGAACTGAGGTTTTCAAGTTAACTAACCTCATGGTAATTTTCATCCCCTTTTTATGGCTGTGGGAGGAACCTACAGCCATATCACTATAGCTTGAAAAGGGGTTTCCATGGAACACATTTTTTAATAGTTTTCAGTGAATCCTTCCGTAACACTGCAAATCCCTAAGCAGTTAAAAAATACTCCCTTCTTTCTTTTTAGACTGATGGACACAGAACTCCAAGCTGATTTTCTCTGAGAGCAAATGTGCACACCTTCCAAACAAATCTAAATATCTTTAAAACTATTCAAGGTGTACAAAATCAACTATTGTGAAAGTTGTTCAGGACAAAAAAGTTCTTTCACATGAGGGTAGTCACTAATCTGAATTCTTTACATTTTGTAAAACATGGTCTTCTGAACAACCTCATTTTTTTCTCTCTCTGAGTGAACACAGAAGGAGTCATGGCAAACACATGTAAATATCTCTGAAAGTATACCAGTTACCAATATACAACCAAAATGAACATTGTTCAGGACAAAATGATCTTTCAAATGAGGGTAGCCACTAATTTGAATTCATTCTTTTTTTTTTTAATATAGTCATCCGAAAGGTGAACATTGTGAAGAAAAATGAAAATTCAGGTAATCAGATGGCCATAGTTTAAAAATATATAATTAGTGCAGCTTAATGAATAGGCTCACTAGAAAGGTATTGTTGTTCTGATCAACTTTCATTTGATGGTTTATGTGTAACATTTATACTTTTAGAGATATTTACATTTGTTTGGCTTAACTCCTATGAAAAATGAAAATTAAGGTAATTAGATGACCATAGTTTAAAAAATATAAGTGCAGCTTATTGAATAGGCTCATTTGAAAGGTATTTTTGTCCTGAACAATTTTCCTCCAGGTTTTGTATCTGTAACTTGTAAACTTTTAGAGATAATTACATTTCTTTAACATAACTCTTACTGCACTTCTAAACAATCTGTTTTACAAATTACTGTGCAAGTGAAGTGAAACTTTAAACCAGACCACCTTGTTCATTTATTTATTGTTATTCTTATTTTAGCTTTTGTTGACCGGGTAAGTGCACTAGACAAATCCTGCCTATTTTCAGGCACGACCCAGGGAAGGGGGATACAGATGAATGCCAACTGACCTTGAACCAGATTAAGCTGTTGGTGGTATTTTTATTGAATGAGGGAAATTTGGCCAGGACACCGGGGAAATTCCCCTACTCTTTTTTCGATAAGTGCCATGGGATCTTTAACATCCACCTGAACTACCACCAATCCAGGAAGATGGGACCTCGGTTTAACGTCTTATCCGAAAGATGGCACCTCAGAAGTGCAGCACCCCTCTCATGCTGCACTACAGTGTCAGTACTGGGATATTAACCCAAGTGCCAGATGTGGGAACTGAACCCACAGCCCTCTTATCTCCCAGCCTCAGAGGCGAGTGTGCTACCTACTGAGCCACTGACACTTATAATGACACTTCATCTCTTGTCATGCTTAATTTAAGGTGAACAGGAATTGATTACTTATGAGCAGTTTTTTGAAATACCTCTATTTTCATAAATTATATTCATACCTCTAAAGGATCCCTGTGCCTGATTAAAGCTAAAGCTGTCAGTTGTGTTTTGTATTGTTTTCTTTGTATGGACAACATTCTGTGCAGTTCTTTTCATGGAACCAAGAATTTGGGGTTTTGGCTATGTCACTTCATGGCTTCAGAGCTGTGGGCACTGTACTGATAAGTTCCTGTTAACATTTCTGAAACTGTGAAACCACAGAAAAACGTGTTGCTGTATTTATCCTTGTAACACCAGATCCACAGAAACAGATGATTTGATACCTTTTATTGAACCAACAGGGTTGTTACAAAATGACAAAAAACAAAAACAAAAACAGATGAACATTTAAGTACCCCATTGGTTAAAACTGCATTCAGAAAAACAACTTACCCATATAAAGACATCAAAAGTTACATCAATAGAAAGCTATCCCAAGATCAAATGACACTGACTTGAAAGCTGACTTCCTGAGAAAAGCTATAAATCAATGAAAGCTACTTTTTAAAACCTTCTGTGTGTGTCTGTGCTAGCATTAGTAAATGGCAATGATTAAAAACCACAAGGAAAAATAAGCTTAAAGAGCAGCTGACAACTTTATGAGAACTTTAACAAAACATAATATTTATTTAAAGTTCATCGTGTATTTCACATTAGTTCTTTATTACTCCTCCCCATTATTTATTGCTGAGGTCAATTTCATGAAAACAGGACTTTTGCTCCAGAAGAGTTCATCTATTTCTGTTATCTCCCTACCTGAGATCATTATGCACTGTTTGTGACATCACAGTTACTCTCATGCCAGCCGGCCCGGTGGCGCTGAGGGTTGAGGCGCTGGACGCCACACCTCACGCCATGCTGGTGACCCGGGTTTGGGAACGGACTCGGGCCGCCAGGAGCTGGCAGGGGGAAGGAAGGATTGAGCGTCCCACTACAGCTCTCCTCCCTTCAGGGTGGGTGAGGGCTACCTGCGGCGCTGCAGTGACACCCAGCGGAGGTTGGGTGTATGACAGTGAGCATGTCTCACAGGGGGGAGAAGCCGGCAGATGTCTGCACATGGGTGCACGGATGTCATTGCACGTCCGGCTCTCCAGAGGTCTACACTATACAATTAAAAATATATATAGGACCTCCACCTCTATGAAACCCTCCCTGGGGCTTCCTTCCTGTGTTGCTGATTCCCCCAACCAGTTACTAGGACCATGGGCTGGAATATGGGGTGCCAGCTCCGCCGCCCCATCCTCTGGGGGGTAAGCCAGGGGTGACCAGGGGATACAGTCGGCATAGGAGGAAGACCTTGGGGTCTGTGACCAGGGTGGATACCTGGTGGCAGGACCAAAAAAAAAAAAAAAAAACAGTTACTCTCATGCCAACAGATTGTGATGTCACAACAGAGCATTATGACTTGAAGTAGGGAGTAAGCTATAGAGGCAGATTCAATTTAAAGTAACTGTAAGGGATAAAAATCCATTCATGCACATTTCCTAAGTAATAAATAATGGCGAAGAGAAATCTAGATTATGTATTGATTACAGGCAGAATTTTACCTACTTATTATGTTTTTCAAAGTTTTTTTCAGGTGTTAGCTCTTTCAGCAATAATAGTAAATAATGTTAAAAATATAATACATATGAAAAATCTATCTGTTAAGTAAAAAATAGGTTAGAGGACAATCTGCTCTAGTGTAAATTAAGCATTCACCAGCTGTTTCACACAGTGGTGTCAAATTTTACACAGTGTACTATGCAAATACATTTTTCTTAAACTCTGTGTACAATAAGTCCATATTATTCATGAATAATCAAACTTATACTGTCTTAAACATGATATATCTGAAATTCTGCAACAAATGACTAGTGTATGTGTATTTTCAAAACCCCAATATAACACAGACCCCTTTGTAATTAAGATACTGTTATCCTAATATGACCACGTATTAACATGTGTCCATATGTACCTATTCTGCTGTTGTATTAAATAACAGTTCTATACATCTAAAACCAGAACAAAACACAACTGACAATGTCAGCTTTAATTCAGGCACAGTTAAAAAGGGATCCTTTAGTGGTATGAATATAATTTATGAAAATAGAGACATTTCAAACACCTGCACATAAGTAATCAATTCATGTCCCCTTTAACTCATGCAGACCCATTGTGTGTTTAGAACGTTTGAGACTGAACTCCAAACTGCTTTTCATTGAGAATCATTCTAAGGCATGGTACAGAATTCTTAGCAAATGTGCACACATTCCAAACAAATCTAAATATCTTTAAAACTATTCCAGGTGCACAAAAGCAAACAATCTGAAAGTTGTTCAGGAGAAAAATACCTTTTAAATGAGGGTAGTCACTAATCTGAATTCCCTACATTTTGTAAAATATGGTCAATCTTATTACCTGCATTTCCATTTTGGTTTTTACAAAATCTACATTGCTGATGGCAATTTAATATATATATATATATATATATATATATATATATATCATTTAGATTAGTGACTGCCATCATTTGAAAAGCCTTTTTGTACTGGACACAAAAATGTAAAATAATGCACTTGGGGCACATAAATCCAGGGAGAGTACAAAATGGGTGGAGTGGTATTGACAACATTAAGAATGCATGCAATAAAAAAAAAAACTTTTACATGCAGTTGATTACTGATGAACAATATTATGCATCTATGGCTGATACTGTACATCTGACACAAACCTATAATCTCATTCCTCACTTGAAGAGAAAAGGGATGAGGGTGAAGGCCATAACTGACTCCTTGTTTTTGTGGTATATGGGTCAGTTGTTTTTTTTTACAGCAAAAACAAGGAAAGGGGTCATTTCTAAAATGTGCAGACAAGCATGGGGACCACTTTTTCCAGAGCATGCCACCACTGGTAGCTACCACTTCAAGACTGCTACTGCCCCCACCTAATACAATCAAGGGAAAACCAGAAGTAGTCTACCAACACTGAGCTCAATATGGTTAAGGCACATTTACCAGAAATTACTACTTAGAAAAGAATGAGAAAGTGACTGAGATGACAAGCAAATCCTGGACCAGATCTCTAGTTTATAAATAGTCTCCTCTTGAATCTGATTTTTATGGCTGTGTGGGCCAAGCTCCACAGATGTTATGCCATCATCAGATTTGAATAAGAGCACTGAGGAAGCACATAACTGGACTGCTGTCTGATGTTCTGCCACAGTGCTCCAGCATAGTTTCCAATGTCTCTGTTTATGCAGCCCTTCCCTTCTGCAGGCCGCATAAACATAACCACTTCCTGGCATACTACCTTTTGTTTCTGCAACTGCAGAAGTGATAGCTGCCATATGCAACATGATGGCACTAACTTAAAGTGTGCATGCATGAGTATCATGCATGCATATGTAACCCCTATGTCATCTTAGGCTAGCTGGTACCCCCCTTAAAATAACTACTGCCAACTACATGGCATACAATTCTCCGCTGGCAGAACTACACTCATGGTACCACCGCCAGCATTGGAGTGTATACCAGGCTCATTATCTGGGGGTGGGTACATACTAAAATTAATGTTTTTATTTACAACCAGGTCCAGTGGAGAGGATGCTAGGCATGTGCTAGACTTAACTGCTGAGGGGCCCCAATAATGTTCACACTAGAAGCAACAAGCGGAATGTCCAAAGCAGTAACTGGGATTTTGCAGTATGGCTTTATTTATAGATATTACTTAAAGCAAGGGTGGTTCCCCAAAGGTCTGTCATTGCAATACAGGCACACACTCTTTAGCAGGACACTTTGCTAGGCAGTACTGTTTTCTACAAAAAAAACTCTCTATCTCTCTTCCAAAGTGTATATCTATGGGATGTGCCACAAACTTTAAAATCCTCCGGGTGCATGGTCTTTGCCCAGGGAACAGTAGTGCCCATCCCTGTACCACTTAGCCCTGCCTGAGGCTCCAAATGGCATTCCATCCAGCCTTTGCCCCCAAAAAGCCTCTGTCATTCCTTCAGGGTTACACCAAATGAGTCTCCAATCCCCAATGAATTGCTAAAGACTCCCAACCTTAACTTTAAATTCAGCACAGTTGTGGTGAAGGGGTCCTGACCAGTGTGATCTAGCCGTATCTAGGGCACACACCTCAGATAACTCCATCAGAAAACAGTCTTAAATTCTGTTCTCACAGATTAGCTGTTCCTTCCTCCCAGTGATGGAAAGAACAAAAGGCACCTTTCTTTCTCTGCTAGCTGTCAGATTCTACTCATTTTTCTTCCTTAAGGCATCTGAGAACTTCAGGAACTCCAGGAAATTGCCCCATTGATCCACAAGAATTGCATTCCCTCTCACCCCGCCCCCGAGTGAAACTAAAGAGTCCTGCAGGCAAACTGAAGATTTTACCATACTAGGGTGAGAAATACCAGGGCTTCCATTGACAGAGCCCCAGTAGCAGGTCTCCTGCCACTCTTACCGCCACACTTGAACTTACTGATGAACATTCTAAGCTTCTCGAGAGCAGCTGACTCTAAAATGGTTATCCTGCTATGAGAGTTCTAAATGACATAATCATCATTCTCTCAGTCTAGCTGAGTAAACAGTGATGTCATTATGTAGAAAGCCCTTAATGAGTTCCCCACCAGCTGCTTTTTCCTACCTGCCTAAGACTAGTACTAATTGGATTCTAGTAACCCGAGGGGACTGTGTTGTTGCACGTAGTTATGTTAGCACTGCCATATTGCTCAAGGCTGACTCTGGGGCAAACTGCACATGTTCAAGTATCACGCATGTGCAGTACTGTAATCTCTGCAGTATTATGGCTGACTCCGGTGCAGCGAGAGCACTGCATATTCTTTTCACTGCTCTTGCCACTCCTAAAAGCTCTCCACAGCCATATTGGCTCTGACTGGAGCTTGTCATTATTGCTCTCCATCTGCTCCAACTTGCTTTTCTTACATTTGATCCCATTTGGGATGGGATTCAGGGGTGGCATGAGTTGTTTCTATTTTTAGAGTCACCAGAACCCAAGAGTATGTAGGCTTAATAGCCCCCCGTATGTCCCCTTAAGGAAGAGACCAGTGTGCCTCCACTGGGAGTGGGACTGGTCAGACAGCAATAGTTATTTTTTTCTTTGGTATTCTTTTTGTCCCCATTTTCCCAAGGATATCCAATACATAGAGGAGGATTTCTTATTGACTCTTACTATGTATATCTGGGTGCTCACAACCAGCTCATGCCATCCATGCAGGTCTACGCCCAAGTGTGGTTAGGTTCAGTGTACAGTTGCTGTTGGGGTTTGGGGAGAGTGGGGTGGAGGGTTTGGAGGGTGGGGAAGGTGGGGAGAATGTGCAGGAATCTAGTTTTTATCAAATTGAGTGTGTGAAGTTGCTTGCTATGGCCTCTGCCAATCACTTGAAAATTATTTCTTGGAATGTTAGGGGCCTCAACTGCCCTAAACAACTCAGGAATGTGTTGCAATATCTCAATGATATTTATTTATTTATAATCAAATCGGAATTACAGCCCTTTGAGTTAAGGACTCATTTCCAAAGGATCCATGTCAGTTAACAGGATATGCACAGAAAAGTACAAAATATAATACATAGCGTAGAAAATACAGGAATATAATACATAGCATACAGGTACAAGATAGGGATTTACTTACAGAACCTTAATGCACAGAATTAATACAAAAGAAAATCATCATTATACTCAGTACAGATATGTAGTATGATAGTGCCCTCCTGCAAGAAATGCACTTGCTGGATGGAGACTCTGGGTGCTTGGGGTGTATGTGGTGTCAGGAGGTCTAAACCTAACTCTCAGGTTCTTGGCAATAATGGGAATGCAAGGAATCACAGACACGTTGCATAAGAGTAATAAAGCTTGTTTATTGCTACCAAAAGGAAAATCACAGTTGTCCTTAGCAGTTCTTAGCATTAGGAACTGGGAGCCAATGCTAAGCATTCCCTACACATCGAGGAATCTCCATGTCTCCTGGGGTCTCCGAGGTAGAAGATGTAATATCTTACATTATATACCTAAGATAATTACCATGGTTACTGTAAAACAGAAACATTTCTAGTTACAGAGATTACTCCTTTTAGATAAATTAGAGGTGGCTCCTCAGTCCAAGATAACATTATAACATTTTGTTATAGTCATCACTTAGTGGAAACAAAGAAGTATAGTTTATACATAGCAGTGTAGTAATACAAACCATCAGAAGATGGCAATGCTGACTCATATATCATAATGATTACAAGAACACAGGTGTCCTAACATCTTGCAAGCATGAAATACATGCATATATTGGAAAGTAAAGTGTATAGCAATCATATGCATGCATATCCTGACATCTACTCTTATACAGTAGATGCCCTTAGCCCTATATGTCAGTATAACATATACATAAATGCTAACTGTCTGTGGTGTACCTCTGGGGGTACCAATTAGGGTACAGGGACCTCATGTAACGTTCCCCCCTATTGTTACCTCAAAAGGGGCAACACAAGTAAGAGTAAGGAAGTGGAAAGAGAGCAGTGGTCATTTACAGACCTGACATGTGAGCCTTGTAAAGGAACTCCAGCTGCTCACGATGTTGGCATAATGTGCGCCGTAGGCAGCAAACCATAATAATGAGAAAAAATGTCAAAAATGCTTGTATAATAACAAAACCTTAAAAGGTAATCTCTAACCAAGTGTTAGTAAGTACACTATTTAAATCACCATTATTAATGAGGGCATATACTGATTCATTAGCTTTGAAGATATTATTGCTGATGTGGATGAGATGGGTGTCTTTTCTGTCTAAAAGTGATTTTAATGTTGAAGTTAAAGGGTCAATGTGTACATTACAATAGGGTAAGTATGCTGAAAGAGTGAGCAGATAATCAGGGCTACCATCAATGATATCAGGGTCTATAATGGCGACAGGGGTAATAACTCTGTGCCCAATAATAGTAGTCTAGTGAGGTATAAAGCAAAAGTTAGAATCACTAATAGTACATGTCTTCTCTCTGTATGTTAACTGTTTAAAATTTGTTACCGCACAAAATTCGCCATCCAAATTATATTGCATTTTAACAGTAGGTAGTCTCCATTATTGTAACTGAACTGGGCAAGTATAAGTCTGTTGGGAAATCCATGTTGACAGGTGGTGAACCTTCTTCAGATAAGACTGGTACAACTGGGAATCATCTGGAGCAGATATTGAGTCCTGGTATTCTGTGCCATTGGTGGTGATGTCATCATCCATAGAAAAGAACCAATTGATACTGTCTGGAGAATATCCACATACAGGTTTATTAACATCAAATACGTCACATCGACACAAATAAATATACCCTTTCTTCACACAGCAATCTGTGTGTGGAGCAATCCACGTATCCAGAAGAGAATAGAAGACCAGTAGAGGAGGCAAGTCAAGGCTTTCTCTGTAGATGTCATCACCAAGGTGCCCAATGGAGTATACAGATGCTAGTTTATCAAATATAGCTGTGGCAGGACCAAAACATGATAAAGACACAGTAAACGACACAAACATAATGTCTTTAATTGAACTTTTCTTAGAAGTAAATCAAGGACCAGTATTAGGGTGCCTGGTCACAAAACCTAAATTTCTAGCAGTAGAAATAGGAATAGTCAGAGACCGTAACATACACTTGGAAACACAGTTAGGGGATTTGTGTGAGGATAATACCATTTAGAAATGCATCCATCGTGTATGATATCAGGGATTCTTCCAGATTCCAGATCATGGAAGAGATTGTTGATGGTAATGATAATATATGAGCCATAGGCAGAACATAATATTTTGCGGGCAATGTATTGCTTATCTGCTTCCTTATTGTTTGGTGGTATAAGGGTGTTAATCTTATCTTTAGAATCTTCAAATGCCTTAGCAATGTCATGCATATTATATACAGTGTACTTCATTCCTGACTAAGGCCATCCATACCATACAACATTGGGGGTATGATGTCATTGATCATGCCAGTTTGAAACTTCTGTGAATGTGCTTTGATAGTAGCAATGTCTGCTTTATTCCGGATACACATTTCAGAACCAAAGACACCAGTGAAGGTACTTTGTGGCACCAGTGACAACAAATTTGTCACCGTATATTTCTTTTATGACTCTGATCATCTATTTTAGGTTTTCTCCTAAAATTGCCTCTATGCTCAGTGGTGTGTACCCCAGCAATAGGGTCTTGGTTACAAATCTGAAAAGCTGCTAAGCTATCAAGTAACAAAGTACTATAAAACAGTGATGTGTGAGTAGCATGACACATAAATTCTTTCATATTATAGTAAGTTAAATTAAACAAGACAGGTACATGCATATATTATAAATTGTTAAAAAGTGAGCCAGGTAGATCAGTGGCTCTGAGACCACTATGAGGACTAGGAGTTCATTTTGTACATTCCAAAAGCTGTTTCTCAGTAGGGGGTAACACAGATAAATACATGGCAGCTGAGGCCATGTTGTGTACAACAAAAAATTTCCTGGCAGAATCTTTAGACAATAAATCACAATATGGGGGGTCAATTAAGGCAGTGATATTGTATAAACCAGAATGTCTAAGAGAGGTTTGGTGTAAGGACAAAGTACCATTTAGGGATAATTTTGTGTTGGGCCATCCATGGAAAGTTCCCTTGGTGAGTTTGGCAACAGGGAGTATTTGTTCTTAAGACTTGGTTTGCCACTCAATTTGTAGGGTAGATTTATCAGGAGCATCAACTGAGGCAGTGAGGTAGGCATCTGAACCTTCCTGGATGGTAATCACATTGTCAGGGATATTGATGGAGACTTCCTCTGGAGTAGTTTCAGGTGGATCAAGGTGAGGAAGGAGGTGCTTTACCGTGCCTTGGATGCAGGGGATAACTCCTGAGATGAGGAGAAAATGGAACAAGATAGCCATCTAGTCAGTGTATCTGAAAAGGAAAATCAAACATTAGCAAATTAATAGTATTCCACCTAATGGGGTGAGGAAAAGTAATTATACTCCTTTATACAGTTTCAACTGGTTTGCATGTAACTATTTGTCAGTCAGTTTGTTGGTTTGCATGAGTCTAACCTGATAGACTGCTGGACTGAGTGTGTTGGCAATTGGGTAGGGTCCTTCCCACTTACTGGAGAAGGAATGTGTTGGCTGCACAAATCTGAGAACCATTACCTGATCCCCAACTTGCCAATCCACTTCTTGTGTGTGTTTGTCAAACTGAATTTTGGACTGTTGTTGAGCCTTGCCCATGCAGTTTGCAGCATACAAATGAGTGTGTATGAGGTCTTTTCTGAGTTTTTCATCATATTGGTCCACTGAGACATGGTGTGCAGTGGGGCTGTGCAGGTCAAATAACAAGTGTTCAGGTAATCTCATATTTCTACCAGTCATCACCTCAAAGGGTGTCAATTTGGTGGTGGCTGAGGGAGTACCCCTAATTGCCATAAGGAGTAATGGCAGTAGGGAATCCCAATCCCTGGGATTGTCCTTAAGGAATTTGGAAAGCATTTGCTTAATCCGTCTGTTAGCCCTCTCTGCTTGACCTGATGATTGTGGATGATATGGTATGTGGAACTTCTGATGAACTCTAAGGAGTTCAAGGGCTTCTTTCATTAACTCACCTGTAAAACTGGTTCCTTTGTCTGAGTCTACCTTGAGAGGTAGGCCCCACCTGGAGAAAATCTGTTACACCAGGATTTTGGCAGTGGTTTTCACAGTGCATTTCTTAGTGGGGAAAGCTTCAACCCACTCCAAGAAGAGATCAGTTACCACAAGGGTGTATTTGTTGTTTCTGCTTGTATTGGTTAAGGGACCAATAAAATCAATCTGTATGGCATGCCAAGGGCCAGAATGCTGTTGTGGTAGTAGTTTGGCATTTCACTTGTTGGTGATGGGGTTGCTTTACGTACAAATAAGGCATTTGTCAAGGTACTGTTTGACATCCTTGGTGACGCCAGGCCACTAGGCAGTGGTCTTGAGTCTCTGGAGTGTGCTCTCCACTCCCTGGTGTCCACTAGTGGGGGTATCATGCACTTGGTGCAAAAATTCAGATCTGCGATGATGAGGGACCACCCACAATTTGGAGGTGGTATCATCTGGTTGATACCAGATGAGTTTGTCATCTGGGGACAGGTGTAACTTACCTTCATGCCTTTGGTAGGAGTTATGGGTAATTAAATTCCTGTCATTACCTTTGTAGAGGAATCTGAACACATCTTTGAATTCAGAGTCAGCATGTTGGGCTTCTGATAAATCCAAGGGGGAGAAGGGTTCAGGTTTCTTCCTGACTGCTGAGATGTGCACAACTGCTCTGGCCTCTGGATGATCCACCATCCAGGTGTCCCCCCCTTTGGCCCCTTCATTTTTTAAATGTGTCAGCAATGTCATTGAAGGCATGATAGGGATCATGTATAGAGTGGACCTTAATCGTGTGTACCTAGAGTTTGTGTGCAAGTTTCTGTGCCAGTGAATGAATGTATATTACCAGTTCCTTGTTGAAATTAAAGTTTATTATTTTCCACAGAAATAATACAACCATAACCATAGTGTTTAGGAGACCAATCAATAAGCATAAAACAGGCCCACCCCCCCAACTATACAAATAGTAAATAACAGACATATTGGAGTCAGAAAAGACATCTTAACATAATTATCTGTCAGTCGAGAAACCCCAGAAAAACAAATCCCACACCCCCCCTCCCTCCCCAAGGTGCACCCGCTCAAAACAAAGTTAACAACTTCCAAAGCCTGGATATCCACATTAACAAACCATCTATCTACTGGCCGGACCAATAAGCCTAAATACACTGAGAGAGACAGGACTATATCACTTTAAAGTCTTATATTAGAGTGGCAGCAATTAAGTTACACTGAATGAGGGTCCAGGGATCAGACCACAAACCTTAACCTCCTGGTAGGTAAGAAGACTGAAGTTTACCCCACCTTTTATAAAATAGGTCCATACGATTCTTATAGCTGGCAATCAAACTATCGGACTGGAGGTATGACATCAATTATTTTAACCAGTCCACAAAGGATAAAACTAATTGGTCTTTCCAGTGCCTTAAAACCAACTTTTTGACTGCCATCGATATCAGAGCCATATGGTATCTACGCTCCACGCAGTCTATCTGAGAAAAATCACCCAGTACACAGATAGCTGGAGAGAAAAATCTGCTCAGACCCAGAAGGGGATCTAAATTATCCTTAATAGAAGACCACAACGGGGCCACTTTAGCACACTCCCAGAAAACATGAATCAAGTTACCCTCATCTTGGAGGCAACGGAAACACCGTGGGGAAGAGATCATCTTACGTTGAAAAAGCTTGACTGGAGTATAATATAAATTATTGACAATATTATATTGCACTAAACGGAACCTATCCTGAGTGTGATATTTGTGTAAGTTAGGCCATAGGGTTCTCCACAATGGTACCTCTTCCGGGAGAAGATGCGTCCAGATCAAGGGACCACCTACCTCATCCCCCAAATTAAAAGTCAAAAGATAGGAGTAGATCTGTGAAATGGAATGGGGTTGAGATGCCAGCATAATGATGTTAGAGAGAAGGGGGTGTACCACAGACGGTTCAAACACCGACCCCAACTTATTACAAACCAAGTGTCGGAGTTGAAACACTTTGAAAGTCTCTCTACTTGGAATGCCAAATTTGGCAAGGATATCACCTGACGTGAGAAGAGAAGTTTGACTATACAAATGTTCTACCCTGGAGTCCTTGAGTTGTGAGAGCCAAGTTACTCCTACCTTCGAGTCACCTATAGTAAGGTTGGGATTAAAGGTAATTGGCTGTCCAAAATCTGTATGATTGGAGATCCGGAAAAACCTAAGACATTGGGCCCACACCTTAAGAGAAACCGCCACCGTATTATTAGAAATCAGTTGCGAAAGTAAGCTCGGAGTAAGATAGAGTAAAGTAGTTATGTCAAATTTAAGCTCAGAAAGAAAGGTCGATTCTAACTGAAGCCATATTGGGGAGGAATTCTCAGGTTTTGCCGCGAACCACCGTCCCAACTTGGATAGGTGGGCAGCCCAATAATAGAGCTGAAAATTGGGAAGTCTCAGGCCTCCCCTTTCTTTGGGAAGTGAAAGGGAGCCATAAGAGCAGCGTACCCCTTTCCCTTTCCAGATAAAGGTAGAGAACATACTGTGGAGCTGTTGGAAAAAGGAAAGAGGAAGCCAGAGATTGGTAAGGTTCAGTGGATAAAAAATCCGGGGGAGAACATTCATTTTAATGATACTGATTCTGCCCATCAAGGAGATAGGAAGAGATGCCCAACGTTGCAAGTCTTGACTGACCGAATCTCTAATCTTATTAAGGTTTAATTTCTTGAGCAGAAATGGGTCAGTGGAAAAGTGAATCCCCAGGTACTTAAGAGAACTGGAAGTCCATCTCATTCCAAAGGGAAGGAAACAACTCTTGAAAATGTAATTATTTAAAGGCAAAATCTCACACTTTGATGTGTTTAACTTATAACCAGAAAGGGAACTAAACTGCCTAATAATATCCAGAACTGCTTCTAACGATGCTACCGGATCAGACAGATGTAACAGAACATCATCCGCGTACGCAGAAAGAACAAGCTCCCTCCCTAAAAACCTGACCCCTTTCACCCGAGCCGAGGATTTAAGCTGAATCAGTAGAGGTTCCAAGTACAAGTTAAACAATAAAGGAGAAAGGGGGCAACCCTGTCTAGTGCCCGCGAAGAGACTGAAAGGAGGGGATAATACCCCATTGCAATAGATTTTTGCAGAAGGGCACTTATAAAGTACCTGAATCAGCCTTAAAAAGGAGGACGGGAAGCCCATTTCTTCCAAGACGGCCCATAAAAAGGACC
Organism: Neoceratodus forsteri; assembly: GCA_016271365.2. Classification (NCBI taxonomy): domain Eukaryota; kingdom Metazoa; phylum Chordata; order Ceratodontiformes; family Ceratodontidae; genus Neoceratodus; species Neoceratodus forsteri. Next base: position 952,533,737 of record CM028129.1, on the reverse strand, counting down.
AGTCAACCCGGTCAAATGCTTTTTCAGCATCTAGAGAGACCAGAACAATTGGTTCTGAAGCAGACCGGGCGAACTGTGAAATATGGGACAATGTCCTCAGATGATCAGCAGCTGATCTCCCTGGGACAAAACCTGCCTGTTCAGGGCTCAAAAGCTCCATCCAGATCTTTTTAATCCTCTCCGCGAGTATTTTAGCTAGTATTTTAATATAATAGTTCTACAGAGAGATAGGACAGTAGCTAGCTGGGTCTGAGGACTCTTTATCTGCTTTAGGAATTAAGACTATGGTGGCCTCAGACAAGGCCGGGTCAAGTTCCAAAGCAACCTGAAAGTAATTATATAATTTAAGCAGGATAGGGATCAAGTCCTTAGAAAAGACCTAGTAAAAGTTCGCTGGGAATCCATCTGGGCCCGGTGTTTTGTCTGGGGCAAGGGAAGCAATAGTGCTCTGGATCTCCTCAACTGAGATAGGCGCCAATAGGCATGCCTGTTGAGATTCCGGTATACTTGGAAGAGCCATTCCTCTTAAGTAACTCTTGAGATCAGCTACAGAGTGGGATGTTAGAGGGGACTATAAAGACTGGAATAGTATTCCCGAAGAACCCGAGCAATCTCTCTGGGCGAAAACCTAGCACCAGATGAAGAAACCAGAGAGGGAATAATCCTTGAACTTTCAAGCTCTGAGATACAAAGCCAGCAATTCCGGATTTTTCACCGAGATCAATATACTTAGCCTGGGTTTTGACCAGATAGTACTCAGTCTTTTCTTTCAGAAGATCCAAGTAATCATTCCTAACTGAAAGAAGTTCTTTAAGATCTGAGACCAAGAGGATAGTGAATACTTACCTTCCAAATCCCTAATCCTGCCCACCAACTCTAACACTCTAGCCAGCCGTGCTTTCTTCCTAAGGGAAGCCATCTGAATAAAATCCCCCCTAAGATAACACTTTAATGCTCCCCATACCATGTCCACCCTAGGGGTAAAGTCCAAATTGTCTGCCAAAAACAAAGATATTCTCGAGCTAATCTCCGAAACACAGTGACGGTCCTTCAATAGTTGAGTGTTTAGCCTCCACATGGAGTCACGAGAAAAATCAGGGCTAAGAGACAAGTGTACCCAAACCAAAGCATGATCCGACACAATGATTGGTTCTATACCAGAGAGAGAGACACTCGGAAGAGAGGAGACACTAACTAAAATCATATCCAGTCTTGATTTAGTGCCGTGCGACTGCGATTGAAAGGAAAAAGCCCTAAAAGAAGGGTTAGCAATGTGCCACGGGTCACCGAGACCTAACAACGAAAAACCATCTCACAGAGGGCTTTTTGTGCCGAGGAGGGTGCTCGCCTATCTTGGGGATCCCTATCCAATAATGAGGGGAAAGGTACATTCCAGTCCCCTCCTAACACATATTGAGTTGGCAAAAAACCAGCCAGCTTGTCTGTCAACATCATAAAAAAGTCTGGGTTACCTCCCACCGGTCCGTACACCGATCCCAATACCACGCTCTCTCCATTTAAGTTGCCCTTAACTAGGATGAATCTCCCTTCCGGGTCTGAGCAAACCGAATCCTTGATAAACAAGACGTGTTTTTTAACTAAAATTGCCACCCCTCTACTAAAATGAGAGTTCCCAGCAAGATAAACTTGAGAGAACCCAGACCGAGAGAGGAGATTGGCTTCATCCCGGCCTAAGTGTGTTTCTTGCAAAAAAAGGATATCTGTGCCAAGCAAGGAACAGTGATTAAAAACCTGCAGCCTTTTACCCCGATCCCTGAGCCCTCTCACATTCCAGGATGCAATATTGACTATATTTTTAGCCATTTCAAAAAACTTACAATAAATGGATATCCAGATAACATAAATCCAACCACTTATAGCAGGGTGCACCTCCCAAACAGCCAATCCGCCCCCCATTTAGAACTCCTCCCCTTGCAAAGAGAGCCCAGTCCCTATAAAGATAACATGAAACAGCATATCGTGACCCCCATACCCCACCCCCATCCAACCTCCGAGATTCCGTAACAAACAAGCAGGAACCCTCCCCAGACAAGGCAATGAAACCAAAATCTGTAACCGAGAAGAAAAACCCTCCCTCCCAAAACACTCCACCACACCCACCCCCAAAACTATATACAGAAGGAGGCCAAATATCCGTAATCCCAGATACAGTCTTTATGCTGGTTCTGAACCCCCAGGATCCCCATGCGAATCTCCGAACTCCCAGAGCCAAAACCCAGTAGCCATACATTATAGAGACCCATACCTCCCACCGCCAAGTACAGACCCTGACAGCTACCCACCAACGATTGTAGCAACTAGGCCCTGGGCAGAGATTAGCCCCCACTGCACAGCTCGTGATCCCACATCCAACTCGCAAGCTCGCCTAATCCCCCCCCAGCCGCCCCAATTCCCCAGTCCCCATGTACCCATAAACACTAAGGCCAAAAAATTAGACAGAGCAGAGAATGGGGTAAAGAGAAAACCAACACCTGAAGGGAAAGGAAAAAGAACCCCTGCACATAGAGCCTCCTAGGCCTCCTCAGCCCAGTGAACCCCAAGAATTCATTCCTCAGCCTCCGAGAGTCATACAGCTGGACAGAATTAAATGAGCCACTTACGATGCCACCACCATTCCAGCTCAGGAGACCAAACCTAGCACGTTACACCCATATCAGAGGCAGAGGGAAGAATGGCAAGAGGCTCTATTAGCGGTTGCCATTTAGGGGGGACCCTAAATGCAGCCAGACCCAGATTGTGCTACACTCCCGGAAGTTCCCCCAGGAAACCACGACCGAAACCAGCGTTCCGCCACCGGTAACAGGCCCCATAAAAAGGAAAGGCAGAGATTCGTCGCGCCGACCGGGGCCTAGACCAACACCACCCCCCACTCCACGATCCCTGCCGCCCACCCACCCGAAAGACCAAAGGAAGCGCTTAAACACCAGACCAGACAACGGAGAGCACATCCAGACAACACCAACCAAGGTATGTGACAGGAGGGGCGGGGAGGCACAGGACAGGAACAAAGGGTCAGGGGGGGCATCACCTTCACCAACAAAACAACACAGACTCTGATAACCACATAAAAACACACAGTCAGCAGATACAACATCAGAGAGTCCAAAGTTATTTGTTCAGCGGATCCCTTGAAAAGAATCAGGCAGTCTGCCAAGCCACAGTTCTTTAAAGAAGCTGCTTCGGGGGTGTCAAAGCTCGTGGCCATGCCTCCAACAGTTACTTTTTTTAAGGTGGCAGGATAAACCATCCTAAACAGTATTGCAGCTGCTATAAGCTTTTGAACAATGTGGTGATATGCTGCCCTCTTTCCTCGGATCTCCTTAGGGAGGTCTTGAGGTAATCGGATCCTTGAAACACCCACAAAATTTCCTTGAGTTCGAGCCTTCACAAGGACATGCTGTCTGTCAGGTAACTCAAAAATTTAATAATGATGGGCGCGGGGGAACCAGCTGCAGGTCGAGGATGTAGAGAACGGTGGGCCCTCTCAAGGTGATAGGAGGCATTAATAGGTGATGGGCCCAGCACTTTCACCAAGAACTTTTGTAGGAAAGCCATGAGGTCTGGGCCTTCTTCTAGCTCTGGAAGGCCCATTATTAACAAATTGTTACGGCGACTTCGCCCCTCGAGGTCCTCGGTTTTAGTTTGAAGCCTCTTCACTTGCTGCTTTAGCTCTGTTATTTCTGCCTCGGCCCTGGTTCTCCAATTCTCAACAGAAGCGACCTTTACCTCAGCATCCGAAACCTTCCTGGTAACATCAGAGGTCACTAGAGGGATTTAATTTCTCCTGTCAAACCCACCAGGAGCTCCTTCACAGGGCCAAGCTCTTGGAGAAATTTGTCTTCAATAGAGTGTAGGCTGCCCCATTTTCTCACTACTACGATCCGGCCTAGCTGGGGCCTGGTTCCTCTGTTTCTTTGCAGCCTTCTCAGGGATGCAGGAGGGGTGTGCTTAGTGGAGGCCTGCTTCGGATCCACCTCCATCGCGATCCAGCAAGGGCTAAAAATCCCAGATCGAGAAGCCTTATCAATCACTGGTTGTTGAGAAACTGGTCTATTAAGTGATTTCCTCGAAAAACCCCATCAAAATGCACTTTAAATAACAAAATAGGCAGCCAGAGGGGGGAGCTCAGGATCTCAGCTGCTGCTCAGATGAATGCCATCACGTGACTCTACCAGTTCCTTGTGTTTCAGTGGGGTGCCATCAGAAGAGGTAAAGGAGTTCTTATGCCAGAAGGGAATAAATTCTGTAAGGGAACAACAAACCCAGTTAGAGTCTGTAAAAATATTAGTATTCTTGATTCCATGCTGGATGAACTTGAGGGCACAGGCCATCACTGTCATCTCCGCATACTGTGATGATGCCACACTGCAATGTTTGGAAATCTTAACAGTGTTACCAAAAGGGTAAACTACCAATATGCCCATTCCTGCTATCTGTTCTCCCTGATAATAGGAAGCTGATCTGTCTGTGAAGACATGACATAGTGAGGTGTTCTCAAGTAGTTGTGGTGTAGAAGGAAGGAAAGGTCCTGGATCTGGTAGATCAAGTGGCTGCAGTATACAGTCATGGGGTTCTCCCTGGAAAAGGAGACCATGCGCCAGCATGGATGACATTTTGGTTGGGTGGACCTTGATGTCTCTGTCTTGGAGAAGGAGGGACCAGTGTGTTAGGCTGGTATTAGAGACTGACCAATCCTTTACTCTGTCTGATAGCAAAAAGGTTGTTGGGGTGTGGTTTGTATTAATGATCAGGGGGGAGTACCCAATGATATACAGAAAGTGCTTGACAGCCCAGTAGGTGGCTAGAAGGTTCCTTTCACAATGCCTGTACTTCTGTTCCACTGGGTCAAGAGCTGTGATGCATATGCAGTGGGTCTCAGGGTACCATGGACCTTCTGGGCCAGCATTGCAGACATAGCAATGTCAGAGGTGGCAGATTCCAGAAGAAATGGCAAGGCTAGATTGAGGTTAACCACAGCTGGAGCTGAGGCCAGGGCCTGCTTCAGTGACATCACAGCTTGGGTGTGAATGGGGCCCCAAGTCCAGGGGACATCCTTTTTCAGTAGTTCATACACAGGGGCAGCCTTCTGAGGAAATATCACAACTAAAATCGCTAGAATAATTCCCCATACCTAGAAACCTCCTAAGGGTGGCCACACTGGTGGGCAGTGGCAGATCTTGCAATCCCTGTATCTTCTTCCAAGCAGGGCTTCGGCCTTGATCTGTTATTCTCAGGCCCAGAAAGAGTACCTCTTTCTGACATAGTTGTGCCTTTGCTGGGTTACATTTGAGGCCTGCCCTCGGGATGAGAGTCAGAAATTCCTGTAAGAGATCCAGATGTTGTTCCTGTGTGGCAGTGGCCAACAACAGTTCACCCACATACTGCAAGAGACACTGGGATGTGGAGAAACCCTCAAGAGCATCCATCATGTGCAGATGGAACAGGGAGGGTCTGTTATGGAACCCTTGTGGTAAGTAGGTCCTCGAAGGTGAAGGCTAACTTATATTGACTTTTGGGGGCCAATGGCAATGATCAAAAACCATTGGAGATGTCCAGTGCACAAAACCATTGTTGGTCAGGGGTCAGTAGTCATAGCACATCTGGTGCTGATGCCACAGTTGGGGAACAACTGGGGGTGACCTGGTTTAGTCTCCTGTAGTCAATAGTAAGTCTCCAGGCACCCATAGGTTTTTTCACAGGTCACACTGGGGAATTTGCAGTGGAAACACATGTCTTGATTACAGCTTGCTTGAGGAATGATTTAATTGTTTCCCTAAGAGAAGGCAAGGCCTCAGGTTGGAAGGGGTATTGTCATTGCCTCTCATGTGCCAGGCTTGTCACTTCAATGACAGTGTGCGTTGTGCCACAATCTTGCTTGTTAGTGGCAAATGCCTCCAGATGTCTTTGTAGGATGGGAAGGAGCTTTGGAAAAAGCTCATGGTTCTTAAACAAATCTATGATGTCATATTCTTTGTTGTTTTCGGAAATTGTTGCAACCACATGTGAGTCAGGGATGGTGTGATATGGTGCGGAGGCAGTATAGCACAGTGGTTTAAGGCTTTGAGCTGCAAATCTGGTAACATCCAGTAGACCAGACCTGGGTTTGAATCCTACAGCTTCCACTTGCATACTGTGTGACCCTGAGCAAGTCACTTAACTTACATTATATACCTCAGATAATTACCATGGTTACTGTAAGATAAAAACATTTCTAGTTACAGAGATGAGCCCTATTGGCTAAATTAGATGTGGCTCCTCAGTCCAAGATAACATTATACAATTTTGTTATAGTCATCACTTTGTGGAAACAAAGAAGTACAGTTTGTACATAGCCGTGTAGTAATACAAATCATCAGAAGATGGCAATGCCGACTCATACATCATAATCATTACAAGGACACAGGTGTCCTAACATCTTGTAAGCATGAAATACATGTGTATATTGGAAAGTAAAATGTATAGCAATCATATGCATACATATCCTGACATCTACTCTTATAGGGTAGATGCCCTTAGCCCTATATGTTAGTATAACATATACATAAATGTTAGCTTTCTGCGGTGTACCTCTGGGGGTACCAATTAGGATGCAGGGTCCTCGTGTAACAGTGGGTCAGACAGTACTACCACAATGCTTATCCAACTCAACAGCATACAGTGGCCATCCTGTGCAGAAAAGGACTACAACTGAGCATACCCATTAGTATGAAGACTCTGTGGGTAGATTTCTACTTCTTTCTGGTACTTACCTGGGCAACTCAATTGTAATGGGCAGTGTCTACACCCCTAATGCATGGACCTTGACTTTTACCAATCTATCCTTTCTTAAATACCTGAGACTGCTACCTCTATATTAATTGGAGGAGATCTTAATTTGGCACTGGACCTCTCCCTTGAGAGGATCATTCCTGGCCCTCTATATGAACCTACCCTGTCTGTCCATGTATCAACTTTACTATGAAACAATGGCCTCTTTGATACATGGTGAACCTTATATCCTACAGACATAGATTTTATGTGTTATTCCCCTCCCTATGACTCTTACAGCTTTACCCAGCCCTGAAGTTCAAGCTCAATGCGAGCACCTTGCTAAACAACCCCCCTTTCAGTTGTCTGACTAGCAAAAATCCCTTCTAATCATTTCTTTTGTTCCCTTGCATTTGCACCGTAGCCACACATTTAAATGAAAAGTATTTAACTCTAATTGATTTTTTCAATGCCCAAGTCTTAGCTGCAGTTTGTCCCCTTTGTTCTCTCACTCCTAAATTGGCTGTTTTTCCTTCTGTCTCCCTCCTCTAGGTGAAGCCCTGGTTGAGCTTCTGAAGCACCACTCAGCCAGCTTTCAGCAGTGGCAGGAGCCACACTGGTGGCCATATCCACGACTCTCTGCACCCACTGCTAAGGTAAGGCTGCACCTCCGACTTGAAGTCTGGGGTTATCATTGGCTCTTTGACTCTGTTACCTCAGCAGCTCTTGGTTGCCATCTTGTTAGCCCTCTGCTGATTGGACTGTGCTCCAAAATTAAATTTTAGCCCACTGGGGACCTGCTTTTGGCTCTCCAGCTTGTCCCCAAGCGCCAGAAGGAAAACAATAAAAAAAAAAGAAAAAGGTACAAATGCAGTGGTAGCTAGTTCAGTTAAAATTAAATTTCCATAGTCTCTTGACCTGTATAATTTGATAACTACTTGCCTAGGATTGTTGTTAAATGTTCTAGTCACTGACTGTAAAGAAAAGTTAGATAATATGGAACTGTGTAAATTGATGAGCTTCTTTTTATTTAGTTCTATTTTACTGTGAACTTGCTTTCCTTTTACTTTATTTCTCTAAGGGGCCCTAGCCACGCTGCTTTTCTGAACCCATCTCCACTAGCTCATAGTAAACTACTGTGCCTTTCCCTAAAAGTGTTTCCTTCTGCCTGTTACTAATTCTCTTGCCCAAAAATCTCGCTTTTCTATTTGTGGCTGTCTATCTCCCTTAAAAGCTTACAGTTCTACTAGTTTTGCTCCCTTTGGCCACTGGCTTCTACCCTCTTCCTGCTCAAGTTCATACCCCACCACCCAATCCTAGCTTTTCATTTGGAGCTTCTTTTCCCAACACAAATTACATTTCTTAGTGGTGCCTTACCCAGCCGCTGAAGTTCAAGCTCAGTGCTGGCACCTTGCTAAAAGAGACCCCCCTTTCAGCTGTCTGACTAGCAAAAACCCCTTCTAATCATTTCTTTTGTCCTCTTGCATTTGCACCATAGCCACGCATTTAAACAAAAAGTATTATACTCTAATTGTTTTTTCCACGCCCATGTCTTAGCGGCATTTTGTCTCCTTTGTACTCTCGCTGCTAAATTGGCTGTTTTTCCTTCTGACTCCCTCCTTTAAGTGAAGCCCAGATCTGGCTTCTGAAGTGACCCCGGCCAGCTTCCAGCAGCGGCAGGAGTCACACTGCAGGCCAGATCCACGACTCTCTGCACCTGCTGCTAAGATATGGCTGCACCTATGGCTTCAAGCCCAGGGTTATCATTAGCTCTTTGACTCTGTTACCTCAGCAGCTCTTGGCTGCCATCTTGCTGTCCCTCTGCTGATTGGACTGTGCTCCAAAATTAAATTTTAGCCTGCCAGGGACCTGCTTTTGTCTCTCCAGCCTGTCCCCTAAGCACCAGAAGGAAAAATTCCATCCTACCCACCCCCACCCATTGTCCCTTTTAAATACACCACTTCCCCACCCTTCTGCTGGCAAAGGCTCCTAATTGGTAGGTAGTTGCTCCAAAACCTCTCTACCATTTGAGATGCCGGAACCTGTCCAAGCAGCATAAACACAATGTTGCATACACTCCTATACTGTCAACTTGTGGGTTTGCTCACTTTTATACTCAATCATGGCACTGTCCCCCTACAAATTCCTGATCCAGACCCTGCAGAGTGTGGCACCATCAATCCCCTTCTATTAAATTATTCATGCATTTATGAGTTCCTAACCTTGCATACTATACAGCACTATGTGCATTTCGTAAACTTGAAATGGCAAGATGTTACCCCAGTGCTGCCTGCTTGTTATGTACAGCTTTCTCTTACCTTTAAAGTTAGAGTGATACTCCTTGCCTCTCGGGATCCTGTTGAACTTATTCTTGATGATGCCCCAATCGCTTCACTCCTGACCCCTGAAGCACTCTCTCTAGGCTTTTGAGATTACTATTTAGTGCTTTAACAACATTCTTACTGATCCTTCTACTCTGTTCCAGGAATACTGAACTGAACCCGGGTCCATTTGCTCACATCTCAGCACCTGCCAACCTAGCAATTCTAAAAGTTATGAGCCTGCTTCTCATGAATGCATGCAGCCTCACTAAAAAAGTTGATGCTTTACAAAGCTGGATATACCATACCTCCCTAGATGTACTGGTGGTTACAGAAACGTGGTTAAAACCGAATACTCAGGATTCTGAAATTAATACCCCCTCCTACAAAATATTCAGGACAGACTGACAAGCCAAAGCGGAAGGGGTAACTATCTACCTCAAGTATACTTTCTCTGCATCTATTGCTAGATCCACAACCGAACCAAAGGAATTTGATTGTCTTACCATCAAGATTCAATTATCGCCTTCGCAATCACTACTGGTTATAGGATGTTACAAACCTCACTCAGCTGGTTTTCTGCTCATAAACCATCTGAATAACCTTCTGGATAATTTCTCTTCTGAGATTATTATCCTGGGCAATCTAAATCTTGGTTGGTTATCCCCTTCTTCGAAAGCACTCAAGGAGCTCTGTGACACCTTCTGGCTATCACAACAAATTACAGAACCAGACCATCCAAATAAGAAAAATCCGGCTCACAGTACCCTGCTAGATATCTTACTACAAATTGGACACTTCCTCCACTCGCTTAGACCAGTTCTGGAAAACCCTAAGAGCGATAGAGGGACATAGATCTTCCAATGCTCTTCCTACTAAACTTAAGTCTGGAAGCTGTACCCATACAGACAAGCTCAAGATTCTTGACCTGTTCAATAACCACTTCACTACTGCAGAACTAGGATTTGATACATCCTCAGCCTACAACTTATGTAAGCAACTGTATGGTCAGGACATGCCTGCTGACATCTTGGCTGCCACCAGGACCAATTCAGTATTCTCCTTCAGCCCAGTAACTCAGAAACAAGTTGAGGACCTACTCATCAAATTAGATGCCAGGAAAAGTGCTGGAGCAGATCTCACAGATCCATGCTTTTATTTAAAAGTGAGCTACCACCTACTGGCTGCTCCCATTACTCAACTATTTAATCTGTCTGTTACTCAAGGTACTATCCCAAATACTTGGAAAACCACTCATGTAATTCCTCTCTTAAAATCTGGTGACCCTAGGGATCCCAACAATTATAGGCCCATCTCTCTGCTTATTGCACTCTCCAAATTGTTAGAAAAGCTTGTGAACTTACAGATAATGAAATACCTAGATTCTTTTAACCTACTCACTCCAGTACAATCAGGATTCAGACCACATCACAGCACAGTCTCTGCACTGACCAAAGTATCTAATGACTGGCTCAATGCCCTGGACAAAAAAAAAAAACTGTATGTGGGTGCCTTGTTCCTGGACCTAAGCAAGGCCTTCAGTACTGTGGACCATGCCATCCTACTAGATATTCTCTACAACTTTGGCCTTGACGGCACGGCCCTCAAATGGTTTAGAAGCTATCTGATTGGCCAGACTCAACAGGTGAAAGCAGAAGGAGACCTCTACCGCTACAAACATTGGCAAGAGGCATCCCACGAGGATCTATATTTGGCCACCTTTTATTTGCCAAGTATATCAATAATATCCATACAGAAATTAAATCAGCAAATACTCACCTATTCACTGACGACACCAATACTGTACATCTCTAGGCCAACCCCCTGAAAACACCTGCCTTGACCTGCAGATGGAATTCGACTGCATCCAGAAAACCCAGCTCCAGTTAAAGCTTCTCCTAAATGTGAAAAAGACTAAAGCAATACTCTTCACACCATATTCGAAGAATGTCAGTGCCTCCATCCCAACTGCTGCACCCCAGATCTCCACCTTCCTTGGTGAACACCTAGAAGTTGTCTTGAAATTTAAATACCTGGGGGTCTGGATTGACAGCAAACTGTCCTTCTCCATTCATATAGATGAACTAGCAAAGGAACTCAAGAAGAGACTTGGCATATTCTTTTGAATCAAGCACTTACTCACTGTAGAAGCAAAGACTAGACTTGACCAAACCACATTCCTCTCCCTATTGGATTATGCAGACCTCCTCTATGGTCAAGGCACTAGCTTGGCCCTAAATAAACTCAACAGTTTATACCACTGGGCTTTAAGATTTATAACGGGGCCCCTTATTTCTCCCACCACTGTGATTTATAAAGACTAGTAGGTTGGACATCCCTCAACTACAGATGTAAGAAAAATGATGCCCTCTGGACATTCCAAGCTATTATCAAGCCCCCCATATCTCCAATTGCCTCCATATGTGCTCTCCTGGAAGCTACACCCTGAGAAGTCTCACACACATTTCCCTTGCTACTCCTAAAGTCAGAACTCACTTTGGCAGGTTGGCCTTAAGTTATTTCCTACTATCCTTGTGGAACAAGTTACAAAAATCCCTTCAAATCTCTGCTCCAATTAAACTATCTACTTTCAAGGCCCTGTTCTCTCAAGCCTTCCCTGAACACTGTAACTGTAGGACCTGAGGCCTTGTATACATTGCCTGCTATTTGCTTCCCCAGGCTCTGCTACTTCCTGAACAAACCTACTGCTTACCCTCTATCTCCTTTGCACTTACTACTCTCTGTACTACAAACTTCAGCTTCTCTTCTTCCACCACTCATAGGCAGGTTCTAGATTGCTCCATTGTTATACCTTGTTGTATGTTTTAGATTGTATGTTCTAGATTACTCCATTGTTATTTCTTGTTGTATGTTCTTATAACCATGACAATGATGTATTGTATCCTATTAGACCTTAGTTGTTATACTATTGTCCTTATTAGTGTTGTTATATGCAGGTCCATCTTGTAAATGAGTTCTGTTCAATGATGTTTCACCTGGATAAATAAAGACTTGATTGACTGATTGATTGATTGATGTCATCTTGGCATCTGTCGATCTGGTCTCGCAGACATGGGGAATCTTTCAAGGGAACATACTTATAGCTGACCATGCTCAAAGTTGTCCTATCACTGGTGTGTTGCTCCATAGCCAGTAGAAACAATAAATGGAGCCTTAATACATAACTTCTGCAACAAGACAATACTGTACAATGAAATAGGCAGTCTATCCTAGTCTGTTACTCCCTTGATGCCCCTGCCTGTTCACAATCTATTCAATGGGAAGCATTGAAGGTCATACTTTGGGGCCAGCTGATAGCCTACTCAGTGGATGCTAAGAAACAGTGGAATGCTACCCTGAGAGACATGGAAGGAGAACATAAAACACTAGAAGTGGAGGCAGCCCCGGACCCCCCCAAAAACCCTCCCTTAGAGTGAAAATTAGACAGTTAGAAAGTGATTAATTTTTTCCAGTTGTTTAACCAGGTGAGACACACTAAGCTGAAAGCTTGTTTTCAGGTGTAACCTGGGAGCACAGGAAAGTTAAGTGACTTGCTCAGAGTCACACAGTATGCAAGTGGGGGCTGTGGTGTTCAAACCCAGGTCCCAATAGAACCCAATCGAAGATATATTACAATTCAGAACTGACTATGCCTTATATAAATTGAACCAGAAATATTTGGAGACTGGGGAACAACCTGGGAAATTATTGGTGGCTATACTAAGGGCCCAAGCCATGGAAAAATATATATACCCATTATTCATGACTCTCAGGGACTCAGCTGACAACACCAAAAGACATAAATCAAGCTTTTCAAAATGTTTGTTCATTCTTATAATCCTCAGAAATAAGCCTGTCCCCACATCAATACTCTTCCTTTTACTCTAATCTCACCCTACCACAAGTCCAAGCACAGTATCTTTCTACCTTCTCAGCTCCAATTCTGCCATCAGAAGTATGTATCCCAAGCTATTCAGGCTATGGCACAAGGGAAATCACCAGACTGTGATGGATTTTCCACTGAATTTTATGCCACTTTCTGAGACTTGCTTGCCCGAAGGCTGGCGTCATTGTTTAATGAAGCGTGGGATAAAGGGGCACTTCCGCCCTCTTTCTCACAAGCTAACATTACTCTTATTCTCAAGAAAGGGAAGGATAGTATCCTTTGTTCTCAACTCCAACCAATTTCATTGATCAATGTGGATGTGAAAAGTTTCACAAAAATTCTTGCTAAACAAACGGAGTCAATTATGCCATCATTGATCCTCCCTGACCAGGTAGGTTTTGTTCCAGGGAGATTAGGCTCTGATAATATTCATAGAATGCTAGCACTGTATTCCACCCAGTTGCTACCCTACCAATAGATGCTGAGAAGGCATTTGATAGGGTGGAGTGGGACTTTCTATTTGATGCCCTAGCCCGATTTGGCTTTCCAACATCTTTTATCTCCCTGGTCCACCTTTTATACACCTTACCATCTTCTGCAGTACTCATTAACTGTGTTCTTCCCTTACTTTACTCTCCATAGAGGAACTAGGCAGGGCTGCCCCTTGTCCCCTTTTTTGTTCCTTCTGGCAGTAGAACCACTGGCCTTAAAAATTAAAGGAGAGACCCATTTCCCGAGAATTGTGGTGGGAGGCATCCCGCACAAGATCTCCCTTATTGCGGATGACTTGACCTCATTCCTGACCTGTCCCTTAATGTCCCTGTTGGCTTTATAGGACATATTTGGGAGCTGCTTCTTGCAATTGGGCTACAAACTAAATAGTGTGAAATCTTAGCTCTTGTCCCTGAATGAAACCTGTACTGCTGACCTGTTTTAAGCAAGCCCCTTTCAAAGGTCCCCAGATGGAATAATCTGTCTGTGCATTATATTTAAGGCTACAATCCCTTCCAATGGAACAGCTAACACACAGAAAATGACTGACACTCTGGACAATGATTAACAATGTTGGAGATCTCATCTCTTCTCCCTCTGGGGTAGGGTTAATGCATTGAAATTAATAGCTGTCATAGAGCCCCTGTACATTCTGTCCAGTTTACCCATTTCTCTACCAGGAGACCTCTTTGAAAGACTGTCAGCTAAAATGTCCTTCTTTATTTGGGTAGGTAGCTGGCCCAGTGGCACTGAGGGCTGAGGCACTAGATGTCTTACCTCATGCCATGCCTGCGACCCGTGTTTGGGAATGAGCATGGGCCTCCGGGGATCAGCGGGGAGGAGAAAGATTGAGCGTCTGATGGACTGCTCTCCTTCTCTGTTGGGGGGGTCACCAGCAGATTATGCTTGACTGGCCCCTCACAGTGGCACACCAACACTCCAGAAATAGGGAGGAGAAGAGACAGACACTTGGAGGGAGCGCATGCAGATGTGTGCATGCTCCCTCCATGGGTGTCACTGCATGCCTCATCTCCTGAAGGAGAAAAACTGGAGGAGAAAAAGTATGTCCTAAGCATGGTTGGATGAAAACTGATCCCTGCAAGTGCTGCCCAACAAACAAAGCAGTAACCCTGGTACCAGATCCATAGCAGCTGGTTGAGGGTTCCCCGCCGCCCTGCCATGGGGGGAAAGCTGTAGAGGAATCCAGAGTTAAGCTGAGAGTGGGAGACAGGGCTAGGGGACTAGGCTAGAAGGAATGCTGTCCAGGACTAGGTGGCAAAAATAAATTAACAGTAAAAAAAAAAAAAAAAAACCTTTATTTGGGGCAGGTAAACCATCAAAAATAAAACTTAAGACTCTCCAAAATCATTGGAAAGAGGGAGGTTTCAGAGTGCCAGACCAGGAATTATTTCATGACTTAACCCTCTTGAGCCAGGCTGTAATTAGCTACACCCCTCGCCTTAGTGCATCTCATCCCAGGTTGAATCCCCTTAGAGGTGGCACAGGGACAATTACCGACATGTTTTGCTGTAGCTTAGAAACATACAAACATAGACTTTGATGGCAGATAAGGACTGTTTGGCCCACCTAGTCTGCCCATTTCCCTACCTACAGGATAAGCTGCAGATCCTAGTTAACCAACAGCCTATTTCTTCCTACCCACCACAAGAACTGCCTTATGTCTGTCCAATGCATTCTTGAATTCTCCCACAGTTTTAGACCCCACAACCTCTTCTGGAAGGCTGTTCCTTGCATCTACTACCCTCTGTGTGAAAAAATACTTTCTCATATTGCCCCTGAGCCACCCCTACATCTTCAAATTGTGTCCCCTTGTTCTTGCACATCTCTTTTTCTGAAAGATGCTACCCTCTTGAACTTTGTTGATTTCACTGAGGTACTTAAAAGTTTCTATCATTTCATCCCTCTCCCTTCTTTCCTCAAGGGTATACATATTAAACTCCTCTAGTCTCTCCTCATATGGCTTCTCTTGCAGACCCTGCACCATTTTAGTTGCCCTCTTCTGGACTGCCTTCATCCTGTCTATGCCCTTGTGGAGATGGTGTCTCCAGAACAGGACGCAGTACTCCAGATGGGGTCTCACCAACTGTCTGTACAGAGAGATAACAACTTCCTGTTTTCTGCTGGTGATGCCTCTCCATATAAATCCCAGTATCCCCCAGCCTTCCCTACTGCCTTCTCACATTGCTTGCTAAACTTAAGGTCATCTAATATGATTACCCCCAGGTCCCTTTCCATTTTTGTTGTTATTACTACCTCTCCCCCATTGTGTAATCTTCTCCTGGGTTTTTGTTTCCCAGGTGCATTATTTTGCACTTCTTTACATTGAATCCAAGCCACTATACTTCTGACCATTCCCTCAACCTTGCCAAGTCCCTTCTTATCCTTTCCACGCCTCCTTGTGTATCAACCCCATTGCAGATCTTTGTATCATCTGCAAAGAGGCATACTTTTCCTTCCAGTCCCTATGCAATGTCACTTATAAAGACATTAAAAAGTACTGGACACACTACTGAACCCTGCAGTACCCCACTAGTAACCCCTCTTTCTTCAGAGTGGACTCCATTTATAATTACCTTCTGTCTCCTGTTGTCCAGCCAATGTTTTACCCAGGCTACCACCCTGGGACCCACTCCCAGGCTGGTTAATTTGATTGTTAGTCTTTTGTGTGGGACTGTGTCAAATGCCTTGCTAAAGTCTAGGTAGGCCATGTCCACAGCCCCTCCCTGGTCTACTACTTTGGTCACCCAGTCAAAGAAATCAATTAGATTTGTCTGACATGACCTTCCCACTGTGAACCCATGCTGCCTTGGGTCCTGTGTCCCACTTTCCTCTATGTACTCAACAATTCTTTCCTTCAGAAGTGATTCCGTTCACTTTCCCTACCACAGATGTCAAACTGACAGGTCTGTAGTTTCCTGCCTCTGTCTTGCTCCCACTTCTGTGAAGGGGAATCAAATCCACCTTCCTCCAGTCCTCAGGTACCACACCATCCTCCCCATGATTTGTTTAAAAGGCTAAGTGTGGTGTCACTAATTCTCCCGTTAATTCTTTTAGAATTCTGGTGTGAATTCCATTAGGCCCCATTGCTTTGTCCACCTTCAGTTTTAGGAGTTCTTTCAGAACCCTTACTTCTGTGAAAGAACTGGGATCGACCCCCCATATCCAGAGTGCTTCTGTTAATTGGATTAGGTACCACCACCTCCTCCTCTTTTGTGAATACTAAGCAGAAGTATTTGTACATTATCCCTGCTTTTTCAATGTCCCTCTCTGCCCACCCGCCGTCCTTTCTGTTCAGCCTCTCTATCCCTCCCTTTGTCTTTCTATGCTTCCTGATGTACCCATTACATGTTTTATCTCCTTCTTAACCGAGTTGACTATTTTTTCCTCAGTTTGGGCCTTCGCTATTCTGATTTCCCTCCCTGCTTCCTTCTGCCTTAACTGGTACAGTTCTCTGTCCTGCTCCTTCTGTGTTTCCTTATACTTCCTAAATGCTATCTTTTTCTCCCTAACCTTCCCCGCCACCTCTTTTGAGAACCATAGTGGCTTTTTCTTTCGTTTTGATTTGTTTATTTTCTTCACACAAAGGATTGTTGCCTCTGTGATGGCTGTTTTGATGTTTCCCCATTGTTGCTCGACCCCTCCTTCTATACTGTTTGCTAGTTCTTTTCTAAGGTACTCTCCCATCTTGCCAAAGTCAGCCCTCCAGAAGTCCAGTACCCTCACTTTTGTATGGCTTGACTCTGTAGCTGAGTTTATCATGAACCACACTGTTTGGTGGTCACTTGTTCCCAAATGGCTACCCACTTCTAGATCTGAGATCCTCTCGCTGTCCCCATTTGAGAGTACGAGGTTAAAGATTGCTCCCTCACAAGTGGGTTAAAAAATGAGCTGTCTGATGCATGCCACTTGTAGGGCATCGAGAATGGTCCTGCTCTTGGATGTGGCTGCAGCAAAGGTGCTCCAGTTAATATCTGGCATA
The DNA here is from genome assembly GCA_016271365.2 of Neoceratodus forsteri. Taxonomy (NCBI): domain Eukaryota; kingdom Metazoa; phylum Chordata; order Ceratodontiformes; family Ceratodontidae; genus Neoceratodus; species Neoceratodus forsteri. The sequence continues at coordinate 952,516,270 of CM028129.1, read as the reverse complement.
TTCAGGTCCCCCATCAACAGTATCTCCCCTTTCTCTGCCATCCTAAGGATGCCTTCTATCATATGCTTGTCCATTCCCTCCCCCTGACATGGGGGTCTGTATACAATTCCTGTGCAGATTGTGGTGCCATTTCCAGTCTCTAAGGTGACCCACAGTGCCTCCTCTCCTCCTTGTTTATTCTTTTGTTCATTTGCTTTTATCCCTTCCCTTACATAGAGAGCTACTCTTCCCCCTCTTCTACCCTCCCCGTCTTTCCTGTAGGTTGTGAACCCTGGTATGTTAACATCCCAGTCATGGTTCTCTGTGTACCATGTTTCTGTGACTGCTACGATATCCTGGCATCCCTTTTCCATCAAGGTCACAAGTTCAGGGAGCTTGTTGCCCAGACTATGGGCATTGGTACTCATTACCCTCCATTTCTTGATGGCCTTACTCCCTTTTTTCCTCATCCCTGTCCTTATTGCCTTTGTCATTTTCTTAATTTACCCCTTTCCTTCTCCCTATCAACATCTCTATCTTGGTGTTTACCTCACTTACTACCCTGATTTTTTTTTTTGGGGGGGGCTAGGATTTCCCTGCTCCTTTCCAGTGCCTCCCACCTTGGCTAGTTTAAATGTTTGGCAATGACGCATTTAAACCTATGACCTGGGATCCTGGTTCCCCTCCTAGACAGATGCAGGCAATCACACTAGTATAGGCCTGCATCACTCCAGGTGGACCCCAGTCCCCAGTGAAGCCAATTGCCAGAGCTCCACACCAGTTTTTCAACCACTGATTGAATCCCATAGTGTGGTGCACCCTAGCCTCATCCATGCAGTGGACAGGCAGCACCTCCAAGAAAGATACCGTGTGTGCTACTTGTCTAAGGCCCTCCCCAGGAACCAATCTGTCTTTTCCAGATTGGTCCCTTTGAATGGTGATTTCCCCTTACTTGTGATATACCAAGCATGTTTGGAAGAAATATAGTGAGCAGATAGGTTGGAAACTCCAAACAGCCCCTTCAAGACTCCTTTGGAATAATCCAGGACTATCAATTGATGGCCAGCCCATCCACTGGAGAGACTGGGAGGCCAGGGGTATCACCATGCTACGGGATCTCTGTGATCCTGCTTCAGGCTAGATTTACACCTTTGAAGACCTCCAAAGCTGTTGCCACCTCCCCAGTTCACATTTCTGAAGTGGCCTAAAACTAAGAGACCTCCTTAAACACAAGGTCTCAAGGGATCACACCCTCCCACATCTTCTAATGCTGGATAAGTGAATTTCCTCACTAGACAATGCTCAACATCTTACAGCTAAATTAAAATCTGTCCGGCAATGTAATCTTCCTTCTAGCACACCAGCAGGCCCTAGAACAAAATAGGAATGGGAGCTGAACATTAGAATTTCCCCTGGGAATGGGCTCAAGTGTGGCATAATGCATACCAGGCTTAGTTTGAAATTCAGAAGAAATCCCTGCAATGCAAAATACTTCAATGAGCATGCAGGACCCCTTCTTGGCTATACCAAGTGGGACTCCTAGACCATAGTGACTGTTGGAGATGCTCCTCTCCACAAGCCACATTAACACATATCCTCTGGACATGTTCTGCCTGTGACAAGTATCAGATGAATCTATGATCCACCTGTACTAAAGTGCTCCCCAATCTGGGGGTCAGAGACCCACAACTAGCTCTGCTTGGCTCACTGCAGCCTAACTCAGTACTCTCCAGGCCCCAGCTTCTGTGAATCAATGGGGCCTTGGTGACTGCTATAAAAATCCTGCTGTGGCATTGGAGGGACTCTGACCCCACCCTGCATGAGGAATGGTTCAATTTTCTTGCTTTGACAGTCCACTGTGAGAGAACTGCACATCAAATAGTGGTTAAATTGCCTGTTTTTAGAAACATAGAAACACAGAACTTAGAAACATAGACTTTGACAGCAGATAAGGACCACTTGGCCCACCTAGTCTGCCCATTTCCCTGCCTATTGGATAAGCTGCAGATCTTACTTAACCAACAGCCTACTTCTTCCTAACACCCATCAGAATTGCCTTATGTCTGTCCTATGCATTCTTGAATTCCCCCACTGTTTTTGATGACACAACCTCCTCAGGAACGACGTTTCATGTGTCAACAACTCTCTCCATGAAAATATACTTCCTCACGTTGTCCCTGAGCCGTCCCCCCCATCTTCAAATTGTGCCCCCTTGTTCCTGCACATTACTTTTTCTGAAAGATGCTACCCTCTTGGACTTTGTTGATTCCCTTGAGGTACTTGAAAGTTTCTATCATGTCCCCACTCTCCCTCTTTTCCTCAAAGGTAAACATGTTAAGCTCCTTTAGTCTCTCTTCATGTGGCTTCTGGTGCAAACCATGACCATTTTAGTTGCCCTTCTCTTTACTGACTCCATCCTGTCTATTTCCTTGTGGAGATGGGGTCTCCAGAACTGCACACAGTACTCTAGATGGGGTCTCACCAACTGTTTGTACAGAGGGATAACAACTTCCTGTTTTCTACTGGTGATGCCTCTCCCTATACATCCCAGTAGCCCCCCCAGCCCTCCTTACTGCCTTCTCACATTGCTTTGTTACCTTTAGGTCATCTGATATGACTACCCCAGGTCCCTTTCCATTTTTATTGTTTTTAGTACCTCCCCCCATTGTGTACACTTCCCCTGGGTTTTTGTTTCCCAGGTGCTTTACTTTGCACTTCTTTGCACTGAATTTAAGCTGCTATACTTCTGACCATTTCTCCAACCTTGCCAAGACCCTTCTCATCCTTTCCACCCTACCTTCTGTATCAACCCTGTTGCAGGTCTTTGTGTCATCTGCAAAGAGGCATACTTTTAAGTCCAGTCCCTCTGCAATGTTACTTATAAAGACATTAAAAAGGACCAGTCCCAGTACTGAACCCTACGGTACACCACTAGTAACCATTCTTTCTTCAGAGTGGAATCCATTTACTATTATCCTCTGCATCCTGTTGTCCAGACAATTTTTTACCTAGGCTACCACCTTGACACCCACTCCAAGGCTGGCTAACTTGTTAATCTTTTTTGTGGGACTGTGTCAAATGCCTTGCTAAAGTCTAGGTATGCCATGTCCACAGCCCCTCCCTGGTCTACTACTATGGTCACCCAGTCAAAGAAATCTATTAGATTCATCTGACATGACCTTCCTGCTGTGAATCCATGCTGCCTTAGGCCCTGTGCCCTGCTGGGCCTCACTTAACAATTCTTTCTTTCAGAATTGATGCCGTCATTTTCCCTACCACTGAAGTCAAACTAGCAGGTCTGTAGTTTCCTGCCTCTGCTTTGCTGCTCTATTTCAGGAAATATGGAACCCTTTCTTAGAAATTTTCCCCCGGAAAATCTTTTAACAAACCCAATGGCTGAAAACTGCAAGGCTCTTCCATGTAGGCTAAGCTTTCTAATAATGGTGGGGGTTTACCTCTTCCAGTAGATGTATACATTACAAATAATGCATTATTGATATCCCCTAATTGAGCTCTAGGATTTGCCATTGGACAGCTCCTTCTCTCCAATGGACCTGACTGTTTCTGTCCTGCCTTCTCCCTTTTCCCCACTACCATTCTTCCTATTCCCCTCCCCAACCTTACACCATCATTACTCAATTATTTCCTTAATTTTCTCCCAATCCAGTATCCAATGTGTGCCCCCTTTGTTTATTTATTTATTTACTGAAATGCTTCACCAGTAAGGCACACTGAACAACAAGCTGCTTGTCTCCCAGTGTGACCTGGGGGGAAGGGGTACAATAGGAATGAGACATTAAACATTCAAGATACAAGATCAACATTAACATACAGTTGTAAGGCAAGTGTTACAAACAGTGTTACAGCAGTGTTGTGCATAACATGTAGAAGAAGTGTACAATAATAAGTGCTGGGTTAATAAGTAAACAAGTGCTTACATGAAAGAAAAGGGGAGAAGGGGAGGGAGGAACGGGTGAGGTGGGGTGGGGAAGAGTCATGACCCTGGAGACCCCCTCAGGATGCAAGGAACCCTGCAAGGTGAATGGGGGATCAGAGAAAAGGGGATAAGGCAGTGCCCCAGAGAGACACCTTTAGGATGGTGGGGGAAGGGAATAGACAAGAGATACAAGCCGTTTGGGGGAGGAGAAGGACCCATTGAGAGCATTTGGGGTCCTTTATATTCTGTGAGAGATCAAGGGAGGCCAGTAAGGGGGAGTAATTTGGGGGAAGGGGAGGAGGGCTAGAGATTTGGGGAGTAGGTGTGCACAGGGTAAAATGAAGGTGAGGGTAGAGGGGGCTAGGGTTTGTCCAGGGCTTAGAGGAGGGAATTAGAGAGGGACATGGCAGGAGCAGCTGGTGCCTGGCAATTATTGAGGGAGGAGCTGATGGAGTAGGAGGAGGATGATTGCTGGATTTGAGGGGGGAGGGAATTCCACATTTTTGAGAGGTGGTGAGAGTAACTGGATCGGTTGATTTGGATGGATCTGCAAGGGACATCCAGGGTGTTGGAGTCAGTAGATTGAAGGGAATGGGAGGGTGGGGGTGTTATATAGGAGGTGAGGAGGATAGGAGCTCACCCAGCCAGTGCATGGAGGTGAATTTAGTAGAGTGGGAGAGTCACCTATTTGTTAGAGAGGGAAAGTATAGGGCACAATAAACATCACAGTGATGGGTGCGAGGGGGGTATCCAGGGCAAAGTGGCAGAAGAAATTGAAGAGGGTGTCCAGTCTAGCCAGGGAGGACTTAGTGGCAGCACAATAGACTACATCACAGTAGTCAAAAATGGGCAGTATTATCTTTTGAACAAGTTCACATTTAGCCATAGGAGGGTTGCAACTACAGTTCCTGAACAAGGCACCAAGCTCGGGACACAGTTTTTTTTGGATGGTGTCAATATGTCCAGAGAAGTTTAGGTGTTGGTCTACCAAACACCTAAGTACCTGAAGGAGGATGTCTCCTCAAGTAAAGTCCCATCAAGGGTGTGAAAAGCGGGTAAGGAGAAAAGTCTAGAAAATCTCTGTGTTGTGCCAAAGGTCATGGAGACAGTCATCTTAGCATTGAGGAAAAGTTGATGGTTAGCAAATTAGAGCTAAACCTTGTCGAAGTCTTGCTGTAAGCTGGTTGTAACCTCATCAGGACAGGAGCCAGATGCATACAGGACTTTATCATCAGCATAAATGTGTATAGTGGAGGAGGGGGGAGCAAACAGAGGGAAGGTCATCTAAGAAGATGGAGAATAGGAGGGGCCCTAATACTGAGCCCTGGGGGACTCCAGTGCTAATCAGGAGGGAAGGGGAAGTGTCATCCAGATTTTAACTGATTGGGTTCTGCCAATAAGGTAGGCATTAAACCAGTTTGTGGCACAGGGAGATAGGCCAGCTGCCAGGATTGAGTTGAGGAGAAGGGATTGTGAGATGTCATTGAAGGCCTTGGACAGGTCCACACAAATGGCAGAGGTAATTTGGCCATTGTCCATCCTGGTTAGGATGGAGTCTCTGAGCTGTAGGAGAGAAGTGGTGGTTAAGTGTTGTTTCCTGAATCCAGACTGGAAAGGGGTGAAAAAGGAGCTGTCAGATAGAAAAGAGGTCAGCTGGGAGAGGACAATGTGTTCTTAAAGCTTGGCAAAAGTGGGGTGGAGAGAAATGGGACAATAGTTACCAGGGGATGAGAGGTTACCCACTTTGGGTAGAGGGAGGACCACAGCATGTTTCCATGAAGAGGGGACTGAGGCAGTAGAGAATGAGAGATTTAGGATTATTGAGACAGGGTATGCAATGTCTAAAGTTGAGAGGGAGAGGAGTTCTGGGTCAAGGCCATCGGAGGATGCACCTTTAGAGGGGTTGATGGTGAGGATGGCACTTACAACATTATTTGGGGTTACAGTAGTAAAAGAGAAGGGAAGGATGGAGGGTGGTGGAGGGGGCACACCAGTAGAGGGTGGGGAGGGTGAAGGGTAGGAGAGCAGGGATTTCAGTAGCTCAGTGGCACAAGAGGTATACTAAGAGTTAAATGCTGCAGCTAGAGCTAGTAGGTCAGACACTAGTGAGCTATTTACTTTAAATACTGGGGGCAGTGGACATGATGAGGTGATAAACAGGATGTGGACCACCTTCCATAATTTTGAAGGGGAATTTATGTTGGTGATGAAGGCAAATTTGAAATATTAAGACTTGGCTAACCTTGTAGCCCTGGTGCAAGCATTTCTGAGCATGCAGTAGTTTGCAAGGTCACTAGGATGCTGGGTAGCTTTATGACGCTTCCAGGCTCGATCTCTAGCCCTGAGGCAGTCCAGAAGTTCAGGGGTTATCCAAGGTAAGTGGTTGTCTCTGACTGTTGTTTGTTTGAGTGGGGCAAAGGTGTTCCAGTTTAAAAGAAAGATTTCTTTGACGTAGGCAAAGGCCTTATCTACTGACAGGAAGGAGGTTAGGGGGGACCAGTCAGAAGTGGCAAGGTTATTCAAGAGAGGTTCTAGGTCGAGACTTAAAAGAGTGTAGTTGTATAGTTTTGTGTGGTGATTTAGTTCTGTGGACTTTCCAAACTGTGAATATTGTGTTATGATCACTGAGAGCATCAGGAGGATGCCAGAGGTGATGACACAGTGGAGGTGGGTGGTAAGGGCCCAGTCGAGAAGGGAGTGTTGTTGTGTCTTGTGGTTTCGGTGGGTGGGTTTGTAGATCAGTTGGGAGAGGTTTAGGGCTCTGATTTCATTTTTAGTTTTGCTAGTTTTAGGTGACAACTAATTTATATTAAAGTTGCCTAGGATAAATAATTCCCCAGAGTGAGCAAGGGTAGGGATGGAGGTTAGGAGGTCTAGCATGACCGAAGGATGGACATTTGGGTGGCAGTATATGCTGGCTACGAAGATTGGGAGAGTGAAGAGAGTCACATGGATATCTAGTGCATCCTGGGTCTAAGGATTGGAGGATGAGTAGATGGAATATTGGATGGAAGCTAGAACATAAATGGCTACATCACCACCCCTGCCAGCACAGTCTTGCCTTAGCAGTGAGTAGCCAGGAATGGAGACCAAGTGGTCAGGGATAGTGCTCTTTAGCCAAGTTTCTGAGATGATTAGAATGTCTGGTTTTAGAGTGAACACCATGGTCTGAATCTGGTCTATTTTTTGCAACAAGCTGCGGGTGTTTAGATGAAGGACCTTTAAGCCCTTTGGAAAGGCTGAGAGAAGAGAGTAGGGGGAGGTAGTAGAGGAGGAAGCACCAGAAAAGCAAGGAGCAATAGGGTCTGGGTTGGGGCAGATATCCCTGGTGGAGAGCAAGAGGAAGGTGAGTATGAGAAAGTGGAGCTTAGAGGATTTTTAAGGGGCTGGCGAAGAGGTTGGGAGTTTTGAGGAGAAGGGAGTGGATGACTGAGGAAGAAGAAGAAGGTGGAGAACCACAGTGAAAGTGGACACCATTTTCAAAGCTGCATGAGGAATAGTGGTAGAGTGAGACCATATTTCAAATGGTGGGGAGGGAGTGATAGCATGGATGTTGGTAAGGTATAGGAGACATTAGCTGATGGGGTTTGGAGAGTTATTAGGCATAGGTGAGTAGAGAGCAAGTGGAGGTGGTAAAGAGAGGGATATAAGCAGAACAAGGGGGAGAGAGGAGAGTAGGGAATACATTGTTCATAAAGGCAGATAAATTAGTGAATAATAGATTTAGGAAAAGGAAGAATTTGTAAGCAGGGAGCGCAGAGGAGGGGGCTGGTCAGATGGAGGGAGGAGCTGTAGTTTAGGAAGGTATTGTGGAGGGGTTGTGGGATAACAGATGGACTAGACACTGAGCTTCAGGTTCAACACACAATCTCTGTGTGATGTTTATTCAAAATACAAGAATTAACCTTCTGCAATGGCATATTTCTTCTTCAGTACATCAGTTTGCAGCAACAGACTATGAATGTCCTTTCTCTGCACTTAGCCAGAACATACTGACAGTGATCTCTGATCCAATTCACCAGCTGAGATGTAGTCACCACCCCTATGCAGTCCCTATTTGCTTGGGTAGCGGGGGCCCAAAAAGAAGAAAAACAAAACAAGCCATAAACAAAGAATCTCGATGCAGAATTACTGAAAGAACAGTTACCCCAAAGGGCATTGGCAACAAATCAAATTTCAAAGAAATACATCATCATACATACTTCCATAATGCAATGCATCATGGGATATATGCAAATCACCATGACATTTAGATTTGTTTCAGTTTACATCAATTTCCATGCATTTTAAATAGCACAACTAGCTTAATTTCTATAATAGACACCTAGTACTTTTTGCCATTATCAAAAACACCTAGTGCCATGGTATTTAACATTTACAGGTTTCATAAACATAAGGTATATATATATATATATATATATATATATATATATAGGTATTTTATGGCATACTAGTGCTATTACATACTAAATCCAACAACAATTAACACAACCTGTTTTACATACATTTGGAGGTCACCACAATCACCTCCCTATACAAGGACCTGGGAGGGAAAAGGAAAATTAAAGAGGACAATATTGCATAGCCAAGAAAAGGAAAAGGGTGCCCATAGGTGGCCAATGGACTAGAAATTGTAAAGGATAGATTAGGCTTAGAAATAGAAGAACTGTTGCAACAGATTTAAGAAAAGGTTGGTCCTCAAGAGTGTCAGGAGCTCCCGGTCACATATCCCCCACCTTAAGAGGGAAGCAGTTATTACAGACTGCTTACCACCTTCCTGTCCCAGGAAGGGATGGAGCTTCTACCCATCCATCTTCAGAAGCTATGTCTCAGGGTCCCTATTAACGATTAACATTTCATCATAAAGATAGTGCACATCATCATTCTTTACCCAGAGGCATAAACACATTTCTCAGAAGAGACTGACGGTACCTTCCCATCTCCTTTTAGGGAAGGTCTGTCATATTTCTTAACCAAAACTCTGGACGGCTGCAAAGTCCAGTACCATAGAGAAACTTTCTCTGGGGTGAGTAATTACCTACTCCAACCCCACCAGATATGTCAGTTTTAAGCAGGGGCCCAGATCTAGTTTCAACCCCACTATATAAACTCACTATGACTCTTGATTCATTTCTCTTGTTGTAGATACAGACACCTGAGGGTAAACGCACAAGGTGTTACCCCATCACAGGTTCCAATACATTTCCACCCACTTCTTCTTTGTAGGTTTTCACTAAGAAAAGAATAAAACACATGTACCACCTCAGACTCCTTGTCTGCCCTTGGGTACCTCTTTCTTTGACATCAGGCCCACCCCCAGACCAAACATGCTACACTTTTTCCTACAGAAATGGACCATTGTAGAGCCACCTCTGGCCTTGCCTGCAACTAACTTGACTCCTCTGTCTTACATAAAGTGCCTGCGGGAATATGGAAGGAGCAATAGTAGTTTCTACTCTCTTGTTTCAACCTTTTGTAACCTATGACCCCAAATCCTGGGTCATCTTATCCTGAAGCAGGTCTCTACAGAAACCTACAGGATGCCAAGGAACCTCCCATGCTGAATATTCTTCAATCGTAATAGCAGATTCCTTATCTTTTTAATTCTGGAGTGTCTTAGTGAACATCCTTTTAATCACTGTGCTATTTTCAGCCGTCTGTTACCATCTAATACCTTGCAACCTATGTAAGAGCTTCCCTTTTTCCAAGGGTGACATTTTTTTAAATGATACTACCTCCTTAAATTTAACCTACTGTAACAGTTTGACAATATTAGTATTTTTAGCATGCAGTATACCCCAGTCAATACTGTTAATAGATTTAGCTGCATCAATACAAGAAAAGTCACTTCAGCCTCATAGGCTTCTTCTTGCTTGCTTGGAGTCTTCAACCCCAGCACAATATCACTACACACAGTCCTACATAGGGTCTCACATTTAAGTTCCATACTTACATCTCTGACCTCCAACAGGTAACATTCTGGGAACACAGGAAACAAAGGACTATCCTGCTCAGTCAGGGGGTCTGCCTCAAACTGAGCCCATGAAAAATCCACCTCCAACTCTTTGTCTAAGCTCTCCAGTAGGAATCTCTCGAGCACCTGGCACTAGTTCCACCTCTCTGCATAGTCGGTCTTCCTCCAGCCATTGCCCACTCATCCAGTGGACCATCCTCTTCAGGGTCTCCACCTCCTGGATGTTGTCTCTTGTACCTCCAGTCTGCCTCAACCTGCATCTCTTCATTGTCTTCAGACTTGGCCTTCCACCAATCTCCCAAGTCCAGTCCAGGCAGCAGTTTCTCTCCATCTGTCAGCCATCGTTCTGGGCCAAACTCCATGGACTTTCCTCTCCAGCAGCTCCTGGTACATTGGTCCACCTGGGATATCTGGGCGATATCCACCAGAAAATATCCCTCTTTGGCCAGTCCAGCTTCCAGCAAGATATCCCTCTTCTAACACCAAGTCTGTGGAGGGGTGTGGGATAACAGATGGACTAGACACCGAACTTCAGGTTCAACACACAATCTCTGTGTAATTTTTTTATTTTTTATTTATTTATTGAAATCTAGGATTACAACCTTTGAGCTACAAGCTCATTTACAAAGGTTCCACTTCAGACATAAAGGCACAGATAAGCACAGTATAATACAAGAACTTGTGGGGGGAGAAAACAAGGCAAGGAGGGCTGTAGGGTAACTAAAATACAGTAGGACAGGTGATAGCAGTTTCTGTAACATTTCCTAAGAGACAAAAGAAATGTAGGAAGAAGGTAGGTTATTTGGTTGGTTCTATAGACCTAGAAGAGAGGTGGGAAGGTAGACATAGACTGAGGCTGAAGGATGTCAGTAACCTCGTGCACAGGGTCACTTTGTCATAGTGGTTAAGTTATGTTATGACAGAGGGTGGGTAAGAAAGTGGAGGCTGGGGTGGGTTGAGGATCACATGGATAGGGAAAGGGGGCAGGGAGTGGGGGAAGGGGAAAATGGGAATGGAGGTATGAGTGATGCTGGGTGGGTAGCTGATAAGTGCAAATGGTGGGGGGAGTTCTTAGTCAGTTACAGGTAGAGATGAATCAGGGGAAGCAGGAGCAAGTCTGTTCACTGGTAAGCTGAGATTTGAGTGCTGATTTGAAGAGGCCAATTTTTCTGATAGCAGTAAGGCCAGGTGGAAGTGCACTGAGCCTGAGTGGGGCCCTGTGTTCAAAGGATCTCTGACCTTGAGAAGTTCACAGAAGGGGACCTTGACTGAAAGCTTGTTAGATGCCCTGATGGTCCTAGTTGGCTCAATTTGGTGCAGATGGGAAATGCACCCAGGGGGTAATAGGCCAAGGGTTGTTTTTTTGGTGAGGAGACATACTTGGTAATGGGTCCTTTCAGCTAGGTTTAGACACCCTGTTTGGAGGTAGAGATTACAGCTGTGGATGAGGTGAGGGGCCCCTAGTGCTAGCATGCAGGCTTTATTCAGCACAGTGGCAAGCCACTTAAGGGTGCTGTCAGATGCCGCACTGTAAATGGGAAGACCATAGTCGATGGTCGAGAATACTGAACTGGTGATGGCAAGCTGGAGAGCTTTTTCAGTGAGGCAGCTAAGGTGCTTGTATAGTAGACCAAGCTTCCGGTTAGCTAATGAGGCAACATTGTCAACGTGGGAGGAGAATGAAAGGGATCTGTCTACGGTGATGCCCAGGTATTTGAAGCTTTCTACCATTTCTAATGCTTCATTTTGTTTACTTAGGATGTTTATGGTGGATGTCTTATGATGATTATGGGCGGGGGCAAATAGCATAGTCTTGGTTTTTTATGGTTAACAAGCAGCTTGACTTGATCAAACCAGGCCTCTACCTTGTTATAGTCATATTGAAGTCTGTGTTCAAAGGTTGAAGGGTCAGTATGACTAGTGTAGATGACAGCATCATCTGCATAAAGGAGGATTTTGTGTTGGCAAGCTAGTGGGAGAGTATTTAGAAAAAGGCTGAAAAATAGTGGGCCTAGTATGGATCCTTGGGGGACACCGGTGGACACTTTCTGTGAGTCCAAGAGGGTATTAGATATTTTCACCCATTGTTCACGCCCTGTGAGGTAGCTCTGAAACCAACACAGTGAATCTGGTGATAATCCCGTAACATCTAGCTAGGCCAGGAGGAGGAGGTCATGGTTGACTGTATCAAAGGCCTTGGTGAGGTCGATGAAGATAGCCCCCACCACGTGACCTAGATCAAAGGCTTTATGAATAAACCCCGTGAACTCCAGAAGCGCAGTGGTAGTACTGTGAAGTTTATGGAAGCCATGTTGCTGTTGGCATTGAAGCTGATATTTATCTAGGTGTTCAAACAGTTGATCGTAGACGATCCGCTCTAAGGCTTTTGAGAAAGGTGGGAGAATTGAGATTGGACGGTAATTAGTATGACTTGTCATAGAACCTGCTTTGAAGGCAGGGGTGACAACTGCTGATTTCTGTTGTGTTAGGAACATACCTGAAGATAGGGACAGGTGGATGATTCTGGTTAATGGTGTTTGTATCTCATCTAGTACCAATGAGATTAGTTTTAGGTCTAGGCCCTCGGCACTATGGCTGGACCTCCCCAGTATTTTGGTGAGGTATTTTTTTGCCTTCCCTTTGGATATGACTTTAAGGAAAAAATGGGGAGGCGTGATTTGTCAGAGGTATTTGAGGCAGTTTTATTAGAGGCTCACTCGCAGGGGTCTGGTAGTTGGGGGGAGCACTGCACTGAGGTCAGTGAAGGCTTTGTTAAAGGTGTCTGCGATAGTTTTATGGTCATGTGTTTAGGACCCTTTGATATTAAGCAAAGTGGGTTCAGAAGTATCTTGCTTCCCAGTAATTGCATGGATATTTTCTCAGACTAGAGTCTGTGTGGCTGGCTGTTTGTGTTTGTCTCTTGTCAGTAGTTTAGTTTTGTGGATTTTCATGTGTTTCTGCTTGGAGGAACTAGACCATTCTTGGACATAACATCTATGAACATTTCCTGGACTAAGAAACTGCAAAACATCAACACCAGGTATTGGCATTCTCATCATAAATCAACTTATTTGGAAGCCATCAAAGCCAAAAGTAAGGTCAATAAATCTGTTATACAAGCACTGAGTTGTGGAGTGCTGCATTGAATCCACATTTCCGTCTGACTTGTTCTTAAAAGATGTGTACTAGTCTTTGAGGTCTATTCAAAACCATTTTGGAGAACAAAGGGAAGAGACTAACAAAGGTTTTTTACATCCTGCGTATGCCCCAGGCCAATGTTCATCACCTTCAGGAATTTAACCCCTTCAGGAATTTATCACATTCTGGGTCTTTGAGCTACAATAACAGTTTTCTGGTCACAGGTATTTCACCATTTCTTGTGGATTTGATTACTTTTCATCAATCACGTGGCACCTCTGAGAACATAGCTTTATATATTGTGCTCTGCAATATCACGGGGCAAATGCAGACCAGCAAGGCTAAGAGGACTAGATGCCCTACAACAAAACTAGTCTGCAAAATGATTAAAGCATACCTTCTTAGGATACTACTTATGCTACTTGATATCTGGAAATGTTCATCTTAATCTGGAGCTTACCAGCCTAGCACCCCATGCCACAAAAAGGTGGGGGGGTCCCTCACATTAGCCTCAATCAATGTCTGCAGCCTCCTTAACAAACTTGACATCTTGCAAACCTGGGTCCAGCAACATAGCCCTGATGTACTCTCTGTTGTAGAAACATGGCTTAACCCCAAGATACCAGACGCTGCAGTCACCATCCCTGGATACTCTATATTCAGGCAGGACAGGGTTTCCAAATGAGGTGGGGGCTGTGCCATCTACCTGAGGAATTCCTATCTGGGTCAAGTCTTCCCGTTCTCAAACCTAAACCACCCTCATGAGTTCTAGCTAATAAAGTTCTACTAAGGCGCTGACAAGGAGCTCACCATTGCCTCCGTGTACCTACCCCCTAAATATCAGCATAATGGATTTATGAGCATATTGGAAAGCCTACAGGGATTACACCATAACTCTGAACTCATAGTACTAGGTGACTTCAACATAAATTGGCTATCGCTGGAGGCCAGTAACTACAAGGATGCTGTCACGTCACAGAACCTCACCCAGCTTGTTACCACCCCCACCAGATGCAACTATAGGACAGGGTCACAAACACTTCTGGACTGGATCCTAACTAATCACCCTGAATGAATCTCAAAAGTCTCAGTGCTCCCTGATGGGATCAGTGACCACTCACCGATCACATGTACCTGGACAAACAAATTCATTAAGCCCCCTCCTAAAATAATCCACACCAGAGTGTTAAAGCAGGGGTACCTTGAACTAATAAAGACACACCTAAGCCACCTGTACTGGACACCAATCGACTCTGCCATTGATGTAAACCAAGCCTTAGACCTTTTCATCAGCCACTTCACTGCGGCCTGCAATATCTTTGCACCTCTCAAAAAGCTGAAGGTCAGGGGCAGAGCTAACCATTGGATAACCCCCGATCTAATCACTTTACTCAAACATAGGGATCATCTCTGGCACTGTGCCCATGCAACATCCAAACCTGGGGATATTCATAAATATAAAGCTGCCAGAAATGAGTGCACACGGGCAGTTAGGAGAGCCAAAAGCGAATACTTCAAGGAAACTCTCTCCAACTCCTGGGGTGATGGAAAAAAATTTTGGAATAACTTGAAAGACCTTACAGGCAAGGACCCTAAGTCACCACCCACCATGCTAAACATAAATGGAACACCAACAACTGACCTGTACACCATCACCAACACCTTTAACAATTCATTCTCCAACTTGGATAGTGTCCTCCCTTATAATTTCTTTGATGTCCCCTCTGGTAGTAACCCTCCTGCAACTACTCTGCTCCTACACCCTGACCCACAATTCTACTTCAAGGAGATCCCAGTGCATGAAGCCAGAACCTATATTCGTAAGGCCATTCACAATGCAGGCTACAGCGGTGACTCCCTTGATCTGAAGTTGTTAGCACTTGTCCTTGAAAAAGTCCTTGAACCCTTGACAAAGGTCCTCAATCTATCACTAAGGATGTCCCAGTTCCCATCTCGCTGGAAACAGGCGACCATCACACTGGTACACAAAAGTGGAGACAAATCACTGCTCTCCAACTACAGACCTATCTCCATCCTCCCTCCATTGTCTAAGGCCCTGGAGCGCATCGCCTCAGACCAATTAGTCAAGTATCTGGAAAAATACGACATCCAGTGTCCTGAGCAACATGGTTTGAGAAAAGGGCACAGTACCACCACTGCACTATTAGAATTCACAGGCTTCATCCATACCACACTTGATCAAGGAAACTGTGTAGGGGCAGTATTCATCGACCTTACGAAAGCCTTTGATACTGTGAACCACCCTCTCCTACTCAAGCAATTATCAAACATTGGGCTCTCCAATGAAGCACTGCTCTGGTTTTCAAGCTACCTTGGGGAGAGGGTTCAGCGGGTTAGGATTGCCGGTGTTACCTTGGAAGAAAAGCCAGTCCTTTCAGGGGTCCCACAGGGGTCCATCCTGGGGCCACTACTCTTCAGCCTCTTCCTCAATGACCTTCCCAGTGTCTGCCACCAGAAATTACTGCTCTACGCCGATGATGCAGTCATGTTCACCAGCCACCAAAACACAGAGCTCCTTGAGAAACAATTACAGCTTGAATTCATGCGCATCAAAGAATGGTTCAAGTCACACAAACTGGTCATGAACTACAGCAAAACAAAGGTTATGATCTTCTACAACACCAGGAGCAAGTACAAATCCCATGACCTCACCATCCTAAACCAAACAGGGACCTTACTTGAACACGTTCCTGATTTTAAATACCTAGGTGTCACATTGGACAGCTCACTGTCCTACCATCGGTACATAGATTCTGTCGCCAAAGCCACCAACATCCGTATAGGCCTGCTCTACAGGCACAAACACTGCATGACTCCTGACACTCTCCAGTTGGCTATCAACAGCTCTGTCACCTCCATCATCAATTACGGGCTAGCAATTTATGGCTCTGCCTCCGCCTCTGCCCTCCGCAGAATTACAGTTGCACGCAGCAAAGCATGCAGGCTTCTAACTGGGGCTGATCGACTTACACACACTTGTGACCTGTAACGTGGGCCAGAGGACCTTTGCCCACAGAGCACCACAGTGGTACAATACTCTCAACAAAGAAACTCTCACTGCTGCTGCTCTTGGCCCTTTTAAGAGACAACTCCAACTTCATCTCATTTCAACTAGTCGTTGTGACTGCCTCGCCTAATTGGGGTCCCACCGTTCACTGCCCTCCACTTCAGTCTTGAAAGCTATCTCTCCCTGCCTTGCCTCCTTCTACCTGCCTACCCCCTTGCCCCCTCTCCCTTTCCTCCCCCGGGGCATTTCCTGACTTCTATCCCTCCTCTCCCTCCCCTTTAAAGCTCTTACCCTCACCCTCTACCCTCCGACAATGGCCTTCCTGCCTGCATACCCCCTTCCCTCTCACCTGCAGTGCTTATTTCCAAGATTGCCCTTGGCTGGTTATGTCATGCTGCCTAACATTTGGCACATTTTGAATTACTGGAATTTCCTAAGCCTCAGTCTCTTACTTCTTGTTATTGTGTAACTGTATTATTATGTTGACCTTCGTATGTATGTATACCCCCCATTCCTTTGACGTAGAACCTTTGTAAACGAGCAGTTCCTGCTCAAAGGTATTTGTAATCCTAGATTTCAATAAAAAATTAAAAATAAATTTTTCCAGAAACTGCCACCATCGCCCCAGGAGGAGTTAAGCTTAGACTTGGAATATATAGCTTTAGCATGGCTGATTGCGAGGGTACAGTTGTTTTGAGCCACTTTGTTGTTCTGCATGTCATAGGTTGTATGAGAACTTTTGTACTTATACCAGAGCTGATCACTGGTGCGCATCAGGGCAAGGAGGTGAGGGGTAAACCACGATTTATGAGTTTCCCTGACTTTTCTTTTTTTAATGGGTGTGAAGATATCACAGGCATCATTGAAAATTTTGATAAAGTTATCAAACGCCAAATCGATGTTATTGGTAGCTAGTACGGGGGCCCAACTCTGCTGTTGAAGGTATTGCCTAAAGGAGCACTGTTGTCCCTTTTTCAGCACATGGGATAAGATAACCTTCTCTGGAGGTTTCGGGGCCTTGTTTATCCATTGGAAGATAATGGGCAAGTGGTCGATGAGGGAGTAAGGGACCACATTTAGACCAGAGATCTGCTCTGGGTGGTTTGTTAGTACCCAGTCTAGCAGTGTAGAGGTTCCTGTTTTATAATTTATTTGAGTGGGTTGGTCAACTAGTTGGTGGAAGTTAATGGAGAAGGTTGCATCCTTGTAGGAGGCTGACTCAGTTGATAACCAGTTGATATTGAAGTCGCACAGAACAACTACTTCATTGTGGGACCCAAGGTGGGCTAGGTGATTGTGAAGAACTGTAAAGCCCTCAGCTTGCTCCCTAGGGGGAATATATGCTGCGACTACTGCAAGACCCTTGCCCTGGGAGCCTAGGGTGAGTCTCACTGAGAGTATCTACACATTTTTACCTGATTTTAAATGAGGGAGAGCTATGCCCTGAAGGTGATTTTTTAAATAAATTATGCAACCACCTCCCCATTTCCCTAGTCTATTGAGCCGGGAGGAGGTGTACCCTTGGAGCAGAACTTGATTGTACAGGGTCCTGGATGTAAGCCATGATTCAGTTATGGACAAGACATCAGGGTTGTGCTGTGCGACCCAGGAAATAAAAAAATATCAATACAAGAAATAAC
Organism: Neoceratodus forsteri; assembly: GCA_016271365.2. Classification (NCBI taxonomy): domain Eukaryota; kingdom Metazoa; phylum Chordata; order Ceratodontiformes; family Ceratodontidae; genus Neoceratodus; species Neoceratodus forsteri. Next base: position 952,498,574 of record CM028129.1, on the reverse strand, counting down.
TTCGATAATGGCATATTTCTTCTTCAGCACATCAGTTTGCAGCAACAGACTATGAATGTTCTTTCTCTGCACTTAGCCAGCACCTACTGACACTGATCTCTGATCCAATTCACCAGTTGAGATGTAGCCACCACCCCCATGCAAGCCCTATTTGCTTAGGTAGTGGGGGCCCAAAAAGAAGAAAATCAAAACAAGCTATAAACAAAGAACCTCAATGCAGAATCACTGATAGAACAGTTACCCCAAAGGGCATTGGCAACAAATCAAGTTTCAAAGAAATACATCATCATACTGTACATACTTCCATAATGCAAGGCATCATTGGATATATGCAAATCACCATGACATTCAGACTTTTTCATTTTACATCAATTTCCATGCATTTTAAATAGCACAACTAGCTTAATTTCTATAATAGACACTTAGTACTTTTTACCATTATCAAAAACACCTAGTGCCATGGTATTTAACATTTACAGGTTTCATAAACATAAGGTATATATATCAAAGTATTTTATGACATAGTAATGCTATTACATACTAAATCCAACAACAATTAACACAACCTGTTGTACATACATGTGGAGGTCACCACAATAACCTCCCTGTATGAGGACCTGAGAGGGAAAAGAAAAATTAAAGAGGACGCTATAGCATAGTCAAGAAAGGGAAGGGGATGCCCATAGGTGGCCAGCCCTATGGACTAGAAATTGTAAAGGATAGATTAGGCTTAGAAATAGAAGAACTGCTGCAACAGATTTAAGAAAAGGTTGGTCCTCAAGAGTGGCAGGAGCTCCTGGTCACAGGTATCCATATGAACAACAGGCAGGGATTGCTTTAGATAAAGATTTTGTCCATCTAGTGGCAGTACAGTATAACTTGCTAATGGGAAAAAAAGCACAGAGGGTTACAGGAGTGCCTGGCACTGCAATTTCAGTTATACAGGAGAGCCTGGCACTGCAGATACAGACAACAGACTCAGTAGGAGCACCAAACACTAGAACTACTGGATATAGCTTAGTCCAATAGAGAAGCAGTAGGGGCCTGTAGCAGCCAAAGAAGGACTACAAACAGCTGTAGAAGGATAAATCAAATTACAAGCTGAGTGGTCCTAGTGCTGGCAAAGCATATCTGAGCAGCAGCTGGGAAGCGGGCAGATTGGTGAGGAGGATATGGTTAGCCAAGAGCAGTGCCAGAGTCACAATCTTGTCGGAGGAGCCCTCGCAGGGCTTGAGCTAGAAAGAAAGCAAGGAAAGGCTCTAAGCACACATAAAGATTCCAGTAGAGATGCCAACTAAATCGGGGGGGGGGGGAGGAGGGCTTTGTACCTTAACTGGTAGCCCTACCCCTTTATTTCTAGAAGCCTTTGGATGTAAATAACCCCTAGGAACTTTTTTCTAGTAGTAAGCCTTTTTCACTAGGTCTCCCCACACCCAAGATAATTGCCATTTTTTTTTTGTAACAAGGGATAGTGTCATTGTACCATATGTTTTAAATTAATTGACTAGAGTGGGCCATTCCTCACAAGAGGTCTTTCAATAGAGACAGAACATTGCTTATGTCATCTTTTTTCCTTCCCACAGCACACTTTAATTCTTCTTTTTCTGAAAAGAACTGATCATTTAATCCTGCGAGGTAGCCTTCTCTGTAACTATTTAATGTTTTCCGTCTTTCGATGCTTCGATGTTTAATATTGCATTAATGTTGCAGAATTCAGTTTACAGTTAAAACTGATGGATTGTTTTAATTACAACTTATCTGAGTGATGCTCTGTTTTGAGATATGGTAATTGTTAAAGGAATAATGCACTCTAGGGTGTGTGTCATGCTGTGATAAAGTCACGCCTGGGATGATTTGCCGAGTGCATCTAATCACCCCAGAAGATACATTATCTCAGCATGACACACACCCTGGAGTGCATTATTCCTATTATACAATGGCTAATGTTTAAGTACAAGAAAATAAAATAAAAAAAAAGTATTTTTGTAAACTTTTTTACTTGTTTTTTTGTGAGTGAAAGTGTATTTATAGGAAAAGAAGTTCCTTTTTATGTCTATCCAACAGGTGGTGCTGTCTGTACAGTAGATTAATTTTTTCTGTTTTGTATGCCTGCTGGTTCCACATGTGATTTTGTTTCATTCGATCTGTGGCACCTCCCCACCCAACTGTTGGTTGCAGTTCTCCCAGTATAGCTTGTCATTTAATGTTGTACTGGGAGATTATGTCAGTAGATGAAATTTGTGCTTAGAGCTCCTGACACCATATGTCTGCTGCCACTGTTTAGAGGTCCAGCACCAGTAACCTCCAGCTAGCGTCTGTCTGGTACTGCTTTTAAACAGAGGTAAGGAAATATATCTTTTAAGAAAAGAATCCTGGCAACATTTTAAAAAATTGATACACGCTGAATACGAAGCAAGGAGAGCAGCCGGACAGTGACTGCTCACAGATGTGGTTTCTTGCTCACTTGCTCAGTCAGTTATCACTGTGGTTTTCTGTTACTGTGTGTTTTCCTGTATTTAAATCTGACTGGGACTCCTGATCAAGGTATTTGGCAATTGTAGAATTCGGTGACCAGAGTGCAGTTAGTACAGAAGGGTGGTTTCTGTGGATGAGTGTTTTTTTTTTCTGGGGGGGAGCTGGGATTGTCAGCGGAGCAGGAAAGCAGGGACAGCTGAAGCTGCTCCTAGGCAGTGGAGCGATGTTTTCTTTTTAATTTGAATGCAGTCATTTCTGTACTGGGACTACAGCTGTGATGTTATGCTAGGATAACATCACGGGTCCAGTCCCAGACTGACCAATCGGAGACCTAGATTCTTTCTTGCCATTGTATAATGTTTATTTCATCATTCTTATATCGTCATAGTGTTTCAGTCCCCTATATACAGTACTTCATCTGTATGAAAGAAATACAAAATCACACATACATCCATAATGCAAAGCACCATGGGCTGTATATGCAAATCATCACAGTATATTATTCTGGTTCAGCTTTAAGCAGACTTTAAACATTGTCTGAATGATGCTTTTATGACAGGTCTCAGCCTTGCTGATGTTTGTTAATGGTTATATTTAAAATCAATAAACACTTTTATGGCAAAAAGAAATTTGGAGAAACAAATCTGATGTGACATACTAGGGTAGGTCCTCAATGAGCATGGACATATCCAATGGAATGTCAAGCAGTTAAAGAATAAGCAGGATGTCCTCTATTACAAGAAGCCTAAGATAATTAAGCTTCTGAGTAGGGCAGTCTCAGTCACAGAAGGAACCACACTTAGCCAAAAGAAGAGAAATAAATCGTGGGAGGGCAGCAGTGCTGGTACTAGGGAATATAATATGAATAGTCTAATCAGATTTTACCATAATAAAAATGAATAAATTAATACATTTTTACAGTTTTTCTCACTTTTGCCCAGTATCCGATTAAGCAATAATGCACGACAGGGTATGTATTGTACTGGGATAACGTCACGCCTGGGGTGATTATGCAAGAGGCCACAGGCCGAGTGCGACTAATCACCCCAGAAGTGACATTATCCCAGCACAACTCACACCCTGTCGTGCATTATTGCTATTATACAATGGCTCATTTATAATAATAATAAAAAAAAGATTGAAAAAGCATTTCTTTTGCAGATTGTTAGTTGATTTAGCAATGTGGAGGTTTATGAAGTAAAAACATAGTTCCCTTTTGGCCAGTAGGTGGTGCTGCTGTTAAATGAGTGGGTCTGTGTTTTTATTTGACTGTTCCCTACACACTCTCTTCTGTTTGTGCTGCAACTCTGGTCCCCCATGCCCCATTAAACTTTTCTTTTCTGTTGTTTCTCACTTTGTTTCTCCCTCAAAGTCAAAGACTTTAATTTAACCAGTCCCGCTGCCTGTCTTGTGACGCAGTGTCATGTACAATTGAAAATCACAAATGACAAACAAGGGAGGAGCGGAGGGACAGTTCTGGTTTTCTGAAACAGGTCAGGTAAGTGTTTGGTTGCTTCTCTGCAGGAAATACTCATTTTTATGTGGTCTGGCAGCAAAAAATGAAATGTATGATTTCAAACTAGCAAGTGGAAGTGGAGTTGCGGCTTGTGAGGTGACAGAGTGCACGTGCATGTCTCTCTGAAGCTGCTCATACAGGAGTTTTATACTTTTTACAGCCCTTTGTGTGGTTGTTGTTTGGGGATAGCTGCTGTTTAGTGTGGAACTGAGCGGCATCAGTGAGCCACGCAACCAGCTGTTACCATCTCCGTGGGGGAAAAAAAGCAGACTCGCTGGTGGGGATAAGTGAAGCAAGCTGCCGTGCAGTGATTCCAGTACTGGTTCATTCAGTCATTTGTGTACTGGGACTAGAGCCATGATGTTGTGCTGGGATAACATCACGGCTCCAGTCCCAGGTGGACCAATCAGATTCCAAGATTATTTCTTGCCATTGTATAATAATAATTAACTTATGCTTCCATGTAAGTGACATGAGCTTTGGACTGCAGCCAAATCCCCACAGTATGGGTGTCAGGCTAGGAGCATTGTTGCTCAGAAGTGGGTCTCAGCTGAGAAAATAACTCATTGACTCCTGGTCCTGCAGTTGCTCCTTGCAGTTGTCCAGGAGGTGTTCCCCCACTAGAGAGGTAGGCCTGCTTTTGTACTGTTGTGTCATGTGTCATGTAAGTACAATGGCATCTGTGTGCCATACCAGAGAAAGGTGACCAGGACCTACAAGGGAGAAAATGGTAACAAAATGGCTGCTTCAGCCATGGATGGACATGCACACTTGGCTATGCCTTTTTTTTTTAGATTTAGCAGCCCTTTGTGCACTCTTAAGAGAAATTATTCCTACCTCTAACCTTTGTTTTGAGTGACCCCTAGTTTTATCCTACATTCAAGTACAGTGCCTGTGGCCTCAATATGAACACAGAACTGAAAACAAAAAGCACTGAGGACAACTGCCATTCCTACATTATCCATCATGCTTATCCACACTTTTCTCATCCTTTCAATATCCTCACTTATCTTCATACACATATAGAAACATAGAAACATAGACAATGTCAGCAGAAAAAGACAATATGTCTATTCAGTCTGCCCAGTTTGATCTTAGACTACCTGGTAACCATATAGTCCAGACAGGGCTTTTGAGCTCACCTCTCTCTCACTCCCTGCTTACTCCAACCCACTGGGTAACTATTAAGCCTTTTACTGTGTCCTGAACATGCTTGAACCCAGTAATGTTTTTTTGTACCCACCACCTCTGCCGGTATATTGTTAACTGGCTCATCCACTGTCTCTATAACATAAAACTTTTTTGCATCCCTCCTGAATCCCCCCTCACACCAGCTTATAATCATATCCCCTTATTTTTGACCTGCCATTCCTGCTAAATTGTTAATTGCCTTGCAGTTTATCTCATTTATTCCTTTCAGGAACTTGAAGGTCTCTATCATGTCATCCCTCCTCATTCTGGCCTCCAGAGAGTACATGTTCAGTGCCCTAAGCTGATCCTCATAGAATCAGACCTGTTGACCCCGAATCATTGTGCTTACTTGGTCCTGCACCAGTATTCCTCATTAGCCCACAGTCTCAAATTGCAGAGTCCTATGAATGTTTTTGAGCTGAGACTGGAATGTGAGATACATGTTTGGCCTGCAAAGTCTCCATGCATAGTTTGGTTCCTCATACAGAAAATCAGCTCCTTCCTCACCTGCCTTTACATCAATTAGGCCAGGATTGTATTCAAACTTGACATCCAACAATGCAGAGAATGAAAATGGTATTTGATGAACTATCAGCACCAGTATCAGAACTGATGATGATATTGATCATGGAACCAAAGATGGCACTGGTTACTGCAGTACTGCAGTGCATAAAAGCCATTGTTCCATAAGGGCTGTCCACGTTTCAAATTTTTCATCCAAGATTACCCAGCTAGGGAGTCAGTGAGCTGGATACAGATGTGCAGGACAAGACAAGGTAGTCTTCCATTACTCCTGAAAACCTCACAGCCCCACCAGTCACTATCCCCTTTCTTTCTCACAGCAGGGGTAAAAGCAGAATGAGTTCCAAGAGTGTCAGTGGCTGTAATTGAGCTGGCACCACATTCGTTTTCCTCTGTCACCCTTGGCCCACCCTGGCAACCTGATTCTGCCTTCCAAAGGGACTCCAGTGCAGGCAGCATACTCCAGAGTGGGTAGAAAGCTCTCTGGCTCTCCACCAGTGATCTCTGCAATGTCATAACAGGGTGTTGCCTCTCCCTGGATGAGGGTGAACTGCCAGTGGCAGTGCCTACCCTAGTCAGGCAGCCTAAGTGCCAAATCTCAAGTTCACTCCCAAACTTCAGTCAATGGCAGTGGAATGCAGGTCATCAGATAGCCCTAAATGGATTTAAGTTATATTTTTTATTAGGGGTGTCTTCACAACATGATCAAACATATTTTAAGATTGAAATCCATCTCAAAACGATGCATAAAAATTCCAATATGAAATAGATTAGTGTTAATAGTATTCTACTGTTGCCAGTGTACATATATACGTTCCAATAGAAAAATGTTTACTTATTCAAGACTGTGTTAAGGGATGTATTGCTAGCTGATTTTATAGTAGCATAGTAGTTTAAAAGCATAGTTATGCATGTAAGAAAGTGAAACTGGTATTGACTGTTTACTGCATATTGATCAAGTGTACCAGGTATCATTCTGCAGAGCCATACCATTTCTCACTGAAGGTCTTCTCCAAATCATGTTCACTGTCTGCTAGCACAGACAATCAATGTCAGCTTTCCTACTGGGATCAAATGCTAATTCCAGTGGGTGATCACACAGGCAGAATGAGTGCAGCTGGTTTATTTGCATCAGCCATCCATAATGGAGGAGATGATCCTCTGGGTTGTTTCATCCCACTACACATGGCTGTCTGTCCAAAGCTCCAGGCTGTTGTGTTGACAGTTGGGCATGAATCCAAGTTATCTTCAATGAGTGCCAGTGCACCGGTGATGGTCTTACTAATTAATCATTTTTGACATTTAGTAGTCAGTGTGACATTACCTGTATGGTAGTTATAGCTATTAGCTAACAAATCCAACATTTTAGCTCAGTGTAGAGTGATGATAATTCTCTGTTCTCCATAATTTTTTAATGATACATTGCTTTGCTGTTATAACTTTTGAATATGTATTCATTTCTAGTAGTTGAGAAACCGACGAAGGGTGAAGACAGTGACACTACTGTAAGAACTGTCACCAGAGGTGAAGGCATATTGCCAGAGGGATCAAAGGATTTCTGAAAGGCCAATGATATGCTGTTTATTTATTGTTTACACAAGCTATTTATACATGTGCATTTTTGAATAAGGAGATGCTTCTGTGCTACGTATTGCCCTAAACACCAGGCATTAATGTGTGATGAAGTGGCCCACTTTGCTGTTTCCTTCTTATCCCATCAACAACTCAGCATAAAATTTGATGATTGAATAGTTTACTTCCTGGATGTAAACAAGCATAAGGATATGAAGCCATTGGACTGATGAGGTAATGGTAGCATAAAAATAACTTGACTTAATGTTTCAGTTCAATACTACAAATAGTGTATAGAAGAAAGGGGTTGGCAAGCTGTTCTGCAAGAAATCAGAACCACCCCCACTGCATTCCTAACTCATGCTCGTGTATGAAGAAATATGGACTCAGATGTTTGGTTTCAATTCAGGGGAGACCTGGGAGGATAAGGAGCTGTATGCAAGAGATAGACTACATCTCAATTTGGAGGGAAGGGGAATCCTTAAGTTGAAAATAGAGGGGTTCATTGGTAAAAAGTGGGGTTTAAACTTGTGAAGGGGGGTGGGATGGGAGAAAAGGCTGTCAAGGGGTGCCGATATAGGAGGACTCTGTCTCCACCCCTGGGACCAGGAGGATTATAGGAAAAGGCCAACTGGCAAAGTGCAGACCAGGGAAACAGAATCCCCATGGGAACACGAGCAGAAATGGAACTATAAGGAAGGGTGGAAGGTCGTCTGTTAAATGCCAGGAGCTTGGGCAATAAAATGCCTGAGCTCCAGGCGATGCTAACTGAGGAGCAGTCGATGTGGCAGCGGTCACTGAGTCTTGGGCCACTGCAAGACATGACTGGGACCTGAACCTGGAGGTTACACTATGTTCAGGAAGGACAGGGGGGGAGGGAGGAGGGGTAGCAATGATAGTCAAAACTGCATTGGCATAGGGGAGTAGAGGAGGCGGAGGGAACCGTGGAGGAGATTTGGGTCACCTTGATAACAAGGGGGCAAGAGAGTAAAATAGAGTGGTGTATAGAACCCCCTGCCCTGGCGGAGGAGCTGGAGGACAGTCTGGTGGCAGATGTTAGAGACACTGCAGACTGGGCAGAGGAACGGTGGTGGTGTTGGGGACTAAACATGCCAGGAACAGACTGGAGACTATGACATCCTCTGTGACCAGGGAACAGAGGTTGTTGGATGTCTTTCAAGACGCGTTCCTAACTCAGCAGGTGAGGGAACCGACCAGGGAGGCAGGGTACTGGATGTGGTCCTGGCAGACAGTGACCAGATTGGGGGTCTGGAGGTAAGGGACCCATTGGCGGGGAGTGACCATGCCACGGTCTGGTTCTGCCTGGACCTAGGAGGGTAAAGGCTGCACAAAAGCGGAAGTAACCCGACTTCAGGGCGGATTTAAGGAAATGGGAAGGATCCTTAAGGAGCATTTGGATGGGATTGGGTCAGACATGGACGCTGATAGTAGGTGGGAAATCATCAGGAGAGGGTGCAGGATGCTACCAGCACCTGTGCAAGAGTAAGGCGAAATGCGGTGGGGCCCAAAACCCTGTTGGTGGACCAGGAGGTCCAGGAGGTGGTGAGGGGAAAGAAAGCAGCCTATATGCAATTCAAGTGCTCAAGGAGTGAAAGGGATCGAGGAGTCCTGAGCTGATGGCTAGAAGGGCCACTAGAGTGGTGAGGGGCGGCTAAGGCAAGGAAGGAGGAGAACCTGGCCAGGGAAATTAGGAGAGGGAACAAGGGGTTCTTTAGATACATTGGGGAAAGACGAAGGGTGAAGGGCAGATTAGCAGGATTAAATCAGGAGAAATGGGCACAAGACCCGGGAGCAGGCTGAGGTACTAAATGAGTACTTCCCTCAGTTTTCACCAGGAAAATGGGGTGCTGCATCATACATGGGAGGAGACAGAGATACTGAGGAGGGGGGGACCCTTACTGATCGGCAGGTCTGGGGAGAATGGGAGGCATCACTGGCAGGTGGGGGGAGGGCTAAGCAGGGAGAAGAGGTACCGGAAGTAGAAATCACAGCAGAGAGAGTGAGGGAAGCCCTCAGCTCCCTTAAGACGGAGAAAGCACCGAGGCCGGATAAATTACATCCCAGAGTGCTGAAGGAACTTGCAGATGTCCTGCGAAACCCTGGCAGAGCTTTTCACCATCTCTCTGAGGACAGGGTGGGTGCCCCAAGACTGGAAGGTGGTGCATATAGTGCCTATCACAAGAGGGATCAAGGGTGGTGGCAGGGAACCACAGGCCTGTCAGCCTGACATCAGTGGTGGGCAAGGTGATGGAGGGCATTGTCAAGGAGAGGCTAGGGGGACCTGGATAAGTCAGGGTGCCTGGACGATAGACAGCATGGATTCATCCCAGGAAATCGTGTCAGACAAACCTGGTGGAGTTCTATGACTGGGTGACAAGTGCCTTGGACCTGGGTAGACCAGTGGATGTCCTCTTTCTAGACTTCAGCAGGCATTTGACTCTGTTCCTCCGTGGGCCTGTTGGATAAGCTGGGAGAAATGGGGTTGGAAACCAGATGATCAGATGGATAGACAATTGGCTCCAGGACCAGACCCAGAGGTCGTAGTTGGTGGATAGTCTCATCCCCAAGGAGGGTCATTAGTGGGTCACACAGGGATCAGTCCTTGGGCCCTTCTGTTCAATGCCTACGTATCTGACATAAGGACAGGAATCAGGAGGAGATGAGTCTCTTTGCAGATGACTCCGAAACTGGGGGCGGTGGTGGATGGGGAGGAGGGAGGGTGGCCTCTACAGGGGACCTGAGGCTCTGGAAAGATGGTCTAGAAAGTGGAAGCTGAGGTCTCAATGCAGGAAATGCAAGGTACTCCACCTGGGGGGCCAGGAAACCCAGGCCAAGTGTACACCCTGGGGAATGCTACAAGTCTCCGATGGCTGAGAGGGACCTGGGGTGGTGGTGGATGTCAAGATGAACAACTTTGAGACTTGTAGGAGGCAGCAGCCAAGGCCAACAGGATGCTGGGATGCATCACTAGGGGATCACCTCCAGAAGGAGGGAAGTGATACTCCTCTGTATAACTGCTTGGTGAGGCCGCACCTTGAGTACTGCGTGCAGTTTTGGAGGCCACACTTAAAGAGGGACATTAACCTCCTGGAGAGGGTCCAGAGGAGGGCAACCAAAAATGATTTGGGGCTTGGGGGACAGGACCTATGAGGAGAGGCTTGAAGAGCTAAATATGTACACATTGGAAGAGAGAAGGGACCGGGGGGACATGATAGAGGTCTTCAGGTACATGAAGAGGGTAAATAGGGGAGGAACAGTCAGGGTGCTTCGAAGGAAGGAGGAAGGGGCCACTAGAGGGCATGGGTGGAAGCTGGAGGGGGGAAGATTCAGGGGAGAAAGGAGGAGGTGCTACTTCACTGAGAGGGTGGTGGAGCCATGGAATGCACTGCCTAGGGGGCTGGTGGAGGCAGAGACAGTGATGGGGTTCAAGAGGGGGTGGGACAGGTACAGGGGAAGGGTTCTGGAAGCAAAATCCAATGCAGCAAGAATATCCAGAACTGGGAAGGGAGAAGCCAGAGAAGGCGAGGGGGACAGCAAGGTCAGCACCCAGGGTGGGGGCTGACCAAACAAGCAGACATGAAAGACCGTTAGGCCTATTCTGCTGGCATTTTAGTATGTTAGTATGTTAATTCCAGTTATATGAATGAGCCATATGGGTTCTTTTGGAGCTATTTATTTATTTATGTATTTAACTTTGTTTAACTTTGTTGGCTGTGTAAGTACAGTGGCAGAAGAAGCCTTTTTCAGGCATGACCGTGGAGCAAATGCACTGGTAAAAGATACAGTCATTGTTATACAAATACAGCAAGTGATAAACAATATTTACATGGTACAATAGCAAGTCATCATGTACAGCAGAAGAAGTAGAATATGTTACGGGAATATTCACATTTTTTAATTACAAAAAGGTCAGAAGGGTGAGACAAAAATGTTCTGATGTACAGTAGTAGCCTTTTAGGAAGAGTGAAAAGAAAACAAGTGGTACGGGGTAACAGGGTGGTGTAGGGTGGAGTTTGAGAGGTTAGTGGAAACACTGGCATGCAAAAGAGAAGAAGTAATGGGATTTCAGGAGATCTGTAAAGGCAGGGGTAGAGGTATTTTCTTCTAATGGGTGGAGGCATTGAGTTCCATATTGAGGCAGCACGGAAGGAAAAGGACCACTGGCCCATGCTGGTGTGAATCAGTGGGAAGACAACGTAGTTTTGGGAGAAAGATCGGGAGGAGGGAAGATCAACAAGAGAGATTTGACTGGTTAGGTATGGAGGTTTGCCAGAGTGCAGAGTTTTGTTGATAACAGAGGCAAAGGCAAGATTTTCTCTGAGTTCAGGGGGAAGCCAATTGAGGTTGTTTAGCACTGCAGAATGGTGGATATTGTGACTGCAGCTGAGGGCAAATTTAGTTATATTGTAGTAGAGAGTATGCTTTTTTGTGGAGTAGATTTACTGGCAGCATTGATGACTGACAAGCCAAATTCAAGCATATTCAGGAGATTAGCCTGAGCAATATTGATCTTGGTGTCAGGAGTCAAGGAGTGGCAGACTCTGTACAATGATCCCAGTTTTTTATGAACTGAGGAAATGGTGTGTTGGAGATGAGTTTCAAAAGAGCAGGAAGGGTCAAATTGTATTTCAAGGTACTTAAAGGAGAGGTTCTTGTCAAGAGGGGAATTGTTTCCAATACTGACACTAAACAGAGGGGATCATTTGGAAAGGTTTTGCTTCAACACAAACAGCATGGACTGTGTTTCAGGTATGTTTAGGAATTTTTTTTCTTGAGTGCCAGGCTTGAAGCCTGGCAAATGAGTTACAAAAAGAGTTGTTAATGGAGGCAATGTTATCACTATAAATAAATAAAGTATAAATGATGGCATCTTCAGCATAAAGAGGTGTTTGTGCTAGAGGTGGGAGAAAGTTGCAAATTCTGCTTTCATGGAACTTTCGCAAAAATTCAGAAATTTCACAGAATTTTCCAAACTTCCACCATTTGCAAGATCGGAATCTTCTGAATATGTTAGGTGGATTTTTGCATGGTTCTGCTGAACTGCAGAATAATGCAAATGAAATGCAGAATAACAGTTCAGAAGAATTGTTTTTTCTGCAGTTTAATGAATAATTCCTTAGTAATGTAATTATTCCACAGTTCAGTTATCAGTTCTGGTGCTTTTTTTCTCTGCAGTTTAATACAATAATCTGCAGTTCATACATTTATTCCATTGTTCTAAGTCAGAATTTCCACGAAAGTTGCTAATTAGATTTCTGCAGTTTCTCAGAAGTGAAACTCAGACTTTCGTGGAAATTACGGTGGTGGATATTTATTTTCGCACACCTCTAGTTTGTACTGGTCCACAGGGAGATCATTAATGAAAACTGAAAATGTGAGAGGCCCTAGGATGAGGCTTGGGGGACTCAACTAGAGATGAGATTTATGCTGGAAATGCTATTTCCTATTTTAAATGCTTGCTGGGGATGGTGCAGATAATGTTTGAACCATGCTATGTCATGAGTGCTGAGGCTGAGACCTTGGAGTTTTGAGATGAGTAGCTTATGGTTGACAAAGTTGAAGGCTTTTGTCAGGTCAATGAACACAGCACCAGTGATGTTTCCTGTGTCCATAGCCTTATAGATAGTGTTGGTGAAAGTTTTTACGGCAGTGTGTTTACTATGACCTTTTTGGAATCCATGCCACTCAGGACAGATGAGGTCGTGTAACAGCATATAATGTATGGGTAGCCCTTATTACCCGCTGAAATCAAGCAGATTACAACCTTGTAATCCCACTGTTGCGATGTCAGAACATTATAAACCTATCTCATCCATGTCATAGCAGTGGGTTTAGAAAACGGAATGCCAGTGTAATTTAGTATTCTACACATCCAGAATGTGGTTGCTAACTTCAGTACAGTATTAAAATAACATTCCAGTTGTTTCAGTTTACTGTTACTGAGTGAGGCAATCTCTATATCTGATAGATATTTTAACTCTGGTGCTATTTTGGCTCGCTGTCATTCAGTCCGTGTATCCTAATAAATTGTTTTCCTACACAATCATGTGGCTGTAGTGCATATTCATTAATAAGGTAAGGCTAAATTATCTGTGTTCGATGGGGTAACTTCTCATGTTGAGTCTCATACTCTATAAATGACAATGCCTGATGTACAGGTGATAACCATGGTGTAATCATCTCTTATGGTTTCTAGGGCAATTGTAAATCTCTCAAGCTGCACTGTCGAGGTTTACTGATGCCCTAGCAACCACCCGAGGTGATTACACTATTGTTATCACCTGTACATCAGGCAGTATCCTTTATATATTCAGTGAGCTGGTGGTGAACAAATTCCTCTTGCAGTTTAGCTAAGACTGAGAGAATTGAGATTAGGTGGTAGTTTTCAAGGGAGTTAATTTTCCCTTTCTTGTGCAGGAGAACGACTATGGAGATTTTCCAAAGGGTTGGTATGGTACATACGGAGAAAGATAGGTTGAAGATTTTTGAGATGGGAAGTGCAATTTGGGGGGGGGGGGAAGCAAGTTTGAGAAATCTAGAGATAAGGCCAGCAGATCTGGCTGATTTGTCACTTTTGAGAGTGAGGAGTAATTTAATCACATTTTGGGGTGTGGCTCTTCTGATGTGGGAAGGAGGCCACTTGAGGTCAGATTGGGACTTATCATGGCCAGGGTCAGTGTGTTCATTGGATCTGTATTTGGACAAGTCACAGAAAAAGTCAGTGAAAAGGGTGACAATTTTCAAGTTGTCAGTAAAGGTAGTATTATTCTGCTTGATGGACATAGTATGTGTGTGATTTTGGCTGTTAAGGAGAGTGTTGCTTGACTGCCTGAACTTTTTAAGGTTATGCAGGTTTAGTGTTTGTTGGGATTGTAGGTACTGACTTTTGGTACTGTGAATTAAGTGTTTACACTTATTGCGTAGGTATCTGTAAGCATTCCAGTCAAAGATGCCGTTTGTAGCCTTGTATTTATCCCAAGATGCATCCCTTTTATGCATGAGGGGTGGAATAATATCTTTGTGAGCCACAAGGATTTTTGGCTTTGACTCTGCAGGTATGCGAGAGGGCATCCTTGTCAAGCACTGATGAGAAGAAGAGGGTGAAAAATCTGAGGGCTTTGTTAATGTCAGAGACTGTGTTGAGGTATGACCAATTGATGAGGTACAGAGGACAGAAAGGAGTCAGTGTTAAGGTTACAGATGTTTCTGTAGGAGATGATCTTGGGGGGGAAGGTATACGGGCACCATTATGCCATTGGCAGTATGTGGCATGGTGATCACTGATTGAGTCACTTAAGACTCCTGAAGGAAGGATTCTTTCAATGTTATTAACCAGGATCCAGTACAGGAGTGTAGGTTTACCAGTTCTGAAATTTGATCTAGTAGGGTATTATAAGATTTGCTGAAACTGGCCTGAATTTAGTGCTTCCATGTATGCTGGTGCCTTGTCTAGCCAATTGAGGTTGAGGTTGCCAAGTATGATATGTTCTGCAACTGGGAGTGTATTGAGCATGTGGGTCAGGTCATAGAAGCCATTTAGCCCTACTTTGGGTGGGTTGTATGTGCAGGTGATACATAAGGTTTTTGGGCCTAGGGTGATATTGATGGACAGTCATTCACATAGGGTGCTGGGGTATATGGAAGGATACAGATTTCAGCTTTGAGGTTGACATCTGGGTAAATCAGGATACCAACTCCTTTTTTAGGGTGTCTGTTCTTATGAAAAATGTTATAGTTTGGGAGAGAGGTTTCCGAGTCTTTTATACGGGGGGTAGCCATGATTTTGAGATTGCTAGAATGTGAGGTATAAAGAGGGTTAAGAAAGCCTCGAGGTCATGCATTTTGGATAATACCCTTCTTGCAATGAGGTGCATGATGTGGACGCCATTGGGACTGGACCAGATTTGTGGTGTGATGGGGGTGGTATCCAAGGGGCCGGGGTTGGTTTCTATATCCCCAGCTGATAGCAGGAGGGTAGCTAATAAGTGAGATAGCAGGGAGACAGCATGAGAGGGCATGTTGAACATATGGAAATTATATGATATCCTAGGTCATTAATATGTCTCTTTGGAGGAGACCAAGAACAGGGGTATTAAGTTGGTGGGGGGATATCTGAAAGTGAGTGGCAGAGGCTGGGGTAGTTACAGAAGGGACAGTTTAATGGATAAGGCCATATTCAAGGAGTAATAACAGTGCAGGAAAATACGCCAGCACAGAGCCCTTTCAGGGCCATGGCAATGATCCACCTGTATAGGGTAGGGCAAAAAATTATGATGTGGGCAAATTAGGCAATCCCAATGGAGGATTGTCTGTGCAAGAAATGGAGTATGGAAGGAGATAATAAAATGTGGGGAGGTGGTTAAAAAAATAAGGGCTTTAGAGGTCATTCCTAGTGATTGTATAACAATTCAAAAGTAGTATAATGAGGACGAAAAAAAGAGTAGATTGTAAGCTAGAGAGGTCATACCTAGTGATTGTGATGTGTGATTTAAATTCTGGGATCTATTTCCAAATTCACAACTGGGAGTGATTGACTTGGGAGGTGGTGGGTAAAAGGGTGCCTGACATGAAGCAGGACGAGGATAGGAGGATAAATAATTCTGATCATGAAATGACAGAATCACTGTTACAGTACCTGCAACTACAGAGGCATGAGATATGATTGGCTGCCTAGCGTAAGGGGCATTTCAATAGTGGTATATTGAGGGCAAAAAGGAGACGTGTGGGTTAGGAGTTAGGAGAGATCAAAGGTAATAGGTTTGGTGGGGGGCAGGACGAGACCATATAATTTAAGTATGCTGGGAGGAGGGAGAAGTGAACTAATAGTTCTTTGAGCAGATGACTCTATAAAACTAAAACAATCTTAGTGTGGGGGGTGGCTGTTGAGGTGACACCTGGTAAGCGGTGCCACATGAAGTGCAGCACCACACCCTATGCAGCTGCGTGTGCTGTTGGCCAAGATGGCATTGGACGCTGACTTGTACTCAGATCCCATCTGTAATTTATAGCAGCCGGTCCGGTAGGGCTATGAGGGAGGGCTACATCCTCCACCCTCTCCAGCCAGATGCTGCAGCTGAGGACAAAGTCTCAGAGCTGAGGAGGAAAGGAAAGGAAAGGAGCCAAGGATTAGTAGCAGGTGGGCTGTGGGAGGGGAAAGAGCAGTGGAAGGGGTTAGAAATGAAAATAACAAGTCCAAAAGTTTTTCACGATTTCAACAGGAGCAATAAACTAGTAACAAACTCTCAAGTCTCAGTGACAACTCGCAAACAACCAAAATAACACAGATTCCCAGCTTTTGGGAAGTGTAATACATTATGATAAACAATACTGTAAGGGTGAAATGCAAAAAAAAAATTACACTTCATTCAGAGTAAGCTGTGAGCTGTCTGCAGAGACTACCCTTCGATTTTAAGGTAACACACCATAGTGCATTTACAGTCATAATACAGGCTGAGCTCTTAAAGAAACATTCATATTTAGGTTACAGTACACTAAATGAATGGGCCGCATGAAACAATCAGTAAAAATCGGCAGACAAATTACAATTGCCATATGTCTTACGCAGCTGTGGGTGCTGCTGGCCAAGATGGCGCTGGACGCCGACATGTACTCAGATCCCACCTGCAAATTCTAGTGGCAGGTCCAGTAAGGCTATGGGGGAATGTTACATCCTCCACTCTCTCCAGCCAGATGCTGAAGCTGAGAACGGGGTCTCTGAACTGTAATTTCTAGTGGCCAGTCCGGTGGGGCTATGAGGAGGGTTACATCTTCCACCCTCTCCAGCCAGATGCTGCAGCTGAGGATGGGGTCTCCAAATTGTAATTTCTAGTGGCCAGTCTGGTGGGGCTATGGAGGAGGGCAACATCTTCCACCCTCTCCAGCCAGATGCTGCAGCTGAGGACAGGGTTTTTGAACTGTAATTTCTAGCACCGATCCATTGAGGCTATGGGGGAGGGCTATGTAATGCTACTTGTGATTAAAAACCTCTTTACTATTTGCATTTATCCTGCTCCTGTTAAGTGTTTGATTTCTTTACTATCTTGCCTGTTTTTGTCCCTGAGTGCAATGTCTGTGGACTGTTGATCACATTCTAAAGCAGCTGGCACAGTTGAGACCCATCAATCAGTGCAGGATCACCAGCTGCAAAGGCTGGAGATATGTTTAGACCATCTGGAGAGGTGACAGTAGGCTTTTACAAGGAAAATATTGGCAAGGCAGCCTGCTACAATACCACGACTACCACCTCCATCTCAATGAGTGACTGAGTGTTATTCTGACGGAAAGAATGAACTTGCATAACAGGACATCGGACAGTAAATGATATTTGATATTATAATCGTGTTTCTTGTTATTTTTGTTGCTGTTTGTTGCAGGTTATTTTCATAATTCTTTAATGTTCATAATTCAATTAAAAATCTGTGATGGTAAGATCCATATTTTCTTTGTGCTCTTTTGTAATTGTGACCTGCTGTTGAAGCTTGACATGATTTATATGGATAGTACCAGTGCTGAGTCAAAGGCTCTTTGCTCTCAGATAAGGCAGCTATGACCCAGAAAAACAACAAATAAGCTTATAAAATGGGCAAATATTTTGTGTAATTTGATTGGTTGCTAGCTGTGCAATAGAAGTGTCTAATGCATGGCTAAAAACTAGTCCTGCCAATATGGAGGCAGTACATGTTTAAAATCCTTATGCCAGTAGAAATTTCAGAAATGAAACAGATGCCATTTTCCCCCTGCAGTAGCCACTAACAGTGAAAAGGTAAATTTCAACAATTCCTCTTTTGTAACCAAAAAAAAAAAACACTTCCACATATAAATGCTTCTATTTTTCAAACACAAATAGTGTTGTTTTTTTTTTTCAAATTTCAACTGTTGTTCCTCTATCTTTCATGCATCATTACTATCCACTTGGCGGTCCATTGACATAACTGGAAGTCTTGTTCCCCTGATCCTCCCCAAGCAGCCATTCAGATAACCTGCTGCTGCTCAATCAGGCTTACTCCCTACTCACACCTCCCAGAAATGGACTTATTTAAAAAAAATATACATGTAGAAAAAAATGTTACTGTAAAGTAACTCTGTCCATGTGAGGGTGTTGTGTGGTAAGCGTGACAATCATGAGACAGTTCGTGTCTCTGCTCCTGCATACCAAGAACTCACCCTGCACTCATATGTCCTGCCAATAAGAGGAACACACAGTGTACATAAACAGCTTTTTTTAATTCACAAATTACCAGCACAGTGCTCTGCTCATGATTCTTTCCTCACATCCTCCCAGCTGTCCACTCGCTCAGCCATCCATGCTGGCAGTCCACTCTCTCTGCTGCCACCTGCTCACTGGCACCTCACAGAGAGGGCCCATGGCATGCTGGAAGAGGAGGTAATAAAATATGAAAAGATAAAAAAGCAAAACTACAGTGGGGAGGCAGAGTGCCATGCAGAAAACATAAAATAATCTAGTTTAACTCCCAAACTCCAACATTTATTTAAACTGTTGGTTCTCACCAGCAGCATGCTAGTCATCTCCTCAGTGCTCTCTCACAAACAGAAAAACAGCAAAAAGACATGCTGATACAGCCAGCTCTTGCAGTCAGTATCAATAGTGACTGACTGGCAATACTAATACTGATATGTTACAGAAATGAATGTGTGTATGGGGGGGGTCCATAGATCATTGTTAAAAAAAGGCACCAAGAGGATGTAAAAGCTATGGGAGAAATAAGATCAAGCTCATGTAGGCAGAGGAAATATTTTATCAAAAACTAAGCTAAACTTTTACAATGTAAAAACTATATATATATATATATATATATATATATATATATATATACATACATACACATATATATGTGTGTATATATATATATATATATATATATATATATTAGAGGAAAAAACTCTGTTTAATGCATTAGTTAGAGTTGTTCCACAGCGACAAAAGTGAGAAATTACAGCTGTTAGGGTTGAAAACCTAACTCCATTCAACCCCCAACACACACACACACACACACACACACACACACACACATATGCAAGTATGGGGAGGACCAAATCAACACAACCAATGACAGACATCCAGCAGCAGGTGACAGAAATAACAAACAATTGTCTAAATGTACTCGAGACATCCCCACCCGCCTGACCAGGTACTGCATGCTCAGTGGAGATCAACAGCAAAACTGAGGCCATGTACACAAACGTACACATCCTGATTGCAGCTACACAACATACCACACTTAGTAGTTGCATGGCCTTACCTACCGATGCCCCACACCAGACCACACCAAATGTGGTGGGCCACCTGAGCAATAGAGTTCAGCAAAACCAAGGAGTTGTACAGGTATAATATCTCTGATTATAGCAAGGGTCAGAGAAATGCAGCTTTCTAATTGACTGTAAACATTGTAACAGCCTTATGTTTAGTTTTTATTAACATACATGTAGAGCCTAACCATATGATGAACATGGTTTAATGTTGTTTAAAAAACAGTTTTATTATGATAGCAATAAGCCACTCCCAGGTATTATGTTAATGGTCAGTTTATCACTGTCTAGCGACATGTGGCACTCGGCTATACCTCATTCAACATTAAACCCCTACAGGGTGATTAACAGACCATTTAACATAACTGTTGGTCATGCCTTATTGCTTAATTGTCTTTATGAGTAGATACTCTCCCTCTGCTAGGCACTGCAGCAGCTTTGCAACACAGTGTCCCACCCAGTTACACCATACACTGTCTAGTTACTGGAGAATGGCTGTGAATATGAACTCATGAAGATGAACAGTGTAACTTGATCATTACAGTCATCGAAACCTTAGTGTGATTATAACTGACAGTCAGTGATAAAGAATAACCTCTGCTGTCCTAGTACACTTACCCCATTGTGAGTTAAATCAATACTAAAAGACATTCTGTTTATATCTACATCATACCTACTTGATCCCTGTTGTACCACAATTAACATAGTTATCACTTTGATAGCATCAGTGACCGAAGTGTGGCAAACCCAAACACTAGGCATACAGCCTGAGTATGAAACAACTGTTAAAAAAAATTGCACTGTGTCCATAAGTGGCATGGATCACTCATTGCAACAATAGTAAATGTATTACTATTTGAATAAGTTAGTCATCACAGATGCAATGAGATTGTCTTTATCAGGTACAACATACTCAGTAAGTGCCTACAGGAAAATCTATCCTACAGTATATACATCTCTGATACAGGTACATCATTGTTGGCTCAGTAGTGCTATGATATTTAGAAGTTGCTTGGCCTGATCCGTGCAATTACACTGTTTCTTACAAAGAATACTTACTGCATCTTTAGTATTGAAACACACTGAAGGTCTATGTATGTACATCAGCAGTACACCTTCATCAGTAAGAATGCATCTGATACTGGCAGTACGAATTTCACAGCGTTGAACAGGCAATGCTTTTCCATACGTTTACATCAGCCTCTCTATCTTGAGTAAACCATTGCAGTAAATGTACTACTATGTAAATCACATACTAAATGTAACACTACTTTTATCTTGAGCATACTAGTGTCTTGTAGTTAATTTATGTACTTCTCTTAATTAATGTATACTCACTAATGTTAAAACCTTTCTACAACTGTCATCATGCACCTTCAGCATTTATATTGACTAACGGCAAGTACCAGTTGTGGTGTGGTGTGGGGCATCGGTAGGTAAGGCCATGCAACTACTAAATGTGGTACATTGTGTGCAGCTGCAATCAGGGATGTATACATTTGGTGTACATGGCCTCAGTTTTGCTGTTGATCTCCACTAAGCATGCAGTACCTGGTCAGGTAGGTGGGGATGTCTCGTAGTACATTTAGACAATTGTTTGTTATTTCTGTCACCTGCTGCTGGATGTCTGTCATTGGTTGTGTTGACTTGGTCCTCCCCCATACTTGCATGTGTTTGTGTGTGTGTGTGTGTCTGTGTGTGTGTGGTGCTAGGGAGGGTGAATTCGGAGTTAGGGTTTTTAACCCTAACAGCGAATTTCCTCACTTTTGTCGCTGTGGAACAACCCTAACTAATGCATTAAACAGAGTTTTATGCCTCTAATTTCCCTTCTTTTTGAGAATGATAACCAGAAATAGTGAATGTAATGCAGCGGCGGGAGCGCGGGGCCCAAAGGATATCTTGTGGCATAGTAACAGGAAGAACAACTCAAACAGAAGCGCTAACAGTGGCGCACATGGTAACGCAAGTGCAAATGACAACAGAAAGGGCAATGCACACAGTGGCATAGACGGGACCAGTCTGCCACTTGATGTGTTGTCACATAGTAACATGGTGCCTGCAAACGGAAATGTCAATGGGCATGGTGACGCAAAGTGAAACAGAAAGAGAAACAGTACTGTAGACACAAATGGCAAAAAAATAACAAGCATAGCGCAAGTGAAAGCGCAAAGGATAACGCCGCATGGATGGCGTGACGATCATGATAATGAAACGGGCATGGAAACGCAAATGAAAAATGCAAAGGATAACGCACATAGGGCCCCGCGCTCCCGGCACACAATGCAGCAGCGGGAGCGCAGGGCCCAAAGGGCCCGCACTCCCACCACATGATGTCTTGTGGCATAGTAACAAGAACAGCAAAGCAAACAGAAGCACTAACAGTGGCGCACAAGGTAACGCAGGCATGAATGAGAACAGAAAGGGTAACAAACACGGTGGCATAGACGGGAACGGTGTGCCACGTGATGTCTTGTCACATATTATCATGGTGCCTGCAAACGGAAATGTCAATGGGCATGGTGACGCAAAGTGAAACAGAAAGAGAAACAGTACGGTAGACACAAATGGCAAAAAATAACAGAAATGCAAGCGCAAATGAAAACGAAAGGATGATGCACGTGGTGGCGTAGACGTCAACGGTAAGTGAAACGTGCATGGAACCGCAAGCAGAAAGGGCAATGGTAACAGTAATGTAAGCACACAGGCTGGTTTTCCCCAAAAGCTGAATAGAGAAAGACAGTGAGTACAAAGAATGTATGCATAATAATGGGTATCGGAGCAGAAAATGAGGACTTGGAATACTAAATAGGTTATATCTCAGGAACCGTATGATGTAGAAAAAAATTTAAAAGTCGTATAATTTATGACTGGCCTGGCTAGTTTTGTATTTAGCCCCATTAGGGGGCTAAGAATTTTTCCAATGAAAAGTCCGTATCTTGCACCGTTTCCGAGATACGGGCCCTGAAAGGAGCGGCGAACGCCATAATGTTATCCTATGGGGAAAAAAGAGAAGTTCGGAGTGCCATAACTTTGCGTCCCTGTAATATTTTTTCACCAAACCACTGAAACACACATCTGGGGTCTGTTGGCTGTCTTCCCTCCAAATTTCAGGAAAAAAGACCAAACCGTTATTTTACAGCAGGGTGCCAAAGGATTCCTGTAATGCATCGGGCGCCGTAATGTTATCCTATGGGAAAAACTGTCAACTCTGGAGTGCCGTAACTTTGCTGCCATGTAATATTTTTTCAATACAACACTGAAAGGCACATCTGTGAGATGTCGGCTGCTCTCCAAATTTCAGCCCATAACTCCCCAACGTTCTTTTTGCAGTGCAGTGCCAAAGAATTGCTGTCATTTTCCTACAGACTAGAAAATTATGTCGCACTATTAAAGCTTGAAAATTTATGACACTTTTGTGAGCACAAAAGAACTTTATAAAGACCTTTTAAGAAATCTGAAAACATCTTTCTGGGGTGTTTTACCCCAAAATAAAGACATGGCTAGCATCCTCAGGGTCCGACTAGGTGAATACAAAAATAATTAGGTTGCTAGAGGGTCCCACATTTAAATGCCAAGCATTTTTCTAATCACCAACTGAAAACAAAATGGCCGATTTACGAAAGTAACAGGCCCATTTGCGAAAGTAAAAATGCATTTGCGAAAGTGTTGAACTTTTTGTTAACTTTTCCCATTGACTTATAATGGGAAATTGTTTTTTGAATAACTTTTGAACCGTTTAATATTTTTTCACCAAATCTTAAAAGGCACATTGGGGACCCTGGCCATACGTTCTCTGAAGATTTCGGGCTGGTTCATAAACCGTGCGACCTGTCACGTGACCGTAGAATTCCAAGCGGCGTGTGGCGATGCAAATCACGCTAATAACTCAGCAGCCCTGTATCTGACTGGTACGAAACTTGGCAGATTCAAGGCCTATGGTTCTTAATCAAGTATTCCAAATTTCAGGCAAATCTGTCAAACTATTGCAAAGTTATTAAGGTGCAAAATTTTGGGGTTTAACATAGAAATGGCTCCTCAACTCTAACTATGGTAGCACTACCGTGCTACCATAATATATATATATATATATATATATATATATATATATATATATATATAATTTTGTTCAAGATAACATTTTTAAAACAGACAATTTTATAAATGCAGTAAGACACTCTGGGGTTGTGCGTTAGACAGTTCTAATGTACAGCCCGGGGCTGAAGGCACTCAGCCTGTTGCCTCATACCTGACTTTGTCCTTAGCCGTGAATTAGGGCGATCTAATGCATACCCCATCATGTTTTATTTCTTACTTATAATACACATATATGCATTTTGGGGTGAGAAACTGGCGGGCTGCAGAGAAGGGCTATTATTGTATTACACATTCTAAGCAGCAGGTAGCATTAGCACATAAAATAGCGTAGCCTGTGCAGTGAAATTAACACATTATGTCTCTCAGTGTCCACACATTATTTGTACATACTATACTGTAGACTTAGAACATTGAGCACACATTATTCACAATGGGACCTATGCACTAAGGCCCGGTAAATATGCAGAAACGAGACATAATTGTAATGTGCACATGCACGCTGCACAATCTGGCATTGCACAACCATATTCACAACCATGGGTGCAAGCACGGCCAAGGCGAGGGGTGGTATCCACAGATGCATGCAGTGCCATGTGGAAGCAAGGCAGGTGGTGCCAGGAACCACGTGTATGCCCCATGACCCTGCCATATAAGTACAACTGCACTGCCGCACACACAGAAGGAAGTGAATGCCGACATGGAGTACCAAGGCAGTAGAGCACTCCAGAGAGGCATGGCAGGCTTACTGACAATGTCCCCCTTCCAAGACCCACATTCAGAGAGAGACTGCCACATGAATACTGCAGCACCTGGCCCTGTGATGAGCACCACACAGCCCAGGTCCTCAGACTTCACTGACCAACAGTTGGCTGTCCTGATGACAGAAATCTGGGTGCACTACGCTACACTCGATGAGATGGATGCACAGAAGGTCCCCCCCTCAAAGCAAAGGTACACCTGTGGCTTGACATCCAGGCAGCAGTCAACACTGCAGGTCTGGAGGCACACACACTCACAGCAACAAAACACAAGCGGCACAGCCTCTAGTCCACTGTGAAGCATCAGCTGGAAGCCACCAACTGCTCACAGTTGGCCACAGGCAGAGTTCTGCTTTCAATGGCACTCAAACTGACCTGCATTGAGATGATTGTGAAAGAAACAGTGTCAGATATGGTCCAGGTGGTCCACCATGGTGAGGAACAACACATGGATACTCCAGCAGGTAAGTGTGGCATGATATACAGGGAAGGAGAGGTGGCATGCACAGTGACTACAGTAGCCACCATGTCTTGCATCCTTCAGACATGGTGACCTGGACCACAGGACAGCAGGAGAACCCCACACCAGTGGAGCTGCTAAGGGAGCAGGTACCCACAGCAGGTAGGTAACACACGCAATGCAACATACCAGGATTGTGGCCCCCATGGCTGGTGCACAGCCAGTAGTAACTATCCAACCTGTCAGCCACAGGTCAAAAGCTGAAACAGTTCAGGGTACCAGTGGAAGACAGGGAGGTGTACCCTGATGCTACTCTGAAGGCTGTTGACACCATGGACAGTCCTGCAGACACAGCTGTCCGTGGAACCTGGGGTGATGCACCACAGCACATTAGTGCCACCATACAACCACAGGGCATGAAAGAATACACAGGCTGGAAAGTGGCAATGAAAACTGCTACCCATGACCATCTGTCACATGGAAATGCCCAGGTGATGCAAACTGCAAGCACATGGGAGGAACACCATAGCACCAAGGAGCACACATCCCCACAGACCACCCATGACAGTGGTGAAGAGTGACCATCCAGATGGCCACCATGGTGCACCAGGTGGAACACATCCATGGCCGTGCTACACAGCCACCACAATGACCTATGGCAGCTGGAACAAGACTGACTATGTGCACAGCAACAGAATACAGAGGCCTTACATTAACTCACAGAGAAGGTGGGGGAATATGCAGGGGTATTGACAGAATTGGTGATATACTGGAAAGACTGACAGAGTACATGCTGCCCATGTGTGCAACCCCATTGGCCATACAAGGTATCCCCACAGGTGGGGAGGGGGACACGTCCACTCAGGGCATGGCAGGCATTTGTGGCTTAGTGAGGAACCTCAGAAAGGATGGTGCACCGGTGAGAGGAAGACCACCAATGACAATAAGAGGTGCAAGGGGCCAGACACGCTTCAAATACCTAGGTACAAGAGCAGGCACCTGGCCTGCAAGGATGTGACCATGCCGCCAAAACATGTGGACCACCCATGCACAGTGTACAGTCCCAGATGGGCACACAGCACAGTACATCATGCACACCATGTCCATGATATACAAGCATACCACCCATATGACATGCACAGCACATGCCATCCTTCACTGTACATGTACCCCCCATACACCACACACATAAACCCCACCATGAACAGGATGTGTAACCCACCCATGCATCACACATATATATCCCTTGACACTGCACATGTAATCCACCCATGCACCATACATGCCCCCTCACCAAGGGCAGGGTCAAAGAACATAACACCCATTACACCACACACCAGCACACACACACACACACACACAGGCAGCATATTAAGCACAGGTTCACTCGGGGGGGTACATCATTATGGTGCCACCTGGCCCCTCAGGATTTTACCAGGTAAATGTCCCCTGTGTTATCGTGCTGCAATGCAAGGACCAACAGGGTGTCCCACATCCCCCCTACGAAATGGCCCATCATCATCACAGGGCAGGACAACAGTTGGTATATCACATGGCATGGGTAGTCGACATCACACACATATGTTGTGCAGCATGGCACAGACAGTGAACACTCCGCATGCCATGCCATCCCAAGGGCAAGCATCACTATGCCATCTGTGTGATCCAAGCACCAAAACCACATCTTCAGTTGGCCTATCATCCATTCCACCACTGATCGTGTCTTCTTGTGTGCCTCATTGTATGCCTCCTCCACCTACCCCTGTGGCTCTAGGTATAGTGTTAGCAGGTATGGTCACAGAGGATATTCACTGTCACCTAGGATGGTAACATAAGGTGTTAATGTGTGTGTGGACAGGCCATCAGGCACTCCAATACCCCCTTATTGGTACATACCAAGTAACCAGCCATCCCCACTGCCCTGTTCAGCAAGACAGGCACCCAGGCAAGATTGGTCAAATATGTATGCATCGTGGCATGACCCTGGGTATTTTGTGCTCATGTTAGTGATGATGCCATCTGCATCACAGACAATCTGGCAGTTGATGCTGTGGAAACCCTTATGATTACAGTACACCTCCTCCTCCACTGGCAGGACCATAATCACAACATGGGTGCAGTCTATAGTACCAATCATGTTCGGCATGCCATGCATGCCATAGAACCCCTCCTTTGTGAGTCATATGGCTGGAGGTGTGATTGGAAATGCTATGTGCACCTGCATATTGAGTAGCAGGGCATCGATGACTTGATGCAAGGCACAGGACACAGATGATTAGATCACACATGTAACATCTCCTGCCACCATTTGGAAGGAGCCTGTAGCATAATGTGTCAGTACACACAGCACCTTGTTTTCCACAGACATTGCCCTGTAATGTCTGGTGCTGGGTGCTACGTGAATGCTTGCCATGTCACACAGGTGTGCGATGGCCACGTATTCCAACCAGAACTGCTGTATACAGAGAGAGCCTGTACGTGTAGTCGGGTGCAAAAAAAACCCATGCTTGTAGACATCTTCACTGCTGCTGGCCCTGTACCAGACCTTCATCCAGCAGGAAGGTGTTGAACAGTAGTCCCAGGCACATGGTGCAGCTATGGGCAATGTCACACTTGCATTGTGTGACAGATGGCCATTCAACTTGGCACTGTAGCCTGCATGGACCATCTGCCTGTCAGGATCTGCTTCATAGCCCTTTATGGGGGTGTTTCCTTTGCATGCCAGCAGGTGGCATGGCATGCTAAGGTGTAATTCATCAGGCAATGTCCATGAACACGTGCATCATGATGAAGCAACCATGGTCTGCAGCACCTCTGGGGCTGTTTGGGGATTACCCCTGGAAGTTCTGGAGGTGGGCAGCCCTTATGTACCAGGATGCCCAGGAAGGTGGCAACATCAGGTGTATCATGAAGCCAGTGGAGGTAGGTAGGTGGCTGCATGGTGGTGGCGTGAGGTCATTAACACTGCATGTGTTCACTGTCTCAAGGTCTGCCTCCTGTTGTGTCTCTGCAGGTATTCAGTGGGAGGCCTGACAACATCATTCTGGAGAGATGGGAGTTGGGCCCAGATGAGATGGCAACTGTGGTCTCCTGCCACCATAGGTGGCCCCAGCAGATCCCAGAGATTCTGTCCCTATGCATGGCAAGCAGGGACATCTACTATAAAGATGAGGTTGGGGAACTGTGGGTGGTGGCAGAGCAGTCAAAGGTGGGTGTTGCATTGCGTGTGTGTGGTATCTGTGTTGTAGTGTCACATGCTGGGTAGATCACTCACTGTCTACTTTTCCTGTGTCTTTTTGTCATTGCAGAGGTACACTGGCCCATGAGATGGTTAGTACTGGTGCTGAGGCCATACACAGACAGCATGCCACAGGCCTCCTTCAGTGACTCGGATGGTGGGGAGGACTAAGATTATGGGTCATGGGGGTGTGATACTTGTGATTTATAACCATTATTAAAATGTTATTTCAAGTTTCCCCTGTGTCCTTGCCTTTAATCCAGCTGGCACCACATGGCGTCCAGCTGGGTGGTGTTGTGGGAGCCATGAGGCACTTTGTGGCATGTGTGCTTGTGAATGGTCCATTGGCTGGCCTCATATGGGTGGTCTGGGGCTAGTTTGTGTGGTGCAGGGCATGCCGGTGCTGCTGTCCCCCTTGCTGTGTTGTTTGTTGACCACTGTGTAGCAGCAGTGTGCAGCCCTGACTTTGTTTCAGTTCTCCCCTACTGTACTGCATATTGGACTGTGCACTGTACTCCAGGGGTTTTAAGGCAGTCTTACCCCTGGTGTAGCATACCACATGTGAACCCACTAGCCTTCCTATTAAAGTGGCTATCGTGCATCCACATCCATGAGGGCTTGTTGCGCACTGCATTGCCCTGATCCTCCACCTGCACCATGCTGTGCTTCCGCACTCCTCTTCAGCTGTGGCAGGCGTGCACCACTGCGTGCCATATGTGCTTGCTGCCTGTGTGCGTCCTGCATGCCACACAGACATTGTGTGCTATGTGCTCCATCTGCATGGTCTGTGATGGCCATCCCCAGCTTCATGAATAGGGACCATAGTCTGTATCTGAATAATTCTTCCCACATTGTCTTTCCAAAATGTCCTTATAAAGAATAGAGTTTTTTAGAACCTATACTGAGAAAAAGTCTGAAACTGAACTGCCTAGATATTAATTTTGTTGACACGTCTGACATTCCACAAAAGAACAGCAATGATCAATGTGAAATTAAAAATTTTAAATGCTAATGAGGAGACAACCAAATATGATAATAAACTGATGGGACCAAGTTATAAATAACTTCATCCACAGTTTCAAAATGATACTGGAAATAGGTTATGCTGTTTGGAAATGGTGTAAATTGACTATCCCAAGCCTTTGCATCAGCTAGTGGTGTACCTTGTATTGGAGCAAAAACTTTTAATTGTATTTCATGGAACCTTCAGAGGGTTCATCAAATACTGATAGATATTGATTGGCTTCAGTTTGTTTCCATTTATTGGCTGATTATAGTTCAGGAGACTTGGCATCTGAACATGAGCACAGCCACCAGGAGAATGAGGTGGTTCAGACACGCTCAACATTTTGTGCCCTGCAATATGACCAATGACACTGACATCAGTGTGAAACGTTCAGAAGATCCATGTCCCACCAACCTTTTAGAAATGAAGCTCTCAGTCCATTTAAACAATTATCAAGCCATCAGTCATCCTGGTAAGAAATGCATGGAGTTTGGAAGATGTAGTTGAGGTCTAATTACCTATTTTAGATGGAATGAAGGAATTAAAGTTTTTGAGGTAATTACTTCCTTGGAAAACATGTTGGCCCTTCTCTTCTCAATTAATTAAAAAGTATTAATTTTATCTAACATATATAGTCCTCTGAGTTAATCTAAATGTTTTTCTTTTAATATATGGTCTGATTTAAGAAAGGAGTACATTAATTTCAATACCAGCTATATAAGAGTCAGTGTCAGTGTCAGTGGCTCAGTAGGTAGTACACTCGCCTCTGAGGTCGGGAGATCGGAAGGCTGTGGGTTCTATCCCCACACAAGGCACTTGGGTTAAATCACAGTACTGACACTGTAGTGCAGTATGAGGGAGGTGCTGCACTCCTGAGGTGCTGTCTTTCAGGTGAGTTGTTAAACCGAGGTCCCTTCTGCCTGTTCAGGTGGATGTTAAAGGTCCCATGCACATCTCAAAAAGATTAGGAGATTTTTTTAATTAAAATATAACATAAATCATATATATTCAATCTGTACAAAGTCAAACATGGTCAAGTATTATATTATGAAAATCAAAAGAGAAAAAAAGGATATACAATCAAAGAACTCAAACACTTATTCCCATTATATTTGAACCCAATTTGGCTACCAAAACCTTATGTGTAAACAAAAAAAAAATGGTAAAAAGAATTAATCAGTAAAAATAAATACTTCAGGTAAATTCAAGAATAATCAACATCCCTAACATCAACCATCACCCTCAAGCTATTCATGATGATTATTTATGAAATGAATCTTATTCCATTCAGAAAGTTTCTCCATATTTCTCCTGTTGCAATGGATAACAATAATCCTAAATTAGTTTCTGGGCATTATGACCTTAATATTAATGAGACAACCATTATATGCATGCCAATATGTCTGTCATTTAGTTTGTTCCATAATGTTAGATTCTTGTGAATGTAACAACCATAAATCAGTGATGATTATAGATAGCAATTCTACTACTGGAATATCTTATTGTTGGAGAACAAATCTGCATCTAGTAATCCATATCCCAACCAAAATCTGGCGCTGATATCTTTAACAGATTATCTTGCAACCCTCCATCACAAGGCTGATCAAATCCTTGTGTGGGACATGAACATGAACTGGCTCAGCGCCTCCTCCTCCACCACCCGAGACACCTTCGCGGCTATTGATCTGACACAACTCATTTCCCAACCCACTAGAGTAAACACTAAGAGAGGTACCAGCACTCTCCTAGATGTAATCATCACAAACCACCCCAAAAATATCCAGGATATCCAGGTCCTTCCTGATTCACTTAGTGACCACTCCCCTATCCTATTCCGCTGGGTTACCCCCACGCCCCAACTCAAAGCCCAATCCACACTCCGCAGGTGCCTCAAACCAGGTGGGCTAAAAAGCCTCAAACAATTTCTTGCCCAGATAAATTGGTCACCCATATACCATGCTCCTGACATAGATACTGCCCGTACCTTCTTTTCCCAAACCTTTAGCAAAGCCTGTGACCTTTTCACACCCCTCACAGGAGCCCGAACCAAAAAGCATAATGCACCATGGGCTACCCCTGCCCTACTACAACTGTTCAAGCACAGGGATAACCTATGGCACCATGCCACAGAGACAGGCCAGATGGCTGACAGACAGGCATACAATGCTGCATGAAACAAGTGCACCTGGGCTATCTATAAAGCAAAGGCCGACCACTACCAGGCCACGCTCACCTCCTCCTGGGGATGTGCACGAACATTCTGGGACAATGTTAAACAAATAAATGGGAGCGTGCGCTCCCCCTCCATCCCATATCACCATTGATGGCTCTACCTCTACTGACCCTGCCTGCATAGCCAGTTTCCTAAACACATCCTTCACGGACCTTAGCTCAGTCCTCCCAAGCAATTTCTTTGACCTACCCCCCTCCCTACCGTGCCCAGTCATCCAACGCCCTAGTTTCCACTTACGCAGGGCAACTGACCAGGAAGTCAGACCGCACCTGCTCAAAGCATTAAAGAGCAATAGTCCTGGCAGTGACTCCTTGGACTCCATCATTCTCCGTCGGGTGCTGGATCAGGTCCTTGCTCCGCTCACCACCCTTCTCAACAAATCCCTCTGCCTGGGGCAATACCCATCTGCATGGAAAACTGCCATAGTTACGCCCATACACAAAGGAGGTGACAGGTCCTCTGCCTGGAACTACCAACCTATCTCCATCCTCCCACCCCTCTCCAAAGCCCTAGAAAAACTGGTGGCCATGCAAATCACTGAGTACCTAACCAAATACAACATCCTCTGCCCAGAACAGCACGGCTTCTGTGCAGGGCACAGTATCGGCACTGCACTAATTGAGTTTTCAAACTTCATACACTCCTGCCTGGACACTGGCTCCCTAGCCGGGGCAGTGTTTGTTGACCTCTCAAAGGCCTTTGACACTGTCTCACACCCCCTCCTGCTGGATGCCCTCTGCCACAGTGGCTTCTCTACTGGGCCACTCTCCTGGTGCACTAGCTACCTAATTGACTGTTCCCAATGTGTCAAAATCAATGGGACACTTTCCAAAACCTGTCCCATCCACACAGGTGCTCCCCAAGGATCCATCCTGGGACCACTACTCTTCTCGCTCTACCTTAACACATTGCCCAGTGCATGCACTGGTAGAATTCTGCTGTATGCAGATGATGCCATCCTCTTTGTCACCCATCGCAACCCCATCTCCCTTCAGGACACCTTGCAACTATCCTTTAATGAAGCCGAAACCTGGTTTAAAGAGCACTGACTTATCATCAATACCAAAAAAACAAAAACAATGCTCTTTGCCCACCCCCAAACAAAGCCAGCAACTTTTCACTCCACATCCTCCACAGCTCCAAACAACCCCTTGAACAAGTCCGATCTTACAAGTACCTTGGGGTTTCCTTTGACTCAGCCCTCACCTACCACACCCATATTGATGCACTTGCTTATGCTACTAATGTGTGGTTAGGTATCCTCTACAGCTTTAAAAATTGCCCCCACCTTTTCCCTCCGACTAGCAGTTACATCCTCGATACTGTCCCTGGTGGACTATGGCCTACCTGTATACGATGTTGTTGACTCGACTGCCCTCAATAAAATCTGGCTCCTTATCATGAATAAGGCATGTAGGCTTATTACAGGGGCCCCAGGCTCACCCACATCGCCAGCTCTATGACAATGCAAAGCTGCTTAATCTAGATGAATGGCTACAATACCAAACCTGCCTCATAACAAAAAAAAACTCTTCTCCGGCTATCCCCTCCTGGGCTGACAGCCTCCATCTGCCAAGTCCAACCCTTGGTTTGTACTCGAACCTCTTGCAAGGCCACCCTTCTGATCCCAAGATCCAGGACCACCAATGGACAGAGGTCCTTCTGCTATAGAGCTCCATCCTAGTATAACGTGCTCCTTACCCCCATCTCTGACACCCTCACAATCTCCACCTTCAAAACTGCACTCTAAAACCAGCTATTTAATACACGTAGCTGCTCCTGTCTCTAGTTGAAGCATAGCCCACCATGCACTGACAAAGCTCGCTTGAGCGGCACCTCACCTCACCTCTCTCAACCTGTCCATTTTCCCATTGAACTATTATCACCATGCTGCTTCTGCATGTTCCCTCGTGCAAGAATGTGCCACTGTATCTAAGCTGGTTTCTCTCTGTACAAATGATTGTAACTACATGTTCACTCGTGCAAGAATGTGCTACTGTAACTAAGTTGGTTTTTCACTGTACAAATGACTGTAACTACATGTTTTTTTATTGCTAAAAGTTGTAACCGTATGATGTAACAAAGAGTCTGTAATGTATTTGTCCTCAATGTGATGAGGTACCTTTGGAAATGAGCCTCTGGCTCAAAGGTTATAAACTGATGTACAAATAAATAAATATTCAGTATAGGCAACATACCGTAACAATTCGCATAGTGCTAGTATTGTACTTATGCCGATTTGTTGGGAATATTCCATAATATAGGTTTTCTGGTTTAAGGAAAATAAAAAATATCAGTTTTCTGCTTTTGTTTCATTAGATCCCAAAAATCCAAAATGTAAGAACAAGAAAAGTACAGATGGTGCATTGTCTCAATTTGAGTGGTACAACCAGCTCAAGGACAATACCAGTCTTTTAATCCTTTGTGTTTCTGGTTGCATTTAGTGTTCATCTTACCGTGTGCCCCCAGACAAACTATATCCCATGTTCTCCTTGGAATTCTGTCATCTAAAAGTAAAGCTAATATACAATCCTGATGTGATTTAGAAAACTGAGAAAAAGGGTGTTCTATAAAGCAGCCTAACATGATATCAGTGTATAACACCTTTCTAGGGAATTTTAATACTGTGGTGTATGTAATATTCCATTTTTTCACATTATCAAACACTCCCTTCCAAACTAATAAAAGTCTAGGGAATCTTTTATTGTTGTATAAAAGGAGCTCTCTGTCCATTCTTTAAGCATTCTTGTTAGTGATAAGGTACTCTACTTTATCCATATCTGTTTGCCACATTTCATGATAGGAACTATATTAGCACATAAAAACATAGTGAAGAAAAATACTACGGGGCTTGGCATGTTTACACTCCCCTTCTTAAGTTCCATATATAACAGAATACGTTTGATAGGGTTTACCCTACTGCCCCAAAAACAGGAAAAAAAAATATCGTAATATACTAGTTTCTAATTTTTTTGGTAACAGAAAAACATAACTGAGAAACAAAAATACAGGGATTAGAAAACTTTTAATCCTGTATATCTGTTTGTGTTTAGACATTTGCCAGGAATTCCAGCGAGCTACTTTAGCTTTCCCTTTCGCTAAACAGTGTTCCCAATTAGATTAGGCCATGTCCCCTGGTCCAAAATGAACTCCAAAGATTTTACATGATGTTGTAAAAACTTGAATTCCAGCCACCTCTGCTTCTTGCTGTGTTCCTTTCTTGTATATTAAAACACTTACTTTTTGTTATATTCAGTTTAGCTCCTATTGTTGTGGTTAATGCTTTTAGTAAATTACATGCTTGCTGTAAAGACTGCCTATTATCCATTAAAAGGCATAAATCATCCTCATATGCATTGAGTTTCACTTCTGGCAGCTCTTTATAACGAATGCCTTTAATAAGAGGGGAGGTGGGTATGATAAGCACTAGGGAGTCTAAGGTTAAAATATAAAGTAATGGACTTAGAGGGCATCCCTGTCTCAGTCATCTTTCAATGGTACACTTGTTGCCCATCCAACCATTTTCATATGGTCTAGTATAGGCTAATGCATAGCACAATTGTGCTCAATGTATAAAATCAGGTGGTATGCCATAAGAAGTCATACAGTGCCATAAATATTCATGTGAGACTCCATCAAAACCTTTGGTCTGATCTAGGTTAATGGCACACCCCTTTAAATTGTTCTGAGAGCTCTTCTTTCCCCTAATCACTGTAATTGTTCCTAATAAAACTAGAGCATCAAACATTTTCCTACCAGGGACTGAGCTATATTGGCTAGGATGAATTAGATTGTCTAAAACCATTGATAATCTATTGCCCAATAATTTGGCACAAATTTTAAAATTATTATTTAGTAGAGTTATTGGATGCCAGTTATTAATATCCGAGGGTATACCTGATTTGTGAAGAAAAACCACAAGGCCCTCATACATTAGAGAGGGTAATCTATCATCCGTTAAAAGGGAATTTAAATAGAGAGTAATTCAGTTGGCATTAATTCCCATAATACTTTGTAAAGTTCCCCTGGTAACCCATCTGACTCTGAGGTTACATTGTTTTGTAAGGAATGTATCACAGTCTCCAATTCTAGGGATGTAAAAGGGGATATCAAATGAAGCATTTGAGATGGACTTAATTTTTGCAAATTTGCTGCTTGTATTAAATGCATCATGAAATTAGACTCTGGAATCAGTGTTCCAAAGGTATTGCCTATGTGAGATTCTAAGTAATTCATAATGCCCTCATTATCTGTAAACACCTCCCCCTGTGGTAAGCATAACTGAGCAAAATGTTTTTTGAAGACTCTATACTGAAAGTCTGCAAAGGGGTTGGTTTGCTCTTTCTTTCCCTGCATCCCAAAATGTTGTTTTTTCTATAAGACTTTAATTTGTCATATTGGTAAGAAATAATTTCTGACTTAACCAAATTTATTTAATCCAATAAGTTAATATTTTGCTCATTTTGTTGACAAATCAGCATCTCCAATCTGTCTCAAAAGTCCACATATTTCTGGTTAGCTGAGCTAGTTTTAGTGAAGGATTTCTGTTGATAAAAAGCAGTAAGGCACAGTTTCATATCTTTCCACCAAAAACTAGGCATGTCGTGCAAAACCATACTTGTTTTCCTATCCTTAACAATTTGTGCTAGTTCTAGCTTTACTAGGGCTACTAGTAAACTGGTGTTTAGTCTCCAGTAGCCATTGCCAGACTCTCTAGGTGGTGTCAATGAAACACTAATCCCAATGAGTGTGTGATCTGACGTTTCGACAGGAATATTAAAAGTAGAGTAGTGGAAGTGATTTTTGATAAAAATGAAATCTATCCTTGATGATAACACCCCTTTGTTGAATGCGGGTTTAATGGGTTGATCTGTTAAAGTATGTGCATCAGCTAAAGCAGTTTGAGTTAGCAGTATCTGTAAAAAAAAGATCTATCACAGTAAACCTTCTGTTGCACAAGGGATTTGCCTTGTGATTTTAAGTTGTTATTAAAATCCCCATCCATAAAAATCTGCCTACTAGTAAATAGTAGCAGTTGAACCTTAGTTAAAAGTTCAATCCTGGCAACTTTATTCTGGGGTCGATAAACATTTATCAGCCTACATGGCAATTCTTTAAACAGAACATCCAATAATAAAGCACTGCCTGGTTCTATTTTCAGGATTTTTGGACTATCACCTCTAGAGTAGTAAAACAAAACCTCACCCCACAACTTGCTTCTGTCCTGATAAACCAAAAAGATCTCCCCTAATACCAGTCTTTCTTGGCCAGTTGTAGTTCTTGTTCCTTATGCAGGCAGGTATCTGTAGAAAAAAAACATTAAACAATAACTGGTGCAATATTGCAAAAGTAGTAGTCCATTTAATAGCAGATTTAATGCAATTCACATTTAGGCTAGCTAGCCGCAATGGTGGAATATTATGCAATTTATTGTTGGGTTTTTTTTGCACTCAGTCTGGTTATTCTTTTCTTTCTGCCTGGGAGTTTGTTATGGAAGGGATTTGGTGTCTGTTGTTCTGTTGTTGATTCACTTTGAGTGGACTGGGAGGAGATATCAGAGTCTCCCTATTCCTCTCTATCTCCCCATGATAATAAGGCCTCATACCTGTTTTCCAATCATAAAGGTGGATTATTCATCTGAAACATCTCTTGTATGGGTTTAGCTTGTTCGTATCCCTGTTCTCTAGGGTATGTCTGTCAAGTGTTCATAATCTCTGTATCTGTTACTGGTGCCATCGGTAGGGGTAGGGAGGCATTTCCTCTAGCCCAGATGCTGTTGCTTGAACCACTTCAGGAGAGGGGGTTCAGTGTTTTCAGTTATAATGTTTTCTGTAGGGCCAAGACCTTCTGCAGTCTGTTCCAGGTTTTGAGGTGTGCTGTACCACCTCTTCAGCCGAAGATTTGTCAGGGAGGTCCTGTATGGGGGAAATAAGTGGCATAGGACTAGGTATCAATGTTAGCCTAAAATCTGACCTAGTAAAGGGTACATTCCCTGTGTTGTGTCCCCTGCTCCCTGCCTCAAAAGTGAGGCTTGTCTCACAGTTTCACTGTCAGTATGCCTGAAGGATTTCTTTTGCTATGTGTAAAAAATAGACTTGTTCTACTGTATCATCTGAATTATGAGCCACCCAGGGACAGGAACTGAAAGAGTGCTCATTGTCTCCACACAGATTGCACACAGAGGGGGCTGTACATTGGGTGGCAGTGTGGCCTAGATTACCACATTGAAAACATTCCATTTGGTCACAGTCTGTTTTTAAATGAGAGAGCGATCCACATTTGTAGCAACTCTTGGGTTGTCGCGGGTAGAAGTGCATACCCCTGTCTCTACCCAGGAAGAAACAACTAGGCAAATGTTGTATTTCTTGTTCAGTTTATTTCAATTGTATACAGAAGGTCCAACCTCTCATCCAAAATCTATTGTCCATGATTGGGTTGGGTCACCCATAGATGGTGCATCTTTTCTCTAGCCAAAATATAACATCGTTAATGTTAACCCCCTTGTTGCGAAATAATATAGTTACATACTTGATCATGGGTTTAGTGATTGGAATTGCCACAAAGTCTTTCCACAATTCAATATCTTTTACCACATAGTTATAGTCTCCAAAATTTATCTAATAATGCTGTTGTACAAAAGCTAATGCCATAACTACTATCTCCTGGGGAATGTATTAATGCGTATACTTCAGCAGGTGTAAACTTAAGGGATTCCTTTATCAGATGAGTCCCCACCCAAAGTTTGTCTGATGATAGTGGTGCCAAACACTTATATCTCAGGCAAACCACAAATCGGCATTTTGTCACCTCAACAGGTTTCCGAAACAGTCCTGCATAAGATTGTTTTGTTTCTGGGCATGGTCTCATGCACCTCGCTGTTCCCCCTCTAGTCCAGCATTATCATTACTCATAATACAAATCAAATATGTACCTGGTGTTTGAGTCTCCATAACCTCCTCTTTTCCCCCATTGTCAATAGAATGGTACGATACAGAAGAAGCAAAGGAGGGTTTCCTAGATAATTCGTCCATAAGGTCCGACTCAGCAGGGTACTCAGCATCTGGTGCAGTAGCCTTCTCCCTCGCCTCTCCATCACCCTGTGCAGCTGCAACAGCTGTATTCTCCATCAACTCTCTGTATTGTGGCTGTGCGGATACACTAACTTCTGGCACCACTATTAGTGTTATTGCTTCAGTTATTTCTGGTGTCCCTGGGATAGGAATTACTGGGTCAGGAACCCACTGATCATTTTCAAACACCCATCCTGCTTGTTGTAGTGTCATTTCCGGTGTCCAGTCTGATAGAGTGCCGCTGAACTCAGTACTGTCATCTGTATTCAGTGGCAGCTCTGGTTGAGTACCTGCTATGGGGCGGACCTTAAGTGTTATTCCAGTCACTATTTCAATAGGCAAGCGCTTATTTATTTCATTCAGCTGGCTTGCTGCTGACTGTTTCCTTTTTTTCTTTTCATCTAGTTTGGATTTACTTGCCAAATATTCCAGTTTCACAGCTGACATCAACTCAAGCAATTGAGCCTTTTTTTGTCCAATACTAGTTTTAAACATTCTTCTTCCATAAAAATGTCATTGTACATTGCTGTAGAGTGAGCCTCAGAAGGTGGAAAAACATCAAAATCATCTGTGGCATATATAGGTCTCTTGACTTTCATTCCGTCAGCAGTATCTTTTATTTCTTCCGTGTATTCAGGGCAATAAAAAACAGGCATTGTAATCTCTCCTGAGACAAAACCTTCCCCTACCATGACTAAATCCAGATGGGGATCCTCCATGCCTCCAGCAGAGAGACAGCACCCCCTGCAGGAAGAGTAGGGTAATTTTATTAAGAATTCAAATAAACATTACATCAGGTAAATAAATTCACAAACAGAAAAAAACAAAACAAATAGACCCATATCTTGCTTTTCTAAGCTCTATACAAAATAATAATAGAACAGACATAAAATTATTATCAAACACCTCTTTTAAATTTTCTTTTGGTTTTTACATGAGTAATAAGCCATATCCTAGAATTCAGAAATTATATCAATCCCATCCTGTATGTTTATAAAAAGACAGAAGAAAACGAAAAAAAATGCTTTCCTACTATTTAATTCCAACATATTACATTTTTCTTAAATTGTACACCTTCATTAAAGAATATTTATGTTTCTCCATAATGATCTAAACTGTTCAATCAATGTTCTCCTGCTATCTTCTTTCATAACCTAATAGCTGCTTCAATCTGGGCTATTACCACCTTAGGTTGGGAGTGTATTTGCTGGAGAACATATTGACATCTGTTTTGCCAAAAATAATATTTGCATATAGCAAAAATAACCCTTAGTGTGCTCTTGTTAAACCTCCCCCAAATACCAATAACATCTCCCAATATTAAAGTTTGATAAGTGATTCTACTTGAAAAAGGCCATTGCCATTTGTAAGCTAAAGAGTCCCATAATAATTTTACAACCACACAGTCAAAAAAGAAATGCTGTATGGTTTCATCAATCTGTACACAAGTTTGTTTGGGGCAATATCTATCCTGGATCATTTTATGTTTTAAGTTCACATGCACACTCAACCTTCCATGGCAACACAACCAGTTTACATGCCATATGTTTTGGGGCATTCTTTTATCCTTAGGGATTTGTAAAGCAAACTTCATTTTTGAAGGAGTACATTCTGGTAATATAAGTAAATTATCTGATATAAAGGGTATCTTCTGATACAGCTGTTTTCTTCCTAGTTATAGACTCACTGATTTCTTTAGTTTCCATTGTCTTAGTTTTTTAAAACAATCCACTGCATAGGATGGAATTTTTAGATTTTGTGCGATTTTTGGGGGTAAGTCAACCCATTTAGCCACAACCTCCCCTACAGCTCTTTCAACCCAAAATTCCTATGGGGCTCTTTTTCCCTTTTCCCACTCTGAAGTATGTTAAAATTAAAAAAAGGAATAAAAGAATGCTATGGGGTTAACCATCCCAAGTCCCCCTTTCTAGACAGGCAAGTATGTAATATCTCTTTTAAAGGGGTCAAGTCTGCTTCCCCATAACATTTGAAAGAAAGCACTGAGGAGCCATGTTTCTATGTGTATGGTGGGGGGCATATACACAGCTCAAATATACAAATATTGAATCAGAAATTTCTTTATTATCAATCCCCTTTTTTCTTTCCCAGTTTCCATGCCTTCCATATTCGAATCTTATGCTCACACACAACTAATCTTTCTTCCCAATTAAAAGAGGCCCCATCTGGCATATTAAGCCATACTCCAAGAATTTTCTGAGGCTCTCCTGTTGTGCTAATACCTTTTATTTCCTGCACCTTTTCTGACTCTGAATCTAAAGGTATAGATGTGCTTTTCTTTATATTTATTGTCCCTCCTGTTATGGCAGAAAAGTTCTGAAAGTCTGAATCACTCTTCTCCCTGCTTCTTTATTTTGAACAAATAAAACCACATCATCAGCATATGCTGATATTTTTTCAGGAGTTAAATAATTGTATGGGGCTAATCCTATAATCTGATTGTCCCATTTTATTTGTCTTGTGCCTTTAATCTGAGGAATACATTCACCTAGATATCCATTTATCTGGGGTTTAAAGCCAGCTTCTTTATATAGTTTAGAAATTCATTTAATGAACATGTGAGGTATCCCGTATTTCCCCATAACCTGAAATAAGAAGTGATGATTCCCTTTATCAAAGGCCTTGGCTTGATCTAGTGAAATCACATATCTCTTAATCCTTTGTACTCTTTTAGCCTCAAATATTTCTCTTAAGAGGTATAGGTTTTGCTGAATATTCCTACCTGGAATAGCACGTGTGTGAAGTGTCTTCTAGTTCCTGAGACTTTTTCTGTAATCTGATGCTTATTATTTTAATGAGTACCTTATAGTCCATGTTTAGAAGGCTAATGGGCCTCCAGTTGTCTAAAGAAAATATATCCCCTTTTTTATATACTTCAGGATAGCTATTACAAACTCATGACAGTTCTCAGTCTCTTGAAGTATATAATTGTATACCGTGGTTAGAAGTACACTAAGTTCTGTGGAAAATGTTTTGTTGAATTCATTTGTAAGCCCGTCTAATCCTGGGATGCCCTCCAATTTAAGATTTGTTATTACTGCTATTTCTTCCTGGAATATAGTTCAATCAGAGTGGAAGCATCCATATTTTTTAACTGGGGGGCCGGTGCTGTGAAAACCTCTTCCATAGAGTTATTCTGTGCAGCTTCATTTCCAAATTCCTTTTTTTAAATGCATCTGCACTATTTGTTGCATACCTGTAACTGACCTATCTATAATTCCATCTGGTTTGTACAGACCAGACATCATTGTAGTTTGTAATCTATTTTTACAAGCCAAAAAGGATCTACAGATGGATTTTTTGGTGTGCCAAAGTGCATTTCTAACTCTAATGATTTTGCCCTGTTATATTGGTAACAAAACATTTGTTTTTTTATTTATTTAATTTGTTTACTATATTGTGCAGGGTTGGTATCTGGAAAAGATATATGTTTATATAATTGATTTCTGTACACAAGGTAGTTCATGTACTCATCCTTTGCCTTTTGTTTCGCTAAATTTATAAATAACAGTTTCGAATCACTTTTTTTGCCTTTCCACCACTCCCACAAAGTGTCATATAAACATTGTACCGACAATCTAGCTGCTAGTAATAATCTAACCTGTTGAAGTATTCTTTCTTATTCTAGAATAGTACTATTTAACCTCCACATATTCTCTTGTGAGAAGAATTTAGGGGGTACAGATGGCATATTAAATATTCCTGTTAGCTTATGATGATCTGAGAATTCTGTTGGTTTCACTATTACCTTAACTAGGTCACAGTGTTCTGAGGAAAAGAGATCATCAATTCTTGTGTTATATATATGAGTATGATAAGTTGCCCTTTTGTCTGAATGTAACTGTCTATAAGCATCTGCTAAATCTGCATCTTTAATTAACGTTTTGAAAGCTAAGGAGTCACAATAATTTTTTTTCCCAACCTCATTCCTACAGGATATATCTATACAGCAATTAAAATCCCTTCCCCATATTATGTGTCTCCTAGTGCATAAGTAAGGCTTGATTAAGTTAAATAGTTCCACCCTAGCTGCTTTGGTTTGTGGGGCATATATGTTTATTATTCTATAACAAAAATCTCTGTTTCTACAATCAAGTATTAAAGCTCTACTTGGAGAGACATCAATAACTTCAGTGACTGAAAAAAAGGAAGATTTAAATGGAATTCCAAGGCCGTTTGCAGTCTTTTCCCCAACGGTCCAGTACGAGGGCCCCCAGGCCCAACCTCTCTGGACTTGCCTAATTTCAAATAGGGATTTTATTCTAGTCTCTTGTAAAAGGATAATAACTGTTTGTAATTTATCCATATTGTGAAAAAAGGCTATTTGTTTTCTGTAGTTTTTAAAACTACAGATATTTAGTGCTGTGATACTGATTTTAGCCATAAAGCCCTTGTTTATAAATTTGTTTTGGGCTGTTTAACCACTTCTTCTTGTGTGGCCATGTTTTTCCTTTTCTTCCCTCCCCTTTTTTCTTTCCTTTTCCTTTTTCTTTTTTGCTGTAGCATGGGGCCTATTGATAGCTCCTCATCATCTGTATGTTGTACAGAGGCCTCTGATTCTAAATATGACTCTTCCCCTCCCTCCTGCAGTAATGCATAAGCATTTTTGGTTTGCACCTCGCAAACTATTTGATGTTTTTTTGCTGTGGCTCTTGTGACTCTCCTAGTCTGGGTTTGATTCTCATTACTTGTTGGTGGTTCTACCTGATTTTGAGGACCCTGTAGATGTTGTTTCTCTGTCTGAGAAATATTAATTTCTGTGTCCTGAACTTCCATTCTCTCTTGTAATGGGCCCTCTCCCTCCTCAGATTGTTCAGTTTGGAAGCCCCTTCTTTCCTGATTGATAGTTGATTCATTCCCCTGATGGGATGTAGCTTCTCTCCTACTCTGCTTAACCAGAGCTGTTTGGACTAAATTTTCCAGATTCCACCCCTCATTCCTGTTTCTACTCGCCCAAGGGCACTAATGATAGACCTGTCTTTTCTCATCGCACAAAATGCATTGATAAACATTATCACAGTTCACACATGGATGACCATAACCCCCACATAGACTGCATTTTAAAAGATCACATGTGCTACTCAAGTGAGTGCATGCTCCACACTTGTAGTGGGCCCATGGTTGCCCACCATAAAAGCATACCCCCCGGTCTTTACCAAGGAAGAAACTGTTAGGAAGATGCACTATCTCTATGTTAACCTGAACAAGTTTGACTTTAAATTTCCAACCCCCAGTCCATAACCCTTCTGTGTCAATAACAGCCTCAGGAGGGGATGAAATAATACACCTAATTTGGAGCCAATGGTAGATGTCACTAACACTAGCCTAAACATTATGGTAACTGTCCAAATAGCTGGTTTGGTTAAGGGGATTACAAAAAAAGGGGTCCAGAGAGGGGTTTGTTTCAGTGAGCTCCATTTAGAATTTATCTAGCCTTGCATTTGTCTTGAAACATACATCAAATGTATCCTTGCCTGATATATGTATGAGAGCATCAATTTCAGCAGCTTGAAAATACATAGAATTCTTCAGTAACTGTCTTGCTATGTAATATCTATCTGGGTGTTCTGATAGGCCACCCCTGTATCTAATTCATACAACATTTCATCTAGGGGCCTGCTCCAGTTTACTTTTAAACAAATCTGATAGAGTAGGCCCTCTATTGGGAGCACCATCTGATTGAGACTTTTCACTGGAGGTCCCTTCCCTGGGTCATCAGTAGGCTGATTGGT
Organism: Neoceratodus forsteri; assembly: GCA_016271365.2. Taxonomy (NCBI): domain Eukaryota; kingdom Metazoa; phylum Chordata; order Ceratodontiformes; family Ceratodontidae; genus Neoceratodus; species Neoceratodus forsteri. Next base: position 952,454,400 of record CM028129.1, on the reverse strand, counting down.
ATGCTTTTTCCTACCTCCTGTAGCCCTTTCTAAAGGAGTCTGAGTTTTAGGAAGATTTTGTTTGTTATTTCTTGCAAAATCAGGTTCATTAATTAAGTCCTGTGCATCCCTTCCTAATGTTGCATTTTCATTTGAATTACCCTGCTGCCTATTATTTTGAAATACCACATTAGTTTCACCATTCTGCTCAATAATATTAGAAGTTTCACCATTCTCTATAATAGTCCCCAGTCCACAGATCCACTCTGACCATTAGTCTGTCTTTGTGAGTCCAGGAAATTGGTTTGATGTACCTTGTCTGAGCGCAAAAGTCCCGTTGCAGGCCTATGAGAGCATTTTAAAACTCTGTGTACATCTTCGTTCCACAAGTAGTCAGGAGCCCAACTGTCTGCTTGAGTCTGTTTCCATCTTGCACTTGCTAGTGCGTTTCCTACTGACCAGTTGTCCCCACTTGAAACACCAACAGATCTGAGCCCAAATTATTGTCACACCAACTGTGACATTGTTTCCACTTGTATGTGTGATTCCCTCTCCGATTCATCTCCCAGAAGCTGCTCCTGTGCCGTGTCAAAAGTCTTTCCTCCCTGCCTTAACAATACAGGGGGATTGTTTCCAGAAACATTTTTTTGCAATCTGTGCTGCTAGCCCACATGCTTGGGCCTCAGGTAACGTTTCTTTTTGTCCTCCTGGTGACTCCATGGTGGAAAGTTTTCCATTGCCAGTTGGTTTTAAAACCTTCTTCACATGACCATGAATTAAGTCTCCAGAATCACCCATTTGTTCAATCAATGCATTTCCTTGAGGCAGGATCTCCTGCATAATCTCCTTCACAACCTCACCCACCTCCATCTCAGTATGTACTGAGGCCTCCATCAGTGTGACCAAGGTTCCCCCTACTGGCTAGTAGGGAAATTTTTATTCAAGAAACCAAAAACAAATCATTACAAGAACATATACCTTAATCTTCATCCATTAACGCATACAAAAGTATTTCCAAATCATAAATTCAGATTCCAAATTCATCTTAATTACGTTCTTATCTGACCATTGTATTTTCTCATAATTTTTCCACATAACCTTCAAATATAACACATTCATTTTGATATATTATGTCAATTTCATCCTGAATTTTAAATAATAAATCCTGTAACGTACATACTTTGCTTTGTAAAACTTTTTGACACCTAATTTTCCAGATACACCAGAATCACATAAGCTGTGTGTTTATTAATATTTGCCCACTCTTCTGTTAGCTGCCAATGTATTAGAATATTGTAATCCATATTCGTAAACATCCTCATCCCCCAAAAAGAAGCCAAAATATCCCAAAAACTTTGAATAAATGTAAATTCAAAAAAAGATGTTCTATGCTTTCTTCTTATGGACCATACATAGTTTCTTAACACAGTCTCTCCTCTTTACTTTTATGTTTGTAATTTCCACTTACATTAAGATTGCCATGACTACATAGCCATACCGTCTCTCTCATTTTCTTTGGAATTCTTTTTTCTAAAGTAATCTCTAAAATGTTGCTTATACCAATACCTTCATTCGCCTAAAAAAATGGTTCTTCATAAAAAAGTGTTACCACTATTTCATTATACACCTGCTTTCTATTTTTCCTAAGAACTAAATATGTTGTTATACCCCACATCATCATGTATTTTCTACATACTTCCATGTACTGAGGTTTCATTGATTTCCCCTTTATATTTTCTTTAATCCCTATACTCCTCACTACTGTGTCCACCATTTTTGAGCAAATAGCCCCCATATACCCCTTCCCGTTTCATAAATGAAACCAAATTAGCATAAATAAAATTATTGTTGTACCATATTTAAACCTCCCTCCTTAACTGGTCCATACGTATGCCTCCTTTTTACAAGATTCAACCTAGAACCCCATAATAACTGAAAGAACACACCCAAGATTTTAGACTGCATTTTTAACAGTACTGGAAAAATATTAGCAATATGTAAAAATATAGGGATGATAAATGTTTCTAATAAGGATATTCTTTTTTCTTTAGTCACAGACCAGTTTTTCCACTTCTCTATTTTCCCACTTGCTATTTGAAATTGTGTTTCCCAGTTTCTTTCTGCTACCTCTTCACTCCCAAAACAAATCCCGAGAATTTCTATTTGTTCTTGACATATTCTCAGGCTACCTTTTTGCTCACAACTCACTGCTCCTATAGGATAAATCTTGCTTTTCTCCAGATCTATTTTAATCCCAGTATATTCATAATATCCTGCCAAGAATCCCAACATGTTCTCCCCTGATTCTTGAGTTTGTACTAGAATACACTATCATCCTCATATGCACAAGTTTTACATAATTGATTTCCCTCCCATGATATGCACTTAATTTCCTTATCATTTTCTATACACCTTAATATCGGGTCACCACATAATACGTATAGGAGCGGGCTCAATGGACAGACCTGCCTCACCCCATTTTTAATGTACATCAGGATTCCCAAATGCCAATTCACCATGGGACACACTTGAGCTTCAGTATACAATGCTTGTATTAATCCAACCAACTGATCTGGAATTCCATATCCATTTAGAACATTCCACATATATTTATGATTAACAGAATTAAAGACTGTCTCCTGATCTTTGAAATACAGGTACCCCTGTAATTCTTTTCTTTGTCTGGCATTCAAAATCTCCGTAATATATATCAAATTTTGTCTTACATTGCTTCCAGGAATTGAACATGTCTGTGTCTGTATAATTAATTTCTCAGCAAAATTCAACAATCTTTTATTTATATTTTTTGTCAAAACTTTGTAGTCTGATATCAATAAAGTGATTAGTTTCCAATTTTTAATATTTTACTTATTCCCTTTTTTATGAAAAAAAAAACCCTGTTACTCCTTGTCTCATACTTTCTGTTAGCTTACCCCCTCCCCAAATATCTCATTAAACAGTAAAGTTAACATTTTATCTATTTTATCTATATATTTCCTATAAAAGGCATTTGATATTCCATCAATTCCAGGGGCTGTATTCTGAGTTAAGGAGTGAAATGCCTCTCTGACTTCTGCTTCAGTAATTTTCTCTTTTAAAATTTCACTTTCCACCTTTTCTAAAGTGGCAATTTTGCTTTTCTTATTGTGCCCTTCTTTTCCTTCCCTTCCAGTTTCTGATATTTTCTTCTCATATGTTCTTGCACTATGTATTTAATCTTGCTTATATCTGACTGTCTATGCCCTTCCTTATCTATTAGTTCATTCATAACTCTGTTCTCTACTCTATCTTTATTACTATCAAATCGGTTAGTATGATACTTTTTCCCTTGTGTCCCACTCTTCTGCTCCATATATAATGTTTTTAATCTATTATACTGAAACTCCTTCATTTTCTCTTTGATCTGTTCAATACCTTCATTCTCATTTGTTTTGTATAAAACTTGATATGTCATTAAGTTATATAATTTCACCCTTAAACCTAAATATTTCATATAATTTGATCTTTCCTTTTTCTGTGATTCCTCTATTAAAAGTTGTTTTATATCATATTTGTGTTCTCCCACTACTTATTGTATGAATCATATAATTCTTTAACTGAATTCCTAGCCTCAAATAAATCTAGACTTTTTGTGTTGTATTCCTCATTCTCTAAACTGTCTAAATTCAATCTCTAAAACCATTTTCCAAAGTTAGGCTGTCCTCCTAAATTATCATCAATTTTTATATATTTAGAAACTAACCAAAAGTCTATCCTTGTAAATACACCTCCTCTGAAATATGTATGCTCCACTCTCTTCCCCTTCAGCTCATATGCTTTTTCCAACTCCATTTTTCCATGATTTCTTTAAGACAATTGGTGTCTGAAAAGACGTTCCCCATTTTTCTCCCCAATCTTCCTTACCCAACCCACAATTAAAATTCCCCCCATAATATCATTTTTGAGGTATGTATGTAAGATTCTGCTAGTTTCATTAACCTACTTCTATCCACCTTAGTTTGAGAATTATAAATAATTATTACTCTGATTTCTGTTTGTTTTATCTTGACATCCAAAATGAATATCCTACCTGGAACTAAATCTGTAATCTTCCTAATTTTAACTTCTTCAGTTGAAAACCCAATTCCCACCTCTGAACATCTTTCTTCCCCTATAGACCATATCAATGCACCCCACCTCCAATCCTTTTGTGCCAGGTTTACCTCCTCCAAGGTATGTAATCTGGTATCCTGCATAATAAATAACTCCGCTCTTAAACTATTCAAGATTCAAATGTTAACTGCTTTTTTAAATGCTGAATATGATTAACATTGACAGAAATGCATGTTAACTGATGCATGATACCTAAATAGCAGAAAAAAGAAAAACTAAAAAACAACATATTATTATCCTATGTCCTTGAATTTTTCCTTTTCTTTGACACTTGTGTGTCTGTAGTATTCCCACTTTCTGAATCTCTGTCCAAGACCTCAAAGTCTGAAGTTAAAGATTCCTCTTCAACAGTTGCCCAGTCTTTATCCTATATTGCAGCAAATCTATTAGATAAAATGATACATTCTCTGTCTTTTTTCACCATTTTGGCCCCTCTTTGTACCCAATGTCTCCCCCTTCTGGATCTTGTTATAATAGTAAAGTCTGTTTCTATTTTTTATCCATTTTTCTTTATTTCTTCCTCTTCTTTTTCCAGACTTTTTTTTTGAGCTACTGCTGTCTTTGCTTGTGGCTGCTCTTCTTGATTTTCATTCAAGAGCGTAGTGGGAAGGGGAGGGGAGGGGACACTTATGTTAAGTTCTTCATTAACACCACCCCTATTGGTTTCTAGAGGTCATGCATTTCTTGCTTCATAAATTATTTTGTCCTCCTTCCCTTTTTCCTTTGGAGCTTTTGCTAATACCACATCCTGCTCAGCCATCTCATTTTGATCCAAGCTATTATGTGTTGCCTAGGGACAATTTAAATAAAAATGACCCTCTTCTTCACGTAGGCTGCACCTGGGTTTATTTTTACATTCAGAGCCTTGATGTCCCAGAGACCCACAGAATCCACATTTTAATTGATTACAGGCATTATTTAGATGGCTCTTGTCCACACACTTATAACAAGCCTTAGGTTGGCCTGCATAGAAAACAACTCCATGATCTCTCCCCAGTTAAAAGCAGTTGGCCATATTTATTTATTTATTTATGAGTTTTACCAGGATGGCATACTGAGCAACATGCTTGATTCCAGATGCGACCTGGGGTCCGAGACCGAGTTTACAAACATGTCGATTTACAAGAAAAATTTTTTTCATACATAGTACAAAAATGGAACGACAAGCATCGTATTTCCACATTTAGTGAAATGGTTACAGACAGAGGTAATACATACATAGTGTAGAGAAAATTGGAGGGTGGTCAACTTGGGAGCAATTATTTACACCATAGGTGTAGGGCTGAATTAATTGAAACAGGAGCAGCTGGAGGAGAAATGCCCTCAGAGTAGGTGATTTCATTAGTAGGGGTTTGGAGCATGTCTTATGGGGGCAGGTAGGGCATTCCAGATTTGAGAGATTCAGTAGTTGAAAGCAGCCTGGCCTTTTTTAGTGCACATGAACGGGATGTGCAGCAGCCTAGGGTCTGTGCTCCTGAGGGAGTATGCAGGTGGAGGTTGTTAGGAGAGGGTAGAGGACAGGCAGGGTGGGAGGGAGCGGGACCAATATTTGGCTGCGAACCTGGCACAGTTTGTTAGTCTACAGTCATGGAGAGATGGCAGGGTTAGAGAGGTGTTAAGGTTGCAGTGGTGTGTAGAATGTTGGCAATCAAGGATAAAGTGACAGAAAGAGTGGAACAGGGTGTCGAGGCTGGCCAGGGCAGATGCAAGGGCTGTGGTGTATACTATATCTCCATAGTCGAGAACGGGCAGAATCATTTTTTGGACAATGGCTTGCCTAGTCTGTGTGGAGAGGCAGCTTTTGTTTCGGTATAGAGTGTCGAGCTTTGGGAAGAGCTTCTTGTGCAAGAATTCGATGTGGGAGGAGAAGTCTAGGTGTTGGTCAAGCCAGACACCTAAATACCTGTAGCTAGAGCAATTCTCCGAGGAGGCCCTTCCAGAGTTTTAAAAGTGGTGCAGGGGGATTGATGGGAGAGTCTTTGTTGGGAGCCAAAAGTTTGGGATACAGTTTTTTTAGAGTTTAGGAATAACTGGTTGGACCTAAACCAGTGCTGGATGGTGTAGAAATCTTCTTGGAGGAGGGTAGCTATGCTAGATGTTGTAGGGCCAGAAGCATAAAGGACAGTGTCATCCATGTACATCTGTATAGATGAATGTTTGCAGGTAGATGGGTGGTCATTTAGAAAAGTGGAGAAGAGTAGGGGACCTAGGACAGATCCTTGGGGGACGCTGGATGAGACTGGTAGTGGGTTTGAGGTGTGTGAGGCAAGTTTGACAGCTTGGGTCCTGCCCACTAGGTAGTCTTGGAACCAATTTGTGGCTGGTTTAGAAAGCCCTGTGTCTGTGAGTTTGGAGAGGAGTAGGGAGTGGGAGACGGTATCAAAAGCCTTTGCTAGGTCGATAAAGATGGCTGTGGTGATGTGTCCTTTGTCCATATCCATGAGAATGTGGCCGGTGACACATAACAGGGATGTGATGGTGGAGTGGGATTTATGGAAGCCCGATTGGAATGGAGTGAAGAAAGAGGATCCTTCCATGTAAGGAGTGAGTTAGGACAGGACCAAACGTTCCTCTAATTTGGCCAGTATAGGGAGTAGGGAGATGGGTCTGTAATTTCCTGTGGAGGATGGATCACCCCCTTTTGGCTAGTGGGATAATGGTGGCCTGCTTCCAGGCAGTAGGGGGTTTGCCTAGAGAGAAAAAGAGGTTAAAAAGGGCGGCTATAGGAGCAGCTATGACTGGGGCAGATAAGAAGAGCATCTTTGCGTCCATGGATGTTGGGCATTTGCCTTTGTTAGGGTTCAGGGCCCATAAAGATTGGAAGACTTCTGCTTCGGTTACTGGATGGAAAGAGAACAGCAGGACAGGGCGGGCAGGTTTGGGGCATGAGCGAAGGGGGTCGAGAGGGAGTATAGCGGAGGAGGACAGGAGTTTTCTGCGCAGACTGGAGATGTGGGTGTTTAAAGTTTCAACTACGTCGATGAGATCAGAGATGAGGGAGCCCTGGACAGATAGTGTGGGGGGTAGGGGTTGAGTGGACGGGGGATATAAGGGATTTTAGTGATTTCCAGAAATCAGTTGGATGATTTATGTTTTTGTTAAAAGCCGAGAGGAAGTAGTTTTTTTTGGCTTGGCAGATGGAGTTTGTGCAGGTGTTTCATAGGGATCTGTATGTAGTGAGGTGCTCCTGAGTGCCCAGCTTCTTGAAGGCTTTCCAGACGTGGTCCCTTGTGTGGCATAATTTGATTATATCTGCCGAGATCCATGGGAGGTGTGTGCCTCTAACTCTTTTCTTACATGAGGGGCATGTTTGTCCCAGACTTTTAGGAAGCTGGTTTTGAAAACCTCAAAGGCGGTGTCAGTGGAGGATGTTTTTGAGACAAAGGACCAGTTTGTGCGTCCTAGGTCCAGCAAGAGAGATGCTAGGTTGAGGGAGCTGTAGGACCTGGTATATAGTGTTTTTGGGGGGGCAGTGGGGCTGTGCACCTTCCTGATCAAGTAAATCATGTTATTATCACTTATGGAATCGGGTAATAGGCCAGCGCTTAGGATCCTGTGGAGGTGGGAGGTAAGAGCCCAATCCAGTAAAGAGTGATTTTGAGACTTATGGTTTAGTCTGGTGGGATCGGCAATGAGTTGGGTTAGGTTTAGGGCCTTAATTTTGGTCTTTAGGTGGGCTTTGTCAGGCCCTAACCAGTTTGTATTAAAATCACCGGTGGTGTGGAGCTCTTCCCCCTCAGTTAGGGTCTGTAGGGAGATTAAGTGGGAGAGGATGTCCTTGGGGAGTGTACGGGGGGGCAGTACGAGCCTACCAAGTATATGGGGGTGGAGCATGGGAGTGTGAGTTTTATGAGTATGGAATCTATGTGTCCAGGAAATGAGGGGATGCCCACTTTAGTGAACTGGCAACTGTTGGCGATATACATAGCTGTGCCTCGTCCTCTCTTTTTTCCAGGCCGGTCATGTCTAATTATTGTGTACCCTGGTATGGATACTTCAGCATCTGTGTGGTGAGGTTTTAGCCAAGTTTCGGATAAGACAAATAGGTCTGGGCACAGTGTTAGAGCAGTTTGTTGCAGCAGCGAGATTTTAGATAGCAAACTGCAAGTGTTTAGGTGCAGGATACTGATGCATTTTGGAAAAGAGAAAGGGGGGTGGGAATTTGTATTTGGGGTGGTTGGGCCAGGGTTTGCCTCTATGTCACCAGCCAGGAGCAAAAGTAGGCAGATAATATGTTTTAGCTTTGACCGGAGGGGGTTTGGGCTGGTTGGGGTGGTACAAGAAGAGGGGGGAATGGGGGGTAGCGGCTGGTAGGGGTGTGTAAGGCCAGGAGTCCCAGGTGAAAAGAGGGAGGAAGGATAGTGGCACTAATGTGCCCGTAATAGCTGGGACCCAAGTCCTGAGCAGGCAAGTGTGAGTTTGCAGTGTAGTATGGGTGAAGAGTTTGCCTTGGGGGCAGTGATGGTGGTGGTTCACGGCTTGGGAGGGTGGCAGGGGGCAAAGAGGATAGAGAGGCCAGGGAGAGGAGAAATAGAGCTGTGGGCAGCAGCATTTTGGACTGAATCTTGTGATTCAGAGGCTGAGAATTTGTTATTTGAGCCCTCTGGTGGCAGTAGCTGATAAGCTGCAAATGGGAAAATAGGCTGATAGGTATTTAGAGTCATGTGACTACACCTTCTGTTTGTTTTAACATAACTTTATACTTCCATCCCCCTGTCCATAAACACTCATTGCCCAAAATCAGCTCTGGGGGGCCATGAATCACACATCTTTGCCATAACCAGAAAGAAATATCAGATACATTCACCCCCTCATTTATGAATAATAGTGTTACAATCTGGAATACAGGTTTTGTCACAGGAATTGCATAGAAATTAGACCATTGTGGTGTTCTTTTAATCTGATGAAACACTTTCCAAAACCTGTCTAGGCCTCCAGGATGTTTGAAGCTAATATCATACTCAAGGCTTCCTGGAACATGAATTAATGTGTATATTTCATATCGGTACAATTTCATGCAATTTTTCAAAAGTCCTCTGCCAATGTATAAGGGTCTGTTCATGAGAAAGGGTTACCACTGTACAATATAGTTGTATCACTGATTTAAAATCTTACCAAAATAGCTACTGCAAATATAATATGCGTTTTCAATAGATGGTCATCTCAAGAGATACCTGACATAGTTTCAAAGTTTTAACTTCAGTCCTTTTTTTTTAGATGACATCTATGAAAATGCACATATTTGCAGCAGCAAATTGTGACATGCAAGATAAGAATATGTTGTGTGTGTGATATCCTGCATATGCCTTGCCTGTTGTTAATAAAAATCATTTAAAAAAAATGGTGTGGTGTGTCTCTTTTTTAAGTTTACATACTTTCTCCCTGATTTCCACATTGGCTGTTATAAACTTTCCTGTACAAATTGCCATGGTGCAGGCAACACCCAGTGTCCTGTGTAAGGTTAAAGTTAAAATGCCCCACAAATGTTTTGCTCCTGAGTTTCTGTCCTAGGAATTCCCCCTGGTGCTATCAAAAGGTTCCTAGGTAAGTGGCTGTCAATCATTTCATACAATCCCACGCTCTCCCTTTGATTGTGGTGAGATTTAACCCCAGGTCTCCATTTCGTGTCTCCATTCCCCGTATGTGAGTGCACCACTACGCGACCTGACCCATTCACAGCAGTACCATGTCGTGATGTAAGGGGACATCAGCAGTACGCAGGTTCTGATGAGCCATAAAAGCCTGTGTACTGCTTAGCTGAGTCCCCTTTGCTCACGATTCCTTGGTGTGTTTGGAGAGCTGTGTCCACCTCCAAGTACCCTGTTGACTGTGCCATGCCATACTTCGGACCACGCTGTGTGTTGCACCACTGGCTGTTTGCTGCGCCACTTGAGATAAGGAGGTAAGGATATTTGCACCGGCAGCCGCCACTGAGGAGGATAATTTGTTTTGATGCCTGCATTTGTACTAAAAATGAACATTGTGTGAGCCAAAGGGGAGCCAACTTACCCCCCCATGTAGCAACAGCATAGGGACACAACGATTAAGCCCAGAGGAAGATGCCATGATGCAAAGTAAGCAAAAGCAAATGATTTGTCGAGAGGGGCACACCAAATCAATTTTTTGTGTATTTTTGGGGGTGTGATGTGAACCCTAAGGGAGTCTCTCAGAAGGGCTGCAGACAGTTTCTGTTTTGTGATTCTTGTGGTTAAATGGATTGAAAGTCTGGCTGGATGCACGTGCCCATTATTGCAAATGTCCATTGGTGCTTTTTTTTAATAATATGCTGCCTCTGCCTTATGTTGTGTGGACCACTATCTTTTGGGATGAAAACTGTAAACTGGATAATATGTGAGTTGTTTTACAGTTGCAGCCAATTGTCCAGGTATGTACTTGTGTTTATTATTTGTAAAAATCAAGATGAGGCAGGCAATGTTTTTTTACAGGTGTGTTTGTTTTAATTTTTGTTTTGAGGATGGTGATCACCAAGCTGTTTGACCTTCTGAAGAATGCTTGCTTTGTTTGGTGGGTGGTGGATAAGCACACCTGTAAATATGAATTGTCCTGATTATTACTGTGCAGGATTATGAATCATAATTTATGATTGATGACTGTTCTGTTTTATTAATGCTTAAATTTGTAATTGCTGCCATTATGTCTTAAAATGAGATCTGTGGTTTAGGGTAGGGGGCCAGGTGATGTATTTTTCCGGGCCTGCTTAAGGCTCGACCATCTTGAGTGCCATGTGCAGGGGTGAAGGGTGTAGGCCGAGAAGAATGCCTGGAAAGATGCATCAGCTGGGGCTGGTGTTTTATTCAATGCTTTGCCTCATTCCTGTGGAATTTTGTGATCTGCCATGTGTTAAAATATGTTTTTTTGTTTTGTTTTTTTGTGTAGGTCTTTTAATGTAAGATGCTGATGGATTGCATGTGCAGACAGCGTTTGATTCTGGGTGTTGTTGTCCACAGAGGCTCACGCAGCCATCTTGAGTGCTGTGCTTTCTTGGCTCATGGGTGATGGATGAGCACACCTGGAAAGACGCTATGCTGAATTGTGACTACTGCCTTTTTGTTTAATGTCAAGTCTTGTGGCTGGTGATGGTGACCAGAAGATGCATTTTTCCAGGCCTGCTTAAGGCTCGGCCATTTTGAGCACCATGCTTTCTTGGTTTGGTGAAGGGTGTAGGCGGAGAAACATGCCTGGAAAGATGCATCAGCTGCAGCTGGTGTGTTGCAATGACACATTATTTGTGCTGAATTTTGTGATTACTGCCTGTTTGGTTTAAAGTGAGACCTGTGGTTAGGAGTGGGATCCAGATGATGCATTTTTTCTAGCCTGCGCTTAAGGCTCAGCCATTTTAAGCACCATGCTTTCTTTGTTTGGGGAGGTAGGGGGGTAGGTGTAAGGATGTGGGCCGAGAAGCACACCAGGAAAGATGCATCATCTATAAGTGCTATGTTGAAATGTGCAGTTTTTTTTTTATTATTTTAAAGTGAGATGCTGAGGAGCTGCATGTACAGGCAGCATTGGTTTCCAGGTGTGCTTGTCCACAGAGGCTCACTGGGCCATCTTGAGGGTCATGCTTTCTTGGTGCAGTGGGTGGTGGATAAACACACCTGGAAAGACACTGTGTCTGGATTATTATTGTGCTGAATTGTGACTGCTGCCTTTTTGTTTAATGTCAAGACTTGTGGCTTGGGGGGGGTGACCAGGAGATGCATTTTTCCAGACCTGCTTAAGGCATGGCCAGCTTGAGTGCCATGTGCTTTCTTGGTTTGGGTGGGCGGGGGGTTGGTGGAAAGGTGTAGGCCGAGAAGCATGCCTGGAAAGATGCATCAGCTGGACCTGGTGTTTTATGCAATGTTTTGTCATATTGTTGCTGAATTCTGTGATTGAAATGTGTTAAAATGTGGTACTTTTTAATTTTTTTAAGTGAGATGCTGTGGCGTTGCATGTGTAGGCAGCGTTTGTTTCCAGATGTGCTTGCCCAGAGAGGCTCACTCAGCCATCTTGAGGGGGCGCTTTCTTGGCTCAGTGAGTGGTGAATGAGCACACCTGAAAAGACGCTGTGTCTGGATTATAATTGTGCTGAATTGTGATTGCTGTCTTTTCATTTAATGTCAGTGCTTGTGGCTGGGGGGGACCAGGAGATGCATTTTTCCAGGCCTGCTTATGGCTCGGCCATCTTGAGTGCCATGTGCTTTCTTGGTTTAGGAGGAGGGGTTAGTTGGTGGAAAGGAGTAGGCCACGAAGCATGCCTGGAAAGATGCGTCAGCTGGAGCTGGCATGTTGAAATTACGCTTTGTCTTTATTTGTGCTGAATTTTGTGATTGCTGCCTGTTTGGTTTGAAGAAAGACCTGTGGTTAGTAGTGGGATCCAGATGATGCATTTTTCCAGGCCCACTTAAGGCTCGGCCATTTTGAGCACCATGCTTTCTTTGTTTGGGGAGGTAGGGGGGGTTGGTGTAAGGATGTGGGCTGAGAAGCACATCAGGAAAGATGCATCATCTATAAGTGCTATGTTGAAATGTGCAGGTTTCTTTTTTATTATTTTAAAGTGAGACGCTGAGGAGTTGCATGTACAGGTAACGTTTGTTTCCAGGTGTGCTTGTCCACAGATGCTCTCTCTGCCATCTTGAGCACCATTCTTGGCTCGGTGGGTGGTGGATACTCGCACCTGGAAAGATGCTTTGCCATAACTACTATGCTTAATTTTGTGATTGCAGCCTTATTGTTTAAAGTGATACCCGTTGTTTGGTAGGGGGCAGCAGGTGATGCTTTTGTCCAGGCCTGCTTTAGGCTAGGCCATCTTGAGCAACATGCTTTCTTGATTTGGGGAAGAGTAGGTTGGTGGAAGGATGTAAGCCAAGAAGCACGCCTGGAAAGATGCATCATCTGGACTTGGTGTTTTATGCAACTTTTTGTTGTATTCTTGCTGAATTCTGTGATTGATAAAATGTGGTAAAATGCTACTTTTTAATTATTTTGTGATTGCTGTTTTTTTTTGTTTAAAATGAGACCTTTGCATCCCTAGAGCACCATGGCAGCTCCCCCCGCTAATCACTGACCCCACATTGCTGTCCCCAAGTAACTTGACGTATCTATTCTTCAGACACTCATGCCATCTCCCCACCTCAGCCGACACTCTGAGACTCTCCATTTTGTTTTCAAGCAAATGCGGGCCTTCATTTTATTTGCAGGCAAGTGCAGATGGGCCTCCATTTTGTTTGCAGGCAAGTGCAGGCAGGCCTCCGTTTTGTTTGCAGACAAGTGCAGGTGGGCCTCCATTTTGTTTGCAGGCAAGTGCAGGTGGGCCTCCATTTTGTTTGCAGGCAAGTGCAGGCAGGCCTCCATTTTGTTTGCAGGCAAGTGCAGGAGTGCCTCCATTTTATTTGCAAGGAATGTGGAGGTGTCCTTTTGTTTGCAAGGAAAGTGTGGGTGTGCTTCCGTTTTGTTTGCAAGGAAAGTGCGGGCAGACTTCCATTTTGTTTGCAGGCAAGTGCAGGTGGGCCTCCATTTTGTTTGCAAAGGAAAGTGTGAGTGTGCTTCCATTTTGTTTGCAAGGAAAATGCGGGCAGGCTTCCATTTTGTTTGCAAATAAGTGCAGGTGGTCCTCCATTTTGTTTGCAGGCAAGTACAGACGGGTTTCCATTTTGTTTGCAGGCAAGTGCAGGCGGGCCTTCATTTTGTTTGCAGGCAAGTGCGGGCGGTCCTCCATTTTGTTTGCAGGTAAGTGCAGGCGAGCCTCCATTTTGTTTACTGCTGTACTCTACCTTGTGCAACGTTACCATGTGTGCTGCTCTTCTCTACCTCGTGCGGCGTCACCATGTGTGCTGCTCTACTCTACCTCGTGCAGCATCACCATGTGTGCTGCTCTACTCTACCTCATGCGGCGTCACCATGTGTGCTGCTCTACTGTACCTCGTAAGGTGTCACCAAGTGTGCTGTTCTACTGTACTCTACCTCGTGCAGTGTCACCATGTGTGCTGCTCTGCTCTACTCTACCTCATGCAGCGTCACCATGTGTGCTGCTCTACTCTACCTCATGCGGCATCACCATGTGTGCTGCTGTACTCTACCTTGTGCTGCTTCACCGTGTGTGCTGAAACATAGAAACATAGACTTTGATGGCAGAAGAGGACCACTTGGTCCACCCAGTCTGCCCATTTTCCTACCTACTGGATAAGCTGCAGATTCTAGTTAACCAACAGCCTATTCCTGCAACCCACCACTATAATTGCCTTGTGTCTGTCCCATGCATGTTTGAATTCCCCCACTGTTTTAGACCCAATGACCTCCTCAGGAAGGCTGTTCCATGTATCCACCACTCTCTCCGTGAAAAAAAATTTCCTCACATTACCCCTGAGCCGTCCCCCCTCTATCTTTAAATTGTGCCCCCTTGTTCTTACACATTTCTTTTTCTGAAAGATGCTACCCTCCTGGACTTTGTTGATTCCCTTGAGATACTTGAACATTTCTATCATGTCCCCCTGTCCCTCCTTTCATCAAGAGTATACATATTAAGCTCTCTCAGTCTCTATATGGTTTCTGCTGCAGACCCTGCACCATTTTAGTTGGCCTCCTCTGGACTGCTTCCATCCTGTCTATGTCCTTGCGTAGATGAGGTCTCCAAAACTGCACACAGTACTCCAGATGGGGTCTCACCAACTGTCTGTATAGAGGGATAACCACTTCCCTTTTTCTACTTGTGATGCCCCTTCCTATGCATCCCAGTATCCCCCTGGCTCTCTTACCGACTTTTCACATTGCTTACCCACCTTTAGGTCATCTGATATGACTACCCCAGGTTCCTTTCTATTTTGTTGTTGTTAGTACCTCCCCTGCTATTGTGTACTCTTCTCCTGGGTTTGTTTCCCAGGTGCATTACTTTGCACTTTTGCATTGAATCTAAGTTGCCATATGTCTGACCATTCCTCCAACCTTGCCAAGTCCCTTCTCATCTTTTCTACCCCCCTTGTGTATCAACTCTGTTACAGATCTTTGTGTCATCTGCAAAGAGGCATACCTTTCCCTCCAGACCCTCCTCAATGTCACCTATAAAGATGTTAAAGAGGACTGGACCCAGTACTGAGCCCTGAGGTACTCCACTAGTAACCCCCCTTTCTTTGGAATGTGTTCCATTCACTATTACCTTCTGTGTCTTGTTGTGCAGCCAGTTTGCTACCCAGGCTACCACCCTGGGACCCACTCTCAGGCCGGCTAACTTGATTATTAATCATTTGTGTGGGACTGTGTCAAATGCCTTGCTAAAGTCTAGGTAGGCCATATCCACAGCCCCCCCCGGTCTATTACTTTGGTCACCCAGTCAAAGAAATCAATTAGATTCATCTGACGTGACCTTTCTGCTGTAAATCCATGCTGCTTTGGGTCCTGTGACCTTCTAGCCTCTAGGTACTCAACAATTCTTTCTTTCAGAAGTGATTCCATCATTGTCCCTACCACTGAGGTCAAACTTACAGGTCTGTAGTTTCCTGCTTCTGCCTTGCTCCCACTTTTGTGAAGGGGAATCACATCTGCCCTCCTCCAGTCCTCAGGTACCACCCCATCCTGCCATGATTTGTTAAAAAGTGTGGTCAGTGGTGTCACTTGGTCCTCCCTTAGTTCTTTTAGGATTCTGGGGTGAATCCCATCAGGCCCCATTGCTTTGTCCACCTTGAGTTTTAGGAGTTCTTTCAGGACTCTTTCTTCTGTGAATGGACTGATGTCAACCCCCCTACCCAAAGTGTTTCTATTGTCTGGTTTAGGTAACTCCTCCTCATCTTCTTTTGTGAATATTGAGCAAAAGTATTCATTCAGTATCTCTGCCTTTTCACTGTCTCCCTCTGTCCACCTCCACTCTCCTTTATTAATCTTCATTATCCCTGCCTTAACCTTTATATGCTCCCTAATGTACCTATAAGAGGTTTTATCCCCCTTCTTAACTGAGTTGGCTATTTTTTCCTTGGTTTGGGCCTTTGCTAGTCTGACTGCCTTCCCCACTTCTTTCTGCTTTAATTGATACAGTTACCTGTCGTGCTTCTTCTGTGATTCCTTATACTTTTTGAAGGCAGCATTTTTCTCCTTAACCTTCCCTGCCACCTCTTTTGAGAACCATAAAGTTTTTTTACTCCGCTTTGTTTTCTTTATTTGTTTCACACAAAGGCTTGTTGCCTCTATGATGGCAGTTTTGATTTTTCTCCATTGTTCTTCCACCCCTCCTTTTTGGTCATTTGCTAGTGCATTCTTCAGGTATTCACCCATTTTGCCAAAGTCAGCCCTTCTAAAGTCCAGTATCCTTGTTTTTGTATGGCTTATCTCCATGGTTACGCTCACTGTGAAGCACACTGTGCAGTGGTCACTTGTTCCCAGATGTCTACTGACTTCTAAATTTGTGATCCTCTCTCCATTTGAGAGCACCAGGTCTAGTATTGCTCCCTCCCGAGTGGGTTCCAACACTAGCTGTCTAAGGCCTGCCCTCTGCAGGGCATCAAGAATGACCCTGCTCTTGGATGTGGCTGCAGTACATGTTATCCAGTTAACATCTGGCATATTCAGGTCCCCCATCAACAGTATCTCCCCTTTTTCAGCCATTTTGAGAATGTCCAATATCATTTTGTTGTCCATTTCCTCCCCTTGAGACGGGGGTCTGTATACAACCCCTGTGTGGATTTTTATGCCGTTCCCTGTCTCCAAGGTGACCCAGAGTGCCTCTTGTCCTCCCCCTTTACTTTTTAGTTCTGTAGCTTTGATCCCTTCCCTTATGTATAGAGCTACTCCACCTCCTCTTTTACCTTCCCTGTCCCTTCTGTAGATTGTGTACCCTGGTATGTTGACATCCCAGTCATGGTTCTCGGTGTACCATGTTTCTGTGACTGCCACAATATCCAATTGTTCATCTTCCATCAGGGCTACTAGCTCAGGAAGCTTGTTTGCCAGACTACGGGCATTGGTACTCATTGCCCTCCATTTAATGTTGGCTTTATCCTTTTTCCCCATCCCTGCTCTTATTGCCCTTGTCTATTTTTCCATTTACCCCTGTCCTGCCCTGTGTTGAGCTCTGTACCTCAGTGTTTACCTTATTAACTGCCATTTTTTGTGGGGGGGGGGCTTGAAATGTCCTGCCTTTTATCAGCTCCTCCCCCCTTGGCTAGTTAAAAAGCTTGCTAAGGAATCATTTAAACCTGTCACCTAGGAGCTTGGTTCCCTTCGTGGACAGATGCAGACCAACATGCCAGTATAGACCTTTATCTCTCCAGGTGGACCCCCAGTCCCCAATGAAGCCAAAGCCCTGTGCACTGCACCAGTTTTGCAACCATTCATTAAACTGCATGATGTGCAGTACCCTAGCCTCACTCCTGCCATGGACTGGTAGCACCTCTGAGAAGGTTGCTGTGCATGCTACCCATTTGAGGCCCCTCCCCAACTCCACAAATTCATTCTGCACTGCACTGATCCCATGCCTAGCTATGTCATTTGTCCCGAGGTGGACTATGATATCTAGTTCCCTCTCCTGTGATGCTGCTTCTGCAATCCTGAAGATTTGCTTCCTGTCCCTCCAAGCCATGGCACCAGGCAGGCACCTTACTTCCTTTTCCTCTCCCCCTAACAACTGAGTCCCCTATCAGAAGCTGTTTCCTTCCCCTGTGGTGTAACTTACCACCCTTTTGTGGGTCTCCCTTGTGGATGTCCTCAGCATTCTTCTGGGTCTCCACTGAGGGTGCCATCATAGAGGAACCTTGCTCTGCCAGAATGGCATATGATTTGTGTAGAGGTACAACTAGGGGGCTTCACCTCTGGTCCACCACCCGCACCCTCCCAGAACCCACTGTGGTCCAACTGCTCTTCATACTTGGCAACCTCTGAGGCAGTGGTTGTGGCAGTGGTGCTCTTTGGAAGGGAGAGACCTCCTTAGTCCTTGCTAGTTCAGCCTGGAGGTGGGCAACCTCCTCCCTCAGAGCTGATGGTTACCTGCAAATAGGACAGCAACGCAGTTTACAGAATTTCTCCCTGAAAACTGCTGCCCCACAGCCAGTGCATTGCATCACTCCCCACATGTCCCTCTCCCTTATAATATACAATATGTAATATATATATATATATATATATATATATACATACATTATTATTTGTGGTGTGTACCTACCCTTTGCACTGTGCTGGGTTATTAAGAATACGACAGTTCTGTTCCAAGACCTGTTGAGGAAGTGATGTCAGAACTGTGGCTATAAAGGAAATGCCATGCCTGGGGTGTGGGGTGTGGGAAGGGTGGGTGGGTAGTCCACAGCCACTGGTGACTGTTAGAAACAATCAAATACACAACTGCTCCACCACCCTGGTGAGTACTGCCCTTACAGTAATTCAACTAACACCACAATTTACTAGACCACAGCTCCTACACAAACCACTCTACTGAGTCCAGAGATAAAATGAACTCACCTCAGCCAGCAGGACACTTTAAATGTTGCAAAATATCTTCCAAATCCTAGGTCTCAACCCCAGCAATCAAGCAAATTCAGTTGTATCTCACTCCCTCTGGTTATTAAATTACTACACTTTTAATGAAATCCTGCAATTCTCTGCTTAATGCCAATAAGGAAAAAAAAATGAAACTTTTTGTAGAAAGCCTAGCTCCCCTTCTTAACAAGTCCCCACCAGTATTATGCCTTACCAGGTTTCCAGGTCCTAAATGGAGTTATAGTTTGTTCTTTGCAGTGTAGCAAGGTTCTCAGCTTCCAACAGATAAATCAAAGTCAGTCTGACTGGCTTCTAACTGTGAAGGATGTCTAAGACAGCACAGTGATGAAACCCCACCCAGAGCCAGTTGATTGACTAGTGACACCTGTGATGTAAGCAGGCTTTTCAGTGTAGGCACTCTACTGTGACTGATTCCAATACACACAACCTTTCAGTGAAATCAGGGATAAAAATTTAACTTCTCAGCCAGCAGGGCACTTTTAAATGTTGCACACATATCCTTCCAAATCCTAGGTCTCAACCCCAGCAATCAGGCAAATTCAGTTG
The DNA here is from genome assembly GCA_016271365.2 of Neoceratodus forsteri. Lineage (NCBI taxonomy): Eukaryota > Metazoa > Chordata > Ceratodontiformes > Ceratodontidae > Neoceratodus > Neoceratodus forsteri. Next base: position 952,435,248 of record CM028129.1, on the reverse strand, counting down.
TATCTCACTCCCTCTGGTTATAAAATTACTACACTTTTAATGGAATCCTGCAATTCTCTGCTTAATGCCAATAAGGAAAAAAAAATGAAACTTTTTGTAGAAAGCATAGCTCTCCTTCTTAACAAGTCCCCACCAGTATTATGCCTTACCATGTTTCCAGGTCCTAAATGGAGTTATAGTTTGTTCTTTGCAGTGTAGCAAGGTTCTCAGCTTCCAACAGACAAATCAAAGTCATTCTGACTGCTGCTTTTCTCTACCTCGTGTGGCGTCACCATGTGTGCTGCTCTACTTTTCCTTGTGCGGCATCACCATGTGTGCTGCTCTACTCTACCTCATGTGGCATCACCATATGTGCTGCTGTACTCTACCTTGTGTGGTGTCACCATGTGTGCTGCTCTGCTCTACCTCGTGTGGTGCTACTGTTTTGCCCTGTGCCCTCCTCGTTGTTTTCTGTGAGTGAATTTTTTAATATATTCTATGTTGTTTTTTTATTATGGCATTATGTTTTTCTTTTTTTTTATTTTTTTATCTTGAATAGTTTTGGAAAGAAAATGATGGATCAAAGTGAAACAAGAAGATGTCAAACACCACTTGTGTCTGTGGCTGACTTGCTCCCTGGGGCTTTGAAGAATTGTTCTGTACCACTCACAGTAAAATAAATTAGTCAGCGGTACCGGAATAACTTAAGAAAGAATCCACAGCACATCCAGGAGTATAAAGAAAAAGCAAAAGGATGAGCATGGAAGCACAGAGAGAAAATGACCGAAGAACAACGCATACTTGCTATAGAGAAAAGTCGGTTGCAAATGCAGGAAGCCAGGAAAAGGAAGAGGGACATGACACTAGATACTGTAAACCCTTCTGTAAGCCTTTCTGTAACTAAAACAACTAAACAAACAGCAGAACAGAAAAGAGAATATTGGGGAGAGAGAAAAAGAGAACAATGCATGATGATGACCTCACAAAAACACAGAAGAATTAAAGAAAAATGATGACAAGGATACCGTGAAGTAAAGAAGATGTAGACCACCAATTCCATGACCACAGCCACTAACACCACAAACTCTATGGAAATGCAAGTGATCATACTGTCCAGCACAATGGAAACACAAATGGGAACACCCTTCATTACCAGTACAACCATGACATCGATTGCCTTGGATGAAAGCACAACACCAGTGATGGACCCAAGGTCAGAAAGTGCAATTATAAAGGCTGTGCAGAGAGCACGTGAAGGACTGCCCAGGTCCCCAACCAGGTTTTCTGCAACAATCTCAAAAGTTATCTCCTTGGCCACTCCCAAAAAGCAGGCTGCCCTCTCAAGGTTCGGATGTCTCACCAAACTGGACAATAAGTTAGTGGAAGTCCTTCAACAAACATTACATTTGTTTAAACAGTGCAACAGGAATGCAGACAAAGAACTGAAAAAAGAATTCATCAGCACATTTCTTGTTCTGAAAAAGTACCGCCTACTACGAAGAGCAAGCATGTGTCTGGGGATCAGTTGTAGAAGAATGATGAGGGTATCGAAGAGTGCACAAGTTAAGAGGAGCACCAGGCACAAGTTGGGAATATCTGAGGAGCTGCAAAAGAAAGTAGATAATTTTTTTAATATATCATCAACACCGCTTCCACACAAGAAGGCATTTTCTAAACAAACCAGAAAAGCAAGATCATTCTTAGACAAAACTCTGAAAAGGCTGCACCAAGAATTCTGTGAGCAGAACTCAGATGAGAAAATTGGACTAACTAAATTCAGCAGTCTCCATCCTGATAATATTAAACTCGCACAGGATCAGAAACTGGACCAGTGTCTGTGCGAGTATTGCACTAATAGGAAACTAAAGCAGTTATCAATAAAGTGATTTGCCAAGCAGAAAAAAACAGAGTGCACAATTTCCAATATTTATGAAGCAGTAGAGCTGACAATGTACCCAAAGAAGGAAGGTGAGAAATTCTTTAAAAAGTCCTGCACTGAAAAAATAGCAAAACATGTAGCTCTTCTGCTATTGACAAATCACTGGAAGAACTTTTACAGACACACAGAACTGAGGAGGTGAAATGGCAACAGTGGGACAGTGGGACCATTTCCAGGGTCATAAATGGATCAGAAAGTAAACAAACAAGAAAAGTCATGAAGAGAAAAGTGGCCACATTTCGATGTCTGGTTGAAGTCTTGAAGGAGGACCTCCTGTTTCTGCATCGACATCTACACGCAGCATCCTGGCAACACCAATTCAAATCACTCAAAGATAACCTTCCCGACAGCTGGGTATTGATGGTTCTAGACTTTGCAGGGAACTACACATGCAAGTACCAGGATGAAATTCAGTCATGCCACTGGCTCCATGAGCAAGCAACTGTTCACCCAGTAGTGACATACTAGAGGTATGAAAGATGTACAGACTTAGTTACAGAGTCACTTGTCTTCATATCTAGTGACCTCAAACATGACCACCATGCAGTTCTGCATTTCATGAACATGTCCAATTCCTACCTCAGAAACATCTGTGGCCTCAACATTGAGAAACAAGTACACTTTATTGATGGGTGTTGGAGTCAGTACAAATCAAAATGGACCTTCCAGAACATATCATTGTCTCCATCACTACATGGATTCCCAATAGAGTGCACATTTTTTTGACCCAGGCATGGAAAAGGACCCTCAGATGGTGAGAGTGCGATGGTGAAGTCACATGCAAGCCTAGCTGTGCAGTCCTGGCAGGCTATCATTTCAAATGCTGCACACCTCTTTCAGTACTGCAAGAGGAATTTAACAAAGGAACCTGCCATCGAAGGTTACACTCATTACCGCAGAACATTCTTCTGGGTCGGTGATGGAAAAGTTAGCAGAAATACAGGACCAGAACTAAAAACAATAGCTGGCACATGAAAGGTTCAGAGTGTCCGACCAGCGTCGGATGGTGTTGAAGTCCGAGACTACAGCTGTTTCTGTGGGTCATGCAGAAAGAAGGATGGTCACTGTGAAAATGCAAGATATGTCAACGGATGGAAGAAGAGGATTATTCAGACTGCACCTGGCTATGTGTCTTCAGTGAAGGAAAAATAAACTTCAGGGCCCTCTACATTGCCTATTCCGGTCTCCAGTGCAATCATTCGCACACCCACTCCCCCTTCAGATATTAAGAATCCTGGGCCCACTACATTGCCATTTCCTGTCTCCAATGCAATCACCAGCACACCCACCCCCACTTCTGATAGCACACATCCAGTGACGACCAGTACATCTACTGTTGTGAACCAGATTAGTAAACATGCTGCCATGTTGTCAGATTCTGCAGCCAACACAACAACCAATACATATGTTTCCAGCACAGCTAGCACAACGACCAATACATCTGTTACCAGTGCATCTACCAGAAAACAAAAGAACTATGACCACATACAGACAAGCCAGTTTTATGCCATCTATTACTCTAACACATTTTACATTGGACAAGTAACATCATTTGATGAAATGAAACAAGAATTTGAATGTCAATTTTTGCAACGGAGCAGGGATGGCAAATTCTATTGGCCACAGCATCCAGACATCGATGTCATAAAGGGAAGATGACTTTTTTATGCACCAGTAACAGTGCAAGGACAAGAACAAGGAAAATTCAACATATCACCAGATGAACTGAAAACCATCATCAACAAACATGAAAAACTGCAACAACGTTGGAATTAAAAGAATTTGAAGAAAGTATTGTCTTCTTAACATTTCTGAGTGGTCCTGTAATAGGGTGAGCAGGTAGGGGAAGGGTGGGCAGATAGGGAAAGGTATGCAACTAGATATGGTGGACAGCAGTAGGTGAGTACATGGATGTATTCATAGGGACACAGGGCATGCTGACAGTGAACAGCCATTTGGTTGGCTAGAGACTGCTGAAGGTAGACAGGTGTCTGGGAAGAATTTAAAGAATGTTGGTGGGCACAAGGGCTGCTAAAGGTAGACAGATGGGGTGGCCAAGTAGAGATTGTCATATGGTGGAATTAAGTGGAAGGGGGTGCTGATGGAAGGAAGCTGGGATGATTAGTTGGGGAAGGTATAAAGTAAGGTGGAAGGTGTGGAAAAAGGTATGCATGAAGAAGAGAAAAGGGAAAGGTGTGAAGGAAGTGAAGAATGTCAGGGTGGAAGGCTCATGGATGAGAGGATGCCAGCCCTTGGGCATCGGCAGAGCTTGATTTTGGTTATGTGTGGTAGCACATGATAACCTATTTTTGTTTTGGCAGGTGTCAGTGGATGCAGGCCCTTGGACACTGAGAATCACTGGATTTTGAATGTTATGTGATGTGGGAACTGATCTGTGTTTTTGTTTTGGCGGGTATCGGTTCAAAGAAGAAAATACATTGAGTGTATGGATGCCCATGAAGATTGAATTCCAGGCAACTCCAGGGAGGTGAAAATCGATTTCTTGAGCAATGAAACTCTGATAAACTATGAACTGTTCTATAAAACTAAGAAGAATGACTGCTGGCTTAAGAATGCGGCAATGAGAACATTAATGAACACTAGTGGGAGGGTGGTTGTGGTAAGAAAGGAAGGTATTGGGATTAAAGAGACATTATTGTGTGGTGTGCATTTGTGTAGCATAAGTTTAGATAGGTTTTTAGATTACATCCAGTGGGTAATGCACCCACCATGCCCCATTGTAAAAGCAGGTGTGGGTCAGTACGGTCTCACTGTCCCTGTAGAGGAGATCGCCTTTGGAGTCGTGAAGGAATTTTCCAGGTTTTTATACAGGGTTTTTCCAGGTTGTTTGCCTTCTCCAGTGAGATCAGGTTAGGCAGTAGGCAGGACTGATTAATTTACTTACTGTTATGTCTTGGGTGGCATGGAAGTCTTGGTTGATGCAGAAGAGGGGAAGGTACAAGCATCCTTTATGCCCATTTTGTATGTTTGGATGATCATGTTTTTTGGCTGAAAGTTCCTAGGGAGAGTGAGCTGTGCCCCTGCAGCCACATGGCTTGTAATGAAAGAATCTGTAGAGCTTGAGGACACACTCCATTGGTTTACTCTACGGCTGATTTACAATGGTGATTGCAAACAAATTATGGCCACTGCTCAACTAACAAGACCACTGTTAGTAGCATGGTGGCTGTAATTTGTTTGAACTCACATGTTAACACTAGAAATGGCATTCAAACATGGCCCCATAGAGAACTATGGAGCACACCCCTGTGCTCTGCAGAATCTTACATCACAAGCCATGTAGATGCAGGGCCTTGGCTTGCATGTATTTAAATGAAGACCCCCGGAAATTTAACAGAAACTTCCACTTTTGAGACATGGCACTCCAACTTTTTTAAAAGAAAGTAGTGGACACGATGAGAAAGAGTACCAGACACCCTTAATGAAAAATCCAACTGAGAGCATGGCTGAAGACTCGTAACTCATGTGGAAGCACAGAGTTACGAAGTAGAATACCAGTCAAAACTACCTGGCTGCCCACATCATGCAGACTTGTTAATGTTGTTTTTTTATCAAATAAATGCATAGCAGCAGCCATTTCTCTGCAGTGCTTGGTGTGTGTCTCCGTTTGTTGGGAAGAACTGAGGGAACAGGGCAACACAGCATAAGACAATGGAAAAATAACAATACTTGAATAAGAGATTTTAGGGGTTGCGGAATTGCACCTTGGAACACTTCAAAACAGTCAAATGTAAATATGCTAGTTATGCAATGTTTAGTGTTAAATGGTTTTAATATTATAATGATTGGATGCTGAGAAGAACACTGTTTTGGTGTCCAATGTTGCATGTGCCACAATCTTTTGGTGCCCAATGTTGCATGCGCCACACTGTTTTGTGTCCAATGTTGCATGCACCACACTGTTTGGTGTCCCCTGTTGCACGCGCCACACTGAACGGCTTTTATCTCAAGTTTCTGTTAGGCAGTTATCTCACTACATAGTTGCTTTTTCAACTTTGGGTAAGAGTGTTCAGAAAAGCTTCTCAAAATTATTCTACTGTGAGGTTAAAAAAATGACCTCTATGTCACACTTTGGTACCCCTTTCTTGTGAACAGTCCCATAATCTGTCTGGGGCCTCCAAAGGGGAACCTATATATCTTAACCTGACTACATTTTTTTCTTTTTGCTTACTGTGGGCCTTGATTTCCAGGAAATAACCTCTCTCTGGTATTCCCATCCCAGGCATTCTCTTTCTGGTTTTTCTCTTTATCATTTTGATTTTCGTTTTGATCTGTATCTTGTTCTAGTTCCATAGAGGAGTCCCCAACACTATTTTCTTCATTTATTTGTTCTGACTCAGGGGTTTCTGCACACTTTTTTTTCAATTTCATCGTCAGTATTTTCTCCTGAAGGGTGTACATGCTCTTCATGAGAACCAGGCCTGTTTGGGTCCCAACCCTTCCCATCCACTGATCTTCTCCAACCTGCTTTGATCAGAGCATCAGCCACCCATTCAGGTGTATCTTTATACTCATGAGGGTTCATATTCATTACTTCTTCTGCCAGTAAATCATTTGTTGCAATATCCTCTTCTTTTTTTTATTTTTACATGTATCTTTCTTTTTGTTTTGAAATTTTCCTTGCCCCCCCTTTCCATCTTAAACCTAGTCTTTTTTGACTTTCTTTCGCCATTCCTTTCAGGGCACTATCAGAGTTAACAACTCTTCTACTAGCAGACCGTGTCTTAGAAGAGCCTGGTTCCGAGCATGTAGCCTCTGCCACATCATCACTACACAGTTTATTTTGACAGGCTTTTTTCTCCTTCTCTCATTCCTTTGCCTTTGCATGCGGTATGTATTTTCTTGCCCTCTATCCCAGCCGATTTCTTTTTAATAGCTTTAAAACCCACAGTATTCAACTTACTGTTGTTCTGCTCTGAGATCACATCATCCAAGTGAACTTCACATACAACCTCCTCATGCACTGCAACACCCTTTTCTCCTTCCAACAATTCCATTTTTTTCCATCATGACTGTTTCTCTTGCACTTGTCTCCTTTAGGATTAAGGATAGGGTGGAGACCCACTCCCTAGCCTCCCGCACATCCTCACTCATGCAGAAAAAGTTGGGGAATTTCCCTGGTGTCCTGGTCAAACTTCCCCATTCACTAAAAATACCACTAACATCTTAATCTGGTTCAAGGTCAGCTGTCATTCATCTATATCCCCCTCCCCCCAGGTTGTGCAAGAAAATAGACAAAAAAATCTGTCTAGTGCACTTATTTAGTAAACAAAAACTAAATAAATAACCAAGATTGCATTCATTCTTGCAGTTGAACTGAATTAAAGAACAGGGAATTTTGATGGTTTGGATGATAATTAATTTCATGTTGCTTTTCCCCATAAATACAACAGAACAAGAAATAGTAAAGATAAAGGCAATGTTTATTTTTCTAGGTGCACAATCTCAAAGGCTCTGGGCACCATACAAAAAAAAACACAGTATCAATATAATAAATAGACATCAAATGAATATCACAATAATTGCAGCATAAAATAAATATGGTCTGTGACAGTACAGAACCCAATTAAAACAGATACTCAGGGAAAATATGAGGAAGCTGTCAAGGTGGACTAATAAACAAGGTCCTGGTAGGCTTGACTAAACAAGTAGGCCATGAGGTGGGCATTAAAGACCTCGACCGAAAGGTCCTCCCACACAGATTTAGAGAGCAAATTCCAGAGGATGGGGCCAGGGACGTTAAAGGATCTGTCGCTGGTGGTTTTAAACCATGTCCTGGGAATCACCAGAAGGCCCCTAGAGGAGGAACAGAGTGAATGGACCGAGACATCAGGTGTGATAAGGTCCAACAAATAGCCAGGGCTCAACCCATGTAGGACCCTAAAGATGAGCAAGCCCACCTTAAAGAGGATCCTTCACCTCACCAGCAGCCAGTACAGTTCACTCAGCACCAGGGTGATGTGGTAGAATTTTGATTGCTCCCCTCAGCAATCTGGCAGCTGTGTTCTGCACTAACTGCAGCTGCAGAGGTTGCCACCTGAGACCTTGAGGTAGAGTACATTACAGTGATTGAATCTGAATGCCACAAAGGCATGCACTAAGGTAAGGAGGTCCATGGATGGAACTAGAGGCTTAACCCTGGTGATATTCCTAAAATGGTAAAAGCTGGTCTGGACAGCAGACAATATCTGAGATTCAAATGTCAATCTGCTGTCAAAGGTCATGCCAAGATTATGCACCCTAGAGGAGGCTTTCAATGGCACTGATCCCAGTAACAAACCAATTTCAGCACCAGAGGTCATCCTGTTCCATCTTCTGTTCAATTCCACCACCAGTACCTCTGTCTTGCCAGGGTTCAGTCACAAACAGCTGGAGACCATCCAGTCATTGATCTCCTCAAGACAGTTGTTCAGCACTTCCACCACACTGGATGTCCCAGGGGCAAAGGAAAAATACAGCTGGGTATCATCAGCATAGCAATGACAGCCCAGACTGTATTTCCTAATGAGCTCACCCAGGGGCAACATGTACACAGCAAACAACATTTGTGACAAAACCAAACCATGAGATACTCCACATAAGAGAAGGCTATGGAAGGGGGAGAAAATCCCTATCACTACCCATTGCCCCATATTTATGAGGTAAGACTCAAACCAGCAGATAAAAGAGCCAGTGAGTCCACAAAATTCCCTCAGGTGGTCAAGCAACATACAATGGTCTACCATGTTAAAAGCTGAAGAGAGATCGAGAAGAATGTGACTTGTCCCCAGCCCCCAATCTCTAGCCCTGAAGAGGTCATTATGCACCCAAACTAGTGCAGTTTCCATACTATGCCTCACACGAAATCCAGACTGGAATGGTTCATAGAGATTGAAGGCCATGAGATGTTCCTTAAGTTGCTGCACCACAACCTTCTGTACAACCTTCCCTAAAAATGGGAGGTTGGAGATCAGACAATAATTCACCATGATGTCAGGGTCTAGAGATGGCTTTTTCAGGAGGGGATGAACCAGTGCCTCTATTAAGGCAGCTGGAAAGATCCCCTCTGACAAAGAACACTGGACAATCAAGGTGAACAGGCCAACAGTGTCGATGCTTAATGATAGGTTGAACATGTTTATAAATGAGGATGGTTAGGTATATTAAAAGGCAGAATGTGGAAATTTAGATAGAAACGTTATATACTTCTCAAGTAATGGCTCTTTTTCGGTAGACTATGTACTATAATCTGGCACTAATTTGGAAGATATTGTCTCCTTAGAAATTATTCATGTCAATAGTGACTGTTTCCCCATTAGGAATGAAATTATAGGTTCCTTGTTACAGGGGTTTGCTATCCTTTATGTAATATCTACAGTATTATAGAGGTTATAAATAATAATAATAAAAAAGAGATCTCTTGGAACTTTTCAATAGAGAGTCACATCTCCTCTGTATTATACAAATGAGGGAAATACAGGCTCGACTAATATTAGTCAAATATAAGGCCTCTGTTATTAATCAACTACTTGTTTAATTATATCCCCACTCTGTCCCAGTTTTGTATAAAGCGAGTACGAGTAATACCTATAAATACTCTGGTTTGTGTAATGCCTTTTGTAAACAGGTAAAGTCAACTTTTGGCTGCTGTTAAATGTGCAAAGAATGTTCTGAGTAAGCTAATGTTAATTATCTGAAAATGTGTAGAAAATCTTATAAAACCCTTGTTAAAGATCAAAAGAGAGTCTATCAAATTGGATTATGGGACAACATGCAATACACTATTGTGGGTAATAATTCTGCTGAATGCTACTTAATGATTTCAATTTCAGTTGGTACAAATAATTATAAAAATTATGTGGATGGCCACTTGGCACTAACAACATGGGAGGAGCATTACACCAAAGCTTTTCTCCTTACTAAATAAAATAGATGCTGGTTCTTGGGAACTGTTTTGGCTTACTATATCCTCCTTATTAATAGATCATTAATATGTTAATGATCTGGCAATTTTTTTCGTTAACTAAGAAAGGCTCACAATCAAAGTTAGATAGAATCTATAAAATATGGTATATACTTGGGCCTTACCTTTTCTTCTAATAATATGAGGTATAGTCATATTAAAAACTTGATACCAAAGCTCAGGAAGCAGTGTTTGGCCTCAATAGTTTTAACGTTAATTATGATGGCACACTCTGATCCCTATACTTGGGGCTATTGATGCAAAGTTTACCTTTCAGGTGTTGTATTGTTTTAATGTCTTGGAAAAACAAGTATCCCTTGCATACTGATCTATTTTGAGGTTTCCATTCTCTACTTCTGCCCCAGGACACAGTTTGATTGGAAACTCTGGCTATCCCTTGGATTCCTAATGAATGCTCCAGAGTGACTAGACTTTCTCCATGCAGGTTACATTACTTCTGTTGAGAGAAGAAACTGTGATGGCTGTTTTGTGTCCATATATCTAAATGGTTATGGTTTGTTAAAGGTACACTGGATGATTTCAATTTGTGCTCCTTGTGGGTGTGCTCATTAAAGAGGGCTGCTATTTCTTCCTCATATAATAATTATTTTAAGAAGGAATCATTTAGATTGAATGGAATATATGATTCTAGTGTCCAAAATTAGATCTACACCATGGTAGTCTATAAATTTTGCTAATCATTCATTTATGTATTTTTAAACTTGAAATTGTATTGGTATCTTATCACATTTTAATGGCATGTCATACTCATGATGAGGACAAATAATTAGATCAATTATTGTACCACAGTAGACTCTGATATTTTGGTTGGCATTTCTGCCAATTATTGCTTGAGGATATGAAAATATGTCTGTGTCCTGTAGGTTCAGGTATTATTATTCAGTCCCAGTATTATACCTCCTTGCTCCAGTGTTAAAGTTATATTATTATTTTTATTTATTAGAAGCCCAAGTACTGCTGAATCTGGGCACCTTACAAGAACATACTCAAAATACAGCTGCACAATCAATAATTTAATTTATAGAATATATAGTTATTCACTGGTACAGTACTTAAGTATAAGAAGGGTATGCTGTTAAAAATAGATCATGTTTCAATTCCTGCTTAAATGACTCAAAAGAGGGGGTCTCTCTAAGCTGTCAGAGCAGCTGGTTCCAGAAAGTAGGAGCTGCCACCACAAACGCATAACCCGCAGACAACTTCAAGCGCAATCTGGTAAACATCAGGAGGCCCACGTCAGTGGAACAGAGAATGGGATCAGAAGCATATGGATGAAGGAGCTCTATCAGGTAGCCTGGGACCAGATCATGAAAGGCTGTGTATGTTAACAGACCTGTCTTGAAGGAGAGATGCCACCTTACAGGCAACTAGTGTAATGTTAGCAAAACAGTAGAGATATGCTCAGAGCAGGACACCTTGGCAATCAGTCAAGTCATGCCTTCAAACCTCCATGTAGCCTAAAGATACAGAGCATTACATTTGTCCAGTCTGGATGCCACAAAGGCATGCACCAGCATGTTTAGGCCTTTTAGTTCATTTACAAGTCCATATAAGCAGAGGATTTTTCAGCTATTTACAATTAAACATTTGTTTGTAGCTTTCCACTGTCTAGGTAGATCCTCCCTTGATTATTTTCTTCATGCATTATGTTCCTTCTCATGCAGAAGATCATTCAACATGCATAATTGTCTCCATTCTTTACCTTGTGGTGTTAAGGTCTGCTTGCAGCATGCATCTGGGCCTAATTCAGTAAGGTGATAAAATTCCAATCTACAGCTCATGGGTACTTACCTCTGCCACTGCCCTCCACTAGATGAATCCAAGATCTTTGTGCCAAAGAAGGTTAGTATACAGTGAAGACTATAAGACGCATCAAGTGCTGTGTGGAATTTTCAAAGTCAGGTAGAACGAAATTTTGCAGAATTTTTAAAATTCCACTGAATTTTGCCAGAAACAGAATGGTGGATTTCTGCAGCAGAAAATTGTTCCATAACGATTTTCCATGGAAAAAATCTGTTCCATGGAATATTATTCTGTGGATCTCAAAATTTTCCATGGAAATGGTCCCGGAATGATTTTCTACAGAAAAATACTGTTCCTCAGAATATTATTCCAAGGATCACAGATAGTGGGATTCTGCAGAAGAACCAGCAAAATTCCTGTTGAAATTCCACTAGCAGAATGGTAATTTATGCTAATTTTAATGGCAGCATTATACATTCCATGCAGCAATAGATGTATCTTATTTATTTAGTTAGTTACTAATTGGGAGCTGGGTAATACACACTGAGCCAAAGCTCATTTACAAGTGTGACCAAAGGGAAGGGAACAGTAGCGGCAAATACATAGCACATGCACAATATAGATAGTTAAATGCAATTACATAACCTTGACACAGTTTCCAGCTACAGTAAAGTGGAACAGAATACATGATTAAAGCAAGAATAAGTACAATAAGAGCAAGCACCAAACATCAGGCAATTCAACCACATCTGCACTGGGGTAGGAGTCAAATGTGAGGGGGCACTCAGGTAGGGGGAAAACTGGAGTGGGTGGGAAGGGTTGCACATCAGTGTGGCCGTAGAGCTACTGCTCATGATGATGGTGACCCACACTTTGAAGAAAATACATATCATCACTGGCCAGCCAAGGGGAGGAGGATTGAGCATCCCAGAGGATGCTCTCCTCCTCTAGGGAGGGAAGGCAGCCAGCTCTGCCATGTTACAGCTACCAGGGTGACCACAGGTGGCAGTGCAGCTGGAGCAGCTCATGGGTGGGAGAATACCTATGGGTGCTGCACCACACATGCCTTAGATGTGTGGGTGCTTAGCATACCATTACATGGTCATCCTGAGGTAAGAGGAAAGAAAAGAGCTCAGGTGGCTTGATGAAGCCAACCCTACCCACAGGCCACACATCTGGCTACTCAGGCCCTGCCTCCCACCACCTTGCCAGAGAGCAAAAGCTCTGGAGGAACATGGGAAGTCAGGTATGTCACAACAGATGCTGAAGTGCTGGGGCTGGGGTGGTGTGAAGCAGATTGTGGACATCCAGAGTGTTAAGGGGCAAAACCAAAAAACAAACAAACAAAAAAAGGAGTGGTGGAGGGAAGGAGTTTCAGATGGTACCTGATGGAAACAGGGGCGTTAGTGAAACAGAGGGAGGGATTTTGCGAGTCTACATGCCTGTATTCCTTTTCCTGATATCTCTGATTGCTGTGCTGTATCTTGCTTGTTCTGTTCCTGAAATGTTTTTGACCAATGCTATGAGTAATACTGTTTGTTTTGTACATCATTGTATCTGTATTTTGACTGTTTCATTTGTACTATTCCAGGTCATGGCTGAAAATAGGCATTTCTATGTCTAGTGCACCTCCCCAGTTATCAAAAACAAACAAATAAATAAATATGGCTATTTTTGTTACCTTCCCATGTGCCTTGTTTAGTCATTCAGTTTTTCTTTTCCTGTGTCTCAGATACCATTTATTGTAATACAACCTAAAACAGAATAAAATTTAACAACCTACAAAATAACAAAATAAAAAAAAAAAAAAGAACACTGCATGTTATTTCAGTGTGTCTCTGTTTCTTTATATATCCCAATGTCTATGGATTTCCTACTTATTTACTTATATGTACCTTAACCAAGCCCTTCTTTCCCCTTGGTCCTTTCAAGTATGGCCCTGTGCACTTGAGTCCAAGGTGTTCAGGGTGGTGGACCTCTATCTTTCCCTGTCCAAGGTGGCCACCCAGCTAAATTTGTTCCCTGGAGTCATGGAGAGAGACACCCCACTAGTTTCTAACCCCGAGCAGGTAAGTTGTCTATTATCAGTATCCCCTGGTGTTTTCCTACGAATCCCAGAAAGGTACCTATCTGGCATTACAAAGATCTGGTTGTAGCCATATACAAATAAAAGAGAGAAATAAATAAATGCCTCAGCTGGGACTTGAATCCAGGCCACCAGGCATACCATTCCAATTGCACAACCATCTGCACCACCAAGGCAACTAGAAAGTGGGCTGTCCCAGAGCACATTACTCTTTCTCCAATGCAAAACCTAGCACTGCACAAATAATTACATTTTCAATTACAAAAGTGCAGTGTGCAAATTTATGAAAAACATGCAAAAACAAAAAAGAAAGAAGACATAAGTGCCTCAGCTGGGACTTGAACCCAAGCCACCCCAAATACCTTTCTGCTTACACCACCAGCTGCACCACCAAGACAACTTGAAACTGGGCAGTCTTGGAGCATGTTACATTTTCTCCAATGCACAGCCTGGTGCTGCGCAAATAATTACATTTTCAATCACAAGACTGTGGTGTGCACATTTATGAAACATGTACAGATAGAACAAATAAATAAATAACTCAGATGGCACTTGAACCCAAGCCACCCAAATTACCTTTCTGCTTGCACTATCAGCTGTGCCACCAAGGGAACTCGAAACTGCACTGTCCCAGAGCACATTACTCATTCTACAACACACAACCTGGTGGTATTCTGTGTGGCTTGTGTTCAGGTCCTAGCTGAAGCACTTATTTATTTCTCTCTTCTGTTTGCATGTGTTTCATAAATGTGCAAACTGCACTCTTGTGATTGAAAATGTAATTATCTGTGCAGCACCAGGATGTGCATGGGAGAAAGAGTAATGTGCTCCAGGACAGTCCAGTTTTCAGTTGCCTTGGTGATGCTGTTGGTAGCACAACTGAAATGGGGTTCTGGGTGACTTGGGTTCAAGTCCCAGCTGAGGCACTTATTTCTTTCTCTCTTAGGTCTCATTGTAGCCATAGTCTTTGTGTTATCTTTTCCATTTCCAGGATCTTCTCACACAGTTGGGTCCAGTCTGCAATGATTGGACTGTTTGGTTAGAGCCATTTGCAAATGATTGTTTTGGAAAATGTCATAATCATAAGTCTCAGAAGATGTTTCATAAACTGACATTTACTATCAGGCATGGAAGCCCATAGACCAGATGCATGGCTCCAAAAATTGTTTAGGTACCCACCATCTTTGTCATTGCCTCTTGCACCTCTCCTAGGTATGTAGTTAATACTGAGCAGCTCCATAAAAATTGGGGGCGTGTTGTTCCATATGCCATGTTATTTCCTGCTCTTATGTGTGGCTCCTGGTGTACAGTGACAGGTCAACATATGGGTTTGAAAAAATCTACTTGTGATCTTCCACTGGAATTCTATCAGTTTATTGCCATCTGTGGTATTGTGTACCCC
This sequence comes from Neoceratodus forsteri, assembly GCA_016271365.2. Taxonomy (NCBI): domain Eukaryota; kingdom Metazoa; phylum Chordata; order Ceratodontiformes; family Ceratodontidae; genus Neoceratodus; species Neoceratodus forsteri. The sequence goes on along the minus strand of CM028129.1, from coordinate 952,420,115 downwards.
TTCCCAGATTTTGTTTTGTGCACTCTGTTTTTTCTCCAGGGATGCAGGGCATCCTTCCAGAGTACCCACTCGACTGCTGCCACTAATCCCAGCCTGAAACCTCCTCCATTGGTCTCCCTCTTGACCCCATGGTCCATCCAGTCCCCCAGATCACCCTCCAGGATATGGACTGCCCTCTTTAAAGATCTTTCTGAAATTAGAGTGATGGCTGAGAGATCAAGCCTGGCACTGGGATAGCTGAAGAGGGTAGGTCTGGCAGCGGGAAGTGGGCAGGTCCCTCGGATCTCCTTCATCTCCACTGGATCTCCAGACTTTTTCTGTTAAGTTTTCCCCTGGAGGCACAGACATACAATGATGTCTGTGCAGGCATGCTGAGGATGTCTGTTCCTGCTCCACACCCTTTATTGTGCCTGCTCCTGTAGAACCCCTGATCTCCATCAGGAGCCACTAAGGAGCTGAGTGGAGCACGCAACCCATCCTGGGAGAGGAGAACTGTCCTCTTAATGCTCAATCCTCTCCCTCCCCTGCTGACCCCTGGTGGCCACAGTCTGTTCCAAAATCCAGATAGCGTGAGTTGTGGCATCCAGCTCCTCAACCCTCAGCACCACTGGGCCTGTGTGCCCCTTCCCAGATTTGTGGCTGCTGTGTGTTTGTGAGCTGTATGCCTAGTTCTTACATATGAACATATAAAACTGCCAGCAGATACAGGACATATGGCCTATTAAGTCGGCTCGACTGTGCAGCTAGCAAGCCCTTATTCTGCAACTGCCCCTCCCTCCGCATCTTCCTTTTATTTCTTTTGCAACTCCTTTACTCCTCCCCCATCCAGATTCTCTATAATTTGCATTAGTTTAGTAATGCAATGTTTTTGTTTGACTGTCTAGTTAGGGATTGTAAGCCTTTTATTATAGGGTTGAGTAATTTGCCAAGGTACTCCCACATTATGGGTGTTATTAATGTGTCCCTCAGCTCTAAGTATCTAAAAATGTCTGATTAAAAGATACTAAACACTTAACTCAATGCTTGGAGGCTCTTCACTGACCACTCCATTAATTACCCCAGTACTTGAAGCCCAAGTACATTGCAGCACTTAAATACTTGGTCAGTCTTGGCAACGTGAAATTTTGTACAGTCCACAATTGGGGTCAAAGGTGTGCATGCGGTAATGGGATAATGGTTATCTAGGACAACCTTTCATACTTTCAGTGTGGTTCTAATCAACTGATTATCCAATACCCTATCTCTCTATTTGATGTGCAGAGGTCAGTAACCATTGAAGGGAATGCTGCCTAAGACATTCCACTTCAAAGTTTTTCACCATACACACCCCCCCAAAAAAAAAACAACACTAGGAAATGTTATTATGCTAATTTGTGGTGCTGTGTAACATTTAGCTAGGCTATGAACTCCCAACTCTCCCCTTATTTTTGTTTCATTAACTTGGCCCAACCTTGTCTGGATTGTTTACATTTCCACACAAACTTCAAGAAAAGCTTCTGCATATTCCTGGACAATGACTTTGGCATATACAGTGGAAGCATTTAAAGTAGAACTAAGTATCCTGGGAGAATATTCATTCTGATAGCTTCCACACTTGCAAAAGCATATTAATAACAGAAGAAGGCTTCATCTTGCTATGTCCTTTTTAATTTCTGCTCTCAGTTTTTCTGGTATTTTCATAAGATTCCAAGACCTGGGGGATGCCATTACTGTTAGAAACCTAACTGGTTTCCCTTTCCATTTCAAGGAGATGTAGTACTTCGATGTTTGTGATAAGGTGCCATTTAACCACATCACTTCCAATTTCATGGATTTCACATGAAATCCTGCTGCCTCTCCAAATTCTTGAAGAATCTTACTTAGAGGGGAGTAGGACCTTTGTGAATTGTAAAGTAAAGTAAGGTGTCATCAGCATAAATAGATACTGTACATGATTACCTGCAATTATCTCCTCTATTCCTTTATTTTCTCTGATTCAATCTGCTAGCAGCTAAGTACAAATAGCGAAGAGTACTGGTGAGAAGGGGCACCCCTGCTTTGTGTCGCCATTTAAATTTTATCTTGATTATTTGATAGATTCTGATGACTGCCAAGCCTTTACTGCTTTTTGATTTGAAGCTTTTCAAAGCAATGTTTTAAAAGCAAAGTTTAATTAGAGTTAGGAGTGTAGCCCCACTGTGTAACTTTTTTGTGGATGGGATAAAACAATGTTCTACATGTTCTCCTAATATGCAGCGTAAGCAACTAAGGAAGTTTTAGTGACATTCTTGTGGATTTCATTCTTCAAACAGATCAACAGACTATTCTTCTGTTAGCTATTGAGGATTGGTATCCAGTGAACAAGGTGACTGCGATTGAGCACTTACAAAAAAGGCGACTCAATCACGACGCCTGTGTTCTGGGCTACCTGACATAGTAGTGACTGGATATGGGGGTAGGCGACTACAGCAATGGTGTACCACTATATATGCACACACGTGGAGGGGTGGGAACATGCCATCTGATGGGTGAAAGGGGAGGGAGAGTATGTGGAGGGTAGTGCAGTGGTCGGCTGCCTAGCTGGCCATGCGGTGTGGTAGGTAGGTGGTGGGCTGGGGCTGGGAGGGTGCCAGGTTCAGTTCTGGGGCATGATTGCTTTTTGTGTCACATCGGGGTTTTCATTTTCTTTTAAGCTTTACATCCCCCCAACAAAGCACCCTCCTGGGTTGAGAATCCTTAAGTAGGGGGGTACAGTTGGTGAAGCCCCCATGTGAGGTGAGTGAAGTGCAGCCCCCATAACATAGAAACCCATTGCGGTTTTCTAGTTGTTGTGAGTGTAAATTGCTGTAATTCATTTTGAGCAATGTACGCTCACCCAAATGGCAATCGCCCTTCTGGGATCTCCATTTTCACATAGAACCCTGAGGAATTATATACTATGGAAAAGTGTCTGAATTTTTGGCTGCTGTATTGAGACTGAAACATGAAAAAAAGTAATCTCATGTTAGGATTTTTAAAGTGTATTATGTATGTGTATCCATACTGACATACGTTTTGTGTAAAAGTTCTGCATAGTTTTATATCTTGCCTTTTATATTATGATTTAATGGCCAAATGACCAAACTAAGGAACATGAACTGAAATGGTGGTATAAGGTCTAATTTATGGCACACTTTGATGTCATTATTCTTTCTAATTAGTGAAAACTTTTTACCTATTGGTATGAATGGAACACAGGTAGAAACATCAAATTGCTTGCAAGAAATGTTTCTAGCAGATAACCATAAGTCATGAACTATGCAGAAAAGTGCAGTTGTGACTTGGAATTCCATTGCAGTCTAAAGATTTAATGTAGTCAGAACATTAAGAGGGACTTAGTAACCTTGCCTAGGAATTAGAAAAAAAATCTGGTCTAACGTCTCAGATACTAATGACGTTTCCTGAAAAAACAAATAATATTGCAATGACAAATAAGGTGAGAAAAGCTTAATAGTAATAATTTGAAATTTAATGTTATTGTTTAGAATCAATACCAAAATGTAATCAGTGCAATACATTTGATTAAAACATATTGTTACAGTAAGTCCATGAACAATTTTTCAGTAGCTTGATATTGGGGAAAGACTTGCCAGAGTTTACATGGCATTTGCTAATCCTCAGACTTAACTGACTTCTGATACAGTAACAGAGTTATTAAACACTACCAGTAGCTCTGCTTTGAAAATTAAGTTCATCTTTAACCTAATCCAAAAAAAAATAGACTTTAGCTTTATTTATGTTTTCACATGCCTGTTTATCTGTACTCACAAAGTCATTGATTTATCCTTATGCTTAGAGATGCAGCAAATTTTAATTTACTGGTGAAATTCACAGAAATTTGCATTTGTTGAATTTAATGAATTTTCTGGTGGCTGCACCAACTTCACTGTTCCATTTTTTTAAAACCCCTGAAACTGAAATAAAAACCTCCCTTCACCCACTGTATTGTAATACTGTCCCCTTCCACCACCAAAAAAATGTGTAGTCATATATCACCCTCCCAACCCCAACTGGCATCCTCCTCCCTTCTTCTACCATGGCAAATTTCAACTAAAAATTAGGCAACATACTGTATATTCAATATACCTTCTCCCCACCTGCATGCCAAACACACTCACCCTACTTCCCCCACCTGAGTCCTACCACCAGGTCCTTTAGTCATAATACCCACCACCCAACATCCCCAGCCCCCACCACACTCTTTCCCCCACCAGCACCCAGACAAAATGTGGCCTGTAATAAAAAGAAATGGTCACCCAAAGGCAGAATGTCTGATCTGTTCAGTGTCCACGTCAGTAATGGAACTGGTGCATGAGTGAATGGGGATGTCTTTGCTCCTAGTAAAACCTGACTGGCTGAAATTTCAGCTAATCAGGTTTTCTAGTTGCAATCTACATCACCATTCATTTATGCAAGGCTCATTACTGAGATGAGAACTGAACAAAGCAGACGGTCTGCACTGGAAGACCATTTTCTTCATTGCAGGTTGCATTTTTCCTAGGTGCTAGTGGGGGGGGTGGTTGTGGCCAGAGGAGTGTTGTATGCAGATGTAATGACTAATACACCAGGTGGTGGGATTCAGGAGGAGGGAGGTAGGAGGCAGGGGCAGTGTGTTTAGCACATGGGAGTGGGAAGGGTTTATTGAATGTATGTTGCCTTACTTCTAGCTGAAATTTTCCCGGGCAATGGGGAGGAGGGTGGAGGGTGCCAGCAGGGGATTGAAGGGGGTATTATGCCTACAAAGTTTTTTTGAGATGGAAGGAGCAATATTAGAGCCCAGTGGTTGGGGGTGGTTTTTAATTACATTTAGAGAGGTGATTCACATAGATTTTAGCAAGCAAATTGCACAACTATATGAGCAAACTATTCAAATTGCATAATTTACCAGTGAATTGGCAATTCATGTGGAGTCACCATACAAGTTTGTCCAATTTACCAGACAAATAACTATGTGAACTGCAGTCATCAGGGAAACAAATTTAGTGAAATGTGTGAAGTTTTCCTTGGAGTGAGTTTCGGAAACTTTGCACACCTGTACTTGTGTTGAATTGCTCTCTTTCCAAAGCATCAGCTAAAGGAAAACCTTGTTCACCACAAGTAGGCATTCAAAAATATTCATTAGTAGTCAGTCTGATTTTCTTACCATCTGGTACATGAACATTAGTAGAAGAAGCTAATAGCCTGTATTAAAAGGTTAAGATCTTGATCACTATGTTTTTCAAGAGGATAATAAAGAAAAACTATCACTCATAACAATACACAAACTTTGGAAGAAAAGTATTGTGATATTGAATTAGTTTTTAAAATATAGAAAACAAAGTTACAATGCATAAGTTGACCTTGCTGGTTATATCTGTACCTAGTTTTTTCCCCATGGAACTGATGAGAGCAAACAATCACAATATCTCATTAAATTCACTTTAATTATCTGTAGAATAAACAATTTCATGGATGATATGGACACTTTTTACAGCTGTGCTGTACTGAATGAATAAGTTTCTCTCCATTAAAGACTAATGAGTGACATTACATTTAAGTGCTCATATTAGATATGCTTCTTTGAATTTAATGATGGGGCAATGAGGCCTGTAATTAAATAGTCAAAAATCTCCATAGGGAGAAACAAAACAAATTTACACTGCAAATTTTAATACAATTGTGGCCATCTGGTAGAATGACAATGTTTCATTTCTCACTTCAGCACAGAAAGCAAATATTGTGCTTTCTGATTTACCTATAACCAGCTTTACACTAATTGGCTATCCACCAAATACTGTACTGTACATTTTAGCTTTTATGAACAGCTCTGTTTGTCTGCTTTTTATAATTTCTGTTTTCTATACATCAGCATGGTCTCCTTTTCAACACCTGGGATGAGATTTTTCAAGACAGGTACAGTGCCTATGGACAGTGTTGTGGCCCTGCACTTTGGTACTGCCAGTGCCCCAAATTCTTTGCCACAACTGCAGTCTATTTTTCAATCCAGGGTACGTTTATGGCAGTTGGACATGCTTTGTGGCAGCTTGAGGCAAAGCTATGGCCCAGGTTCCCAAACAAGGCATGTCAGAAGCCCCAGCACTGATGCACAGACAACAGAAATGTGGTTTAGTGGGCATCACAGCAATACAGGGATATAAAATACCAGCTTTTTGCTGCAAGTCTTATGCATCATACACTATATTTGGCACACTGGGCCTTGCAACTAGAGCTGAAAGCTTATTGTCTAGAGTAAGTCCTGGGGCTAAATTCACAAAAAAACACAAAGTGCCATGCAAAGGTTTGCATGGCACTTTGTCATTGCCCAGGTGGTAAAAAAGGCTATTCTCAGAAAGCTAGCATAGGACACTATCCAACTGTGAATCAGGGTAGGTAGAGGCAGCTGTATCCCCATTACCACTACCACTAACCCCAATAACTCTGCCCTGACCTACATTCTCTGAAACTGCCCTGCAATGAATAGCGCCGGTGCACTTTTTGATATTCACAAATGAAGCCATGCAAATGAGCCCATTGGGCATGCAAGGTGCTAGCTATCCATTTGCATGCCCATTATGGGCTCATTTACATGGACTGTGGGTGTCCTATCACTGCCCCCACAGCCCCTGCCTGATGCAGCCATAGTCATCGGTGGTGTAGTGATCCCTCCCCTGTCCCCGATTACCATTCCTGCATAGAAAAAATAACTATCTAGGTAGTCTAGTGGTCCTTTGCCCCCTCCTTGTTCTCCAATCGCCATCCCATAGGTTTAAAATATGCATCCCTGGCAGTTTAGTGGTTCGATCCTCCCATCCGTTCTCCAATCTCTATCCCTTAAGTTTCAAATATGTTTCCCTGGCAGTCTGGTGGCCCCTCTATCCTCCTCCAATCCACAAGTTCAGTGCCTGTAGCATAATAAAGATACCTCTGCTAGTTTAGGGGTCCCGCCACCCTATACCAGATCCCTCCCTGTCATACAGTGTCACATTACACTGGCGGTCTAGGTCCCCCCACCCATCCCTGATCTGCCCAAATAGGGAACCATGAAGTTATCTCTGGTGTCTAGTGAACTTCTTCCACTCACCTCTGTGGATTGCCCACCATCCATTGCCCCCACCTGACCACTGGCTGGTGACTAGAACAGCCCTCCTCACATTTTTGTGGCTGGCCACTAACTGAGCTCTCAATGAGTGACTTACAGTGACTGACAGCTCACTGCCAGTGAGTGTGTACTATAAATAACACACTCACCTGAGAGCTCAGTCAGCAGCCAGTGGTGGAGGGTGAGGGCTGGGCTGTTACTCTGGGTCGGGGTTGGGCTGGGGGGGTAGGCAGGCAATCCATCACAGGGTGGTGGGTGGAGGACCCTAGATCACCAGGGTAATGTGACACTGAATGGCAGTGAGGGATAGGGTGGGGGTACTACTGGACTACCTGGGAGGTCTTTACTATGCTATGGGCATGGCACCCAGGGATTGGGGGAGAGGTAAGGGGCCACTAGACTGCCAGGGAAACATATCTGAAACTGTCAGGATGATGATCAGAGAATGGGTTGGGGGGACCACTAGACTGCCAGGGAAATGTATTTTAAACCTACAGACAGTGATCAGAAAATGGGGAGGAGGAGGGACAACTAGACAACCAGGGTAGTTAGTTTTTTATATAGGAACGGGAATCGGGGACAGGGGAGGGACCACTACACCACCAATGCCAGTTTCTTATTATTATGACATGGGCAGGGCTCAGCAGTACCTCTAGCAGCCACAAGGGTTGAGTAGAATGCCACCAGCTCTCGTCAGTAGTATTTTCTCCATGCAAGGGTACCACAGCAGATGGTCTTTGCATGGAGAAAATCTTTGGTGAATGGGACTGTGCCCATATGCAGGTCCCATCTCCCTCATTTGCATTGCGACCCCCTCAAAACTTTGCCCCTTCGCAAACCCAGTTTGCGGATGCAAACTGGGCTTTTGTGAATACCACACTGGGGCAAAACCCAGTTTGCACAGCACAAACTGGGTTTGCAAGGGGCAACGTTTTGTGGATCTAGCTCCCGCTGTTCTGAGTGACCCATACATTCAGGGTGCTGTGTTAGTTGCATGCAAATTATTTTAGTCACTAAAAAAGTGATTTTAAGCTATGAATGTTAAAATACAACTGAATATTCTGATGTAAATCTTGTGGTAGAAATACTCAATAAAGCTAATCATTATTATTTCAAAGGATATCATAATAGTACATTTATTTGTTCATATATATTAACTTATTTACAAGATTTGACCACAATCCAATCCAGCATAGGGAAAAGGAATTTTTAAAACCAGGTAGAAAAAGGGTGCACTGAAATAAATATAGGTCCAAATGTTTCTGAAAACATGAACTGCTGCATATGAATAATAGAATGGAAATTTCAGATCAGACCTATTGTGTTACACAAGATGAATACATGAGACCTGTTTATTTTGCCAAAGAATAATGTCTTCTGTTTGGTTGGGAAACCACTGTGCTTGATTTTCAAAGGGCGGTGCAAGCTGCATCAATGATAGTTTGCACTGATTAGTGGTGCACCAGGGACCCTGCATCTGATTCTCTATTAGGTAGGGTCCTGGAGGCAAAGTCCCACAGCTTGCAGTAAATGTGGCCATGGACCAAACAGACAGCATATCTGTAAGGTTTGATGCAAGCTATGGGGTGGCTGTGCAGCACTCTAGGACACTGAACAATACTGTAGGGGACTGCAAAAAAGCCAGATGAGTATGTGAAGATATATGATGTAACAGCACAACTATATTACAACTAATCATTATGATGACAATATGCCAGTATTTACAGATGCTTCGGACATTGCTTAAATGTACCTAACATGCAATGTCTGAAGTACCCATGAATACTGTCAATTTTTTATCCTGATTAGTAGATATAATGTACAGTCTGCACCACATTAGGTGGACGCAGTTACTGTGGACAATCACTTTCTGTAGATGAAATCCAGATGCCCGAATCAAAAAGCACTGCCTCAATATAAAAATTCATGGCTAATGCAGACTATGATGGCCACCTACTGCAGACAGTAAAATTGGGTAAACATCCCTTTTTTTTGTTTACCGTAGCGACTTTCCTGGATGACATGACAGCTTCCTGGTAGTAATTAGTCAGGTGTGATGTGTGAGGATGTGTGAACTGGATTACCGTTCATTCATTAACAGGGTTCACTGACTGTAGCCTTTGTCTGTGTCTGTGCTCCTGTCAAAGAAAGTGGAACTGATGCAATAGAGTGTGTGAGTGCAGTGTGAGGGACACAATTCAGCAACTAGGAATCCTGAATTCTACTCTCTACAGAATGATAGCATTCTTGTGCAGTAAGTACAAATCAGAACCAACACTGCATTCCCCACACATTAACCCCTGAAGCCCAGGAAAAATAAAGGTGAAAAGCACACAAAGCACCGTAACAAATGCACATCACCAAAAACAAACAAATGAAGTATAGCACTGTATTCACTTAAGCTTAACGATCACTATGCAATTGCACTACATAACAGCGCAAGCTGTAATCAAACTCCAAATTCCAATTTTTTGCACAGCTGGCAATGGTGGACAGCGGTTTTGGTGGACAAAATACATTTGCACGGAACAGTCCGCCCTAAGCGGCATGCACTGTATTTGCACTGTTACAGCATATATAATGACATCAGTGTTTGGCTTATGTGCATTAACCATTTCTAGTAGGTAGAACTGGAGCACCCATGGGTGTCTAAGGGTGGTCTAACAGGTATTTATTTCTGTTGGCACTGTACACTTTAGAGAATATTAGAAAAGGGGATGTGGCATTACTCTGGTGCAAAGCTTTTTGTGTCATGTTGCAATCCATTTTGTGCCACAAGGATGGTACCAGCCCCCTTTGGCACATGCAGGTGTGTCTAAGAATTGATTTCAGCACACTTTTTGGTACAACCTGCACCATGCATCATTCACCATGATGCAGGCCCCTTGCACATTTCAGGGAAGTTTTGAGAATCGGGTCCACTATAATAACATTATTGAAAACTAATTCTATACCTAGTTCTGGAAAGAATTTATAGGGTCAAAGCAAACAATAAACTATAATGTATGCTGTAATTGCTAGAACACTTGTCAGTACCTACTTATGATGAATTATATATTGTCTCATTATGGTTCCCTCATGAGGCTTGTTACAATTCCATAAACAAACACATAGCACAAAATAAAACAAATACTCTTCTTTTCTGTGTTGTTCCTCTGGCATTATGTACATGATCATATCATTGAAAATATTGTATAAAAAGTTAAACTTTCCAACAGAAAAATATACAATATAAAATGGTATTGTGGCATTCTTATGGCATCATATTTTGTTTGGAACATACCTTTCTATGGTATGTCACAAAACATATTGTTAAAAAGCAACCTTTATTTCACATTTCATGTCAGGGATTTGCAGTTTGCTAACCATGATTTACTTTGACGCAGTGTATATTTCATTGTCTGAAGTGAAATTAAAACATCACAGTACAGCAACACTATGTGTAATATGGGGATTATTTGTATGCTAAACTTTGCAGTAACATTGATGTCACATAAAACAGGTCTTGTCAGTGTCAATTAGAATGTTGCATTAAATTGTTTTAATCCCTCTTATAATATGGAATGCAGCAGGTATAAATTTATTGTGATCCCTAGGGGCCACTGTTTGTCTCATTAAAAACAACAATATTATTTTATAATCAACAGTGATATTATGTCATAGAACTTAATTTGAAGCTAAGTTGATTTTATCATGTTCTACATGTGTTAATATACAACCCAATGTGGATGACAGCTGTGATATGGTGGATCAAAAATAAATACTGTTTACATGGATTTCAAAAGATACTGCCAGAATTCATTTTTTATTTTTAAAGGTTTTATTCCTGCTAGCCATTGTTTCCAACAAGTGTATGTATGTAGGGAAACTGAAATGCTTGGTATCAGCTGACAGTTGCAATGATATAGCATTTTCAAGGGAAAAAAATACTCCAAATATGAACAAAAGTATGTTAATGTAAACAACATGTAAATAAATGGCCTTCTTAGGGAAACCTTCATCACATTCATAGAAGATTTTAAGTAATAACCTTTATAAGCTCTCTTGCTAGTTAGGCTGCATCAAGTTGGCAAGATGACTTGAAAGGGTCAAGCAGAAAGAGGAAGTCAATAAATTCTAGCTGGGATAAAAAAGTCCATAGATATGGAAACCTGTATCAGGAATACAGTTGTTCATTTTAATGACAGGACTGGGAGCTAGAAGGGCATGCAGTCAGTAACCCATTTCAATGATGATTTATCATAATAATTTATCAACTTTGCAAAGATCCACATATGTTCTTAGACTTACTACAAAGATGTTGGCTGGCATCAGAAAGCTTTGCAATATCACCTAACATGAGTATGCAGTACATGATTTGTCCAGCGAATGTGATTGTTCTGTAACCTCACCACCTTAATTTCCATAACATTCTAACTATGCAGTTTGTAGTAGCATGGTAGGCACCACAGAAAACTGATTTTTATGGAAGAATTTGAAAATAGATAAATGATTGATATACAACCTTAACCAATATGAAGGTATTAAATGTGATAGCACTTGACACATTCTACAACAGTCAGTGAGGTTACTGGTCTGCGTTGGTAAATAGACCTCATCCAAAAGTAACCCCACTAGAAAAGTTGGATGCAAACATTGAGTAAGTGGGAACTTAAGATATAGTATAAACGTAGGGCCATGCCTGTAGTTAAGTGGGGGAAGAGCTCCTCCCCCACTTCCTATTTCAACGAACAGGCTACATCCACTCTGATAAGAGCAAGTCGCACTTGCTGTCCTGTCATTGCTGGTCCGTGGCTGCTCTCTCCTGTTGCTTGCTCCCCCCACCCCATCCTGCCTGCCTTCATTTTTGTTTGTTGGGATTCCCGGCTCCCTTCCCCTTGTTTCTCCTATATCCTTCTGTCCATGTGCACTTTTTATTTTTTGGGGGGTTGTAGCTAGTTCCTGACCCTGCCTCTTTCCCTGCTGTAGCACGCTGCTTTTACCTACGCTCCTCCTGTTTTTTATACTTGCCTCACTGTCTCTCCTCTCCTTCCTCCTGAGCAGCCCGACTCCATGCCTAGTCCATAGCCACTCCACTCTACTCATGCCGTTACAGCTTGGGGTCCTGCTGCCACTGCCGCAGGGTTCCTACATCCCTGCTACTGCTGCCATGATTTCTGAGCTTTCCTTTCGGCACCATCACACCTGCCGCAGAACGCTGTCTCCTAGCTGCGCATAGCTTCCTGTCCTCCATCTGGCTGCTGCTTTCCTGGACCTTTCTGCCGCTGAGTGACCGTGCTCCTTTACATCTTCTATAGCTGCTATGTGGCTGCCTGCCATTTACTTGCCTGCTCTGCTAGGCACTCTGCCTGTATTCCCTGCAATGCCTGCAAGCTCCACTCAAACAGTGCTTTCTACTGACGCATAGTACGCTCAGCTGCTTCTCCACATAGAAAGTTGGGAAGCGCCATACTTTCTTCACTGCTCGATTGGTTCCATGACTTTTGGAAGCACTTGTAACTCCAGCTTGACAAGACCTTGGAGATAACCATATTTGGGACATGTATGGAAGCACTTGTTGCTCTTCATTCACCTTTTCTGCACTGCATTTAACTCACTAACACCTAGCTCGTTTCTTGCTTTGCTGCCTTAAGGGTTTGATCGCTGCTAACCTCTTACCTTAAGCTGCTGTGTAGATTTCAAGTGACGTACATTGTACACTATTCCCCTGTGCTTTGAGAAACTGTACACATCATGTTGGTGGATTTATTTGTATCTTTTTTTTTTCCATTCACTTTTTATTAAGTTTAAAATTTAATACAGAGACTGTAAAGAAAGTACAATACATGGTGTACAAATAATTGTAGTTTAACAATCACATAAAAGAAATCACAGCCAAGAACACGAGTCTCTGTAAACCCTCCTCTCCCAAATTTATTTGTATCTAAAGGAATATAAAGTCGTTATTGCCTCAACTACATAAGTGGTTGCCATACCCATATAAAATGTACACCCTGGGCATTCACAGCACCGATGAACCTCATACATGATAGGACATCTTGTTTACTCTTCGTACCTGACTACTTCCTCCTAGCCTGGCATGTATTTCCTGCTCCTTTCCTACCAGCATGGGTTTGCAGTCCTGCTCACCATAGCGGAGCCTAGCTGCCACCTCTACTCCATCCCTCGGCTGTCCTACGTGTGGTCCAGCCGCTCATCCTACCCTATGTATGGGCCTAGCTGCCACCTTGCCTTTGGCCCCTGGATTCCTGCCATGCACTTCAGCCATGCGCTCTATCATTGCCTTCAGCGACCTGTTTCAGATCCTTCCAGCAGGCCCTCACCTGAGCTTCTCTGTCAAGCTCGGGTACGCTCCAGGATGTCTTGCTTTCAGTCCTGCTGATCGAGTTTTGGATTCTGCAGATCTTCTTCTTTTTACTTTATTGCTACTCATTTACCTGCTGACCACCACTCTCTACTCACTTGTCGGCTGAACTACGTGTGGTCCAGTCATGCATGCTAGCTTATGTGGGGCTAGCTGCCACTCTTTACTTACCTTACCAGCTGACCTTGCATGGTCTGGCTCCATGCTAACGTTCTTGGGTTTAGCTACTATTCTATTTACTCACCAGCTAATCTATGCAGTCAACCCTACCTCCTACGGTCCATCGGCTGACTTACACATGGTCTAGCCACACTTCCTTCTCTCATTGGGCTTAGCCACCTTTCATTCCCTTGGATGCTTCCTACATAGCTACTTCTTCCATTCGGACCTGCTTCTCCAACATATGCTTCCTAAGCTTCTGCCTTCCACTGGATTATTCTGGAGTACATCATGATGTTCGCCTCAATTCCTTTGGATGCTTCTCGCCATGCTACATCAACTACTCCGGAGTTACCACTACCATCTCCATGAGAACTCCCTGCTGAGCTCAATCTTATACTGCCTTCCTTGGTTTAACTGATGCATAAGACATTGATCTACTATGGTCTAGATGCTTATTACCTTTTGTTGAGTTGCCAACTCAACCGCCCATGTCTCTTCACTGCAATCTTTACCATCCTTGATCTTCAGGATACAACAGTTTACAGCACCCTTCTCTGCTATTATAAGTCTGCCTTAAACTATATTACTACTCCGCACTAACCTGACACTGGATATGCTACCATTTACAATACTGTTCACAACCGATTCCTTACTTCTTCGCTGCTATTTCTGCATTACATGCAGTTTGACAGTACTATGACTTAACCTGCCTCGCCCCACAGGGCTGGAGGTTCAGTGCATAGCATTCAAAGACCTGCGCCCATACAGGCCGGAGGTCTCTTGATCTTATATTACTACATCATAACCACCTGTTTCTATGACCTGCTTCACCCATCAGACATAGGGGTTCAACTATTTTTGCTACACCTGCTTTGCCCAGCTTCAGGGCCTGGAGGTTCACACTGTCTACTATAAGCCTGCCTACCGTCGTGTCTGCCAGCCTTAGGAGCTCCCTTCTATTATGGACTCATGTCCAAGATTGTTTTGCTGTACGGTATCTATTTCATGATGGCTTCTGCCTTGCAGCTTCACTTCTATGAACTGCTACTACTGCACTCCTGCCAGGACAATTAGTTGAGCTTATCCAGAAGACCTTCATTCCCAAGGCTCTGCTCCAAGGCTTCTTGGTCTCTAGGACAAAGCTACTTAGTCGACTCAGCTTCAGTTAGCGCCATTTATGACTCAAAAGCTTGACCATGCAAGACTCGTTGCACCATTCTCGCCTAGTCAATTCTAGCTACTGTGCCACTATGACTTTGAACCGTGGATATCTACTTCGTTATGCAACTATTTGGATCACCAGGCAAAGCTCTTTGATTCCTGTGCCATTTCCATTTCCCCATGCTCCTCATTGTACACTGTACATGATCCATGCAATACCGCTCCTTGCTACTACGTCTGCATCATGCTGATTTACTTACTACTACAACTGACCTATGTACAGCTCCACTTATTTACGTTACTTTCTCATACTGCCTGCCTCACTCTTACGGGGCCTAGAGGAAATCACGACTAACTCACCATATTACAACCTATTTCACTCCTCATGAGCTGGAAATACATCTGACTTCTATCTACTTATTCACACTACGATCCCTACCTGCTTCCCGTACTTGCTTCCCCTCTCTGGATTGGAGGTTCCTACTGCTCCATTCTCCCGATCATGCAGCATACACCAGTTCCTGTGCTTCATTGCCATGGCCTCCATGTGTTAAGCTTGCCAAGTGGAACATGACCCCAACAGTCCTCTTTCTCTGGTCATGACCCCAACAGTCCTCTTTCTCTGGACATGGATGCTGAACCTTTGAGTCCCGGTTCTCTGTGAAATCATCCTCACCTGCTGGAGTGCTTCACCACTGTTACTTGTCACTTCAAATTCATATCGACCATGGATTCCACTCTACTATCATTCCAGCCTGCACATGGATTCTTGAACTTGAAGTTTACTAAGAGGATGCTTGCTCTGTTCACCTGACATGTCACGATTCATTATTTCTTCAGTTCTCTGTTTCTCTGGATCAGGTTCTATGACTTTGGGGTTCAGATTAGCCGATTAATAGAAATTATAGGATTACTCTCCTTTAGTATGCCCAGAAGGACGGGCAGATCAGTAGCCATGGGTCCTCAGAGGTTTCCCCCAAGTGGGGTTTTCCTCTCCTGCGTGCTACTGGTCACGCTCTGTGGAGTTGGAGGAGGTGATCTTACTGCTACTCATTTTCTTGGGGGTGTCTTCCTACTCGACTCCTTAATCAGTTAGATACAGAACAATCATTCATATCATTATTTTTTGGGGGGTCTCATAATACTTGACTAAGCTTCCTTCCTACAGTGGGATACAGATAAAGGTCAAAACTATCAAATCATAACACGTGACTCATCAGTTCAATCATCTAAGCATCTTGCATATACTATCCAGTTCATATGTTCTATAATCACTGACTTGCTCATGTCTATGCTAAAGTACCTAAGCACAAATCATTTCATACTACTAGTACCTCACAAACATTGTCCTACTTACTGGTCAGGCCTCTGTATCCAAGCACAACCTACAGCATCCAGCTACTGTATGTAACATAAGCACTGAGCTCTGAACCACAATCAAATGAAGGGCCATGCCCATAGTTAAGTGGGGGAAGAGCTCCTCCCCCACTTCCTATTTAAATAAGCAGGCTACATCCGCTCTGCTTAGAGCGAGTCGCACTCACCCCCCATCCTCCCCCGACACCTCCTCCTTCTGCAGCACTCTTATCCCACCGGGGGGTCTCATAATACTGGACTAGGCATCCTTCCTATGGTGGGATACAGAGAAAGGCCAAAACTATCAAATCATAACAAGTGACTCATCAGTTCAATCATCTAAGCATCTTGCATATACTATCCAGTTCATATATACTACAATCACTGACTTGCTCATGTCTATGCTAAAGTACCTAAGCATGAATCATTTCATATTACTAGTACCTCAAAAACATTGTCCTACTTACTGGTCTGGCCTCTGTATCCAAGCACAACCTACAGCATCCAGCTACTGTATGTAACATAAGCACTGAGCTCTGAACCACAGTTAACTATGTAATGTGACAGCAATAGACATACACAGTGCCACAAATGCATCATTGCATATATGCAATGTACAAAACTATGGCATAAAGTGCATTCAGAAAAAATACCAGATGTACAACCATATAAAATTGGTGCCAACATCACCAGTCATAACCCTTAGTATTCCAACAGCCAAAAAAAACCCAGCACTTTGCTAAACGAGCTTGGTTGGAGCCTTTGGTAAATGGACTTGTTAGGACATTTTCAAAGGTCAATGTTCATGCACTAGTCCTGATTCTGGATACAGACTGCATCATGCCAAATGTGTCAACACCTTTGAATTCTATTTTCAAAGGTTTTGATGGATTTATGACAGTTCCAGTGCTTTAAGTCAGCTTGCATACAAAAGTGATGCTTGCATCTCTTTTTTAATGCAAGAATGGTCAAAAGTGTCACAACTTGCAGCACCTGCAGCAGACTGTTAGACACTATTTTCGATGGTCTACTTTTCCAGTGCAAATCACAGGAATACACTGAAAGTATGGAGTAAAGCTCTAAGAGGGCTTTGAAAAAAATCCTTCCGTTATACTTATTCTAAACATACTTGCTAACATATCAAAAGCTACTTGGTGCATATTTAAAGAATATTTTTTTCACTGTAGTAAATAAAATTATAGTGTATGGTAGAATGTTGTTACGGATAGAAATCCATAACTATAATGGAGTTGTTGTGCTGCAGTAATTATGTCATCACAGCTGTTATGTAAGCAATAAGACATGACTGAGTGTGCATTATGGTGTGATAACCGCACTCCTAGGGGTGTAGTTAGGCACAAGGCCGAAGGCCGAGTGCCGCTTGCCCCTAGGAGTGTGGTTATCACACTGTAATGCACAACCCTGGAGTGTCTTATTGCGCTTATAAAATGGCCTTCTATTTTTTAATAAAGGTTTCATTATTATAATAAGTATTTTAACATGAAAAAAGTTGTAATTTATATGTGATTTTAACCTAAAAGTAGTCCCTCCACCTTTAATTTACAGCTTTGCCTTGTGGTCTTTTGAGCCAATGGAGCCTCCATATATGTAGTATTGTAGTTCTCCTGCCATCCACCCCCACCCCACACAGTTTGCTATGTTGTTTAAATTACACATTAAATATAGTAGTTGTAGAAGTTTTTTTTTTTTAATGGATGGAAGAGGGAGCTGCAAGAGAGCACCTCTCAGTTTGTAGTCAGTTTTCAGGCAAGTGCTGCACTGTAGTGGTGAAGTTAAAAAGAAAGATTGCACTGTTAAAGAGAGCTGTCAGCTGTTTCTTACTTCACCTCGGTACATCGGGTTCTGTGTTGAATGAAAACTGGCAGGACCTGTCATCAGAAGAGGAGAACAAGTGTGTGCAATGGTGTGTGCGAGGTAAGGGGTGACTGTACAGATGGCATATTTTTTTTTCTTTTGACATTGTTGTTTAGCAGCTGGAAACAGCTTGCTCCCTCCTCCAGCCTGCATTTTTTTTTAACAGCTGCCACTGGCTCGTTCACACTTTTAAAGCAAGCTGTCGGCTGTCTCTACTTACTTCAACTTGCCTTGGTAGTTTCTGTGTTTGAGTAAGAACTGGCAGGACCTGTAAAAGGAGGAGAACAAAGTGTGTCTGCTATGTAAAGGATGGCTGTAGATAGAATTATTTTCCTGATCTGATCTTGTTCAGCAATCACCAACGGCTCTCTCTCTTCTCCATCCCTCGCCTTTTCTTTTTACCAGCTGCCAGCAGCTCGCTCCCTTCTCCTTCCCTTGCTCCATCCCTCCCTATATTACAACAGAACACCAAAACAAATAAATAAAATAAATGAGAGAAGGTTGTGGGTATGGCTGTATTACTGTTAATAATGTTAGCTGGCTAAAAAATGGCGACCACAACTAACTGTGACATTCTAATTAGAATGTCAAAAAAATGAATCACAGAGCATCGGATTCTGTACTAAAGCTGTTTTACTTGGACTAATTATTTATAGTGCATCATTGTCCCATATTGCACTATAAATAACCAATCAGATTGCTCCATTGGTGTATGCCATTTTATATCTATTGTGTGCTAGGCACAACTTGTTTTCAATCCCCTACTGTCCTAATAACCCAGAAAAATTGTTTAACTAACCCTATAGCCATTGTTAAGCATTTTAATCGCTTTTTCACTACTGTAGTGAAAGATTTTTCAGAGTGCTGAATCTTCCAACTCTGACTTCGATTCCATTGTGTGTCCTGTTCTAGTGTACCTAAATTTTACTTTAAGCATTTTTTGACCAACACTGTTAGGAAATATTTGATGAAATCACCTACCAAGACTAGAATGGGTCCTGACTAAATAGACATGAAAGTGTTCCGGTTAGCTATTACAAAGGTTCATAAAAGGTTAAGGAGCTGAAAACGCAGATGCCCATAAGTAGCTCCTGTGGTCTAATTGTAGTAATTCAAATGTTCCCAGGTTTTTACAAATTTGTGTAGATTATTTTCAAACTTATCATTTGTTTCATTGATAATGACATTTTCTGAAAGATTATTCCATGGGTTAATGGTATGTTCAGAAAATATATATTTTTTGTCCATTCTGAATCTCCTCTGTTCAATTTGAAGTGGATACCTCTTGTAGTTGTTTTATTGTCTTCAAAACTTAGGTTAAATTTGTTATGTAAGTACAGGTCTTGTATTATATTGTATATTAACTGGATATCCTCCTAGGAAAAGATACCTAGTTCTTTTAGTCTATCAGAATATGACATTTCTTTAACCTTTCTTATAATTTTAGTAGTTCTACATTCTACTTTTTCTACTTTATCAGCTTTCTTGTATAGGCACTATATTTGGATGCTATAATGTATTTTAATAGTGGTCCTACATATGATCCATACAGTGGTACAGTTACCTCAGCTTTCCTACTCATTATATTTCTTTAAACTGCACTCAGTACTTTATTGGCTCTTGTCAATGCTATCATGCAGTGGTCCTTTGGGTCAAAGGACTTGTTTATGACACCTAAGTCCATTTCTTTCATACTGATCTTCAGTGTTGCATTGTATAGTGTATACTACTGTGGTACCTGTGTTCTTCTCCAAGTGTAGAACACAATGTTAGTCTAAATTAACATGCATACACCATGTGTACACCCATTTAGTTACATTATCCAAACCTGATTGGATAGCACTTATGTCTTCTATTGTGTCACATGGACTACCCAGTTTGATGTTGTCTTCATTTTTATTTTGTTATCCAGTTGATGACATTATTATTCATGTTGATGATGCAAATCTGAACAAAAATGATAGGCCCCAGGGCTGACCCCTGTGGCATCCTGCAAGTCACATTACCCTCTGTAAACAAGTAATCATTTATGGTGGCTCTTTGTGTACAGTTTTTTATCCAGTTTCTAACACACTGTAATACATATGAATAGGGATGTAAGTTTGTCATGGATGAGGTTTTAATGACTCATTGTTTGTTCATGAAATCATTAGTAAACAGTAGTAAATGTTGTGACACTGTCATCATTGCTACATTCTGATGACACTAGTGAAAGTCATGGAAGTCCTGAATAATGATCAAACGTCATGGAATCAATGATGTGTATGACTGCCATGACAAACTTACATCCCTACATATGAACATACTAAGAAGCCAGCAGAAGAAAGCCATTTGGTCTATCTAGTCTGCTCATATTACAGGGTTCACAGAATTAGCTACTGGTCCTGCACCCCCACTCCTCCCATCCTCCCTCCCTACCCATGACCCTTACCTTCCTCCTATGCCTATCCCAGCCTGTCTTGAAGCTGCCCACTGTCTTCAATGAGACCATCTCTTCTGGCAGTGCATTCCAAGTGTCCAACAGCCTGTCTTTGAAGAAGTGCTTCCAGATCTCCCTCCTAACCCCCCCCCAGCTTAAGACTGTGCCCCCTCATGTTATGGTTTCCACCCAGCTTAAAGAAACCCTCCTTATTCACCTTATATACCCATTTCAAATACTTGAAGGTCCCAATCATGTTCTCTCTCTCTCTCTCTCTCGTCCTCCAGAAACTACATGTTCAGTGTCCTCAGCCTCTCTTTGTATGATACATAACAGTTAATGTTATGTTTCTTCAACTTCTCAACCATAGCCCAAGGCAGAACAACTTTGAAGGCCTTACAAAAGTGTAACAGGATTATATCCACCAATCTCTTATTATTTAAGTCAATATGTCTCACATCTTTTGGTATGTCTCTCATTAAATGCACATCACACCCATGTGTTTGAAATAATATATTTATCTGTGCAGACAATGGTGTGTGCATCTGAGAAAAAGTAATGTGCTCAGGGACAGCCCAGTGTCCAGCTGTCTTGGCAGCACAGCTGGTAGTGCAATCAGAATGGTATTTCGGGGTGCCCTGGGTTCAAGTCCCAACTGAGGCACTTACTTCTTTCTATCATCTGTTGGTATGTCTCCCATTAAATGCACATTGCACCCCTTTTTCTACCATTTTTACATTATGAATCGGATCCAAGGCAGCTGCTTCAGCCAGAAGCACAGCCATCATGGAATCCCTGCAGGGGGCTGGACTTAGCTGGTGCATGAGCCAACCAGAGACAAATCTATTCTGGACCTGGTGTGGACCAATGGAAACAGAGTCAAAGGGAGTCCAGGAGGAAGGGCAGCTGGGATCCAGTGAACACCACATGGTGTGGTTTGACATGGAGACAATGACTCAATTAAGCCACTCAAGGTCAAAAGTATTAGTTTCAGGAGGGCGGATTTCAGTGAAATGGGTAGATGTTTAAGAGCAGCCCTGGAGAAGGGAGATGTAATGGAGGAAGTGGAAGAACAGTGGTGGAAACTAAAAGGAGCCATAGTGGAGGTAACTAACCAATGCCTCAGGATAGTGGCCAAAGGAAAAAGAAGAAGAAAACCACTATGGTTCTCTAAAGAGGTAGCAGGCAAAATAAGGGCTAAAAGAGCAAGTTTCAGGAAGTATAAGGGAGCCCAAAGGGAGGAGGATAGGGAGGTATACATTGAATGTCTAAGGGAAGCAGGGATGGCTGCTAGGAGAACCAAGGCACAGACAGAGGAGGGTTTAGCATGGACTGTGAAAAAAGGGGACAAGACATTCTACAGGCACATCATTGATAGAAAAAAAAATGGGTGGATTATAAGGCTCAAAGGGAAGGAGGAAGACTATAAGGAGGGGAATCTAGACAAAGCAGAAACACTGAACAAATACTTCTGTTCAGTATTCACTAAGGAGGGAAAAGGTCAAGAACCAGTGCTGGGGAGTAGTGGACACCAGTCCATTCACAGTGGAGAGAGTTCTAGAGGTACTCACAAAGCTGAAAGTGGATAAAGCCATGGAGCCATACCACATACACCCGAGGATATTAAGGGAGCTGAAATGGGAACTAGCAGCACTTCTGGCAGCCTTGTTCACAGAGTCACCCAACACAGGCATGGTTCCAGAGGAGTGGAGGAGGGCACATGTAGTCACACTGCACAAAAGTGGCAGTAGGCAGGAAACGGGGAACTACAGTCCAGTCAGCTTCACCTCAGTGGTGGGGAAGATCATGGAGACACTGCTGAAAGAAAGGATGGTGGGCAGTGGCACACTTGGAATCCAATGGTGCCCAGGATCTGACACAACATGGATTCACAGCAGGAATGTCTTGTCAAAAAAATCTGATAGACTTCTTTGATTGGGTGACTAGAGAAGTAAATCAGAGAGTGGCGGTAGACATTGCCTACCTAGATTTCAGCAAAGCCTCTGATACTGTCCCACACAGAAAAGGCTGGTTAACAAGATGAGTAGTCTGGGCATGGGGCATAAAGCAAAACATTGGGTTAGAAACTGGCTGATGGACAGAAGACAGAGGGTGGTGGTAAATGGGATTCAATCTAGGGAAAGAGAGGTGACCAGCGGAATACCACAGGGATCGATACTGGGATCAGTCCTGTTCAATGTCTTTATTAGTGACATTGCAGATGGGGCTAGAAGGAAAGGTCTGCCTATTTGCAGATGACACCAAGACCTGTAACAGAGTGGATACTCTAGAAGGGGTGCAGAAAATGAAGAGGGACCTGGAGAAGCTTGAAAGATGGTCAGAGGTGTGGCAACCGAGGTTCAATTCAAAAAAGTGCAAGATAATGCACCTGGATAGGGGGAACCCTGTGGAGAACTACAAATTGGGGGGGGAGATGCTGACTGTCACCAAAGAGGAAAGGGACCTAGAGGTTACCATAGTTGATGACCTTAAGATATCAAAGCAGTGTGCAAAGGCTGGGGTGCTTAGGCAGAGGCATTACTAGCAGGAGACAGGAGGTGTTGATGCCATTGTATAAAACACTGGTAAAGCCTCACCTGGAGTACTGCATGCAGTACTGGAGACCAGACATGTATAAAGACATAGACAGGGTGGAGGCTATCCAGAGAAGGGTGACAAAGATGGTGCATGGCTTGCATC
Source organism: Neoceratodus forsteri (assembly GCA_016271365.2). NCBI lineage: Eukaryota > Metazoa > Chordata > Ceratodontiformes > Ceratodontidae > Neoceratodus > Neoceratodus forsteri. The sequence goes on along the minus strand of CM028129.1, from coordinate 952,396,982 downwards.
ACAAAATATATGAGTAGAGACTAAGAGTCCTCAATATGTACTCACTGGAGGAGAAGAAAGGAGATGAGAGAAAGGAGGGACATGATAGAAACTTTCAAGTACCTCAAAGGCATAAACAATGTGCAGGAGGGGGATCTTTTCCAATGTAGAAAAGATATCAGAAAGATGGGACACAATATGAAACTGGAGGGGGGTAGACTAAGAGGTAACGTGAGGATGTTTTTCTACACAGAGAGGGTGGTGGATGCTTGGAACAATCTGCCACAAGAGGTGGTGGGGCAAGCACAGTGGAGGGGTTTAAACATGCCTGGGACAGGCACAAGGATACATTGGGTGGGGAGGGAGGGATGAAAAGTCACTGATCACTTAGGGTCAGTGACTGCATACAAGTATAGGGCTTATGGGCTGACTAGATGGGCCTAACGGTCTATATCTGCCAACAGTTTCTATGTATCTATGTATCCCACTCAATATTTCTGATGGCAGAATTAATTGCTTCAGCATTTGCTGTATTATATTTATATATTTCTGTGCAGCCCTTAATCCTATACCTTACCTGCATGTTGAATAGCATACCCAAATGATCATTGTTGCCTAGGGGTTGGGTCACTTCACAGTTAGTAATGCTGATGTTACCTGAGCTTAATACCAAGTCTAAGATGTTGTTACCATAAGTAGCCTTGTTCACATGCTGTGCCACTTTCAGTTCAGTACAGGCAATTAAAAAGTTTACACTTTGTTCTGAGACATCCATCTTCTTATTCCAGTCTATATAATTGTAATTCACGTCCACTACTAGTAATATGTCTCCTAGTTCATAAGCAGTTTCTCTTTCTGTAATGATGTTTTGGTTGGTCTCTGTACCAGTATTTCGTGGTCTGTAGCACATGCCAATGATTTTATACTTAATGCTCACCAGTCTCATTTTTGACCATATAGTTTCCATAGCTGACTCTTTTTCTTTAATTTTATCCAAGATATCAGTAGTGGAGACATCATTATTAACATTGAAGGGCAAAGAAGTCCAGTTGGATGACTCAGGAGGTCAGGGAGGAGATGAGGTCCAAGAGAGAGGCATCCCAGAGGTTCAAAAAGTCAGGAAGGGGAGAAGACAAGGAGATGTATATGAAGAAATCCAGAGAGGCCACCGAACTAGTCAGAGCATTCAACTCTTCTAGGGAGCTGAGGCTAGCACAGGGTATTAAAAACAGAGAAAAGGATTTCTTCAGATACATAACGGAAAGAAGGAACAACAAGGACTAAATAGTGAGGATTAAAAAGGACGGGGTGTGTGTGGAGAGAGGGGAGGATCAGGCAGAGGCATTAAATGAATACTTCTGTATTCACTCAAGAGAAAGAGGGGAAGGTACCACAGGGGAGGGGTGGGATAGGTGGGGGTAGGGGTGACAGATATGAGGGTTATTGAGGACAGGGTATTGGAAGGACTGAGGGCACTGAGGGTGGACAAGGCACCTGGGTCAGACAGCATTCACCCTAGAGTACTCAATGAGCTGGCTGAGGTTCTGGCAAGGCCACTGGTGGACCTGTTCAATACCTCCATGGACACAGGATGCATCCCACAGGACTGGAGGATGGCCCATGTGGTGCCCATCCACAAAGGTGGCCCAAAGGATGAACCAGGAAACTACAGGCCAGTGAGCATCACATCAATTGTGGGGAAGCTTATGGTGACAATCCTGAAAGAGAGGCTGGTGACCTTTATGGAGGACAATAGACTCCAGGATGGGCATCAGCACAGGTTTGTCTTGTGCAGATCCTGCCAGACCAACCTCATTGAGTACTATGATTGAGTGACAAGGGAAATAGACAGAGACCATACAGTGAATGTGCTGTATTTGGATTTCAGCAAGGCCTTTGACTCTGTGCCACATGGGAGGCTGAGGGAAGAGCTGGAAGATGTGGGGGTGGGAGCAAAGATGGTGAAATAAATAAAGAACTGGTTAAGCGGTAGGCAGCAGAGGGTGATAGTGGGAGGGGAACTCTCAGCACCAAGGACAGTGACAAGTGGGGTGCCACAGGGATCAGTACTGGGGCTGGTGTTGTTCAGGTGATTCATAGCTGATATCTCACTGGTATCTGAAGTAAGATCTGTCTGTTTGCAGAAGGCAACAAAATGGAGGTGGTGGTTGATGACATTGAGGGATGGAAGGGGTTACAGGATGCCCTAACTAAACTGCAGGAATGGTCAGAAACATGGCAGCTGGGGTTCAATGATAAGAAGTGCAAGATAATGCACTTCAGAGCAAAGAACCAGGGGAGGGACTATCATCTGGGTGGGGTACAGTTGGGTAGCACCGTGGAGGTAAAGGACCTAGAGTTACTTATAATGAGGAGCATGAACAACTCTGCTCAGTTTAGGAAGGCGGCAGCGAAGGCCAAGAAGATTCTGAGGTGCATAGAGAGGGGAATCTCTTCCAGAACTAGGGAGGTTGTCCTCCCCCTGTACAGGTCACTAGTCAGGCTGCACCTGGAGTACTGCATGCAGTTCTGGCACCCGTACCTGAGGAAGGATGTCAGATTGTTGGAGGGGGTGCAGCATAGAGTGACAAAGATGATCTAAGGATTGGAGGGCAAGCCCTATGAGGAAAGGCTGAGCAAGCTAGATGTGTATTCATTGGAGGAGAGGATGGATAGGGGGACATGATTGAGATCTTTAAGTACTTGAAAAGGATGAACAAGATTCAAATAGAGGGGATCCTCCAATTAAGAAGAGGAAGAGACACGAGAGGACACAGTCTCAGATTATAGGGGGGAAGATTCAGGAGGGAGGTAAGAAGACAGTTCTTCACCTAAAGGATAGTGGGCAAGTGGAACACTCTACCACAGGAGAGGGTGGCCTGTAAGATGGTGGGTAGTTTCAAGAGGGGATGGGACAAGGTGAGGGGGAGGGTAAATCTAAGGAGGGGAGAAGTAGGAGGGGCAGCTGCAAGATGAGGGGCTAGCTGCACAATTAAGCAGACTCAACAGACCATAAGGCCTGTTTCTGCTGGCATTTTCGTATGTTCATATGTTTGTAACATAAAAGGCAATTCCTTCTTCCCCCCCTTCCATTTGTATCCTGCCTAATCAGGTAGTACCCAAAGTATTCTTCCCCCATTCATCTTTGTCTTTCCACCATGTTTCTGTAATGAATATTAAGTCAGTTTTACTTTCGTTACTCAGCATAATTTGTAGCTCATCTAACTTTTGTTTAAACTTCTAGCAATGCACAACAGACATCTGGTCCCCGATATTGGAAAAGGGGCAAAGGAGAGTGCAAAGGTTTGCATTGTGCTTGCCCAATGCCCATGACACCCCTGGATGCTATATTCAGTCTTTCTTTTTCTTTCAATTAATCTGTTTTATTGTATGGTTAAAAAAACTTCACAACATATTAAATACAGATACAAAAGGAGTTGATACATCTCTTGTATAGAAACCTGTTCCATAAATAGCATTTTTTTAAATATAATTTACTTAAAGTGCACATTCCTAATGCTATCCAAGGGCTATACAATTTTGATTTTACTTTTAACATTTCTAATAACATGGAAATAATTGACCAGTCTTTCTACTTCCCAAATATCTTCTGTATCAAACAGAATATTTGTTAATTCTGCTTTATCACTCTGATGAATATTATTTAAAAAAGGGCTCAACCAGTATACATGCAGCTTTTCATACCACCTACAGTCCCATAATACTTGTAGAAGATCCTCCTTTCTTCCACTCACAATCACAATCCTCTGAAGTTATTCCTACTTTTTTGTATCTAAGGTCCAAAACCTTATTTGGGAGGTGCTTAAATCTGTACAATGTATAATCTGTCTGTAATTTCGGGTCAGTTAATATATCCAGATATTTTTGAATCTGTGTTTATAATTATTTGTAGCAAACCATTTGGAATAACGTGAGTCAGTTATCTGGGTTAAATCCCTTTTATTCCAATGGTTTTTCATCTTTTTACAAATATATTTTTTATATTTTGTACTTATCAGGATTCCATAATCAACAGCTTTTTTAGATGGAGTAACTTATGCTTTTCTAAATTAAGCAATGTGGAATTCAGCCAAAAACCAATTTTGTACCCCAAGCCCTGCCAAAACTCCTTTTCTACTAGACACTTCTTTACTAATGAATCTTTATTTTGATTAGTAGCCAGAATCCAATAATTAACTTTTCTTGCTTCTATTAGAGCATTAATATCTACTAATCTGAGTTCTGACCTTATATATGGAGTTGGACAATAGTGGCCTAACCTTAATAAATATCTTAATGATTTATATAGAGGACCTATGAATTTATTTGAATCTTTAAGTTCCCAAACTTTGCAGCCATACAGAAGCTGAGATTCAAACCTAGCTTGTATTATCTGAACTAGAGGTCTTGCCATCATACCCTCTTATGTATAGTTAAATTTATTTAATCCAGCTAATGTTTTTTTTAACTTTTCTGAGGTCATATCCACATGCTTGCTCCATCTATCATTCTGTTGCATCATTACCCCTAAATAAACATAACAGGGTACTACTTCAACTTTATCACATCTGATGTACCAAGTTCCTTTACAACTTTTACTCTCTAATATCATTACTTTTGTTTTATTCATATTAATTTTCAACTTTAAAGTTCTGGACTCCTTATCTAAGTAATGTAGCTTTTTCTGTAGCCCATTTTTGGTTAATGGCATAATTATGATGTCATCTGCATATGCCAATAAGGGACATGGAAAATCCTTAATTTTTGGTGAATCACTGTCACCATCACTACTATGTTTCAACATACCTTCCAAATATAATGAAAATAACAAAGGAGCAAGTACACAGCCTTGCAGCACCCCCCAATTACTTTTAAAGACACTGGATAACCGAACCCCACCCGAAGTCTGAGCTTTGCCCATGTGTTTGCATATAATTTGGGTGATTTATCAGTGCTATCTGACTGAATATAGGGCATGTTGGCAGATTGTTAAACTGAGTAAGGCTGCCCTGAAATGGACCCTAGATGTGCAGGGAACTGTGCTCCCAGACCTGATAGTGCCATGAGCCCCCAGCATGATATTCAGCCGGCATCATACAAATGAGCCTATTGGGCATGCAAGCTGCTAAGGGGCCATATGCATGCCGATTACAATCATCTGGCTAACCGACATGGATCAAGTCACCTCCCACATCCTTTTTAACAAGGCATCCAAAGGACCCCTGCCCACATCACGGATCTCCCACCCCCAACTCTCTAGAAGAAGAAGAAGAATCAGCATTTCTATAGTGCTTTTCATACATCCAAAGCACTTTATAAGCAATGCTAGACTGGTAGTGAAGTGACTGAATGTGTGGTGGCAGCCATATTGCACATCATCACCCACACACAGCCTGGATAATTGCATGAACCGGTTTACGGGAAGGGGAATGTTGGCCAGGACACCGGGAATGTTCTCTACTCTTTGCAAAGAGTGCCCTGGGTTCTTTTACTTCCACCTGGACACCCACCAGGACAACACCAGGATGGGCAGAAGAGACCTCGGTTTAACGTCTCATCTGAAGAACGGCACACCCCAGCAGTACAGCATCCCCCAATACTGCACTCAGATGCCAGCGATTTTTAGGTGCAAGTCCAATCCCGGTGTGGGACGAGAACTCACAACCTTCTGGTCCAGAGGCGGATGTGCTACCAACTGAGCCACACTGACACCAACACTACATCAGTTCCACTACATAGATGGATCTAGCTCCCTGGCTACTGAAGATTATACCTTTGTGCCTAGCCTTTAGCTGTTGTAAATTGTACCTGTGTACCTGACAGTGTTTGGCCTTGTTATGTTTCATTGCACTTACCAGATAGCTTATGTTTCCATTAGTAATGTTTCACCCTTGTAATCTGCTTACACTGGGGCTCTACCCTCCTTTGTTTTCTTGTTCTCAGTTGTTCACACTTTGTTATACCTGATGTGGAACCTTTGTAAAAGAGCTTTTACTGAAAGGTAATGCCTGAATCTTGAAATAAATAAATAAAAGATTACGGGCCCATTTGCATGGGAAACAGTGGCAGGTATGCACCCCTCATGTGGCCGGCCTCACCCATCCACTCCAATCCCTTACCCTATTGAAATCACCTTTTTACCTGGTGTCTAGTGGTCCCACCTCCTCTGATCCCCAACCCCATTAGGATTAAATAATTCCCTGGTGGTCAGTGGTTTCCCCCCACCCTACAATCCCTGTCACTGTTAAAGTAAACATTTCCCTGGTGTCTAGTGTTCTTCCTGTCCTCTAATCCCCATTAACATCAAAGTATTCTCTGGTCCTTGGTCTCCGTACCCTCTGATCCCCAGCAACAGGAAAATACTTTTTTTCCTGGTACCAGTGGTCTCACCCACCCTCTGATTCCCATCCCCACTAAAATAAAGGTTCTTCTAGTGTACAGCAGTCCCTACCACCCCTGATCCATGGACCTGTTGGAATTAACCTAGCCTATGGTATCCAGTGATCCCCCACCCTCTGATCCCCAGCCCCAGTAGACAGAAAACCCTCCCTGGTATTCAGTGGCACCCCCACCCTCTGAGCTCTTGCGGCAGTTCAGTAAAACAAGTCCCTGGTGTGTAGTGCTCCCTAGACCACCTGCACCAGGTTCGTCACCATGCCAACACCCTTACTGTAATTGCCAGTGTGTGGGGAGCCCACACAGTGACTGGCACATCCCTTCTTTCACCACCTTGGCCAGCCACCATATGCAATGACAGGATGCATGTGTCCTGCATAGTATCTGTGCTCTCTTTACAGTACACTGGATGCATGTATCATGTCATTACATACAATGGCTGGCCAAGGTGGTGAGAAGAGGGCTGTGTTAGTAACAATTTGGGCTCCCTTCGGTGGCGACAATTACAGTAAGGGGAGTTGGCATGATGTTGAATCTGGTGCAGGAGGAGCAGGGGGGGCTAGAAGCCAGGGACTTCTTCTATGAAACTGTGGTGATAGTTCGGAGGGTGGGCATGCTACTGCACACCAGGGAGGATTTTCTCTTTACTGGGTCTGAGGATCAGAGTGTGAGAGGATCACTGAACACAAGGGATTAGGTTTATTCCAATGGGGCCAGGTATCAGGTGTGGAGAGGACCATTGGACACCAGGCAAACATTTACTTTACTGGGGGCCAGGGATCAGAGGGTGGAGGGGACCACTGGACACCAGGGAAACATTTATTCTACCTGGGATGGAGATCAAAGGGTGGGAGGGCCATGGACTCAGAGGGAGCACTTTGATGTTAATGGGTTAGAGATTGGATGATGAGTGGAACCACTAGACACCAGGGGAAATGTTTACTTTTAATGGGGATGGGGTCAGAGGACAGATGAAACACTGACCACCAAAGAATTATTTAATCTGAATGGAGACAATGATCAGAGGATAGGGGGACCACTAGACACCAAGGAAAAAGATAATTTCACTGGGAATGGGGGGTCAGGCGAGGGGGACCACTGGACACCAGGGACAAAAGTAATTTCAGTGGGGATGGTGATAGGTGTGGGTGGGGACAGCCACAAGAGGGGCACAAACCTGCTGCCACTTACCATTAAAATGGGCACATAACAGGCATGCATATGTCCCCTTCGCACCTTGCATGCCCAATGGGCTAATATGCATGGTGCTGGCTGAATATTGTGTCAGGATCTGATGCTATTGTATCTGGTGGTGGTGTTTCCTGCACTTCCAGGGTCTATGTCAGGGCAGCACTACTACACTTATACTCAATTGGATGGTTATCAAAAGCTGAACAGGTGAAACTGTTTTCAAAAATTCACCTATATTTATTCACTTCAAGAGCTGTACTATTAGGGGGGCGATTTAATTGCCCTATCCTACAAACTGTTGCTTTAAAAGAACAAAAAATGGTTTATTGTTATTCCAATGCTTTACTTGATATGGTCACTACTGCAGATTTAAAAGATTTTTTTAGAACTATGCACAAGGTGGAAGGGTTTACATGTTATAGATGCTACCTTTCTTCTAGGATAGCCTTTATTTTTGCCTCAAAATCTCTCACAGAAGTATCTTCCCTTACTCGTGATGTAGAGACATCAGATCATCTTTTGCTTCGGAGTACATTAACAGAGGAAAGATTCCCAAGGAAGGTGAGGGGAGTTTGGAGGTTGAATGCTTCTGTATTAGAAGAGAGGGAGGTGCGGTTTCAGATAAATTAGTTCTTACAAGCAAGATTATCTGTGTAGGAGGCATATGAGTCCTGGACTGATTGGTGGGAGTACACGAAAAAAGACCTCCATGATGCCTTCTCAAAATACACCTCCTAACGAGCCTGTAATAGGTATAAAAAATGTTTACAACTTTGGGCACAGTTGCACCAGTTGATAGAACTGGCTAGTAGAACAAACTCTGGCCAGAGCCAATAGGACTGCAGGTGAGGAATTTGTGGATAAAAATATGGAAAATTTGTTTTTTAATATGTTTGTACCAGATGTGCAGTATAGCCTTTTTAAGAAACTGCCTCATAAAGAATGGCAGAGGAAATGTTCAACTCCTTGCCTAAAGGTAATTTTGTGCAGGGGACTGCAAAATCACCTTTCAGGATGTAAAAAAACATTTTGTCCATGATTTGAAAAATGAGGCTCTATGATGCCGATTCAACAAGAAACACATCGACTGGCATCACAGCGCCAGGCTCCATGTCGACTGCGAGTTGCAGTCAGCATGGAGCCGCACACATTGGTGTGTGTGTTTTCAAAGGGGGGGCTTTGCCCCCCACATCCTCTGTACTATTGGATTCTAACTCCAGGTTGGAGTTAGTTCGGGGATGGGGTGCAGGTCGGGGAAGGGGTTGCCCGGTCCCAGCAGAACTTCACAACTGCATGGCACTGTTGTTGATATCAACGCATGTCGCCATAGAAATTTTGCTGTTCAGGGGGCATACTGAAAAATGACAGCTGTCACACACACACACACACACATATCAAAAGGGTTGTCACATAATTACTACACTGCTTCAAACATAGATCCACTGAATTGGAGCTCCATTCTCACAGTATAACTAGCATGCCAAATATTAAACCAGATCAAGTTGAAACAAATCCAAAGGAAGCACTAGAACAACTGATTGACACTGCCCCAAAAGCAGCACCAAATGAAAGCAACATCCACTCCTTCAACACGACCGGTATTTGAGGACAATTTCAGATAACAACATTCAATATTCATAGACTTGTGCATTGTAATACTTATTATTAGCAAAATTTTCCTCAATTGCTTTGTTTCAATGATTTTCAGGCTCTGATTTTTGCCTCAAAAGGTGTTTATGGTCACTCCTATATGTGGCATTTCATATGCTAACTACAACAACAACAAATTTCCCAGCAAATGTCAGACTAAAGTGTTAACAAAGTTCTACAGAAAATGTTTTTTCACACTAAACTACACACTATAGCAGACTTTTTGGGCAAATGTAAATTTTTTTAATATGGGTCTCCAATTTTTGGCCATCCGACCCAGATTTTTAAAGCTTTGTTCATGATTTGCAAAGCCTGAGAGTGAACAGCCTGAAATACAACAAAAAGAAAAACACATTGCTATTTTGCCAGAAATGCATTACTCCATAAAAATTATATGCTCATGATTTTTTTCTGCTAAAAATACTGCTACTTTAATATTTCTGAAGTCAACCCACTTTAAAAACACATCTTTAGAATAGTTTAACTTTGGAACCATTATGGTCAGGAGGCCTTTTTTTCAATGAATTCTTTGTGTCAGGCTGACATAGACAAATCATTTTGATACAAACAGTTGCCTAAATATTGGCCAATAGACATTAATTAAGTAATAATCCAGGACCAGGTGTGAGTTAAGCTGGCATTTACCTATGCCTTCTGTGGTTTGGTCTGGAGGCCACATGTACAATGACCAAAGCTATACCAGAAATGGATAAATCCCAGCATGACCCACACCCTGGAGCAGATTACTGTGATTATCAAATGTGAAAATTACATAAAATAAGGAATAAAAAAACAAAAACATTTTTTTTAAATATTATCATAGAAATATTCTTCTGCTGTTTATTAATTTAGGAAACTGTAAGTTGGCCCGGTGGTGCTGAGGGGTGAGGTGTTGGATGCCACACCTTGCTTCATGCTGGTGACTCAGGTTCGGGAACTGACTCATGCCACCGGGGTCAGCAGGGGAGGGAAAGGATCGAGCATCCATAGGACTGCTCTCCTCTCTCGGGGTGGGTTGTGGGTTCTGCTCAGCTCCTCAGTGCCCCCAGTGGAAACAGGGGGCACTATAGGTGCTGGCTATGTAGGGGAGGAGCGGCAGTGGATGTCCGCAGTGTGCCTGCATTGATGTCACTGCATGTCTGTGCTCCAGGGGAAATCTCCCTGTAAAAACTCTGGCCCTGGGATAGGTGACAGCAACCTCCAGTGCACCATAACCACACACCCAATGCTGGGCTTGATCTGTTGGCTCACCTGGCCCCTCACCCTGCTCTGAATCAGCAAATTAGATTCTAGATAGAGCACCGGGGAGGATGGTGGCCCCACCTTGGGGGGTTCAGAGTCAGTGGGTCCGCCGGTCCGTGCAGGTGGGGAGTGTCTGTCCCCAATTTCCTGACAGGTGAGCACCAGGCAGGGTGGTAGAGCAACAGGTGAGAGAGGGTTCTGCCTGAGAAAATTGCCAGGTGCCAAAAATAAAACAGAATCTTCCAAACAAAAATTTAGGAAACTGCAGATGTATATACAGTATATATGTCCAGAATCTGTATACATTCAGACATACTCAGCACTCACAGTGCTTTGTTGCTGGACAGACTATGGCTGAAGAAGTTGTGCCTTCCATGCAGCTACTGTGATTTTTTCCCCATATGGTTGCTTTTTCATGTTAATTTGCTGGGTGAGCCCCACCCTTTTTTTTTTTATTTTGTTTGAAGTGGTGAGAGAGAGAGAGAGAGAGAGAGAGAGAGAGCAGTGGTATTATTAGAGGAGCAGTAGTTTTGGGAGAGTGAGGCTTGCAAGAAACAGAGGCAGTGTGAAAGAGTGATGGGTGCTGAGAGAGGGAGAAAGAGAAAGAAAGCAGTGGAACAATCTTTGGTCAGATATCACAGCAGCTTGATTAGGGAAAAAAATGAAATCTGTGGGTTTTGCGATCTGGAGGAATCAAAGGCCAACTGGGGCATAATGGCAAAATATAAAAAGCAAGAAAGAGGGACAGAATTAAGCAGATGTGCACAGGAACCTACAAAGTAAACACAGCTGTGGCTTATATACAGTCAAACTCTGAGATGTACTGCAAATGAAATGACTCTGAGTGTCCCTGTGCAAATCCTTCTAGTGGAAAGCAGTAGCCCAGTGATTTAGGATGTGTTTCAGTTGATTCACCTGGATAGCCTAACTGATGTACAACATATTGTGTTCCCTGGGGTCCTACATTTACTCAGTTCCAAGGCTGGGAGAACTAAAACATAAGAGGTCAAGTGGCATGCTCAGGGTCACAGAGAGAGCTAGTAGTTGTGGTGGGATTCAAACATGGGATCACTAGTTCTGTAGTTCCATGTTCCAACTATTGGACAGCAGCACAGCACCTGTGGATTACATTATCTGTTTAGGTTATAACTTTAAATTGACACCAGGAGAGCCACTTACTGATATAAGAGCGTATCAGCGGATGCTCGGTCCATCGAGCATTCGGTGGTTGTTTGAATGGAAAGTTTAGCACCTGTTTAATGGTTATCCTTGGGCACTTTCTCTTTTTCTCAAGTGGACTGCCCATTTGTTGGTTCTGAGTTCTGGAATGAGGCACCATCTGTGGGCAGACAAGGACGGGATATGCATAGAAGAGGAAGATTTTTTATCTGCTGTTAAATCCTTGGACGCCACTGGGATTAGGGGGAGTCTATGGGTTGGAGCGTTATTGGACTAAGAGCTGACTGTGCCTGGAAGAATCGTGTATGAATATTGCATGTTCTGGATTCACGTGTAGAGAAATATAGTGTGCAGTGAGGTCTGGGAGCAGTGCTGTGCTCGGGGTGGGGGGTCCTCCCACTTTGTACTTGGGGCCTCTGTTTCTGTGCAACTTGGAACCAGGTGGGGGTGCCCTTACTGCTGTTTTGGGGAGTTGGAGTGGAATGGGGACTATCCTAAGCTGTCTAGGAGGTAGACCTTGTGGCCTGCCTCTGGGGCGACTGTGGCCATGGGTCTCGGGCGGCCTGGGGTAAGGGGGGTTATTCCTGCTGATGCAATTGGGGGAACTCCCTCGGGATGCCAGCTGTTGTGTGTGCATAGCTTGCTGCTTCTGGCCTCTGCCGCTAGGCTGAAGTAAGTGACTTGGGCTGTGTGCTCAAACTTGGATTAAATTGAACTTTTCAGGATTCAATTGCTTGCTTGAATGGAATAAACTGTGCACACAAGGATGAGCATTTTGCTTTTCTCATGGGATGCTTGGAGAGATGTGATCTGACTTGGACCTAAAGTTTTATAACTTTCAGTGTTATTATTTTTTGAGTGACAGACTCTCCCCCACTATGTGAGAGGTGGGGGAGGTTATTTGGGCATTTAGCCAGAGTAGTGAGAGAACTCTGTTTTTTTAGAACTCACCTTCAGAATTTTTCTTATGACTGGTGTTTGTTTGGATTATTAAATTTAGTATAACCTAAACCCTTGAGGTGAGAGCTTGAGGGGTATTTTATTAGTAGAGAGCTGAAATTTATTTTTGTGGTTGTACCTAATATTTATAATAGGGTTTTTAACAGGTAGCATGTGTTGGGATTGAGCTTTGGTGGGCAGGCACTATTCCCCATCCAGGTTGAGGGACCTGTGTCCCTTTGATAGTCCCCCATTGCAACCTGAGGTGTATAGGAATTGTCATGCCTTCGGTATTGCACGGAGGGGCCGAAGGGGTGGGGTCCCTGGTCCGGGGGGGAGTGGGGTGGACAGATAGGGGTAGTGAGGTCAACTAGGTGGCCTGGGGCAAAATGGGTCAGGGAAAGGGGTCTTCCATGCCTGGTACCCATACCCAAGTGCTCCACTGATAGTGGGCAAGTTGCTCATTCTTTCATGGCCTCTCATCCAACTCGGGTGGTGTTATGTAATGCCAGTTCTATAAAGAAAAAGACAGCAGTTATTGCTGATCTTGTTCAGACATATGACCTGGTGTGCAACACCAAGACCTGGCTGGATAAGAATGCCGGTCCTGTTTTGAAATCGTGGTTCCAGCTGGGTACTCGGTGATGCACCGCCCAAGATTGGATCGAAGAGGAGGGGGTGTAGCCATCTGTTTTAAGATGGAACTGGGCCATGTAGAGGTTCCAGTGGGGATCACTAGATCCTTTGAGTGTATCTTGAGAGTAGGTGTGGGTAGCAGGATTCTTCTTATCTACCATCCTCCTGGAGATGAGAAAGTTTTCCTGCGGTAAGTTGCAGACTTCATGGTCGACATGGTGTTGGAATCCTCCAGGTGGTTGGTCCTGGGGGATTCAGTGCCTGGGTAGATGATGAACTCTCACTTTTTGGTCAAAACTTCCTCCAACAGATGATTTTGTTGGACTTTACACAGGTAGTTACCGCTGCAACCCATATTCAGGGTCACTCCTCGGATCTGGTGTTCCTCCTGGGGATCGAGGCCGCTGACTTGGTGGTGGAACCAGTTGGATGGTCAGACAATCACTCTATAAGATTCAGTTTCTCGGCTCCCCCTATGAGACCAGCCCCTTTGGAGATGGTCCGGTACTGCCCTTTGAGGGGTTTTATCCCAGAGGGTCTGTTGGTGGTGCTGGACCTATCGAGTTGGTCATTAGAATGCTTGGATCTGGGAGACCTAATAATGCACTATAATAGTATGGTGCTGAGGGCCCTGGACTCAATAGCTCCTGTCTGAGTTCGCCCCCTTCCTCTTTGTCCTCAGTCGCCTTGGTTTGATGGGACTTTGAGGGAGTCGAGGAGAGTGGGACGATGGTTGGAATGTTGTTGGCAGAAATCTGGCCTGGAGGAGGACAGACTTAGGTTGATTGCCCATTATTTAGACTGTCAATCAGAAATCTCCCATAAGAAGGCAGAGTTCCTGTCCAGGGAGATTGCTGCAGCAAGGAATCAACCAGCTCAGCTCTTTTGGACCATGGACAGGCTATGCAATCCAGCCTGCCTTCGGGGCTGGAGATCTTTTTCACAAGCTAAGTGTGAGGAGTTAGCTCAATTCTTAGCAGATAAGGTGTCCTCCATCAGGTCAGAGATCTGCTTAACTCATTCAAATGAGTATGGCAGAGATCGATGCGAGGGCACAGGCACCTGGTCTGTCTGGACAGATTTTGAATGGCCAGCAATCATGGATATCATGAAGATTGTTTGGGGCTTGCAACCAACTTACTTTAGTTTGGATCCTGGTCCAATGTGCTTCCTTGTGGGGTGTATGGATGCCATTGGACTGATCCTTGCTGAGATAGTCTGGTGCTCTCTGGATCAAGGAGTGTTCTTGGACCCCTTGAAGGAGGCTGTGGTGACACCCTTTTTAAAGAAATCTTACAGCGACCCAGACTGCCTTGCGAACTACTGACCGGTCTCTAACCTGCCATTTTTGGGCAAGGTTATTGATAAGGTAGTCGTCTTGCAGCTTGAGAACTTTCTTACCACCCATGAAGTCTATGATCCTCCCCAGTCCGGTTTCAGGAAGAGGCACAGTACTGAGACAGCATTAGTTTGGGTTATTAATAATCTCCTAATAGCGAGAGATAGGAGGAGTTGCTAGATCTTGGTCCTCCTTGATCTCCCTGCAGAATTTGACACCATGGATCATGGGGTGTTGTTGGAATGCCTGCGGCTAATCTGTGGACAGTTGGGGACAGTCCTCAGGTGGTTTCATTCTTTCCTTACAGGCAGGACTCAGAGGGGGGTGTCATGAATTTTTTCTTCGGCCCCCTTTGCCCTGCCTTGTGGGGTGCCATAGGGTTCCATACTGTCCCCCATGTTGTTCACGATGTACATTCTGCCGTTAGGAGACATTATAAGGTAATATGGGCTGAGTTTTCACTGCTATGCAGATGATACTCAGCTCTACATGTCCTTCGAACCTGAACAGAATAGTACGATCTTGGTCTTTAACAACTGCCTCGCTGAGATTCAAGACTGGATGAGTGCTAACTGGTTGAAACTGAATCTGGACAAGACAGAGGTGTTGGTGGTTGGCCCAGGTCAGTGGGTAGAGAAGTTGACTCCTGGGCAACCCTTTGGCCTTATATTAGGGGGTGACCAGTTGAAACCTTCTGAACAGGTGAGGAATCTGGGTGTTGTGCTTGACAATGAACTGATGCTAAAAACACAGATGTCAGTAGTTGTCAAGTCCTCATTTTACCATCTGAGGAACATCTCCCGGGTAAAGCACCTTGTTCCACCTGATGACCTTCCTACATTGGTTCATGCCTTTGTGTCCTCTCGTCTTAACTACTGCAATGCTCTATACCTAGGGTTACTGGGGGGGGCGGAATCTCTATCACCTGTAGCTGGTGCAAAATGCTGTGGCCAGGTTGTTGACAGGCTTGTCAAGAACTTGCCATGTCATGCCTGTGTTGCATGAATTGCACTGGCTACCAGTGTGGTGGAGGATCACCTTCAAGGTCGCCCTGCTGACATATAAGACCCTACACGGACAGGGACCGGGTTACTTGCAAAACCTCCTTCAACCTAACATCCTCTCTACTCTCCCTATGAGGGATTGCTAGAGGTTCCCAGGGTCTGTCTTCAGACATCAGGTTCTAGAGCTTTTGCTTTTGTAGCCTTGACCCAGTGGAACGCTCTACCTCATTGGATTAGAGAGTGCCTGTGCACCGAGATGTTCAAATCCTCATTAAAAATATATTTATTCAGCCTGGCATTTGGGGATGAAGTTTAGTTTTATTACTGCTGCCTTTTTATTTTTATATGTTTTAATTGATTAATAGTCTGTTTTTATATTGTATATGCGCTTTGGCATTGGAAAATCACTTTATAAATAAAAATTTGATTGACTGATTGAAGTGAGTCACCTTGCACATTCTTAAGGCAAAAGAACTGCAAGCCAAAGCTGAGCAGTTTTGATGCCCGAAGGATTCAAGGGTCAACACTCTAATACCTTTAAGAGGCCCTCCTAGTGTCCCAATAACATTATTATAGATTGTGTGTAATTAGTTTTTCAAACATAAATTGTTTATGTACTGAATTATGCCTTTCTTTTGCAGTGTGAAGGAGCCATTGTTTTGGGAGAGTGAGGCTTGCAATAAATAGAGACAGTATGAAAGAGTGATGGGTGCTGAGAGAGAGAGAGA
This sequence comes from Neoceratodus forsteri, assembly GCA_016271365.2. Lineage (NCBI taxonomy): Eukaryota > Metazoa > Chordata > Ceratodontiformes > Ceratodontidae > Neoceratodus > Neoceratodus forsteri. The sequence continues at coordinate 952,380,699 of CM028129.1, read as the reverse complement.
GAGAGAGAGAGAGAGAGAGAGAGACAGAGAGAGAGACAGAGAGAGCAGTGGAACAGTCTTTGGTTGGGTATCACAGTAGCTTGGTCTGGGGGAAAAAAATGAAATATGTGGGTTTTGCAATCTGGCTGAATCAAAGGCCAACAGTGGCAAAGTGGCAAAATATAAAAAAGAAAGAGGGAAAAAATTAAGTAGATGTGCACAGGAACCTACAAAGTAAACTCAGCTGTGACTTATATACAGTCAACCTTTGAGATGCATTGCATATGAAATGACTCTGAGTGTGAAAAGTGAGGCTGTTGGAACAGCAGCCTGTAACAATCAAGAAATGACTCCTCACTGGATGTTCTGCCTAGTCTTACTATTTAGTTTGCAGAGTTTCTATTTCCAGTCAGCGTAGGCAGTTCTGTTTTTGCTGGCAGCTGCTGATGGCAGAAAAATAGTACCTGATAAGACTGCATTGACACAGCAGAGGGCTTCACAGACTGTGTAGGGGACTGTGATGTAACTCTAAATTTTGATTGTTCTGAAGTGTTGTTCAGTGGAAAGGAATGCAGAATCCTTTTACTCAGTGATTGTAAAAAGGGTTGTAGGGCTCTGCCCAACTGCAACCCTAAAAAGGGGACAGTACGGAGCTCAAATTAAGAAAGTAAAACAAAAAATGACAGAATATCAATATGACAGTGCACAATCATTAAAACAAGAATTACAATTGTAACACAAGGTTCAGCACAAACTTTTGACATAGTCAGAGGATGCCAAAGGAGAGTAGAAAACAAAAATTTCTGTAGGCACAAGGGAATCAAATGAATAATATTGAAGACATCTTAAAGACTTTAGGTCACCTTGTAACAAATACTGTATGTTTTCATCACCACATACATCAATGGATAAAATAAATGACTGTTGAAATAAAACAGAGCATCTGAAACTGGAACCACATTTGGGGGAAGGGTTACTTGCTCCTATAGTGATCTCAGAAATAGAAGCAGTAATAAAAGGGATTGCAGGGAATAAAGCTCCTGGAAGTGATGGTTTGCCTATATAATTCTATAAAATGTTTTGTCAGATAGTCGAACCAGTATTAGTGGAGGCATATAATGAAATTTTGACAGATAAACAGTTACCAACTTCCGTGACAAAGGCCTTTTTTTTTTTTTTTAATTTAGCTTTTTTCCTCCTTCAGAGCCTCCCGCCGCCTATCCTTCTGCCCGGTCACGCCCGACTCTGCCTTCAAATCGGCCACTGCCTGCCGATGCCCGTAACCTTGCGGTGGGGCCGACACATGGCTCCTATATGCGCCCACGGCACTGTAATAGGTCGGGGGCCTGGCCTGAAGGCAAATTGAAGCCGCGGCAAGCTTCATTCACGACGGCGGGACAGCTCATCCATTTTCCTATTTTCTCCCTGGGGAGGCGGGGTCGTGCAATGACGCCCGGCGTCCGCCCCGCCTCCATGTGCTTGAGCTTGGCAGTGTGGGTGCTCCTTGCCTCCGCTAGGAGTCCCCATCACCCCGGATGCTGCCCCAACCTTCCCCCCAGAGAAGGAGAGCAGTCCCACGGACGCTCGATCCTTCTCCCCTGGCCAGCCCTCCGACGACTCGGGTCCGGCTTCCCAGCCCGGTCGCCGGCGTCGCAATCGGAAATCCAACCGCTGCGCCGACGGGCCGGCTACAAAGGCCCTTTTGACATTTTTATCTAAATAGAGGGCTATAGCTCTATTAACTAATTGGCATTTATTTATTTTATTTATTTATTAGAAAAGTCAAATTTACAACCTTTGAGTCATGGACTCATTTACAAAGGCACCTCATCGCAGAGGGGGTAGACAGAGTTACATAGTGTGGTTACAACAGTGAGAACAGTACAGGTGCAGAACATTAAACATAGAGTACACATAAGTTACATAATAATGTTACTTATAATAGGTTACAGTCATATACAAGGTACCCAAGGGTTACATTGGGGGTACAGCCCTGGACATACTTAGATAATACATGGAGAGGGTGGAGGTAGGGATGGGGAGTGGGGTGGGAGGAGGGGAGAGATAGGCTGTGTCAAGTCAGGGAGGCCTGACAGGAGGATCCCACAGTGAGATTAATTAGGTGCATCTACAGCAATGAGCATCAAAGAGATGGTTCAGGAGGGCAATTTTGAAGGACCAATTTTGGCAATGTCTGTGATGCAGGGTGGGAGGGAGTTGAACCAAGCAGGGGCTCAGTAATGGAAGGACCTCTGGACTATCAAGGTCTTGGTTTTGGGCACCAGAAAGGTGGCCTTGACAGAGCTGTGGGTGGCAACAGACAAGGACGCATGCTGTAGGGAAGCAGAGATCCCCAAGGGGGAGACCCCTAGAAGAGATTTTTTTGCGAGTAGGCAGGTCTGGTAACACAGACTCTCCTCAAAGTTCAGTAGGTTGGCGGTTGAGTAGAACAGGCAAGTGTGAGTGCAGCTAGGGGCTCCAGTCAGGAGCCTGCAGGCCTTATTGATTGAGACCTGGATTTTAGTCAAGGCAGTATTGTCCGCCGCAGTGTAAATGGGCAAGCCATAGTCCACTGGTGACAGGACGGAAGAGGTGATGGCCAACCAGAGGGCAACTTGGGGGAGACAATCTCTATGATGGTACAGTAGCCTGTCTGAGAATTTATGGTGGAGGATAGGGCATTGATGTGGGTGTGGAAGGTGAGAGCCGAGTCAAACATGATGCCTAGATATTTGTAAGAGGCCACTTACTCCAGCGGGTGCAGAGTACTGGGGAGAATGAAGAAGGGAGCATTCTTGACCTTGTTTTGGTGATGGGAGAAGAGCATTTACTTAGTCTTCTTTAGGTTATTGACAAGTTGGTGGTCAAGGAACCATTTTTCTGCTTGGTTGTAGATGTGCTGGAGGGATACCTGGATAGAAGAGGGATCGGGGTGGGAGGCAAAGAGAACCTCATCGTCGACATTAAGGAGCATTTTTCCTGTGCAGGAACTGGGGAGAGTGTTGAGGTAGAGGTTGAAAAGTACAGGGCCTAGAATGGAGCCCTGGGTACCCCAGAATGTACAGGCTGGGTATTGGACAGGGAGCTATTTATCTTCACACGCTGTGATCTAGCAGAGAGGCAGCTGGACAATCAGGCAAGGGGACCAGCAGAAAAGCTGAGTTGGTGAAGGGAGTCAAGCAGGAGGGGGTGACAAACAGTGTCAAAAGCCTTGGAGAGGTCTATGAACACTGCTCCGGCAAGGTTTGCCGGAGTCAAGAGCAGAGTGCAGGTATTGAGAGAACTCCAGGACAGCACTAGTTGTACTGTACAGAAACCATGTTGTTCTGGGCACATTATGTCATATTTGGCCAGGTACTCAGAGAGTTGAATAGACATAATTTGTTCTAGGGCTTTAGAGAGCAGGGGGAGGATAGAGATTGGCTGGTAGTTGTTAGGTGTGGACCAATCTCCACTCTTATGTAAAGGGGTGATTTTGCCTGATTTTGAAGTACTGGGAAACTGACCAAGGCATAGAAACCAGTTTAGTAGGTCTGTAAGGGGGACTAGGATGACATCCAAGACCAGGCAGAGGATCCTGGAGTCTAGGGTGTCACAGCTGGGGTTGTTGCTCCTAAGGGCTTTTAGCAGGTGTGTCCTGGCTATGTGGGGGATATAGTGTGCAGGTAGAAAGGAGGGCAATCCAAGGCAGGGGGGGATAGAGGTGGGGGTTGGGTCAAAAATAGTTGTTTAGGAGGACAGCGCTTATGTCAGAGAAGGTAGTATTGAGGCAATCAGCTATGTTAGTTGGGTCTACAGGGATGGTGCCATTGATGGAGAGCTAGGACAGTGGGGGGGAGAGGGTCTTCCCATTAAGTTCTTTCATGCTGTCTCAGAAAGTCCAGGTGGAACCCCAGGTGGAAGCGAGGGTGGTCTGATGGTGCTCTGCCTTAGCCTGTCTAATGGCCCAGGTGCACTGATTACACAACACATTGTAGGCTTGTCTGTCAGCCAACTTACATGATTCTATAGCGATGTGCAAGAGATTATCCCTATGCTTAAGTTTTTGGATAAGGTATGGGGAGATCCATGTGGCATTTTGTTTTTTAGTATGGATTCTGGTGTGTGGGGGGGGCAAAAAGATCACAGGTCTTGCTGAAGGCATTGGTGAAGAGGTCTAGGGCAGAGTCAATATCAGGGACATGACAGATGGGGGACCAGTCTAGCTGTGCTAGATGCAATTTTAGCTTTCTGAGACCCCCAGGGCACAGGCGCAAGGTGACCTGGGACACAGGTTTCAGTATGGAGGATGACCAGCGACAGAGGACAGGTGAGTGATCACTAAGTGAATCAGGAAGGATGTTGATATCCCAGATTTTATGAGGGTGGTTCAATAGTATTACGTCTAGGAGGGTGCTGGAGCCACTTGTCCAGTTGATTCTAGTGGGCTGGGTGACTAACTGGGACATGTCCAGGGCAGTGAAGGAGTCCCTGGTATGGGAGGCAGTGGCACCAAGCCAATTGACGTTAATGTCACCTAGGATGAGTTGCTCAGCTTTGTGTGGTAGGGAGGTGAGCCCATTAGCCTGTTGTTCATAATAACACTCAACCTTTAGCCTGTTAATAGACATGTTGCAAAATAAAATTTAGCTAGCGAAATTGCTGCGAAATCGGTAATTTCACCGTGCAAAATGCTTTGTTAAAATCATGGATTTTGTGAAATATTTTGTAGGTGTGAAATGTGAAATTTCACCCACAAAATTGTGCTGTTGGGCAACATTTTGCAATTTTGGGATGAAATTTCGCATTTCGCACCAGCAAAATATTTTGCAAAAGGCACAAATTTTGTGAAATATTTTGTGTAACCAAAGTTCTCCATTTCACACAACACTACCTGTTAAATGTAGATTTGAAGATTTTGTCTAACATGTTAGCAACTAGGCCTGTGGAAGTAATAGAACATCTTATTCCACCAACTCAAGTACATGCGTTACAAGGTAGAACAATATATGGTACTGTATTTTGGTATTAATTCAGGAAATATTTGAAAGAAGTACTGGGGGAGTCTTTCTGGATATGTTTTATCTATAGATCAAGAGAAAGCATTTGACAAGATCTCACATAGTTATTTATTTAGAGTGTTGGAATCCTATGGCATTTCAGAAAATTTTGCATCCTGGTTGAGTGTTATATGCACAAGCCAGTGTGATCCAGTATATAAATATGTAAATGGGTGGTTGGGACCAGAGGTGAGCATCTTCAGGGAGGTCAAGCAAGAGTGCCATCTAAGCCTTATTTTGAATATATTCGGAATATGCCCTTTAGTTAGAATGATACAGAAACATAAAAGAATATGGGCTTTGATAGTAAAATCTGACCTTCCTCCTGTAAAAATTCTAGCTTACACAGATGATTTCAATATATCTGTACAAGATATATCAGCATCTGACTCTTTGGTCTCAGTAATGCAGGGCGTTTCCATAGCATCAGCATCATGTATAAAAACATCCAAAAATGCTGTATATGAATAGAACTTGGGAGCAGTAGAGGGAAACGGGCCCAGATAGCAGGAATCACAGCAAAAGGGGATAGGTTGGAAATCTTGGAAATTATGTGTAGAGGAGGAGATATGTCCCTTGCAAATTGGGAACATGTGATGCAATATGCTATGGCCCAGGTAATGACATGGAAAAATAGGAATTTATCAAAAAAGAAAAGAGTTTTTTTTTTATTAAAATGCTGTTGATACCTAAATTTCTATGCCCCATTATGTGTTCCATTCCAGAGTCAGTATAGAAACTAAACCATTGACTATCTTCTTTTCATTTTTATGAGGCAGTAGATTAAATCCAATTAAAAGAGGTACTACAAGCTGGTCCCATGGTGCTGAGGGTTGAGGCACTGGATGCCACACCTCGCACCAAGCCAGTGACCCATGTTTGCAGTGTGAGCCTGTCACCGGGGGTCAGCTGGGGAGGAGAAGGATTAAGCATACCCAGGACAGTTCCCCTCCTCCAGGAAGGGGGGGGGGTTGCAGCAGTCAGGATTAGCCTGGTCCCTTCTGGAGGCTAGGGGCTGGCACACCGATGTTGAAGAAAGAGGGGCAGAAGCAGGACAGACTCTGGGAGTTCAACGTACGGGAATGTGCATGGCACCACCATTGGAGTCCTTACACGCCCCCATCTGCAGGGGAGAAAAGGGAAAAATGCCAGCAGCTGGATGATGGTGACATTTGCAGGCCCCGTCCAGTCGGACCAGTGGACCAGATCAGTGCTGAAGCAGGGGTGAGTGCTCCACCCACCGACCCCACTGGGGTGGGTAAGTCCTGGGAGTCAGAGTTGGTGCCGGTGGATGTCGGGGGATGGGGCTGGAGTGCCACCAGAACATGGGTCACCAGGAGGGACAAATAATCTAGAAAAAAAAGAGGTATTACATATTTGCCAATAACACAATGGGAATGGTTGGTAAGATAGATTAATCCTGTTGTTTTTTTTAAGTATCTTTATAAGTTTTAATTTTAGTCTAGTATGGTGTTAGGACATCAGAAAGTGAGTATCTTTAGTAGAAACCTGGCTACAACCACACCTTTCAGAGAAGAGGACTCTAAAAATGTGTTTTGGTGCTCAAGCATTAGGATCAGAATGTCCCATTTTCATTAAGATGTCAGTAATAAAAATGAGTCAATGATCTTTGAGCCTAGAAGATGTGCAAACTTTATTGAGGAAGGAGTTGTATTCCTTGGCGATATCTAATTTTTTTATATAAATCCTGAGTTGCCAGCCTGTCCAGTTGCACAGAGGTAAGGATCATTAAGACAATTAGTCAATAAAATACTTTTAGTGCAACTGTGGGATGTTCTGTGGTTGAACATTCATGGAAGGTTATGAGTGGGAAGGTCATGGAAACATAATTGCATTGATGAAAGATACTGTCCTAAACAGCAGTGTACTTCGGAGGTAGAAACACAGGAAAACCTATTTTTATGGAATGTGGCTACATCAAAGGTTTCTTGAAGAGCTAAGCAGCCATATGGGACTGGAATTTATTTACTCTAATATCATATGAAAACCTGATTTATGGTTTTGCTCCAGTAAAGAGGAGGCAGTTACACAGTGGGATATTGAGCCTAATTTTAAAATATTAAGTACGGCAACTGAGATGTGCTTTAGCCATCCAGCAGAAATATACAACCTATGTAGAGTTGAGCATAGTCATCAAAGAATCCATACACAGAGTACTGTATATCAAAGAGATATATCTTCTCAAAAGAATATGTAGAAATCTTATGGCAAGGATTTTCAAAGGTAGTATAATTGCAGGCAATTGGCAATAGGGTCCATTTAAGGGAAATATAGTATGTCAGCTGTATAAGTTTTCTATTGTTGAATGAGTATTATGGATTTCATGTATGAACATTATTGCTGTTACTTTATTTTTATTTTGTATGCATTGCACTGAAAAAAGAGTAAAAGTCATTAAGAATGTATAGAGAGCTGCAATTTTCTATAAAAAAAAATGAATCATCACTCATCATTTTAGTTATTTCTTTTTTGTAATTTATTAGCACCAGCCTTGTAACCAGGCAGATTACCTATAAGGTTGGCTTGCTAAGCTTTAAAGCCCTACATGAACAGGGACCCGACTACCTTAAAGATCTCCGGACACCCTACTCCCCCAATTGTCCACTCCAATCTGCCAGTGAGGGATCACCAGAGATTCTCAGGGTTCATCTTAAAACATCTGGTGCTCATGCTTTTTCATTTGCAGCACCAACCCTTTGGAATTCTCTACCAAGTCGGTTAAGAGAATGCCTGACCATCAGTAGTTTTAAACGATGTTAAAAACATATTTGTTTTCACTGGCTTTCCCGGATTAGAGTTGGATTATAATGATTTGATTTTTAAATATTTGTAAACTCAGTTTTTATTGTATTTTATTGTATTTATAATTTGTACAGCATCTTGGTTTTGAAAGGCACTATAGAAATAAAGATGGATTGGATTGGATTGGATTGGTGGAGTTATATAATGAAATTCTATCTTCTGAGGTTTTACCTGTATCTATGAATGGACTTTGATTAGTTATTTGCATAAAAAGGGGAACAGGTCTCTCCTGGGAAATTGGTGTCCTCTATGTTTACTATATTTAGATCAAAAAACGTTGTCAAACATATTGTCATTCTGTCTTGTGCAGATAGCAGGGAATCTTATTTCTCCTCATCAGAGATGTACTTTTCCTCATAGTTCTATCCGTGACAATTTAGTGTTAACTCATGAGGCATTTAAAAGCAGCAACAGGGATAACATCTTTGGGTTTGTCCTTTCTCTTGACCATGAAAAAGATTTTCAATATTTGGCACATGTTTTTTTGTTTACAGTGTTACATACTTATGAGATTCCTACCACCTTTATAGCCTGGTTAAAGATGTTATATTCACCAGCAAGCATTATTCCATTTATTCATGTCTGGTTTGGGTCTGAGACTGTACATCTTTGGGATAGACACTCTACTTAGGGCCATGTAGGGGCATGATGGGATTCAGGGCCTACAAATCAGGGGTACCTCCTACCCTTGTAAGATGAGGCATGAGCTGATGATATCAGTGTTTCTTCAGAGGACGAATCTCCTGGAGAACCCTTGACCTCAGTGTTGGAAACATTTTCCAAGGTTTCTGCATCTAGGATAAACATGGTTAAAAGTACTGGAATAGGTCTTGGATTAAATAAGAAGGAATAGACTCAGGTGGCAGGAATTGCTGGGTCTGGCTCTCGTATGGCCCTTTGCTGAGAAAGATTTTTGGGGATGGCAGCATGGCCCTTCTTAACTGAGAACCAAAGTTAGTCTTCAATAGCCCAGGCTCATGTATGGAAGAGCTGGAAGCTATCTAAAAAGAAGAGTTTTTTTTGGGAGGTCTGAAGCCTGTGGTTCAATATGGGGGAACAACTCCTCTCACATCTCAGATTAAATCCAGCCTCTCCCAGCAGCCCACACCTAGCCTGTTTCCAAGCATGCCTTTGGCATTCTGAGCTTCAGCATGGTTCATGTGGCTGAGCATTCTTGTGTTTTTCTCCTCTTTGATGATGTTTCTCGGCTAGCTTGCCTGCTTATCCGTTCCCTGCTTTCATTTTGGTTTTTTGTTGTGCCCTGCTCTCATCCTCTTTCATCCAGTTCGCCTGCTCATTCTGATCCCCTGCTCCTTGCTCCTTCCTTCCAGTCTTGGTTCATTCAGTTGTGCCTGTTCCACTTTGTTCTTGTTCTCTGTCCTCTCAATCCCCCCCCCCATTCACTCCCAGCTCCTGCCTGTTCTCTGTTGTTCTTTCCCTACCCCTACCACCTTTTCTGTGTTAGTTTGTCCCATTCTCCTGTTTTCTTTTCAGTGTCTTTCTCTCTCAGAGATGCTGCTACATTTGTGTGCATGCTTCCAGGTTCTGCATGCTCATACCTCCACTCCTCCACGTGGCAACCCATGCATAGCCAGTTCACACAATGGCCTGGGTGGCTTCTGGTGAAACTACCTTTAGCAGCTTAGGTTCCTGAACTTTTGCTTCCTATATTGTTATCTACTGATACTGCTTGATTTCTTCTGATTTGTGCAATACTTTGGGGCATATAATGCTTTTCAGACCTCTGCTAATATATCATTTATATCCCTACGTCCATATAAAACTTCTCATTCTGAATTTCATTTCAATAAATCACATTTACATTATTTTTGTTTGATTCTGATGAGCCAGAAATTTGTTTGGTTTGTTGTGCAAACACATTTAATCTTGTCTCTAAAGCTAAGCTCTCAACTAGCAGTGGCACAAAACTCTCATATATTTTATTAAAGGGCCAGAACCACCTTAAAGTCCTGGTCTGACTCTGCTTGGATATGTGGATCTCCTGCTTCACCTAAACATGTTTCCAAATGTCTTAATGCACTGTTGTGGGCTTTAGTTTTGTTTGACAAGCAGGCCATACTAATTCCCTTAAATTAGGTTCAGTCCGTGGCTCTGGCTAATCCTGCATTTAACTAATTCATCTATCTAAAACTGTCCCTTTGCCGTACTGCTCAAGGTTACTATTTTATGTTTATTTTGAACACAGCTCAGGCTGCATTTCCATACAGCATACTTTTTATATGAATGGTTTACTAGTGCTGTGCTTGTGTACACGCCTGAGCAGAATCTGACCATATGATTACCTGCTGGCACCATAGCAGCTTGCCTTGCTGTTTCCTGGCTGCAGACAGTGCTGACACCCATTCTGTGCTGGGAGTTTTAAACTCCCTGCTAAAGCTGTCAGTGTCCATTACAGCCATACTCACCTATTGTGTCTTCCTAAACATTGTTTTTCTGTACCTTCCATTTGTTTCACTTGCCTTTTGTCCAGCAATGTCAGTTTTGTTTCCATTTGTTGTTCTCAGTCCTCCCTTACTGCTCCCCCTTCCTCCTGCTACCTGTCCTGCGGTACTTCAATGAATCCAGCAGAAACCACCTGCTTTCCTTGAGAAGCCCATACCAGCAGTCTGACAGTCTCCATTCCTAATTCATACCTTTTGAGGTACAGTATTAGAGTGAAGATAGGCCTCCTCTGTTTGCTGGGGATGGGAGTCCATGTCTTCCACTCACATCCATATTCCAGTCTTCCAACTGTACCAGCAGTCTGACAGTATCCATTCCTAACTCATACCTTTTGATGTTTAGAGGGAAGGTAGGCTTGTCCTGTCTACTGGAAATGGGAGTGCATGTCTCCAGTCACATCCATATTCCAGTCTTCCAACTGTACCAACAGTCTGACAGTCTCCATTCCTAACTCATACCTTTTAAGGTTTGAAGGGAAGGTAGGCTTGCCCTGTCTACCGGGAATGGGAGTCCATGTCTCCAGTCACATCCTTATACCAATCTTCCAACTGTACCAGCAGTCTGACAATCTCAAGGATTCGAGTTTGCCTTCTCCAGTCCAAGTTGGAACCCTTCAATCCAGTCAGCGATGCCTTTCCTGTACCTGGACCTTTCATTCCGTTCAAGTCCAGGACCTCACTGCTTGGGATTGCTCCCTGTGCTCTGCCACTCCGGAGCATGGATTGGCATCAGAACATCTTCTGCATCTCCCAATTCCTTGTTTCCAACACCCAAAGAAGGTATTGCACAGTCTCCTGTGCTTTGATTTCAGCTCTCCCTGCCTGCTGATGGACTTCCTCATTGGCCTACTCCATTACAGATCGGACTTTTTGCACCTCATAGTTGACCTAGCCATCTTGGGGGATTCCAACACTTAGCTTGGGCTTGCATCCGGGATTCTTGATGCTATTCAAGCTTCTCAGCCTCAACCTGCAAGGGATCCTGATCCCAGCCAGCCTGTTCTCCTCCTGGAATCTTTCTGTGGTCTACACTCAGACTTCATAGCTCAGTTTGGCTCCTCAGTTTCCAACCTCCAATCCTGTATGACAGCTACCAAAGCCTGCTTCCCTGCTCTGCCCCTCTGTTGCCTCTGATCTGTCAGTCCCTGCTGCTCTCCCATCCTTCTGCCATGCTCTGGACCTTTCTGCTCTTTTGGGTGCTCATCCAAGTGTCTGTTTGCTCTGCACCTCAGAGCCATCTCAGCTCAGTACCTCAGACATCAGAATTCATCCTCTGCAACATTGCTGTTTTTCATTCCTGGACTACTAAAGAATTTGCCTGTGTCTGCATTCATCCTGGCAGTCCTCGTATATTGCATAGGATCTGCTCCCATTCCACTTTGGCCACAGGGCATTGGCCTCTTATCTGCTGTGCAGCTTCTCTCCTGGATTTCACATCTCCCTGCTGGCATCTTGGAGCTCCCCTCCCATGACTTCCACCATTGTACTCTTCAGTCTGCTGTGGTGACCATGCAGTCATTCATCAGCTGTCCTGTACTGCTCTTCCACCTGTATTCCTCCTTGATCCTGTTCAGCACTGCCGTTTCCTCCTTTTCAACTCTATCACATCGATTTCACTCCAAGGATGTTTCTTGCAAGCAGCAACTCATCATCAACCTGTTTGCTCCTTGGCCATCCTCAGCAACTGGCATTGCTTCCTTGCCTCCTTTCAACAACAGTTTTGCACCCTGGGCTTGTATCCTTGATGCCATATCTGTCATTGGACACTTTAGCACAGGCTCCTAGCTCTCATAGGCCATGTCACGGACTCCTTTAAGCTGTTCGCCATTCATCTATTTCTCTGGCATCTCTATGGATTGTCTTGTATGGATCACTTCTTGTGCTATTCATTGTTTGTCTTGCTGCTGCTGCAGCCCAGGACTTCAGCATGTTTGCTCCATGGTTTTTTTGGGGCATTACTTAACATTTGTCACCATGCAGCTATTAATTATCTGTTCAATTGCCTTTTCCTGATTTATCTGACAGATTCTACTCCCATGGCTGGTATTACTGCTCCTGTCCAGCCATTGCAAGAACTATCAGTTCCTCTGACTGAAAAAGAAAAATTTAGGCCTAATGATTTCCCTCAAATTCATCAGCATCTTATTGGACTTAAACTGTATGGAAGCCCAACTACCTCCTATTGAACTCCACAAGATCCAAGTTTTAGTAGAGTCTTCTTCAAACAGTTCCCCTTGCATGAAATGTTAACTAATCTCTCCTAGGATATGAGTACTTCACCATGCCAATACATCCTCAAGATCCATCCTTCATTTCCTACCTTTTGGCACTGGCATCACAGATTTTCTAATGCCACCTTCATATCTAAAGCTTGACTATGGCAAATCAGATCTAGCTATGTGGTCCTAATTTACCTTCCTGGAATTATGTCTTCTGTGTTTCTAAGGCCCTTCTTCCATCCATCTCAGAATATACAGCAGTTCCTCTCCATGCCTATCTAACCTGCTATTTTACTGATTCCTGTATCACAGTTCCCTGACTTCTGGATGCTACAATACTTCATGAATTCACCTATGTCTCCTCTTCAAGATTTACCCAGTCATGCCAGTTTCCTTCCTTGGGGTCTTCCCTGGTCATTTAATACAAGATTCATCTTTCTCATAGTCAACCCACAGTGCATACCACCAACAAGGGCAGATATTCATCCTATTCCATCATGCTGTTCATGCTTACATGATTTTGCTACTTCTATCACAATTTCATACCACAATGGTTCCGGTACAGCTTATGTAAAGGACAACATCGATGTGTTCTCCTGTTTCTGATTTCAGACCTTTCCACGCATCCATCATTCAGGAGACTTGGTTAAGACTCTATCTTTTATCTAACAACCTCATAATATATTTGAAATTAATCACCAGCAAGTGACACCATGTGTGGGCCACCCAAGCTCCTGCTTCCCAAACTATGTATACTTCAACATGAAAAGTATCACTGTATCTGTGTATTGCAGTCCTTCATGAATATTTCTGCTCATGTAAAAACATGCACCAGCTCTCTAAGTTTATTATCAAGCACTGAAACCATCATGCAGAACAATTAAGCTGTACCTATCAGGTATCCAGTCATTTTCCTTGTAACCTGCTCCATTCTCACCTCCACTGTTGTCAATGCTTCTGTTACACTTCTTCTACTGGTATCCAAAGAGCTTCAACCATTTAAACACCTTGTTATCTCCAAATAGATGGGTCCATTGTAAAACATAATGGATTACTGAACTCAGATCCTTTTGGCTCTACCTCGAACATCATGGTTCCTTCCACTAGTTTGCCTAGCCTTGTTTGGATTGTTGCATTCTGGAGAATTCATTATCTCATCCTCCTCCTCTCTGCCAATTTCCTTAAAATAGCCGATGGCCGTTCAGGAGTAGATCATTATAGCCTGCCATTACCTTCTTCAAAGAATGACAGATTACATTAAGGGTCCACATACCCTATTGTCCATCCTGTAATTTCTGGAGTTCAGTAGCTCATCTAGTCATGCTCTTCCTCATGCTCAGATCCATCATGTCCTCTGCTTTACCACTGATGAGCAATTACCTATGACCACAAAATCGATTCCTGGATCATATCTAACCTTTCTTCACAACATTTGGACTTAGTCTGTATTCTTATTAGGGCATTCATCCTGACTGGGCAGCATCTTCACCCTCAAGAAATAATAGTCCTGCACACATCATGAGAGTCAGAAGATGGACTTCATCAGAATGTGAATACCACATCCTAAACAAGAACCAGAAGTAGTGAAAACATTAAGGATCATCTCCTCTTAGTTTTCCCAGAGGATGGGCAGGTCAGTAGCCATGAGTTCTCAGAGGTTTTCTCCACAGAAAGTTTTTCTTCAACTGCGTGCTACTAATAAGACTCTCCATGAGTTGGAGGAGGTAATCTTTTGGTGTCTTTATTCTCCACAATTTATCCCGCTTATCTACCAAGGGTGGGGATAGAAAAAGGCCAAAGTTTAACAAGTAGACTCAAGCACTACTCTATTACCCAAACATTGAATGGGAGGACTGAAGCCCATGTTTCAATGTGGGGGAATAGTTCCTCCCACATCTCAAATAAAATCCAACCTCTCACAGCAGCCCACACCTAGCATGTTTCCAAGCACCCACCATCCTCCCCAACCTACAATGTGCTTATTTATCAAGAATTATTACTGGGCCAAACTAGGTGTAAACACCATAGGGGTGTTACTTGAGGGGGGCATCATGCATCATTTTGCAGATTCCCAAGCACACTTTAATGTACACAAGGGCTATTTCTTTGTTTATCTGAGAATTAGGGCCTGGTTAAAACCTACCTCTGAGAATGGTCTGGTGATGGGAAATTTCTATCCTGTTGAGGAAATCCTGTAAAGGACTCCTCTGAATTGTAGACCACTGACAGTGCTTTACAGATTACTTTTGAGAAGCTGCTCCCCCATGTTTGAAATTATTGCCAAATGGTGTGCAGATCTCAACCATGAGATTTCTAACAGAACATGGGAAAAAGCAGTTGTCCACTTTAAACATGGGACTAGAAGTAACTGACTATGCCAGGTGCAGTTAAATTTCATGCTTCACACCTATCTTACTCACATAAAAATGCATAACTTTGACAAGTACAATCACCAATTTGTCCAAAATGTGAAGTAGAATGGATGACTTTCTACATATGTCACTTACGTGCCCAAAAATCATGAGCTCTTGGTTCGAAATCCACAAGATCATGCAGGAAGTCTTGCAGAGGCCCCTGCCAAATACTGCCATAGAATTACTCCTATGAACTGAGCAGGCTATGCATATGCCCTAGGGAGCACAAAGCTCTGGGAACTAGCCTTGTTGAATGCTGCAAAACAATTGCACAGACTTCGATAAGTAGAGACACCACCTCCCTGAACATAGCATTGTGAGTAAAAACCTATGTGATATGAGTAAAAACCCACATGGGTGCCTAAAAAGTTATCTTACACACTACAAAGCAAATGGAAATGTGGAGCTGTATGACAACATACGGTCCTCTTTGGAGACAGCCATTGAAAAATGCATCTTTCCAGTAGAGTGGGCCATGCAACAGAGATGTGTTATGATATGATGATCTAGCAATTATGATCTAGCCATGGAATCTGTAAATCCTTGTTGTAACTTATAGAAAGCTTTCCCATGCTAATAATTGTATTACAGTATTATGAAAGAAAATGACTTAAATGTATTGAATCACTGTCATTATCTGAATGTTTGTTGTTATATTCAATAAACAGATTTTACAAAAAAAAGAGTGGCGTAACATGTTTGCCAGTTTCATTGGTTGGAGTCGGGATGATACACCCCATAATGATTTTCTGCAGTATATTTTATTTTTTTAATTTCAGTAGTGTTTTACTGGGTGATTTCAAAGTGTGAGTTCCATTGGTAACTGAATGACTGGAACCTTTCTTTCCTGGGTGGTGCCAGAATAGCACGGGGTCAGGGATGAAACCATGCAAAGAAACACTGCACACAGAAAACAGCATACAGTAACAAAGCAGTGGTACATAATGCCAACTGCATGACAGTGCTGCACACCAAATGGATTCTTTCATTTTTTGAAGGGGGCTCTGCCCCAACCCCTCCTGACATGGAGGGCTTCACTCCCCCCCACCCTCAGAATAATTATAATCAACTCAGAGGGGGTGTGGAAAGAGTGGCAAGTTAAAATTCTGACTTCGGCACTTAGTCATGGCCATAGAAACATAGAACATAGAAGTTGACGGCAGATAAGGACCGCAAGGCCCATCCAGTCTGCCCATTTCTTTTTCTACCTTATAAATGTACCATCGGCCTTTGCTCTGTCAGTGACCTATCTATTCATAGTCATTTGTATTGCTCCCTTATGCCTATCCCATGCCTGTTTGAAGCCCTGCACTGTATTCATAGCCACCACTTCTTGTGGTAAGCCATTCCATGCATCTACCACCCTTTCTGTGAAAAAGAATTTCCACATTCCCCTTAATCGGCCTCCCTCTAATCTCATGCTGTGTCCTCTTGTCCTGCTATTTTTCTTATATTTAAACATGTTAGACTCTTTCACCTTGTTTATGCCCTTAAGGTGTTTAAATGTCTCGATCATATCCTCTCTCCCTCCTTTGCTCAAGGGTATACATATTGAGCTCCGTTAATCTGTCCTTATATGTCTTCTGATGCAGTCCCTGCACCATTTTGGTTGCCCTTCTCTGGACTGCCTCAATTTGGTTAATGTCCTTGTGAAGGTGTGGCCTCCAATACTGCACGCAGTACTCCAGATGGGGCCTAACTAATGTCTTGTACAGAGGATTATTACCTCCCTCTACGACTTGTGATACCCCTACTAATACACCCTAACACCCCCTAGCCTTACCTACTGCTTTAGAGGTCTGCTTGGATGATTTTAGGTCATCAGTGATGATGATGCCCAAGTCTCTTTCTTCCTTTGTGACTGCTAGCAACTCCTCCCAGCCTATAAGTGGCTTCAGGGTTTCTCTTCCCTATGTGCATGATTTTGCACTTTTGCATTAAATCCAGTTGCCACTCTTCTGACCATTCTGCTAGTTTATCCAGATCTCTTCTCATTCTGCCCACCCCATCTGTATCATCTACTCTGTTGCAGATCTTGGTGTCATCTGCAAACAGACAAGCCTTACCCTCTAGTCCATCTGCGAGGTCACTAATGAAGATGTTGAATAGGACTGGCCCCAGGACTGATCCTGAGTACCCACTTGTGACTTGCATCTCTTCTGACTGTATACCATTTACCACCACTCTCTGTTTTCTGCCAGTCAACCAGTTTGCCACCCAGTTGACCAACTTCTGACCCACCCGAGCCTACCTAGCTTATTTATCAATCTTCTATGTGGAACAGTGTCAAAAGCTTTGCTGAAGTCAAGGTAGGCGACATCAACTGCTCCCCTTGGTCCACCACTCTGGTTACCCAGTCAAAGAAATCTATGAGATTAGTTGACAGGACCTTCCTTTTGTAAACCCATGCTGTCTTGGATCCTGTGCCCCTATGGATTCCAGGTGTTGCACTATCCTTTCCTTAAGGAGTGCCTCCATAATCTTGCCCACTACTGAGGTAAGACTGACCGGTCTGTAGTTCCCCGCCTCCTCCCTGCTACCACTCTTGTGGAGTGGGATCACATGAGCCTTTCTCCAGTCTTCTGGGACCTCTCCTGTGCTCAGAGACTCACTAAACAGTTCTGCTAATGGCTCTGCCAGTTCCTCCTTTAGCTCCTTAAGTACCCTGGGATGTATGCCATCAGGTCCCATTGCCTTATCCACCCTGAGCTTAGCAAGCCTTGTAGGACCCTTTCTTGTGAAGGGAGTAGTGCTCACCTCCTCCCCTGTGTCCATGATGCTGAGCTGTGGGCCCTGCCCTACCTTCTCTTCAGTAAATACTGAGCAAAGTATCTATTTAGGATAGATGCCTTTACAGGTCCTCCTCCTCACATGCTCCCTTTTCTCCATTAAGCTTAGCAATACCCCCTCTGGACTTTCTCCTTTCACTAATGTATCTATAGAAAGTCTTGTCACCTTCTTTTACTGTTCGTGCTAGTGTTTCCTCAGTTTGGGACTTTGCCTGCCTTACTGCCTTACCTGCTTCCCTTAGGGCAGTTTGGTATGCCTCTATCTTCATCCCGCTGTGTTCCTTATATTTTCTGAAGGCCAGCCTTTTGGCTCTGACCTTTTCTGCTACTATATTTGAGAACCAAAGTGGTTTCCTTCTTCTTTTGCACTTCCTTTCTGTCTAACACAATGGGATGTTGCTTCAAGTATTGTATCCTTAATGCTTGCCCACTTTGCCTGTACCTCCTCACCTGTGTTTCTTTTGCCAGGGCTAGCTTAACTCTGTTGGCCATCTTATCAAAGTCAGCTCCTCTGAAGTCCCATATTTTTGCCTTGGAATGGGATGATTTAGATGTAGTAGCCAAATTGAACCATACCATGTGATGGTCACTGGCCCCAGGTGACCTTCTACCTGGAGATCTGTGATCCCTTCTTTGTTAGTCAGTACTAGATCTAGGATAGCCCTGTCTCTAGTGGGTTGCTGTACCAGTTGTTTGAGGCCCTCCTGCAGGAATCCACTATGAGTCTAGTTCTGGCAGATGTTCCTGCTGGTATTGACCAATCTGTATCTGGCATGTTGAAGTCTCCATTATCAGAACCTCCCTTTAGCTGTCATGTTTTGTATATCTTCTAACAGTAATGTGTCTATGTCCTCCTCTGGTCTGGGGCCTGTAGACAACCCCAGTTCTTATGGCTGTCCCATTACCTGTTTCAGGGTGACCCACAGTTCTTCTGGCTCCTTATGTGTATTCTGAATTTCTGTAGCTTTGATATTTTCATTAACATACAGGGCCACCCTTCCCCCCCTTTTTGCACCTCGGTCTCTTCTGAACAATACATATCCAGGTACTGAAGTCTCCCAAGTGTGGTTACTGGTAAACCACGTCTCACTAATTGCTACTATGTCCAGTTTAGCCTCTGACATTATTGCCTGCAGGTCTGGGATCTTATTTCCCAGGCTGTGAGCATTTGTGTACATGATTTTCCATTGGCCAGATTTTGGTATGTTAGTTGTTGGGTGAAGTTTGGCATTACCCTGTGCATCGTGTGGGAGACAAACCTTTTTTCTTACCTGGTGATGCAAATGAATGGCAAACACGCTGAATTCCTGTTTGACCACTAGCTGAGGGGGGAGGGGTGTTCTTCCCATTCGACGTATGGGGTGCTGCACCCCTCTCCCCATTTGCTAGTTTAAATATTCTGCAAAGACGTCAAACTTCTGCCCCAATGCACTGACTCCCTTTAGTCAGATGCAGTCCATCAAATTTAAAGATATTCCTCCCAGAACTGTTGCCAGTTCCTACAAATCTGTGTCCTTTTCCTGGCACCAGTCCTTGAGCCACGTGTTTAGCTCCCCTATCTCCCCTTTCTGACCTTCCGTCCATCTGCTCCCTTCTCCCAGACTGGCAGGATCTCAGAAGGAGATGCCGGACGAAATAGATGATAGTTTGTCACCCAGCCTAGTCAGGTGTTCCTTGGTCTCCACAACTGACCGGCTGGCGAGATCATTAGTCCCTATGTGTACTAGGACATCAATGTTTTCTCCTGCTTTGTGAACAATTTTAGTAATGCGGTCAGTGTCTCTCCATGCTGATGTACCTGGGAGACATCTGACCATCACCCTGGCTGGAGATGGGTATCAACTCCCCGAATCATGGAGTCTCCTATGATCAGAAGTTTTTGGATTCCTTTCTGCTTGTTTAGTTTGGTTCCTGATTTGGGTGAGTATTGTTGTGCTAGCTCCTGTGCTGAGTGTCCTGCTCTGCAGTGTCTTCTGCCTCTTTATTTGATTTCAGAGATAGAGGCAGATACCTGTTTGTAGTTTTTATATGGTTTTTGGAGGTAATATGTTGGAGAGCAGAGAGTGATGGGGCACCTGATTTGCCCCTCCTAACCACCTGCCAACCTGGACCAACTACCCTCTGCGGTCGAGGTTTTTCTGTTGGATGCTGGGGAAATGGCGGGTGGTTCTTATAATGTATTTCCTCTTCAATATGAAATTTGAGGCGTGCAATCTCTGCCCATGCTGCCCGGAGCTGAGACCTAAGATCTCCAAAGGCCCAGCATGTAGGACAGTGTCCTAAATCCTGTAAGACTGTCCTTCTGAAAATTGTTCCACAGTACCTGCAGTTAATGAAATCCATTCCAAATAAGTTGCTGGGTTTGTAACCTAGTCAGAGTAATTAGAAGGAAAAAAAAATGCAAGTAATGGTTTAATTGTGCTTTGTTTAACTTGTTATAACAAGTTAAATTACTAGTGCCCTGTAAATGAGATCACCTTGTGGAGGCCCCACTGATCCGCCCCTTCCTGTTCTGCCACAGGAAATGTTACAACTGTGGTACCCTATAAAAGGAGTGTAGTGTGGGGTGGTTGGCTGGGCCCTTCCCCTGCCAAAAAAGAAGAACCACGGACGAAAGAACAAGGAGGTAAGAGCAGAAACAATCAGTCAACAACAAATGCAGTAACCCTGAAAAGCTTATCCTAATGTTAGATAAAACTGTAAAACCTGTAAAGCACCACCTGTAATAATTTCAGACACACAGACAAGAATCAAAATAAAAATTTCTTCAAGCAGGGTTTCGTACCCTGGTCTCCCCTTCTCACCTACTGCTGGGTCAAGTGCCTTGGCCACTTCACCACAGAAGCAGCTCGACCGAGCTCTCGACCAGCAGTGCTCAGATCCCTTTCCCAACTTCCATCTTCCATGCAACAGGGGTAGTGATATTTTCATACCACTCTAATACCCCTGTTGCTGTACTTCCTGACATGCTTAAGACAGCAATGTTCTTCATACATGGTTTTTGTATGCACTATAGTGACCCTGTACTGGCTTGGCCTAAAATAAGACAATGGCTTTTAAAGCCAACCTCTCTAGAAATATTGTCCAGGAGAGGTCTTTATGATGCAGTGATGTCCCAACATGTTTTATTAGTCCAGTATTACGATCGTGTCTGGAGGATTGAAGAGCAGGGTCATTGCAACAGTTTGCTAATAATAGGCTTCCCCTTTATCTATTAGATGTTTTATGGCTCAGTATTTATGGGCAACTTGGTGTTTGAGGATCACGGAATCATGAAAGTGTGGTTTTAGAGATATTGTCCCAGACAGAAGTGTTGCAGATAATTAAAATCCAGAAACATATTTGTCAGTACTTTGCTCATGCTTGGAATTGGGATTTGATAACCCAAGCATCATACAGACATCATATCCATGGATTTGCTTCTGTGACATGGACTCAGTGGCACATTTAAGTATAATTTCTCTTATTTTAAAATTTCAGGTCTGGAAAACTAGGAGAACTCTTGCAATTTGGCAGACAAAATGTGACACACCTAGATTTACAATCTGCTGTACACAGTTTGCAATTCACCATGTATATCGGAAAGGTGCCTCTGTGTCTTCTGCTGCCCATCTAGCTGCTTTATGGCAAGGTTTTCCTGAGGTTGTATAACTGTGAGTAAGTAGGCACAGTCTTGGTGGTAACCATATCTAAGTCTCTTTTTGTCTCTGTCCTGTATTACTATTGATGCTGCTTATCTTTTTTTTGTTTGTTTGTTTCTTTATATTTCTAGTATGATTTTTGTTTGAATTATAGCATATTTTGAAAGAATATGCATATTTATTGTTTGTTTTTCTTCAGTGGTAATAAACATTCTCCTATTCTGATTTCTGTTTGAATTGTAGCATATCTTGAAAATATAGGTGTGTTTGTTGTTTGTTTTTCTGCTATGATAGACATTCCCCTACTCTTCATCAAATTCTGACATTTTAATAAATGTGATTATATGGGTGAATGGAGAAAATGGGACAGGAGAACACTTACAGTTATTTTTGCTCTTTTCAAATGGTAGTTTGGAAGAATAGGTCATTTTCTCCTTGCAGCAAAAACTGTTAAACCTGCATGAACTCTTTGCTAAAATTAATTATGAGTAGCAAGAAATCTATGCCTTTGAATCCAGGCATATTTCTAAAATTATTCTGAAGTTATTTGGCAAAAATGCCTTGGATTACAGACTCTATTTATTTATTTATTTATTTAAAATTGGTGACTGGGAAAGGCACACTGAGCCGAGGCTTGTTTCCAGGTGCGACCCGGGTATAAGGTGTACAATGAGAGCTAAACAAAGAAGATACAAGAGGTTCTAGTTACAGATGTAAAGTACTACAGCAGTGAGTAAGACAGAGCAGTTAATTGCATCATCTGGGACTTTCATGTCTAGTAGAATTGCATAATCAGGATAAGTAAGTACAAGTAATCAGCATTAATCAGAGGTTTGAAAATGCAGTTTTGGAACTGGAGACATGAGAGGAGTGGGCTAGTACCAGGATTGGACATTGAGTATCTGACAAGCCTGTGATGAAAATGTGGCCTTGTGTAACTTACGACACTATGTGAGGTTGAGTTAAAGATTAACAACCTTTTTTGCTTTTGTTTTACCTTTATTTATTTTCTTTAATTGTTTATTTTTCCTTCTTTATTCTAAATGGGACAAGGGGAATATAGATGTTAACAGTGTTTTGTCTTTTCTACCAACATGGTGATTTTACTTATTTGAATCTCTGAGTATTTTGATTGTACAGTTTTTGATTAAAAAAAAATCTCTACTCTTCATCAATAAGTGCAATGGGATATTTTTCTTCCACCTGAACAGTGACCAGAGGTAGGCAGAAAGGACTTCACTTTGTATGTCTCATCTAAAGGATGGCACCTCAGTTGTGAAGCACACCCTCATGTTGCACTATGGTGTCAGTTATGGGTATTACCCCACGTACTTGGTGTGGGGTTAGAACCCACTACCATCTGATCTTCCAATCCTAGAGCCAAGCATGCTGCCTACTGAGCCACTGACACTGCTTTATCAAGTAAGCACAGAATTATTGATAAGTGACCTCTGCAGTGGAAAGTACGTCATCACAAAATTCCAAAGGGAGTGAGTAATGATTAGACATCCTACACAGGTAAAGTCCAAACTACCTCTCAGGATCTAGTCCACTTGTTAGTCAGGCCTTTAAGGGACACAGCATGAAGGTCAGTGCCATTACTGCCAGCAACAAAGTCAAACTAGATGCAGCTCTTCTCCTATCTGTTGAACTACAGTATATGGAAAACCCTGTGTAATATCTGTCTTTCTATACTAGAAGCTGCTACTCTGTCCCACCTGGCACCAGCCATCCCAAAATGCATTTAAGAGTTCCCTTTACAGAAGTCCCTGCATACTTAGTGTTGGATCATTGTAGACCTGTAGATGTTGCAAGGGGTAGGCCAGCCTTGACTTCTTCTAGCCTTCTGTGCGCCAGTTTAAGTGGGCCCATCAGCATGTGCCAAAATTCTAAATTTGGTCCCATACCTGAAGGTCTGCCCCCCTAGAGTTAGAATCTCTAGTTAGGGGGGCATAGGTGGCACAGCCCCCAAAAGGGGGGGGTGTGGGGGATCCTGGTGCCTAATGATGGGTGCATTTGGATAGGCACATTCTGATGGTGGAATTGGCATTGACACACTTATGAACAACAATAGAGCAACAAACTCCTTAACAATTCCTCTCAAAGGCCATGCTATTGCCAAAAAGGTGTTGTATCCTCTGAAAGGGAGTTATTTGTAAATCTGTCATGATGGCTAACTTTCCAAAGAAACTCTGTAGTCCCACACAGTTCCTTGACAGGGCTAAGCCCACTCATAGTCATGGTTACCAGAGAATGGCTCTGTGAGGTGCTGCAGTCCTCAGTCACTCAGATCCATCAGCTTTACCTCCAGGACTCACAGTACCTCATAGCATTGTTAGAGGTATTGCGAAGTTAAACTTCACCCGTGCAATTCACAGAATTTTCAGAACACTCTGAAACTTCGATTCACATGATTTGCATGAACATTTCAATGAAATTCACCTTTTTCTAATGCAAAGCACAATTTTCATGGGCGGAATGTGAAATTCGCTGATGAAATTTTGCACTCTGCGGCAACATCTGTGAAATTCGTGCCCGCAAATTTCACGAAATTGCTCCCCGAATTCCACAAAATCCACAAATTAACTCGAGGAGTGAAGTTCACATACTTCACAAACCTCTAAGCGGATACATCTGGGCAGCCAAAAAGTGGTTTCTCTAGTTTCTCTCTCAGGTGGTCCCTAGGCCAGTAGTCATAGTCTGTCTTTCCTCCACAGAGGGTTGTGCACTGAAATTCAGCTTTCATTTCTCATACAGGCCAGCACACAAATGCTGTTTGAACTCATTCTGCAATCCAGACTTGAGGTGCAAGATGACACACTTTTACATGTGGCTGCAGAAACAGTTCACTTCCTTCAGGATCACTAACAGATCTGACTTCACCAATACCAGTTCACCTTATATCAAGCCACAGTAACACAGGACTGATTTGTCCAGTCACTTGTCATGACCTGTCCCTGATTTCTAATAGGGTTTTAAAAGGTGCCAGTCCACTGTCCCACCTGTTTCCAGAGGTCATTCAGCAAAACATAGACTGGAAACTGATAATTGGCCACAGCAGATCACAACATGGCAGGCCCATAGAGTCCAACATTTGCCCTAGTAATGAAGTCCTCCAGCATATCTCTCCAGCCACCAAGCCCTTGCTTCACACCTGGAGTCCTGGAGACCTCCTTAGTTTCTCAACAAACTGATTCTGCAACAGGGGGAATTACACACTTACTGTATTGGATAACCATAATGTGTTTTGTTCAACATAAGTTAGCACATTTGAAATGAATAAATAAGCAGGTGCCCATGCCTGCCTTCTCCATATTTAGGTGGACATCACTTGATATAATATAAGTTTCTGTATCAGAAGATGTTAATGATATTCCACCAAGGAGAACCATATTAATTTTTCTAGTTAAAGCTGCTTATGGTCATCCCTTGTTATCCATTATTAATTTTCTAAGTGACCCGCA
This sequence comes from Neoceratodus forsteri, assembly GCA_016271365.2. Taxonomy (NCBI): domain Eukaryota; kingdom Metazoa; phylum Chordata; order Ceratodontiformes; family Ceratodontidae; genus Neoceratodus; species Neoceratodus forsteri. The sequence goes on along the minus strand of CM028129.1, from coordinate 952,355,869 downwards.
TTGAAAACAACTTTCTGGTGGCAAGATCACCAGCAAAATGGCTGCCTAATCCTGATTCCTCTATAACCCCATGACAAAATCTAATACAATCAGCCTAACTGGGTGGCCTATTATAGCTGTGCTGTACATAGTCCATTGGGGCAAACCATTGTGAACAGTTTCATACCATTTAGAAGCTGAACAACCTCTTCACCAAGAAACTAGTGTCAAGAGGTTTTAGCAATAAATCCTTCTTATGCCAGATCTCCCCCTACGCATCATGGAGCTTGCTGCTGGTGGGCCCAATATCAGAGACAGGACCCAGATAAAGGGCATGTTTGAAGAACTCAGGCAAAAATCAAAAATCTAGAAATAGCCACACAAAGGACTAATGTGGATATTGTGTACATACCTCTGAAAATTAACATTACAGAGCAGCACATCACAAACATAGAGGACATCATGGATCATCTTACAGGTCATATCCATGATCTGAGTTGGACAATCTGCCTCCTATGGGATCATTTTGAAGACATTAAGAACAGTGGTCAGAGAAATAATCTTCATTTTGTGAGCTTTCTGAACATTGTGAGGACAAGGGCATGAATGTTTTTCTTTAAAAAGTATTCTCAATTCTGCTGTGCCATCAGTGGCCAAAATCACTGCAGGGGGAATGCTTGCATCATTTCCTGGTGATCCTCAAAGCTGGAGGGAACCCCAGACCTATGCTGGTCAAATTCCTTCACTTCACAGTAAAGGAAAAAAATCCTACAATGGACCAAATCAAAAGTGACACTGGAATGGCACAGATACCAGATAAAAATCTTTCCCAACTTCTCCCAAGCACTTTTGGAGTGCTAGTGAGCCATTATCCCACCTGGGAAGCTCTAATGAAACTCAAGGTCCCCTACAACCTTCAGTATGCTGTGATGCTGATGATAATGAAAAACAGGGTTCCACAATCATGTGTCACCCTATAGTCAATAGAGGCATTTATTTGTTGGTCTTTGATCCAGACAAATCTGCAAACGTACAAGAGGCCTGTTCAAAGTAAGGAAGGGGAGAGACACCAGGGGCCATGATATGAGACTGGAGGGAGGAAGGTTCAGGAGAGAGATGAGACACTTTTTACAGAGAGGGTGGTGGCTGGGTGGAATGCGTTACCTGCAGATGTGGTATCCAGTAGAACAGTAGACTGCTTCAAAAGGGGATGGGACAGGACAAGGGGGAGGGTCAATGAAGGGGAAGGGTAGAAGGGAGGGGCAGCTGCAGAATAAGGGGTGCTAGCTGCACATTCAAGCAGACTTGATAGACCACTAGGCCTTTATCTGCTGGCAAATTTCATATGTTCATATGTTCGTAGGCCCACACATCTGTAGTGGGCAGCTGTGCCAGGACAAGGGACCTTGAATGCTACTGCAACCGAATACTGCATCTGTCGTTCTAAATCCTGGGCTGATTCAGTGACCTTGACATCTCCCATGGTTGAAAGATAGAGGCAGTGGGAGGTGGTAAATGACAGTCACTCTGGAAGATGGAAGACCAGTGGAGTACCACAGGGATCAGTAATGGATCCAGTCCCTTCAGTGTTTTCAGCAGTGACATTGCTGAGGAACTGGAGTTGAAGGTTCATCTCTTTGTGGAAGACGCAAAAATCTGCCACAAGGTGGATACCATAGGAGGGGGTGGAAAGAATTCAAAAGATCTGGGAAAAGTACAGGAGTTGTCTGGGGTGTGTCAACTGGGTTTCAATGTAAAAACAGCAAAGTCATGCACCTTTTGAGGGAGAATCCTGGGGCTGTGTATAACATAGGGGGAGGTGCTTACAATCACCAAGCAAGAGAGGGACCTTTTTGAAATCATACCTGATTATCTCAAGGTGGCAGGACTATGTGAGAAGGCAGTAGGCAAGGCTAGCCAGATGCTGGGCTGCACAGGGAAGAGGATTTCTAGTAGGAGGAGGGAGGGAGGTTGTGTTGCCACTGTATTGCTCACTGGTGAGACCCCACCTAGAGTACTGTGTCCAGTTGTGGAGGCCACATCTCCACAAGGACATTGACTGGGTGAAAGTGGCCTAAGAAAAGGCAATGAAAATGGTACCAGGGTTGCATGAGAAACCATATGAGGGGTGTATGCAGGAGCTCAACGTGTACTCCCTGGAAGAGAGGAGATCAAGACTGGGACACATAAGTACCACATCAGGGTTAACAAAGTGTAGTGGAATCTATTTAAGAGGAGGAGCACCAGAACATGGGGGTATGCAATCAAGCTTGGGGAGATGTTTAAGAGGGATGTGAGGAAATACTTATTCACAGAAATGGTGGTGGACACCTGGAACAGCCCACCAGAACAGATGGTGGGGTGAAGACAGTGGGGAGCCTTAAGCTTTTGGGAGACATGTACACAGGCATAATAGGTAGAGGAAAGGAAGGAGAAAGGGACTCCTGTGACAAAATACGTCCAGGCTGTAGTCATAGGCAGGAAAAATAATGCAGACTAGTTGGGTCTACCGATCTTTTTCTGCTGACACAATCTATGTTTGTGTGTTTCTGTGCAACAGCTCCTTCAGCTCGGAAGAATTATACCACACTACCTTGCCGCTTAAGTCTGACCTACACTTTAATCTGAACAGTTAGACAGTACAACAAGAAAGAAGTTAGCGTATATGTGGCTTTTATAGCCCCCTTGTAGAGCCTTGATTTCACGGGACAATTGATTTGCCAAGGCTCCTGATTTGCTTAATTGGGACTTGAGTGCATAAAGGTGCACAACTTTGGACAAAAACTATGACTGTCTGGACTCATTCACAGATTGCTTCTTAAGGGGTAGAGACCTCATTCTGAGGATCATTCTTTTCAAAATTTATTGTTAATGGTTTGATTAGTATTAGTAGGGCTTGAAGACTCGTGGGCTGCCCCCAAGAAACATGCCGAAGAGAAAGGGGTCAGGAGGTCACCAAGAGGCAGGGGAATCTGGGACACTAGGTGGGCCGGAAGGTGAGCTAGGCTGCAGGACCTTGCCATCCATAGTGACATATGTGATACCAGCTATCATCCTGAAGAGATGGATGCATGAGCAGAAGCAGCTGGTGTGGTAAGGCGTTTTTCTTTTACTATGTAATTATGGCAAATGCCTCCCTCTCATAAGGTGCCTTGACTCTCCTCTCTCCTGCTGTAACAGTGAGTAACTGGTGACCCAAGGGATTCTGTCACAGCAGCTCCTAAACATTAGAGAGCTGCAACAGTGACACAGGTGCTGATCCTTAAAGTGCAGTAGTAGTCAGGTTCTGGCACTCACCCCAGCCCTGCAATGATACTTTGCTGGCTGCAGAGTGCATCAAGGGGATAACCCAGTTAATAATGAGAAGTTTTCTTTTGACCTTCCAACTAAATAGTCCAGCCTCCTGCCCGCTACCATGAGAACTGGGTACCAGCAACCCTGCAACATCTACTTATCTGGGAGTTCCCAGTTTGGTATATCTGCTCCCAAGTGTCCTTAAAGCAAGAAACACAATGCAACCAAATTAATAAGGACATAGCTAGGGGGAGAGAAGCACATTTCTGCCCTGATAAAGAAATGTGGAGAGTTGATTCTATGTCATTAAAATCTTAGATGGAATTTCAGCTGTACTTGAACAGAAAAGACATGAAACAGCTGCTCATGTCTGTTTTTTTTTTTTGTGTTAATTCTTTTGGTAACTGGGTAAGGCCCACTAAGCACAGGTGCCTGTTTTCAGGGCAACCCAGTAGCACTGGGGAAATTAAGTGACTTCCTCAGAGTCACACAGTATGCAAGTGGAGGTTGTTGGAATGAAACCTAGGTCTGCTCGATGTACCAAGCTCATTCACAGCTTGTTCCTCTAACCACTAGTCTATACTGCAGCCCAACTCCAGAAGGCCCTTTAGTTCTGACAAATTTCTACAGCCCTAAAATGGATGACTCACAAATTCTTCATACTGTGTGCCAGGAGCTGTCACCATTTAGCACTGCAACAGCACATATACTATTGGGAGGTGACTTCAATATCACTATGGAAGCTTCCATAAGTCACAACTTGGGAAACACCAAACCACACAGTAAAGTCCATGTGGCCATAGAGAAACTAACCAGAGAACATGCCCTTGTGGACGCATGGCACCTATATCACCTGATTATGAGACATTTAATGTGCTTCGCAGTTGTGCCTGCCACCTCCAGCAGAAATGACAATGTTTACCACCCCTAAGGTCATTTAGAAACTCCTGGATTTTGAAATCCACTCTGCTGTGATCTCTGATTCCACCCCTACCTCTGTTGATGTTACAGGGATCACCTTAACTTAGATCCCCGGCATAGAGACTTAAGCCTCTGTTGCTGAACAGTAATGCATATATGAAATGGGCTAGAAAGGATGCAACAGCATTTATAGCCATAAACAATAATGTAGAAGTATCTAAGTGCACTCTGTGCAAGGCATATAAGGCCACCATGGGGGTGAACATTATCAGTTATGTTGCATATTGTCACTGGGAAAGAGAGGCAGAACTTTAAAAACTTGAAAAAAAAACTGGGGGATTTAGAGGAAGAATACAAAATCCAAACCGCCCCCTCTGCTGAAGTAATAGCCATGCTTTCCAGCACTAAAATAAAGCTAAATGAGCTTTTCACAGAGAAGGCAGAACTAGTCCTCCAACTTCTTAAATGTAGCTACTGGAAGGAAGGGGAACAGGCCAAGAAGCTTGTTGCCTCTTGGCTAAAAAATTGCCAAGCAGAAAAGCACATTGCTTGTCTGAAAGAGCACAATAGAATGGTGTGTAGCACATGCAAAGAAATAAACCAGATTATAAAGTCCATTTATACTTATCTTTACTCATCTCCCAGTCCCCTCACAGAGGGTGCTATCTCTTAGTTTGTAGGTACCCTCCAAACTCCCAAGATTGCTCTGGTACTAGCCACCACATTGGAGATGGCAATCTCCCTGCAGAAGGTTACAGAAGCCATCAAATCAATGAACCCTCACAAAGCACGAATGGGAGACAGGCTACCAATATACTTCTATCAAGCTATCTGCGAAGAAGTAAGTCTGACTCTCCTATAGGTGTTTCAAGAGACCCTCAGCTCACACACTCTGCCCCCAATGATGATAGATTCAGTCATCATGGTCCTACGCAAGAAAGAGAAATATTCCACCTACCCAAATAGTTTCAGACTAATAAACTTGGATGCATAACTGTTGGCCCAAATACTGCAAGGTCTCATCCACCCAGCTTATGTCAGTTTTGTGAAAAGCTAATCCTATTCAGACCTCTTGAGGTTGATGGTAAATCTCATTCAGCCCCCAAATAGGACCCCCACTCCAGTGGCAGTAATAGCCAGTAATTTTGAAAAGGTATTCAATTCAGTGGGGTGGTGGTACCTGTCATATACCATGTAAAACATGGGGAAAAGCACCATCATCCTCAGTTGGATCCAGATTCTGTACAGCTCCCTGGTCACCAGTATTCATACAAATGATCTCCAATCTAATCTCTTCCCCTTACAAAATGGCACTAGACAGGGCTATTCACTATCACCTCTCCTGTTTGTGATGGAAATCAAATCCCTAGCAATTGCTATTAGGGAACATCTCCACCTTAAGGGGGATCCAAGTAGAAGAGGACTATACATTAGAACCATGCTCTATGCTGGTGATCTTTTGATCTTACTCTACGATTTCCTCTTAGTCACTAGTGGCCAGACATTCAAAACTTAGCCCCGGGGCAAAATTACCACTGCACGGTGTGCTAAATTAGCGCTGAACCATTAGTATGCTATATTCAAATGAACAGTCCCAGGTGTAGATCTGCTGAAAATAGCATGCAAAGGAAGCAGTGCAAACAGGGCTGGGAGTGCAATGCATAAATAGCCAGGGAAATAAGAGAGCTCTGAATATAGCAACATGGGGGGGGCAAATTGCAACAGGATCTCCATGGACACAGAGGTGGAGTAAGGTGGAGTCACACTAGGCAGACAATGTGCATGATAGCAATGAAGTGTTGCACAACAAATGCAAACAACAGTGCAGGCCACACATGGCAGAATGGTGCTATGCTTTTGAGAGGTTTCCCTGGGACTATCTCGATTGCACAGTGCTAACACATTAGCCTGGTGCAAACCTTTTAGCCTGGGGCAAAAGTTTGCTATCTTCAAAGACCTTATGCAAAGGAGCCTACTCAGGCAATCCATGGGCAAACAGCCGCATTAGCATTTCATTATGATCCACTTTGCATGCACTCCCACGTACTTTGCTCGGCGCTATTGCATGGAGCACACAGTTCCACCTGCTTGTTGGAATGGACATACAGGATGGAAGCTGCAGGAAATGGGTGTTTGCAGGCTCATTCAGTGCATACCTCTCACCCATTCATCCCTGCAATGAGGGACACAAAGGTGTTGAATGAGGGACAATGAGGGACACCACTCCCTAGATGGTGGGACACATCCTCACACATAATAATATAACTGAATGTAGCACTATATAGTCATGTGTATATAGCTATAAAGACATATATATATATATATATATATATATATATATATATATATATATATTACACACAGATATTACATATGAATATGTATAGATAGCCATACACATATACATAATTGCTTATATCCATATGTGCCCTGGTAGTAGTCAGCAAAGTATCCAGTCTGTGGTAGTCTAGTGGTACCCCAACTCCCATCATGATCCCCGACTCCCATTGTATGACTTATCAAACATTTTCCCTGGTAATCTAGTGCCTCCCACCCCCAACGATCACTGTCCTTGACTCCCGTTGTATGAATTATCAAACTCCCTGGTGGTCTAGTGGCTCTCCACCACCCATCATGAGCTCTGACTCCCATTGAATTAATTTTCATACATATTCCCTGGTAGTCTAGTTGCCCCGCCACCCCCTGCCTGGCAGTGCTGATCCCCCCTGCTCCCCCTCAACCATCCTGGAACAGAGCCAGTGACTGGCTCAGCCCACCACTCACCTCTGCAGCCAGCCGCCGACTGAGTGATGAATGAGCACGTACTCCACTGAGTTATGAATAATTATACAATGGCAAGAAAAAATACTAGCCTCTCATTGGTCAAACTGGGACTGGACCCGTGATGTTATCCCAGTACAACATCACGGGTCTAGTCCCAGCACACAGATGACCGCATGAACCTATTTTAAATCACTACACACTGCCCACAATGAGTGATCCCTCTTTCTTTAGTCAGCCCGTTTCCCCCACTCGCAACCTGCCTCCCTTATTCCTGGCGCCTTCATCATAAAACTAAAAATCTCCAAAACATAAAAACATCTCCAACCCCAAAACGTACCATTTTATATTGGTACAGCTGTTTCCTGACCATCTTTAACTGCCGTTCAGATTCTGCCTTCACATCAGCGCTCTTCCGCTTACAGTGCATACAGCCTCGTGCAGTAACTCCGAGACCTGAGCTTCACAGCAACCAGTTTTCCCGTACAAATCTCTCGCTCCCGTACACAAATTAAAACCATTACAGAACCCTCAGTTCAATCTACTACTCCCCATCTAACCACACCGCTCACTGCATTCCTCGTTGACAACCCTACACACACACAGTAATGGCAAGTGCGAGACCATGCCTTAATGTGTCTTACCTGATCATTGCCACTTCTTGCTTTTAACATTGCAGGACCAACAGATGGGGAAAGACTTAAAATAAAAAATGAAAGCTGAAAAAAAAACACTGGACTTGACAGTACACCTCTGCAAAGTAATGACACAAAAGAAACAAACAACACATAAAGATTGAGGTGCAGACTCGGGACTGCAGAGCCACAGATAAACAGGGCAGCTCCACCTACTGGCAAGAAATCGGCACTATTTTTTTAAACAGTACACCTCCTCATAAAGAAAAAGAAATAAACAGCAAACAAACTAGTTTTAAACATATTTCTTTTTTTTTTTTTTTTTTTTTTGACTCATGAGCCATTGTATAATAGCAATAATGCACTCCAGGGTGTGTGTTGTGCTGGGATAACGTCACTTCTGGGGTGATAGTCGCGACCGCCCGCGGCCTCGTGCCTAATCACCCCAGGCGTGATGTTATCCCAGCACAACGCACACCCTGTCGTGCATTATTGCTTAAGCGTCTAAGCACTCATTCATAACTCAGTGGGGTACACACTTATTCATAAATCAGTTGGTGGCTGGCTGCGGAGGTGAGCGGTGAGCGGTGGGCTGTGCCAGTTGCCGGCTCCATTCCGGGATGGTTGGGGAGAGGGGGTCGGCACTGCTGGGGGTGGGGGCACCACTAGACTACCAGGGAATATGTTTGAAAATTAATTCAACAGGAGTCAGGGATCATAATGGGGGTGGGAGGCCACTACACTACCAGGAACAATTTTGAAAATTATTTCAACTGGAGTCAGGGATCGCGATAGAGAAAGTGGATTCCATGACTACCAGAGAAATGTTTCGAAATTTCATACAACAGGAGTAGGAGATCAGGATGGGGGGGGCAACAGTGTGCCGAGAGCAGGTGGGGGGCACATGAGCTGCGCTGCCCCCTGCACCGCACTACCGCATGTTTTTTGCTGGTGGTGGTATTTAGCAGTGCGCTACAGGTGGTGCAACAACCTGTAGCACGGCACAATTCTTTTGAATATACTGGCTCACTGGCATTCATGACCCCTTCACTCACTTCCTCCTCTGCATACAAAAACTTTTAACATTAGTGCTATCACACAGCGCCAGTGCTAGTTGCGCTTTTGAATATTGCAGCCGGGCACAAATTCAGCGCTATTCCATGCGATGGATTTGCACCAGGTGCAAAGCTTTGAATATCTGGCTGCAGAGCCCTTACTCCAGACACTGCAAGGGTTCACCAAGATATTGACCAATGTGTAAAGTAGCGAAAAGGTGCCCTCCCCAATAACACATGCTCCTTGCCCATATTCTTAAGTAAAGGACTAAAACAGGCAGAACAGATAATTACTTATCTGGGCATGTGGCTGTGCCATGGCCTATTCAAAATAACGGCTATGGATATAAACCTCAATCTAAACTAGAAAAAGATAGGTGGATGCTCCTCTCATTGTCATGGCATGACCAGTAAAGGCATTTAATTAAAGGACTAAAATAGGAATAACAGGGGATTACATACCCGGGGTTGGGGCTATATCATGACCTATGCAAGATGGTATTAATGATCTTAAACCATGTGTTGGACTGGAAATGCAAAGGTGGGGGCTCCTTTCAGTGTCATTACAGAACAGAAGCACTTAAAATGATAATTACCCCATAGTTTATACATATTCTACCACACTTGACTATCTGAATAGCTAGGATGTGGTATCCCAGAATAGACACGCTGGAGGGGGATCTGTGGGAAGGCAAATCATCCAGGTATACTCAGTCAATTCTCATCAGTTACTTGACCCAGGGAGAGTGGGGTCTACATTGACTTCTGTGGGGCACGGACTCATAATGTCGCAAGACATTATGCTGCAGCAATATACCATGCTGCCAGTACAGCACAATATATATTGCCAGCGGTATAAGTCTTTGTAGTAGTTGTAGTAAAGTTTTTTGTTTGGCTAGAAAGCCATTGCAATACCTGACATAAACAAACATTTCATACAGGGCACAGTCTACAAAATCAACTTCATCTAGGCATACTGTATGTTTCAAATTGCATTAAATTGTGTTATATATATTATATATAAAACTGCAATTACTAAGAGTCAGATAAAAGGTTCACTCTATAACCAGATCCATAACAGGCCCCTTTTAACATTCTTATAGGCCCTTCATAAGTCTGAATAACTCAAAGGGAGCACAATATAAAAATTTGTCATACTATGTGTTTCACATTCCAACTTAATATCTGAAAATAAAATTATAAAAATGATAAATTATATACCAGAATAACTACAAGAGATCAATATAAATAATCCATTATATTCAGGCTAATAATAAGCCCAAACAAATATTCCTGTGGGTCGAGGGACAGCCAATTTGGGCTACATATCACCATAGCAGTTCTATCTATCCATCCCAGCAGAGTTTACCCCCTACAAGCACATCTAGGTCCCAATATTACCAACTTGGTAACCAAACTGGAGTTCTGCCTTTACAGGACAACCTTAAAAGGTACCATGCAGCGTATGCTGCTCTGTACCCTTTGGACTACTTCCTATCCAGCCACTCCCACTAGGCATACTTAGGGCACTTAATAAGACTGTGTTTCAAAGGGGTCTCACTGATCAAACCTCGTCCACACTGATCCTTCCTAGAAGCCAGTAGGGACTGCTGGCATCTAGAGGCACATCCAATTGGGCACCATGCAGTGCATACTACTCTGAGCCCATGGATCATCTCTTTTCCAGTTACTCCTGTTGGCCACTGTTGAGCATACAGCAGAGCTCTGTATCACAGTCCAGTCCCCTTTATCTACTCCAATCATAACCATGCCTTCCTAATGTCCAGCTAGACACGCTGGCCCTGGAACATGTCCACAGTGGCACCATGCGACGCATGCCGCACCATGCCCCATGCATGACTACACCTATTCCAACTGCTGTATTGATTACTCCTGTGGCATATCCTAGGGCTCCATGCCACTGAAGGGGACCTCCCCACTGGGATATCATGTCCTGACTGGTATCAAATGGCCACAGGTCAATCCTATGGCTTCATCAGAAAATATTAAATATCTTGTACTAAAAAAATAACAGAAACACTGTTTTTACAGACCCAGCAGCAATTGTAACAAAATACACTAAGCTCACTACTATTAAACTTACCAAAAGTTTCTGTCAGCTTAAACTAAGTTAATTTTAGATTTCCAATAGCTATAAACTACGGACGCCTTAGTTCAAGCTTAAAGAACAAACAGCTAACCTTCAAATAAGTAAATACTTTCCTGACTCAAGCATTAAATGCATTAGGTACATTAAATAATTACTGTAACTGCTATTAGAAACATAGGGTCCCATTGCATAAAATAAAGTTGCACCATTTTTCCTTTTGATAAAATTTGTAATAAATTCAAAAAATAAAATTAAAAGATCAAGCCACATATTTCCTTTCATAATATTTACACAAGTTCTAAAATAAAAAAAAAATTAAGCTCCTTTAGATACTGGAGTCCGTACTCTTAGCAATAATAGTCTTAATGCTCATCAGAGCTCACAAAAGCTGCATGATAGCTAACAAGTTACAGCCAAAAGCACACACAGTTTCCTGCCCTAAATAGCAGGGAATACTGAAATATAAAATTTAAACTCTTCAGACGTTTGGGTCCGTGCTCCTATAGATAGTGTTCATAGCTCATAGAAGCTCCATGCAATCTAATGTGATTTTAACAACAACGTCGCTTCTAAAGAAGTTCGGATGTCGTAACAAAATCCACACTGAGAAGCAAACAATCCAAAATTCCAGGTTGGGAGGCTGACGTACTACAGACCCAAAAAAATATTACAGTACTCTTCAATAGGAGGTCGCACTATTGTTAAAGTACTTTAAGAGACCCTTAAGTATCAGTTGTCATACAAAACATTAGGATTAACTGCAGTCTGTCAGAGGAATAGTACATACAGAGACAAAGGTACTTTTTTGCATAACGTCCGATGTGAGAGGTGGTTTAAAGCTGCATTTCAAACACATTAGCTCCACCAGCACTCAGAATAGCGTCCCTGTGTGAGCTAAGAGTAGTTAAAATAATATTCCATTTTCATGTCTTCAGCTTAAAACACCAAAACCTTCTCTCCAAACATTTGTAGTTGGGAATTACATCATATTTGTGATCTTTTCAACCTTCCATTTCCTTTTTACATAGCAGAATGCTTACCTTGATTTAATTAGGGCAAAAAAATGAAACCCCTCTGAGCTAACCTCCGGTTGTCTTTATCATATGAACATACGAAATTTGCCAGCAGATAAAGGCCTAGAGGTCTATCAAGTCTGCTCGAATGTGCAGCTAGCACCCCTTATTCTGCAGCTGCCCCTCCCTTCTACCCTTCCCCTTCATTGACCCTCCCCCTTGTCTTGTCCCTTCCCTTTTTGAAGCAGTCCATTGTTCTACTGGATACCACTTCTGCAGGTAACGCATTCCACCCAGCCACCACGCTCTCTGTAAAAAAGTGTCTCCTCATCTCCCTCCTGATCCTTCCTCCCTCCAGTCTCATATCATGGCCCCTGGTGTTCCTCCCCTCCCTTACTTTGAACAGCCCCTCTATACCTGTCTTGTTTATTCCTTTCATGTACTTAAAGGTTTCAATCATGTCCCCCCGGTCTCTCCTCTCCTCCAGCGAGTACATGTTCAATTCCTTCAACCTTCTCTCATATGATAAGTCCCCCAGCCCCTTGATCATCTTTTACGCCCTGTGCTGCACTCCCTCCAGTAACTTAATGTCCCTCTTCAGATTCAGGCACCAGTACTGCACGCAGTACTCCAGGTGCGGTATAACTAATGACCTATACAGTGGCAGAATCACCTCCTCCCTCCTCGAAGATATACCCCTTGCAATGCAATCCAGCATTTTGTTGGCCTTTGCAGCTGCCTTCCTACATTGTGCTGAGTTGTTCATTGACCCTGTAATAAGCACCCCCAGATCCTTCTTATCCTCTGTCTGGGCTAGCTGCACTCCCCCCAGCTGGTAATTCCTCCTTGGGTTCTTTATCCCAAAATGCAGCACCATGCACTTTTTGGCATTAAACCCCAGTTGCCAGGTGTCTGACCAGGTTTCAAGCTTTGCCAGATCATCCTGCAACCCCTGGCATCCCCCTAGGTCATCCACAACTGCTCCTACCTTGGTATCATCAGCAAACAGACTGATCTTGCTCTTGATGTCCAATGATATGCCTGCAATTAATATCCCAAACAACACTGGTCCCAAAGTCGAGCCCTGTGGGACACTGCTTGTCATTAACCTTGGGTGTGAGAGCTCCCCACCCACCACCACCCTCAGTTTCCTTCCCTGAAGCCAGTTCCCTACCCATCTCACCAGCTTTGCACCCACCCCTGTGCCTACTAACTTACTTCCCAGCCTGCCATGCATCACCAAGTCAAACACCTTACTGAAGTCCAGATACAGGACATCCACTGCATGGCCCCTGTCCAGTTGCCTAGTTACCCAGTCATAGAACTCCACCAGGTTGGTTTGGCAGGATCTGCCCCATATGAAGCCATGCTGTCTGCTGTCCTGTAGTCCTTTGGCCTCTAGGAGGCCCACCAGCCTCTCCTTCAGGATAGTCTCCATTAGCTTACCTACGATGGATGTGAGGCTCACTGGTCTCTAGTTTCCTGGTTCATCCTTGGGGCCACTCTTGTGAAGGAGCACCACATGAGCCATCCTCCAGTCCTGAGGTACACACCCCGAATGTAGTGAGGTATTAAATAGGTCTGACAAAGGCCCTGCAAGGACCTCTGCCAGCTCCTTCAGTACCCTGGGGTGGATGCCATCTGGGCTTGGCGCCTTGTCCACCCTCAGTGCCTTCAAAACCTCCCAAACTCTGCCCTCCATGATTTCCCCATGTTTCACCCCCTTCCCCCTGTTTCTGCCATTTCTCCCTCCTTGGGTGTCACACTCCTCTTCTCTTTAGTAAATACTGAGCAGAAGTACTCATTGATTGCTTCTGCCTTGTACCACCTGCTTCCACCCAACCCCTCCTTCCTAATCCTTACTATGTGTCCTTACAGCTCCTTTTCTCCTGATGTACCTAAAAGTTCTTCTCCGCCTTCTTAATGCCTTGTGCCAGCTTGAGTTCCATAGATGCCTTGGCTCCCTTACTGCCCATGTCACCTCCTTCAATTCCGTTAAGTACTCCTCCCTGTCCTTCCCCCTCCCTGTTTTCTTGTACTTCCTAAAGGCAGCTCTTTTCCGCCTTACCTTTTCCATGACCTCCTTTCTCAACCAGCTCGGTTTCTTAGCCCTAGCCTTCTTGCTCTGGGCCTTGCAGCAGGTTTTGGTTGCCTCCACTATCCTCAGATTTATGACCTCCCACCTCTGGTTAGTGTCCGTACTAGACTGAATTCTGGCCAGGTACCCTTTTACCACTTCCCCCATCCTCCCAAAGTCAGCCCTCCTGAAGTCCAGCACTCTTGTGCCAGATTCCACTCCTTCCTTGCCCATATCTAATGTGAGCCATACTGAGTGGTGGTCACTCCCTGACAGCAGTTCCTCCATTGTAAGTTCTCTCACAAAGTTCCCATTTGCCAGCACAAGCTCAAGGGTATTCTCTAACCTGGTTGGTTCACTGACCATTTGCAGCAAGAAGCTGTTCTGGAAGGCATCCAGCAGTACCTGATCCCTTCTGTTCCTGGTTGTTGGGGTACTCCAGTCCACTCCTGGCATGTTGAAGTCCCCCACAATCACCACACTACCCTTCTCACAGGTCCATCTGATCGGTCCCACTAGTTCCCTGTCTAACTCCTCCGTCTGAGATGGCGGTCTGTACACCACTCCCATTCTAAGAATCCTATTCTTGAAATCCTGGATTTGCATCCAAAGTGACTCTGTACTACCCTCCTCCCCTTCCTCCCTTTCACACTTCAGTCCTTCCTTCACATACAGTGCCACACCCCCTCCTTTCCCAATCACCCTGTCCCTACGAAATAACCTGTACCCTGGTACAGACAGGTCCCAGTCATTGTATTGGGTGGCCCATGTTTCTGTGATGGCTGCGATTTCCACCTCTCCCTCTGCCATGAGCACCTGTAACTCTGCAGTTTTCTTCCCAAGGCCCTAGCATTAAGGGTAACCACCTTCCACCATCCCCACCCCCATCCTGCCCTTCTTTACTAGCATCACCAATAGTACTTGCCATTTGTCTTTTGTCACTGTTATGGGGGGGGTATTTAGTTATTTATTTGTTTTTATTTACCAGGTAAGCACACTAGACAACCAAGTGCCTATTTTCAGATGCAACCCGGGAGATTACAAAGATGCATTCAAGATTACAAAGCTCCATTCAGGTACAACAGGCAGACAATAAGAGCAGGTACAGGTAAGGGCAGCAGTCATAAACATGGTAAATGCAGCAACACCAGAGGACATTTACCTACCCAGTGGTAGGAAGATAAAAACATAGTACAAAGGCGGCAGGCCATCAGCTTAGAATAGCAGGCAACACGGCTTTGCAGGCTAGGGGTTGTAGAGTACGTCAAGGAGATTACAAAAGGGGGATAGGAAAGGCCAGTGAATCACCCAGAGGAATAGAACAAATGGCATAGCACAATTTGATCCAGTAGAGTAAGGGAGGATCCATCACAAACGGATTCATTGATCATAGTATGTTTCACCGGAAATGAAGGTCAGGAGACCCTACACCCTAAAGCAGTCAAGAAACAGTGGGACATATGGCAGGGGTACATTAAGTGCAGAGGCAGGTAAAGGCAGATTTGAGAAAGCCCCAGAGGGAAGCTTTAAAGCAGGAATGGGAGGTGGAGGGGTGAGTGCTCACTGGAAGGGAGTTCCATAGTCTAGGGGCAAGAGTAGTGATGGCCCAGTCACCCATTAGAGTGCGTGTTTTTGGAACCAGGAAGACATGGGAGTTGCTGGACCTTAGGTGGTAGGAGAAGAAAGGGGGGATGAGGGTTGCGGCAAGGGCAGGAGGGGTGGTCATTCTGATAACCTTGTCGATGAAGTTGTCTAGGACGAAGGACCGGTATTTTTCCGGTGGAAGCCACTCCAGCTGGGTATAGAGCTGGCAGCAGTGGGTGAGGCGGGGGGCAGAGGGTGCAAAGCGACATATATTATTGTACACTGTATCCCATTTGGAGAGATTGTTTTTTGTAGATAGGGCAAAGGAGACAAGGCCGTAGGAGAGCGTGGGTAAGAGGACTCCTTTGGCTTGGGCGAGATATGCCGCTGGGGTGAGGCAATTTTTTGCTCTGTACTCAAGGCCCAACTTACTGTTTGAGGCCTTGCAGGCATTGCGAATGTGCAGAGTGCAGTCCAGTTGTGGATCAAGAGTCAACCCCAGGTACTTGACAGATTCAGCATCATGTAGGAAGGATTCATCAGCACATGAGATCCTTAAAGGGGAAGGGACCATTTTTAATTTAGCTGAGGAGCCGAAAAGCATGGTTTGAGTTTTCTGCAAGTTGATAGCAAGCTTGTGGACCTCCAGCCAGGATTGGATCTGGTTGAAGTCAGCCTTGAGCTTGTTGTTGATGTCAGAGCTGTCCTGGGAGCTGAACAGAATGACTAAGACATCAAGGATAAGTTCATGTGGTTTTCCAACCTGTGGTCTCTGCATGTCTCTTGCCCAACTGCCACCCCCGCTCCTAGTTTGAATCCCATCTTCCTCTATGTACTGCTCCATCCTCTGTTTCAATGCTTTCATTCCCTCCTCACTCAAGTGTAGTCTGTCCTTGGCATAGAGACTACCGTCCTCCAGGTCACTCCCAACCCCCCCCAACAGCCCATACCCTTTAGCACAACACCAGGTTCTTAGCCATCCATTAAATTCCTCTTTTCCCAGCTTTCTTGTTGTGCTTGCCTTGGGCACTGGAAGTATCTCTGAAAAAGTTACTGATCTTCCTGCCCCCTCACATAATTGTCCTAGTTCCTCAAACCTCCTCTGGACTATATCTACCGTCTTGTCAGCCAGGTTGTTCGTCCCAAGATGTATAATTAAATGAGGCCTCTCCCGACCCCTTCTAGCATATTTCAGAACAGATTGTCCCACTCTTTCTGCTGTCATTCCTGGCATGGCCTCCACCCAAATGTGACTATGCCTCTCCCCCTTGCTACCCCACCTGACTCCTCTTAGTATTGAGTCCCTCAGCATTAAGATTCCACCCCTCTTACTCCCTGCTTGCTTCCATTCATCTCCCTCTCTCATTTCCAGCTCCTCTTCTTCCTCCTGCACATTATTTCCCCCTTTTGCAATTCTCTCAGCAGAACTTCCCCCTGCTCCGGTTTGGTCCAGGCATTTATCAATTACTCCTCTAATTTCGTCATTTCCGTCCTCCACCTTCTTCCTCTCTAGCAGTGCAAAACTATTTTCTGAAGATCCTTCACAAATGCCCGCTCCCTCTCTCTTCATAGTAACCTGTTCTCTCCTTTCCACTCCATGACTTTTGCCACTTCTTCGCCTCCCTTCGCAAGTCCCTATCTCCTCCTTCCATTTGTCTTTTGTCTCCTGACCTGGTTTCCCCAGCAATCTTTCTTCCTGGAAGGGCACATTCTTATTAATAAGAATAGCTACCCCTCCTCTTCTAGGGCTGTTACCTACTCCAAAGACCTGGCCCACCCAAAGTTTCTGTAGAGTTGACAGACGGTCAGCAATGATATGTGTTTCTTGCAACAGAACTATGTGTGGATGATATCTACTAAGATGTCTTAAGACATTGTACTTCTTGGCATTGTCCTTGCCTCCTTTAATATTCCATGACATTATATTCCAGCTTCCCATACATTTACCACAACAGTAGCCTTCTTTTCCAGTGTCCTGCCTATCCCAATTCATCCCTTTTGCCTCTTATTCAATATTAAATGCAGTCCCACCCTCCTCCTTCCCCATCTATCACTCTCCTTAACAAGTGTCCCCCCCTTTCTCCATGTCCCAGACCCCCCTCTTCCCAGGCCAAACGCCTGCTCCAAGACGTTTTGGCCGCCATACCCTCTTGGAGCCGCATCTGCAGCATTATGCAAAATGTTAAGAGAAAAAAAAAGTATGAAATGCTCCTTTCCACCACTTAATATGCTATTAATCATCTACCTTGTTACCCCAGTAATGTCAAAAAGGAAATAGAGGGGAGCCCCCAGCATGACCACGAACAAAGATTGACCTAAATATATGTTTGAACACCTTTGTACATTCATAGTGATCTTATTATCTAGTTCCCCATAACTAACACCATAATAATTCAACTCACTATCTACTTCTTCCTAAAACTCTAAGTCAGAACGTTTCATAGTACTTTGCAATATAATTAAATTCCTTGCAAACATACCCCAATCACATTAACATAACAGTGAGATTCACATTGTCCTTGAAATTTACTTAAACTCAGATACAGAGAGCAAGCACCGTAATGAATAACTTGTTTGAATAGCAAATACAAACTAAAATTCAGTGAGCTTCCACGGTTGCCCTGTATTACCCAAATACCAGAATATACACTAGAGGGCGCATAAAGTCCATACATGTCGTATTTGTATTGGATCCATACCGAATTTCTTAAATTATATGTATAGCATCATTCCTGCTTTAAACAAAAGTAGAAACTAAAAGTTCTCCAATTTCAGTCTTGTTAACTCAGAGGACAGTATCCATCACCTCTAAACTTTACTCAGTCTGGAGGAGCAATACAGTGAGGCATCACCAGGAGATCAACTAGATCTCTATAGGCTTGTGATTCTTCTTGGATTCTCTAAGAAACGCTCACCCCTCCTTGCCAAATAAATCAGGGACTCTCCGTTTTAGATCCTCCAGAGCCTGTGTTGCTAATTCATACCTCTGGTTTCCATTGGGTAATGAGACTTCCAGCCGAGCTAGAAACAGCATTCTGTGCTTGATCTTCGCTGCCCATAGCTTGGACTGAATCGCTCTATATGCTGCCCTCTCTTGGTACACCTTGTATGTGAGGTCTGGAACCAGGCCTTCCCAAATTATCTTCTCAGCGTTTCTCGCCACTTTCAGAATATGGTCCCTGTCTAGATAATTCAGGACCTTAAATATAATAGGATGGGGTAGTTGCCCTGCCATGGGTTTCAGCCTGATTGACCTGTGAGCCTGTTCTACCACATAAGTGGGGCCATTGGGGGATGGACCTGCCACACAAGTGCACAATTTTTGGATGAAGTTTACTGTATTTGTACTTTCTTCTCCTTCTGGAAGGCCTAGCAGCACTAAGTTGTTGCATCTGGACCTGCCTTCAAAGTCGTCTACTTTATCCTCCATCTTTATGACTGTTTTTTTTAGGGCTGTATTTTCCATTATAACTTTTTCCAGCTTATCCTCTATGGAAGAAATGTGCATTTCGGCATCAGTAACCCTTGTAATCAGGCCAGTTATAGATGCTTTCCACTCTCTAAAATCCGCGATGAGGGAGAATAGTGCAGACTTGATCACCGAAACATCCTCTTGTAACTGCCCCAATGCAGAGGATTCTAGGATTTCTGCCGGAAACTCACTTCTACGAGGCCTTTTTGCTTCCAGGCCTCCTGCTGCCTTTTCACTTTCTTCATCGGTGTCACTTCGGATTTTGTCTCTTTGCGATTCCATGAGAGTTGACTCTATAACTCCCTACACTATTCTCTTACATTGGAGCAACTTTAAAATGCTTTATCTGGGTGGAAAAAGTGGAATTTGTTGCATATACTCACGGATCTGCTACAGCGAACTGCTTACTCCCTCGAGGGCATCATGTGACCCCCCCAGTTAAAACTTTATAAAAGAGTATAATTACTTTTCTTAACCCCATTGGGTGGAATTGTACCCACTGACATTTTCTTTTTCCTTACAGGTAATCCTGCAAGATGGCTATCTTGCATTTGATTCTCCTCCTTTCAGGAGTTTTCCCCTGCATCCAAGACATAGTGGGTCGCATCCTTCCACATTTTGACCATCCTCTTACTACCATTCCAGAAGGAGTTAGTATTAATGTCCCAAACAAACTGATTACTGTCCAGGAAGACAAGGACACCTACCTCACTACCTCAGTTGTAGCCCCTGACAAATCTTCCCTGCAAATTGAATGGCAATCAGATTTATATGGCCAAACTCTCCCTGTGGCCCACCTATCTAAATGAACATTCCATGGCTGGCCAAATACCAAAATTGTCCCAGATGGTACCCTGTCCATTCAACAAGCTAAACATGGACATTCTGGTTTATACAATCGTACTGCTCTTATTGACCTTGCCTTTTGTGAGAAGTTTCCTCAATACTCCACAAAATATTTTTATTCACACAATTATAGGACTACTGCCACAATGGTTTTGTCTGTTTTACCTCCTACTGAAACAGAACTGACCGAATGTCTCCCACAAGAACCTGACCCATTTAGTGGTCTCACTGTAAATTCCGTGCCAGGTACCCTTATCAACAATGTGAAATATATACATATCCCTGTTATTTTTAATCTTACACATTGGAATACGGCAGGATTTTGTATGTGCTCAAATATAAACACTTTTAAGTTTTTCAGTACTATGTTACTAGATAGTCTTGCAGCCTACCAGACACTTACCCAAGATCCAGTAGCTGGTGTAGATACTAATGAACACTTAGATTTATTTAGTTCTAGACCTAATCCCTCCAGAATCCACCATCACAAAGAAAACAAGATACTGGTGATGTTACTTGTGCAACTGGTACCATATCTGGATACTTTGGATCCGGCATGTCCATCTGGAACAGGGCAGACTCTGCTGACATTAAAAGTCATACATTCAAATTCCAGGAGGCCATGAAAAATAATATTTAATCCCCACTGTTACATGGTATGGCTGGCATTAGTCAGGAAGAAAGATATACCGTTTACTATATAAAAGTTATTGCTAAAATGTTTAATGATACTAAGAAAAAAATTAATAAACTTGTTTTTTAAAATAACAAGGAGGCAGATAAGCAGTGTATTGCCAGGGAACATCTCTGCTCAGCTTATGGCTCTTATGTCATAACCACCATCAAAATTCTCTTCCAAGATTTGCAATCTGGAAGTATTCCAGATATTATTCATGATAGAAAAATTGCTAAATGGTATTGCCCATATTGTAGATCTACCTCTTGCACTACAATATGTATGTCTCAATCAATTTCTATTCCTGTTTCTACTGCCAGGAATTTAGAGTATGTTTAAGTGATAACATCCAGTGAGTTGGAGTATACCGCAGCAACGACTGCCAATGATTACACAGAAGCGGTTATTCTGAACTACTCCTTCGTTAGATATATTATTACTATATCAGAGTTGGAGTGAATTTTATTTTTTTTAAAAACCCAGGTTAGTGTCAGTGGGAACAGCAAAATTTAAGTAGCTAGGTTAGTGGTAATGGAAGCACATACCTTCATCTTAAGAGTGCAAGCCATGCATGCAGCTGTTGGAGCCTGTCTGCAAGGAGGTGAGAGAGGTAGGGATTTCAGAGAGACCGGCAGTAGCCAAGTAAGGTGTTGTAACAGGGAGTGAGAATCCAGTGAGTGTGAGCTGGTTGGCTGGCCGGGGGATTGTTAGAAGTGATTGCAGTCTTGTTTTTGTCAATAGTGGTGGAGTGAGCGAGTGGGGGTTAGGAAGTGGCACCGAAAAAATATTATCTTTTCTAGCTCCAAAGTGAGAGAATATTTTTATGTGCAGGAGTGCAGCATTGTTTGAGGGGGATTACTGATGTGGAGGGAGGGGGTCAGAGGGTTGAGGTCAGGATCTGTGAGAATAAGTGGTCGTAGACATCAGAAAGGTTTGATTAAATGACTGTGGGAGGGGCTTACTTCAATAAATGACTCTGTGGGAGTGGTTTAGTTGAATAAATGACTCAAGGTTTTCTTAAGGTAGTTTGTGGGAGAATAACTGGCAGGTATTCTGCGCTGTGATTAGTTTAGAGCAGATACCTGTCATAATACAAGACATCCTAATAGAGGATCTTGCTACACTACTAAACATTGTACTGTCTGGGATACCATGTTTGTCACTTTCACTGAGTCCTAACCACATTTTGATCCACAAACTGCATTGCTTGATAAACTTGCCTCAGTTCACTCCATTGGGCATCTTGACGAGGATATCTACTGAGAACACATCAACCTGCCACTTCTTATAATGTTCCACCTGACCCTGGAAGCTTGGGTCTCAACCCATACGGACTGCTGTGTATGAAAGGGCTATAATTATTTGTGTCATTGTGATGTTTTCGACATCATCAAGCCAGTATGCGGATACTCACCGGGCAGTATTTATTAGTTCTTTTCTTTGGACCTGGACATTTCCTCTAATGACATAGATACCCCTGAAGCATCATCAACATCACCACCAGTGGTGAACACTGGACTTCTCTACAACACTTATTCGGAAGAGGTTCATTGGCTGACTACAAGTCTAACGAATCAATCATTCACCTGCCCAGTTCAACTACAGAAATGGAGGCTACCAACTGTTAAAATTACTTATAATTTTGATGGACAGTACTGCATTGTGACTAACCATAAATCTTCTTCCTATGGGGATAAAGTTTGTGATACTTTACACCCGAACTTTTGTTTTATTCCTCATCAGACTACTGTAATTAGTCATGCAGTGATTACTCCTGTACCCATTGCAGAACCTGATGTTATTGACAGTGGCCCTGAATATTTGCTTGCTCTATCTCAATATTTGCCCATCTTTAATGTCCATATTGACCCCTTGACATAAACTCTTAAGTCCCTTTTAGAAAGAAAGGATACACACCTCATCCACATCAGTAACAATATCTCCACAGCCAAAGAAGCTCTCAATACATTTATCAATGATGGTGATTTAAGTAATGTATTTTCTAATACTTGGTTAGAAATTACTTGTAAAGGTTTTGTTATTATACAAGGATTTTTGATTATCTTTATGATACTAACACGTTGCTGCCTAAGGCGTACCCTCAAACAACACCGAGAACAGCTTGAATGCCTTTACAAGGCTCGTGCTTTAGATCTGTAAACGATACGGTTTGTTCCCAATACTTTCCCATAATGTTGTTGCCTTTTCAGTAAGGAAACAAGGGGGGATGTTATGTGAGGTCCTTACACCCCAACTGGCATCCTATTGTACACCTTAGACAAATTATACTATGCATATATGATACTAACATATAGGGCACAGCCACTTACCATATAAGTGTAAGTGTCAGAATAACATTATGATTTATATTTTACTTTACTTTCTCTATGCCTGGAAACAGCACATAGTAGACCAAGACACCTGTGTCTTTGTGTAATTATTTAGAAGTCTTTGCTCCAATCTTTTGGATTTATGTATAACTACACTACATCCTGTGTTTTCCATATACCTTCTATACATCCTTTGTTCTACGATGTAGCTGACTTAGCACTTATTGTATAAGACTAGATAACACTGCGGAGCTACCTAACTTTTAGCCAATAGGGCTTATTTTATGTATCGAGTACTGCTTCTTACGAATGGTAACCATCACAACTATCTGTAGTATATAATGTAAAGTATTACATATTCCCCTTGGAGAACTTCTTTACTCCTTGGGGTATTGGGGAATGCTAGGCCTGGCTTCCAGTGTCTTATGGTAAGAACTGCTTAGGGCAACTGTGATTTTTTTTTGGTGTAATAAATAAGATTTATTACTGATATGCAACTAGTCTGTGTTTCTTTTGCATCTCCATTACTGCAAAAAATCTGATATGGGCTATTCACCCTAACAGTGGGGTGGGGTGCAGAGAGATGTGGCATGCAGCAACATCAACTGTTTGTGCCGGAGGCAGCAGGGTGCAGCACTATGCTGTCCTCTGTCTCTGCCATCATATCCAAGGCTGCTGCACCCTTCTCCTGTCTACACAGTCAAGGCTGCTCTCACCTGCTGTGCCCTAGAACCCCATTCCTCCACAGTTATGGCTGCTGCACCATTCTGCCATTTGCCACTTAAGTCAGTGCATTTGTTGCACCATGACCCCTGCCTCCACAGTTGAGGCAGTTGCACCCTGCTGCCCTCTGCCACCAGACCCAGATCATTTGCTACACCCTGCTTCCCATGTCCCTTGTCCCAAACAGGCATGGCT
The DNA here is from genome assembly GCA_016271365.2 of Neoceratodus forsteri. Classification (NCBI taxonomy): domain Eukaryota; kingdom Metazoa; phylum Chordata; order Ceratodontiformes; family Ceratodontidae; genus Neoceratodus; species Neoceratodus forsteri. Next base: position 952,332,178 of record CM028129.1, on the reverse strand, counting down.
GCTGCACACTGTTCCACAGTTTGGGCTGCTGTACCTTAATGCCTACCCTGTGTCCTGCCAACCAATTAGGGCTGCCGCACCCTGCACCCCCTTTTTCCCCACCCAATAACACAAGACAAAAGTATGTTTCCAGTTTTTTATTTCAAACAGTTTGGAAGTGTAACAAAGTACCTGCCTCTGGTAGGAGGGAGCAGCATAGTGCAATAATCCTAACAGTTGAGACAAGAGACTCTACAATGCAGTAGGGCACAGTGGTGGCAGGGGGATGAAGACAGCAAGGTGCAGAAGCCTTGAATGTGGGGCAGAACACAGGTAGGCATCTGGGTACACATGGTGCAGCAACCCAACCAATCTGGGTCAATGGAAGTGCATAACAGGGTTCAGCAGCCCCAACTGTGAAGGCAGGGGGCATGGGACTCTAAGGTGTACCACATCACTGCAGTCTGGACTGGGGAGACAGGAACGGGGGGGTCATGGGGCTGTAGCCATGACTGTGGGGTGGGAACAGAAGGCAGCAGAGTGAAGCAGTCCTGAATGTTCATGCAGGAGATACTGGTGGCATCAGGGTATGGCAACCCAAACTGCGTGACAGGGTGCAGCAGGTTAGCCTGTTTGGGACAAGGGATGTGGCAGCAGGGTGTAGCAAAGGATATGACTCTGGTGGCAGGGAACATCAGGGTGCAATTGCCTCAACTGTGGAGGCACACAACATGGTGCAGCAAATACCCTGACTCTTGTGGCAAATTGCAGAAGGTGCAGCAGCCCTAACTGTGGAGGCATGGGACTCAAGGGCATAGCAGACCACAGCAACCCCAACTGTGTAGACAGGAGCAGGGTGCAGCAGCCCTGGCTGTGCTGACATGGAACAGAATACAGCATGGTGCAGAAGCCTTGTCTGTGAGGCAGGACACAGGAGACCATCAGGGTACAGCAGCCCTGACTGTAAGACAAAGTGCATTGGTGCAGCAGCCCTGCCCATTTAGGTCAATGGAAGTAGGTAGCAGGGTGCAGCAAAAGCTCCACCTCTGTTGGCTTAGGGCAACATGGTGCAGCAGCCCCAACTGTAGAGGCAGGGGACCTGAGACTCTAGGGCATAACAGAACACAGCAGCCCTGACTGTGGAGACAGGAACAAGGGGCAACAGGTGCAGCATCTCTCACTGTGGGGGTGAGGTAGAGAGGGCAGCAGTGTGTGCAACCTCAACTGTTTGGGCAGGGGGCAGCAGGATGCAGCAGCCTTGTTTCTTTAGGCAGAGGATGTAGGCAGCAGATTGCACATTCCCCAATTGTCTGGGAGAAGACAGTGGGCAGCAGGGTGCACCAGCCTCGAATGTGGAGCAGAAGGCTGGGAGCTTGTGGGGCAGGTAACAGGTGGCAGCAGAGTGCAGCTGCCTCATCTGTGGGGCAGAGACACTGTGCATCAGGATACCATATAGTGTTTCTTGTTATACACATACATGTTGTATTTTCACACAGAAACCACCAAAGAACTGAAATTTGTGAGTTCAGACAGTATATGTACTTGAAATAGTACAGTGTGACAGGCACCTGTTTGTCAATCTGACATGAAAAAAAATGATCTTGCATGAAAGTATTTTTGAAGGCAACATCAAAGACATGCTATTTCTATGAATGGACACAATTTAGCTTTATATTATATTCATAAAACCACCCTGTGTTATATAGTTAGAAAAAATCAGAGTTTTGATGAGAGAGATCTGACAACTGTGATACAGACAAGCTGATTTCTCACAGAAAAAGATATCCACTACTTCAATTCAACATTGAAACTCGAATGATCAACCTTTTATAAGAAGAGAATGATAGTTTTAACTAATCTATCTAAACCAGAAACTGTGTTTGTAAGAAACCTGGAGAGCAAATCATTAACTCTATCAGACTGCTCTGACTGGGAATCAAAAGCAGCAAGCTACTCCAAGATGATGTCATCACTCTCCAAGCCTAACTGAGAAGGACAGAAATAACTCCACTGTTTTTAGCCACTGCAGAGCAAGTTAAGAAATGCTGATTTAAAGAAAACCACAAAACCAGACAGCATGACACTTTCAGGTAACACTAATCATGACACAGGACTTGAATTCAAGCTTTTTCAAACTTTTATTAACAGGATGTAAAAACCATGGCACGTGAGCTTTAAATGGCCTCTGACATCTCATACATGGCACAATGCACAGTCACAGCTAAGGGAATTTTACAAAATCCTTGTGCCAATGCATTTGCAACAACACTTTGTCTGTGAATCCCTGAGCTGCCTGAAATAGGCATCATAGCTGTCATCTATACAGTTATGAACTGCGCTGAAACAATGCAGACAATGATTCAGAGTTACTATGCAAATGGCCCGCATAGCAATACTAACCATGCTCAGCATGGTTGCATGTTTAGTGTTACATCTAACATAAAACTGTTACAGGCAGTTCACAGCAGTGTCCCCAAAGAGTGATATGGACTGAATAAGCTAATGAGAACTGCAGATCAGAAAGGAAATACACTGATACAGAATGGGAATAAAGTGAATGCAAAGGACTGCAGTATGGACAGAGTTAAGGGGAGTGTCTGACCACCTGAGATCATCATTTAGGGACCAGGGGCTCGATTTCCAAAGGACAATGCAGGGCTTGTGTCAAGCCCTGCATTAATCCAATTTTTGGTGCAGCTGCGCCAAACTCCTTCGACACAACTGCACCTGATTCTAGTACATCAGATGCAGTTGCAACAGTTTCCTCAGTTTATGGCAGCTTGCAGTAAAGATTTGGTGCAAGCCCTGTAAAAAGAGTACATAAATGGTGTATGTTAGACATGGAAAAGCTGGTCTAACTTGTGGCATTTGGCCATTGGGATTGAAAATCCCGATCGCTGGCTGGGAGAATGCCTCAAGCTCCCTGTGCCAAATGATCAGTACACCAGGGGCTTGTGGCATTCATGGGGCTTTGAAAATCAAGCCCCAAAATTTAACTTTAAGCATGGCCTACAAGTATATCTTAAGGTATGGGCAAGTTATAGGAGGACAATCTAGATTAATGTGTTTGTGCCACTGGTTTCTGAGAATGGCACAGTAATATGAAGCTGACATTGTGCCATTCAAACAAATCAGTATCTCCTCTTAATCAGGTGTTAGCAACATCTGGATTGCCTAATTTACATCCCAGCTAAGTTGCAGGAATGATTCCTCCACCCCGCAGGAAATTATGTCTACCCTACTTGGAAAGCCACTAAGTTTGTAGGTGCAGCTGGGTTATCCATTCTATTCACACCCTGGTTTGCACTTACACCTAGCAAATAAGAATTGTGCAAAATGTTTAGATAAATTTCACCTCGTGTTTCATGACTTTTCTGTTTCTAATTTCCCTTTTCTCCTAATAACTATTAAGATTATCAAAAAAACAGGATCACAGTCCACTGTACTTCTGTAAACCTGGAAACATAATGCACAGATATGAAATCATAATTTTTCTTGGTTGAAAGTTTCACTTCTCTCCCACCTCAGACGATGCCACCTTCGGCTGATCCTCCCCCAACCCCCTCTTATCTAATCAGTCTATCTGTTAATATTTACTAATTTGATGTGTGTAAGATCAAATTTTACTATTACTGTCTGCGTATATGCTTCAATGTTTTTTTTCTTTTTTTTCTGTAAACTTTGTATTGTTTGTTCAACACTGACATGGAACCTTTGAAAATGAGTCCTTGACTCAAAGGTATTAATCCCAAACTGAAATAAATAAATAAATAAATAAATAAATAAAATAAATAATGCTGCAAGCTATATCTGTTCACCACCATAAGTTCCCAGTCTGTGTGGCATTATTCTGCTTCTAACTGTGTTTACAATTGGAATTGCTCTGTTTACTTACCTTGCTATTTTGTACCTGCATTCTTCTGTCTTGTACATTCACATAGGCTAGTTGGTTTTAACTCTAGTCTGGTGTTTGCATCTGGTTATTGTTTGCATGTGTTCATGTACAGACTTTGCATGTTTTGTATTGATCATGCTAGTTTATCTGCCTGAAATTTGTAACTGCCTGACTTATTGTATTTTTATTACTCTTCCACCTTACTGTACTGTGTATTCTTTATTTTTTTATTTGAGACGTCCCTACTGTATTATATTTTTACTGCTCTCACACTTTACTGACTTTGTAGTCTGTATTCTGTTTTTAATTTATTCAGCTCCTTTGCTGTTGTACACTCCACCCCCACCCCAAACTGGTTGTGCATGAAAATTAGCTGTTACCAGCTCTGTATGTCTTTCCTGGTAAAACTTTTGAAATAAATACATAAGTAAGCAGAGAACTGGGATAATAATCTTAGATGATCAGTCAAAGCAGCTGAAGTTTATGGTACGGTGATCTCATTTCCATGATTGTGAGCATAATTAAGCAATAAGTTACAATTTAGTCATTGATGTATCATCAGATGAAAATAATTAATGTAATGTTATCTGTTTCTCTTTGTCATCACTGATAACGACTGTACCTGGCTGTATACTGTTCAAATGTTTGTTCTCACCTCATGCTGCATCATGAAATACTCTTTAATGTTGACTCTGGTCTCCCCTGTCTGTACTCTCCCGGGTCATGCCTGAATATAGGCAACATTGTTGTCTAGTGTACTTACCCGGTAAATAAAAACCAAATAAATAAATAAGGCAGGCTAGAAGGGGTGTTATTGTGGGATAACAGCCCACCTTGTGTGGGTTGAAGTACGAGGCAAAGCCGAGTGCTTCCACAATCTGAGAAGGGCCATTATCCCACCATAACACCCCCCCCCGAAGTGCCTTATTGCTATTATGAAATGGGACCCTATTAGCAAGAACTAAATACATTAATTAGTACAATTTATATTATTTTATTTGCCAAAAAAAGGATGAAATATATTTAATGAATTCTTAAAAAGAAAATAAATAGTCCCATTTGCTGAGTGTATTGAGTCAACTTGCCAGCAGGTGGTGATAATGCTGTATTTAACCTTTCTGGACCCCCTAATGGCACTACTGAGGGAAGGCAGTGGCTTCATGTTATTGTTGCCTTGGTTTATAGGCTGCTGATGTAGGTTCAGCATCAGTGTTCAAGGAAGCCACAGTGAATGTATAAGAAAGTCACAGTTTATGGAAGCCATAACCGCTGGCAGGAGGAGCTCAGTACTGGGTCGAGGCTTCTGTTTTATCCACGTTTGTAGGCCAAGGAAGAGGCAATTTTTAATTTTTTTTTATTTTAAAAAGCTGCTGAGTGAAGGACAGCAGAACATCGTGGTACAGTAATGCCACTTTTGGATCAAGACTGTTGATTACCAATCGAACAATGGCAGAGTGGCAGCCAGACTCACCACCAAGTGAGATCAAGTGACCGGCAGTGGGAGCCACTTGCTGGGTCAAGACTTCTGTTTTAGCTATGTTTGGAGGTAAAGGAAAAAACATTTCTTTTTTTTTTTTAAAGCTGCCGTGTAAAGGACAGAAGAACATTGTGGTACAGAAATGCTACTTTTGGATCAGGACTGTTGTGGTGCTGCCGCTATATTAGTTGCGGGCATTTTGCACAACATGCAGATTAGTATAGGTAAAGGGGCTGATTCCTGATTGGGGAGGGGGCTACTTTCAGCTGGGAAGTTGTACTGGGATAACAGCCAGGCTGCAAGTACCTCTCAGCCAATCAGGATTCAGCATTCTGTAGACCTTTTCATAATTTATATTACCCAATGGCAACATGTCAGCAAGAGGTTTAATATATGATAGAGAAAAGGTGGAATATAAACAAATATGTGCCTAAAATTAGTTTTTTCAAGGTTTCCCCCAATATCAGTGATATTTTAATCTACTGTACCTGTTACTTTACACAAAAATTGTTTTAAATACTGTTCTAGCAACAAAACAAGAATCATGAACTAATAAACTACTGTATTACCTTTGCTGACTGGCAGTTTTCAACATGATCCATCATTTATACAGTGGTATTTGTAGTTTGTTTTGTTACACTGCTCAACTCAAAGTTGAATATTAAATTAAAATGAAGCACACTGAGCAAAAACATTGATTCTTACCACAGTTGCAAGATTTTCACTTTCATTTATGTGACTAATATATGAGATTTAAAACCTTTCATGCTTCATTAATGTACAAGGGCATAACTTCAAAGAGATCATAAAGCTCAATTGATGTTTTGTACTTGCATTTGATGAATTACTCAATCAACGTTATTCACTGTAGACAACAAGACTCGAGTGGTCCAGATTTAATTTTATCTCCACCAACTTAATTATGAGCTGATTGAACCATGCATCAAGTTTAATATAAGTCATGACATTCAAAGCTTTAATAAAGTATTAATTGCACTCAGTAATAAACCATAGCTCTTTTGTATCCTTATGTGAAATGCCTTGCCCTAAAATGGATAATTATCCCCTTTATATGTCACCTATTGTTGGTAAAACGTTATTACTGTGTTGTCAAGGACCCTCTTTATTCTTAATCATGAACATGAAAGTTACAATTGGCACCAAATTCTGCCTTCAGAGTACACTGGCTGTGAATGACAATGCAAATTCCTTTTTTTATGTAAAATGCTTCTGTAGCTATAGTCATGTGATTCAGAACAAAATTTAAATCATGAAAGGGGAGTTGGGAATTGCTGCACTACAGCCCAATAGTATTTGGAGATCTACAAGGAGACTAGTAACTTTTTCAGAGCATAAAACAGGTACTGTATCTTCTGAACTTTACATATCCTATAAAATAAAACTACAGTATATCGTAAAGACTAATAGGCTGAATTTCCATAGGTTTAGTTCTGAAGTAAAATGAAGGTGCAGTATCATTTTTTTCTGGTTCTGAAGTTTATAATGATTTTGCTTCACTTTCAGGCAGTATTTTTTTTTTAAGTTCACCATTCAGGCTGACCCACTGGATTATGGTGAACACATCTGCTGATGGCATTGGAAACCTACAACTTGAATCCTGAGCCTGGGATCTGAGTTAGTGTCATATGAGAATGACAGCTGTCCAAAGGAGAAAAGCAGTATTTCTGGGGTGGGTGGGTGGCATCTCCCAGTTCATAATTTCCCCTGTTCCCCAGTGAATGGGAATCCAGCACCACCCTTTGAAGATGCATCCTTATTGCTCAAACAGCATTTGATGTAAGATGCATAGGTGGATGATGTGTGACTTTCATACTGATGTCACAAGCCTCAATAAGGGTTATTTTCCCTCAACCGATTTATTGGATATTAGTCTACTTTAAGGGTGAGCTGATGCCAAAGTTGTGTTTGGTGGCCCTCCTGAAAACCAACAGTTTTGACTCCAGTGGGGGGGGGGATGTATCCTGCTTTCCATTTGGCATTTTGGCAATTACATGTAATGACAAGTTTCTATACAGGTACAGTCCTAGTTTACACGTTATCCATGTGAAAGACAAATGCTGTATCTGCAACAGACAGTTAGTGGCAGTAAAGATCAGGATCTCTTTGGCCTGCACATGTCTTCATGCAATTTCCAGCTGTCTCTCTCTGTATAATGGAGTTTGCGGCCTACTAAAAGCTGTACAGGCCTTTATAGAAAAATGGACTTTAATCCCAAAATTTTTGAAAAAAACATCTTAGAATCCTTCATTATTATAAGAGCTCTAATTAAAAGGCAATGCCTACAGTTCAATGGGCTGGAGCAACCAGCCATGCCCCCTTCCTGAGCTATATAAGTCAGTTAATTCCAGCGTCACTCAGAAGCACTTTTCTTTGCAGCTAGAGGGTCTTCTTGGCTCCCCCCTTTTTGAATTCAGCATTTCTTTCCTGTTTTCCCCTGTGCTTTTGGTCTTCTGTTTGGTTTGCAAGGGTATCTCCTTCATTTGTGGTCAATTTCTGATTTATTTTTGCCTGTCAAGCCCTTAGGTCGATATTTTGCTTCCTGGTTCCAGTTATGCTTCTCTCTGTCTTCTGTTCCTGCTGCTCTCTGTTTTCCCTGTTCCCTGTGCTTTCTCAGTTTGTTTCTTTTTGGACTTTCTAGTTTCCCCTGCAACCTGCCTTCATCAATTGCATTGCCTTATGCTATTCAGGCCCCATTTTAATGTTTTCCCTATACCTTCAGCATTGTCAGTTCCAACTACAATCCCTGATTGTTTACACCTGGCTCCAAGCTAGACAGCCACATCCTTCTGTGTCATGTTGTTATTCACCAGCAGCCTGCTCCCTAATTATCAGTTTCCATTTCTTTTGCTTTCCTAGCAGTTTCAGTTGTTTATTTTAACTCCGCTCAAATGCAGTGTTTAACGCTGTTCCTACCGTGTACCTACATAGATGTTTTGAAAGTAGGCACAGTCCATTTATCCTAGGGGTTTGCCTCCTCAACCTTAACCTAAATTATAGCTCAATTCTTACCTTGGACATACTTGAGGGTCTCAAGCATAAGCCAGTCGAATTTATCCTCACATTACTTGCTCACACCTACATGAAGGTATCAGTATACACAGTTTGACCTATATGGAGGTCCTGTCTTCTCATACTTTCATCACCCAGGCCTACTTTCAGGTCTTCTATACACAATACCCTCCAACTACTCCTTATTCGACACATGCCAACTGCACCAACACCATAATATGTCTCGGGGCTTTCTCTGTTGCTAGTGGTCTCACTCTGCACCCATAAAGTCCACATCCTGAGCATGTGAACCTCAAGCAGGGTCCTTCTCACCCAGCCCTCCCGGTGGGAATGTCCTCACTCTAGGCAGAGCTTTAGCCATGTACAGTACAAGACACATTAAACTGTTCCATAAACTCACTGGTGTAGCATTTTATTTTTGTGATTCTACTGCAGTGGCAGCTTGAATTGTTGAAACTTTTAATTCTTTTCCAACCATTCTTCACTGCCAATTCAACTGACTTGTACCTGTTTAGTGAAATGGCAGTAGCTGTTTTGCAGTTTTTATGCAATGCATTTTCATGGCATTGTTTATAAATATCACAGCATTCCTTAAGTGCATTGTTTATAAATATCACAGCATTCCTTAAGAGCATTGTTTATAAATATCACAGCATTCCTTAAGAGTTGTTTAGTCTGCCTTCTGAAATGAAACTCATAAGCACTCAGCTGAAAATAAAGCTTATAGTCCTAACAGCTAGTTGCAAACCAATACTTTTAATAATGCATTGAATTAAACACTGCACAGATTAGGAAACTCATTGAACAATGCTACATCAGAGAGTTGAGGGAACAGTTTAATGTAACTTGCACTGTAAATGTATTGGTGGCACCTCTTGATGTAGGGCCTGATTCTCAAAGCCCTGAGAGTGGCACAAGGTGCCTGCGCCACACAGGAATGGTGCAAGTGGCACTTTGCATCCAAAAATACCCACAGAGCTATTCTCAAAGGCAGCCTGTGTCAACCTCAGTCTGCCTGCCTTGAACAGGGCTTGTGCCACCTGTTTGCTCACAAAAAGGGATGCAACATAGTGCAAGGAGGCATGTGGTAGATGTAAGCTTCTACAGCCCCCCACTTGGGATTCTCATAACTCTCCCAGTGGGAGAACTTCTAAGTACCCTTAGACCATCCAGGGCTGGTCTAAGGGTACTTAGATGAATCCCCCCGGGAGAGTTAACTGGTGTGCTGTATGGCAGCAAAGTCCCCAGCAGTGCTGTACTAGTGCCCCGTATTGTCCCCATAGGTCAGTTAATTTCACAACCCCCTCCCCGAACCCTGATGTCCCGGTATTCCCTTAGAATCAGCATCCACTTCCCCCAATGCACCCACTGTACAGCTACTGTCCATGTTACCTGGTGATCCAGTGGCCCCCACCTCAGTAGGTAGTGCCCACCCCACCCCATCCCAAAAAGGAACCGGGTACCAGCACAGCCCTCCTTTCACTTCTGCTGCTGGCCACCATATGAACTGTCAGTGAGCTCCCACTGTACGAGCAGCAGCTCACCAACAGTACATTTGGTAGCTGGAAGCTGTGATGAGAGAAGTGCTTAGTCAGTCGCTGGTTCTGTATGGGATGTGGGGTGAGGTGGGTACTACATGCTGGGGTGGGGGCCACTAGATCACTAGGGAATATGGACTGTGGCTGTACAGTGGGTGCAGTGGGGATCAGGGAAGTGGTAGATGTTTCTACAGGTTTAACGGGACATCAGGGTTTGGGGAGCGGTAGGGGTCTTTGGTTCTGGTGATATTCGGTACTGGTGGGGGTCTGCTAGCCAACAGGGCCTAGCTAGAGTGGTGCATAGCTGCCCCCCCAAGCTTGTGGTACACCCTCAGGATGCACCTTTCTGTTTGGCACACAGCCTGAGTCACCGCAAGCCACATGACTTTGCCACTGGGACCCTGCCCAATATGGAAATGGGTGCAGTGTCCCTGGTGCACCAGGCAGTGACACAAGCTGCCTTTGGAGGCAGCTTGCATCAGTCATGGGGCTCTTTGAGACTTGACCCCACAGAATTTAAGACTTCAGCTGCTGAAGAGAGAGGCCCTTAAGCACAAAGGGGCTCCTTTAGCTGTGCAGACTGAGTTGGCACCACCTTCAAAAGCTATTCTCCCCAGCTGGCCTGGTGGCATGGAGGGCTGAGGCAGCAATGCCTTACCTCCTGCCATGCTGGTGATCCATGTTCATGGTGCGAGCAGGTCATCAAGGGCCAGCCAGGGTGGGAGAGGATTGAGCATCTGGAGGACTGCTCTCCTCTCCCAGGGAGGGTGGGGATCAGCAGCCAGCATTTGCATGACACCTAGCAGAGGCTAGGTGTTGGCATGCCATGCCAATACAGTGGGGCACAGAGGTAGAGCTACCTGCAGGCACACTACATGTGGACACACACATGGCACACCCATTGTCAGCATTGCACACTCCACCACTGAGACAAGTGTAAAATATGGCAGCCATGGTTGTGCGGCTTGATGGCCATCCTCCTAATGCCCCATCTCTGAGGGTGGCACCCATACTGTATCCGGTCTTGGTGGGGAGTTGGGGGCTCCCCGCCACCCTGCCATTAGGGGGCAAGCCATGGGAGCAGCTGGGTGGTGTTCCAGCTGAGAGATGGGTGCTGATGGAGAATAAAAGAGGATGCCTGGACAGAGTAGGTGCTGACCAGAAGTCACAGGGAGAAAAAAACATAATGCTATTCTCCCTGCCACCACCTAAGGTTCACCTGGTCTTCACATCCTCCCCTTCCCTACCTTTCAAACATTCAGCTTTATCTTTAGGTCTCTCTCAACAATGCAGGTTGAGTGCCTTTTACAAGGTTGTTGCTTTCCTCCTCCTGGCTCGGGAGGAGTGCATCCTAAGTGGGAGTTCCCTTTTGCTGCAGGGTTCACTCGCAGCTCCATCACAGAGTTCCATGTTAAACTGATAGATTGAGAGTCTTCCTCCAAATTGTTTTTCCTCTGAATTGGGTCTCTAAATTGCAGTAGCTGAGTCATCACTAAATGAATTAAAAGCCTGGTGGGATGGTGACCTTGGCCTTGAATCCCCAGAAGTTTCTTCCACATAGGGTTTTCTTCTCTCTTCTGTGCTGAAGGTCATAAAAGTTAGGTAGTCCATATTGTAGTATATTTCTATCAGTATACTAGGTAGGTTTCTGCTGTTATATGGAGTTGGATGGTGGCTGTCCTTCTTTGCCATTCCCTCTCTCCTTTAGAAGTCATACACCCTTACTTTATTTTTGATACCTATCAACTTTGCATCTCAGCCTGTATCTGTTTCCAGTCATCACTGATTGCCATCAATCTGTGCTCCTCAGTCTCCATGGTCAATGCATACTACACAGTACTTTCTTTTTGAGGTTCCTTCCTAAGGTACTTTTAGCCAAAGGGAATCCTTCCTGTGCACCTCTAGGCATAGAACCCTCCTCCAGGGTTCCTTGTCTTTTGGTACCCGGTAGGGTGGTAGTTCCCCTTGAAACAGAGCGTGTGAACTTCCAAACTTTATCAACAATTGCATAAGCATAACTGCAAGGGGACACACTTTGAAGAGAGGGGTGGTCCAGAGGCAATGTGAGGAAGTATTTTTTCTCAGAGAGGGTGGTGGATGCATGGAACAGCCTTCCTGGGGAGGTTGTGGGGTCTAAAACTGTGGGTGAATTCAAGAATGCATGGGACAGACATAAGGCAATTTTTGTAGGGGGTAGGAAGAAATAGGCTGTTGATTAACTAGGATTTGCAGTTTATCCTGTAGTTAGGGAAATGAGCAGACTAGGTGGGCCAAGCGGTCCTTATCTGCCATCAAATTCTCTGTTTCTATGTTTCTATGATATACTCTTAGTTGCATAAGCCCATTGAACTGTAGTTTCTGTGCAGGGCAAACAAGTAGTTTGTGAGCTGCTGTTGCTGCTGAGAGTAGTGCAGTGCAGTGCATGCTTGCTGCAGCTGAAACCTGTATCAGAGCTGGGACTTCAGACCACCCTAGCAGGGGGTAGGGATATGGCATGGGGAGATTTTTTAGTATCCATATTTGTATTGTTTTCTTGTGTGTGAGCCAGCCAATAAATTAAGTGTAAATGGATGTGAAGTAGGCTGCTGTGTGTGAAACTTGAGAATGTGTTAGGTTTCTCTTTCTGTGGGAATTGTCAGTAGGATTGGGAGGTCTTGCACTTGCTCACTCTATCATGCTTACATTATGTGCCCATCTGCTCTTTGACATGCTGTATACGGTGGAGTAAGCCAGGATGCAATGCTGTTATTATAATTTCTGACAGAGACATGCTGCAGAATACTGCAGAAACACAAGTTAAGCCAAATGCAATCATTCCAATTTATCATGCAAGAAAGTGACATGCTTAGCACAGAGCATTGCATACTGGCCAACTCTACTGTACATTAATAAGTTATACCATATCCTGTTGTGTCATAGTGTCATCTGAGGTATAGAATACATGAAGAAAGGAGCAGGATGAGAAAGAGATACACATGGAAGGAATGGTGTAAATAAAGATTCAACAATGCCATGAACAGCTTCTGCAACTGGAGGTGGATACATTCATAGCAGAACTGGGACTCATAAAGCTGTGATGTCTAGGGCTGGTTGCATAATACTATGACAAAATAATCCTTGGTTTAGTGGTCCACAGAGAGCCATTGACACCAGTGACACTCCTAGCAGTCTTCCCATGTCTTCTAGTGTATCTGCTGATACTACCCTCAGCAGTCAAGAAATACACTGGTTTCCTCCTCCTCCTCCAAGTGATAGAATGTCCATTTCCACTTTTGTAACACAAAAATTAAAAAAAAATCCATCAGTAAATATGAAAACACTTACTCCCTCTGTCTTGTATAAATACATTATGACAACAGCTGCTGGTACATGGGCAGTGACTGTTTCTGGCCCACCTTGAACCACAATGAGATACCTCCATATCACCCAGCACCACCACACAGTTTAGTTCTGATTACTCATCTACTGTGAGTGAAGAAAGTGAAACTGAATCAGGATTTGGTATTGTACTGTAATCCTATGAGCATAAGCATAGAGCAGTTGTCCATGGAAGGTAGGCAAGGTATTCTGACACCATGGTTCTACAAAATGAAGCAGACACCAACTACACAGCTTTTAAGGAAGTGTGTCAGTGAAGAGGAGGATGTTGAATTGGAGTTGTGAAAGAGGCATTGGGTAGAAGAAGAAGCAGAGAAGACCAAAATGGGAGAAGATGGCACAAAAAAAAAAGATAATAGAAAGAAAAAAAATCGAAGAACAGGAAATTTTATTCTAAGCCCTAGCCTCCACATCCACCTATAGTACTGTATGTATTTTGAGTTCTAACTCTGTGCAGATACCCCTTGCCAAAAGAATTCCTAATTAGAGTTCATTGCTTCCAATACAGGTTGCTTGAGCTCAGTGATTAACAGAGAGAGGGAAAGCAACAACTGGATTCGATAGAGAAACAATAGTGACCTGATTTAGTTTTATAATAAGGTCACTACTTAATGGTCAAGTGATGTGTTTAAACCAAGAGTTTCTAGGATTCTGAAATGCATGTCAAACAACTACGCTAATGCATCAGTTAGGGTTAAACCAACAAATATAGGGAAATGTGGAATTAAAGTTTATGACCCTTACACCCATTCCCCACCCTGCACAGACCCACAGGTGGGGGGTCTGTCTTGGGGCCATCAACCCTAATGCTTACCTCATTCCATTAGAAAATAAGGTGACATGAGGACAGCATAGGAGAATGGGGTGAGTGTTAGGGCTGACAGACTCAAGACAGACCCTGCCCCCACCTGTGGATCTGTGCAGGGTGGGGAATGGGGTGTTAGGGTTGGAAGCCCTAAGGCCACATTTCCCTACTTTTGTCAGTTTAACCCTAACTGATGCATTAACAATTTTTTTTGCAATGTATTTCCTTTCTTTTGTTTGAAACATTTTCTGCAGTGGATACATCAGGTGGGGTAATAACATGGCTAAGGTGATAATTTGGTTACTGCTGTCCTAGAACTGGAAGCACAGGGGCTGGAGGGACATGTGCTTCCACAGCTAGATACATACTGTATATGCATCTATGGAGGCAAATAAGGATATGAATATACTATCTCAAAAAGTAAGGAAATAAACTCACCCCATTCCCCACCCTGCACAGATCCACAATCGGGGGGGGGGGATTCTATCTTGGCACCATCAACCTAATGCTCACCCCATTCTGCTATGCTGTACCCATGTCATCTTATTTTTAATGGAATGTGGTGAGTGTTAGGGTTGATGGCCCCAAGACAGACCCCCTCTGCTTGTGGGTCAGTACAGGGTGGGAAATAGGATGTTAGGGTTAGAAATCCTAATGCCACATTCCCCTACTTTTGTCAGTTTAACCCTAACTGATGCATTAACAAAGTTTTTTTGCAATTTATTTCCTTTCTTTCTGAGATAGTGTAATCTTATCATTATTTTACTGTGGGAGCGCAGGATCCTTTGAAATGTGTGCTTTAGTCCCTCAATAGATGTGTATATGTATCAACCTGTGGAAGCCCAGGTCCCTTCAGCCTCTCTGCTTACACTTATAGGACAACAGTATCAAAATTGTCACCATAGCTATGTTATTGGCCCCACTGCAGAATATATTTGAATCCCAGTCAAAATGTAACTCCACACAAGCGCAACCACGCTCCATACCACAGGTGTAAAAACAAATTTTGGCAAGGATTTGAAAAATGACAGCTATGCCATACATGAGGGGGTGTAATAAGAAGGCTATGTTGAAAATATGGACTCAAAATACTTAAAATTCCCAAAGTTATGAGCATGTGTAGTGAAATTGGAACAAATAGTTGTGACTGTGTTATTTGTAATCATTTTGACAACAAATTTTCAACATAGTCTTCTTCTGACCTCACTTCCTGTTCCCAGTAGAGAACATTTTCAAATCCTTGCCAAAATGTAATTATATACAACTGCAACACCATTCTGTACCACAGGTGTGAAAACACATTTTGGCCAGGATTTGAAAAATGACAGCTGTAATACACATTAGGTGGGGTAATAAGAAGGTTATATTGAAAATATGGGGTGAAAATACTGAAAATGTCCAAAATTACAAGCATGCATAGTGAAATTGCAACAAATGGTCATAACATATTCATTTTCTGAAATTTCTACCCCAAATTTTCAACATAGCCTTCTTATGACCCCACCCCATGAACATTAAGACTGCCATTACACAAATCCCACCAGAAAGGTGATACCACAAAATCACATTTCCAACAGGAGTTGCATAAAGACAGTCATATTGTTCATGAGGTGGGGTCCCCAAAAGGCCATGTTGAAAACTTGGGGTCAAAATCTCAAAAAATGGCTGAGTTATGCAAAACAGTTGAAACCCCAATTGTAATACATTGAAATTTGTTTACCTTAGTTTTTTCATATTGCAGTCACCAGTTCCAGCAGCAAGATATATCTTTGATTGGGAGAGCAGATCTCAAACCTGGGACCTCTTCAGGTGAGTGAGGGGGAGTGGGAGTGTCAAGGGATGTGTGGGGAGGTGGATACACAGTGGGGTGTTGGGTGGGGTGTGTGGGAGTGATCAGCGATGGTCCATTTTTTTACAGGTTTTAAAAAAGAAAAAAGAGAATGAGGGATGGTTTTCTTACTTTCAGGTAAAAAAAGGAAATGGGAGGGAGAAGTGATGCCACTAGCCACCAACAAATAATAAAAAATGGAGGTTGGATTAGGTACCTCTAGTCACCAGGGATAAAGGGGCTTGGTGGCAAAGTGCCACAAATAAAAAAAATACATTTTAAATAATAAAAATAAATAAAACAAACAAAAAAAAAACAACCAAGAAATAAAACATAAGAGTGAGGGTGGTGGGGGCCCCTAGACACCAGGGATACTAAAACAAGGTTTTTTTTAGTACAATAATTGAAACAGAAAACTTTTTCAGGATCAGATGGCCAAGCCACAAATCTTTTTTTGCCACAACAATTCCATTTTCACCATCCTTTTTCTGCATGGAGAAAAAGCAAATCAGTTATCGAAAAAGGGCTTAATCCTTTTCTGTGACCAGATGGCGTTATTCATGGTGACCAGATGGCCATCAATATTTTTTCCAGACCAGATGGCCATTCTATGATTCCTTTTTCACCAGCCTATTTCCTTTTTTGCCATGATGAAAAAGGAGTCATGGAAAAGGAAATTAGTGAGTGGCGAAAAAGGATTAATACCTTTAAAAAAAAGTTCGGAGGGCATACAGAACTTAAAAAAAAAAAAAAAAAAGAACAGAACAGCTCATCAACCCCTGATGATCAAGAAACATTCTTTGATGTCTCTAAAATACATACCTGGGCACACTTATGACACTTTGTTTGGGCAAAATTAAAAAAAAGTTGTTTTTTTTTTTTCTGATGAAAAAGGATTGGCCCCTCAAGGAAAAGAATCATTTTTTGTCAGAGCAAAATCCTTTTTTGTTCCATTCCTCTATCCAAAAGAGTGAGCCAAGCATGCTAAAACCCATAATGTAAAAATTAAATAACTTTTGAACAAATTAATATTTTTTCACCAAACCAATGCAGACAAGCTTTTGTGGGGCAAGCACTTTCTACCCTGAAAATTACAGACCAAAATTCCAAACTGTCTGGCTGTAGTGCAATGTCCAAAAAAGTGGAAAAAGAGCAAATTTAACACTTTATTTTATTACTCACAGCTCAAAACCTACTAAACCAGCCACAATGAAACTTGGCATGTTAAGAGATCCACCCCATTTGACCAGCCATGCCACATTTTGTGCAAATCTGTTTAACGTTTGCAAAGTTATTAAAGTGCAAAATCTGAGGTTTAACATCAAAGTGCCTGCTCAACCGTAAGTACATGTATATGTGTGTGTGTGTGTATATATATATATATATATATATATATATATATATATATGCATGTACTATATATATGTATTGCATATATGTATGTATATGTATATGTGTGTATGTATTTATATATGTATATATATATGTGTATGTATGTGTGTGTGTGTGTGTGTATATATATATATATGCGTGTG
Source organism: Neoceratodus forsteri (assembly GCA_016271365.2). Taxonomy (NCBI): domain Eukaryota; kingdom Metazoa; phylum Chordata; order Ceratodontiformes; family Ceratodontidae; genus Neoceratodus; species Neoceratodus forsteri. Next base: position 952,314,713 of record CM028129.1, on the reverse strand, counting down.
TGTATATATATATATATATATATACATGTGTGTATGTATATATATTTATATATATATATATATATATATTCATTACAAAAAACTCCATTAATGTATCAGTTAGGGTTAATAGTACAGCGACAAAAGTTTTGAAATGTGCGGTTAGGGTTCAAACCCTAACTCTGCATTCCACACACACACACACACACGCACATATGCACACACATATGCAAGCAGGGGAAGGGCCAAGACAACACTATAAATCAGAGCCAACCAGCATGCATCGCCAGTGGGATTACCTCCAGAAACGCAGAAGTGATCCTTCCACTGTACAACTGCTTGGTTAGGCCACACCTTGAGTATTGTGTACAATTTTGGAGACCACATTTAAAGAAGGACATTACACTCCTAGAGAGGGTCCAGAGGAGGGCAAGCAAAATGATTTGTGGCCTGGGGGAGAGGACCTATGAGGATAGGCTCAAGGAACTCAACATGTACACCCTGGAGGAGAGGAGTGACAAGGGGACATGATAAGGGTCTTTAAGTATATGAAAGGGATCAATAAAGGAGGCCCAGCCAGGGTGCTCCAACGAAAGGAGGGAGGGGTAACAAGAGGTCATGGGTGTAAGCTGGAAGGGGGCAAGCTCAGAGGGGAGAGGAGGAGATGTTATTTCACTGAAAGGGTGGTGGAGCTATGGAATGCACTGCCCAGGGAGCTGGTAGAGATGGAGACTGTGGATGGGTTTAAGAGGAGATGGAACTGTTACGGGGGGGGTAAATCTGACCAGGCACAATACAGGTGGATCATCTAGGACTGGGGACAGTATAACCCAAGGGGAGGACACCAAAATCAGCCCTCAGTGCTGGTGCTGAAAATTGAGCAGACTCGATAGACCATTAGGCCTATTCTGCTGGCATTTTAGTATGTTAATATGTTATGTTATGTTAGCATCAGGTAACAGAAGTAACGTGCAACTCTCTAAATGTACTGCAAGACACATCCATCATCATGGTTCACCAACTGTATGAGTTTTACCACCATCATAGCGCTTTGGGGTAGACACACATGCTGCATGCTGGCAACCATGAGTGATGCCCCACAGTAAGCATTTTTGTGTTACAAACAGCAATAACAAGATTTAAGCAGATGCCTATATTTCAATAGTGAAGAAGTGGTGTAACACACAGTATGTTGTCCACAGATAGTTTCTTGGAAATGAGAATTAGTATAAACCTACCAACAGTCATTGTATGTTTGCATTTATTTTTCCGATAGAGTGAGTCAGTCCTAATAACAAATGGTAGTAACAATACAAGTAATTAGTTTTAGTATAGCTTACAAGTAACATGTGAAAGCAACAGTTGTAACATCCAAAGCTAACAATAACATGATGCTAATGATTATTTCCAGTTATAAAATGGGTCTGAACAATGCTACATCCTGATTGGCTGAGAGGTGCCTCTGGCCGTGTCCTTATCAAGACATATTGTGCCAACCGGCACCTCTTCAGCCAGTCAGGACACAGCACCTCTGAAAATCCATATATGCCAGAAGAGATTAACAAAAGTATAGAAGCTGCTGTCCTGGCGATCTATGGTCACTGCCAGCCAGCCGCCCCACCCCCCCGCGGCATGGTCTCTCTCCTAATTCAGTGAAACTCTACCCCAGTGTCTTTAAAAAAAATCTAACCTTGCCACTTTTGGTCAGAAGTTAGTAGTATGTAGCAAAAAGCTGACCAAGATGAAACGGACATCCCGCATGCTGTGACAACGCAGCTTTCAAATCACAAATGCAGCTCAAAGTACGGTGCCACTGTCTGCACTAACATGCTGCCGCTTTCCCTTCTGTTCAGTCACACTGCACACGGACACAACCCTGAAGGACGAGCTCCTACTTAACCACTACCTAGTACCGGAACACAATTCTCACACAACAGATACTCCTCATTTCCACTGTCTGAGTGAGCAAGAGGCCCTTACCTGCACTTTTGTCACTATCTTGAGCTGCTGAGTGTTTCTCCTGGCAGCGGGATGTGGGGGGGGGGGATTACAAGAGGAGCATCAAGATCTACTATGTGACTTAAAACAAGAAGTTAACATGCTAAAATGAATGTTAACATGATCTACTGTTACAATTCTCTTTTCAACGGACATCCCGCGTGCTGCAACAACGCAGCTTTAAAATCATAAATGCAGCTCAAAGTACGGTGCCACTCTCTGCACTAACATGCTGCCGCTCACCATCTTGACCTGCTGAGTGTTTCTCCTGGCAGTGGGACGTGGTGGGGATTGCAAGAGGAGCATCAAGATCTACTATGTGACTTAAAACTAGAAGTTAACATGTTAAAATGAATGTTAACATGATCTACTATTGCAATTCTCTTTTCTTTTTCTAGAAAACTGATTCTAATGAATCCAATTAGGAACTATTTTATCTTATTTTTAAGATTGTTGTCAAATAAATATCTTCAACTTTTAAACCAGACAATTCTGTTTCTACTTTATTTACAAAAGTGCAGTGCCCATTTTATAAGTGGAATAAGACACTCCGAGGTGTGGTTTATGGCTTGATAAGAGCACTTCCCAGGTGCTAAAGTCACTCGGCTCAAGTGCCTCGTGCCTCATTATGCACCTGGGGCATGCTCTTATCAAGCCATAAACCACACCTCGTCATGTCTTATTCCTTACGTAATGCAGCTGCATAGCAACATGGTGGTGATGGTGCTAGTTTCATACTTGAGCAGTATCTTAAAAGTTGTATGTGTCATCTCTGTCTGTCCTGCTACCACATGCCCATGTGTTTACCTGCAACAACCCAAATGCTGAATAGTGACACATAAAAGTCAGTATTTTGAAAATGTGTACACAGTAAGTCTCATTGTATGATGAAGATATGCCAGCAATAATCTGTCATCATACTGCACTGGCAGTAGAGAGTCGATGATACTATATTTGTTTTTTCATTACATAGTGTTATGTGAAATAAGTACAGTGTTGTGATTGTTGTGGTTACAGATGTGATGGAGTGTTATATTGTCGTACTATCTTGCATGTGTTTTGAATGTGTGTGTGTGTGTGTGTGTCGGGATGATAGGGTGGGGGGAATGCAGAGTTAGGGTTCTGAACCCTAACAGCACATTTCCAAACTTTTGTCACTGTACTATTAACCCTAACTGATGCATTAACAGAGTTTTTTGCAATGAATTTCCCTTCTTTTTCAGAAAGTGTAATGTAAGTGGTGTGTGTTAGTGGATACGTGGGCCCTCTGGGCCCTGCATTCCCATCACATTGTCCATTTTTTTGGCATAATGGTATGCACATGTAGGAGCGCGGGCCCTCCGGGCTCTTTGTTCCCGCTTATACATAGCTACAGAGCCATACAGCAGCCCTATAGGGCAAGGAACCCTTGTAAGACTAACTTGCTAATATCTCAGCAACCGTAGCAGCTAGGAAAAAAATTCTAGTGCTGATGTAATCATGACAGTGAGTACTTCATGTGATATAAATCAAATGAATCCGTATCTTGCATCATTTTTGAGATACATGCACTGAAATGCACTGAAAATGAACCCTTGGAACATGTTTTGCCAATATCTCTGTAACAAGTACTGTGGGAAAAAAATTCACTGCATATGTAATCTAAGCTGCTGTAGCAAAAACTCTGTATCATGCTTCTTTTTCGAGATACAGACACTGAAACGCACCACAGCCACTGCAATGTCATTCTATGGAAAATGTCTCAACTTCAGAAGACTGTAACTTTTTGCCCCTTCAATGTTTTGCCACCAAACCACCAAAAAGCACATCTGTGAGATCAGGGCTTGCCACCCTGCAAATTTCAGCCCAAAAGATCCAACTGTTTTGTTGCAGGAGGATGGCAAAGATTTGCATGTCTTTTTTTAATACTTTCGCAAATCACGAAAGTTTCACAAAAAGTAGCACAAAACTTTCACATTTGTTAAAGTATTTTGGCTGTTTCTTTCATGATTTGGGAAAGTATTTTTTCCCCAATGTTTAAAATGGCATTTCTGGGGGGTTTAACCCCCTCCCAAAAAAAAGATAGGGCTGGCACCCTCAAGACCCAACTAGGTAAACTTATTTTTATTTATTTAGTTTTTGCTGACCGGGTAAGTGCACTAGACAAATCCTGCCTATTTTCAGGCATGACCCAGGGGAGGGGGATACAGATGATTACCAACTGACCTAGAAACCAGAGCAGTCAGTGTTTACCTATAGGGTCCCAAATTTAAATGCCAGACATTTTTCTCTCTCATTAACTGAAAGCAAGATGCGAAAGTAAAAGTGCATTTGCGAAACTTTCGTGATGCACATAAATTTTTCCCCATTGACTATAATGGGAAATTCGTTTTTTTGAATAACTTTTGAATGGTTTAATATTTTTACACTAAATCTTTGAAAGGCACATTGGTGACTCAGACTGCATCTTCCCTGAAGATTTTGGACCAAACAGACAAGTCATGCGGACTATGGGTGTGAGCAAAGAAACATGCAAAAAGTCTGTTTTTTTGCATTTTTTGGCATTCTGTAGCTCTGCAACCCTACATCCAACCATAATGCAACTTGCCAGATCCAGAGCTCTACATTGCCAAACTGTGCATACGAAATTTCATACAAATCTGTCATACAGTGACAAAGTTATTAAGGTGCAAAATTTGAGGTTTAACATTAAAGGGCTTACTCAGCCCTAACTTTTCTGGTGCTATTGCACCACTATATATATATATATATATATATATATATATACACACACACACATTAGTAGCCACAGACATGGCTAGATATTTCACGAAATTTCTAAAGAGTTTCTCTCTGCTGCCCCTACTGTGTACATGGGAAAAAAAGCAGGAGATGTCTCTAGAAATATCACAGAAATTTCAGGAAATATCTGGCCATGTGTTTGGCTGTGACTATATATATATATATATATATATATATATATATATTTATATACACATATATATATATATAGAGAGAGAGAGAGAATAATAGATAGGCAACTGTGTGTTATGGATTTTTTTTACACTCCCTGAGGGTGTGTAAAAAAGATCCATATACTGTACATGCAGTTGCTTATTTTTTATTTTTTATAATTACTGGTGCAGAGAATGGTGCATTTAGAAACACACACACACACACTCTCACAGACACTGTCTCTCACACTCTCACAGACACTGTCTCTCACTCACACAGACACTGTCTCTCACACACACAGACACTGTCTCTCTCTCACACACACACACACACACACACACACACTTTCCCTTTCCCTGCTTTGACTTACTTTATTTTTAGGTGTCATCCACGGCTTTAGTAGGAGTCCACGCGTCTACCGATTCGGGGGCACGGTGGGATCAACCAGATATTCAATTTATGTTTGAAAGGCAGGATCAACCAGATAAGCAAATGTAAAGAGAAGGGGACGGAGAATTCAACAAAAGCGTCTCCTCGGTAAACAGAAAACCGAGCCGCCATTTTTTGAAATACTGCTAGCCCGCCCACAAGCAGAATGCGAGCCAATGAAGTGGCTCAGAATGCTAGAGTGACAGACAATGGACGCTAGCAGTGGAAAAAAAGTGTAGTGAACGCCGTAATAACTCGATTTTGGGTTATTACGGCATTTTTACTGTGCCTGAAATCCGGTTAGTAAAGGGAGTCACCAGTAATTATATATATATATACACACACCCACACACACAAGGAAAACTTCCATGGGGGAGCTAGTGAGGTAAGTGGCCACAAACTTGAAGGGTAAGTGATAGTAATTATCTCATGAACTCCCTGAATGCACTTTCTTGAGTGTGCCACAGTTGGCTATTTTTTGTACATTAGCAGTTTTCATGGTTACTGTTTGCTTTACTTACTATTGCATATAAAGGGAAAGGATATAAAGGGACAAAATTACTACATACTTCAATGGGGAAAAGTCCCATTCATCTATAACATCACATGGACAAAACTTTTGCCTAATTGAAAAAAAATATATAATGAATTTCCCTGCATACCATGAAAGTAAAAATCATAGTCCACAGCAGTTAAAGTCATTTACCACAGTGGGAAGGTTCGCCATGTGGAAGTATATAATTTGGGTAGTGTGGCTTAGGAGCTCACAGACACACACGCTTTTCATGCTCATTGAAGATTAAACACCTGACCCCTCCCCCACTGATATTATATTTTCCCTTATAAAATGGGCTTCTAAATCGCAAAGCACTGATTGGCTACAACATCATCTGAGCCATGTCCTTATCAGATGATATTGTAGCCAACCGGCACTACCACCCAGCAACAAGCCTGATGACCTAAACAAATCAGTGAGCTCTGCCAAGAGAAAACAACAACGCTGACTGGCAGAGCTCACTGTACCACAGCGCGAAATTCATTCTAGTCAGACCACGAAGCCAAAGCCGGTAAAAGGACAGACCGCAACGACAGTACACTTGAAACGGAATTCAAACCACGAATACCACGATGCCGGAACATGTCTGAAATCAATCCCGCTAATTTCGACATCAATATACAAGAAATACTTACCAGTTTCGAAGAAAACGAACAGCAGCAGCTTCCTCAAATGACAGCGCCTCTGACAGCTCCACCAGAAGCATCCACCTCAACGACTGGCACAGCTGACGACTCCTTCACCCTCGCAGCCCAAAGTGCCACCACAGAATCTTCACCAAGCAGCAGAGAACAAACGATTGGCACCCAAAATACTACAAAAAAGAAAACGAAAAGAAAAAAATATGTAAGCAATAACACACGACGAGGTGTGGGTTACGTGCTGATAAGAGCACGACTAGGGGTGTACTAAGGCACGAGGCGCTTGCGCCGAGTGCCTTATGCCCCTAGGCGTGCTCTTATCAGCATGTAACCCACACCTCGGAGTGTGTTATTGCGCTTATAAAATGGGCAACAGTAAAGTGAATCAGCATTTTTACTTTTTAAAGTTTTTTTTTATTGATATTTCAATTCATAATACAACAACATATTCTAGGGAAAAAAATAGTCCCTTTTTCTTATTGTATCATTACCTTTAGGATAGTTACATTGCCATTAGGATTGTATGTTTAACCTTTTAACATGCATTTTAAAGTCATTAACAATTGTTAGTTATGGTAAGCAAGAGGAAACATTTTGGTTTTGGTTTAGGAATCAAAGACTAAAAAGTGTCTTAAAAGTAATCAAACAGTAAACAGTGCCTTACTGTACATATTGTAGTCCATTTTATGGTACATTTGTACTGGAGAGACGTTCACTGGCTTCGTTTTGCTTGCCGTTGTTTTGGGTGCATTCTTGAGGTTTAGTTCGATTTTTTCTTGCGATGCGATTAACTTCTTAAACTGAAATGAAGAACTTTTGAAGGTTTAAAACTTAAGTGTATAAAATAGGTTTTATTTTTATTTTGTTGAATCTGCTCGTTTATGTCGTGCTGCTTCCTGTTACGTCGTGGCGCGTTTTACTTGGCTAAGGTGATGAACTTTACGTTGTGCATCACGCAGTTTTGTACGTTGAACGCTGACATTTTCATTGTTGCGTTGAATTGCTGTATTACGCTTGTTCCTGGGAAGTTTTCTTCCGGGGGTTTGATTCCCGTCGGTAGCGGAAGTTGTTTTCTTTCCGGTTATGGCAGCAATTTCAGAGCTGGAGGAAGGTAGATCGTTTTCGTTGGAGAACTTTTCATTTTCGTTGGATGTATTGCTTTTATTGGCGTGTGGTTTACTTTTTTGGGACAGTATGTGGCTCCATCGCTGACGGTCTTCAGGGGTGGCAGCCCAATGGAGCGGAGGCTTGATTCACATTTGTGCCCTGTAACAGACATGATCTGTTGGGCTTCTAGGCCTGCTAGTGAAAGCAGTTGGACAGCTGTGGCTCTTACGGAATGATTGGTGTACCTGCATGACAGAGAGGCTTGTTTACTTATTTGTGGCATTAAGTTAGACAGGTAGTTTATACCGAGAGGTTCTCTAGTGTACCAAGTGGTTACTGTTTCTGCCATGCTGTCAGATATTTTTCTTGGGTGGCAGTAAAAAGCTGGAGGGTTAGGAGGAAGTTTTTGCAGGTATTTTTGAAGGATTTCCAGGGCATAGAGGATTGTTTGGCAAGGTATATATGTAGCCACGATATTGTTGTTTAGAAGGTTCATTTTTTTATGGTTCTTTGTGTATTGAGTTGAATGTTAGAGTGATGTATTCTGTACCTTGTTCATCTGTTTTATTTGAAGTGCTCTGGCTTTAGTTGATCGTAAGCCTTCTCTGCCTCTCGCAGTCATGCAAGTTGTATGTCCAGCCATACTTTATTCAGTAGTCCTCTGGGTGTATCTGGAGATAGAGCAGGAGAGGTTTTTAGGATTTCTAAGTCTTTTTCTGATATGGCAGGGTGGTGTTGTGCTCGATCTTTGCCCTCTCTTCTGTACTTTTTTAGTACTGCTGAAAAAATGTTGTTTGCTGGGTTTATGTCAGGATGGTTGTGAAGGTTTATATTTCTGCTTAGAGGTGGATTGTTCAGGTGTCTGTTAAGGCCAGCTCATAGCTGTATGAGGCTTGATAGGCTGTATTCTGTGACATCAGTTTGGCAGAATTCTGCATAGAATTTTCGTAGTATTTGATTGAGGTCAGTAGGTGTTATTGTTTTAAGATCTATTGGTAATGCTTTTGAGTCAGCCCAGCTTTCGAAAACTGACAGTGCCCATTGTGTAGCTTTTTGTGTGTTCTGCTCATTCTTTTCTTTTTCTAGTTGTTGTAGTTCATCGTCTGTAATTTCTTTGTAATGTTTTATATTTTTTTCTTTTCGTTTTCTTTTTGTAGCATTTTGGGTGCCAATCGTTTGTTCTCTGCTGCTTGGTGAAGATTCTGTGGTGGCACTTTGGGCTGCGAGGGTGAAGGAGTCGCCAGCTGTGCCAGTCGTTGAGGTGGATGCTTCCAGTGGAGCTGTCAGAGGCGCTGTCATTTGAGGAAGCTGCTGCTGTTCGTTTTCTTCGAAACTGGTAAGTATTTCTTGTATATTGATGTTGAAATTAGCGGGATTGATTTCAGACATGTTCCGATGGCTTGTGGTATTTCTGGTTTGAATTCCGTTTTCAAGTGTACTGTCGTTGCAGTCTGTCCTTTTTACCGGCTTTGGCTTCGCGGTCTGACTAGAATGAATTTCGCGCTGTGGTACAGTGAGCTCTGCCAGTCAGCGTTGTTGTTTTCTCTTGGCAGAGCTCACTGATTTGTTTAGGTCATCAGGCTTGTTGCTGGGTGGTAGTGCCGGTTGGCTACAATATCATCTGATAAGGACATGGCTCAGATGATGTTGTAGCCAATCAGTGCTTTGGGATTTAGAAGCCCATTTTATAAAAAACATTACAAAGAAATTACAGACGATGAACTACAACAACTAGAAAAGGAAAAGGATGAGCAGAACACACAAAAAGCTACACAATGGGCACTGTCAGTTTTCGAAAGCTGGGCTGACTCAAAAGCATTACCAATAGATCTTAAAACAATAACACCTACTGACCTCAATCAAATACTACAAAAATTCTATGCAGAAATCCGCCAAACTGATGGCACAGAATACAGCCTATCAAAGCCTCATACAGCTACGAGAGGTCCTTAACAGACACCTGAACAATCCACCTCTAAGCAGAAATATAAACCTTCACAACCATCCTGACATAAACCAGCAAACAACATTTTTTCAGCAGTACTAAAAAGTACAGAAGAGAGGGCAAAGATCGAAAGCACAACACCAACCCTGCCATATCAGAAAAAGACTTAGAAATCCTAAAACCTTCCTGCTCTATCTCCAGATACACCCAGAGGACTACTGAATAAAGTATGGCTGGACATACAACTTTGCATGACCGTAGAGGCAGAGAAGGCTTACGGTAAACTAAAGCCAGAGCACTTCAAATAAAAACAGATGAACAAGGTACAGAATACATCACTCTAACGTTCAACGAATACACAAAGAACCATAAAAACGAACCTTCTAAACAACAATATCGTGGCTACATATACTTGCCAAACAATCCTCTATGCCCTGTGAAATCCTTCAAAAAATACCTGCAAAAACTTCCTCCTAACCCTCCAGCTTTTTACTGCCACTCAAGAAAAATATCTGACAGCATGGCAGAAACAGTAACCACTTGGTACACTAGAGAACCTCTCGGTATAAACTACCTGTCTAACTTAATGCCACAAATAAGTAAACAAGCCTCTCTGTCATGCAGGTACACCAATCATTCCGTAAGAGCCACAGCTGTCAACTGCTTTCACTAGCAGGCCTACAAAGCCCAACAGATCATGTCTGTTACAGGGCACAAATGTGAATCAAGCCTCCGCTCTATTGGGCTGCCACCCCTGAAGACCGTCAAGCGATGGAGCCACATACTGTCCCAAAAAGTAAACCACACGCCAATAAAAGCAATACATCCAACGAAAATGAAAAGTTCTCCAACGAAAACGATCTACCTTCCTCCAGCTCTGAAATTGCTGCCATAACCGGAAAAGAAAACAACTTCCGCTACCGGCAGAATCAAACCCGAAGAAAACTTCCAGGAACAAGCGTAATACAGCAATTCAACGCAACAATGAAAATGTCAGCGTTCAGCGACAAAACTCGTGATGCACAACGTAAAGTTCATCACCTTAGCCAAGTAAAAGCGCCACCGCGTAACAGGAAGCAGCACGACATAAGCGAGCAGATTCAACAAAATAAAAATAAAACCTATTTTATACACTTAAGTTTTAAACCTTCAAAAGTTCTTCATTTCAGTTTAAGAAGTTAATCGCACGCATGAAAAATCGAACTAAACCTCAAGAATGTACCCAAAACAACAGCAAGCAAAACAAAGCCAGTGAACGTCTCTCCAGTACAAATGTACCATAAAATGGACTACAATATGTACAGTAAGGCACTGTTTACTGTTTGATTACTTTTAAGACACTTTTTAGTCTTTGATTCCTAAACCAAAACCAAAATGTTTCCTCTTGCTTACCATAACTAACAATTGTTAATGACTTTAAAATACATGTTAAAAGGTTAAACATACAATCCTAATGGCAATGTAACTATCCTAAAGGTAATGATACAATAAGAAAAAGGACCTTTTTTTTCCCTAGAATATGTTGTTGTATTATGAATTGAAATATCAATAAAAAAAAACTTTAAAAAGTAAAAATGCTGATTCACTTTACTGTTGCCCATTTTATAAGCGCAATAACACACTCCGAGGTGTGGGTTACGTGCTGATAAGAGCACGCCTAGGGGCATAAGGCACTCGGCGCAAGCTGGTCGTGTGTTATTGCTTACTTATTTCCACACTTACCTAGCATGTATTCTGGAGTATAATATATTGCATTATACAGGTTAAGTAATGTAATGACTGTATGATGGAGCTTACTTAGTGTTTGTCAAAATGATTTGTTTGACCGCTTATATCTCAGCAATCTTAACCACTAGAACTATGGAATTTTGTGTACATTGTCTCAGTTATAGGGGCTAATTGTTTTTCAGATTTGAAGAAAACCTGTTTAGCAGTTTAAAAGTTATTAGGTTCTAAATTACATAAAAATGCCAGATTTTATTTTACTCTTTAACAGTGAAAACTCAATGCAGAGTGAAATTAAGAAATTTACAGGCTTGTTAGAGTTCATTCCAAGGAAGTCCCTGTGGGAGGGTTAAAAGACAATTTTGTTTTGTTTTTAAGTTATGCAGTTTCTTTATGATTGAGCATAGAAACATAGAAAAGTAGACAATGACTGCAGAAAAAAAACAGAGGTCCATCCAATCTACCAATATTCCTTATAATCCCCGGAACCTATAGTTCCTCCAGGGTACTAACCCTCCCTGTTCTATCGTCATTCTCCTCCCTGGTCTTGCTACCCCAGGTGACCACTATTCCCTTCATTCTATCCCATGCCTGCTTGAATCCCCTGACTGTGTTTGCACCCGCCACCTCAGCTGGCAGACTGTTCCAAGGTTCCACCACACTTTCTATAAAGAAGGACTTCCTCATGTCCCTACTGAACCTCCATCCTGTTAATTTTTACTTGTTACCATGTGACCACGTGACCTTGGGTTGATATTCAGGGTAAATAATTCCCCACAGTTTACATTGTGAATTCCTTTAAGGAACTTGAAGGTCTCCCCTCTCCCTTCTGGTTTCCATTGAATACATATTTAGTGCCTTGAGGTGCTCTTTATACGATCCCCCTTTGCAAAGTGCCCCGCGACAGCACAGTCAACCCCTATGCTCTGACCCGGTGACCCGCAACAAAGTGGCATATACCCAGCAAAGCCCTGGTAGTCTAGTGGCCCCACCCAGCCATGTCAGTCCACCCAGCACCCCCACCCATCCCCAGCTGGTGATTGGCACAGCCCACCTCTCACCTCCACGGCCAGCTGCCGACTGAGGTGCTGTAGGAGCACTTCATAGTAAGCGCTCCTCTGTAACTCAGTTGGTGGCTGGCTGTGGAAATGAAAATGAGCTGCACCATCACTGGCAGGGGATGGGTGAGTGTCTGGTGGACTGGAGTCGAAGGAGAGACCACTAGGGCTTCACTGGGTATATGCATTTGCGGCTGGTGACTCGAGGTCAGGAGAGGGTGGGGTTGACTGATCCACAATTGGGGCAGTTTGCAAAGAGGATTGGAAGGATGGGGGTGTGGACAGCCCTGTGGGGCATTACTTGTACCAGAGGGATTCCAGGAGCAGTTGGTGTGGGGCAGCCCTGCGGGCATTACTTACACGGGGATTTGGGGGCAGGGGTTTGTGGGCAGCCCTGTGGGGCTATTACTGTGTGGGGGTATGGGGGGGCCATGTACAGTATGGGGGATGGGACGGGGTGTGTGATGCCCATCGGGGCAACAATGGAAGAGGTCTGGGCATGGGGGGGCACTTGGACTGGGTTCTACAGAACCCTCGGAGGACATATGTAAGTTACACCAGCTGAATGCAGGTGTAACTTACATAGCCGGTTCTCCTCTGGGGATTCTTGTAGAATCCCAACATTTGGGACTTTGTTGCTGGCCTTCTGGAATGAGGCGCAACTTCTTCTATAAACCCTTAGCGCCACGTCATGGGGGTTTATAAGCGTAACTCTCCAGCATAACAGCTGTTACAGTGCATAGAATCAGCGCAAGTCACAACTGCTGGTGTAAGTTGCTACTTGTGCCATTGTACTTGGCACAAGTGCTGTTACAACAGGCATAACTTTTCTAGAATCGGACCCTTAATATCCATAAGAGCAAAAAAAAAAAAAAAAAAATATCAAGAACACAAACGAAAAATACAATAAATATACTTCTTTTTCAGGCTCATGAGTTATTTGCTGAATTGTAAAAACTGGCATGAAAAATGTTTTAAGTCCAACATGAACCAGCTGTTTAAAGCCTTAAACATGTATAAGGGCCTTTTCAACATGATTCTGTACCTTACATTGCCACCAGGCTGCGGGAGATGTTTTGACAGTGACTCCTGTGTTCTTTCTTTACTACTTGTAAGGGGAGCTTGTATCCACAGAGAATAAATTATGTGATACTCCACACAGGAAAAAAATTGTGATGGGATAACTAACAATCTAGTAAAACCCCTTGGGAGTCTGTACCTGCACACCTCCCCACAGAAGTTGGGATCCCCTGCTAACCCATTTCACAGATTATAATTACACCCCTGTCATTGGCATACACAGCAAAATGGCAGTCAACAATGATAGCAAGTTAAAGAATAGAATACAGTTTTAGTAACACAACAACTCCTTCAACAAAAAGTAGGTTTGCACAGCACTCCTACAGGAGTAGGCCTGATTAGTTGCCCTACGTAGGTGAGGTCCAAATTGCTTCAAGTCATTTGTGAGTCAGGCCCTAGAGGGAGTAGTATGATACCGACAGCCCCCTAGGGTTCCACTGCGTAATGCTGACCGTGCTCGTGCAGAGGTCACCAGCACACACGAACATACGCTGCATGCAGGCGTGTTCGGGATGCCCACAGCTGAACCCGGTGTAGACAAGGAGGGTGTCGCATGATGCTGGGAACAGGGGGTAGACATTGCACTGTGCGGTGTCTGCGATGCATGGGCAAATAACTGTGTGCCCATTGTGGCCATGACAGCTGTGACTGCCTGTGTCTGCCTACCGGTCCATCCCTGCCAGGAGCAGAGCGGTGTCTGCTGAGCCGCTCCTCTGCCTGCCGCAGAGCCGCACTGAGTGCATCCGCCGCCGTCACAAGCCACACCTGCTGATTGACTGATGCTTGGAGTAGGCGGGTGTGCTCATCTAAGAGGTCATCTGCCTGATCGGCATGCTGTCTCTCATGGTGTTCACAGCCCTGATGGTCAGCACCCCTTGAGGGTGGGTGCTGCACACCATGGCCAGGCCTGGGCATGTCCACAGGCGGTGCACTGATGCGGCCCCCTGACACTGTACCCCCATGGCCATTGGCCGACTGCTGACACTGCCCCTCTGGCTGCCGCTCTCCAGGGTTCAACGGTGCCGCCACAATGGCTGCAACAGCCCATCTCTCCTGGACACACACCAGTGCTGCCCCACTGGTGCAGACAGGCACAGGCTGGGACTGTGATGTCATGCAGGCCTCCACGGTGGCACCACCGACGGCCATGCCCATGATGTCACCTGCGGTGTGGCCATCCTGTGGCCCACATGTATCACTGCCCATGACATTAGTTCCATCATCATCAGTGACAGATCCGACACCAGCCCAAGTCTTAACATGCTGGCATCCATGGACGCTGGCACGCTGGGACATGGGCAGGGCCTCCTCCGCACCTGCTCCACCAACATCAGTCCAGACGTCCAGGTGGGCCCACTTTTGCCCTGACCCTCATATGCCTGTGGAGGTGGATGGGCCCTCCTCTATCTCCATGCTACCGCCCTCAGTGGAAAAGCCCACCACCACTGACCCATGTAGATGCTCAGGAGCTGTAAGGGAAAAACAGTAGCATTAATGTATGTGACCTACCCTGTCCACCCCCCCATTGACAGACCAGGACCTACCATGCAGTGACGGGCTACCACCTGTCTGGAATCCACCACCTGGAACACCCTCGTTGGCACAACGCTGCATGCTTCCAGCAACCCGCTCTTCTTGTGGGGTCAGGCATTGCACTTCTGGCTGTCCCCAACCGGTTGCAGACCATGCTGCCCTGATGGCAGCCACCTTCTCCTTAATCATTCGCCTGTCCATGCCCATCTTCTTTTTGCACTCCTGCATGGACCGCTGGTGGCTGCCATGCAGGTTGACGGCATGCGCCACCTCTTCCCATGCAGCAGCACGGGCCTGTGGTGTTCCCTGGCATCTGCTGAGCAGCGGCTCCTGGTCGAGGTAGGCCTCAAACAGGGCATCTGTTTCTGCCTTGGTGAAGTTAGGCCTCCTCTTCCACCCACATCTCTGTTCCTCTTCTTCTTCCTCCACCTCATGATCGGTCATTATTCATTCTGTGAGAATGACAGGTGTTACCTGTGACTGTGCAGTCCCATGCATGTCCTAAACACCACAGTCCACACTCTCAAACAGCATGCAACTCACCACAATAGACTGCAGTAACCGGCTACGGGCAGTGCAGCCCAATGTCACAGTTTTATAGCACAACACATGCAAATGAGGCGAGGCACATTTTTAAGTAGATGTAAATGCAGTGTCTGCACCATTGAATGGCTGATTAGCTGATTTGCATATGCCGGATGAATATCGCGCTGTTGCTTTTTGCGCAATGTGTTGAATGTGCTCAGCCAAGGGCGCAGTTCTGTGACATGTGCAGTACACACCTAACTGTGCATGCCCGGGGTGATGACACAGGCACCTGCCACGCTGCTGACGTGCTGTGCGCGGGAGGCAATGCAGGGCACAGCCACCATTGTGCCAGTGGCGTTACTGCGCAGTTCACATATATGGAGCTGTGGCACTGGGGTGCTGTAGGCGCACTGGGGCCACAACGCTGTAGGCTGCTACAGGAGGTGGCACACAGGCACCCAATCGCACTACACACATTGGTTCCAATCACGCTGTGGCTGTCTATGTGCGAGAGACCCTTGACCCTGTGCCCGACCTTTGCCCCCTAGGTGCCATGCGTCAGGCATGGGTGCACCACTATCGTGCTGTTCGGTGACAGCGCAATAGGGAATGGCAGCACTGTACCACGTAGCATCTGCATGTGGTGGGACCGTGCTGCCCAGCGCCATTTTGAATCCAACTATCTGCTAAGATGGCTCAGAGAATGGCAGCTATGTGGAGCCAGGTTGAGTTAGCGAATCTGGTGGCCTTTGTAGAGCCCCATGCTGGGGCTCTATATGGTGATGCACCCCTGGACAGGGTCAGGAGTACAGTTTGGCAGGAGGTGGCTGATGCGCTGGAGGAGGCCACGGGAATCAGGCACATGGCAGAGCAGTGTAGCCACAGGTACGGGGACCTTAGGCGCAGGAACCCGGACTTCCTTGCCCACCTGCGGGCATGTGCCAGGAGGGCCACAGTGCCACAGCCAGGTAGGTGCTCCATCCATACACTGTTATCGTCCATACAGGTATCACGGTTGCATGTGTCCGGCACATGGGGGGGCCATCTAGTGTTGGCCATGGTGGTGGTATCAGAGTGGGGGGTGCATGGGTATGGCCGTGTGGGATTACACACACTTGGGGGCAGGGGGACTTTGCTACCGGATTGTACTGATGTTCCTCTCTCCATGTTTGCACCTAGGCCCAGAAGAGCGCAGGATGGCGAGGGAGAGGAGGCGCTGCCTGGAGGACCAGCAGGCCGGGAGGGTGAAAGTCTGCAGAGGCACAGAGACCAGCCTGATGATGGTGAGTGCCCCATCCATGATTACTATTGTATGCTGTGTGTAACTGGGTGGGCAGTGGGGCATGGCCACCAGCCATTGACACCACTGCCATGCATAACTTGTTACAGTCAGCACGTCCAGTGGCACTGCATGTCTGGGAGTGTGTCAATGGTGGTCCATCGTGCACGGTACATGGCTGTGCCCTGCCTTCACACCGCCTAGCCAAGTCACTGTATGGCCACGGTGATGCTGTGCAGGACATGGGTGGTGGGTGTGTGCAGTGGTCCACATGGCTGTGGGTGCCTGGGTAGGCAGGTCTTGTGGACACAGTCACTGTGGGTGGTCGCTCACCATCACAGGGGTGTGACACATGGATGTATGCCATGCACAATGGGTGGGCTGCAGGGGGCTGAACAGTCACATGTATTGACTCTGCTCCCTCATCCTAGGTGGACAGCGACTCCAGGCCATTGAAAGGGGACTGCAGGAGCTGCTACAGGTGGTGAGGGCAACCCTGGAGCTCCTCCAATGGATGAACCAACACGGGGTGAGGAGGCTTGGAGACATCGGCGCCACGTGGAGGATGACCGGGGCAGACAATAGCCATCCATGCCCCTAAATACACCTTCCCCCCCTAGACCCACCCTCACACCCCTTCTCCCCTCTCCTATATGTTCACCTGCCCTTACCGCCCCCACCTGGTATGTGGCCCTTCCCCCCATTGTACATACTTGTAAATAGATTTTTTGATTACCTGTTTTAAATACATTTGTTTTTGTTATGACAGCTGTGGTGGTCTCTGATTTGCAGTGGGCTACAGGTGCTCACCTGCAGTGGTGTGCATGGCATCAGAGGTGGTGCACACATGGGCATGTGTGTGTGTCTGGAAGGGAACCGCCTATGGTGTGGGCAGGGGGATCAGTCACTGTCTGTGGTTTGTGTGTTGTTCTCTGTGCATTGGATGCCTGTGTGCAGTGGTCCACGGTGCATGCACACCCCTGTCAGACCATACATGGCCTGTGCAGCTGACACCCTTGCATGTCTGTGATATGCACGGTCTGCTGGCATGTCAGTGGTGGCTGTTCATGCTGGATAACAACTGTACCTGGCACAATGCCAGGTTGCCTCCCATCACCAGTATGGTGCACGTCTGCCTTCGGTGGCACTGTGGCCTCCGCTGTTGTTGTCCCCCTCAATGCTGTCGCTTGTGTCTGTTGCAGGGGATGTGCTCCAGTGTCTGTCACTTGTGCTCCGGCAGCATGCTGGTGGCATACAGCTCATGGTGCCTGCACAAGGTGGCTAGCACACCGTGCCATATGAGTGGTGCTGGACATGTACACGGCAGCTCTGCCCACCGCCCAGTGGCGGATGACCCGCTACTGTGTCCCTGTGTTGGTGTGCCCTTGGGTATGGGTGGGTGTTTGTCCATGCACTGTGTTGCATCCTGTGTGGTGCAGGCTTCCATGCAACACTGTGTGTGTCTGTGCTGGCTGTTGTGGCCAGTGCTGGGACAGGTTGTGTCCTTGGGAGGGTGTGCAGGGTGCTGTACTGCTGGTGGTGGGGTCCGGGGCATGCCCTGTCACATGTGGGGTACCTCGTGTGGCGATGCATGGTTGGTCTCTCAGCTGTACCTCGGGGGGACGTGCAGGGTGGCACTGTGTATGCTGTTGTTGCATTGCTGTCTGCTACTGCCCGCTGCAGGGTGCACATGGTGGGGCTGCCTTGCATGGCTACGTGGTGCACAGGGTTGCATTGTCACAGTTGGGGTGGTGGCATGCATGGGGTGTCCTGCACTGTTGGGCGATACTCCTGGGAAGGGTGTATGGTGATCATGGTGCAGGGTGTGCTCTGCATTGGTGGGATGGTGTGGCATGGGGTTGTCGGCCCTCCTTGTGTGCCAATCACAGTTTGCCAGGGGGTGTGCTGGGGCACCATGGCCTGGCTGTGGGTTGGTTGCTGGTATCCATGGGCCGGTGGTTATTCCAGCTCTCCCCCAGTTGTGCAGTGCATGGGGTGTGGGGGATGATGTCTGTTCTGCTGTGTGCTCCTCTGCCCATCTGTGGCATGGGTGGTGGGCCCCTGCATCCTTGGTTGTGCTGTTGCACTGCTGCCCTGCTCCATGGGGCATCCCTGCTTGCACTATGGTGCATCTGGACTGCTCCACTGAGCATCCCTTGTTGCGCTATGGTGCATCAGAAATGCACAACTGCACATCCCTGGTTGTGCTATGGTGCAGGTGGTGCAATATTCAGTCATGTGCCATAGGCACATCTTGGCCTGCGCAGTTTTTGAATATCACGCTTCTTGCGCATGGGCGCAGTGGACTTGAGCTTGCTCCTGCTGTTGTGCACTTTTTGGGCCCTGTTTGAATATCCGGGCCAATATGTATAGCAGAAGCAGTAATATATGGACAAAGGCAGAGGCCAGTTAACACTGGCAGTTAAAAATGAACTTTTTTCCATTTGTGTAGACTAAGGTATAACCAAAAGTAAAGTGATCAATTAATGTTGATCTTGTCATAAACAATTAGGTGACAGTATAGTGTATTTGGGAGGCAGTATAGTGCAGTGGTTTAAGGCTCTGAGCTGCAAATCTGGTGACATCCAGCAGACGAGACCTGGGTTTGAATCCCACAGCTTCCACTTGCATACTGTGTGACCCTGAGCAAGTTGCTTAACTTCCCTGTGCTCCCAGGTTGCTCCTGTAAAAAAGTTTTCAGCTAGTGTGCTACTCCTGGTTAAACAACTAAATTAAAAAAAAAAAAATTAGAACAAAGGAAGTTACAGACGTAATAGTACAAATTGTGCAGGATGAGGCATAACCATTAAAGAGCAGTCAGTAGATGTTGAACTTGTCAGTTAGAACCAGAGTGAAGATGGTGGGCTATGTGGGACATTCACATCTACTGAGTATCTCGAGGTGCTTCTTAAGCATCTGCTTAAAGGGGCCAAGGGTAGGGGTATCAAGTACGTTAGGGGGGATGGCATTAAGCAGGCTGGGAGCCCAGTACCTGAAAGACCACTGGACCCGGGATGTGTGTCAAAAAGGGTTGTGGTAGGACACTCTGGTGCCACTTCTGGTACCATGGGCTTTAGTGGCCAGGTTGAGAAGAGGCTGGCAGGATGGTGTGATGATTCCCAAGATGATTTTTTCAGCAAATAAAACAGTGTGGTAGGAGAGTCTACCCTGGAGGTTAAGCCAATTGATATTGGAGTAGAGGTTGCAAGTATGAATATGTTTAGGTGCACCAGTGATCGGCCATCATGATTTGTTCAGAGTAGTATGGGTTCGCTTAAGGGTGATATCTGTGGTGGAACCATAAATTATCAGACCATAATTGATGATTGATAGTATGGAACTGGTAATGGCTGTGGCAAAGGCATCTTGCGTCATATTGTGTCTGTTTCTGTACAGCATACCAATTCTAGAGTTGGCAACCTTGGAGATGCTGCTGATATGCTTCTTATAAGAAGGGGCACTGTCAAGGCTGATTCCCAGCTATTTTAAGATGTAGACCTCATCGATGGGGGCATTGGCAGCATTTGAGGTGGAGAGGGTGGTTGATTTTTGTTTGTTTTGGGGGCAGGAGAAGATCATGGACTTGTTTTTTTTGTAATTCATAGTCAGTTTTTTGTGTTAGAACCAATTTCTACAGCTGCAAAGTCAGACTGAAGTTATTATCCATGTAGATTGTTGTTACAGACCTAAGGGAGGGAGGGAGTTGAGGAAGGTACTGAACAGGAGTGGGATGAAAATAGAGCCCTGTGGGACACCCGTTTGGACAGGTTTGGAAGTGAATAACACGTCCCCAGTTTTGACCCTTTGGGATCTGTCAGTCAGGTAATCCATAAACCAGTTGGATGCCTGCAAAGAGATGCCTGCATTGAAGAGTGATGCCAGTAGCAGGTTGTGACTGACCATGTCAAAGGCCTTGGTGAGATCAATGTACACTGATCCTACTAGGTGGCCACAGTTGAGTTCTTTATGGATGAAATTCATATAAGCGATGGCAGCAGTTGTCATACTTGTGGCCTTTTTCTGAAACTGTGCTGCTCTGGGCACTGAATGTTGTACTTGCATGAATATTCAGTGAGTTGGTCAGAGACTATGTGGTCTAACGCTTTTGAGGGGGGAGGATGGAAATAGGTTGGTAACTGGTATGCATGGATCGATCACCACTTTTATGAATGGGGGTCACCACCACAGACTTCCAGACAGTGGGAAATTGTCCAAAATGGAGAGATATATTAAAGTTTTTCAAGAGTGGGAGGAGCACTTCATCCAGGGTTAGATGAAAAAGTCTGAGTTCAATGGAGTCGCTGCTGAAATGGGTTTTCCCAAGTACCTTTTGGAGGTATTGTTTAGTTTCACACAGTGTGACCTTCTTGAAGTAGAAGGGTGGCAGGGTGTTTAGCATGGGGTACAGGCAGTTGGGGGGCATGGGGGTTATTGGAAAAGTCAGGGGGAGCACACTGCTGAGGTCAGTGAAAGCTGAGCTGAATGTATCTGCGATTAGTTTCAGATCTAGGATCATGTCCCTGTTGACGGTAAGCATGTTGGGGTGGGGGGTATGTTCATTTTACTAGAGAGTTCTTTTAGGTTCTCCCAGAACTTCCTACTATCTCCACAAGTGCTGGTGGGGGCTTCCTTATAGTAGTCAGCCTTGGCTTTTCGGACTGCTCGGGTTCAGGAATTCCTTGCACAGTGGTATTACTGCTAGTCAGTACTGTTGCCTTTGGCTTGGTCTCTGGTCCAGAGGTGGTTCCTGACTACCAGAGAATTGAAGAGTGAAGATGATATCCATGGGTTATTGACAGCCTTTAACCTTCACTTTCTAAAGGGAGCAAAGGAGTCATGGGCAGAGTTAAACCACATTACAAAATGGCTGAAGACCTCATCAACATTGGAGGTAGAGTCGAGAGGTGACCAGTCTGAGTTTTGGAGGTCCGCATTAAGTTGATTGAGTTGCCCCTTCTTTAAGACATTGTGATTTTGCACTTGGGGGACTTGTTCAACCAGAGGCATGTAATGGGGGAGTGGTCACTGATGGAGTCAGAGAGTACCTCAGTGTCAGTGATCCATTCCGGACAGTTCGTAAATATGAGGTCAATCAGAGTGCTGGTGACAGTTTTGTGGTTAAGTCTGGTTGGGGTGTTGACAACTTGGATCAGATCAGAGGAGGCTGCAGTGGCTTTGAAGCTAGCAGCATTGGGAGTTAGCCAATTAACATTAAAATTGCCTAGTAGCACCACTTCATGGGAGTGGGGAAGGTTGGAGATGTAATTGAGAATAAAGTTCAATCCTAGTGAGCTGTTACACAGGGGTATGTAAATGGCAAGAATTGTGAGGGCTTTGCCAAGTTGTCAGAGCAGTAGTTTGATAGCTAGTACTTGGGTACAGGTATCAATGGAGATCTTAGAGAGGACATGGCTTTGGAGGGCAATTTTTGAAGTAAATTGCACCGCCCCCACCCCTCTTCCCATACCTATCATCCCAGAAAATAGTGTACCCATGGAGTGTGACAGCATAGTCGGGCACTTCAGGTGAGATCCAGGTGTCAACTACAGCTAGCACATTGGTCTTGTGCTGTGTAACCCACACCTGGAGCATATCTATTTTCAGGAGTAGGCTGCGGATATTAATGGATGCCAGTTTTATAGGGCCCTGTTGTGCAGGAGGGTGTTGCATGGGCCCAGGGTTAGGGTGTACATTACCCAAGAGTAGGAGCATCAGAAGTGCATACCAGAAGAGTACATGCTTGAGTAGTTTGAATGTGGGTAGGTGTTTGTTGTATTTAGCCCTAGGAACACTGATTGTGGTGGGAGGCAGGGCAGGTTGGGGAAGGAGGAGTGCGATGTGAGGAGTAGGAGGTGTTATAAGGCGAGTACCTGAGCCAGTTGGAGCAGCAGATGGGGGGTATTCAAAAGCAGTTGTAGAGGCTACAGGGGTGGCCCTCAAGGGTGGGAACAGGTTGTGCTTCTGGGGTGCATCGTTTAGTTGTGGGCAGTGAGGTGGGAGCAGCACTATAATAATGAGGGGGAGTAGATACATAGGTGTTAGGTACTTAGGTAGACCCAAAATTGGGCGCGATTAGGTTAATGAGGGTGTAGGCAGTTATGACTCTGCCACCCAAAGAGGAGCAATTCTTGGCCTGTGGGTCAAAGAGAAAGGATGGGGTGAGGCCTCACACATGGATGGGTTTTCCTGGCTGGCAGAGGCTATAAGTGGGGCAGCTTTTGGCCGAGCTCTTGTGGCCCATAGAAATGGTGCAGTGGTAGGGTGTATGCCTTTGGTGCTGAGGGTCGCAGGTTCAAATCCTGAGGTGTAGGGGGATGACAATAACTGAGGGAAAAGGGGGGGCAAGTGAATAGGTGGTGGGCAGGCAAACTGGAGAAGGGGGTGAGGGGTTAGGAAGTATAAGGGAGAGGTGGCTGGCAGCTGGGCTCAGTAGTTACTCCTAGTAGTCACGTGAAGAAGATATAAGGCGGAAGCACTAAATGAGTACTTCTGCTCACTATTTACTAAAGAGAAGAGGGGGGTGACACCCAAGGTGGGAGAAATGGCAGAAGCAGGGGGGAAGTGGTGACAGATGGGGAAATCATGGAGAGCAGAGTTCGAGAGGGTTTGAAGGCACTGAGGGTGGACAAGGCACCAGGCCCAGATGGGATCCACCCCAGGGTACTGAAGGAGCTGGCAGAGGTCCTACAGGACCTTTGGCAGACCTATTTAATGCCTCACTACATTCGAGTGTGTACCTCAGGACTGGAGGATGGCTCATGGGTGCCCCTCCACAAGAGTGGCCCCAAGGATGAACCGGGAAACTACAGACCAGTGAGCCTCCACATCCATCGTGGGTGTTAATGGAGACTATCCTGAAGGAGAGGCTGAGGCCCCTCCTAGAGGTCAAAGGACTACAGGACAGCAGACAGCATGGTTTACACATGGCAGATCCTGCCAAACCAACCTGGTCGAGTTCTATGACTGGGTAACTAGGCAACTGGACAGGGGCCATGCAGTGGATGTCCTGTACTGGACTTCAGTAAGGCATTAGACTCAGTGCCACATGGAAGGCTGGGAAGGAAGTTAGTAGGCACAGGGCGGGTGCAAAGCTAGTGAGATGGGTAGGAAACTGGCTGCAGGGAAGGCAACAGAGGGTGGTGGTGGGTGGGGGCTCTTACACCCAAGGGCAGTGACAGTGGTGTTCCACAGGGCTCAGTGTTGGGACCAGTGTTGTTTGGGGATATTCATGCAGACATATCATGGGACATCAAGAGCAAGATCAGTCTGTTTGCTGATGATACCAAGGTAGGCACGGTGGTGGATGACCTAGGGGGATGGTAAGGGTTGCAGGATGATCTGGCAAAGCTTGAAACCTGGTCAGACACCTGGCAACTGGGCTTTAATGCCAAAAAGTGCAAGGTGCTGCATTTTGGGATGAAGAACCCAAGGAGGAGTTACCAGCTAGGGGGCAGCTCAGCCCAGACAGAGGAGAGAAGGATCTGGGTGTGCTCATTACAGGGTCAATGAACAACTCGGCACAATGTAGGAAGGCAGCTGCAAGGCCAACAAAATGCTGGGCTGTGTGCAAGGGTATACCCTCGAGGGAGGAGGAGGTGATTCTGCCACTGTATGAGGTCATTAGTTGAACCACACCTGAGTACTGCATGCAGTACTGGCGTCTCGTATCTGAAGAGGGACATTGTTACTGGAGGGTGCAGAGCGAGCAAAGATGATCAAGGGGCTGGGGGGACTTATTCATGAGAGGAGGTTGAAGGAGTTGAACATGTACTCACTGGAGGAGAGGAGACAGGGTGACATGATTGAAATCTTTCTAAATACATGAAGGAATAAACAAGACAGGTACAGAGGGCTGTTCAAAGCTGGGGGAGGCCACCAGGGGCCATGATATGAAGACTGGGCGAGGAAGGTTCAGGAGGAGATGAGAGACACTTTTTACAGGAGGTGATGGCTGGGTGGAATGCGTTACCTGCTGAAGTGGTATGCAGTAGAACAGTGGACTGCTTCAAATGAGGATGGGACAGGACAAGGGGGAGGGTTAATGAAGGGGAAGGGTGGAAGGGAGGGACAGCTGCGCTGCAGAATAAGGGGTGCTAGCTGCACATTCGAGCAGACTTGATAGACCTCTAGGCCTTTATCTGCTGGCAAATTTCGTAAGTTCGTATGTTCGTATATAAGGACGGCTGGAAGTGGGAGGGAGAGTTAGGTGGGGTAGCTTGAAAGGGAAGAGAATGCACTGGGTGAAAATTGAGAGGTGGCTCACAACTGGCCCCTAGTGGTAAGAAACTAAAACCTGCAGATGGGAAACTAGGAACTTGGTTGTTACATAGACAGAAAGTAACATGACCTATAGCTTCCTATAAAACTAAAGCCAGCCTTAGGTGGGAGTTGTGGCTGGGATGGGCAGAGCAGTTGACGCAAAGCGTTGATGGGCCAACACCCCTTCACAAATGCTCCTGTTCTGTGCTGCCTCTGTTTGGCTGTACCTGTATTCAGCTGCTGCAGGCTGGCTGTGTGGGATCCTGATGCTCAGTGGAGCCCAAGAATGGAGTGTGGGGGATCCTTGCAGCCTGTGGATTAAAGGGAGAGCAGAGAACAAAGGATTTTAAGGGTGGGAACTGCAGGACAAAAGAAACTGCTGCTCAGGCTCGCCTACTCAAGCAGGAAGGGAGGTAAAATGGTGTCTGTGAATTTGGATCAGGCTACTAAAATACACCATGGCCCAGATATTCAGACAGCACCAAGCAGTGGTGCAAGCCTGGGCACAGCACAACTGTGATGCGCTGGGGCTAGGTCCAGGTCCAGATAATATTCAACGAGGGTGTGCCATGGCGCAGCACTGTTGAATATGGCAGGGTCAGCGCACATACTACGCATGGCACAGTGGCACTGCTCCGGCGCAAGCCATGGATAGGGAGCATGGGGATGTGCCACCGCAAGTGCTGTTGCGCTAGGTGCATCACCCATGATATTCAGCAGGGGGCATGCAAATGAGGCCATAATATATGCAAGGCACAAATAGGGCCATTTGTATGTTATTATGGCCCCATTTGCATGCCTTGCACAGGGCAGCCGGTGACTTGCACCTGGCGCCCTGCACACCATGACATTTGCAGTGGGGATCATGGGGAATCCCCCGCCCAGTAGCCGCTATCACATGGTATACAGTATGTTTACAAAGAAATCCTTGGTACTTCAGTGGTCCCCCCAAGTCCCTGATTCCCTGATAACTATTATACATCACCATCCCTGGTGGTCTAGTGGTTCCCCCTCCCACCCAAGTCCCCGATTCCCCAATATATGTTATTATGACCATCCCTGGTGGTCTAGTGGACCCTCCCTGCCCATTGCTGTGATTGCGGTAAATGTAAACTACAACATTCCCTGGTAATCTAGTGGACCCCCCTCCTTCCCGAGTCCCCAATCATGGTAAATCACCCACATGTACTTCCCTGGTGATCCAGTTGTACCTCCCACTTCTCCCACCCACACAGTACCCCTTGCCCACCCCACTCCCCCCATCATTGGCAGGTGGCTGCATACTGCACGTATACTGCCCAGCCGCCCGCCAAATGACAGGTACAGTATGAGCTGTAAGCCCATTGGTCCCCTGTGTGGACCAATGGTCTTGCAGGGCATACTCTCCTAGAAAGTCCCAAATACGTGAATGAATCATTCACATACTTGGGACTGTCTAGTACAGTATGCCCCGTGTGATCATGGCTATGGGCAGGGGGGTCCAAGTTCAGTGTGTGCTTGTGGATGGTGCTCTGGGTGAGCAGGTGGCCACCCAAGGCTGAGCTGCTGTGTTGTGCCCTGCAATACTGCAGCCTGCCTTTGGGTGGCAGGGAGTTGTGCCACAAGGGCTTGACTTTGAGCCCCCCTATGCGATGCAATGCAGGGTTGCACTGGCATATGCGCTGCACATCCTGGGCTGAATATTAGGATGTGCCACATATGCATGGGCACGACCCCTGCATCTGCGCTGCATGTCATTGCATTGCACCCTGGCACATCAGGGGTTGCGCTGCGCTGGGCAGCCTTTTCAATATCCCGCCAAGGCACAATGCGGGCTTGCGCTGGTGCAACTCTGTTGCACCAGGAGCAACCCCTTTGAATATCAGAGCCCATATGTACAACCCCCTATAATCAGCAGTATGAAGTGCAGTAACATAGTAAAATAAAGTCCAAAATCCCATAGTATACAGCAGCATAATCAAAGCAGTATAAGCACTTGGAAATTACCCCGCTCACTCAGGCAAATTAAGCAATTCTTAAAGTAACATTCCCAGTTATACAGATATGGCCATGTGGACAATTAAAGTACCTGCCCCCAAACAGTTATGAAGCCCAAACTTCAGTATGCCACAGAAAACTATCTAAACTCTTTGCCAATCATAAATGGCAGAGTGGGGCTTTGTAAACAGTCCTTTTCTACCCCTTCACAAATGTACCCATGCTGTACTGGCTCCATTTGGCTGTACCTGTATTCAGCTGCTGCAGGCTGGCTGTGTGGGCTCCCGATGCTTGGTGGAGCCCAAGTGTGGGGGATCCTTGCATCCTGTAGATTCAAGGAAGAGGAGAGAACAAATGATTGTAAGGGCGGGAACTGCAGGCAAAAGAAACTGCTGCTCAGGCTCGCCTACTCCAGCAGGAAGGAGGTAAGATGGCATTTGTAAATTCGGATCAGGCTACCAAGATACACCATTTGTACAACCCATTTTAATCAGCAGTATCAAGTAAGTAACATAGTAAAATAAAGTCCAAAATCCCACAGTATACAGCAGCATCATCAGAACAGCAAAAACACTCAGAAATTAACCCACTCACTCAGGCAAATTACATGGTTCTTTAACTAACATTCCCAGTTATACAGATATTGCCATGCTGACAATTAAAGTACCTGCCCCAAACAGCTATGAAGCCCAAACTTCAGTATGCCACAGAAAACTATCTAAACTCTTTGCCGATCATAAATGGCAAAGTGGGACTGTGTAAACAGTCCTTTTCTACCCCTTCACAAACGCTCCCGTTCTGTGCTGGCTCTGTTTGGCTGTACCTGTATTAAGCTGCTTCAGGCTGGCTGTGTGGGTTCCCGATGCTCAGTAGAGCCTGAGAATGAAGTGTAGGGGATTCTTGCAGCCTGTATTCAGCTGTTGCAGACTGGCTGTGTGGGCTCCTGATGTCCAGCGGAGGCCAAGAATGGAGTCTGATAACAGGACTGTAACCCATCAAAGAACTTTATACTGATTTGGTCAGCTAAAAGGATGTCATTTGCTATGTAGATATATTTACATTCCCAGGTAGGACGAAGTGTACTTTGCCTGCTACTTAAAACATAGAATTCCCACATTAAGGGAGACATTCCAGAGGGCACAGATCAGAGTGAATCCATTAACTGAGCTTGTTCCAGGTCATGACAGAGTTCCATGTCGTAGGGTGTTGTTGAACCACACACACCTCAGACAGGGTGCAGAGAGAAAGATTGCTGATGACCCCCCATTTCTTCTGCCTGCTTTTGAACTATTGTGGGAAAGGTAACCTAACTATGAACAACTGGATGGTCTACACACCTCAGAATGCCTAATGATAGCCCTGGAAGCATGGCAATCCCCATCTTATGTTGCACCAATTCAAGCAGAGAATATTTCTTCTGCCGTGTGGGGGTTTTCCTTCCTACAAGAAGTTACTATTAATGGCATCCTTTTTTGTGAACCAGTGTGGTGGGATAGCAAAAGGGAGATGAGACACGATATAGAAGAGTGTTGGGGCACTGACTATTTTTAGGGCTTCCACCTTTCCTGCTAGAGAGAGTTGTAGCTGTTTCCAGTCCTCACACGCAATCTGAAGTTCTGATAATAGGGGTGTCAGATTCAACTCACATATCTGGGACAGGGTGAGAGTCACCTTGATGTGTAAGTATATTATGATGCCCACTTAAGTCCCTGTAACACTAACACTGAGTTTTTCAAAGCTGATATAGTGGCATTACTGCAGGCTTGGACTGGTTTACCTATAGCCTAGTACAAATGAGAATGTGTGATGAAGCTACATGACAAGGGAGACTGAGGTGGGTGTATGTCCTGACAGAACTAGCAGGTCACTGGCATACAGCACTGCCCTATATTACTGGGAACCAATAAATATCCATCCAAAGCCTCATGTTGATCTGTAGCCAGAGCTAGTAACTCTATGTCCAACACAAAAAGGAGAGGGGAGAGGGGACAGCTTTGCTTGTTGTCCTTGCCAAACTTAAAAGGAGAAGAGAACACTGAGCTGGTCAGTTGAAGGGAGGGTGTTAACAACGAAACACCCCAACAAGGATTCCAGGGCCAAACCACATAAAATGCAGCACAAGATAGAGGTAACTTCCCCTTCACTGAGCCAAAGTCCTTTTCAAATTCTATGGTCACCACTGTAGCTGGAGGGGATGTTAATTTGACTTTGCAAAGAAGTTTGGTAAGGGATCTCAGATGATCCGAGGTAAATCTGCAGTGAACAAATCCCACCAGTGAGGAGTGGAACAGTGCTGGAAGAAGAATTTCTAAATCCATTGCAGCAGCTTTGGCAAGAATCTCAGTGTCTGCAAAAAATAAGGATGCCAGTCTATAGAGGTCAGGCTGCATAGGGGCTTTGCCTTTTTTAGGAGGAGGAGTGTGATGGCCTCCTTCCACATGGTGGAAGAGAGAGTGTGAACCCTCTTGATTCAGCAAACACTCTCCGCAGATCAGGAAAAAATCAAAAGGAATTTTATGTGGATGGGTGCTGTGTGCGAGTTTCAGTTGCAGCCATAGACATTTTTAGTTATTTCCAGACATTTGGGGATATATCTAAAGAGATTCTCTCTGGTTGCCCACAGTATAACTACAGGCAAGAAGGGAAATGTTCTTGACACACCATAGAAATTTCAGAATTTATCTGACAATGTCTTTGGCTGCAATTGTAGTTTTAGATGGTGTTAACTTCTGCAAATATTCAGGGTGCTTCCAGCTGCAGGTATTGCTCCTGTGAGACTTTGGAAAGGTGAAGATTTGACAGGAAGGAGTTTATCTGTGGGTTCTGAGGAGGCACCAGGGAGTCACATGGGGAGGCATAGAAAGCCCTCATAACCTGAGTTATGCCCTCCCTCTTAATGTACAATGTCAACTGGGAATATTGAAGCCATATACAGCTAAAGTTGCTGCTCTCTGAGGTAACTGGAGAGCATCTTCCTTCCTTTCTACCTCCCCATGTACTTATAGTGCAGTATGTGAAGAGCCAGATCAGCTTTTCTGGGTAAGAGGGAATTAATGTGAAGTCTTATCTTAATCACCTCATGGAGTGCAGTCTCGGTGGATGGAAGAGGATGTTTACTGTAGATATACTGTCAATAGGGCGCTGAACATAGGGCATCGAAATGTGGGCATCGCGATTAGGTTGAAACTGATATGAGTGACCGAGATTTCGGAGCGTGTTGCTTCATGTGTGTCTTGAGGTGTTTCGATCTGAGTGGTAGAGGATATTATATATAAGTAAGGGAGAGTGCAGGAAAATCAATGGGCACTGCTTGGGTGGGCTATGCGGTGTTACTGTATGGCAGCACAATTTGGTGTCGCTCTTGTTCCTGGTGACATTTTCCCTGCACTCTCATTTCCTGTGCCCTAGGAAATTTGCCCTAAAGTGGGTAACCACTTATGATATTACTTGGCTATATGCCAATATTTCACTATAATTTGGAAACCCATGTCCTATATTATCTTGGACAGGGATCAAGTTTTTTGTTTAGGAAGCTGGCCATTAGTTCTAGATAATGTTGCTCTCACGGAAAAATGTAGGAGGTTTTTTATGATTATCACCTGCCTGTATTTTGAATGAGTGACTAATGTAAATTGAATATGTACATTTATGTATTCATTGTTTAATGTTTATTGTTTGTTTTGTACTGTATTGAATGATTGTGTGACAACCTCTAGGACCTCATTGTAAATGAGCAATAGCGCATCCAAGATTATCCTAATTCATATATTTTGTATGAATAAATATTTTTACTTACTTACTTACTGTATTTAAATTATGTTTCCTTGGAGACACTGGCAACATAAAACAAGGTTATACAGGATACCTGCAAGAAAGGATGGTAAACTTTTAACCAATGTAAATAGACTGGAGAAATAAGGATTGAAACAGAATACGCATTTTATTTTAGCTTATGAAATACTATATACTTAGGCATATATAAATGAACTAAATATTAGATCCTTTTTAAAAACATTAATGCAGTTCTGTAATGCTAATACTTCAAGGTCAGTGAGCCTTGCCTCATAGGGAAAATATCTGCATTAACAACTGTAAATCTATAATTGGCAAACATAACGTGTTGTACTATGTCCTTGTAAGTACTCTTTGTATTCGTTGAAGAGTCAAAGTAGAACTTAGATTATGTACTACTTCAAGATATACAGTGGTATAAAACATTTAATTTCCCTTTCTCATGAACCAAACAATTGCTGGTGCACTTTTATTGCAACACTGCCAATTCATTGAGTTGTCTTTGCAAGCCACCATGGTAGCACTAAATAATAAAGCATGGCAAGGCAATTTTAATTTATATGGTGCCCATTCCATATGGCCCAAAGCACCTCACAGGAAGAATAAAACAATAAAATAAATATAACAAATAAAAAAACCAAGAACTATTTGAAAGCTGGAAATAGTGTTTTCCAGAGTCCCTTGAAGGCATCCATTGTATGGACTGAGCAAATACAAGGCAAAAGGAAATTCCATAGGACAAGAGTAGCAAGACCAAAAACTCTTTGACCCGAGTACTTTAGTAGTGATTGAGAAACTACTAAAAGGCCCACATCAATGACGTGGAAAGGGTGCACAGCAGTCTTAGGACATAAGAGCTCTTTCAGGTAATGTTACATACCCAACTGTCCACACCCCATCCAGCACCTCTCTCTCAGCCAGCTGCCATAGACCTTCAGCAGTGTTCACCCTGCACTGTGCCCTTGTGCTTACATTTAATCCTGTGCTAAGGTAGCTCACCTCAGACACCTTGACCCTCTGAGCTCAGTCACCAGTCCCCTTAGATCAAGCCTAGGCTGACTTCTCAAATCCCATTTGAAGTGTGGGTTCTGACTTATCAAACTTCATCCCTCTCCTTTGTCTGTATCAGAAGGAATATGTTTTTCAAATTACTTAAAACATGCATCTTTGGAATGACAGGTACCCCAGAAATTCACAAACTATACCCTTTTTATTAAATGCACAGTCTGTATATTATGATTAATAAGAACTATTTTATTTAAACATTATATATACACATTGGCCACAACAGAATAAAAGTTCCTTCAAAAGAAAGCTTTGAAAATAAAATGAGTTAAAAGATAGAAGCACAGAATTTGGGGGTGTGGCCAACTAGCAACCAAGATGGCGACCTGATCTTATAGCTCCATATGCCTAAGAGCCCAGAACCTGACTAAACACAGCCTTTTGTGAATCCCGACAGGAAACATTTAGCCTAACAATGATCGGAAGCCATCCACTAACTGCAGGCTGAACACGGGGAGAATCTGAAGAAGGATTAACCTAATAAAAGTCAGTCCAACCTGAAGCCACCAGCACAGCAAGGCCACATGGCGCACTCAGCCTCGGGAGGGGAAGAACCCTCAGTCAGAGACGTGTTCTCCTCTATCATGACCAGTGTCGATGCTCTAACCTTAGCGGTGAACACCACCACAGTATCAATGCAACAACTAGACACAAGAGTGGATCAGGTGGAACAAAAAATGACAGCCCACGATGATATACTGCAAAGGCACTGTGCCACTATGCGAGATCAGGCAGCCCAAATCCGTCTTTTGCAAGACAAACTTGAGGACATGGAAAATAGGAGCCACCGTAACAACCTGCAGCTCCTTGGCTTCCCAGATGGCTGTGAAGGTGGGAAAGCGTGATCTTTTTTGCAGCAAACGCTTCCAGAGATTCTCCAACTTCCTAGGGGCACAAAAGTCATGATTGAACGGGAGCATCGCTCACTGCAGCCCAGACCTATGCAGGGTGACAGACCTAGATCGTTTATAGCACGCATCCTAAACTACGCCAAAAAAGAAGTTATTCAAGCTAGAGCCAGGGAACTGGGGCAACTCTGTTGGAGGGATCATACGATCATGATTTTCCATGATTATTCTAAGGAGTTAGCCGATAAACGTAAAGCCTTCACTGAAGTTCGTTGCAAGCTGCATGCCCTACAAGTCCATTTTAACCTGCGCTACTCTGCCAACCTACAGATCTTGGTCAATGGCACTACACATCAGTTTGCCTCCCCCAGATGCTGCCATGGCCTTTATTACACATACGTGGCCAGCAGGTCTGGGCTACTCTTCTCACAACCCAAATGAAGGCAGACCCACCAATCTCCAGCAAAAGAGGACCTTCCAGAAGCCACAGAGGTGACACTCCCCACAACCCTCCACATGGGTTTGGAACCCCGCAACTCTAAAATTAGGAAGAGGCCACCAAAATCGCCTCACTTCAAGTGCGATCACCAACAGGATAGAAAACACTCCTCAGACCAGCAGGATCAGAATCTCATCATAGCCAATACAGCCGAACTAGAATATGTCAGCCCATATTTCACGCAAAACCACTTTTCCCTACTGTGAGACCTACCAGACACTAATCACTGGGAGAAGATGGATATCAGCTATGTAGCCCCTGAAAGAAGCAGCCCCGAGGATGAACATACTTCATGGACCTATACTACGGACACTGCTCTGCCCTTACAGGACTTAGAAATACGATCCCTGGCTCCCAGCTCTCCATCAGGCCACAGCACAGAAAATAGCCCTGCTGAACTACAGCAATCACGCCCAGGATGTACACCCAGACCAGCCAACTTTTTCATACTGGTTGATAATCAGATAAGTACCGAGGGGCAGCTGTCTCAGGGAATTAAAGAATAGAAGGAAGGGGGATAACAGGAGTTAATCGGGGTTCATACCGCCTGGAGTTCAGAGCTCAAGTTCACCCAGCAAACCACCAATGCTGAGCTTCTCTTTGGCATAATGAAATCCCCTTTATTATTACAAATAAACTAGGCTGACTCAGAACAGGCCTTACTTATCGTCCTAGGTGCCACACTCGGAGGTATATAAAAATTGGGTTGTACTGTAATGTTAGGTTGGCAGTTGCCTAATGCTAATTATATAGCAAAGTTTAAAAGTTGTGTTGTTAGAATGTTCGGATATGAGTGAAAATGTGCTACTCGGTCGTATCTCTGCCTGGTTTCACCAGGCCATTTAGAACTCCCCCCCCTTTTCTTTTTTCATCAGCCTATTGAGTTTCAGTGAGGGGAAAGATCTGTGCAGGTATTAAGCATAATGGGTGCGACAGCACACATACTGCACCCTCAGCAGTCCCCACCCCTGCATGCAGGCTTTTCAGTCCTTATGAGTACAGGGCGTATCACAGAAAAATGCCCTGCTGAAATGAAACACTCACACCCAGGATGAGCGCTAAGAGTGGCCAAACTCTATATTTTGTCTGATAGTCACACAGATACTGACTGGTGGGGGCTCCGGGGAGTTATAGGAGAGAACGGCGGGAGACATCTGAGACATTGCAGCACTGTGTCTCGGGCTTAGACTCATTTTACAATACACCTCTAATGAGCCCCTCTCCTCTGTAATGAAACCCTCCACTATAAAAAAGCTGAGCCGGGCAGACCTAGACCAGGTTTTATTCCCAATTCCAGACACCTCCACTTGGAGGTATATACCACAGGCAATGTACTGTAATGTTAGCTACAAGATGTTTAGTTTATGTCATTGTTAAAGGTTGTCTGCCTAATATCTTTGGCTTAGAAGACAATACTGTTACTCAGGCTATCTCAGACCGTTTACATTAGATTCTTTTTTAGAACTCCTCCCCCCTTCCCACCCTACTAAGATGCAAGGATGGGAGGGATTTGCAGGGGTACTAGGCGTATCTGAATAAGACAACTCACAACCTGTATTTCCTCATCACCAACAGAACCCCGGTAGGCAGACCATTAAACCCCCAGGAATGTGGATCCAGTACTTTCAGCATGTTGCCAGGGCTCTCCACCAGCCAGTAAATGAGATACAGAATCAGAGATCACCAGGGACACTGGTTTACCGGGACTGAGAAAGGGCATATTCCATTTTGCACATTAAAAAAAACGGTATTGTCACCACTGTCTGCTAAGCCAAAATCCGGTTTTACAGGTGTTTGGTTTTGTGTACTTTATTTAACAATTTTTAACTCTGCTAACATGCATTTTAGCAATTTTGACCTCCACTATTACACATCCTTCCATCCTTGTACCAATTTAAAGTTATTTTAGGTACAAGATGTGATGTAGCAACAACACTACAGCCCCCTGTCCCTAAGGTGTGATGGAAGCAGAGCACGCCCCCATCCCTCTGGTGTGACAGAAGCAGCAGCACTATGGCACCCATCCCTTAGGTGTGATGGCAGCAGTACTATGGTCATCATTCCTCATGTGAGATGGCAGTATCAGCACTATGGCCCCATCCCTCAGGTGGAACAGCAGCAGGCCTACATTCCCTATCCACCAGTGGTGATGGCAGAAGCACTACAGCCCCACCCCTTCTGTGTGATGGCAGTAGCAACAATGCAGTACACATCCCTCTGGGTTGATGGCAGTAGTGACAGCACTATGATCCCTTTCAACACTCACACTCCACATGCACAAGTTACAAATGACTTGGCCTTTTGCTTGTTAGAACTCAGATGTGAATTAATCTGAACCATCACTGCTAAGGTGGACTACCTTTGTTTTTCCTATCTATAATTTAACTGCCTGAATTGTATATTTGCCTGTGACACTGCTGACCAGGGTAGGGAACAGACTTGGGTGTGGAGGGCCAGCTGGTGGGTGAAGGCTTGAGTGTCCAACAACCACTCCCCTTCTCCTGAGAGGGAGGGTGGGTTCATGGCTCAGGATTTGCTGGTCCATGGTGGAGGCCAGAAGCACAACAACACGTCAGTCCTCACTGCAGGAGGAGTGTGATGGATGTAGGCTTGTGCATTGACATCATGTAGCCAGTCACGCTCCCAAGAAAATGGGAAAACACCCACCGGCCAACCGAAGGATGGCTGCTGGTCCCGCCATACACCAGACCCCAGACATGTGTCTGTTCTGACCCTGACATGCCAAGGATACACAGAATGCTTTTTGGGGCAACTCTCCTCCCCTGGTAGCCTCCCACAGGGGTAGGGACCCTCTCAATGAAGGGTTACTTTGGGTTACCTGGTAGCACAGCAGTTAGGGTCAGTGGATAGTGGTTGGGACTCAGCAGTGGTGGTAGGGGCCTGGAAGGCCTGAAGGAGTGGCTGGCCAGGGGTAGGAGAAGCAAAAAACTGCTTGAATTTGCTTCTTTGAAATAAAGTGTTTTCACCTAAAAATCCACAAGTGATTAGAGGAGGACCTTCAAATGGTTCATGCATCTCTCAGGCATGTGGATGCTTTTTTTTCACTTGGTGTCCATGAAAGGTGTCTCCCAGTTTTCATGTCTTTGTTCAGATGTGAATTAAGCACTACTCTGCCCACCAGCATCATACAGCCCTGGGGTCTTACCTTGTTAAGTACTCTTAAATACTTAACATTTGCTTTTGTTGAAGCAGTCTATCAGAAAAATGTTGTTGTCACAGAGACAGAACCAGAAGGTAGGAGAAAAGGTGCAAATGACCCAATTCACCTAAATGGGTGCTAACTGTGAAGTCTTTTCATAAGTAGTAAGGCAGTTTCTTCTTAAAGAACATACTTTCATTCAGACTAGTTTTCATTCAAACAACTGAGGATTTGGATGGCCCTACTGATTATAAGCTTGGATAAGTTAGTCGGTAACAGTGATCCTGCATTTATCAATCTACAGCTTAGATGCTTATATGCAAAGAATACAATACAAACCTGACTAAAGTCTAAAACAAGCTTATAAAACATATCTGAATATTTACCTTTACCTATACAAAATCATTGCAGCCCAAGTATAACTCAAGTAAATTACATGGTACTCTGACTACTATTCTATGATGTAGTAAACATATATTGGTATTTTTTTTTATATTCTTTGTAAAGCAGGTAAGGCCCACTAGGCAGAGCTGTCTGTTTTAAGGAGTGACCTAGAAGCACTTGGGAGGTTAGTGACTTGCTTGGATGCAAGTGGAGGTTATGGGACTCAAACCCAAGTCTGCTGAGGTACCCAGTTCAATCACCATTTGTTACTCTAACCACTAGGCATGGGTGGTTAAACTGAATAGCTGATTACAACAAAGCAGTTCAGGGATTTTCTTACTGTTTCTATATGCAGCAAAGCAGAAAGAATGCAAAAACAGCAGCATTCATTTAAGATGCCGAATCTAGGTGGCCCGCTAGCACTGCAGTGGCACTATTGCTTGCAATGCCAGTGACCCAGGGTTAGAAGCAAACTCTGGTTGCTGGAGGTCTGGCCGGGAGTAGGATTGAGCACCTGGGGACTGCTCTCCTCCTCCTCCTGGGAGGGTGGGCTGCAGGTCCTGCTTCTTTACCACCACTGGTGTGACCATGGGTGGTGGTGCAATGGTGCTGCAGAGTGATCTGGAGGAGGACACCAGCCAGGATCTGGAGCAGTGACATGTCCCCATGTGAACTACCTTCTTGGATCTTTAGTG
Source organism: Neoceratodus forsteri (assembly GCA_016271365.2). Lineage (NCBI taxonomy): Eukaryota > Metazoa > Chordata > Ceratodontiformes > Ceratodontidae > Neoceratodus > Neoceratodus forsteri. The sequence goes on along the minus strand of CM028129.1, from coordinate 952,277,242 downwards.
CCTGTGCCCTCAGGGACAGAGACCAGAAAACCAGGAACAATCACCCCGTGACGGCCACTGGCAAAAGGGACCCAGGTGCCCCAGACTTCATAATCAGTCTCCATGAGGGACCACTGAGCTGCCTGACACACACTAAGGAATGTGGAGGGTGACCTATGGTCCACCCTTTCCACCTGGGGGTACAACCCAGGCAGGATAGGAGCAGGTCCACAGGAGTTCCTGAGCATTACCTGGGGGTGAAGCTAGGGGATACCGATGCTGTGAGAAGGGAACACAGAAAGAGAAAAAAATGTAAAAAGATACTGAAATCTTAGAGATTCTGTGCAGTGACATGCAATTTCCGTGAAGCACCGGTACAAGAATGCAAAATCCGCAAACCAAGCAGGATTCCGTGATTGTTACCGGTGTTACCGGTAAAAATGGAAAACCAGGGTCCCTGGAGATCACCCACTGTGATCTCTCTAACTCCCTGTATGGGGGGTTCATAGGCTGGAATATATCTGTTTATCCTAGAAAGGCTCTGGGAAATGGCCTACAAAACTGTTTCCACTTGTATATACTGAAAATATTGTACCAGATAAATTCAGTACATGCTTCATAGTGCAGGGGAGTTTCCCTTACTGGTGCTTTGCTCTCCCCATGTCCCACAGAGCGATCGGGCATACCATTGACTGGGGCCCCAGCCGGTTAAGTCCCATCGTACTCTTTACTGTTGTTTTGTTTGATAAGTTAAGTACTGTAGCTTAGATTGGTAGGTATAGTACGTAGATACAAGGCTCATATACAATAACTGTATACTGTTACTTTTTAATCCAGTCTCTTAGGTGTAGTGTAGTATAGTAATACCTAACTCACTCAGTGTATACTTCTGTCTCTTATTGGAATAAAAGAGGAGCGGAACCCCTGTACCCCTCACTGGTCTTTTCCTAGTCCCCCAAGTAACCACTAGACCAAAATGACAGATATTGTGTTTCACACCTGGAATGTCAGAGGACTGAACTCCCTAGTGAAATGCGAGAAAGTCCTGGCCCATTTGAAGCATTTACATTCTAAAGTGGCCTTTCTACAAGAGACCAAATTGACAGGAGATGACCATACTCGTATGACTAAGGAATGGGTGGGCCAGCAGGTTCATTCTAATGCCCTGACCAGGAATCATGGTGTCTTTATTCTCTTACATAAGTCTCTCACCTGGACACTAGTACAGACACTTTCAGATCAGGATGGCAGATGGGTGATAGCTACATACAACACGCTCACGGGTCCACTTACATTATGAAATCTCTATGCCCCCAATGAGGATATCCTCAGTTCTTTCATAATCTTGCGGAGGTGATTCTGGAGTTTAACCCCCCCAGATTTCCCCCTGCTCTAGGTGGGGACTTCAATCTGACACTGGTACCTCCCCTAGACAGGAACAATAGAGGTAAAGAGGCACACATAAGAAACGGGAAGGCCCTTCACCAAATTACTTCAGATCAGGGGCTTACAGATTTATGGAGACTTTTCCACCCCAGAATGAGGGATTACACCTTCCATTCAGAAGTCAATGCCTCATACAGTAGGCTGGATTTCTGGCTGGGCTCATCCACCTTAACATCTAAAACCCTCAATGTCACAATTCTTCCCTGAAGTATCTCTGACCATGCCCCGGTTCAACTCCTTATGCAGTGGGACTCTGTAGCTCCCCCACCCAGACAATGGAGATTAGACCATCTTCTAATGAGAGACTTGGATTTTATCCCATGGGCTAGGAAAGAAGCCTCCCTTTTTCTAGCTGAAAATTCCATAACAGACACCTCAGCTGGCACCACATGGGAAGCTTTTAAGGCCACGATGAGGGTTAATATCATGGGGTTGACAGCGGCTAAACACAGAGAAAGAGAACACCAGTTGGCTACCCTGGAACAGAAATTAGCTGCAGCTGAAGACATCTTTAAGTACATGCCTTCCCCCACCATTCACTCCCCTACAGGCAGAACCATCCTAGGTCTCCATTTTGAAATTAATCAACTTCTTAATAGAAAGGCTGAAGTAACCATCCTTCACCTAAGACATACCTTCTGGGAAGGAGGTGACAAAGGGGGCAAAATACTTGCATACCAGCTTCATAAACAGCAAGCCAGTAAATATATCCCGGGGCTGAAGAACAAGCAAGGGGTATTGGGTATGTCCCCAGAGGACATTAATAACATCATGTCTTTTTTCTATAGATCTCTTTATTCCTCCACACATACAGAACCAAACAGAGAGACCCAACCATTTTTGGATACTTTACACCTGCCTAGATTGCAGATGCAGCAAGTACAGCTCCTGGACCTCTCCATTTCCAGAGAAGAAGTATCTGCAGCCATTCAAGGCCTGAAAAAGGGGAAATCTCTTGGTAGCGATGGCTACACGATAGATTTTTACCAGGTACTAGTCCCGATTATTTCACCTCTCCTAACCCAAGCATTCCAGGAGCTAGAACTTAAGGGCACCCTTCTTCCCTCCATGCGTGAGGTTACTATTGTAGTCATCCCCAAAAAGGGCAAGGATTCTACTAACCCCAGAAGCTATTGCCCGATTTCTCTCATTAATTTGGACAGTAAATTATACGCCAAAATCCAAGCAACTAGACTACTCCCCCTACTCCCCGGACTTATACACCCTTCACAGGTGGGCTTTATACCTGGTCATCACAGCTCAGACCACTTGAGAACCCTCATGAATCTGATGCCCTTCTCCAAGCCACTCTCTACACACCAGCTACTGCCATTGCAGTGGACTTCGAAAAGGCATTCGACTCAGTAGAATAGGACTATCTCTATACGGTCCTTAATCATTTTGGGATGGGCGATAAATTTCTCTCTAGGATACAAGCCGTAGATGCTGACCCCTCGGCCAAAGTTAACACAAACTCTACACTCCCCCCCCCCATTTCCACTGGAAAGAGGCACGAGGCAAAGGTTGCCCCCTCTCTCCCCTCCTATTCCTTCTGGCAGTTGAACCCTTGGCCTCGGCAATACGAAACCACCCTGATATAAGTGGCCTGACAGTGGGAAGTATAAGCTACACAACCCTTATGTACACTGATGAACTTCTTCTTCTTCTGGCAGATGCCCACCACATCATCCCTCCCCTGCACAGTCTTCTAGATGCCTGTTCTAGATACTCAGGCCTATGACTGAATCAGAATAAGACTGAAGTACTCCCCCCTCAACACCCAGTGCACACAACAGATGGTTGATGCACTGACCTCCTCTGGCCTCCTAATGGACTCACTTATTTTGGAATTGTTTTGACTCCATCTTTGGATACAATATGGCAGGCTAGCATACAACCCCTTCTCTCCTCCATCAAGACAGAATTTGACAGATGGAAACTCCTCAAACTTACCCTAGCAGGGAAAATTGCAGCAGTAAAAATGATATCAGCCCCTAAACTCTTTTACCTCCTTATGCACTTGCCTGTTCCTCTCCCTAAGCAATGGCACAGGTCCATTGATAAGTTAGTTGGGGACTTCCTCTGGGAAGGTTCTAAACCCAGATATAGCCATTCCAAACTTAGGTCTCACTGGGAGCAAGGAGATTGGAATCTTCCATGGCTAGAGGGATACTGCTGGGCTTTTCTGCTAGCCCAAACGGTTAAGTGGATGTGCCCCCCTCCCTTTCCCCCACAATGGATACAACTCAAACAGGACATTACGGGAATTATTCACCCTTCTCACTTTTTGTAACAGATGTCAGTTCCAAAGTTAGATCATTCCGTAGGACTAATACAGGTCATATTTCACCTACGGTGGCAATATCCCGATCCAACTGGTTTAGTACCCATCTGAAGATGAAAAGGGATCCTCTTCCGCTCCCCCATGTTCATCTGTGTCAAAATCCCTCTATTACTATAGGAGAAACTGTAGTACTATGGAAACAATGGGTGTATATCCAAAATGGGTGATATAATGGCCCCAAAGTTCTTCATATATTCCAATCCCTCTGGCAGATACGGAGAATCCCACAATCGGATTTCTGGAGATACCTCCAACTTAGAGATGCAACTCAGCACTTTTTATCCCCTATCTTGACCCATGGTAAGCCCTTTGACCTTAACACCTGGATACAATACCCTCATGGTCTTGCAGGCTGTATATATGCCAAACTTATGGATACTCTTCTCTCTCAATCTGAGGAGGCAAGATGTAAATGGGAGAAGATGCTGCAACTCTACATCTCACCTGAAGCTTGGGACCAGGACTGGAAAACACACGTAACTGGTTTAAAGATGCCAGATCCAGACTAATTCAAAATAAAATTGCCCACTCTTGGCATAGAACCCCTGCTATCCTTCACAAAGCCAAATTACTGGAGTCTGACAGCTGTTGGAGATGCCAGAAACCGGGGCGGGATCTGTTACACACACTATGGTCCTGTCGGAAGATTCAACCCCTATGACAAGAAATACAGATTCTAGTCTCTAAGGTGACACAACATCAGATCCCCCTTAGTCTTCTTTTCTATCTCCTGGGAATATGTAGTGGCCTGCCTAAGTTGTCCCCACAGGTGTACAGGTGGCTTGCTTTGCTGACCCTGCAAACTAAGAGAGCCATTCTCTGTAAATGGAGATCCTCCCTGGCCCCCACAACACCAGAGATACTGGCGTCCCTTTCGACCTTGGCCAAACTAGACAGAATTTCTCACCTTCAGACATTTCAAATCCCTACATTCAGACTTATTTTAACCATGTCCAGCCTCAGACAGGAGTAGGATGAACACTTCCACATAACTTGCTGGATACAATGAAGTTTGAACGTGGCTAGTTAGCAGGTGGTCCAGTGTTTCAAAAGGCAGTTCATGCCTATCCACCGCTAAGGTTCTGGTTTAGTATAAGATTACCCTTTTTCTCTCAGGTATATCTGGCTGTACACCTAATATTCTATTTACAACATAAAAGTATTTAGGTTAAGAACTTAAACTTTGGTATATATTTGTTTCTGTCCTAGGTTAAGTCCAAATTTTGCAGAGTATATACACACTCCTGACCAACTCTTCTCCCGATGTCAGGAAAAGGGATTTGATTGGCTTGCCTAGACACAAGGGAGTACATCTGGTGTGCTTATGTCTGGCAAAGACAGTTGACTGGGATGGAGCTCTTGCCCTGGTGAATACAACAGCTTGATATTTACTTCCACACATATTGAGAGCAATGCGGTACACCCCTCTCTGTCATTATCCCCACCTCCATAACATCCAACTTTTCTTATTTGTACTTGCTCCAAGGGTAATAAGGACTAGATAATAGCCTACTTCTATAACCTTTCATCTGACATTCCTGATTGTATGTATTAACAGACTTACCTGTACACCTCTATGAGAATAGTTTGCTTCCTGTTCTTACCCTCCCTTTTCTCTTCTAGTCTCCAACTCCTCTTCCTGCTCTCTTTTCCCTCTCTCCCTTCCTTCCCATATTTTTCCCACTCTTTTCCCCTACTTCTCCTACTATTCCCCTCCTTATTTCTTGTTGGAATTAAGCACCTTTATACTGCCTGTTGATTGGTTAAATATATGGTACAGACTTTATGGATGTATACAATGTCTTGTCAGCCCTTTTGGAAAAATAAAACATTTTACAACATAAAAGAACAAAATTAGTTTCCCTATTTTTAGGTCAAATTTACAGGTGAAGAAATGAAGAAAAAAGAACAAGATCTTGTGTTCAGAGAACTAGAACACACATCAGAGTTCTTCCTCTTAAAGTATCATACCATCGATTAGATGTGTGGACTACACATTGCCCTCCCCTTTTTCTCCCTCTCACATCATCAGGTAGGCTCTTTATAGAGAAAGCTTATGGGTCTGAGTATGCAGTTTCTTCCATAGCACCTGCCTTTCATAAATAAACATGTTAAATTTGAAACAGGATGAGACACGAGTTCCTGATTTATCACAGAACAAACATACTTAAACAGTCCTCCAATTTGCCATGCTTTTGACATCACATGTGTGTCAACCATATCCCTTTTTACAGGGTGTCACCCTTTAAGTTGACCCCAGGAACAGGTAAGCTTTTATTACACAACTTACCCTCCTTGTAAAGCATTTGATAAACAGCAGGCCCATTTGGCCATATGGCACACTTTTAGAATTTGTCCTGGCTAACCTCCCAGTATTTGCTGCAACACATTAGTCTGCCATTGAACTGTGAACAAAACATTAGTTTGTCACACAGGGGAAAGATCTATAAAAGGGAAGAACCTCCTTTCATGTGAAAAACATGAACGTTTCATTAGAAAACTTTAGAAATCATCATAGAATCATACATTATTATTTCAGTTATCTAACTGTATTAAAGAATTAGTATATTGCAGGTAGTCAGAACCTAGATTATGTTGGATCCTGTATGTAATCAAGCATATCTAGAAGTTGATACACCACTGAACTGACAGCCAGTACAGACTGTACAGCTATTTGCTTCTTTGTAGATGACACCAAAATCTGCAGTAGGGTGGACAGTCCGGGGAGGGAGGGAGTAGAGACATGAAAATACTAGTGGAGTGGTCAAGGGTATGGCAGCAGGGTTTCAATGTGAAAAACAGTGGAAATAATGCATTTGGGGCACAGCAACTAAGGGGCAGAGCACAAAATGGGTGGATTGGTATTGATGACTACCAAGCATGAAAGAGGCTTGAAGGTAGTCATATATTATGACCAAGAGGCTGTCAGGCAGTGCAACAAGGCAGTCAGAAGGGATAGTGGGATGCCAGGATCATAAGGAGGTGTATTACCAGCAGTAAGAGGGAGGTGGTGTTGCCTCTGTATAGATCACTCATAAAACCCCACCTAGAGTACTATGTCCAGTTCTGGAGACCACGGGATGGATTCTCAAATGCTTTGGGGACTAAGTCCCACATTGTAACTCCCATTGCGGACAGAAATCTTTGCAGCTGTGGAATTTGCTATTCTCATTGCAGTAGCTGCTAAAGATGTTATGGCTGGTCCCAACGGCCATAACATTTTTCCATAGCTGTAGGGATTTCTATGGCAACAGCACCCACAAGCTGCTGTAAATCATAATGCTGGCTGTAAACCAGCTACACTTTTGAGAAACCGTAGCTGTACGAGAAACGGTGGTTCCTCAATTGGCAATCCACTTGCACTGTATTTTTCCCACGGCTGAGGGATTTTCAAGTTTTGAGAATCCAGACCCACATCTTCCAGAAGGACATATATGGAATGGAGGAGTTCCAGAGGAGGAAAACTAAATGGTGCAAAGTCTGCACCAAAAGCCCTATGAGGAGAGACTACAGGTCCTCAATATGTACACCATGGAAGAAAGGAGGGGGAATATGATAGAGGACTTTAAATATCTGAGAGGGGTAAGTAAGGTACAGGAGGGAAGTATTTTTCAGAAAAAAGGTGCCCAAGAACAAGTGGATGTGCTATGAAGCTGGAGGGGGTAGATTCAGGAGAGATTTGAGGAAGTATGTCTTCACAGAAAGAGTGGCAGATTCCTGGAACAGCATTCCAGGGGAGATGCTGAGGGCAAAAACAGTTGCGTGGTTCAAGAATGCATGAGGCAGGCACAAGGGAATCATAGTGGAAAAGAAGGGGGAAGAAAAAAGAGCTATAGATCAAGTAGGGTCTGTGGTAATAATGTAGGTTGGTAAAAAATGGAGTCTGGGTGGGCCAAGCAGTCCTTAACTTCTATCAGAATTTTATGTTCCATGCATTCTTCTTCCCCACCAATTCTCCACCCAGTTACAGATGTTGATGTCATCTGCAAACATGCATACCTTCCCTTCCAGTTCTTCTGTAATGTCACTTTTTTATTTTCCTTCATTTATGGATTTTGAATACAACAAACAAAACAAAACCTCTTCCCACAACCCCCTCCCCCTATCCAAACACTTGCAAGTTCAGTCCAGTTCTAGGAACAATAGCCAGTACACACATGACAATAATGACAATGCAAAAAAGAAAAGTATAAAACAACACAGCAAGCAGTTTCATGAGAAGCACAATAGCCACAAAATCATAGGGTGAAAAGGGGATTCAGTCAGGGTCAACTAGGTAGAATATAATGTGTTTAGTCTGCTTCCTTTTGAAATATTAGAATTAGGTCTATTGTCAACACTGGCAATCATCTTTTCCAAATGGAAATTAAAAAGGAGTTCATGTAGCCATTCTTGTTAAGGTATAGTGACTTGATCCCACCAGTTCCTAAGGAAAACCTGTTTAACTGACATCAAGATCAGGACCATAGAGTACTTCCATTCTTTGACTGAAATAGAAACATAGAAACATAGAAGTTAATGGCAGATAAGGACTGCAAGGTCCATCCAGTCTTCCCATGTTTCTACCTTATGAATGTGCCGTAGACCTTAACTCTGTCAATGGCCTATCCATTCATACTCACCTGTATTGCTCCCAGATGCCTATCCCATGCCTGTTTGAAGCCCTGCACTGTATTCATATCCACCACTTCCTGAAGTAGTCTGTTCCATGCATCCACCACCCTTTCTATGAAAAGAACTTCCTCACATTACCCCTAACTGGCCTCCCTCTACTCTCGTGTTATGTCCTCTTGTCCTGCTATTTTTCTTATATTGAAAGTGTTAGACTCTTTCACCTTGTTAATGTCCTTAAAATGTTGGAATGTTTCGATCATCTTAAGGGCATTAACAATCCCACCATAATCGCCTACGATAAACACCTCTGGGGTAAATAATTGTTCAAGACCCAAAAAGAGATTGGCTTTTGATTTAATGGCCTCCCATAATGGGCGAACTTTGCAGTACTCCCCAAAAATATGTAATGGAGTACAATTGGCATTGCCTCATCTACTACTATTTACTGAATGAACATGGCCTATTCTGAACAATTTTTGAGCAGTATAATATAGGTTGTGAAAAATTTTGAACTGCATGAGAATCAGTTTGTCATTGGTTGAGTAGGTATGCATATCCTGCCAAATACAATTCCAATTAAACTATCTAGAAGGAAAACCCTATCCCAATAATGGCATACCTCATTTATGTGAGGAAATAGACCATTAAGAATTAAGATGTATAACTGAGAAACAGCATGGGATTGAGAGGCCATATCAACAGCCGAGTCTAAAAATTCACTGTGGTTAGTATTTTTAGGGAAGGTTATTGAAAAGGTGGTGGCCATTCTGCTTGAGGGGCTTCTTGCCTCCTCCACCACTTATGAGGTCTTTCAGTCTGGGTTTAGGGCCAGGTATAGCACGGAGACTGCCTTGGTGAAGGTGCTGAATGGCCTCATGATTGTGAAAGACAGGAGAGAATATACCATCTTGACCCTTCTGGATCTCACAGCAGCATTTGATATGGTGGACCATGAGGTGTTACTCGACTGGCTGTGGTTCTGGTGTAGCCTGTCCAGTACAGTCATCCAGTAGTTCAGATCATACTTGACAGGCTGGGTGCAAAGGGTGGTGATGGGGTTTGTCTCATCTAGCCTGAAGCCTCTGACCTGTGGAGTTCTGCAGGGGTCAGTCTTGTTGCCTCTGTTGTTCAGTAGCCTGTGACATGGGTGTCAGCGATTGGGCACCTACAGTAATGGTGACCCAATCACTGGCTCATGTCATCAGGGCTACGGTAGGGTATGGTGGCCAGATGGAGGAGGGGTCAGCGAATGTAGTGACGGCATGTCGCTATATGTACATGCGTAGGGGGACAGCGCAAGAACAGTAAGGGGCAGGAGGGGATGTGAGGGTTGGAACTTCAGTCAGTTGCTGAGCTGACCCTGTGGCATGGTGGGAGGGTTAGGGGTATTGGTGGTCAGGGTACTAGGCTCGGGTCTGTGCGGTGGTGTGTTTTTGTTGTGCCCAGCCAGAACCTTTTTTTAAAATGTTTTTCAGCCCCCCCCAACATACACCCCTGGAGTGGAGAATCCATAGATAGTGGGGTGTGGGGGGGCACAGCCCCTCACATAAAACATTAAAAAACTAAGCCCCAGGCACCATTTTGCTGTGCGCCATGGTGTCAGAATGTCAGAATAAATTTTTGGCACTCTGACTTCGCAATAATGGTGATCATCTTTAGGCTTTCGCCATTATCACATAGAACCTGTTGTTCATGGTATACATGCTGCTACTGGGTGACATCATCAGACAGTATGGACTGGGATTTCATTGCTATGCTGATGATACCCAGTTATACCTGTCCTGTGCACCGGGTAGCCAGATGGCAAATTCCATGCTTAACAGCCGACTGGCTGAAATCCAGGCTTGGATGTCTCAGAACTGGTTAAAGCTCAACCCAGACAAGACTGAGGTGCTGGTGGTGGACCCAGGTCATCGGGGTGTGGATGGGCTACGGTGGTATACTAACATGTCTTTTTCTGTGGTGGTACCTCTGGCCCCATCCATGCAGGCCAAGGATCTGGGCGTAATCCTTGATAACGGCCTAACATTTGATGCTTAGGCGTCTGCCATCATTAAGAGTGGATTTTATCACCTGAGGAATATTTCTTGGATCCGACACCTTCTACCACCTGAGGACCTGACCTCAATAGTACACACATTTGTAATGTCTAGACTGGACCTCTGCAATGCCCTCTACCTGGGGCTTTCTGGAGATAACCTCCTATTGCTGCAGCTAGTGCAGAATGCAGCGGCTCGACTATTGTCAGACATACAAAGATATGATCATATTACACTCATTCTCTGTGGACTATACTGGCTGCCAGTCAGATGGAGGATTATCTTCAAGGTCGGTTTACTGACATATAAGGCCCTGCGTGGTCAGGGAACAGTCTACCTGCAACATCTCCTTGTGCCTCACTGCCTGTCTCGGACTCTCTGTTTTGCCGAGGGTTGCCTCTTCAGTGTTCCTAGGGTGAGGTTTTTTAACTCCGGTGATCTAACCTTTTCAGTGGCAGTGCACACCCTTTGGAACTTTCTCACTGAACAGCTTTAGGAGGCACCCTCTGTGGAATCCTTTAAAAGGGGATTAAAAACATTTTTATTTCACCAGGCATTTGATGGTTTTTAATTATTATGCTATATGTTAAATGATTTTCTGTATTTTGCTGCTTTGCTCTGTATTGGATTTATGTGTGGTTTCTTGTTTTATTGTGTTTTGAAATTATTTTGTAAAGTGCTCTGAGTTCCCGGAGAGGGACACTATATAAATAAAATATCTATCTATCTATCTATCTATCTATCTATCTATCTATCTATCTATCTATCTATCTATCTATCTATCTATCTATCTATCCATCTTAGTAATCCCGGGCCCAGGACCTCAATGTGCCATTACAGCATATTTTAATTGAAATAGTTTAAAAGGAAATATTTTCTCCAAATGAAATGCACAGCAAATGGCGTGTACAGCATAAAATTGCCATCTTGGAGCAAGCAACTCACACCATCAATTTTCAGCTGAGGAAACCAGTTCCTAGTAGTACATTTGCCACCCACTTTGAAATTGGGGATTCCAAACACTGTCATGGAAATATCCTTGACAAAATTGTACTGCAAGGCCCTTACCTGTTGCATGTGTAGTCTAAGAGATATACCAGTTACAGACTCTCGAAACTCTTTGGGTAGTGTATGGAAACTAACAAAAGGTAATGTGAAAGGTGACAAACCCAATTATTTCTAATTCCATGTCCAGCCAAATGGGTACATACCTAGAAGTGGTCTCCTCATTATCACGCATCAACCACCTAAAATATTTGATAGCATGGCTGGCAAAGTAATAAGTCAGAAAATGAGGTAGTTTACCTCACCCCAACCATTTGGAAATAACCAGTTTGTTATAGGCTTTTCTAGGGTACTTGTCCAACCAAATAAAATTAGATATTAGGGCATGGATTTTCCTAAACCAATTCAGGGGAAGGTAAATATTAAGCATATTCAAAGGATAAAATAAATGGGGAAATATATTCATTTTGACATTTATTCTACCCCAAAGTGTTAAGGGGAGTGATTTCCATCTTTCTAAGACCTGCTTAATAATTGATGAAAGGTCACCGAGATTAAACTTTTTAAGTTGCAGATGCTATTTAGTTATACATAACCACAGGTACCTGAGCCGATTGGGAGCCCAGGAAAGACCCAACGCTAACACATCAGCATTGAAAACACTGGCAGTCAAGGGCATCACTACTGTTTTATCGGTATTAAGCTTATAGTTGGCAAATGTACCAAACTGCAGAATGGTTTCCAAGGCAGCTGAGATAGATGTGACAGGATGGGTTATATGGTAAAACTGCCAAACCAAAGAAATGGGGGTTCTCACATAGCAGATGTGCACATACCTTGGAGTATACAATAAGTTGAGAAAAAAAAACACACAATGCAGGGGCCACCTGTAATTCTGTAGATGTCAGAATCAAATGACAGATATGATCATGTACAGGACTCACCGTTTCTGTTATCGAAAAATGCTTTATTTTAGTAACAAACACAGAAAAATGGAACCTCTTAGCTACATACACTCAGTAATGGCAGAACACTCCAAGTATGGTGTTCTCAAATGACAAGCCACTTCCTGGTTCTCTCACTGCTGTATATCTAAGTAATCCATTCATTATAAAGTCCCAAATGAACTTTCAACTGATTTACACTGAAGTCACACTTTAACTAGTGATTACTTTCATTTATTTGAAGTCGTTTCAACAGCAAAAATAATAATCCTGTGGTCCATGAATGCCCATCAGAAATGCTATTAAACTGAGGAGTTCAGGTGTTTTATGCGCTTATGTATCAACCCACATGGTCATCTTCAGAGCGTATAACATGGATAGTGCAAATTATTTAAAAGTAGTGCTCTTAAAGTAATAAGTGCAAAGTGAATCACCAATGTGAATGCATGCTAACAGACATTCAAAAATCATGAAAAAAGAAAAACATAGATTAAACATGTAACGCCCTCAGCAGAGCCAAAGAGGTCAAGCCAGGATATTGATTGAAAGCTGGAAGCATTAAGATATCCAGACCGAATGTAAAGCACTTGTTTTGTGATGATCACCAATAAATCAGATATCGAGGCAGAGCCAACAAGTTGTGTCTAATTTAATCCAAAAAAATACAGGCAGAGCCAACAAGTCATGCCAGTTTCATCAGAAAATCCAATTGAATACTGAGTACTTATTTGCCAGCAGTCACCAGTAATTAAAATATCTAGGCAGAGCCTGCAAGTCATGTTATTTTGATCCAAAATGTACAGGCAGAGCAAGCAGGTCATGCCAGTTTTGTCAAGTAGTGCAATGTGGTAATGCAAGGAGTTTGTCGGGTTAAAGATAACTGTGCAATGGTATGTCTTTGTTGATTCCATATGGTACCATTGTGTTTAAAGTAAACATCCAAAAAGCTTCTCTTTGGAGAAGCTCCATTTTGAAATCTCCTCACCTCAAACCCATCTTCACTTTTTCAAATTCCACAATTTTCATTGATGCTGGGGAGCCACGGTTAGCTTCCTGGTAGTGTCTGACGATTGCATACTCTAAATTCCCATTGCAAATTTCTCCCTTATGATTTCCTACTGTGGTTTGTAAAGCCCTTTTTGTATGTCCTACATAAGACTTTCCACAGGGGTATGTAAGCACATACACTACCTCAGTTGTACTGCAGTTAATAAAAGCATGTATTTCATATTTTTCACCAGAGCGTGGGTGGTTAAACGTTTGTGTATTGTATGTATTTGAACAATAGACACAGTGGCCATATTGAAAGTTGCCATGTAGTGATTTTGATGGCCAGGTTCTCTGTATCTCTAAAGGGGGCACAACTGCATGTACCAAGGAATCTTTTAAGTTTTTTTTCCTCATTGGTAAGTTATCCTTGGAGGTTGTCCTGAAATGTGGCTCAAATGACTGTCAGATTGTAGGATCCCCAATGTTTCTGTATCACTTTTTCTATCTTTGGCGCTATGGGATTAAACAGTTCGATCAATGTCACTCATCATTCACAGAGGGTCCTTTCCTTGTAAGATATTTTGTCTCTTTCATCCCTTAGAATAAGTCAGGGCATTCAACAAAATGGATGTCTCATAGCCTCTGTCCAAAACACATTTAGTCAGATCATGACTGGCTTGCTTAAAACCCATTTCAGTGGAGCAAATCCTCTTAGCTCTTATATATTCACCTTTCAGAATGTTATTTGTAATAGATCATGGATGATATCTGTCTCGTCTAAGGAGGGTATTTATTGCTAGTGATTTCCTATATAATTTAGATCCAAACATGTTTCTCCTTTGTAGATCAAAATATCCAAGAATGGAATTTAGTCTTGCTTGCTTCAAATGCAAATGTCAGATGGCTGTTGGTGTGGCTGATATATTCTATAAAATCGCCCAAGCTTGTTGAATCACTTTGTCCAAATTAGGAGGCAATCATCAATATACCTCTTCCAGAGTTTAATACTTTAGTGGAATGGATTTTGATCTTTGTTGTAAATATAAAAACATAGAAACATAGACTTTGACGGCAGATAAGGACCACTTGGCCCACCTAGTCTCCCAATTTCCCTACCTACAGGATAAGCTGCAGATCCTAGTTAACCAACAGCCTATTTCTTCCTACCCCCCACAAAAATTGCCTTATGTCTGTCCATGTATTCTTGAATTCTCCCACAGTTTTAGACCCCACAACCTCCTCAGAAAGGCTGTTCCATATGTCCACCACCCTCTCTGTGAAAACATACTTCCTCACATTGCCCCTGAATCGCCCCCTCATCTTCAAATTGTGTCCCCTTGTTCTTGCACATCTCTTTTTCTGAAAGATGCTACCCTCTTGGACTTTGTTGATTCCACTGAGGTACTTAAAAGTTTCTATTATGTCCCCCCTCTCCCTCCTTTCCTCAAGGGTATACATATTAAGCTCCTTTAGTCTCTCCTCGTATGGATTTTCTTGCAGACCCTGCACCATTTTTGTTGCCCTCCTCTGGACTGCCTCTATCCTGTGTGTGTCCTTGTGGAGATGGGGTCTCCAGAACTGGATGTAGTACTCCAGATGGGGTCTCACCAACTGTCTGTATAGAGGGATAACAACTTCCTGTTTTCTACTGGTGATGCCTCTCCCTATACATCCCAGTATCCCCCAGCCCTCCCTACTGCCTTCTCACATTTGCTTGATAACCTTAAGGTCATCTGATATGATTACCCCCAGGTCCCTTTCCAATTTTGTTATTGTTACTACCTCCCCCAAATGTGTAATCTTCCCCTGGGTTTTTGTTTCCCAGGTGCATAAGTCCCTTCTCATCCTTTCCATGCCTCCTGGTGTATCAGCCCTGTTGCAGATCTTTGTGTCATCTGCAAAGAGGCATACTTTTCCTTCCAGTCCCTCTGCAATCTCACTTATAAAGTCATTAAAATGGACTGGACCCAGTACTGAACCCTGCTGTATCCCACTAGTAACCCCTCTTTCTTCAGAGTGGATTCCATTTACAATTACCTTCTGTGTCCTGTTGTCCAGTCAATGTTTTACCCAGGCTACCATCCTGGGACCCACTCCCAGGCTGGTTAATTTGATTATTAATCTTTTTTGTGAGACTGTGACAAATGCCTTGCTAAAGTCTAGGTAGGCCATGTCCACAGCCCCTCCCTGGTCTACTACTTTGGTCACCCAGTCAAAGAAATCAATTAGATTAATCTGACATGACCTTCCTGCTGTGAACCCATGCTGCCTTGGGTCCTGTGCCCCACTGGCCTCTAGGTACTCAACAATTCTTTCCTTCAGAAAGTGATTCCATCACTTTCCCTACCACAGAGGTCAAACTGACAGGTCTGTAGTTTCCTGCCTCTGTCTTGGTCCCACTTTGTGAAAGGGAATCCATCCACCTTCCTCCAGTTCTCAGGTACCACACCATCCTCCCATGATTTGTTAAAAAGGGTAGTCAGTGGTTTCACTAGTTCTCCCCTTAATTATTTTAGAATTCTGGGTTGAATTCCATCAGGCCCCATTGCTTTGTCCACCTTCAGTTTTAGGAGTTCTTTCAAAACCCTTTCTTCTGTGAAAGGACTGGGATTGACCCCCCTATCCAGCGTGCTCCTGTTAATTGGATTAGGCACTTCATTCAGTATCCCTGCTTTTTCACTGTCCCTCTCTGCCCACCCACCATCCATTCTATTCAGCCTCACTATCCCTCCCTTTGTCTTTCTACGCTCCCTGATGTATCTATAAAAGGTTTTATCCCCCTTCTTAACTGAGTTGGCTATCTTTTCCTCAGTTTGGGCCTTTGCTATTCTGACTTCCCTCCCTGTTCCTTCTGCCTTAACTGGCATAGCTCTCTGTCCTGCTCCTTCTGTGTTTCCTTATACTTCCTGAATGCTATCTTTTTTCTTCCTGACCTTCCCAACCCCCTCTAAGACTAGGAGGAGCAGTATATTTATAACAAAGATCAAAATCCCTTCTATGATGATAATAAACTCTGGAATATTTATTTATTTATTTATTTGTTTGTTTATTTATTTTTTTATTGAATGTTGTTGACCCAGTAGGCTATCTGAGACTGGAAGTCCCTTTTCAGGGTGACCGGGTGGGAGGGAGGGATACAGGACGTTAGCCAACTGCCATTTAACCAGATTAAGCTGTTGGTGGTATTTTTAGTGAATGGGGGAAATTTGGCCAGGGCACCTGGGAAATTCCCCTTCTCACCTGTAGGGGAACCCATGTCCAAGATGGCATTGGCAGACTCAGAGGTGGAAGTAGAGGAGAGCTATCATCTGGCGATGGATGTGGAGGATTCTGCTGAAGGTAATATGGATATCCCAAGAGAGTCTGTAGCTGAGATAGCTGCATGGATGGAAGATGTAGAGACAGGAGTTGCAAGTGATCCCAATGTATTTTCAGTTTGAGGAGTGGATATTCAGCCTAGTCCAGTGGAGGATTCTCCGAGGCAGCAGGTAGCAACGATGCTACGGGAGTGGGATGGCACAACTTTATGGAAGTGTCAGAGGTGTCGTGCATCTGAGGTGAAGAGATTTCATGGAAGGGTGAACAAGCACCAGGTAGTGCACAGCCAGCTACAAGTACCAAGTGAGAAGACTCACAGTCAGGTGAAATATATGTTGAGCAACAGAGTGAAGCAGATCGCCCGATAGATTTTGACACTTGGTCCCCAGAACAGGCACTGGGTAATGCAGATTGGAAGCAGGAGCCGGATGGTCAGTGGCTCCCTGTGTCCCAATAGATTATTTTTGATGATCCTGAAGATGTGGAGCAGTCTATGAGAATGGAGGCTGCAGGTACACAAGAGACAGAGCTTTCAGGACCCAGCTCAATTAAACAGTTGGATTCAGCAGGAATGCCTGGGCGAATCAGCCTATTGGGGTTGGATGCCTCTGGGAGTGCGCTACTGGGGTCAGTGACACCAGAACAGGTAGGACAACCTGTAATTTCACCTAAGTATCCTGCTCAAGTACCTCCTACATTTTTGAGAGCTACTATTCTTGGGCCTGAAGCCTCTTCTAGGTGGCATGTAACTGGGACTGGTCTTAAGGCAGTCCCTTCCATGATGGGGGCTGCTTTGACAGGCCCTGATAAGCATATTTCTTCTGATGAAGACTCTCCCCCCCTTCACAGGGAGATGTGGATTAGACTTTTATGAGACCCAGACCAACTTTTTCTGAGTTATTCAGAAATAAAATGACAAAGGCCCCCAGAAAAAATGCGGTTCACATACGCTGTAGAGGGAGCATGAAGGATCACCCAGATCGGCTCTATGTGGCTCAGAAGTTGTTGTTGGACTCGATGTTGTTTCACCTCTCTGAGATTTACCCATTGATACACATCTCAAGGGAAAGATACTTATGATATTAGTTTTTGCAAGCACTCTGGCCTGGACCATTTCTTGACCAAATTTAATATGTTAATGGCTACTCCTTTGTGGTTTCCTTTTATGGCGATTCCTCTAATGAAACCTCTCCTGAAAACCATCACAGTGATGTTTTGAAATGAGGGAGTTAATGTGAATGATATTCCTTTTTGGTTAAAAAAAAGATGCACAGTGCTGGGGTGGTCTGAGCCTATTTTGGATACTATTTGTCTTTGGACTGGAGGGTGGTGATTTTGAATTAAGTTGTCACAATCTAATTCTATCATCCACCATATTCTGAATAGTTTTTTTGGGGGGAAGGTATGGGGGGGGGTTATGCAGGACAGCTGAGGGCCTGCTACAAATGTGGTTCTCCTACCCATCTTAGTAGCTCATGCGACAAAATGAGATGTTCCCTGTGTGGAGATTTTGGCCATGTTAGCATGGCATACACTAATGTTTTCAAATGTAATTTATGTGAGGGAGTCAGGACATGCTTATCACTAGTGTCTTCTACATTAAAGCTAGGGTGAGGTGGGACAGAGATTGCATGGTAGCAGTGGACTTGGTTACTTTTATGGAAATTCTTTGAGAATTGGGATTCCTTTCCACCTAAATTGCTTCAACAATATGGTGTTCCAGAATATGCTGAGTCCTTGCTTAGGAAAGTGAAAGAATGGAAATTTGATAAGACAAGGCTCTTAATATCCACAAGGAAGTCTTTGTATTGGCACATTATGACCTCACAGTTTGCAGGTCAGGCAGTGTTTTCACATTGTATGATGTCAAGACACTCCATGGTTTTGGCATTATTGAATGATAAGAGGATCCCTACTAGAACGTGGGATGTTGTCTGATTTAGTTGTTATAGGACCCTGGGAGTTAGAGGAAATAGAGGGGAGGCAGTATAGAGCAGTGGTTTAAGGCTCTGAGCTGCAAATCTGGTGATATTTAGCAGACCAGACCTGGGTTTGAATCCCACAGCTTCCATTTGCAGACTGTGTGACCCTGAGCAAGTCACTTAACTTCCCTGTGCTCCCAGGTAGCACCTGTAAAAAATCATTCAGCTTAGTGTGCTAGTCCTGGTTAAACAACTAACAAAAAAAAAAATATGAAGCATAAGGCTTTGGCAGATAGGGGGTGCCCAAGGGCAGAATGTGTACAAATTGAGGAAACTTAAACTCATTTCTTTTTGTGTTGCCCAGCTACGAGATTATTAATTACTTATTTGGCAGATAAATGGCAGTGGCCATATCTTAATTCTCTTACTTATGAAAGTCTGATTTGGGGAGATTATTCTGGGTATTTAAAAATGTTTCATCCTAGTACATTGACTGTCATTTTCACATGTCTTAAATTCTACTTGTGGCAAGCACAATGTCAGTTTTTATCCCAACAACTGAACACGTCTCCAGTTTCTTTTGCAGTAATTGTTGAGAATGCTATTCTGCAAGTAAAAACATCAGATTATAGAAGACTGCCAAAGAATAGGGCTGATGTTCTATGGAAATGTATTGTATGAATTCATTAATTATAATAAGATTTTTTCACATATTAATGCTTTCAGCCCATTTATTTTTTGTTTGCTATTTAATGATGCATATATTTCAATCTGGTCAAATTCTGTAGGAGGTTTAATCACATTTCTTTATGTAATATGTTAGTTCAGAGCTGGGCTTTGATAATATTGCTGTTTTTGGTTTTTCTTTTGTTTTTTTCCCCACTTACATATTGGGTTTTTGTTCAAGTTTGTGTTGATTATCTTATTGTTTGTATGAGCTGTGCATGAACAGTTTTTTTTTCCTTTCCTTTCCTTTTCTTTTCTTTTTTTTTTTTTTTGCTTCTTTGTGATTCATTTTTATGGGAAAATATTCATCAGATTTATGAAAATGACACTGTATATTATTATTTGTGTTTCTTTGGTATTTATGTGACTTGTTATAATAAAATTCCCCTACTCTTTTCGAGAGGTGCCATGGGATCTTTAACATCCACCTGAACTACCACCAGAACAGGCAGATGGGACCTCAGTTTAATATCTCATCCAAAAGATGGCACTACAGGAGTGCAGTACTCCCCCATCCCCATGCTGCACTGCAGTGTCAATATTGGGATATTAATCCAGGTGCCTGGTGTGGAGCTAGAACCCACAGCCTTCTGACCTCCTGGTCTCAGAGATGATTGTGCCACTTGCTGAGCCACTAACACTGACAATCACATACAGTATTAAACACATCGGTAGCTGTCTAAGGTTTACATCCGAATCCTACCATCTGACAATTGTTTGAACCACATTTCAGGACAACCTTCAAGGATAACTTACCAACAAGGAAAAAATCTTAATGATTCCTTGGTACATGCAGTTTTGCCCCCTTTAGAGATGCAGAGAACTTGGCTACCAAAACCACCATGTGGCATCTTTCGATATGGTCACTACATCCATTGTTAAAATAAATACAATACACACAAATTTAACCACCCGTTTTCTGGACAAAAATATGAAACACATTATTTCATTTACTGCAGTACAACTTGGGTAGTGTATATGTTTAAATGCCCTTGTGGTATGTCTTATATAGGACATACAAAAAGGGCTTTAAAAAACAGATTGGGGGAGCAATTTGTAATGGGAATGTAGGGTATACAATCACCAGACACTACCAGGAACCAAACCATGGCTCCCCAGCATCAATGAAATCTGTGGGAATTGAGAAAGTGGAGATGGGTTTGAGGGAAGGAGATTTCAATATGAAGCTTTTCCATAGAGAAACTTTTTGGGTATTTACTTTAAACACCATGATACCATACGGACTCAATGAAGATATACTATTGCACAGTTATCATTAAAAGCATTCCTCCCTGAACTCCTTGCATTCCCACAATGCACTACTTGTTGAAACTGGCATGACTTGCTGGTTAAGCCTGTAAGTTTTGGATCAAAAAGACATTACTTGCAGGCTCTGCCTTGATATTTTAATTACTGGTGACAGTCAGAAAATAAGTACTCAGTATTCAATTGCATTTTCTGCCTTGATACCTGATTTATTGACAATCATCTCATAACAAGCGCTTCACATTCAATCTGGATATCTTAGTGCCTCCAGCTTTTGACCTACATCCCGGTTTGACTTCTTTGGCTCTGCCAAGGGTGTTACATCTTTAATTTATGTTTGTTTTTACACAAGTTAGTACACATGGACATACTAGCTGGCCAACACAGACCCCATCTGTCAATACATTCTATGTTTCTATGAGTTTTGAATGTCTGTTAGCATGTATTCACATTGGCAATTCACTTTGCACATATTGCTTTAAGAGCACAGCTTCTAAATCACTGGCACTGTCCTTGTCACATGCTGTGAAGATGACCATGTGGGTAGATACGTAAGAGCTTAACACCCCTGAGGTCTTCCGTTTAATGGCATGTTGGATGGGCATTCTTGGGCCACCAGTTTATTATTTTTTCTTTGGAGATGGCTCAGATAAATAAAAGTAATCATTGGTTAAAGTGTATGATTTTAGTGTAAGTCAGTTGAAAGATCCTTTGGGATTTAATACTGAATGGATTACTTAGTCATACAGCAGTGAAAGAACCAGGAAGTGGCTTGTCTTTCAATAACGCCCAACTTTGAGTTTTCTGATGTTACTGAGTGCATGTGGTCGAGAAGTTCCATTTTTCTATGTCTTTTTACTAAAATAAAGAATTTTTCAATAACAGAGATTATGAGTCCTGTACATGATCATATTTAAGTCATTTGGTGCTGGCCTCTACACAATAACAAGTGGCCCCTGCATTGTAAGAATAGGTTATATGTAAAAGAATATCATTGGCATAGGCCAACAGTTGTAAGGATCTAATACCAACTGGCACTCCGGTGGTAATAGGATGATTCTTAAGCTTATACAACAGGGGTTCAAGATTTAAAATAAATAAAAGGGGAGATAGGTGGCATACCTGTCTAGTTTCACAGTGCAATTTAATCGAAGAAAAAAAATCCATTGCAGTAAATTTTGGCACTGGAAACTGAGTACGGGGCCTGTAACCAGATAAGAAAAGTATCTGGAAAACCAAATTTTCCCAATGTAGCAAACAGGAAGGGCCAGCTAATTCTATCAAAGGCCTTCTCCTCATCTATAGACACCAAGGCCACCAACACTACGGGGTCCCCAGTTGCAGAGAAGATATGTGCCAACTAGCAAAGATGGTCTATAGCAGATCTGGTAGGTATAAAGACCACTTGCTCCTGGCAAATTAGGCTAGCTCAAGTTCACTCTAGATGCTAGAATGTTGGC
Source organism: Neoceratodus forsteri (assembly GCA_016271365.2). Lineage (NCBI taxonomy): Eukaryota > Metazoa > Chordata > Ceratodontiformes > Ceratodontidae > Neoceratodus > Neoceratodus forsteri. The sequence goes on along the minus strand of CM028129.1, from coordinate 952,255,189 downwards.
AAGTAATTTGATATCATAGTTCATTAGTGATATTGGCTGATAATTGTCAACTTTGTTGGGGGCCTTTCTAGTAGTAGTAGTACTAAAATGTTTATTTATACAAGATATTAGAAGTACAGCTTCAATCACCTTTAGGACCACAAAGGTCCTCTGTACAAGGTGCAGCTGTTTGATGTTGTAACAATATGATTTAATCATACATGACACCAGCATCAGCTTGCATACAAAAATAAATAATAATACTTAAAAACAATACAAAAGGACACGCCATACACAATATTTATTCATCTATTGCACACATGGTGAAAACTTAATTCCTCTTTCATTTCAGTTTAAAAATTTCCAGAGGTCATATCTTGGATTTTGACACTTAAAGGTAAATATTTCCAAGTCACAACAGCTTTGGACTGTAAGGTTAGTTTTCCAAATGTATTAGTTATTTTTGGAATTACCAAGTCCCTAGCACCTTTTTTTCCTTAAATTAAACTGATGTTGTGGAGAAACAAGTTTTTCTGCTAGAGCTGATGGAAGGCCTGATCTATACATTTTAAAAACAAAATTTGCCCAGATTTCTTGTCTTCGGAGCTCTAGGGAAGTCCAGTTTAGTTCTGTATACATGGAACAATGATGGGTATCAGATTTGCATTTCAGAACATACCTTGCTAATCACTTATAACATGTATCAAGCTTATGAAGCAGGAATTTATTAACATGGGTATAAACATGAGACCCATAATCAAACAGCGGTAAAATTAATTGATTTGCTATTGTCATCCTATTCTTCCTTGTTAGACAGTTTGCTGATCTCCTTAATGCCCCTATTCTAGAATTCAGTTTCTTGACTAGCCCATTTATATGATGTTAAAAAGTAAGATTTTGGTCCAATGTGACCCCTAGGTATTTATAAGTTGAAATGTGGGTTAAATCAGTGCTAGAGGAGGTCCTTATTTTTAGAACATCTGTTTTAGACTTTTTTTCTCATGGGCTCAGGATTAAACAACATTGTTTGTGTCTTTTTGGTATTTAAGATCAAATTTGAAGAATGGAACCAGTTTTGAAGAGCTGTGAAGTCTACCTGAAGTTTATGTTCGACCTCACTAAAATCAAGTCCCTTGGACACCAGAACCATATCATCAGCATATAGCCAAATAGAAGTGAAATGTATAAAATTTGGAAGTTCATTTATGTAGGTTTAAATAGCAGGGGTCCAAGTGTGGACCCTTGGGGAACACCAGGAAGTACTAGCAGAGGAGTTGAACACTTTCATTCCACCACGACCATTTGCAATCTATTTTCTAACTAAGAGCAGAACCAATTTAATGGTTCCTCTGCTAGGCCCACTTTTTCTAATCTACTGACCAAAATTTTATGATCAACTAAATCAAAAGCCTTTGATAGGTTGATGAACACTGCACCCATGGACCTCGACTCCTGTAGAGGAGATGTTACTAAGTCAATAAAGTTTGTGAGTGTGGTATCCATCACCATACCCTTCCTAAAGCCTGACTGAAAATTATTACATGTTTTGTATTTCTCCAAGTAGCTCATAAGTTGTCTATGAAGCAGTCTCTCTCTAGAATCTTTGAAAGTGTGCATAAGAGAGCAATTGGCCTATAATTTGTAATGCCTACATCGGTGCCTCCTTTATGGATAGGAATTATTTAGACAGCTTCCAAGATATAGGAAAGCAGCTATCCAATAGGCTCCTGTTGAACAGATCTGTCAAGGGCTGAGCCACCTCAGAGATTGAATCTTTTAGTAGTCAGACTTCAACATCATCCAAACCACCCACCTTGTTTAGTTTGATTTTGTTTATTATGTTGATTACCTCTGTTTTGGATATAATCTTAAATCTAAATTTAGGGGAGTTTCTTATAACATTTTGGTCACAATTTGTCTCTGGTTTTGAGGTTCCACTGTTTGTGTTATTTCTATCAGGGATATTTAAATCTGGAAGTGTTGTAAAATAATGATTTAAAATGTCAGCAGCTTTATCACGCTTTTGTAGGACTCCTGTCTCATGAATCCTAATATTTTAGGAATTTCCTTTCTGATTTGTTAATGATTTTAAAAGAGCCCAATATTTCTTGGGGTCAGTGGTTTCACTAATTCTTTGTTTAAAGTATTGTCCTTTTACTTTCCTGACTTCATGAGAGAATTTATTTCTTCCTTTTTAAAAACTGTCCCAAATTGTGTGATTTAAGGTCTTGTTTGCTTTTTTCCAAAGGTAATTCTTCTGTAAGATTATTTTTTTTTATTTTCCATTCATCCATGGCAAGTGTTTTGGTTTGCTAACATACTCTTTAAGAGGTTCAGATTTGTTACAGACTTCCAAACACAGATTTGTGAATTCCTCCATGGCCAGGTTTAAGTCTGGAATAAAAGGGATCCTATACCACTTTTGTTTTGTCATAGGAAACTGGAAAGTTGTTTATCATACCTTTCATAAGATTATTTTCCAAGTTTTGGGAGTAGAATAATCAAGGCCTCCAAAAGAGTAGGGTATGAGATACCTTGGCCCAGATATTCAAAAGGGTTGCGCATGGCGCAACAGTGTTGCACCATGCACAACTCACTGATGCACCCAGGCATGATATTCAAAAGGAAAAAGTGTGCGGCACAAATCCCGATGTGCCGGAGCACATCAGTAACGTATGCAGGCACAGGTGGTGGGGGCGTGCCCATGCATACCCTTCACAGCCAAATATTCAGCCCTGGATGTGCAGAGCCATGCATGTGCAACCCCTACCTGCACCAGCACAAAGTTGATCCAAAAAAAAAGGAACAATGGATGGCCACCCACAGGTGAGCTGCCGCATTGCAGGGTGCAACACGCCAGCTGCCACCTGTGGGTGGCCACCTGAGCTCCGGCTGCATCTTGTGGTGCCCCCCCATGCCCGATCATGGGCATTTGTAAAATAAAAGAACCCCTATCTCCCTGGTGGTCCAGTGGACCACTGTCTGCCTGATCGTGGACATTTGTAATAAATTAAGAATTCTGTCCAATATCCCTGGTGGTCCAGTGGACTGCTGTCTACCCGATCATGGGCATTTGTAATAAAAGAAAATTAATATGTCCAATATCCCTGGTGGTCTAGAGGAACCCCCCTCCCCACCTGTTCACTGAGCCCCACTGCCCCACTCCCTTGGTCAGCCAGCGGGTGGCAGCACCCCACCCACCTGCCACCCCGCCACTCTCCGACTGACACTGTTGGTAGTGCTGGCCCATTGGTCCTGGCGTGAGCCAGTAGAGTGTGCAATCCATACCGTACTACACATTCCAGCTATGTGGAATGGGATCTCCATTCACATATCTGGAATGTGTAGTCTGATATGGCTTCGCCATTGCCTCATGCTGTGGACCAATGGTATAACTGCAATGGTGTCGGTTGGCGAGTGAGTGGGCGACCAGGTGGGTGGTGCTGCTGCCACTGGCTGACCGGGGAGTGGGGCGGTGGGGCCCAGTGGGTGGGTGGGTGGGGAGGAGGGTCCCACTAGACCACAAGGGATATTGGACATATTAATTTTCTTTTTTTACAAATGCCTGCAATTGGGCATACAGCGGTCCACTGGACCACCAGGGATATTGGACATATTAATTTTCTTTTATTACAAATGCCCGCGATCGGGCATACAGCAGTCCACTGGACCACCAGGGGTATTGGACAGAATTCTTAATTTATTACAAATGCCCACAATCGGGCAGACAGCTGTCCACTGGACCACCAGGGATTTATGATTTTCCTTTGTTTACTGCAGCCCACGATCGGGCTCTGGAGCACATTGCCAGCTGCAGGGGCATTGGTCCTCGACTGCTGCTGCCTGGCAGGGCGCCAGGCACAAGTCATTGGGGATCGGCGCACCTGCATGAAAATGGGGCCATAATGACATGCACATGGTCCCATGTGCTCCTTGCATGCATTATGGCCCCATTTGCATGTCAACTTTTGAATATCACAGTTGCTGTGCCTTGCACAATGGAACTTGCGCTAGCGCATCCCCATGCTCCACTCTGGCCACTGGCACTGGCGCAGTGCCACTGCATCATGTGCATTGCGGGTGGCCAGGGTGAGATATTCAATGCTGCTGAGCCATGGTGCAGCTCCATTTAATATCACCCAGTCCACACCCCTGCACAGCCAATTTGAGCTGGGCTTGGGTTTGCACCACAGCCTGACGCAGTTTGAATATCTGGGCCCATGGGTGTAATTAGCAGTATACAACCTAGACAACTTAGATACTAATTTGATTGCAAAGCCTTATAGAAGTTGGGCAACAGACCATCATGGCCAGGTGCCTTGTCAGGGACAAGGTCCTTGATCGCATCAAGAATCTTGAATTGGGAGATTGGCCTAGCCAGTTTATCCTGTTGCTCAATCAACAAAAATCGAAGCTCCAACCATCTCAAGCAGGGTTGAACATCCAATGCAGATGGGGGGTCAGAAACGGAATCATAAAGGTTACACTAAAACCTTTCAAATTCATTATCAATCTACATGGAGGCAGTCATTATACTATTATCCAAATCGGACATAATAGAAGTGATGACCCAAGAGGCTTCCATTTTTTTAAGATGCAAAGCCATCAAGTGACCTGCTTTTTCTCCTTGGACAATATACCTAGAGTGAATCCTACCCTTAGCTAGTTCCACTTTTATAGGCACAGGATTTGACAGACAACAGGAACTTCTTGTTTGTGAGCAGGAAGGGAGTGATCACAGAGGCACAAAAGACTCACCATCCTAGAAGGAAAAGAGTAGCTCTCCATTCCCCCCAGCTGCTGGAGGTCTGACTCTAAGCAAGTAAGAAGGAGACTACTGAGGAATACAGAAACTTCCTGTCCCAGAACATTAAGAGCAGGAGCTGTAAGGGCACCGAGACAGTAGGAAAGTAGGGAGAATAAATTAATAAACAGATAGAGAAAAAAGTAAGCATACAGGCAGGCACCTTACCTCTCTCTCCCCCCTCCCCCACTTCTACCCTCCTAACAATTGAGTCCCCACTAGGAGTTGTTTCTGTCCCCTGTGGGGTTCCATGCCACCAACCTGTGGATCTCCTTTGTGGAGGTTCCCAGCATCCTGCTTGACCTCCACTGTGGGTGCCTCCATAGAGGAACCGCACTCTGCAAGAACAGCATATGAACAGTTGAGTGGCCACAAATGGGACATGATGGGAGTGGTGCAGTACAATGGCTGTGGAGCGGCAGTCTTCTGGGAGCTGTTCTGGAGTATGCGGTGTTGTCCCATCTGCAGGCACCTCTCTTGGCTGAGAGAGGAGGTTGCTCATCACCAGGCTAAGTTGGTCAGGATTTGGGGGACCTCCTCTCCCACCCATGGGCCACCAGGGCCTCTGCCACTGCCTCAGAGTTTGTCAAGAAAGAGGAGCAGTTGGACCACAGTGGGCTCAAGGAGGGTGAGGGTGGTGGAATGGAGAAGCATCCCTCCAGTTGTACCTCTCTACAATTCATATGCTGTTCTTGCAGAGTGCGGTTCCTCTATGGAGGCACCCACAGTGGAGGTCAAGCAGGATGCTGGGAACCTCCACAAAGGAGATCCACAGGTTGGTGGCATGGAACCCCACAGGGGACAGAAACAACTCCTAGTGGGGACTCAATTGTTAGGAGGGTAGAAGTGGGGAAGGGGGGAGAGAGAGGTAAGGTGCCTGCCTGGTGCCATGGCTTGGAGGGACAGGGAGGGAATCCTTAGGATTGTGGGAGCAGCTGCATGGGGAGAAGGAGCTGGACATCATTGTCCACCTAGGGACAAATGACCTGGCTGGGAAAAGGATCAGAACAGTGCAGGAGGAGTTTGTGGAGTTGGGGAGGGGCCTTAGACAAGTAGCACACACGCTAACCTTCTCAGAGGTGCTGCTTGTCTATGGCATAGGTGAGGCGACGGTGCCCCATACCATGGGATTCAATAAATGGTTGAAAAACTGGTACAGAGCTCAGGGTTTTGGCTTCATTTTTTTTTATTTGTTTAATTAGTATTTCAGAAAAACCTTTGAGCGTGAGTCTTTTACAGAGGTTCCACATCAGGGTGGACAATAAGACAATACACATATTCAGTGGTTACAGAGGCCTGATCATTAGGCATTAAAGAGCGATTACATGACAATTAGACAAATAGGAGAAAAAAACTGAGCAGTTGTAATTGAATACTAAAATATTTCTAATCATTTGCCCTAGGAAGCACACCCCTGGAAACCTCCAAATCCATTGATAGACTATGGCAGAATAACTGCATAGGGTTTAATGCTATCCCAAATGGTGAGAGGCTGGGTGACACTGAAACAAGGGGGATTGGGTTTGAAACCAACCGCAGAGAGCGAGAGGTTGGGGTATAGTGAAATAATGGGGGCTGTGATAGGGGAGCAGTTCCAGAGGGCTTTGTCGAGTATGGTGTGTGTGTATATGGGGGTGGTTTGGGAGGGGCAGTACCGAGTGCATTTAAAGAGGACTGATAGCTTACTTAAGCCCTTGACTAGGCTGGAATGGAGGCAGGGTTCTTTAGGTAGCCCTGCTGGGTGTTACCTTGGGGGTAGGCCTGTCTATCAAGTGGGGACTGAGAAGCAGGTGCATTTTGAGTTAGACATTAGGTGCTGTTTGAGGCCTACTTTGAATTGAGAGAGGCTGTTGTTTGTTTGTAATTTCATCAGGAGTTCATTTATCCAAAGGGGGGGCCCAATAGGAGAAAGCACGCTGCCCTAGTGAGGTTCAGCGGAATGATATGGACAGTGCTCCATCCTTCCTCCATCTGGTGATGTGTGTTGAGAGAGAAGCCTGGAGCAGGTTTCCTATACAGGGTGGGGTTTTTCCAAGGAGTGCCTTCTTTCCCAAGAGGCAAGTTTGGTATTTAATCCTGTCTTTTAGGTTAAGCCAGTTTGTACGATCATACAGGGTGCAAGTATGAGTGTAGTGATCTGCACACAGGGTGAGGTGGCATGCCTTATCGAGTGCAATTTGGACCCTTTTGAGCACTGTATCAGTAGCAGCTCCATAGACCACTAACCTGTAGTCTATCGTGGAGAGTATGGAGCTGGAGACTGAGATTCGTAGTGCTTCCAGGGTGAGAGATTTCTTATGCCTATAGAGGACCCCGATCTTTGCATTTACCACTTTGACAAGGGAGTCTACATGGTGCATATAAGTGAGAGAGTCATCAATGGTGACTCCAAGGTACTTGAACAAGTGCACCTGCTCAATCTGCTCACCAGCCTTGTTGGTGATTATGAGGGGAGCATGCTTGTGTTTGTTGTAGAGACTGGATTGTAGCATGGCCTTGGTTTTCTTGTAATTTAGTAGCACCTTTTGCCTACTGAACCAGTCCTCAAGTTTATTGAAAGAGTTCTGTAGTTCTGTTTGTAGGGCAGCCTGAGAGGTGCTGCTGCTCAGCAGCACGGCATCATCTGCATACAGAATAAGCTTGGTATCACAGGCTGTGGGTAGGTCATTTACAAAGAGGCTGAAAAGCAGGGGCCCTAGAATTGATCCTTGAGGGACTCCTAGGAGTACATCTCTGGAGCTGGATTAACATCTGCCCGATTTTGACTCACTAGCTCCTGTGTGTTAGGTAGTCATTGAACCAATTCACGGCGTTTGGTGCCACACCCAATCTTTGGAGCTGGAGTACTAGTAAAAGGTGGTTGACAGTGTTGAAGGCTTTGGTGAGGTCAATGAAGATGGACCCCACCAATTTGCCTTCATCCAGCTTCTTGTGCTCATAGTCAGTGTATTCCAGCAGTGCTGCGGTGGTACTGTGTTTTTGCCTGAAGCATGTTGGTTTGGGAAGAGCAGATTGTACTTATTGATGTATTCTGTGAGTTGACTTGCCGCAATTTTTTCCAAAGCTTTGGATAGTGGGGAGAGGATAGATATTGGCCTGTAGTTTGACACCAGCACCTTGCCACCATTCTTATGCACTGGAGTTACCAGGGCTTGCTTCCATACCACTGGAAATTGAGCTAGGGCCAAGGATTTATTAAATAGCATTGTTATGGGCATGATAAGAACTTCAAAGGTGAGAGATAGTAACTTCATGTCTAGCCCATCACTCCCCAGTCTGGCTTTGCCTAGGACTTTCCTGACCATTGTTAGGACCTCCTTCACAGTCACCTACTTAAAGTAGAAGGCTGGGTGGTTAGTTATGAGCAGGTTGGTGCAACCTTGGTCCTCCATGGGCAGAAGGTAGTCTGGAGGCAGCACTGAGGACAGGTCTGTAAAGGCCTGGTTAAAGGCATCAGCAATGGCTAGCATATCTGAGGAGGATGAGTTATTAATGTAGGCATCTTAGGGTGCTGCTTTTGCTCTTTACCAAGGATGTTCTTGATGTTGTCCCAAAACCTATTTCCATCTCCCCATGCATTGTTAAGCTGGGTCTTATGGAAATTGGCTTTTGTGAGCCTGATAAGTTTGGTGCACTGATTTCTAGCCATTTTGTAGCACTGTAGGTCATGCTTTCTGCCTGAGTTTAAGGCTTTTTCCCAGAGGCAGTCCCTCTCCTTTAAGAGGGAGAGGAGCTTGCAATCAATCCAGCCATTAACCTCCCCCCGAATTTTCCATTTTGTGCGTGGTGCATAGATATCACAGATGGAATTGAAGCCCTCAGTGAAAAAACTAAGGGCCTGGTCCAGTGTAGGTGCCTTGTTGATGGGGGACCAGTTGTAGGCAGACAGGGCCAATTTGAGGGATCCAGGTTTGCCTTTCCACAGAACCCTGCTGTCAATGAGGCGGGGTGGACTTTTGGCAAGTTTAGTGGTCCATATAAAGGAGATTGGGGAGTGGTCACTTAGCACGTCCTGGAGAACCCTGAGTTCAGAGAATCGAGTCAGTGAGCTAGCTACGCCCCAGGTACCAGCCTTGTAGTTCTGCCTGGTGGGGTGAGTTATGAGTTGCGTGAGATTGTGGGAGGTGATTAGGTCTCTGGAGGGTGTTTCTTCCTTACATAACCAGTTAACATTAAAGTCACCAGTCAAGATGAGTTCTGAGCCCTTTCTGAGTGAGCTAAATTCTTCCATAACAAGAGGAAGTTCTTCCTTGGCTTTCTTGGTGGACAGGTAGGTTGTGGCGATGGTAAGGGTCTTGCCTTTTAGGCCAACTTGTATTTTTACCACTAGTAGCTCATAATCCTCCACAACTTTGGAGATGGTAAGAACGGAGCAACTCAGTGAGTTTCTGGCATATAGGAGGCAGCCGCCACCTTTCCTGCCTATTCTAGCAAGTCGAAATGCTTGGAATCCTTCGATGGCCACCTCACCATCTTTGATCCTACCCGACAGCCAGGTTTCAGTTAGGCAGACTGGGGTTCCCCCTGGAGGGATACAGGCCTATACTGGTGAAATGGTCTGCATCTGTCCAGGAGGGGAACCAGGATCCTAGGTGATAGCTTTAAATGCTTCACTGGCAAGCATTTACACTTGCCAAGGGGGGCACTGAAAAGGAGCAGGGAAAACCTAGCCCCACCCAAAGAAAATCAGGGTAGTTAGTGAGGAAAACACCAGGATAGAGAAGCCAATAGGGAGAAGTGCAGGGTTAAATGGAGAAAAAGGCAAAGGTAGTAAGGACAGGGATGGGGCTAAAAGGGGTAAGACCATCAAAAAATGGAGGGCAATGAGTACCAATGCCTGTAGTCTAGGTAACAAGCTCCCTGAACTAGTGGCCTTGATGGAAGAGGGATGCCTGGATATCATGGCAGCCACAGAAACATGGTAAACAGAGAACCATGACTGGATGTCAACATACCACAGTACACAATCTACAGGAGGAACAGAGAGGTAGAAGAGGAGGAGAAGTAGCTCTCTACATAAGAGAAGGGATCAAAGCAATGGAACTAAAGGGTAAACAAGGAGGGGAGGAGAGGAGGCGCTGTGGGTCACCCTGGAGACTGGAAATGGCACCACAATCCGCACGGGGGTTGTATACAGACCCCGTCTCAGGGGGAGGAAATTGACAAGGAAAAAACAGAATCCATCCCTAAGATGGCAGAAAAAGGGGAGATATTGTTGATCGGGGATCTAAATATGCCAGATGTTAACTGGAGCACATTTGCTGCAGCCACATCCAAGAGAAGGGTCATTATCGATGCCCTATTGGGGGCATGCCTCAGACAGCTAGTGTTGGAACCCACTTAGGAGGGAACAATCTTAGACCTGGTACTCTCAAATGGGGATGGAGAGAGGATCTCAGATCTAGAAGTGAGTAGTCATCTTTGAACAAGTGACCACCAAACAGTGTGGTTCATGATAAACGCAGCTGCAGAGTCAAGCCATACAAAAGTGAGGGAATTGAACTTTAGGAAGGCTGACTTTGTCAAAATGGGAGAGTGCCTCAGAAAAGCACTAGCAAACAGGCAAGAATGAGGGGTGGAGGAACAATGGGGAAACATCAAAACTACCATCACAGAGGCAACAAGCATTTGTGTGAAGCAAATTAACAAATCAAAATGAAAGAAATAAACACTATGATTCTCACGAGAGGTAGCAGGGAGGGTAAGGGAGAAAAAGATAGCATTCAGGAAGTATAATTAAACACAGAAGGATCAGGACAGAGCACTGTGCCAGTTAAAGCAGAAGGAAGTGGGGAAGGCAATCAGAATAACAAAGGCACAAACAGAGGAAAAGATAACCGACTCTGTTAAGAAGGGGGATAAAGCCTTTTATAGGTACATTAGGGAGGGAAGAAAGACCAAAGGAAGGATAGTGAGGCTTACTAAAGGGGAGTGTGGGTGGGTAGAGAGTGACAGTGAAAAAGCAGGGATACTAAACGAATACTTCTGCTCAGTATTCACAAACGAAGAGGAAGGGGAGGTACCTAATCCAATCAATAGAAGCACTCTGGATAGGTAGTCGATACCAGTCCTTTCACAGAAGAAAGAGTTCTGAAAGAAGTCCTAAAACTGATAGTATACACAGCTATGGGGTCTGATGGGATTCACCCCAGAATTCTAAAAGAACTAAGGGGAGAACTAGTAACACCATTGACTACCCTTTTTATCAAATCATGGGAGGATGGTGTGGTACCTAAGGAATGGAGGAGGGCAGATGTGATTTCCCTTCACAAAATTGGGAGCAAAGCAGAAGCAGGAAACTAAAGACTTGGTAGCTTGACCTCAGTGGTAGGGAAAATAATGGAATCACTTCTGAAAGAAAGAATTGTTGAGTACCTAGAGGCCAGCAGGGCACAGGACCCAAGACAGCATGGATTCACAGTGGGAAGGTCATGTCAGATGAATCTAATAGATTTCTTTGACTGGGTGACCAAAGTAGTAGACCAGGGAGGGGCTGAGGACATGGCCTACCTAAACTTTAGCAAAGCATTTGACACAGTCCCACACAAAAGATTAATAAACAAATTATCCAGCCTGGGAGTGGGTCCCAGGGTGGTAGCTTGGGTAAAAAATTGGCTGGACAACAGGACACAGAGGGTAATAGTAAACAGAATCCACTCATAGGAAAGGTGGGTTATTAATGGGGTACTGCAGGGTTCAGTACTGGGTCTTGTCCTTTTTAATGCCTTTATAAGTGACATTGTAGAAGGACTGGAAGGAAAAGTATGCCTCTTTGTAGACGACACAAAGATGTGCAACAGGGTTGATACACTTGGGGGTGGAAAGTAAGAGAAGGGACTTGGCAAGGTTGGAGGAATGGTCAAAAGTATGGCAGCTTAGATTCAATGAAATGAAGTGCAAAGTAATACACCTGGGAAACAAAAACCCAAGGAAAGAGTACACAGTGGGGAAGGGGGTATTAACAACAACACACATGGAAAGGGACCTGGGGGTAGTCATTTCAGATGACCTAAAGGTAGGCAAGCAATGTGAGAAGGCAGTAAGAATGGCTGGAGGAATACTGGGATGTATAGGGAGAGATATCACCAGTAGAAAACAAGAAGTTGTTCTTCCTCTGTACAGACAGTTGGTGAGACCCCATCTGGAGTACTGCATGCAGTTCTGGAGACCCCATCTCTGCAAGGACATAGACAGGATGGAGGCAGTCCAGAGGAGGGCAACTAAAATGGTGCAGGGTCTGGAACAGAAGCCAGATGAAGAGAGACTAAAGGAGTTAATATGTATACCCTTGAGGAAAGGAGGGAGAGGGGGACATGATAGAAACTTTCAAGGAGCTTAATATGTATACCCTTGAGGAAAGGAGGGAGAGGGGGACATGATAGAAACTTTCAAGTACCTCAAGGGAATCAACAAAGTCCAAGAGGGTAGCATCTTTCAGAAAAAGAGATGTGCAAGAACAAGGGGACACAATTTGAAGATGGGGGGGGGGCAATTCAGGGGCAATGTGAGGAGTTGCATGGAATGGCCTTCCTGAGGACATCATGGAGTCAAAAACAGTGGAGGAATTTAAGAATGCATGGGACAGACATTAAGCAATTCTGGTGGGGGGTAGGAAGAAGTAGGCTGTTGGTTAATTAGGCTCTGCAGCTTATCCAATAGGTAGAGAAATGGGCAGACTAGGTGGACCAACAAGTCCTTATCTGCCATCAAAGTCTATGTTTCTATTTATTAAAAAGAGCATATTGTGCTTTCTCATGCAGTAACTCTGCATATTTTTCTCAAAAGATCAATTCAAGCCTGATTGACTCTAGGGTAGATGGTGCCAATTGACCTTTGTGTGTCCAAATTTCAATTAGCAGGTGGGAGGCCCAGGCCAGTCTTTGCTGTTTCCATCTAACAGTGAGATGGAAAAATTCCCCCCAGTGAAGCATATAAAAGCTGCCCATTCTTGGTCAACCTGATCAGTAGATCTAGTATTAAACATAATGTACAAACCAATCTTTTCTTTAATCTTATCAAGTGTAGTATCATTCTTCAGTAACTGTTTTTTAATTTTCCAAATGGTATCTTTATTTTTCCCCACCAAAAATGCATGCTGCATCCTGACCAAAGAATGGTCTGAGAGGACCCTGAGAGCAGTACCAGAAAAGTGTGTTCCCCTAAGAATCCCGTGGCTGAATACAAAATAATCTGTCCTAGAAAGGGTATGGTGTACAGGCAAGTAAAAGGTAAATTCCTTTGCAGAAGGGTGTAAGACCCACCAGGGATCACACAACCGTAAAGAATTCATCAAGTCCCACAGGGCTGTCTGCCCTGGGGAAAGGCCAGCCATGGTCCTATTAGTTCTTTCAAGGTCAGGAGTAAACATGAGATTCCAGTTGCCACCTATTAAAATAGGTGACGACAAGAAAGGAGCCAGCAGATCGACAAGTTTGATGAAGAAGGAGGGGAAATCAGTATTAGGACTATAAACTCTAACCAAATGGACTGCTGTGTGATCTAGCATGCCCAACATAGAAAATGTAACGGCCCTCTTGATCTTCCAAACTTTGCAAAAGTTTAAAATTAATACTCTGATTGATCAAAATGGCTACCCTTCTTTTCTGGGTAGCATCTCCAGCCCCATAGACCTGGACAATTCCTGCCCTATGAGAAAGTGTGGACTCAGAAGCCAGAAGGTGGGTTTTTTGAAAGAAGATTATTCTACAGTCAAAGTGTGTAACATGTTTAAAATCTGGTACCATTTAACCTTGGAGTGAGTCCCCTTTACATTCCACGTAGCATATCTCATCAAACTATTCATAACCTATCTGCTGTGTTGCTTGGTGACAGAAAACCCATGCAACAGGCCTGGTAGCAAAGACAGTAAAATATATACACACTCCACTCCTGATCATGCCATCCCCCTGCCCATAAAGTGGTAAATAGGGCTACATGTAAACAGGGGAAGAGGCACTAATTCCCGGTGGAGCCTAATAACAGTGCAGTCCTCGTGGGCTGAAAGGGGTCAGATGGTGTGAAGAGGCAATAGGTATGGGGAGCAAGTTACCCAACAGAGACCCCGCTGAAGACATACCCTCAACTACAGCCTGGAGGTCCAGGCCAGGCGTTGAAGCAATCTCAAGCCTGGGAGGAGGGGATGACAAGGCGGCACCCAAAACCTTGCATAGATACAGGATTCCTGTGTGAGAATATAGGAAAGCTAAGTACCTGGAAAAAGACTTGGAAAATGTGGAAACAAGCCCTCAGCAGTGACATTGCACCTTGACTCTCCATAAACCTTCATCCCAAAACTAAAGGCAGGACAGCAGTACTGCAGACACCATGCAGCTGCAAACTGTTCCCCATCAGAAGAAGGGTAAAGTACTGGGGAGCTGAACAGATCCTGATGTTGAGGGGTAGACAGACTATGCAACAGTGCAAAAAAGATAGGATGATAGGGAAGTAAATTGGGATGGCACAGAGAGAAGCTGGGTCCATACCAGAGAAGTGCACTTTGTCGGAAAAACCCACATACATACTGCTTCTTCTCCTGCCCCCCTCCTCCCAGAATGTAGCCCATCGGCTAGCAGTTCAGGACAACATATAAGTACGGGGACTAGGGACCCTGTGGGGCAAGTAAGATATGCAAAGAAAGTAAAGAACATGAGTGAGTCCTCATAACACTACCCCCAATAACGGTTTTGCAGTTAATAAACCCATTAAGACCACCCAGTCTTAAGAACCCACAAACTCTGACATACACAATCCCTCAAAATGAGGGAAAGCACAACAACCATCAACAGGTTCTCCCATACCCTCAAATGAAATAACCACATTACAATACATAAAGGTGCTGTCCAGTTGTATACAAACTTCACAGTTCCAATAATCTAAGGGGCAGCTACCTAATGGCTTACAGATACTAGGTGATATGTCACGAGAGTCCCGTCATAAAATAGACCATTACCAAGATATCAAGTCCATGGAAATCCCTCCAAATGCAACCCTGAACTGTTGCTAGTTGGTGTAAAATGGTGGAAATAACAAACTATCAAACCAATCTACAGAGAAAGAAACAAGTATAGTATAATATGACTCTATTTACAGTCAACCTGATGTAAAGGTTCAGGATACTGGGAGGGTAGTTCCCATTTGCCTTGATCAGGAGTTTCAAAACTTTGCATCGTACCCCCATGAAGAATCTGATGTCTAGTGGGATAAAGTATTTTAAAACTGATATGTGTGGCAATCAGTTTCAAAATGAAAGGGTGGTAGACCATTATCCACTCGTGGACTGCTTGAGGAAGATCATGAAAGAAGTTGATCCTGGTCCCCTCCCATGAAACCTCTTGCAAGTCTCTGATTTTAGTCAAAAGATGTTGCTTGTCAAGGAACTTAAAGAACTTTAAAATAAGGTGTTGAGGGTTTGATCCATCAGGAGGCGTCAGCTGCAGCATGCTGTGAGCCCTCTCAATAATGTAGGTTGGGCCATTGGGAGAGGGTTCAGCCACTTTTTTGAAGAACTTGTAAATGAAAAGAATAGTGGTAGTTTCTTCAGACTTTTCTGGCAGACCTATAATCACCACATTATTCCTTCAGATGTGGCTCTTGAGAACCTTCAGCTGAGCTTACAGCAGGGAGGTCTAGTGGCATACTGCCACCAGCTTTGGTTCCACATGATTCTTCCAATCCTCCTTAGAGCTCACCTGGGCATCGGCATCTCTGGCCTGCTGGGTGAGTTCCTTGGTGGCCAGTCGGATGGCTTTGACATCCTTGGTTAGTGAAAGGATGGCTTCCTTTAATGGTCAAAATTCTTGGATAAAGTGCTCTTCTGTGAGAGCATCAGCTAGGGAGAAGCAAGGTTAGAGTTAGCTGTGACTGGCTTCAACCTCTTAGGCATGCAATCGTGCTCTGGAGTGGGTGGCAGGGTATGATACACTGGCAGGTTTTTCATTTTTGTGTCCATCTGTAATGGCCAAACTGGATCCCGCACTAACATAAAAGATAAGCTAAGGGATACATACACCACACATGAGGAAAAGCAGAGAAACACTCAAGTAAAATGGTAATATAAGACAGATGAGGTCAGAGCAGTGAAGCTACAATCGCAACAGCAGCAGGGCATCAGGTGACCCCCCCCCACAATGTCACTCATGAAGACATTGAAGAGGACCAGTCCCAGTACTGAACCTTGCAGTAACCTGCTAGTCACTCTCCCATCATTACAGTGAGTGCTGTTGACCACCAGCCTTTTCCACCTATCAGTTAACCAGTTTCTACCAAAATTCACCTCTTTGGATCCCACCACTAGGCTGCTCAATTTATCAGTCTCCTGTGTGGTACAGTGTCGAAGTCCTTGCTAAAGTCCAGATTGGTCATATTGACTGCCATCTGATCTATTTCCCTGGTCACACAGCCAAGGAAATCAATCAGCTTCATCTGATATGATCTCCCCCTGTGAATCAATGCTGCCTTTCGTCTTGCCACCCACTGGATTCGAGATACTCTACCAACCTTTTCTTTAACAGTGTTTCCATTAGTTTCCTCACCAATGAGGTGAGACTGACCAACCTATAGGTGCTAACCTCTTTCCTACTGCTGCTGTTACGTAGAGGGACCAACTCTGCTCTCCTCCAGTTAGTTAGTTTAGTTTGGTTAAGTTTTGTTGACTGAGAAAGGAGGACTAGACAATTCTGCTTATTTTCAGCCTCATTCCAGGGAGGGAGATACAGATGGAAGGCAACTGACGTTGAACCAGATTAAGCTGTTGTTGGTATTTTTAGTGAACGGGGGAAATTTGGCAAGAACAGTGGGGAAATTGCCCTACTGACTTGTAGGGGGAACCTCTGGTCACTTTCACTGAGCCATTGACCGAGATGGATGTGCAAGAGGTAGTGGAGAAGGTCACCTCCACTGCCTTGCAGTCTCCTGAGATCGAAAGCTTTCTTGATGTTCCAGTTTCCTTGGAGGGAGTGTCAGAAATCCAGACTGCAGCCAAAACTAAAGTTTTAAACAGATGAGGAGCAACCAAGTTAGAAAACAAAGAGATGGAAATCCATACTCCTGAGCCTACCTTGATGGTCCATGCAGATCCACCACAAGAATCACCTGATGAACTGGAAGCTTAGTTATTGAGAGAGCAACAAGTTTTTCTGAGAAGGCAAAAGGAACTGAAGAACGCAATAGCATTGCACAAGCAGACAACTCAGCAAAAAGTGTCTAGCACCAAGGTGATGCTCTCTAGCAACCAGCTGCAAGCCCAGCTGCAAATCTCAAATGCAGCTGGAAGCTCTTGAGAAGCAACAGCACTGCCGCCAGCCCTATGAAATATCTCACCTGTTTCACAGCAGTCTGAAAACTCCTGCTCATCCTTTATGGCAAGTACCAGTTCTACTTAATTTTTTATTTTTAAAGGAAATAAATCTGACATGTCAATACACTCAAAAGTAGGGGCTGCACAGGGAATGGCAATTGCAGGAGCATCTGCTCCTGGACTAAGACGTAGCCCCAGTATACCGGAATGATTAGTACAAGACTGGTGTGTGGAATCTGCTCTGCACCTCCTCCCTTACCTCACCCCCTCCATGGTCTTATCCCACTGACCCCCCTCTTCCTGGACCTGTCCAGGCCCTCTGGTCCCCACTTTCCCATATCTTCTTCCCCTTCATCCTCCCTCCTTTTCCCCTCTTTTACCCCTTCTCCCACCTTAGCCTCTCCTCCTTCTTACCTTACAACAAGGCCTCTGGCTGCCATATTTTCTTTTCCTTCTCTATCTGGACTCTGGCCTTTCATCTCCCCTTTTCCTTCCTTACTCTTCCCCTTCCCCCCACCTCTGATTAGCAAAGTTGCTTCAAATGTACCTTATGGTTTTCTATGCTTGCTTGTAATCTTGAGTGTGCAACACTGTTCCCAATTAGTTACCAGTTGACTTGCTGTGCTCCGATGATACCATGAATGTTGTCTGTACCTCCGTTGATATTATGAACGTTGTCTGTAACTCCCATTATTGTAACCCTTTCCTTTGATGTGGAACCTTTGTAAATGAGCTGCCCCTAGCTCAAAGGTATTTGTAATCCAATATTTAAATAAATTAAAAAGTAAGTAAATAAGTAGCCAGTGTTAGGTAAGTTACTTTTTCTATTACTTTCTATTACTTTTGGAAACTTGTTCCAGAAAGCTCTGTGCAGTCACTAGCAAGGATGGAGAAGTACTGGAAAAAGTAATACACCTTATAGTTACAATTACTTATGTCTTTTTATACAAAAGTAATACATAACTGTAACTGATCACATTTATTTGAAAGTAACTAGTAACTAACCTATTACTTTCAAATAAATGTCATCTGTTATAGTTTTTTTTATTATTTTTGTATTGTTTTTGTACAAAAAGAAATAAGTAACTGTAACTGTCAGGTGTATTACTTTTTCTAGTATGTCTCCATCCTTGCTAGTGACTGCATGGAGCTTCCTGGATTAAGTTTCTAAAATAAATAGAAAGTAATAGAAAAAGTAACTTACCCAACATTGCAAGTAGCCAGTTGGTAACTTAATCCAGAAGGGCACTGGGTTTCAGGCTCATCCCCAATTTGGATGCCAAATCCACAAACAGAGACAAATGCAAATGGACTTGATACTCCTGTAACTAGTACTGCTGAAACAGCAATGGGGAAAAATGACAGTAACATAATCAATTATATGTCTACATTGCATATACCTGAAGTACTGAAACTAACTCAGAACCCTTAGCTGGCTTTGAACGCCCCAGCCATAGTAAGAGATGAAGGCGAGAATGTTCCTTAGCCTGCAGGGCAGTCTACTAATGCTGATGTAAATAGTTCTGGGACTTGTAACATGGTTCTCCCGCACAGGCTACTTCTGGAAATGCTGAAGGACATCATCGTACTGTACAAGGGGGAATAGATCATATGCTTCTTTTTTCGTAGAGACAGTATTCCCTGCTAAAAGGCATAATACTCTCTGATTCATTTACAAAGGAGTACGGGGTGTATTTCCTGACCGTTTGTTGCTAAGACATTACTAAAAATGTCTATGAAGTATACAGCAACAGAAATCTACGCATCAATACAAGTTTCAGGGGAACATACCTTTGATGTTAGCTTCAAGTTCAATAGCAGCCTGCAAAAATTCTAGGAACTCTACCATACTCTGAAGTCAACACCATTGTGGTCATCCTTTGAGGCTATCCCCCTAACAAAGCCAGCAAACACAACAATAACAGTCCTGTTCAGAAATGTGGGGGTCAGTGTGACAGACTTATTGTACTGGCTTAGACAAAAATGCACAGTTTTGGGAAATCCTGAAGCAATTTTTGATGATGAAAATATATGAACTGGGGGATAGAGGGTGAGAGTTGTTTTACACACCACTGAAACAGGATTGCAGCACCTACCAAACAGTTGTTTTATAGGCCGAGATAGAGGTGTTTTATTCTATCAGGACCAGCCAAAAGCATGTTATAGGTGTGGTGAAACAGGGCACACTAGCAGTCTCTGTGACATGTTAAAGTGTGCTTTGTGTGGAGACATAAGGCATACTAGTGGGCATTGTCACAATGAACAACTGTGCAAATTATGTGACACTAAAGAGCACTCATTTTATTTTTGCCCCTGGGTAGCTCATAATCAGCCAAATTAAGCAGACACTGAGGGGCAAGAATGCTACTCATAGCTATGGTTCAAAGAACAAGGGATAGAACCTTCCCCAATCCAACCCCTCCTCAGAAGATACTGCACAAAGTGAGCAAGTGGTAGCTCCCCCACAAAGCCAGTCAGTTTCAGAGCAAGAAGAACCAACCCCCCCCCCTCCCCCCATATCTGTTAGTCTCAGAAATCTCTCCTCAGGAGGCCCAGGAAGAAGAAAGGGTGGTACTAGTACAGCAGGATGACAATAACATGCAGGTAGAAATGCTTCCCCCCCCCCAACTGCAGCAAGACAGAGAGAATTCTAAAAGAGCTGTTAGAAGAAGACAGGACTGGTCTCAGCCCAAGTCAAAAGTCTTAAAAACAACAGGGATTCCAGTGACAAACAGATTTGAGGCACTGGCCAGTATCACAGGAGCCTCAGAGAATGGATCTGATAATTCCTTAGTCTGGTTGTCCTTGCCAGATAGGGGAGTCAGACAGAGAAGACCCTCTCCCAACAGAAAATGCCAACCCCACCAAGACACAACCTCCCATTAAGGAAAGAACAAAACCTAAGCAATTTAGACAAACCAGAAGGACTTCCAGACAACCCCCATGAATGAGAAATCTCTGTCCTTCCCATTATGGAAACTGCTGTGTCACTGTATTCACTAAATGTTAACAGTGTAAAGAATCATATAAAGAAACAGGCTATTTTTTTCATTTCTTAAATCCTTGGGCACAGGTATTTTCCTTTTGCAAGATACAAGACTGCACACCCTATAGGATCTCAGGGAAGCCACAACATTGTGGCATGTTGGGCCTTCATATTGGCCCATAAGCCCTGACCCATGCTCAGGAATGGAGATTTTAATTTCACAGTTAGTTTTCAATTAATAAAGGTTCTTGACTTATCCCCAGGCAGAGCACTCATGGTAGAAGTTAAAATTCAAAATGTCCTGTTCCGTATCATTAATATATACCCTGCTCACACAAAAGCAGAGAGAATTGTAACAGCTCATTCAGTCATATCTACACTCCTTTCAAACAATGATTTTAGGAGGTAATTTTAATTGTAGTGTGTCCTTAGCAGACAGGCAAGAATACTAGAAGAAAGAAAACATTTTGTCATATGGCTTTTTGGAAAAAAAAAAAATGATTCAAGCTGCTACCTTAATAGATGCACATAACTCAGCTTCAAAGGAGGCTGAACCCACTTTCCACAAAGGGCCACTAGCCACCAGGATAGATTATTTTTTCATCTCCTTGTCCATGCATATCCAGGTAGCAGATGTCTTAGCCTCAGAATTTTCAGACCACAAATTTCTGCGAGTTTTAATAGGCAATACAGGTCACACTTCTTATGTTTCAGGGACCTGGAAATTTAATTTGTCTCTTCTTTAAACCCCTGAAATAGCACAAGAAATTTATTATTTTTTAGATGCTAGTAAATCAGTCTACGACATGTGTGAAACCCCCCTTGTGGTGGGAGGACACTATATCAGACCAGACTATATTGTTAAAAACCTACAGTAAAAATAAAAAGAAACACTGATTACCACCAGTACTCACAGAACAGGATACAACTTCAAAAATGACTATTGCTAACATACACCACAGGTCAGAATTTTAATGAACAAATACTATAAAGCAAAAAATGATAGCCTTTCATTAGTTGCAGGCTCAGAACTTGCAAAATCAGCAGAAATTCTCCACATAGCGTAGGAAAGAGTACACTTGCCCATATGAAACATGCAACACCAATACAACACAGAAACAAATGGATGGATTATGGGATGAAAACCACACTTTTTGCTCTGATCTCCCAGAGTAAAGAGAATAGTATTTAATCATGCACAACTCTTGTTTGCAGCTGATCATGCAGGAAGTCAGGATTATGAGACCTTATTTAATGATTTAGAAAATCCCACCTGTTCCAAAGAACATGCTGAATTATTAGTGCAAAGTATTCCCGCTGACAGAGTTAGCTCAAGCTCTGAGTGCCATGGCCAACAATCAAAATCCAAGAAGTGATGGATTAACTAATGACTTATACAAATATATAGGTAACAAGCTCCAAGATGAATTAGCGCAGGTTTTTATGTGTATTCTCAGAGATCAATATCCTTCCCCTAGAATGACCACTAGGCAGATAGTATACATATTTAAAAAAGGCAATAAAAGTGATATACAGAACTAGAGACCTATCTCTTTATTGAATAATGACTCTAAAATACTTGCTAAAATCTTAAATTCCAGGCTATTAAAAACCATAGAATACCAAATATCCCCGGCCCAGATGTGTTCAGTTCCTGGTGGGAAAGTTACAGATCATCTTATACTCTTAAGAGAACTATATGAGCAAGGTCAGAGAGGCAACACAACTGGAGTGTTGCTGTCACTAGATCAAAGGAAAGCATTTGACTCGGTTAGTCACAGATTCTTATGGGCAGTATTGAAACAATATGGGACACCCAGCACTTTTATACCCTGGATACAGTGTCTATATGAAACAGCGATAGTCATACCTATTGTACAAGGATGGAAGGGCCCTATGTATACTGTGGGTAAAGGTATAAGGCAGGGGTGTCCCATGAGTCCCCTCCTTTTTGTTTTCTGTATTGACCCCATCCTAAGAATTTTAAATATATCCACTGAACTCCAGCATATAACACTTATAAATAGAACTCTTAGGTTTGTAGCAATAGCATATGTGGATGATTTGTGTATTCTGGTACAAAATTCTGATTAAGCTGCAGTGGCTATTCAGATGTGTAACCACTGTTGTACTCATTTTGGGATTTCCCTGAATATTGAAAAATGTGTGGCAAAACAATTAGGAGAAACCAACCCAAATCTGAAATATATTTAAGGCATAACTGTCACAACAAACCTAGTTAAAATACTAGGTATAACTTAAGGCTTGGAACACGATGATAAAACCAGTTGGGAGCCTAAAATAAAACAAGGGCAGCAGCTAGTTGCTGGATGGAATATATGGAAACACAGTAAACAGAAGAATCTATCTGGTCAACATGTTTCTGATACCAATTGTTTTATACATTAGCCACATTTTTCCACCACCAAAACAGTTAGAGACCACTATACTAAATATCTTTTTTCAGTCTGTATGGAGGGGAAGGCTGAACCCCATAAAAAGGAATTTGACTTACTCAGCAGTTAAGCAGGGAGGTTTAGGGATGAACAATCCTATCTCCTTTTTTTCAGTATTTTTTATATACAAATATCAGGCCTCTACTGGTGTACACTGAACAAGAATGGCCCCACTTTCTAGTACTAACTTGTTCACCTTGGTTGTCACATTGGGAAAACAAGTGTCTACGAATTTTAAAAAATTCAGCAACAATCCCAGATTATATTAGAGAAGTATTCCTGAAAATTAAACATTGGCAAATCACTAGTACAATGTTAATCACTAAATCAAGAAAGGAGATATATATATATATATATATATATATATATATATATATATATATATATATATATATGTGTGTGTGTGTGTGTGTGTGTGTACAATATAATTTTTTAGAGAACCAATTATGTTCCCTAACTGCCCCCAAAATTATGTTTCATCCTTATTACTAGTAGTCAAAGAATCTAGAATCCCACATAAAATTAAGGATTTACACTGACTCAGCTGCCATGAGAAAATCAGTGTCAAATCCAACCACAAGCACAAGCAGATACAAGAATGGTATTGCAGTAGACTATTGTGTATTCCAGAGATAGAAATTATAAGGCAGTTGTTTTTTACCTGCTCTTATATCCAAGGGTTCTGGGTTTTGCTTTCCACAGAATGGAATGTACCACGGTTTAAATTTATGACATATGAGGCCCTAATGTATGGGCATTACACTGGTCAAGCTTTAAGGTGGAACAAATGCACACTACATATTGTATTATTGGTCATCAAATGGTTTATTTGGAATGCTAGATCGTTATTCATTTTGCAGCAGAAACAGATCAAATATATTGAATTAATTCATAAACTCCAGTTTGAACTTAATGCTATATTCCAAAGAGAAGCAAGTATGACCTCTGCATAATATTGTAAGGGCACATTGGAAGAACATGCAATGGATAACTGATTCTGATGCCCTAGTATCTCGATTAAGTATTAGTTTAAATGGTTTATTAATAAAAAATAAATCCATGAATGCCACAATCCTTAATTTTTCTAACAAATATGATTGCTATTAGTCTTGCAAGATATTAATTATTTGATTTTGCTTATTTTTGCTTATTTTTATGATAGACAGTATTGACTTTTCTTTTTGTAACACATGATTCTGTATTAATATTCCTGTAAAATGTATTGTTTATTTGATTTTTCCTTTAATAATCTCTCCTGCTCTTTTTGAGAAGTGTCATGGAATCTTTAACATCCACCTGAACAGGCAGATGGGACCTTGGTTTAAAATCTTATCCAAAAGATGGCACCTCAGGAGTGCAGCATCCCCCTCATGCTGCACCATGGTGTCAGTCTTGGGATTTAACCCAAGTGTCTGGTGTGAACCACGTCTGATTCCAGTGATCTGTTGAATAAGACCACCAGCAGAGCAGTTAACACCTCCTTTAGTTCCTTTAGTACTTTTGGTGTATCCCATCCCATTCCATAGCCTTGTCCACTTTCACAACTGAATATCCCTTCATAACTCTTTCCTCAGAAAATAGACTTGTGTCAGCCTCCCACCCTTTTGTTCCTGCTGCTCACTGGTGGTCTTTCCCCACCTCTTTCTCCACTGTGATGACTAAGCAGAAGCACTTGTTCAGGATATCAGATTTTTTCTGGGTCCACTTCTGCACAGTCTCACCCCTGTGACCCCTCTTTATCCTCACTATCTCTCCCCTTTCTTGCCTCTTCACACTCATATACCTGAAGAAAGTATTATCCTTCATTAGATACTCCTTTTGCTATCCCTTCCTCTGTTAGCACCTTTACTCCCTTTTCTACCTTACATGCTTCTCTGTTTTACTTGTACACCTTCCTGTTTTCCTCCCACTTCATTTATTTATTTATTTATTTATTTAAGCCTTTAACCAGGAAGGCATGCTGAGCAGGCTACTACTTGATTCCAGATGCATCATGAGGGAGGGGAACATAGACAACAGTTGAAGACAACATAATATTAGTGAATACATAGTGGGGAATCACTAACATTTGGTCCTGGTAGCTAGACATGGTGGGTCAGGAAAACAGTAGACTAGACAACAGCTAAGACAGCATAATACAAGTAATTACTTAGTGGAGAACTCTAACAATTGGTCCTGGTAAAAAACAAAGTGGAGTGAGAGAACAATAGTTACAGCCACAGATTAATTGCAGTACTAAGTGCAGACATACTCAGTCATTCCACTCAGTGAACTGAGAAACTGTCTAGACACATGTGCAGGTAGGGGAGAAATTAGCTTGGAGCAAGGAGTTAAGATGCGTGGGGGGGGAGAAGTGATGAATGTTTGCTGGGAGAGAGTTCCACAATGTTGGTATGTGGTGGCTGAATGCTGCCTGAACTGCAGTAGTGGATCTATGTGGGACAGCTAGGGACCAAGAGTCCAAGTTTCTGAGAGAGTATGCTAGGGTGCAGGGGTTGGCTAGGGCAGCGGTGAGGTAGGAGGGGAGAAGCTGGGACCAAAACTTGGCTGGGATTTTGGCTCAGTGGGACTGTCTATGATTATCTAGACAGGTGAAGTCCATAGCCTGGTATAGGGCACAGTGCTGTGTGGAGTAAGGACAGTTCAGGACAAAGTGACAGAAAGAATATACCTCTTGAATGTCAGCCTTTTTTCCTTGGCCACTGTGGCCACTTCCCTAGAGTATCACAATGGTTTCTTTTTCCTTCTGATTTTCCTTCATGCAGAGACCATTTGTCTCAGTTATGCCATCCCTTTTCCCCATTGTTCCTCCACCACTCCCTGGCAATCCTCACTGCAAACTAGGCAGTTACTGAGGCAGTCTCCATTTCTTTAAAATCCACCCTCCTAAAGTCCAGGATGCTCATCCTCATGTGGTTTGCCTCTGCTTCCATCTTAATGTTAAACCACAGTGAATGATGATCACTGCTACCTAGGGGACTGGCCAGTATGATATCTGAAATGCCATCCATGTTTGTAAGCACCAGGTCCAGCACTGCCCCATCACTAGTGTGTTCATTGACTAGCTGCCTGAGAAAATCCCCTTGCAGTGAATCAATGATGGCCCTGTTCCTTGCTGAAGCTGCAGTTGGAAGTCTCCAAGCCACATCTGGCAGAATGAAGTCATCAATTAGCAGCACCACCCCTTTGCTTACCATTGTTTAGAACAACTAAATATCAGTCATGCTTTTTTATGAAATTTTTAAATGATTGCTAAAATTGTAAACATAATTATTGAGTAGCAAATGTCTATTAAATTTGTGATTTAGATTTTAAGGTGTTTTGTATTGTGTGATATACCTTTGTAAGATTTGTACTGTTGTTATTAACTTGTGTACTCAACTTAAGCAACCCACTTCAGTGGGAGTTTTTGGCTACAATAAGGTAAATAAACAAACAAACAATCCTGATGATGGCTCTAAGTGCCTTATCCAACTCCTCCCCTTGTGTTGGAGGTCTGTATACCACTCCTGAATGGATAGTGGTCCCTGTGCAATCTCTAGGATGACCCACAACCCCTCCAATCCTTCTTTTTCTTCTGGGTTCCCATGTACTGCCATAACCTTGACTCTCTCCATCAAATACAGTACAACCCCTCCTTCTATCCCTGTCTCTCCTGAACAGATAGTATCCCAGTATGGCCATATTCCAGTGATGGCTGCTAATGCACCATGACTCCATTATGGCCATGAAATCTAGTCTAGCTTCCTCCATGATGGCCTCCAGATCCAGGATTTTATTTCTCAGATTCATTGTATTTGCACACATGGAACTTCATACCTTATCCCTCCCTGTCTGCTCCCTTGCTTTCTCCCCTTTCCTACATGTGCTGTTCCCTGAAGGTTCCCCTGACTCCCCTGTTCCCTTGTTACCTTCTGTGGCACCTGTCTCCTTTACTCCTTTCTTATTGTTTTCCCAATTTATACCCCTCTTGTCATCTGCCTTGTCTCTACCCCTGTCTGCTTGCACATCTGCCCTGTAGAAGCCTTGTCTCATTGTTTCTTTTCTCCTTGCTGCTTCATAATTTGGGAGGGGGTGAATTTGTTGCCTCCCATGCTTTTACAGCTTTCCTGCTTTGCTATTTTAAATGCTTACCCAAGTAGCATTTGAACTCTCCACTAATGACGATGGTCCTCTTCCTAGAAGGATGCATGTCATCTCTCCTATAGAAGCCCATTTCCTTCAAGGCTAGCTCTTAGTTACCAATGTAGCTGAATCTTTCCTCCAGGCACTATGCCTTTAAGCAATTTTTAAAAGCTCTTTTGTAGTGGGATAATTTCCTTTCCTCAGTTGTACACAGGTATCACTTCAACAAAAGCCTTAATGCATGTCACCTGCATGAGGCCTCTCCCCAGCCTCCTAAAATTTCCCTGCACTACCCTAATCCCTTACTAGATTATTTGTCTCCAGGTGGACAGTGACATCTAGCTCCCTCCCATCTCCTGCCACCCCTAATGATCCTCTAGATCTGCTTTCATCTCTCTCTAAGCCAAAGCACCAGGGAGGCACTTCATATCCCTCTCCCTTCCTTCCCCCACTCTCAAGTGTATCACCCAAACAATAGAGTTCCCCATCAGCAGATGCCTCCTCCATGGCTGGCAGCCTCTTCACCCACCATGGGGCTCCCGTTCTGAGAACTCTACTTCTTCTCTTCCCACTGCTATAGTTGTTCCCTCCTGGCTACCCTGTCCTGCTAGTACAGTGAAGGAATTGTGCAGTGGTACAGGCTGAGGAGTGTGTACCTTTCAGTCACCCACACCTTTCCCAAACCCACCAAGGTCCAAGTGCTCTACCGCTGCCTAGGCATCCTCTGGGGGAGCAGCAGACTCAGTGGTCCCTGGGTGGTGCAGAACATTCTCTGTACCCTTCCCAGTTTGGCCCAGAGTTCAGCAACTTCTGCCCTCAACCCAGACTGGTGAGTACAAATGTGGCAGCACCTCAGCCTCCAGAATGTGTTCTGAAATACTGCTGCTCTACACCCATTGCACTGCACCACTCCAATAATTTTTATGGCTGTGGGTGGAGTCTACAGCCATTTTGCTGTAGCTTGAAAAAAGGGGTTTCCATGGAACACATTTTTTAATAGTTTTCAGTGTATCCTTCAAAAACTTCAAATCCCTATGGCAATTAAAAAATACTCCCTTCTTTTTCTTAGAATGATGGACACAGAACTCCAAGCTGCTTTTCACTGAGAGCAAATGTGCACATCTTCCAAACAAATCTAAATATCTTTGAAACTATTCAAGGTGCACAAAATCAACTAGTGTGAAAGCTGTTCAGGACAAAAAGACCTTTCACATGAGGGTAGTCACTAATCTTAATTCTTTACATTTTGTAAAATATGGTCTTCCAAACAACCTCATTTTTTTTCCTCTCTGAATGAACACAGTAAGAGTCATGCCAAACAAATGTAAATATCTTGGAAAGTATACAAGTTAACAATATACAGCCAACATGAAAGTTGTTCAGGACAAAATGACCTTTCAAATGAGGGTAGTCACTAATCTGAATTTTCTAGAGGTTTTTAAATATAGCCATCTAAAAGGTGAAAATTATGAAGAAAAATGAAAATTCAGGTAATCAAATGGCCATAGTTTAAAAAATATAATTAGTTCAGCTTAATGGATAAGCTCATTGGAAAGGTACGGTTGTCCTGAACAACTTTCATACTGCTGGTTTATGTGTAACACATATACATTTAAAGATATTTACATTTGTTTGTCATAACTCCTATGAAAAGTGAAAATTGAGGTAATCAGATGGCCATAGTTTAAAAAATATAATTAGTGCAGCTTAATGAATAGGCTTATTTGAATGTTTTTTTTTCCCTGAACAACTTTCATGCTGTTTTTCTATCTGTAACATGTATATTTTCAGAGGTATTTACATTTGTTTGGCATAACTCTTATTGCACTCCTAAACAGCCTCAGTTTTTGAAATCACTACACCACTTAAGTAACATTCTGAACCAGGCCACCTTGTTCATCTCTTGTCATGCCTAATTTAAAGTGGATAGGAATTGATTACTTATGTGCAGCTGTTTGAAATCTCTGTATTTTATAAATTATGTCTACACTTCTAAAGGATCTTTATGTAACTGTCTCTGAATAAAACCTGAAGCTGTCAGTTGTGTTTTGTATTGTTTTCTTTGAATGGACAACATTCTGTGCAGTTCCTTTAATGGAACCAAGAATCTGGAGTTTTGTCTATGTCACTTCATGGTTTCAGAACTGTGGGCACTGTACTGATAAGGTCATGTTAACATTTCTAAAACCGTGAAGCCACAGTAAAACGTGTTGCTGTATTGGTCCTTGTAACACAAGATCCACAGAAACAGATGACTTGATACCTTTTATTAGACCTACAGAGTTGTTACAAAAGAACACAGGTGCTTTTAGCTTTCAGATTATATAGACTCCTTCATCAGATTACACTGGAAGTTGTTTTAGAAGAACATACTTTCTCTAAACCCAGATGATATAAAAAAAGATGAAAAGTTGCTAAGGACCCCATTGGTTAAAACTGCATTCAGAAAAACAACATACCAATATAAAGACAGCAAAAGTTCCATCAGAAGAAAACTATCCCAAAGTCAAATGTCATTGACTTGAAAGTTCACTCCATGAGAAAACCTATAAACCAAATGAAGCTTCATTTTAAAACCACCTGTTTCTGTGCTAACATTAGTGAATGACAATGATTAAAACCAACAAGGAAAAATAAGTAATATATAGTAAATAATGTTAAAACTCTTATAAATATGAAAATATCTATGTGTTAAGAAAAAAAAATAGTTTAGAATACAACCTGCCCTAATGTAAATTAAGCATTCACCAGCTGTTCAAACAGGGTAACCTGTGAAGTGGGCGCATGAGGAAGGGCACCATCCATTACAGTGACACCTTCCTGGTGCAATCCATTCATGGTGATGGAAAGGTAGGGGAAGACCGGATGAGGGGGTGGGTGAACTAGGTGACAGGATGTTGCTATAAGTATGCGTGTGGGGGGGCGGGAGCAAGCATGGTGACCGTGGGCTGGGAGGGGGTGGAGAGGCTGTAGGGTGTGGCACTGTGGATGCTGGTCAAGCTGCATTGGAGATTGGCTAGTGGCTGGGGTGGCTGAGGTACCGGGTTTGGGTCCGGGTGCTGGTGCTATTTTAATTGATCCCGGCCCGAACATTTTTATTTTTACTGCTTTCACCCCCCCGACATGCACCCTCCCTGGAGTTGAGAATCCTTAAGTAGCGGGGTGCGGGGGTGAAGCCCCCCCATGAGGGTGTGTGTGTGGAGAGGCACAGCCCCCCCCAGAAAGCAGTAAAAATATGTCCTGGCACCATTGTGATGGTGCGCCGGGGTTGTCAGAGTGCAGAAAATGTGTTTGGGACTCTGAGCGATAACGGTGAACTCCTTTAGGCGTTCACCATTATCACATAGACCCTTCACACAGTGGTGTCAATCAAATTTGACACAGTGTACTTTTCAGATACATTTTTCTTAAACTCTGTGTACAATAAGTCCATATTACTCATGAATAGTCAAACTTATACTGTCTTAAAGATTATATATCTGCAATTCTGTAACAAGTGACTAGTGTATGTGTATATTCAAAACCCAAATCTAACACAGCCCCCCTTGTAATTGAGATAATGTTATCCAAATATGTCCATGTATCAACATATGCTCACATGTACCTAATCTGCTGTTGTATTACATATTAATTCTATAAATCTAAAACAAAAACAAAACACAACTGACATCTTCAGCTTTTATTCAGGCACAGTTAAATAGGGGTCCTTTAGATGTATGAGTATAATTTATGAAAATAGAAATATTTCAAACAGCTACAAATAAGTAATCGATTCCTATCCCCTTTAACTCATTCAGACCCATTGTGTTTAGAATGTTGGAGACAGAACTCCAAACTGCTTTTCTTTGAGAATCTTCCTAAGACACTGTGCAGAATTCTTAGCAAATGTGCACACATTCCAAACAAATCTAAATGTATTTAAAACTATTCCAGGTGCACAAAAACAACAAACCTGAAAATTGTTCAGGGCAAAAAGACATTTCAAATGAGGGTAGTCACTAATCTGAATTCCTTATGTTTTGTTAAATATGGTCATTTTATTACCTGTATTTCCATGTTGTTTTTACAAAATTCTCATTTCTGATGGCTATTAAAAAAACACTATAAAGAATTTAGATTAGTGACTACCCTCATTTGAAAGGCCTTTTTGTTCTGAACACAAAACTGTTAAATGCTACACTTGGGGAACAGAAATCCATGGGCAGAGAACTAAATGGGTGGAGTGGTATTGACAACATCAAGAAAACATACATTCACAAAGAAAATGTTTACATACAGTTGATTACTGTTTAACAATAGTATGCATGTATGGCTGCCACTGTACATCTGATGAAAATCCACAATCATGTTCCTCACTTGAAGAGAAAGGGGTGTTGGAGGCCATAACTGACTCCTTAGTTTTGCATTAAAGGGGTGCACTGAGATCAATATGGTTAAGGTACATTTACCAGAAATTACAGCTTAGAAAAGAATGAGAACGTGACTGTGATGATGAGAAAATCCCAGACCGGATCTCTAGTTTGTTAATAGTCTCCTGAACCTGATTTTTATGGCTGTGTGGGCCAAGCTCCACAGATGTTATGCCATCATCTGATTTGTATGAGAGCGCTGTGGAAGCACATAACTGGGCCACTGTCTGATGTTCTGCCACAGTGCTCCAGCATAGTTTCCAGTGTTTCCGTTTATGCAGCCCTTCCCCACTGCTGGCCTCATAAACATACCCACTTCCTGGTGTACTACTTTTCCTTTCCACAACTGTGGAAGTGATGGCCACCATGTGCAACATGGTGGCACTGACTTAAACTGTGCATGCATGAGTATCATGTATATGAATGTAACCCTCACACCACCTTTGGTTAGCTGGCACCCTCCTTAAAAGAACTATTGCCAACCACATGGTGTACAATTTTCTTTTGGCAGAACTACACTCATGGTACACCCCTAATGTTGGAGTGTATACCAGGCTCATTATCTAGAGTTCGGGGGGTGGGGGTACATACGAAAATGAACCTTTTTATTTACAACTAGGTCCAGGGGAGAGGATGCTATGCATATGCTAGACCTAACTGCTGAGGGGCCCCAATAACATTCACACTAGAAGCAACAAGCAGAATGTCCAAAGCAGTAACTGGGATTTTGCAGTATGGCTTTATTTACAGATGTTATTTAAAGCAAGGGTGGTCCCCAAATATTTGTCATTGCAATACAGGCACACTCTCTTTTGCAGAATGCTTTGCTAGGCAGTACTGTTTTCTACAAACACATCTCTATCTCTCTTCCAAAGTGTATAACTGTGGGATGTGCCACACACTTTAAATCCTCCTGATGCATGGTCTTTGCCCAGGGAACAGTGGTGCCAATCCTTGAACCACTTAGCCCTGCCTGAAACTCCAGATAGTGTTCCTCCCACCCTTTGCCCCAAACAGCCTCTGCCATTTCTTCAGGATTACACCAAATGAGTCTCCAATCCCCAATGAATTACTAAAGACTCCGAACATTAACTTTAAATTCAGCACAACTGTGGTGAAAGGGGTCCTGACTGGTGTGATCTAACCTTATCTTGGGTGCACACACCTCAGACAACTCTCTTAGAGAACAGTCTCAAATTCTGTGCTCACAGATTAGTTGTTCTTTCCTCCCAGTCATGGAAAGAACAAAGGGCAGATTTCTTTCTCTTGTAGCTGTCAGAATCTACTCATTGTTCGTCCTTAAGGCAGATGTGAACTTCAGGAACTTCAGTGGATTGCCCCTTTGATCCACAAAAATTGTTCTCCCTCTCACCCCCCCCTCCCCGGAGTGAAACTAAAGAGTCCTGTAGGCAAACTGAATATTTTACCAAACTAGAGTGAGAAATTCCTGTGCTCCTTTTGACAGAGCCCCAGTGGCCCACCTGCCACTCTGACTGCCACATTTGAACTTACTGATGAACATTCTAAACTTCCTGAGAGCAGCTGACTCTAAAATGGTTATGCTGCTGTGAGAGTTCTAAATGACATAATCATCCTTCTCTCAGGCTAGCTGAGTAAACAACGATGACATTATGCAGAAAGACCCTAATGAATTCCCCACCAGCTGCCTTTTTCTACCTTCCTAAGACTAGTACTAATTAACCTGAGGGGACTGGGTTGTTATACATAGTTATGTCAGCACCTCCATGTTGAGCAAGGCTGACTCTGGTGCAAACTGCTCATGTGCGAGTATCACGCATGTGCAGTACTGTAATTGCTGCAGTATTATGGCTGACTCTGGTGCAGCAAGAGCACCACATATTCTTTTCACCACTCTTGCCACTCCTAAAAGCTCTCCACAGTCATTCTGGCTCTGACCAGAGTTTTTCTTTTCTTTACCTTCATGTCTGTTGAAACATCCTTGTACCTTCTTGACTCCTTTATATGCCCATTGATTTCCTAGCTCTTCCTTTGCTTGTCTGAAATGTATTTGTTACCCTACCAAACATAGGGTGTCTTCTAATTTCCCCTTTTAACCCTCATAACAGCAGTTACCTTTTCCTAATCCCCACTTCTCCTTACCCACTAGTTGTTACCCCAGTACCTGTAGGTACCATGCTTAAAGTTAGGCTGAGTATTTCAGCATTCCCATATGCACTGTGCTATCTCTTATCTTGGTCTAGTGTCTGCCCTGCAGAGTGTCCTATAGACTATCTGTGGACACCTGCGGACACCTTAAGACAAATTCTCCACTCCTGCACTGTTCCACTCCTGCAATAGTACAGCAATGTGATGGGACATGGTGTCAGAGTGCTCACATTTATCCCAGAGAAAGAGCTTCATGGTTAGCTCTGCCAGCAAGCCAAAACCAACCTGCAGTCAGAAGTGTGACTCAGTCCCATCTCCAATTTTCAATTAACTGAGGCCACAGGCCAGAAAATTTGTCACCCTTCCCATAAACTACAGATAAAGACACCATTCTTTTAATATGGCCCTTAAATGTGGTCTGCTATATCTGGTTTCAGATTGACCCTTTGTTCAATAATAAGCACATAAATTCAAATAAAAGTCACCATAGCTTACCCCCACTTATGTTGTCTAGAAAAAAAGCCTTTTCTATTCCTGTAACAACTGCAAGTAGACCCATCTAATGAATGTGTGAAAATTTTGCACTTTTATCTTCAATTTAGCCCAGCTGAACATTTGGTCAACTTTAGGATCATTTTGACATTTGACTAGTTCACTAAATGGGGTCAGGTGAAGCAGCTAAGCTGAAAGCAGCCTGGCTCTTAGTCGGAGCTCTGCCTGTGTATAGTGTATCTATTGGCATCTGCACCCCTATTCCGCAGTTTCTTCAGGAATCTGACAGTGCCTGAAATAAGGAAGCTGGATGTGGATCTTTCTTCAGATCTTAATATGCCTAAGAAGCCAGCAAAGGAGAAAATTCAGTCTGGAACAGATATCTTCTTGCCCAATATGGCAAATTGCTCTGGGGAAGCCAACTGTCACGTGCTCAGTCAGGATATTTATAAAATAAAAATTTTCATGAGTATTATCATGGGTCAACTCTGAAAGCTAACCCTGACTTTAGAGGCTGTCAAAGGCACAATGGACAGTCTAGGCTCCCAGATCACTGAAGCTGATGAGCGGGTGGGTAAACTGGAAGACTGGGCAGCTCCTACTGATCACTGGGTTGCCACTGTTAGATACATAGATAAAAGATATGAATGGCAGATAAGGGCCTTCGGCCCACCTAGTCTACCCATTTGCGTACTAAACTTTGCATCTTCAAGCTTGTCTAGTACTGAGTTCATCCCCACCCTCGACTACCAGGATTCCCTGAACCCTATCTCATGGTTCTTAAATCCTGTAATCTTTCCAGTCCCTACTGCCTTGTCCGGCAGGGTATTCCATTTGTCCATCACCCTCTCTGTGAATAAATATTTTTTCATGTTTCTTCTGAACCTCCCTCCCTCCCTCCAATTTCATCCCAAGTCCCCTAGTCCTTGAACCTCTTTTTTGCTGAAACATTATGTTTTCCTCCACCTTGTTCCTCCCTGTGAGGTACTTATATGTCTCAGTCCTATCCCCCCCTCTCGTTCCTCTCCTCCAGGGAGTACAGATTTAAGTCCCTCAGCCTGTCTTCATAGGTTTTGTGATGTAAGCCTCACATCATCCTGTTTGCCTTTTCTGAACTGTCTGCACCCTGTCTATGTCCTTGCATAGTTAAGATCTCCAGAACCAGACACCATACTCTAGGTGAGGCCTCACTAATGTCTTGTACAGTGGAATTATGACATTCCTTCACCTGCAGGTGATACCCCTGCCTATGCATCCAAGCATCCTGTTTGCTTTTTTCTGCTGCCTTGTCACACTGAGTCCCTACCTTGAGGTCATCAGCAATGATAACCCCTAGGTCCCATTCCTGCTTGGAGCACTCTATATCCCCCCCCCCCCAACTGATATGTTGTTCCAGGGTTTTTGTGCCCCATGTAAATTATTTTCATTTCTTTACATTAAATCTCAACTGCCACTGCCTTGACCAGTCCTCAGTCTTCCGCAGATCATTTCTCATTCTAGCAACACCTTCTGGCATGTCCACTCTGTTGTAGAGCTTTGTGTCATCAGCAAACAGACAAATTCCCCCTTTCCAGGTCATCTGTAATGTCACTGATAAAGATGTTGAAGAGGACTGGACCCAGCACTGAACCCTGTGACATCCCACTGGTCACCCTTCCCTCTTCAGAGTAACAGCGATTTACCACCACCCTCGATGTCCTGCAGCACAGCCAGTTTCCCACCCACCACACAACTGTCCTGCCCACCTCCATGTTCCCTAGTTTGTGTAGCAGTCTTCTATGTGGCACAGTGTCAAAGGCCTTGCTGAAGTCCAGGTAGGCCATGTACATTGCCACCCCCCCGATCTGCCTCCCTTGTCATCCAGTCAAAAAAATTCAATGAGGTTAGTCTAGCATGACCTCCCCTCTGCAAAACCATGCTGCCTTGGGTCCTGTAGACCATTGGTCACCAGGTGTTCCACTGTTCTTTCCTTCAGTAGTGTTTCCATAATCTTCCCCACTACTGAGGTCAGGCAGACTGGTCTGCAGTTTCCCACTTCCTTTCTGTTTCCGCTTTTGTATAAAGGAACTATGTCAGCTGTCCTCCAGTCTTTGGGTAACTCTCCTAATTCCAGTGACTGGCTAAATAGGGTTGCCAGAGGTTCTGTCACTGCCTATCTCAGTTCCCTGAGTACCCTGGGGTGTACCCCATCAGACCCCATAGCTTTTCTGACCCTTATTCCTTCCAATTCCTTTAGGACCCTTTCCTGTGGAAACAGACTTTTTTCCATTTCAGTGTTCTTCCTATCCTCCCTGCAACCTTCTGGATCATTTCCTTGCCCCTTCTCTGTAAAGACTGAGCAGAAATATCTGTTCAGTATGTCTGCTTTACTGTTGTCATCCTCAACTGTACTCCTGCCTTCCCCTTTCTGCCTCACTATCCCACCCTTTGCCTTCCTTTTTTCACTTACATATCAATAAAAGGATTTATCTCCTCTAACCACTGATTGTACAATGCACTCCTCTGTTTGTGCCTTGGCTTTCTTTACTGCTCTCCCTGCCTCCCTTTGCTTCTCCTGGTATCTTTCCTGTCCTCTTCTTCCTGTGTCCATTTGTATTGTAAGAATGCTAGTTTTTTGTTTTTCACTTTCTCCACTATCTCCTTGGAATACCATAATGGTCTCCTCTTTCTTTTCCCCTTGCTTACCTGATTTACACATAATTATGTTGCCCTTGCTATCCTTGTTTTGAATACTACCCATTGCTCCTCCACCCCTACTTTCCTCCCTATTCTTATTAGTACCTCTTCCAAGCATTTCCCCATTTTCCTAAAATCTGCCTTCCGAAAGTCAAGGATGCATGTTTTTGTGTGGCTGGGTTTAGCCCCTTCCGTTATTTCAAATCACAGTGACTAGTGGTCACCGTTCCCCTGGTGATCCCCCACTGTGACCCCCATCACACTGTCCCAATTTGTGAGCACAAGGTCCAGTAGTGCCTCCTGCCATGTAGGTTCTATGACCAGTTGTTTGAGGAAGGCTTCCTGAAGGGAGTCCAGGATAAATCTGCTCCTGGCTGCTGCTGTAGCTGGGAGGCTCCAGTCTACATCTGGCAAATTGAAATCTCCAACCAGCAGTACATCCCCTATGTTTTCCATCCTTTGGATAGCTAGCATCATCTCCCTTTCCATCTGCTCCCCCTGGGCTGGTGGTCTGTAGATTACGGTTCCATGTCATAATGGGTGAGTGTACATTGCCAAAAATAAAAACAGCAATGATTGGTGAAGACAACTGCACTGACACCCATCTCTATGTATGCTTCACCTTCCACACCCTCCAAACTACAGGTTCTCAACTCCAGGAGGGTGCATGTTGGGGAGGGGGTGAAACTTGTAAAAAAAAAAATCACTGCTGACAGCAAAATAAGTCTCTCTCGCCTGAGCCGCACCCTGCACCCTTCCAACCATAGCCAGCTACCCTCACCACCACACCACGTGGCCAGCTTGGCAGCCTTTCACTGCACTGCCCCCCACATACATTCCCTTCTGTTCCTCATGGTTGTTCTAGTCACTTTCCATTTCACTCTTCACCACC
Source organism: Neoceratodus forsteri (assembly GCA_016271365.2). Classification (NCBI taxonomy): domain Eukaryota; kingdom Metazoa; phylum Chordata; order Ceratodontiformes; family Ceratodontidae; genus Neoceratodus; species Neoceratodus forsteri. The sequence continues at coordinate 952,217,948 of CM028129.1, read as the reverse complement.
TTTATAGGGCAGCTCAAAACACAGTTGCTGAGATTGAGTCACTCATATTTGAGTTGCTCAATCTCAGTTATCCATATGACAGTATACTGTAGATTACCCCAATGCAGATGGCTAACCCAGTATTCCTATCAAGCTTAACCCACAGTACCCCCCCTTGTGCCCCTAGAATCTTTGTGGCCTTTATGTTCGACTTCAAATACAGTGCCACTCCTTCCCCCTTCCTGCCCATCCTGTTCCTCCTGAACAGATTGCATCCTTGTATAGCCATCTTCAAGTCATGGCTATCATTACACCAGGTCTCTGCGATGGCCACAATGTCCAGGTCCTCCATTTTGTTACTAAGGCTTCTTTCATTGGCACACATAGCTCTCCATGATGTGACTTCCATATCCTGTTTTGGTGCCCTAAGCTTCTCCCCTCATGTGCTTTCTTTTACTTTGATCCTTCCTGTCTTCTGCCTTTACATTATATTCCACATTCTGCCTGCCTATCCACTCTTTGGGTACTTGTGTGGAGCATGTGCTTATGTGGGTGGAGGGATACTAAGCCAACAGACCTTCCTGGCACCCTCCCACTTGTCCAGTTTAAATACTTGCTAAAGAAGCATTCAAATATCTCACTGAGGACTAAGGTCCCCTTCCATGACAGAAACAGGCCATCCTCCTTATACAGGCTTGTATCCCTCCAGTTGGGGCCCCAGTCCCCCATGAAGCCAAAACCCCTCTTTCCACACCATTCCTTCAACCAAGGGTTGAATTTCTGGATGCAGAGTGTCCTAGCCTCCCCCTTACCATGGACAGGTAGTACCTCTGAGAAGGAGATGGAGCGTGCTACCTGTTTCAGGCTCCCCCAAACTTCCTTCAATCCTCCTAGATTCTGGGTATCTCCACCTTGTCCACTGGCAGGTCATTTGTCCCCAGGTGGACAATGACATCCAGTTCCTCCCCCCTTACTATTGCTCTTATGATACTATGGCTCCACTCCCCATCCCTCCATGCAGTGCTTCCGGGAATACACTTGACCTCCCTCTCCCCCTTCAGGCTAGGTGCCCTTATCTTCACTCCCCAGATGATTGAGTCCCCCACGTGGAGTAGCTTCTTGTCCCTCTGGGGTCCTCTATTACCCATCCTGGGTGCTTACTTCAACTGTGTCTGAGTTTAGGTAAAAGAAAAACTGTCAGCTCCCTCAGACCAGTGAAAGACTAAATGCCACTGAACTAGGCTCTTTGTATGTAGAACCTCTGCTTTTCACATCCGTGGATGTGGCTCACACAAGATGCAGTCTACTTCAGTGTGAAGCCCCAACAATAGAAAAAGAATGCTGATGAATTCAGTGTAAAGCCTCCACCGTAAAACCAAAATGCAGTCTAAATCAGCGTAAGCCCAAAACTATAAAAAACACCCCAAATGTAAATATGGTTTCACAAAATGCATTTAACAAGCCCCCAAAGCAAATGTGTGTTATCAAAAAGCTGTATAAAGCCCCAATATAATTAAGCCCCAAAAGCAACCGCAGTATCAGCAAAATGCAGCTTTGATTCAACCCTCATTCACCTCCCTGCAATGTGTGAGCCTCTTCCAGAATCGAGACACAATCCTCCAGTTCCCTGGGCACCCCTCTGCTGTGGGTCTCTTCCCCGGCAGCGGATTGCCATTACTGTGATACTGATGAATGGGAATTAAAGCTTGAATGGGAAAAAACTGATGATCAAGAAATGCGTTGCAGGTGAAATAAATCTGCAGCTTTTTGGTCTCCCTTAGAGGCTGGAAGGTGGGATTTGGCAGCCTACTTGCAAATGTTACTCCAAAACTATTAAATTATCAATGGACCACACCAGTGGAAATTGATAGGACCCACCGTGTTCCCTCCGGGTCTTCCCAGGCTCCTCAGTAGGGTTGTCCCAGCTGGTGATTTTCCACTTTTTGCGCTATCAAAACTGGGAACTGATTTTGCAGCTAGCTCAGCAAAAATCTGAATTAGTGTGGCACAGGGCTAAGCTTCACTTTTTTCTGAACTATTCTCGGTGGATTATTGATAAACACAAGTCCTTTGATCGAGTTTGTGGCCTTGCTTGGCAAAAGGTGTATGCTGTACCTTGGGACTACCTGCAGTGCTGCAAGTGATGATAACGGGGAAAACTGAAACATTTACAGAACCGGTGGATGCTATGCAGTTCATTCAACACCTGGGAGACTTTGCTTGCTCTTAGGCACTGGGACAAGGAGATGATACCCAGGACCTCAGACCTCCGAGACCCTCCAATTCCTCTTGAGTCCAATAGCCTAAGGATCAGCTCCCTATCTGGGGTGCCGCAGATCATACAACCACCAGGGCAGAACAGGAGCCTATGGGGATGGGACAAGTTCCTAAAGCATGATCTCACCCAGGATTTTCTGTTGTGAGCATTTCTTTCTTTTTCTTTTTTTACTGTGGTTAAGTGGTCTGGCTCAGTCTGTTTCATCTTCTTGTGTCATTTGGCAGACCATGGTAAGGGGAGCTCTGGATACTAGGGGGTTTTTATTTTAACTGCGGGGTGGCATTTGGTTCACCGATCTTGAGCTTTTTTCTACTCTTTACTGCTTTCATTGTTTTATTATTGTATTTTTGCATAATGATCACTGTTTGTTAAATTGTTATACAGGGTTCTGTGGGTAACTTGGGTTCGGGGAGTGGGGGGGCAGCTTTTTATTGAATATTATTCACATAGTGGTTCTGTATTTGTGAAGTTCATGCTGTCATGTCCCTCTGTTTGGTATCTTTTGAAGTTGTTATATGTGGTCAGCTGCTGAAATGTTGCTCATTGGGACTAGAAATTCATTCATTCATTCATTTTATTGGAAAGCAAATTGAGAGAAAGTCTCTTGTTTACAATTGCATCCATACATTAAATACAAAATGTACAAACAGTGAATAAACACATAGGGCTGGATTCAGAAAGGAAGACGCAGACCACGCCATGGCACAAAATGCATCTAGAAATGCTGTGGCCAAGGAGGTGTGCCAGATTCAGGTACAAGCTGCAACTGCACCGACGCAAGCCACAAAGATGTAAGTCACAGGCTGTGGCCCATAAAGGCATGCAAACAGCAGGCATGATGCAGAACATAGGTGCAGAATGATGCCGCAACCTACAGAGGGAGGTGGAAGGAGCAAGTCACAAACAAGTGTAGAGCAAGAGCCCCAGGGCAAAAGGGGCAAGAGAAAGAAGAAAAGCAGCAGGCCATGTGGCAGTGGTGATCCCACGTAGGGCAATGTGGGCAAAAAAAAAGAAACACAGCAGGTCACAAGGCAGAGCTGAACACACACAAGACAATGGGAGAAAGAAGAGGAGGAAAATAAACTTCATGCAGAAGGAGACTGATACCCTGATCAGGAGGCAGATGCCCATGTGGCCATCCTATGTGCCAGAGATGGTAGTAAGGCCATCAGAGACAAATAGAAGAAGCAGTGGGAGCAAACTGCCAGACATGTCAACTCTGTGGCACATACAAAGAGGACCATCAGGGAGCTGCAGAAACACTATAATGATAAGAAGCGCAGGACAAAGCAGAAGCTGGCAGAGAACTGCAGGAGTGCCCTAGCCACTGGTGGAGGAGAGAGCCAAGAGGTATCCCTAACAAGCCAAGAGGAGATGAGAGCATCCCACATAAGCAGCCAGACCGTACACGGAGTCAGTGGACTGGAAATATACAGCATGCGGAGTGGGACAAGTAAGAGTTGTATGTGAGCAGTAGCAATATGTGATGTTAGTACCAGGAAGTTAAGGAGTGTGTGATATGGTGCAGCATGTGTGCATGGATGCCAGACTTCTCAACAGTGCAGCACGTAGAAACAGAGCACTTGCCATCACGTACCATAGCAAAGGGCCACAATGTGAAGCACTGTCAGGAATGAAGCAATAATGTGTATACAATTTGTGGGCCCTATATAGTAGTAGTAGTAAATGATGAACTCCCAGTCATAATAGCAGGAATAGAGATAGGATAAATGGTTCTATGTGATAATGGTGAGCGCTGAACAGCGACTCACATCGCGACATCTGGGAGGCAAAAACTGTTTCTCCACCCGGACATCCCCTGCACATGGAAGAACGGCACAGTGGACTTAAATCCTTTGCCTCCTGCACCCCCTACTTAAGATTCTCAGCTCCGGGGGTGCATGTCGAGGGGAGGCAAAAGCAAAAAAAAAAAAAGTTTTGGGCCGGATGCAACAAAAATGCAGTAGCGCCTGGACCCAGACCCAAACCTGGAACCCCATGCACTGCAAGCAGAGGTTAACCCCTGATGCCACGGCGCAGCTTGGCAGTTGACTGCAGCTCTACCCCCTACATCCCCTCCACCCCCTCAAAGGCCATGCTTGCCATGCTCACTCCCCCCTCACGCACATGTACATACAGCAACATCCTGTCTCTAGGGGCCGCCCACCACACCACATCCAGTTGCCCTCCCTGTCCCCTCGCCTTTCGGGCTTTCGTCCACATCACGTCGCCATTTCGGATGGTGCCTTGATTCAGGCACCCACCTCATGTGCTACCATATAAATACCAGTGAGTGATAAACCAGTGCCAAGGAGGTCCAACCTTATAAGGCTAACATAGTGAGTGATGATGAATATCGATATCAATCCAATGCAATGATGTCAGACATATGCGTCCACAAACAGTATGAGGAACAGCAGTAAACCTGTGAGCAGCAAAGGTACATGTGAGTGTGAATACCATAGCACCATGTGGAATACATAGCAGGTGAGAGGTAGGCAGGTGGCAAGTTGGAATGAACCCATGACAGCACAGCTGCAGTGATGTGGCACAGAGGGCCACCATGTGCACAGCAAGGAATGGCTGCCACAGACGACAGCCAGCAGATAAGTGGTGTGACTGTGTCTAGAACCATAGATGTGAGATGAATGACTTGCACAGCAGTGAATGAATGCGGATGGGCACCACACACCCTGCCATGTGTCCCGGGGGGGTGTGCACCAGTATAGCAGTCCCTTCCACACCCCTGGGCAGCGCCACCAGTGCTGGTGCACACACTGGGCACATGTACATCATGACCATGCAATGTCTTGGTGGATGGCCTGTGTGCCTGTACCATGGAGAACACATAAGCAACACAATGGCAACTGCAGGACCACAGGTTCCCTGACAAATAAGAGCACGGAACAGAGTGTGCAGTGGGCAATACTTGTGATCAATAATGGAACACACAGGAATTCATGAAGGGCAACTCAGGAGGACATGAGCAAAGGGGGAATGCATGATAAGGATGACCCACAGGCACTATTATGCATGCCACATGCACCACAGTGGCATGCATGTGGCACACTGTGCCATGACAGCGCATGGGCCAGCACAAGAACATATGGAGCACAAGGTGAGGCACACACTGGGACCACACACAGGTGGGGTGGGGGGGCCAGGTCTGTCAGCACATGGACAAAGACACATGCGTGTGGACAGTGACAGGTACCTGAATGTGAATGGCACAGAACACTGTGGGCCAGTGACTTCCCAAGCAGCTGTCGCTAGGCGGTCCAAAAATAGGGGACAGAGCATGTTGGCCTGGCACACCCCGACCCAACCAACATGCCCCTGTGGAAGTGTGAGGGAGAAACAACGCAGGTAGGATGATGTTGGGCCCAGGAAACAATATGGTATGTGGCGAGCCAAGCAGACCAACACATGTGGAGAACACATGACCCACACAACACACATGCCAGGCACAACTGCAAGTGGCAGACACAGATGCTGTGGGCTGCAGATGCATGTGTGAGACACCATAGCCACAACATGCGATGTTGCAATGCACATGTATGTACAGACAAAAATGGAAAGGCAAAGTAGTGATGTAGCAGTGTCAATGGGGACAATGCCAGTGGGGACATGGTGGTACAGACAGTAGCCACTGTGGACACAGACACCATGAGCAACAACAGGACTGTAGTCATGCAAGGATAACCAGATGTAAGCGTCCATGACCAGGACTGACATGTGGACAAACATGGTGCATGTAGCAGCAGGGACACTGTACTGGACAAACACATAGCACAACTACACACTACATGCAGCATGCAGACACACAAGTGTCTGGGCCAGTGGTCTACATGCCATGTGTAGGAGGGAGCCATGTCAATGGCAGTGTGATGCTATACACAGCTGACAGCCAATGTCCATGGTGTGAGTGCACAGTATGCAGAAATCCAAGTTGTCCCATGCCAACATGCAAAGAATGCCATGCGCAACAGACACCACAGCTGTGCCACTGTACAGATCCAATGTACTGGCAGTGGGATGGCAGTATAGCCTAGGGACCTGAGCAACAAGCTGTGAACATGCTCTGTACACCCAGAAGGCCAGACCTTGGTCAGACTCACACAACCCCACCTGCATGCTGTGTGACACTGAACAAGTCATACAAGTGACCAGTGCTTCCAGGTCACCCCTGAAAATGTGCACATGTGGCACGTGGGCCCTACCTGGTAACCTAAGATGGCAATACAATGGAACAGTACATGAATGGTGTAGGGGCCACACAGTGATGTGGGTATGCAGCTGGACCACAGATACACTCACACACACACACACACACACACACACACACACACACACGGACACACAGACACAGACACACACACACACACCAGCAGCTGTGGCAGCCATTGTACCACAAAGGACAGCACACCCATGTCCATGGGAAGGTAAAGGGTAGGGCAACAGACAGGCATGTGCAACACAACAGCAGGCAACAGCACCATGACACATGGCAGGCCTGCAGGTACAGAGAGGTAGCAACTGGCAGACAGTGAATCATAGCCAGCATAGGCACAGTGGCAACAACATAGTATACTGAGGCAGGGACAAGCATGTTGTGGTATGGCAGTCACTGTACCATGTCTGTTCTCCAACAGGGCATACTGTGGAGACAGCCGAGGAGGCAGGACTGGCAACAAGCAGGCAACGTGGTGGACAAAGGAGGCAGAGGTTGCAGCGTGTTGTGGATGATGTTGACGATGAAGATGATGATGATGATGACAGCAGCAGCAGCTCCACCATCACCACCACCAGCACCAGGAGTAGTAGCAACAGCTGCAGCACAGCATGCCGCAGGAGCCCCGTGGAGAGCTTGGATGGCTGGGCTGCAGGACTGCTGGAGGACAGCATGGGGCGGGACATGGTGGTGGCTGTGACACAGTAACAGAGCATGGGGAGGACCAGACACAGCCAGTGGCTGACATAGGCCATGACACGGACAGCATACAGGACAATGTAGCAGCTGAGCTCAGCCCATCACTGATAGCAGACCTGGAGGCCACAATTGGGGCATCTTCATCAGACCATGTAGGGCAGTACTCACCACTACTACTATTGGAGACATACTGCCAGAGTGTGTGCCAGGGCCAAGAGAGAGAGATTGGTTAGCTGAGGAACATACGGCAATGCATTGAGGCACAGCACCACACATTACAGGCCATAGGCCCCACCATAGCAAATGCAATAGAGGCCACCAGCAGGGAAACATCCTTTGCCCTGGTGGATGTTGTTGTGGCATTGCACAGGGTGCAGTCCACCTTGCATGGACAGAGCAACATGAGCCATTTAACAAACAACCACATGTCAGCAGCGACACACAGGGATGATGGTGGCAGCCCTGCAGGACACTGGAATGGAGCTATGGCACAAGACACAGGAACATCAACACAGACATATGAACCAGAGCACACAGGCAGATGATGCTGAGGTCACACAACAACCAGCAGTGCTCACCATGCTAAGCACAAGTGCCGCTGTGTGTGTGCGAACAACAGCAGTGCAAACACATGGCCCCCCATGGTCATGCAGCCACACATGGGTGGTGCCTGCAAAACAGTACCAACAGGCCATGGAACTGTTGCACATGACAACACACCCACAGCAGTGTCACACACTTGGGAGACAAGGTGATGGAGATGAGTGTAGACCCCTGGTGAGGGGGGAGGGAGCGCTGTTCAGAAACATGGTAAAGGGAGTATGACAGGGGAGGCTGACAGACACACTGGTGGGCCATGCAACACAGATGGAACCTACCCTGCGGCACTGCCACAGCAAGAGCAACAGACCCCTGGGACACTGCTACGGTGGTGTGGCAGGCCGCAGAAGCAGAAAGACCCCCCACATGATCCAGACATGCACACAGCTGAAACTGGAATGGGCACTATGGGCAACCACAATGCTACAGGGGTGTGGGAACAGGGATAGGTGTGACTGTGCGTCCAAGCCGAGTCTGACACAGTGGAGAATGTGGGTACACAGTATCATGAGGGTGGGGCTCGATGATGTAGCATGTGCTGTGCATGAACAGCAGAAGGAATGTCTAGTGTTAAACTGTATGTGGGATGTGTAGTCAACATCCATGCACACTGTTAGCTGTGGAACTGGATAGCTGACAACAATGTCAGGGCTGCTGTTGTGATGCGTAAATAAAGCATGATGAGCCAAATACCACTGTGCCATACTGTGATACAGCCATACAATGCTGCATGGTAGTCTGCAGCACAGCAGGGTACTGAGATGGGGCCAGACAGCAGTCATGGGCATGCACACAAAGGCCAGTCTGGCTGTGATGTAATGCACAGTTCAATAGGAAGGCACAATAGGGTGTTGAGTACAAAGGTACTAGACACAGTATGCACTGTGTGGTGTGTCACATGGTGCATCTGAGTGCCCAAACCACCCAGGAGGTGGGTACACCCTATACGAACACAGACCCATACCTGCTCAGTTGTGATCTGACAGTGCAGCCATGCACGCAGTGAATGCATCGTAAGGGTGTACATACTGTATGACATACCTCAGACGTGTTCCCCAGGATGTACACACAGTCATGTGACAAGGTCTAACCAACAACAGTACAGGAGCGGCACACAACAATGTACGGATATGCAGTTCTACACATTAGGGTGTGTCATATCATGAGATATCATCATGCCACAGGTGCATAGTTGAGCACTAGGCAACAGTCCGATGTCACATGCATCCGAGTTGTGATAATTTCCCATGATGCACCACACCCCGGTATATATCATTGTGACTATCACATGTGCCACTGCACTGAGGGTGTACCAGTCACAATATGCCATGTCCAAGATGGGCTGTAGAGGGCACATGCACAGACATGCTGATAGTGACATGGGGACATGGCAGGCCACACACACAGAAACCACCTAATGCATGCTACACACACACCACACATGCTGTTGCAGCCACAATGGCCATGGCTATCATGTTATCATGCATGGCTTACACAGGGTGGTATGCCCTCCACCCCCCATGTGGCTGCAAGGACTGCCGTGTCATACACATACGAGACATGTACACATGTGATGGGTAGAAGGCCATGTCCATGTGGCCCCATGCAACACACTGTACCACAACCCTGTCAAGCCCACCTGTGTCTGTGGAGCTGCCCACCACAGTCATTTCCCACCACGGACAAGTCCACTGTCACCTACCCTGTCACACAATGCTGCACTCATGAGGCATACACACAGATGATAACCACTGTACACAGTCGCCAGCTAGTGGTGGGATATGAGACATGCTAGGCACATGATATGGTGCCATACAAACTGTGCTAGATGCACCTTCTGTGTGGCATTGCTGTTGGCACAGTATAGCCTGAACAGGCAGTAGGCCATCAATAGGGGTGTTATATGTTGGACCACCGGTACGCATGTCCATGCCAAGTACAGGGTGGAGCATGGCTGCCGCTGGTACCCTGTGTTGTATGGGTGTCCAAACCCTGCAACACACATGTCTGGACATGCATGCGGAGGTGTGACTACCTGACAGTTCATCTGGGTGATGGACAGGACCAGTGCTGGGCACAGGCAGACATAGCCAACGTCTCAGTGCACTAGCGACAGCAGGGCTGTTCCTGACAACCATGAATATGTTGGTGGACCCTGCTCTGTGACAGTGTTCCAGTGCAGGCATGTGGGTCCTGAAACATGTACCCCATCCATAGACTGGTCTCCAGTACCGTTGGCAAGCAGTGCGTGGGGGCACAACATAGCACATGCTCAGCACAGGTACATAAGGGGACATGTGTAGTGGCATCCTAGAATGGCATGCACAACACAGCACCTCCACAGGCCATAGCACACAACAACAGTTGCTGAGGCCCACACATGGGCACTGTCACATGGGACATGTCAATACCCTATCATGGTACAACTGGGCAACAATTCAGCAGTAATGCTACACTGACAGCACAATGTACTACACAGAGAGTGAACATGCAACAATGGTTTATTAAAATGACTGGGTGTGGGTAAAAACAGGTGTACAATACAGACACATGTGCACGATATGTACTGTACATGGTACTGGGAATAAAAACACATGTGCAATGCCTGCTTGGAGGAGACTAAAACCATATAAAAGCATTAACATTTAAATAGTATCACTGTGTGAACACGTATGCAGGAACCATGCCTAATGTACAACCCTGTTGTGTACAACTGGACTCTACAACATGCATAGCTCAGTGCTGTTATGCAGCAATGGCCAGGGAACTACCACATGGAGCATCATATGGGGTGTTGGAACTGTCTGACAGTCACAGTGGGATGTGCTGCACACCAACAGTGTGACCCGCTATGCAACACATGGCACAAGAGTGTTTGTTGAGTGCTGGTACAGCACCCACACTACAGAGTCTGGAGCTGTCGCACAGAGGCCATCATTGCACGCAGTGCACCATGTAGGCCATCCACATGATGCATACATTCTGCTATGTGGCCCTGTAGAACCTGTAAAGCTGCAGTCTGCTGTGCAGTGGATCCTGGGACCTGTTGTTCCACACTCTCCACCATCACCCTCTGTTGGTCCCCCACACCACAGGGCTGCACAGGTAGAGCCCTGTCCACCCCACCCTCATCCCTTGCACCCATTGCAGATTCCACACCTGTAGTATGTTTGCCCTGCACCACATAGTCCAATGGCAGCCCTATCTCCTCCTGTTGGCCTGCTATGGCAGGCACATCCTCCTCCTCCAGGTCCTGCACCTCCTGAGCAGCCCCCGAATGCTGTCATGTCATACAGGCTTCACACCCACCTGCATGTCCACAGCTGCTGCCCCCTCACCAGCACCCTCTGTGGCCATATCCTGATGGGCATTGTCCCCTACTGTGCCCTGGCCATCATCCATATGTTGGGGTGTGTTGTGTTTGTCCATTGTGGCACTGGCATTATCAGTGTCAGGCACATGGTGCCCTGGTGCTTTGTCCATGTTGGTGTCCACAGCAGCTGGATCCTCTTCCTGGCCATCACTGTCACCACTGGACTGCTCATCATCTGTCAGTCATAGTGGGTGTGCACACCTATGCAGTCTTCTCGACCGGGACATTTACTCCTGTGCCTCTGCCATCTTTACACAATCTATGTCCTGGAACATGCTGGATGCCCGCGGTGTGCCTAGCACCATCCCCATACCGCTGTTGCTCCATCCATCTGTTTGGATAGGCAGCACATGTATAGTACCATGCCATTGAGATGCCACATGTCCTCTAGCTCAGTGACTGCACTGTGTACTGCAGAGCCAACTGTTCCACTGTCATCCGTCTCTGTCCTGTGCTGTGTCAGCCATACTGCCTTTGGAGAGACACAGTGACAATCATGCAGGAACACAGTGGAATACGGCCTCCCTGTCTACAGTGCATGCTCCATTGTGCTGCTGTCCCAACATGGCACAGCCTACCCCTTGCTTCTACCTTCCCTAGTATCCCCCACACTAGCTCCTAATACCCCTTACACAGGCTGTGGTCTTCCAGTCCACCACCACCTGTGGTACAGTGTTCCACTCATCCCTGCCTTTGCCCTGCATATGTCCCATAAACCTCCCAATAGTACCACCTCACTCACATCACGGACCATGCCCTGTCAGAGCACACCCTCTAATGGGGCTGGGGAACCCCTCTGTCTGTGTCTCTGCAATCCCTTTTACATATATCTGGCTGTCAATGTGATCCACCCTATCCTTCCCCCTCATCAGGGGAGTACATGGGTACCACCCCCTACCTTCCCTTGTCTAGCATGCTCCCCTGTCCCTGGCTGTGCAGTGTTGGTTGGGGCCACACCGACTCCACCAATCATAGGTCCATACTGTGTGACATGTGCCACTACTGCACACATTCACCATCCGTGGCATGACTGGTGACACAGTTCCAGGGGGATGTAGCACAGCACCCTGGGGGGATGGTTCCCATGCTATGCACCCCAGCTGTATGTTGGTTCATACAGCCACTGTCCTACAGTGTGCAGTGTGGTACATGCCCCCTGTTGTATGTGAATGTAGCCCATTCCCTTCCCTGATTCCCTTCCCTGGAGCATTTTGTACACACTCCTTCCTGATGACCGTCCCACCACTGGTTCCTTGCACACAACAGCTTGCATAGGGAATCCTAAGCAGAGCACACTATTTGCCATGACACTGCCACTGATGCACTGTAGCCATGTTGCCCTGCAGCTACCTACAACCCTCTATGCCATTGACCACCACCATGTTGGTGATGTCTGCACACAGATACCAACCCCCATGTGGGTTAGCAGTTCTGTGACATACAAGGAACACCGCTCACAGCACATATACCTGTGCGACCCTGCCCCCCAATGCCATCAGGGTTAGATGTCAACACCCACCACCATACTCATCCACCTACCCTGGAAACAGTATGATGTATGTCACCAGCTGCGCGGCACTCCTCCATGGATCATGTCAGTCAGCCCTGCCCCACAGTGGTCATTGGGCCATCTGGGATGCTGATGCCAGATACAGGGCATACACAGCATGGGCCTTGTCCAGTCCCCAGTGTAACCCACTCACACCACACCATATGGTTGGTCCAGCATGCCCTGTCAGTTCACACATGTGCTGCTGCCCAGAGAGTAGGCCACTGTCCTACCGATTGTTCACAGGCCTCTCTGTCAGGTATGTCCCCATGCCTTTCTCATGGTTGCCATGTTGCATGCTTGCCTGTGGTTCCCTGGACCATCATTTGGGAGACTGGTGTATGTAAATGCCATGTGACCCATCCAGCAATCCTGTGTTGTGCATCCTATGTCCAGTGGGTACTTGCACGGGTCAGCCAGTGGCCCTGCCAGTATCTCAGGCAGCTGCATCCTCACCCTGGTGTGACTACCATCTACCCCTGCTGCCTGGTAGACCACTGGTGTCCTCCATGTGTTTCCAAACCGGTCCCTGTACACCTGAGGTCTGTTACCTCATTCCTACCACTGGCCACCTCCCCTACAGGTCCCACCCACCTGTCGCTTGTGTGTCTACTGTGCAGCTGTATAGTTGCCAGTATCCTGTGTGCCCAACCACTCACTCCACCCACTCTGTCCATCCAGGGACCCACTGTCTGGTCCCAGTTGTCCCCACATTCACATATGCAGCTGCTATGTATGCATACCTCTCTGTACAGTACATTGTGCTGGTAGAAGATCCCTGTGGTCCATGACTTCCCTGGCTGGTCGACTGCCCTCTAGGGAGATCTCCACATGTGACTATCACTATCACCTACCCACTCCTGGTCATTGTAAGCCCTCAGACGTCCACCATCATGGCCTTCACAACCCCCCTGTCCCAAGGGCAGCCATTTGGACCTACATGTCCCAACAGCCTCATTCAACTATGTGCCCCCGTGTGATCTGCACGCTCCTCTCCCATGGCATACCATCAGTGTCACATATCCGGGCCTTCTAGTCTCCACCCCATGTACCTATAGCATGTTCATCTTGTTGTAGGATAACATTATATGGCATTGTTGCATCATGTTGATGCAGTGTTCATGACTGTGCTTCCTGTCAGCTTGTCCCTCAGAGCCCATGGGCCCCCCACCCACATCCCTGTCCCACACATCACTTGCATCATATGTGCTGTGCTGGTATCCAGCTTCAACTGCCACCACTGTGGTGACCATCCCATGTACAGTGCTGCCACAGACAGATGTATGCCACCATGGAATGTGTATCTCAGCATGCCCAGGGGCTGGGCTATGGTGATTCTGGGGAACACACACATGGGAGCATTCAACTCTACTCAGTATCACACTAGCTGTCCATTACATGCATTGCCATGTATTGGTACAGGGCCACAGCTGTGCCTGCATGAACACAGGATCCTTCATCCCCGCATTGTCTCTGATGGGGTACTCACTATACCCTGTCCCACTACTGTAACCAGCAGTACCAATACTGTGGCACGTGACAGGTGCCTGCAGTTACTTGTCGGCCATGACTGTCCTCCACCCCCTTGGTCCAATGTAACTCCACAACCAAAGCGGGGACAGTCATTGCCTGACCAGTGTACAGGCTGGGCACATCCTCAAACCACAGTGGGCCGCATGGTGGCTCCAAGCATGCATGCACTGCCATAGGCCATTAGTTGGTACATGCCGTTGTCTGTGCATGGCACATGTACATACCATGGCGTGTCACCCTGCAGGCATTCAACCAGATTGCAGCCCCCTCTTGCCCTTCCCCTCTGTCCTGTATGTGGCATATGCCCCAGAATGTGCACAGTTTGTGGCATGGGCTCATGTGCTGGCCCATGTGTGCTGGGTCACATCACACATGTGCCAGTGCCCAGCCTTGTGGCCCAGTGACATGACAGGTGTGTCTGTATCACACATCTTGGCATCTGTGTGGCATGCATCATGGCTGATGTTGGCACACATAGTACATCTGTGATGCAACCCTACTACGGTGACCACACATGGTGTGCTCATGCCTGTACCCACACACCCAGGCTGTTGTGCATCTGCTATGTGACCTATCTTGGTTTTGAGGGGCCATATCCATTTGTGCATGCTGACACGGGCTCCTCCATTGTTCCTCTGGCTGCTGTCTGTGGTCATCACCATCACTGCCACCTGTGGAAACATGGGTAGACAGCCATTAGTGTCTGCACAGAGCTCTGTGTTTTACAGGCTGCCGTTGTATGAGCATGCATGTTACATGTCTGGGATACTTACCCAACAGGCATGGCCTGCCCATCCGCATGACCACATCGGCATCCATCACCATCCTCCTCATGTGTGTCAGGATGGCACCGTCCTTCCTGGCACGGTCCTGCCAGCAATGCTGCAGCTGTCTGGGTGTCCTCCTGACCCCATGCTGTGTGTACAACTTGGAAGCAATCCTCCTCCACACATATTCCCTTTCACCAGGGGTGTGGCTTCTCCTGGCAGGTGGCAGCAGGTACCTGGCCACTGCTGGACCAGGCTGACCAGCTGGGCTGTCTCATCTGAGCTGAAGTTAGACCCTCTGCCACTTAGTTTGCTCATGTTTGCACTTGAGACATGATGTGGCTGTGTGGGACTGACAGATATTTGGCTCTACACTCCCTCCTGCACCAGGTCATGAGCTACATGCTGTGGTATTGCTCCCTGTGTCACTACGCAACCTTGTGGTGCACACTGCAAGTGCGTGTCATTCCACCACATAATGCAGATTGCGTATATGTTTACTGCAGCTTGCGATTTGTGTGCTATCTGTATGCAGGACTCAATTGTGCATATACTGTACCCCTGCATGTGTTCCTGGGCTGTGCTTGGTGTAGCAGGTACTGTGGTTGTGGTGTGTGTTGGTACAGTCTTGTGTTGCACATGTGTGCCTTCATGATGGTGCAGGCCAGCTGAGGAGGGGGGATGTTGCACGGTTATGCTGATGTGGCAGTGTGTTGTCTATGTGAGATGTCTGTGTTATGATGCTGTGTGTCCCGTGGGTGGGCCTGCACATGCGTGTTCCAATCTGCACACTGGTGGTACATGTCACCATCCCACCAACACAGCATACATACCCCTCTGGCCCGTGTACTCACCCTACAGCGCCACCCTGTAGCAGACATGCAGGCCTTCCAGAGGCAGCTTGGGTTCTACTGCTGTCATGTGTGGATGTATGTACTGACACATGCCGTCCTCTCCCAGACTGTCTTGCTTCACGGTTGTTCCCTGCATTGTCTGCCAGTGGTGACACACCAGACAGGGGCACTGTTTCTGTGTCACAGTGCACCCCTGTGTGGTACACTGCACCGGGCAGACATTCCTATGTGATGGTGTCCATTGCTGTGGCATTCACATTCTTGGCAGCCTTTACTGTTTGGGTGTCTGTCTGCCGGTGCCACCCAAGGGTCACAGCTGTCCCTTTGGTGAAATGGTTCCTGATGAGCTGGTCACAAACCCGCCGGCCAGTTGTTGCATTACCTGGCAGTCGATGATGATAATGATGATGATGTTCTCCCACATCTGCATCCTCATTGGTCTCCTCTGCATCCCTCTCACCATGCACAGGATCCTCTGGCGGCAGTGGTACCCTCTGGCTTATGGCAATATTGTGCAGGATGCAACATGCAAGGATGATCTTACAGCACAACTCAGGGTTGTATTGCAGTGCTTCTCCTGCCCTGTCCAGATGCCTGAAGCGTGCCTTCAGGATCCCAAATATTCTGTCAGTCATGGCTCATATTGTGATGTGTGCATCATTATATGCCTCCTCCACAGCATTCTGTGGGTTCTTCACTGGTGTCATGAGCCATGGCAGTTGGGGATATCCACTGTCACCTGTGAAATGAACAGTAGAGTGGATGGTTAACCACAGACTGGCACTATATCACCTCCACATGTCTCTATTCAGTGTACCATGACCTATCTGTATCTGTCTCCACTCACCTATCAGCCATCTACCCTCCAGTTCACCTCTCTGGAATGCCTGATGCAGCTTACTCTGCTGGAATATGAAGGAATCATGGCAGTATCCAGGATACCTGGCCACCATGTCTAGAATCTGACAGTGGCTGTTGCACAACACCTGGCTGTTCAATGCATGGCACCCCTTGCAATTTACGAAGGCATCTCCATCATCCACTGGAGCCTTAATTGCCACCTGTGTGCAATCGATAGCACCCATGACATTTGGGAACTGTGCTATTGCATAGAAGGCCTTCTTGGTGGTTTGCTGCTGTGCACCCTATGGGAAGGCAATATATCTGTCATGGCATCACAGCATGGCATCCACAAACTGTCTTAGGCTCCGGGACATGGTGGCCTGAGATATTCCAACTGTGTCACCACTGGGTCTTTGGAATGTACCAGTGCCCAAGCAGCACAGTGCTGCACTTGCCTTCACATTAACAGGTATGGCATGGCCCCCTCTTTGTAACTGTGGCTAGTTCTTCCCCCCAGCTCCCAGCACAGCATTGCTATGGCAGCCTTATTCAGCTGGTACCATACTATGCACTGCTCCTCTGTGAGCTCCTCATAGGATTGTCTGGCACGTATCACTTGGGGGCTCTGCACCTGGCTGGTTGCTGTGGCTGTGGTGGTGCATTGCCCTGCATCCTGCCATTGTGATTCCTCCTTTGCCTGCACTGCCTCTGCCTGGCTTCTGCTGCCAGCATTATGCCCAGTAGGGCTACCCCTGAGGGCATAGTTGTCCTTTTCTACAGTCACACTCCACAGTCTGCAAACTGCTTCCTCTAGTGTGTCTACTTTGTACTGTGTTACTCCACCCCTTTTATATTGGTGTGCAGTTAGACCACCTTTTCATTGGTCTAGGTGGTAGAGCCTTGGATGGACGCAGGTAGCATCTGCTTTGCTTCCTGAATACAGCTTGTCGATGCATCAGGCCATGCAGCATGTCGCAGGTTCCACTGTAATGCATTTCTGGACACAAGACGCAATGCGCGCAACTTCTCTGGGGATTACCGCAGCTTGCGTTTCTGAATCATACTTGCCGCATCTTTTGTCGCATCTTGCTACACATGTCATGTTTTGTGAATGCATATTGCGGGGTGTCCTTCTTGTGGCTTTGTGAATCCTGCCCATACCATACATAAATGACATTACATACATTAAGTTCCAATATAACTTATTAATCAGGTATACCTTATATTGTAAAATTCAACCAAAACATCACAGGAGCTGTGGAACATTCTAGCAATGAAGGCTTTAAAATGGGTATAAGAGATAAGCAAGTTTAAATTACATCTTTTCTTTATCAAATCCCAAGTACAAGGGACAGAGGAAGCTAGCTTAATGGAACCAAATTTGGACTGCTGTTTGGGTTTTAAAAAACTTACTGTATTAAGTGATCTAAGGTTATAGATGAACGTCTTCTATAACAAGGAATTAATGTGGAATTTGGGCAGCGCCCCAGTAACAAATCTATAAACATATAAATGCCAGTAACTTTCCCTTCATACTGATAATGAAGTCAAGCCTGTATCTACATATAACTGACAGTGATGGGTGGTAAATGAAAGTCTGGAGATAAACCTTAATGCACTGTGATATAAAGTATCCAGATGATTCAGGGTTTTTACAGTTGCTGGTCTATAAATATAGTCTCCATAATCAAGTACAGAGATAAATTAAGAATTTACCAATAGTTTCCTAATAGAATAACTGAAATGTATTTTATTTCAATAAAAAAAGTATATATTTTTTTTTCAATTTATTTGACAACTTGTCCACATGGGAATTAAAACTTAGATGTTCATCCACTATTATATCTAAATATGTATATGTAGCCACTCTAGCTATAGCAACTCCTCTACTTGATTTCAAGGCCAAATTATCATATGTAGTTGACTTTTTAGTAAACAACATCCACTGTGTTTTATGTTTGTTCAGCAGCAATCTAAGATCCACCAAGGCACTCTGTATATGGCAAAAGTCATTTTGCAATGCTCTAACAGACTGTTCAACATCACTATGGCTAGTATAAATAATCGTATCATCTGCATAAAGAAAAATGCTTGATGATGGAGAATGAAACTGCGGTAAATTGTTTACATAAAGAAGAAATAACAGGGGGCCCAAAATAGATCCCTGTAGGACTCCTCTCCTAACTGTAACCAAATGTGAACATAAACCAGCAGCTTTTTGCACATTGTTAAATATGAGTTAAACCATAGTAATGCAGAGCAGCCAAGCCCAATAGCCTTTAATTTATTACAAAGAATGATATGATCAACTCTATCGAATGCCATGGACAGATCTAGATATGCTACAGAAAGATATTGATTATTATCAAATGTCTCAAAGACATCTCTCGTAACCTTAGAAATGACATTTATTGTATCATGGCCTTTTCTAAAACTAGTTTGAAAATCTGTTAGTAAATTATGTATATTAAGATAATATGAAAATTGTTTATAAATCAGTTTTTCAAATATTTTTATAGCTATGCGTAAAATAGAAATCGAGCGGTAATTATTTGTGTCAGAATCAATTCCTCCTTTAAACATTGAAAACATATTTGCTGTTTTCCAATTATCAGGTAATTGAGCAGATTGCAAAGAAAAATTAAAAAGATATGCCAAATGTTTATTCAGAATACTAGCACCGACCTTATAAAAGATAGGGGTAAGATCATCACAACCGGCTCCCTGTCTGATGTCTAATTTTTGCAATTCTTTAAAAACATCTTCCCCTTTAATCTCTGAAAAGGAAAATAAATGCCTGTTTATTATTACTGAAAAATCAAGATCAAGTTCAGGTGGTGCAAGATTGGGATATTCCTTATTAAACAAATTCCTAGCTACCAAGAAAAACTCATAAAGGCCAAGACTTGTTCCTTACTGTTATGTAAGATCCTATTATTATAGATAAGCAAATTGGGAAGTGATGACCTCTGATCCTTACCCAGTAAAGAATTTATTCCTTGCCATATTTTACTAGGATCAATTGCATGGTCTACCAATTGCTACTTGCAATAGTTAAGTTTTGCATTTCTTACTTCAAGTGTCCATTTATTTCTACATGTTTTATAATTCAGCATATCCTGGGGATCCTTTGTTGTCCTTGGTTTCTTCTATAAATAAACTTTATCTTTTAGTATTTTTTTAAGCTTATTGAAATACAGGGAGCATTTTTACTTCTGACCTGTTTTCTAACTATTGGAGCATGTCTATTAACAGTAGTTTGAAAGTGAAGATTTAAAAAAAATCCCAAGCTGTATGAACATGAGGACGTAAATACATGAAGGACCAATCAATGTTATATAAGTCCCTTAAGAATGCCTGATCACAAAAATGAGTAAAAATTACGAGTAATCATAGTGTGAGATGGAAACTGTGACTTCATATACTTCCTTATACAAGCTATATAACAATGATCACTTATATCAGGGTCAGAAACAGATGAAATATATTTATTTGACACAGTAGTCAAAATTATATCTGTAATAGTATTTTTATTTTGATCAGATTTATTGGGCCTTACTGAAGAAGATATAAGCTGTGATAGCCATTTCCCTTGGAGTGTAATTTTATATGTATGGCTAGGTTTTGTCTAGGGGGTTCTTTTGGATTTACCCTAGGTTGTTGAGAAGATAGGAGGCCCTGGTCACCCTTGTATTGTTCTAGGGTACTTGTTCTTTATATTTTAGATTTATTTTGTGTTAATCCCTGGGGAATGGTGCTGCATTTATTCCACAAGCCTGTATTTGAATTTACTAGGGGTTGGGGAACCACTAACAGACCCTATTTAGTTGCAACCTTCATTTTTTTCTCGTGCTTTGGGGAGGGGTGTTTCAATGAGATATTGTATCTTATATTTTGAACTTAGTTTGAGTTTAGCATACCTTCGGGCTTCTTGCATTCTCTTCCATTAGAGTTATGTTTTTTTGAGATAGATCTTTACCAGGACTGGGCTTGTTCACTGAGTTCAGCAGCTGGCCTGATATGCTTTGAGTGCTCTGCTTATGGAATTGGGCTGAAGGAGTGAGTGGTATGATTTTATCTGATGTCCACAGGTGGAGGCTCAGTGGCCACCAAGTTTTTTGCATGTTACAATGGTAGTGATGACTATTTATCCATCTATATGTATTTTTTTCTTGGATATATGGTATAGGTTAGTGGTTCTTTGTCTTAGTTCTATAATTCTATTTTTATGTATTGTAAAGCTGAGTACTGGAACTTTAGTGGTGGAGTGAAGGGGTATTAGATGTTTCTTTTATGGGTACTAATGACTTATAAATTAATAAGCTGGAATGTGTGTGGGCTGATTAGCCCTGTCAAAAGGAAGCATTTTCATGGTATCATAATATCATAGAGGATTCCAAGTCTTTAGTCATGGGTCATGTAACTCACCATATACTATTCCAAATGAGCAAGTTTTTTGTCCCCCATAAATCTATCCAGAGATATCTTACAGTAAAGACATCCATATTTTCACTTCCACAGCTTCCTGTTCTGTATAAGGTCACATTTAATTGAATGCAAAGTAACCTGTTTTTTCATTCTGACTGTCTTAATTCCAGTCCTATACATTTCATCAGGTTCTCATTTTGTATGGCTCTATAGACCATACAAAGGTCACCTCGAATTCTTCTATAGTCAAGGGAATACATGTTCAATTACCTCAACCTCTCATTGTAAAACCTGATTTTCAGGTTTCTGATTTTCTTTGTGGCTTTTCTCTGGACACTTTCTACCATTTTGATATCACACTTCCTATCTGGGTCCCAGCATTGCACACAGTATTTCAAATGAAGCTGGGCCAGACAGCTGCACAGAGGGACACATTCTTCACTGTCTCTACTGCTAATATTCCTTAGAATGCAGTCATTACCCTGTTAAACTTAATAACTGCCTCTCTGCATTGTTCTTTGTATGACATTTTATTTGTTCCGATGATGACTTTTTCATTCGCTGTTTCCAGTATCTCCCTGCCATTCATGTAGTATATTGCCTTTTTAATCCTGCTTCCAATATGCATCACCTTACATTTATCCATGTTGAATGTCAGCTTATGAGTCTTAGCCCATAAATACATTTTTCATCTCGTTTTGGAACAACTTCACAGATTCATCACTTTCTACTATCCCACCTATTTTAAAGTAGTCTATGAATTTACTATTCCAAAATCCATTTGATTTTTAAAGTGATGAGATAAAAATACCAAAAAGAGTCGGTCCCAGGACTGAACCCTGTGGAATCCCTCTCGTGACCTCAGTCCATGAACATAGAAACATAGAAATTGTCAGCAGATAAGGAGTGCCAGGACCATCCAGTCTGTCTGAAAGCCCTACACTAGTTTGTGGCCACTGACCTTACCTGGTCAACAGCTTTTTACCCCTCCTTCCCACCTCTAAAGTACGCTTATGACTGGCCCATGCAGGTTTAAAACCCTCAACTGTGCTCACCCCCATCACCTTCTATGGTAGTCTATTCCACGTGTCCACCACGGTCTCTGTGAAAAAAAAAAAAATTCCTCACATTTCCCCTCAGCCTGCTACCTTCCAATTTCAATTTCATTTCATGCCCCCATGTTCTTGTACACCTCTTATATTGGAAGATGTCTCCACCTCTGCACCTTGTTAATGCCCTTAAGGTACTAGAATGTTTCTATCGTGTTCCCCCGATCCCTTCTCTCCTACAGCGACTACATATTGAGGTTCTTTATTCTCTCCTCATATGTTTTTTGGTGCAAGCCCTGTACCATCTTAGTCACCTTTTTCTGGACTGCCTCCACCCTGTCAATTTCCTTATGAAGGTGCAGCCTCCAGAACTGCACACAGTACTCTAGGTGAGGCCTCACTATCATTTTGTACAATGGCATCACCACATCTCGCCTTCTGCTAGTGATACCTCTACCTATGCACCTATGCACCAGAGCATGCCACGGGCCCTCCCTGCAGTCTTTGTACACTGCTTAGACACCTTTAGGTCATCAACAATTATAACCCTCAGGTCCCTTTTTTCCTTGGTGATAGTCAGCAATCCCCCCCATCCTGTAGCTCTCCCCAGGGTTTCCTCTTCAAATGTGCATTATTTTGCACTTCTTGGAATTGAACCATAGTTGCCACACTTCAAACCATTTTTCAAGCTTCTCTAGGTCCTTCCACATTCTCTCGACCCCTTCCAGAGTATCCACCCTGTTGCAGATCTTGTTGTCATCTGCAAACAGGCAGACATTTCCCTCCAGTCCTACTGCAATGTCACAGATGAAGACATTAAACAGGAGTGGCCCAAGAACTGATCCCTGAGGTATCCCACTGGTCACTCTCCTCTCCCCTGATTGGATCCCATTTACCACCACCCTCTGCTTCCTGTCCATTTGCCAGTTCCTAACTCAGTTTACTACCTTGTGCCCATACACAGAATAATCATTTTGTTGTCTGGCCTTTTATGTGGGACAGTGCTGAACAATTAGCTGAAATCAAGGTAGGCAACATCTACCCCCTCCACCGATTTACTTCCCTAGTCACACATTGAAGAAAGATGCTCTGCAGCAGAGACCCTCTGTTTCCCGTCAAGTAGCCATGAAGTAACCCAGCCAGTAATGTTGCTGCTTACCTTTATGTTCTGCAATTTTTTTATTAGTAAAGCATGGGGCATGCTATCAATCACTTTAGAGATGTCTAAAAAAAGTACATCAATAGGAATCCCCATGTCCATTGCATTATTAACCAGCTCAAAAAAGTACAATAGATTTGTTAGACAGGACCTTCCTTCCCTAAATCCATGTTGGTTAATCTCTTTCAGGCCCTCCTCAGCAATGTGGGCCATGGTGGCTTCTTTTACAAACTCCTCCATTATTTTACTTTTAATGGAGGTCAGGCTTATCAGCCTATAGTTTTTAACATCTGCTCTTGGTCCTTTTTTATGAATTGGTATGATTATTGCTTCTTCTATACCTGGAGTACTGTCCTCTTATTTAGGGAACAGGAAACTACTGTATCTCTGCTAATGGACCTGATATTTGCTTTGCTAGTCCCTTTAACGGAAATGAATGAAATTTGTCAGATCCTGGGGATGTATTTACTTTTAATTTCTGTAGCCAACATTTAACTTCCCCATTATTAATGTTTGTTTTTTCATAAGGTCCTATGACAGCATTTTGCCTGAAAATAGGCAGAATTTGTCTAGTGCACTTACCAGGTCAACAAAAACTAATTAAAATAAATAAATACATTTTCCTCATAGATGTCTTTTGGCTGATAGATGTTTCTGAAATATTGTGACAGGGGAAATCTTACACTGGGAGGCAAGGGGTTAAGATCCTTGCTGAGGATGAGGAAATGCAAGGAATGCAACATGAATAGGCAAGCATGGGTCCCTTCTCAGGTGTTGCTGATTAGGGAGATTGCTAAAAG
This sequence comes from Neoceratodus forsteri, assembly GCA_016271365.2. Classification (NCBI taxonomy): domain Eukaryota; kingdom Metazoa; phylum Chordata; order Ceratodontiformes; family Ceratodontidae; genus Neoceratodus; species Neoceratodus forsteri. Next base: position 952,193,806 of record CM028129.1, on the reverse strand, counting down.
GCAGACTGAATCCAGCAAGCAGTGAGTTGGAAGCTGGAAAGCTGCTATAGAGAGGAGAAGCTCCCAGGCAGACAGCTCTGCAAGACAGAGGCTGAAATCTAAGAAAGAAAACAGAGCATAACACCCAAGAAGAAGGGTTAATTGCTGGAGAGAGCAGTTTTGGGGAAAAAAGCTTAAACCTGCTGCTGAGGAAGAGACTGTTTCTAGAGCAGGGAATCCAGAGGAAAAGAAGCATCCCAGCCAGTTGGAGTCATGAATAGTGAGTGGAATGTACTGATATTATCAGCCTGCAATTAAGACTAAACAGGAAAGACTTTTTGTTTGTGTTTTGTTTAAGACCATGCATTCAGAAGTTGCTGGCCCACATAAATGGTGCAAAGACTCCTTTGGTCAAGTCAGCCTGTGAGAAGCTGTTTTGTGTTATGCATTTATGTTTCCTGACCAGGCTGGAAAAGTTGAACTGACTGTTTATGATTTTCTGGAGCAATAAATTACATTGTCATATGAAAACTTTAAATGCAGTGTGTTGCCTCTCCATCTACTGTAGGCCAACTAATCACACATGGTGTCACAAGTGGGATCTGCCCCTGCTAGAGTGAGCAGGACTAGTTACATTCTAGAAAAATGGAGATGGAGAAATTGCTGAAGTTCCTTGCAGAACAACAACAACAACAGGTTTTCATGCAGCTGGCCCAGCAACAGCAAGAGGAACAACAATGGGCACAACAAGGACAGCAGGCTCAGGAACAACAGGTTCTCATCCAGCTGGCTCAGCAGCAGCAGGAGGCACAAGAATGGGTGCAACAAGCCCAGCAAGCCCAAAAGGAGAAGCAACAACGGGTGCAACAAGTGCAGCAGGAGGCACAACAGCAGTTTCTTATACAGCTGGGACAACAACAACAGCATCTCCTACAGAACCTGGTGCAACAGCTGCAACAAGACCCTACTGGTGAGGCTGGTCCTGCTACTGTGGGGTCAGGGGTTCCTTGGATGAACACCATGCTGACCAAAATTATGTCTGAGGATGATCCAGAGGCCTTCCTGGTAACGTTCGAGCAAGTGGCAGAAGCTGCTGGATGGCCCAGACACCAGTGAGCTGTCTGCCTTGCCCCCTGTCTGACCGGGGAAGCCCAAGTGGCCTTTTGAGCTCTGGACAGTACCACAGATGGGGAGTACACAGAGGTGAAAGTGGCAGTCCTGGATCACCAAGGCATCAACTTGGAAAGTTACTGATGGAGGTTCCACAGATTCAAATTTGCAGCCAGTGCATGACTCTGAGCAGTAGGACAACAATTACGGGACCTGTGTTGGTGCTGGCTAAAACCTGAAGAATGTAGTGGCCCCTAGGTGTCTGAGTTAATCATATTGGAACAATTTCTGAACATCCTGCCCCCGGGAATTCAGAGCTGGGTCCGCAAACAGAAGATCACCACGCTAGCAGAGGCCATGCGGATCTCAGAACAAGTGTTGGATGCTGAACTCTCATCTCACCCAGTGACCCAGCTTACCAGGCCACCTCGGAAGATGGGGAATAGTCCCAGGAGCCAGACTGAAGGAGTATTGTCTGGAACTGTGAAGGGACCTTGGGCATTTAGGGAGGGGGTTTATGGGCCAAATAAGGGTTAGACTCTGGGAAGGATGGCAACCCAGCAGCCAAAGGAGACATTTCCTGAGGGCTCACTGCCTAAATCCCATAGCTGAGACACAGGGACATGTTTCTCATGTGGGCAGAGAGGACATTTTGCAAAGAACTGCCCCCACATGGGCTGTACCTTCATAGACTGCACATTTACAGATGTGTATTCACTTTGCAATGGGGGTGGGGGCTCTAAGTACAAGAGTTTGTGATCCCTGTCAGGGTAGAAGGGATAGAGATGGAGGCTCTGGTGGACTCAGGAAGCCACCAGACCCTAGTCAGAGTGGCCCTTGTGAACCCCCAATGCTGGCTGTCCTTATCCAGTGTGTGCATGGAGATGTAAAGGCCTACCCTAGTGCTATGGTTACTCTTACCCTGGGGGCCAAACAGATACTATTAAGGTGGGGGTTGCCCCGGGATTACCCTATCCAGTGTTTCTGGGGAGAGATTGGAAATGGTTTGACAGCGTATGGAAAGCAGACTTATCTTGGGCAATTACCCTGTCTAAGGGTCATGAAGGGGGGAGGTCAGTTACCCAAAGCTGGGGGAAATCTTTCCCTTCCTGGACCCAGGAATTTTTAACCCCCAGATGAGAAACCACAAATCTAAGTGAGAATGTAGGGCAGCAAAGGAAGGGGTACCTGAAGGGGCAGGTGCACAGGAGGGAGGTGAGGATAAGGCAATAGTGGGTCCAGACTCACAGCCTGGCCCTCACCCTGACCTTCCTAACCACAGTCCTGGAGGGCTATCCTTATCAGAGCAAGATGTGTTAAAGCTCTGCCCAGACATTGCCAATGAACAACTGGCCGATGTTATACTCAGCCGGGTATACACCCAGTTGGCTATTAGGGAAGGAGAAGTGATAGATGAGGATCAAGCAGCACACTATCCTCATTTTGAGTTGCAAGGGACTATCTTATATCAAGTTAGCAAGGAGGCCCAGATGGGGGAAATCTGCCATCAACTGCTGATCCCTCGAGTCTTTCAGAAGGAATTACTATGATCACCCACTCCATTCCTGTGGCAGGGCACTGTGGGGTGGAGAATACACTAGCCCAACTGTTACCCTGATTTTTTTTTTGGCCAGGCATCTATTGACATGTTAAGGATTATTGCGCATCCTGCCCTGATTGCCAGCTAGTAGCCCCAAAGGGCAGTAAAAAGGCTCTTTTAGTGCCTCTACCCATTATGGAGGTACCATTTGAACAGATTGGGGTAGATATAATGGGACCCCTTGAAAAGAGTGCAGGGGGGCACTAATACATTCTGGTGATTGTAGACTACGTTACCTGGTACCATGAAGCCATCCCATTATGAACCATTTCAGCCAAAATTGTAGCCTGGGAACTATTAAATGTCTTTAGTCATATAGTAATACCGAAGGAAATGTTGACTGACCAGGGAACTAACTTCGTGTCCTGCCTGACTCAGGAGGTTTGTACTTGATTGGGAACTAGCTCCATAAGAACCTCAATTTACCATCCCCAGATGGATGCCCTCATGGAATGATTCAACAAAACCCTCAAAACAATGCTTCAAAAGTTTATAACCACTGAGGTCAGGGATTGGACAAGTTACTTCTCTTACTGATGTTTGTAATGTGGGAGATCCCTCAAGCATCTATGGGATTTGCTCCTTTTGAACTCCTTTACAGGCACCACCCACAAGGTGTTCTTGACGTAGCAAAGGATATGTGTGAGAAACCCTGACCCCAAGACTGAAAATGTGGTGCAATATGTTCTGCAATTGTGGGAAGGATTAGATTGGGTGGGGAAATTTTCCTGAGAGAATCTGGTGAAAGCTCAACAAAGACAAGAGTACTATTGTAATCAGGGAGCCCAGTTGAGAGAATATAAAAAAGGGGATCAGGTACTAGTTCTGTTGCCGAGCAGCCAGAATAAACTTCTAGCCAAATGGAAGGGGTCTTACGAAATTGCCCTGAGGGTGGGCACAGTTGACTATGAAGTTTGTCAGCCAGATAGGCAAAAAGAGACCCATATGTACCATGTCATTTAGCTGAAACCCTGGAACCAGCGGGACAGCCTATTGATTTCCCCTTGACCAGATATAGTGGATCTGGCACCCAAAGTGCCCGATGAGTATCCAGGGATACAAGTCCCAATGTGAGAACAGCTGTCTCACACACAGAAACAGCAACTGGGAGAGTTGGTAAGCCAGTTTTTGGCTGCTTTTTCCTCCCTCCCAGGGACAACCCATATAAAGCTCATCATATAGAAACAGAGCCAGGGGAGAAGGTGACCTTATTGCTTGCCAGAAGCCACACGAGACACCATTAAGAAGGAGTTACAGGACATGCTCAAGTTGGGGGGTGATTGAGGAATCCAGCAGTGATTGGTGTAGCCATATAGTGTTAGTACCAAAAGAAGGTGGGGCTACCATATTCTTTAATGATTTTGGCAGGGTCAATGCCATCTCGTAGTTCTATGCCTACCCCATGCCCTGGGTAGACGAACTGTTGAATAGACTAGGGGAAGTCAAATACATTAAGACTTTGGACCTAACGAAAGAGTACTGGCAAATCCCTTTGACTCCAGAGTCTTCGGAAAAGACAGCATTTGCTACTCCCTTTGGGCTATACCAGTTCCGTACCATGCCTTTCAGCCTACTTGGGGCACCTAAGACCTTTCAAAGGCTAATGAATCACTTTCTGTGACCCCATGCCCACTATGCAGCTGCTTACTTAGATGACATGGTCATCCACAGTGCTGACTGGGAGTCTCACACCCAAGGTGGCAGCAGTACTGCACTCCTTATGAGAAGCAGGGCTAACAGCCAATCCAGTGAAGTGTGCTTTGGACAAAGCCGAAAGAAAGTACTAAGGGTACTGCATAGGCAACGGATGGGTGAAACCCTTAATGAGTAAGGTCCACGCCATAGCCGAGTGCCTGATACCCACCATAAAAACCCAGGTGAGGGCCTTCTTAGAGCTAGTAGGGTATTACTGCAGGTTTATACTGAACTTCTCCACCCTTGGAAGACCCCTTACAGATCTCACCCATAAATCTGCCCCCAATAAGTTCCAATGGTTGGAGGAGTGTGACCAGGCCTTCACACAGCACAAAGTGACCCTGTGCAGAAAGCCAGTGTTATGTAGTCCTGATTTCAACAGGACCTTTATCCTGCAGACAAACACCTCTGATGTGGGGCTAGGAGCCGTGCTCACCCAGGAGTTTGACTGGGTGGAACATCCTATCTTCTACCTCAGTCAAAAACTCTTCCCCCAGGAGAAAAACTATGTGTGCGGTAATAGAGAAAGATTGTCTCGTGGTCAAGTAGGCTGTGGACACCATCCACTACTACCTGCATGGCCAGCATGTTATTCTGGTCACAGATCATGCCCCCCCTTAGGTGGCTACAGTGATGAAGGATAACAACCCCCCATTAAGAGGTGGTACTTGGCCCTGCAGCCATTCTCATTTATGGTACACCACTGGGCTGGGACTCAGAATGGAAATGTGGACTTCCTGTCCTGATGGGATGGTCAGTGGCTAACCAACTGTGTCTTCACACAAAGGGGGGAGGTATGTGACAGGGTAAACCTTGCACTGAGAGGCAAGGGGTTAAGGTCCTTGCTGAGGCTGAGGAAATGCAAGGAATGCAACATGAACAGGCAAGGGAAGGGCCCTCCTCAGATGTTGCTGATTGGGGCATTGCTTAAAGGCAGACTGAATCCAGCAAGTAGTGAGTTGGAAGCTGGAAAACTGCTGTAGATAGGAGAAGTTCTTGGGCAGAGATCTCTGCAAGACAGAGGCTGAAATTTAAGAAAGGAAAAAGAGCAGAGCTCCCAAGGAGAAAGGTTAGTTGCTGGGGAGAACAGTTGGGGGAAAAAGCTTAAACCTGCTGCTGAGGAAGAGATTGTTTCTAGAGCAGGGAACCCTGAGGCAAAGAAGCAGCCCAGCCAGCTGGAGCCATGAATAGTGAGTGGAATGTACTGATATTATCGGCTTGCAAGTAAGGCGAAAAGGGAAAGACTGTTTGTGTTTTGTTTCAGATTGTGCATTCAGAAGCTCCTGGCCCACATAAATGGTTCAAAGATTCCTTTGGTCAAGTCAGCCTGTGAGAAACTGTTTTGGGTTAAGCATTTATGTTTCCTGACCAGGCTGGAAAAGTTGAACTGACTGTTTATAATTTTCTGGAGCAATAAACTACATTGTCATCTGAGAACTTTAAACTCAGTGTGTTGCCTCTCCATCTACCATAGGCCAGCTTGTCACAAGTGTATATTCAATTTTTCAGCTATCTATTATCCTTCCCTAATAACTGAGCTACCTTTATTTATCTGTCCAATTGTTGGTCTCCCTTTTTGCTACTGTTTATGTAGTCATAGAATGATTTTTTTATTATCTTTTTCCCCTGCTGCAAATTTTAACTCATATTTCCTTTTACACTCCTTAATTGCCTTCTTACACTCTCTGACCCTTTTCCTATAGGCCAACTTTGTGTCTATAGAAGGGAGAAGAAGAAGCATTTATATAGCGCTTTTCATACACAGTATCCCAAAGCGCTTTACAAGCAATGCTAGACTGGTAGTGAAGTGACTGAATGTGTGGTGGCGGCCATATCGCACATCATCACCCACACACCGCCTGGATGATTACATGAACCAGTTTATGGGAAGGGGAATGTTGGCCAGGACAGCGGGAATGTTCCCTGCTCTTTACGAAGAGTACCCTGGGTTCTTTTACTTCCACCTGGACACCCACCAGGACAATACCAGGATGGGCAGAAGGGACCTCGGTTTACCGTCTCATCCGAAGGACGGCACACCCCAGCAGTACAGCACCCCCCCAATACTGCACTCGGATGCTAGTGATTTTTAGGTGCAAGTCCATCCCGGTGAGGGACGAGAACCCACAACCTTCTGGTGCAGAGGCGGATGTGCTACCAATTGAGCCACGCTGACACCCTAACCTATATTCTATAGAAAGATTCCTCTTGTAGGTTGCATGTGCCTTCTTTTTTAGCTTTATCAAGTCTTTTATATTTTAATTGAACCATACTGATAATTTCCCTCTGTTATTGTATTTTTTGTTTTTCTGGGACATAGGTCATGATACAGTGTTTGAGTTTGGAATGCAGTAGCACCCACTTAGCTTCCAGTGTTAGACCCCTCAAAGTCCTTTTTCCAGTCCCATTTTTGATATACTCCCTGATCTTTGGGATATCTGCTTTAGTATAGCATTAAACTCTCATTTTACCTTTTATAGGTTCCCACCTGGATTTAACTACAAACTGTACCATATTATGGTCACTGTCAAGAAGGGGTTCCCTCACTTTACACTCGGTAATATTCTCCCCAAGGTTACTTATGACCAAATCCAAGAGATTTCCACTACAAGTGTTCTCTTGTACATGTTGCTCTAGGTTATTTGTCATAACAAACTCTAAAAACCTGTCCTCCATATTACTGGTGGCAGTTAAATTCTTCCATGATATATTAGGGAAGTTAAAATTTCCCCATAATTATTACCCTAGTTCCCACATCTATTTTGCTAAGCTGGTCCAGAAAGATATTGTTTTCTTCTAATGATAAGTTAGAGGTTTGATAACACACATACCAATATTTTGCCACTTTTATTTGGATTTATCTGTACCCATAGTTGGTCTGGATTTTTGACACTGATAACAGGGCCCAATTCCAAGAGGGGCTACACTGGCATACACCGAGATACGCCAAGCCCCATGGTGTATCACATGACTTACGCCATGCGTTACACCAGCCCCTATTCCAGGAGGTGCCCTGCACCATGTCGGATGCAGGCTACTACATTCATGGGATAAGCCACCCACTACACCACAGCCCACAATGACATGGCACAAGTGTGGGTTACAACAGCATCTGCGCCCTATTCCAGGAGGGTGACTGTCATAACCCACCAGCGCAATTCCAAAAGCTGCACTGGCTGAGCTAAGTTAGGGCAGCTCAGAGCCGTCCTAAGGGGCACCATGTGGTGCCTGCTCCACAGCACTGCCACAACAGTGCCAATCTGCACCCTATGATCTCACAAGCACACCCATGTCCCCCACACCCCCACTCATTGGGGACCCCCAGGATTCCGTACACCGGAGCACTCCCTCCAGGCACCTGTGCTTTCTATCCTGCCCTCCCATGCCCCCTGGTGTCTGCCGTGCTGTTCTGGGGTGGAGGGCTTCAGGGGACTGCCAGTTGTGGGCCGTGACTTGCGACATGCAGGGCATTTATGCCATGCAAGTGGCATTAGCATGCAGATGATGTAACCCACATGTCGCAAGTGCCGGGATCCCACCACTCTTGGAATGTGGCGCAGGGTACCCAGCTTAGTGGTGAATGGTGTAACTTGCAGCCGCATGCAAGTTATGCCATTTATTCTGGAATCGGTTCCAGTGTCCTTAACTTCAGTGGCCTCAATACTGTTGTGCACATATAGTGCCACATCTCCCCCTCTCCTGTTTAAATTTATATAAAAAAAATGCAATAGTCCTGTATTCCCTTTCCCCAGGTGTTATCTCTCCACCATGTTTTGGCGACTGCACAAATCTGTATTCTTTCTGTGTGTAGCAAAAACTCCAATTCTTCTTTTTTTTTTTTACTATTTAGGCTCCTGGCATTCAATAGTAAGAACTTTATGTCAGGTATACATTTCTCCAACCCTTCCCCTTCCTTGGTTAGTTTAAATCCTTGTTGTAAAGAGCTTCACAAAATGTCCTCCTCAGGATAATTTCCTCTGCTTTACTTAGATGAAATCCATCCCTGCTGTACAAGTATTTCTTTCCCAGGAATTTGTCCCATGAATTTATGTTTGTAATTCGATTCCTTCTAAACCAGTTAAGAAATTGTATGTTGATTCTTTGTATGGTATTATTTTTTTCAGGGTGACATTTGTACACTGGGAGGATACCTGAAATTACAGGTCTAACCCCCATGTCTTTTATTTTTGTTCCAATTTCAACAGTGTCAGCTACTATGTCCTTCTCATGCCCCATTCCAATATCACTGATACCCACATGCATCCCCACTGTGGATGCATTGGAGCTGGCTATGTTCAGTTTAGGCAGGCACATTGCAACAACTCTGGCTCCAGGTAAACATGTGACTGTTTGTGTCCTCTCAACAGATTTGTGTGTTACAGCCTCTTATTACAGAGTCTCCTATAATCAGTATACCTGTCTTTTCACTCCTAGGTACCGTTTCTTTATTCAAACTGCTTCTCTCTCCCTCTGGCCCCTTAGAAGTACATCCTTCACCTAGTAGCATGTATCTATTTGTAAGCATAACGTCCTCCTTTTCTAGCTCATACCTCCTTTTTTTGACTGTTTGCTTCCAAACCACAAACCTGTCCCCATCATCTTCTGACTCTGCAGGACCAATATCTTCTTTACTATCCTTTCTAGTCCTTTTTCTGTTTTCCATTGCCTTCAATGACATAGGTTCGGGACTCAAAACACATAGGGTTATTACAGTAACTTGATCTGCACTTTAGAAAACTGGGGGGACAAATTTTTTTCTCCAGGAAACCCACTTAGTTCAGGAGGCAGAAAGGTTAGGCAGACTGTGGGGGGTGGAGTGGGACAAGTATTTGAATCGTCTTACTCCTTGAAGAAGAGGGGGGTGGCTGTCTTGTGTCACAATATGGTTAATTGGGTGCCAGATAGGTTTAAGAGGGATAAGGAAGGTTGATGGGTACTAATGCAGGGCAGATTGAAGAGCAGGCCTTTAGTATTGGGTGCAGTTTCTGCCCCTAACACTGACAATCCACATTTTTTCCTAGATTTGTTTCAACAGTTATTGGATATAGGGACCAGTTTTGTGTTATTTGTTTGGGATATGAATCATGTTTTAGATCCCTTATGTGATAAAATGCTCAACCCACTAAGCTTGTATCAGCGGGTGGCTGGACACTTAGTTTATTATAGCAGGACCATGGTCTTCAGGATGTATGAAGATTGGAATATCCAATGGTTAGGGATTATGCATACTATTCAGCTCTCCATAATTCTTACAGTAGAATAGATATGATTTTGGTGTCTGTGGTGACACATCAGGGGACAATTCACTCTCCAATTGAACTGATATTGATTTCTAATCACTCTCTGGTTACATACATCTTTAGTATGGGGGCTACTATGGAGACAGATAAGCAGTGGCATTGCAATGTCAGTTTTTGTAGAGATGACAGTTTTCAAAAGTGGCTACTGCAGGAGGTCCAATTATATTTAGATGTGCAGAAGAACAGTGTCACAACACCGAAATGGAACTGGTAGGAGTTGAAAGCATGCCTTTGAGACAGTATCAATGCCTTTGAGTTGGCCAAGAAGAACAAGAAGCAGCAGGAAATGCATGATTTGGAGAAAATGCTGGCATCATTACAAAAAAGCATGAAGAGGGTGATCCTTCTCCTACTTTGCTCCAGGAGATGCATGCTCTACAGTATAGAATCAATGCCCTTAATTCACAGCAGGCAGAGTAAGCTCTTTGTAAGATGCAACATGCCTTCTGAGAAGGGGGAGAAAAGACATTGCATCTATTAGCCTATCGTTTAAAGAAAAGGGTGGAAGAGACAAAAAATTCAGGTACTCAGCTAGGGCAATGCTTTTTAACTGACCCACTGAAATTAACAATGCTTTTTGGGACTGTTATTAAAGATTATATGCTTAATGGTTAGAAAGTGGTGAGGGGTATGTTACTTCTCTTTGGGTTTTTTCAGGATCCCTAACTTTGCCAAGGCTAACTGAGGAGCAACGGCAGGCATTGGAGGGCCCAGTAACTCCTGAAGAAGTCAAGGATGCTAATGGTCAGCTGGCTGCAGGGAAAGTGCCAGGTCCTGATGGCTTTCCAGTTGACATTTATTAACTCCCTGATGTTTTGTTGAGCCCCATTTTTGCTGCTATTTCTTGGAGGCATGGGACACCACCTATCTTCTGGTGTCTGTGATGGAGGCCACTATTATAGTACTGCCTAAGAAGGGAGAAGGATCTGTGCTAGTGCCAGATATCACCCCATCTCTCTTTTAAATGTTGATTATAAAATTATAACTTAGTGTTGGAGGTGTGATTGACTAAGATGTTGCAAGTCTTGATCCATCCTGACCAAGTTGGATTTTTGGCAGGGAGAAAAGGGGCAGACAATATTTGAGGACTGGTTAATCTGATGTTGGACCTGGTGGAACCTTCCCAAAATCCTGCATTAGCTGTAGCATTAAACATGGAAAAGACTTTTGATTCTGTTGAGTGACTTTATCTTTTCATCATCCTGCAAATGTTTGGTTTTGGGAAGGGTTTTCTTCAATGGATCCAAACTATTTATGTAACCCCACAAGCTTCAGTCTTGACTAATAGTAGCATGGGGTCATAATGTCATAAACAAAACCTCGCAAGGAAACACCTTGCACAGACAACAGCGTGAGGAAATACAGAGGTGGTACATGATGCCAACCACACACCAAATGAATTCTTTAGTTTTTGTGGGGGGCTTCACCCCCCCACACCCCAGATTAATTATAATCAACTCTGAGGGTCTGTGGAAAGAGGGGAAAGTTAAAATTCACATTGCAGCACTTACTCATGGCTGCACAGATGGGAGTAAAATAAAATTTCCCTCAAACAGGGTTTCAAACCCTGGTATCCCCCCTGCCTACTGCTGGGTTGAGTGCCTTGGCCACTCCACCATGGAAGCGGCTCAGCCAAGCACTTGACCAGCAGTGCTCAGTACTCTTTTCCCCACTTCTGTCTTCCATTCCACAGCAACAAGGGTAACAATATTTTCATATCACTCCAATACCCCTCTCGCTGTACTTCCATATGCACTTAAGACAGCGAGGTTCTTCATTTCGGGTTTTTTCCATGCTATAGTGACCCAGTACCACTAATAGGCACTTTTCAGCCGGGTTCTCGCTAGGCCGTGGAACACGGTAGGGATGCTGCCTGTCCCCAGCCTTGTTCATGTTACTTATTGAGCCCCTGGCACAGGCTATATTGGAACTGTCAATTATTTAGGGAGTGGATGTTAACAAAATGTTCAGATCCATGCTTTTTGTTAACAACCTCTTGCTTTCCTTACAGAATCCACATACCTCAATATCTGCTTTAGTAGAACTATTAGATGGGTTTTCAGAACTTTCAGGGTTAGATAATAATTGGAGCAAGATGGAGGTGATTGCTTTAAATTTACAGTGTATAGGGTTCCCCCTCCCTGTCAATGGGCATTCTTGGGTGACCAAACCAGTATGTTATCTGAGGATTCTTATTTCTCCTACTTGGAAAGAATTGGTCTCCTTAAATTTTGTACTATTGTTAGTGTCCTTAATGGATAATCTTGACAGGTGGAAAAGCCTTCATCCCACGCTTTGGGGAAAATATCAGGCATTACAGATGATGGTGCTCCCATATATTATATATTTTATGGCACCTTCCCCTTCAGATTCTGGAGTCTATTTGGAAGTCCCTAGATCACCTCATTAGAGCCATTTTGTGGGAGGGGAGGAAGCCTAGATTATCCTTATTGAGGATGATTGCCTCTTGGTCTAAGGTGGGGCTTTTAGACCCCTGGTTCAAAGGGTACTATCTCACCATTGGTATTAGATATTTGTTAATGTGGCTGCACTCAGCTAAATATTGTGACAGAGTTAGATGGATCGCTCTGGAAGAAGCCCTGGTGGAAGGAGTACCACCTGACATAATGTTCTGGGATTCTTCTAGGATTAATAAGGCCTACCCCATTCATGGGTATATGTTGAATATCTGTAGGGAAGTGAGTGAAATAGTTCCTACCCTAAGGCAGTTACCCATTCAGAACTGGCCCATTTGGCATCACCCTAAATTATCTGTTTGAGGTAAGACCATTTATTGGTGTGACTTGGCTGTAGGGAGTATTTCCTGGGTAGTTTATTTATTTCAGGTCAACTCAGGTTTGTTTAAGGACTTTGCAGCACTCAAGGTTCATACTTTACTCTCGTTGACCCACCTGTGTAAATATTTTCAGATGTGTCACCTTATCTCCTCCTATAAGGGTGTGCAGCTTAGACTGCTGGAGAGTGGTATCTGGGAGGATCTTTTGGATTTGGTTGGTGGGTCCATTTCATTCCCTAAAATTGGGCAGATTTATCAGTTTTTCCTGTAGGAAGTATGCCCCTTCAACTACTAAGGTGAAAACTAGGTGGGAGAAGCTATTGGGCTATCAGTTGCGGGATGAAGACTGGGTTTGTTGTTGGGCTAATGTCTATGGCTTTTTTAAGGATGTAGGAGTCTGGCTTATACAACTGAACACCCTCTATTTTTGGTATAGAACATCAGATTTATTAAAGAAAATGAATCTGGTGGACACTGACTTGTGTTTAAGGTGTCATCAGTCTACGAGCATGGTGTTGCAGATCGTTTGGAATTGCCTTAAGCTGGCAAACTTGTGGTTTCAGCTCTGGGCTAGAATAAGATTGGTATTGTGGTGTCAGGTCCCCCTTAGATCTTGCCCTTATTGTATTAGGTAACACTAATAAGTTCCTGCTTCAGTATAAGTCTCAGTGCCTGTGGTTCATGTTAGCTTTACAGAAGCCAAGTGTTTGATTTACAGGAAATGGAAACTGGAGGAGATTCCAACTCTTGATGACTGGGAAGACTGTATGCTTAAACTGGCAGGCCTAGAGAGGCTATTATATACAGCTACAGGTAAATCAGCATTATTTGAAAAAGTGTGGGGGACATATTTGTTATATGGGTGTGATTCTGAAGACGCAATTGGGGGAACCTCTCTTCTCCATTTTTGTTTCTATGTATTATTGGGTGTGCAGTTGGGGTATTGTTTTATTTTATAAACTGGGACACCTATCACTTTTTTCCCTTCTGGGATGGCCAATTGAAAGGAATTGGCTTGGAGGGTACCTCTGAGGAAGACTACCTGCCCCCTCATTTTAACCAGTAATCTGCTCTCTGTTTATCTTTTTACTTGTTTCTTGTTCAGCTAGTTTATAATTAACATAATCATTGTCCTCAGGCATTTATGCTTTTGTATACTGGATTTGTCTGTTACTTTGGTACTGTTTTGTAGCAGAAGTTTGATGGATTGGATATACTTTGACTGGTGTCTAGATGCACAGGCTGACTTTTTTTATCTGTATTTCTTTTTGATCTAGTGGGGGAATTCTGACATTGTGTATGTTTTTTGTTGGACACTTGGTCGGTATTTGTGATTGTTAGCTGAATTGTATTATGTATATAAAATGCAATTAAACTATTAATAAAAAATGATGATTTCTCTAAAAATAGAATCTTTTGACCTTCTTTGAGTCCTGTATAGCCACCCTTTCCCCCACCTTTGTTATTTCACACTATCCTCCCCTTCCTCAGACACCTGTGGGGATTAATTGTTTTTTCTCTAATATTTTAATGGTATATTTTTCTAGAAGGTCCATTGCATTTGGCTATGGACCATGTAGCAAATTATGTAACATTTTGCCAATGAAGGGCACTTTGCCACATTTCAGAAAGGTGTTGGTAAAGTACAAAATTTACTGCCACTTCAGCTGACTTTCACAAAGGGTGAAGTTTGTCAATTTGCCACATCTTCATTAGCAATGTTTTACTTTGAAACATTCCTGTCATGGAGACCTGTGTCAGTTACAGTGCAGACTGCAATTATGAAGCATTGAAATGCATTGTCAGCTGATTAGCAACCCAAAGAAGTGGTTTGTTTTAAATTGCCTGCTTAAAATGTTCAGCTTTAATTGTGAATGCATTGCTAAAGCAGACATTATAAAAAGCTAGCAAAATGAAATGTTTAAGCTCACTAAACACCTATATTAAAACTGAATGTTGTTCCTGCTTTCACTGGATTTGCAACTCAAATAATACATTATTGCCAGCCAAATGCAACATTTTTTAAATGCAGTCTATACTATAAACAGCGATAATTCGATGTGGCAGATATAATTTAGTATTGAAACTCTCATTGCAATGTATTCCTGAATTAATATTCCAAGGAGAATGTAAAAAGGTGGTGCCAAGACCCAGAAGAAACAAGATGTGAGAGGCCAAGACCCAGAAGAAACAAGATGTGAGAGGCCAAGACCCGGAAAAAGCAAGATGTGAAAGGGACTTGGGGGTGATATTAATCAATAAGTAGAGCACAAATCAATGTGACAAAGTATCCAGAACTTCTGGTGCTGCCATGGGTAACATAAAGAGGAATTCTGTGACTAGGTCAAAGGAAAGTATACTACTGTAAGTACAGTAGTTACATATGCAAGGCCACACACGGAATATTGCATTCAGGTTTTTTTGCCACAATGAAGAATGGAAAAAGCACAAGCTACAGCTGTTTTAGAGGTGGGCAACTGCTATAAGATAAGGCTACAGAGGAGAGAAGGAAGGAAGGAAGGAATATGAGGAGAGGTTTGGAAACTGGAGAATAATACTGCAAAAAGAGACTTAGAAGATATGTAATAATCTATATGTTCTTGAAAGGACAAATTTAGGTGAACAAAAAACAGTTCAACAGTGTAATTATGCACTAATGGAGTGGATGGGCTCAGGCTGATGTAAAGAAAGCATTATTTTCTCTAACTGGGTCATTAGGCTATGGGGCATTCAGGTGCATATATTGAACAATCTTCTGCTTTTGCATTTCTTCTCAGTAAATATAGATCAAAGTATGGGGTGCAGTGTGTTACAAGAATTTAACACATACCTGAGTTGTTGGATGGCACATAAACCCCATGGGCAAAGCGCAAGGGGTTTATGATAGCCATCCAACAATGAGGGAGTGTGTTAAATTTGAATAAAACACACTGCGCTCCATATTTTGTTTTATATAATTCAAGGTGTTGCATTTTTTACGTTGAGAGGTATGAAAATGAATGAAATACAGTCTTATCTTGTCTTGTGGATTTTCTTCATTTGGTAAAATGTGAAAGTGAAAGACTGTAAAGTAACTATAAGAAGTTTTTTAAAACTGTTAGAACGGGAATTTAATTAACTTTAACAGCAAAGAGAAACAAAAAAACCCCATCCTTTTCAATCTTCTGGTTGCTTTTTTTAGGTTGCTATGGGTGTTGCTAGGTGTTGCTTAGCAGTGGAGTCTTGTAACGTGCAGAGGGGGGGGAAAAGGTGAAAGAAAAGTTGGGAGAAAGCTTTTTTTGTGTGTGGTAGTATAGGAAAAGAGAAAAAATCTTGTTGTTTCACAGCAGCTCAGAAGGTGAGTGTGTATGGCTGACTGAATTCATGAGGGACACTGCTTGTGACAGTCTTGAGCTGCATTGCGTCTGAAGCATTTTCCCATTGAAAAGAGGCCCGTGAATGCCATAATACCTACTCAGGTGTTACAGTATTTAATACACGCTTTTTTCAATAGGAAAAAAAATGGAACCCATTATTTATTAATATATACTACACTGGTTTCTGTAATAGCCAAACTCAAAAATAAATCACCATGTGTATATGACAGCCTCCACAACTCTATTTCCTTAGATTTCAAATATAGAATATATTGCAAAATTCTTATGTTTTCTTACAAACTGATCCTCTCTTTAAATGTTAATGCAATGCACATATTTTCTTCCTATATATTAACTATAAATAGTAATTACACTTCCCCTGAATGTGTCATGTGAATCTCATAGCATTGTAACATAAGGGAACTGGTATTCATATGTTAGCACTGGCACTAGTGTGGTTTGCCCCAGCACTACCTTGGTTTGCATCTTGTGCTTGGGGTGGGAACATGCTCAGAGGCCCAGTTAGCATGGTCTAAACTTGGCTGCACCCAGGTGCTAAAAAAACACTGCACCCATACAAATGAGGGGGTCACCTCCTGCATACAGCTGCAGCAGTATGATCAAAGGTTTGCAATGGTGGTAAACATCCCCAAAAGTGGCACTGTTGACTGCCACATATATCCATGATTCATCTGGTTGCTAAGCTTGTGCCTCAACCCCAACAATGACAGGGCAGTAGAGCTCTGCAAAAATTGTGAATTCAACTTTCGTGAAATGTTCAAGAAATGTAATAAATTTCACAATATTTTCCAAACTTCTGCCATTGGCAAGACTGGAATCTTCTGAATGTGTTTGGTGGATTTTTGCCCTGTTCAGTGGAATTTTTTGACTGAAATGCAGAATAATACACATGAACTGAGGAATGACAGTTCTGAGGAATTTTATTCCACAGTTTAATGAATTATTCCACAATACATGTAATTATTCCACAGCTCAGTGATCAGTTTGTCAGAATTTCATTCTGCAGTTTAATACATTAATCCACAATTCATATATTCATTCCACAGTTCAGTGACCCACTGAACTGTGGAATCAATTTAAGAATTGAGGATTAATGTATTAAACTGCTGGAAAAAATTCTGCAAAACTGACCACTGACAGTGATCAGTTCAGCAGATATTTGTTCCACAGTTTAATACAATAATCTGCAAACCATATATTTATTCCTGTGCTCTAAATTGGAGTTTAAGTGAAAGTTGCCGATGTGCATTCCAAAATTTTGTGAAAGCAAAATTCTGACTTTTGCCAGAATTCTGCTGGCAGAAGTTTAACTTTGCACAGCCCTACAGGGCAGCTGTACTGCAGCCACCTGCCCCTGATCACCAGTCATATTTGCAAACATGCAGTCCCTGGTCTCTAGTGGCACTCCCACCACCGATCACCCATTCCTTCCAATGTAGCATCAGTTGGATCACCACTTCCTTCTTATGTAGCATTTTCATGGTGTCCAATGGCACCCCCAATCACCCATCCATGTAAAGTCTGATATCCCTGGGGTCCAGAGGCACCCTCCCAGTCACCTGGGTACAAAAATATAGAGTGCTGGTGGCCAGTTCTTTCCCCATCCCCCTTGATTGCCCATTATCATGAGTAAATGTGTCCATTGGTGGTCCAGTGTCCCCTACAAACCCCATCTGTTAACAGAACCCCATCCATCACACCCCCAACTTACCAGGGTATTTATGGATATGCAGGAAATCCTGATTGGGTGACCAGCACAGCCATCCTCTCACCTCCTTGGTCAGCTATTGTATGAGCTGTCTGTGGCACACTTACAGTATTAAAGGGTCATATCACAGAGAAAATACCTAAATAGCCTCTTATCACAGAAAAAAATACATAAATAACAATGTAGTTTAATGTTGTGCAATCACAAGACTGCTTGTTTTAAAAAGATCTAAGACATAGCAACATAATAGCCAAAATAGTTTTATTGCAAAGGGGAGGCCTGGGGAATGTGAAAAACAGAAACAATTTCACACACAGGAAAGATGCTAGTAGTACACCAAGCATTTTAGTGATGCATATTTATTTATGTGCTGAATGCCAGCAAATAGGTTAATAAAAACTTGGGATGGGCTACCCATCAGGTAGCTGGAGCGGATATATAGGGTATTAGTGTTTTTTGGTTGGGTAGGGTAGTTCATGTAATTTACTACCCTACCCGACCTTACAGTTTACTTTGTGGGTCAGGTACTATAGACATGGGTAATGGAGTGAATAACGGGTCATTTTAAAAAAAAAAAGGTATTTTTCAGACAACCTGTAAAGTCCTGGGACTCTTCTCGATCTCCAGTCAGGCATTACAGGCAGCATGTGGGGTCAACGCAGCAGACAGAAGCACATAACACCAGCCTGACAATCTGATTGGTCAGTGCTGGTGTCTGAACTCCCTGTCTGCTGTGTGAGTGCGCAGACTAGCTCTGGATCTTGGTGGGAGAGACAGCAAGATTCAGTGTTTGCTGTAACAGCAGCTAAAAGCCACAAAACTAACAAACAAAAAAGTTATAACACTTTTGTCCAGGAAGGAAGAGGGAGCATGGGTTGGGGACTGAAGAAAGGGGGAATAATTGGTGTGGGGATCATGAAGTATGATGGCACTCAGGAGAGAAGGAGAAAAGAGGGGAAAACACTCATTGCTGCTGGCAGCAGCTGAGAAAGCCGTTTAGGCTGTATACATGCTGCCTGTCGCTAGGTGTCCTGAGCTCTGTCTGTGACATATATGCTTATGTTTCTCTGCAGTATAGTGAAGCCATTTGGGCTGTATTACACATTTCAGAAGCAAGCATCTGTACTCATCAGCTGCATGGAAAAAGGCTTTAATGACAAAAATATTTAAAACATGCCTCCATCAGTATTACAAGCTGATCATTTGCTATTAGAACCTCGACCAGTTTCGTACACAGTACCTCATCAGGGGATGATTATCAGTGTTAGTTTCAGGTCTTTTTTTTTTTGTCAAATTCATTTATCACCTACCTCATTGGACTCTCTCAGGTGTGCTTCATGGCAATAGCTCTGCTACCCCCCTGAAGCCACCAACTCTCACACTCTCTGGTTCGAGCCTTCTCCCTCCAACCTCACCTGGCCGCATGACCTCCCAGCTCTGAGTCACCCGGGGTGGGGCCACCATCTCCTCCCAGTGTGCTATCTAGAATCAAGTGGAGTGACTGGGGAGGAGGAGGAGGTAGACTGGGAGCATGGGATGGTAAAGCCTGACACTGAGCATGGGGACAGTCACTGATTCACCATCGCCTACCACCAAGGCAGGGGTTTTCTGCTGCTGTTTTCCCCTCAGGGCACAATGTGCAATGACTTCCTGCATGGCTATACCTTAGCACCTCGTCCCATCCCTTCTATGTCCCAACCTTAGTGCCACCCCAGTCTCCACCAGAGGCACTACTGCAACAGGAATCCCCATCAACCCACCCCGAGGGAAGACAGTAATCCTCATAATGCTCAATCCTCTCCCTCTCCTGCCAACCCCCGATGGCCCAGGTCCATTCCTGAACTCGGATCACTGGTGTGGCATGAGGTGTTTCATCCAGCAACTCAACCCTCAGTGTCACCAGGCCAGCTCTAATTTCAGGTCTTAAGTAACAGAATACTTAAGGTGACAGTGTACATTCAGTGCATCAATCATGAAAGTGCTCAGTGCTCATAAATATTTCAATCCCAAGTGATACTTAAGCATTCAGATACACAGTATATACTTATATTAAACCCAACCAAACTAAGACACAATTTAAAATGCAGCAGCAATGGAGTTATGTCAATGGGCTTCCCAAAGTCCTTTTAAATGTTTTAATGAGTTAAATATACTGACATGTCTCTCCATCTCAAAGTGCAACACATTACTGGAGGCAGACAAGGCAATTCCTTCCAGTCCTGTAAAAGAGAACTAGGAGCTAACATGAGTCTGCTAATACTACATACCAAAGGACCAATCAAAAAGCAGGCAAGGCAGATCTATGAGGGGCCCTATATCATCTACTATATAAACTTTCTATAGGTAGCAAACACTTCTTGGTCATTTCATCATTTCTTTATACATGGAAGCAGATCTATTTTATCATTCAAACCTGGGGGAGTTAATGATCCCAGTGTAAACATCCAGTACGACTCTCTTTGTTTCAGTTTGTCATCCAGATTACCCCCTGGTCCCCAGGTCCCAGTTTTACTTTTTCAGACCACACAATTTAAAAATGTGTTCAATGTGCTTACACAACTGGATAAGATATGTGATAATGCTTGAGTAACTTGATTACTTTTATGGCTTTCCACCTCTCTATCCATGGGATATACCAGCCTGTAGGGGTACAACGCAAGGAACCCTAGAGGAGGGTTCCCCTCTACAGGTGCTGGAAATGAATGCATCATCTAAAGGTAGGTTAGGAAGAAGCCCACAGGTAAGAGAGACAAGCCACTGGAGGAGGAGGAGGGGTGGATGGTTGGCAATGAAAATGAATCCTTGGAGAGTCCAGGATGAGTGACGTTTTGAGGTCAATGGAGGAGTGACGTTGTTGTTCTGCCCATTGAACCTCAGGCTTAAAGCCCTCCCATTCAATATGCTAATGCCGCTGGATAAGATGTGTGATAATGCTTGAGTAACTTGATTACTTTTGTGGCTTTCTGCCTCTCTATCCATGGCATATACCACCCTGTATGGGTACGACATAAGAAACCCAAGAGGAGGGTTCCCCCCAACAGGTGCTGGAAATGATTACATCAGCTAAAGGTAGGTTAGGAAGAAGCCCAAAAAGAATACCCAAAGATGTCAAGTATCAAAGAGGTGAGGATGATGGATGAATTCTAAGGAGAGAAGGGCTAACTTCTTAAGGAGAGAGGGGAAAGCCGAGCCACCATCCGCCTCTGTCCAACAGCGGAAGCTAACTAGCTAATGAGAAGAAAATCATTAACACTAACTAATATTATGACCATTGGCATGGAGGAGAGGAAAAAACCCCTTTGAGGAGGAAACATCTGGGGATCCAAGGCCTAGGTCGCCTTCCCTCCAGGCTGACGACATTTGAATTGAGGATGTATATTTTTAAAAGAAAGGGTTCGGTAACTAGAGGGATACGAGTAGTGAGGGTGATGATGGAAAATGGAAGATCCCTAAAAGAAAAGCACAGATTGAAGATGGAACATGAGGCTGTGTGCAGATCGAATGCGAACATGAGGCACAATTAATACAGATGGTGATGATCACTGCAGGAGGTCAGTGGGTCAATGAGGTAGCATAAGATCAATAATAGGCATGATTGATTGAGTGAGGTGAGGAAGTAGAAATTGAGGTCGATGAGGCATGATTATGCGATGAGAATGATTAGATCCTGTTGCTGTGGTCAATGAGTAACATCAGATTCAATGATGGAATGCTCGAGGGAACGATAAAACTAGATGAACCTTGTTGGAACTAAGGAGGCTATGCTCGTGTAGTCAATGTGAGATAGTAGATCTGGAAGCAAGGATAGGAGGGAGTAAATTCATTTATGAGTCAGAGCAGCAAGGGATATTCAGATGTGCTCATGAGGATATTCTAGATGAGTCAATGAGGAGCCCAATAATATTGTAGACTGGCTTGATGGAGTGATGCATTTGACAGAGCTATGCAAGTGAGCAGACACTGAGGTTGAAGAGGCATTCTTGATTATGCATTGTAAACAATTAGACCCTGAATGATTAGACCCTGAGGTTGTAGTCAATGAGGTAAAACGGTACTGAATGATAGGAATGATAGAGTAAGTTATGTAAATGGATAAGCTTTGAAGTAATGCTGAGTGAAATATGACTGGATTCATGAACTCTATATGATTGGAGTTATGAATTCGATGCATTCAGCAGGATGGCCGCAGCTCATAGGTAGCACAGGAATTATGATAGGTATGCCCAAAAAGAATGTCGAGAGCAGGCCAAGAGTGGAGGGAAGCCTGGATAGCTGGAAGTGAACTGGAAGAGCAGTAGATGGGAAAGAACCAAAATGAAACTGGCATGAAGGAAGTACGCCAATGAGGCACCTTGAAAAGAGGCAGAGCCCAAGGCTAAGAAGGGAGATCAGGAACCAGAGGCAACTCAGGTGAAGCGATTGAGGATCAAAACTGGATGAGATACAATGAGGAGTGACCAAACTTGGATGAAGTATGATGATGAGTGAAGCAAAGAGCTGAGGGAAGCTGATGATGACCAAATCCTGAAGAGTAGGTACGAAACTGGAAGAAGAGAAGATGGGAATGAACAGGAAAAGAACTTGAATGAAGGTATCAGGCACCAGGGAGAGAGACAAACAATGAAACTCCTCGAAAGGAGATGGACACCGAGGCCAAGAAAGCGCATCAGGAACCAGAGGATCTGCGAACCAGAGGGCAAGCATGGGATGGCGATCAAGGGAAGTCAAATCTGACCAAGAACAATGAGGAGGGAAACCAAGAGTGGAAAGAATCCATGACAGGCAGGACAAGAATAATTGCTAGGCTGAGGAAGGGAACAGGAACAGATGAGGTACAATGAGAGATAGACGCCATGAATGCAGGTATTGGAAAGCAAGGTATGAAATGACAAAGGACGGTAGGGAGGTCAATAGGGTAGCATAGGACCCAGCCGATGCAAGAGGAGAACTGCACTGGGGCAAGTCAAATTAGGCGGTACATGATCCAGGATAGGTACGGTCAGATGGAGCAATGGAACAGCGCAGACTTGGCAGCAAACCATGCAAAGGCATGCCTAGAGAGGTAGAAGACACCAGGAGAAAGGACTGCTGTGTGACTGGACTTCTCTGCTGGGACTAAAGTAGAAGAACTTTTGTATTTGACTTTTAATTTAGGGTAAAAAAACTAACATACAAAAAAAAAGTGTGTGTTTGGGTTAACTGAACTGAATGGATATCTGAAGACTTGTCTAGGTGTAAATCTCAGGTGACTGAAAGGACTTAACTGCTGTGAGGTTTAAATTACTTGTGGAAAGATCTGGTAAGTAGGGGAGTGGCTTAGCTTGAAGAGCTACATTTAAAGACTGCCTTAGAAAGTTTCTGCTAATAACACGGCAGAAGACACCAGGAGAAAAGGACTGCTGTGTGACTGGACTTCTCTGCTGGGACTATATTGCCTCCTTCCTCCCTCCACACCCCACCCAAAGCTAGTTCTATTTTATAGGCACAGAATTTGACTGACAACAGGAACTTCCTGTTTAGGGGCAGGAAGTGAGTGATCTCAGAACCACCAAGGACTAGAAGGGTAAGAGTAGCTCTCCGGCCCCCTCTAGCTTCTGGAGGTCTGCCTCTGAGCAAGTAAGTGGTCTACTACGAAATATAGGATATTCTTGTCTCAGAACAGGACAATCAGGAGCTTAAAGGGCACACAGGCAGAAAGTAATGAGAGAGAGAAAAAAAAACAGCGGAAAGAGTAAGGATTGCAAACAGTTAAGGGGCCAGAAATAAGACATGATTGGAGTGGTGCAGTGCAGTGACTGTGGAGCAGCAGTCTTCTGGAAGATGTTCTGGAGGATGCGGTGTTGTCTCATCTGCAGGCACCTCTCTGGGCTGAGGGAGGAGGTTGCTCATCTCCAGGCTGAGTTGGCCAGGTTTGTGGGACCTCCTCCATCCAGGGACCACCAGTGCCACTGCTGTTGCCTCAGAGGTTGCCAAGAAAGAGGAGCGGTTGGGACCACAGTGGGCTCAGGGAGGGTAAGGGTGGTGGAACAGAGGCGCATCCTTCCCTTTGTACCTCTCCACAATTCCTATGCCATTCTGGCAAAGTGTGGTTCCTCTATGGAGGCACCCACAGTGGAGACCAAGGAGAATGCTGGGAACCTCCACAAAGGAGACCCACAGGAAGGTGGCAGGGGACACTGCAGGGGAAGGAAACAACTCCTGGTGGGGGACTCCATTGTTAGGAAGGTAGAACTGGGGGAGGAAGGAGAGGAGGTGAGGTGCCTGCCTGGCACCATGGCTTGCAGGGACAGGAAGCGAATCCTCAGGATTGCGGAGCAGCTGCACAGGGAGGAGCTGGATGTCATTGTCCACCTAGGGACAAATGACCTGGCTAAGAAGGGATTAGAGAAGTGCAGGAAGAGTTTGTGGAATTGGGAGGGGCCTTAGTCAAGTAGCATGCACGGTAACCTTCTCGGGTGCTCACCATCTATGGCATAGGAGAGCTGGGGTGTTCCGCACCATGGGATTCAATCAGTGGTTGAAAAACTGGTGTGGAGCTCAGGGTTTGGCTTCATTGGGACTGGGGTCCACCTGGAGTGATGCAAGCCTATACTGGCATGATGGGCTGCATCTGTCCGGGAGGAACCAGGATCCTAGTGATAGGTTTAAATGCTTCATTGGCAAGCTTTTAAACTAGCCAAGGGGAGGCACTGGAAAGGAGCAGGAAAATCCTAGCCACCCCAAATAATCACGGTAGTAGTAGGCAAACACCAACATAGAGGTGTCGATGGGAGAAGGGCAAGGGTAAATGAAGAAAGTGACAAAGGCAAGAAGGACAGGGATGGGGTAAAGGGAGTAAGGCCATCAGGAAATGGAGGGTAATGAGTACCAATGCCCGTAGTCTGGGCAACAAATCTCCCTGAGCTGATGGCTTAATGGAAGAGGGATGCCTGGATATCGTAGGAAGTCACAGAAACATGGTACACAGAGAACCATGACTGGGATGTTAACATACCAGGGTACATAACCTACAGGAGAGACAGGCAGGGGAGAAGAGGGGGAGGAGTAGCTCTCTATGTAAAGGAAGGGATAAAAGCAACTGAACAAAAGAGTAAACAGGGAGGAGAGGAGGCACTGTGGGTCACCTTGGAGACTGGAAAGGGCACCACAATCTGCACAGGGTTTGTGTACAGACCCCCATGTCATGGGGAAGGAATGGAACAGGTTATGATAGAAGGCATTCTTAGAATGGCAGAGAAAGGGGAGATACTGTTGATGGGAGACCTGAATATGCCAGATGTTAACTGGAGCAGATTTGCTGCAGCCACATCCAAGAGCAGGGCCATTCTTGATGCCCTACAGGTGGCAGGCATTAGACAGTTAGTTTTGGAACCCACTCGTGAGGGAGCAATCTTAGACCTCATACTCTCAAATGGGGCAGTGAGAGGATCTCAGATCTGAGAGTGGGTTGCCATCTGGGGACAAGTGACCACCAAACAGTGGTTCACGTTAAACTCAGCTACAGAGCTGCAAGCATACAAAAGTGAGGGTACTGGACTTTAGGAGGGCTGACTTTGGCAAGATGGAGAGTGCCTCAGAAAAGCACTAGAAAACAGGCTAGAAGGAGGTGGAGCAACAATGGGGAATTATCAAACTGCCATCACAGAGGCAACAAGCCTTGTGTGAAGCAAATGAACAAATTAAAATGAAAGAAAAGCCACTATGGTTCTCAAAAGAGGTGGCTGTGAAAGTCAGGAAGAAAAAGATAGCATTCCGAAGTATAAGGAAACACAGAAGGAGCAGGACAGAGCTGTACCAGTTAAGGCAGAAGGAAGCAGGGAGAGAAGTCAGAATAGCAAAGGCCCAAACTGAGAAAAGATAGCCAACTCAGTTAAGAAGGGGATAAAACTTTTATAGGTACATCAGCGGCGTAGAAAGACAAAGGGAGGGATAGTGAGGCTGAATAGAATGAACAGTGGGTGGGCAGAGGGGACAGTGAAAAGCAGGAATACTGACGAATATTTCTGCTCAGTATTCACAAATAAGGAGGGGGAAGTGCTAATCCAATTAACAGAAGCACTCTTGATAGGGGGTCGATCCCAGTCCTTTCACAGAAGAAGGGTTCTGCAAGAACTCCTAAAACTGAAGGTGGACAAAGCAATGGGT
Organism: Neoceratodus forsteri; assembly: GCA_016271365.2. Classification (NCBI taxonomy): domain Eukaryota; kingdom Metazoa; phylum Chordata; order Ceratodontiformes; family Ceratodontidae; genus Neoceratodus; species Neoceratodus forsteri. Next base: position 952,168,095 of record CM028129.1, on the reverse strand, counting down.
CCTGATGGAATTCACCCAGAATTCTAAAAGAATTAAGGAGGAACTAGTGAAACCACTGGCTACTCTTTTTAATAAATCATGGGAGGATGGTGTAGTACCGAGGACTGGAGGAAGGTGGATGTGATTCCCTTCACAAAGTGGTTCCAAGACAGAGGCAGAAACTACAGACCTGTCAGTCTGACCTCTGTGGTAGGGAACGTGATGGAGTCACTCTGAAGGAAAGAATAGTCATGTACCTAGAGGCCAGGGAGCACAGGACCCAAGGCAGCATGGGTTCACAGCGGAAGGTCATGTCAGACAATCTAATAGATTTCTTTGAATGGGTGACCAAAGTAGTAGACCAGGGAGGGGCTGTGGACATGGCCTACCTAGACTTTAGCAAGGCATTTGACACAGTCCCACACAAAGATTAATAGTCAAGTTAACCAGCCTGGGAGTGGGACCCAGGGTGGTAGCCTGGAAATAAAACATTGGCTGGACAACAGGACACAGAAGGTAATTGTAAATGAGTCCATTCTGAAGAAGAGGTTACTAGTGAGTACCGCGGGGTTCAGTATTGGGTCCAGTCCTTTAATGTCTTCATCAGTGACATTGCAGAGGCTGGAAGGAAAGTATGCCTTTTGCAGATGACACAAAATCTGCAACAGGGTGTGATATCAGGAGGCGTGGAAAGGATGAAAAGGGACTTGGCAAGGTTGGAGGAATGGTCAGAAGTATGGCAGCTAAGTTCAATGCAAAGAAGTGCAAAATAATGCACCTGGGAAACAAGAACCCAGGGAAGAATGCACAATGGGTGGGGAGGTAGTAACAACAACAAAAAGGAAGGGACCTGGGGTAATCATATCAGATGACCTTAAGGTTAGCAAGCAATGTGTGAGAAGGCAGTAGGGAGGGCTGGGGGTATACTAGGATGTATAGGGAGAGGCATCAGCAGCAGAAAACAGGAAGTTGTTATCCCTCTGTACAGACAGTTGGTGAGACCCCATCTGGAGTACTGTGTCCAGTTCTGGAGACCCCATCTCCGCAAGGACATAGACAAGATAGAGGCAGTCCAGAGGAGGGCAACTAAAATGGTGCAGGGTCTGCAAGAGAAGCTGCATGACGAGAGACTAAAGGAGCTTAATATGTATACCCTTGAGGAAAGAAGGGAGAGGGGGGACATGATAGAAACTTTTAAGTACCTCAGTGGAATCAACAAAGTCCAAGAGGGTAGCATTTTTCAGAAAAAGAGACTTGCAAGAACAAGGAGACACAATTTAAAGATAGAAGGAGGGCGGTTCAGGGGCAATGTGAAGAAGCATTATTTCACAGAGAGGGTAGTGGATGCATGGAACAGCCTTCCTGAGGAGGTTGTGGGGTCTAAAACTGTGGGAGAATTCAAAAATGCATGGGACAGACATAAGGCAATTCTTGTGGGGGGTAGGAAGAAATAGGCTGTTGGTTAACTAGGATCTGCTGCCTATCCTGTAGGTAGGGAAATGGGCAGACTAGATGGGCCTAGCGGTCCTTATCTGCCGTCAAAGTCTATGTTTCTATGTTTCTAGTGAATGAGATGAGCATGTCGAGGCCAAGCATCACTGAGCCAATGGGCTAAGGAAATGAAAGATCATCAACGGTGGATGGCAAGGAGCGAGTAGACTCTGTGAAGAAGAAGGCTCTTCAAGGGGGCAGGAAAAGCGAACTGGATGAGGTGGCATGGAGGACCAGGTTGATGGAAGGTCAGATGGAATCAGCCATGGAAGGCCTGAGGATATGAATGGCAAAGCAAAGAAACGGAAAAATCGTGGTGTGATGAGATAGAAGCCAAACCAGATCGAAACCAAGGCGGCTGAGTTTGCCGAAAGAGCCGAGGAGAGGGAGCAGAACTAGGGCACGCTGGAGCAGTAGTAGTGGATGGGGAAAGAGAGGCAGAAATAAACTAAGCTCAGAGCCAACAGAAGTAGATGAGCACTGGATGGCCAAGGTGATTGGCCATGGAGGGAACAAGAGCCATGCAAAACACTGGAGATATGCAAACTATAACCGGGAGTAAGCGGGTTGGTGCTGAGAGTGTGCAGAGCTGTGCAGGGGCCGGAGGAGCCAGGATCACATCCTCCGCCAATCGGGGCAGCCTGAAACCTGAAGCATTAGTCAATCAAGAGGTACTCCTCATTGAGTAATGTGAGGAAGTAGACTCTGAGGCCAATAAGGCATGAACATGCGATGAGAACGAGTAGACCCAGACATGTGGGTGATGAGAGATCATCGGATTCAGTAGAGTGATGCAAGTAATGAGGCACCTCAAAAGAAGATGCACTCTGAGGCCAAGAAGGCAGGTCTGGGACCATAGCTTATGCAAACTAGAGGGGTGACATGCTTAAGAGAGCAAGGTAATCAAGTAAACTCCTCAAAAGGAGGTAGATTCTGAATAAATATAGTGATGTGATGATGGAGGCTCCTCGAAATGAGGTAGATTCGGAAATTAATGTGAAAGAAACTTGAATGATGGTGAAGAGCCTCCTGCCAGCCCGAAGCAAGGGGTGACAGAAGGGAAGGCATGGCCATGAATGGAGACAGAGATGAATCAAGGTTACTGATGCTGCAGGCTAAAGGGAAGCAGCTAAGGCATACCAACTGAGCAAGTGAAAGAGATGAGCTGGTCCAGGTGAGGTATTGTGGAATGTGAGCAAATCAGATGAGAAGGAGTGAAACCATGACTGGAGAAAGGAACCGGGATGAGGGAGGTAAAATAGGGAACCGATGAGGTGCAATGATGGATTGGAGCCATGGAAGCTGGTACTGGAATGGAGGGAACAGAGCTGATGGGGCATCGGAGGGAGGTGAAGGCAGGAGCAGAGAAAAAACATTGGGCTGCCACTGGGTGGGCAGAACAGCAAACATGAAGTAGGGGCCAAGACAAGGGTCACTGAACACAAAAGGCATCAGGGGAGTGATCATCGGGGAGTAAAGAAAAATAAAATGAATGACCTAGCTGAGAAGGAGAGGAAACATGGGTAATGAGGAAAGGAGACTGAAGACATGGTACATATGAATAGTTAAGTAGACAAGTCCTAAAATATCGATTGCAGACCAGAAGGAGGCAGTTGAGGCATACCAATCAAGGGATAGAGAGAGAAGAGCAGGCCGAGGTGGGGCATCGGGGAGAAAAATAGGATGAGGTACAAAGAGGAGGGAAGCAGGTTGAGGTGAGGTTTCTTGGACCTAGAGAGCCAAGCTCAAACAGGAGATGCAATGGAGGAGACCCACATAGAGGCAGATGAGTGAAATATAGAAGTCAGGGCAGGAAAAGCCACAGGGGATAGCGAAGGCGGTGAATGGTATCAGGTGGGAACTGAATTATACACAGCATGAGTAAGGCATGTCAAACAGGAGACAGGCACATAGCATGGATGGGGAGGAGGAAAAGGAATGACAAAAAGAACTGGAACAGACATGAGAAGCATGTGAAACAATGTACAAACTGCCACCATGGGAGAGAAACATAGAAATGCAAGAATCATAGAAGGCACCTAGCAATGCAGGTACACCAAAACAAGGAGACAAGAACAGCCATGTATAAGGCATAGAGGAGCATGGTATGATTGGGAACCAACCTGGGAGCATGAGCACAAAATGCCCTGAGAGGAGAACGAACTGTGAGGAAGAGCGGTAGAGCAGAAGGTTAGCCCCCTCCCCAGCGGCAGCTGCAACTTGCGACCCACTCCCGCGGGTGGAGCATGGAAATGGGATGAAGGGGCAAGGAGGCTGTAGTGGGAGAGAGATACAGAATGTAGAGAGGCATTGAAGGCTTATTGGAAAGTGTGAGTGAAGCCAATGGGGAGCAAAGTACGTGCAGGTGAGCCGAGCGGGAGCCAGGTAGATTTCTCATAGGGCGGCTCCAAGCAACAGCCTGCATGGTGTTCAGCGTTCCAGCAGTTCATCCACCCTATCCATGCAGCATTGTAAGCCAGTGGCAGCTAAAGAAGCGGGTCATACAGGGAAACACGGGGGTGGGGGGGCAAAGCACTAGAAAGGCACCAGGGGGGAGGGATGGACCCAGTGGACAGGCTGGGGAGAGAAAAGAGCCACTGGGTTACGGACTATGGAGGAGCGAGGTGGCATAGCACACTTCAGAAAGGAAAACTGCAGAGGTGGGGAAAAAAACAGAGGAAATACACAAAACTGAGAAGGCAGGCAGGAAAAATTCGACTACTGCTTACTGAGAACGATAGAAGCTGGCAGGCAGAGGAGACAGCCAGATGGAGTGAACCGCAGAAGCCAGTGGGCGGGAGCTGAATGGCCACCCAGCTGAGTGCTCGGAAGCTGAAAACAAGGAGCAGAGCATGGCACGACAAAACCCAATCCAAGGCATGAAAGGCAACAGGAAACAGCATACGAAGCATAACATGGCAGAACAGGATGCCTGACACTACACAAGAGCTTAGCAACAAAATCAAATCCTTGGAGAGTCCAGGATGAGTGACATTTTGAGGTCGATGGAGAAGTGATGTTGTTGCTCTGCCCATTAAACCTCGAGGGCTTAAAGCCCTCCCATTGTATATCAGTCTGTTGAGTCTCTCTACAGTGGATTGCAAGAGCACTTCTATCGTCATTATTCTCAATGGCGCTAAGGTGCTCTCCTATCCTCAGTTTTAGTGCTCTTGTGGTTTTGCCTACATGAATTGAACCACATTGGCAATTAGCCAAATAAAATACATTTTCTGTAACACAGCTCACAAAGACAATAACTTCAAAACGTCTTTTGCTGTTGCAACTACTAAAAGTTTTACACTTCTGGATAGAATTAAAGAACTTACAATTTCCACACTGATGGGTACCCATTGGTAATGCCACTCTGCTAGCATTGTTTATAGCCCCGTCATATTTGCTACCTGATTGGTAGCTATGTACCAGTTTCTCTTTTATATTTGTTCCTCTCTTGAACACCATTCTTGGTTTCATTTTTTGTGGCCTCTTTCAACAAGGGATCTCCTTCCATGATATTCCAGTTAGAATATATGATGGTTCTAATCCCCTTACAATGTCTGGAATGTTTAGTGACAAAATTAATTCTTGTTTCGCTAATTCTAGGTTCCCTAATGGATAATAATGCAGTTCTGTCTGAGTCTACTGCTTGCCTGAAGGCTTTGTTTAATGTGTCCTGTGCATAACCGTGCTCCAAAAATCTATTGCACATTTCTGATCCATTGACCAAAAAGTCCCTATCTTTCACTGCAATTGCTGCAAACTCATAACCTCTGAGCCTTAGGGATGTTCTTGATAAGATGGTATGGGGTGACATTTGGATGCTAACAGTAGAGAATTCCTATCTGTTTCCTTCCTTAACAAGTCAGTTTGCAATGTGCCATCCTCCTGTTTGTAAATTATCGACCTCGGGAAGGAGACTTGGAACTTGGCAACTAAAATTCAATGCTAAAAAGTGTACAGTGATGTAAACATAGAAGCATAGAAACATAGACTTTGACAGCAGATAAGGACCACTTGGCCCACCTAGTCTGCCCATTTCCCTACCTAGAGGATAAGCTGCAGATCCTATTTAACCAACAGCCTCTTTCTTCCTACCCCCCCACAAAAATTGCCTTATGTCTGTCCCATGTATTCTTGAATTCTCCCACAGTTTCCTCAGGAAGCCTGTTCCATGAGTCCACCACCCTCTCTGTGAAAAAATACTTCCTCACATTGCCCCTGAGCCGTCCCCCCTCTATCTTCAAATTGTGTCCCCCTTGTTCTTGCACATCTCTTTTTCTGAAAGATGCTACCCTCTTGGACTTTGTTGATTCCACTGAGGTACTTAAATGTTTCTATCATGTCCCCCCTCTCCCTCCTTTCCTCAAGGGTATACATATTAAGCTCCTTTAGTCTCTCCTCGTATGGCTTCTCTTGCAGACCCTCCACCATTTTAGTTGCCCTCCTCTGAACTGCCTCCATCCTGTCTATGTCCTTGTGGAAATGGGGTCTCCAGAACTGGACACAGTACTCCAGATGGGGTCTCACCAACTGTCTGTAGAGGGGGATAACAACTTCCTATTTTCTACTGGTGATACCTCTCCCTATACATCCCAGTATCCCTACAGCCCTCCCTACCGCCTTCTCACATTGCTTGCCAACCTTAAGGTCATCTGATATGGTTACCCCCAGGTCCCTTTCCATTTTTGTTGTTGTTACTACCTCCGCCCCATTGTGTAATCTTCCCCTGGGTTTTTGTTTCCCAAGTGCATTACTTTGCACTTCTTTGCACTGAATAAAAGCTGCCATACTTCTGACCATTCCTCCAACCTTGCCAAGTCCCTTCTCATCCTTTCCATCTCTCCTTGTGTATCAACCCTGTTGCAGATCTTTGTGTCATCTGCAAAGACGTATACTTTTCCTTCCAGTCCCTCTGCAATGTCACTTATAAAGACATTAAAAAGGACTGGACCCAGTACTGAACCCTGCAGTACCCCACTAGTAACCCCTCTTTCTTCAGAGTGGACTCCTTTTACAATTACCTTCTGTGTCCTGTTGTTCAGCCAATGTGTTACCCAGGCTACCACCCTGGGACCCACTCCCAGGCTGGTTAATTTGACTACTAATCTTTTGTGTGGGACTATGTTAAATGCCTTGCCAAAGTCTAGGTAGGCCATGTCCACAGCCCCTCCCTGGTCTACTACTTTGGTCACCCAGTCAAAGAAATCAATTAGATTAGTCTGACATGACCTTCCCACAGTGAACCCATGCTGCCTTGGGTCCTGTGCCCCACTGGCCTCTAGGTACTCAACAATTCTTTCCTTCAGAAGTGATTCCATCACTTTCCCTACCACAGAGGTTAAACTGATAGGTCTGTAGTTTCCTGCCTCTATCTTGGTCCCACTTTTGTGAAGGGGAATCACATCCACCTTCTTCCAGTCCTCAGGTACCACACCATCCTCCCATGATTTGTTAAAAAGGGTAGTCAGTGGTGTCACTAGTTCTCTACTTAATGCTTTTAGAATTTGGGGGTAAATTCCATCTGGCCCCATTGCTTTGTCCACCTTCAGTTTTAGGAGTTCTTTTAGAACCCTTTCTTCTGTGAAAGGACTGGAATGCCCACCCCCCCGCCAGATTGCTTCTGTTAATTGTATTATGCACCTCCCCCACTTCCTCTTTTGTGAATACTGAACAGAAATATTCATTCAGTATCCCTGCTTTTTCACTGTCACTCTCTGCCCACCCACCATCCAGTCTATTCAGCCTCACTATCCCTCCCTTTGTCTTTCTACGCTCCCTGATATACCTATAAAAGGTTTTATCCCTCCTCTTAACCAAGTTAGCTATCTTTTCCTCAGTTTGTGGCTTTGCTGTTCTGACTTCCCTCCCCTGCTTCCTTCTGTCTTAACTGATACAGTTCTCTGTCCTGCTCCTTCTGTGTTTCCTTATACTTCCTAAATGCTATCTTTTTCTCCCTAACCTTCACTGCCACCTCTTTTGAGAACCATAGTGACTTTTTCTTTCATTTTGATTTGTTTATTTGCTTCACACAAAGGCCTGTTCCCTCTTTGATGGCAGTTTTGATATTTCCCCACTGCTGCTCCACCCCCTCCTTCTAGCCTGTTTGCTAGTGCCTTTCAAAGGCACTCTCCCATCTTGCCAAAGTCAGCCCTCCTGAAGTCCAGAACCCTCACTTTTGTATGGCTTGACTCTGTAGCTGAGTTTATCATGAACCACACTGTTTGGTGGTCACTTGTTCCCAAACGGCTACCCACTTCTAGATCTGAGATCCTCTCACTATCCCCATTTGAGATTATGAGGTCTAAGATTGCTCCCTCACGAGTAGGTTTCAAAACTAGCTGTTTGAGGCATGCCACCTGAAGGGCATCAAGAATGGCCCTGCTTTTGGATGTGGCTGCCACAAAGGTGCTCCAGTTAACATCTGGCATGTTAAGGTCCCCCCATCAACAGTATCTCCCCTTTCTCTGCCATCCTAAGTATACCTTCTATCATCTCCTAGTCCATTCTCTCCCCCTGACATGGGGGTCTATATACAACCCCTGTGCGGATTGTGGTGCCATGTCCAGTCTCTAAAGTGACCCACAGTGCCTCCTCTCCTCCCTGTTTACTCTTTTGTTCAGTTGCTTTTATCCCTTCCCTTACATAGAGAGCTACTCCCCCTTCTCTTCTGCCCTCCCTGTCTCTCCTGTAGGTTGTGTACCCTGGTATGTTAACATCCCAGTCATGGTTCTCTGTGTACCATGTTTCTGTGACTGCTACATTATCCAGGCATCCGTCTTCCATCAAGGCCACCAGTTCAGGGAGCTTGTTGCCCAGACTACAGGCGTTGGTACTCATTACCCTCCATTTCTTGGTGGCCTTACCCCTTTTTGCCCCATCCCTGTCCTTATTGCATTTGTCACTTTCTCCATTTACCCCTGCGCTTCTCCCTATTGACATCTCTATGTTCTTGTCTACCTCACTTAGTACCCTGATTTTTTTGGGGGGGCTATGATTTCCCTGCTCCTTCCCAATGCCTCCCCCCTTGGCTAGTTTAAATGTTCATCAATGAAGTATTTAAACCTATCACCTAGGATCCTGGTTCCTCTCCTGGACAGATGCAGACCATTATGCCAGTATAGGCCTGCATCCCTCCAGGTGGACTCCCAATCCCCAATGAAGCCAAATCCCTGAGCTCCACACCAGTTTTTCAACCATTGACTGAATCCCATGGTATGGAGGACCCTAGCCTCACCTGTACCATAGACAGGCAGCACCTCCGAAAGGTTACCGCATGTGCTATTTGTCTAAGGCCCCTCCCCATCTCCACAAAAATGCTTCTTGCACTGCTCTGATCCCTTTCTTAGCCACATCAGTTGTCCCTAGGTGGACAATGAAATCCAGCTCCCTCCCCTGTGTAGCTGCTCCTGCGATCCTGAGGATTCGTTCCCTGTTCCTCCAAGCCATGGCACCAGGCAGGCACTTTACCTCCCTCTCCCCTTCCTCCCCCTAACAATGGAGTCCCCCACCAGGAGTTGTTTCCTTCCCCTGTGGGGTCCCATGCCACCCTCCTGTGGGTCTCCTTTGTGGAGGTTCCCAGCATCCTCCTTGGTCTCCACTGTGGATGCCTCCATAGAGGAACCACACTTTTCCAGAATGGCATAGAAATTGTGGAAAGGTACAACTGGAGGGATGCTCCTCTGTTCCACCACCCTCACCCTCCATGAGCCCACTGTGGTCCAACCACTCCTCTTTCTTGGCAACCTCTGAGTCCACGGCAGTGACTCTGGTGGTCCCTGGGTGGGAGAAGAGGTCCCACAAATCCTAGCCAACTCAGCCTGGAGATGAGCAACCTCCTCCCTCAGCCCAGAGAGGTGTCTGCAGATGGGACAACACTGCATCCTCCAGAACATCTCCCGGATGACTGTTGCTCCACAGCCACTGCACTGCACCACTCCCATCATGTCTTTTTTTCTGGCCCCCTAACTGTTATTTGGAATATTTACTCTTTCCTCTGTTTGTTTATTTCTTTTTTTTTCTTCTCTACCTACTTACTTACTGCCTCTGCATCCTTTTAGCTCCTGATCTTCCTGTTCTGAGACAAAAAGTTCCTGTTTTTCTCAGTAGACTCCTTACTTGCTCAGAGTCAGACCTCCTGCAGCAAGGTGGGGGGGGCGGAGAGCTACTCTTGCCCTTCTAGGATGGTGAGTCTTTGGTGGCTCTGTGATCACTCACTTCCTACTCCAAAACAGAAAGTTCCTGTTTTCAGTTAAATCCTGTGCCTATAAAAGTAGAACTGGTTTAGGAGGGGGAGGGAAGGAGGGCAATATAGTCCCAGTAGAGAAGTTTTCATTATACCAGTAGCTCCTTCCTCCTGGTGTTCTGTTTGTTCTCTGGCAGAAGCTATCTAGGGCAGTGTTTATATCTGGTCTTAACCTGGCCCCTTCTAGCTAAGCCACTCCCCCTACTTTTCAAATCTTTCTACACTTAGTTAATTTCACAGATAACAATTCCCTTCTGACACCTGTGACAAGCACCTAGATAAGTACACAGATAACACAGATAGCAGATAACAATTTACTTCAACTACCTCTGACAAACACACCAACTCCTTTTTATTTTTTGGGTTTTACCCTAAATTGAAGGACCCAGTACAAGAGATCTAGTTCTTATTCCCAGTACAGGAGTTTTAGTTATACCAGTAGCTCCTTCCTCCTGGTGTTCTGCCTGTTCTTGCTGTACATGGGGTGTAAAAATCCACAAGCTGCTTATATTGTGGGCGGGGGTAATTAAGCTATTGGAGCAGGGCAGAGATCTGGGGATTATAATATGAAGCAACCTGAAGGTAGGTAATCAATGCAGCAAAACAGTGGGAAAGGCAAATAGAATATTGGCCTGCATTGGGAGGTTCATAGCAAGCAGAAGGAAGGACGTACTGATGCCACTTTATAAAACCATGGTGAGGCCACTTCTGGAGTATGGTGTCCAGTTCTGGAGACTACACCTATGCACGTACATAGATGGGATTGAGATGGTGCAGAGAAGGGCAACCAAGATGGTGTACAGTGTGCAGGGGAAGCCACATGAGTAGAGGTGAAGGGAATTGTATCTCTATACATTAGAGAATAGAAGGGAGAGGGGGAACATGATAGAAACTTTTAAGTAAGTGAAGGGGATCAATAAGGCAAGGGAGAGGAGCTTATTTTAAAGAAAGATGGGGGTTAGAACTAGAGTGCATGGTCTAAGTTTGGAAGGAGGAAGATTTAGAGGCAATGTGAGGGGGAGTTACTTCATGGAGAGGGTGGTGGAGGCCTGGAATAAGCTGCTGGAGGAAGTGGGAGGGGCTGAAATGGTGGAGGGATTAAAAAGGGCATGGGACAGACATAAGGGGTTGACAAATGGAGGGAAAGTCCCAGGACATAGGTGATGAATACGATGGTGGGGAAGGCACAGACTTGATGGACCAGAGGGTCCTTTTCTGCCATCAGATTGCTATGATTCTATGGATCTATGAGACAGAACAGGACTCAAACTTCATTGAAAATTTGAGATTGAGATTACTACTGTCCAAGTACTCCATAAACTCTAAAAGCTCCTCCCTCATGCCACGCCACACCATGAATATTTCATCTATAAAAGAATGCCAGATATCAGTCCTACTGTAGAAAGGATTGTTCTGGCTGTTATAAACTTCTGCTCTCTCCTATAGACCCAGATAGAGACTGGCATATTTGGGAGCAAAGGTTGCACCCATGGCCACTCCGTAGAGTTGCAGAAAGTATGCATCCTTAAACAAAAAATAGTTTTTAGTTAAAACAAGTTCAGCACAACCCAACTAGAAATGTTTTTTGCCCATGTCCATATTCAGGTCTTGGTTAAACCAATAGTCCAAGGCTTCCAGTCACCCCTCATGCAGTGTGTTGGCATATAGGGAGGTAATTTTAAGAAACATCAAGTACCTGCTTGCTTCTAACTGCATGTCTCCCTGTATATTCAGCATCTGTGAGGTGTCACATATATATGAAGGAAGTGCATGTACATAATCCTTAATGTGGGTGCCCATGTACTTGGACAGAGGTTCCACAAGGAAATCTATGACTTCAACAGTTGGACATCCTGCGGCATTCTGCAGGTCCTTACGTACTGTGGGTATTACATAAATCCAAGCCCTGATCAGAGAGGCAACTAGTAAATAACAGGCTTTCTTCATGACCAATAAGCCCCTCGCAGTCTGACTCAAACAGGAAGGCATCTATCTCTCACTTGAATTTTATAGTGGGGTCAGAGAGAAGTGGCTGGTAGAAGTCCACATGTAACAAGTGTCTATTTATTTCATCAATGTATTTGTTTGTGGACATCACCACCACTGAACTCCCCTTGTCAGATGGCTTTATAGTTAATTCCTGGTTGTTTTCTAGGCTTTTGAGTGCCTCAGCTTCAGCACTGGTCATATTCACGTAGGTAGGCCTGTTTTCTTGTTCAGGCGGTAGCTTGAACTGCCTTTCACATACCTTCTCAAAAACCCTCACTGGTTTATAAGGAAGCATAAAGGTAGATGAAGGTTTAAAATGTCTTACCTCTACCTCAGATGTTTTAGCTCCATGTCCCTGGGATTCCTTCATCACATTCATATTGCCTTGACACATTTTATTCCCTCAAAGTGTGCTTTTAAATTTAAATTTCTTGTAAAGCAATGAAAGTCAATAAAAATATCAAACAATTTAGAATCTTGTGTTGCCACAAAGAATAATCCTTTCTGCAAGACGTCAAGTTGTTCTGAACATAATTCAGTATGAGAAATATTAATCACAGTGCTCTGAGCCTTTAGACGGTTTTGCCCATCCTGCCAAGATATCTTGTTCCAATGCTTGCTTCCACCTCTCCTTGTCTGTTTTGCCCAATTTCTTGCCCTAAGTACTCGATGCTCCTGGTCTGTCTCCTGGAACTGGACTGTCTGTTCTGTGCTCCTCGGGTCCAGTTGCTGCCCACATTCCTCTACAAATGAGTCATCAGACTCTGACTTATTGTTTGATGTATTATAGTTTGGGGAGTCACACCTGTATTTGAAAATTGACTCCGGATGTGATTCAGGTTGATTTCTGAAGCAGTTTCTATGTCTTGTGTTAGGTGTCTGTTTCTTATTCCAGTCCCATACATGGTCATTCAGGTAATCTTGATGATCTCACCCAAATTTCATCAACTTAGTCTTTTTTCAGTTTATTCTCCTTCCTTTCGATAGTCTCTTTCAGTTTATTCTCCAAAGTGTCAAAGTCAAGATGCTTCTTATACTGTGCTACCACTGCTTCCTTATTGGAGATGTCTGATGTTACCTCTTCTCTTTAGGTATCATAATTCTTGATAACACTCTTCATGAGGGTATCAGTGCCAAACTGCAAGGCATTTTTCCAGTCGGACATGAATATGTCCTGTTCCCATCTGTAGCCCTGGTTGGTGGTCAGGCATAATTCCCGAGGTGAGCAGCCTACTCATAGGTATGCTTCAGGGATCAATTTCCCCCAGTAGTGTTGGCAGCCACTCAAAATTGCCCTCTCCAACTCCAGAAAGATTGTCTTGATATCTGGAATCTCTGGTTCAGTACTTGGATTCCCAGTACAGCCATTGGCTTCTTCCTCTTGAATCCTCATTGAATCTGAAAAGAACACTTCTTCTCCTGCTGCTGCTGCAAAGACATATGAGACAAATGAACATGCTGCAGCTCCAATCTAAATGCCACTGATATCTGATGCAGACATTCCTTTGGTTCTCGTTTTCACTCTCATACAGGGCGAACAAATAATAGGCCATTTCTCAGCAATACGATTTAAAAGTCACTTCCTAAGAGAGAATACTTATATGGAACTCCTACTGTTTTTTCCCTAATGAGTGGTGAGTTTCAGCAAAAAAAGTAGGCAGTAATGTGTGTGAAACTCCACAATATACAGCTTGCAGTAAGCACATCAATCCAAGTCAATAGTCAAAACTGCAATACAGCTCCAAACTGCACAACGAAGGGTGCAAGAAACAATCAAAGGTCCAAACATAAAAAGCAAACATCCGCACTCCTCAGTTGTGTGGAAAAAGGCTTTAATGCCAAAAATATTTAAAACATATCTCCATCAGTATTACAAGTTGGTCATTTGCTACTAGAACCCTGACTGGTTTTGTACACAGTACATCATCGGGAGTGATTCTCAGTGCTAGATTCAGGTCTTAAGTAAGAGAATATTTAAAGTGATAGTGTAAACTCAGTGCATCAATCATGAAAGTGCTCAGTGCTCATAAATGTATCAGTCCCAAGTGATACTTAAATACTCAAATACACAATATATACTTATATTAAACCCATCCAAACTAAAACACAATTTAAAATGCAGCAGAAATGGAGTTATGTCAAAGAACTTCCCAAAGTCCTTTTAAACTTAAACACCCCTAAGGCACAGATGTTATGAGTTCAAAAGAATTGCAGTGAAGATAGGAACATCTTGGCCAATGAATCAGAAATGTGCAATAGATTTTTGGAGTGTAGTTATGCACAAGACACATTAAACAAAGTCTTCAGAGAAGTACTAGACACAGACAGAACTGCATTACTAACCATTAGGGAACCTAGAATTAGTGAACCAAGAATTAATTTTGTCACTAAATATTGCAGACATTGTAAAGGAATTCAAAACATCATGGCCAAGATATTCAAAGAAGATGTGCACTTAGTGAATGAGTTGCACTGTAGCATCCCCAAAATGTGCCTCTGGGCCATATTCAAGAGGAGCTGATGCACTGCACAACTCCAGATGTGCCACAGTGCAAAGTTAATGTATGTAGTGCATCCGGAGGGGACATTCCCCTGCATATGCAGCACATCTCCATATTCAGCTGAGATGTGTGGTGCAGCTGATCATACATCTCGAAGATGTACTACACAAAGATAGGCATGGAAAAAACATGCCTAAGTGGTAGCCACCCACAGGTGGGCCACTGTATTGCACAGCACAACACAGCAGCCCATCCCCTGGGTGGCTGCCCCCCAGCCCTGTACACATGCTGAACAAAAGGGCAGTCATTCCTGGTAGTCTAGTGTCCCACCCTCCCAACCCTGATCATATAATATTAGAAATCTCCCTATCCCTGGTTGTCTAGTGGCCCCTTCCCTACCCTGAACCATGTCTGAATATTTAATTGTCCTCTAAAACACCCTGGTAGTCTAGTGGTACCCCCCTTCCCAGCCCCAATCACAGCAAATCCAAAACCTGAGAACTCACTGATAGCCCAGTGTATCCCAGCTCCCCCACCCACTGAGGCAACCAAACCCCAATCTGCTCCCCCATCCCAGCATGGGCATGAGAGTTGGTGGGCAGAAAAACCAATCAGCACATCTCCATGGCTGCCCACCAATTGCACTTTCACTGAATGACAGCTTACAGTAAGCTCTGCAAAACTATTGGTTGACATCATCGATCAATGGGCTTGCAGTGAGTACTGTAAGCAGTCATTCACAACTTAATGTCAGCCACAAGGCTATAAAGGAATGCTGACAGAACTCACTGCAAGCCCATTGGCTGACAATGTCAACCAATGGGTTTGCAGAGCTTACTGTATGCTGTCATTCAGTGACAACTCAATCATCGGGCAGCTGTGGATGTGTGCAAGTGGCTTTGCTGCCCATCGGCTGTCATGCACATGCTAGTATTGGGGGAGCAGGGTGGGGTTTGGCTGCCTCAGTGGATGGGGGGATCCACTGGACTACCACAGTGCCGTGCGCAGAGACACGCTCGTTTGCGTGTGTCTGCTGTGTCCGCTAGGCAAGCTGAAACTGCTGGCATTAGACAAACTTGGATAAGATAATTTTAGCATATCCTCTACTTAGTAAATATACACCTTTAATAATGGAAAAAGAACTTAGTAAGTGTATGCAATGTTTGATGTATAGTGAGGAAAGTATGGGGAGCAGTATGTGTGCTAATTGCCATCTGATTACTACTCTTGAAGCAGAGATAGTGTTTCTGCTTAATATTAAACCAGTTTCTACTGATATTAGGGAATTGGAAAGTTACATTGATCTTATGGATGAACAACTTCATTCTAATGAACAATTTCCTTCACATTTAGGTAGCATTTCTATGCCTCTGGATGAGGAGACAATTGTAACGACTAGTACTAGAATACTGTTGCCTCTGCCCACTCTTATAAGGTGGATGATTATCCGCCAACTTCTCATGATAATGATGACTGGACCACTGTCAGAAAGCCTCTTAAAAAAAGGAGGGGCGGTCAAATACACAATAGTGCCCCCATTGAAACTCGTAATAGGTTTGAGCAATTGACTGTATCAAATAATGACATGCTACATGATTTATCCTGTGCATCACCCTCTGTTGATAATAATGGTTTAAAAACACTTTTCAATCAGGAGTTAATGCCCATGAATATTTGTCCTAGTAAGTCTCAAGCTACCAAATCAATACCTATTAAGTTAATCGCTCCAGAGTGTGTTAAACAATCACCTGTTTCTGATTCTTGTACCTCTACTGTCTCAAAACAAGTGTTAGTCCTGGGAGATTCAATCATTTAGCACATTGACAGGGTGATATGCAATAGTGACAAGAGCAACCGCACTTGTTCTAGCTTCCGTGGAGCCAGGGTATCTGACATCACCTCCATGATGCCTAAAATTTTACAAAATGCAGAGGAAAATCCACTGGTTATCATACATGCTGGTGTTAATGATATAAAAAAACACCCTATTTAATCAGTTACAACAGGACTACTGTATGTGGCGTTATATAACCTGTTACTTGATAGGGGATGCTGTGTATGTATGTATATCTGAAATTCTACCTGTCCCGAAAGCAACATCTACCATGATGCAGAAAAGCCCTAAATGAATGGCTGAGAAAGTGGTGTTTTAAGCACTGGGAATCATTTTCAGATCATTCTTCCTTGTTTTGCTGGGATGGTTTATACCTCAGTCGTAGGGGTAGTACTCTTATGGGGAAAAGCATCACTAAAATCATAAATCATTGTTTAAACTAAAAACAATGGGGGAGAATGGGTCTATTCCCAAGTCTCTGAATATTTACCAAAATATTATTACAACTAAATGTAAATTCCTAGCTTTGAATGCAAGATCTTTAAACCAACTCAAATTAGCAGAACTCAAAGCCAAATGTAAAACTTTAAATATAGGTGTGGTGGGAGTAACTGAAACTTGGTGGGACGCATCCTCAATTTGGTCAAGAGAAATTCCAGGTTATAAGTTATATCATAAAAACAGATTAGATAAGCAAGGCGGTGGAGTTTGTATGTACATACGAAATTATATTCCTTCTTTTGAAGTATGTTCTCCCTTTCCTTTGGAAAGTATATGGGTTAAAATCTTATTGAAGGAGCAGTCCTATATAACTATTGGTAACATCTATCAACCTCCATCTGCAAATTCAGATTACACAACTGATATGTTTAAAGAAATTACACATTTTTCAGAATCTCAAGATACTGTAATATTTGATGACTTTAACCTTCCTCTTATTAACTGGGACTCATTCTCAGGACAGTCCTATGCCGAGAAAGGACTAATAGATGTAGTAGTAAGTACTGGATTACAACAACTTGTTACTGAACCCACTCAAGGTCCTAATATTTTGGATCTATTATTTACTAACATAGAGCAACAAATTAGCAATTTACAAATTTGGGATCCACTTGGGGCCAGTGATCATTCATCTATTCTTTTTGAAATTCAACAGTTTAAAACTACACAAAGGAAGTTATACTGTACAAAAAATTATAATAAAGCAATTTTTTCTAAAATCAATGAATACTTACAAAACATAAACTGGGAATCTAATCTTCTTAATTGTACAGCACAACAAGCTTGGGACTTTTTTAAAACATTGTACATTATTTGGAAAATACCTTTATTCCATCTAAGAGGAAATTTAATAATAAAGGAAAAATTCCCCCTTGGTTCAACAAAACAATTAAAAATCAGATTAAAATAAAAATTTTACTTTTTAGGAAACTTAAGAATAGTTCTGTTCCATTTAAAACTACTCTATTACATAAATACAGACTACCTGTGAAAAATGTAAAAAAAATCGATTAAATTGGAAAGAAATAAGCTAGAATTTAAACTAGCTCACACAAAAGACTGTCACAAATCTCTTTTCTCCTACATAAATAGTAAAAAAGTGTATCAAGGACCATTGGTCCCATTATAACCAATGGCTCTTCTCTATCTGATATAGAAACCTCAAATCTCTTTAATAAGTACTTTTGTTCTGTTTTCTCTCAAAAATCACCTATTAGTACATTTAAAGTTCACCACATAGATTATCATAGGTTCTTTCCAACTGACCTTATACAGGCTATCAAAAAGCTAAAAAAAAATACTAGTCCGAGCCCAGACAGTATTCATCCATGGTTTCTGATCGAAACCTCTATAAATATTTCTATACCTTTGTCAATTATCATCAACAAATCCTTACAAGAAAGCATTGTACCAAATGATTGGCATTCAGCAATAGTTACTCCCATATTTAAAAAAGGCAATAGAGGTTCTGTGAAAAATTATTATCCAAATTAGCCTGACCTCAGTTGCTGGTAAATTAATGGAACGAGTAATGAGGTCTCTAATAGATCAAGATTGTAAAAAATTAGGAATTTATGATTCAAATCAGCATGGGTTTACTCCCAAGTATTTCTGCACCACCAATCTGATATCTTTTTATAATAATATAAGTACTCTACTAGATGTGGGTATCCCTACTGATGTAATTCTTTTGGACTTTAGTAGAGCTTTCGATAAAGTCTCACATGAAAACTCATTACTAAAATGCGCAATCTAGGTTTGTCACCTGATATTGTCAACTGGACTTTAAACTGGTTGACAAATCATTCTCAGAGAGTCCGAATTTAATGATATCTTGTCTGATTCGGGTAGTGTGACAAGTGATGTACCACAAGGGTCGGTCTTGGGACCAACATTGTTTAATCTCTTTATCAGTAATTTACAAACAGGGCCAAATAACTTCATGGTTAAATTTGCAGATGATACTGAATTGAGGGGTAAGGTTAATAATCAAGAAAATATTTCTGCATTAAAGAAGGATTTGTAAAAATTAACACTTTGGGCAAATGAAAATCATATGCAGTTTAATCAGGACAAATGTTTAGTAGTGCATCTTGGTGTAAATAATCCAAAAACGATATATTATATAAACGGACTATCACTTCACTCATCAAATTGTGAAAAAGATTTAGGGATATATGTTAATAATAAACTTACATCAAATGATCACTGTGCTAGAACTGCTTGCATGACCAACAGACTTTTGAGGCAAATAAAACGCACTTTTGTTAATCGCATTGAACAATGCCTTATTCCATTGTATAGGGCATACATTAGATAGTATCTAGACTATGGCTCCCCTTTCTGGAATCCAAACAAAAAAAAGACATAGCAATTATTGAACAGGTTCAAAGGAGAGTAACTAGAATGATTCAAAGATTAACAAACTTGGATTATCAGAACAGATTAAAAGATACTGGTCTCTTCTCTCTTCAGACTAGAAGATTAAGAGGTGATATGCTTACGGTTTTTAATTTAATAAATTCACCAGATCTAATGGAAAAATAAGGTCTAACACTCTCCAAAAGGAGACATGTTCCGAGACTGCATAATAAACAGCTTGAAGTAAAAACTTATAAAACCAGCAAAATGGGAAACTTTTTTCCAATAAGAGCATCCATTGTATGGAACACCTTGCCACAAGAATTGGTAGAGGCAACTAGTGCCACTGTCTTTAAAAACAAATTAGATGTTTGGTTGAGGGATAATAGATAAATAATGTCCCACATAGTGTGGGGAACAGTCTCGATGGACTCTGGCCTTCTTCTGTTCTTTCATACCAAGTAATACCAGGAAGTTCTCAGGTATGGGATTTGCTGTGATCGGGGCTGGGAGGGGTGTACCACTAGACTACCAGGGAGTTTAAAGGACAATTAAGTATTTGGACATGGTTCATGATAGGGAGGAGGGCATTAGACTACCAGGGATATGGGGATTTCTAGTATTATATGATCTGGGATGGGGGGGACACTACACTACCAGGGATAGAAATTAGTAATATATCAGCTCGTTGGGTATCGGGAATGGGAGGGAATACCACTGGACCACCAGGCATAGGTCAGCAATACTATGTCATGTGCGATCAGGGTATGGGGAAGTGGGGTTCAGTGGACTACCAGGGACTATGGCCTGACATCTACTGTCAGGGCACCTTACACTTTCAGCCAGGTGCATCCCTGAACAGGACATACAAATGGGGCCATAATGACATGCAAAGGGCCACATTTGTGCCTTACATGGCTAATGCCCCCATTTGTATGATTCAATCTGAATATCTGGAATGTGCAGTCAGAGCATCCACAAGGTGTGTTGTGCATTCCCATTCCAGGTACTCAGACCTGGCAGGGGGATGTGCTGATGCATTGTTGGTGGCCCCCATTTGTGCCACACATATATCCTGCTATATTCAGAGGAGATGCGCTATTGTGCATCTCATTTGAATATAACAGTGCTGGAGCAGCCCCTTGCACCCTTTCATGGTGCAGTTTTGAAAATCCTGCCCTATATTCTGACTGGGATATCCTGGACGGGGATGCCTTGTTGAAAGTGGCTACAGAAATGAAACTCAGAATGGTGTTCAAGAGAGGAACAAATATAAAAGAGAAACTGGCACATAGCTACCAACCAGGTAGCTAATCTGATGGGGTTATAAACAATGCTAGCACAGTGACTTTACCAACAGGTACTCATCTGTGTGGAAATTGTAAGTTCTGTAATTCTATCTTGAAGTATAAAACTTTTACTAGTTGCAACAGCAACAGAAGTTTTGAAATTAGGGACTTTGTGAGCTGTGTTGCAGAAAATGTAATGTATTTGGCTACTTGCCAATGTGGTTCATTTTATGTGGGCAAAACCACAAGAGCACTAAAACTGAGGATAGGAGAGCACCTTTGATCCATTGAGAACAATGATAATAGTATTGCCCTTGCAATCAACTGTAGAGAGACTCGACAGACCGATATACAACACATTTTTACATTTTGTGGTCTGGAAAAGTAAAACTGGGACCTGGAGACCAGTGGAGGGTAATCTGGATGACAAATTGAAACAAAGAGAGTCATACTGGCATTTTATGCTAAGAGCATTAACCCTCCCTGGTTTAAATGATAAAATAGATCTGCTTGCATGTATAAAAAAATTATGAAATGACCCAGAAGTGTTTGCTGCCTATAGAGAGTTCACTATAGTAGATGATATGGGTCCCCTTGTAGTTTTGCCTTGCCTGCTTTTTGATAGGTTCTTTGGTTTGGAGTATTTCCAGACTCATGTGAACTCCTATTTCTCTTTTACAGGACTGGAAAGATTTGCCTTGACTGCTTCCAGTATTGTATTGCACTTTGAGATGGACAGACATGTCTGTATATTTAAATCCTTAAAATGTTTAAAAGGACTTTGGGAAGCCCATTGACATAACTCCATTGCTGCTGCATTTTAAATTGTGTTCTAGTTTGGTTGGGTTGGGTTGGGTTAGGTTGGGTTGGGTTGGATGAGGTGGAAAGGATGAGAAGGGACATGGCAAGGTTGGAGAAATGGTCAAATGTATGGCAGTTTAGATTCAATGCAAAGAAGTGTAAAGTAATGCACCTGGGAAACAAAAACCCCAGGGAAGAGTACACAGTGGGGGATGAGATGCTGTCAACAACAAAAATGGAAAGGGAACTGGAGTATTTATATCAGATGACCTAAAGGTGGGCAAGTAATGTGAAAAGGCAGTAAGTAGGGCTGGAGGCTAGTGGGAAGCATAGGAAGAGGCATTACCAGTAGTAAACAGGAAGTTGTTATCCCTCTGTACGGACAGATGGTGAGACCCCTTCTGGAGTACTGCATGCAGTTCTGGAGACCCCATCTCTGCAAAGACCTAGACAGGGTGGATGTGGTCCCGAGGAGGGCAACCAAAATGGTGCAGGGTCTGCACCAGAAAAGAAACTAGAAGAGCTTAATATGTATACCCTCGAGGAAAGGAGGAAGGGGGAGGCATGAGAGGAACTTTCAAGTACCTCAGGGGAATCAACAAAAGTCCAAGAGGGTAGCATCTTTCAGAAGAAGAGATGTACAAGAACAAGGGGGCACAATTTGAAGATAGAGGGGGCATGGCTCAGAGGTAATGTGAGAAAATATTTTTTCATGGAGCGGGTTATGGATGCATGGAACAGCCTTCCTGAGGAGGATGTGGAGTCAAAACAGTGGGGGAATTCAAGAATGCATGGGACAGACATAAGGCGATTCTAGTGGGGGGTAGGAGGAAGTAGGCTGTTGGTTAACTAGGATCTGCAACTTATCCATTAGGTAGGGAAATGGGCAGACTAGGTGGGCCAAGCGGTCCTTATCTGCCATCAAATTCTATGTTTCTATGTTTCCATGTTCTATGTTCTATGTTATATATTGTGTATTTGAATATTTAAGTATCATTTGGGATTGATATATTTATGAGCACTGAGCACTTTCATGATTAATGCACTGAATTTAGTCACTTTAAATATTTTCTTACTTAAATTCTGAAACTAGCATTGAGAACCACCCCTGATGATGTACTGTGTACAAAACTGGTTGGGTTTCTAGTAGCAAATAACCAGATTGTAATGCTGATGGCGGTACATTATAAATATTTTTGTCGTTAAAGCCTTTTTCCATGCAGCTGAGGATTGCGGATGCTTGCTTTTCACATTTGAACATTTGGTAATTTCTCGCACCTTCTGTTGTGCAGTTTGGAGATGTATTGCAGTTTTGTGTATTACACATTGTCTGTAGGTACCTTGAGCCCTGTCTGTGACATATACTCTGTGTATGTCTCCATTATAGTGAATCCATTTAAGCTGTATTGCACACAGTATATTGTTGGTGCCCTGAGCCCTGTTTGTGATATAGTTACTCTGTGTGTCTCTGCAGTATAGTGAAAGGCATTTAGGCTGTATACACACACACACACTGTCTGTAGGTGCCCTGAGCCCTGTCTATGACATATACTCTGTGTCTCTCTGCAGTATAGTGAAGCCATTTAGGCTGTATTTCACAATGTCTGTTATTGGTGCCCTGAGCTCTGTTTGTGACATAGCTACTCTGAGTGTCTCTGCAGTACAATGAAAGCCATTTCGGTGGTATACACACACACTGTCTGTAGGTGCCCTGAGCCCTGTCTGTGATATAGTTAGTACTTTGTGTCTTTCTGCAGTACAGTGAAAGCCATTTTGGCTGTATTACACACTGTCTGTTAGATGCCCTGAATCCTGTCTGTGACATATTGTAGCAGCTCTGTGCATCTGTGCAGTATAGTGAAAGCCATTTAGACTTTATTACATGCTGTCTGGTAGGTGCCCTGAGTACTGTCTGAGACACAGCTACTATGTGTGTCTTTCCAGTATAGTAAAAGCCATATAGGCTGTATTGCATACTGTCTGTTAGGTTCCCTGAGCCCTGTCTGTGATGAAGCTATTCTGTGTTTCTCTGCAGCACAGCAAAAGCCATTTAGTCAGCATTACACACTGTCTGTTAGGTGCCCTGAGCCCAGTCTGTGACTTTGCTACTCTGTGTCTCTCAGCTGTATAGCAAAAGACATTTAGGCTATATTACACATAGTTAGGTGCCCTGAGCCCTTTCTGTGACATGCCCACTCTGTGTCTCTCTGCAGTACAGCAAAAGCAAGTTTGGCTGTATTACACTGTCTGTTAGCCCTGTAGGTGCCCTGAGCCCTGTCATAGCTACACTGTGTGTGATGTCTCTCTGTGGCCTAGCAAAACCGTGGGTGTGTCTACTATGTCTCATATTTCCCAGACTAAGTCTTGTAAAAGGAAGCACAGTGCTGGTGCATGTGCAACTGAAAATTATGTGGACAATATCAATCCTTGCACCAATGAAGAACATAGTGACAATAATAACAATATCATAACCAGTCAGGACTGACACTTGTTACCTCCGCTACCCACATTAAGGTTCACTCACTGGATCTGGTGTTTCTTCTGGGTTTGGAGATATCCGACTTGGTGGTGGAACCATTCAGATGGTTGGACCATCACATAATAAGGTTCAGTTCCGGGGCTCCCCCCAGTGGGCCTGCTCCTATGGAGATGGTCCAGTACTGCCCTTTGTGGGGTTTGACTCCTGATGGCCTAATGGTGGTGCTGTATCTATTAAGCATGCCGAGGGAATGCATGGATCTGGGGGATCTGGTGCTTGCCTATGATGCAGCAGTGACAGTGGCCCTGGATGCCATTGCTCCTGTTCATGTTCACCACCTTACCCTCCGTTCAAGGTCTACATGGTTTGATGGGACCTTGAAGGAGCTGAAGAAAGTGAGGTGAAGGCTGGAGAAGGACTGGCAGAAATCGGGCCTTGATGATGACAGACTTAGGTGGATGGAACATTATTCTTTCTATTAATTGGCAATCTCCTGTCAAAAGGCAGAGTTCTTGTCCAGGAAGATTGCCACTGCACTAAATCGACCAGTTCAGCTCTTTTGGACTATGGACAGATTGTGCAATCCAATATTTCTTCAGTCTGTGGGAACTTTTTCACAACAGAAGTATGAGGAATTTGCTCAATTGTTTGCAGATACGTTTGCCACCATCAGATCTAAGATCAGCCAGTCCACCTCCAATGGATGTTGTGATGGTTGGTGGGATGTCACATGTGCCTGGTCTGTTTGGAGGGATTTTAGCCAGCTGAAAGTCACTGACATAGTGAGTGTCATCCAGTCTTTGCACCCAACCTGCTGCAATTTGGATTCAGGCCGTACGTGACTTTTGGAGGGCTCAGTGTTTCACTTATGCAGCTCCCACCCTGTGGAATTCTCTACCTCGTTGGGTGAGAGAGTGCCAGACTGTCGAAAGTTTTAAGTCAGCCCTAAAAACTCACTTACTTTTGAAATCATTCCCTGGAAACTGATTTGACACATGACTGTGTTGTTTGGATTTTATGGCTTGTTGCTAGTTTGATATTTGGATTTTATCAAGATTGTTGGTTGTTTTATCCATGACTATTTATGTACAGCGCCTTGGCTTTGAAAGACGCTTTATAAATAGTTATTATTATTATTATAATTATCAATATTAAATGTCCTCCTGAACCAAAAAAGCATGTTACCAATGAAATAATAGTGGAGTTTCGGAAGAACTGACAGGAGTTACTCATAGAGATACTGAACATTTTGCCACATGTGCCAGGAGACTTCCAGCTGCTGAAGCAACATGCAAGGAGAGGATGGCATCCTTCTCAAATAGAACCTTAGATACCGAGGCAGCGAATGCTGATAAAGATGGTGGTGATAGTGAGGACTGGGAATGGAGTAGCCTAGGCTATGTCCCACCTGATGATGATGTATCTTCCTTTTCTTTTGAATCATGTAACAATGAGGTTGGTACTAGTTTCAATGAGTGAGCTGGAGAGGATGCCACTGTAGGGCATGAAAGGCAAGTGCAGAAAAAAATCATATGCTTAACATAGAAATAAGAAGATGACATGGAATGGGAAAAATTCATGTGAACAAAGAAATGGCAGTATAGGGTTTCCTTCATGTCCCTTTACTGTTGAAGGCACAGTAGTAGAAAGCACAAATGGTAAATCTTTAGTGTGGAATTTATTTGGTATTTACCCTGCAGACAACTCGCGAACTCTATGCAGTCTGTGCAAAAAGAGTGTCAGTCATGGGTGCAAGTGGTACATTTTGGAACATCAGTGATGATGCAACATGCAAAGGTAAAACACCCAATTGAGTGGGGCAGGGCAACGGACAGTGTGTTTGGGATGGGTGGTAGTGGAGGTGGTGGTGACCATGACCATAGTGATAATGAACTGGAAACAGGAACTGTCATTGAATCACTAGATGTTCCTTGCAGTCTTCCCAGACAAACAAAGATTGTTGTCTTATGGCACCATCAAGTACTGCAAAATGTCACAGTAGTACTCCACGTGAAAAAGGCATGAAAAGTACAATCCCCTCAAAATTACAAATACCTTGTCACTCTTATTAACTAACATTAAAAGAAAGTGTTGCGAGAACATCAAAATTTACCCGAAAGTATCCAATGTGCCAGTTGTTAAATAAAGCCATTGCAGAGCTGTTGGCTGATTATCAGCTCCCTTTTGTTTTTGTTGACCAGAAAGGTTTCCTCAGGTTCATGAACTGGATTGAACCATGGTACACCATTCCCTGTTGAACATATTTCTCCAAAAAGGCTGTTCTACAGTTGTATTACTTGATGTGTTGTGCTGTCACTAAACAGTTGAAACTTTTTGAGGTGAAGCAGGTTCACAGAACCACAGATATATGTATCACAAACCAAACAATTGACTATGTGACAGTTATAACTCATTGGGTAGGAAGCAGGCTGTATTATGAGTCACCACATTTGAAGAAAACCACACTGCTGTGAATATTTTGTAGGAGATGCAAAATCAACTCCAGAAATGGCTTACTTCATGTTTCTTATTTCAAGTGTTCATAGTGTCAGATAATGGTGCCATCATAGTGAAGGCTATTAGAGATGGCAATTACCAGCACATAGCTTGTTCTGCACATTGTTTAAATCTTCTCATCCATTGTTTCTTAAATGGAAACAAAAATGTTGAAAACTGTTAGGTCTTGTTAGGACAACATGTAGCCATTTCAGCCACTCTGTGAAACCACAAAACATTCTTAAGGGGCTGAAGAGGTCAAACAGTTTACCCTTGCATACATTAAAGCAGGAAGTTCCAACCAGCTGGAATTTAACATTTTGCAAGTTGGAAAAGCTTTTTGAACAGAAAAAAAAGCTGTACATGAGTACACCATGCAAAATGAAACAGGTAAAGTAGACATCAGGCCAGATATTCAAAACTTTGCCTCTGGACTAAATTAGCACTGCCTGGTGTGCTGTATAAGCCCAGAACAAATAGCCTGCCATATTCAAAAGGAATTGTCCCAGTTCTAAACCTGCTGACTATAGCATGTTAAGGATGCCGGGCAAACTGGGCTTGGAGTGCAGTGCTAAAATAACCCGGGAATAAGACAGCACTGGATATAGCAAAAGGGAAGTGCAACCTGCAACAGCAGCTCACTAGACACAGAGGTGTAGCAAGCCAGAGTTACAGATGAAGGACATTGTGTGTGATTGCAAAGAGATGTTTCACATCAACTGCAAACAACAATACAAGCCACACACTGCAGAACTGTGCTATGCTGATGAGAGGTTTGACCTGGACTAACCCGATTGCACAGTGCTAATACATTAGCCTGGCTCAAACAGGTTAGCCTGGGGCAAATGTTTGCTATATTCAAAGCTCCCATGCACATGAGCCTACTTAGGTAATCCTTGGGCAAACAGTCACATTTGTATCTCATTATGTGTTGCTTAGCATACATTTCTATGTAGCTTGCCCAGTGCTACTGCATGGAGCACGCAGCTCCACGTTTTGGTGAGCATGGAAGTACAGGCTGGAAGCTGCAGGATATGGGAGCTGGTAGGCACAAGCAGTGCATACAACTCATCCATGCATCACTGCAAGCAGTATATATATATATATGTATTAGAGGCAAAAACTCCATTTAATGCATTAGTTAGGGTTGTTCCACACCAACAAAAGTGAGGAAATTCGGTGTTAGGGTTGAATGCCCCCCTTGGCCCCCCCCCCGACCACACCCCCAACTGGCATCAGGGTGTGTATTATGGTTGTCAGCCATAACTCTCACTCCATTACATGTGTAAAGAAGCAGAGGTGTAGGAGAATGGGGCGAGAGTTAGGACCAACAACCCTAATGAGCACCCCAATGCCGGTTGCGGGTGTGGACAGGGGGGCCAAGTGGAGCTTTCAACCCTAGCACTGAATTTTCTTGCTTTTGTCGGTGTGGAACAACCCTAACTAATGCATTAAACAGAGTTTTTTGCCTCTAATTTCCCTTTTTTTTGAGTATCATAATGAGAAATAGTGAATGTAATGCGGCGGGGCCCCGCGCTCCCACCACATGATGTCTTGTCACATAGTAACATTGTGCCTGCAAACGCAAATAGTAATGCACATGGTGACGCAAAGTGAAACAGAAAGAGAAACAATAGTGTAGACAGAAATGTTAAAAACAATGCAAAAGCAAGCACAAATGAAAACACAAATGGTAACGCACATGGTGGCGTAGACGTGAACGGTAAGTGAAATGGGAACGGAACCACAAGCGAAAACGGTAACGGTAATAGTAATGTACACGTACAGGCTAGTTTTCCCCAAAAGCTGCATAAAGAAAGACAGTGAGTACAAAGAATATATGCATAATAATGGGTCTCGGAGCAGAAAATGAGGAGTTGGAATACTAAATCGCTTATATCCCAGGAACCTTACGGCGTAGAATAAAAATGTAAAAGTCATATGATTTTTGACTTTACTGGCTAGTTTTGCACTTAGCCCCCTAGTCCTCATGAGGAGGCTAAGCATTTTTCCGATGAAAAGTCCGTATCTCGCACCGTTTCTGAGATACGGGCCCTGAAAGGTGCGGTGAATGCCGTAATGTTATCCTAAGGGAAAAAAAGAGAAGTTCTGAGTGCTATAACTATGACTCCCTGCAATATTTTTTCACCAAACCACAAAAACACACATCTGTGGGATGTTGGCTGTGCTTTTTCCAAATTTCAGCCCAAAAGACCAAACCTTTATTTTGCAGAAGGGCACCAAAGGATTCCTGTAATGCATCGGACGCCGTAATGTTATCCTAAGGGAAACAGCGTCAAATATGGAGTGCAATAACTTTGCCGCTATGTAATATTTTTTCAATGAAACACTGAAAGGCACATCTGTGAGATGTCGGCTGCATTCCTACCAAATTTCAGGCCAAAACACCAAATTGTTCTTTTGCAGCAGGGTGCCAAAGAATTGTTGTCATTTTCCCACAGCCTAGAAAAGTACTGTCGAAGTTTGCGAAAGCTTTTGCAAATTCATTCAACAGTGTCGCAAGTGCAACAGTACTTTGTGAAAGTACTTTTTCCAGAAATTTGAAAAACATATTTCTGGGGTGTTTTACCCCAAAATAATGACATGGCTAGCATCCTCAGGGTGAATACAAAAATAATTAGGTTGCTAGAGGGTTCCAGTTTTAAATGCCAAGCATTTTTCTGATGACCAACTGAAAACAAAATGGTGGATTTGCAATAGTAAAAGGGCTATTTGCGAAAGTAAAAACTGCATTTGCAACACTGTCGAACTTTTTGTTAACTTTTCCCATTGACTTATAATGGGAACTTGTTTTTTGAATAACTTTTGAATCGTTTAATATTTTTTTACAAAATCTTCAAAAGACATATTGGGGACCCTGGTCGCACTTTCCCTGAAAATTTCGGAACGGTCACGCAAACCGTGAGACCTGTAGGCGTGACAGCAAAATTCCAGAAAAGCGTAAACGTGTGCGCAGATCACAATAAATAACTCCGCAGCTTTATATGTGACTGAAACAAAACTTGGCAGATCCCAAGGCATATGAGTCTTGATCATGTATTCCAAATTTCAGACAAATCCGTCAAACAGTTGTAAAGTTATTAAGGTGCAAAATTTTGGGCTTAACATGTAAATGGCTCCTCAATCCTAACTATAGTGCCACTACCGTGCCACTATAATATCTATCTCTCTATATATAATTATATATATATATAAAATTAGAGGCAAAAAACTCCATTTAATGCATCAGTTAGGGTTGTTCCACAGTGACAAAAGTGAGGAAATTTGGTGTTAGGGTTGAAACACCCCCTTGGACCGCCCCGCCCATGCCCCAAACCGGCATTGGGGTGCGCATTGGGATCATCGGCCCTAACTCTCACCCCATCACATGTGTAAAGAAGCGGAGGTATAGGAGAATGGGGTGAGAGTTAGGACCGAACACCCCAATGCACACCTCAATGCCAATTGGGGGGGTGGACGGGGGGGTCCAAGGGGGGTTTTCAACCCTAACACCGAATTTCCTCACTTTTGTCACTGTGGAACAACCCTAACTGATGCATTAAATGGAGTTTTTTGCCTCTAATTTCCCTTCTTTTTGAGAATGATAATGAGAAATACTGAATGTAATGCAGCGACTCCCGCCATTTGATGTCTTGTGACATACTAACAGGAACAGCAACACAAACAGAAGCGCTAACAGTGGTGCACATGGTAACACAAGCGCAAATAAGAACAGAAAGGGTAACGCACATGGTGGCATGGACTGGAACGGTCCGCCACGTGATGTCTTGTCACATAGTAAGATGGTGCCTGCAAACGGAAATGGCAATGGGCATGGTGACGCAAAGCAAAACAGAAAGAGAAACAGTACTGTAGACACAAATGGCAAAAAATAACAGAAATGCAAGCGCAAATGGAAATGCAAAGGATAACACACATGGTGGCGTAGACGTGAACGGTAAGTGAAATGGGTATGGAACCTCAAGCGGAAAGGGCAATGGTAACAGTTATGTAAGCGCACAGGCTGGTTTTCCCCAAAAGCTGCATAGAGAAAGACAGTGAGTACAAAGAATGTATGCATAATAATGTGTCTCGGAGCAGAAAATGAGGAGTTGGAATACTAAATTGCTTATATCTCGGGAACCGTACGACGTAGGAAAAAAAATTAAAAGTCATATGATTTAAGACTTTCCTGGCTAGTTTTGTACTTAGCCCCCTTTGGGGGGCTAAGCATTTTTCTGATGAAAAGTCCGTATCTCGCACCGTTTCCGTGGATTTGCGACAGTAAAAGGGCCATTTGAGAAAGTAAAAACTGCATTTGCGACACTGTCGAACTTTTTGTTAACTTTTCTCATTGACTTATAATGGGAAATTGCTTTTTGAATAACTTTTGAACCGTTTAATTTTTTTAACAAATCTTCAAAAGGCACATCAGGGGGCCTCTGCCGCATGTTCCCTGAGGATTTCAGACTGGTGACGCAAACTGTGCGACCATTAGAGACGAGCAAAGAATTCCAAAAAAGTGTAAATGTGCACGCAGATCACGCCGAATACCTCCGCAGCCGTATATCTGAACAGTACGAAAGTTGGCAGATCCCAAGATGTATGGTTCTTGATTGAGTATTCCAAATTTCAGGCAAATCTGTTGAATGGTTGCAAAGTTATTAAGGTGCAAAATTTTAGGTTTAACATGTAAATGGCTCCTCAACCCTAACTATGGTAGCACTACCATGCTACCATAATATATAGATATAGATATAGATATAGATATAGATATAGATATATATGCACCCCATAGTAGTATTGGGTGGAACACACTGGGAGGACTGCAGAATGCATGGGACAGGCATAAGACAATCCTGGTAGGGGTGGGAGGACATACGCTGTAGGCTAACTAGGATATGCAGCATATCCATTATATAGGGAACTGGACAGACTGACTGGGCCAGGCAGTCCTTCCCTGCCATCATGGTCCCTGTTTCCATCTGTGCTTGTTACACTCCCTGGTAGTCTAGTGCTCCCCCAGCAAATCTCCGACTCCTGTGCAATGAAAGTAGTAATTATGTCTGAGTGGTCCTCCCCAGCATGATTTCTGACCCCAAAACACTTCATTCCCTGGTAGTCTAGTGGCCCCCACCCCATGTGATGACCCCTGCTTCCCCCCAAACATCCTCGAACTGAGCCAGTGACTGACTCAACCCTCCTCTCACCTCCACAGCCAGCCGCCAACTGAGTTATGACTGACTGCATACTGTAATGAATGAGCGAGGCACTCGCTCATTCATTACAATACCTAATCTGTCATACCTCACTTAGCGTGGAAATGAAGGAGGAGATGAGCGCCAATCTGGCCAAGTTTGAGGATGTTTGGAGTGAAATCATCATGTGAGGTGGGGGGCTACTAAACTACTAGGAATGAGGTGCTTGGGGTCAGGGATTGTGCTGGGGAGGACTACTTGGACATAATTAAAACTCTTACTGCACAGGAGTCAGGGATCATGCTGGGGGGGGCCACTTTGACATAATTATTACTTTTACTATATGGAAGTAGGGAATCGTACTGGGGCGGGGTCCACTAGACTACCAGGGGTTTCCGTAGGAGGTATTCAGGGGTTTGGCAGTTGAAATTCAATGCAAAGAAGTTCAAGATAATGCATATGGGGCACAAAAACCCTGGCACAATATATCAGTTGGGGGATGAGGATATAGCATGCACCAAGCAGGAAAGGGATCTTGGGGTTATCATCTCTGATGACCTCAAGGTAGGGAAACAGTGTGACAAGGCAGCAGGTAAAGCAAATAGGATGCTGGGATGCATAGGCAGGGGCATCACCAGCAGGAAAAGGGAGGTCATGATTCCACTATACAAGACACTAGTGAGGCCCCACCTGCAGTACAGTGTACAGTTCTGGAGACCTTACGTACGTAAGGACATAGGGTAGAGAAGGTTCAGAGGAGGGCAACAAAGATAGTATATGGATTGCAACACAATTCCTATGAGGACAGGTTGAAGGAATTGAATATGTAATCCCTGGAGGAGAGGAGGGAGAGAGGTGACATGATGGAGACATACAAGTATCTTACAGGGAGGAACAGCGTGCAAGAATACACCATTTTTAAGTGAAAAAGATGTTCCAGGACTAGAGGGCATGGGATGAAGTTGGAGGGAGGACGATTCGGAGGAAATGTGAGGAAGAATTTCTTCACAGAACAGGTGGTGGACAAGTGGAACACCCTGCCTGAGGATGTGGTGGAGGCTGAAACAATCACGTGATTTAAGAATGCATGGGATAGACATAAAGGAATTCTGGAGGTCAGGGGTAAGGGGCAACAGAGTTCTAGGAAAACATAAACTGAAGTTATAAACTCAAATGGGCAGACTAGGTGGGCCATAGGCCCTTATCTGCTGACACTGTCTATGTATCTATGTATTCGCAGTGTATCGGGGTTACACTGCGATGTACTTCTGCTACGTCTGCCACATTACCGCATGCTTTTTGCAGGCAGTACTTAGTGCCATGCTACAGGTGGTATTAAGTCCTGTAGTGTGGTGCTAAACTTTTGAATATGTGGCTGCACCGCCATTCATTGCCACTTCCCCTCCCCTACATACATTAACGTTTAGCGTTGGCGCTATCACACAGAGCTGGCATTATACCAGGTTTTGAATATTGCAGCCCAGTGTAAATTCTGCGTTGTTCCAGTGCAACAGATTTGTGCCGGGCACAGTGCTTTGAATATATGACCCATTATGTTTAGTTCCAGCAGCTGACTCTACTGGAATCTTTGGTCACCTTATTAGAGCCATTTGAGGCTGCCACATGTGATGTCAGTGCAGACAATGCAACCTTGAGTCAAATTCTACCTCAAATCAGAATTCTTTACATTTTCCTTTACAATATAAAGAAGACTTTCAGTCAAGGGATGACACCACTTCTGTTATGCCAACAGATGACTTGAGTCAGACTGTTAACTGATCAGAGAATAAATGCCATGTTTAAGAATGACACCTATTTGTTGGCTATATTGCTACATCCACACTTCAAGAGGAACATTGAAGCCATCCTTCCTTAAGGGGAAGACATTGGATTGAAGACACATTGAAGACACTGATTGAGTACTGGAGAGATCTTCTCCTAACCAAATGTGACATTGCCCTACAAACACCTTTAGCTGATGTACAGCAGTCAAACCCTGCCAAACCATCACAGTGCACCTCTGGTGCAGACAATAGCGCATCTATCAATTCTTCGCAGTCAGCAGTGCCATCAGCAAGGGAAAGGACATGTACAGCTATGTCTCTTGCATCCTGTGTTCAGCGTCAGAAAGGCAAATCACTTGTGACTCACCTGCAATAACATGGACTGGTATCCTATAAAGAAAGTGCAGCAGGTTCATCTGCCAGACTGGTAACCATCTCATGCAGCACAATGATGCTGGAGTACTTTGCAGACCATACTGTAATTGGTCTTGCGGAAGATCCATTAATGTATGGTCTGGAAACAAAACAGAGCAATATGGACAGATCTAGCAAATCTTGCAATAAAGTACCTCTGTTGTGCACCTTCAAGTGTACATTCAGAATGCATATTTAGTGCAGTTGGAGGAATAGTCACTGACCACAGAACACTGCTAAGTCCTGCAAATGTAGAATGGCTTACATTTCTCAAAATGAATGCTGACAATTTCTCAGTTGTCACAAGCACTGATATATGCACGTCTGACCCTGAAAATGAACAACAGCCTCCAAACAGTCATACTGAATATGATGACTAGGTTGTGTATGAAACAAATGGAACCATCACTACTGCTACCATGCCAGCCACAGATGCCACACTAGTACTACTCTTAGTTTTCTTTTGTCAGTCATCTGTTTATATTATGTAAGTTTGATTGATGCCCACCATGGGTATAATTTTTTAAAGCAGCAGCAGGCTCACTCACAGCAGCTGTACCTCTCATACCTAACTCAGCAATGCCCACCATGGGTATAATTTTTGGAAATAGCAGCAGGCTCACTCAGAGCAGCAGCACCTCTCATACCTGCCTCACCAATGCCTGCCATGGGTATACTTTTTTGAAACAGTATCAAGCTCATTCAGAGCAGCTACTCCTCCCATACCTACCTCAGCAATACCCACCATGAGTATTATTTTTTTTAAAACAGCAGCAGGCTCAATCACAGCAGCTTCACCTCTCATACCTACCTCAACAATGCCCCTATGGGTATAATGAATTGGGGAACCTAACAGATAGTGTAAAAATCCCAAAAAAAACCAGACTTTACATGATTTTTGTTACGGTCAGGGTCAGGTATCCGGGTAGTAGAATGGGTCAGGTAGTGACTACCCAACCAAGCCGACTACTAGGTTTTAATCCAGGTTTTGGAAGGGTACTTTTGGGGTACCTGTGGGTTGTCTTGGTGGTTGGGTATTTTAGTACTCTCCCATCCCTAATAAAACTCAGTGTTTTGTACAATGCATTAGAAAGACTGGACTTGAACATTTGCAAGCTAGAGCCTTTTCTCAGTTAGAATGGCAGTTTTCTGGTGCTGCAAATGCAAAGGCCTCGCTACCAAATCTATGCTTAATCTTGGGAACTGAAAAGGCATGTGCTTCTGTTGAGTGGTGTGAGTAGGCACTGTTTGACTGCATGAGGAGGGCCAGAAGACAGTCAGAGGGCTTTTACACAGTTGTGCACTAAAGAAAGTCAGTGGAAGTAATGTCTGATTGATGGACTTGGCCTGCAAAGCCTGTAATACAGCAGACAATGACTGGTAGACTATCCACGGGAAAGGAGGAACCTCCAGAACCTGTGCAGAGGATACAGGGATAGCACACAGGTTTTGTTTGCATAGTGGAATTTGATGACTCCACAATCAATGGAAGGTTGCAGGATGTGGGAGACTACCTGCTTCCTCATGTCATCACTGAGGCAGCTTTTAGACCTGTAAAGAAAGTTGAACTTGTGCCCTATGGTTGTTAAGATGTTATCAGTGTGCCTACTGTGTGTACTGCAAGTAATGCAGTTGCTGCCAGAGACATAGTGAGATATTTTCTAAAATGTATGTGATATCATTAGAGAAATTACCCGCCTGCCAGCACCCCCCCCAGAACACTGCCGACCGTGGCAGGAACGGAAGAAGCAGCTCCTACCTGGAACTTTCTCACTGAGCTACGGCCGAATTCAGTGAAGCACTCTGGCCATCAACTCCTGCCTTAGCGGCCATGGGGCGTCCATTCATGCACCAAGGACTCTAGGCTTCTCTGCCCCACAGCCCACTGATTGTTTTTGAATTTCTGCTGTGGGTGTTAGCCTGACGACGCTTCAGCCTGCCTGCCCCGCCCACCCCAACCACCCACCCACCCAGGGCAGCCCTCAATATATTGGC
The DNA here is from genome assembly GCA_016271365.2 of Neoceratodus forsteri. Classification (NCBI taxonomy): domain Eukaryota; kingdom Metazoa; phylum Chordata; order Ceratodontiformes; family Ceratodontidae; genus Neoceratodus; species Neoceratodus forsteri. Next base: position 952,132,744 of record CM028129.1, on the reverse strand, counting down.
CTGCACTGATTACATCACTTCCGGTTACATCACTTCCGGTGTGCCAAATCCTAAGTTCCCACTTTCCCATTTGCAGGTTATACCTGCTGGCCACCAGAGGTCACTGTGCCCCCTGCCTATTTTTCTTTGCTCCTACCAGCTAATTCAATTCTATCCCTGTGTCTGTCTCCCTACCTCACCTCCTGCTTCTCCCACCTCTGTCCACCCTCTCCATTGCCATCCAAGCTCCCATCTTACTCCTATCATGCCTGTCATCCTCCTTCCTGCTTGTCTCTCTCTCCTTCCCCTCCTACTAATGTCTCTTGCTTTCCCTAGGGTCACTGTATGCCCACAGACTCGCTACTCTTGTGCCCCCAGTTGCCCTCCTGCTCTCCCCTCCTTTTCTGCCTCTGCCCCCCTCCCTCCTTCCTCCTCCACCCATCCAATATGCTCCTCTCCACACCACCCTCCACTTGGGCACCACCTCTCCCACCCCCACTCCCCTGCACATCTTATCACTCTCGCATTCCCAGCCTGTGCTGTCCTACCCACCCCCTGTGCTACTAAATCCCCCCATCCCTCCTATCCGCATCGGCGTAAACTCTCCTTCTGCCACCCGCTATCAAGGGCTGCTCTCCTCCTCTTGCTCCTGACTGGTAACATACATCCCAATCCTGGGCCTGGCAGCAATGGCTCCCCATTGAAATCCTCTGGACTACGTATTGTGTCTATGAACATATGTAGCCTCCTTAAAAAACTTGACTCACTACATTGCTGGGTGGTGGTTCATAAACCAGATGTGATTGCCATAGTCGAAACCTGGCTGTCTGACTCCACCCCTGACTCCCTGGTCTCACTCCCTGACTACTCCCTCCACCGGCAGGACTGTATCAGTAGGCGAGGTGGGGGATGTGCCATTTATGTTAAAGAGCCTCTTATTGGACTAGCCCTCCCTGCCCCTGTCCTTGACCACAAGGCCCAGGCCCTAACACTAAAACTATCTCCCGACCCCTCTAGGGGTCCCATCTTCCTGACTACGGCATACATGCCTCCAAAAAAATCAAGCTCAGGCACTAGGCCCATTAATTGACTATCTTACCTCCTTACCCCACTCCTCCGACCAAATTCTGTTGGGGGACTTGAACATCAATTGGCTTAGTCCCACATCCTCTTCCTCCCGTGATGCTTTTGCTGCTATTGACCTAACTCAACTAGTCTCCCAGCCTACTAGAATAAACCCCAGAAGGGGCTCTAGCACTCTCTTGGATGTGGTCCTCACTAACCGCCCTTGCTGCATCCACAATATCCAAATTCTCCCTGACTGTCTTAGTGACCACTCCCCAGTTCTCTTCAACTGGTCAACCTTCCTGCCAAGCCCACTATACAAACTACCCATCGGCGGTGGCTCAGACCTGGTGGGTTGAAAGACCTTAAGCTTCACCTAGCCCACACTGACTGGTCCCTGTTACAAAACACCCCAGACATTGACAAGGCCCTGGCCTTCTTTATCCACACCTTCAATTCTGCTTGCAACATTTTTGCACCCATAACTGCATGCAGGTCCAAAGTAAGGCATTCCCCCTGGGTCACCCTCGCCCTGCGCCTACTTTTTAAGCAGCGGGATAACCTATGGCACCTTGCTGTTGAAACTGGCCGCCCAGCCAACAGGCAGGCCTGTGCTGCTGCCCGGAACAAGTGTACATGGGCTACCCACAAAGCAAAGGCTGAGAATTATCAAGCTTCCCTCACCTCCTCATGGGGGAACCCCAGGTCCTTCTTGGACAATATCAAGCAGCTGAATGGTGGCACACGCTCCCCCCCCACCCTCGCTTATTAACATTAATGGTACAGTCTCCTCAGACCCTGTCCTTATTGCCACTCACCTCAATAACTCCTTCACTGACCTTAGCTCGGTGCTACCTGATAATTTCTTCAACCCCCCTCCCTCCAGGACTGTCCCTACCATCTCACGCCCCTATTCCACCTGTGTCGGGTCACTGCCCAGGAAGTCAGGCCATACTTAGTTAAAGTCTTAAAGAGCAACACTATTGGCAATGACTCCCTTGATCCCTGTCTTCTTTGTCAGGTCCTGGATCAGGTCATCTCACCTATCAGCTGCCTCTTCAATAAGTCTTTCTGCCTAGGGCAATTCCCCTCTGCCTGGAAGGTCTCTACTGTTACCCCAATTCACAAGGGTGGTGATAGGACGCACCCGGGCAACTATCGGCCTATTTCAATCCTCTCTCCTCTCTCTAAGACCTTAGAGAAAATTGTGGCCACCCAAATCTCTGAATACCTCTCCAAATATGGTGTCCTTTGCCCTGAACAACATGGCTTCAGAGCTGGCCATAGCACCAATACTGCCATCCTGGAGTTCTCTAACTTTCTGCACACCTCACTGGACTCTGGCTCCTTGGCTGGTGCTGTGCTCATTGACTTATCAAAAGCCTTTGATACTGTCTCACACCACCTCCTGTTAGCTACCCTTGGGCACCTAGGCTTTACCGTTGGACCAGTCTCCTGGTGCTCCAGCTACTTGTCAGCCCACCAATGTGTGAAAGTTAGTGGAACACTTCCAGCACCTGCCCTATCTGTTCTGGAGTCCCTCAGGGCTCTATTCTTGGACCCTTACTCTTCTCCCTCTTCCTCAACTCCCTGCCCAGTGAATGTACTGGCAAAATCCTACTCTATGCTGATGATGCAGTACTCCTTGCCTCCGATAGTAACCCCATCTCACTCCAGAACTCTCTTCAGCAATCCTACAATGCTACAGAAGCCTGGTTCACTGAGCACAGACTCGTCATCAACCTAAAGAAAACCAAAGCCATGCTCTTTGCCCACTGCCAAAATAAGTCCAGTAACTTTCCTCTCTCTGTCCACTCCACCTTCAATCTCCCTATTGAACTAGTTCCCTCTTATAAATACCTAGGTATAACCTTTGACCCTGCCCTCTCTTTTCATGCCCACATCTCTGCTCTGACCTCTGCCTCTAATACACGGCTGGGTATCCTTTATCGTCATAAAAACTGCCTCCCCACTGATGCCCTCCGCCTTGCAGTCACCTCCTCTGTTATATCCTAATCGACTATGGCCTTCCTGCCTATGGTGCGCTGACCAGACGGCCTTGCTCAAGACACGCCTTGGCACTCTTAACAAAGCCTGTAGACTTATAACTGGTGCTCCTAGACTTACCCATACCTGCCTTCTTTATTCCATGGCCAATCTACTCAACCTGGATGAGCGCCTCATGTATCAAACCTGCAAACTAACCTATAAAGCTCTCCATGGTCTATCCCCCCCAGGCCTGTCTGACACTATCCACCGGGCTAACCCCACAGTGCACAACCATAGTTCCTGCAAAACTGCACTGGTTATACCAAGGGCAAGAACCTCACAAGGTCAAAGGGCTTACCCCTATAGAGCCCCCTCCTGGTATAACACCCTCCATGCCGGAATCTCTGATGCCCCCTCATTATCTTGTTTTAAATACAGCCTCAGAAAACACCTGCTCACCTCACACAGCTGTTACTGCCCTTAACCTTCTCTTCTCCCTGACAATGCTCGCTGAGCAGCACTCTTACCTCATGCCTAACTCACCTGTATGCATTATTTATACTGCCTTAGAAATGCTTGTAACTTTGACTGATGTCTACTGTGTACTTGTATTGCTGCCTGTCTGTTGTCTGTTGTACCATTGTTTTGTCCTCTCTGTGATGAGGTACCTTTGTAAATGAGCCTCTGGCTCAAAAGTTGTTAAACTGATGTTAAAAATAAATAAATAAATAAAGAACCACTTAATGGCCAGCAGGAAATATCTGAGAAAGTCTTTGGCTGCAACTCTACATCAAGGCACATTCCTACATATTTCAGTATGTTTACTTGCTTTGTTGCCATCTGACATTATGATTGCAAGTGAATCCTCTGAATAAGTTGGCAATCTCTGGGATGCGAACACCATAGACTTAGCTTTGGTTGCATTAAAGTGGCAAAGGATGCACCATGCATATGCACTTTGCATGGCACTACCACAGCCTGATATTCATACAGGCAGTGCACCTCAGACAGAACACACTGACATATGAATACACCTAAGTGAAAATCATGTGCTACTACATGTATGGTGCTATGTTTTGTATGGTGCAAATGGTCATTTCTGATTATGGGGGTCACACCCTCCAGTACATGTTAATTTTGAGGTTTGGGTGTTTAGCTAGTATGACCAGAAACTTTAAATATTGTAAGTGTTTTTGAAAAATAAATATAGTGTACTTGATGAAAATGGCCAAAACAATGACCCAAGATGACACTGAGGCACTGAGGTGGTAAGTGAAAAGGATCCTGCTCTTCAGGTGTATCAGTTATATGACTTTGCTTTTCTTATTTCATTGTCTACACTAAAGTGATCACATTTCCCATTTGAATTAAATTTGTGTTGGAAAGAAAAAAGAAATACTGTACTTGATAAAAAGCAACTAGGGCACCGGAAATGTATCTTGACTAATTCTAAGCATTCCACTGTAACTTTCTAGGTTTCCAGAACAACACAATTTGTTTCTTGATTTTCAGATCTCAGAACAGTCTTGATTAACTAAGACATCTCCTGAGCCCCATTTATTTATATTATAAAGCAAGTCAGATACAGAATATTTTATTTATATAATACAAATCAATTTCCCTGGGATATGTCAGTACCTTAGACACTTTGTTGTTCATTTTGTTGATATTCATTTTACCTTTTGTGTGAGAGAATCAGTCTTTCAGTCTGAGTAGTTGCATGGTCAGTGGATTGTTGTTCTGGTTGGAATATCAGAGCACAAGCATGAATGTTCAACACACACCAAAAGTCCCTGACGGCAACATCTTCACCTCACTCTCAGCTCCTTACCATGTTGCTCACACTCTATTTCTCTATCACCCGTGCAGTCAGTGTAAATTTCTATGGAAGGCGTACACAAGGATAATGTACTGCAGCTGTGATCAGGCCATATATTTATGGGGGGTTGGTTACAGTAACTGTCAGAAAGGGGAGTTGCATGACTGGTAGCAACATTAGAAAAGGCTCTTAGTGGCTGAGAGATGTCACTGACTGTTGCAAGTTCAAAACTGTCCTCCAGGAGATGAAGATACTACTGCATGCTGTAACATCGATAAAGACCCTGTAGTGCAAAGCACTGCCACTTCTAGCTGTAGTTTATATGTTTGTGCGGTGTGTGTGTGTGTTTATGGATGTACTGTCTTTCAAACCTTGGCAGCGCACAATACCACTGGTACTTTGAATTAACATAAGCAAAGCCTTCATAAGTTATAGAAAATGATTAGTGGAAGTCTGTTACATAGCATGACTTGTGTAGGTTGCAGTTCTCAAATGGAACTGACACAGTTTGTTGGCTGGACTGCCCAGAAGAATCCTGCTCCAGGCAGAAATACAGTTCTAAATGTGATTGTGATAAGGATATGGAAACTTTCTTGGCCTCATTTTTGGATTGCTGCATCAACTACAAAAGTGACCGCTTGAAACCTCACCAGTAATAAACATGCTATGATTACTGACACATTCTGTAGACATACTTTTTGGAACAATTGGTTTCCAGTCCCACTGGCTGCTGTAATTACTGTAATGTGCTTTCCTGACAGTTCATCCAGGCAGCAATATGCTATGACATACCATAATTTGTGGAACAACTGGTGACTTGCCCTGTGGTCTGCAGTGCCTGGAATTACCTTTTATAATTACTAGTTAATGCTGTTGTACTGTGAAACCAATGTAATAGCCTCCATGCAGGGCTGGCCATTAGTTTGGGGCTCTGTCTTTGAGATCCAAACTTTGCAATTAAACTCTTTTGCGTGTGATTTGGAACTGGAAAATCTGCTGTAGTTGAAGTAAAGTGAAGCAGTTGTAAAGTGCTTCTTTTACAGCCATTTAATTTTAAATTATTTTAAATGTGGTAGTAGTTTAGTTGGATAGTATTAGTGACCTAGGGTAGTTAGGGTCCATAATGAGTCAGCATGGCAGCTAGCTTTTTGGTTTTTAGTTTAGAATCCCCTGTTGGTGCAAAGTCTGCAGTGCTTTTGGACAAAATGTATATTTCCAAATAATAAACAACTTAAACATTCTGGAACATCATTGTGTGGAGCACAGTGGTGCTCTGCTTCAGGGCTGACCAGTTTTTGTGTATTCCCTAGGAGGAGGTAGACATGATGCTTGGATGAAATTGGATGAGCTGCCTGGAGGACAAAAGATGTTTGCAAAGTGAGAGTGGAGCCATATCTGTGTTGTAGAGCATGATGTTTGCCCTGAGAGGTACACTCCTGATGTGATCTGTGACCAATTGTTTGGGGAGCTTCTGCAGAACAGAGTAATACTGCAGAGAAAGCCTCAGGCTGCTGTCTTTGTCATTTGTATTAGTTGGAGTAGGGGCACTATTTTTGCCTCAGTGACCTTCAAGGATATTGGCTGCAAAGGCTTACAAAGACAACCATTTAGTGGGAGGTCTTTGGACTGGCCCCTGATAGTCAGAGGGCACTCAGGTTCTATTATTTTCTGTTACTGATTCTTGTTGCTGTTTGGACTCCTGGGTGGTAGTGAGAGTGCTACCCAAGAATTTTGTATTCAGTTCATTATTGCTGGTCTAATAATCCTCTGGTGTGAGAAAAGGGTAACTTACATATTTATTTATTTGTTTTTGTTAACCAGGTAAGCACACTAGACAACAAGTTCCTATTTTCAGGTGTGACCCGGGAGGTTACAGAGTACATAAAACACATTATACAATGTTAAGATAACATACAATGCCAAGGTAACATACAGACCCTCATACCGGAAGTTCCAAGGTACAAGAGATACAGAATACAGAGTCATGGTAACATACAGGCCCAAGCACTAGTGGGTGGGACAACAACAATACACATGGCATAAATGATACAGTCAAGTAGGCAGTACACCAACAGGGTACATAAGTAGCAAGGGGAGGTAGAGGTAGAAACTCGGCAGAAGCAGCAAGGCAGTGAGTTGGCAAAGCATCAGCAAGCTGCGAAATTAGTGTGGGGAGGCAGAATCAGCAGGAGACTACGTGGCCGTGGCCTTGACAACTCCCACGAAAATGAAAGTACAGACAATACAAAATGCTTGACCAGAGGGAAAGGTGGGGGCATCAAAGTGCAGCTAGAGTGAGTGCTGAAAATGTAAGGTGGCGCATCTCTAAGGACGGGTGGAAAGTGCTTTAGGCAGTAGTGTCAGAGGGGAACTGTGGCTGAAGAGACAGTACACAAACATCCAGGGCGGGGAGGGGACGAGGGTGAGGGACAGACTACTCTGGGTTTATGCAGCACATAGACGGGTAGAAGCCATTTTGAAGAAGTTCCATAGGGATATTTTGAAGCAAGGGTGGGAGGGGTAGGCATTAACTAGAACGGGAAGGGAGTTCCAAAGGCGAGGCGCATATACGGAGAAGGCTCGGTCACCTGTGAGGAAGTGTGTCCTTGGGACCAGCCAGACCTGGGCAGCACTAGACTTTAAGTGGTAGGCAGGGGTTACATGTTTGAGGGGTAGGGAAAGAGCAGAGGGGGTCTCCGTTCTAACTATATTGTCAACGAAATTGCTGAGGACAAAGGCATGGTGTTTCTCAGGGGGGGAGCCACTCCAGTCGAGAATAGAGCTCACAGTGATGTGTAAGGCAAGGATCGGTGAGTGCAAAGCGACATATGTTGTTATATGCTGTATCCCATTTTCCTAGACTGGAATTCAGAACTGGGGCAAAAGCTACAAGCCCATAGCAGAGCGTGGGAAGGAGAATCCCCCTGGCTATGGCGAGCCGAGCAGATGTAGTGAGGCAATCCTTAGCTCTGTAGGCTAGTCCAAGCTTGCTGTTGGAGGCTTTACATATGTTCCTAAGGTGCTCAGTAAGATCCAGTTGAGGATCAAGGGTGACGCCAAGGTACTTGACAGAGTCAATGACTGGCAGGTGGGAGTCGTTAGCCCCAAGGATAGTTAACGGAGTAGGGCAGTTCTGGCCACTGAACCAAAGAGCATGGTTTGGGTCTTGTACAGGTTTATGGTGAGCTTGTGTCCCATAAGCCAATTCTGGATATGAACAAAGTCTGAGTTATCACGGGAATTGATGGTTTTAATGTCCAGGGAACTAGCCAGTACTACGAGGTCATCCGCGTAGAGAGTAGTGTGCCCATAGGATGCAATGGAGGGCAGCTAATTTATGTAAAGGGAAAACAAAATAGGGCCAAGCACGGACCCCGGGGGACCCCGCAGATAACTGGGTAAAGGGCCGAGAGGGCACGGTTGAAGCTGGTGTATTGCTGTCGCCCCTCCCCAGGTAGTTGGAGAACCATGCGAGGGCCTGGGGGGAGAATCCAATTGAGTGTAGAGTGGAGTGGAGGAGATTATGGTCAACCCGATTGAAGGCCTTAGAGAGGTCAATGAAGATGGCTCCAGTCAGTTTACCTTGGTCTGTCAAGGATCTGACCTCAGAGGTGACCACAGCAATTGCAGACGCTGTGCTGTGCCCCTTCCCGAAATCATACTGTGCAGGGGAGAGAACTCCGTACTCCTGTAGGTAGTGAGAGATTTGTGCAGCCACTGCCTTTTCAAGGAGCTTACATTTAGCAGAGAGTATGGCTATGGGGCGATAGTTTTTCATCTCTTTAGGGTCTCCATGCTTGTAGACTGGGACAACCCTGGCAACTTTCCATACATCAGGTATGGTTCCTGAGATAAGGAAGGAGTTGAATATATGAGTGACAGGCCAGGCAAGGAGGGGGGCCCCATGCTAAGCAGCTTAGGCTTGAGGTTGTCGTGACCCGCCCCCATATGGTAGGGGAGATCGTCGAGGAGTGCCTGAGTCTCTTTAACTGAGATTCATTTAAGGTAGAATGATGGGCAGGAGGGGGGGGTCACCCCTGGGTATTTGGGAAAAGGATTGGGAGGTGGGTGGAGCAGGCAGGTCTGAGAACATGTCGTTGAAAGCAGAGGCAATGGTCTCGGGATTATTGCAGTTAATCCCCCCGACCTTCATGTCTGTGAGCATTTCCTTGGGGAACCTCCAACCAAGTTTTTGATGTTTTGCCAAAAGTGCTGGGGGTTATAGGCCAAGTTTAGCAAGGCGGATTTGCAGTACTCGCTCTTGGCGGCACGTATGGCTCTCTTACAAGAGTTTCTGAGCCACCAATATTCTTGGAGGTCATTATTGCTGCAGGAGATTTTGTGTTTCCCCCAGCATTTGTCTGTTTGCTTTATTAGGGAAAGAAGACCTCCATGGAGCCACTTTGTGACAGTACCCCTCACTCTCCTTTTTGTAAGGGGTGCATGCCTGTTTTGCAGGGGAATGAATACGGCCAGAAAGTTTTCAAGGGTGGCAACAGGGTCATTTGTGCTATGGACCCTGGACCAGTTGGCACCTTGTAGATCCTCGAGGAAGTCTTCCAGGATGAGTTTGGAGAAGTCTCTCACCTGGATCACTCTGCTGGGGATTTTAGGTGAAGTGGAGCCCCAGATGCAGTAGGTAGGCGAGTGATCAGAGATGGCATCCAGGAGTATTCCTGCGTGGACAATATTGTCCATTCTGTTACTCAGTATCCAGTCAATCAGCGTGCCTTTCTCCCCCCGGGAGGAGATCCTGGTTCGCCCCGAGGTGGTCTGACTGAGGGCGAGGCCAGAAAGAAGAGGCTCGAATTGCTTGGAATTGAGCCCCAGTCAGTTGAGGTTGAAATTCCCCAGCATAAGCAGCTCGTTTGAGCCTACCTTAACTTTAAGGTGGTCAAGTAGAGAGGAGAGGAGAGTCCTAGTATATCTCCTTTCGGGGGGTAATAGGCACAGACCAGATGCACCTTTTTTGTGTTCCCAAGCAGGAGGAGGGAGTGAATGAACTCACAGGCTGTGGCATCTTGGGATGAATGAGAGACAATAGACACATTAAGGTGCCCCCTATAGTACAGTAGCACACCCCTCCATGTTTATTTCCTGCCCTGTCCCTCCTGATGAGGTTGTAGGCCGGTAAGGTGCATACGGGGTCAGGAATGTGAGGCTTCAGCCAAGTTTGCGTGATGGTCATAATGTCCGACTTGTAGAGGGCTGCCCAGGCCATAAGATCCGCTAGGTTTTGGAGAATGCTGCAGATATTAAGATGCGCTACCTTTAGGCCTTTTACGGGGAGCCAGATCGAGGGGGGGGTTTGAAGAGGTAGTGGGAAGCTGGGGGATCCTGGCAGCAGGTTAAGTTACCAGCCTGTGTAAGAGGAGCCATGACCACACCTTAGGAGGTAGCGAGGATGAGTCGGGTACCCGGCAAGTGGCTGATCCTGTCTGACAGTGCCGCATGGCCTGGGTTAGCAGGTGGTAACGCAGTGTGGTTGTTGAAGACCGGGCCCTGAGGACAAATGCTAAGATCTTACGGAAGCAGTTTGGGGAGCCACCTGAAGCCTCAACTTAGGGGTGGAGAGATCAGAGCCTACAAGAAACTAGCACCCTGTGGAGTATAGGTCAATGGCCGCAGTGACCAGTGGGGACAGAGTATACATCCGGAGAAGCAGTGAACCAGGGGACAGAGCTAGATAATAGTGGTGCTAGATAGAGCTAGTTACAGTTTTGGGGCGGAAGCTGAAAAGCTGTAGGTAGCCAGGCTTGTTCAACTAAGCAGGTGAAATATGAGGAGTCCTCTAGTGGTGAGAAAATATAGCCTGCAGATGGTAAAGTGGGCTGATTGGTTATTTTCAGCCCACGTGAGCAAAGCTAGTGCTATATAGCACAGTGACAACCATGGGTGGTGGTGGGGGTGGTGGGGCAGCTGGCGCAGCTGGCTGGGCCAGTACTCCGCTCAACAGAGGCAAAGACGCAGCAGAGCTCCCCGCATGGCAGAGAGCATGCCAGAGGAAGTCGGAGCGGCCCGGGAGGCTCAGCCAGGTGACTGCATTTTTGCAGGGTAAGCTGTTTGATTAGAATTGGAGATTCTTCCAGCGAGTGAGAAATTACCTGACACACTGGTATCGGGCTTGGGGTCTCGCTCCAGAGGGTGGGGGAGGGCAGGCAGTGGTGGTGGCCCTCATGAACTTACAGACAGAACCCTCATCAGCTTTCCTGGCACACTGGTATCAGGCTTGGGGTCTCACTCCAGAGGGTGGGGGAGGGCAGGCAGCGGTGGCGGCCCTCACAGCCTTACAGACAGAACCCTCATCGGCTTTCCTGGCACACTGGTATCGGGCTTGGGGTCTCGCTCAGGAGGTTGGGGATGGCAGGCAGGCGGCGGCCCTCACAACCATAATATATGAGATGGTGTGTAACAAGAATGTACACACCTAGATATTAGTTGTATAAACCCGAGAGCAAAGCTCAAGGGCTTATCTAGGCATTCAACACAGAGGGTGGGTGTAAAATTCAAGTTTACACACCACCCCATGTTTTATTTTATATAATTGCTGGTGCGCACTTTTTCTCAACAGCAATTATATAAGATAGGTGTTTATTGGCTGCGGACTGGTAGAGATTCAGCATGGTCTACAGTTTGGCAGGTTCACATATCCCATTAGTGTGTGCCCCAAAAGAAGAAGACCGCTGTTTGTTAATTTGAAAAATGTTTTTTTTTTTCAAACATTTTACTTTTCACCGAATGGCGGTTTCAGTGTCTCTCACAACGTTTGTGACGTCCATCAAGTGGGAGGTGGAAAGAGCATCTGGTGCATGTGCAGACACAGGGAAACCTGACAAATTTTTGCCATTATGACCAGCTGGTTATAATGGCAAATTATAACTGGGTTTCCCTATGTGAAAAAGTCCTGGCCAGTAATTATAGTACTGTTGGATATTTCTAAACTGGACTTGTTTTCTTTCTTTTTCTTCTAGAACTGTTTTTACATCATGAATCTAACTCATTGTGTGGATTCTCCTTCTGATTATATCAGTATCTTTCATCGTTATTTTACAGAATTATATGTAAAGTCTGTTAAGGGAGAGTGGGTTGCATATTTGGTTGGCTAGGTATGTATGCTAGTTGTGTGAACAGGGCTGGTATTATATTAGTGTTTGAGTGTACTGTGTGGATGCTTGGTTACGGATTTGGGAAATTGAGTAGGGTTTTGGAGGATTGTGTTGGTAGGTTGAGGTTTATTGTGGATGGGTTTGGAAACGGCTACTGGCATCACGTGTGTTGTTGCTTGGGACCAGAGGCTTAGCTGCTCACTGTTCCAGCTGTTTGACTTCTGACACTTAGATGACCACACAGCCAGACATGGCATATAGGCACTACAAGGAGGTCGGTATCATGAGGAGGCAAGATTGTAGGTGGCAGGGTGTAGTGAATGCTAATTGGAGAGGTGCCATTATGTTGGTGAATAACAGGAGGTGCCCTGAGGTGAAATGAGACCTAGAGAGAGGTCAGATGTGGTTGGTTCGCATAGCCAGGGCTGCCACTGGACCAAGTATGGCGGTAGTCTTTAGGCTAGCTGCCACCACTTGTCCTTTATGGGTGGTGTTATGTAATGCCAGATTGCTCTTTGTGATCTCTCAAGGTATGCAAGGAGGAACAAGGGGTGAACAGCCAGCAACTGTTCAACACTTCAGGTGTCCCTTGTATACCACCAAGGGGGCAAACACATTGTTTTAACAGTGTATTTTAGCCCTAGTGAAGTGTTTTGACACCTGTTGTGATAGCACTGGACTGGAAGTGAAGCAGGGAGCTACTTCTACTCTGAGAAGTTAAAATCCATAGCCTCGGTGAGTGGCAATGGTAATTTGTAGCTAGAGGGCAAGCCATTAACTAGATATGTTCTTTTATCTGGGGCTTAGTGCAATAGTAGTCATACAGCTTTATTGAATCTCTGTATGAAGACTGGGGCTTTATGACCTCTCAAGGTTGGCAAGATGAATAAAGAGTGAACAGCAGTATCCAATGAGGATTGAGGCTGAATATGAGTGACCGTCAAAATGGCAACTTATATTCAGCACTTTCCCTCCTGGGCTACCCTGGAAGGATAGCGATACTACGCAACCACAAGTGTACTGTAGGGTGACAGGAAGGGGGGGTAGCAAGGGGTATGGGGAGGGACAGGAAAGGTGTTTTGAGGAACTGCTGTACCTGGTGCCACCGAGGTAGTCGTATGGTGTAGTGGTGTAGGTGGCTAGCTTAGGTGTGGCAGGTTCAGGACTGGGTGTGGGAAACTTTTTCCGCTGCCTGTGGTTGCGGCACTTAATTTTATCCCGATGCAGGGATATTGCCCCTTCCCCAACATGCACCCCCCTGAAGTTGAGAATCCTTTTTCATGGGGGTGCGGGGGTCAAAGTTCCCCCCTGCAAAAAACACTTGTTTACTTGTCTGGATGTCATGTCGCCTTGGACTGTATATCACCGATTTGCTTTTCAGCAATATACAAGCGCCATAATAGCGATCACTATTTTACAATAGCTATTATGACATGGAACCGTGAACAGACTGTAGATGTTCAGCACTTCAGGTTTCCATTGTACACCACCTAGGGGGTAAACATGTTGTTTTAATGGTGCATTTTAGCCCATAGGGAAGTGTTTTGACCACTGTTGTGATAGTGCTGAACCGGGAGACAAATGGGGGCTACTTTTGCTCTGAGCAGTTAAAATCCACTGCCTCTGTAAACAGAGGTGATCATTGAGTGGAGGTGACATGCTGGAGGAGGCAAGCGTGTCTGCCAGTGTCAGCCAGGTGTCACCCAGGTAGCTAAGAAACTGTAATGGTATTTCCTTTCATAGAATAAAAGGTACTGAGTATTATAGCCTCTATCTAACTACCTTAAATTCAGTAATGGATCAGAATATAGCAATGTTAACTAGTGGGGGAATTAGGGATTAAGTGTGTGCAGTGTGGTAAATTTATCATAGAACCTAGTACTGGTTATACTCCCTTTTTGTGTAGACAATGGGCACTATGCAAGAAGCGGGCATGGGTTTGCAGAAAAGTCACTGCGCCCTGTGGACAGATGCACCCATACTGGCATTCACCAATGATGGCCACCTGTCTGCAGCCCCCCCAGCATGCAGGACTCCACAGGATGGCTGGGGGATGAGTCACAGTCCCAGGCAGGCATCCAATGGGATGCCCAGCCCAGGTCCAGATGTGGATCCCCTCACACTGAGATATGCAGGTCTGGGATTGTGCATGCTGCCTAGGCACCCAGGCCCACGTGGCATGGACCCTCTGGCCAGGTGGTTAACTGGCCCAGCCTCAGCAAATGGCACCCTCCCGGCACAGAGTAGAACCCTGGCATTGGGATCTGCCTCCAGCCTGCAGCAGCAGCTGTGCTGCAACATGAATGGCTGTACCTCCATACCCCTGAGCCCTGGTAGGGGGCACATGCCATGGTCTGACTCTCCCCCCATGGAACATCCTGGTGCTGCCACCTATTCGGCATTACAGCCCTTGCCCAACCCATTGCCTCTGCCCTCACCGGCTGCCTAGTGGGCAGAGGCAGCATAGACAGCACAGCCCATGTCCTCCAGTGTTTGGAGGATGGAGATCATGGGGGTACACAGAGGCTTACGGCAGTGTCTACCCTGGTGTAGCCTGCATCACCCTACACACCCATGCAGCCAGCACTACGTGGTTTACTGAATACTGCATAGTGCTGGCACACCCCCCAAATGCCCCCAGTGCGTTGAGGTCCGTGGACGTGGGGGACTGCATGAGGAGGGTCTGTGTGCCCCCCTTTGTGCATGCCGTGTGGGGGGCTCAATGGGCGCAGAGTGGCTATGAGCCCTAGATAAGTGCATGTAGCCACTCTGCACCATTTGTGCATAGCACCCAATGCTTGTAACTAAAATATATTTTTTTTTAAATCACTGACAAGTCAAAAGCCTTAAAAATCAACTACTTGTGGGCTGGCACAGTGATGCTGGAGGTTGAGGCGCTACTTGCTGCACCTCATGCCACATCAGTGACCCGGGTTTGGGAATGAGCATGGGCCACCGGGAGTCGGCAGGGGGGAGAGAGGATTAAGCATCCAGAGGACTGCTCTCCTCTCATCTCTCAGGGTGAGGGGGAGCAGTCATTCCACTCATTGATTGCCCTCTGGTGGTGGCTGGAGGGAAATACAGAAAGGGAGGCACTTACCAAGGTCACTATGTTGGCATTGAGGAGGAATTAAGAAAAATGGAAAAGGAGCCTTGCAGGGTTCCACGATGGCCCCACATCCCTGAGGGCCAACCCCAGTGTCTGGATTAGGTCTTGGGGGGGAGCCAGTGCCCTCCTCCCTAGCCCCACCATGGGTGGGGGACAATCTGCAGGGGAATATCTGGGGTTGGTAAGAGTGGGGACACATGGGACAAGAGAAGTGAATTTGTCTGTGAGGAGGACCACAATCCCCTGCCAGGGCTCACGAGGGAAATACATCTATATACGAAAAAAAATAAACTACTTGGCAAAATTACTGGAACAAGTGGAAGGTCATGCTTTGAAAACCCTAAGCAAAGCAATAGGGGAAACTACAAAAAAAGGCAGCAGGAAATTGAGGAGGGGATGAATGGTGTCTCGTAGAAGTCAATAAAAACAGTAAAAAAGGCAGGAGAGCAAGAGATTTTGACCTAGAACTGGAAAATCAATTCATGCCTCTAATTAACCTTTTTGAAAACATTGAGGACCAATCACAAATGCTCATAGGTATAATGAGTGACAAAGAGGCAATTACAGTGGCATGCCACAGTAATGAACCCACATTAGAAAATATATTAAGGGTTGCGGCGCTGGACGCCACACCTCGAACCATGCTGGCAACCCGAGTTTGGGAACGGACTCAGGTGCCGAGGGTCGGCAGGGGAAGGGGTAGGACTGAGCATCCATAGGACTGCTCTCCTCCTCTGGGGTGGGTTAGGGATGCATGGTCGCTCTGCAACGGCCCCTGGTGCAGACCGGAAGCACAGTAGAGGGATCTCATCCCGGGAACACCAGGAAAAATGGAACTACCACTCTGGGAACTGGCTGGATGACAGCTGCCAACTCCAGACACCTCTGAAGACTCCCAGGAAGCCATGGAAAGCCTCAGCAGTGCCCAGGACTAAGGAAAAATAGTGTGCCGGTCTCCTCTCCACCAGTGCCTTCTCCCTCGGAAGAGAGGGACCCACCCGGTACAGGGTTACACCGGGCTATCCTGAGGATGGCTACAGATCTGAGGTAAGGTGGCTTGGGGGAGATAGTAGGGGGATGTCTGAGGGTCATGGCAACCCGAAGGAGAGGCAGCTCCAGAGCATGACTGGGAGTATAAATATAATATACAAAAAAAAAGAAAACATGTTGGAATATGAAAACAAAGAGGAGATATCTAAACAAATTTACATATTGGGAGACTCATACATTCCTTCCTTGGCCAAATCTCCTGATAGAGTGCCCCTGACCTGGGCATTTCCAACCCAGTGGACTCCTCACCCCGACCTGGCAGCATCCTGCTAGCCGCTGCAACACGCTCCTTCCTCAGTTGAATCTCTAGGTGGAGTGCCCCTGACCTGGGTGATTCCAGCCCAACAGACACTTCGCTCCTACCCAGCGGCATCTTGCTAGCCACTGCAATGTTCTCCTTCCTCAGCTGAATCTCCAGGTATGGACCGCTGATTTCTTCACTGGCTGCTGGTTTCTTCTGTGATTCCCTATAGGCTGGTTCCCTCAGCTTCAGTGCCCTGGTTGGCCAGTGCTTGGAACCTGCTGTAACGCTGAAGTGTGGGCTGCTGCAGCTTTCCTATCTTGTTTTATTGCTAATATTTTCAACTTCACTGTAATCTGCTTGTGTAATTAGTACAACTGTTTTAGCCTTTGTTTTTTTGCAGTAGTTGCCTCTGTTTTTTGCCTGTTTCTCTGTAATAGATGTTACCTTTGTTTAGCCTGACCACATTTTAAACTGTCCTTTTTTTTTCCCCCGACTTAAGATATCTCCTGCCTTTCGCTTCTGTTAGTGCTGTATTTTTTTCTACTTTCTGTCTAACCCCTGGTACCCTCCTGCCTGCTCCCTCTTGTCCCCCCCACCCATGAACTTCCCAATTCCCTGAGTCTGTCTTTAGCCACTGATACCTGCACTTCTGGTAGACCTGACTGCATTCTCCTTACTTCTGTTTTCTTTTTAAAATCCTATTTATTTTCTCTTCCCCCCTACTCCCCTTTTGCTCCCATCCCCCTCACTTTGCTACTGCCTCCTGGGTGCCTGCCTGCCCTCCCTCTATTTTCCCCAGTCAACAATCCTTTCTTCAGTTCTTTTTTTCTCTTAGTCACCCTTGTCTCCCTCGCTGTCTGCTCCCTGACCATTTTCCTGAGAAGTTTTAAACCCTCTCTTCTTCTCTCTTTCTCTCTCCAGGTGGAGTACCCCTGCCCTGGACACTTCTAGCCAGTGGACTCCTCGCTCCGATATGGTGGCATCCTGCTAGCTGCTACAACATGCTCCTTCCTTAGCCGAATCTCCAGGTATGGACTGCCAATTTCTCCACTGGCTGCCAGTTTCTCCTGTGACTCCCGATTGGCTGGTTCGCTAGGCTTCAGTGCTCTGATTGGTCGGTGCTTGGAACCCACTGTAGTGCTGAAGTCTGGGATGCCACAGCTCTCCTATCTTGTTCTATTGCTAATATTTTGGCCTACCCACTCCCCACCACGACACACTTTAAATGTGATTTCAATCCACCTTCTAACCCTAATTCCTCTCTCCATTGGTCACGTCTTCACCTACTTATTCTCAGACGCCTTTTCCATTAAAACTGCCACATATCCAAGCTACTCTTTTAGTTATTTCTCCCTCTTAAAAGCATATCCAATACTATTACCTTACTCTCTGGGCACACCTACCCTTTTCAACCAGTCTTACCATGAAGCCATTATTCCTCTCCCTATTAGTGGCCTCACTGGCAGGCATGCTCTTACTAGTGGACCTCTCTGCCTCAATACTTTCCATTGACCAGCTCAATCTTTTATATTTCACTGAGGACCACTTCCCTCCCTCCCTGTCCCTCCCCTCAAAAAAGGTGGAAGTCTACCCTCATGGGTATCCTTACACATGCTTTCCTCTCCAACCTCGAGCATCGCCAATTAGCTTCCTACTTGCTCTTACCCACCTTTCCCCACCCCCTCCCTCACCCATGGTGTACATACCTCCTCCTTTTCTTCTTGCTTCTACTGGCAGGGAATATTGAACCCAACCCTGGCCCAGTGCAGCCCATGCTCCCCTCCATGGACCACACTTGGGTAAGCCCACATGGGTTGAAAATTGCCCATATGAATGTCTGTAGTCTGCCTGCCAAGTACCCCGACATTGAAGCCTGGGTCTCCCTTTATAATCCCCAGATACTGTTCCTCACCAAAACATGGCTGAAGCCATAGCATCCTGAGTCCATGTTCGAGCTAGCTGGATACTCCCTTCTGCACAAAGACTTACCTGGTAAAAGAAGGGTGGTGGTGCTGCCATAATCATCCATGATTTGCTCACTGCCACACTCGCCTTGTGCTCAGACAACATCTCCCCTAGTGATTGGCTTATCACTGAAACTACCCTTGGTTCAACAAAAAACTCTTCTTAGGCTGCTGCTACAGTCCTCCTGATGGGGTTGTAAAGGGCCTTCAAAACCTCCTTTCTGGCTATGGATCTCTCTCCCCCCTCTCAGGGATTCCCTCCTTTTTGGTGACTACAACCCAAACTGGCTCAGCATGGCTCAGCACACATTATCCTGACTACGCTAATGTTCTAAAACAGCACAGTCTGATGCAGTCATCAACCTCCCTACATACTTCAATCATCACACCTCCAACAATACTCTTGTCTGAGTAATTACTAATAGTGGGGATAAGATCACCCATGTCGGTATGCTTTTTGACTCCCTGAGTGACCACTCCCCTACATACATTATCTGGTCCTCTAAGGTCTCCCGCCCTCCACCCAGATAAATATCTATATGCAGCTTCATTCTCCCAGACACCTCACACCTCTTCAAGGACATTAGAGCCATGAACTGGGAAGACCTCTGTGCCCTCTCTGACACATCACAAGCTATCACTCATTTCACCAGTGCCCTACTGGCCATCCAGGACCATCATTTTCCTCTCACCACCCAGCATGTCAGAGGTGGGTACAAATGTTGGATAACCAAAGAACTCCTGCCCCTCATGAAGTTGAGAGACAACAAATGGGCTGCCTACAAATGGACTCCCTCCCCTGCCCTGCGGAACGAGTACAGACACCTGTGCAATAAATGCAAGCATGCCACAAGATCCTTAAAATGCAATTAGTCCCTTAGACTTCAGAAAGAAAACCTAGATAACCCTAGAAAATTCTGGAACACCATTGGCTCACTCTTAAATCCCCACACACACGGAGCCCCACCATACACATGAGCTCTTCTTCTTGCCTTTTAATGGATTTCTCTGAGGTTGCTGAAGATCTAAACACTAAGTTCTCTGACTTATTGGCCCTCTTCTGCAAAATCCCTCCTAACCTTCCTAAACTGCATGTCACTTGCACTCCCCATTTTCACCCATCACTCCTTCCACCTCATCTACCTGTACTGGAGTTTCCTCCACTTCGAGAACCTTTAAGCCCTCCTCATCCTCGAACTTCTTCCCCCTTGTCTTCCCCCTCACCTCCCTTTTTACTTTAAGGCAATTTCCCCAAAAGATACCTACAAACTCCTAAAGAGATTACCAACTAGGGGCAGCCCTGGCTCCCACAGTCTCTTCCCCATTTTTCTTAAAACTCATCTCCCCCTCTGACATCCAAGCTACTCACTTTTGTTTTCAACCTTGCCCTGACTACTTTCACCATGCCTGACTCATGGAAGTCAGCTAGAGCGGTCCCAATCTTTAAATCAGGTGACCCCCACTCCTCCGATAACTACTGACCCATATCTATTCTCCCTCAAATAAGTAAACTCCTAGAAAGGATCATACAAGGGCAACTAATGGATCACCTATCCAAACACAACCTCCTATGTAGTCAGCAAAATGGTTTTCACAAGTTTCATAGCACATCTACAGCCCTTGCCATTTTCACTGACCACATACTCTCTAGCATGGACTGTGGGTGTGCCACTGGTGCTGTCTTTGTTGATTTATCGAAAGCCTTCAATACAGTCAATCACTCCTTCCTTGTCTCTAAACTATCATTGTTTGGATGCTCCATTGAGACAACTGACTGGTTCTGAAGTTACTTCTCCAGATGCTCCCAATCTGTGTGTATTAGTACCATCACTTCCCCTCCTCTACCTGACACTACGGGTGTCCCTCAGGATTCCATCCTGGGCCCCGTGCTCATCTTCATATTTTCAATTCCTCCCTGCTGACAGCCTCACTTGTAGTTCACAACTCTATGCAGATGATCTTGTCATTTTTCAGTGACAAACCACTACCCCACCTATCCTCTGTCCTATCCGAGAACTACTCTGTGGTACCAAACTGGTTCTCATCAAACCTTCTGTTGGTCAATGGTAAAAGAAAAACAAGGCCATGTTCTTTGGATCAAGACTATACTTAGCTTGGACCCACCACACTAATGATGCCCTCCACATATATCCCCTGATGGCCCTGCCCTGGAAAACGTCTCCTCCTTCAAGTGTCTGGGTGTGCTGCTTGACCCCTCTTTTGCCTTCAATGACCACATTAACAATATATTCCACAGGGTAAACCAGAAACTGGGTGTTGCCTATCAACTAAAACAATATCTCACCAGGGAGGCTCGCCTTGCTATAATCACAGGAAATCTGCTCCCTATCTTTGACAACTGCTCCCCCATTTACTCTAGGACCTCTACCACCCTCCAGACTAGGCCCTCAGTAGCTTACAACAATGCCTGCCACTTTGCCCTGTCAGCCCCTACTCTACACACCACTGTGACCTCTACCACTCCCTTTTCTGGTTCTCCTTGTGAGGGCACTTTGACTATACCCTAGGCTGTCTTGTTGATACTGCCCTTAGAATTGGTAATGCTTCTCCTCTCTACACCCTCTTCAACTTCAGAACCCCTTCCAGGAACCTTCGCTCCTCCACTGCACCCTTCCTCCAGGTACCTAAATCCATCACCAACATGGGTGGGAAAGCTCTCTCAATTGCAGGGCCCTCCATGTGGAATGGATTACCCACCCATCTTCAATCTTCTAAATCCCATCTTATTTTCAAGTACAACCTTAAATCCTGGATCCTTGACAAATACAACTGTAACTGTAATGCTCACTAACACCTCTCTTCTGTAATGACTTCTGTAATCACTTCTTTTTCCACTAACTCCCGGCCCATGCTCCCTAGGGTGAATCCTACAATGTTTAGTACCTCTCCCCCTTTTATCCATTGTTAATTTATTCTGTTGTTAAGTACTGTATGTATATCTAAGAAAGTTTGTACACTGCTCTATTTGTATATATTCTTTGTTTGTGTATATTCCTTATTATTCCTGCTTGTACAATCTTACTTTCGATCTGTGATTTTTACCTGTTATATTGTGCCACCTGATGCCCTGGATCATGCCTGAAAAAAGTCCCTTGGATCAGTGCACTTACCTGGTTACCAAAGACTAAATTAATTTAAATATACAAACAGGTACGCCACCAAGGGAAACAAAGACAATGTCACCAGTGACAGTTTTTCAGATGTAGGCCTAAGCTACATTAGGATCATGTTGCACAGAATAATTAAACCATCCAAGTCTAAGCCCCTTATTGTAGTACATGACGGTACAAATGATGTTGGGAGACAAACGGAAGAAGAAATATTTAATAAACTTTAAGGCCTTAAATCCATCCTTCTAGAGTAAAACTGTGATGTTATTATTTTAGAAATTCTACCAGTGCCTACGGCAAGCCTTAGCGAGACTAGCAAAATAATCAGGATGAACAATAGGTTGAGACAATGGTGCTTGAAGAAGGGAATAAAATGTATTAAGACTTGGGAAGTCTTCCTTAGGAGATATGACTTGTGCAGCCAAGATGGACTCTATTTAAACAGAAAAGGCAGTAAATTTGTGGGCAACATTATTTACAAAAATATAAATGAAAATAAATTAAACTAGTAAAAGAGGGGAGAGGGGACACAGAAGTTAAATGAGTATAGACATAATGAAGACTTTGAAATCACTGAGTGTGGGAACAGAGTACTCTGCATCACTCATATTCAGACGAATAATGTAAGTGGGAATATGAACCAATAAGTGGGATCTAAAGGCACTACTAGTTAATGCTAGGAGCCTTGGAAACAAGAGATATGAATTAGAATTTTTATTGTATAAAAAGGATATAGAAACATGGTGGACAGATAGTGACTGGGAAAAGGAAATATCTGGTCATAATATCTTCCATATGGATCTCATAAACACGAGAGGTGCAGAGTGGCACTATACATAAAGGATACCATAAATGCAAATGAAATTGAACTAGAGGTGGGCAAAAGTTGTGATTTCTGTCTTAGTGGAACCTCCGCAAAATTTCCTAACTTTTGCCCAAAGTTTCCAAGCTTCCACCCGTGGCGGATTGAAAATCTTCCAAATGTTTTGGGGTGAATTTTCACCCTGTCCCACTGATAGACACTTTTCCTGGTGTCCAGATCCCCCCAACCCAAAACCTGAAATATATTAGCTGGTGGCTAGTGGCACCCCCCCTCACTGGTTGCCAATTGCCACCCGATGTAAAAATAATAATTCTGTCTCTGGTGACTAGTTGTCCCTCTCCCTACCAGCTCATCAGTCCGATATGTTTAAGAAAAATCCCTAATGGCTAGCGATCCCTCCCCTCACCAATCACCCACCCCATGTGTTTAAAAAAATCTCTGTTGACTAGTGGTTCCTCCCCCACCCAATCACCTGCCCATCCAGGACATCATGCTCTTGTATCCAGTGTAACCCCCAATCCCAATCCCTAGCCCATATAGTCAAAAATTAAAAATTTCTCCCTGGTGGTCCCTTCCCTATCCCCAATCCCCAGTCTGTGAATTGGAATTCTATAGCCTGGTGGTCTAATGCATCCCCAGACCCCCTACCCCAGCAGGCAGTGTCCCACCACCTTGCTCTCCCCATCCCAAACCCAAGCAAGCAACTAGCACATCCCTCCTCTCTCCTCCATGATCAGTCACCCACTGAGCTGTCAGTGAATGAGCACATGCTTGTACAAGCATCGCTCATTCCTTGATGTCAGTGGCTGATATGTAGAAGAGAGAGGAGGCTGTGCCTCTACTAGTTCATGTTAGGGATGGGAAGAGCAGGGTGGTGGAACACTACCTGCCTGGGTGGGGGTGGTTGGCTGTATCAACAAGGAATAGAATTCCAACTCATGGACTTGGGATCAGGGATAGGGAGAGGGGTTCACTAGACCACCATGGAGAAATGTTTATTTTTTTGATTATATGGGGAATTGGGATGGGGCATTACACTGGACACAAGGGCATGATATTCTGGTTGTGTGTGTGCTCTGGTTGGGGAAGGGACTGCTAGCCACCAGGGATTATTTAAACATATGTGGTGGGTGACTGGGTGATGGGAGGGACCACTAGCCACCAAGAATTTTTTATTAACATATAGGGCAGGTGACTGGATGGGGGAAGGAACTGGTAGCCACCAGGGATTTTTTTTAACATATGCGGTAGAGGGTCTTGTAGAGGGGACCGCTAGCCACTAGTGAATGACTTTTACATCAGGCAGTGATTGGCAACCAGTGAAGGGAGTACTAGACACCAGGGAAATATTGGTATTGGTGGTTGGACTGTGGGGTGCAGGTGGGATTTCTGCAAAAGTTCAGAAATGGATTTCCAAACTTTTGCAGAAGTGAAAGTCTGACTTTCACAGAAATTTCACCAGCAGTAGTTTTTTTTTTTTTGCACACCTCTAGAAATACCTAAAGTCAATGGGGAAATAGAAACATAGAAACATAGAAGTTGATGGCAGATAAGGACCGCAAGGCCCATCCAGTCTGCCCATTTCTTTTTCTACATTATAAATGTGCCATTGTCCTTTGCTGTCAGTGGCCTATCTAGTCATACTCATCTGTATTGCTCCCTTATGCCTATCCCATGCCTGTTTGAAGCCCTGCACTGTATTCATAGCCACCAGTTCCTGAGGTAGGCCATTCCATGCATCCACCACCCTTTCTGTGAAAAAGAACTTCCTCACATTACCCCTTAATCAGCCTCCCTCTAATCTCATGCTGTGTCCTCTTGTCTTGCTATTTTTCTTATATTGAAACATGTTAGATTCTTTCACCTTGTTAATGCCCTTAAGGTGTTTGAATGTTTTGACCACATCACCTCTCTCCCTCCATTGCTCTAGGGTATACATATTGAGCTCCATTAATCTGTTCTTATTTGTTTTCTGATGCAGTCCCTGCACCATTTTGGTTGCCTTCTCTGGACTGCCTCAGTTTGGTTAATGTCCTTGTGAATGTGTGGCCTCCAGTACTGCATGCAGTACTCCAGATGGGGCCTAACCAGTGTCTTGTAAAGAGGGATTATTATCTTCCTCTTGTGACTTGTGATACACCTACTAATACACCCTAACATCCCCCTAGCCTTACCTACTGCTTTAGAGGTCTGCTTGGATGATTTCAGGTCATCGGTGATGATAATGCCCAAGTCTCTTTCTTCCTTTGTGACTGCCAGCAACTCCCCTCCCAACCTATAGCTGGCTTCAGGGTTTCTCTTCCCTATATGCATGATCTTGCACTTCTTTGCAGTAAATCCCAGTTGCCACTCTTCTGACCATTTTGCTAGTTTATCCAGATCTCTTCTCATTCTGCTCACCCCATCTGGATCATCTACTCTGTTAAAGATCTTGGTGTCATCTGCAAACAGACAAGCTTTACCCTCTAGTCCATCTACAATGTCACTGATGAAGATATTGAAGAGGACTGGCCCCAGGACTGATCCCTGAGGTACCCCACTTGTGACTTGCATCTCTTCTGACTGCATATCATTTACCACCACTCTCTGCTTTCTGTCCATCCACCAGTTTGCCACCCAGCTGACCAACTTCTGACCCACCCCGAGCCTACCCAGCTTGTTTATCAATCTTCTATTTGGAGCAGTGTCAAAGCTTTGCTGAAGTCAAGGTAGGTGACATCAACTGCTCCCCCTTGGTCCACCACTCTGGTTACCCAGTCAAATAAATCTATGAGATTAGTTTGACAGGACCTTCATTTTGTAAACTCATGCTGTCTTGGATCCTGTGCCCCTATGGATTCCAGGTGTTGCACTATCCTTTCCTTAAGGACTGCCTCCATAATCTTGCCCACTACTGAGGTAAGATTGACTGGTCTGTAATTTTCTGCCTCCTCCCTGCTACCACTTTTGTGGAGTGGGATCACATGAGCTCTTCTCCAGTCTTCTGGGACCTCTCCTGTGCTCAGAGACTCATTAAGCAGTTCTGCTAATGGCTCTGCTAGGTCCACCCTTAGCTCCTTTAGTACCCTGGGATGTATGCCATCAGGTCCCATTGCCTTGTCCACCCTGAGCTTAGTGAGCTCTTGTAGGACCCTTTCTTTTGTGAAGGGAGTAGTGCTCACCTCCTTCCCCTCTGTGTCCATAGTGCTGAGCTGTGGGCCCTGCCCTACCTTCTCTTCAGTAAATACTGAGCAAAAGTATCTATTTAGGATAGATGCTTTTACAGGGTCCTCCTCCTCATATGCCCCCTTTTCTTCTTTGAGCTTAGCAATACCCCCTCTGGACTTTCTCCTTTCACTAATTTATCTATAGAAAGTCTTGTCACCTTCTTTTATTGTCTGTGCTAGTGTTTCCTCAGTTTGGGACTTTGCCTGCCTTACTGCCTTTCCTGCTTCCCTTATGATAATTTGGTATGCCTCCCTATCTTCATCCTGCTGTGTTCCCTTATATTTCCTGAAGGCCAGCCTTTTGGTTCTGAGCTTTTCTGCTGCTGTATTTAAGAACCAAAGTGGTTTCCTTCTTATTTTGCACTTCCTTTTCTGTCTAACACAATGGGATGTTGCTTCAAATATTGCATCCTTAATACTTGCCCACTTTGCCTGTACCCCCTCACCTGTGTTTCTTTTTGCCAGGGCTAGCTTAACTGTGTTGGCCATCTTATCAGAGTCAGCTCCTCTGAAGTCCCATATTTTTGCCATGGAATGGGTTGATTTAGTTATAGTGGCCAAATTGAACCACACCATGTGATGGTCACTGGCCCCAGGTGATCTTCTACCTGGAGATCTGTGATCCCTTCCCAGTTAGTCAGTACTAGATCTAGGATAGCCCTGTCTCTTGTGGGTTGTTGTACCAGTTGTTTGAGGCCCTTATGCTGCAGGGAATCCACCATGTGTCTAGTTCTGGCAGATGTTCCTGCTGGTATTGATCAATCTTTATCCGGCATGTTGAAGTCTCCCATTATCAGAACATCCCCTTTAGCTGTCATGTTTTGTATATCTTCTAACAGTAATGTGTCTATGTCCTCCTCCAGGTCTGGGGGCCTGTAGATAACCCCAGTTCTTATGGCTGTCCCATTTCCTGTTTCTATGGTGACCCACAGTTCTTCTGGTTCCTTCTGTGTATTCTGAATTTCTGTAGCTTTTATATTTTAATTGACATACAGGGATGTTAAACAGATCAGTGTTTGGGAGACTCAAAAGGACAATAGCAAAATTACTGTGGGTGTATGCTATAGGTCACTGAACCTAAAGAATGATGACAATAAAAGATTTTTGGAGGTTATTGAAGAAATGGAGCTATGGAACAGACCACTAATAATGTGTGATTTCAACTTCCTGAATGTTGACTGGAAAACCCTCAGGGAAGAAAAAATCATTAGACAAGAAATTAATTGATATCACTATAACCAATAACTTGGATCAGTATGTAAAGCATAGTACTAGAGGTTCATAACTACTTGACCTGGTTCTTCATAATAGGGAGTAGGAAATACAGTATTAGACTGTATAGTAAAAGAATCCCTGGGAGATAGTGACTATAATATGGTACAGTTAATCAGAGGCAAATGGAGGCTACAGATAGGAAAATCCAAGTTGAAATGCTATAACAGGGAAAGCTATGGGGAAATGGAAAAAAAAACACCTGAAAGAGTGGGACTAGAAAATAGAACTGCATGAACTCCCACTAAATCAAATGTGAATAAGATTAAAAGTCAGCTCAATATTGCATTATTACACATGTCCCTGAAAAAATAAAAACAGAATAAATAATACATAGGTTTTTGTATGCATTACAAGGGAATAATACAATTGAGAGGTTCTGGACACAGGAACCTCGAGAGTGAAGCTCAAGAGGTTCCAATTTGTCCAGAACCTCAAGATGGTAAGATTCCCTGGTAATGCATACAAATCTATCCATTATTTTTTTTTTAATGTATGGATCCAATTTCTACAAATCAAAAACAGGTGCCTGACTAGTTCACTTAAAACACTCGCTAGAGGCACCAGGCATCTAGTCTGCACACTGCTTGCTGGTGACAGGAACACTGTGCTGCTCTACACTGAAGAGTCGCTCACTGTAACTCTTACCTAAAGTGATGACTTCAGTTCAGTGGTGAGTATTGTGAAAGCAACCAGATAGTTACAATGGTAAAAATAAATAAAATAAAAATACTGCTGCTGTTAATGCTGATTGACACTTCTCTCACCAAGCTAGAGAGAGACCCGCTATGTTTTGAAAGTTGTTCTGCCTGCCCACAAAGAAAAAACAGCCAGTCAGACGGCACACTTTGGAAGGAATTGGGTGGCTGAATTGTGTTTGCACTTTTGACTTTTACTGATAATACTATCATTCTGGTGGTCCTGAACATTAATATTACGGCACCTGAATGATAGTATTATCAGTCGTGAACTGTGTTATTACTGCTTTGGGAATGATGGTATTACCATACCTTTTTTATATGCTTTACAATACTATTAAAATGACTTATCCTTATATTAAAATATAGTAAGAAGGGAAAAGTTTCAAACTGGTTTAATAATAAAACTGAGAGACCAATAAGGAGGAAAGCAAGAACTTATACAAAATTTAAATGCAATCCATCCTCAGAAAAATGGACAATACATGAAGATAGGGCAAATAATTCAAAAAATAAATTAAAACCAATAAAAGGGAAGACAAAATGAAATGCAACAAAAGCTAATGATAATAAAAATCTTTCTTCAGTTATACAAGTAATCTAGAAGGGGGTCAGCAAAAGGTAGGACCACTAAATACTGGAGATGAACAGACCACAAATAACCAAACAGTGGCAAATAGCTTTAATCAGTATTTATTTGAGTATATATCAGCCAAAGGACACTTTCAAGATGCACTTTTATGAAATTGGTGGAACCAGAGATTTAAAATGGGAATTTTGGAGGATGGTGTTAGGATAAGACTGGGGAAACTAAATATTAACAAATCACCTGGGCCTGTTGCCATCCATCCCAGTGGCCTGAAGGAACTGGCAGCTGAGTTGGCAGGGCCAATTGCAAAATTGTTTACATGCTTGTTAGCTGAG
Source organism: Neoceratodus forsteri (assembly GCA_016271365.2). Taxonomy (NCBI): domain Eukaryota; kingdom Metazoa; phylum Chordata; order Ceratodontiformes; family Ceratodontidae; genus Neoceratodus; species Neoceratodus forsteri. The sequence goes on along the minus strand of CM028129.1, from coordinate 952,104,365 downwards.
AGGAATGTCAAATCTGAATGGAGGGGAGCCAGTGTATCTCCTGTATATTAAAAGAGTATAAGACAGGATCATAAAAACTGTAGACCTATAAGTCTAACATCTGCTCTAGGCAAATTAATGGAGAATTATATAAAGGAGGAAACAGAAAAACATATAAAGCAAGAAGGTTTAGTGGACATTACACAACATGGTTTTAGGTCAAATAGATTGTGCCAAATACACTTATGTCACTTCTTTGAACCCATAGGTAGATCCACAGATAATGGTCTTTCTGTAGATGTGATATACTTGGATTATTCTAAGACTTTTGATTTACTACCCTAGGGAGAATTCATTGAGAGGCTCATTGAGCTAAAATTCAATCCAGACTTAATTAGTTTGATAGAAGCATGGCTGAATGCTGGAAAACAAAGGGTATGCATCAGAAGGCATTGTTCAGACTGGAGCGATGTGACCAGTGGTGTTCTGCAGGAATCAGTGCTGGGTCCATCCTTGTCTAATGTCTACATATCATCTATGCAGACATCTTCAAACTCATGGATATGTAAGTTTGCAGATTATACAAAAACTGGTGCAATACTAGACATTGATGTCACTATAAATCAGTTTCAAAATGATTTGCTATGTATGGAAAATTGGCTATAAAGCATAAACTATTGTTCAATGCTGATAAATGCATGGGTATGCACTTTGGTTCAAGAATTAAAATGGATAAATATAGCATAAATGAAACTGAAATAAAGGTTATGGGTAAGAACCAGGATTTGAAAGTTGTTATCACAAGCTGCCATTTGATGAGCATAGTAAGAAAATGGTGAAAAATGGCAGCAGAATGCTAAGATGTATCTTCAGAAACATTAGGAGTAGAGCTAGAAGTGTTTTAATGCCATTGTTCAGTGCACTGGTCAGGCCGCAGTTGGAGTATTGTGCACAGTTTTTGGCACCCCATACCAAAAGCCATATTGAGCTTTTGGAGAAAGTGCAGAGGACAGCAACAAAAAGAATAACATTATTATCTCATCTAACATACAGGGAAAGATTAGAGAAGCTTAACTTACAGTGCTTGTTACAGTAAAGTTGCCCGATACCCCGGCATTAAGCAGTGCTTGCAGTAGCATCAGTGGTGCAGTATGCAGTGCAGTATGTGGTGCAGTGTATGGCAAGTTTTGACCAGCAATATGTGGTAGCTCAGAGCATAATTAATTAAAATTTGGTTCAATACCAGAGTGGGAAATGCACCAGGTTGTGCTTTTCCACACATACAGTAGTAGCCACAGACACTGCCAGCTGTTTCCCAAAATTTCTGTGATATTTCCAGAAATATCTGATGCTTTCTGCATTTAAACAGTAGGGGCAACAGAGAGAAACTCTTCAGAAATTTCGCAAAATATCTGGAAATAGCTGCCAATGTCTATGGCTACCACTGTACAGTGGTTGCATTCTGTTAATTGACCAGCAGGTGGCAGGCATATACTTCATGACCTTTACTTATTTAAAAAGACTCATTGGAAATTGATCTGGCCATTCCATGAAGGTTCATTTCATCTGCTGTTGCAAATCCTAATGCACATAGTCAGGGTTACCAGCCTGGGCTGCTGAACCAAAACAGACAGTCACTTCAGAACAAAAAGGCAGCACTCACAGTTTTTACTAGGTGTTGGTAAAATATAATTATCAGTAAGCCAAGACCACCTCCCCATGAAAGAAAATTCAGAATTCTTTGATGTACATACTGTGGATCGGCTGGATCAATTTCCTTTACCGTTTCTTCTTACCATCTGTGACTCTGCACTAATGTACAGTATAGGGAAATAAACAGGATGCTTATTCTTACAATTAAATACTTTCTGTTTAGTACCTTCTTAAAATATATATATATATTTTTTTTAATTCTGGGTTCCTTTATGTCCCCCCAGTGGCTGTTGTAAATACGTATCTGTAGTGTTATACACATTATAAATAAGTACAGTAGACAGCAGCACCGGAGAAAAGATTGCGAGTGTCTGACATTGATAAGCTTTCCTGTGTAAAATCTCATCAGCTTCTCATTCTAGAGCTAATCTCCAGTATTGCTATTACCTAGTGACCTGAACAGATTTATATATACCTCATTTCAAACTTCTGCATAATACAATAGCTAGAATACTCTTTCAGCAGTTTTTCAGGGCTAAGTTTTCACTAAATGCTTTGAGTCCTGCAGTATTTGGGCATCCAAGTGGGGGACATTTAATCATAATTTCTGTCAGAGCATTTCCACAGCTCTGAGAGGCAATCAGCTTATTTACATGTAGTCTGATACAGTAAAAACAAAAATACTGTGGATCTTAAAGCATTTACTTAAAACCAGAAATAAACCTGGAATGATTGCCATGGGGTACAAAAAAGCCACGTTTCCTAAAGAAAAACAACTCAAAACTAATAGAACTGCACCAGTTTTTGTCCTCTATCTTAGGGGATGACATTAAAAGTCAGTTAAGAAGAAGGCTCACAGCTGAATTTTTGTTCAGAGATAGTATCTGTAGATAGAAATAGCTGTATTGCTAGCCCTTCAGAGCAGCTGCAAGTAATACATCTATTACAAAAAAAATAAGAACCATTTAGCAGTTTCCATTATCGTTAATGTGGCAAATTTGTACTGCACTTCTTTGAAAATTCAGCTCCAAGAACTCAGCACACGGCAAAGCAAAAAAATTAGATGGATTGCTTTTGATCAGGGTATCCTCAGTAATAACAAATTAATGGTCCAAACTTGAACTTAGCCTTTGTAAGAAAAGCAAGTAGAAAATTCATTCCTTTGGGTATCAGGTAAAAACTGGAGATCCCTCAGTAGGTGCATATTGTACGGGGTTGGGGGCATACAGAATTCCCTCTGTCTGCTTTAAAATATACCCCAGAAGACAAATCAACAGGTACAGTAAAGGAATTGTATGTACTGTACCAATAGGGACTATAAAATCAGGGAAATTATGTACTGTATGAGGCTCAGTATTGAGAACAAATAAGGTATGATTAGCACTGTATATCCACCACCTCTTGATCAATAAAATAGGGGTTGAATCAGGCACTGCAAGTGCAGTTGTAAATCGAACAGAAATATGAATAGCCATAGCTTTCCCCTTGTACTGCATAATTTCCCAATCTAACATTTAATTCTCTTGGTATATATTTTATATGGGGGGACCACTAGACTACCAGGGCACTGTCTTCCATAAAATATGTATGGCTATATTTATGGCTAAAAAATACATGACAAACAGTAGTAGTGAGACCATCAATTTTATTTTTACGTAATAAAAATGATTATTACTTGTGCCTGACAACAAATGTAAATATTTGAGTGCAAATGTGTAAGTATACAGTAAGTAAACCAATATCTGTAAGACTCTGATGCATAGCTAGAGATGTGCAAAAGTAGCGAATTTCATTACATGAAATATTTTGTGTAATTTGGCCATTTTGTGAGACTTTTTGCAGTAGAAAAATGCAGAATTTCACCCATGGAATGTAAAATTTCACCCATGGAGTGCAAAATTTTGCCTATGAAATGGCAACATTTGCCACTTGGGGCAAAATTTCACCTTTTTCAGGTGAAATTTCACATCTCAGGAGTACAATTTCACAATTTTGCACCCCGCAAAATATTTTACAGAACGACTGAATTGCGCAAAATATTTCACATGGCAAAATTGCTAGTGTCGAGTGAATTTCTCCTACAAAATTTAATTTCACAACATCTCTATGCATGGCACTAGTAAGGTGCTGGAGTCCACTTACACATTTGCAATCCTTATGCTGGCATTGAAAATAATTGGACATTCAAATGGAATATAGCTCCCAACACAGTAACTTTACTGTGTTAAGGAGCTGTGTTCCCTCTGCACTTACACATTTTCATTCAGGCACAGGAAATAATCATTTTTATGATGTACTGTAAATAAATTAGGTGGTCCCACTAGTGAGGGTAAAGTGTCGCCTGAGGATAATGTTTCAGAATCTCTAGTTAAAGTGCATCCAGAGTTGAAATTCTCAAGTTATTGCAACCAATACACTATTGAATAATAGCAAAGACTAGCCATTAATTAGGAACACTATAATGAAAATAATAATGATATAGAGAAAAAAAATATCCCAATACAGCACTTGACAAAATGAATGAGGCTAACGCCCCCCCCCACCCCATAACATGCTACCCATAACATTAGTATGATATATTTTTTTTTTACTGTCTGCTACTTTTGGCACTTTTGGACCCTACTGCCTTGTAACAAGATACTGGAAGCAAAGATTGTTTTTGGTGGTGGCCCTAAGCACCACTTGCTCACCGCATAAACCATTTTATGTTTTGTATGGCTGGGGTCTTGAGCAAGAGTGCATATTTGCAGAACTTACAGAATACTTGCTGTTAGTTTGTAATGTTCCTCTCTGTATTTAGTGTGAATGAAAGAATGAATGAATGAAAAAGACAGCCTCCTATAGTAGTAACATCTGACTGGCCAATAGTCAGCCAATCTCGTGTTACTATTATTGGAGGCTTTGTTTTCATTCATACAGTACTTGACAAAATGAATGAGCACTAATGTCCCCATGCCCCAAACCTGCTGCCCATATTAATATGTTTTTTTCTGTCTGTTACTTTTGGTGCTTTTGGATCCCAAAACAGCAAAACCAAGAAAGTACAGTACAAGTGGATCAAGATCAAAATTACAAATTAATAAGTAAAAAGGAAGACTGGACACCACAACCAGATGCATTTAAAGTGAGCATGCATATTTTAATGTAGTTGGAAACTCAAGCTGTTTGGTGTGCATCAGTTAGTCTGATGCTATAGATAGCTATAAGTAAAAATTGCATTCTAATAATTAACAAGAATTCCAGCTTAAACCATGCAGTTAAAAAAAGACTCTGATGTTAAACAGCCCCCAAAGCAGTTTTTAATGAAATAAGTTCTGGGATACACTTGCTTTAGGTTCTGGTTGCTAATGTGTCTAATTTGATTGATCTTTCATTCTAGTATGCATTTTTTTATCACGTATGATTTCTTCAATATTAACAATTACTCATATTCAAAAAGTGGAAAAATATTTATTTTCACTTATCATTTGTAAAAGTGCAGCAACATTACATTCAACAAAATGATTCTGTTACGACAATGGCTGTGTCATAGAGGCAGCATGACTGTAGGACATTATGGAGATCAAAATAATTATCAAGTATTACTGTTGTACCAAATGTTTAGTTTTTTGATACCATAAACCATTCTTATCTACCTGATATTGGTAATATCATTCTAAAAAGTAGTTAATCGTCGATACTGGATGATTAAGGATCCCTCATTCATGAAATCAAAAACTCACATCATTACGGTACTGACGGGATTTTCAATATTATGCACACACCTCCTCACAGAAAACTAGTCTATAATGACATGCCCAACCACGATATGAGTATTGTGCCTAACCCTCAGTTATATTCACTGACTAACACATTGTGAATATATTTAAAATACGACTTGCATTACTGTGACCTTTTCAGCTATTACCTAACTAAGATGCAGAGTGTATCTTAATAGCAATACCTTCTAAATCATTATATTTTCTTTCTTCTGTGGGTGCGCTCCGCCCCCCACGCCCCCGGGTCCTCAATGGTTATTTAAAAAACAGTTGTGTGCATAGTAAAAAAATGTTTAGGGCAATAGTAACCACTGAGGACCCGGCTTGAAATAGCATTTCAATTTCAGCATTTTAACATTATTTTTATGGCAGCATTTCACAGCACTATGTTTTTGTTTTATACTTCTGTATTTGGGGGGCTCTGCCCCCACACCCCTGTTCATTGTCAGTATTCATATATCAGTCACAGTATCATGATTATTGTTTTATTCACCTTTAATCTACCTTTTTTGTCAAAATCTGTATGTTTTGCTTTAGTTTTACTATCCGCTGTTTTTTTTTTTGGTGATGTCACGGCAGTAGGTGGTACTACAGCGGTATCTGTGGGCAAGCTACTGCCGTAATTATGTCTGTGTGCAGGAGTGGTGCTTAATCATCCGGTATCTCCAGTTAATCTGCTATTATTAATCAGAAAGATTGTGAAGTTAGAAAATAAAAAAAAAACACTCATGTCTTCCTGCCTCTGATCAATTGTAAAGATAAAAAAAGCTGGAAGACTAAAAGAGAATTGCTGTTGTGTAGCTGCATTACTTATAACTTAGCAAGAATTAAATTATAACATGGGCATCACTAGCACAGGACTGCAGCAGCTGTAGTTTCTTGCTTGGGAAAGATCTCTGCTAAGCTTGTTAGCTCATTGCCTTTGTGCAGGAACATCCTGCAAATTACAAGGCTGTTTGTTGCCATGGTGACTAATTAATCTCCCTCTCAAACAGAGGTGGGTGGTGGGAGCAGTTGTGCTGGAGGTAGGATTTGAGCAACTACTGTGATGACTCAGTTTAAATCAGATATTAAAAAAAAACAGGGTGCTTTCACACTGCTGTAGTAAAAGTGATGGAATGACAGTATCCTCCTAACCTTCATTTGAAAGCTGCTATGCCTATCATAAGTGTGCATATAAAGCCTCTTCAGTATTTCTGGGATTTCTTGAGGAGGGCACAGACCTGTCGGACAAAGACATCAGTACCAGGAATGGAACCAGATAACCTGCATGCAAAAGACAGCATGAGATCAAACAGTCCCTAGACACAGTATATTCCATTTTTAATTTTTTTACTACTTCTAATGCATGTCATCATACAGTACACTATCTCCCCATTCATTGCAACTAAGTACACACTAACCATACAGTACATTACAGCTGTTAAATGACGTTTAAGAAGCTACTATCATTCCATCATTTTGTTTACAAAATAAAAAAAAGAAGTTATTTAAGCAGAATCTTGTGCTAAAAATTAAGTTTAGGTTTCTTTTGTAAGTTGCTATGGGTATCATTAGTGTGCACTGAGTTGGAAGGAATGGGAGGATATGATGACAAGCATTCCTAGTAATAATAAAATTAGAACAGTAGTAGTCAGAGACATGGCCAGATATTTCCAGATATTTCCCAACATTTCTAAAGAGTTTTTCTCTTCTGCCCTTACTGTGGACCTGCAGAAAGCAGGAGATTTCTCGAGAAATATCACAGGAAATATCTGACCATGTCTTTGGTTGTGACTGTATGTACTGTGATCTCATTCCCTATTAAGCATGTAGTTTTTCTGGTTCATACCTTGTACTGACATCTTTCCCTGGCCAATCAGTGACATCTTACACAATCCATGTGAATAAAATCAAATGAATTATAAGCAAAATTACTAGCCAACATCTGCCTCCCCGAGTCTATAGTTTTGAAATAACTTAGAAAATGTTCTTTCTGTCTGGTTAATTTAGAGGATTGAATTGGGCACTGCAAAAGCAGGGCACATTAGAAAAATGTTCATTCTACACTACTTCAAATTGTAGGTTCAGTGATGGAAACTCTCCACGCGGTTTGCAACAAAGTATTTCAGCAGAAAACCTCTATACCCTAAATGGAACTTTGGCACTGTGATTTTATCCTGTCCCCTAGTGAGGAATTGGCAGACACAAATGGCCCCAAAATGGGTTCCTGCGACCTGACAGTGGAAAGAAAAGAAATGACAAATAGAATAGCTATGGTCTAGGTAAACTCACATACAATTCTTTTTTGTAGTCAATATATAATTCCTCCTATACCTGGTTGACAAAAGGAGCATGGGGCAGCAGGCAGCATGCACTGCAGGGTGCACCTAAAAGTCTTACCAAAAAGTGAAAGGTCCTACAGACAGCATAGGGGTCATAACCCTTAGGCTGCCGACAAAAATTAGAATGTATAGAAATTGTGGACTGATATATCAGTCTACTGCCCTACAAGTGTTAAATGTGGCTTTAGTGACCGGGCTTTCTTATTTTGCTAATATCCAAGTATTTCTATTGGATGTCTCAGTACCCTAAAAAGGGACCTAATAAGTGTGCTTTAATTTTCCTTTCAGAATTAGCCTGCAGAGGGCTGGTGGAATAGGGGTGTTGTTGGCTATTTTAACTGAGTGTATTCAGGGAAATATAAGTATGTAGCTGTTTTCTTTACAGAAAAAACCTTTAAATATTAGTTATTATTGATCCATCACCTATGGGATATGTTTAGACAACAAGAGCCAATCCATGATGAAAGTGTTTTTCAATGTATATTTATTAAGAATTTGTCCTAAAAGTTATATTCTAATTAATTGTATTTTTGGTTGGTTAGATAAGACCTATTTTATAATAAGTACCCAGAAACGAGATCTATTTTTAAAATTTTTGTGCGTTTCATTTATAATATTGTAATGGTTTTTAAACCATTCATCAATTAACTAACTAATTTTAATAAGGATGGCATAGTATGGTATGTATTTTGGGAGCAGAAACTGTTGAGCAATGATATTTTTCCAAAGCCAGAAACTGCTGTAAAGAACTCCAAAGCTGGGGACCTGCAGTGGACCATGGCTGTTTCTGGCTAAGTTTGGAGCAATGTTTTTTTAAATGTTTTTCTGCTATCCCTCATGATCAAACAAATGTCTTATAGGAAAGACAGTAGCCTCTTAAACTTTATTTGAAACCTGATATGCCTATCGCTAGTGTGCACATGCCCTCTTTATCATACAATATTTTTTGTACATCTGGGGAAAAGGCTATTGCCAGTCCAAATATTGTAATAAAACCTCTACAATATTTTTTGGATTTCTTTAAGATTGCACAGACCTGTCAGACAAAGACATCAGTACCAGGAATGGAACCAGATAACCTGCATGCAAAAGACGGCATGAGAAGAAACAATCCATTGATAACAATATATCCCATTTTTATTTTTTTTACTTCTAGGAATACATGTCATCATACATCAATGGGTATAACAACATGAACCAGCATTAGTGTTATGTCTCCTGTTCAAAGGTAAACCAAAGCTGAATTTATAGCACATAATTCCCCATTCCGTGTAACTAAGTGCACACTAACCATACAGTACACAGTGGCTATCAAATGAAGTTTAGGAGGCTACTGTCATTCCATCATTTTGTTTACAAAAAAAAGAAGTTATTCAAGCAGAATTATGTGCTATAAATTCAGCTTTGGTTTACCTTTGAACAGGAGACATAACATTAATGCTGGTTCATGTTGTTATACCCATTGATTTAGAGATGCTGTTCAAACATCAGTTATTGATTGCTTTCATTGGTATCTCATAGTTCTGTCACCTTATTTGTTAAAAGCAACAAGGCTTAACAAGAAAATGTTTTCTGATTTTTTTCCGGGGCATATTTTTTGTGCTATATAACACACAGATAATTTTCCATTTGTAAGTGTTTGCCAGAATAAGTGCAGTCTGCTTCAAGAAATTTCAACCTCTGTTGATAGAAGACTTCATACCGACAAATGCTTCATAACTGCAAGAAAAAAGAGCAATATTGGGTCCAGCACAGTGATCTGAAATGTATAACACCCAGCTGCTCTCCACAGTTACTCCAGCAGGATCTAAAGTAAAAGGAGTATAAAGCAGAAGCACTCCACTGGTGCAATAAATTAAGTAGCAGCAACTTTAAAATAAGGAAAAAATCATTAAGGCACTTAGCAGCTAAATAAGATGGATTCATTAGCTTCCTTTAAATAAACATCTTTTTAGTGTCACATTTTTGAATCATGGTTCTCCACCAAAATCCCTGTACTACCACATGAACTTATGCACTTTTTAAATGTTTTTTATACGTTAAAATACAAGTGATATTTGTTCTTAAAGTATTTGATTGGATGGCTTGATTATTTTGATATGGCACTAGTACAATTCTCCCCAAAGACTCTGCAGTCTTCAATAAAGATAATAAAAGTCATCAAGCTACATAATTTATTATAGTACATGATGCCAAAAAAGACACAAAACTTCTGGAACTTTCATGAGCCATATTGTATTACCCTTCACCATAAACAGATTACATTTGTTACATTGTTCATGTGAATTCACTAATTGATGGGCATCTGGGTGGGTGGGATGATGTGGGAGAGTTGTGGTTTGATGTTGTGGTCCTATATAGGGCATGGCAGGGTGGGATTATTTCACAAACACTGATCAGAATACATGTATAATGACTGTGCACTGTTATCAGAATCTTAGAGATTATTAGAAAAAACCCTAAAAGTACCATATTGATAGTGACAGTATCATACTGAGTCCAAGTTCCCAGTTGTCATATTTGCCTCATTTTCAATCAATCTGTATTCAACTGACAATAAATCAAAGGCAACAAACCAGGACATCAGCTGATTAGCAATCTCTTCAGTATCTGACAGCAATAATCACATTATGAGAATGCCATTGGCATAGAATGCAGCTTGTGTTGCTGAGATTCAGAGCTGCAGTGCAGGAGTTGACCAGAGTTAGAGCAGTGCTATGATTGAAACTTCAGTTTGCAAAGTTTAGTTATAAATCCTTCTGGGCACAATTTTCAGACCAAGAGTAAACTGCCTTACAATTAACATGTTTTTCTAGGATTTTCTTACTAATAAATTGATAAAGAGTACTATAACACATTAGAAATTCTACAGAAAAAAAATCAACTTTTGAAAATAGTTCCAATAGAAATTTCTGACTTCTGGTAAAAACAAAGAACAGTGTTCATGAGTTAGGGAAAAGTACTTAAAAATGAAAGGCACATATGAATTTTATTTTAAATAACTGGGAAATCTCCTATTAAACTGATAAAATGTGATTGCCACAGACATTCTGTAGGTTTTATAGTCAAGTTAACCATCTTATATTAATCATAGTTTGTGCTGAAGTTAATCCCTTTTTTTAATTTCGTCTGTGTCATTTCAGTGCTAAGAAGAAAGGGGAAGCACAGTTAAGAGATATGCAATGGTGATAAAGCTAGAATTTTTATATGGAGCTGTATTGTATTTCATTTACTGGTTAAATAATTATATTCTGAGATGTATAGTATGTTTTTTTTTCCTTTCATTCCAATTGGGTGAGCTTTTGGTGTAAGCTGAGGGACACCAGTAAGTAACATAGACCACTGCTTGGTATAAAAAGAAATGTTTGCTTTATCACCAGTTCTTCATTTACTTAAATGTGCTTCACCTCCTTTCTTTAAAGAGTTAGTGAACTGGATTTTAGTTGTGATGTTGTAAGATCATAAGTTCTTACTGTTCTAATGTGTTAACATTGTACCAAAACCTTCACTTTGCAAAATTATATGTACTGTATCTACAAATTTTTCACTGTTTCAAAGATCAAAGACAACATTTGCAACACTGCATCACCAGGCTCCTGCTAGCTGCATTTGTGCTTTAATTGTAGCAACCTTATGTTTACTGTCTAGATACAGACAGTGATGTAGTTGAATGTAATCAAATATACATTGTATATTATTTTAGTGCCCCTTCTATCTCTACTATCTCTGGTTGCATGTTTTTTTTTATTCTGTATCTGTGAAAACAATTTAAAAATATCTATCTGAGCCTGGGGTCCTAGGAAATGGCCCTTAGCATGGGGATCTAAAAAAAATTGCATAAAATTTGCACATGCCCCATGCTGGACCTGAACCCTAGTCACAGGAAAATGGCCTGAAATTTGCACATGCCCTTGCCCTCCCAAAAAGACACATATTTTAGGACCAACTCAGAGCATGTGCAATTTTCTGGCAATTTTTTGAGGACTCTGTCGTCAAACAGTGGGCTATGATCCAGTGCTCCACATTTGTACATCCATAAGGCACATAGCCCATGCCTTAAGGAATATCTGCACTAATTCCCTATACTCTTTGACTGACTCCTTACATGCTGCCCTGTCTGATGAAAACATATAACCTTGTTCCTCACTTCATTCTTAATAATGTGAAGGGGGTACATATAAGTGGATGAGGGCATGACATAGCCATTGCAAGGGATGGCAAAGGGAAAAATCTATCCCCCCCATAGAAATGTCAAGATCCTCTCTTCTTCAAACAGTTCTGTCATGCTGCCTGTTTGTGACTTGTTTGGGAGACTTTCTGTTTTGTAATGATGTCTGCCCTGCCATAATTACTTCAAATGTGTGTGCCATCTTCCCCTCTGTTTTATACCTTCTGGGGTGAGGCATTTTTTTTCACAACCTAGTTTTATTAATTATACCTGTATACGAGCATTGTGAATGCTAAAATCTGTTTATTACATGGCCATTATTACTTGGAATACTCTATTTCTTGCTGTTCAGAAATTAATATTTGGTCCATAAACACCACTACAATTTGGGTGCATTTGAACAAGATACCAGATAGCCCAGTTACCCAATCCCATACTGCAGCAGGCTATGGGATACAGGACGGATACAGTGTGAAGTGATTTGGCCAAAAGTGATGTGGAGGAAGGTAATCTGTCTGGCCGATGGCATCAATAGAGCAAACAGCTCCATCACCTCCCTCCTAGTGACCCACACCTCACACTCCATTAGTCAGATTAATAAGCTTTGAAGAACTGACCAGTTTGTTCTGCAATCGCAGCCCCCCCACCTCCCCACACCCACCCACACAAATCATGGCACATACAGTAGCTCAAGAGGGGCCACAACCCTAACAAATAACACCAGTTTTGTTTGCTTCCAAGTTTTAACAATGAAATAGTTATGATAGTAAGCAATCATTGCTGCTAAACCTCACAGTGAAACTTCATTACTTCAGGAAAAAAAAAGAAACACAGTTTAAATTCACTGTCAGTGCATAGACTGCACTTGCGATTGGGATACATTATTGGAAAGCATTATTCCTATTTGGGACCACTGCAGTTGTTATTTTATTTAGGCTACAAATGGCAATGTGTGTATACTACTGAAAAAAAAAAACAGGACACAATGAGCTGTCGGTTTTACGAGACACGCTTTATTACACACAGACCAAAGAAAACTGAAATGTACATTTTAAATTAACATAGCTGCACTTGACATGTTTAAAGATCACTGGAAGCTGCAATACTTTAAAATGCCTATTTTAGCTTCCTTTTGTGGGTGTGTAATAATGTGTGTCTCCTAAAAAAATCTCATTGTGTCTTGTATATATTATTTTATTATATTTATTTTCAGAAGCGTCCTTGTTACTTCTCATATATGCTCTGTCTAAATGTAAGGATCCAATAGTGTGGATACCCCCATACAGTTCATCCCCATGGGTTAGTGTAGATCTGTTCAGCCCAATGTATTGAAAAACAAAGAAAAAAGTTTGCTACTCATTCATATGTAGAGATGCATTGAAGTTTTAATTCACCTGCCGAGTGAACGCGAAGTGGTCCACTTCAAATTCAAGTATCACTACATGAAATTTCCATTAAATACTCGAAATTCACCTTACTTGGCATTGTCCACTTTGAGTTCACTTTGAGTTTCTGTTTGATAAGGCGAAGTTGGTATGAAACAGGCCACTGATCACATCACTGACTGTCTCTGCAGGTCCGCAGGTCACATGATTCAGGGTGGCAGTTTAATGGGCAGGAAGTCAGTGTTTTACTTTCACTTCTTCTTGAAGAAAGAGGTGTTAGCATCTCAGCTTCACTGTGGTGGTTAGGTCCAATATAACGCAGGGACAGCACAGCTGGAAAAGTAAGTCCTGGACAGGATCTTCTATTTAGGATAGGCGCATGCCGCAAAGTACCTGAATCCAGCATTCTCCACAAAGGAGAATGGCAAAAGGTCAATTGCCACATTTTTACTACTGCAGCATTGAGTTCATGAGCAACTGCATGATTTGGTAGGTATTTACTGTTCCAGGCAAAAAGGCTGTGCAACGTGGGCTGCATTGTTCAGTGTTTTGCATGTGGCATGCCAAATGGCTCTCCTGTGGAAACTGAGATAGATGGGGTACCTTTGACGTGTGATGGTGGGTCACAGGTGACAGTCAATAAATGTGATTATTTTACCTCTTTTAAGCACAGGGGTTGATGTACTAGAATTACTACATGGATCACTGCTACTCTGACCACTACTTGAACATTGAAAATCATCCTCCTCGTGCTTTTAGTAATCGTCCGGTGTTATTTCACCACTTTTACCAACATGGCTACTTACACTAAAGGAAGGGGACACCATGTTCACAAAGGTGACTGAGGGTGAATGCCCCACTATGGTATTAGCTCTCCTCTGGTGCTGAGTCCACAGTTCCATATGCCTGCTCTTGAGATGAGTGTGCTGGCCCCCAGTGCCCAGATGGCTACCCTTTTTACCATGTTTCACAAGCACTTGACAAAGCTGACTGATTGCCATTGTTTCATCACTACCATCTTGTATGAAAAAATCCCAAACTAGGGATTTTGATGCCCTACTATTCATATGTCACTTCTGGGGGCATATGGAGTGGCAGTTTTGGTGGTGATGAAATGGGGGATGTACCAAATGAATTTTTGTGTTGTGCCCACTTGGACTTTGTCTGAACATCACATTCGATGACTGTTACTTCAGGATCAGCAACAGACACAGCTACATCAGAATCTGAGGAGGGGGGATTGACAAACAGGCTGTTTACAAACAGCCACCTTCACTTTCTTTTTGTTTGGTTCCCAAATGGAGTCACTAGCATCATCATCATAATCATCATCCACAGATTCACTTTGGATGCTGTCCTCCTGTGGAGATATTCCAGCCACAACCTCAGTACTATCAACCACACTTTTTTTGTCAATATCTGAATGTTTGGATGGCCTAACCTCAAGATCGGTGGAAACATGAGACTGTGAGTCATTGGCATGATCAAAATCATATTCAACTACTGTGGGGAGTGGGACATCAACTAGAAGCCTGTGGATTCAACATTTTTCCCACCTGATATGTTTGCCCAGGTTGCCCTTGTAGCAATACTTATGCTGTTGCCAACCATGCCATCACTAACTTTACTACCAGCATGGACAACAGCATCTTCAACCAACACTGAAGTGACTGATTTCGCTATGAAAAACAGTTGGGGAAATCCTTTTACTTGTAGCAGCTGCTACCTTTCCCTTCTGCTGTGTACCATCATGGTCATGACCACTACTCTTAACACTGCTAAACTTGCTACTAGCCCCTGATGAACCTGCCTCATCATCACAACAACTTTCACTGCTAATAGTCTTATTGGCAACAGCACCACAGCCAAAAACAACTTTGCAAGAACATCTCTTCTTGGGCATTTTTAAAGATTGTACAGACAATTAACAGCAACTTATTATTTCAACTGTTTTGGGGGGATGGGAAGCAAAAAATGCAAGAGATGCAGCTTCACATGCACAAATAACACAAGACCTGAACCAGTCTTCAAAAATCCAAAAGTCACAAAACAATACCTTGTTCTGCTGGGGGGGGGGGGGTACAGCTTTAGCTACACAGACAGAAACAGGGAAAAAATTCCAGACATGCTGAGAAAGTCAGAGTACTGCTATTGTGGTGCTGCAATAAAATGTGTATCAATTTACACAATGCACACACATTTAAAGGTCAGCCGCTAAACCTTTAACTCTTCAGTAAACTATAATACAGACAATCTTTTAAAATGACTGAAAAAATGCCCAGCAAACAGAAAAAGAAAACATAAAAAATTAAGTAAAGTTGTACTGTGTGCACCGGAACACACAAATAATAAAAAACTAGACCAACAAAGTTGGAAAAACTGCCTTTCTCACTGATTTCCCTTCTATACCACAGATCCACCCTCCCTGAAGCACACTTCTACACTGTCTGTCACAACAGAGACTGAATGTACTAAATTAACATTAAATATTCACACAAAATCAATAAATGCTCAATGATATAAACACATAAGGGTTTCCTACAATCAGTGTACTACATTTTGACACAGAAGTTTGTGCCAAAATGTGTTTTTAAAGGTTTTTCGATGGTTTGAATCTCAGCGCTCTGACAGCAAACTACCTCCAGCTTTCCACTACATACACTGCACAGAAATGAGGCTGTGCAAAACAATATAGAGCCCATGTGACATTAAATCCCATGAATCACCTCAAAATTCCCCTTAAAGAGAAAAAAATGGCTAAATTAACACAAAGTTCATAGAGAATAATGGGAACTTCGTGTTACCTCAGGATGCAAAGTTTTTCACTTCGCTATTCAGAAAATTATGCAAAATTTGGGTTCTACATGAAATACTATGTATAGCAAATTTTAGCCACTTCATCCACCTCTATTCATATGTCAGCAGTAGTGGTTAAGGGCACAATGCTGCAAACCTGGAGACTTGGGTCTGAATCCCTTCAGCCCCCACTTGCATACTGTGTGACACTGAGCAAGTCACTTAACTTACTTGTGTTCCCAGGTCGCCAGTGGAAACAAGCTATGGCTTAGTGTTCCTTTTCTGGTAACAATTTCCCCTGCCCCCCCTTAACAAGAGAACTTGCCTGTAAAAAAAAAAAAAAAAAAAAAAAAGGTGACCCTCAGTCTTTTCTCTTATTATCAGCATTTTTTGTAACTGTAACTTTTCATATTGCAGTAAAAAAAAAAAAACAGTAGAGCAAAAAGAGTATGTCCAGCAGCTGGTCATGCATTGACACAGAGCATTCAGTAATATGGAGCACAATGAGGACACCCTAGTGATTACCTATGCAGCCCAACACATAAATCCCCTTGTCAGCAGACATCAGAATAACATCTTTTTTACATTTGTAGCTTAAAACATCATTTTAGAACTAACTGTTAGAACAACAGATAAAAATAGTTTGTTCTTCTAGGATTGCCCTACAATTCAAGTTAAGTTCTCTCACTGCTATGAGCTTTTCCTTTGTTTGTGGAGTGTGCTTAATTACTGCCTGTTGTCTATGCTGCTAGACTCCCTTCCCCCACATTGCCTACATATATATCAGTCTGTCAAATGTTTGTACTGTACGGTGCCCAGAGCCTCTGGGATTAGATGCCTGATAAATAATAAATTGCTTACTAAATTACTTACTATAGATGTTGAGCAGGATTCACAAAACAAAAGAAGCCAAGAAAAACCCTGCAAGCACCCCCAAAAATGCACAGGTGTGTGAAAAACACACTTGAGAACTGCGTCCAATTCACAAAACACCCACAGGTGCGTGATAAAATATCATGCGGGTGCAGAAAAAACGCAGCTGCATGAAGCCACTTGTGGGAGAAATCCTTACTCACAGTCCGTGAAATGCTATCCACAGTCCCAAAACACCCACAGCTGTGCAAATAAATTCACGTACATGCTGCACAAAAGTCAGCAAGGTGTAACTCACACACTGTGAGAAAGGTAGCATGCCATCAATTAAGAAACAAACCAGGGCAGTATTACCAATCAAACCATACAAAAACAAGGGCCAGTGCAGGAGACAGCAACCAGCACCAACATACAAAGGAAATCCAAAAAGCAGACAACTGAAACCTGCAGTACTGGCCAGAGAAGCAACAGAAACAGCACAGGCACTGACAGGAAAATACCAGTGGCCATAACTGACACACAGGAAATGCCAGACAAAAGGGAAGACTATAACAATGCCATTGGGTGCATGTGCAATGTATATCAGGGGTGAACAATGTGGCAGACAATAGGAAGCACCACAGCAGGTAAAAGCATCAGGGAAGCAAGAATGCAATAGGATGGCCAGGAGGAGACGTCAACCACGGCAATACCGTGTATGACATTCATATAGGAATTTGACAGATGAGAAATGTACAACCCGATATAGACTGCCAAAAACAGCAATTGAACTCTGCACAATATTACATGGTGAGCTGGAAAGCAGAACAGCATAGAGTAATGCCGTACCAACACATGTGAAAATTACTGCAGCATTGCGTGTATTGAGCACAGGAACATTTCAGACACCAACAGGTGATACAGCAGGCATCAGTCTGGCATCTGTTTCCAGATGTCTTGATCAATTCCTTGATGCCCTCATACTCCACACAAATTAATATATTCACTTCCCCATACAGAGGCATGAGCAACAGGCTGTCATATAGGGGTTTTATGGATTGGCTGGGTTCCCAAGGGTGATTGGTGCCATAGACTGCACACATATACCCATCAAAGCACCTGCAGACAATTTGATGTCTACATAAACAGAAATGGTGTCCACTCAATAAATGTGCAGGTTGTGTGTGACAGCGAATGCCAAATCACAGACGTCTGTGACAGATATCCTGGATCATGCCACAATGCATTCATCCTGTGGCACAGCACACTCTGCCACATGTTTGAACGTGGTGAATTCCCTTATGGCTGGCTACTGGGTAAGTAATGACACACAGAAACACAAAGTTACTGTGATGTAAGCATGGCAACAGTTAGTAACAACACACAAATAGTATATGTGGAGCAACACTCATACCTTGTACAGGATACAAAGTGGGGATATATGCATAGTGCATGCCAGGGTAAATGGCTAACTCGACACAGGCATGTGTGTTGTAGACACAGGACTGCCACACCAGTAACAGGCATGTGACAATGGCAGAAGGCAACAAACTACAGCACATACTATGAAACACTAAACAAATAGTGAAATGTCAGGAACATACTACACAATACCCTGAGCATAGGCATGTGTGTGTGTGATGTACCTCCACCAACAGACATCAAGATGCCCTACAACATTACAGTGGTTGTGTAGCATGCACCAAAGTTCACTGGAGTGTGTACACAATACAGAGTGAATGTGGATGCAGTGGACAAGGAACACATGTCTGTGTGATGGACAGCACAGCAACATGTGGAATGTTATCACGACAACCACATACTGCATGGCAAAAATCCATATGGGCACCACAGTAAACACATCACTCACAGCTGGATACAACAGGCCATTGCAGCAACCACAGACACACACTGCTACCTGGAATAAAAGCCATACATGTACTGACTAAACAACACTCTGATAACCAAAAGATAGCCAGACTGAGAATGCCACATAGGCAGCTGTGTATGACACAATACCCACAACCAATGATATGTCATATAGTCCCCACATCCATTGTACACAATGAACACAATACAATGTGTCACAATGGAGATGCACCATAATGGCAGACACATATATGCAAGAACAACAGACATGCTGCTGTACATTGATGTGTGATGTAATGTGTGTGACATTAAAAGCCAGTCAGCACCACGGTTACAGTACACCCATAACACAGGCAAACATCAGTCCCATGCATAACAGAAACACTGAATGTGGAGTGACATTGATGAAAATGGCATGGGCCTGGATGGAGGGGAAGTCATGCCTGAAATGACTCCAGTCATACACTGCCATGATCCACAAAGCCAAGGAATTTGATATGTGTACTGTATGCAGGGACATGGGGGACAAGGATCAGGCCTATGATGTCGGGGACTGTACACGGACATGCTGCACAATGCCCGGGCTGCACATGTTGGGGGGTGTACCCTGACATGCTACACAATGCCCAGGCTGTCAATGTGGGGTGGTGTGCACAGACATGCTGGACATGGCCCAGGCTGTACATGTGGTGTGGTGTGCACAGACATGCTAGACAAGGCCCAGGATGTACATGTGGGGGGGTACAGTGACATACTGGACAAGGTCCAGGCTGTACATGTGGGGTGGTGTGCACAGACATGCTGGACAAGGCCCAGGATGTACGTGTGGTGTGGTGTGCGCAGACATGCTGGACAAGGCCCAGGATGTATATGTGGTTGGGGGGTACAGTGACATACTGGATAAGGACCAGGCTGTACATGTGGGGGGGTACAGTGGCATACCGGACAAGGTCCAGGCTGCACATATGGGGTGCTGTGCACAGACATACTGGATAAGGCCCAGGCTGTCAATGTGGGGGAGCAGACATGCTGGATAAGGCCCAGGCTGTACATGTGGGGTGGTGTGCACAGACATGCTGGACAAGGCCCAGGATGTACATGTGGTGGGGGGTACAGAGACATACTGGACAAGACCCAGGCTGTACATGTGGGGTAGGGTGCACAGACATGCTGGGCAAGGCCAGGCTGTCAATGTGGGGTGGTGTGCAAAGACATGCTGGACAAGGCCCAGGATGTACATGTGGGGGGGGTACAGTGACATGCTGGACAAGGAGCAGACTGTCAATTTTGGGTGGGGGGGCAGACATGCTGGACAAGGCCCAGGCTGTACATGTGGGGTGGTGTGCACAGACATGCTGGACAAGGCCCAGGATGTACATGCAGGGTGGGTGCAGTGACATGCTGGGCCAGGCCCAGGCTGTACATGTGGGGTGGTGTGCACAGACACACTGGACAAGGCTCAGGCTGTACATGTGTGGTGGTGTGCACAGACACACTGGACAAGGCCAAGGCTGTCAATGTGGGTTGGGGTGCAGAGACACACTGGACAAGGTCCAGGCTGTACATGTGGGGTGGTGTGCACAAACATGCTTGACAAGGCCTATGATGTACATGTGGGGGGGTACAGTGGCATGCTGGACAAGACCCAGGCTGTCAATGTGGAGGGGGAGTACAGACATGATGGTCAAGGCCCAGGCTGTACATGTGGGGTGGTGTGCACAGACATCCTGGACAAGTTGCATAATGTACATGTGTGGTGGTGTGCACAGACATGCTGGATAAGGCTTGGGCTGTCAATGGGGTGGTGTGCACATATATGCTGGACAAGACCCAAGCCTCTGATGTGCTTTGGGGTGTATGTGCAAACATGCAGGACCAGTCAATGGTCCTGCTATATTGGACTGCTGCACAGAGCACAAGACAGTCATGTGTCATGGTCAATGCCACTGACAGACATACCATTGCTATGGTATACTGCATGGTTTGTCAATATAGCTGCACACAGTGTCAGTAGCTTAATGTACATGGAGATGTACACCACCAGTACTGTCACATGATCCCATGTACATCGATGCATCAGTCTGGCAATGTTACAGTATAACAACTGAAATATGTACTCACCCTGTTGCTGGGATGTTCTGGTTGCTGATCGCCTTGATCTTGATGGCTGGTTCTCACCACTCACATCCGGTGCTGTACAGATGATAGAATAATTTTTTTAAATACCTTGTATACCCATGTCACAATGGTGTGCCGATCAGTTCAGATGTCATATGCATGTCCATGCACACAGTAACATGCTATATTAGACCTTACAGACTACATCAGGCCACAGTGACAGAGGTTTGACAACAGCTCTGTGTTTTTAACAATCTCTGACCATGTGGACATGTATATATCATGTTGTACACACATCGGATGATGTACAATTCATCACATTAGACAGCTTCAAAGTATTATCCAGGACCACTATCACTGACTCAGTCCATGCAGCCATCCATCCATACATCAACATATTTACCTATCTACCCATGCACCCTTCTACACATCTACACATCTATCAACCTACACTCCTGTCTCTCTGATTACCTATCTACATATCCAGCCATCAATGTCTCTAACAGCCCATGTCACTGCACAGCCAACTATACATCATCTATCTCTATCCATCTATCTATAAATCTGTGCATCTAACCCTAATATGACATCCCATCTTGTTAATATGTGCAATGTAAGATACATTATATATCAATTAACTATACACTTCAGTAGTGCACCTGTCAAATATCTGTCATTATTACAGATTCAAGCGTTGATATAAGCCAGTTTAGAATGTATACCCTACCTTCAACACTGTCTGCAGTGTTCCACTGCCACTTGACAGCAGGTTGGTGATTGCTGGATCACGGTGTTGTAGGTCACTTCAGTGGTGCTTTAGCTGGTTCACAGTTCTAGAAACACCTGTTGATGCCTTCATTCTTCTGACAATCTTTCCCCACACCTTATCCTTTGCCTTGGGGGTGTGTGTGCCCTCTTACCAGGGGACAGCAGCATACCCCTGTACATCCTGAGACCATCCAGGAGCATGGCAGTCTCAATGTCTGAAAAGTTAGGGTGTCTGAAAGACATCTTGATGCTCAAATGCACAGATGAACACCAGCTACTGAGACTTCAAGCTGGCCTCACATTTTTTGCGCACATGCTTTGCAAAAAATGCACATGATCACGCACATGAGTAGAATTTTCACATTTCCATGCACATGCATGAAAAAGTGGAACATGACATCCATCATTTCACACATGTGCGGAATAGTCATTCTATGACTATTGGCAGTGTCAGTGTCTATTGGCAGTGTCAATGGCTCAGTAGGTAGCACACTCACCTCTGAGGCCGGGAGATCAGAGGGTTGTGGGTTCAGTTCCCACATCTGACTCTTGGGTTAATATCCCATTACTGACACTGTAGTGCAGCATGAGAGGGGTGCACTTCTGAGATGCTGTCTTTCGGATGAGACGTTAAACCGAGGTCCCATCTGCCTGGATTGGTGGTAGTTCAGGTGGATGTTAAAGATCCCATGGCACTTATGGAAAAGAGTAAGGGAAATTTTTTATTCAAAAACAGAAAACAAAATAAGGTATAAACAAGAAAATAAAAAAAAAACATACACTATTCAAACATCTCTTTTTTGGAATACAAAATGACATATTCTTCTAAAATAAATAAAACCTTTAAAAACCCATTCACCATAACCAAAAATAAATTGAAACCATTTTCCAGCTGAAAGATAGACACACAGGTTTTGCTTACTAAAGGAAAGAGAGAAAAAAGAAAGAAAAACATTAATACAACAGATCAACCCACCCATCCAACATTCTTCCACAATTTTAAAACCACCGCTTGCCCTAGCGTATGCTTTTCATATTCATAAATACTATCAAGTTCTTGCTGAATTCAAAAGAAAACATCTTGCTGCAGTATCACTTTACCTTACAGGAACCTAAGGCATCTCGCCTGCCAAATGGACCATTTTATACAGGCCAAAAGGATATAAACTGCGCTTTTTGTCCATTTTGTCCAGGTGGTTGGTATTTGTCATAAAATTAAAATATTATATTTCATTGATAGGAACAATTTTTCTCCTCACATGTCAGACAATAACTTCCAGAAGTCAGAGACATCTATGTACTAAAAAAAAAAGATGCTGCATAGTCTCTACAGCATCAGCACAAGCACTTTCCCCACACTTCCTATCATCATGCTGCTTATGCTTCTGATTGCCTTTTATCTGCAGTCTTTGATGCCCACATATCCATACAAAATCTTGCATCTTAAGGGGGACCCTAGGATCTATCATGCATTCTAAAAGCACATTCATTTTGACTGTGGATAGGACCTGAAAAACTGGATCTTCTCGATACCATTTATCCAAGATGCTCTTATAAAACAGCTTCTTTCCTTTTCCTACGCACCACTTCAAATCAATCTGCCAAGTCCGTATATATCGTAAGGTAGTTTGCACATAACCTGGAAGCAACTTATCCATAGGGTGCCACTTACCTCTACCCCATGCTTCCAAGAAAGGTTTTCCCCACAAATGCATACAGACATGCCCCATCCCTGCTGTCTGGAACAACAAGGGGCAAATTAAACTAAAAAAGAAATTCCCAGAAAAATAAACCAGACGATGAATCATATTTAAGCCTCCCTCTTTCCTCACCCTGTAAGTATGAACCCTTTTAACTGGGTTCAATCTACTTCCCCACAAAAGAAGAAAAAATAAACCCATAACCTTTGTATGCATTGTATAAGAAAAAGGAAATACATGGGAGACATATAAAAAAATTGGCGCTATATATTCCCTTAATAATAAAAAAAACGCTTTTTCTTTGACATCTTCCATGACAACCAAGCCGAAATTTTAAGCTGTGCTTTGTCATAAACAGTATTCCAATTATGCTCTTCCGATCTCCAAGTTCCAAAGAATAACCCTAAAACTTTAATATCATCTGTAGTCATTAAAATTGGAAAATCCTCCACTTTCCCAATACCCCCTAACACCAAAACAGTACTCTTTCCCATGTTAGGTTTGATCCAGTAACATCACATACTTCTTCCAACATTTTTAATATCTGAGCACCAGACTCCCCATCTGCTACTGTAAAAAATGCAATCATCCGCATAAGAAGAAATTTTTTCAAAAACATATCCATTACTATTTGTAATAGCTTTAATATTATCATTCTTTTCAATCAGCCTTAATAATGGATCCAGACCAAAAACATATAGCAGTGGGCTCACTGGACAACCCTGCTTAACCCCATTCTTTAAAAAAATTGGCACCCCTAAATAGCCATTTACTAATGGAATAGCTTGGGCTTCATTATACAATACCTTAATAAGATCTAAAAATCTCTGAGGAATCCCATAGTATTGTAAAACCATCCAAATATACTGTCTTACTGCATCAAAGGCAGTTTCCTGATCCACTGACATTAAATAACCTGCTAACTTATTTTCTAAACCTTGTTCCACAATTTCTCTGACAAACGTCAAGTTTTGAATAATATTCCTACCCGGAACTGTGCAGGTCGGTTCCAGGATGATCAACTTCTGTGCAACTGCTGCTAACCTGGTAGTAATTATTTTTGCCAATATTTTATAGTCTGTATTTAGCAAGGTTAACTGTCTCCAATTTTTTTAAATCTTGGGAGTCTCCCTTTTTATATAAAAAAATCATGACCCCCATTCACATTGTTGGAGTTAACCTGCTTTCATCCCAAATAGCATTATAAACTACTTCCAACCATGGGGCCAATATATCTACAAAGGTCTTATAAAAATAATTTGGTATGCCATCATAACCAGGAGTAGTCTTAATTGACAACTGGGAAATAGCTTCCTTAATGTCTATTTCCGGTATAGGCAACATCAACTTTCCTATCTCTAAATCATTCAAAGAAGGTATATTTAAGTCTGCAAAAAAGGGTTCCTGTTGACTCTTAGGTTCTTTTTGAAAAGTTTTTACCACATGCTGTTGAACAGTAAGCATCAGGTCCTGATTTTGCACCTTCAGACTACCCTGTTCATCTTTTAATGCAGTCATAACCAACCATTGTACATCCTGCTTATTAAAATCATATCGATTTACTTCCTCCCTTGCACCTACAGTTTGATACTTCTGCTGACATGCCACCTTCTTAGCAGTTTCTTGTAAATATTGACACATCTGGTCCTTAAGGTTCTACCAATACTTTGAGACATCATTTGTTCTTTCCATTGGCTGCATCAAAACTTGCATATATTTTGCTCTAAGCCCTAAATATTTAATGTACTTATCCTGAGCCTTTTTTTTGTAAGAGATATGTACAGGCTTTGCAAATCCCTTGTTGTATCCTCCCACCAATCTGTGGGGCTATCATATATAAAACAAACATCTGCCCTCGATGCAAATAGATTTTTTATGGAGTCTTGTATAAAAACCTCTTGCAGCACCGTAATGTTCAATTTCCAATAACCCCTTCCCATTACTAGCTTCTGCCTGTCTCCTAACAACAATTTAACTCCTAAATGATCTGAGGTTTCTAACAGCAACAAAGTTACTCCTTGACAAGTTAAACATGCTGATATAAACCAAAAATCTATTCTGGTAGATAGCCTTCCTTTGTAAAAGGTATTCTTTGGTTCCTGATATAAAACGTCATAAACATCTTTTAGATTATTCTTTCACAGGACCGCTAACAAAGTGTTGGTATCACTATAAATCTTCTTTGTAGCCCTCCCCCAGTCTCTATGTGAAAGCCCACAATTAAAATCACCTCCCCACCGTATTAACTTGGAGGTATGAAAATATGGCTCTACTTTTCTAAATAAAATGGAAGGATCTGCCTTAGTCTGAGGGGCATACACATTAATAATCCTAGAAACCTCATCCTTCAAAATTATATCAACAATCATAGCTCTTCCAGATTGTATATCAAAAACATGCAAAATTTTTACCAATACTCCAGAAAAAAGAAAACCTATTCCTGAACACAATTCCTCTCCTGTAGACCAACAGGAGACAACCCATCTCCATTCCCTCTGTGTGGCCTGCACTTCTAATAAAGTGTGCAGCCTAGTATCTTGTACCAATATTATTTGTCCACCCCTTGTACTGAGGCTCAAAAAGGTATTCTGCCTTTTTCCATATGACTTGATACTATTGACATTCACTGTGAGCAATGAAGTAGCCAAAAACATTACAAATCCAAAAAAGGGGGAAAAAATAAATCTAACCTAATCATTTCTTTTTTTTTCCTTTTCCTGGTTTTCGGCTTATCAGGGGGACCTACCTCTAAAGTACCTTCTGCCTGAGAGGAGGCTACTGAGGAAAAATCAGAATCAAA
Source organism: Neoceratodus forsteri (assembly GCA_016271365.2). Lineage (NCBI taxonomy): Eukaryota > Metazoa > Chordata > Ceratodontiformes > Ceratodontidae > Neoceratodus > Neoceratodus forsteri. The sequence continues at coordinate 952,078,195 of CM028129.1, read as the reverse complement.
CCCATCCTTCTCCACCCCCTGTTCAAACAATAGGGCATAAGAATTTTGTACTGTAATCCCTTCTATGTCCTTAGACATCACCTGAAAATCTGCCAGAAGCTTACTTGCTTTGGACCTAGTTACTCTCTGAAACACTGCCTCTTGTTGCATGGGGGGGCATAAAGGCTCCTTCTTCCATTGTCTCAATGCACTGTTCTGCACTATCTACAGTTTCCTTCCCCTTTCCATCGTCTCCTAGCTGACAAGGAAGACTGCTTGCACCTTCATTCTCCTCTAACCTTAAGCCACTCTCTGATTCTTGTACAACCCCATTAACTGACTCTATTAAGCTCTCTTTTCCTACTTCCTTTTCCTGATTACCTGACCTATCTAATTTCCTTGGAACCCTTTGAGGCAGGGGACTCCTATCAGGAACAGTGTGAAGCAATTCCATCATACACATTTTTTCCTTTTGTGCTGTAGCAACATAAACATCTTTTTCAGCTCTAATGACCACATCCATATTGATATGTGATATCCAGGAGCAAGTTTGAAATGAGTGCCCCTGTTTGTCACATAAATTACATCGCAAAGGCTGTCGACAATGAGCCCCAACATGACCCAACTCACCACACAAACCACATTTTGCTTATCGCAAACATTACTAAGATGTCCAACATCCCCACATTTAAAACAAGCCCTTGGCTGTCCAGGATAGTAAATTACACCCCTATCCCGACCCAGAAAAATACAATTAGACAGATGACTGGTCTTGACCATTTTCAAGTTTTAAAACTACTTGTTATTTCCAGCCTCCAGTCTATAACTGCTCTTCATCCAAAATAGGTTCCGGAAACCCATTAACAGTGCAATACTGTTGCAACCAGTATGTTATATCCACAACATTCACCCCTTCATTCCTAAATAATACAGTCATTTTCTTTGTAAGGGGCTTTGTTAAAGGAATTGCCAAAAAAGGCCTCCATAAACAAGAGTGTTTCAAAAGACGATACTGCTTCCCGAATCTTTTCCAGGCCTGCAGGATGTTTAAAGTTATTATCAAAATGGAATCTCCTGAATATGAATTAGTGCATATATTTCATTTGCATAATATTTCAAATTGTCTTTTAATAAAGTTCTTGCAATGAAATGACTATCAGGTACAACAGAAGCATCACCCCTGTATTTCAACCCTACAGCATTTCTTCTCACTGCAGGTTCTAATGGGGCCCCTTTCATATGGAAACAAATGTTTGTTCACTTTACCATGCCACACTTTGGCTGGGGCTGAGGCCTCGGAAGCTAGAGATGGGAGAACATCATGTTCATTACCTTGCTGCTCTAAATCTGAACTTTTTATCAGTTCATCTGCAGTAGAATTATTATTCTCTGCTTCTTGCTCTCTAATTATTTGTAATAAAGGGTGGTACTCATCCTGATGCTACACCAACATTTTCTCTGAAGGTGAGCATTGTCCTGGTGGTTTTGATGAAACAGAAGCAGTATGAAGTGGGGGAGGGATATCACTGGAATGGCAGATAAACTAGGCTGAGAGGCTTGTATAAAATTTGCACCATTCACATTTGCATCCCACCCAGTACCTGCAGGATTTTTAACCCATCCTGCAGCTTGTAAAGCCATTGACACCCAATTCCCAGGGCCCTAGGCTATTTGCTGCACATTTTCTTGCAATGGAGCATTAGAAACACGAAACTGCAACTTTTTTATCTTTACCACTCTTCCTTCAAAGAGCATTTTGTACCAACTTCGTTGAGGACCCTATATTAAAGGTTACTCTGGCAGTTTATTGAAGTAGGGTTCTTGATATTGAACAAAGTCCTCGGCCTGCCCATTCAGCACTACTGCACTTCGTGAAACAGCCCCCATACTACAAATGTCTGAGTCTTTTTGCCGATCCCCCATTTCTAGCACTGCTTCTGAGCTTGAAGAGGTGCTTACCTTGCAGTCTGCTGCAGAATCTTCCTCCGTAGCAATTACCAAAACTCCTACAGCTCCCTTAACTGCCATTGCTGTCTCTGCACCCATTACTATGTCCTGCTCCTCCGGTTGTTGTGCATCACTGACTTTTGCCCGGCGTTTGAGTTCCACCTGTAAACACTCCCTTGCTGCTCGACAGGAGCGCATTCTGCTGACTCAACTGCACTCGTGTAACTCCGTAGTATCTGGCCACCTGTAGACTGAACTGCAGACTGCTCTTCCTGGGTCCCATTTCCAAATTCTCAGGTAATCCATTCACTTCTGCTTCCACAACTGATTCTGCTGTCTCCATACCTTCCATGCTTAAATGACATCCTTCATTTTCAGTCCCCATGCAAAAACAAGAGGGGCCAAGGAGGAGACCAGCTCCTCAGCCACCCACACATCCAACTCCCTCGAGACTCTAGATGCTACTGCACAGGATCGATACTCAGCCACACAGCACCCTCTGCCTCACAGAGTAGGGGAAGTTTTATTGAAAAGAAACACAACATCACACAAAAAGAAATGACAGTATCACAGTATCATACAAAATTCATAAATAAAAAACAAGCATTATAACAAAGATCATAAGGAAATGAAATGTTGCCAAAAATAATCCACTTTAGCAATAGAAAACTTAGCAATATCCCTAGTTTTAACAGATGATAAACCATTCTCAATCTGTAAAATATGGTACTGTATAACATTGTCTGTTGTTGTAATACAAATTGGCACCTGGGCCTGCTATAAAAAACTATTGAATAAAGGAAAAAAACATTCGAAGTAATTTTTATGATATAACCTCAGATCCCTGTATAATCCTCTAGAACTATGGTTTGGTAAGAAATATGATTTAAAAAGGGAAAATTCCAATGTGTGGCAGCGTCCTGCCAAAAACCTTTACTATAGGGACAAGTGACAAAAAAATGTACCATAGTTTCTTCACAGTTTATACAGGTAGATCTTAAACAAAACCTTTCTGTCACGGGCTTATATTTTAAATTTCCTCTAACTCCCAATCTCCCTTGCATAGAAAGCCAGACAATATCCCAAACATGTGGGGGAATCCTAAAATCTGTTAGCTTCCTTAAAGAAAAGAACATTTTAGAGGGCACACATTCTGGAAATATTAGAACACTTTTTTGAACATCAAATACAATAAAATTATAAAATGATTTCCTAGTAAAAGTGAGTAAGGTAGGAAAAGAGACTTTCCACTGTTGCATCTTTTTTAAGGTAGATATACCGTAAGATGGTAAGAGGTCTGTTAACAGAATCTTAGGTGAATAAAGACCATTTATTAAAATATCGAGACCAAATAAATTGTGTCCACAACTGCCAGGACAGGGTAGCAGGGTCCATAACAAGTAAAGAACCAAAAAAAAAAAAAAATAAAGGATAGAAAACAATAGGGTTAACCATGGCCAAACCTCCTTTATTAATTGTAAATAAGTGATGTCTTGTCTATAGGATTCAATCTTATTCCTAAAGCATCTGAAAAAGAGACTAAAAAGTCTAGTTTGAGATGCAATGGGGTGGAAAATATAACATAAAAATAAAAGATAGGAGCAAGAATTGTTTAATAATCACAATTCTTTCTTCTTTTCCTGAATTTCCATTCCTTCCAGCGATGAATCTTAAATTCTCTATATATAACTGTTTCTCCCAATTATAAGTTGCTAGATCCCCTGGACCGAACCAAATACTTCAAAATTTTATGGGAGAAGAAACAACTGGAATATCAGAAATATCCAAAGGAACTGGGAGAGTAGAATTAGAGAAAAATAAAAGCTTTTCTCCATATTGGTTGAGCTCCAGATAAAGTCCCAAAATGGGAGAAAATCTGTAAAGCATTATTTAAAGATGGAATATCCTGAACTAACAACTAACATCATCCGTATATGCAGTAACTTTCATGAGGTAATGAAGGCGTAGGAGCCATACCCAAAATGTTACTAGCCCAAAGAATTTGTCTTATTACTGGGTCTAAAACAAAAGAATATAGAAGGGGACTTATGGGACACCTTTGTCATACCCTCAACTGTAAGAGGAATATCAGTACCAAAAAGACCATTAACCATTGGTACAATAGTAGCTCCAGCATACAGGGAGGAAATCCAAAACACAGAAGGTTTCGGAAAACCATAGTGAAGAAGTAGGGGAAAGAGATATTCATTCTGAACTTTATCAAGGGCTTTGGACTGATCCAAGGCTACAACATATCCAGAGATCTTGTTTGTACGGCTGACTTCAAATAAATCTCGTAGGAGATACAAGTTATATTGTATACGCCTGTTAGGAATGGCACAAATCTGAGCAGGATGTATGAGAAGATCAGCCACCACTAACAATCTATTATTAAGATTTTTAGCTAAAATTTTATAGTCGCTATTTAATAAACGTAATGGTCTCCAAATTAGTTAGCAAGGCTTTATCCCCTGATTTAAATAAAAAATATAGTAAAGAGGTATTAAATCCAAAATATGAAGAAGAGGAAGTCAACATAAAGTTGAAAACCTTAGGTAAAAAAATAAAGCATATAAGGCAAAAAAGTTTTGTAAAAGTCATTGAGAATACCGTCCAACCCAGGCGAAGTACCCTTACTTAATTGAGATATGGCAACCTCAACTTCCTTGGGGGATATAGGCTGTACTAATGGAGTTACCATGGAAATAGGAACCTGAGGTAATGGAGCAGTAAATCCGGAAAGAGCAGGAGAGGACTGATCTAACTTAGAGTGAAGTGTATTGCTAACAAATTGCTGCACTACTGCTAACATCTACAAATCCGTTTTTACTACAGTGCCCGTAGGTGAGGTCAGATGAGTCATAAGGGTATTATCTAACCTCTGTTTACATGCATCAAATGGATCCGAAGCAGGCGACTCCTGGTACTAAATTTAAATTCCATTTCCAAAGATTTAGCTCTATCATACTGATAGGTTTTCATTTGTTTTTTTAATTCCAAAATTTGAGAAGTAAAGTCATACCTATCATAAGGAGGAAAAGACATTAATTTATATAACTGATTCCGTGATAAGAAGATATTTTAAATAGGTAGAATTGGCCTGTTTGTTTACTAAGGAAAGCATAAGGTTCTTTAGCTCCATTTTAGTATCCAGCCACCAATTCAATAAGGAGTCATAAGAACATATAACTGAATCTCTACTGGCAAAGAAAACTTCAATCTGAGAAAATAGGTGAGGGGGTATCAAAAGAGACATATTAAGTCTCCAATGATTATGTGAGAGAAACTTAGAAGGGAGAGTATGTAAACTTAAAGTACAAAAAAAGAATATTATGGTCTGAAACTCAGATGGTTGAGATTTACAAAAATAGGAATCAAATGTTTGAGATTAAAACATGTCATTATGTGGTATATATATATATATATATCTGATATGTGCTCCAGCACTGTAGGTGTAGTTTATTTAAAAGCATCCCCATACTAGCTAGCTCCAGAAAGAATTTCTATCAAAGGATTGGAGTCACAGTATATTTTTTTCTGGTGACCCTGTCAGGGTAGTATCCAAAGTAAGTAAAATCACCGCCTAAATAATACATTTTTTGAAAACAAAAAGGTTTAATCTCCTCAAACAGCTCAATTCTAGCTGATTTGATTTGAGGGCATAAATATTAATAAATAAAACAAAATCCCCAAGGATGCTATCATACTAAGGCCCCTGCCAGGCCTAATATCAATAAGACGAGAAATGAGAAAGTGAGTGGATTTAAAGAGAAGGCCTATTCCGTCTGCAGCTTCTAAACCAAAAGTCCAAAAAGAAGGCCCCCAATGCCAACCTTTTTTTAAGCAGCTCTACCTCAGTAAGTGAGGAAAGACGAGTTTCTTGAACAAAGATAACATCGACTTGAAGAGACTCAAAAAAGGATAATAAAGAAATCTGTTTTTTGTAGGTTTTTAAACTGCAGACATTGAAAGACAGAAGCTTTAAATTAGCCATCTAAAAAGTTCATCAATGCCCACCTTTTAAACTGCTACTGGCTTTTCTCTTTTTACCTTTTTTCCCTTTTTTATCTTTAGAAAGCTCAGTAGATCTACTCTCTTCATCTTCAGTAACCAACTCTGATCTATGGAGGTGTCCGATTTTAAGTCAGAGTCCCCAAAATCTTCCTGAAGGGAGAGAAAATGTTTTGTGGTAGACAGACATTGAGTGGGAATCTTCAGAGAAGACCTAGTAAATCTGCTGCCCTTTAACAGTTTCAAATATTGGGGGGGGCCGGCCCTTTAGAGACAGTGTGATCAGCAAAATCAGGGTTAAAGCACAAATCAGGAGCAGGAGCAGGGCCCTGGTCAGGGGATATTGTAGGCCTAACCTCAGCAGGAGAAGAAACTGATTTGGATATAACAGAAGGTGATGCAGAAGAAAAAGGCGTGGGATCTGTGGAAGAAAGACCCTGATGTTTTTCTTGGTCCTGTATCACTAACTCATCATGATCCCAACCTTCAGTCCTTTTCGCTTAGCCTCATGGACACTGATGAAAAGCATGCCCTTTTCATCATATAAGTTACACTGAAAGATATTCTCACACAAATCCATAGAATGACCATATCCCCACATAATGAGTATTTTAACATATCGCAAGAGCTGCTGATATGTGTTCGAGAACCACATTTGTAGCACGCCTGGGTTGTCCTGCTATAGAAGCAACACCTCTATCCTTACCCAGAAAAAACTGTTGGGTAAGTGAATAATGTCTGAATTCACTGAAATAACTTTACTTTGAATTTCCAACCTCCTGTCCAGACACCTACTAAATCTAACAGGACTTCAGGAGGACCAAGTATGTCACAGCGATTCTGTAACCAGTGATAGATATCACTAACATTCACCCCCTCATTCTGGAACATGATAGTAACATACCAAATTTGAGGTCTAGTAAGGGGAATGGCGAAAAAGGGTGCCCATAAAGGTGTATTTTTCAGGGTTGAATATCTGTCCCAGAATTTTTCAAGGCTATGATTGAGTCTAAAACTTATATCAAATGAGTCTTCCCCAGAAACATGAATTAAAGCATACAAGTCAGAAGGAAGAAAGTTCGTAGAACCCCTAAGTAAGATATTAGCCACATAGTATCTGTCAGGGTGAGTGGCAAGACCACCTCTATATCTAAGTCTTACTGCATTCCTCCTAGGGGCTTGTTCTAATTTATTTTTGAACAAATCAGCCATAGGAATATGCCTAGATTGCTCTGTACCCCCTGTAGTTGCAGAACCCTGTCCAGACTCAGAAGTACCCCCTGCCCCCCCGAGGAAGTGCTGGGGCCTAAAATGGCCTCAGACTTCTCTGAAAGAAGGTGCACACCATTAATAATTTTTTTAGAGGAAGATAAACCAGTCTCTGTACCTGAGCTCAGAAAGTTGGCATGCTTAGAAGAAAATGTTCTATCATCCACCCAGTCAGGATCGGGAAGCCAAGTTCCAGAAGGTGTCTGAAGCCAGCCTGCTCGGGAAAGAGAGCTCTCAGCTGACCAGTCCCCAAATCCAGCAGAAGTAGTATCCTGAAGACCAAATTGCCACCGAACAACCTGTGATGTAGAAGAGATTTGCCCTTTTGCTGAAAACGGCTCCGATCCTTCGGTACGATCCACTGCCATATCTGGAAGTGCAGGCATGAGAAATGGGTCTGGAGGAGCAACTGAACCCATCATAGAAGAAGTTCCTATGTCGCAAGATAGGAGGGAAGAGTTGGTTGTACAACCCGGAACAGTAGAAGAATTACTAGTCTCCCACACCGGCGGTTCACCGGCTTCCTCCATCGCAACATCAAACACTCCATTCACTGACGTCCCACTCCCCGGGACAACACTTGCTTCATCTTGCATGGTCTGCATAGCTCCATTAATGGGAGCCTCCACATGAACGTCCTTCTCCATACAGCTCTGCAGTGCTTCTGCCTTTCAGCAGATCCAACACAGCCCTCTTCTGGCCACAGAGCTCCAGCAGAGTAGGGGGATTTTATTGAAAGAATGGACTTCAATACAAAAAATACAATAATCAATCAAACAGAAATCATAACAAAAAACAAAAGAGAGAAGACATCAATCAATCAATCAGTCCATGTATTACAGTGAATCCAATAACTTGCAAATTGTTCATATGGTCCGTTAGTAGAGTCAAAGTGCATAAGTCTTTTCACTGCCTTACAGACCGTGGCAATCAATTCTTCATGTAGAATATGCTTCTGTTGCAGAATCCAAAGGCACCTAGATTGCCAAATGTGAAATCACAATATACAAAAAATAACATAAAGAGTAGCACTATTATATTTGACAAAGGTATTCGGGAAGGGACCAAACATAACGGTAGGATAATCAAGAGACCGAAATTCAGGCACATTCCAGTAATCAGCCAGTAAAACCCAAAATGGTTTAATATAGGAACAATCCAAATATAAATAACATTGGGTTTCTAATATTAGAATACAATCAGATCTAGGCCAATACCTTTCTGATAATTGTTTGTGTTTACTATTGCTCTTAACACCTAATTTACCATAGTTTCCTAACCATACACAGGCCCAAGCACAAGGTGGAATGCGTTTATTCATAAGGAACTGTAAAATAACCACCTGTCTATCTGGCGGACAATCAGGGAAAAGCACCTCAGAGGTACGTTCTATGGAGAGAATGTATCTATACAATTTCTTCCTATCATAAGTCTGCAAATGCTGAAGGGTAACATCCCACTTAATGAGTTGCTTCATACATTCCTGCATATAAGTAGGTAACTCTGAGAGTCTAGATAATAGCCTGGGTTTCTTCTCCTGCTAACTGGGCCTACATAAGTTTAGCCATTGCTCCATGAATGGTCTCCAAATAACACACCCAGGTTTCAAAATCGTCCCCAAGTTATACATAAAAAAAAAAGGCTCAAAAAGAAAGCAATAGGGTGGAGCATAGAGACTCCCCCTTCCGTGATCAGGAGATAAGTTAGTTCCCTTTTAAGAGGATTCAAATGAGACCCCCAAAATGTTTGAAAAAAACACTTAAGAGCCGTGTCCACAAACGAACAGGGGGCGGAAAGATATAACTAATATATTAAAAAATAGGGGCTAGGATTGTTTTAATCAGCAAGACCCTCTTTTTTTTAGAAAGTGGCATTCCTTTCCAATCCCCCACTAGTCTAGATCCCCTAGTCAAAACTATCTCCAAATTGTACCCCGCCATATCACCGGGACCAAAAAACACCCCCAGGATTTTAATAGGTGCTCTGGAAACAGAGATCCCTTCCACACTTCCAGTTTCAGGCACTGGAGTAGATCCAATAACAACCCCAGTACTCTTACTATAATTAATTCGAGAACCAGAAATGCTTAAAAAAAGATGGATAGATTCTTGCAAGGCTGGAACAGAAAAGTGAGGGGGTAACAGTAAAACTAAATCATCTGCATAAGCCAGTACTTGCTGTTGTGGCATAACAGGAGAGATGTCAAGACCCCGTAAAGCTGTATTGGATTGTAATAATCTAATACAAATGTCAATAGTAAAGGCATATAGGGTAGGGCTCAATGGGCATCCTTGTCGTACACCTTTAGTAATAGCCAGTTTCTGTCCAAACCAGCCGTTCACATTGGGTATAAGAACTGCCCTCTGATACATTGCTGAGATCCAAAAAACAAAGGCATCCGGTAACCCAAAGGCTTTCAATGCCAAAAAGAGAAATTTGTGAGATACACGATCAAAGGCCTTTTCTTGATCCAACCCAAAAACAAAACCCTGTAAGTGGCCAAGGTCACCCCTAGTAAAAACCTCTCTAAGTTATATCAGGTTATCCTGCTGTTTTCTTCCCCAAACTGCACAGGTCTGTGCAGGATGAAGAAGTAGTGGAGTAACCCTAGAAAGCCTGGCCAGAAGAATTTTACTAAGGATTTTCATATCAGTATTTAGGAGACTAAAGGGACGCCAATTTCCAATATCTGTCTTGTCCCCTTTTTTATATATGAGAAGCAAAATTGCCTCTGTCATAGAGGGAGCATAATATCCAGAATGTAAAATATAATTCAAAAGAATAACCAGAACAGGGCCGATGGTCTGTAAAAAGGTTTTATAAAACCCTGCGCTAAGACCATCCATATCCGGGGCAGACTGGGAGGCCAACTCGTGAACAGCGGAGGTCACTTCCTCCAAAGTAACGTCAACTGCTAGATCATGCTGTTGTTCCCCAGATAAACTCGGTAACTGTAAATCCATTAAAATCTTATTAATGGCATTGTCATCCAAAATATTATCAGGGGCCAAGCTAGAGGACAATAATTTTCACAACATTCAGAAGTTGTTTTGGGTCATTCATAAGATGCCCCTGCTCATCTGTTAGGGAGGTAATAAGTCTGAAATTCAACCTCTTCTGACTTTCCTTGAAAGGGTCCAAAGAATGTTTGGACATATGTGTTCCAAACCTTAGCTCCTGGTCTGAAGACCTCCCCCTGTTATATTGTAGATCCACCATTTGCCTCTTTACAGTGGCAATAAGGTCACTATAGTTATGTGTAGTCGTCTCAGCAAGTGAGATGAGATGTTGTAGCTGGTGTCTGAGCTTTAAATAGCCCATATATTCCTTCTTGGACTTAACATGAGCCTGATGCTGAAAAAAGTTTTCCAGCTCAGTTTAGTATCATCCCACCATTCTAAGATGGAATCATAACATTCCAAAACTGACAACCGGGCCGCCCAGTCTTTCAGCCATAACTGTTTAAGAATAGGGTCCTCCAACAATGTTTCATTTAATCTCTAAATATTCTTCTTACATCTAGGAGCCCCATCCCAAGAAATAAAGACTGTAAGAACATTTTGGTATGAAAATTCTATTGGTCTAGAGGAGGCCTGTACTATATGTAAAACTGCTGACAAAAAAACAAAATCTATTCTCATCTGAAGAACACCCCGAAAATAAGTATAACCCTGAGGATATAAAACCCTGTAAGCATCCACTAAATGGGCCGTAGAAACTACTTTATTTAAAGCAACTGAATCACAAAATAATTTGTCAGTGTGGAGTCCTCTATCGGTTGTAGATAAACCACAATTAAAGTCACCCAACCAGATTACCAGCCGGGAGGTATGCAAATAAGGCTGTACCTCTTTAAAAAGAGCTATCCATTGTACTTTTGTTTGTGGAGCATATACAGTAATAATCCTTAGCCGTGCTGCATAAATGGAGACATCCAGACACAGAGCCCTCCCAGGGTGAATATCAACCAATCTAGACACAGAAAAGGTAGAACTAAAAAAAAGAATAGCCAAGCCATCACAAGGATCCTCCCCAATGGACCAAAACGATGGGCCCAAAGTCCAACAGTTGGAGGCATGTTGGAGTTCCTGAGATGTCTTCAAACGGATGTCTTGTAAACAAATAATATCCAAATTAAAAGTTTTAAGAAGTGAAAAAAAAACCAATACACTTCTTCACACCCTTTAACCCATTGACATTTAATGAGGAAATCATTAAAGAAGACATATCAGGAAAACCAAAAGGAAATATAAAAAAACAAAAACAAAGAGATAACCTCAGGGGGGGTTTACCCACTTGTCTACGTCTAGTCCATTTGGCAATAGAATCATCAGGTCTATTTTCTGTATCTGTGTTGGAAACAACAGAAGAAGTATCAGTTTCATCCCCAGAATCTCCACCGATATCCTCCTCAAGGGGGGAAAAAAATGTTCCCTACCTTTACAGGTTCCCTTTGAGCAATGGTTTTAAGGATGGACTTGGGTTCCATCATGGCTTTGCCATGTCTGTTCCTTTTCCTAGGTTGCACAATCTTGAAGGGGGCTTCAGAGGGGGGAGGAGGGAGAAGCATGTGAGTCTCAGTGTCCTCCACAGGAATAGCAGCATGATTATCAACACCAACTGGAGCAAAGTCTACTTCCACTTGTGCAAAGGGGGGAGCAACACTCGTGGTGGTAATAGGGCTAACACTAAGAGGAACTACAGGGGCGGGAGCCTGAACAGAGTCTGAGGATTTAAGCACAGCATTGTCTGTCTTCTGGACAAATGCATGCTGAGCCTGAGTAATAAGTCCTTCATGAGAGGGACAATCAGCTCTATTGTGAGAAGCCCATGGACAGCGCTCATAGGCATGACCTGTCTGTTCACATAGATTACATTTAAAGAGATTCAGGCAAGCCCAAGCCAAATGCCCATACTCCAAACAATGACTACATTTAGAAGTGTCACAGGCCGAACTTAGATGCAAACGAGACCCACATTTAAAGCAGGATCTAGGTTGTCCAATATAAAAGATAGACCCCCTATCTTTCCCTAAAAAGAACACACTAGGTAAATGTACAGGACCAGAATTAGTGGAGAAAAGCTTCACCTTCACCTTCCAACCGCCATCCCAGATTTTTTCACTATCCAGAGTGGGTGTAGGCCTCCCCAAAATCTCACAACACTTCCGTAACCAAAACAGAATATCTTCAATATTGACTCCTTCATTCTTAAATAAAATAGTGATAGTTTTAATCAAAGGTTTGGTGAGCGGAATTACTTGAAATGGAACCCATAAAGGGTCTTTCTTAAGAGACGTATATTGTGCCCAGAACCTGTCAAGGTTAGATACATTTTTAAAACTAATGTCATAATTACCATTCCCTAATGAAATCAAGGCAAATATTTCTAAAGAAAAGTATTTCATAGATTGTTTTATCAAATTTCTGGCTATAAACAATCTATCAGGAGCGTGTTCTAAGCCCTCCCTTGTATAACAACTGGACTGCGTTCCTCCTAGGGGCAGGTTCCCTAGTAGAGTGGAACAAATCAGCCAGGCAAAACATGGGGACCAAAGAAGATGAATCCTGGTGCTCTGCCATGGCAGCTGAGCTAGGCCCCATCCTAACCTCAGAAGGCAACAAATTATCAATAATAACCTGGGGAGTAGACACAACAACAGAAGGAACAGAAACATCATTTAATACAACAGAAGTGTTACCCTGGGGTGTGATGGAGCTCTTCGAAGAACTGTCATTGGTGGCCACAGTAACAGTTGAGGAACACAGCTTTTGAAAGGAGGGGTCTGTCGGGTCAGGAGTCCACTGACCTGAAGCCCCAGGGGTCCAGCCAGCCTCAGTTAAGGCTCTTTCAGGGGACCAGGAGGCATCTTGTACTGCAAAAGGAACTGCAGGGCGGTCAGGGGCTAAATCCTTCCATTTTGATGATTTCCGACGGTCCAAAAAGGAAAAAATATGCTCTGTAACCACCGGAGCAGCTGCCGAACATGCCGGTACCTCCGGGACCTTCCGAGTCATTCCAAGTCTTGCTTTCTTAGTTGTATTATCTGAAGGAATAGGGACTGCATGAGAAGCAGAAGGCTGTAGGCACACAGTATGAACGCTGTTTCCACTGCCAGCCACTCGAAAATCCAGAAGCTCTGCCAGAGGAGGAGGAACGTCAACTAGCGGAGTTTCATCTGACCAGACTACAGGCTCTATCCGGTCCAAAGAGTCCTCAGCCTCCTGAGAATCAGCTGGCAAAGACTGTAGTTCCACCTCAAGTTCCTCCCCTCTTTGGATCAAGGCTTGTTTGCAGCAAAGGATTGCCTGACGGTGAGTGACAGCAGACAGCACAGGGGGATCATTAGAAGTCATAACAGAGCCAGAGGCAGGTAGGTCCGTGGAAACGGACATAAAATCTATAGCAGTATCCATGCTTAACTCTTGAGAAAAATCCTCGACCGCCATCGCCACATCTATGGCCTCCTGTGTGGAAAGGACAGGAGCAGAGGCCAAAGCTCTCATCCTAGTAGCATCCTCCCTCTCCATAGCTCCTGACAAAGTGGCCATCGCAACCAGATGGCCAGCAAGCCCCCCAACTGAGAGTAGGGGGATTTCTGCAGTGTCCTGGACAAATTTCCCTCATTCACTAAAAATATCACCAACAGCTTAATCTGGTTCAAGGTCAGTTGGCATTCATTTGTATCCCCCTCCCCCCGGGTCGTGCCTGAAAATAGGCAGGATTTGTCACAGGAAGTGCACTTACCCAGTCAACAAAAACTAAATAAATAAATAAAATGATCAATTACCAGTAGTTATCATGATGACACCAGCTACATTGTTAACAACTGCTATGTGCAAAGTTCAATGGCATGTTTCATTGAATGATCACTGTGCAAGGCATATGGGAGATATGACTGTCCATGCATGGCATATTGTTAAGCAGATGTGTCACATGTCCCAGCAATATGGCCATTGTCTGTCTGCATTGCCACTGGCTATGACCACATGTCATATTCATAATTAACACATTTGTCAGTTATGCATAGTGTAGTACAAACTCATCATGGCCACTACATGTGGACTGTTACTAGGTAGCTATTCATGATGTCATGCTGTGTTGCATCCAATATCATTGTGTATCACACATTATTAAGTCTTGTTGTGCTGTCCCTTCCTGACCTCCACTGACCCATATGCACTCATATCTCACCTTACAAGAATGGACGGTCTGGTCAACACCTTCTGTCGGTTCATTCCTGACGCCCCATCTCTGACACATCATTGTGACCTTTACTGTGCTCTGTCCTTCCCCTCACCTCCTAACTGAAACATGGCTCACTGTGCTAAGCCAACATCACAACACTGGCTTACTGTACCTTTTCCTAACTCCCATGCTCCCTCCCTCCCATCCTCCTTCCTCCAAATCCCTCATATCCTCTGACACTCACACCCTGCTAGACCCCTATTGTAACACCCTAATTGGCCAATCATGAATCTCCCATCACATCCCCAATATCTGGAACTCCCTCCCACCCCACATACGACACTGGTCCCCCTCCCACTCCCTTGGCTCTGCCTTACATGACCTCTCTGCTAGATGCTCCTGCTACACTCCTCCTTAACCTGTTACCCCATGAGCATGGTTCAGATTCATGCACACCTCTGACCTGCAAAAGCCTCCCCATGCATCCTCCCCCCAGCACATCTTCCATTCTGCCTAACTCCCACCCCCCAGTCCCCTCCTCTGTACACCAGACTACCATTAATACACAGTCACCATTGTCTTGCCTTGGCCCTGGCAGGGTGTTCTGCACCCTGGTTGTGTCCTGAACCTAGGGAAGAACCTTTCTCAACTCCTACTCCCACCCCATTGTGTTCTGAGAGGGCTGGGTTTCAGCCCCTCTTGTCTCCCACTTCCCTTTGTCTTAGTCAGTATGATGGCTACTTCCCAGCACTGCCTACTTCCCTCCTGTAATGATCTTGGTATGCTGTCTACTACCTGCCTCCCTCCTGCTGTGCTCTACCTCTGCCTTGTATAGGCAGGGGTCCACAGCATACTGGAGGGGACATGTCCTAGCAGACTCTTCTTTTCCCCCTTGTTTCCATTCTTACATGCCCTAAGTCTCACTCTATACAACCTGATTCCCTCCTGTTCATGCTTGACCTACACCTGTTGCAGGCAGGGTTCACAGCATTCTGGAGGGGACAGATCCTGACACACACTTCCCCACCACACTTTTGCCTTTCCCTCCTGCAAATCCCCCCTTCACACACCCTTCTCTCGGCCACTAAGTGCTTGGTGACATACCTGTACAAGAACAATGACACATGCATATGACAATACATGGAATATATGACTGTGTCCCTATCAATATAGATGTGGAAATCTGTTCACCTGTACATTACAGTGGTACAGCATATGTATTATGTGGCTCATAATGTGTTTCATTTATCCATAGGTGACAGTGGATATCCACTCAGGACATGACTCATGACACCTGTACACAACCCACAGACACCACAGGGAGACCGATTCCATGCCAGTCATGTGGCCAAGAAAACAATGATTGAGAGAACATTTGGTGTACTCAAGATGAGATTTCGATGTCTAGATAAATCAGGAGGTGCACTGCAGTATCAACCAGAAAAGACATGCAGAATAATCCTTGCATACTGCATCCTACACAAAATTGCCATATCACACAACATGACCATGCCTGATTTACAGGGTCCTGATAATGATGATGTCTACAGTGGTGGCAGCACACTCAGGCCTCGCACACCCTCATCACCACCAGAGAGACGAGGAACAGCTGAGTTTGCATGATGAGCACATGATCAAATGATTCAGGAGTGCTTCTGAGTATCCTAGGACATGCAACAGTGTTTGTGGTAGTCTGCGC
The DNA here is from genome assembly GCA_016271365.2 of Neoceratodus forsteri. Classification (NCBI taxonomy): domain Eukaryota; kingdom Metazoa; phylum Chordata; order Ceratodontiformes; family Ceratodontidae; genus Neoceratodus; species Neoceratodus forsteri. The sequence goes on along the minus strand of CM028129.1, from coordinate 952,062,102 downwards.
ATGTGGCAGACAAAGACACAATCATGATTATCAGTCAAGGCCAGGGACACCTGACTGAATACTGACCTGTTGTGCATTGTTACATGATATTTTCTTGTGTCATGTATATGTAAATTCATTAAAATACAACCATTGTGGCAGCCAAAATCATGCCTGGTGCTGGTGCTGTCATTTATGTCTGTGTATATAATATAGCAATACAAGGTTAACAACATGACACCTTTATGGAATGGAATCGACTATCAATGCGGCAGTGCAGGTTCAACTGTATCCCCCAGCCTTTGTGGTCCATGTGTGGATGAGGTGTAAATGTTGTTGCTGCACACTGATACATACACCTCTGTACAGTACAAATGACTAGTGTAAACAATTACATCATCATTATGAGGTGTAAACAAGGACATGGCAGCATTGCCACGGTCTATTATGTCATGTTACATATACAGGGCACACTGTACCACAGATGTGTCATAATGCAGCCTTGAATGCATCACAATAAGGCTGTCACACAACATTCATGTACAATATATATACACATCTATACATACTGGCAGGTGCCTTGATGTGCATATGTCTTGTGTATCTCCAGTGTCAGAGGTGGCATGGTATGATGTGAGACAGAGTGACAGTGTGTACCACACCCTAAAAAGGACATTAACCTGTTGTAGAAGGTCCAGAGGATGGCTGCAAACATGATAGACACTCAGCAGGGCAAGGAATACGGGGAGAGGTTGAGTGCACTGTACATGTACTCCATGGAAGACACGAGGGAGAGAAAGGGAACACAATTGGGACCCTCCAGTACTTGAAAGGGATACATAAGGTTGATGAGAGGGGTCTCTAAGATGAGTGGCAACAAAATCCCAAGGGAAAACAGTTGCATGATTGAGAGTGGGAGGTTTAGGAGGGAGGTCAGGAAGCAATACTACACAGAGGGGGGGTGAACACCTAGAATGCACTGCCAGAAGAGATAATGACATTGAACGCAGTGGGCAGCTTTAAGAGAGGGTGTAATAGACATATGTGGAGTATTAGAATCATGGGTAGAGAGCATGGGAGGTGTGTGGAGGGAGGGCAGAGACATTAGAGCATGCTGTGGACCCTGCAAAAAGAGCATGCTTGATAGACCAAATGGCCTTCCTGTGCTGTCTTCTTCATGCGTTTGTATTAGTATCTGTTTCATCATACACATGCATAGTAACGCTGCAGAGGGAACACACAAAGGAACAGACAGAACCAGATAAGAGATATTACTCCATTACGTCTGCTCATAGGTGTAATGTGCCAGCAACACACACACCATTCAGTGTCAGTGCATGGCTAGGGAATCATGTCTGTACATGTCTGTCACCTTTTGCTTGCAAAGGTCTCACACAACAACATCTGTGGCATTCAGGGATATACAGGGACAGCTGCAGAAAACCACGTTATGGTGATACATCATAATGCATGTATGTATACACAGCACACATTGACACAATACTTGTATTACTCTGAAATTACTAGTTGATAACCCTGATGAATATACAGGAGGCCTATTGTGCACATGCCCATTGTATGTTTTATTGATGTACACATTTACTTCTCAATCCATCAATATGTACCTGACACGGGAAGTCTGTAATGTCATATAATAATGAGGAATACATATCATTTCAGACATACATTCATCAGGTCATGTGCTATACATACATAACTGTGTGCATAGTTAATATATTCTGTGCAACAGTAATACACCCAAAGTCCCCTGTGCCTACGTTAGGGAACTATGCAACATTGAAACAAACAATTGTACATCACATAACAATAGGGAATGGTGTCACAGAAAACCTTATTGTTACACAGTAGATGAGTGTAATGGATACACTGTGCACATTATGACATTACACTATGATATAGCATTACACATCTCTTATGTTAGCACCAGTAGCAATCATATCATCCATAAGCAGGCCCACACCACAACTACAACATCCCACATGAGGACCCCATGGGGTACCAATAACATCACAGTCATAAATAAGACTGACTAGCTTAGTTCCCCTTTGGGCACTAATAGCCAGTACTGAGTACCATGCCTTCTCTGACCCTCAGAATACTTCGCTCTGTCCTTACTAGTCTACACTCTCTACTGTACTCCATTCCACCCTCCACTTTACCTTGATCTACCAATTGGACATATCCTGAAACCCTCTGATGCTGCAACTAGATATGTACACATGACCTTTCGCACTGCTGGTGTTGACCCTTAGAATTAGGCCATCCTGCTGGCCACATCTGAGAGTAACATGTAACAACCCCTATACTTCCCTGCACCTTATATTGCACTCTCGCGGACCACCACCACCACCACCTCAGTGGAACACCCTTGCCTATCCAAGGTCTGACCCCTGCTGTGACTCTTGTGGAGTGCTACTCCACAGTCTCACCCCCTTTCTACCATAATCTGTCATTCCTAAGATACCCAGTAATCCTATGCCTTCCATACCTACTATGTCATGCACTGTATGTAACCTGCTATGCTCACTCAGAGGCCAGGCTCCCTATTCTGATCACTTTGTGCTGATGACTCCACTGCATCCATACATTCTAATTACCCTGAATGCCACCATTTGAGGACTCTTGTTCCCATGCATTAGACACCTGGCCCACTACATAATTGTATAGTAATATATTCCACTGGGCTGTCTATTCAATGGACGTGACATGCACATTCAGCAGTGACTTGTGTCTTTGTTCCTGTACTCACTGTCACTTGCCCCTTCCCCACTGTCCTGCATGTACAATGTCGTCTGTTCTCACCTGTTGCTATCAGAGGCCATACAATGTAATGCTGGTCCTACTGATGAACTACGGGCAACTCAAACCATCTCTGGCTTATCTACACAGGGCTACCTTATGCACACATGAACATCTGTAGCCTCCCATCTAGGTCTACTGATGTAGAGGTACGAATATCAACTTACACCCCGCATGTCCATGTCATGTCAGTAACATGGCTGCAGGCGCACATACAGAATTACACATACCACCTCCGAGAGTAGACTCTGCGATGCTGGGAAAGGACAGGCCCTACATACTGTAGAGGTGTGGGTGTCTCTCTTTATAGCTAAGTACTACTATCTGCCTCCTCTATACTACTGTGAAACAACATTCCACAGTGATGTGAGCATTGTGTGTACAACCCTTGGACTGCTACACCTAGATGTATGTGTGATAGGGCGTGGGGTTGGTGACAACACAGAACAACAACGTATAGTTCACACACACTAACTTCATGTGGCTAAAGATATATTGACATTAATAATATAAATAAGGCAACTTTAGCAACGTTTAAACAAAATACAGAAATAAAGCAACATACATCACTTCTTCAACTGAACCTCAGCACTCTGAACTGGAGTACTGCCACAGTTTGGTCACTACAGAGCAGTAGGTCCACTATGCTCTGTGCATCCCACCTATCTGCCTGGCATCATCATTCTGCACCTTTTATAACAAACGAAGCCTGACATCACAGGTCATATGATCAGCCCCCTATCACTAATACAAACAACATACCTCAACTAATACATAAAGTGGGGCATGACAGTGACCAAAGCATTATGTTTTATCATATTAACAAAACATATTATTATGCATGAGACAATATTAATGCAGGACAATACATATCTAGGAATGCATGTGAAAGGGTCAATCAAAGCTCTGGACCCTCCTACTGAATATGGCCTCACACTGACACAGGACTATACAACTGACCCACCAGAATACGCCTGGCCCTAAAGGGTTGTCATGTCATTCATAGTTAACATGAGGGAGTCTCCTGGTAAGTCTGGTTTCTCATATACAGCCTGTCATAAAAACGTACCCTCCACAAAGCGGCAAACACTGCAAAACAAGATGCTATTTATTTTTTATTTATTTTAGTCTTTGGTATCCAGGTTAAGGCCCACTAGGCACAAGTGCCTGTTTTCAAGAGCGACCTGGGAGCACTGGACGGTTAAGTGACTTGCTCAGAGTCACACAGTATGCAAGTGGAGGTTGTGAGAATCAAACTCAGATCTGGTCTGCTGGATGTACCAAGCTCGTTCACACCTCGTTCCTCTAACCTCTAGGCTATACTGTACTATTCCACCTAAACAGGTGTACAAAAAAGCTATAAATCCTAGGTCTTCATCCGGGTGTTGTAAATAATTATGGGATACAATTAATGTAATGGTATGCCCATGTTTTGCAACGTAAAAGTAAACACTTGCTCACCTGTTGTTATGAATTACCTGCTTTATGTATTACAAGTTTCACAGGGAAATTACCCGTGTACAACAAACGTTAGAGAACATTTATATTTACTAGTTTATACTATTCTTAGAGCATCTTGACTTCTTTATCATTCTCAACCTTGTACCCGAGATACAGACCTATGTCCATTCGATGAAGTCGATGCAGAAGGAGAGGTATCGCCTTCCCTGTTTTACAACAGCAGGCTAACACCATGCTCAGGCTACTAGAATCCTGAGTGCAAAGATTATCAATCATGCCCTACACACTGTAATGCAAGTAATTTGGGTCTTTTCTCATTCTGAAGACTGTTTAACTGCTGCAACAGAGGATAGGGGCACATCTCACTTCCTCCTAACCGACACCCTTCCCTGTTAAACCGACAGAAAAAGATCATGGGGAGAACATCTTAACAAGCGGAGAAGGAATGACCGAATGGTGCACTACAAAGACACAAGGGAGATTTAAGCATGTGACACTGTCTAATACCACACAGTTCTATCAAAATGGATAGAAGGGGATACCCCTTGGAGTTGGGGAGGAAATCAAAATAACTCCAACTACCAAAACAGGACACGTTTAACATAGGTTATGCCCAGCCTACGGCCTATGTTACATCATTCTTTTTCAGATTACAACCAAGGCTCATAGACCCAGCTCCTTCCAACCACATGGATGAAACAAGAGTATAGATGGATCAGTATAGAAGTAGATATCATGATGGGAGGCCACACCATCATGATATAAATGGAATAAGCATGTCCAGAGAGACCAGAGGATAGAAATCACTAATGCAGTAGATCTTGAGAAGGGTTTAGAGAATGAAGAAAATGTCCAGTAGTGGGGTTGGCACTGTACTATTACAGTATGCTGTATGCATGCTGCCTCCACAACACACCAACAGGTGGAACAACTGTGCTAGAATCTGGATAAGGATAAAAAGACCAGTAAGGTGGAGGGGACGGATGATGCCATCCCCACCAAAAGGGTGTGGTTTGCCCTCAAGGCCCTAAAGAAAGACAAATCTCCTGGGCCGGATGGCATTCATCCGAGAGTACTATGGGAATTGGCGGACATACTGGCTGCACCCCTGGCGGAGCTTTTCAACAGGTCACTTGAGACAGGGAGGGTACCTAGGGATTGGCGAGAGGCATATGTGGTACCAATCCATAAAGGGGGGTCGAAGGAAGTACCAGGAAACTATAGACCCATCAGTTTAACCTCGGTGGTGGGAAAATTAATGGAGAGTATACTAAAGGAACGATTGGGGGTTTACTTGGAGGAGGTGGGAGGTCTGGATAGTCGGCAGCATGGGTTTGTGCCAGGTAGATCATGTCAAACCAACCTTGTAGAGTTCTATGAATGGGTAACATCAGAACTGGATAGGGGTAAGCCTGTGGATGTATTATTCTTGACTTCAGCAAGGCGTTGACTCTGTCCCCCACAATGGTCTGGTGGAGAAACTGATGGGGTTAGGAGTAGGCCCTTGATGGTCAGGATGGATTGAAACTGGATAGCTGGACGCACTCAGAGAGTGGTCTGTGGGGAGCTCTTGAACCCTACAGAGGTTGAGTAGGGGTACCACAGGGCTCGGTCCTGGGTCCAATCCTGTTTAATGCATACATATCAGACATCAGGGATGGTATAGGGTGTGAAATGAGTCTCTTCGGATGACTCCAAGATGGGAGCAGTAGTTGAGGGAGAAGAGGGAGGTTGGCCCTGCAAGGGACCTGGACACCCTGGAAAGCTGGGCTCACATGGAAATTAAATTTCAATATCACCAAGTGCAAGATGTTGCATCTTGGTCGGCAAACCCTAAACACAGGTACACCCTGGGAGGGAGGTGCTGGAAGCCTCAACAGGGAAAAGACCTAGGGGTCATGGTGGATACATGTATGAATAACACTGAGCAGTGCAGGAGAGCAGCTAGCAAGGCAAACAGGATGTTGGGATGCATCGCAAGGGGGATCACCTCTAGGAGCAAGGAAGTGATTCTGCCACTGTACAATGGACTGGTTAGACCACACCTTGAGTACTGTGTACAGTACTGGAGACCACACTTGAAGAGGGACATACAGCTCCTGGAGAGGGTACAGAGGAGGGCAACAAAGATGATACGAGGGCTAGGGGATTTGACTTACGAGGACAGACTTGAGGAGCTCTGCCTGTTTTCATTGGAGGAGAGGAGAGACAGGGGGGACATGATTGAGGTCTTCAAGTACCTCAAGGGAATAAATAGGGTAAACATGGAGGGGATCTTTAGACTAAAGCAGGGAGGCATCACCAGAGGGCATGGTTTGAAGTTGGAAGGTGGAAGGGTGAGGGGGAAAAGAGGAGGAGGTTTTCACTGAGAGGGTGGTGGACCCTTGGAATGCTCTGCCTGGTGAGCTGGTTCAGAGATCCACAGTGGAGAGCTTTAAGAGAGGGTGGGACAGACACAGAAAGTGGATGTATCAGATGATGGCCTGTCCCGGGGGGGTGGGGATGGATGATAGGGGTTTCTGGAGCACAAGGGATGGGAGGGTCTCGGCACCCAACTAAGGATCTAGGTTCGAGCAGACTTGATAGACCATAAGGCCTAATCTGCTGGCAAATAGTATGTTAGTATGTTAGTATGTTAGAATACCCCTGTGTGCCACGAGCATCCAGTAGCACCAATGTTACAGGTTGTGATCCCTACATAACAATGTCTACAACCTGCTGAAACAGCATACCATGACCAATAACTTATGTGTCTCAGTTAGGAAGCACACCTGGGAACACACACACTCCCTTGTAGACAGTGTTGGCATGAACACAGAGGACAAGGTGCATCACTCTGGTGGTCTGCATGATTCAATCACTGATCATTGCCTTACATTTATCACCTGGGCTACAGGCTCAAGACATGCCCCCATAAAACACAACTCCATTGGTACCTGCCAGTGCCCTGATAACTCTGCCATCCGGAAGGACAGTAGAACAATGTACTATGCAGCTGTATACCACCTTATGGCCATATATGCACCCACAGACATTTATCCCAAGGCCCTCCATTGACTACAATACTACTATACACCTCCTAATTCCAGACGTGTGAGTGGTGGCTGCACCTGCTGTGCAGCGATGTGACTCCTGAACTAGATGACGGGTATTACACATTCAAGGGATGTGTACTATCATTCCCCCTTCCATGCTCATGTACATATCTGTAAGAGATTCCTTAACCAATGCAATCAGTCGGCAAGGGTATCTCCATGCCATGACCTTGGTATTCAGAGGAGGGGGTGGCTCAAGGGGCCACTTTGCTGCAGAAAAGCTATCAAACCACCTCTACACAGGTCATCACATACCAGCACAGTTCAACAGTCAGTCACACAGTGGTACATGAACCACAATCAATGGAAGTATACCATGTGTAGAGCTAGACGGGGTCTATGGTGCCGCTCCCAATTCCTCCATGACCAGAGAAGGCAGTATGGTGCAGTGGTCTAAGGCTCTGAGCTGCAAATCTGGAGACCTAGGTTTGAATCCCACAGCCCCCACTTGCATACTGTGTGACCCAGAGCAAGTAACTTGACATCCTTGTGCTCCCAGGTTGCACATGTAAACAAGCTTTCAGCTTAGTGTGTCTCACCTGGTTAAATGACTTGAAATTAAGGAAAAAGATTATAAAACATTGGAGTCTCTTTCACTTCTTCTGTCATTTTGCCTTGGATGCACCATCTCGTTCTCATCACTGTGACCTATACCATACCCTGTCCATCCCACCACTTGCTAACAGGTGCACTGTACACTGTGCTAACCTCATTTCAAGATATTGACATGGGGAAATGCACACATACCTGTTATGCCCCCTCTCCACCTCTCCCACTCCCTCAGAGCCACTGATTGTGAGACCTTGATAGTCCCCCCTCATTCCACTCTGATTGGCCATACTTGTGTCTCCTACTGATTCCTGCACCTCTGAAATACACTTACCCCTCATATACGACACTCCTACTCTGCCTCCTTCTCCCTTGCCTCTGCCTTACACAACCATCTCTCCTCTACCTGCTCCTGCTTTCACCCTCCTTAATGTTTCCCTACCATGGGACTGTTCCTCAGGTCCATACCCTACCATCACCCTTAATGCACCCCTTGCCATTCTCCTTGCCTCCCCTGCACCCCACCACTGACCCATTATCCTCGCTAGAGTGTTTCCCCTGGCAGGGATCCAATCTCCTTGGAGATGCTAGTTCTGGCATGCCTACTTCCATTCATCTTCTTTCTTTCTCTTCCTTTCTATTCCTCTGTTACACCCTGAACCACCCATCCTTTCTGTCCCATATTTGATTTGCCTGACTCACCCCTAGCAGGGTTCTCAACATCCTGGTGGGGTTTAAACATATGCACTTATGGTCCCCACTCCTCTCTACTATCCATCTCCCTTAACTGTTGAAACTACCTCTGTTCCCTTCCCCTCCCCTATTTAGCACTTCACCTGATTGTATTGTCTATTTACTACTGATGCTTAACAGTATGTCTAATCCACCAGTGTGTTGTTGTTATGGCTGTTAATCCTCTGTACCTAATTCCCCCTTGCATGTTTAAACTGAGACTGTAGGTATTATTAACTGAGACTTTGTATATATCCACAGATATTATAAATATTCACCATGCTATCCACTGTCCCCCCCTCCAGTCGCACCAGAAGACAGGTGGCTTGTTGTTGAGTGTGCCATCCTGGTGAAACATTTCAACACATGAGTAAATACATAACAAACTGTATAACCTTTCAGTTCTGCATTCTTGCCTACCTTCCAGCCTGAACACTGTGTTTATAACATTCTAATGGATTTGTCTATATCAGGCAAGGTGTTATGACTGTATCCCTGCTATCAGTGTTTAGAGGTGTTGACTTAGCAGGCCACACATGGCACAGTAATATCCACAAACATCATAGAACTATAGGAAGGGTCATTGGAGGAGGACTATCATGTTAACTTGGTTTTTGAGGCAAGGTGCACTTTACAATGTACAACCATGTCCAAACAACTCTTAAAGGCTGGCCTTCACTCACCCTACCACTCCTTGGTCCCAAGGGTTCAAGTTGTCTATGTGCCATGGTCTCTGCCATGCTCATATCCTTGATGATCCCCCACCCAGCACATTGCAGGTGCACAACACACTCACTGAATAGGGCAACATCCTTCCATCGGTTCCCACATCCACATCAAATGTAGTCTACGAGCCCTAGATCCAATGATTCCACTCATTATAATGGCATGTACCCTTTGCACTGTGAGCATTCCCTTCATGTACATGGTGGTCTGTATCATATCATACCTCTGCCTTGGATCCACCTTGCAGTCAATCCCCAGTTCACCCAGCCTTGCCTCATAGGACCTATCCTGTACACCTTGCTCACATTAGATGTACCCCACTGTAACCTTCCAGCAGGCCTAGTTGCTACATAGGTGGAGTATGCATGTACCTCACACCATAGTACAAATGTTGTGTCACACATGACCAATACAATGTCAGCATAGCCATTCATACCCTCCAATTGATGCTACAATGTTCATCACACCATAGCATACTGTTGCCCTTCACCAATGCCTAATTACACAGAGTACTGTGCATCTGTACAGTCAATGTTAGTACTTTTAGATCTGTTTCCACATTGTAAGCATTTATCTATTGGCCTACTAGGTCATACATTGTCCTAGTGTCTGCCCAATAACACATACGATGATGGCTATATGTGTGTGTGTGTGTCTGTGTGTGCATAACAATGTTCACTGGCACATAATTGGGACAGCAGAGTACACAGGTGTGCAATTATCTAGCAGGATGGTACAAACTGAAGCTGTGCAAGGCACAGTCCCTTTGAGAGTATATGTGTGCATCGTGTTAGGTCCGATTCTGGTGCACGTATGCAGCTACATACTATGGCATGCCTTGGTGCCTGTGCCCCCTTATTGTTTCAGGTCCCTGGGAAGTATTGCCAGCTGCAGCACCCTTTCAAGGGCCTTGGCTTCCATAGTCTGCACTCAATGGCCCTTTGCATTTATGAAATACGTATGTCAGCTGAGCACACATGTACTATGTGGACATGTGTAGGTAGTGCAGTGGGGACAGAGGTTGTATGGATCATCACAGGGACACATAATGTACTGTGTGTCCCTCACAGTTACCAGTGTAGTTAGAATTGGCATAGAGGACGGTGAGGGACAATGAGAGATTATGCATGCATCAGTAGGACATTAGCAGACAATAATCCATGTATGTGGAGAGTGTTTTCTAGAAATTCATGTCCTATAGGCTGGACAAGGACATGTGGAGAGACCAGAGACATCACATAGTGCTGTGTGACATCAGATCAGTGCTGTCAGTGCCCTTGGCACCCCTGTTACACATTTTGTTTTGAACAGGTTTGTTACCATCGGACAGGAGTTGCTCGACTGTAGTCCCACTCCATAGATGTTGGGACATGTTGGAGGCTATACTTACAACACCAGTCCTAGTGACCCATGTGGTGTTGATACTACTGCATTAACTAATGTCTTAAAGATATGTTTTGGATCCTATATCCAATGGAGTACATGTTAAGTGTCAGTGTTGCTTCTCTGGCGGATGTCCTGTCCACAGTATCACATATTGCTTATGACTGTGTGCCTAGGGTGGTTGTTCAGGGAGTGGTGATGGATTTTGGTGACCACGTTTTCTGCATGTCCTTCAACACTCTCCCACTTAGGGGGCAATCGCACAGTTAGGACAGACTTTGTTATGTCCTAGGATGTTGAACTGTTTAACCTATTGGCTGATTGATGTTTCACATTCTTTGTTGGCGAATTGATTTCAATACATAGTAGGATCAATGGTAAGGCATTGGCATGAAGAATTCAGTATGAATGATTGCTTACACTGGTCACCATTAATGTCAATATAGGTGACATGGCACGGGGCAGTAAGGGAGTGTGTGTCCTTTACTGCCACTCTGACATTTCAGTTGACAATACAATCTGCCCACGGCTGACACTACAGAACTGATTTCAGACTATTGGGAAGGACCGATGCAAGCATGAACTTTGGACAGGTGTTATATAGTTCTACATCAATGTTAGGGAACTGCACTATCATGCACCTGGTACACAGGTTTGCATGATGTTAGTACATAGCGAGTGAGGGGCTTATAGTCACGGACTGGAATGGGAGCCACAGTTGATCACATGGTATGCTCTACAGGTTCACAAACAGTGTTGTATGTCTATAGGGTGTGCCAGTGACATGCTGTGGTGATTACAGAGAGGTATCAACAGCAGCTAGGGATGGTGGTGATAACACAGTATATGACAATCTTGCACACCTATCTAGAGTACTGTGTCTATTCTTGCCAATTGTTTTACTAGGTGAGACACACTAAGCTGAAAGCTTGTTTACAGGTGCAACCTGGGAGCACAGGGACGTTAAGTGACTTGCTCATGGTCACACAGTGTGAAAGAGGGGGCTATGGGATTAAAACCCAGGTCTAAAGATTTGAAGATCAAAGCCTTAAATCACTGCACTATACTGTTTGGTCCTGGAGTGTGCATCACTCCTTGGACATACACAGGGTAGATGGCGCTCAGGAATAGGTGACATTAACTGTACATATGCAGCAGCAACGGACATCTATGATTATACTGAAGTGCCTCCATTCATATTCCCTGGTGGTGAGGGGAGATGGGTGGATATGATATTTCCTGTCTAATAGCACAAGGCTGTTAATGAGGTATGAGGGTATTACTGTGTAGAACAACTGATGTTCATAACCAGGGGACCATGTGATGGCATTCCAGTTTGGTCTATGTAGGTGTACTGGAATGCAGTCATCATTCACCCAGTGTGTAGTGGATCCATGTGGCTGCCTCACAGTGGTGTTTGTGGTGGGCAACACCATAGTGGAACTAGAACATGCATGGCAAAACATTATTGGACATCTCGTGATATGTCAGTGATGGTCAGCAAATGATCATTCATGTTCAGCGTCACCTGATAAAGCGAATTGCTCATGATGGAATTGGTTGTCTAAGGGGTGGTTATCAGGCATCATGTGGTGGTATCTATTAATGTATGTGCTGTACATGACAGTGCAGTGATACTGTATGCAGACTACATCACGTGCTTATGCTGGACCACATATCTTTGAGGTTTATGTTTGGGTGGACATCCCCTACAGTTGTGTGTTTTGTTCGTTGGGTTTTGTTGCACTGTTATCTGTGTTGGTGCTGTTCCCATGCCCTCAGTGCATCCAGTCATCAATGTCTCCATCTGTGTGTGTGCCTGGTGTTTACATGGCTGGCATATGTGGTATGTGTTTTCTGGTGACTTCATCTTAATGTTTCCACAGCCATTCGTATACACCCAGTTCCACTTTCATCTGACCCCTGCTCACCCATATGGTGTGCTTTACACTTCCTCTTTTTGGGAACCATGCCATCATGCCCCTGTGTACTCCCTGTTGGCTCTGTGTGTTGTACTGCCTGATGCTATGTCTGTGGTACATCTGTATTCTTAACAGTGGTACAGTCATGGCTATGCTGTATTTTACCACTTTGTTGACCACCATCCAGTTCAAATGCATCTAATGGAGGTATACCTGTGTTCTCGGTAATGACATTGGCTGTGTGTTGGTCATGTACATATTGCAGCTCTGTGGTTTTGGCAATGTGAGCTGGTAGGGGTTGGCTCTATGGTGTGTTGCCGAGATGCATCACGGCATCGTGGTTGGCCTGTAGTTGGGGGTGGGTGAGGTACTTGTTTCTGGTCAGGGTGCTGGTATGAGTTTAATGTGCCCGGCCCAAACCTTTAACTTTACAAGTTCTCCCCACCCCAACATGGTTGAGAGGTAAGGTGTGTGGTGTTGAGGGTATGTATTTTGGCTGGTGTTGGGAGTGTGATGGGATGCCTTATTGGCAAGACTGTTATTGCATATGGTATGGGGCTTATTTCATTCACAGTCCCCCCACCACAACATGCAAACCCCTTGAGGTGCAATGTCTGTAGTTTGGATTGCGTGTACCCGCTTGCTATTTGCCACATGTGTACATCCCCATGTTTCAGGTTTGACTCTGTACACTCAGCCAAATGGCAATCAGTATTCCCTGTTCACCATTGTCACATGCAACCATCTGTACAGAGTGATGACAGGTTCCTGTTTTCTACCTGTGATGCCTCTTCCTATGCATCCCAGTATCCCCCCCAGCCCTCCTTACTGCCTTCTCACATTGGTTGTCCACCTTTATGTCATCTGATCTGACTACCCCCATGTCCTTTCTCATATATGTTTCTGTTAGCATCTCACCTACCCTTGTGTACTCTTCCCCTGGGATATAGTTTCCCAGGTGCATTAAAGTGCACTTATCTGCATGGAATCCCAGCTGCTATACAGTTGACCATTCCTCCAACCTTGCCCAGTCCGTTCTCACCCTTTCCATACCAACATGTGTATCACCCGTGTTGCAGATCTTTGTGTAATCTGCACAGACACAGACATTTTCTTTCCATCCCTCTGCAAGTCACTTATAAGGATATGATGAATGAGCAGTCCCTGTGCTTAACCTTGCTGTATCCCTCCCTTTCTTCAGAGTGAACTATGTTCACTGTTACACTCTAGGTCCTGTTGTCCAGTCAATGATTTACACAGCCTACAACCTTGAGACACCCTCCAAGGCTTGAAAGGTAGTTAACAATATTTTGTGTAGGACTGTGTCAGATGCATTGTTAAGGTCTAGAGGTAGGCCACATCCACACCCTATCCCTGGTCTGCTACTCTGGTCATCCAGTCACAGGACTCAATTCGATTTGTCTGACGTGATCTTCATGTTAATCCATGCTGCCTTGAGTCCCGTGCCCCACTGGCCTCTAGGTACTCACCAATCAGTTTATTCAGGAGTTATTCTGTCATTCTTCCTACCACTGAGGTCAACCTAACAGGTCCTTAGTTTTCTGCCTCTGCCTGGCTCCTGCTTTTGTGATGTGGAAACACATCTGCTCTTCTGTAGTCCTCATGTACGGCACCATCCTTCCATGATTTGTTAGACAGGGTAATCAGGGTTGCATGTGATAACTGTGATCATTGACAGGTCATCACTATTAGTTCCAGTGTACATCACCTAATTTCAATGTATGTGATGTACACTACTGGTGCACAGCAAAAGTGCATTGGGGACCTCCCATTTCTATCTTTCTGTGTGGGCCAGCGTTCCCCCCCTAATTGTGATTCTCAACTCCAAGTGGGTGCATGTGGGGGTAGTGCAACACATTAACACATCCCTGGATGAAGCACGAATCATTGACAGCACCTAGGATTGAATCTGGTACCCTACCAACCACTGCCTGCCACACACACACCTTGCCACTTGACATGCTCTGCAGCCAACTGCAGCACTACACCCTACATACCTTACCTCTGAATGTGCACATCGCATGGCATGCTCGCTCCCACCCTTGCACATGTGTACATATAGCGACCTCATGTCGCTGTAGTTGGGTTACCCTCATACAGTCACCATCCATGCATTGTAGCCCTGTGGACAGTCACCATGATTGAGTTGCCTTTTTTTTTTTTTTCAGCTCTCATTCGCAGTCACTATTGTCACAGGCTACCTGTTGTCAGTGGTATCAGTAGTTCACACATTATTACTTTTATCATTCTGTGCTGCTCCCATCAGTCCCCATTGTTTTGTCCACCTCCACTTTTTAAAACTATATCATGTCGCTATCATATATGATTGGACTTGTATCGATCACCCTATCAAGGGTGTTCCTAATGTTTGTTAAATTCCGTTCCTCTCCTTTCATGCCTACTAAGCAGATGTAACAGTTTTGTATCCCTGTATTTAGAGTGCTGCACTCTGCCCACTTTCCCTCCCATTTATTAAGCCTCAGTATCCCTCGCTTTGTCTGTATTTTCTCCCTAGCATACCTATGATAGGATTTATCCCCCTTCTTAGCATATTTGGTTATCATTTCTTCAGTTTGGGTGTTTGCTGTTCTGACTGCATTCCCTGCCTCTTTCTGGTTTGACTGGTATTGTTCCCTGTCCTGCTCCATCTGTGTTTCCTTACATATCATGTACTGCATGCAGTTTTGGAGGCCACACTTAAAGAGGGACATTAACCTCCTGGAGAGGGTCCAGAGGAGGGCAACCAAAATGATTTGGGGCTTGGGGGACAGGACCTATGAGGAGAGGCTCGAAGAGCTAAATATGTACACTTTGGAAGAGAGAAGGGACCGGGGGGACATGATAGAGGTCTTCAGGTACATGAAGAGGGTAAATAGGGGAGGAACAGTGAGGGTGCTTCGAAGGAAGGAAGGAGGAGGGGCCACTAGAGGGCATGGGTGGAAACTGGAGGGGAAGATTCAGGGAGAAAGGAGGAGGTGCTACTTCACTGAGAGGGTGGTAGAGCCATGGAATGCACTACCTAGGGACTGGTGGAGGCAGAGACAGTGGAGGGGTTCAAGAGGGGTGGGACAGGTACAGGGGAAGGGTTCAGGAAGCAAAATCCAATGCAGCAAGAATATCTGGAACTGGGAAGGGAGAAGCCAGAGAAGGCAAGGGGGACAGCAAGGTCAGCACCCAGGGTGGGGGCTGACCAAATGAGCAGATACGAAAGACCATTAGGCCTATTCTGCTGGCATTTTAGTATGTTAGTATGTTAGTATGAATGCTATCCTTTTCTCTGTAACCTTTGCTGACACCTCATTTGAGAACCATACTAGTATTTTCCTTTATTATGTTTTGTTCAGTTGCTTTACTCACTAACCTGTTGACTCTGTGATGGCAGTTTGGATAATTTAATATTGTTCCTCCACCCATCCTTCTTCCCTGACTGCTAATTCAGTTCTGGGGTAGTGCCCCAGTTTGCCATAGTCAGCCCACTGACAGTCCAACACTCTTGCATTTGTATTGCTTGACTCCATAGCTGTGTTCATTGTAAGCAACACTGTTTTGTTGTGGCTATTTCAGCAATAGCTAACCACTTCTCACTCTGAGATCCTCTCTCCATCCCAGTTTGAGGGTACCAAGTCTATGATTTCTCCCTCCCAAGAAGGTTCCAACATTAGCTGTCTGAAGCATGTCCCCTGTAGGGCATGTGGAATGACTCTGCTCTGGGATGTGGCTGCAGTGAAGGTGCTCCAGTTCACATGTTTCATATTCATATTGTGTAATTGTTGTATAATTTTGGCAATGCAGCATGTTTTGTCTGCTAATTCCTGTTTTGGTATGAGTCACTGTGTAATTCCCTGAGCAGATTTCATAATCATCATGCCCTGTTTTCCTGTCTCAATCATATGGCACGACAGCTTGTCCCTTGACTCATGCAGCCATTATGGTTTTGTCTGACACATTTTCTCTGTTCAATTCTATATGTGTTACTGAGGGCTATGTCCTGACCTTAGTTTGGACTAAGAAAACAGATACTTTATTAGAAGAAGGGGGTCTCAGATAAGTAAAAAAAAAGAAGACAGTCACAGTGTGTTTCTCTGAGGAAGGTGGCTGTATCAGCTTAATTTACTGAGTCAGAGCAGAGGGTGAATCTGATTGGGGTGTGGCTTAGCAGCTTAGCAGTACAAAAGCAGGTGTCTCCAATTACAGCTTCCTGCTGTTTTTTGACAAAGGAGAACTTTGGTTTCAGAGCAAGAAACAGCAGTCTAGAACTACAGATTTTTTTACTAATTGTCCTCCTTCCCACCCCTCTACCCTCCCATCCTAAGCCAGTTCTAATTTTATAGCCACTGGATATGACTAAAAACAGGAATTTCCTGTTTGGTATTAGGAAGGGAAGGATCACTGAGACACATTAGTTTCATCAACCTTGAAGGAACCAAAAAATAACTCTTTCTCCCCCCCCCCCAGCTGCTGGAGGTCTGAATCCAAGCATGGAAGAAGGAAACTATTGAAGACTACAAGAAGTTCCTGTCCTAGAACAGGAAGAGTGAGAGTTGTAAGGGCACATTGGCAGTAGAAAAGTAAGTGTAAAAATACATAGAGGGAGGAGACAGTAAGCATACAAAGCAATAAGAGAGGGGACACAAAATAAGTCAAAATGGGAGTGGTGCAGTGCAATGGCTGTGGAGCAGCAGTGTTCTGGGAGACATTCTGGAGGCTGCGATGCTGCCCTGTTTGCAAGCACCTCTCTGGTCTGAGGGAGGAGGTTGCCCATCTCCAGGCTGACCTGGCTAGGATTCATGAAAACTCTTCCCCCACCCAGAGACCACCAGGGCCACCACCGTTACCTCAGAGGTTGCCAAGAAAGAGGAGCGGTTGGACCAATGGTGTCTCAGAGAGGGAGAGGGTGGTGGAACGGGGGTGCATCCCTCCAGTTGTACCTCTCCACAATTCATATGCTGTTCTGGCAAAGAGTGGTTCCTCTATGGAGGCACCTGCAGTGGAGACCTAGGAGGATGCTGGAAACCTCCACAAAGGAGACCCACAGGAGGGTGGCATGAGACCCCATGGGGGAAGGAAACAACTCCTGGTGGGGGACTCAATCATTAGGGGGTAGAAGTGAGGGAGGAAGGGGATAGGGAGGTAAGGTGCCTGCCTGGTGCCATGGTTCAGAGGGACAGGAAGTAAATGCTCAGGATCGTGGGAGCAGCTGCACGAGGGAGGGAGCTGAATGTCATTGTCCACCTAGGGACAAATGACCTGGCTGTGAATGGGATCAGAGATGTTCAAGAGGGGTTTGTGGAGTTGGGAAGGGGGCTTAGACAAGTAGCATGTACGATAACCTTCTCAGAGGTGCTGCCTGTCTATGGCAAGGAAGATGCTAGGGTATTCTGCACCATGGGATTCAATGAATGGTTGAAAAACCGGTGTGCAGCTCAGGGTTTTGGCTTCATTGGGGACTGGGGAGCCACCTGGAGGGATGCAGGCTTATACTGGTGCAATGGTCTGCATCTGTACGGGGGGAACCAGGATCCTAGGTGACAGGTTTAAATGCTTCATTGGCAAGCATTTAAACTAGCCAAGGGGGGAGGCACTGAAAAGAAGCAGGGAAATCCCAGCCTCCCCCTTACAAAACACAGTAGTTAGAGAGGTAAACACCAAGGTAGAGAAGTCAATAGGGAGCAGGACAGGGATAAATGCAGAAAAAGGCAGTAAGGACAGGGATGGGGCTAGAAGGGGTAAGGCCATAAAAATAAATGGAAGATGATGAGTATCAGTGCCCACAGTCTGTGCAACAAGCTCCCTGAACCAGTGGCCTTGATGGAAGAGGGATGCCTGGATATTGTGGCAGTCACTGAAACATGGTACACAGAAAACATGACTGGAATGTCAACATACCAGGATATACAGTCTACAGGAGGGACAGGGTGGGTAAAAGAGGAGGAGGGGGAGTAGCTCTCTATATAAGGGAAGAGATTAAAGTAACAGAACTAAAAAGTAAACAGGAAGTTGATGAGTCACTATGGGTCACTCTGGAGACAGGGAATGGCACCACAATCCGCACAGGGGTTGTGTATAGACCCTCATCTCAGGGGAAGGAAATGGACAAGGAAATGATAGAAGGCATCCTTAAAATGGCAGAAAAAAGGGAGATATTGTTGATGGAGGACCTGAATATGCCAGATGTTAACTGGAGTACCTTTGCTGCAGGCACATCCAAGAGCGGGATCATTCTTGATGCACTACAGGGAGCATGCCTCAGACAGCTAGTGTTGGAACCCACTCAGGAAGGAGCAATCTTAGACCTGGTACTCTCAAATGGGGAAGGAGAAAAGATCTCACATTTAGAATGGGTAGCCATCTGGTAACAAGTGACCACCAAACAATGTGGTTCACAGTAAATGCAGCCATAGAGTCAAGCCATATTGAGTATTGGACTTTAGGTAGGTTGACTTTGGGAAAATGAGAGAGTGCCTCAGAAAAGCGCTAGCAAATGGGCAAGAAGGAGGGGTGGAGGAACAATGGGGAATAATCAAAATAGCCATTGAAGAGGCAACAAGCCTTTGTGTGAAGCAAATCAACAAAACAAAATGAAGGAAAAAAACACCATGGTTCTCAAAAGAGGTGGTAGGGATGGTTAAGGAGAAAAGGATAGCATTCAGGAAATATAAGGAAACACAGAAGGAGCAGTACAGAGAACTTTATCAGTTAAAACAAAAGGAGGCAGGGAAGGCAGTCAGAATAGCAAAGGCACAAACTGAGGAAAAGATAGCCAACTCTGTTAAGAAAAGGGATAAAACCTTTTATAGGTACATTAGGGAGTGAAGAAAGACCAAGGGAGGGATACAGAGACTTAATAAAGGGGAGGGGAGGGAATGTGGGCAGAGGGTGACAGTGAAAAAGCAGGGATACTGAATGAATATTTCTGCTCAGTATTCACAACGGAAGAAGAGAGGGAGGTACCTAAACCATACAAGAGAGAAACTCTGAATAGGAGGGTTAATACAAGTCCATTCACAGAAGAAAGGGGTTTGAAAGAACTCTTGAAACTGAGGGTGGACAAAGCAATGGGGCCTGATGGGATTCACCCAAGAATTATAAAAGAACTAAGGGTAGAACTAGTAACACCACTGACTATTCTCTTGAACAAATCATGGGGGGATGGGTTGGTACCTGAGGACTGGAGGAGGGCAAATGTGATTCCACTTCATAAAAGTTGGAGGAGGGCAGAGGCAGGAAACTACAGACCAGTTAGTTTGACTTCAGTGGTAGGGAAAACGATGGAATCACTTCTGAAGGAAATAATTGTTGAGTACCTAGAGGCCAGTGGGGCACAGGACCCAAGGCAGCATGGTTTCACAGCAGGAATGTCATGTCAGATGAATCTAATAGATTTCTTTGACTGGGTCACCAAAGTAGTAGACCAGGGAGGGGCTGTGGATATTGCCTACCTAGATTTTAGCAAGGCATTTGACACAGTCTAATACAAAAGATTAATATACAAGTTAGCCAGCCTTGGAATGGGTCCCAAGATGGTAGACTGGATAAAAAAATGGCTGGACAACAGGACGCAAAGGGTAATAGTAAACAGAGTCCACAGTGAAGAAAGGAGGGTAACTAGCGGGGTACCGCAGGGTTCTCTGCTGGGACCGGTCCTCTTTAATGTCTTTATAAGTGACATTGGAGAGTACCTGGAAGGAAAGGTATGTCTCTTTGCAGATGACACAAAGATCTGCAACAGGGTTGATACACAAGGTGGGGTGGAAAGAATAAAAAGGGGCTTGGCAAGGTTGGCGGAATGGACACATATGTGTCAGCTCAGATTCAAAAGAAGTGCAAGGTAATGCATCTGGGGAAAAAAAATCCAGGGGAATAGTACACAATGGGGGGTGAGTAAATAACAACAACAAAAATCAAAAGAGACCTAGGAGTAATTATATCAGATGACCTAAAGGTGGGCAAGCAATGTGAGAAGGCAGTAAGGAGGGCTGGGGGATACTGGGATGCATAGGGAGAGGACTCAACAGTAGAAAGCAGGAAGTTGTTATCCTTCTGTACAGACAGTTAGTGAGACCCCATCTGGAGTACTGTGTGCAATTCTGGAGACCCCATCTCCTCAAAGACATAGACAGAGTGGAGGCTGTTCAGAGGAGGGCAACCAAAATGGTGCAGGGTCTGCACCAGAAGACATCCGAGGAGACACTAAAGCAACTTAATATGTATACCCTTGAGGAAAGGAGGGAGAGGGGGACATGACAGAAACTCAAATATCTCAAGGGAATTAAAATACAAGAGGGTAGTATCTTTCAGAAGAAGAGATGTACAAGAACAAGGGGGCACAATTTGAAGATAGAGGGGGATGGCTCAGAGGTAATGGTAGAAAGTATCTTTTCACATAGAGGGTTGTGGATGCATGGAACAGCCTTCCTGAGGAGGTTGTGGAGTTAGGAACAGTGGGAGAGCTCAAGAATGCATGGGAAAAGCATAAGGCAACTCTAGTGGGGGCAGGAGGAAGTAAGCTATTGATTAACTAGAATCTGCAGCTTATCCATCAGGTAGGGAATGGGTAGACTAGGTGGGCCAAGCAGGTCCTTATCTGCTGTCAAATTCTATGTTTCTATGTTTCCCTGTCTGCATATACATGTGCATCTACACATGTCCAGGCACAGGCGGACATTATATTGGGGGCTGACATTATTGCACCTTTTGTGTTCTGCTGTCCTGCTGAGAGCTGTGTGCTTTTTGGATAGCACACCTTGCTACATATCTCCATCAACTGTTTCTGTGTGTGTCTCGTGATATACACATGCCTATGTTCATATTATGTGTTACCTTTGTGGCTCATTATGCGCACACTGTTGGTCACGTCATGCAGGTCTGTATCCATGTGGTGCTGTCCCCTCCATGTATCTGATTCCTACACTGTGTTACCACATGGGAACATGTATGGACACACCCACATACCATCAGATGAGTGTGTACATGCTTATTATTGTTTATGTGACAGTCTTGCTAATATTGGTGTTGTGTCTTGTTACTTACAAGATTACTGTGTCTGCAATCTTAGTGTGTCCACATCTCGATGCCACTGATGGTCTCCTTTCTGATATGGGACACTACCCTCTCCTCCAGGGACATCAATTGTGTTGGTTCATTGGGTCCACCACCTGTTGATGTTCAAAAGTGTTAGATATCATTGTGACTTTCAGTCACAGTATTGCTACCTCACAGTATCTCCCCCTGTTCTTTCTATACAGGCACTGATTATTTACTATGTGCTAGTGCGTTGCTAATCTGGAGGTGTTTGTTGAGGACCTCTACTCTGTATTTATGACAGGGACAGGGTGATCTATGTACAAAGGGCATGGGTGTGTGCTGTTGGTGGTGGACAGATGGGAATATCACAGTGGCCCTGTTACTGGAAGCATGGGGGGCAATGAAGGTGGACAAGACACCTTGCCCAGATGGAGAAGAAGAAGAAGAAGAAGGGGAAGAAGGAGAAGGAGAAGAAGGAGAAGAATCAGCATTTATATAGTGCTTTTCATACACAGTGTATCCCAAAGTGCTCTACAAGCAATGCTAGACTGGTAGTGAAGTGACTGGATGTGTGGTGGCAGTCATATCACACATCATCACCCACACACAGACTGGATAATTGCAAGAACCAGTTCATGGGAAAGGGAATGTTGGCCAGGACACCGAGAATGTTCCCTACTATTTGTGAAGAGTGCCCAGGGTTCTTTTACTTCCACCTGGAGACCCACCAGGACAACACCAGGATGGGCAGAAGGGACATCGGTTTAATGTCTCATCTGAAGGATGGCACACCCCTGCAGTACAGCACCCCCAAATACTGCCCTGGGATGACAGCGATTTTTAGGTGCAAGTCCAATCCTAGTGTGAGATGAGAACCCACAGCCTTCTGGTCCAGAGGCAGATGTGCTACCAACTGAGCCATGCTGACACCCCAGTTTGCTACATGGTCTGGATGAAGGCATGCCAGATCACTTGGCAGACCTGTTCAATGCCTCCCTGGACTAGTGTACTGTACCTCAGCACTGGGGGATGGTGCATGTGGTACCCTCCTACACAGGTGGCTCCATGGATGAGCTAGGGGACTACAGACTGTTAAGCCTTTGCAGCCATCATGGGGATTCTAATGGAGACATTCCTGAGGGTTAAACCTACCAACCTTCCAAGGCCAGCACCTGGGACAGAGTCAATCCTGACCATGCCCTCCCCCCACCATGTCACTCCCATGGGCAGCTCAGACAACGCTGCACAGTTTCAATTAAATCTTTCTGCTTGCTCCCCCACAGTAACACCAGTAGTGAACATCCAGATTACAACAATACATCATTCTTCTGCAGCACGTTCAAAATCACGATGTACAGAAGGTTCATTAGAAGCACACCTGCGTTAACTTACATTCAAACATTTGAGCTGCATGCATTGCTTCTCCTGACAGTCCCATCCCAACCTGCTTACAATCCCCTCATTTGCTGAGCAAACATCACTTCAGTGACTTCAACCACCACACTAGACTGTTTTCGCACACTTCCCTGTGGCTGATCAGATTAGGGTACCTTAGTTCACTGCTGCTGTTCTTTTCTGTCTGAAGTCCCTCTACGCTGCTGGCAGGCAGACATCCACATGCAGTTGTTTGCATTACTACTCAGTCTACCCTAACAGGTAGGAATCTGCTTTACTATGCTCCTGCTTACATGTTTGTGGTGCAACATGGGTGCAGGGTTTGAGGTTGCATACTGTTGTCCAGCTCGAGCAGCACTACAGTGGTGCTGAAATAACTATCAGTCATGGATTAGCAGTCAGCGAAATAAAGGGACAGAACTGGGACAAGTAACATATAACTGGGACAAATGTGACTTGTAGGACATCATGTGGGGATACTGGGACATGCTGCCTAATATAAGGACTGTCTTTAGAACATGATGACTGTTGGTAGCTTTACTGAGGGTGAGGGTGGTTTCCCATGTCATGGCTGATATACTGCAGATAAGCTAACGGCATTGATTAGTTTCAGGCAGATCATGTCTGACAGACCTTGTGGAGTACTAGGACTCTGTAGCCAGGCAATTACACATGGGCCATGCAGTGGATGTCTTTAATGTGGACATCAGCAGGGCATTTCGTGTGTTACCACATGGCAGGCTACTATATCAGCTGGTGGGGCACTGGGCATTTGCAGGATTGGTTGGATGGGTAGTGCAGTGGCAGTCAGGGTAACAGCAGTGGGTGGTGGTGGAGGCAGTGCTGTCATCTTCCAGGGTGGTGACAAGTGAGGTGCCACAGGACTCTGACATGTATCAAGGGTTATTTGTGATCATCATAACTGACATCTCAATGGTCATCAGGTGTATAATGTGTTGGTTTGTAGATGCCACCAGGATGGGATGAATAGTGTTCGCTTCAGGGGGTGGAACATGATGTAGGATGATCTGGCCAAATTGGAGAACTGGTAAGTCATCTGGCTGCTGTGTTACACCACTAATAAATGTGTGTTGTTAAATTTCAATTACAAATGACACAAGGATGGGCTAACAACTAGGGGGGGGATTCAACTTGCACAACCAGTGTTTGAGAAAGGTCTGAGGTGCTCATGATGGGATCACTGAACAACTCAGCACAGTGCAGACAGGCAACTGCTATGGCTAACAGGATGTTGGGTTGTATTGCCAGAGGTTTATCCTCCAGGAAGGTGGTGGTGCTTCACATGTGATATAGGTTGGTTGTTGGGACCACACCTGGTGTACTGCATACAGTTATGGTGACCATGTACACTGTCAGCCATTATGTTTCATGAGGTTATGCAGTGAAGAACTATGACATTGTACTATGGCTTGTGGACTTGCCCTATGGGTACATGTTGATGGTGTTGAGCATGTGCTCCCTGGTGTAATAGAGGAATTGGAGGGACATGAATGATACCTTCAGGTACATGATGATAATACACAGGACAAACACAGGGTGGCTTTTCATTTTAATGAGGAGGGAGGCACTAGCAGCCATGATGTGTGATTGTTTGGAAATGATTCAGGGGGGTGAGGTGGGGGCACTCATATGGGGAGAGTGGTGTCTGCATTTATTGCATTGCCAATATTTGTTGTATCCAGTAGAACATTGTGCTGCTTCCCATGGTGGTGAGACAGAATCAGGGGGGTGGTCAGTGGAGTGGGTGGGAAAGGGGTTGCTGCTACAGTATGAGGGATGCTAACAGCATGATTGGACTGACATGATAGAATATCTAGCGTTTATCTGCTGGCGATCCAGAATGTACATAGGTTCATAGCACACATGGCATCTACCATACTGTGCTGTTTCAGGCAGTGTGGGTGCACATTGCCCAATGGTCATAATTTATCCAGTGATGGTGTGCATGTTCCTCCCTTTGGTGTGCTTCATGCTACCTGTTCACTTGAGGGCACTGCCATGTTATTGTCTGTAACTTAAAGCCACTATGTAGATGATTGTTGAATTACTCAGAGTGCACACAGTATTTGGAGTTTCAGCTGTGTTTGCTGCTGTGCAGACACATGCAGCACCTTCAGACACACAGTCACAGTACTTTATTTATGTTATGTGACAACATTGACTGACACAGTGTCACCACAGTGTGCGTTGCTTGTTATACATGTATTGCATTATATGTTGGGAGCAGAACACTACATACGCATATTCAAGAGCATGTAGGGGCCAATGTAAATGGAAGTACAAAGTATGCACTCTGAGCACACATGAACAATTCCCATGGAAGCTATGCAAGT
Source organism: Neoceratodus forsteri (assembly GCA_016271365.2). NCBI lineage: Eukaryota > Metazoa > Chordata > Ceratodontiformes > Ceratodontidae > Neoceratodus > Neoceratodus forsteri. The sequence goes on along the minus strand of CM028129.1, from coordinate 952,036,641 downwards.
CATTACATTATATTGTTTTGCCCCCAGTACGGGTTGATTGTGTGTTTTATGTGGTCAGGTGTGTTACTAGGTGGATATGTCTATCTGGTGTCCTCACCCCACTAGGGCTACCTGACCAGCTTGACTATGGTCCATATTGTACATGACACCTTCTCTGTTAGCAATGCGCACACTGTGAACAGCCATCATACACAATATGACACTACATATATTTATACATTTCTTCACAGTATTGCTGGGCCATATCCACTTGTATGCCAACGTAAGCTTTACTTGTGAGATGTGAATATGTTTTCTGTATATTGTATTTATTTACTATGTGCTTGGTCAGCTTATGGGATCTGTACAAAATGAGTAGTGCACACTTGTCCATGATGTGATGATTACTGATCAGATAGCACTGTATTATGCACATACATGTGACAGACATATTGCCCACATCCTGACACTTACATTGTGCTGTTCTTTATTCCTATGTTGTGTGACTATCAGTTATTATAGGTTCCTCACAGGGCATTCTATATATCTGTTGGATGACCTCTTGTAGGTGTAATTGACCTTTTGCAACTTGCATTGACCTCCCACCATCATGGTTTGTGACATGATGTAGTTGTCTCCCTTTTCAGACTATATGTTCAGCAGAGTAATTGTGGATGTCCAGAATCTGATACTGTATTATTTTAGTAGTCTATTTGCTTCCCTAATGGTTATTGTATATTATAAATCATGTACTATGCAATATTGTAGTTGCCATGTCTATTTGTAACATGGAGATCTGTGGCACCCTGCGATTGTGTGTGGTTCAATTTGGGCCTTTGGTTCTGTAATTTGCTTACCTTGCCTTAAACGCATAGATGTGTAATAGCTTTGGATTGCCTTCTGTTTACTGAGTGACATTCTATTGTACCATAACCTGACATGTTATCACATGATGACCTATTACTGTGTGTATCGACCTCCTGTGGTGCACACTTTCTATACCTAAGAATTTGTTACAATGGAATGATTATTTTGGTAAACATTATTCAGGACTAATAGATTAATTGTAGTACATTTGGTATGTCACTAGTTCATGCATCATTGTACTAGTGCTGTGTCTGACCTCTGCAGTGTTTGCTGACTATAATGCAATGCTGCTGCACATATTATGTAACAGTATTTTGGTTTTTATATTAATGCATGCCGGGGACTGACTATAACCCCTGCTGGGGACCCATGATGCAGGGTCACTACATAGGGGTGTTTGCCATGCCTGCTGCAGTGCTTGCTTTGAGCGGTGCTATATAGCATGATATGTGCTCATCTCATCAATGTGATGTGTACAAAGATGTTAAGTTAGTAATACCCTTCTTGTACCACATGTGTTTCCTGCATTGTACATAGGTTGTGGCAACTCATTTCTGTTTACTGTATCCTAGTCCTCCCTCAGTCTCTACCTATTGGTGTTGACTTGCTGATGGCCACATGGGCCAGTGTGGCACTGGGACTCCATTCTGTGTTGGCCACATTGTGACCTTCACATTAGGTGCATCCCAGTAATGGTTGACATTGTTTGTTCCTGTTGCCTGTTGTATGTTTATTGTTTGTGACTCCATGCTGTAATAGTGATGCAGCAGGTGTACATACAGTACATTTGTTGTATCACACAGTTTGGGATCCATACATTGAGCCTGGTTACTTTGCACTGCTTTCCATCCCTCATGGTACGGGTTACGTTTATTGTGTTTGCCTCTGACAGTCAAAGTGTGGCATTGCTCTTTTATCAGTGTTTTTCAGTCCAGGGATGTGAAGTGGTAATATGCTGCATGCAGCATGTAATCATACAATCATTCTGTGAGTTGTACATACCTGTTTGTTGTCTTGACCTATGCATGTTTGCAAGCTTTTCTTTGGACTGCCTCTTGATGTCATCATGTTTTTTTTTTATGGCATCCACTGTCCGATTGGATGTTCCCACAGCATTCACCTTTCATGCTATTTTCTCCCATATCTCATTCTTTGCTGCCTTTCCAGTTCCTTTACAGTACAGTTGTGGATGGTTTGCTTCAATCTCTTCAGTCAGTACATCCATCTCCAGCTCAGTCCAGATGGCAGCTCAAGGGCCTCTGCTGCCCTCCTCCCATGTCCGTCTGGCATTGCACCGACTGGTGCTTGCACCCTCCTGTTGGGGTGTTGTTTGTTGTTCCCCTGTGTGTTGCTGCTGCTGCTGTTGCTGGTGGTGGTGGTGGTGTTGCTGCTGTGTGTGCAGCTGTTGTTGCATATGCTGGCCCTGCTGGTACTGCAGGTGCTGGTGGTTATGGGTCTGCATGTCCAGTTGTTGTGGCATCTGATGAGAATACATTTGTGGATGTATGTGACTTGTGCTCTGTGGTTGTATGTGTGCTGTTTGATGGGACATTTTATTCACTGGCATTGTTTCTGTACTCACTCTTTGGGTATGGTACGCTGGCTGCTGATATTGCTGACCCTGGTTGTATTGTGTGTGCTGCTGTTGCCATACGTCTGGTATGTATCCCTGTCTGTAGTTGCTCACCATTGCTTGCTGTTGGACTGCCACTGGTTGTACAGCATTTGTCTGGCCTTGTGGTTGCTGTGTGGTCTGCTGCTGGTGGACTGGTAGCTGTAGTGCTGTCTGGCATAGGTCATGGTGCTGGCCTCCATCACGTTGTTGTCTGTGCTGCATTTGCCCTGTTTTGTTCTGGCTTCTGCTACAGGGTGTATCAAAACTGCTTCCACCTGTCTAATTGGCACTCTTATATTTTCCACATGTGCAGGTGTACACGTGCGGCATTTCCTTTATTTACATATATTCTGCAAGTGCGGATTTGCGTAACTGTGCTGTTTTATGTTTTTCCGCCCGTGTGGTATTTCTGTTCGTGAATATTGCGCACGTGCATTTCTGAAAGGAGTATGCTACTTTTTCACAAACTGATGCATTTTTAGCTACCTGTTGTGAATCCAGCCCATTGTTGGCAGATAAGGGCGTAGCCCATGTAGTCTGCTTATTAGTGTTAAGTAACGCTGCTCCTTCAAACTTTGCTTGAACAAGGTTGTTGAAGCTACTAATTTTAGCTCAATTTCCAGTCTCTGAATGTGTGTACTGTTCTTTGGGTTTGTTACATTTTATTGAGGACACATTTACTACTTGATTTCACTGTGACAGCTGTGGCTTCCCATTAGGAGAGGCCTATGAGGTGGGGGGTTATGCAACTCCAATATGCTGTACAGTATACACACAAAGTGGCAGACGTATGTTTGACCTACTGTAACACTACTGAAATACACCTTTTCTTAGCCAGACAGTATGATTATTTTAATCTGGGCAACACATTTTTTATGTGAACAGGACATTTTGTAGGTGAGAAGAATATTTCCTCTGTGGGCAATACATTTATATCAACAGCAGCTTTTCTATTTGGGCTACACATTTTTAGGTGGACACTACCATTTCTATGTGGGTATACAGACAGCACAATCTACAGTATGTGTGGGCTTTACCATCTGTGTGTGGCTAGCACCTTCTTTATATGGGCAGCAAACTTTGGGATTGCAGAGAAGCATCACTGCAGAAACACATGGCAATATTTTATTGTGTTTCTTTGGTTACAAATTAACCCTGCCTATAATCAGGCTGTTGTTTTTTACTTTTTTTATGTGGTAAAGTAATATGCTAATAAAAAGATCAGTTCAGGAAAGAAGGCAAAGCTGACTTTCTTGCATAAACTAATTGGGCAACTCAATTCCTGTATCTTTAGAATGTCAAGATATGCTTAAAACAGGGCCCTTAAAAGACTTTCTCCTGACAATAAATAGCAACTGTGCAGATGCTTTCTGAAGTGTTGCTCTTTTATCACATCTCCAGCCAGCCATCTGTAATGCTGCCCAATACCAGCCAGCTCTATCATGAAAGCAAGAAGAAAATTGGTCACTTTGGTCACTTTTATTAGTCACATACCAATAACCCACATGTGATCCATGCCCTTTAGGAATGTCTGTAGTAAAGAGAGAGAACTAGAATCTTTTCTGTATGATTTCTGTAAAGTACAGTATGTGAAATGGTCTGCTGTTAGAAATACCATAGGTTACTGGTCCAGTAGGGCATTTTTTAATCATTATGAAGGGGATCATGTTGGAGGGGGACTGTTAGACTACCAGGACATTTTTTTAATTGTAAAAGGGATTGGTGAAGGGAAGGTATAGCCATTACATTTTTAATGTAAAGGAGTACTCCTGGCTCTAGGTAAGCTTGTAACTATTTTCCTGCATCTCTGTTTCATATATGCAACCCGATCTACTCTCTGTAATCTGAATTCATCTGCCATTATTGAACCCAAGTAAAGAGAATACAACTTATCTTTAATGTAATTTAGATATGGGAATTTGAACCCCTATTTAAATATTCTATTTGTTCTTCTTCACAGGCTCTGGGAAGTCTATGATTTGACAACAGCTGAATATCCATAATGAAAATAATTTGTTTATTTAGAAGAATATCAATGAATATTGTCCTAGTTATAATTAAAGAGTTTGTTCCAATACATAAACTGGACTCTAGGCAAATGTGCCCACTGAATTTATATTGAGGCTAACCAGTCTGTTATTCTTTTGATCCTTCTTTGAACTGTTCATGAATAAATATCTATATTACCAGTTTTCCAACTAACCCTCCCATCTGTAAGGAAAATTAAGCTAAAAAAAGATACAGAATCAATTTAATTTAAAATGGCCCTGCTTGCTATTGTATAAACATACCAGCTGAATTTTATACAGAAAAAAAACAGCTTGGTCCAACTGTTAGCAGGAATAATACATAAATAGTCTCCCATCCTAACAAGTCTGCATCGGACATATTTAATATGCAGGCTCTTCCAGGGCAGAATTTATTATGAGTCATGCTTCAGAACATTAAATATAAGTAATAAAAAATAAAATAGTTCATGCTTCTGGTCCCCTGGCCTCCAGGTGAGACCAACTCTGCCCACCCCCTGTGCTTAGACCCTGTACCCTCCAGGGCCGACACCTGCTTTGAGGGGGAGCATTTAACTTAATTTAACTTAATTGCTGCCATTAATCAATAAATTCTTGGCCAGCAATTCCTTCTGAAAATGAAACATTGCATCTCAGTGGGTCTATCTTGGCTAAACACACTGTAAGATATTTTACAGACTTCACAGTAAGTGTAAAACAAAACAATGTGTCTAATTTGATTGTTATGACAATGGCTGTATCATGGAGGCTGCATGATGGTAGGATGTTAGGGAGATCAAAATAATTATCACGTATTATTGTTGTACTAAATAGTTCATTTATTTATACCTTAGATAGAAATTGTGGAACTCGTGAGGATAGTGGCATAGCACAACTTTATTTTCAATCTGCTTTTTTACTGTTTAAAGATCAACTGAATTGTTTTTTTTTCTTTGTATTATCTCTTGATACAGAAATTTGGGCAATCACAATATTTTTATGGGTTGTTGTAGTAGTGGGAAAGACTGGGCAACATTTCCATCTGTATTCCTGTATTCCTGTTCAATAATACAATAAAACATCTATTTGTGTACTGCACAAAAATGTGAACATGAACTTATTGTATTATGTGGGAGTTTGAAATGAGGTGTAGATAAATCCAATTAAAGGGGCTGAACTGCGATCAGCATCGTTTGGGTTTGTGATCTGCCCTCTGCTACTGTCAATGCAGAGTTGAATGAAATAGTATTTTTTTAAAATAAGAACCACATTGTAATGCTGATAAGGGTGTGTGTGTGTGGGGGGGGTGGCAAGGGATCTAGTACATTTTTAAATATTCAGCAAACACACAGTATTAAAACATGAATAAATACTATATAAACAACACAGAAAACACAGTTTTTGGTCTCTCTCTCTCTCACACCCTACAGTAGCTTTTCAGATCATTGAGAACACATAGTGTTTGCAGAGACTCACAGGACCTCATAATGTTTATATACTGTACACTAGTATACATAGACTGCAAAAAGGGAGACAGGGGAGAGTGATCCTCACAACCCACGTGACTCATGAAAAGTAAAAACTTGGTCCTGCATGAGTTCACCGGAGCCTAATATCAGCCTAATTCCAGAAGGGCATACATGAGTGCGGGCATGGATGGGGGGGCATGCAGGACCAAACTATGGATGGGCACCCTAAAATCATACAGTACATAAAAAAAATCTCCAAATGTGCATAGCAGAACAAGCAGGAACAATGTACATGATAGATGGCAATAAACTCTGTGGATGCATAACACCCACAAGTGCAACAAAAACTGAGCCCAAAGCTTACAGTATCCCCCACAAAGAAAGAGAGGTGAAGCACTTCCATAAAAAGACTGAAGCATACTGCTAGAAGTGCAGGTGCTAACAGTTTATCTGGTATAAAAAAAAACAGTAACATAATCAAAGAGTTGTCACACTGATTACAAGGATTGCATTGTAAAGTTGTTAGATTTTTATTCTACTTTATTTACAGTATGTGAGTGTAGGCCACCACTTCATAAAAATTTGCATCTCAAAGTAGGAGAGGGACCTGGAGGTTATTATTTCAAATGACCTGAAAATGTCAAATCAGAGTACAAAGACAGCTGTGAGGGCCAGTGGCATGCTGGGGTGCATAGACAGGGGTATCACCAGCAGAAGGAGGGAAGTAGTGATACCATTATAAAAAAACATGGTCAGACCTCACATGGAGTACTGTGTGCAGTTCTGGAGGCTGCATCTTCGTAAGGACATTAACAGGCTGGATATGGTCAAGGGAAGGGTGAATAAGATGGTACAGAGCTTGCAACACAAGACTTATGAGGAGAGATTAAGGGACCTCAATATGTACTCGATGGAAGACAGCAGGGAAAGAGGGGACATGATAGAAACATTCAAGTACTTAAAGGGTATAAACAAGGTGCAGGGGGAGACCTTGTCCATTACAGGAGGAGCACAGGAACAAGGGAGCATAACGTGAAATTCGAAGGTGGGAGGTTAAGAGAGACTGTGAGGATGTTCTTCTTCACAGAGAGGGTGGTGGATGCATGGAATGATCTGCCTTAGGAGGTGGTGAGAGTTAGCACTGTGGATGGGTTAAAGCATGTTTGGGACAGGCATAGGTGAACCATAGATGTACAACTGCGGGTGGGTCAGAAGCAATAATCCAGTACAAGGGCTTAAGGATAGACTAGATGAGCCAGTCCTTATCTGCCAACAATTTCTAAGTTTCTATTTTTGAAGGAGATGGTATGAGCACAGTGACTACAGGTGCACAATTGCACTGTGCTGCATGTCTCTCTCCTAGGCAATGGATCACCCCCGTTCAGTGGCCTGCATCCGTGTGAGATAAAGATGGGACACTATGTAATATTACATATTCCAGTGTGCTCGATCACTGTTTGCAGACTTGCAACTCTGTCTTTGGTTGGTGTGATGTAAACAAAAATCCTGCTTTGTGATTAAATTATATCTTATAACATAACATTTTATACATTTCAAAATAGCTTTTATTATTGCCCCCAACACCCTGGAACACACTGTGAATAGGCAACCCTATAAAAATACATGAAAAAAATCTCTAAATGTGCATAGCAGGACCAGCAGCAAATATGTTTGCAACACTCTGCCATAAACTCTGAGGACACAGCGCCCTGCAAGTGCAACAAAAATGAGCCCAACCCTGAAGAAAAACAGGTGCATTACTTCAAGAAAAAGAGCTGGAAGTGCAGGTGCTAACAATCCATCTTGTATAAAACACCTGTATCTGATTCTAAAAGTTGTCACACTGATCACAGGCACTGCCTGTAAAGTCATTATATTTTGATTGTACGATTGTTTTTGACCTACAAGATCACATATAGCACATTCTAATTTCTAACTTGTAGTCAGGGTGCTCATACCATCTGGTTTAAAAGATTTAATTAGAAAGAAATAGTGACGTACTGTACAATGGCATGTGTGAAGTACAGGGAACATATATGTACTTTACAAGGCAGTGCCTGAAAGCAGTGTGACAACTATTAGGTTCTTTAAGTTTTTTTTTTTTACAATGAATAAATAGTTAACACATGCATGTTCAGCACTTGTATGCCTCAGCCTTATTCTTGAAGTGATTTACCTTTCTGACTTTGTGGCCGACTGTCAGCTTTGAACTCATTAGTTTTGCCCTTTTGGGGATTATGCGTCCAGAGCGTTTATTGCCGCTCGTCTTGTACATTGTTCCTGCTGGTTCCGCTATGTTCATTTGTAGATGTTTTTCATGTATTTTTATAGGGTTGACCATCCATAGTGTGGTTCTGGATGGTTCCCCTCTCCTACGCATGCCCTTTTGGCATGTCGCTAGGCTTAGGTGATCTCTTGCAGGACTGAGTGTTTATTTTTTGAATCATACTGTATACTGTACAGTAGGTTGTGATGTTTGGGTACAGTAACCAGATGTTAATTATGTTGCTCCATCCAGAAGACATGTATTTGATTCTCACAGCCTGCTCAACAGCATGCATACATTTTGACTCTGTCTGAGGCAATGAATCGCCCCTGTGTAGTGGTCTACTTCTATGTGCACTACAGAGGGGACCCATTGCAACATTGCTCATTCAAGTGTGCCCAGTCCGTTTCCAAACTAGCCTCTGTCTTTTCATTATTGCCCATTAAAATTAACATCCACATCAAACAAATATGCAGCATTTCCCATTCAGGTTACAGGATACAGTCACCCAGTGGGTTGGATTGCTGATGTTGTGGTGTAAGTCCATAGGATTTGTTGCTAAGATATAGGAGCAACATGTAAGTTATATTATACATTTTGACCAGGTCTGCTATGCATACCATATGTCAAAATTAGATGCCGTCATGTACAACTCACTAAATCCATCTGTTACCATTGAACTGCTAAAGCATAAGATAAAAAGCTTTTGTATAATAATGTGTACTCTTGTATTCCTTTGACTTTTTTTTTTACAAGGCTTGAATTTAATGCTCATTGCTAATATACAGCATTAAAAAATGGCCAGCTATTGGCCATGGCTCAAAAGCACAAGAAAAGCACTTACTGTAGAAATGAAATGTAGCCCCTGCATGCAGCCAATAGAAAGCAAGAGATTCTACACACATAAATGATACCAGCTATATTTTAGAAATTCAGTTCAATAGCTACTCAGATATTTTGCTTCATAAACAACCTCATATTTTTACAAAATTGAACTCTTCAGAACTGTTTAATCAAAGTACATGATCATGAATTACAGTTTCAGTACAGGCTGTTAAGAAATGAAAATTAGTAGGAGCATATTAAAAAGAAAAAAGAGCACAAATAAAGGCTGTTTCATATAGCTGTGTTTTTGTGAAGGATCAGCTTTTTGTTTGTATGTTGGTTTTGAGCCAGTAGTCAAAAAACAAGTTCATTTGCTGGTGCTCTCAGCTGGCTCCCGCTACAAAAAAAGTAACAATTAATCCACACCATCTGCTGGTGCACTGTCCAAACAGTGGAACAAGAAATACTCTGACACTTCAGGGCTTCAGTCCTGCTAATATGCATTGCAGTCACCACCTTGTGGATTACAGAGGAATGTATACAACGCTAACTATACCGTACTGAATAATTACAATACTGTGCAGCACTGAGTGGTATACCGAGTGGTACAGTGCTGCACCGAGAGGTATAATGCAGTACTGGACTACTTTTCTACAGCAACCACTGTATACTCACTCGAGTATAGACATCTCATGGGACACTTATGTTTGGTTTACAGGGCATTCAGAGAAATCAGTTTATGGGAGTGCATTGGGCTGGAAAGAAAGATAACTGATAGAAAAACAAACAAAAAAACCCCACAAATACCAGCTAATAAATTGTACAAAACAAATAAAAGAGGTACTTGGGTAAATTAAAGGGTGGTAACCCTCTATAACAGCCTACCCAAGGCTGTAGTGACTACTAGTCTATAGACATCTTCAAAGTAGCATTGGATGGTAGATATGGGCAACAGTTGTGAAATATGCTTATGCAGAACGTCCTTGAAATTTCACAACTTTCATGGACTCTCTGAACTTCTGTCTTTGGCAAAACTGGAAATCTTCTGAATGTCTAGTGGCACCCATTAAACCAGAATTCACAACATTCACCCAACTCTAGCCTTGTGCCTTCCTTGGCCTACTGTGCTCTCAGTGGCTGCTTATGTATGAGGCTGCAATCTTTTCTTTTGCCCAGGGGTGGTCTTTGATGAGCCCATTTTCAGCTGTGCATAGAGATATTTCTGGTTGCTGGTTTATTTGATCTCTTTCTGTAGGTTGGAAACTGCTGGAGACGGATTCCAAACAACTGGCCAGTTGAATGTTGTTGAATGGTTGTTTTTGTCCTGTTCATTTGGGTTGCTGCTCCAGACATGGTACATTGTGTTGACTGCTGTTGCTCTGCTTCTTTCGCTGGTGCAGTATTCCCTTGTAATGGCCCACCACACTGTGGAAAATTCCCAGGTGTGGGGGATGGCATCTCTGGCTCCCACCAATGATTGCTCTGTGATGTGGTAGAATTGTCAGTCTAGTCACACCATGGAGCTGACCTTTTTCCAATTGTTCCAATTGTTATGAATAATTCCAAGACTTGCACTCTTGTGGGTGGGTGGCTGGTGGCTGATAGCTTGTAGCTGTCAGTTTGTTGAGTTGCTTGTTACTTGCAACCAGTTAGGATACTTTTTTTGAATTGGCTTGATCTCTCAGCCCCTGATCGGTGAAACATCTGAGCAGCTGGGGCTACCTTGGCCAGCCATCCACACCACCACAGCTTGCCACCAAGGAACCCTCCTCTTGCTGATCTCCCATCCCCCAATTGGGAAAACATCTTAGCAGCTGGGGCTAACTGGGCCAGCCATCCCCACCACCACAACTCACCGCCAAGGAACCCTCCTCTTGCTGATCTCTCAGCCCCTGATCGGGGAAACATGTGAGCGGCCGGGGCTACCTGGGCCAGCTGTCCACACCACCACAGATCACCACAGCTCACCGCCAAGGAACACTCCTCTTGCTGGTAAGCTCCCAAGCTGAACAATGAAGTGCTAAAAGTTTCCATTGGCTGCCACCTGTTGCTTCAATCACCTGTTGGACTGTTGAGCTCTGCACAGCCATTGATTGGCCCTACAGTCTTAACTGATTCAAACTGTTCTGCTGGGATCTGCGCCCATATACTTCAGTGGGTTTCAGAAGAAAATTTTAAGTTACCCTCCTCCTCCACCTCTCCCTTAATTAAATAAACCTTAGCTCTGCCCACTACTGCCTAGGGAACCACCCTTTCATTTCCTATTAGATACTCTCTCTCTCCTGTACCTCCTCTCTTTACCGCTCACTTTCCCTCCTCCCTGCTCCTCCTCCCCCTCTACTAATCACTCAGTCCCCTCACAGCCCCTGCCTCCTTTCTGTGCCTGATGCATCTCCTACTGCACCCATTGCATAACCCCTCCCTGTTTCACCTCCATTCCTGACTGTTTTTTCTCCCCATCCCTCAGACTTTCTCACCTTCTACTATCCTCATCTCTCTATCTACTATGGCTCTCCCCTCTCTGCCCCTCTGTCTGGTTATTGTCTCCTCCCTGTTTCCCATGGCATTCCTGCCTGGATCCTGCCATCCCAATCTCCCACTGTGCTTCCAGCTGGACGACAGTTACCAACACTCAGGGACAATACCCACTGTGCTATGCCCTCCATGTCTAACTACCACCAGGACAGGCTTGCACCACTCCTGGAACTAAGATTGAGTGATTTACATTCACCTGTTCCCACTCTCACTTCTGGCCTATGTCACCACTTACTGGGATCATCATTTACAGAGTAGCTTTCTCTTCAATAAGAAACGGTTGAATAAAATCTCCATCAGACAGCTCCACTGGTGCACCCTGAAACTCTTGCTTCTACTACTACTTCTGTCTGGCAATATTCATCCCAACCCTGGCCCCACAATCCCAAGCTCTGATCTCCAGCAGAGTCACTCTAGGGGTCTCACCTTTGCAACAATTAACATCTGTAGTCTTCTACCCGAACTTGATGCCCTACAGTTATTTGCACACCAACACAACCCTGATGTTCTCGTGATTGTCGAAACCTGGCTCACTCCAAAAATACCCAACAGTGCAATTACCCTACTAGAATATAACATATTCAGAATTAACAGGACCACTAAAAAAGGCGGTGGAGTTGCTGTTTACCTCAAAGACTCTGTCCTGGGGCACTGTGTTCAACCCCACGCCTCAGTCTCTACCGCCCAGATACTAACCATCAGAATTCTACTCGGGGTTCACAACAAGGCACTGAATATGGCTGCTGTCTACATCCCTCCCAAGGATCAAGTTAAAGGTCTCAGATCTGTCCTTGACCTTCGTCTGTTCCCAACCACCAGGCACCGAGATAACCCTATTGGGTGATTTTAACATAAATTGGTTTGGATCAGATACAGGTGGCTACAAGGATACCATATCAGCTGCCAACCTCACTCAGCTGGTCGTCTCCCCCAGTAGACTCAACTATAAGACTGGGACCAGCACCCTCCTAGACTGGATACTGACCAGCCACCCATTCTGCATCTCAAAAGTCTCCATTCTCCCACATACGCTAAGTGACCACTCTCCAGCCACATGTGAATAGTCTAACAAATTCAGCCCACCACCATCCAAACTACTGTAATAAACAACAGACTCCTTCCACGTGGTCAATTGAAGTACCTCAAATTACTCCTTAGATAACAAGACTGGTCACCTATCTTACATTCATCAGATGTCAACTCTGCAATTGACTTCTTCATCAGCTCCTTCAATGCTGCCTGTGACGTTTATGCCCCCCTTCAAAAAGAGGAACGTAAAAGGCCTTAGCAATCCATGGCTAACTGCTGATCTCCTTATATTGCTGAAATCTAGGGTCCACCTCTGGTTTCAGGCCCAGGCCACTTTTAGGCAAGTAGATCTACAAAACTACAAACGTGCCCGAAATGACTGCACCAAAGAAATACGCCTGAAGAAAAGTAACTATTACAAAGATGCCCTCATAAACACCTGGGGAAAGGGGAAGTCCTTCTGGAATAATCTCAAGGAAGTTACAGGAATACTGCCCAAAACATCGCCTTCAATGCTGGACGAGGATGGGACTATAACTCTTGACCCTTCCACTATAGCTAACACATTCAATAATGCGTTCACTGACGTCAGTAATGTTCTTCCTACAGACTTCTTTGATGAAGACCTCCCTCCTGTACCCTCCCCCACCCAACCCCTTTTCAAGTCACCCCTATTTACTTCAGAGCAGTCAGGACATATGAAGTCCATAGATACTTCTGTAAAGCAATTGCTGGATCTATAATAAGTGGAGACTCACTCGACCTCAAACTGCTGTCCCTTACTCTTGATGAAGTGCTATCTCCTCTAACCTGGATTTTCAACCTCACCCTTGGCCAGTTCCCCCACAGATGGAAATCTGCCACCATGACACCAGCCCACAAGGGACAAGGCCCTTCATGGAAATTATAGGCCTATAGCCATACTACCCCCTTTCTAAAGCCATTGAACGTCTGGTATCTGACCAGCTAATGGAATATCTGGACAAGTACAGCATCCTTTGTAAACAACAGCACAGCTTCAGAAAAGGCCACAGCACCACATCTGCCCTTCTTGAATTCACAGGAGCAATTCACAACTCCCTGGACAATGATTACCTCCCTGGTTTGGTCTTCATAGACCTGACAAAGGCTTTTGACACCATCCATCATTGAATACTCCTCACAGAACTGCTAAAAGCTGGGCTCTCCTTTGAGTCTACAACTTGGTTTAAGAGCAACCTGGAAAACCATTCCCAATGAGTGAAAATTGCTGATGTTCTCTCAGATGCTAGACGAGTATGCTCAGGAGTCCCTCAGGGATCCATTCTCGGGCCACTCCTCTTCAGCCTGTTTTTGAACAATATTCCACAGTCCTGTCAAGAACAAATTCTACTCTATACTGATGATGTTGTCAGTCACACCACCCAACAGAACCCCCACCTACTCCAAAACAAGCTTCAGAAGGGTTACATCTAATTGAAACATGGTTTAGTAGTCAAATGCTGGTTCTCAACTATAAGAAAACCAAGTCAATGCTTTTCTGTGGCTCCCACAACAAACATAGGCTTCATCCCTTTAATATTACAACCTGCCTTGGTGCTGTCCTTGAACAGGTTCACTCCTTTAAATATCTGGGGATCACCATAGACAGCAACCTATCCTACAGCATCCACATAGATAGCATTGCCAAAGCTGCAAACACATGCATTGGTCTCCTCTACAGGCTCAGGCAATGCCATACCTCAGATGCCTTAAGGATATCAGTACAGAGTTTGGTGGTTTCTCTAATCAACTATGCCCTGATTATTTATGGCTCTGCAACTGACACAGCCCTCAGGTGCTTATCCTTGGCCCTAAACAAAGCTTGCCAACTCATCACAGAATCCCACCGACTCACCCATACATGCGACCTTTATGCCCAAACAGGGTGGCTCCAGTTATCATCTGTATCAAGTTCCAAACTTGTCTAATGGCTAAGAAAATTATGTTACATCTTGCTCCCCTCTGGAGTCCAAAGTCTTCTCCATAAAGCATGCAACCCCTGCCTCACCAGGACTTCAAAAAATGAAATGCTGCACATTCCTCGGTGCCGCACCACACAGGGCCAAAGATCCTTTGTGTACCGAGCTCCTAGCTGGATTAATGGGCTCAACAAAGACATCTCCTCTCTGCAAAAGCTAGGTCTGTTCAAAGTCAACCTTCATCTCCTTCAGCTGCCTCTAGCTTCTGTGACTGTCCCTCATAATCTGACCTCCCTCCTAGCACTTGTACTCCTACCCCTGTCTTCCTCTTCCTACAGCCTACCCTCCGCTCCTGTTTTTTCCTCCTACTCCAAGTGCTTTTTTGAGGCCTGACAAATGCCCACAGCTGCACCACTCTTTTTGTGTCCATTCCAAGCTTCAGTTGCCTCTGGCTACCCTGCCCCCTGGTACTCACTTTTCCTCAATGTAATGTATTTCAGCTCCTTAAAAATGTCTGTGCAACATTTCTGCATTGTTACTCAACTCTATGTTAATGTTTGTATTGTTCCTCAATTGACATGGAACCTTTGTAAAAGAGCCTTGGTTCAAAGGTACTTGTAGTACTAGACTCTAAATAAAGAATAAAGAAAGGTTCATGTTGTTTGTAGCTGCATGGGATTCACACTGTTTGCTGGTGCTTGTTGGTGGTTGTGGCACAGACAGCAGTCAGTGTGTTTCACGGAGCTGGCGCTGGTGATTTTGGTGCACAGGGAAATAGGACAGCATTTGACTCGGCTTTCAGCAGAGACTGGGTACTCTAGGTTTGGGGTTTGTACATGGCAGAGATTGGCAGCCTTACTGAGGTAGTCGATAGATGGGTGCTCTTGGTGTGGAGGACTCACTGGCAGGGGCTCAGGCATGCTGGTGAGTCCAGAAGATGGAGCAGCTCTGGTTCTTGTGGTGGCATTACAGTTGGGTCCCAGTGTAAGAACTGATCCTGCATTGGGTTCATGGCATTTTCACTGGGATGTTCACTTGACACATACTTTGGGTCATACACGGGTGGCTTTGGCACTTTCTGGACTGCTGCACAGTCTGCCACATTGCAGTTGTGGGTGGGGGCACTCCTGTGGTGATGTTGCTGCTGCTGGGTTTCAACCAAGGTTGAGAGGTGTGGTGGTCAGTAGGGGGTGCCTGCAGGAGTGAGTCTGTAGTGCCTGTGGGACTGGCCTGTTCTTGTGGTGCCTCCCAGACGTGACACTGGCATGTGGGGCTGGGGAGAATACAATTGGGGATTCCATGGTAAATGAAGACGTGTTGACATTTGTGTTCTTCAGAAATGCCAATGGTTTCCATGGGTTGGTACCCCTATGCTTTGAGATAGTTTGACAGCCAAGGTGCTTTTGTTACATCAATGTGCAGTCACTTCCTGTCTCCTGTCTTCTGTAATTGCAATGGGGATGCCTGGATGACTAGCAATATTTTCAAAATCTTTTTTTAGGTTCATCTTTAGCCTCGGTGGCTGTCTCCTGGGAAAACACTGTTTGTCACTTGGGTCAACATTGTTGCTGGGGCAGTACTTTGTGCATCTGTCAGAGTCTGGGCTGGGTCCTGTGACAGCAGAGTGGAGGCTCTGGTGTTTCCAGTGACTGCCTTGGGCATTCAGCTGATGGATGGTGACATATTGTTGCATTCAAGAAGCTTTGCAAGAGGAGTCTTTTGGGCAGTCTTGTCTCATTTTCAGATGGCGGGGGGTGGTGACAGGGTTCCTGGGTGGAGCTGAACATTTTCTCAATGTGTTGTGGTGGGCTGGTAAGGCTTGACAGTCCAGCATTTTGAGTGCTACTATAGCCTTGGTATGACCTCAAACACACAAGCAGCCCAATGATTTTAAAGTTCATACTAAGGTTCATACTAAGGTAGTATAGGAGCCAGAGAACCTAACAGTTCATACATGCTCCTTAAGACCAATAGTAGCTAAGAAAAGTACCCGAGTTAATCAGTTTATCCAATCTGAATTTAAACATAGACTTAGAGTTGCTGGTAATCAACTCAATTGGTAATGCATTCCAGGGTTTAATAATGCATAAGGAGAAAAATAAATTCCTTGGCTACAGATTAAAAGTTCTATATTGAAGCTAAAGGAGGTGGCCTCTAAGATTGAGGTAAATATCTTTAAACACCATCCCTAATTTAGTTAATAAATACGGATCTTGCATGATATCAAACATATGAAGGAGGTCCCATCTTAATCTATGCATGTTAAGAGGCATAAGTTTCAAAGAAGCAACCCTAGTATCATATAGTATGACACATTTTGTAATCCATTCACTAATTTAGTAATTCGTTTTTGCACTTTTTCTAATTGTAAGATATCATATTTCCTGAAAGAGCACCATAATGGCAAAGAGAAGTCTAGGTGTGGTCAAACATAAGCCCTGTATACGGGCATTAGCACATTTCTATCTCTAGATTTTATATTCTTTCTGATAGACCAAATAATTCTATTGGCCTTAAGTATTGCACAGTTAACTTGTAATACTGGTAGAAAATCGTTAGAAATCAAAACCCCCAAATATTTCTTCATTGTAGTACTAATCAGCACTCTGTTGTTTAACATAGAATTATGGGAGTGGATATTTGGACCAAAGTGCATAATTCTGCATTTTTAATTATATAATTTCGTCCCCCAAATATTGACCCATTTCGTGATGTTATCCAGATCATATTGGATGGATGCAATCTGCTCAGAATTAGAACACATCCCACCAATTTTGATATTGCCTGCATACTTTATGGTATTTGAATAACAATTGCTGGTTATATCAGTTATAAAGAATTGAAAAAGGCAAGGGCCCAAAACAGAGCCCTGTGGTACCCCGCTGGTGACTGATCCTAGACTAGACAGCTGGCCATTGATCAAAACTCACTGTGTTCTATTAGATAACCAGTTTGATATCCATCTTATGATAGTGAAACTAATGTCTGCAACAAGTTTTTGTATTAATGCCCAATGAGGAAGTAAGTCAAATGCCTTACTAAAATCAATATAGATTACATCATATGGTAGTCTGCTATCTGGCTGTAAACTAACCTTTTCGTAGAAACACAGTAGATACGTTAAACAGCTACGGCCATTTGTAAACCCATGTTGTTCTAAATCTGGATCAGGCATAAAAAGTGTAAACCTGTCTCTTATAAACTTTCCATAATTTTACACATGGGAGAAGTAAGACTTGTGGGTCTGTAATTCTCCCAACAGTTCTTTAGACCTTTTTAATAGATTGGGATCACATATGCAGTTTTCCAGGATTCAGGAATGAAATTTAAATGAAAACACTGTCTGCTCATACAGTAATTTCAGGAGGAGGAACAACAAACTATCTGCCAGCAAATACAAAAGATGGCTGGATATATCATATGGGCATACGTCAAATTTCCCTTTTTGTGGGTTTTCAGTTTTTCATAGATTTCTGATTCCATTAAGGAAATATTACCTGCAGAATCAATAATTTTATCAGCTGCTTGAGTGTTTGAAAATATTTTACGATAATTTGCATTGAATAAATTTGCCATATCAAGTGGGTCATGAATAAGAGTAACATTTACTTGAATTGGACCAACTTGACAAGTAGGCTTCCTAAGGGAGTTTACGTATGCCAAAAATATTTGCTATTTCCCTTTTTAGCACTTGCAGCTAATTTACATTCCCAATTCTCTTTTTTGCTTTCCTAATACTGTTTTTACACTTCTTTTGAATATTCTGGTTTTGACTCCAATTTGTTGCAGTTTGGAATTTTAATTATATAGCATACTGCTTTTATTTTTTTTTAATAAGATTCTTGATTGCCTTATTCATCCATTTAGGCTGATGTGGATAAGTGGAGTTTTTAAACTTATTTGGTATATACAAGTTCCTTAACTCAATAATTGTGTATTGTAATGTGGTAAATTAGTCTTTAATACCTTGGGTATTTAAACTTGCCTGCCAATCCACACTATCTAAGCTGGATTTAATATTAACAACATCAGCCTTATTGTATACATATATTTTAGATTTGTGTTTCAATAAAGTTACTTTGTGTTCTGGGGAGTCACGTGATGCAAGTGCCTGCATAGCACCCTGACTGCTCAGCTCTCGCCTCCGGTCTCTGTTTTTCAACTAAATATCAGGTTGAAAAGTGTTATAGTCATCAAATTCGATCTTAGTTTCCTGCCTAAAGCATTGGAGAGTGAGGAGACCCCATTTTGGCAGCAGATGGAGAAGGAGAAGCATAGAAATCACGGCAAGCACACTCCGCCTGTCTCTCCTGGGAAGGCCCCGAAGAAAGCCAGGGCCTCTTCATCCCTTGGGGATCTGGAAACCGAAATGGCTGATACTGAAAATGAGCCGCTAACACTGGCGAGATTTTTGGTAGAGATCAAACCTTTCTGGGCAGAATTTCAGGCGGTTACTGAGGAGCTAAAATCGGTCACCCTGGCACTGGAAGATTTATCCAGACGCACAAAGGATAACGAAGCCAGAATCGCGTCTGTTGAAGCTTGTTCTGCTAAACAAGAGCTGGAGCTGGTGGCCATCCACCAAAAATTGGCTAGAATGGATTCCAAAATTGAAGACTTGGAAGGAAGGAGTAGACGTATTGATCTCATAATTATTGGGCTACCGGAGAAAGCGGAGGGGGTGGACCCGATAGCGTTTGTGCAGAGGCTCCTGATAAAGGTTGCTGGTCCATTGCCATATGGATCGAACTATATGATTGAATGAGCCCATCGGGCTCTGAGAGCAATGCCCCCACCGGGCACCCCCCCATGCACCTTAATCCTCCGCTTCCTGAATTACCTCGAGAAACAGCATGTCCTCCTCAAGATTAGAGAACACAAGGAAGTCTCCTGGGAGAATGCTGCTTTGAGGATTACCCAGGGCTTACCCCTAACAGTGAGGCAGAAGCACGCAGAATACCACTCCATAGTGGTAAAATTGATTGCCTCCTCTACCTGATTCTGGATGAGCTACCCTGTGTGCCTGCAAGTTTGTCTGTCTGGTTCCTGGGTGAATTATGATGACCGGAAAGTAGCAATTGAGGGTTTAAGGGCTTCACTCCCAGATCTATTTAAATGAGAGGAAACCTCTTCATCCTGAGGGTGAAAGCTGAGTTCTTGGAGTTGTGGAGCAATAAGCTTTTGAAGGAGGAGCTTTTTCCCAGGCAATTGATGTGTGATTAGCCCTTCTTGCTGGACTGGTGGCTCCAGTTTGGGGTTGGGGGCAATGAGCGATCTCTGAAGTGGCAGGGTATTTTTTTATCCATACTGCCTGAGATGGATCTGGCTGGAAGTGCTGCACAGTGCTCTGAAGGACAGCTTCACCAATTGTTGGAGACTTTACAGACTGGATGCGACTGTTCATAGTCATTTTGATATGTGCCTTCTGCTTTACACCTTTCTTGAGTCTGTTCGCATTTAGCTGTAAAGTTTAGTAAGAGTATTACGCCACTAGAGGGCGTCAGTTCTTTATTTTGGTCTGAATTTAACCAAGCTCTTTTTTCATCACAGGTTCGACTTTTGCTACCCAGTTTCCCCGTGACTTGGAGGACTTTTTTTTCCTTTCCCATTACTTTCACTAAGAAAGGTAGATAATTTGTATCCAAGATGGGACAGGAGTATTGGGGATGACTTGGGAAAGGTCGCCCTTCTATTCTGGTTATTTTGTTGGTTTTTTTCTTTCAAATATCAAGAGATCAATACTGGAACCTGTACAGTAATGGGAGGCTCCATATATTTCTTTTCTTGTGTTAGTCGGGGGATCAGTTGGAATGGGCAAAGAGGAGGCAATTCTGGAGTGAGGTTCACAAAGGAAAGAAACTACAGAGGGGGGCAGAGTTTACGGGTCTGTTTTGTAAATATGCACCACGATAGGAGAGGAAGGAAGCTCTAGCTGTTTTCTGCTCATAGGGTTTTTTTTTTTCTGTTTTTCTTGGGAGCGAAGGAATCGATATGCTAGGGCCCAGGGTATTGTGGGCCTATTTGAGTTTTGTCTTTTGTAGGATTCCTCTCCCTCACCAGGAATTTCCCTACAGGATAGCTAGGCAGTAGCTTTCTCCTTTTCTTGCTGCCCTGTCTATGAATAGGGGGCTCAGCTGGAGTTTGACAATGAACAAGGTTGCAGTAAGTGCAGGGACGGGAGGGCTGGCATGTGATCAGGAAGGTAAGTGCATTTGACATCGCGGACCAAAACGAAGTTCAGTTGGGAGGGTGAACACTTTTGGTAGGGTGTTCAGGGGAAGGGGGGGTTAATTATTATTTCGGGGATATAAGGGATCAGTGTTGGGGGAATTTTGTTTTGGGGAGAAAGAGTGGGGTGGAGGGAAGGGAGAAGCAGGCAGAAGAACACGGGAACCTGTCAGGCAGGTGGCCTTTTTTTTATGGGCTCTGGAAAGCCAGGATTGTTCTCAATCAGTAAGGTATTACATATAAATAATATCCAGAAGTTAAATGGGTATCCTTTGTGACTTAATTATGTGGAATTTTAACGGAGCTAGAAACAACATCAAAAGATACAAGCTGTTGAAACACCTACAAATGCAAAAGGGGAAAATTATTTGTTTACAGGAAACGCACTTGCTCAAATCATAAAATGCTTTGCTTAAGTGACAGAGTATAGGGCAGGTGTATCTGTCTGGAGAGAGTACTGCTAGCAAGGAAGTGGCCATCCTGATTACTAGGCAAACCCCATTTTCCTGTGAGAAAGTTATCAAAGATCCCTCGGGTCAGTTTTTGTTAATTTTGGGGATGTTATATAGATCAAAGGTGATAATTGGCAGTATCTATGGTCCAAACACGGATACGCCAAGCTTTTTCGTAGACCTTTTAAAAACATTGTCCCCATTTGTTCACATTTTGATGTTTTAAGGGGGGGATTGGAACTTACCGTTTGACCCAGAATTGGACAAAGATGGCAGAAGAAGGAGTGGGCTAACTCCCGCTCAGAGAGCCCTAAGAGATTTGCTTGATAGTGTCAGCTTATGTGACCCATGGAGGGTTCTTTATCCCTCACTTAGGGAATACACATTTATTTCGGCTGTGCTTGGATCCAGATCTAGGATTGATTATTTCCTGATTAGTCAATCAGCCCTCCCTGGCCTTTCACAATGTTCAATACTGTCTGGGATAATTTCAGATGATTCGATGGTCCGCTGCTCAATAAATCTATCACCTAATCTTACTAGGCAGACAAACTGGAAACTGAATAATCAATTATTACGCTCCTCGGTAATTAAAAAAAAATCACCCATATTATAGAGCAATACGAGAGGGAGAATTTAGATTTGACAGGTAAAGGAGATATGGAGTGGAGTGCGCTTAAATGTGTTTTACAAGGTAAACTTATCAGACTGGTGGCAGAAAGAAAGAAAAAAGGGAGAATAAAGCTATGACTCTACTTAGGCAAATTAGGGAAATAGAGTGTACCCTCTCCAGGACTACCCCCGCTGTTACTAGAGAGAAGCTAATAGGCTTAAGAAACTGATACAGTGACCTTCTGAGGGAGAAAGCTGAATATGCTCTGTTAAAGACAAAAGCCTGGTACTTGGACCAGGGTGAGAAGGCCGGGCACCTGTTGGCAATGAGATTAAAAGGGGAAGAGTCTGCCAGGATTATAAAGAGTATCACTTCTTGGCTGGATGGGGAGGTTAAAACCCACCCTAAGGAAATTGTTCAGGAGTTTGAAAGTTATTACAGGGAATTGTATAGCTGATGAATTCTAGACCCTCGAGGGAGGGGGTGGAAAGATATCTTTCTTCTTGTCCACTCCCTTCATTGCCACCGGCCCTGGGAGGGGAGTTGTCCCAGCCCATTTCAGAGGGTGATATTGTCACAACAATAAACTCGCTTACCCTTGATAAAGCCCCAGGCCCTGATGGGTTCTCTCTGAATTTCTATAAATGTTTTGCTGCACAGTTAGCTCCTGGTTTAAAAAGGTTATTTCAATGTATTTTGACCTCTGAGAAGGTGGACAAACACCTATTCACAGCCCCTTATTATTGTCATCCCTAAAGAAGGTAAGGATCCAGATAAATGTCCAGTTATAGGCCCATCTCACTATTAAACTACGATGTTAAGATTTTAGCAAAAATCTTGGCCAATCGTTTAGCTAAAGTAATGCCCTTTCTCATTCATAGTGACCAGGTGGGTTTCATGGTGGGTAGATCGGCCTTTGACCACCTACGTAAACTGACTAATGTCTTCTCTGCATCTTGGGATCACTGTTTGTCCTCTGGGTTGGTGCCGATAGATGCAGAGAAGGCGTTTGATAGGGTGGACTAGCAGTTTTTATTTTTGACCATGGTGAAATTTGGTCTCCCCCTCCCTTTTGTTAATAGTGTCTTCTCCCTGTATAGCCAACTGAGCACACAGATTTATTGTAATGGGTTTTTTTCCTCAATATTTCCCCTGTGTGCAGGAACTAGACAGGGATGTCCCCTATCACCCCTTCTTTTTGATCTTTACCTCGAACCTCTTCTGACAAAAATAAGGCAGGATCCTAAGGTCAAGGGCATTAAAGTAGGTTCCCATGAGTTTAAACTTTCTGCCTATGCAGATGACGTTCTTCTCAATTTAACTCACCCCACTGCCACTATACCAGTGGTTATGGGGCTTATAGAAGAGTATAGCAGGTTCTCCAATTACAAAATAAATAGAGAGAAAATGTTGGCATTCCCGTTGAATTCTAAGGTATTCAAGTCGGAGATCACTGCGTTGGGCTTACAATGGAGCCCACACAAGCTTAAATATTTAGGTGTAATATTGGCCAGGAGTGACTCCAAGATGGTGCAATTGAATTTAGACTCGATTAGGAATACCATTCAACAAGACCTTACAAGGTGGGCCAAACTCCCGATATCTTTATGGGGAAGGGTGAGCTTAACGAAAATGAATGTGTTACCCAGGGTACTGTACCCGTTAACCATGCTGAACTCCTGGCTGCCATTAAGGTGGTTTAAAAGTATGAATGCACTAATATCAGCTTTCATCTGGCAGGGGAAAACTCCACGTAGAGCTTATTATAGAATGGCCACCCCAAGGGAAAAGGCTGGGCTAAGATTACCTCATATGGGATTATATTATTGGGCAAGTAATGCCAGTAAATACATAAAGTGGCTGATAGCTCCCACAGAGCATTTTTCATCCTTTTATGTCCCCTCATGGGTTAAGTTAGAAGTTGATTTAATAAGGGAATCTGGGATTGATCCAATTGCCCTTCTTTACACTTCACCAAAGTCCCTACCTGTGGATTTATTCCCCACCCCGATAAAAACATCTCTAAGAATTCATGCACAGTTGTGCTCATTTTTAAAATATTCCCCCAGTAAGGATAGGTACCAACCCCTGTGTCGGAATCCGAATTTAAAAATTGTGGAAAAAATGATTCAGGAATCTTGACTTCATGAGATAAAGGGCTTGAGGGTCTCAGACCTCTTTCAGGAGGGGGAGTGTCTTTCTGTTGTGGATCTAATTAATAAATATCATGTGGCCCCTGGTCATATCTTTAGAGTTTATCAGCTCCGACATTTAATGGTGCAATCCCTTAGGAAACTTGATGGGTCTCAGGCATGCAATGGTTTATTTGAAACCCTCGCCAGGACCGTATGGGAGCCGCATGTAGTTTCCATATTTTACAACTGTCTATTTAATCAAGCATATCAGCACCTTGATGGTATCCTCCGCTACTGGAACACTACTTTGGGAGACCCGGGGAGGGACTGGAACACAATTTGGCAGCATACCTATAAGTATATAACACAGGACAGACTGAGAGTTATGCAATTTCAGTTTTTAAATAACTTGTTTTGGACTCCGTCAAAATTGCATAAGATTGGTCGTATCCCCGACTCAGACTGTAACTATTGTCGTCACCAGGAGGGGACATTACTCCACATTTTTTGGGAATGTCCCAGGGTTAAATCCCTGTGGGACATGATTAAGGAACAAGCTGATCCCCTGTTGGGACTCGATCTCCTCTTCAGTCCTGAGGTTTGCCTATTGGGGGATTACTCCAGGGTTAAGTTAAAAGCCAGAAGGTATTATATGGCCATTATATCAGCGTCACTCAAAAAGGTAGTATTGAAACACTGGGTGGATGGTGCCATAATCTCTTACACAGAGTGGTTACAAGAGTTGCTTTTTAATTTGAATATGGAGAAATTTAGCGTGAATAGAAGAAATTGTTTGTCAAGGTATCGCAAGGTATGGGAAAAATTACACGAGTTGTACTTACTCCAGACAGGTGCTTATTCTCCATGAGTATAAGTTTAAACCAGAGGGTGTTACACTGATATGCACATTGTTACATGATTCTGTCTGCTTGAGGGAGGGGTTGGGAGGAGGGAGGGAGGGAAGGGGAGCAAGATGCTTCTGGACAATGTACCTGGGTATGTTTATATTGATATTAGAATGTATTGCAGGCTGGAGTATTCTATGTACTGCTTCTTGCTCTGTATTGGGAGAAAAGTTGAATAAACTTGAATTTCAAAGTTACTTTGTGTTCTGACTCAAACCTAATATAGCAATAGTCACTATTGCCAATTGGTGAGCAGTTTATTAAATCATTAAGTTACAAGTTTGTACTATAAAAAAACAAGATCCAAGATGTTTTGACCATGAGTTGGGAGCTTTACCCTTTGTATAAGATTACATTGTTGACAAATATTTGTCAATTTTCTCCATGTACATGAGCTGGCCGAAGGTCCCTTCCAGTCAATTTCACCTAAATTGAAATCCCCTGCTAAAATAATATCCCCTAAAGTGCATGTTGTTTCTATTTCTGTAAATAATATATCAGAACGTTTGGTAGATGCATTAGGTGGGCAATAACATGCTCCTAAAATAAGATGTTGTTTATTATTTAGCAGTACCTTAACCCATTGTGATCCAGATGAACTAACATGTAATCTTTCATGATTTGATATGTCCACAGACAGGAAGGAATTCCGAAGAAAAATGGCAACACCTCCACCCTTGTTGTATTACCTGTTTTGTTTATACTACGCATATCCAGGTATAGAAATGTCTCAGGTTGCTTTATCAGTGTTGTCAGAGGTGCTTAGAAATGGGACTAGGGTGACTGCAGTCATGGGAAGTGGACCCGGTGGAGGAGGTGCAGCTTTGGCAACTGATTTAGTGTGATACCGCTTACCACCTCATCACAATGAGCAAAACAGTAACCAGATAACATGTTTGTTATGCTGACATACTTGTTACATTAAGGGTACATACAGTACCTACAAAAATATACACAGCTAATTCAGTCAACTTATTGTTCCAAATTAATCTTTATTTGAGTTTGTTCTTAAAAAAATGTTAGAAAATGTAAAATTAGCACTACTATTATTGTACATTTGCCACAATGTCACATTAAAGTTAAATAAAGTCATAATTGATTTATGCTTAATAATTCTGGACACTGCAAGAGAAGTTGCTGAGGCTGTGTTGCCTTTTCTGGGTCTGCTTCTTGAGATTGCAGTCATTCTAGTCCCATTTCCAGTCATTGTATAGCAGCATGTTGGCTCAGAGATTGTCTTTTTGGTTCATCATCCTCCTGTCTTGACTCCTCATAATCATCCTTTCCAAGCACTGCTGACACTGTTTCAGAGTCATTGATCTGCTTGTGTGTTTTAGCATGTCATCCACTTTCAAACAATCATTGATAACATTCTGAATTGTATAAACTGAAGTTCAGTTGCAATTAAAACAATTTGGCCTTGTCATCAGGTTCAAGGCTATTGTGGGGGTGTGGTGGTGCTCTGGGTGCTGGACTGACAAGCCTCACTGGCCCACTGTGGCACATTGAGTGAGTTCAGTTTTTTTTAGGGGTGCTGTCTCTTTTCTGCCATCTGCAGATGTGACAGAGTCACTTGGAGAACTCATTGTGATATTTTTTGAATGTAGCAGTGTGTCGCCATCCATCAGCTGGATGCTTAGGTTGTTTTTTAGAAATATTGGAGCATTTGTTTTGTTTTCAGAGGATTTCATTTCAGACTCTGATGTGTGGGCAGGGTGTTGTTCCATTGACAGTTGTGCTTTGGGTGATGGGTGGTGTTTTCCAGGGAGACAGCATATAAAGGGTACAGATAAATTTGGTGGATGGATTTTGAGGATGTTGCTGGTCAACTATACATTTTCACTACAATTGTAGGAGGCAGGGAGTGACTACATGTTGATGTGATGAAAGCACCTTGGTTTTTGGGGTCTCCAGAAGCATAGGGGCATCACTTTGTGGTGGCCTGTGGCATTCATGGAGAATGGGGAGGTTGACTGGTTTTCATTAACCTCAAGGTCCTTGCTGGCATTTTCTTCAGTTTTATAGGCCAGTGTCATGTTTGAGGGGCCCAGGAGCAGGCCAGTCTCATTGGCATTGTGGAACTGTTCTTGTGGATGCCCCCCCACTGACAATCTTATCTCTCAGCTTTTGCTGGGGCTCAGCAGTGGTGGCATCATTGCAGGAGTGCTTCCTACCTGTGACTGTGGTGCAGCAGATTCTATGGTGGTACAGGGAGTACTGGGGCAACCCTGAAGGTCAGCCAGGGTGTGTGTTGGCAGATCTCTTGGTAGGTGTGCTGTTACTTCTGCTGTGTGGTCAGTCTTGATGCTGGGACCCAGTTGACATGTTGCTGCAGGGTTGCTCCTCTGTCTCTTGGACTCATCAATGTGCCTGTTTTTTTGCCAGTGGGTCCTTCATGCTTGGAGCACTTATTTGTTGGCTCCCTTGGTGAGGGTGCTTGTTTCTGCCATGTATGGATCATGGATTTGGAATGTCCAGTGTCTGCTGAGGGTTTGGTCAGGTGTTGTGCCATTTTTGAGTGCAAAAGAGTCACTGACTTTGTCTACATGGAATGCATTGGCCACTTCATGTCTGTGCTGCTGCCTTTGGTATGCACCAGCAAGTTGTGTGAATTTTGTGCAGTTGCAGCCAACATGAAATAATTAAATTAATTTGAGGGAGTTCTCTTGGCTGGTTATGGGTCATGAGCAACTTGATTAAGTGACAGCTGTGGGCTGTCAGACATCAGATGCCTACAGGTGAGGGTGCAGGTCAACTCCACGGTGAGATCTTTATTGGCAGTTCAGTTACAGCACAGAGTGGTTTTCGATAGGAGCAAGGGATGCCACCTGTTGTACCCAGGAATTTGCTGTGGGGTGGTTTCCTGTGGTTGGGGAGCATTGTGTTGGAGACAGAAGTGCAGTGACAGCAGTCAGTGAGATGTACTATGTTTGGGATGGCACCTTGATGAAATGGGACAAGAGTGACTGTTTAGCAGTATGTGATTGGTTGTTTGTTTGTTTGCAACCCAAACTCTCCAGCAGTTTTTGCTTTGCAGAAAGAGATTAAATGGTTCAGTAACTGGAGGTATTTCCAAGCACAGCTGGATGTGGATCCATCAGAGACAACTTACCTGGGTGGAGGGGAAAAAAGGGGGAGATCGCAGCCACATACACATGGAGTTACTGAGGGCGTGGGAGGCTATGAAAAGCACAGGACACCAAACCCCAGCATCTGGAGACAATTCAATTAATTCATACATACATTCTGTAGTTCAGTGACTCAACGAGCTGTGGAATGAATGTATGAACTGCCTGCCATTCTAAGTTGGAATTTGCATGAAAATTGCAAAAAATGATTTCTGAACATTTGTAGAAGGGAAATTTCAACTTTCTTATAAATTCTGCCAGCAGAAGATTTTTTTCCCACAGCACTGTTGGATGGGCATCTGGGTAACAAAGCAAAGTCACAAATCCATTGAAGATGGTAAGGCATTTTGGATAGTGCTTACAGTACTGTACATATGCTATGAATCCTATGATCAGGAATGTGACTGCTATTATGGTGAACTTTATTTCCTTGATTGATTTGGCTTGCATTATGGAGACCTGGCTAAGTGACAACACTGGTCCAGTTTTGGAGGTGGCAGCCCAGCCAGATTCTCTGTTGTGCACTGCCCCCGGAAAGATTGCAGGGGGAGAGGGAGGGGGAGTGGCCATCTGCTTTGGATCTTAGTTGAACTTTTCTGTGCACCCAGTTGAAGGAACATCATCATTTGAATTCATGTTCATAAACTGGGGTCAAGGTTTGGGTTGCAGAGTTCTTCTCATGTTCTGTCCTCCATGGCACACAACAGCTTTCCTCCATGACATTACAGACTTCATCACTGAGAGTGTGTTGCAGTCACCCTGATGGTTGTTTCCAAGTGATTTCAACACCCATGTCAGGAATGGATTCTCAAATTTTGGTCAGGCTGTTCTCCAGTTTATGGATTTGCTGGGACTAACAGAAGTAATTACTTCTGTGACGCACCAAAATAGACAAACCTTGGAATTGATCTTCTCACTGGGGAACAAAAAGTAAAAGCCTTGAGACTGAACTCATCAGTTAGTTTGATCACTGCACAGTAAAGTTCTCTTTCATGGTCCTGCTTGTAGTTTGTCCCCTGTGTAAATGGGCAAATACCACCATTTAAAGCTATTGTCTCCAGAAGGTCTCCTGGCAGTTATGGCTCTCTCGGATGTGATGGCTGCTTGTGCAATGGGACTGGAGGATGCAATTGTGGCATATAAGTGGCCCATCACCTCAGCCTACAGTTCAGTTGCACCAGTGAGTATATGATCCCAACCTTCACGTCTGAGATCCCCCTGGTTGATGGGGAGCTCAGGGAGATGAAGTCCATGGGTTGAAAGTCTGAATGGCATTGGAGGAGATCTAGGACTAAGGAGGACAGACTGGCTTTGAGAACTCCCTATCATGAGTATCAATGGGCAGTCTCTCATAAGAAGTTAGCTTTTCTATCCAGGGAGATTGCAGCAGAGAGGATCAGCTTGTCTCAGCTCTTTTGGCATGTAGACATCTACTCCATCCTACCTGTCTGCAGCTGGTGAGAGCTTTTCATCCAGCAAGTGTGAAGAGTTCACTCAGCTTTATTTATGTATGTATGTATGTATGCATGTATTTATTTAAGTATGTATTTATTTATTTATTTATTTCAAAGGTTTTACCAGGAAAGACACACTGAGCCAGTAACAATGTGTTTCCAGAAGTGTCCTGGGGAAATGGAAAAAGGAGAAAAGGTAACAGATACAGAAATACAGAATAAAAAATACATAGGATGAATAATACAATATATATATATATATATATATATATATATATATATATATATATATATATGTATGTATGTATCTATCTATCTATCTATATATATACAGAATATGACAATTATGTCTAAGAATAAAATAACAAAAAGTTACCAAGCAATAAATTATGGAACTGCACAAATAGTTAACAACTTAACACAACAAAAATGGAGGGAATGACTGATACAGGGGAAGTGGGGAAGTACTGAGGAACTGAGAATAAGGTAAATTGCATGTAAGTAGTAAATACAATATCAGAAACAACTGCATCAGTGAGTACAGAACTCACAGAAGACAGTTTTAAGAGCAGGGAAGGATGGCACACAGCAAATAGAAGGGTGAAGAGAACTCCAAAGTTTAGGGAAAAGAAATAAGAAGGCAGCCTGGTCAGCAGTAGATTTCATTTGAGGGTGGGCAAAAAAGTGACAACAAGCATTATGAAGAGACCAGGAGGACAACGAGGGGAGGGAGAGGAGAGAAGAGAGGAGAGGATAGATACAAGGAGAGAGACCCAAACCAAAATTTGGAGATAAAAGAGACAGAGTGGGTACAGTGCCTGGCATCAAGAGAAGGGAGGGAGGGAGAGGGCAAAATACAAGGTAGAGTGATGAGTATTCATGAGTTTATCAAGTGCAAAGTGACAAAAGTAGTGACAGAGAGTATCCAGTCTAGCTAAAGTAGACTTTGAAGCAACACTATAAACAATGTCTCCATAGTAAAAAATGGGAAAACTCATCTTAGTGAGTGTTTCCCTGCTAGCAGGAAGCAGAGTGCTTCTTTTATTTCTGTAAAGCACCCCAAGCTTGGGGTGAAGTTTTTTGTGACTAGCATCCATATGAACAGAGAAATCTAGATGATGATCTAATCATATGCCTAACAACTAGAAGGAAAATACATCTTCAATAATTGCACCATCAAGGGTATGAGAGGAAAAAAGCAGATGGACTCTGGCAAGTCTGTCTAGTGCCAAAAGTCATGTAGACTGTTTTCATTGGCATTGAGGGATAACTGATTAACTCAAACCAATAATGGATGTTGTTGAAGTCCAGTTGGAGTTAGTTCATAAAATCAGGGGCATAGGAGCCTGAGGAATAAAGGAACCATATCATGTCCATGCATATGTATTGACACAGAGGAACAGGCCTTGGGGAGGTCATTTAGAAAAATAGAGAAATGATCTGGGCCCAAGAGAGACCCATGTGAGATGCCTGAGATGACAGAGAAAGGTTGTCTACCCTTAAGGTAGAAGCAGAGAACAACCAGTTGAAGAAACTAAGAGTCCAGCTGCCTTAAGCATGTTCAGGAGACTAGGATAGGCTACAAAGCTGAAAACTTGAGTTAAATTGATTAAAATTGCTGAAGTGACAAGGCCCTGATCCATATGAGAGAAGACAGCATCAATCAGCCAGAGTTTTCTCAGTTTTCTCTGACAAGGTGTCTACTATTCAGCAGAGATATCCCTAATTGGGTCATTACTGCCCAGTAGAGGTGAGCTGGCTGTCAATAATGACCCTCCTATAGTCTAGTGAGAGTTTAGGTCAGTTTCAGTGGAAAATATTTGTGAGGTGATCTCAGAGCTGTGAGCCACCTGTTGCAAACTGAGCCGAGGCTCATAACCAAATTCTAGTAAGTTGTGTGAGGTTCTTGGATCCAGTGTTCACAAGACAGTTCAATAATCCCTCTCAAAGGGGTCCACTCCTTTTGCACTGAAAGGTGCACTAGTGAGGCCTCTTCTGAAGATTCCATCATTGGATACTGACTGCTAGGAAAATTATAGACAAGCCTCTAACCTTCCCTTTCTTGGAAAGGTTACATAGAAGATGGTGGCTCTGCAGCTTGAGGCACAGCTCCCTGACTTTGACATCTATGAGCCTCTGCAGTCCAGTTTTAGCCAAGGTATGGTATGGAAACCACATTAGTCAGGGCCCATAATGAGGTTCTCGGGGTGAGAAGTAGAAGAGAATGATTAGTTCTTTTTCTATTTGATCTCCAGTCAGCCTTTTATACCTTGTGTTATGAGTTGTTGGACTATTAAGGGAGTACTGTGGACTCACTGGCAAGATCATCATTTGGTTTGAGTCCTTCCACAGAGATAGGATGTGGAGGTTGGTGTTGGGGAATTTCTCCTCACTTCTGAAGTCCCTATTTTATAGTGTATCCCAGGGGTTGATCCTACATCCTATGTTGTTTGTGGTGTATATTCTGCCCCTGTAAGAGATAATTTGGTAGTACAGACTAGATTTCTACTGCTGCGGAGATGATGCCCAGATGTACTGTATCTGTCATTTGCACCTGAAACACAAGATATGGTTGAAGTACTAAATTTGTATCTTGCTGAGATTCGGGACTGAATGTCATCAAGCTGGCTAAGATACAACTCACGTAAGATGGAGGTACTAGTGATTAAGCCTCATCAAAGAAGGGATGCAGAGGCAACAAGGAAGGGGACAGGCCTTGTGCTTGGTCCTAACAGTTTGGTAGCTTTTGCTGAGATGAAAACTCTGGGGTGATTCTGGATGACAGGCTGACATTTGTGTCTCAGGTGTTGTCAGTATTCAAGTGTAGTTTTTGCCATCTTAGGAACATTGACCAGATTAAGGCCTTGATCTGCCCTCCCCCAAAGATCTGCCATCTCTGGTACAGGTATTTGTGATTCCAGACTCAAATACTGTAAAGCTTTTAGTCTTGGGGTTGGAGGAGGTGTCCTACAATGCCTGGTGCAGAACACTGTGGCTAGGTTGCTGATAGGCTTCTGATGTCCTGACACATGACCCTAGTCCTTCACGATCTGCACTGACTGCCAGTGAAGTTGCATATCACCGTCAAGACTGGTTTTCTGACTTACAGAGCCTTATATGGACTAATACCTGTTTATAAAAGAAACCTCCTGACTCCTTATATGTACCTGTCACCCTTGTATTCCTCCAAGGCAGGCCTCCTGTCTGTTCCCAGGGCTAGGCTGAAATTATCTGGAGATCATGCCTTTTAAGTTGTTAGCCCAACCCTGTGGGACATGCCACCAAGATCCTGGAGGGAGGTGCCACTCAGTGGCAGCCTTTAAGAAAGGTTTGAATACCTATCATTTTAGGTAGGCTTTCTATCATAGCTATTGCTTCCATTTTATAGGTGCTACTATTTCAGTATGTCTCTTATATTGCTGCTGAATTTTTATTTATTTATATATTATTATGTTTTAACATTTTTATATAACTGATTTATTTACGAGCTTGTAACTGTGTAAAGCACTGTGAGCTCATGGGAATGGGTGCTTGATCTAATACTACTACTACCAACTGCAATTAATGCACTGATTTTCTTGACTTTCAAACTCCATAACACATGGGTGATAAAACATATGTGTGTATTATAGCCTATGTATTATAGAGTTTGCCTTGCTCTCACTCTAAACACAGATGTCTTTCATTTAAATGTTTTCCTCATACTTTATGCTTCACACCCTGGTGATGTGAAATATCACTGGAAAACCACTGTTGTGCTAAACCTTACTGCTCACTGAACCAACTGCACTGTTTTTTTTTTAGCTTACAGTATTTGTATGGTATGGTATGGTATTTATCTCATTTGCCAGGAAATAGTTCCATTCAGCAAAGCTGATTTGCAAGGAGGTCCTAGTTATTATTATTAAGTTTTTGTTGACCTGGTAAGTGCACTAGACAAATCCTGCCTATTTTCAGGAATGACCCAGGGGAGGGGGATACAGATGAATGCCAACTGACCTTGAACCAGATTAAGCTGCTGGTGGTATTTTTCTTGAATGGAACAAATTTTGCCATTGCACCGGGGAATTTCCCCTGCTCTTTTAGAGAAGTGCCATGCAATCTTTAACATCCACCTGAACTACCACCAGAACAGGCAGATGGGACCTAACTTTAATGTCTCATCTGAAAGACGGCACCTCAGGAGAGCAGCACCCCCCCCCCATGCTGCACTACAGTGTCATTATTGGGATATGAACCCAAGTGCCGGGTGTGTGGATAGAACCCACAGCCTACTGATCTTCCAGCCTCAAAGGCGAGTGTGCCACCTGCTGAGCCACTGACACTTCTAGTTAGGACAGGCAAAATGATACAAACATAACGACTTTGTAACAGAGCAATACAAAAGTACAAAATAGCAAGGAAACCAGAATCAGGTCAATACAAGGTACACATATCCATAATGCAAAGTCAAATTAAAAAAGAAAATCAGATTATCTGGTTGAAAGAAGATAATTAACAAATGATACAGAAGAATTCTGTGTAAGGCAAAAAATGACAGTGCAACATCTTACAACCCCAAACTTACAGAAGGGCCTTTTATTTACATTTGCATTTATCTGAGCAGTAATTATAAAGATGCTCCTTCACTGAATGGAAGCTCATCAGCAAGTTTATTTCATGTATTCCTTGTTTTGTTCCAGAGGGTGGGGGACGAGCCAAATAAAGGCCATTTTGTCAAATTTGGTTGAGTGTCTAGTGACAAAGAAGAGAGAATTATATTCTGTTTCCTTAAGTCGTACTATCCTACAGATCTCTTGAAAAAGTCCATGATGTATTGAGGCAAAGTGTTTAGTATAGTCTTGAACAATCACATTCTGTATACAACATTTTCAACCTTCTTTCTGTTAGTGACAAACACCCAGCAGCTGAATATAGAGTACAGTGCTGTGTCCTTGGTGGCAGAATTATAAAGAAGCAATATACCTGTGGCAGAGTACATCCAGTTCTAATAAATGTGTGGTTGCTACATTTCTATAAACTAAATCACTGTGTTAAAGTAAGGGAAGAAAGTTTACTTGAAAAAGTACTTGTCTCATCTCTGCCGAGCAACAGAATTTGTCCCAAAAGTAAAATCCTAGTCTAGGATGGAGGTTTTTGCAAAGGTTGTCAGCATGCTTCTTAAATGTCAATTTGTTGTCCAGCCAAAGGCCTACATACTTAATGGTCACAACAAGTAGTAGACTGTTTACCCAGCTGGTGCAGTCTCAGATGATTGCTTATTGCTAGGGGTAAACACCATGAACTTTGTCTTGAAAGCATTTAAGAGAAGTTTAGAGGAACATAGATTATAGTGAAGACAATCAAAAGCAGCCTGCAGGTCTTTCATGGCTTCAGCTACAGTAGGCCTGGCAACATACTGGACGGCATCATCAGAATCACAGTGACATTTGGTATTTTCAATATTATTCCTCAAGTCATTTGTATAGATCATGAATAGCAATGATCTTTATATGGACCCCTGAGGAATGCCATTTTGTACAAGAGTACATGAGAAGAAGTAGCCTTCCAGTTTTAGTAGTTGCTGATGGCCTGACAAATAACCACTGTACCAAGATACTGCTATAATATCAATGTCAATATTGGTCTGCTTCTGCAGCAGTATCTTGTGTTCAACCGTATTGAATATCTTGTTAAGTTTGAAAAATGTTTTGGCAGCATTAGACAGTTTCTGGTCTATTTCACTAATCCAGCTGCTGGTGATGTTAACCAGTGCTGTTGATATTCTGTGCATGGATCTGAAGCCTGAGTGGTCAGGAGTAATGATGTTAAATGTGGTAAGTAATTTGTATAACTGTGTATTAAACAATTTCTCAATGAGCTTATTTAAAGCAGATAAAATCTACTATAGATGTGCCCATAATTATTTACCAGTGCATTATTTCCTGATTTATATGATTGAATGATATGTGCTGTCTTCCAAATTTCCAGAAGTTCATTTTGTTTTGTTGGCAAATTAAAGAGGTTAGTTATGGAGGCAGTCAGCACATATTTGGCATACTTTTGAAAACAGTCTGTAAGTTCTCTGCTCCAACACTTTTTCCATGGTCCAGATTTTGAATAAGGCATTCCACTTGCTGATATAAAAATGGTTGAAGGTGGATTGAAGTGTTATCCACCTGAGCAGACATTAATTACACAATGTTGGGGGTGGGGTGGGGAGGGGAGTCAACAGGCAAATTATCAAAAGCCATGACAGCAGAAGCAAAATAAGAGTTCACCTCCTTGACCACCAATTGCTTATATATGATTATCTTTTTTTTTCAAGAAGAGGTTGCATGTAATCGATAATGGAATTTACCTCTTTCTAAAGACTTACCAGACTTTCAAAATTTGAACAAATTCATCCTTTTCTTTCATTCAAAATCCTGACACAGAAGTTAGTACACTAAATTCATGCTTTTCTGAAGACAAGCCACACATGCAGTGATTTAGCAGATCTGGCTTTGGCACAATGTAAATCTCTATCCCTCAAGTCTGTTTTTAGCTCTTGAGAAAACCATAGACAGCCTTTGTGTTTTGTCTGCACACACAAGTGGTGCATTGTATTTAGAAGTTTAAGAACCTGCTTGTTAACAAATTCAACTATTGCATGAAATGAAGGTATTGCAACAGATAAAACCTGTGCCAGTTAATGGCAGCAAGGTCACATAGAGAGTCTTGATTTGCAGAAGCGTTTGAAGCAATGTTTAAAAATAAATGATGGTCGACTATTTGGTTTCCTCGTGCCACTGCTGCATCCTACCACATTATGGTCACTAAATTAATTATGAATACAGTTGTTAGGCCCGTTTTCTTTTTTGAGGGGCCAAACCCCCCTTCTGCCTCCTTTCTGGGAGGACTGAGCCCTTGCTCTGACTCACCATGCCTTGGGCTTGCCCCCATCAGGCTTATTAGGCAAGCCCTGGCATACCCCCAAGGGTGGGACCATAGATGCAGGACGCCTCTGGCAGATGAGAAAGGGCACTGGGAGCAGAAGCAAAGTGGGGATTCATGCCTTGGGGGACAGGATTTTCTGGATGATGCACTATTACCCCCAGAGGTGGGATGTGAAATAATTCAGTGGAGCAAACCCCTACATCTGTTCCTCTTCTTGAAACTGTGGGTGCCAAATGCTGTGGGAATCATGCCCTCTGCCAGCAGCCACTTTTGCATCGGACCCCCGGAGAAGGAGAGCAGAGCATCGGATGCTCAATCCTTCATCACCCAATTGGCATTCTCATTTCCCAAGGACGCCTTGCTGCTGTTCTGGCAGGCCAGTGTTAGGCACATTTTCTGAGGTATGTCAGTGAGGATAACATAAAATATAGAAGTGTTTAGCAGGTTATTTGTATTAGGGCTTGTTAGTTCTAAAATTAATTAAGTAAGAATGGGTTTGTCACACGTAAGTTTAAGGTTATATATTTTTTTTTTGTTTGTTTATAAATGACCCAAACAAAATTTTGCTCTCTGGAGATTAGAGTTTCTGTGTTAGTAGATCTGATGATTTGGGGTAGGAGGTTCAGTATTTCAGAACAATCTGCTTGAGGTCAGTTACAGCTTCCCACATTTATTGACTCAGCCTTTGATAATGCTATGCTAGCGATTTTACAGTCAAACTCTCCTGACTGTGAAAAAGAGGGAACCATAAAAGAGAACACAAATTATCTTTAATAAATAATGCAATACCACCTCCCTTAGTGGGCTTGTCAAGTCTATACAGTTCATAGAACCATCAGATTGACAGAAAGTACCAGTGGGCAGATTACACTGCTAGGGGTCACCCATGCCAGTGCGAGGGGCAATGAAGGTGATGTACTTTAGGGTGCACAAAAATGGCACTCTGAATTATTGCAAGTGACAATATGCCACCCGAAAGTTGCAGCAGAAAAGTACTGTCCCCTGAAACACATAGGTTTTGCAGTGAGCATCATCCCCTCAGAACCCCCTCAACTAAATATAACCACCTATGGGCCAAGCATGCAATGAAG
Organism: Neoceratodus forsteri; assembly: GCA_016271365.2. Lineage (NCBI taxonomy): Eukaryota > Metazoa > Chordata > Ceratodontiformes > Ceratodontidae > Neoceratodus > Neoceratodus forsteri. Next base: position 951,999,186 of record CM028129.1, on the reverse strand, counting down.
GGAATGTGAATGTAGGAGACACCCAATAGGGTGTGAGCATGGGACGATCTAAAATCCATATTGTCCTTGTCACTAATGCTGCTCTTGTTGCACCCACATTACAGATTCCTAATCATGGCTCCCTAACAAACAGAATACCGACTGTGCCAGTACCCCTTGGTATCCCAGTTGGTAATAGGGCTCCGTTGTTTTCTTATCCAACACAGACTAGTAATGCTGGTGAAATATTTATTTTAATGATTAGAGATCGAGTATGGCTCTTTGGTCTCTAGTAACAATAGATTGATTCCATTATTACAACCACTCCATGGTTCTACTGTTGTCATTAAGCTGCATGTAGACAGTCCTGTCTGAAAGGATCATTTCTTTTTGTATTTAATTGCTGCTTACTGTTATATTTCACTGCATAAACACAATCAGGATGATAGCGTGTGCTTCCCTGTATAGCACTCTATTATCAGTTTTATTTTCAGACCAGTATGGGTTTGTTAAAACTAGAATGTCACAACCAGTCAATATACCAAAAAAAATATATATATGTATATTTATATAGTGAGAGACAGGGAGAGAGAGCAACTGATTCAAAGCTTTTTTGTTTAATTAATTAGTTACCAGGTAAGGCCCACTAGGCACAATGCCTGTTTTCAGCAGTGACCATGGAGCACTGCAGAGGTTAAGTGACTTATTCTGAGTCAAACAGTATGCAGGTGGAGGTTATGAGAATCAAACCCAGGCTGCTGGTTGTGCCAAGCTCATTTACAGCTCATTACTCAAACCTCTAGAAACATAGAAACATAGAAATTGATGGCAGATAAGGACCGCTTGGCCCACCTAGTATGCCCATTTCCGTACCTACTGGATAAGCTGCAGATCCTAGTTAACCAATAGCCTACTTCCTCCTTCCCCCCACTAGAATTGCCATATGTCTGTCCCATGCATTCTTGAATTCTCCTACTGTTTTTGACTCCATGACCTCCTCAGGAATGCCATTCCATGGATCCACAACCCTCTCTGTGAAAAAAATACTTCCTCACATTACCTCTGAGCTGTCCACTCTCTATCTTTAAATTGTGCCCTCTCGTTCTTGCACAACTCTTTTTCTGAAAGATGCTACCCTTTTGGACTTTGTTGATTCTCTTGAGGTACTTGAACATTTCTATTATGCCCCCCCCCCGTCCCTCCTTTCCTCACGGTTATGCATATTAAGCTCCTTTAGTCTCTCTTCATATGGCTTCTGGTGCAGGTCCTGCACCATTTTAGTTGCACTCCTCTGGACAGCTTCCATCCTGTCTATGTCCTTGTGGAGATGGGGTCTCCAGAACTGCACACAGTACTCCAGATGGGTTCTCACTAACTGTCTGTACAGAGGGACAAAAACTTCTTGTTTTCTACTGGTGATGCCTCTCCCTGTGGATCCCAATATTCCCCCAGCCCTTCTTTCTGCCTTCTCACATCGCTTGCCCACCTTTAGATCATCAGATATGACTAACCCCCAGGTCCCTTTCCAATTTTGTTGTTGTTAGTATCTCACCCCCCCCCCATTGTGTACTGTTTCCTGGGTTTATGTTTCCCAGGTGCATTACTTTTGCACTTCTTTGCATTGAATCTAAGCTGCCATACATTTGACCATTCCGCCAACCTTGCCAAGTCCCTTCTTATTCTTTCCACCCCACCTTGTTTATCAATCCTGTTGCAGATCTTTGTGTCATCTGCAAAGAGATATACTTTACCTTCCAGTCCCTCCGCAATGTCACTTATAAAGACATTAAAGAGGACCGGTCCCAGTACTGAACCCTGTGGTACCCCGCTAGTAACCCACCTTTCTTCAGAGTGGACTCTATTTACTATTACCCTCTGCGTTCTGTTGTCCAGCCAGTTATTTACCCAGGCTACCACCTTGCAGCCCACTGCAAGGCTGGCTAACTTGTATATTAATCATTTGTGTGGGACTGTGTCAAATGCTTTGCTAAAGTCTAGGTAGGCCATGCCCACAGCCTCTCCCTAGTTTACTACTTTGGCCACCCAGTGAAGGAAATCTATTAGAGCCATCTGAAATGACCTTCCCACTGTGAATCCATGCTGCCTTGGGTCCTGTGTCCCACTGGCCTCAAGGTACTCAACAATTCTTTCCTTCAGAAGTGATTCCATCATTTGCCCTACCACTGTGGTCAAACTAACAGGTCTATAGTTTCCTGCCTCTGCCTTGCTCCCAGCTTTGTGAAGTGGAATCACATTCACCTTTCTCCAGTCCTCAGGTACCACCCCATCCTCCCATGATTTGTTAAAAAGAGTGGTCAGTGGTGTCACTAATTCTGCCCTTAGTTCTTTTAGAATTCTGGGGTGAATCCCATCAGGCCCCATTGCTTTGTACACCTTCAGTTTTAAGAGTCCTTTCAGACCCTTTCTTCTGTGAATTGACTGGTATCAACCCCCCTATCCAGAATGTTTCTATTATTTGGTTTAGGTATCTCCCAATCCTCTTCTTTTGTGAATACTGAGCAGATGTATTCATTCAATATTCCTGCTTTTTCACTGTCATCCTCTGCCCATATTCCTTCCCCTTTATTAAGCCTCAGTATCCCTCCCTTGGTCTTTCATCACTACCTAATCTACCTATAAAAGGTTTTATCCCTCTTTTTAACAGAGTTGGCTATCTTTTCCTCAGTTTGGTCCTTTGCTGTTCTGACTGCCTTCCCTGCTTCCTTCTGCTTTAACTTATACAGTTCTCTGTCCTCCTCTTTCTGTGTTTCCTTATATTTCCTGAATGCTAACCTTTTATCTTTAACCTTCACTGCCACCTCTTTTGAGAACTATAGTGGCTTTTTCCTGTGTTTTGTTTCATTTTGTTGATTTGCTTTACACAAAGGCTTGTCATCTCTGTGATGGCAGTTTTGATTTTTTGCCATTATTATTCCACCCCTCCTTCTTGTCTGTTTGCTAGTGGTTTTCTGAAGCACTCTCCCATTTTTTCAAAGTCAGCCATCCTAAAGTCCAACACCCTTGTTTTTTATGGCTTCAGGGCCACCATCAGCACCTGGGACACCTGGGCAACTGTCCGGGGCCCCGTCACCCAAGGGGACCCCCCTGACCCACCAGCAGCTCATTTTTTTCTGCCTGTTTGGACTCTGCCCAATCTATTTCCACATCCACAGTTGGTACAATTTAAATCAGTAGCAAACAACAACTAAGTCTGAGCCTACCAATGCCAAATGCTGGTAAAAACTACATCCTGATTGAAAGATTCCCATGGGCCCTGAATTAAATGGAGTGTTTCATTCCCATGTGTCGTGGTGTGGATGTGCAGTGGCAGCCAATGGCCTGGGAAGAATGTGGTGGAGAGGTAGGTCTGATCTGCTCAGCCCATTAGCTGTTGCTGGGGTGGGATGTTGGGTCAGTGGCATGGTTGAGTGAGTGTACAGTCTGGTCTGGTGTTGAGCTGATTAGTAAAGTGAGCAAAAGAGTTGTCATGGTGGTTGTGAGAGGAATCACTGAGTGAATCCATTATGTATTGGGGTGGAGTTAGAGACTTGAGGGAGCTCTGAAATGGTGATGGGTCAGTCAGGTCATGGGTCAGCACCAAGATCAGCACAGTGGATCATGGATATAGCCCCAGACCATCCTGGTGTGATGATGATGACCCTGGTGGAACTTTGTTCATCAACTCAGAGGCAGCAGGCACAGCAATTGTTCAGTGAGGAGTGGGGTGGTCACTTTTAAGAGGAATGGTGCATCTCGACTAGTGGCAGCAAGTCAGTCTAAGCATTATCTGGATACCAACTTCTGACATGTGTTAATTTTTACTGGGTAAGGCAAGCAAGGGGACTTGCTAGATGCCTTGCTCGGGTTCATAATCACAATATAATATGCAGAGTGTAACAGCAGAAAAATCTTTGGCAGCAGGGGAACCATCTGAGCTGGCTGGGCATGCCACTCCAGCAGTTTGGGGGGCAGGAATGTCCTCATGTTCACTGCTGATGAGCAGTGTAAGCACCTGTAAATTGGTGGGACATTGAACCCTTCAAGTAAAACTGTATGTGCCAGATGCTGAATTTTTCTGGAGGGAGCCTGTGGTCAAAGTTGTGATCCAAGCATTAGACAGTGTCCATAGCTTGGGGTTGGGGAGGGCAGGCTACTTGCATCTCTCTGCCAAGCCAGTGCTGGGTCTGGTTTGATTGTAGTTTGCTTTTTTTGTGTACTACATGGATGGATCTTAGGGGGCCCACTGGAGGTGCATTGTCCAGGATCCACTAAAACCTGGTGCTGGCCTGTAAGGCTTGACACTACAGCTGTGTTTATTGTGAAGTACATTGTTTGGTGGTTGCTTGTTCCCAAATGTCTACCCACTTCTAAATCTGAGGTCTTCTTTACATCCCCATTTGAGAATACCAGGTCTAAGATTGCTTCCTCCTGAGTGGGTTCCAACAAAAGATGTCTGAGGCATGCCCCATGTAGATCATAATGAATGACCCTGCTCTTGGATGTGGCTTCAGTAAATGTGCTCCAGTTAACATCTGGCATATACAGGTCCCCCATCAAAAATATATTCCCTTTTTTCTGCCATTCTAAAGATTCCTTCTATCATTTCCTTGTTCCATGCCTCCCCTGAGATGGGGGGTCTGTAAACAACCCCTGTGAGATTGTGGTGCCATTTCCTGTCTCCAGGGTGACCTACAGTGCCTCCTTCCCTCATTGTTTACCCTTTAGTTCCGTTGCTTTGATTATTTCCCTTATGTAGAGAACTCCTCCTCCTCCTCCTGTTTTACCCTCTGTGCCCCTCCTGTAGATTGTGTACCCTGGTATGTTAACTCCGATTCATGGTTCTCCCTGTACCATGTTTCTGTGACTATAATGATATCCAGGTGTCTGTCTTCCATCAAGGCCACTAGTTCAGGGAGCTTGTTACCCAGATTATGGGCAGTGGTACTCATCACCCTCCATTTTATGATGGCCTTACCCCTTTTAGGCTCATCCCTGTCCTTAGTGTCTTTGCCTTTTTCTGGATTTACCCATGTCCTGCTCCCTACCGACTTCTCCACCTTTACGTCTACTTCACTAACTACCCTGTTTTGTGGGGATGGAGGGGCTGGGATTTCACTGATTCTCTTCAGTGCCTCCACCCCTTGGCTAGTTTAAATGTATGCCAATGAAGTATTTAAACCCATCACCTAGGATCTTAGTTCCCCCCGGACAGATGTAGACTATCATGCCAGTATAGGCCTGTAATTCTCTAGGTGGACCCCCAGTCCCCAATGAAGCCAAATCCCTGAGCTCGGCACCAGTTTTTCAACCAGTCATTGAATCCCATTGTGCAGAGTACCCTAGCCTCATCCATGCCATAGACAGGCAGCACTTCCAAGAAAGTTACAGTGCATGTTACTTGTCTAAGGCCCTTCCCCAACACCACAAATGTCTGCTGCATTGCTCTGATCCCATTCTGAGACAGGTAATTTTTCCCCTTCGTGGACAATGACATTCAACTTCCTCCCCATGCAGCTGCTCTCATGATCCTGAGGATTTGCTTCCTGTCCCTCCAAACCATGGTGCAGGGAAGGCACCTTACCTCCCTCTCCCCTCCCCTCCCCCCTCCAGTTCTACCCCTAACAAATAAGTCCCCTACCAGGAGTTGTTTCCTTCCCCTGCAGGTTCCTGTGTCACCCTCCTGTGTGACTCCTTTGTGGAGGTTCCCAACATCCTCCTTGGTCTCCACCATGGGCACCTCCATTGGGGAACAATGCTCTGCCAGAATGGTGAATGAATTGTTGGGAGGCACAAACGGAGGCATGTGCCTCTGTTCCACCACCCTCACCATCTCTGAGCCCACCATGGTCTAACCACTCCTCTTTCTTAGCAATCTCTGAGGCTGTGTTGGTGGCCTGGGTGGTCCCTGGGTAGAGGAGGAGGTTTTCTGAATCCTCACCAGGTCAGTATGGAGACAGGAAATCTCATCCCTCAGACCAGAGAGATACCTGTAAATAGGGCAGCAATGTAGCCTCCAGAACATCTCCCGGAAGACTGCCACTCCACAGCCAGTGCATTGCATGACTTCCCACATGTCTGTCTCACTCCTGTTTAAGATGTATTTTTCCTAGGTTATAATTTCAGCCTAAACCTAACTGTGTGCTGTCTTCATAAATTTCTCAAGCTTCATGCTAGATGTTTCTGGTCAGCACACACTTTGGGTATGTTTATAAACTCATAATACTTCAGTACCCAAAAATTATTCTCTGTGTAAATTTTGTCTAGGCACTAAAGGCCTACTATGTACCCTGGATGTATGTTTAGGAAGTCATGGGTGGCATGTTGTAGACTGCTGCACCTACTACAGTGTGTCCACTAGGCACAGTGCCCATTTTCAGCAGTGACCATGGAGCACTGCTGAGGCTAAGGGACTTGTTCAGTAATACAGTATGCAGGTGGATGTTGTGGGACTCAAACCCAGGTTTGCTGGCTGTGCCAAGTTCATTCATAGCTCATTACTCAAACCTCTAGGCTATATTGACAGGCAACCATAACTGTGTGCTATCCTCAGAAACATCTCATGGGCAATATGCTGTGGACTGCTGCACCTACTACAGTGTGTCTAATTGAAACATCACCTACAGTAAGTGTGAATATTATTCTGTGTGCTATGGAAATACTTTTTTGGCACCATTGACATCCTATTCTGATGAATGCCATGCCTGCCTGGGTCTTCTTTTTCCAAACACATGCCTGACCTGTACAGTATGTCAAAATCCCATTGCTTGTTTACTCTGCTGTTTCTTGGTTCTTTTGTTTTTGCTGTCACTGTTTCTTCAGTGGCTCAGCTTGACTGTATATGACACAGTCACAGATTGGACCATTGTAAATTTAAAATCTGCCAGTGAATTACATTGAATTTTCCTTCTATGCACTACATATGGTATTTGCATAGTGCACACTATGCAATTTGCCACTTTCGTTTGTGGTTAAGAGTTTTTATTAGCAAATCAAACATATACAACAGCATTTTGGAACATAGCAGTGTACACATACTTTGCAATTAGCCCCTTATTACATAGGTTGATAGTAGAACCCATAATTAGAAAATGATATAACACTGATAGTCCCAAGCATCAAGACGTATAAACTATATGGTATGAGCATGAGGTGCTGAGTGTCATATATCATGTCTGGGTACACATAAGGGCATAGCAGGGGAATTTAAGGTATACTGACCATGTAGCATCAGGACTACTGTGAATACCATCACTGCATTTTGGCAGTTGGTTATGATGGTCTCCATGTTCCCGACACTGTTGCTGGTGAGATGTTTGCCCCCATTGCCGAACAAACTCTGACTGGAGTTAGGAATCTAAAGTTTGAAGGGGTGGGGGCAGAAGTCCTCTGAGAAATCACTTGGTCTCCAAGCGATGGCACAACACCAGTTGGCAGTGTTGCGCTGTCTCTGTGCTGTCAGTTGACAAATTTCTTGTCACCATGACACAGTCAAACCAGAATTTAAATGTTATACTGTAACATCCTCATTCTACTAACAAATGGTAAACCTAAACCAAAACAGTGTAAGTAAACTACCTAAGTTACACATTCCAGTGAGAATCATTGGTATGAAACATAAGCAAATATGGTTGTGGGTTAACACCATTAAGGGAGTTGTGATAGCATTTGGACTGGACAAGAGGGAAGCAGTATTTGTAGAAGTTTGGCAAAGTGTTGTTGGCAAAGTTATATATTTGTTCAAAAAATGCCAGCTTCCCTACACTAAGAGACATTCCTCTATTGAAAAGACCTCTTGGGTTCACCATCTGCATAGAATTAATGTATTTGTTGCCACTTCCATTGTCATTATCCACTGTGCTTAAACAGATAGTTTGAGTGTAACAGCTGGACAAATGCCCAAAAGCAGGAGGTCTGCTGTTATAGGGGTGCTGTTACCTGCCGTCTACTTGCATATTTATTTAACCTGGTCCAAAAAGGGGGAAAGGGCAGAGCAGCTTCATAGAATGTGGCAAAGAGTCACTGCAGAGGCAGAACAGTGTCAGAATGAGTCATTATCTATCAGGTCCATGGCTTTGAGTGCCTGGCATGTGTGATACCAATCAGGAGAGTTTGACTATAGTTCAATCTACTCCTCCCATCTCTACAGGCTCTGTTGAGCCTCACCCAGCAATATTTCAATTCTTCTCAGTTATTGGAGAGCCAAGGTCAGTTTGCCACTGTCTTCTGACAGATTGTGTGTGGTCTGGTTGGGCATCTCTGAGTGTTCCATATATCCTACTCTCCCAGCCTTTGGGAGGAAGACTCATGCAGGTAGTGATTGGGAATCCCTTGGTCTTTAGAGGGGTAACAGATCTGTGCTTGTCATGCATCAGATGTTGTATTTGGGCATATCTCCAAAAATCCTTTTTGGGGAGCACATATTTGAGCATCACATTTCCAAATGTCTCCAACTTGTCTGTACCAGGGCATACCAATCCTTAAAGAAACAGATGCCTTGCCATTCCTATAGTTGCCATTGCAGCATCTCATTACATATGAGAATGCCAGAATTTCAATGAAATGGGTTTCCAGGCTTTAGGGGTGGATTTTTCTTTTTGCCACAGATGTAACTTTTTCCAGTACACAGCTGATAGAATCAGGGTCGGATATGGTGTAGAATTGACACCATTTTTGATATAGAGAATTTCCACTGGAGACTGATCACCCACCATGCTGGATTCCATGTGTAGCCATAGGGGCAGCACTGGCTTTACCAGTGAGCCAGCAGACTGTTTGGGCCGAGGTAAAGGATATGTGCAACCTAGAAACCAAGGAGGCCCCATCCACCCTTTACTCCAGTGGGTCCTAAGCTTGGCCTTACAGTACCTTAGAGATTTACCTTTCAATAGAAAATGCCCTATAGTTCTAAAAATCCTGTGCAGTGATATTGAGGGAATTTTTCTAGGGAACATGTGCTAGGATGTGTAGGAATTTTGGAGCTGAGATCATCTTTATGGCATCAGTTTTCACTGCCGGGTACAGATTAAGGGCTTTCCAGCATTCCAGCTCCATCTTGGTGGAAGACAGAAGTAGTTCTATATTTATTTAGTTTTTGTTTACCGGGTAGGTAGGCTAGCAAGAAAACTATTTTCAGTCACGACCTGGGAGACTACAGAGACAAACTACAATAAGGACATCATGATACATAGCTCAAAGTGCAGGAACATTATGATACATGGCACAGATTCCATAACAGTAGCAATGTGACAAAGATATTGTGGTAGATTTAACAAAGTAAGCTTTTAAGTTAACTTAAGAGAAAATACACTCAGGTCACAATGGAACATATGAGGGAGTGAGATCAAAGTACAGTAATTAATATTTGCACAAGACTATACAAAAAATTATGTGACCAGGAACTGTACAAGTAATTAAGGGAAAGAGGTGCTGAGAGAGCAATAGCCTCCAGACAAAGACTGATAAGGAAGGAGCATTGGGAGAAAGGTGGGGAAGGCATAACCAAGAGGGGAGAGAAGGAAATGGGGTAATAAAATTAATGTGATGTGTAAGTGAAAGGTTGACAGTAGGAATTTCACAGAAGGGGTAGGCCCTCGGTTCGTAGAAAGAAGACAGGCAGAGGGCAGGGTTGGAGAATAAGGGCTAAGGTGGTTTGAAGCAGGAGCATATGTAGGAGGAGAGGAGAGGAGATGATGTTGAAGTTCTTTCTTAAAGAAGTTGTGGGATTCAGATTGTCACAAGGTTATAGGCAGTGAGTTCCAGTAGTGAGGTGCATGACAGGCAAAGGCACGACCACCTTTGTTTATGCAATGTCTCAGGATGAGGACAGGGATGTTTGCCACAGAGTGCAGTGCATAGCTGGTTTTCTGGTAGGAAAGGAGACAGGCCAGTGAATTAAGGTTATGGGACCTGAAGATTTTGTCAGTAATGGACCCAAGTGCATGGGACCTTAGTTCAAGAGGTGGAAGCCATCCTAGATCAGAGTAGAGGAGGCAATGATGTTTGAGCCGGTTGGAGCTGGATGCAAAGTGACAGATGTTATTGTAGGTGACATCCCACTTTTGAAGACTTGAGTTGGTGGCGGAGACAAACGTAGCAACCCCGTAGGTGAGAGAGGGAAGTAATATCCCAAGGGCTGTAGCGAGTCTGGCTGAGGGAGTGAGTGCATAGCTAGTTTGGTAGGTGATCTCAAGTTTGGAGTTGACCTGCTTATAGGTGGTAAGAATGTGTAGGTCAAAACTCAGGGTGGGTCAAGAATGATCCCAAGATACTTGAATGAGTTTGCCACTCCGACAGACGTGCCATCCATGGAGGAGACATTAAAGTGTGTTTGGGAGTGTTTGAGCTTGGGACTGGTACCAAATAACATAGCTTGTGTCTTAGCTGAATTTAGGACTAGTTTGTGGTTTACTAGCCACTGTTGTAAAAGCTGGTAATCACTGGAGAGTTTAGTATTAATGTCCGCGATGTTAGTTGTGCTGCAGTACAGGACAATGTCATCCACATATAGAAGGGAAGCGCTATTGAGTAGGGTCATAGTAATACTGTTGATGAAAATGGTAGAAAGCAGAGTACCTAGAATGGACCCTTGAGGTACACCAATGTTGATAGTGGCCTTACTAGAGAGGGTGGAATTGAATTTCATGTATTGAGACCTATCAGACAGATAGCTCTCGAACATGTAAACAACATTTTGTGTGAAGCCTAAAGAATTTAGGGTAGAAAAGAGGAGGGAGTGGTCAACAAGGTCAAAAGCCTTGATCATATCATTAAAGATGGCCCCAGTGAGTCTGCCAGAGTCCATAGCCAGTAAGCTGTCAGATGTGAGTTTAAGTAGTGCAGTGGTAGTACTATGACCATTGTGGAAACCATGTTGGGTGTCAGTTAAGAGTTTGTGTTTCAGCAAAAAGTCGGTGGCCAGAGTAGCAACTATTTTCTCCAGAATTTTACTGAGAACAGGTAGGATGACGATAGGACAGTAGTTCAATGTGTCAACTGGGTTGCCATTTTTGAACATGGTGGTGATTCTGGCCATCTTCCAAATATCTGGGACAGTACTCTGACACAGAGAGAGGGTAAAGATTTTAGCCCGGGGTGCAGCTATGTGGGGAGTGGCTAATTTTAGGAGCTTTGGTTCTAGGTTATCAGACTTGACAGCTGAGCGCTCTGAGATGTTACTTAGGAGACGGAAAACCACACTGGTTGGGATGGACTTTAAATGGAACGTATGCTTGGAAGAGTTTGAAGGTGGATGGAGTTTGATGAGGTAGGCAAAGTGGAAGTATATTGGGTAAGGTCAGCAAGTTGTTTGTTAAAGAAGTTTGCAATAGTGAAGTGGTTGTTACAATGTGTGCCATTTGGAGTCATATCATTTGGAGTGGATGACTGGTTAGAGCCCGGGAAGAATTTTATGTGGGACCATAATTTTCTTGGTTCCCCCTGGGAGTCTATCAGAATGTTATTGCTGTATGAGTTTTTTGCTTGTTTGATTTCTTTCTTAAAGGCATTTCTTAATGCCCTGTACTTATTAAGGTCTGCAAGATTACCTGTTTTCTTATGCCATAGCCAGATTTTGTCCCTCTGCCTTAATTTAGATATTAAGTCAGATTTTAGCCAGCATGTTTGCCCATTTCTAACCCTCCTAGTAACCAGTTACAGTGGATTTCTTGCAATTCAAGGAATTTTGTCAGGAAGATAGTAAGGGCTATCTGGACATCTACTGTGCTGTATAGAAGGGACCAGTCAATGCAAGCAATAACAAACAAGAAGGCCTGTGAGTTAAAGTTAGCAAAATTGCGGAAAGTAATAAAGCGGGGCTTAGTAGGTTCAGGCCTGCCTTTGCCCCAGACACAGAAAGAGGGGGAGTGATCTGTGATGGCATCAGATAGCATTCCTACATCAACAATATTTTCTGGGCAGTTAGACATGATCTAGTCAAGCAAGGTACCAGTATTGGAATACGAAGCAGTTCTGGTGGGCAATAGGATAAGCTGATGTAGATTAAAACTCTGTAGTCTAGTCAGTGCTGTCATGTGTGAGTTACCCAACCAGTTTAAATTTATGTCCCCAAGTGTAAGGACTTCATAGTTTCCAGAGAGAGTAGCAGTTTGGTCAAGAAGCTCATCCAGTCCTTTTGGGCCATTTTTAGGGGGATTGTAAGCACAGACAATTTGCAATTTCTTAGTGCCAAGGGAAAGGAGGGTATGAAGTGCCTCACAATTGTTCATTGGGTCCAAGTCAATTTTAGATAGCTGGAGGTGTGATTTATGATAGATGGTTGTCCCCCCTCCCCTTTTAGGGGCAGGTCTATCATTTCTCAGCAGATTATAGGATGGTAAAGCACAACGTGAGTTTGGAGTGGATGGCTTCAGCCAGGTTTCAGTGAGGCATAGTATATCAGGCTTAAATAGTGCAGTCCAGGATTCAAGTTCCACAAAATTCTGCTCAAGGCTCCTGATATTATAGTGAGTTATATGTAGGCCTGATACATTAGAGATAGGAGCGGCAGATGAGGTTTCAGGTCCTGGGTTAGGCTATATATCCCTGGAGAATAGGATGGCCAATATGAGGAGGTACCATAGCTTACGATGCAGGAATGGAGAAAGGGAACTGATTTGCAGGGATCTGGAGCTAAGGGCAAGGGCAACCAGGTGAATCCAGGTCTTGCTTAGGAGTAGTGGTGTGGGATAGTGGTGTTCTACAGTAGTTACCACCAAATTTGAGAAGGTAAAGTCATGGGGTTGATACTGTGGGAGATCAGTTTCAGCAGGGGGAACCCCACAGATAGATAGGTGCAACAGTAGTAGCGTGGATAAGAGTAGCATTAGTAGCACCTGTTTGATCAATTTTCATCCTGACAATTAGGAGAGGGATTTAGTGGAAGTGAAGAAAGATTGGTCAGCAACTGGCTTATATCACTAAGGGAAGATAAAATAACAGGGAGTAAGGGGGACAGAGGGGGAGCGCGAGGGGAAAAAAATATGGCAGATCAAGAGATGAGGAAGAAGAACAGAAATAGGCAGGTGATGAGGAATTAAGCCAGTAAAGATGTGATTTACAGGGCTATAAAGGGCAGCTCGAGAGAGAGAGGTAATAGGGTTAAAAAGGGCAGATCAAAGAGAAATTAAAATAGGCCAGATAGGCAGGTGATAAGGACAAAGCCAGTAAAAATGGGGTTTACAAAGCGTTAGCAGTACCAGTAGATTGAGACAATACAACTGAAACAGGGCAGTGGACTGGAGGCTTCAGGGAATAGGTCAGTAGTGGGCTGGGAACAGCGAGAAAAAAGGGGGAAGAGATATTACTAGGTAAGTTCTGAGGGATTTAAGGAGAAAAAGATGAGGGGAGAGTCAGTATAAAGAGAGGTGACATAGACACGGGGAGCGGCAGGATAAAGAGCGGTGACAGAGGCAAAGCAGAAATGGCTGTAAATTGAGCCGGAGTATTCACGTGGCAGTAGGGAGGGGTAGAGAAGGCAGAGAAAGCAAGTAATATTGGAAGAAGATGTAGGAGGTGGGGACAGAGAGAGTATTTAATAGGAGGCCTGGGAGTGGGTGGTGGGGCAGGAGAGAAATCTCACTGCAAAAGTTCAGTCCCTGAAATCTGTAAATATTGGGTCTCAGCAGTGAGAGGCACTTTGGAAGCTGGATTCACTTGCGCACTAATCGGGAGCCTGCAGGCAACCGCTCTGCCAATCAGGATTCCAGAAACAAAAAAGGCGCACCAATCAGAAAGCTGCTGAAGTGGTCAGGCACACGGGTGAGAAAAGTGGCTGTACCTGCTAATGGAGTCCAGGGACCAGAACCAGGAGAGTGGCTGTGTTGTGGCGTGCATCCTTGGCGATGGTGGCGGCCAGGGAAATGGATGGAGGCACCGCCACAACCACAAGCACATGCTCGGTGCATCGCTTGCAGCTTCTGGAAAGAAGAAGACAAAGACAGTGTCCTTAGAGGGGATTCTGAGACAGGGGGCAGGACAGCTGGCTGCAGACCAACAATGGGGGGTGGGGGTGCTAAAAGAAGACAAAGGCAGAAAATTAGCAATTCAGAGTGAAGGTAGGGAGTGGTAAATGGTGAGATTAGCACAGTAAGAGTTTTTGGCACAGGTAGGGGGATGGGGTAGAAGACAGGGCGGGTTTGGCAGCAGACGGCAGTGTGGGTTTGGGAACGGAGAGAGGAGGAATACTGCAGGAGCAAAGGAACAGGCATAGTGCAGGTGCTTAAGGCGGGTGAAAAACTAGAGGTCTCCAGAGATAGATAGAGAGAGAGATGAAGAGAGAGAGAGAGAGAGAGAGAGAGAGAGAGAGAGAGAGAGAGTTAAATTAGGCAGTTTAGGTAGGCTTAGATAAATGCAGGGGTGTACAGCGGAAATACAGTTTTTAACATAAAAACACAATTTCAATGGGATTTCAGAGCTTTAAAAAGCCGTAAGGGCCGATTACATAGATAATGCCAGTGGATCGAGATTAACATGTAGAACAATTTAAACATTTATATAAAAGAGCAGCAATCACTAACAGTAAAAAATCCCACTGCCAAAGCTCAGTCCCTGAAATCTGTAAATATCAGTCGGGAGCCTGCAGACAACTGCTCAGCCAATCAGGATTCCTGAAACAAAAAAGGCACACCAATTAGAAAGCCGCTGAAGTGGTCAGGCTCATGGGTGAGAAAAGCGGCTGTACCTGATAATGGAGTCCGGGAAGCAGAACCAGGAGAGAGGCTGGGTTGTGGCATGGATCCACGGTGATGGCAGTGGCCAGAGAAACGGACGGAGGAGCCACCGCAACCACGAGCGATCGCTCAGTGCAATGCTTGCAGCTTCTGCTAATGGAGTCTGGAGAGCAGAACCAGGAGGGCAACTGTGTTGTGGCATGGATCCTCGATGATGGCAGTGGCCAGGGAAATGGCCGGAGGTGCCACCGCAACCACGAGCACTCGCTTGGTGCAATGCTTGCAGCTTCTGCTAATGGAGTCGGGGAGCAGAACCAGGAGGGAGGCTGTGTTGTGGCATGGATCCTTGGCGATAGTGGCAGTCAGGGAAATGGCTGGAGGCGCAGCCACAACCATAAGTGCGTGCTCTATTGCTTATTTGTCTGTACATATTCATACCTAAGTATGTAATGCCTTGGTATGTCCTTAACAGTCCCAGTAGCCTGAAGGGGGCTGAGGGACATGCTGCATTCAGAGGGAATAGCTCAGTTTTACTTATATTAACCTTTAGTCCTGAAGCCTTAAAGAAAGTAGACAGTATGTTTATTACTGTATGTACATAGTCTTCAGGTCTGGATGTAGCGATCAACACATCATCCGCATACTTGAAAATCTTACAGACCCTTTCTCCTACCTTGATCCCATGGACCCTTGTGTGTTCCCTGAGAGTTATGGCCAAAGGCTCAATTGTGTATATGATCCCAGCCTTCACGTCTGAGATCCCCCTGGTTGATGAAGAGCTCAGGGAGATGAAGTCCATGGGTTGGAAGTTAGAATGGCATTGGAGGAGATCTAGGACAAAGGAGGACAGACTGGCTTTGAGAACTCCCTATCATGAATATCAATGGACAGTATCTCATAAGAAGTTAGCTTTTCTGTCCAGGGAGATTGCAGCAGAGAGGATCAGACTGTCTCAGCTCTTCTGGCATGTAGACATCCACTCCATCCTACCTATCTACAGCTGGTGAGAGCATTTTCATCAAGCAAGTGTGAAGTGTTCACTCAGCTTTATTTATGTATGTATGTATGTATGTATGCATGTAGCTATTTATGTATGTATGTATGTTTGTATTTATTTATTTATTTATTTCAAAGGTTTTACCAGGAAAGACACACTGAGCCAGTAACAACTTGTTTCCAGATGTGTCCTGGGGAAATGGGAAAAGGAGAAAAGAAAACAGATTCAGAAATACAGAATAAAAAATACATAGGATGGAATAAGTATAAAATATATATATATATATATATATATATATATAATGTATATACAGCATATGACAATTATGCCTAAGAATAAAATAACAAAAAGTTACCAAGCAATAAATTATGGAACTGCACAAATAGTTAACAACTTAACACAACAAAAGTGGAGGGAATGACTGATACAGAGGAAGTGGGGAAGTGCTGAGGAACTGAGAAAAAGGTAAGTTGCATGTAAGTAGTAAATCCAATATCAGAAACAACTGCATTAGAGAGTACAGAACTCAAAGAAGAGAGTTTTAAGAGCAGGGAAGGATGGCACACAGCAAATAGAAGGGTGAAGAGAACCCCAAAGTTTAGGTAAAAGAAATAAGAAGGCAGTCTGGCCAGCAGTAGATTTCATTTGAAGGAGGGCAAAATAGTGACAACAAGCAATATGAAGAGACCAGGAGGAGAAAGAGGGAAGGGAGAGAAGAGAAGATAGATACAAGGGGAAAGACCAAAACAAAAATTTGGAGATAAAAGAGACAGAGTGGATGCAGTGCCTGGCATCAAGAGGAGGGAGGGAGAGGGAAAAATACAAGGTAGAGTGATGAGAATGCATGGGTTTATCAAGTGCAAAGTGACAAAAGGAGTGACAGAGAGTATCCAGTCTAGCTAAAGTAGACATTGAAGCAACACAATAAACAATGTCTCCATAGTAAAAAATGGGAAAACTCATCTTAGTGAGTATTTCCCTGCTAGTAGGAAGCGGAGTGCTTCTTTTATTTCTGTAAAGCACCCCAAGCTTGGGGTGAAGCTTTTTGTGACTAGCATTCTTATGAACAGAGAAATCTAGATGATGATCTAATCATACACCTAACAACTAGAAGGAAAATACACGTTCAATAATTGCACCATCAAGGGTATGAGAGGAAAAAAACAGATTGACTCTGGCAAGTCTCTGCCTAGTGCCAAAAGTCATGTAGACTGTTTTGTTGGCAGTGAGGGATAACTGCCTAAGGAAAAAAAGGATCCATATCATGTCCATGCATATGTATTGACACAGAAGAGCAGGCCTTGTGGAGGTCATTTAGAAAAATAAAGAAATGATTGGGCCCAAGAGAGACCCATGTGAGATGCCTGAGATGATAGAGAAAGGTTGTCTCCAATACAGACAGCTTGTGCCTACCCTCAAGGTAGAAGCAGAACAACCCAATTGAAGAAACTGAGGGTCCAGTTGCCTTAAGCATGTCCAGGAGAATAGGATAGACCATAGAGTTGAAAACTTGAGTTAAATTGATTAAAATTGCTGAAGTGACAAGGCCCTGATCCATACGAGAGAGGACAGCATTGATGAGCCAGAGTTTTCTCAGTTTTCTCTGACAAGGTGTCTACTATTCAGCAGAGATATCCCTAATTGGGTTATTACTGCCCAGCAGAGGTGAGCCTGCTGTCAATAATGACCCTTCTCCAGTCTTGTGAGAGTTTAGGTCAGTTTCAGTGGAAAATATTTGTGAGGTGATCTCATAGCTCTGAGCCACCTGTTGCAAACTGAGCTGAGGCTCATAACACCTTCTAGTAAGTTGTGTGAGGTTCTTGGGTCCACTGTTCATAAGATAGTTCAATACTCCCTCTCAAAGGGGTCCACTCCTATTGCACAGAAAGGTGCACTAATGAGGCTCTTCTGAAGATTCCATCATTGGACACTGACTGCTAGGAAAATTATAGACAAGCCTCTAACCTTCCCTTTCTTGGAAAGGTTACATAGAAGATAGTGGCTCTGCAGCTTGAGGCAGAGCTCCCTGACTTTGACATCTAAGAGCCATGCAGTCCAGTTTTAGCCAAGGTATGGTACGGAAACCACATTAGTCAGGGCCCATAATGAGGTTCTCGGGGTGAGAAATAGAAGCGAATGATTAGTTCTTTTTCTATTTGATCTCCAGTCAGCCTTTTATACCTTGTGTTATGGGTTGTTGTTGGACTATTAAGGGAGTACTGGGGACTCACTGGCATGATCATCAATTGGTTTGAGTCCTTCCACAGAGATAGAATGCAGATGATGTTGTTGGGGAATTTCTCCTCACTTCTGAAGCCCCTATTTTATAGTGTACCCCAGGGGTTGGTCCTACCTCCTATGTTGTTTGTGGTGTATATTCTACCCCGTAAGAGATCATTTGGCAGTACAGGCTGGATTTCTACTGCTATGGAGATGATACCCAGATGTGTCTGTCATTTGCACCTGAAACACAGGATACGGTTGAAGTACTAAATTTGTATCTTGCTGAGATTCAGGACTGAATGTCATCAAGCTGGCTAAGATTGAACTCACATAAGATGGAGGTACTAGTGATTAAGCCTCATCAAAGAAGGGATGCAGAGGCAACCAGGAAGGAGACAGGCCTTATCCTTGGTCCCAACAGGTTGGTAGCTTTTGCTGAGATGAAAACACTGGAGTGATTCTGGATGACAGGCTGACATTTGAGTCTCAGGTGTCATCGGTAGTCTAGTGTAGTTTTGTCATTTAAGGAACATTTACCAGAATAAGGCCTTAATCTGCCCTCCACCCAAAGATCTGCCACCTCTGGTACAGGTACCTGTGATTCCAGACTCAAATACTGTAAAGCTTTTAGTCTTGAGGTTGGATGAGGTGTCCTACAATGCCTGCATCTGGTGTAGAACACTGTGGCTAGGTTGCTGATAGGCCTTCTGAGGTCCTGTCACATGACCCAAGTCCTTCATGATCTGCACTGACTGCCAGTGAAGTTGCACATCACCTTCAAGACTGTTTTTCTGACTTACAAAGTCTTATATGGACTAGTACCTGGTTATAAGAGAAACCTCCTGACTATTTATTGTACCTTTCACCCCTGTATTCCTCCAAGGCAGGCCTCCTTCTGTTCCCGGGACTAGGCTGAAATTATCTGGAGATCATGCCTTTTAGGTTGTTGGCCCAGCCCTGTGGGACAAGCCACCAAGATTCTGGAGGGAGATGCCACTCAGTGGCTGCCTTCAAGAGAGGGTTGAATACCTATCATTTTAGGTAGGCATTCTGTGATAGCTATTGCCTCCATTTTATAGGTGCCACTGTTTCAGTAAGTCTCTTTTATTGCTGCTGAATTTTTATTTATTTATATATTATTATGTTTTAATATTTTTATATAACTGATTTATTTATGAGCTTGTAACTGTGTAAAGCACTCTGAGCTCATGGAAATGGGTGCTCAATCTAATACTACCACTACTAACTACAATTAATGCACTGATTTTCTTGACTTTCAAACTCCGTAACACTTGGGTGATAAAACATATGTGTGTATTATAGCCTATGTATTACAGAGTTTGCCTTGCTCTCACTCTAAACACAGATGTCTTTTATTTAAGTGTTTTCCTTGTACTTTATGCTTCTCTCCTTGGTGATGTGAAATATCACTCGAAAAACCTCTGTTGTGCTAAACCAACTGCACTGGGTTTTTTAGCTTACAGTATTTGTATGGGTTGGTATGGTATTTATCTCTTTTGCTGGGAAACAGTTTCATTCAGCAAAGCTTATTTGCAAGGAGGCCCTAGTTATAATTATTATAATTATGTTTTTGTTGACCAGGTAAGTGCACTAGACAAATCCTGCCTATTTTCAGGCACGACCCAGGGAAGGGGGATACAGATGAATGGCATGCTACCTAACATTTGGCACATTTTGAATTACTGGAATTTCCTAAGCCTCAGTCTGTTACTACTTTTTATTGTGTAACTATGTATTACTATGTTGACCTTTGTATGTATGTATACCCCCATTCCTTCAACGTGGAACCTTTGTAAACGAGCAGTTCCTGCTCAAAGGTATTTGTAATCCTAGATTTCAATAAAATAAATAAAATAAAACTGACCTTGAACCAGATTAAGCTGTTGGTGGTATTTTTCTTGAATGGAGGAAATTTGGCCATTGCACTGGGGAAATTCCCCTGCTCTTTTCGAGAAGTGCCATGGGATTTTTAACATCCACCTCAACTACCTCCAGAACAGGCTGATGGGACATCAGTTTAACATCTCATCTGAAAGATGGCACCTCAGGAATGCAGCACCCCCCTCATGCTGCACTGCAGTGTCAGTATTGGGATATTAACCCAAGTGCCTGGTGTGGGGATAGAACCCATAGCCTACTAATCTCCCAGCCTCAGAGGGAAATGTGCCACCTACTGAGCCACTGACACTGCTAGTTAGGACAGGCAAAATGATACAAACATAAGAACATTGTAGCAGAGCAATACAAAAGTACAAAATAGCAAGGAAACCAGAATCAAGTCAATACAAGGTACACATATCCATAATACAAAGTCAAATTTCTATTAGCAGTGTCAGTGGCTCAGTAGGTAGCAGACTCACCTCTGAGGCTGGGAGATCAGAGGGCTGTGGGTTCAGTTCCCACATCTGGCACTTGCGTTAATATCCCAGTACTGACACTGTAGTGCAGCATGAGAGGGGTGCTGCACTTCTGAGGTACCGAGGTCCCATCTGCCTGGATTGGTGGTAGTTCAGGTGGATGTTAAAGATCCCATGGCATTTATTGAAAAGAGTAGGGAATTTCCGGTGTCCTGGCCAAATTTCCCTCATTCACTAAAAATACCACCAACAGCTTAATCTGGTTCATGGTCAGTTGGCATTCATCTGTATCCCCTTCCCCTGGGTCGTGCCTGAAAATAGGCAGGATTTGTCTTGTGCACTTACCAGGTCATCAAAAAGTAAAAAAAAAAAAAAAAAAAATAAAATCAGATTATCTGGTTGAAAGTACATAATTAACAAATGATACAGAAGAATTCTATGATTCTATGTAAGGCAAAAAATGACAGTGCAACATCATACAACCCCAAACTTACAGAAGGGCCTTTTATTTACATTTGCATTTATCTGAGCAGTAATTATCAAGATGCTCCTTCACTGAATGGAAGCTCATCAGCAAGTTCATTTCAAGTATTCCTTGTTTTGTTCCAGAGGGTGGGGGACGAGCCAAATAAAGGCCATTTTGTCAAATTTGGTTGAGTGTCTAGTGACAAAGAAGAGAGAATTATATTCTGTTTCCTTAAGTCATACTTCCCTACAGATCTCTTGAAAAAGTCCATGATGTATTGAGGCAAAGAGTTTAGTATAGTCTTGAACAATCACATTCTGTATACAACATTTTCAACCTTCTTTATGTTAGTGACAAACACCCAGCAGCTGAATATAGAGTACAGTGATGTGTCCTTGGTGGCAGAATTATAAAGAAATAAAGTACCTGTGGCAGAGTACATCCAGTTCTGATAAATGTGTGATTGCTGCATTTCTATAAACTAAATCACTGTGTTCAAGTAAGGGAAGAAAGTTTACTTGAACCAGCACTTTTCTCATCTCTGTCGAACGACAGAATTTGTCCCAAAAGTAAAATCCTAGTCTAGGATGGAGGTTTTTGCAAAGTTTGTCAGCATGCTTCTTAAATGTCAATTTGTTGTCCAGCCAAAGGCCTACATACTTAATGGTCACAACAAGCTGTAGACTCTTTACCCAGCTGGTGCAGCCTCATATGATTGCTTATTGCTAGGGGTAAACACCATGGCCCAGATATTCAAACTGCGCTCAAAACTGGTGCAACAGCAGGAGCAAGCGCAAACCAGTTGCGCAAATGTGCAACAGGTGCGATATTCAAACATGGAGCAGAGCAAATTGCGCAAGCAACCAACATCTGAATATCGCACATACTGCGCCATCGCACAGCCAGGAAGGAGAAGCTGAGCCAAAATGTTGCGCTATGGCGCAACCAGGAAACTCAGCTGAGCAGTCCAGAGCTGCCATAAGCGCAAGCACAGCCCCAGAGCAATGGAACTGCACATCCAGGGAGGCAGGCTGGGGCCCACCACCAGCCATGCCACACATGGGCACAGGAACACACTGCAGAACCCACACCACACCGGCACACCCAAGCACAGCATCACTGGGGTGGGACGGATGATCCACGTGCCCATGGGGACAAGCCAACAAAGCATAGCAGAGCCCTGACACCCCAGCACAACCACTGGCAGTAGGAGAGTGCCACACACAGGGTTGACAACCACAGTGCACATCAGTCCCGCATGCACAGCACACCCTGCACTGTGACCCCAAGACACCACCCATGTGCAGTGACTGGCACTGCAGGAACCCATGCAGTCCCCCCAGCACATGTCAGCCCCGTGCAACACAGAAGCCTACAAGCCAGACACACCCTGTGCACCCAGCACTGGGTGGCAGCAGATGGCAAGACCAACCAAAAGTCACTGCCATGCTGGAGATACCTCCCCATGCACACACACACACATACCCAGGACCATACCAGCCCAGATGGCATGTACACACCTGCAACTGAGCACCCATAGCCAGCTGCAAATCAGAGACCGACACAGTATTCATATATCAAAATAGAAATGTATATTAAACATATTTCAACAAGAACAATAAAAACTATTTACAAGGGGGGACGGGTACAAGGAAGGGGTGTTCAAGAGGGAGGGATTAAAAACTTGGAGAGGGAAGGCAGGGTGGTAGGGATGGGAGAAGTGGGAAGGGTAATGTGGGCTACAGCCCAGCCGGCTCCTGGTCCTCCCCCTGCTGGCGCCCCGTTCCATCCCCTGATGGCGTCCATGCCTCCGGATGGCTTGCAGGATCCTGTGGTTTGCAATGCTGACCTCTGTGAGGCGACGGACATCCTGTTGCATCCTCCGTAGAACCTCGAGGCCTAGGAAAATGGGAACACAGTCAATGGCTGTGGACTGACCACAACCCTGAACACCACCCAACCTGCAAGCCATAAGCCCAATGTCCCGCACCTGTGATGGCATACACCCACCCACAGTGAACATGCACATGGCCATCACAAACAGGCGGCACCAGCTATGCGCACCACCGCCCACACACACTGCCCACATCAATCACAGTACAAACTAGGCTGGCAAGTGATGTGGCAATGTGGTGCGATGCCAGTTACACAGCTATGTGCCCAGTGCATGCCTGGACCACCAGTGACGCATACACAGACATGCTGTGATACTGCACTGTGATGCATGTCACCTGTGTCGTGCCTACATACATGGATACATAGACAGTATTGGCAGATGAGGGCCTATCGGCCACCCAGTCTGGCCATTTGACCTTGTAAGTTTACTCTGTTTTCCTATAAGTCTGTTGCACCTTACCCCTGACCTCCAGAATTCCTTTATGGCTATCCCATGCATTCTTAAATCCCGTGACCAAGTCAGCCCCCACCACTTCCTCTGGCAGGGTGTTCCACTTGTCCACCACCCGTTCTGTGAAGAAATTCTTTCTCATGTTTCCTCTGAATCGTCCCCTCTCCAACTTCATCCCATGCCTCTAGTCCTGGAACATCTTTTACGCTTAAAAATAGTGTTTTCCTGCACTCTGTTCCCCCCTGTAAGATACTTGTATGTCCCCATCATATCCCCCTCTCCCTCCCTCCTCCAGGGAGTACATGTTCAGTTCCTTCAACCTGTCTTCATAGGACTTGTGATGCAATCCATGCACCATCTGTGTTGCCCTCCTCTGAACCCTCTCTACCCAGTCCATGTCCATACGTAGGTATGGTCTCCAGAACTGTACACTGTACTCCAGTGTGGGGCCTCACTAGTGTCTTGTATAGTGGATTATGACCTCCCTTTGGTTGTGTTGTGCATGGCTGGTGGTCTTGCCCCCCAGCATGCAATAGCATCCATGAGTAATGATACTCACACTCCCCAGCAGCTGGGTCTGCCGCTGCTGCTGATGCTGCTGCTGCTGCTGCTGCTGCAGTTGAGCTGTACACCCTCGGCACTGGGCCCTGAGCACGGCCCACCTCACCTGCCTGGCGTCCTCAAAATCCGGCCTGTGGGAGACATATGTTGAGACAAACATCAGTGTGACTCAAAAGCAGAGTGCCCCCTGCCCCAGTGAGAGTGCCTGCCCACACAGCCATAACCATCCATTGCACAGCTGCACACACTGACACAGCCAACCGTGTCCGAGCCGGCACCTATGCACAGCCACCCAAGCACACACACACACCCCTACAGAGAATATTGGTGCATAGATGGTACACTCACCTGGCCTAGGCACCACGCCCGGCCTGTCACGCGAACGCAGCCGCGTCAAGAGTTCCAGCTCCCTCCAGCGGAGGTCACTGTACCGGTGCCAGCACTGCTCAGCAGACCGGCCCCGGCCAGTGACCTCCACCAGGTCAGTGGCCACTTGCTGCCACAGCTGAGTTCTGGCACTGGTGAGGGGCACCTCACCATACAGGCCAACATAGTGTGGTTCAACTAGGGCCACCAGGTTGGCCACTTCAAGCTGGCTCCAGGACGCCACCCTCCTCCTAGCCATGGCACCAACTTTACAGCAGGCAATATGGCTCCCCGCTGCGCCATAACCCCACGTGGAGTTGTTGCACAATAGACCACCACAGGCTCCAATCGCGCTGTTCGAACAGCGCCGTCACTTCACATGGCACTGTCACCAGACAGCGCAATAGGGACGTACACATGGCATGCCAACAGCACCAGGGGTCAGAGGGCATACACAAGGTCACTGCAATGATGAAAGGCTACGCACAGCGCCATCGGACATATAGGCATCCTGCACGACTGCCAAGCTGCGCACCAGTGCCACAGTGGACTATCACGCAGTAGTGCCACAGCGCCATATAGTGCCCAGTGCTGTAGCAGGTCTGCAGCATGATAGACGCATGCGTAAGCTGTCTGGGTATGCGCAATGCAGTGTGGCACACAGCCACAAACCTGCGACATTGGCTCAGCCGGACCTTCCGTATTGCGCAAAGCGCAAATACGCGATATTCAGCCGACATATGCAAATCATGTGATCAGCCATTCAAAGCGCGAGTGGCGCCGATAGCATGTCATTAAAGTTGCGCCACACCTCATTTGCATGTGTTGCACTATAAAAATGTGACAGTGGGTTGTGCTGGCCAGATTTGGTTACTGCAGGTGAGAGGTGAGTTACATGCTGTGTGATGCTCAGGACAATGCTCATGGGCGGAGGATGATAAAGGCTGAGGGGGCTGAGCATGAAAAGGACACTTAGAAAGGGACAAAGGACACCCTTTCTATCAGCATCTGCCATGCGGAGTGGAAACGTGAGGGGCTTCCGCCCCCCCCGGGCCGGCAGCTATGCTCATGGGGAAATGCTGTCGACTGCACAGTGACAGGTGTCCACTTCCACCCATACAGATCACCATGACTGACCAGAGCCAAGCTGAGGGTGTGGATGGCGGGCATAGGAGGAGGCCAAACTTCACCGCAGCAGAGATGGAGGCCCTCTTCCAGGCCTACCTAGAGGATGAGCCACTAGTGGAGGCGGAGGGGGCACCCCTCAGGGACGATGCAGCTGCATGGGAGGGGTAGCTCGGGCCGTCAACCTGCAGACCACCAGCACTCAGTGCAGAATGAAAGAAGATGGGGGACTGACTGCAGGAGGCTGAAGGAGAAGGTGGCAGCCTTCAGGGGCGACATGCTGGCACTGGTGGGGGCCCACCAGTGGTGTTGCAAGCTGACCCCTACAGAGGAGACACTGGTGTGACCATGCAGCCGGAGTGCCATTGCGGCGTACCAGGCAGAGGATTCCAGACAGGTGAAGCCCATCACTGCAGTAATGACATGGTGGTGTTGTTGGGGGCTGTTGTTCACATGCCTCACATGTCTCTCTTTCTGTTACAGATCCTGTTAGTCTTCAGGAGACGGTGGTGGTGGTGGGTCCAGACAGTGATGCAGACCTGCTGGACGTGGAGGAAGGGACCATCCACCTCGCCACCAGCCTGCAGGCACTGCAGCAGCATGCACGCTGGGCCAACAACTCCGGTGTCAGTGATACGGGTGCAGGGGTGCACAGCCTGTGTCCACAGCAGTCTGGCATGCAGGGTATGCCAGCATGCTGTGCCTATAACGATGGCACGCACCTGCACCATTGATGATAGCAGGCCTGCAATGGGCAGTGATAGTGTGTGTCCCATGGCGGACACATGGCAGGCCAGCATGTGCCCTGGGCCTTCCTGGTTCACACTGTGTACCAGCATGCTGGCACAGTCCCAGGCTGTGCCTGTCAGCACCGGTGGGGCAGCACGGTGGCTGTGCAGGTGTCTTGGCTCTGTTGTCAGCACAGAGGTGGAACAGGTGGACCTGGGGGCTCAGCAGTTGGAGGGGCGGCAGCAGCGGTTGACACCAGGTCCCAGGGTACAGTGTCAAGCATGCACATGTCCACAGCCCTTTGATCCACCCATACCTGGTCCTGGCGAACAGCGCCCACCCTCAAGGGTGCTGTGCACCAGACCGTCCACACCCTGGGGGTCCGCGATGCCATTGGGGCACAGTACCATTGGACGCGAGCACACCCGCCTGCTGCAGGACTTGGTACAGCTGCAGGGCAGGTTGCAAGGTCCGTGGAGGCACTGTCTGTGTCCATGGAGTGGCATAGCGGGGAGGTGCTCGGGACCGAGCCGAGCTGGTCACTTATGCGCGGACGGATGTGACCGCTGCCATTGACAGGCTGACCCAGGCAGTGGTCTCTGTCGTGGACGCTTGGGCCACACTGGGGTGCCCCTGGCACCACACACCCCACACAGTGCGCTCTCCACTCCCCATTCCCAGCGTCGTGCGACACCAGGCCTGTCGACACCGGGTTCTGCTGTGGGCATCCCGAGCACCCCTGGTGCAAGTTTGTTTGGCAGGATGCAGACTCCTGTGCAGGCAAGGTTGCGTTCGTGCAGTGGGACCCCTGGTGGTGCACCAGCGCCACCCGATGTGGCCCCTGCTCAGCCTGCCAGTGCTGCTGGGCCATGGCGGGGCTGCCCACGCATCTGTGGTGGCCGTGGGACAGTGCTACCTGACTGAGCTGTCTCCCAGTCCAGGCCCTGTCTGGTGCTGCCCTGTGTGCAATGTGTGTCATGGTGGGCAGTGCACTGCTGGGTGCTCTGCTCACCACGCTGACACCACGGACCACCTGACACTCTCCCAACTGCTGTCCACAGGTGCGTGTGCATGATGATGCCTGCATTGCAGTGTGACACCAAGGTGCAAGGGTGCCCAGGTCCTGACACACGTACATGGGACAGTCCAGGTGGTGGGGGTGGTTGGTGGTGCTGTGTGTTGGCAATGTCGTTTCCGCAGTGCTGTGCTGCTGCCCATATACGCTGCCTGGGTGTGTGTGTGTGTGTCCACATGAGTGCTCACCCTCTCTGATGGTGTGTTGGTATGCCTGGAACCTTCAACTCCCTGACCTTCATGCGCGGTGTATTCCCCTGTGCCTGTGGTTTTAAGCGATGGACAGTGTTGCCTGCACATGTCCCTTGACTTACCTGTGTTGGGCGTGGTGCTCTTCTGCAATGGTGTCCCGGTGCAGCTGGGCCTGCCGGGTCAGTCGGGGGTCCCTCCGTCCTGGGGCTGCTCATCACTAACATCACGGCGCCACTGGCGCCCCCATCCTGTACCCTCTTGGACCTGTCAGGCTATCCCATGCTCTTTGGCCATGTTGTGCAGGATGCAACAGGCCAGGAATATCCCACAGGCCTTTGGGGGCTGTACTGCAGGAGCTCCGCCAGGTGTCCAGGCATCAGAAGCGTGCAGCAGGCATCCCAAACACCCGCCTATGATGTTACATGTTGCAGCATGTGCTCTCATTGAAGCACAGCTGCTCTTTGGGGTCATCGGGGCGCCCGCACGGGTGTGAGCAGGAGGACGGAGTGGTATCCGCAGTCACCCGTGTGGAGAATAGTGGAGATCAGTGTCATGTCAGGTCCATATTGCCCATATCCTTGTGTGCCACTACCATGGCACCTGTGTCATCCCACCCTTGCCCAGAGTTTGCATTCCATACATGTGTACTCACCCACTAGATGACCGGTGGGATGTCCCCACTCTCGAATTGATGTGGTGCCAGGCTGGTGCCATATGAAGAGCATCATGTGCTCTGCCAGGGTGTGTGGCACAGACATTGATAATGCGCCCAGTGGCATCACACACCACCTGGCAGTTGACACTGGAAAACCCCTTCGGTTCCGATATGCCTGGACGTCGGGGCCAGGTGGCGTGCGAATGGCCCATGGGTGCAGTCTATGGCCCCTAGCACACCAGGCATACGTCTACCCTGTGGAACTCCTGCATGATTGTTATACGGCTCTGCCGTGGTGCTGGGGAAATGGATGTACTCCGCAGGCATGAGGCAGCAGTGCGCTGAGGAATTGGGTGAGGGATGCATGACGTGGCTGACTGTGTAATGCCTGTGGTGTCCCCTGTTGGCCTCTGGAAGGTGCCCTGGCGAGCAGGCACATGCAGGCTGTCACCTTGGTCTCCACGGACAGAGCGTGACTCCGTCGTGAGGGTGCCTGCATCACATCACTGCACAGCTCGCAGAGCCGCCCAGTATTCTCTGTTCAGGCGGTACCAGCCCACAATCCGACGTCTGTGTACAGCTCAAGCTGATGTGGGCATGATAACTGCCTGTCGGGGATACTGCCGGCAGACTCCTCAGCGGCCACGTCCCCTGCAGCATGGTGTCTCACCCCCCTCATTACAGCTTCCATGTGGAAGCTGGCACTGTCCATCTCCTGGCTTCTGCCCCCGGCTGCTGCTCCTGTGTTCCCCCGCTGCCCCCACTGCTGCTTCCACTGCACCGGGCACCCCCCACTGGCCTCTCCGTCCTCCTGGACCCACTGTCCCTCTATACCTTTCCAGCTCCTGTCTCTCTTTCTCTCTCTGTCTCTCTCCCCCAGTTTTTGGCCTGCTAGGGTTCTTGCGCCGCTTCCTTGAGCCTATTTATTTTGGCTCAATTCCGCTACTGCGCAACTTCCGGCTGAGCCACTCTTGCGCATTGCGCAAGTGTTCGATTATCGCATTGCGCACTTTATACATGGACCTACCCCTTCCAGTTGCGCATCCCTCTATTTCCATTCGCTTCGTTGCTCAGCATGTTTTGGTGGGCGCAACTGGCCCCTTCCTGAATATCGCCAGAATGGTGCATTTTGGAGTTCATATTACAACCCTGTTGCGCATGGCGCAACCCTTTTGAATATCTGGGCCCATGAACTTTGTCTTGAAAGCATTTAAGAGAAGTTTAGAGGAACATAGATTATAGTGAAGACAATCAAAAGCAGCCTGCAGGTCTTTCATGGCTTCAGCTACAGTAGGCCTGGCAGCATACTGGATGGCATCATCAGCTTAACAGTGACATTTGGTATTTTCAATATTATTGCTCTAGTCATTTGTATATATCATGAATAGCAATAATCTTAATATGGACCCCTGAGGAATGCCTTTTTGTACAAGAGTAAATGAGAAGAAGTAGCCTTATAATTTTCATAGTTGCTGATGGCCTGACAAATAGACACTCTATCAAGATACTGCTATAATATCAATGTCAATACTGGTCAGCTTCTGCAGCAGTATCTTGTGTTCAACCGTGTTGAATGTCTTGTTAAGTTTGAAAAATATTTTGGCAGCATTAGACAGTTTCTGGTCTAATTCACTAATCCATCTGCTGGTGATGTTAACCAGTGCTGTTGATATTCTGTGCATGGATCCGAAGCCTGAGTGGTCAGAAGTAATGATGTTAAATATGGTAAGTAATTTGTATAACTGTATAGTAAACAATTTCTCAATGATCTAAGGTAAAGCAGATAAAATCTATTATATATGTGCCTATAATTATTTATCAATCCATTATTTCCTGATTTATATGATAGAATGGTATGTGCTGTCTTCCAAATTTCCAGAAGTTCATTTTGTTTTGTTGGCAAATTAAAGAGGTTAGTTATGGAGGCAGTCAGCACATATTTGGCATACTTTTAAAAAGAAAGTCTGTAAGTTATCTGCTCTAACACTTTTTATATGATGCAGATTTTGAATAAGGCATTACACTTGCTGATATAAAAATGGTTGAAGGTGGATTGGAGTGTTATCCACCTGAGCAGACACTAATTGCACAATGTTGGGGGTTGGGGGTTAGGGGTGGAGTTAGCAGGCAAATTATCAAAAGCCATGACAGCAGAAGCAAAATAAGAGTTCACCTCCTCGACCACCAATTGCTTATATATGATTATCTTTTTTTTCAAGAAGAGGTTGCATGTCATCGATAATGGAATTGACTCCTTTCTAAAGACTTACCAGACTTTCAAAATTTGAATTCATTCTTTTTCTTCTTCAAAATCCTGACACAGAAGTTTGTACACTAAATTCATGCTTTTCTGAAGACAAGCCACACATGCAGTGATTTAGTAGATCTGGCTTTGGCACAATGTAAATCTCTATCCTTCAAGTCTGTTTTTAGCTCTTGAGTAAACCATAGACAGCCTTTGTGTTTTGTCTATACACACAAGCGGTGCATTGTATTTAGAAGTTTAAGAACCTGCTTGTTAACCAATTCAACTATTGCATGAAATGAAGGTACTGCAGCAGATAAAAATTGTGCCAGTTAATGGCAGCAAGGTAGCATAGGAAGTCTGATTTGCAGAAGCATTTGAAGCAATGTTTAAAAATAAATGATGGTCAACTATTTGGTTTCCTTGTGCCACTGCTGCATCCTACCACATTATGGTCACTAAATTAATTATGAATACAGTTGTTAGGCACATTTTCTTTTCTGGGGGAGCCAAACCCAACTTCTGCCTCCTCTCTGGGAGGACTGAGCCCTTGCTCCACCCCACCATGCCTTGGGCTTGCCCCCATCAGGCATATTAGGCAAGCCCTGGCATAACCCCAAGGGTGGAGCCAAGGAAGCAGGACACCCCCGTCAGATGAGAAAGGGCAATGGGAGCAGAAGCAAAGTGGGGCCTCATGCCTTGGGGGACTGGATTTTCTGGATGCTGCAATATTACCCCCTGGAGGTAGGATGTGAAATGATGTCAGTGGAGCAAACCCCTACGTCTGTCCCACTTCCTGTAACCCTGGGTGCCAGATTCTGTGGGGATCCTGCCCTCTGCCAGGAGCAGCTTTTCATCGACCCCCAGAAAGAAGGAAAGCAGGATGCTCAATCCTTCATCACCCAATCGACCTTCTGATTTCCCCAAGGAAACCTTGTCGCTGCATTGGCAGGCCAGTGTTAGGCACATTTTCTGAGGTGTGTCAGTGAGGATAACGTAAATTATAGAAGTGTTTAGGAGGTTATTTGTATTAGGGCTTGTTAGTTCTAAAATTAGTTAAGTAAGACTGGGTTTGTCACACATAAGTTTAAGGTTATATTTTTTTGTTTGTTTGTTTATAAATGACCCAAACAAAATGTTGCTCTCTGGAGATTATAGTTTCTGTGTTACTAGAGCTGATGATTTGGGGTAGGAGGTTCAGTATTTCAGAACAATCTGCTTGAGGTCGGTTACAGCTTCCAACATTTATTGACTCAGCCTTTGATAATGCTGTGCAAGCTGTTATACAGTCAAACTCTGCTGGCTGTGAAAAAGAGGGAACCATAAAAGAGAACACAAATGATCTTTAATAAATAATGCAATACCTCCTCTCTTAGTGGGCCTGTCAAGTCCATACAGTTTATAGAACCATAGAACCATTAGATTAACAGAAAGTACCATTGGGCAGATTACACTGCAAGGGGTCACCCATGCCAGTGCGAGAGGCAATGAAGCTGTTGTACTTTAGGGTGCACAAACATGTCACCTGGAATTATTGCAGGTGACAATATGCCACCCGACAGTTGCAGCGGAAAAGCACTGTCCCCTGAAACACATAGGTTTTGCAGTGGGATTCACCCCCTCAGAACCCCCTCAACTAATTATAACCACCTATGGACCAGGCATGCCATGAAGGGGAAGTGAATGTAGGAGACACCCAGTAGGATGTGAGCATGGGACGATCTAAAATCCAGATTATCCTTGTCACTAATGCCGTTCTTGTGGCATCCACATTACAGAGCACTAGTCATGGCTCCGTAACAACAGGATACCTACTGTGCCAGTACCTCTGGGTATCCGAGTTGGTAATAGGGCTCTGTTGTTTTCTTATCCCTCACAGACTGGTAATGCTGGTGAATTATTTATTTTTCTGATTAGAGATCGAGTATGGCACTTTGGTCTCTAATTAGTCACAACAAATTGATTCCATTACTACAACCACTGCATGGTTCTACTGTTGTCATTAAGATACATGTAGACAGTCCTGTCTGAAAGGATCATTTCTTTTTGCATTTAATTGCTGCTTACTGTTATATTTCACTGCATAAACACAATCAGGATGATAGTGTGTGATTCCCTGTATTGCACTCTGTTATCAGTTTTATTTTCAGACCAGCATGGGTTTGTTAAAACTAAAAAGTCACAACCAGTCATTATGCGAAAAAAACAAAAACAATCATATATATATATATATATATATATATATATATATATGTATATTTATATATATATATATATATATATATATATATATATTATCTATCTATCTATCTATCTATATATATACTGTATATATATATATCAACTGATTCAAAGCTTTTTTGTTTAATTCATTGGTTACCAGGTAAGGCACACTAGGCACAATGCCTGGTTTCAGCAGTGACCATGGAGCACTACAGAGGTTAAGTGACTTATTCTGAGTCAAACACTATGCAGGTGGAGGTTGTAAGAATCAAACCCAGGCTGCTGGCTGTGCCAAGCTCATTCACAGCTCATTACTCAAACCTCTAGAAACATAGAAACATTGAAATTGATGGCAGATAAGGACCGCTTGGCCCACCTAGTATGCCCATTTCCATACCTATTGGATAAGCTGCAGATCCTAGTTAACCAAAAGCCTACTTCCTCCTTACCCCCACTAGAATTGCCTTATGTCTGTCCCATGCATTCTTGAATTCCTCTACTGTTTTTTACTCCACAACCACCTCAGCAAGGCCATTCCATGGATCCACAACCCTCTCTGTGAAAAAATACTTCCTCACATTACCTCTGAGCTGTCCCCTCTCTATCTTTAAATTGTGCCCTCTTGTTCTTGCACAACTCTTTTTCTGAAAGATGCTACCCTCTTGGACTTTATTGATTTCCTTGAGGTACTTGAACATTTCCATTATGTCCCCCCTCTCCCTCCTTTCCTCAAGGTTATGCATATTAAGCTCCTTTAGTCTCTCTCTTCATATGGCTTCTGGTGCAGACCCTGCACCATTTTAGTTGCCCTCCTCTGGAAAGCGTCCATCCTGTCTATGTCCTTGTGGAGATGGGGTCTCCAGAACTGCACACTGTACTCCAAATGGGGTCTCACTAACTGTCTGTACAGTGGGATAATAACTTCTTGTTTTCTACTGGTGATGCCTCTCCCTATGGATCTCAATATTCCCCCAGCCCTCCTTTCTGTCTTCTCACATTGCTTGTCCACCTTTAGGTTATCTGATATGACTAACCCCCAGGTCCCTTTCCATTTCTGATATTGCTAGTATCTCACCCCCCCTCCCCCATTGTATACTCTTTCCTGGGTTTTTGTTTCCCAGGTGCATTACTTTGCACTTCTTTGCATTGAATCTAAACTGCCATACATTTGACCATTCCTCCAACCTTGCCAAGTCCATTCTCATCCTTTCCACCCCACCTTGTTTATCAACCCTGTTGCAGATCTTTGTGTCATCTGCAAAGAGATAAACGTTTCCTTCCAGTCCCTCCGCAGTGTCACTTATAAAGACATTAAAGAGTATCAGTTCCAGTACTGAACCCTGAGGTACCCCACTAGTAACCCTCCTTTCTTCAGAGTGGACTCTGTTTATTATTACCCTCTGTATCCTGTTGTCCAACCAGTTATTTACCCAGGCTGCCACCTTGGGACCCACCGCAAGGCTGGCTAACTTATATATTAATTATTTATGTGGTACTGTGTTAAATGCTTTGCTAAAGTCTAGATAGAACATGTCCATGGCCCCTCCTTGGTTTACTTCTTTGGTCACCCAGTGAAAGAAATCTATTAGAGTAATCTGAGATGACCTTTCCACTGAGAATCCATGCTGCCTCGGATCCTGTGCCCCACTGGCCTCTAGGTACTCAACAATGCTTTCCTTCAGAAGTGATTCCATAATTTTCCCTACCACTGTGGTCAAACTAACAGGTCTATAGTTTCCTGCCTCTGCCTTGGTCCCAGTTTTGTGAAGAAGAATCCCATTCACCCTCCTCCAGTCCTCAGGTACCACCCCATCCTCCCATGATTTGTTAAAAAGAGTAGTCAGTGGTGTCACTAATTCTACCCTTAGTTCTTTTAGAATTCTGGGGTGAATCCCATCAGGCCCCATTGCTTTGTACACCTTCAGTTTTAAGAGTTCTTTCAGAACCATTTCTTCTGTGAATTGACTGATCAACCCTATCCAGAATGTTTCCTATTATTTGGTTTAGGTATCTCCACTCATCTTCCTTTGTGAATACTGAGCAGAAGTATTCGTTAAACATCCTTGCTTTTCACTGTCATCCTCTGCCCATATTCCTCCTCTTTATTAAGCCTCTCAGTATTCCTCCCTTCGGCTTTCTATGCTCCCTAATGTACATATAAAGGGTTTTATCCCCCTTTTTAACAGAGTTCGCTATCTTTTCCTGAGTTTGGACCTTTGCTGTTCTGACTGCCTTCCCTGTTTCCTTCTGCTTTAACTGATAGAGTTCTCTGTCCTTCTCCTTCTGTGTTTCCTTATATTTCCTGAATGCTGTCCTTTTCTCTTTAACCTTCCCTGCCACCTCTTTTGAGAACCATAGTGGCTTTTTCCTTTATTTTGTTTTGTTGCTTTGCTTTACAGAAAGGTTTGTTGCCTCTGTGATGGCAGTTTTGATTTTTTGCCATTATTATTATTCCACCCCTCCTTCTTGCCTGTTTGCTAGTGGTTTTCTGAAGCACTCTCCCATTTTTTCAAAGTCAGCCATCCTAAAGTCCAACACCCTTATTTTGTGTGGCTTCAGGGCCACCATCAGCACCTGGGCAACCTCCTCTGGCCCCTTCACCAGAGGAGACACCCCTGCGACCCACCAGCAGCTCATTTCTTACTGCCTGCTTGGGCTCTGCCCCATTTATTTCCTCATCCACAGCTGGTACAATTTAAATCGGTAGCAAACAACAACTGAGTCTGAGCCTGCTGATGCCAATTGCTGGTAGAAACTACATCCCGATTGTAAGATTCCCAAGGGCCCTGAATTAAATGGAGTGTTTCATTCCCATGTGTCGAGGTGTGGATGTGCAGTGACAGCCAATGGCTTGGGGTGAGTGTGGTGGAGAGGTAGGTCTGATCTGCCCAGTGCATTAGCTGTTGCTGTGGTGGGATGTTGTGTCAGTGGCATGGTTGAGTGAGTGCACTGTCTGGTCTGGGGTTGAGCTGAGTAGAAGAGTGAGCAAGAGAGCTGTCATTGTGGTTGTGAGAGGAATCACTGATTGAATCCATTATGCATTGGGGTGGAGTTAGAGACTTGGGGGAGCTCTGAAATGGTGATGGGTCAGTCAAGTCATGGGTCTGCTCTGAGAACAACACAGCAGATCATGGATATAACGCCAGACCATCCTGGTGTGATGGTGATGACCCTGGTGGAACTTTGTTTATCAACTCAGAGGCAGCAGGCACAGCAATTGTTCAGTGAGGAGTGGGGTGGTCACTTTTAAGAGGAATGGTGCATCTGGACTAGTGGCAGCAAGTCAGACTCAGCATTGTCTTGATACCAACTTCTGACATGTGTTAATTTTTACTGGATAAAGCAAGCAAGAGGTCATGATAGATGCATTGTTCAGGTTCATAATCACAATATGACATGCAGAGTGTAACAGCAGAAAAATCCTTGGCAGCAGGGGAACCACCTGAGCTGGCTAGGCATGCCACTCCAGCTGTTTGCAGGGCAGAAAAGTCTCAATGTTCACTACTGATGAGCAGTGTGAGCACCTGTAAATTGGTGGGACATTGAACCCTTCAAGTAAAAAAATATGTGCCACATGCTGAATTTTTCTGGAGGGAGCCTATGGATGAAGTTGTGATCCAAGCATTAGACAGTGCCCACAGCTTGGGGTTGGGGAGGGCAGGCTACTTGCATCTCTCTGCCAAGCCAGTGCTGGGTCTGGTTTGATTGTAGTTTGCTTTTTTTTGTGTACTACATGGATGGATCTGAGGGGGCCCACTGGAGGTGCATTGTCCAGGGCCCACTAAAACCTGGTGCTGGTCCTGTAAGGCTTGACACTACAGCTGTGTTTATTGTGAAGTACACTGTTTGGTGGTTGCTTGTTCCCAGATGTCTACCCACTTCTAAATCTGAGATCCTCTTTATATCCCCATTCGAGAATACCAGGCCTAAGATTGCTCCCTCCTGAGTTGGTTCCAACACTAGCTGTCTGAGGCATGCCCCATGTAGATCATCATGAATGACCCTGCTCTTGGAAGTGGTTGCAGTAAATGTGCTCCAGTTTACATCTGGCATATTCAGGTCCCCCATCAACAATATCTTTCCTTTTTCTGCCATTCTAAAGATTCCTTCTATCATTTCCTTGTTCAGTGCCTCCCCCTGAGATGGAGGTCTGTAAACAACCTCTCTGTGATTGTGGTGCCATTTCCTGTCTCCAGGGTGACCTACAGTGCCTACTTCCCTCATTGTTTACCCTTTAGTTCTTTTGCTTTTATTTCCCTTATTTAGAGAACTACTACTCCTCCTCTTTTACCCTCTCTGTCCCTCCTGTAGATTGAGTACCCTGGTATGTTAATGTCCCAGTCATGATTCCCCATGTACCATGTTTCTGTGACTACCATGATATCCAGGTGTCTGTCTGCCATCAAGGCCACTAGTTCAGGAAGCTTGTTACCCAGACTATGGGCACTGGTACTCATCGCCCTCCATTTTATGATGGCCTTACCCCATTTAGGCCCATCCCTGTCCTTAGTGTTTTTGCCTTTTTTCTGGATTTACCCATGCCCTGCTCCCTATCGACTTCTCTAAATTTGTGTCTACTTCACTAACTACCCAGTTTTGTGGGGGTGTGGGGCAGAGATTTAACCGATTCTCTTCAGTGCCTCCCCCCCTTTGGCTAGTTTAAATGTATGCCAATGAAGTATTTAAACCTGTCACCTAGGATCTTGGTTCGTCCTTTACAGATGCAGACTATCATGCCAATATAGGCCTGTATCTCTCTAGGTGGACCCGCACTCCCCAAGGAAGCCAAATCCCTGAGCTTGGCACCAGTTTTTCAACCAGTCATTGAATCCCATGGTGCAGAGTACCCTAGCCTCACCCATGCCATAGACAGGCAGCACTTCCAAGAAAGTTACAGTGTGTGATACTTGTCTAAGGTCCCTCTCCAACTCCACAAATGTCAGCTGCACTGCTCTGATCTCATTCCCAGCCAGGTCATTTTTCCCCTATGTGGACAATGACATCCAACTTCTTCCCCCTTGCTGCTGCTCTCACAATCCTGAGGATTCGCTTCCTGTTCCTCCAAACCATGGTGCAGAGCAGGCACCTTACCTCCCTCTCCCCTCCCTCCCCTAGTTCTACCCCTAACAAATAAGTCCCCTACCAGGCATTATTTCTTTCCCCTGTGGGGTACTGTGCCACCCTCCTGTGGGTCTCCTTTGTGGAAGTTCCCAGCATCCTCCTTGGTCTCCACCATGGGCACCTCAATAGAGGAACCATGCTCTACCAGAATGGTGAATGAATTGTTGAGAGGCACAACTGGAGGGATGTGCCTCTGTTCCACCACCCTCACCCTCTCTGAGCCCACAATGGTCTAACTGCTCCTCTTTCTTGGCAAACTCTGAGGCAGTGGTGGTGGCCTGGATGGTCCCTGGGTAGGGGAGGTGGTTTCTGAATCCTCACCAGGTCAGCATGGAGACAGGCATCCTCATCCCTCAGACCAGAGAAATTCCTGTAAATAGGGCAGGAAGGGAGCCTCCAGAACATCTCCCAGAAGACTGCCACTCCACAGCCAGTGCATTGCATGACTTCCAACATGTCTGTCTCCCTTCTGTTTAAGATGTATTTTCTCCCTAGGCTATACTTCCAGACTAACCCTAACTGTGAGCTGTCTTCATAAATATCTCAAGCTTCATGCTAGATGTTTCTGGTAGACACACACTTTGGGTGTGTTTATAAAACTCATAATACTTCAGTACTCAAAAATTATTCTCTGTGCAAATTTTGTCTAGGCAGTAAAGGCCTACAATATAGCATGGATGTATGTTAAGGAAATTGTGGGTGGCATGTTGTGGACTGCTGCAAGTACTACAGTGTGTCCACTAGATAGAGTGCCCATTTTCAGCAGTGACCATGGAGCACTGCTGAGGTTAATGGACTTGTTCAGTCATACAGTATGCGGGTGGATGCAGTGGGACTCAAACCCAGGTTTGCTGGCTGTGCCAAGTTCTTTCACAGTTCGTTACTAAAACCTACAGGCTATATTGACAGGTAACCATAACTGTGTACTATCCTCAGTAACATCTCATGGGCAATATGCTGTTGACTGCTGCCCCTACTACAATGTGTCTATTTGAAACATCACCTACAGTAAGTGTGAATATTCTTCTGTGTGCTATGGATATACTTTTTTGGCACCATTGACATCCTATTCTGATGAATTCCATGCCTGCCTGGGCCTTCTTTTTCCAAACACATGCCTGACCTGTACAGTATGTCAAAATCCCATTGCTTGTTTAGTCTGCTGTTTCTTGGTTCTTTTGTTTTTGCTGTCACTGTTTCTTCAGCGGTACAGCTTGACTGGATATGACACAGTCACTGATAGGACCATTGCAAATTTAAAATTTGCTAGTGAATTGCAGTGAATTTTCCTTCTATGCACTACATATGGTATTTGCATAGTGCACACTATGCAATTTGCCACACTTGTTTGTGGTTAAGAGTTTTTATTAGCAAACCAAACATACAACAGCATTTTGGAACGTAACAGTGTACACATACTTTGCAATTAGCCCCTTATTACATAGGTTTATAACAGAACCCAAAATTAAAAAATTATATAACACTGATAGTCCTGGGCATCAGGACGTATAAACTATATGGTTTGAACATGAGGTGCTGAGTCTCCTATATCATGTCTGGGTACACATTAGGGCATAGCAGGGGA
This sequence comes from Neoceratodus forsteri, assembly GCA_016271365.2. Lineage (NCBI taxonomy): Eukaryota > Metazoa > Chordata > Ceratodontiformes > Ceratodontidae > Neoceratodus > Neoceratodus forsteri. The sequence goes on along the minus strand of CM028129.1, from coordinate 951,960,254 downwards.
ATTTAAGGTATACTGACTCTGCAGCTTTGGGAATACCGCAAATTCCATAACAGCGACATTTTTGCCAGTTGGCTGTGATAGTCTCCATGTTACAGACACTGTTGCTGTTGAGGTGTTTACCCCCCTCCCCGAACAAACTCTGATTGGAGTTAGGAATCTAAAGTTTGGGGGGGTGGGGGGCAGAAGTCTTCAGAGAAATCACTTGGTCCACAAGCGATGGCACATCACCAGTTGGCAGTGTTGTGCTGTCACTGTGCCGTTGGTTGACAAATTTTTTTTCTCTATGGCATAGTGGAACTGGAATTTAAATCTTATACTGTAACATCCTCATTCTACTAACAAATGGTAAACCTAAACCAAAGCAGAGTAAGTTAACTACCTGACTAAGTTACACATTCCACTGAGAACCATTGGTAAGAAACATAAGCAAATATGTTTGTGGGTTAACACCATTAAGGGAGTTGTGATAGTATTTGGACTGGACAAGAGGGAAGCAGCACTTGTAGAAGTTTGGCAAAGTGTTGTTGGCAAAGTTATACATTTGTTCAAAAAATGCCAGCTTCCCTACACTAAGAGACATTACTGTATTGAAAAGACCTCTTGGGTTCACCATCTGCATAGAATTAATATATTTTTGGCCACCTCCATTGCCATTATCCAGTGTGCTTAAACAGATAGTTTGAGTGTCACCGCTGGACAACTGCCCAAAAGCAGGAAGTCTGCTGTTATAGAGCTGCTGTTTCCTGCCTCCTACTTGCATATTTCTTTAACCTGGTTCAAAAAGGGGGAAAGGGAGCAGCTTCATAGAATGTGGCAAAGATTCACTGCAGAGGTAGAACAGTGTCAGAATGAGTCATTATCTATCAGGTCCATGGCCTTGAGTGCCTGGCATGTGTGATACCAACTCAGGAGAGTTTGATTATAGCTCAGTCTACTCCTTCCATCTCTACAGGCTCTGTTGAGCCTCACCAAGCAATATTTCAGTTCTTCTCAGTTATTGGAGAACCAAGGTCAGTTTGCCACTGTCTTCTGACAGATTGTGTGAGGTCCAGTTGGGCATCTCTGAGTGTTCCATATATCCTACTCTCCCAACCTTTGGGAGGAAGACTCATGCAGGTAGTGATTGGGAACCCCCCTGGTCTTTAGTGGGGTAGCAGATCTGTGCTTGTTATGAATCAGATCTTGTATTAGGAAATATATCCAAAAATCCCTTTTGGGGAGCACATAATTGACCATCACATTTCTGAATGTCTCCAACTTGTCTGCACCAGGGCACACCAATCCTTAAAGAAACAGATGCCTTGCCATTCCTATAGTTACCATTGCAGCATCTCATTACCTATGAGAATGCCAGGATTGCAATAAAATGGGGTCTAGGCATTAGGGTTGGATTTTTCTTTTTGCCACAGATGTAACTTTTTCCAGTATATGGCTGATAGAATCAGGGTCAGAGATGGTGTAGATGGGACACCATTTTTACATAGAGTATTTCCACTGGAGATTGACCACCCACCATGCTGGATTCCATGTGTAGCCAAAGGGGCAGCACTGGCTTTACCAATGAACCAGCAGACTGTTTGGGCTGAGGTAAAGGATATGTGAAACCTAGAAACCAAGGAGGCCCCATCCACCCCTTACTAAAGTGGGTTCTGAGCTTGGTCTTACAGTACCTCAGAGATTTACCTTTCAATAGAAAATTCCCTATAGTTATAAAAATCCTGTGCAACAATATTGAGGGAATTTTTATAGGGAATATGTGCTAGGATGTGTAGGAATTTTGGAGCTGAGATCATCTTTATGGCATCAATTTTCACTGCTGGTTACAGATTAAGGGCTTTCCAGCATTCCAGCTCCACCTTGGTAGAAGACAGAAGTAGTTCTATATTTACTTAGTTTTGGTTTACCGTGTAGGTGTGCTAGCCAGAAAGACTATTTTCTGGCACGACCCGGGAGAGTACAGAGACAAACTACAATAAGGACATCATGATACATAGCTCAAAGTGGAGGAACATTATGATACATGGTACAGATTACATAACAATAGCAATGTGACAAAGAGATTGAAGTAGATTTAACAAAGTAAGCTTTTAAGTTAACTTAAGACAAAATACACTCAGGCCACAATGGGAAATATGAGGAAGTGAGAGCAAAGTACAGTAATTAATATTTACACAAAACTATACAAAAAATTATATAACCAGGAACTGTACAAGTAGTTAAGAGAAAGAGGTGCTGAGAGAGCAATAGCCTCCAGACAAAGACTGATAATTAAGGAGCATTGGGAGAAAGGAGGAGAAGGCATAACCAAGAAGGGAGAGAAGGAAGTGGGGTAATAAAATGAATATGATGAGTAAGTGAAAGGTAGAGAGTAGGAATTTCACATAAGGGGTAGGCCCAAGGTTCCTAGAAAGAAGACCGTCAGAGGACAGGGCTGGAGAGTAAGGGCTAGGGTGGTTTGAAGCAGAAGCACATATAGGTGGAGAGGAGATGATGTCAGAGTTGTTTCTTAAAGGAGTTGTGGGATTCAGATTATCACAAAATTATAGGCAGTGAGTTCCAGTAGTGAGGTGCATGACAGGCAAAGGCACAACCACCTTTGTTTATGCCTTGTCTCGGGATGAGGACAGGGATGTTTGCCACAGAGCACAGTGCATAGCTGGTTTTCCGGTAGGGAAGGATACAGGCCAGTGAATTCAGGATATGGGATCTGATGATTTTGCCAGTAATGGACCCAAGTGCTTGGGACCTTTGTTCATGGGGTGTAAGCCATCCTAGATCAGAGCAGAGGAGACAATGATGTTTGAGCCAGGAGGAGCTGGATGCAAAGTGACAGATGTCATTGTTGGTGACATCCCACTTTCGAAGACTCGAGTTGGTGCGGAGACAAATGTAGCAACCCTGTAGGTGAGAGAGGGAAGTAATATCCCACGGGTTATAGTGAGTCTGACTGAGGGAGTGAGTGCATAGCTAGTTTGGTAGATGATCCAGAATTTGGAGTTGACCTGCTTACAGGTGGTAAGAATGTGTAGTTCGAAACTCAGGGTGGGTTAAGAGTGATCCCAAGATACTTGAATGAGTTTGCCACCCTGACAGATGTGCCATCTACGGAGGAGACAATAAAGTATGTTTGGGAGTGTTTGAGCTTGGGACTGGTACCAAATAACATAGCTTGTGTCTTAGCTGAGTTTAGGACTAGTTTGTGGTTTACAAGCCACTGTTGTAAAAGCTGGTAATCACCGGAGATTTAGTATTAATGCCCACGATGTTAGTTGTGCTGCAGTACAGGACAATATCATCTGCATATAGAAGGGAAGAGATATTGAGTAGTTCATAGTAATACTGTTGATGAAAATGGTAAAAAGCAGAGCACCTAGAATGGACCCTTGAGGTACACCAATGTTGATAGTGGCCTTATTAGAGAGGTTGGAATTGAATTTCACATATTGAGACCTATCAGACAGATAGCTCTCGAACCAGTAAACAACATTTTGCATGAAGCCTAAAGAATTTAGGGTAGTAAAGAGGAGGGAGTGGTCAACAAGGTCAAAAGCCTTCATCATATCATTAAAGACAGCAACAGTGAGCCTGCCAGAGTCCATAGCCAATAAGGTGTCAGATGTGAGTTTGAGTAGGGCGGTGGTAGTACTATGACCCTGGCGGAAACCATATTGGGCATCAGTTAAGAGTTCCTGTTTCAGTAAAAAGTCAGTGGTCTGAGTAGCAACTATTTTCTCCAGAATTTTATTGAGAACAGGTAGGATGGCGATAGGAAGGTAATTCAATGGGTCAAGTGGGTTGCCTTTCTTGAAAATGAGGGTAATTCTGGCCATCTTCCAAATATCCGGGGCAGTACACTGACACAGAGAGAGGGTAAAGATCTTAGCCGGGGTGCAGCTATGTGGGGAGCGGCTAATTTTAGGAGCTTAGATTCTAGGTGATCATACCTGACAGCTGAGTGCTCCGAGATGTTACTTAGGAGATAGAGAGCCACACTGGTTGGGATGGACTTGAAATGGAAAGTATGCTTGGAGGAGTTTGTAGGTGGGATGGGGTTTGATGAGGTTTGGAAAGTGGAAGTATATTGGGTGAGGTCAGCAGTTTGTTTGTTAAAGAAGTTTGCAATAGTAAGGTGGTTGTACAATGTGTGCCATATAGAGTCATATCATTTGGAGTGGATGACTGGTTAGAGCCCAGGAAGAATTTTATGTGGAACCATAATTTTTTTGGGTCCCCCGGGGAGTCTATCAGAAAGTTATTGCTGTATGAGCTTTTTGCTTGTTTGATTTCTTTCTTACAGGCATTTCTTAATGTCCTATATGTATTAAGGTCTGCAAGATGACCTGTTTTCTTATGCCATAGCCAGATTTTGTCCCTCTGCCTTAATTTAGATAATAAATCAGATTTTAGCCAGCGTGTCTGCCTGTTTCTAACCCACCTAGTAACCAGTTTACAGTGGATTTCTTGCAGATCAAGGAATTTTGTCAGGAAGATAGCAAAGGCTATCTGGACATCTACTGTGCTGTATAGAAGGGACCAGTCAAAGCAAGCAACTTCAAACAATAAGGCCTGTGAGTTAAAGTCAGCAAAATTGCAGAAAGTAATAAAGCAGGGCTTAGTAGGTTCAGGCCTGCCTTTGCCCTAGACACAGAAAGTGGGGGAGAGATCTGTGATGGCATCAGATAGAATTCCTACATTATCAATATTTTCTGGGCAGTTAGACATGATCCAGTCAAACAAAGTGCTTGTATTGGAATGAGGAGCAGTACTGGTGGGCAATAGGATAAGCTGAAATAGGTTAAAACTCTGTAGTCTAGTCAGTGCTGTCATGTGTGAGTTACCCAACCAGTTTAAATTTATGTCCCCAAGTATAAGGACTTCATAGTTTCCAGAGAGAGTAGCAGTTTGGTCAAGAAGCTCATCCAGTCCTTTTGGGCCATTTTTAGGGGGATTGTAAGCACAGACAATGTGCAATTTCTTAGTGCCAAGGGAGAGGAGGGCATGAAGTGCCTCACAGTGGTTAATTGAGTCCAAGTCAATATTACATTGCTGGAGGTGTGATTTATAATAGATGGCTGCCCGCCCCTCCCATTTTAGGGGCAGGTCTATCATTCCTCAGCAGATTATTGGATGGTAAAGCACACAGTGAGTTTGGCGTGGATGGCTTCAGCCAAGTTTCAGTGAGGCATAGTATATCAGGCTTATATAGTGCAGTCCAGGATTCAAGTTCCACAAAATTCCACTCAAGGCTCCTGATATTATGGTGAGTTATACGTAGGCCTGATACATTAGAGATAAAAGCGGCTGATGAGGTTTCGGGTCATGGGATAGGCTGTATATCCCTGGAGAGTAGGATGGCCAATATGAAGAGGTACCATAGCTTACGATGCAGGAATGGAGAAAGGGAACCTATTTGCAGGGACCTGGAGTTAAGGGCAAGGGCAACCAGGTGAATCCAGGCCTTGCTTAGGAGTAGTGGTGTGGGATTTTGGTGTTCTACAGTAGATATCAGCAAATTTGAGAAGGTAAAGCCTTGGGGTTTATAGTGCGGGAGAGCAGTTTCAGCAGGTGGGACCCCAGAGATAGATAGGTGCAACAGTACTAGCATGGATAAGAGTAGCATTAGTAACTCCTGTTTGATCAATTTTCATCCTGACAATTAGGAGAGGGATTTAGTGGAAGTGAAGAGAGATTGGTCAGCAGCTGGCTTATATCACTAAGGGAAGATAAAATAACAGGGAGTAAGGTGGACAGAGGGGGAGCGCAAGGGAAAAAAATATGGCAGATCAAGAGAAGAGGACGAAGAACAGAAATAGGCAGGTGATGAGGAATTAAGCCAGTAAAGATGGGATTTACAGAGCTATAAAAGGCAGCTCAAGAGAGAGGTAATAGGGCTAAGAAGGGCAGATCAAAGAGAAAGGAAAATAGGCCAGATAGGCAGGTGATAAGGATAAAGCCAGTAAAGAATGGGGTTTACAAAGCTTTAGCAGTACCAGTAGATTGAGACAATACAACTGAAACAGGGCAGTGGACTGGAGGCTTCAGGGAATAGGTCAGTAGTGGGCTGGGAACAGTGAGAAAAAAAGGGGAAGAGATATTACTAGATAAGTTCTGAGGGATTTAAGGAGAAAAAGATGAGGGGAGAGTCAGTATAAAGAGAGGTGAGATAGACACTGGGAGGGCAGGATAAAGAACGGTGACAGAGGCAAAGCAGAAATGGCTGTAAATTGAGCCGTAGTATTCACGTGGCAGTAGGGAGTGGTAGAGAAGGCAAAGAGAGCAAGTAGTATTGGAGGAAGACGTAGGAGGTGGGGACAGGGAGAGTATTTAATAGGAGGCCTGGGAGGGGGTGGTGGGGGTGGGAGAAAAATCCCACTGCAAAAGTTCATTTCCTGAAATCTGTAAATATTGGGTCTCAGCAGTGAGAGGCAGTTTGGAAACCGGATTCACTTGCGCACCAATCGGGAGCCCTCAGACAACCGCTCAGCAAATCACGGATTCCTGAAACAAAAAAGGCGCACCAATCAGAAAGCTGCCGAAGTGGTCAGGCTCATGGGTGAGAAAAGTGGCTGTACCTGCTAATGGAGTCCGGGGAACAGAACCAAGGACGGCAGCTGTATTGTAGCATGGATCCTCGGCGATGGCGGCAGCCAGGGAAACAGCTGGAGGCGCCGCCACAACCACGAGCACTTGCTCAGTGCATCGCTTACAGCTTCTGCAAAGAAGAAGACAAAGACAGTGTACTTAGAGGGGATTCTGAGACAGGGGCAGGACAGCTGGCAGCAGACCAACAATGGGGGTTGGGGGTGCTAAAAGAAGACAAAGGCAGAAAATTAGCAATTCAGAGTAAAGTTAGGGAGCGGTAAGTGGTAAGATTAGCACAGTAAGAGTTTTTGGCACAGGTAGGGGGATGGAGTAGGAGACAGGGCGGGTTTAGCAGCAGACAGCAGCATGGGTTTGGGAACAGAGAGAGGAGGAACAGTGCAGGAGCAAAGGAACAGGCATAGTGCAGGTGCTTAAGGCGGGCGAAAAACTAGAGGTCTCTCGAGAGAGAGAGAGATAGAGAGAGAGAGAAGTTAAGTTAGGCAGTTTAGGTAGGCTTAGAGAAATGCAGGGGTGTACAGCAGAAATACAGTTTTTAACATAAAAACACAATATCAATGGGATTACAGAGCTTTAAAAAAGCCGTAAGGGCTGATTATATAGATAATGCCAGTGGAGCAAGATTAACATGTAGAAGAGTTTAAACATTTACATAAAAGAGCAGCAATCACTAACAGTAAAAAATCCCACAGCCAAAGTTCAGTCCCTGAAATCTGTAAATATGAATCGGGAGCCTGCAGACAACTGCTCAGTCAATCAGGATTCCTGAAATGAAAAAGGCTCACCAGTCAAAAGGCCGCTGAAGTAGTCAGGCTCACGGGTGAGAAAAGCGGCTGTACGTGCTAATGGTGCTTGGGGAGCAGAACCAGGAGAGCAGCTGTGTTGTGGTGTGGATCCTCAGTGATGGCAGTGGTCAGGGAAATGGCCGGAGGTGCCACCGCAACCACAAGTGATCTCTCGGTGCAGCGCTTGCAGCTTCTGCTAATGGAGTCCGGAGAACAGAACCAGGAGGGTGGCTGTGTTGTGGCATGGATCCTCGGGAATGGCGGCGGCCAGGGAAACGGCCGGGGGCACCACCACAACCACAAGTGCTTGCTCGGTGCAGCGCTTGTAGCTTCTGCTAATGGAGCCTGGGGAGCAGAACCACGATGTGTTGTGGCGTGGATCCACGGCAATGGCAGCAGTCAGGGAAACAGACTGAGGTGCCTACCAATATGAGACGTCATTCGCTTGCTTATTTGTCTGTACATCTTTCATACCTAGTATGAAATGCCTTGGTCTGTCCATGACAGTCCCAATAGCCTGAAGGGGGTTGAGGGACATGCTGCATTCAGAGGGAGTAGCTCAATTTTATTTTGATTGACCTTTGGTCCTGATGCCTTGAAGAAAGTAGACAGTATGTTTATTACTGTATGTACAGAGTCTGCAGGTCTGGATGTAGCGATCAACACATCATCTGCATACTTAAAAATCTTACACACCCTTTCTCCTACCTTGATCCCATGGACCCTTGTGTGTTCCCTGAGGGTTATGGCCAAAGGCTCAATTGTGTATATGATCCCAGCCTTCACGTCTGAAATCCCCCTGGTTGATGGGGAGCTCAGGGAGATGAAGTCCATGGGTTGGCATTTAGAATGGCATTGGTGGAGATCTAGGACTAAGGAGGACAGACTGGCTTTGAGAACTCCCTATCATGAGTATCAATGGGCAGTCTCTCATAAGAAGTTTGCTTTTCTGTCCAGGGAGATTGCAGCAGAGAGGATCAGTCTGTCTCAGCTCTTCTGGCATGTAGACATCTAATCCATCCTGCCTGTCTATAGCTGGTGAGAGCATTTTCATCCAGCAAGTGTGAAGAGTTCACTCAGCTTTATTTATTCATTTATGTATGCATGTATGTATGTATGTATGTATGTATGTATGTATGTATGTATGCATGTATCTATTTATGTATGTATGAATGCATTTATTTATTTCAAAGGTTTTACCAGGAAAGACACACTGAGCCAGTAATAACTTGTTTCCAGATGTGTCCTGGGGAAATGGGAAAAGGAGAAAAGATAACAGATGCAGAAATACAGAATAAAAAATACATAGGATGGAAAAAGTATAACACATATATACAGTATATGGCAATTATGCTTAAGAATAAAATAACAAAAAGTTACCAAGCAATAAATTATGGAACTGCACAAATAGTTAACAACTTAACACAACAAAAATGGAGGGAATGACTGATACAGGGGAAGTGGGTGGGGAAGTGCTGAGGAACTGAGAATAAGGTAAGTTGCATGTAAGTAGTAAATCCAATATCAGAAACAACTGCATCAGTGAGTACAGATCTCACAGAAGAGAGTTTTAAGAGCAGGGAAGGATGGCACACAGCAAATAGAAGGGTGAAGAGAACCCCAAAGTTTAGGGAAAAGAAATAAGAAGGCAGCCTGGCCAGCAGTAGATTCCATTTGAGGGTGGGAAAAAAGTGACAACAAGCATTATGAAGAGACCAGGAGGACAAAGAGGGGAGGGAGAGAAGAGAGGATAGATACAAGGGGAGAGACCCAAACCAAAATTTGGAGATAAAAGAGACAGAGTGGGTGCAGTGCCTGCCACCAAGAGAAGGGAGGGAGGGAGAGGGGAAAAATACAAGGAAGAGTACTGAGTATGCATGGGTTTATCAAGTGCAAAGTGACAAAAGGAGTGACAGAGAGTATCCAGTCTAGCTAAAGTAGACATTGAAGCAACACTATAAATAATGTCTCCATAGTAAAAAATGGGAAAACTCATCTTAGTGAGTATTTCTCTGCGAGCAGGAAACGGAGTGCTTCTTTTATTTCTGTAAAGCACCCCAAGCTTGGGGTGAAACTTTTTGTGACTGGCATCAATATGAACAGAGAACTCTAGATGATGATCTAATCCTACACCTAACAACTAGAAGGAAAATACATCTTCAATAATTGCACCATCAAGGGTATGAGAGGAAAAATGCAGCTGGAATCTGGCAAGTCTCTGCCTAGTGCCAAAAGTCATGTAGACTGTTTTCTTGGCATTGAGGGATAACTGATTAACTCAAAAAATAATGGATGTTGTTGAAGTCCAGTTGGAGTTAGTTCATTAAATAAGGGGCAGAGGAGACTGAGGAAAAAAGGAACCATAACATGTCCTTGTATATGTATTGACACAGAGGAACAGGCCTTGGGGAGGTCATTTAGAAAAATAGAGATATGATCTGGGCCCAAGAGAGACCCATGTGGGATGCCTGAGATGATAAAGAAAGGTTGTCTACCCTTAAGGTAGAAGCAGAACAACCCAGTTGAAGAAACTGAGAGTCCGGCTGCCTTAAGCACGTCCAGGAGAATAGGATAGGCCACAGAGTTGAAAACTTGAGTTAAATTGATTAAAATTGCTGAAGTGACAAGGCCCTGAACCATATGAGAGAAGACAGCATCAATGAGCCAGAGTTTTCTCAGTTTTCTCTGACAAGGTGTCTACTATTCAGCAGAGATATACCTAATTGGGTCATTACTGCCCTGCAGAGGTGAGCTGGCTCTCAATAATGATCCTCCTCCAGTCTGGTGAGAGTTTAGGTCAGTTTCAGGTGAAAATATCTGTGAGGAGATCTCAGAGCTGTGAGCCACCTGTTACAAACTGAGCCGAGGATCTTAACACCTTCTAGTAAGTTGTGTGAGTTTCTTGGATCCACTGTTCACAAGATACAGTAGTTCAGTACTCTCTCTCAAAGGGGTCCACTCCTATTGCATGGAAAGGTGCACTAATGAGGCCTCTTCTGAAGATTCCATCATTGGACACCGACTGCTAGGAAAATTATAGACAAGCCTCTAACCTTCCCTTTCTAGGAAAGGTTACCTAGAAGATGGTGGCTCTGCAGCTTGAGGCACAGCTCCCTGACTTTGACATCTATGAGCCTCTGCAGTCCAGTTTTAGCCAAGGTATGGTATGGAAACCACATTAGTCAGGGCCCTTAATGAGGTTCTTGGGGTGAGAAGTAGAAGAGAATGATTAGTTCTTTTTCTATTTGATCTCCATTCAGCCTTTTATACCTTGTGTTATGGTTTGTTGTTGGACTATTAAGGGAGTACTGTGGACTCACTGACAAGATCATCAACTGGTTTGAGTCCTTCCACAGACATAGGATGCAGAGGGTGGTGTTCGGGAATTTCTCCTCACTTCTGAAGCCCCAATTTAATAGTGTACCCTAAGGGTTGGTCCTATCTCCTATGTTGTTTGTGGTGTATATTCTGCCCCTGTAAGAGATCATTTGGCAGTACAGGCTGGATTTCTACTGCTATGGAGATGATGCCCAGATGTATCTGTCATTTGCACCTGAAACACAGGATACGGTTGAAGTACTAAATTTGTATCTTCCTGAGATTCAGGACTGAATGTCATCAAGCTGGCTAAGATTCAACTCACATAAGATGGAGGTACTAGTGATTAAGCCTCATCAAAGAAGGGATGCAGAGGCAACCAGGAAGGGGACAGGCCTTGTGCTTGGTCCCAACAGTTTGGTAGCTTTTGCTGAGATGAAAACTCTGGAGTGATTCTGGATGACAGGCTGACATTTGTGTCTCAGGTGTTGTCAGTATTCAAGTGTAGTTTTTTCCATCTTAGGGAACATTGACCAGATTAAGGCCTTGATCTGCCCTCCCCCGAAAGATCTGCCATCTCTGGTACAGGTATTTGTGATTCCAGACTCAAATACTGTAAAGCTTTTAGTCTTGGGGTTGGAGGAGGTGTCCTACAATGCCTGTATCCTGTGCAGAACACTGTGGCTAGGTTGCTGATAGGACTTCTGATGTCCTGTCACATGACCCTAGTCCCTCACGATCTGCACTGACTGCCAGTGAAGTTGCACATCACCTTCAAGACTGGTTTTCTGACTTACAGGTCTTACATGGACTAGTACCTGGTTATGAGAGAAACCTCCTGACTCCTTACATGTACCTGTCACCCCTGTATTCCTCCAGTGCAGGCCTCCTGTCTGTTCCCGGGACTAGGCTAAAATTATCTGGAGATCATGCCTTTTAGGTTGTTGGCCCAGCCCTGTGGGACATGCCACCAAGATCCTGGAGGAAGAAGCCACTCAGTGGCTGCCTTTAAGAGAGGGTTGAATACCTATCATTTTAGGTAGGCATTCTGTCATAGCTATTGCCTCCATTTTATAGGTGCCACTGTTTCAGTATGTCTCTTTTATTGCTGCTGAATTTTTATTTATTTATATTTTATTATGTTTTAACATTTTTATGTAACTGATTTATTTATGAGCTTGTAACTGTGTAAAGCACTCTGAGCTCATGGGAATGGGTGCTCAGTCTAATACTACTACTACTAACTACAATTAATGCACTGATTTTCTTGACTTTCAAACTCCGTAACACTTGGGTGATAAAACATATGTGTGTATTAAAGCCTATGTATTACATAGTTTGCCTTGCTCTCACTCTAAACACAGATGTCTTTTATTTAAATGTTTTCGATGTACTTTATGCTTCACACCCTGGTGATGTGAAATATTACTCGAAAAACCTCTGTTGTGCTAAACCTTACTGCTCACTGAACCAACTGCACTGGGTGTTTTAGCATACAGTATTTGTATGGTATGGTATTGTCTTTATCTCTTTTGCCAGGAAATAATTCCATTCAGCAAAGCTTATTTGCAAGGAGGCAGTAGTTATTATTATTATTAAGTTTTTGTACACCAGGTAAGTGCACTAGACAAATCCTGCCTATTTTCAGGCATGACCCAGGGGAGGGTTATACAGATGAATGCCAACTGACCTTGAACCAGATTAAGCTGTTGGTGGTATTTTTCTTGAATGGAGGAAATTTGGCCATTGCACCAGGGAAATTCCCCTGCTCTTTTCGAGAAGTGCCATGGGATCTTTAACATCCACCTGAACTACCACCAGAACAGGCAGATGGGACCTCGGTTTAATGTCTCATCCGAAAGACAGCACCTCAGGAGTGCAGCACCCCCCCTCATGCTGCACTACAGTGTCAGTATTGGGATATGAACCCAAGTGCCGGGTGTGGGGATAGAACCCACAGCCAACTGATCTCCCAGTCTCAGAGGCCAGTGCGCTACCTGCTGAGCCACTGACACTGCTAGTTAGGACAGGCAAAATGATACAAACATAAGAACTTTGTAACAGAGCAATACAGAAGTACAAAATAGCAAGGAAACCAGAATCAAGTCAATATAAGGTACACATATCCATAATACAAAGTCAAATTAAAAAAGAAAATCAGATTATCTGGTTGAAAGAAGATAATTAACAAATGATACAGAAGAATTCTATGTAAGGCAAAAAATGGCAGTGCAACATCATACAACCCCAAACTTACAGAAGGGCCTTTTATTTACATTTGCATTTATCTGAGCAGTAATTATCAAGATGCTCCTTCTCTGAATGGAAGCTCATCAGCAAGTTCATTTCAATTATTACTTGTATTGACCCAGAGGGTGGGGGATGAGCCAAATAAAGGCCATTTTGTCAAATCTGGTTGAGTGTCTAGTGACAAATAAGAGAAAATTATATTCTGTTTCCTTAAGTCGTACTACCCTACAGATCTCTTGAAAAAATCCATGTATTGAGGCAAAGTATTTAGTATAGTCTTGAACAATCATATTCTGTATACAACATTTTCAGCCTTCTTTCTGTTAGTGACAAATACCCAGCAGCTGAATATAGAGTACAGTGATGTGTCCTTGGTGGCAGAATTCTAAAGAAACAAAGTACCTGTGGCAGAGTACATCCAGTTCTAATAAATGTCTGGTTGCTGCATTTCTATAAACTAAATCACTGTGTTCAAGTAAGGGAAGAAAGTTTACTTGAACCAGTACTTTTCTCATCTCTGCCAAGCAACAGAATTTGTCCCAAGAGTAAAATCCTAATCTAGAATGGAGGTTTTTGCAAAGTTGTCAGCATGCTTCTTAAATGTCAATTTGTTGTCCAGCCAAAGGCCTACATACTTAATGGTCTCAACAAGTTGTAGACTGTTTACCCAGCTGGTGTAGCCTCAGATGATTGCTTATTGCTAGGGGTAAACACCATGAATTTTGTCTTGAAAGCATTTAAGAGAAGTTTAGAGGAACATAGATTATAGTGAAGAGAATCAAAAGCAGCCTGCAGGTCTTTCATGGCTTCAGCTACAGTAGGCCTGGCAACATACTGGATGGCATCATCAGCATAACAGTGACATTCGGTATTTTCAATATTATTCCTCAAGTCATTTGTATATATCATGAATAGCAATGATCTTAATATGGACCCCTGAGGAACTCATTTTTGTACAAGAGTACATGAGAAGAAGTAGCCTTTCAATGTTAGTAGTTGCTTATGGCCTGACAAATAGCCACTCTATCAAGATACTGCTATAATATCAAAGTCAATATTGGTCAGCTTCTGCAGCAGTATCTTGTGTTCAACCGTGTTGAATGTCTTGTTAAGTTTGAAAAATATTTTGGCAGTATTAGACAGTTTCTGGTCTAATTCACTAATCCAGCTGCTGGTGATGTTAACCAGTGCTGTTGATATTCTGTGCATGGATCTGAAGCCTGAGTGGTCAGGAGTAATGATGTTAAATGTGGTAAGTAATTTGTATAACTGTATATTAAACAATTTCTCAATGAGCTTAGGTAAAGCAGATAAAATCTATTATAGATGTGTCTATAATTATTTACCAATGCATTATTTCCTGATTTATATGATAGAATGATATGTGCCGCCTTCCAAATTTCCAGAAGTTCATTTTGTTTTGTTGGCACATTAAAGAGGTTAGTTATGGAAGCAGTCAGCACATATTTGGCATACTTTTAAAAAGAAAGTCTGTAAGTTATCCGCTCCAACACTTTTTCCATGGTCCAGATTTTGAATAAGGCATTCCACTTGATTAAATAAAAATGGTTGAAGGTGGATTGGAGTGTTATCCACCTGAGCAGACACTAATTGCACAATGTTGGAGGGTTGGGGGTGGAATAAGCAGGCAAATTACCAAAAGCCATGACAGCAGCAGCAAAATAAGAGTTCACCTCCTCGACCACCAATTGCTTATATATGATTATCTTTTTTTTCAAGAAGAGGTTGCATGTCATCGATAATGGAATTGACCCCTTTCTAAAGACTTACCAGACTTTCAAAATTTGAATTCATCCTTTTTTTCTTCCAAAATCCTGACACAGAAGTTAGTACACTAAATTCATGCTTTTCTGAAGACAAGCCACACATGCAGTGATTTAGTAGATCTGGCTTTGGCACAATGTAAATCTCTATCCCTCAAGTCTGTTTTTAGCTCATGAGTAAACCATAGACAGCCTTTGTGTTTTGTCTATACACACAAGCGGTGCATTGTATTTAGTGTTTAAGAACCTGCTTGTTAACAAATTTAACTATTGCATGAAATGAAGGTACTGCAGCAGATAAAACCTGTGCCAGTTAATGGCAGCAAGGTAGCATAGGAAGTCTGATTTGCAGAAGCATTTGAAGCAATGTTTAAAAATAAATGATGGTCGACTATTTGGTTTCCTCGTGCCACTGCTGCATCCTACCACATTATGGTCACTAAATTAATTATGAATACAGTTGTTAGGCACATTTTCTTTTTTGGGAGGACCAAACCCCCTTCTGCTTCCTCTCTGGGAGGATTCAGCCGTTGTTCCCCCCCATGCCTTGGGCTTGCCCCCATCAGGTATATTAGGCAAGCCCTGGCATACCACCAAGGGTGGGGCCTTGGAAACAGGACACCCCCGGCAGATGAGAAAGGGAAATGGAGCAGAAGCAAAGCGGGGGCTTCATGCCTTGGGGGACCATATTTTCTGGATGCTGCAATATTCTCCCCTGGAGGTGGGATGTGAAATGATGTCAGTGGAGCACACCCCTACATCTATCCCACTTTCTGTAAATCTGGGTGCCAGATGCTGTGGGGATCCTGCCATCTGCCAGGAGCTGCTTTTGTGTCGGACCCCCAGAGAAGGAGAGCAGAGCATGTGATGCTCAATCTTTCATCACCCGATCGGCCTTCTGATTTCCCAACGATGCCTTGCTGCTGCGTTGGCAGGCCAGTGTTAGGCAGATTTTCTGAGGTATGTCAGTAAGGACAACATAAAATATAGAAGTGTTTAGGAGGTTATTTGTATTAGGGCTTATTAGTTCTAAAATTAGTTAAGTAAGCCTGGGTTTGTCAAACATAAGTTTAAGGTTATATATTTTTTTGTTTGTTTATAAATGACCCAAACAAAATTTTGCTCTCTGGAGATTATAGTTTCTGTGTTACTAGAGCTAATGATTTGGGGTAGGAGGTTCAGTATTTCAGAACAATCTGCTTGAGGTTGGTTACAGCTTCCCACATTTATTGACTCAACCTTTGATAATGCTATACTAGCTATTATACAGTCAAACTCTGCTGGCTATGAAAAAGGGAACCATAAAAGAAAACACAAATGATCTTTAATAAATAATGCAATTCCACCTCTCTTAGTGGGCCTGTCAAGTCTATACAGTTTATAGAACCATCAGATTGACATAAAGTACCAGTGGGCGGATAACACTGTCACCCATGCCAGTGCGAGGGGCAATGTAGGTGATGTACTTTAGGGTGCACAAACATGTCACCCGGAATTATTGCAGTTGACAGTATGCCACCCGACAGTTGCAGCAGCAAAGCACTCATATGAAACACATAGGTTTTGCAGTGGGCTTCACCTCCTCAGAACCCACTCAACTAAATATAACCACCTATGGGCCAGGCATACCATGAAGGGAGTGGTGAATGTAGGAGACACCCAGTAGGGTGTGAGCATGGGACGATCTAAAATACAGATCGTCCTTGACACTAATGCCATTCTTGTGGCACCCGCATTACGGAGCCCTAATCATGGCTCCCTAACAACAGGATACCTACTGTGCCAGTACCTCTGGGTATCCCAGTTGGCAATAGGGCTCTGTTGTTTTCTTATCCCATACAGACTAGTAATGCTGGTGAATTATTTATTTTACTGATCAGAGATTGGGTATGTCACTTTGGTCTCTAATTAGTAACAACAAAATGATTCCATTACTACAACCACTCCACGGTTCTACTGATGTCATTAAGTTACATGTAGACAGTCCTGTCTGAAAGGATAATTTCTTTTTGTATTTAATTGCTACTTATTGTTATATTTCACTGCATAAACACAATCAGGATGATAGTGTGTGCTTCCCTGTATAGCACTCCGTTATCTTTTTTATTTTCATACCAGTATGGGTTTGTTAATACTAAAATGTAACAACCGGTCATTATAACAAAAAAAAAAATATATATATAAATCTCAACTGATTTAAAGCTTTTTTGTTTAATTCATTGGTTACCAGGTAAGGCCCACTAGGCACAATGCCTGTTTTCAGCAGTGACCATGGAGCACTGCAGAGGTTAAGTGACTTATTCTGAGTCAAACAGTATGCAGGTGGAGGTTGTGAGAATCAAACCCAGGCTGCTGGCAGTGCCAAGCCCATTCACAGCTCATTACTCAAACCTCTAGAAAAATTGAAACATAGAAATTGATGGCAGATAAGGGCTGCTTGGCCCACCTAGTCTGCCCATTTCCCTACCTATTGGATAAGCTGCGGAGCCTAGTTAACCAACAGCCTACTTCCTCCTTCCCCCCACTAGAATTGCCTAATGTCTGTCCCAAGCATTCTTAAATTCTCCTACTCTTTTTGACTCCACAACCTCCTCAGGAAGGCCATTCCATGGATCCACAACCCTCTCTGTGAAAAAATACTTTCTTACATTACCTCTGAGCTGTCCCCTCTCTATCTTTAAATTGTGCCCTCTTGTTCTTGCACATCTCTTTTTCTGAAATATGCTATCCTCTTGGACTTTGTTGATTCCCTTGAGGTACTTGAACATTTCTATTATGTCCCCCCTCTCCCTCCTTTCCTCAAGGTTATGCATATAAAATTCCTTTAGTGTCTCTTCATATGGCTTCTGGTGCAGACCCTGCACAATTTTAGTTGCTCTCCTCTGGACAGCTTCCATCCTGTCTATGTCCTTGCAGAGATGGGGTCTCCAGAACTGCACACAGTACTCCAGATGGGGTCTCGCTAACTGTCAGTACAGAGGGATAACAACTTCTTGTTTTCTACTGGTGATGCCTCTCCCTATGGATCCCAATATTCACCCCAGCCCTCCTTTCTGCCTTCTCACATTGCTTGCCCACCTTTAGGTAATTTGATATGACTAACCCCCAGGTCCCTTTCCATTTTTGTTGTTACTAGTATGTCACCCCCCCATTGTGTACTCTTCCGTGGGTGTTTGGTGCATTACTTTGCACTTCTTTGCATTGAATCTAAGCTGCCATACATTTGACCATTCTTCCAACCTTACCAAGTCCCTTCTCATCCTTTCCACCCCACCTTGTTTATCAACTATGTTGCAGATCTTTGTGTCATCTGCAAAGAGATATACGTTTCCTTCCGGTCCCTCTGCAATGTCACTTATAAAGACATTAAAGAGGGCTGGTCCCAGTACTGAACCCTGTGGTACCCCACTAGTAACCCACATTTCTTCAGAGTGGACTCTGTTTACTATTACCCTCTGCATCCTGTTGTCCAGCCAATTATTTACCAAAGCTGCCACCTTGGGACCCACTGCAAGGCTGGCTAACTTATATATTAATAATTTTTGTGGGACTGTGTCAAATGCTTTGCTAAAGTCTTGGTAGGCCATGTCCATAGCCCCTCCCTGGTTTACTACTTTGGTCACCCAGTGAAAGAAATCTATTAGAGTCATCTGAAATGAACTCCCCACTGTGAATCCATGCTGCCTTGGGTCCTGTGCCCCACTGGCCTCTAGGTACTCAACAGTTCTTTCCTTCAGAAGTGATTCCATCATTTTCCCTACCACTGTGGTCAAACTAAAAGGTCTATAGTTTCCTGCCTCTGCCTTGCTCCCAGTTTTGTGAAGTGGAATCACATTCACCCTCATCCAATCCTTAGGTACCATCCCATCCTCCCATGATTTGTTAAAAAGAGTAGTCAGAGGTGTCACTAATTCTGCCCTTAGTTCTTTTAGAATTCTGGAGTGAATCCCATCATGCCCCATTGCTTTGTACACCTTCAGTTTTAAGAGTTCTTTCAGAACCATTTCTTCTGTGATTTGACTGGTATCAACCCCCCTATCCAGAATGTTTCTATTATTTGGTTTGGGTATCTCCCACTTCTCTTCTTTTGTGAATACTGAGCAGAAGTATTCGTTCAATATCACTGCTTTTTCACTGTCATCCTCTGCCCATATTCCATCCCCTTTATTAAGCCTCAGTATCCCTCCCTTGGTCTTTCTTCACTCCCTAATGTACCTATAAAAGGTTTTATCCCCCTTTTTAACAGAGTTTGCTATATTTTCCTCAGTTTGGGCCTTTGCTGTTCTGACTGCCTTCCCTGCTTCCTTCTGCTTTAACTGATACAGTTCTCTGTCTTGCTCCTTCTGCGTTTCCTTATATTTCCTGAATGCTATCCTTTTCTCCTTAACTTTCCCTGCCACCTCTTTTGAGAACCATAGTGACTTTCTCCTTTGTTTTGTTTTATTGATTTGCTTTACACAAAGGCTTGTTGCCTCTGTGATGGCAGTTTTGATTTTTTGCCATTATTATTCCACCCCTCCTTCTTGCCTGTTTTCTAGTGGGTCTCTGAAGAACTCTCCCATTTTGTCAAAATCAGCCTTCCTAAAGTTCAACACCCTTGTTTTGTATGGCTTCAGGGCCAGCATCAGCACCTGGGCCACCTGGGCCACTGCCCGGGGCCCCGTCACCAGAGGGAACCCCCCCGACCCACCAGCAGCTCATTTTTTTCAGCCTGCTTGGGCTCTGCCCCATCTATTTCTGCATCCACAGCTGGTACAATTTAAATCAGTAGCAAACAACAATTGAATCTGAGCCTGCCGATGCCAATTGCTGGTAGAAACTATATCCCGATTGTAAGATTCCCATGGGCCCTGAAATAAATGGAGTGTTTCATTCCCATGTGTCGGGGTGTGGATATGCAGTGGCAGCCAATGGCTTGGGGAGAGTGTGGTGGAGAGGTAGGTCTGATCTTCCCAGCCAGTTAGCTGTTGCTGTGGTTGGATGTTGGGTCAGTGGTAAGGTTGAGTGAGTGCACTGTCTGGTCTGGGGTCGAGCTGATTAGTAGAGTGAGTGAGAGAGTTGTCACTGTGGTTGTGAGAGGAATCACTGAGTGAATCTATTATGTGTTGGGGTTGAGTTAGAGACTTGGGGAGCTCTGAAATGGTGATGGGTCAGTCAGGTCATGAGTTGGCTCTGAGAGCAACACAGCAGATCATGGATATAGCTCCAGACCATCCTGGTGTGATGATGATGACCCTGGTGGAACTTTGTTCATCAACTCAGAGGCAGCATGCACAGCAATTGTTCAGTGAGGAGTGGGGTGGTCAATTTTAAGAGGAATGGTGCATCTGGACTAGTGGCAGCAAGTGAGACTCAGCATTGTCTTGATACTGACTTCTGATCTGTGTTAGTTTTTGCTGGATAAGGCAAGCAAGGGGTCAGGATAGATGCCTTGTTCAGGCTCATTATCACAATATAGCATGCAGAATGTAACAGCATAAAAATCCTTGGCAGCAGGGGAACCATCTGAGCTGGCTGGGCAAGCCACTCTGGATGTTTGGGGGAGGCAAGAATGTCCTCTTGTTCACTACTGATGAGCAGTGTGAGCACCTGTAAATTGGTGGGACATTGAACACTTCAAGTAAAACTGTACATGCCACATGCTGAATTTTTCTGGAGGGTGCCCATGGCTGAAGTTGTGATCCAAGCACTAGACAGTGCCCACAACTTGTGGTTGGGGGAGGCCAGGCTGCTTGCATCTCTCTGCCAAGCAGTGCTGGGTCTGGTTTGATTGTAGTTTGCTTTTTTTTGTATACTACATGGATGGATCTGAGGGGCCCACTGGAGGTGCATTATCCAGGCCCAAAAAAACCTGGTGCTGGCCCTGTATGGCTTGACACTACAGCTGTGTTTATTGTGAAACACACTGTTTGGTGGTTGCTAGATCCCAGATGTCTACCCACTTCTAAATCTGAGATCCTCTTTACATCCCCATTTGAGAATACCAGGTCTAAGATTGCTCCCTCACGAGTGGATTCCAACACTAGCTGTCTGAGGCATGCCCATGTAGATCATCATGAATGACCGTGCTCTTGGATGTGGCTGCAGTAAATGTGCTCCAGTTAACAACTGGCATATTCAGGTCCCCTGTCAACAATATCTTTTCTTTTTCTGCCATTCTAAAGATTTCTTTTATCATTTCCTTATTCAGTGCCTCCCCCTGAGACGTGGACCTGTAAACAACCCCTGTGCGATTGTGGTGCCATTTCCTGTCTCCAGGGTGACCTACAGTGGCTCCTTCCCTCATTGTTTACCCTTTAGTTCTGTTGCTTTGGTTATTTCCCTTATGTAGAGAACTACTCCTCCTCCTCTTTAACCCTCTCTGCCCCTCCTGTAGATTGTGTACCCTGGTATGTTAACATCCCAGTCATGGTTCTCTGTGTACCATGTTTCTGTGACTACCATGATATCCAGGTGTCTGTCTTCCATCAAGGCCACTAGTTCAGGGAGCTTGTTACCCAGACTATGGGCACTGGTACTGATCACCCTCGATTTTATGATGGCCTTACCCCTTTTAGGCCCATCCCTGTCCTTAGTTTCTTTGCCTTTTTCTGGATTTACCCATGTCCTGCTCCCTATCGACTTCTCTACCTTTGTGTCTACTTCACTAGCTACCCTGTTTTGTGGGGTGGGGGCTGGGATTTCACTGATTCCCTTCAGTGCCTCCCCCCACTTGCCTAGTTTAAATGTATGTCAATAAAGTATTTAAACCTCTCACCTAGGATCTTTGTTCTCACTATGGATGGATGCAGACTATCATGCCAGTATAGGCCTGTATCTCTATAGGTGGACCCCCACTCCCCAAAGAAGCCAAATCCCTGAGCTCAGCACCAGTTTTTCAAGCAGTCATTGAATCCCATGGTGCAGAGTACCCCAGCCTCACCCATGCCATAGACAGGCAGCACTTCCAAGAAAGTTGCAGTGCATGCTACTTGTCCAAGGCCCCTCCCCAACTCCAAAAATGTCTGCTGCACAGCTCTGATCTCATTCCCAGCCAGGTCATTTTTCCCTAGGTGGACAATGACATCCATCTTCCTCTCCCATGCAGCTGCTCTCATGATCCTGAGGATTCGCTTCCTGTCCCTCCAAACCATGGTGCAGAGCAAGCACCTTACCTCCCTCTCCTCTCTCTCCCCCAGTTCTACCCCTAGTGAATAAGTCCCCCACCAGGAGTTGTTTCCTTCCCCTGCAGGGTCCTGTGCCACCCTTTCTGTGGGTCTCCTTTGTGGAGGTTCCAGGCATCCTCCTTGGTCTCCACCATGGGCACCTCCATAGAGGAACCATGCTCTGCCAGAATGGTGAATGATTTTTTGAGAGGCACAGCTGGAGGGATGTGCCTCTGTTCCACCACCTCACCCTCTCTGAGCCCACCATGGTCTAACCACTCCTCTTTCTTGGCTACCTCTGAGGCAGTGGTGGTGGCCTGGGTGGTCCCTGGGTAGGGGTGGAGGTTTTCTGAATCCTCACCAGGTCAGCATGGAGACAAGCAACCTCATCCCTCAGACCAGAGAGATGCCTGTAAATAGGGCAGCAATGCAGCCTCCAGAACATCTCTTGGAAGACTGCCACTCCACAGCCAGTGCATTGCATGACTTTCCACATGTCTGTCTCCCTCCTATATAAGATTTTTTTCCCTAGGCTATACTTCCAGCCTAACCCTAACTGTGTGATGTCTTCATAAATACATCAAGCTTCATGCTATAGGTTTCTGGTTGGCACACACTTTGGGTGTGTTTATAAAACTCATAATACTTCAGTACCCATAAATTATTCTCTGTGTAAATTTTGTCTAGGCACTAAAGGCCTACTATCTATCATGGATGTATGTTTAGGAAGTCGTGGGTGGCATGCTGTGGACTGCTGCACCTACTACAGTGTGTCCACTAGGCACAGTGCCCATTTTCAGCAGTGACCATGGAGCACTGCTGAGGTTAAGGGACTTGTTCAGTCATACAGTATGCAGGTGGATGTTGTGGGACTCAAGCCCAGGTTTGCTGGCTGTGCCAAGTTTTTTCACAGCTCATTACTCACACCTCTAGGCTATATTGACAGGCAATCATAACTGTGTGCTATCCTCAGAAACATCTCATGGGCAATATGCTGTGTACTGCTGCACCTACTACAATGTGTCTAATTGAAACATCACCTACAGTAAGTGTGAATATTCTTCTGTGTGCTATGGAAATACTTTTTTGGCACCATTGACATCCTATTCTGATCAATGCCATGCATGCCTGGGCCTTCTTTACCCAAACACATGCCTGACCTGTACAGTATGTCAAAATCCCATCACTTGTTTAGTCTGCTGTTTCTTGGTTCTTTTGTTTTTGCTGTCACTGTTTCTTTACTGGTACAGCTTGACTGGATATGACACTGTCACAGATAGGACCACTGCAAATTTAAAATGTGCCAGTGAATTACAGTGAATTTTCCTTCTATGCACTACATATAGCATTTGCATAGTGCACACTATGCAATTTGATACACTTGTTTGTGGTTAAGGGTTTTTATTAGCAAATCAAACATGTAAAACAGCATTTTGGAACATAACAGTATACACATACTTTGCAATTAGCCCCTTATTGCATAGGTTGATAACAGAACCCAAAATTAGAAAATTATATAACACTGATAGTCCTGGGCATCAGGACGTATAAACTATATGATATCAGCAAGAGGTGCTGAGTGTTCTATATCATGTCTGGGTACACATTAGGGCATAGCAGGGGAATTTAAGGTATACTGACCATGCAGCATCGGGAATACTGTGAATACCATCACAGCGACATTTTCAGCAGTTGGCTGTGAATGTCTCCATGTTCCCGACACTGTTGCTGGTGAGGCATTTACCCCCATCCCCAAACAAACTCTGACTGGAGTTAGGAATCTAAAGTTTGGGGGGGCAGAAGTCTTCTGAGAAATCACTTGGTCCCCAAGCAATAGCACAACATCAGTTGGCAGTGTTGTGCTGCAACTGTGCTGTCGGTTGACAAATTTCTTGTCACCATGGCATAGTGGAACCGGAATTTAAATGTTATACTGTAACATCCTCATTCTACTAACAAATGGTAAACCTAAACCAAAACAGAGTAAGTTAACTACTTAACTAAGTTACACATTCCTCTGAGAACCATTGGTATGAAATATAAGCAAATATGGCTGTGGGTTAACACCATTAAGGGAGTTGTGATAGCATTTGGACTGGACAAAAGGGAAGCAGCACTTGTAGAAGTTTGGCAAAGTGTTGTTGGCAAAGTTATACATTTGTTCAAAAAATACCAGCTTCCCTACACTAAGAGACATTACTGTATTGAAAACATCTCTTGGGTTCACCATCTGCATAGAATTAATGTATTTTTGGCCACCTCCATTGTCATTATCCAGTGTGCTTAAACAGATAGTTTGAGTGTCACAGCTGGACAAATGCCAAAAAGCAGGAAGTCTGCTGTTATAGGGCTGCTGTTACCTGCCTCCTCCTTGAATATTTCTTTAACCTGGTTCAGAAAGGGGGAAAGGGAAGAGCAGCTTCATAGAATGTGGCAAAAATACACTGCAGAGGTAGAACAGTGTCAGCATGAGTCATTATCTATCAGGTCCATGGCCTTGAGTACCTCGCATGTGTGATACCAACTCAGGAGAGTTTGATTATGGTTCAGTCTACTCCTTCCATCTCTACAGGCTCTGTTGAGCCTCACCCAGCAATATTTCAATTCTTCTCAGTTATTGGATAACCAAGGTCAGTTTGCCACTGCCTTCTGACAGATTGTGTGAGGTCTGGTTGGGCATCTCTGAGTGTTCCATATATCCTACTTTCCCATCCTTTGGAAGGGAGACTCATGCAGGTAGTGAATGGGAATACCCCTGGTCTTTAGAGGGGTAGCAGATCTGTGCTTGTTATGAATCAGGTCTTGTATTTGGACATATCTCCAAAAATCCCTTTTGGGGAGCACATACAATACTTGACCATCACATTTCTGAATGTCTCCAACTTGTCTGCACCAGGGCACACCAATCCTTAAAGAAACAGATGCCTTGCCATTCCTATAGTTGTCATTGCAGCATCTCATTACCTATGAGAATGCCAGGATTGCAATAAAATGGGGGTCCAGGTTTTAGGGGTGGATTTTTCTTTTTGCCACAGATGTAACTTTTTCCAGTACATGGCTGATAGAATCAGGGTGGGAGATGGTGTAGATGGGACACCATTTTTGATGCAGAGAATTTCCACTGGAGATTGACCACCCACCATGCTGGATTCAATGTGTAGCCATAGGGGCAGCACTGGCTTCACCAGTGAACCAGTAGACTGTTTGGGCTGAGGTAAAGGATATGTGCAACCCAGAAACCAATGAGGCCCCATCAACCCCTTACTCCAGTGGGTCCTGAGCTTGGCCTTACAGTACCTCAGAGATTTGCTTTTCAATAGAAAATGCCCTATAGTTCTAAAACTCTTGTGCAACTATATTGAGGGGATTTTTATAGGGAATATGTGCTAGGATGTGTAGGAATTTTGGAGCTGAGATCATCTTTATGGCATCAATTTTCACTGCCGGGTACAGGTTAAGGGATTTCCAGCATTCCAGCTCCATCTTGGTGGAAGACAGATGTAGTTCTATATTTATTTACTTTTTCTTTACCAGGTAGGTGCGCTAGCCAGGAAGACTATTTTCAGGCATGACCCGGGAGAGTACAGAGACAAACTACATTAAGGACATCATGATACATAGCTCAACGTGCAGGAACATTATGATACATGGCACAGATTATGTAACAGTAGCAATGTGACAAAGAGATTGAGGTAGATTTAACAAAGTAAGCTTTTAAGTTAACTTAAGACAAAATACACTCAGCTCACAATGTGAAATATGAGGAATGAGATCAAAGTACTGTAATTAATATTTACACAAGACTATACAAAAAATGATGCAACCAGAAACTGTACAAGTAATTAAGGAAAAGAGGTGCTGAGAGAGCAATAGCCTCCAGACAAAGACTGATAAAGAAGGAGCATTTGGAGAAAGGTGCAGAAGGCATAACCAATAGGGGAGAGAAGGAAGTGGGGTAATAAAATGAATGTGATGAGTAAGTGAAAGGTGGAAAGTATGAATTTCATAGAAGGGGTAGGCCCAATGTTCCTACAAAGAAGACAGTTAGAGGGCAGGATTGGAGAGTAAGGGCTAGGGTGGTTTGAAGCAGGAGCACATATAGGTGGAGAGGAGATGATGTCAGAGTTCTTTCTTAAAGGAGTTGTAGGATACAGATTGTCACAAGGTTATAGGCACTGAGTTCCAGTAGTGAGGTGCATGACAGGCAAAGGCACGACAACATTTGTTTGTGCGATGTCTCGGGATGAGGACAGGGATGTTTGCCACAGAGCGCAGTGCATAGCTGGTTTTCTGGTAGGGAAGGAGACAGGCCAGTGAATTATGGATACGGGACCTGATGATTTTGTCAGTAATGGACCCAAGTTCATGGGACCTTAGTTCAAGGGTTGGAAGCCAACCTAGATTACAGTAGAGGAGACAATGATGTTTGAGCCGGGAAGAGCTGGATGCAAAGCGTCAGATGTTATTGTAGGTGACATCCCACTTTCGAAGACTCGAGTTGGTGGTGGAGACAAATGTAGCAACCCCGTAGGTGAGGGGGAAGTAATATCCCACAGGCTATAGCGAGTCTGGATGAGGGAGTGAGCACAAAGCTAGTTTGGTAGGTGATCCTGAGTTTGGAGTTGACCTGCTTACAGGTGGTAAGAATGTGTAGGTCGAAACTCAGGGTGGGTCAAGAGTGATCCCAAGATACTTGAATGAGTTTGCCACCCCGACAGATGTGCCATCCACGGAGGAGACATTAAAGTGTGTTTGGGAGAGTTTGAGCTTGGGACTGGTACCAAATAACATAGCTTTTGTCTTAACTGAATTTAGGACTAGTTTGTGGTTTACAAGCCACTGTTGTAAAAGCTGGTAATCACTGGAGAGTTTAGTATTAATGTCCGCGATGTTAGTTGCGCTGCAGTACAGGACAATGTCATCTGCATACAGAAGGGAAGAGGTATTGAGTAGTTGATAGTAATACTGTTGATGAAAATAGTAAAAAGCAGAGGATCTAGAATTGACTCTTGAGGTACACCAATGTTGATAGTGGCCTTATTAGAGACAGTAGAATTGAATTTCACATATTGAGACCTATCAGACAGGTAGCTCTTGAACCAGTAAACAACATTTTGCTTGAAGCCTTAAGAATTTAGGGTAGCAAAGAGGAGGGAGTGGTCAACAAGGTAAAAAGCCTTGGTCATATCATTAAAGATGGCCCCAGTGAGCCTGCCAGAGTCCATAGCCAGTTAGGTGTCAGATGTGAGTTTAAGTAGGGCAGTGGTAGTACTATGACCCCTGCGGAAACCATGTTGGGAATCAGTTAAGAGTTTGTGTTTCAGTAAAAAGTCGGTGGTCTGAGTAGCAACTGTTTTCTCCAGAATTTTACTGAGAACAGGTAGGATGGCAATAGGATGGTAATTCAATGGGTCAAGTGGGTTGCCTTTTTTGAACACGGGAGTAATTCTGGCCATCTTCCAAATATCCGGGACAGTACTCTGACACAGAGAGAGGATAAAGATTTTAGCCAGGGATGCAGCTATGTGGGGAGTGGCTAATTTTAGGAGCTTAGATTCTAGGTTATCAGACCCGACAGCTGAGTGCTCCGAGATGTTACTTAGGAGATGGAGAACCACACTGGTTGGGATGGACTTGAAATGGAAAGTATGATTGGAGGAGTTTGCAGGTGGGATGGGGTTTGATGAGGTAAGGAAAGTCGAAGTATATTGCATGAGGTCAGCAATTTGTTTGTTAAAGAAGTTTGCAATAGTAAGGTGGTTGTTACAATGTGTGCCATTTAGTCATATCATTTGGAGTGGATGCCTGGTTAGAGCCCAGGAAGAATTTTATGTGGGACCATATTTTTTTGGGTCCCCCTGGGAGTCTATCAGAAGGTTATTGCTGTATGAGCTTTTTGCTTGTTTGATTTCTTTCTTACAGGCATTTCTTAATGCCCTCTATGTATTAAGGTCTGCAACATGACCTGTTTTCTTATGCCATAGCCAGATTTTGTCCCTCTGCCTTAATTTAGATAGTAAGTCAGATTTTAGCCAGCGTGTCTGCCTGTTTCTAACCTCCTAGTAACCAATTTACAATGGATTTCTTGCAGTTCAAGGAATTCTGTCAGGAAGATAGTAAGGGCTATCAGGACATCTACTGTGCTGTATAGAAGGGACCAGTCAATGCAAGCAACACTAAACAAGAAGTCCCGTGAGTTAAAGTTAGCAAAATTGCTGAAAGTAATAAAGAGGGGCTTAGTACGTTCAGGCCTGCCTTTGCCCCAGACACAGAAAGTGGAAGAGTGATCTGTGATGGCATCAGATAGAATTCTTACATCAACAATATTTTCTGGGCAGTTTGACATGATCCAGTCAAGCAAGGTGCTCGTATTGGATTGAGGATCAGTTCTGGTGGGCAATGGGATAAGCTGATGTGAGTTAAAACTCTGTAGTCTAGTCAGTGCTGTCATGTGTGAGTTACCCAATCAGTTTAAATTTATGTCCTCAAGTATAAGGACTTCATAATTTCCAAAGAGAGTAGCAGTTTGGTCAAGAAGCTCATCCAGTCCTTGTGGGCCATTTTTAGGAGGATTGTAAGCACAGACAATGTGCAATTTCTTAGTGCCAAGAGAAAGGAGGGCATGAAGTGCCTCACAGTGGTTCATTGGGTCCAAGTCAATTTTAGATAGCTGGAGGTGTGATATAATAGATGGCTGCCCCTTCCCCTTTTAGGGCAGGTCTATCATTCCTCAGCAGATTATAGGATGGTAAAGCACACTGTGAGTTTGGCGTGGATGGCTTCAGCCAGGTTTCAGTGAGGCACAGTATATCAGGCTTAAATAGTGCAGTCCAGGATTCAAGTTCCACAAAATTCCTCTCAAGGCTCCTGATATTATGGTGAGTTATACTTAGGCCTGATACATTAGAGATAGGAGCGGCTGATGAGGTTTCGGGTCCTGGGTTAGGCTGTATATCCCTGGAGAGTAGGATGGCCAAAATGAGGAGGTACCATAGCTTACGATGCAGGAATGGAGAAAGGGAACCAATTTGCAGGGACCTGGAGTTAAGGGCAAGGGCAACCAGGTGAATCCAGGCATTGCTTAGGAATAGTGGTGTGGGATCGTGGTGTTCTACAGTAGTTACCAGCAAATTTGGGAAGGTAAAGTCATGGGGTTGATAGTGCTGGAGAGCAGTTTCGGCATGTGGGATCCCACAGATAGATAGGTGCAACAGTAGTAGCGTGGATAAGAGTAGCATTAGTAGCTCCTCCTTGATCATTTTTGGTCCTGACAACAAATAGGAGAGGGATTTAGTGGAAGAGAGGAGAGATTGGTCAGCAGCTGGCTTGTATCACTAAGGGAAGATAAAACAGCAGGGAGTAAGGGGGACAGAGTGGGTGTGCGAAGGAAAAAAATATGGCAGATTAAGAGAAGAGGAAGAAGAACAGAAATAGGCAGGTGATGAGGAATTAAGCCAGTTAAGATGGGATTTACAGGGCTATAAAGGGCAGCTCGAGAGAGACAGGTAATAGGGCTAAAAAGGGCAGATCAAAGAGAAAGGAAAATAGGCAAGATAGGCAGGTGATAAGGATAAAGCCAGTA
The DNA here is from genome assembly GCA_016271365.2 of Neoceratodus forsteri. NCBI lineage: Eukaryota > Metazoa > Chordata > Ceratodontiformes > Ceratodontidae > Neoceratodus > Neoceratodus forsteri. The sequence goes on along the minus strand of CM028129.1, from coordinate 951,930,790 downwards.
AGTAATGGGGTTTACAAGGGGTCAGCATTGCCAGTAGATTGAGACAATACAATTGAAACAGGGCAGTGGACTGGAAGCTGCAGGGTATAGGTCAGAAGTGGGCTGGGAACAGTGAGTAAAAAAGGGAGAAGAGATATTACTGGATAAGATTTCAGGGATTTAAGGAGAAAAAGATGAATGGAGAGTCAGTATAAAGAGAGGTGACATAGACACCGGGAGGGGCAGGATAAAGAGTGGTGACAGAGGCAAAGCAGAAACAGCTGTAAATTGAGCTGTAGTATTCATGTGGCAGTAGGGAGGGGAAGAGAAGGCAGAGAGAGCAAGTAGTATTGGAGGAAGACGTAAGAGGTGGGGACAGAGAAAGTATTTAATAGGAGGCCTGGGAGGTGGGTGGGGTGGGAGAAAAGTCCCACTGCAAAAGTTCAGTCCCTGGAATCTATAAATATTGGGTCTCAGCAGTGAGAGGCAGTTTGGAAGCTGGATTCACCTGTGTGCCAATCGGGAGCCTGCAGACTACCACTCAGCCAATCAGGATTCCCGAAACGAAAAAGGCACACCAATCAGAAAGCTGCCGAAGTGGTCAGGCTCTTGGGTGAGAAAAGTGGCTATACCAGCTAATGGAGACCAAGGAGCAGAACCAGAAGGGCAGCTGTGTTGTGGCGTGGATCCTCAGTGATGGCGGCGGCCAGTGAAATGGCTGGAGGTGCTGCCACAACCACGAGCGCTTGCTCAGTGCATCGCTTGCAGCTTCTGGAAAGAAGAAGGCAAAGACAGTGTACTTAGAGGGAATTCTGAGACAGGGGGCAGGACAGCTGGAGGCAGACCAACAACGGGGGTTGGGGGTGCTAAAAGAAGACAAAGGCAGAAAATTAGCAATTCAGAGTGAAGGTTGGGAGTGGTAAGTGGCGAGATTAGCACACTAAGAGTTTTGGGCACTGGTAGGGGGATGGGGTAGGAGACAAGGCAGGTTTAGCAGCAGACAGCAGCGTGGGTTTGGGAATGGAGAGAGGAGGAATACTGCAGGAGCAAAGGAACAGGCACAGTGCAGGTGCTTAAGGCGGACGAAAAACTAGAGGTCTCGAGAGAGAGATAGAGAGAGAGAGAGAGAGAGAGAAGTTAAGTTAGGCAGTTTAGGTAGGCTGCGATAAATGCAGGGGTGTACAGCAGAAATACAACTTTTAACATAAAAACACAATATCAATGGGATTTCAGAGCTTTAAAAAAACTGTAAGGTCGGGATTACATAGATAATGCCAGTGGAGCGAGATTAACATGTAGAACAATTTAAACATTTACATAAAAGAGCAGCAATCACCAACAGTAAAAAATACCACTGCCAAAGTTCAGTCCCTGAAATCTGTAAATATTGGGTATCAGCGGTGAGAGGCAGTTTGGAAGCCGGATTCACTTGTGCGCCAATCGGGAGCCTGAAGACAACTGCTCAGCCAATCAGAATTCCCAGAATGAAAAAGGTGCACCATTCAGAAAGCCACCAAAGTGGTCAGGCTCACAGGTGAGAAAAGAGGCTGTATCTGCTAATGGAGTCCGGGGAGTAGAACCAGGAGAGCGGCTGTGTTGTGGTGTGGATCCTCGGCGATGGCAGTGGCCAGGGAAATGGGCAGAGGCACCACCGCAACCACGAGCGCTCGCTCAGTGCAGTGCTTGGAGCTTCTGCTAATGAAGTCCGGAGAGCAGAACCAGGAGGGTGGCTGTGTTGTGGCATGGATCCTCGGCAATGGCGGCGGCCAGGGAAATGGCCAGAGGCGCCGCTGCAGCCATGAGCGCTCTCTTGGTGCAGTGCTTGCAGCTTCTGCTAATGGAGTCCGGGGAGCAGAACCAGGAGGGTGGCTGTGTTGTGGTGTGGATCCTCGGTGATGGTGGCAGTCAGGGAAATGGCCAGAGACATCGCCGCAACCATGAGCGCTCGCTCGCCTGCTTATTTGTCTGTACATCTTCATACCTAAGTATGTAATGCCTTGGTATGTCCTTAACAGTCCCAGTAGCCTGAAGGGGGCTGAGGGACATGCTGCATTCAGAGGGAATATCTCAATTTTACTTTGTTTGACCTTTGGTCCTGATGCCTTGAAGACAGTAGACAGTATGTTTATTACTGTATGTACAGAGTCTGCAGGTCTGGATGTAGCGATCAACACATCATCTGCATACTTGAAAATCTTACACACCCTTTCTTCTACCTTGATCCCATGGACCCTTGTGTGTTCCCTGAGGGTTATGGCCAAAGGCTCAATGGCCAGAACAAACAACAAGGTGGACAGTGGGCTGCCTTACCCAATCTACTCTTATGGGGGAAGTGCTTTAACCTAATGCCAATTGTCTGGTGGAGGCCATCTGTGGTTACAATAGCTGGAACCACTGTATGAATATGGGACTGAAGCCCATGTTCTGCAAAGGGTCTAGCATGTAGGGCCTTTTGGATGTCCACTACCATTGCAGCAGCATGGCTTTTCTCTCCTTGAACCTTGTGGATCAAGGATGTCAGGGATCTGAGATTATCTGAGCTTTGCCTCCCCTTGATAAACCCAGCTTGGAAGGGACGGACCAATCTTGATAGAATTTGTTCCAGTCTGGCCAGCAGAACTTTTGGGAAGGATTTTTTTATCTGCGTTTATGAGGGAGATGGGCAGTAGTTGCCAAGGGATGCCACGTTTTTCTCCTTTTTACAAATAATCATTATAATCACCTCCCTCATCAATGACTTAGTTAGTTAGTTAGTTAGTCAGTCAGTTAGTTAAGTGTTTAACCAGGAATGCATGCTGAGCAGGCTACTTCTCGATTCCAGATGCTTCCTGGGGGCAGGGGTTACACAAACACAGTTGAGTGACAAGCATAATACAAAGTGCGATACATAATAAGGACAATTGCTACACATTTGGTCCATTTACAAAGACAAAACAGATCAAGAGAACAATAGATATAGATTCAAAACACGCACAGTTTAACTACTGTACATAACAATAATCTAGTAGGATAGGTAAAATGTACATTAGAATGTTCACAGAATGGGTAAACAGACCTGCCACTCAGTAGTCTGTAATAGTGCTTAGACACATGAGCAGGTAGAGGAGAAATGAGCTAGGAGCATGGAGTTAAGATGTGGCCACAGACATGTGTTTATAATAAACAACCACAACAAGTACTAGGAAAAGGTTTTGCAGGTGCACACACAAGAAGCTCATTGGTGCTGGAAATGGACCGCTGGCCCAAAAATATCAATTGAAGCAAAGATTCAGCACTATGATGAAAAGCACAAGTCCAAAATATATTACAATCAGTGTAGATTTATTAAGTGGCATGTAGTACCTGCAAGAACAACACCCTACATCCCAGTACATCCCTGGGGGATGGACTTGTGCTTTTTTTCAGAGTGCTGAACCTTTGCTGCAATTCACACAAGTACTACATAGAAAACATAGAAACATAGAATTTGACAGCAGATAAGGACCGCTGGGCCCACCCAGTCTGCCCATTTCCCCACCTAATGGATAAGCTGCAGATCCTAGTTAACCAGCAGCCTACTTCTTCCTACCCCCACCCCTAGAATTGCCTTATGACTGTCCCATGCATGCTTGAATTCCATCACTGTTTTTGATTCCACAACCTCCTCCGGAAGGCCGTTCCATGCAACCACAACCCTCTCAGTGATAAAATACTTCCTCACATTACCTCTGAGCCTCCCCCCTCTATCTTCAAATTGTGCCCCCTTGTTCTTGCACACCTCATTTTTTGAAAGATGCTACCCTCTTGGACTTTGTTGATTCCCTTGAGGTACTTGAAAGTTTCTATCATGTCCCCTCTCTCCCTCCGTTCCTCGAGGCTATACATATTAAGCTCCTTAAGTCTTTCTTCATATGTCTTCCGGTGCAGACCCTGTACCATTTTAGTTGCCCTCCTCTGGACAGCTTCCATCCTATCAATGTCTTTACGGAGATTAGGTCTCCAGAACTGCACACAGTACTCCAGATGGGGTCTCACCAGCTGTCTGCAAAGAGGGATAACAACTTCCTGTTTTCTACTGGTGATGCATCTTCCTATGCATCCCAGTATCCCCCCAGCCCTCCTTACTGCCCTCTCACATTTCTTGCCCACCTTTAGGTCATCTGATATGATCTACCCCCAGGTCCCTTTCCATTTTTGTGGTTGTTAGTATCTCACCCCCATTGTGTACTCTTCCCCTGGGTTTTTGTTTCCCAGGTGCATTACCTTGCACTTCTTAGCACTGAATCTAAAGTGTCATATGTTTGACCATTCCTCTAACCTTGCCAAGTCCCTTCTCATCCTTTCCACCCCACCTTGTGCATCAACTCTGTTGCAGATCTTTGTGTCATGTGCAAAGAGACATACTTTTCCTTCCAGTCCCTCTGCAATGTCACTTATAAAGACATTGAAGAGGACTGGTCCTAATACTGAACCCTGCGATACCCCACTAGTAACCCCCCTTTCTTCAGAGTGGACTCCATTTACTATTACCCTCTGTGTCCTATTCTCCAGCCAATTCTTTACCCAGGCTATCATCTTGGGACCCACTCCCAGGCTGGCTAACTTGCATATTAATCTTTTGTGTGGGACTGTGTCAAATGCCTTGCTAAAGTGTAGGTAGTCCATGTCCACAGCCCCTCCCTGATCTACTACTTTGGTTATGCAGTCAAAGAAATCTATTAGATTTGTCTGGCATGACCTTCCCACTGTGAATCCATGCTGCCTTGGGTCCTGTGCCCCTCTGGCCTCTAGGTACTCGGCAGTTCTTTCCTTCAGAAGTGATTCCATCATTTTCCCTATCACTGAGGTTAAACAGGTCTGTAGTTTCCTGCTTCTGCCCTATTCCCACTTTTGTGAAGGGGAAACACATCTGCCCTCCTCCAGTCCTCAGGTACCACCCCATCCTCCCATGATTTGTTAAAGAGGGTAGTCAGTGGTGTCACTAGTTCTACACTTAGTTCTTTTAGAATTCTGGGATGAATCCCATCAGGCCCTATTGCTTTGTCCACCTTCAGTTTTAAGAGTTCTTTCAGAAGCCTTTCTTCTGTAAATGGGCTGGTATCAATTTCTGTATCCGGAGTGTTTCTATTGTTTGTTTTAGGTACTTCACCCTTTTCATTTGTAAATACTGAGCAAAAATATTTATTTAGTATCTCTGCCTTTTCACAGGCACTCTCTGCCCACCCTCCTCCCTTTATTAAGCCTCACTATCCCTCCCTTGGTCTTCCTTCGCTCCCTGATGTACCTATTAAAGGTTTTATCCCCCTTCTTAACTGAATTGGCTATATTTTCCTTGGTTCGGGCCTTTGCTGTTCTGACTGCCTTCCCAGCTTCCTTTTGCTTTAACTGATACAATTCTCTGTCCTGCTCCTTCTGTGATTCCTTGTATTTCCTGAATGCTTTCTTTTTCTCTTGAACCTTCACTGCCACCTCCTTTAAGAACCATAGTGGTTTCTTACATCATTTTGTTTTGTTTATTTGCTTCACACAAAGGCTTGTTACCTCTGTGATGGCAGCTTTTATTATTCCCCATTGTTCTTCCACCCCTCCTTCCTGCCCATTTGCTAGTGCATTCCTTACTAGTATGACATTTGGAGCTCAGTAGTGTCAGCAAGCCTCTTTATACAGTAGACAGTACTAACCTTCCTCAGTCCATCCACTTACCCCCAGTGGATCCTACCAGGTGGGCTGATCATCCTTTAAAAAAGGGGGCACCACCTCCAGAGGGACTATGGCTTCTGAGGAATACAGGGTGGCTTTAGAGCCCTGTGTTGTGCACCCCTTCCCTGTCAGAGGGTGCTACACATGCAGGCCAAAACCCAAGAATGCTCTCCCCAGCTGGACCCTTAGGCTCGACATTATTGGAGGCTTTGCCTTCTGCCAGCCTTGAGAGGACCCCATCTGTATCAGTGGAAGTTTCCCCCGTTACACTCTTTGTACTATACCTGTGAAACTACAGTGCGGTGCTGCCATACTTAAATGACTGTGACATCCTACACTATATACTTACTATTATACTGTTGGAAGAGGTAAAAAATCCAGAAGAAAACTCATGGAAAAAAATCAGGAAAATACATATTTTTTTAATTGAGTATACTTTATTGAGGTATCAAACTACAACATGAATGATGACAACAAAAGCAACAAAGAAAAAATAAACAAAAAATAAAGAAGCACAAACACACATGTAACAATGACAACAAACAGAGAATAGAAAAAAATGCTCCCCCCAAACTGCCATGCATGACCCCCTATACAGCACAGAGTGATGGAAACGAAACTGGTAAGGAAAAGAAAACCAACAAGTACATTCAAAATCCCAGTCATCAGCCACAATAAAACAAAAAAGACCCAGACCAGTACAACCTTAGATAAGTAAGTGTGCAATGTTTCACATCTGGACTTGTAAATTGGAAGGGTGTGGTAAAAAGTGGCTATTGCTTTCTCGACATTGAGGGCATTCAAAATCCCTTGGAGAGATTCAGCCTGAGTGGGGTCATTGTATCTAATCAATGGTGAAGAATAATAAGTTTTGCAACAGCGGCAATTTGAGTCATATAGCCCTTTTGAGGCCCCAAGAGATGGTCAGCATAGTCACCCACTATACAAATTTCTGGTGTAAAGGCATCTTAGAGACCCAAAAGGGGGTCTAAAACTTTCCTAATAGACTCCCAAAAGGGCTGGATTTTTGGACACTGCCAAAGCATGTGATATAGGGTACCATCTACCTCATCACATCTAAAGCAGGTGGGCATCTGTTTCTTACCCATTTGATAAAACTTCATAGGCAAAAAATGCAGATTATGAAGAATGTTAAATTGCTGTAGCTGCAAGCTGTCTTGCTTAATGTATTTATACATATCCATCCATATTCTTTGTCAGATGTGGAGAGGATCTGAAGTGACAAATGTTTGTGGGGAGGGAGTTTCACAACTTTGGCATGTGGTAGCTAAAGGCTGCCTGGCCAACAGCAGTGGACCTATGTGGGACTGCTAAGATCCATGAGTCATTGTTTCTGAGGGAATATGCTAGGGTGCTGGGGTTGGCTGGTGCAGTGACGAGGTAAGGGGGGGAAGACTGGGCAAGTACTTGGCTGGGATTTTGGCACAGTGGGACTTCCTATGGTTATCTAGAGAGGTGAGCTTCATTGATAGGGATAGAGTACAGTGGTGGGTGGAGTATGGACAGTTCAGGACAAAGAGACAGAAAGAGTTGCAGTACTGTTGACTCTAGTGATCTTGAAACACTTTTACCAGATATGGGGAGACTTTGTCTTCTATGAGATGATAGAACTCAGCAGGAAACCCATCCCCTTCCAGGCCCTGTATAGGTTAAGCACCTTAATAGCTGTAATACCTCTTGTGCTGACACAGGGGTATTCAAGCCTGTGGCTTGAGTGGGGGTGATGGATGGAATGGGTTGGGGGTTCAGGAACCCATCTATGATTGATTTGGTGGGGGTGGGAGTGCAGATCTGTGTGGAACATTTCCATGATGTGGTTTTTATCCTCTGGATTGCCTCTGGAAAGCCTCTAAGGACTCTTTTAGTTCCACATTGAGCTTGTTTGCCTGTTTGCACTTCAGCTAGTAGGCTAGACGCTTGTTGAATTTTTTCCTCCTTCCCAGAAGGAACTACATAGGCATCTGGTGGCCAGTTCTGCTTTTCTGGTTAGTGGTTCCTTAAGCTTGAACCTAGTGCTTGCTATGTTGGCACTTATGATAACTTTTATTATGCAAATTGATGCAATTCACTTTGTGTAAAACTTTTCACTTCAGGTGTATCAGTTCACTTAGTAAAATTCACCACAAGGTGCATCACGCATGTAGAGGGCAGCAATTCATGTAGTAAAGTTCACGCAATTGTGCATCTTTTACTGTTCAAATTTCTGCACTATACTACTCATTACTAATTGTAGAGTTTTTTCACATTGCTTGCACCTATTTACAGAATATCTTCCAGTTAAACCTCTTAGAGAGACCCCCTCAATGGATACCTTCAAGAAGGATTGGAATACCTTTTTATTTAGTAAAGCTTTCCCCTCCTAATTCATTACATTTAGTTTTTACATCTTTTGTGTATATCTTGCTGTAATTGTGTTTATTTTATTAGGGCACTTTATAAAGAACCTGGAGTCATAATGAGATAGAGAGGTCTAACAAATTAATAAACTAAACTAAACCAGTAATGCCAACATGCATTGATGACTACCGTAATTCTAAAAGTACCAGACAAAATGAAATACTAAAAATATGAAATAAATTGAAAAATAAACTATTTTGTAGACTCAGACTTACTTGGACCTAGTAGAACTAGATTGAAACTATCCTGAATTGAAGTTCAAAGTTCAAACACTCATACTGTGCTTTGGAAGGTTCCCATAGATATAAGTATCAGAAGGAAGTTTAAGCCTAATATTCAGGAAGAGGCTTTTCCAGTGATATTTTGGACATGTTTAAGAGAGCAGATTCTTATTAATTTTGTTTAATCTTAATAAGTCATGATTCATGTTACTCAAAGTGCCCATTTTGAATAAGGCTATGCACAAAATGTTTTGACTCATATGTACGCCCTGGGAGGGAAGGAGAACTGTGTTCTACCTGTAAATATTTTCCCTGTAGGAGCTGATTCTAAAATATTGGTTTCAATTGTGTCACTGTTCTGTTTTTACTTGCCTTTTACTCAGCTCAGTGAGTGTTTCTGATTTACACATCTGTATTAAGCATAGTTGTCTGAGTAGGTCCCTTATCCCCTTTACCTGAGCAAAAGAGACATATACAGTGTTTTGGATAAAATGGCCACAGACATGTGTTTATAATAAACAACCACAACAAGTACTAGGAAAAGGTTTTGCAGGTGTGCACACAAGAAGCTCATTGGTGCTGGAAATGGGCCTTTGACCCAAAATATCAATTGAAGCAATGTTCAGCACTATGAAGAAAAGCACAAGTCCAAAATATATTACAATCAGTGTAGATTTATCAAGTGGCATGTAGCACCTGCAAGAACAACACCCTACATCCCTGAACATCCCCAGGGGATGGACTTGTGCTTTTCTTCAGAGTGCTGAACCTTTGCTTCAGTTCACACAAGTACTAGCATGACATTTGCAGCTCAGTAGTGTCAGCAAGCCTCTTTATACAGTAGACAGTCCTAACCTTCCTCAGTCCATCCACTTACCCCCAGTGGATCCTACCAGGTGGGCTGATCATCCTTTAAAAAAGGGGGCACCACCTCCAGAGGGACTATGGCCTCTGAGGAATATGGAGTGGCTTCAGAGCCCTGTGTTGTGCACCCCTTCCCTGTCAGAAGGTGCTACACATGCAGGCCAAAACCCAAGGATGCTCTCCCTAGCTGGGCCCTTGGGCTCAACATTATTGGGGGCTTTGCCTTCTGCCAGCCTTGAGAGGACCCCATCTGTATCAGTGGAAGCTTCCCATTACAGTCTTTGTTCTATACCTATGAAACTACAGTACCATGCTGCCACATTTAAATGACTGTGACATCCTACATTATATACTTACTATTATACTGTTGGACGAGGTGAAAAATCCAGAAAAAACTCATGGGGAAAAAAATCAGGAAAAAATATATTTTTTTTAATTAAGTATACTTTATTGAAGTATTAAACTACAACATGAATGATGACAACAAAAGCAACAAACAAAAAAAAAACAAAAAATAAAGAATCACAAACACACATTTAACAATGACAACAGACAGAGAACAGAAAAAAAGTCCCCCCCCCAAAAAAAAACTGCTATGCAGGACCTTCTATACAGCACAGAGTGATGGAAAAAAAATGATAAGGAAAAAGAAAACCAACATGTACATTCAAAAGCCGAGTCATCGGCCAGAATAATTAAAAAAAAAAAATGACCCAGACCAGTATAACCTTAGATAAGTAATTACATGTGCAATGTTTCATATCTGGACTTGTAAATTGAAATGGTGTGATAAAAAGTGGCTATTGCCTTCTCGACATTGAGGGCATTCAAAATCTTTTGGAGAGATTCAGCCTGAGTGGGATCATTGTATCTAACCAATGGAGAAGAATAATAAGTTTTGCAACAGCAGCAATTTGAGTCATATAGCCCTTTTGAGGCCCCAAGAGATGGTCACCATAGTCACCCACTATGCAAATTTCTGGTGTAAAGGCATCTTAGAGACCCAAAACAGGGGTCCAAACCTTCCCTAATAGACTTCCAAAAGGGTTGGATTTTTGGACACTGCCAAAGCTTGTGATATAGGATACCATCTGCCTCATCACATCTAGAGGAGGTGTGCAACTGTTTCTTATCCATTTGATAAAGCTTCTTAGGCAAAAAACACAGATTATGAAGAATGTTAAATTGCTGTAGCGGCATGCTGTCTTGCTTAATGTATTTATAAATATCCAGCCATATTCTTTGCCAGGGTAATCTGTACCAAAAGTACTCGACCAGTAAAAGGCTTTAGGTGATGTTGTAAGTCAGACATGTTGGTCCAGGGCCTTCTAAAGGATTGAAATTGGGTGTGGCTGCAGTGAGAGGTCTGCCAAGTTCTTAAACAACAAGCCTTCATGACCTGACCACGGGGGAGGATCCAAATGCCTCAAACTGCAGTGCAGCATCTGGTAACATTTAAAACAGTATCTTTTAGAACCACAAACTGTTGTTGGCAAGACCGAAAGGACAAGTAAAACTGAATGGAAATCAATGAAACCAAGGAGGAAATGGAGTGGCTTCTTGTCAATTAAAAGGTTAGGGTTGTAAAAAATTGGTTGCTGAACATCCTTACAATGGTAAAGTGTGAAATGCCTGTAGAGCTTGGCCTCTGTATACTGACCAGGCAATTGGAATATCGCTAAGCAAGGGTGCTAACCATGCTGGGGAGATTAAAAGCAAGGAGGAAAGAGAGAGTTGGAATTGGTGCACTAGAGCTCTCTCAATCTGTAGCCAGGATGAGGTGCATGTGTGCCCTGTGGGGATGTCACTGAACTGGTACCACTGAAAATACTTGGCTCCATGCAGGGCAAAATAATACCATAAAGAAGGTTTAAGTTGTAAACCACCAAAATGTTTAGGGCAAACTAATTTCTCGTATGCACTCTGAGCCAGTTTGTCTAACCAAAGAAAACAACTTAACATCATATGAAGACATTTAAACCAGGCTAAAGGGAGTACAATATTTAACATCCCCAAAGGATACATTAAACAAGGAAAAAAGTTCTTCTTAATTATGTTTTTTCTGCCTCAAAGTGTTAAGGGTAGAGATTTCCACCTCCCCAATCTTTTTCAATTTTTTTTCAGCAGTGGATCAATGTTGAAAGGGGGTGGAGCCTGCCAAGATGGTAGCAACTTAACTTGATCAGAGAGCACCTCTGGGGGCAAAGATTAAGTCCACTTGACAATCCAACTGACCTACTGCAGTCAAAACATGACCGGAAGGTACAGCAAAACAAAACCTTTTAAATTAGCCCTTCTTTAAGAATATCACCATATGGGAAAGGTACCTACACCAAGTGAATAGATAGCAGCCTCCACCACATAATAGGCCCTCTGGCAACAATCAGAACCCTGGGAGAAATTTACAAGAGAATCTTAGCTGAGCATCTGACAGCAGTACCAATAATGACCAGCTAACTACCTTACCAATAGCCCAAGGATGGCACACTACTTTGCTCCCTCACAGGATACTGCAACTGAACTTGCAAACATTACTCAAATGTTGAGCCAGGTACTTATGTGCACTGCTGAGCTTAAAAATACAACTAATCAAACAAATATAGACTTACAGCCACTCACGGTGAGGGTCACAGGAGCAGAACATGTGGCTCAACACCATGATGACATGCTGCACTCTCACTAAGGGCTCCTCAGAGAGCAACAAAACCAGACTGACTGTTTGCTCTCCAAAGGGGATGATATGGAGAATCAGGCCCGATGAAAGAATATCAGAATAGTCAAAATGCCTGAAGGAGTGGAGGGGCACTATATGATAGTTTTTCTACAGAAAACACTGCCTACCATGCTGACACTGCAGAACAGAGCCCCACTAGAGAACAAATTGCCCAAAATTCCCTAGCCCCCAAACCCAGTCAAGGTGAGTGTCCTAGACCAATTTTATGCAGATTCCTGAAATACCCAGTAAAAGAGACTTTATTAAGGGCAGCCAGGGAACAGGGGCAACTGCAATGGGATGGTGCCAACATTATGTAATTTCAGTATTACTCTCAATATCTCTCTAAAAGAAGGTGGGTGTATGCAGTGGTGAAGAAACAGATGTACAAACTAAATATTCTCACTTCAATCAGATATCTAGCCATGCTTCACATACAATATCAGGGAGATTTTATCACTTTTAACTCTCCTAAAGAAGCAGAGCAATTCCAATGGGGCATACAAGCTGACCAGAATGCACCTAGGCAGCACCTGTGAAAAGCACATGGCATAGATGCCTTGCCTATGGAGACAGTACAACTCAAAGCAGAGCGTTCGGAAGTGGCCAGTACTACTGAACACCTTCCTGCCGAGCAATGGCAGAAAAAAGAAGCAAAATAGACACCTCCCTCCTTGAAAGATGTTTCCCCTAAGAACCCGGTCCCACAGTCTCCAACAGGTGCACAAACAATTGGGCACAAGCAGCAATTCAACAGTTGACACCCCTGTCAAAACAAGAAAATACATACCACTGATGGAGCTGACTCCAGCTCCTCTTGATCTTTCTGGGGAATGGGACAAAGCAGTAGAGCCGAAGGACTTGCTGGACACAGGATGCATGGATTGGTCCATGATCTGTCATGAATGGGCCGAGAGCCTAGAGGATCAATCTGAAGATGTTGTAGCTTCACAACAGCTGCAGCATCTAGCAACTCAAGATGCCACTAATAAAGTTGTACAGACCTGAATGAAAAAACTTACAACCACAGGTGAGATGGTCTGCTCATTTGACATCGTTCCTGATAGCAAGGCATTTTCTTTTTCTTGATTACTTCCTGGGAGCGGCAACCATCTTTTCATGGCTGGCAGTTGTTTTGCTTGACAGCAGCTGCGGCCATTTGATAGTGCTGAAAACTCTTCTCTCTCTTTATGAATTGTGGCATACGAGTACAACAAAGTAAACCAGGACAAGCTACCCACATCAAGAGCCCTACAAACTTCGGGCACACCACAGAGCAGTTCCCCATCCTTCTAAGATGGAATCTTTGCTGTCAGCATAAGAGAGTGCTCCCTTGTTTTAATAACAAGCAGCTTAGTGGTGGATAGCGATGGGCGAACTGAACTATTAAATCAGGTGCTGATGTGACCACTGCAAGGGTACTACCCATTGCTGTTTAAAGGTTATTCATTAAGTTTATTGATGTTTTAAAGGTCCCTGCATGTTTTGGAAGTTACAGTGCTGTTTTATGGAAGGGGAAACTAGCTGCTCATCTATCTTCAGCTAAGCATAATCTCCTTCATATAAGCTTTGAAGAGGCATAGCCTCATGGGCATAGGGAACCTACAGGCTGCCATCAATTAAGCTGAGGACTTTGTTAGGGGCTTACTCCATCCAGGAACTTACTTCTGGGGTGGGCTACCAACTCTCCCCAACCAGGGAGCACGGGGCAGACACTCAGCCTTTCTCTTAACCAGTCCCCCAGATCCAGATACGATTAATGCTGCCCCACCCCCACAAGTCCCAGGGAAAATGGTCTCCATTCCATTCTGCAGGAGCTGGGCCAATAACTGGAGCCCTTCCATCGCCAACTGCATTTGCAGCATTCTAAGAGTCTACCTGTTCTGCAGACCTCCTTAAGGCCCTGGTACATTATGACTGTAGGGGAGGCAAAGAGTCCAGATTAAAAACCTATATCAAACCACCTCCCTCAGCTGCCTCTGAAGGAGCAGTGGTGGGGCCCCCCATCTTGTAATGGCTGGCATACCACTTCCACCTGTATCTGTGGGAGGCAGGAATGGCATATGGATCAAAGTGCCTTACCTCACAACTGGTGATGCAGGAATGGATGAATAGGAAGTGCCGGTGAGATCCCGACTACAAATGTGACATCCAGGGGTCCCAAATTCCAAGGTCCCTGGGGGTTGCCACCAAGATCCTAGAAGTTCACAAAGGTTTTTTCTTCATATAGGGAGCTATACCAGTTCATGTTTATAACTGTTTTGGGCATGCATCAAAATGTCATAGAATCAGTGTACCTCCCTCCTCATGGAAAGACCTCCTTTGGATTCTTGGCAGTCCCCCTAAAGGGACAAACTCCTTGATTAATTAAAGAAATTCCTCCCCTTAGATAAGAGAAGTGTATGACAGTTATGACCTTGGTGACGGCAGTTTACAGGTTTTTAATATTAACTGTCAAAATGTTAGTCAGTAACCCACCTATGTTTAACTCACAAAAAGATGTACTGTTGGTATACAAGTTAGTTGTTATTATCTTTGTCAGTTGTACATGCAGTCACTTACAAGCTTGGTTACTATTGAGGATAAAGCATGGAAAAACATTATTCAGGAGGCAGTCACGTTGCAGTAAATCGGTATCTCAGAATAACCGATTACAGAAAGGGCACTGGGTACGTCCGGGGCCTACTTATGTTGGAACTAACTCATTGGAGTTTCTTGCATGTCATTTTCAACTGTCTCAACTAGGATCAATGAATGCTTTTAATACTCTGAACTTGGGCAAGCATTATTTATGGCTTCCTTAACTTCTCTAGTGGCCACCACGTGGAACATGAGAGGCATGAATTCTCCAATAAAAAGGAAAGAAAATACTGTCCCGGCTGAAACAATTGAAGACACATGTTGCATTCTTACAGGAGACAAAGTTAACTAACCCTGAGGCCCCAAAACTGGTCAGGGAATGGGTGGGGTGGGAGACACACATCTCACCAAGGAAAGCCAAGTGGGGGCTGTCCATTCTATGCCACAAAAAGCTGGGGTGGAAACCCATTGCACAGAGTGTAGCTAGGAAAGGGAGATGGGTAGTAGCCAAAATGGCAACCCCCACAGGCCCTATAATTCTTGCCAATGTACTGTATATGCACCAAACAATTACAAGCCTGAGTTCTTTGATAAGGTGTCCCAAACATTGATGGATATGTCCTATGGCAACCCAGACATAATCCTGGGGGGAATTGTAATTTACAAATGGATCACTTTCTAGACAGGTCCAACTCCAGAATAGAACCCAACGTCCAATCCCTAAAAAAACTAAAGTACCTGATGGAATTGCATCAACTAACAGACACATGGAGGCTATACCATCCCAGTGAGAGGGATTACACATACTTCTGTCTGGCCAGTGCAATGGCTAGCAGATTAGATTACCGGCTTGCATTCCACAATATCACTGCGAATGTGACTGATGTGTCCATAGCTCCCTTATACGTATCAGACCATGCCCCACTAACTATAAACTTTTCAATAAACCCCCACGTTACAAGATCACTGATGTGGTGCTTAGACCCCC
The DNA here is from genome assembly GCA_016271365.2 of Neoceratodus forsteri. Taxonomy (NCBI): domain Eukaryota; kingdom Metazoa; phylum Chordata; order Ceratodontiformes; family Ceratodontidae; genus Neoceratodus; species Neoceratodus forsteri. The sequence goes on along the minus strand of CM028129.1, from coordinate 951,915,348 downwards.
TAATACTACAGGATAGTGACTTTAAGCAGTGGCTTGGGACTGAGGTAGGGAATTATTTTGAGGTTGACAGCCTCTCCCAACATGGTATGGGAAGTATTCAAGGCCACCATATGGAGTAAAATTATTGGATACACTGTATACCAGAAGTGGCAAAGGGAAAAAGAGGCAAGTCAGTTAGAAGCACAGCTTAAGGTAAAGGAGCAGGAATATAAGAAGGACCATTGCAAATTGCACAAGTCTAGGAAACCTATTCTTCTTTATGAGGTTACCTCCCAGAGGATACAACTGAATTGGCTAGCCACTAGGAAAGCTGAGCTCCAAATCTGGAGGACCTGGCACAAATAATGGGCAGAAGGGGAGAGGGCGGGTGAGGCTATTGGCATTTAGGTTGAAAAAAAGGCAGGCTTAAAGACATATCTCATAACTTGTTGGTCCCTCAGGACAGTCAAGCAGTACCCCTGCAGCAAAAAAAACAAATCAATGGTGGGGTTCTATCAGAAGCTTTACAAATCACAGGGGGAATGGGATGAGCAGGCATTTTCAAGCTTTATGGCAAACCTTTCCCTCCCAGCACTCTCCCCCTCCCAAAAGGAAGAACTGGTGGGCCCCTTCACAGAATAGGAACTTAAACTTGCTATACAGCACATGGCACTTCACAAATCACTGGAAACTGATGGCTTCCGGAAAGACGTTTGCCAGCAGGTGAAAGACTCGGCATTGCAGACAATGTTGGCCATGTTACAGGATGCCTTCCACCCAAGGAAATTCATGAGCACTCTCTCTAATGTCATAATAACTGTGCTGCCCAAGGAAGGGAAAGATCTCAAATCTCTATCTTGTTTTAGGCCCATCTCCCTAATCAATGCAGATGCTAAAATCACAGCCAAAATGTTAGCAACCAGGGTGTAAAAGTGTTTGCCAACTATTATCTATCCCTACCAGGTGGGATTTGTACATAGTAGAATTAGCTCCAACCACCTGAGGGCTCTCATTACCCTGTTTCAAGCCATGAAGGATCTCCCTACACCAGCTGCAGTCATTATAGTGGACTTCCAAAAAGCTTTTGATTCCATAGAGTAGGAGTACCTGCATGCAGTGCCAAAGAGATACAACTTTGGGGAGAACTTTAATACATGGAGCTGCACACTATATTCCAATCATGTGGCAAGAATACTAACCAACCATACCCTCTCCAACCCCTTCCAATTGTAAAGAGGTACCTGACAAGGCTGTCCACATCTTCTCTGTTATTTGTCTTAGCCATAGAGCCATAAACAGCAGCAATCAGGGAACATCTGGAAATGGGGGGGGTTACAGGTAGGCTCCAAAAAATTCCATACTAAATTGTACACCGACGATTGCCTAATACTAACCAGAAACCCCCACAACTAGCATTCCTAGGGGTATTATTACCTCCCCCTTTTTGATGAGTTCTGTGTCATCTGCGAACAGGCGGCATATTGTTATTAGAAGAAATGCTGAACTTTCTGAAACTTGGTAGAGACCTACAAGGAGGAGAGGATGGAGTGTGATGGATGCTCAACTATGCGCTCTTTATTTTGAGGAGGAAAATAGAGAAGAATGGAGATATTTCCTGTAAAAATCTTATCAAAGGTATGCCACCATTACCTATTTAAAGTTTGTCTCCTTTCCAGGTGATCTTTCTGTTGCCTCCAGTCCTACATTGGTTCCCTGCCCTGTTCTATCTCTGTTCACAAGAGGAATGTCCGTAGGTGGACTGGGGTGCAGAGTGCTCTCCAACGGTGCCAGAATGTGAACGGAGAAAGGAGGAAGCCTTTGGAGAGGCCATAGCAGCAGAAGAATGCCACACATGCTACAACGTGTCCCCAAAGAATTAAACAGGAGTTCCCTTCTCCAACTTGTTTTATCCTGAAGTTTCTGCCAGAAAACTGACTATTGGAAAGGATGTTTTCAGCTACTTTCATTCTTTTTTTTTAATTTACCAATTTGTTCTTATGTAATGATTTATATATTTGTGCATAGAGTTTACAAGAGAACCTGGCATTGTAGGTTTCTTATTGTTTTTAAACTCCACAGTTAGGTAATCTAATCAATAACTTATACATAAGATAATTCCATACACAATATAGTTTGTTTTTTACTTTTTCACACCATATGTAAATTTCAGGCATGTGAGCATACTGAATAAAGGTGTATGTGTACACGTAACACCAGGTAATACCAGGTACGTCATACCTGCATACAGCTTGATCGCTCGTGGGCTGCAGCTCCTTTCTTGCACTCCCTGTGGTTAGAACGCACATCGAGACACAGGCGTTGGTCGTTTCTCTTTTGTCTGTCATTTTTTGATCTAAGCAGACAGACAGGGGTACAATAACAAGTGATATACATACTTTTAAAAGATCTGGATGCTAAGAAGCAGCGAGGCTGATGTGAAACCTTAAGCTTAACGGATAGTATGCAGACATTGTATGCACATTGAAATATCTCTGGATTATTTGTAATTGGTAAATCTGTTGCCTGTCAGAGAAATCTGTATACACAGTCCTGCAACTAGAATAAGTAAGCTATTTTTTCCTTTAAGTTTTACTCTGACCTGGCGTGAGTTGTATTCTGACCATTTTTTCCAAGTAGCAATTATCAAATATAAATTTAATTGTATAGTAACTGGATCCTGGCACTCTCTCTTTTTTAGTGTATCACCATTTACTGGTAAAAGGGTCAATAGGATTTTATTCACATTTGAAGACTTAGCTCATTAGAATGTTAGGATTCTAGTGTTTTAATTTCATGTGCTTTTACAACTTTTTAGCTTTTTTCTCCTTAGTGAGAACCACTTGGGGACTGAAGGAGTTAAGAGAACTGAGGAGAGATGGAGCTATCCCTGAACTCTTGAGGCTGTTCAGTGAAACTCATTTTGCATGTGATACATTCCCAGACTTCTTGAGCAAGCTTCCCCCTTCCTCTTTCTCTACTAAAAGAAACATTGATTTGAGGACTTTTAAATAAACTTTTTGGTGCATTTACAGATGAATAATGACTTGAGGTGAACTGTAGAAGTCTGCTATTGTTAAGAACAATTTTTTAAAGTTGGATGTAGAATACCTTTATCTAGGATTTTAGTGTACTTAACCTGCCTTACCTGTGATGCATTTTACGTAAAAACTGGATTATTTTAAATATATATAGAATACATAAAGGATAATATATATCTTCTTTTTTTTTTCTTTTACGTTTAGGCCAAATTCAAGGCACCAGCTAGTGTGTACAATAGTATATACTATTCCTGCCTCAATGTGTGGGCTATTTTAATTATTCAACAGGGCATCATACTCTATGTACTGAGGATATACTTAGGGTGTATATATAGAAGAGTATTTGTGTATATTCCTCAGCATGGTTAATACTAGGCTACAAAGAATGAAAGACCCACAACTCTCCCCTTTAGCTGGTGGAAGTTGCTTTATCAATAAAGGATATATAAAATAGGCTAAAATTACAGAACATCTAGTTGGTGAAAACGTCCCTACAAGCATAGGCTGTACTAAGCAGACTAAAATTACAAGCCATTTAAATAAGCTTATAGAAGGTTCATGTAATAGTAAAACCTCTACCCCTCCAACAAATCCAATTCATAAGATAAATTGATACAGATGGCTCCAAAAGGAAATGTAGCCGAAATTCCCTCAATAGCGGAAACTATGGAGGAAACAGATGGTGAAGGTCAATTTTCTGAAACCAGCTGTTTAAATATAAGTAATATTATGGGAGCCACTAGATCAAGCTCACTAATAGAACAAGAGGCAAGTGTTTCCCCAGGTGTTTCCCCTAATGTATATGAGATAACACCAGAAATATGGAATAATGAGCGCTACTTGGATAAGGAAAAAACATTGTTAAAAGAAGTATCCAAGGACTTACAAGGGATCATTACTGGCCTTAAAAATATTTATGATCAAAGTGAAAAAGCTCTATGTAAAAAATGTAAGAAGGAGAGGGGGGAGGAAATAAGCTTGGAAATGAGCAATCAAATGTCTATCAGACAAGTTTTTTAAGTGATAAATTAGTCAACCTTCTATCAAAGCAACATAATGTTAACATTCTACTTATGGAGCAAATGCTACTAAACAGAGATGTGATGGAGATGTTAAGAAGTGAAATAACACAAAACAGAATCTGCAATATAGGGGAAATTAATGTTAATCTGGGGAACATTAAAGAGGAGTTAAAAAAGGAAGGATTAGATCAAATTTTGATAATATTTATATACCAGATAGCCCAATAAAGAGAAATAAGGCTCACAAGACTAATAAGATGGCAAAAGATACAAAGGAAAAGTCAAAAAAAAAGAAGAAAAATTGAAAGAAACCAGTAAAAGAAATAAGTAAACTAACAAAGGAGCTAGATAATACCCCTAAGCCACTGCAACACATACCCCAAGAATGTAAGGAAACTCTAAAACTGGAGGGTCATAAAGAGACAGGAAAAGAAATGATGAATAGTGAAATATAGTTAGAAGCCTAATTGAAACAATTAGAAATAGAAATTGCACTTTTAAAAAATGAATTAGGGCACCTGGATCAAGCAAATGATAAAAAAAAATGAGATAAAAGAATATTTACCAGTAGAAACAAAGGGGATGACCAATGGACAACCAGTGGATAATGGTATTCATGGTTCTGATTCTATTAACACTGAGTATGGCAATAGCACAAATAAGAAAGCAGAGATCACAGACCACACCCCTTTAATTAGAATTTTATCTCCAACAGGATGGTTCCAAGTAGAGGGTGAACATCAGGAATTTCAACTGGCTGAAAAATTGAAGGTAGAGGTGGATATAACAATTAACCCAGAAGAAATTATGGAGATTAAGAATATTGGAAATAACTCAGCCATGCTATTATATATACAGTATATATATATATATATATATATATATTTATATATATATAATCACCAAGGACAGTCAACCATATCTGGTTTAATGCTCCACTGATTAGGGATCAAGAACTTGTAGTTACCTTCCCCAATAGACATCTGTGTAACACAGCCAAACCACAAATGAAGGTACAAGAACAGGAACCTGTTGGTCTTACCTTCTTCAGATTAAATTATCTTTATAGGAAAACAGATGGGCAATTGACTAGAGAAATACGTAGCCTCCTTAGGAATTTTTTGCAAGTTCAGTTAGGTAGGGATGGTGTAACAACTGTAGAACGAGTAGGAAGGGGTACGCAAATTAACATTGTAGTCAAAAATGAAGGAATAATGAATCAGATACTGGAGAAGGCACCTATACTGGACTCTATGGGTCTCAATATAATAGAGTCTAAATTGCTGGAGAAAACAAGTGATATGCAAAGCATACACTGTGATGGAATAAGGACAATGATGAGGAATAAATTACAGTCCATAGCTGGGTATGTGGACTGACAATCATCTGATGATGTAGAAATTAAGGCCCAATTAGAGCCTACTATAGGTCCATCTATAGTCTCAATCCTTAGGAATGGTGAACACATCCAGTTTATCTCATGGAATATAGCAGAAATTAAGGACAGGCACCAATATGTAGATTGGATTAACTTTATTACAGCATTTGATGTTGTCTGTCTCCAGGAGATGTGGCATGGTATTGCTGATCAGATTGAAATAAATTATTTTCAAGTAATACACACACCAGGTACTAAAATCTCAAAAATTGGGTAGGAATTCTGGAGGGATTGCCATATATTTAAATTTAAGTAGCATTTCGTCTGTAAAATGTATTACAGCAAGTGGACATTTTATAACTGTTTTATTGCACTATGAGAGTGTATAAGATGAACACATGGGAAGAATTAATAACTCTATTAATTGAAACCAGGACCAGATTTTTGAATGCCGAAACTTTACTAATTGGTGATTTAAATGCCCGTATAGGACAATATGATGGCTTGGCAGATAATACCTTTTTCCAAACTGCAATACCTTCATATGATTGGATATGAAAGGGTAACAAAGGATAAAACTATTAATAAAGCAGGTATAGAACTAATCAATATTTTGAGGGAATGTAATCTATACCCTCTAAATAGTAGATTGAATGGAGACCCTGAGGGGGAATGTACCTATATATCATCCAGAGGAGCCTCTTCAATCATTTTAGCATTTTGGACAGGTACACCTGATACATGGGAAAGTCTAAGTGTTATACCTAGAGCAGAAAGTGATCACCTCCCCGTTGTCCTAAAAAGTAATCTGTAAAAAAGCATTCAGGCACCCTAAGTACAACAATCATTAAGTATTACACATATTGTTAATAACTCATTTCTAATAGAAAATACAGAGTCCTTAAGAGAATATAATACCAACCAATTAATAGGAAAACTATATTTATTGTTTGGGGAAATAAGGACCTGTATAGAACACACTATAACTACTAATAATAGGAGGACAATAGGATGGTCTGATGATGAATGTGTAAAGTACAGAAAGGTATTAAGGAGACAAAAAAAAAGTAATATATGAAAAACAAAAGTAAGGAACTATTGAGGCTTATAAATCAAACTAAAAAAGAATATAAGCTTTTACTTAAGGGGGGAAGAGTACTTTAAAAGTCAATTAGAAGAAATGCAGAACACAAGGATCAGATAGGATTTTGGAAATTAGTAGCTAGAAGTACAACTAACTATAAAGACAATATGTGTATATATATATTATGGTAGCACGGTAGTGCTACCATAGTTAGGGTTGAGGAGCCATTTCTATGTTAAACCCCAAAATTTTGCACCTTAATAACTTTGCAACTGTTTGATGGATTTGCCTGAAATTTGGAATTTATGATCAAGAACCATAGGCCTTGGGATATACCAAGCTTCACATTGGTTGGATATACGGCTGCGGAGTTATTAAGTGTGATCTGTGCACGCGTTTACGCTTTTCTGGAATTCTGTGGTCGCGCCTACAGGTCGTACGGTTTGCATGACTGGCCCAAAATCTTCAGGGAACATGCAGCCATGGTCCCTGATGTGCCTTTTGAAGATTTCGTGAAAAAATATTAAACGGTTCAAAAGTTATTCAAAAAACAGTTTCCCATTATAAGTCAATGGGAAAAGTTAACAAAAAGTTCAACACTTTCACAAATGCATTTTTACTTTCGCAAATGGGCCTGTTACTTTCACAAATTGGCCATTTTGTTTTCAGTTGGTGATCAGAAAATGGTTGGTATTTAAATTTGGGACCTCTAGCAACCTAATTTGTTTTGTATTCACCTAGTCGGGCCCTGAGGATGCTTGCCATGTCTTTATTTTGTGGAAACACCCCAGAAATATGTTCTACAAATTTCTGGAAAAGTATTTCAAATTATCATAGTTACTTAAAAGTGCGCAAATTTTTATGAAAGTCTAGAAATTGCTACAGTAATTTTCTAGTCTGTGGAAAATGACAGCAATTCTTTGGCACTGCACTGCAAAATAACCATTGGGAGTTTTGGGCTGAAATTTGAGGGAACGCAGCCGACATCCAACAGATGTGCCTTTCAGTGTTGTATTGAAAAATATTAACGGTGGCAAAGTTATGGCAATTCAAAGTTGACAGTTTTTCCCATAGGATAACATTACGGGCGCTCAAGCATTACAGGAATCCTTTGGCACCCTGCTGCAAAATAACGGTTTGGTCTTTTTCCTGACATTTGAGGAAGACAGCCAACAGCCCACAGATGTGCCTTTCAGTAGTTTGGTGAAAAAATATTACAGGGAGGCAAAGTTATGGCGCCCAAACTTTTCTTTTTTCCCATAGATAACATTACGGGGTCGCCGCTTTTCAGGGCCCGTGACTCGAAACGGTGCAAGATAATGGACTTTTCGTCGGAAATCTCTTTAGCCCCCTAGTGGGCTAAGATCTAAATTAAGCAGGACAGTTTTAAATAATATGACTTTTAAATTTTTTTCTACGTCAGACGGTTCCTGAGATATAATGTATTTAGTATTCCAAGATCTCATTTTCTGCACCGATACTCATTATTTTGCATACATTATTTGTACTCACTGTCTTTCTCAATGCAGGTTTTGGGGAAAACCAACCTGTGCGCTACATTACTGTTACTGTTGCCTTTCCGCTATGGATCCATACCCGCTTCACTTACCATTGACGCCTGCGCCACCATGTGCTATCCTCATGCTTTCATTTGCGCTTGTGTTTCTGTTATTTTTTGCCATTTCTGTCTACAGTACTGTTTATCTTACTGTTTCACTTTACATCACCATGCCCATTGACATTTCTGTTTGCAGGCACCATGTTACTATGTGACAACACATCACGTGGCAGACCATTCCCGTCTATGCCACCATGTGCGTTACCCTTTCTGTTCTCATTCGTGCTTGTGTTACCATGTGCTTCACTGTTAGCATTTCTGTTTGTGTTGCTGTCCCTGTTAGTATGCCACAACACATCATGTGGCGGGAGTGCGGGGCCCTCTGCATTACATTCACTATTTCTCGTTATCATTCTCAAAAAGAAGGGAAATTAGAGGCAAAAAACTCCATTTAATGCATTAGTTAGGGTTGTTCCACATCGACAAAAGTGAGGAAATTGCTGTTAGGGTTGAAAACCCCTTGGACCCCCGCCCACCCCCAACGGCATTGGGGTGTGCATTGGGATCTGGGTCCCAACTCTCACCCCATTCTCCTATACTTCTGCTTGCTTACACATGTCATGGGGTGAGAGTTAGGGGACTTATCGATCCAATGCGCACCCCTAATGCCGGTTGGGGGTGGGTGGGGTCCAAGGGTTTTCAACCCTAACAGCGAATTTCCTCACTTTTGTCGCTGTGGAACAACCCTAACTAATGCATTAAATGGAGTTTTTTGCCTGTAATATATATATATATATATATAGCAGAAGGAGAATGGCTAAGCTATTTTTCACAACTGTTCTGGGATTCAGATGAAGATGAAAGTATCCTGACAATAGGAGAACCTCAAACCCTAAGAATATCAAATCTAGACTTATACCTCGCTATAAATTCAATAAAAACTAAAAAAGCACCAGGGCAGATAGCATGTTAGCTGAGGTCTTTCAATGTAATGCTAGATTATGGAGTAGAATGTTAGCAATAGTATACAATAAATGCATACAAGTCAACAAATATCCTTATACCTGGAAAGGAGCATAGATAATCCCAATACATAAAAGAGGACAAAAAGTCAACCCAGTCATGTATCGACCAATTAGCTTACTAGATAACAACTTAAAGATTTTCTCCAAAATAATATTAAATAGATTAAGTATAGCTGTTCAGGAAACTGGAGATCTATCTCCCTTCCAATCTGAATTTCTAAAAGACCATTCAACTATGGGTAGTATTTACATAATGTCACATCTAATTGAAAAATATGTTCATTTAAGAAAACAAAAATTATATGTAACCTTTGTGGATTACTCAACAGCTTTTGATACCATATCAAGAAAGGTGTTATGGGATATATTAATAAAACGTGGTATAAAAAAAGAACTGATAAATGTAATCTATGCTTTATACAGTAACACCTGGGCACAAGTAAGAATGGGTATAGTAGGCCAACTTTCTGCACATTTGAGATAAATAAATGTGTTAGGCAAGGCTGCATCTTAGCAGCCTTACTGTTTGCTTTATATATCAGTGAGCTGTTAGTGGAGTTAACAATTCAAAATTCAGACCCGACAAAAATATTGAATCAATATTGTGCAGCACTTGCTTATGCAGACAATCTAGTACTTTTTTCATTAACAAAGAAAGGACTCCAGGATAAACATAAATTACTTGAAGAAAGGTCTAGAGAGTTTAAGCTTAAAATAAATTTTACTAAAACCAAAATACTTACATTTAGTTCCAAACATAAGAAGAAGGATGGTATATGGACCATAGTGGGTAACAAAATTGAAATAGTGAAATCATACATATATCTTGGGGTAGAATTTAATAAAATTGTTTGGTGAAATTGTCAATTCCAGAAGTGTCTGGAAACATTGAAAAAAAATAATGATGCTGTCATGTGCTTTAATAATACATTTGGAAGAACAAGTGTTAAACTATTAATTATAGCTGTAAAGTCAAAATTTGAAGCACTATTGCTGTACGGCACTGAGGTGTGGGAAGTACCACATATGGAGAAACGTGCAGTACCCCTATTTAAACAATTAAGGAAAATAATGGGCTTAGGGTGGTGATGCCCTGTACCATATATGAGATCAGAATTAGGACTAACAGATGTTAGAGCATCATGTGAAATAAGACAGATTAACTTCTGTATAAGAATAACAAGACTCCCAACAACTAGAGTATCAGCTATATGTCTGAAAGAAAAGCAAAAGTGCTTACAGATGGGTTATACCCATGGATTTTGGCTCCCAAAAACTGTACAACTATTTAAGAAGTATGACTTAGAAATACTTGCAAGATATGTTAAGAAAGAAATCTTGCTAAGTAATAAATATAAACAGTATGTCTCTAAAAAAAATAGTAAACTACTGGAAAAAGAAAGACCTAGAATTAATTAAGAGCTCCTCATAATCTAAATGGTTTGCTAAGAACAACTTTGAATTTGGGTACAAGGCATACCTAGATGTACTTACTGAGCCACTTACCCAGAGAGCCTTTACAATATACAAATTTGAACAATTTGAAAGAAGTGTTCTGAGGTGTAGATATAAAAAGATTGATAATGAAAACTGTAATTGTCCAATTGGAGGAAGAGAAGATTTGATGCATGTCATGTGGCATTGTTCCTGATATACTAAAGCTCATTTATATTGGTTAGGCTCCTTTATTAACAATGGATATAATATAGATTTAGAAACTCTGACTCTCCTTTTAATGCATACACAGGATGAATGGACAAATAAATAAGTTGGATAAATTCTTTCTAGCAATAGATAAAGTTAAAAAAAATCAGCCCCACACTTAGTGCAGTAGGTTTTTAAAGATGAAAGGAATAAGTTACCTTATGCTTAGGTGTATTTTAAGTAGTTAAAATGTTAGAGAATAGTAAGAATAACTACTAAAATTAATCAAAGTGGACTGATAAATATATGTTGTAGCACACTCTATCCAGGAATTACTATTTTTCAAGAATTTATTGTGTAATTTATGATGTTATTTATGCAGTTTTTACATTTTTTGTGTTTTTTTATTATACGTTTTTTAAATTGTTGAAGGCTTTTCTAAGCCAGACAATAAACTTTTGATTGATTGATTGAACTAGCATTCCTCATATCCCCACCTTAAACTCCTTCGCGCACATCTCTGGGCTTAAAATTAACTGTGGTAAATCAGAGATACAACCCCTCAATAAACACACCACTCCAGCTTTAGCTACTAATAAAGGTCTAGCATGGGCTCCCCATGCAATTAAATATCTTGGGATAACATTTACCCCAGATCTGCAGAACCTAGTGGCTAAAAATCTTTAACCTCTAATTCTTAAGCTCTGAAGTGGGGTGGAAATCTGGAAATAGCTCAACCTCACAATGGTGGGGGAAAATAGGAGCCATCAAAATGATGATGGCACCCAGGATTTACTATCTGCTCTTCCACATCCCCTTAAAAATACCAGAGATCTGGTTTAAAACACTAAATGGTCTAATGAGAAAATTTGTGTGGGGACTATCACCCCCTAGATACAGAAGGGCAAAATTGCAAGCACACTGGTCTAGAAGTGGCTGTAATCTTCCTAATTTCATACACTACTTCTGGACCTTCCATTCAGCCAAAACACGCTGACTATTTCAGGACATAACAGATAACCCCCTGGCCTGGACAGAATTGGAGTCAGTGATACTTCATGGGGCAATTCCCATGTACTGTTTAGGACACTTATTACCAAAGCAGAATAAGCAATGGCTCACTCTAAAAGCAGTGCACTCCACTTAGCTTAAAGTAGGGAAATTCACCAAGAGATGCCAGCGCCTGGGAGTTTATACTCCCCTGTGGAACAACCCACACTTATGCTTAGACAAACATCCAGTAAGATGGAATGAGTGGGAAAATAAGAGGATTTCCATGACGGGTGATCTGTTAACCACAGGTGGAGTTACTTTTAAATCATTTGTGATGCTATGGGAGAAATATACAGTCGCTTAGAAAAAGGGGGCTTTAGGAGATATATCCAACTAAGAAGCTTGAATCAGTTATGGTCCAAAGAAAAAAATACTTTATCCTCCTGTAAATCCTTGGGATCTGGTAAATGGGTGACACTGCCTATTCATAAATGGGCAAAGCAAGCAAGGGGAGAGTGGGACAAATACAAAGGACTAATAAGGTATGCAGCCCCAGACCCAATTATGCCAACTTAATTACATTGGAAAACATGCTTAACATTTCCATCACGTAGGAGGATTGGCATCAGCATTTCTGCTGTGTACTGGTGCATATGACCTACAAAGACCAGTGAAGCCTCCTGATCCAAAACAAAATACTACACCTCTGGTACCGAACCCCTGAGAGACTCAAAACCATGGGTATCCTACAGCATGACCACTGCTGGAGATGCAACTCCACAGGAGCTGACCTGCTGTATGTAATGTGGAACTGTACCCCCATAAAACCCTTTTGGGCAAACATTGTAATTTTCTGTTCCCAAATTTTGCAGGTATCATGCCCACACTCCCCAGCCATGTTTTTGCTTGGGATGGAGCAGTCACAAATTCACCTACAAGGCCCACAAAGGAGATGGCAACTCCAGGCAACAGTAGAAACTAAAAGGCTCATACTTAGAAAATGGCATACCAGAAATACACCAACAAACATGGAATGCTCAAAGCATTTGAAACTCTTGTAACACATACAATACTCCACTTTGTGTCTAATACAATTTTAAGTTACAATTGGAAAGGGGAAAATATTTAAAACATGTCAAGAGTATGTCATCTAGGAACACCCAATCTTTCTCCAAAGACTTGCTTAAACTACTCTGAATAAACAATTTGCTTATGGTATCACCCTAGGATCCAGATGATTTGAAGCATAAAAGCCTTCAGATGAAATGTAGTACCCCAAGTCTGGCAAAGTACCTGCTGGGGCTCAGGAAGGTAAAATCTTTAGATGTGTCCACCCACTACCCAAGGAATGTAATAGATCAGAGCTGAGTGTTCTTTTTCAAAATAATCTGTCATGTATAATTCCATATGTGGTATTTTACTGGTGAAAGCTCAATCTCTGTATCATTGTCTGTATGTATGTCTGTTAACTGTACACATTAAAAAGTGTAACTGCAAAAAAAAAGTACTGGATCGATGTTTAAGGATTTCAGAGATGTAGATCTAGGGTCACTATTTAATACCTAAATAACTGAGAGATTTGATTTCCCATAACAAGCCAATGGGTTCTATCAAAGATTTGAAAACATGAAGAAAAAGGGGGAAGTCCAGAGATTTAGAATGGTTAGGTTTATAGGCAGAGAAGGAACTAAATTCTTCTATAATCCTAAGAATCTCTGGGATGGAAATATATGGATCTGAAAGGTGTAAAAGAATATCATCAGCTTATTTTAAAACTTTGAACTTCCACGAGCAAAGGCAGATGCCCAAGATTCATGGGGTGGCATTAAATTCCAAGGTCAGAGTCACTAAATATAAACTAAAAAGCATAGGGTAGAGAGGTCAACCTTGTCTGGAGTAAGAATCAATACCATTATGGGTGACTTCGGCAAATGGGGATTGGTAAATGGTGTCATGGTGATATAGGTGTCAGCGTGGCTCAGTTAGTAGCACATCCGCCTCTGGACCAGAAGGTCGTGGATTCTCGTCCCACACCAGGATTGGACTTGCACCTAAAAATCGCTGGCATCCGAGTGCAGTATTGGGGGGTGCTGTACTGCTGGGGTGTGCCGTCCTTCGGATGAGACATTAAACCGAGGTCCCTTCTGCCCATCCTGGTGTTGTCCTGGTGGGTGTCCAGGTGGAAGTAAAAGAACCCAGGGCACTCTTCGTAAAAGAGTAGGGAACATTCCCGGTGTCCTGGCCAACATTCCCCTTCCCATAAAACCAGTTCATGCAATTATCCAGGCTGTGTGTGGGTGATGATGTGCGATATGGCCACCACCACACATTCAGTCACTTCACTACCAGTCTAGCATTGCTTGTAAAAGCTCTTTGGATGTATGAAACGCGCTACATAAATGCTGATTCTTCTTCTTCTAAATGAGTTGAAGTCAATGAATGTATGAATCAGGGAAGCCATATCAGCCCAAAATAAACAAACTCTGGTCAGAGCCGATACAGCTGGGCAGAGTTTTTAGGAGCTTTTAAGCAACCGGAATATGGCATCAAGAGTGGCTCCAGAGTATGCCATTCACAAGATGGTGGCGATTACAGAACTGCACATGCACGATACTCGCACGTGCACAGTCTGAGTCAGTGGACATCTTGTGCATGGCACCCATCAGTTCTGCAATTATAGAAGAAAAAGAAGTGCCCTATGAAGTGGGTGTGTTTATGCAGCTGGTAGAGGGAAAGCACTGCATAATCACAACCACTGGAAACTATGCCACAACCCTGTGGAAGCTCACTGGGCAGTAGTCCAGTCACTTACTTCCACAGTGCAACTCTTAGATGATGATCACATAATGTCTGTGGAGCTCTGTCCATGCAGCATAATGCTAAGCTGCCCACATCACAATAAATTGATAATAAAGATGGATTCAGGACCCCTGAAATGCTGAAACAGTAGCAAATTTTGCATTGGTTCCTGCAAGTTGGCTTCTTCATATTCTTACAAACCTGTACTGTTACTGTATCATGGAATGTATATGGTAAATTCCAGAACTATTGGAATACTACAGCCCATGCACGTGGTAAAAGGCAGAGCCATTGTAACATGGAAAAATTGTGATTTTCATCACATTGCTGTCTCAAAGTTCACTTGAGAAAAGATGTTACCCAAACAAAATATATTTTTCTACATTTTGTAAATTTGCAAAACACAAGGATCAAATCAGTTCACTTTTAAAATACTTGACTTGCTCTTTGTTGACAGCTAAGCTTTCCTAATTATGATATGCAAATGGATAATAAAGCTTCCACTGCACATGCTCCAGGTACAGGAACTTTGGCAGTGCATTTCAGTAATGGCAGTCTCCGGTGCATACCCTTGCTGGGAGGTATCAAGCAAACATCGAACCGTACAAACTACAGCAGAATCCAGCATTGACAAGCCAAACAAGTGGCTCTGCAGTTCGCAGCACAGATGCAATACTCCACAGTGGCCTCAAGGATACATAGTTCAATGCAGAAAGCCCTTCCCAGTGACTGGAAAGGGAAGTAGAAGTCCACAAAAACTACAAATCCCAGCCACCTCAGATAGAACCTTGTTTTTCCCTCTTACCCCTGCATAGTTATTATTGATAAATGTGTTCAACAAGTTGAAATAATAAGTGAAATTTAAAGCACGGAAGCAATTACTCACCATTGAGCATGATATACAGTAGATTTGTCTTTTCTTCTTGTCATGAGAATGGTGGTCTCTGGCGAGTACACTTGCTGGGTTGAATCAAGTAAACACCAAATGGTACAAACTACAGCAGAATCCAGCACTAACAAGCCATCAAAGTGGCTCTGCAGTTCACTGCACATACACTTTTGTAAATTTGCAAAAGGTGGGGAGCTACTCAGTTCACCATTGAAATACTTCATTTGCTCTTTGTGACAAATAAGCTTTCCTAATTAGGATATGCAAATCGGTAATACGGCTTCCACAGTGCACTCTCTAGGTACAGGAACTTTGGCAGTGCATTTTGAGAATGGTAGTCTCCAGTACATACCCTTACTGGGAGGCATCATGCAAACACCGAACCATACAAACTATGGCAGAATCCAGTGTTGACAAGCCAACCAAGTGGCTCTGCAGTTCTCAGCACAGATGCAACACTCAGCAGTGGCCTCAGTTATACGTAGTTCAATTCAGAAAGCCATTCCCTGTCACTGGGAAGCAAAACAGAGGCCCACGAAAACTAAAAATCCCAGCCACCTTGGAGAGAACCTTATTTTTTCCTTTTACCCCCTCATAGTTATTAGTGATATATGTGTTCAACAAGTTGAAATAATAAGTGAAATTTATAGCATGGACACAAGTACTCACCATTGAGCATGATATAGAACTACCTTTTCTTCCTGACATGATCTACCTTGAGGTTGGAGAGGGCAGAGATGGAAGAGGAGGATGACAGATCCATGCCTGCTCAACTAACTTTAATGACAGTGCCCTAAGAGTCTGGGCACCCAACACTTCCACCATGGTGGAAGAAAAAAAAGATCCCCATGAAGTGAGTATGTTTATGTGGCAAGTGGAGGGGAAGCTCCACATAAACACAACCACTAAAACTATACCGTAGCACTGTGGAAGCACACCGGACAGTGGTCCAGTCATGTGCTTCCACAGTGCTACTCTTAGATAATGATCACATAACATCTGTGAAGCTCTGCCCATGCAGCCATATAAAAGGTATTTCCATGAAACTCTATCAAAGGCTGTCTCTGAATCCTGGGAGACCAAGACTGCATCTGTATTGGTCTCTCTGGATGAAGATATGAGGTGGTGAATTTTATGCAAGGTCACTAGGCAATCATTCAGCCATGAAACCAACTTGGTCCAGGCCTATCAGGCCCTCCCAGACTCTTCTAAGTCTGGCAGCCAAGACCTGCTAAAATCTTAATATCAACATTGATCAATGAAATGGGTACGTAACTGTCAGACCAATATTGTCCTTCTCCAGTTTAGGGATCAAGGAAATTCTGGCTTCCACAAGTTGAGTTTCCTTTAATTCGTGGGTATGTAAATAATTATACAACCGAGTTAAAACCAGAACTAATTCTTTAGAAAATGCTTTATAGAAATTTGTGGAAAACACATCAGGGCAAGGGACTTTATCAAGTGACATACTTAAAATAGCCTTCTGTACCGCCTCCTCTCTAATTGGACCATGTAACAATAGTTGTTGCACCTTTGTAAGCTAAAGTAAAGAGATGCTATCTAGAAACTGAATCATCTTCTGTTCCATATATGTGTGATCAAAGTTATCTGTATGTAATTGCAAAAAATAATCTCTAAAGATTTTCAACATTTTCCTTGGAAGAGTGACCAAGTCTCCCATAGTTTCATCCCATAAAGCCTGTATCCACTTGGACATCTCTTGATGATGGAGGTGAAGAGCCAGCAAATGACTGGCCTTTTCCCGTTGCCCCAGGCAGGTGGCCTTTGTTCTAGTTAAAGATCTCCCAGCTTGTTCTAAAAGGAGGCCTGAATATCTGATCCTTAACTGAGACAAACATGCCCAGACCTCTGCTGAAGATGAAGAACAGAGCCCTTTTTCTAGTGCTCTGCTTCCAGAAGCCAGGTGACTTCCTGCTCACACTTTTTCTCATGAACTGTGGCTAACCTAATCATTTTCCATCTCGAGCTACACTTCAGGGCACCCCAAAATTGGTCCAAACATGGGATTGAACCTGTGTTTTCCTGCATAGAGGAAAGGATAAATTGCTTCAGTTTTGTAACCAATGTAGGATCTTGAAGCAACTGACAATTAAAAGACCAGAAGTGATCCCGGGCAGCATGGGGAGATAATTAGGGAAACATGGGCATGGTCAGAGAGAACTTTGGCTTCTGCCTGAGTAAAGTATAAGGAGGGAATAAGCTGTTTACTAACAACAAAATAATTTAACTGGGAGAATGAATTATGTGGGTCAGAATGAAACATGTATTCTCTGACACCTAGGTGCAATAGCCGCCACAATTCTACTAGACCCAGCTGATCTACAAATTCATGGAGGGCATGTTGTCTTGGTGATAGTCCAGAGTGTGTTCTATTAGACTGGTCTAAATCATTCTGGAAGATCAGGTTCCAATCACTGCCCAATATAAGATGTAAATGGGCAAATGGAATCAGCACAGAAGCCAGCCTAGGAAAGAATGTAGGGTACTCAAAACTGGGGCCATATATTGAGCCTAGTACAACCTTTGCTTGACCAAGTCTTCCATGTACAATGATGTATCTTCCCACCAGATCAGCCACTTCCATTAGCAGAACAAATGGAATGGTCTTGTCAATGAGAACTGCCACTCCTCATTGTCTGGTGCTCTACCCAGCTCCATAAGCAAATCCAACCCATTTGTGTCAGAAAATAGAAATTGGATGCTGGGGTAAATGTGTCTCTTGTGAAAATCCTAGGTGCAACTGCAACTTTTCAGGTGTTTCAATAAACAGTGGTGCTTTGCCCACCCTTAATATTCCATGAAATAAACTTCAGTGAACCAGTCATGACCTTATATCTGAACTAATAAGACTAAAAAGAACTCCCACTCAAGTGGGTCAGGTGTCCTGCAGGGAAAAGAACCCCTCAAGAGTAACAATCCACCAAACCTTTTAATGTAAAAACTATATACAAAGAGAAAACTATGCTTCAAAACATCCCGGGTCCCTAGGGCCCACTCTTCTCCTCCCAGTCCATAATGAGCTGGCATTAGATATGCCATCTTCAGGGACTGCCCCTCATTGAGATGAGAATCCTGCAAAGTGACAGTGGTTGACTCCCTTGAAAATTAAAGGCCAATGTGGGGGCTGGAGGGAGTAGAAAAATATTAAAGTCAATATTCAGGAAGTAAACCTCTTCCTGAGAGTCAAATCAAGCAATACTCAAATAGAAAAAAGCACCACATTCATAAAACTATAAATCGGAGGCAGTGGATCTCGACCTTAATATGGCTCAGAAGAGATTACAGCAGGAAGGTAACTACAGCCATGAAGTAAAAAGATATCTCACTGATAATTTAGTTCAATAAAAATGCTGAAGGAGCCAATGGGAAATAGCCCCAAGTGGACAGGCTAAAAATAAGTACTGTAAGCAAACAAACATAGCCCATCATAGTATCAATTGTGGATTGCCTCTAAAAAGAAGGAAAAGTAGAATAGAAGCCCCCAAATGTAATAATTAGAGGTCTAGAATTACACAGGGGGCTAGGATTCATTCCAAAAATGTGGTAGTCAAGTCCAGGGTGTAACAGATTTAATGGAAGAGTATAAAACACTCATTTCTAACAAACTGGGTCCTGGAACTACACAGTGTGTAGTTTCTATAAAGAAAAAAAAAACATGCAGTGAATTAAATAGATAAAAGGCCAATATTAGAGATATGAGCTGCTGTCTATACTAAGAGTTATACTAAGAAGATCTAGACATGCAGAAGGTCAAGGTTCATATCAGCATGTCTCCAGCCTTGCTGGTACATCAGTTTATTTTAAAATAAAATTATCTAGATAATGTTTACATTTTACAGGGTCTGTGATTTCCAATAATGAGCTTGGAAGAGTGTTCCATAGAAGGATTATTCTTTGAGTAAAATAAAATCTTCTTTTATTTGTTCTAGGGTAAGTTAATATTAACTGATGTTTATGACTTCTAAGGTTACAATTATGCATATTATATGACATTTCCATCTGGGATAGTAACACCTCATCAGTGTAAATGTTGTGCATAAATAATAAATCACCTTGTTTTCTTCTTTGCTCCAAAGAGTACATACCCAATTCCTCCAGTCTATTCTCATAACTTTTATCATGCATAATTAGCACCATTTTGGTTGTTCTTCGTTGCACCCCTTCCAAACAATTTATATCAAATTGAAGATGTGGGCTCCACAAGGGAGAACAATAATCCAAGTGTGGTCTCACGTATGCTCTGTACAATGTCATTATATATCCTCTATCTTGGGAGATGAAACTCCTCTTAATATGTCCTATTACACTATTAGTATTTTTGATAATATTTGTATAGTGATTCTTAAAGGATAAATGAGGGTCAATTATTACACCCAGGTCTTTTTGTTGTATTAATGATGTTAACTCTTGGCCATATAATTTATAATTAAATTGATAATTTTTAATTCCCAAATGCATAATTATGCATTTGTCAGTATTAAAGAACATTAAGTTTTGATCTGCCCAACTTTCTAATTTTTTTAAATCGTTGGCAAGTTTGCTACAGTCTTCTGCCATTTCGACTATTGCTGCTAATTTTTTACCGTCGGCAAATTTTATAACAAAACTATTTGTATCCATAGTCATATCTGATATAAATATATGAAATAGTATTGGTCCCAATACGGACCCCTGAGGTACTCCACAGGGAGAGTTCTAGACCTATTTCCTCTTATTCATACGCATTGGGTATGGTCAGTTAGCCATTCTTCTATCCAGTTAATAATTACATTATTAAGTCTACCACAGTAAATGTATAGCAAATGGGAGGAAATAGTTTATACAGCACACAATCTTACAATACTACAGGAAGTCCATAAGACCCAGCAAATCTATTGTTCCCATGAACATGGACCACCAAAAAATAAACTGATATGCACTAACCAGGGAGAGCCAAAAGTGGATTAAATCACACACCCCTCTCCCATCTAGTCAGAAAAGAGAAAAAGAAACTTCAAGATTGCAAGTAATCAGTGTAAAAGTGTATAAATCAATGTAATTATAATAATCCAAAATCAAACATCCTAAGATAAAATATGCTAAACTGTAACTCAGTTTATTTCCTGTGGGATAGATGGGGCAAACACCTATAAATACAATGCAACCAATAAAAGCATAAAGTGTAAAACACTGAATAGGGAGAAGCCCCTCAGTTGAGGAGGAACATGAGCACAAACATCTAAATTACAAAAGATGTTGTAAAATATACTACACTGACAAAAGCAAGGCTGTAGAAAACAGGACTCCTCCTGTATAAGCACATAGGTAATATTGGGAATGACAGCACGGTATCCAGCAGGGGAACCGGTGCCATATCTGTTGTGCAAACTGGAATTAGAAAAATCGTAGGGAAAACAGTGTCAAATAGAGGAGCCAATAATTTTATAAAAAAACAGAAAGAAAGAGATCCAACCACTACAAATGAAAATTAAACCATCATTTGGAACCAGCCCAGTCTAGTAAAACCATAACATTGATTCCTCAAGTTAAAGAAGTAAAGCCACACTTTCTAACCCTATGAAGCCCAGAAATCAAACTGAGTAGAGATGGGCTGGGTATATTTTTATTTATTTTATTTATTTAAATTTCAGATAACACCTTTGAGAGCAAGCTCATTTCATAGGTTCCACGTCAGACGAAAAATGCATATTGGGAAAGTATGAGATGCAGAACAAACAAAACAAGGAATTATACAAGACATTACAAGACTGTATAACTAGAGAAGTTCCAATACATGTGGCATTGTACAAAGTATACCATGGTGCATATTTGATTCAAACTTGGAATTCAAAGGGTCATATTAGAGGGGGTGGGGTCTTATGAAATTACCCGTTACAGGAAAATGAGAACAGACTTGGCCTAATATCTAATAATCAACAAGGTAAGGGATGGCATCAGCCCAGGAGCCTCATCAGAGGTGAGAAGGTAGGGGGCAAAACATTTTAAAGTGAGCAAGGGAGCTCAGGAGATATAACAGGGGTAGGGCGGATGGGGGAAGCCATAGAGGGGTGAGGGGAAAGAGTGGAAGGGATCAAGAGGAAATGTGAAGGAGAATGATTAGCAACTTAGAACAGTTATTTACATGCTGAGAACAATTATGCATAAGGTCAGGATAGCATAAGGTTAGAATAAGTGATGGTCTCAAGAAGGAAGGTTATTGGAAGCATTCACAACTGGCATCAGCAACTAGCTGTTGCTTAAGTTTAACCTTGAAGGAGCCTAAGGTGGATGCTGAAGTGATATCATGGTGCAGTGAGTTCTGTCCCAGAGAAGTGCGACAGTGGGGTATATTAAAAATTTGGCTAGTAGAGCTTCTGGTGCAACGCCGGTTGATAGTGGGGGTAATAAGCTTTTGCACTCCTGGGGGCATTTTGCCTAAGCTTACTTTTTTGGACAGTAAACATGTTTGGCACATGAATCTACCTTTGAATTGGAGCCAGTTATCCTGAGCGTACATGTCACAGGTATGGGAGAGACGGCAGAGCCAGTAAGGAGCTGGAATGCTTTGTTGAGTGCAACTATGATGCGGCAAAGAGTTGTGTCAGTAGCTGATCCAAGGATTGGTAAGCCATAATCAATAATCAAGACAAGAGAGCTTTGAATGTCCAGGTTAAGAGTCTCTGGGGTCAACCTTTGCTTATGCCTATAAAGTAACCCAATGCAGGTGTTAACAGCCTTAGCAATGTTGTCAATGTGATAGGCATAGGTCATCATACCATCAATAGTAATCCCTAGATATTTACAGAGCTGAACTAGCTCAAGGGGAGAGCCCTCTTCATTGGTGATAGAAAGAGGGTAAGGTCTGTGACTATTTTGGGAGCTGGAGAACAGCATAGTTTTAGTCTTGTTGTAATTCATAACTAACTTGTGCTTATGGAACCATCTTTCTACAACTATGAAATTACTCTGTAGCCTAGATTCAAGAACCTTAGGGTCTGGATCACTGGTAAACAGGACAGCATTGTCAGCATATAAAAGGATGTGACCCTGACAGGAGTAAGGAAGGCTGTTGAGGAAAATGCTAAATAAAAGAGAGCCCAAGATGAACCCTTGAGGAACTCCAGAAAGGACAGGTCTCTTGTCCGAGAGGGTGTTACCAATCTTCACCTGCTGTGTACGGTTGTGCAGGTAACTTTCAAAATAGTCTACTCTATCATAAACTAGGCCACTGGTGGTAAGCTGTTCGACCAGGAGGGCATGATTCACTGTGTCAAAAGCTTTGGTTAAATCAATGAAAGCAGCACTGACCAGGTGTCCTTGATCTAAGGAGTGGTGAATAAAGCGTGTGAACTCCAGAAGGGTGGTAGTGGTACTATGACCA
This sequence comes from Neoceratodus forsteri, assembly GCA_016271365.2. Lineage (NCBI taxonomy): Eukaryota > Metazoa > Chordata > Ceratodontiformes > Ceratodontidae > Neoceratodus > Neoceratodus forsteri. The sequence continues at coordinate 951,892,558 of CM028129.1, read as the reverse complement.
TTTCTGAACCGGTGTTGTTGCTGGAATTGTAGCTGATATTTTTCTAAGTATTCAACCAGTTGGTCAGCCACTATACGCTCAAGAGATTTCGAGAGTGGGGGCAGGATAGAGATAGACCTGTAGTTCCCAGTAATTGTGCAATCCTTAGACTTATGAGCTGATGTCACAGTGGCAGAGTTCCATTTTGGAGGAAATTGAGAGTATCTAAATGACATGTTAATAATATGTGTTAGAGGTGACAGAATTTCATCCAGCATAAGGGCTACAAACTTAAGATCCAGGGTGTCACCACTAAATCTTGATTTCTCTAATACCTTGAGTAGATAAATTCCTGGTTTCATGGGCTGAGAGGGTTTTGAAGTAGAAAGCAGGATGAGAAGGGTGCAGAGTCTCTTTCCCAGAGTAGTCACTTGTGAGGGGGTGAGAGAAGTAGCCAGGTGGCAGGACACCATTCAGGTCCATGAAGGCATTATTAAAAGTGTTAGCAATAAATTTGGGGTCAAGTGAGGGTACACCATCAATGTTAAGCATGGGAGGGGCAGATCTGAGGTCTCTCCCAGTGATTTCTTTAAGGTTAATCCAAAATTTTCTGCCATCACTCCAGGTCCGAGAGAGCACTTCCTTATAATATTGATTTTTAGCTGCACGAATAGCCCTTGTGCTGTTATTTCTAGCCACTTTGTACCTCTGGATGTTGACCTGGTTACACAGGGACCTAGACCTGTGCCACAGATGGTCCCTGGCATTCAGAAGCTCAAGGATGTCTGAAGAAAACCAGGAATTACAGCGGCCTTTGATTTTGCACTTTTTATGGGGGGGGGGGCATGCCGATCACATATAGCATTGAACTGAAGAATGAATTGGTCAAGGGCAATGTCAGTGTTGTTAGTTGTGTAAACCATTGACCAGTCCTGATTACACAGGTCAACTTTTAATGATTCAAGATGCCCATGGTTGAGTACTCTGGTGGTAATTGTTCTAGCGGGTGGTTTAGAGAATTTGTTCACCCAATGAAACAAGACTGGGGAGTGGTCACTGAAGGCATCTGGGAGTAAGGTTGTGTACAATATATGATCAGGGTGGTTAGAGAGCACCCAGTCTAGTAAGGTATCGGTCCCAGTTTTATAGTTGATTCTAGTGAGGGACTCGACTAGCTGGGTGAGGTGAACTGCATTTTTGAAAGAGCTTGTGTCAGGACAGAACCAATTAATTTTGAAATCTCCTAACATGATCATTTCCAAATTAAGACTCAGAGAGCAAAAGCACTCCAGGAGTAAATCAAAGCAGGAGGCTGCCAGTCTTATTAATAATGTAACCAACAAACTTTAAAGACAAATTACCATTTAGGACTATTCTTCATATAGTCCCATAGGTCTGATATCTTTAAATACAAAGGTTCAAATAATCAACTGCTAAATACTACAGATGTTGAGATAATGCCAGTTCAAAGTTTGTCCTGTAAATCCCAGGAATTTGGGAAAAGGTTTAGGAAAAGGTGCAGTATCTCCTGGGTGGCATTCGCTGCAGATTCAAAATGTTTCTTGCCTGAAGATGTAGACACTTCTAATCATGCAGGACGGAGCATCTGATATCTAATTTGAACTGCCCATAATTTAAAAGTAATAATTCCTCACTCTGCTCAGTGCTGATGAACTGGCAAAGGGAGGGCCTTGACTATGTGGATCTGATGATTTTTCCATTGCAGAGTTTGAACTTCTCTGACTTTCTGCAGAATATAAGCCTGATCCAGATAATTGAGCAGTATGAAACTAATGGGTTGAAGCTGTTCACCGGGGGCTGGCTTAGAACAAAGCACTCAATGTGCCCTTGCCTTAATGTAAGAAAGGCCATTAGGGGATGGACCAGCCTCTAACACAGAGCTTCAGGATAAATTCTAAAATATGAGTACCCTCCTCCCATTCCAGTAGCCTAAGCAGCACAAGATTATTCCTTTGACTGTTGTCCTCTAAATCTTCAACTTTCTCTTCTAGCCAAGAAACCTTATGTTGGAGGGCATTTATTTCAGGCTCAGATCTAAGTTGCCAGTCTTCAACCAAGTTAATTTGAGCTTTGGAATCAGTCACATGTTTAGTTACTTCTTGCAAGGTGGGCTGAAAAAAGCAAAAATCAGCCTTCAAAACAAGAACAGCTTCTTTGATAGAAGTGAGCTCCATAAAAAAAATTCCATTGTCAGCTCAGAGGACATCAATGGAGCTGGAGGGGTTAGAGACTCACTGCGACATTCTCACTTGGGTTCCAGTGCCTAGGCCTGGATATCAGAGGCCGACTCAAGTGTGGCAGATGAAGGGTTCTCATATTCAATTGTGTCCCCAAAATCTGACATCTTGCAAATATAACAAGAGTCAGAAGGTAGGGAAGTCTCGAAGAATGCACTAAAGAGGCAGAAGAAGCTAGTTTAAATGAAATTGAAAGGCAGACCTGATGGAGCTGAAGTGCTAAGCTGCTACCGTAACCCATGCATCATGTGAATACTCCAAAAAAACAGGAAAATGTTACCTATAAGAGGATATCTCCTACCAGGATACCAGCCTACCTACTTATCTACCTTCAGCCATATAACCCTGCTTTCAGGGTGGGTGGTGGGAATTTTAACTGGAAGGAGGAACAAAGAGTGTGGGCTACCATGCCCCAATCTTTTTATAGCTTCATTGCTCCTCTCCTCCTACACAACTCTACCTGGCTCCTGGGTGGACCTACTATGTTAGCCTTACCAAACCCCTTTTCCTTTCCCCTGTCTCCCCTTTCCTAACTTCTGCCTGGTAACAAGGAAATTGCCCAAAAACAAATTCATACAGGCTTCAAGGGGACCCTTTGCCTGTTTTTTATTGTCTAAGTAAGTTACTTATCCTCTTTACCTGAACAAAAGACACTCACGCAGTGTTTAGGAAGAAATTGCCAAGCCATATGTTCATTATAAACAATAATAACAAATTATAGCATGACATGAGCAGTTCAGTAGTGCCAGCAAACCTCCTTTTAAGTGGTTCTGTGGTCCATCCCCTTACCCCAGTGAACCCCAATGGGTGGACCCCCATCCTTTAAAAAGGGGCACCACCTCCAGAGGAACTACAGCCTTCAATACTTAAGGGGTAGTGCCAGAATCATGTGTCATGTGCCTATCTCCCATCAGAGGGTTCTACACATGCAGACCAAAACCTAAGGATGCTGTCCACCAACTGGTCCCTCAGCCTCCCCATCATTGTGGGCCTCACTTCCTGCCAGTCTTGAGAGGACCCTATTTGTATCACTGGCAGGTTCTCTCCATTAGCCTTTTTGTACTCTACCTGTGAGACTAGCGATCTCTCACAGGATAGCTATAGTCATTCCCCCAAACCAGGTCATGCTAAAAGTTCTCCAAAACATCTTGTATAGCTACTAAAAACATATCCATACCTACCTTAGACAAATATACCTCATCCCTTGAAGACAGGTGCGGCAATGTGATCACAATGTCATCACTTCACAGTAGCTTCAAACCTATAGTCCCCATAAAGGTGCACATTGACATATTATCCATCCTGTGAGCATTCTCAGATATTGCAGGATCCCACGCATGCCACGACTTTTTATGATACATGGTGATGTATGAAGTTGGAAAACTTGCTCTATGAATTAATTCATGAATTTGCCTCATTTCATGAAGTTAATCCTCCTTGCAAAGTCCAAATTATCAGAATACTGATAACTCTGCGAAATGCAAAGTTTGTAATTTCACCAGTGATGTTTGGTACAGAAGCAAAGTTTGCAATGTACTATGGGATTGGAGGTCACATGTTGCTGAAACAAGCTGTATGCCATGAAGAGGCTGTCTTCAGTGCAGTCATCTGAAGACAGAGTAGGAGAGATATCTGTGTGTGCATGTCTGAGAAAATAAAAACTTTTAAAATGCATCTAAAAAAGCTTTTTGAATCCAAATTGCTCACAAAGTGTTCAAGAGGGCCTTGTGCTGCTAGATTTGTGTTCTTTTTTGTATATTTTCTCACTGATTATTTATTTAAAGTAGTGGTTTCTGTTTTGTCAGTCTGTGAAGCAATGGTGTGGGGGAGGGCAGGAGAGGTGTGCTGTAAAGTAAGGCAGCCCAGAAAGATCTGGAGCTTTTTGTATAAGTGGGAGATTTATGTTCTATTTTGGTTTTCTCACTCTTTATTGCTCATCATTTTGATCTGTAGTGGGTAATTTCTCATTTTTATTTCTGTGGTTTAGGTTGGTGTGTTTAAGTAAATTATTTTGTCAGTGTCTTTCTGTTGCAGTTCTAGTTATTTTTTTTTAGTTATGTTTTTCTTAAAGTGACTGTGTTCTGCACTATGACATAGTAGTAGTTCAGGCACAGAAATGGGGAACACGAAGTTTGAGATGTGTCACGTGACACTGTCTCAAAATAAGTGCAGCACTATGACTTAGGTAGTAGTTCAGTCTCAGAGATGGGGAACACAGTGAGATGTGACAGGCTACTTCCCTAATGTCCCAGAGGATAACACTGCAATGTTAACAAGCCATAACTCCACCAGTCGTTCTAGTAAAGGGACATTCTATACATTCAAACAAAGGTCCTAATGTGTACTACAATAGTAACACATAATACCCCCAAAAAATTCTTGGGGTGTGCACAACACCCACCGTATCACCTCCCAACTTGACCATGGTGTCAAATCCACAATTTAATTGATAATCACCAAAAATGTACCAAATATGCACCTCCCTTTGGACTGCAACCATACTAAGTTTCAGATAAATTAGACAAAATTTGACAGAGTTATGCTTACAAAAACCCAAAAGGAGTAGTTGGTGGAAGTCATTTTGATGCAACTTTGCCTTTGTGTACCACAAGTAGAAGTTACAGGTGATGATGCAAGGCAAAGTTACCAATAGCAAATTTGCTATTAAATAGAAAAACTTTGTGAAATGATCTGTGGAGGCGAATTTAGCGACTTCGTCTCAACTTATACTTGTAAATTAAAATTTCAGAACATTTAAAATATTGCACTATGGGTGAACAAACCAGTACCACACTCTGCCATCATTGCCACAAAAACAGAGGTCATCTTTCATCTGGCAAATCAGACTCAGTGATTTCCCCAGCCTCAAGTCATTGCCACCCAAGTGGATGACCATCACACCAAGAGGGCCTTGATGCTGGGCCTCTGACATAAGCCAGGCAAAAAGTATTTTCACCTGCCTCCTCACTCCATTATCCATTTCACCTGCTGCCTTCATGGGGCCAGGAAGAGGTTAGCATCACCTAATATATAAATGAATGCCCACAAATCCACACTTACCTTAGTTGTGGTCTGCCACCTGTCAATAAAAAGAAAGTAAGTTACAGCAAATGAGGATGTACTGTATGTTCCCTTCAAAGGCCTGCAATCTCATTTGTCCCAACAACTTTATATCAGTGTCTAACAACTCTACTGCCCTTGCCCCACTTCAATAGAATGTGTATTAAACTGTGTCAGGTTTAAGCCCAACCCTTTTATGGCCCTACCAAGGACATACAGTAACTGATTTAAAATACCATTGAAAAGGTTCTGTTTTCATGGCAAAAAAATACCCCCCCCCCCCACAAAGGTCCCTGAGCTACGTATTTCTGCATTTCTGTCCTTAGGTCCCATGTGGTCTGTAAGGGTGCCCACAGGTTGCACCAACAACCAAATGCCAAATAGTCTGTTCTGCTCTTATGGATCTGCAAAACTACATCTTCTATCATCAAGGCCACCTCTTCAAATGCCAAGATCACCTCTGTCTCAGCTGGCTTGTTTGACTGCACTTACTGAGATACCCTGAAGGCACTGCAGAAGGTTACCAAACAGGCAGCCCTAGACAGCATTATTTCCAATCTTGGTGAAGATACCCTCTTCAACTCAACCCAGACCTCCTCCAGTTGGCTGGGGCTAATCAGCCAACAGTGATCAATCAGCTTAATTGACCCTCTCACCCATCCTTCTATCTATGTGTGAAGCCAAGATGCTTGCATGTTGACCTGAAACCCTATTACCTTGGAAAACTATATATCCATACCTCGTGTTGGCCCACCTCTCCAGTTGTGATCCTTTCCTGCTTTTCTCTACAGAACATACTGGCATAGCTGGTCCATCAGTATGGTGCATTTGTTCACCCACCCCTGTTTTTTCCTTAAATTTATAAAGCCTTCTGCATCCTCCCCCCACCACACACACACATTTGTATTGAGACTTGTGCCTGGAGCTAACACTTTCCTGATCAACTCACAGGCTTGTGGCTTACCATTTCCCAGAGGAATGCTGGGACTGCCCTGCGGTGCTCCACTACTTCAGGTGAAAGCTCCTGGAATCTCTGCCACAGTTAATGAGAAAGAGTTTACCCAATGTTTTTATCTACAACAGGCACAAGTAATGCCTTAAAATGGATGTTTAACATTAGGCATTTCAAAACAAACACTCTCATCAACTGTTCCATCGGCTCCCTGGCCCCCAGCTGTCTGTTAATGATGTGTGCCACACCTATGTTATCCAACAAAAATAACATTTTTATCCTTAAAATGGGTGCCCCACACCCAGAGTGCCACCCACAGTTGAGTAGAATTCCAGCAAGGTAACATTCTTTGTTAAAGGAAAACTATACACTCATATCTTCCAAATGTTATTTGTTTCCATGTCAACAGACAGTCTTTTCATGTAGCTGTTAAGGATATATGCAACTGATTTAGTCAGTTTTCACAGTTGATACTATGCCCTGTAACTGTTCTGGGAGGCTCCATTTCATGGTTGTTGAAATCTCACTGTCCATGACAGCTGCATTAGCATATGAGAACATGATGTGTAGTCACCCTTTAAACTCCCCAGTATGCCTCTCTGCTGGTTAGTCTTCAAAGAAACAAGCTCCAGGAAGGTGTGAAATACCACACTTACCTTCAGTGAGCTTTGCAAACTGTCTGAGTTATAATGCAGTTTTTTCCTGTTAACCTCCATTTGGTTTATAAGTTTCCAGAGAGTTTTTGCAGGGTATTTGTTCTTTCAGCATAGAGGTACATGATATAAATGGTTGATCTGACATCATGTTCTCATATGCTAATGCAGTTCTCATGGACAAAGAGATTTCAACAACCATGAAATGGAGACCCCCAGGACAATCACAGACGCTACCATGACAAGCAGTGAAAACAAACTAAGGCTAACACATATAACCCTAACAGCTACAGGAAAGGAGTTTTCTGTTGACATGGAAACAAATTAAATTTAAATGATATGAGGGTGTAGTTTTCCTTTAACCCAGAGTCCCACCAGCTGGATGGCCACTGTTCAGTGCTCCATGCCACCACAGAAATATGCCCTGAAGCCTCAGTCCCTGACATGTCCATATAAAACTTCATTTCATGGCTGATGATAGAAGTCAAACAGATTGACATATCCTCCTTCAGACCACTCATCATCTGGAGTCTGTGATGTAGTTTGCAGCAGTCTGCACCTACCTTCGCCATTCTATGCAAAAACATTCTTCTCATCAGAATTATTTTGCAGGCAAATTTGATGTGCCACAACAACTTTTGCAACTCTTTCAGTTTGAGTTTGCATGATCTAACACCTTGACCAATATGTTCAGCAAAGTCTGCACCTTGCCTTCTGGCAATTCAGAACCTTGTACTGTGTATCAGTCTCTATTCCCAGAAATGATGGCACCATACACAGGCCTTCCATCTTGACCATCACTAATGGAACCCCAAAGTCTGGACACACTTCCTGAAAAATCTTCAACAAGAGTCCACATTCCCCTGTGCCTGCCTTCCCTACAAACATGAAGTTATCCAAATAATGAACCACTCCCACTCACTCCAACTTAATTATTACTAACCACTGAAAAATGTACTAAAATGTTCTAACACTGCACTTGCTACATCACACCCGATGGGCATGCATCAGTCTATGTAGTACCACATCTAAAATTTCACCCCCAGAAAATCCGTGTCCCTCTCAATCACTGGCAATAGCTGTAATGCCAACTCAGTCTCAGCTTTTGCCAGAAATGCCCACTTCCCTACTACTCTCACCAGTTCTGCTGCCTTGTCAAACAGTGCATATGACACTGCTGCAAAACATAGGTCAATGTAGTCATTGACAGAATCCTCCTCTGGGTACGACAGGTGGATGATGAATTTAAACTCCCCTGGGGCATTTTTTTTGAATCAGGCCAATTGTGGAAACTCATAATAATGGTGAGGAAGGAGACAAAATTCTCCTTACTCCCAGTTCCTTGACTATCTTTTCCCTTATCAAGGCTGGGTGGTCCCTGTCAGATTGTAGGTTCTCAGCCTCTTACCACCAACAAGGGCCCTCACACAGGATTCATATAACTGCAAAGAACCCTTCCACAAGAGCCTGAATAGCTGTTTGGTCTAGGTAATTTAACAGTCATGGCCTAATTGGATCTGCCCTTCATGTCATTGGGAGGTCAGTTTTGGCCCTTCTGAAATGACCAGGGAGCAGCACCATCTGGCTTCCACTATATGAACTAATGGAGCCACCCATGGTCCATGCATTCATGCAAGATCCTGCATTGCTACATCTTACAAAGGCTTTGGTTATAACTGTAGCAAAACACAGTCCCACACCTCAACAGTCTGAAAACCCCTGCACCCAACTCTTTGATGATGGGGCCCTCCTAACTAGGAAACCAATATATGTGAGCTGCACTACCCTTCCCCCACACCTGTTTATGGCCTACAGAAGTGTAATGTTCAGCATCCCTCAATTCCTGGTTGGTTAAGCCTGTTTTCATTGACATAATTCCTCATCATGTGCAAGCCACCCATACCCAGGCTTATTTCAATATATGACCATAACCCTACTGTAATAATTCCACAGCTCATGAGCTTTCTCAGGGGCTGCTTATTGGATTGTCCCTGCAAAAGTGAAAAATTCTGCAGCCAATTCCCTATGTGTGGTGGATTTGTACTCACCTTCTGACCTGTACCACTCATCCTTGTCTTTTGTCTCTTTATCATCCCCAGGTTCCCTGGGCTGATTAAGGAATGAAAATATGTATTAATTCTGCCCCCCCCCAAAAAAATTGGCAACCTCATTTTCTCAGTCAATGTGCCACTCAATAGGTTCCCCCAGACTTATGAAGCCAGCTGTGTGTGATGTGGGCACTAAGTGTGGGCCCACCAACTCACCTTCAGCTCCTGTTACTGGTGCTCCACCCCCATTTACAGGAGGCAGCAGTCCCAATGATTGTAGAAGAGGGCCTCTTGCACCTCGGCATTCACTTCTTGATATGTAAGGATTCTGTTGAGCCCCAGTTCCAACATAGATGCTGAATGCCCACCCAGTGACTACCCCCTCTAGCCTGCTGGTCAGGTCCTGTGTTGGAAACTACACTGGTGTCACAAGATTATGTGGCTGTAAAGTGACTTCATCTGTCTGTGACTCTCTTATTCCTGGCTGGCCTCCTGGGATACCTACCTCTAGCCCTCCCCTTTGGGGCAAGGGCTTGTAGGGGAAGGGGTGGTACCTGTGTCTTAACTGGTTCCCCTGGTGTGGGTGACCCACTGGGTATTGCCTGTACCAACAATACCTGTGCTGGGGAACCCTAATGAACTGCAGGTCCAACCGTTAGGGTAGCTGCACCCTCCCCACCACTCCTGGACCTCTTTGATGCCAGCTCCCCTCTGAGGTTGCCACCATCAGATGTTCTTTCCAGCAATGCCCTCATCTGCACTGGACTCCAATGCACAAAATTGGGCCTGCCTTGCTCCATGCTGTCTGTTGCTGCTGCTGACCTCTACTGCCTTATGGCCAGCATCGTCTTCTTAGCCATCATCTTCTTGGCTGCCATCTTCTTAGTAGCTGGCTGCCATGGTGATGATGCCCTCTTCTTCCCTTGTGCCTTGTTCACTGATGACTGGGGTGCCATCCCATGCCCTGTGGGTTCCCCCAAGGGGACTGGCACCACAGGAAGTATAAGTTGAGCCATAAGACCTGATGATCCTTCTCCTGCTGGGGTTTCAAACTCTTCACTTTGGGAAACAAGTCTGTCACCAGGCCTTGCCTCTCACCTCTACCAGCATCTGTAACTGCCTTACAGACTTTTTCATATGCCTCTTCTCCACCACATTTCTTGTGTCAGGCATCACATCATGCTCACCAGCTGAATAAAATAATTACACAGACAACCTGCCTCTAATGTCCTAGATCTCTGTACTTACTGTGCATAGCAGCACTGTATAAAATATTTAATTAATCAAATGCCGATATCACATTTCTTTTATTCTGTACCCCAGCCTCACAGGGGCTTGATTGACTTGCAAGGGATGCACCGCTTTCCATTAATTGTCTCCACACTTATGGCTTCTTTAGCATGACCTGTTGTCATCACCTTCCACTGGAGTCACTATGGGCTCTATTCATGAAAGTGCAGGTTGTATACATTATTCATGCATACAGAGCCTGCCCAACTCCATAGCCTGGGACAGGTGCACTCCTGCCTGCATTCATCATCGCCAGCTGCCTGTCAATGCACCTGCTCACTGACATGCAGCTGCATTGTGATAGAGTGCAGCTGCACAGGAGTGAATCATGGGATGCAGGCAGGCATCCAATTGGATGCATGTTCTGGGTCCTGAAGTGGATCCCTTGCTGCACACATGCAGGGGATTGCAGAAAGACATGGATCCTGGTGACTTGACACAGATAGGTGAATGCCCAAATGGCTGCCCCCAGCCCTCCCTGCCAGTCCAGTAGGCTGGTGCAGCGTGGAAGGGGTCCACCTTGCCATGGCTGCCAGCGGGTATCCAATGGGGGCACGTAAAAGTTATTGTAGGGTCCCCTTCATGTAACTTGCAACCCCCACAGACATGACACTCTACACCTTAATGAATAGCATGGAGTGTGGGCACACCCCTTGGCATGCCCCCATATCACCCATGGCATGTAGCTGCATGGGCAACCAGGTGATTGTGTGTGCAAGGGGCTTGCACACCTGCTTTGAATGCCACCCGTGGTCTGCTGGACCACTGCTGCATGACATTAAACTTAGGATTGCCTATATGTCTCAGATAATCAGCACATAGGCAATCCATACATTTATGAATTGACCCGTATATGCTCTGCTTCCCAATGACAAACTGGTATTTTCATCTTCCTCTTCTGTCCCCCCTAGTGTCCCCACAGCCCTGTCATCATGTCAGCCATTTTTTATTTTTTTTTATCCCTGGATTATTTTGACCCCTTCAAAATATGTATGCCCCAAACCCCTCTATTATTCTTACCGCTTCAACAAATGCATTCAAAAACAACTTGTCCCACAGTGGCCTGTCATCATGCAAGCCATTTTTTACCCCTGTGTTATTCTTACCCCTGCTGAATGTGCATGTCAAATGACTTTCTTACTGTTCAGAAGCCCCCAATCTGCATGGCACTTCCATGCCTAAGAAAAACCTTTGTTACTGTTCTAAAGCCCCTGATCCAAATGGCACTGTCATGCCTAAGATGTTGGCTCATTCATTGTACTGCGATTCCAGTCCACATGGCAACTGCCATGCTCAAAATGGCAGGCACGCATGTGTGCCACAATCCCTGCTTGTACGCTGGCCACCGTGCTCAGCACAATGTCTTGCACATGAATGCCATGGCCAACTGCTTGTGGTTCAGGCTTCCAGATGAGAGAAAATGTATAATGTTCCAAATAGGTTCAGGTTGCCCTGCTTTTTTCTAAGGTGTTCCTCCAATGTCTAGGGTCATCCACATGAAACAAATCACAAAATGCAAAAAATAATGGATGAACTCCACTGATTAGTCCATTCAAAATTCTACTTTATTTTTATCTCCCACAACCATTGGGCAATGTTTCATGGCCCTGCCACTTCGTCAGACCCTCTGTGTTGTACTACTTTCCATTACTTATAAGTCTCTGTATTCAATCATGATTTTCAAGTGCATCTTGTAATGGTTAGAAAAATATTTTGTCATTCTTACTCCACTTGTCACTTCTGAAATTTCAGTTAGGTTTTGCATTCCTTCCTCATAAATGTAAGAAGAATATTTTGTCATTCTGGTTCCACTTACCACTTCTTAGTATTCAATCAATTTATCATTCACCCTTCTGAATAGGGGAATAACATTGCTGCCAGATGACACCCACTGAACTGAGGAGGCAAATGCTCCTTCTCTGTGAGGCACTCATGATGAAAACTACCATGATCTGGGAAGCCTGCACAGTTTCCACCAGCCACCATGCTACTGTATGATGCTTTGTATCTTTTCCACTATTTTTGGGACCTTCCACATGCAACTCTCAACCCACCTGCCATGGATTGTAATTCAGAGATGAATTCAGGCTGCAGCCACAAACACTCCCACATCACCTGCAGGGATATGCTTGCTTCCTCACTCTTCAAGGACTAAATGACCAGAAAGTCTTTTTTTTTTTTTTTGCTTCCCCTCTGCTTATTTCTACCCTGGTGCACGTAAAAGATCTGGACACCTGTATAACATTGTCAGGCCTCACCACCCAACCAGGAATATGTGTATGTCTGCCCCAACTCCTGAAGAGGGCAACAAGGACCCTGCTCCTGTTCCTGAACCAGGAAGTAGTGTATGGTGGTGGATTTGTGAGCCCAGTGCTGGGCAGAAGCTGTTAACTCCCCAAATAACAACAGGAATGCCAAAAGGAAGTCAGGCAATCATGGTTACAACAGTAGTCTGCAAAAAAGCAAACTCCACACAAGTTAGAAACATAAACCTCAATATTTATTTGTGGAAATCACAGATGTGTATGGCAACAGGTATAGGTGAGCAGACTAGCCACAAGATGCCCTGGTGCTTTGACTGTAGTAGTCATCAGAGACAGAGTCTTAGTCACAAACAACCCCTTAAATACCACTATTGTATTATCACAGTGATACCTAATTGGTTTGATTGTTTAACTGTTTACCATTGACAGCTCAAAGATAAATGGTTCAGGGGCAGAGCAGAGAACAATATAAACATCATAAATATAATACCAAATACAATGTGAGGCAGCCTCTAAGTCATGAAGTACAATAGGTAACAAAAGTATCACAGTGCATATATCAAACAGCAAAATGTCATTATTATAAGAAAAAACTGATGAACAGCTCAGATAAATAATAAATTGGCAGCAATGCAGCTGGACAGGCTATGAGCCATAGTACTGTTGAAGTGCAAACAGAAAAGGAACAAAACATGTGGGTGTCATTATATAGTAATGGAAAAGAAAAGTTATGGTATCAAATAAGTCTATGGTACTTAAAGGAGTGATACATTGTATAAACAGAAAAAAGAGGCCTCAAAATGGAGCCCTAAGGGACACCTCTTGTCAAATCATGGGAAGCAGAGAACAGAAAGCAGTAGGACACTCCAGATGATCAACTAGATAAACAATATTTAACCCAGCTACAGAAGGGCCATACTCATTCTGCAGACAAAGATGGAGTATCTCTTGGCACAACGTAACATCTAAAATAGTTAGGATAGTGTACATGTCTTGCTTCTAGCAGCAAGAAGTTTATTACTGCTCTGCAAGGGGGTGGTCTTGGTAGAATAATTTTTTTTCAAGACAAAGTGAAGGGGCTTAAACAAGTAATGAAGTAGAAGATGGTAATTCAGTAATCAAGCAATTACAGCATGTTTTAAGATTTTATAAATTAAAGGAAGCATACAGTAGGCATGGGAATGTACTGTGAATTAACCAAACTATTAAGGTATGGCTTATTAATAAAATGGGAGACTAAAGCCTTTTTAACCCTTGCAGGGCTGCAGACTGATATATCAGTCCAAAATTCCTATACGTTCTAATTCTGTCTGCAACCTAAGGGTTAAAAGCATTGGGAAACACACCCTGAGCTAAAGTAAAATTAATGATGTGAGTGATAGTGGGACCAATAATTACTGTACCAACACAAAAACTAAACAATTAGGTAGCATAGGATCAAAAGAACACGCAGAAGGATTTGCTGAAAGTACTCCATCAGATTATTAACTTGTTGCTCGCCTACAGGAGAAAGCAAGAGAGGGCTGGTAAGGACTTTGATGAAGGAGCTGAGGGAATGTCTGAAAAAGAGATAAATGGCACAACAGAGCTGGGTGTGACAGTTATTTTTCCTGCATAGATGCTAGCAAAGCCCTTTGGAAGACAATTGATCAACAGAGAGCTCCTATGAAAAATGGGACCAAAGATGATATCATTTTCTAGAATCATCTTGTTGAAGAAGAGGATACTAGAGCAGAGAAGAAAGTTTAATTTCATACAGTAGATCATTAAATACTTTCGTTCTACTTAAAGAAATCTCAGGAGTGAAACCTGACTTTACAAAGTGGCACTGCTGCTTAGCTTTCCTCCAATTACGGTTTGGAGCATGATGAGCAGAATACCATAGCTGATACTGAGCTCTCATAACAAGCCTTGGAACAAGAAGGGATGAGATGTCAAATGATAGCTGGAGCCTGTGGTCATTTAACGTTGCTGTTGAAGCTGTATGTGATGGACTCTATTTTAATTTCTGTACTGCTATTCTCTGATTCTTCAGAAAAGAGTGTTGTGTACTGTTAATAACAATACTTCTGCTACATGCAGATCTGCTTACACCCCCATAACCTAAACACCTGTGAAAGTGCTAACTTTTTAGGACCCAGCAGGAAACAAATGCATGTGGAAAGGGTACAGTTATTTAAAGGACAACTTACTAAGCTTTTTACATATTTTGTTTTAAAAAAAAAAAGGCTTCCTAGGCTTATAAAGGAGAGGCTTCTCCTTCCCTTCCCCCTCCCTTTTCCCCACCCCTCTCTGGCATAGCACTCCACGAAACCTGAAAAGGCCCTCAACTGCTTCTCAGGCTCTGTTATTCCCCCCCGATCTCTTAACTTTCACCTTTATTCCCATCTTCCTTGTTTCCATTCCCCCCTCCTTTGCCCTCATTCCTCTGCTTGTGTTTGTGTTAAATCCCATGATATGCACACACACATGATTAAAGTATGTAATGATTGTGTTGAATCCCACGTTATGCATTGCTCATTCCTCTGCTTGTGATTGTGTTGAACCCAATGATATGTATTGCTTATTCAAACTCCTGTATATGCCTCCCTTGATTGTCTGTATTCATTCTGCCAGAATTGCTAATTTCAAACTTTGTTCGTACATACGAATATACAAACATATGAAGAAGCCAGCAGAAGAAGGCAATTTGGTCTATCAAGTCTGCTCGTATTGCAGGGTCCACAGCTTGAGCTAATATCCCTTCCTTCCCTTCCCACTCCTCCAATTCTCCCTACCTATGATTCTTACCTTCCCCCTATGTCTATCCCAGCCCCTGTTAAAGCTGCCCACTGTCTTCAATGAGATGACCTCTTCCGGCAGCGCATTCCAAGTGTCCATCACCCTCTCTGTGAAGAAGTGCTTCCAGACCTTCCTTCTAAACCTCCCACCCTCCAGCTTAAGACTATGCCCCTTGTGATATGATTGCCACTCAGCTTAAAGAGACTCTCCTTATCATCCTTATTTATCCCTTTAAAGTACTTGAATGTTCCAATCATGTCTCCTCTCTCTCTCCTGTCTTCCAGGGAGTACATGTTTAGTGCCCTCAACTTCTCTGCATATGCCTTGCCTTGCTGACTGGCTATCATCTTTGTAGCCCTCCTCTGTACTTTCTCCAGCAGGTTAATGTCCTTTTTGAGGTGTGAGCACCAATACTGAACTCCATACTCTAGATGTGGCCTTACCAGTCACTTGTACAAGGGCAGTATAACCTCCTCTCTCCTTCTACTGATCCCCCTAGTTATGCATCCCATCATCTTGTTTGCCTTTGCTGCTGCTTTCTTGCACTGCGTGGAGTGCTTCAGGTCATTAGTGATCATCACTCCCAGGTCCTTCTCCTCCTCTAATGCAGATACTCGAGCTCCACCCAGGTAATAATCTTTCCTGGGATTCTTGGCTCCAGTATGCATAACTTTGCATTTCTTGGCATTGAAGTTATGTTTGTATTGTCCTCCTAACTGGTGTGGAACCTTTGTAAAAGAGCTTTGGCTCAAAGGTACTTGAAATCCTAGACTTAAATGAATAGAAATAAAAAATAAATAGGCTATTGTTTACATTTATACTGAAATTGCATTTGTTAAAGTAGTTTTAAATGCAATTTCATAGCATTTGAAAGTTTTAAACACAGCCTCTCCTGATTCAAAAGTCCTGCTCTGAGAATCCTAAAATGGCTGCCTTGATGATGTCAAAGAAGTTAGAGATGCCAGCTGTGCAGATGTATTTTAGCTCCACTAACCATATTCAAATGCGAATAACTTTAAAATGAAAAATTATAGCCTGGTACTCTGAGCACAAAAGTTGTTCAGCACAAAAATATCTACAAAATGAGTAGTGTTTCATTTATAGATACCTTTCTTTTTAATTAGCAATAAAAAAGCAGCAGAAAATGCAATTTTTGCCCCTTTTTCAACAAACAAATGCAAATAACTTTAAAACAAAAATGATAGCATGGTGCTATGAGCATTAAAAAGTTGTTCAGCACAAAACTGTTTACAAAATGAGAGGTGTTTCATTTATAGATACCTTTTATTTTTTATAATTAGCAAAAAAAAAGCAGAAAATTACATTTTTATCACTTTTTCAACAAACAAATGCAAATGTCTTTAAAAAAAATGATAGCATGGTACTGTGAGCACAAAAGTTGATCAGCACAAGAATATCTACAAAATGAGTGGTGTTTACCTTTTAGTTTTTTATAATTAGCAAAACAAAAGCAGAAATTTCACTTTTTTTGCCATTTTTTTCAACAAGCAAATACAAATAACTTTAAAACAAAAATGATAGCACGGTACTGTGAGCATGACATTTGTTCAGAACAAACATATCTACAAAACAAGGCAGAACAATGCTTGTTGATGTATAACTGGTTGTGACAGGTTCACTCACACCTGTAACCTCTACTGCCAAACAAACTGGCTTAACTTTAAGGGGCCAGCTTAAATATCATACTAGCCTGCTTGCCAAAAAGATTGCTGCTGGGATCACCCTTCTGTGGCTTCATCACCTTCTAACCCCTGCCCTAGTAAATCAGACTACTAGAAGCTCCTCCAAAGCATCCCTTCTAGTCCCCCATTGTAAGGTGACCCTGGGGCAGAGGGCCTTCATGTACAGGACTCCCTTCTGGTTGAATGCCCTTCCTGGCGTAGTCTTCTTTGAAGTCAAATTAGGTCCTTTAAAGCAAATCTTAGAGTGCATCTTCTTTCCTCCAGTCACTGTGACTGCTTCTAGCCCCTTCTTCTCCCCAAACCCCTCATACCCCCTACTGACTAACAATGTCTCCTCCGACTGTGCCATCCCCTCCCATCTCTCTTTCCCCCACCCCTCCCTCTGTTTCTACCTCTACCTCCCTATCCTTCTTTCTGGTCCTATAACCTACTTTGCCTGTATCTCCATTGCAAGTCCATGGATGTGTTCTTTTGGCTGTTTACTTTGTATGCTTGATGTTTGTGTGCACTACATAATGCAATGCTATGTTATTACTGGATTCCTACATACAGTATATGTTCATTTTATTGTTTGTTATCTCTGATGTGGATCCTTTGTTAAATGAGTCTCTGAAGCAAAGGTTTGTAATTCTAAAATTTCAGTAAATAAAATAAATAAATAAAATGAGTGGTGTCTTATTTTTATATACATTTTAGCTTTTTTATAATTAGCAAAAAACAGCAGCAAATTCAGTTTTCTTTTTCACTTTTTTCAACAAACAAATGCAAATAGCTTTAACATGAAATATGGTATCATGGTACTTTGAGCACAAAGGTTGTTCAGCATAAAAATATGTGTCACAGGAGTGGTGTTTCATTTAAATATACATTTTAGATCTTTTATAATCAGCAACAAATGGAAGGAAATACATGTTTTTCACTTTTTTGGAGGTATGGCATGAATAGAATATGATACCCCCCTACTGGAAATGTTGATTATTGTTCTCATGCCAACTGACCTGATGACATTATTCGTGGCTTTGCTACTCATGATGTCATTGTGTCAGCTGGCACTCGAACAACAAATATCAACAATATTTCAAGTAAGTGGCTAGCATATCCCTTATATATTCTTTGCAAAAACACTCCATTAATGCATCAGTTTGTGTTCCTATTAAAGCGGCAAAAGTATGGACATGTGATGTTAGGGTTTTCAACACTAACTCCGCATTCCACTCAAGCAGCAAAAAGGGGCAAGGCAGCACAAGCAACCACAGACATCCATCATCAGGTAAGACAAACAACATGCAACTCTTTCCAAATGACATAAGAGACATCAGCCATCATGGTCCATTGCTTCTGTAGCCATGGATACACACGCATACTTGCACACCACCTGGGAAGGTCAGTAAAAACATTCCTATAGGATCACAATGTAAATTTTAAGTAAGGAATAACACATGATGGGGTGTGCAGCAATTCTAAATTACTGCATGCCCAAGGTGGTTTGTGAGGCATGAGGTGCAGCCAAATGCCTTCAACCACCTGGGAAGTGTGGTATATGATTCCCATAGAATCACAATGTAAATTTTTAGTAAGCAATAACATATGACAAGGTGTGCACTAATGCTAAATTACAGCAGACACAAGGTGGGTTGTGAGGCATGAGGTACAGCCAAATGCCTTCAACCACCTGGGAAGTGTGGTACATGATTCCCATAGGAACAGAATTTAAATTGTAAGTAAGCAATAACACATAGCGGTGTGTGCAGCAATGTTAAATTGCTGCATGCCCCAGGTGGGTTGTGAGGCACAAGGTGCAGCTGAGTACCTTCAACCACCTGGGAAGTGTGATATAAAATTCCCATAGGATCACATTGTAAATTTTAAGTAAGCATTAACACATGTCAAGGTGTGCAGTAATGCTAAATTACAGCATGACCCACGTAGGTTGTGAGGTATGAGGTGCATCAACCACCTGGAAAGTCCTGATGTCTTCACTCAGGTGCCAAAGGCATACTAAGGACATTGGAGAGCCAGTAGGTAGCTGTTCTGAGGAGCACCAGGCACCTGGCTTCCTTGCCTGGAAACATAGGTAACATTCTAACTTAAATGGAACACAGCTGAATGACACAAAATGAAACCAAAAAAGGGAAACAGCAGCAAAGCAAGATGTAGCTCTGGGTAGTAAGGCAGAGGCAGTTTTCATGTGCACTGACTAAATGCAAGGAAGAAAAGGAAGTGTTGGTGGGTGGCTGTGTGAGAAATGCAGTGTACCCTAGTTCTCGTTGTCTGATAATGTAAAGTGGGAATATGAGAATCGGTGGCTCACACTGTTATGGTGAGGCAGCATTGACAGAGCAGGGGAAAACAGAAATGAAAACATTATGAGTACAATAGTTTTGCACTCCCCCCCTTGTTCAGAAGGCAGGAGGTGGGAGCTATTTGAAAAGCAAATTGCAGTTTGGTTAATTGTGAAGGGCTGAAGGACAAAAAAATATCAACAACATTTCCAGTAGGGAGGTTGCATATTCTATTTATGCCATACCTCCAAAAAATTGAAAAAAATTGAATATCCTACATTTTTTGCTGATTATAACAAATCTAAAATGTATCTATAAATGAAACACCACTCATTTGGAAGATATGCTGACTAACTTTTGTGATAAAAGTACCATGGTATCATATTTCATTTTAAAGCTATTTACATTGGTGTGTTGCAAAAAGTGAAAATGAAAATTTAATTTTCTGCTGTTTTTTTTGCTAATTATAAAAAACTAAAATGTATCTATAAATGAAATACCACTCATTTTCTAGATATTTTTGTGCTGAGTAAATGTCATGCTCACAGTAACATGCTATCATTTTTTGTTTTAAAATATTTGCATTTGTTTGTTGAAAAAGTGACAACAATTGCATTTCCTGCTCCTTTTTTTTGCTAATTAAAACAAACAAAAAAACCTAAAAGGTATATATAAATGAAACACCACCCATGTTGTAGATATTTTTGTGCTGAACAACTTTTGGGCTGAAAGTATCATGCAATAATTTTTAATTTTAAAGTTATTCACATTTGAATATGGTTAGTGGAGCTAGGATACATCTGCACAGCTGGCATCGCTCCCTTCAATGACATCATCAAGGCAGCCATTTTAGGATTCTTAGAGCTGGATTTTTGAATCAGGAGAGGCAGTGTTTAAAATTTTCAAATGCAATGATACTGCATTTATCCTACTTTACTAAATGCAGTTTCAGTATAAATGTTGGCAACAACATCTCCTTTACAAGCCTATTGAGTAGTTTTTTTTTTATTAAACAGAAGGTGTAAAAAGATTATTTAGTTGTCCTTTAAAGAGAATGACTATTAGAATGTGTTAAACTGTAGGGTAGTAAGGCAACTTTCTCATAGTAACTTTTAACACAGTAATTTAAAGTTAAAGTTAACTCGTCCTCAGATCCACCCATCCTCTTCATAGGCAGGGAATAATAAAAATAATGTTCAATCATGAAATGATTTCTAACGATACCCCACACCCTCTACTAACCAGGGTACCATGTAATTTCCTTGATACTGTAAGCAGACATTTGTCCAGGCTTACCGTGAAGATCTGTACTGTCTTTGTCACCAATATCTCCTGTGATAGCACTGTACAATAGGTTACTCCCCCCATGGGAGACATAACTCCTAATTTTACCCAATTTTACCACCTATGAGCTTCAGGCATATCCCTGAATTCTGCTGGAACACAACAGATCAAACTTCTACATCAGATAAATCTTGTTGATTCTCATGCATATGCAGAAGGCAATTCCTGTCCCCTCTTCCCTTTTTTTCTCTAAGGTAAACTTAAGGATTTCCAGACTCTCCTGAACTACAGACAAATCCTAGAGAATGATTTAAGTATTATAAGCAAATTATTTTATTTTAATCAACAGATATGGTTATCCCCCCACAAACATGTTAAGGTCACGTGATCTATTTTCAATCATGAACAGTAGTGGCACAAAACAGTAGGCAAACTGTTGTCTCCTTGTGCCACCACCCTTTTGCTCTGTTCTTAAACAGACCTATTCATCACAGGAAGGAGAACATACCTTACAACAAAGTATCAAGATAAATTAGTTTGTCAGATGTTCAGTGGTGCAAGCTGGCAAATGAGGCCCCCTCCCACACACAGTTTTAAATTATTTAGGAACTGTTTAGTGATAACAATACAGGAAGGATTGAAACCCTTATCATTCAGTACCCCAGTGTGGTTCCAATGTCATGGCAGGCATTAAGCAATCATTCTGTAGTTACCACTTCCAGCTAATGCAATTGGGTATTGGGCCTGATGCTGAATGTTTTTGGCTACACAGTCTTTTGTGCTTCAAGTCGAATCAAGTTATGTTGAGCTATTTAATAGCTCAGGATTTTTTTTTTCTTCTAGTATCTCAGAAACAAAACATTATCTAAATTATAACCTTAATTGGCATTATGAAGGCTATTCTTTCTGTATCAGGCCATTGTTTACACACTGAATTCATTCTGAACTCAAAATGAAATTTTTTTGAAGGCCGTTCTGGAGATTTCCTTCTTTCAGCTGCAGCTTTTTAGATACACTTGCATGTACTGTAGGAGAACCACTGCTGATGGCAGTTTTTTCTCCTGTAGACCTACCCCATGGCTTAATTACAACCTGGTTAATTAAACATTCTGGAGAAACATTTCTGAGGTTAGAATTGTGAGACTGAAGTTCCTTGGTGTCGAGTGTTTGATTAATATTCATTATCAGCTTGTCATTTCTATTTGCTCAGATTTCCTTTTCTTATATAAGAGTGATGCAGAGAAAAAAATTATGAAGACATTTTTATACAGAAATGATTACCACATTAGGATTTACATGGGACAACTTAAAAAGCACAAGGTATGGAAGTTTAAGGAGCCTCTAGTAACAAGATAACTTGTAAAGATACAACGCTATAACATAAAACAACTTATGTTTTTTTTTTGCTGTGAAATAAATCATGTCACAAGAAAGGGGTTATGTCTGTAAAAGTAAACAAGTCACAGGGACTAATGCAATCTAACAGATAAGGATCAAACTCCCATGCCATTGATGTTCTTAGTAACAAAGAAGAAATAATTATTATGGTGGCACAGTAGCATACATTCAGTTAGGGCTGTGTAGGCATTTTAAAGTTTAAGTACAATTTTTGCTTGCTGATTGCTCAGCCACCTTTTGACTAAGAGACTTGAACATTGCCATGCAAGTCTTATGTTAAAGGGTCTAAAATTCAACAAGATTTGGTAACATTTGTTTCAGTGGTATTAAATTTACAGGGGTGTCCAAAATGTAGAACTGTTTAATTTTAAGACCAAGTTTGCTCTCAAATAATGAAAACAATCAGTAAAGATTTGACACTTGAAATGTTCAGATTCATTAAATCCTGCCACACAGATGATGGTTTTGATGTTTTGAAAATTAGCATTTAAAACACAAAAAAGTTATATACAAATGATACTGCTGCTGCAGTGCATGCATAGGACCAACATTCCCATCTTTCTCATGAGGTATTTTCAAGTGCTATTCTGAAGCTGTGGACATCTGGAATAACATGGTTTCAAGCATCACTTAGAACTGCTGTCATGGCTTGAAACTATGGTCATGGGAAATCGATTATCCCTTACAATTACAATTCCAGCTTGGCTTCTTAAAATTAAAATATAGTGCTGAACAGGAGCCCATCCTCAGTAGCACACTGCTATCTGCCTTCCCCTCTGAACATGGTTCAGACATCAAGAACCCAACTTGGTGTTAGATAAATAATTAAATACTGTAAATAAAGTTGCTACTGCAAGTCAATTCCCTGTGGCATGTTCTTGTTTGACCCTCCTCCCCCCAAAAAACCTAGTCACAACACTGAGAGATTGCCCTGGTGTCAGATAAATATTGGTGCCACAAGGAATCCATCCACAGTAGCATGCACTTGCCATCATGCTCCTCCCCCAAACCTGCTTATGGTGTAAGATGAATATTTAAACAAAAAAGGTGCAACTAGAAGCCCATCTCTGGTGGCATGCTGTTTTCAGCCACCCTCCAAACCTAGTTCCTACACTGGGAGCCCATTTAGTTGGCATATAAATAAGTAAACAATTAAAGGTATAATTGAGAGCCTATCCAGTGTGACATGGTCCTGTTTGATGCACTCACCCTACATCAAAACTGGGACCCAAAATCTGGTGCCAACAAACAAGCCACAGTCCCCAAAACAGTGTGACTTGAGAAGACTGTCAGCACTCTCTCCCCAGGGCCATGTCATGCACACTAAACAAATGAAACTGAAAGGAAGGATGAGTACACCATGTCATAGACAGCAAATGACAATAGTTTTATTGCAACAGAAACAGCTGAAAGTGTAAAAAACAGACAAACAGTGGTCCATTGCAAGATGTTAACCATGGACAACGAACACATACCTATGTATCAGTGTAATGACATGCCTTCCTCAGGGGCCTGAGTGTGTGAATCCTTTTCTAAATGTGACAAGTGAAATATATATTAACTACTCATACCTTACATATTTGTTTTCAAATTTAAAATGATTCTCGGCAAAGAAATATATTTGAAAGTCAAACAGTGCAAAGTGAAGTTAAAATCACATATTTTGCAATCAGTGTGAGCAGATGACTTTAGAAGCTCTACATGAATAACAGAAATTACATAAATTATATTCAAAAGGTTTGAAAGATAGGTACAAATAACTTTAAAGGGACACTAGCCCATCTTCAGTGCATTACCCTCCCCTCAGCTCAGAACTGCATTTTGCTGTCAAAAGACCTCCTGGATGGCTCCCTGAACATCCCAGGAGGACCATGAGCCCATTTTGGGTGCACAAACCTCCCCTCAGCTAAGAACCATGTTTTGTGGTCGAAGGACCTCCTGGACAGCTCCCCAAACATCCAATGGGGACAACTAGTCCATTTTGGGTGCATGACCCTCCCCTCAGCTCAGAACCATGTTTCATTGTCGAAGGACCTCCTGGATAGCTCCCTGAACATCCCAGGTACTGAGATAACCTTTTAAATCTGGTGCCAAGATTCCTGACTCATGATTGGCCTTTGCTCCATTTCTCCTGTTTCTGGACTTTTGGAGTGAACAAACAGCAAATGATGACTCTTTGAGTCTGAACCCAGAATTAGCTCCCCCTCCTCCCACAACTCTGTTCCTCTTCCTCCACAACTCGCTCAATCAAGATTCAGCCTGTGAGAATGACAGGTGTTACCCGTGACTGTGCAGTCCCATGCATGTCCCAAAATCCACAGTCCACACTCCCAAACAGCATGCAACTCACCAATAGACTGCAGTAACCGACTATGGCCAGTGCAGCCCAATGTCGCACTTTTATAGTGCAACCCATGCAAATGAGGCGAGGTGCATCTTTAAGTGGATGCAAATGCAGTGACTGCACCATTGAATGGCTGATTAGCTGATTTGCATATGCCGGCTGAATATCGCACTGTTGCGCTTTGTGCAATTATGTTGAATGTGCTGAGCCAAGGGCGCAGTTCTGTGACATGCGCAGTTCACACCTAACTGCGCATTCCCGGGTTGATGACTCAGGAGCCTGCCACTCTGCTGATGTGCTGTGCATGGGAGGCAATGCAGGGCACGGTCACCATTGTGCCAGTGGCACTACAGCACTGTTCACCTATATGGTGATGTGGCACTGGGGAGTCGTAGGTGCACTGGGGCAACAGCATGGTAGGCTGCTACAGGAGGTGGCACAAGGCACCCAATCATGCTAGATGCATTGGGTTCCAATCGCGCTGTGGCTGTCCGTGCGCCAGAGACCCTTGACCCTGTGCCCGACCTTTGCCCCCTAGGCGCCATGCGTCAGGCATGGATGCAGCACTATCGCACTGTTCGGTGACATGGCGATATGGAATGGCAGTGCTGTACAATGCAGCATCTGCATGTGGCAGAACCGTGCTGCAGAGATCCATTTTGACTTAACTGAGCAGCAGAGATGGCACGGAGGAGTGCTGTGCAGTGGAGTCAGGTGGAGCTGGCAAACCTGGTTGCCATTGTGGAGCCACATGTTGGCCCACTATTTGGGGAGGCACCCCTGGATAGGGCCAGGAGTCAGGTGTGGCAGGAGGTGGCCAACGCCTTGGAGGAGGCCACCGATATGAGGCGGATGGCAGAGCAGTGCCACCACCGATATGGTGACCTGAGATGGAGGGACCCAGACCTGCTTTCCCACCTGCGGGCATGTGCCAGGAGGGGCACAGTGCCATGGCCAGGAAGGTGCAACATCCATACACTTTTATCTTCCATACGGTGTCAAGGTTGCATGTGGTCGGCACATGGGGCCGTCCGTGTTGGCCGTATGGTGTTACTAGGTGTGGGGTGGTGGGTCTGACTGTGTGGATTGCACACACATAGAGGTGGGGAGACTTTGCTACAGGATTGTACTGATGTTCCTCTCTCCATATTTGCACCTTAGGCCCAGATGAGCCCAGGCTGGCGAGGAAGAGGAGGCACCGCAAGGAGGACCATCAGGCCGGGAGGGGCGAAGGTCCTCAGAGGTGCAGGGACCAGCCTGATGATGGTAAGTGCCTTACATCCATGATTACTATTGCATGCTGTGTAACAGGGCAGGCAGCGGGGCATGGCCACCATCCATTGACACCACTGCCATGCACGCAACTTGTTACAGTCAGCACTGTCCAGTGGCATTGCATGTCTGGGAGTGTGTCAATGGTGGTCCACGCATGCACCGGGCACATGGCTGTGCCACTGCCTTCACACCACATAGCCAAGTCACTGTATGGCCACGGGGGTGCTGTGCAGGACATGGGCGCTGTGTGTGTGCAGTGGTCCACATGGCTGTGGCTGCCTGGGTGGGCAGGTCTTGTGGACACAGTCACTGTGGGTGGTCACACACCATCACAGGTGTGTGGCACATGGCTGTATACCATGCACAATGGGTTTGCTGCAGGGGACTGGACAGTCACACGTATTGACTCTGCTCCCTTATCCTAGGTGGACACTGCTGGATGGCCCTAGAATGGGCCATAAAAGAAATACTGCAGCTGGCATGGGCGTCCCTGGCAACATTGGAGAGGTTGGAGTGACATGGGGTCTGGAGGAGGAGAACCCGGAGGCACCACAGGAGTGCAGAGCAGGGCAGGGAATAGGCACTCCATGACCTCCTGACAACCATACCCCCTGGACCCACCCTCACACCCCTTCTTTCCTCTCCCATTTGTACACCCCTGCCCCATGTCTGCCCCCACCTGGTTTGTGGCCCTTCCCCCCATCCTTGTATATATTTGCAAATATGCTTCATAGTTCTTATATTTTAATACATACATTTTGTTATAACAACTGTGGTGGTCTCTGATTTGCAGTGGGCTACAGGTGCTCAGCTGCAGTGGTGTGCATGGCGTTGGGGTGGTGCACGCATGTGTGTGTGTGTGTGTGTGTGTGTGTGCAGAGGTGAACTGCCTATGGTGCGAGCAGTGGGATCATTCACTGTCTGTGGTTTGTGTGTTGTACTCTGTGCACTGGATGCCTATGTGCAGTGGTCCATGGGACCTGCACTGTGTGCATGGCACCCCTGTCAGACCATCCATGGCCTGTGCAGCTGACACCCTTGCATGTCTGTGATATGCACAGTCTGCTGGCGTGTCAGTGGTGGCTGCTGTGGCCAGTGCTGGGATGGGATGTGTCCTTGGGAGGGTGTGCAGGGTGCTGTACCCCTGGAGATGGGGTCCAGGGCATGCCCTGTCACATGTGGGGTACCTCGTGTGCTGACACATGGTCGGTCTCTCAGCTGTACCTTGGGGGGGACGTGCAGCGTGGCACTGTGTATGCATCTGTTGCATCACTGTCGGCTGCCGCCCGCTGCAGGGTGTTCATGGTGGGGCTGTCTTGCATGGCTCCATGGTGCACAGGGTTGCATTGTCACAGTGGGGGTGGTGGCATGCATGGGGTGTCCTGCACTGTTGGGTGCTACTTCTGGGCAGGGTGTATGGGGGATCATGGTGCAGGGTGTGCTCTGCATTTGTGGGATGGTGTGGTATGGGGTGATCGGCCATCCTTGTGTGCTAGTCACAGCTTGCCAGGGGTGTGATGGGGCACCATGGCCCGGCTGTGGGTTGGTTGCTGGTCTCCATGGGCCAATGGTTATTCCAGCCCTCCCCCAGTTGTGCAGTGCATGGGGTGTGGGAGGACGATGTCTGTTCTGCTGTGTGTTCCTCTTCCCATCTGTGGCATGGGTGGTGGGCCCCTGCATCTCTGGTTGTGCTGTTGCATTGCTGTCCTGCTGCTGGGGGGCATCCCTGGTTGCGCTATGGTGCATCTGGACTGCTCAGCTGAACATCCCTTGTTGCGCTATGGTGCATCAGATATGCTCAGCTTCACCTCCCTAGTTGTGCTATGGTGCAGGTGGTGTGATATTCAGTCGTCGGCCATAGGTGCATCTTGACCTGCGTAGTTTTTGAATATCACACTTCTTGCACATGGGCGCAGTGGACTTGTGCTTGCTCCTGCTGTTGCACACTTTTTGGGCGCAGTTTGAATATCTGGGCCTTCTATCCAAGTTCTGGAAGTTGAACATGCAATACGCCAATTCCCTCTAGATAAATCCCCCGGCCCAGGCAGACTTACAAATAATTTGTTCAAATCTTGTTTCTCAGAAATCGCCCCTTTTCTGACAGAAGTATATAATTATTGGTTTTCCAATGAATTCTCAGAACAAAGTTTCCTTGAAGCCATGATTACCCTTATAACTAAACCTGGCAGAGACCCCCAATTTCCAGAAAACTACCACCCCATATCACTTTCCAACACCGATGTAAAGATAATGGCAAAGGTCTTAGCAAGTAGATTGAACACCCTTGTGTGTACTTTAATTGGCCCTGAACAGGTAGGATTTATGGCCGCTAGATCCACCAGTGATCATATATGTCATCTTTTACACTTACTTTCCCTGACTAACTAGTCTGATATACCTGCTGCCTTGATTTCACTAGATGCCAAAAAGGCATTTGATCACATCTCCTGGGACTTTCATTTTATAGTCCTTGACAGATTAGGCTTCCCTAATAATTTTATTAAATGGGTGCAACTTCTCTACCATTTGCCAACTGCCCGTGTCTGGTGAAATGGCATATTATTGGATCCTCTCCCATTGCACCATGGTACCAGACAAGGCTGTCCCCTGTCCCCTTATCAATATATATCTAGAACCCTTCATTAGGAAACTAATTCCTCACCTGACCTTCATGGCGTACCTGTGGGTACATCTTGTCAAATCATATCAGCATATGCAGATGACCTACTATTACACTTTGAAAATCCAGTGGATGGTGTGCCAACCCTGCTCAGTGAAGTTGACCTTTTTTCCAAAGTTTCTTATTACAAGCTTAACCCTTCCGAAACAAAAGTTTTCCCATTAAATGGGAAAACTATTCCATCAAATATTAAGGGGTTAGGACTTGGTGTGGGAATCAAAGTCCTTAACATATCTAGGTCTCAAGATTCTCAGAGGAATCCCATCTATAATAAAAGAAAACATTTCCACTTTAATTGCGACTCTTAGAACAAATCTAGCAAGACGGGATACGCTACCAATTTCACTTTGGGGTAGAATATCCACAATTAAAATGAATGTATTACCTCATATTCTCTACCCCTTAAGTATGTTTGATATTTCTCTCCCTAAGTGTTGCTTTACTGAATTACAAGCTCTGATCAGTCAATACCTATGGAAGGGAAAAGGAGTTCGGCAAGCATATTTCAGACTTACTGCCCCAAAACTCCATGGTAGCCTTTCACTCCCATCATTTTTTACCTATTACAGTGCCATTCACATAAGCAAACTTGTTCACTGGATCCTGATACTGACCAAAGAAGTCTTGGCTCCCTTAAACCCTTATGGCTGGATATAGAAATAGCCATGGCAGAAGTTAATCACTGCACCTTACCTGCATTATTATATGTTTCCCCACAACAGGTACCTAAAACTCTTAGAAATACACCAATTGGATGGTTCCTTAAGGCTTTACACCAGATGCAAAAGCATTGGTATTTTGACTGGCACAAATTCTTAGAACAACCACTGATTGGTAATCCACATTTTCAAATTGGCAAAGCTCCTATCTCCCCTCTTTTTGGGGCCCCCTTACTTAATACCAAACTTGGAGACCTGGCCCCAGAGGGCAAAGTGCTCTCCTTTTTTACAATTTTGCCAAGTTCTTAAAGTGCAAGAAAGAAATTCATTTAAATGGTGGCAAATTCAACAGGCAGTTCTTTCATTTTTAGGTCAGACAACACATATTACTCCTCCTAAAGTTGAACTCTACCCTCTACTCCTGGTTGCAAATCAACCTCATGTGATATCTATGGTATATAAAGAATTGCAAACCCTTGATTTTAATTTGCCCAAAGGTGTTTGTTATTACTGGGTTAACAAGTTCTCTTTACCTACAGATGTCCACTTCTGGTGCCATATTTGGTGTAACACATACAAAATTATCAGACAGGATTGGCTCTGTATGGTACAATATAATATTCTGCATAATGTATATTTTTCTCCTGACAGACTGCACAAGATGGGAAGGCTTCCATCACCTCAATGTCAATGCTGTCATGACTCTCCGGGAGACCTTTATCATATGCTATGGTCTTGCCCAAGAGTTTCATTGTTCTGGTGTAGTATCAAATGCTCACTAGACCCACTACTTGGATTGCAATCTTTATTTACCTCTGAAATTTGTCTTCTTAATAGCTTCCCTTTAGGAACTATTAAATGTAGAAAAGTCCACATAGCTCTAATTTCAGCAGTTGCTAAACTAATAATCATGAGACACTGGAAAGATGAATCACTGCCATCAGTGTTAGAATGGCACAAATAGATTTTGCTAGCCCTACATTTGGAAAAGCATATAGCCATGTAAACCAACAGGAACCAGGCCTATATAGAAACATGGAGTCCACTGGAAGCCTTACTCACAGTCTGGAAACCCTAGAATACTCCAGACTCAGTTTGTATATACATATGCATTGCCCTGTATAAGCAATCTCCTATTTTTTGGCACACGGACTGATTGTGGGTGGGATAATCGATAGGGCGGGTAATGGGAATACTGAATTAAGTTTATCTTACAAGTTCTGATTGAGGATTCTTCCCCAGAAAATTGCAGTCTTTTGCTTATTCAGTGTCTCTTTAGATACATAATGATATATTGTATTGCTGTCAAAACTTAAATAAAGCATATTAAAAAAAAAGAAAATCAAGAGGTAACATATGAAAAATTGGTTATGTTATGAATGCACGTAGAAACTGCAAAATGCATGCTCATAACATGGCCATTTTTGGGAATTATTTAACCAAATTTTCAACATGGGCTTTTTGGGAAATCCTCTTATGAACACTGGTGCTGTGATTTTGTTACTCAATCCAAAACATTGATTTTGCACAGCAGCCACACCATTCTGCACCAGAGGTGCAAAAACATATTTTGGGCAAGATGTGAAAAATTACAACTGTACTGTTCATAAGGAGGTGTGGAAAAACTGGCAATGTTGAAAATCTGGAGTGAAAATATTAAAAATTGGCAAAATTACAAGTGTGCGTATAAACTGCACAATGCACGCTTGTAACACAGCTGTTGTTTTTATTTGTTGCACCACATTTTCAACATGGGCTTTTTGGGACCTCCCCTCATGAACACTGGGACTGTCATTTCATTAATCAGTCCCAAAAGGTGATTCCACGCAGCAACCACAAAATCACCTTTTGGGACTGAGTAACAAGATGACAGTGACATTGTTGATGAGATGGGGTTCCAAAAACCATATGTTGAAAATTTGGTGCTGAAATCTCAAAAAATAGCTGAGATATCAACATAAGTTGACACTCCCCCCCCCCATTGACTGCCATTATATGGCTTACCTTTGATTTCTCAGTTTGCAGTTCAGCTTTGAAGAGTGCAGACATGTCCCAGTCCACAGACAATGACAGTGCCCTATCTCCAGAGGTAAATATGGTGTAAGGGGGGTGCAGGAAGTTGAGTGCACAGAGGGAGGTTAGGGATTGGGGAGGGGGGATGTGGGTAGATGATGAGGGACTGTTTTCTTTCTTTAATTTTTTTTTTACTAAAGACATCAGGGGAATGTTTTCTTTATTTCAGGCATGAATGCTGACCATGGAGGGGCATGCTCTAACTGGGGACACTGGGAGTG
The DNA here is from genome assembly GCA_016271365.2 of Neoceratodus forsteri. Lineage (NCBI taxonomy): Eukaryota > Metazoa > Chordata > Ceratodontiformes > Ceratodontidae > Neoceratodus > Neoceratodus forsteri. Next base: position 951,861,354 of record CM028129.1, on the reverse strand, counting down.
GGCTCCTCAGTGTCCCACTTTGCTGGGGGTCTATCTCCAACATGGTGATTGGGCACCCTGTTGTCGGACATGATTTATTTTTGAAGGGGCTACTGCCAACTGGGGATTGGGCACCCCATTGTCAGCCATTGTTCTTACTGTTGGGGACACTGGGAGTGAGCTCCCCATTGTCCCATACTGGTGGGGGGGCTCTAGTGCTGACATGGGGATTGGGCACCCCATAATAGCAAAAGTGTTTTTTAATCATTTTTTTCCCTATTTTCAGGTCATGACCTAGTATCTTAGGTCATATTACGTGGATACAAAATAGGATTTAAATGATTAAATAAATACATTTCATGGGCATATTTTGTCCCGTAAAGTGCAGAATGCACCGGGGGGGGGGGGAGTGTCCCAATAAGCAAGCTACATGTGTTGGTTCCTCCAAAGAATATCATTTTGGGAGGCTTAAAACATTTTTGGGGGCAAGACTGAAAGCAAGATGACGGCCATACGAAGTAGGAAATTCTCTATATGGACCAGGATTCCTACTTCATTTCATACAGCTATATTGAAGTGCCTACTGAGCATGCTCAGAGATGATTTTTTCAAAATGTTAAATTGCAATAACTTAAAAACTATTTATTCTTTTTACACCAGACTAGCAAAAGGCACGTCTGTGGTTAGTCCCTTTCTACCCTGCACATTCAATGCCAAACAACCAAACCCTCTAGGTTGTAGGCAAGTTCAAACAAAAATCCCAGCAAAGTCAAAGGGTAAAATCATGTTTTTTTCACCTTTCTGTAACTCAGAGACTGCACACCCGACCATAACAAAACATGCCAGATAAAGAGTTCTACCACACAGGAAGGAGCATACCAAATTATGTGCAAATCCATTCAGCAGTTGCAAAGTTATTAAAGTGCACAATATTGAGTTTAACATTGAAATGCCTACTCAACCCTAACTATAGAGGCACAACCACTCCCTATAATGTATATATATATATTCATTCCATGCAAAAAAACTGGGTTAGTGCATCATTTAGGGTTAAACCACAAAAGTTAGGAAATGAAAAATCTTTAGGGTTGCTCCTTTCCCCTTCCAGACCCTCCAATCATCCCAAGATTGAGAGATGATGGGGTGTGTCATTGGAGTTGTGAGGCCTGAATGTCACCCCATTTCATGTGTAATCATATTGACAAGGGACAGCGAAAAAGAATGGGGTGACAATTAGGCCTCACAACCCCAATGACACACCCCGTCATCTGTCAATCTTTGGATGATTGGGAGGGGCAACCATAAAGATTTTTCATTTCCTGACTTTTTGTGGTTTAACCCTAAATGATGCATTAACACAGTTTTTGCATAGATTTTCCTTACTTTTTAATTAAGAATAGAAAAGTAGAAAGTTGCACAAGTTGGTAGGAGCGCGGGGCCCTCCCACCAACTTGCAAGTGTCAGGCCAGATTACACATAATGGGCCTGATTCTAGAAGGTTGGCACAAGTCACCGCCAAACACAGCTTGTGCCAATCGCAACTGCGACATTGACCCTGAGCCCTATTCTAGAAGGGGAAGGGTCTCCATATTTGAGTCCTGCAACTTGCGACATGTGGCCAGGTACACTGAACAAAGGGCGCACCTGGCAAGCATGTTGCAAGACACAACAGGTCCAATGAGGGTCGCAAGTGCCCCCCCATGTCCAGCAACCCACATTAGGTGCCCCTCAGGGATGCCTACACCCCCTGCCCCCAAAAGCATACTGTAACTGCCAAGCAGGGCTGCCCACACCCTCTGCCCCCAAATCCCCCATTGTGATATGCTCCACAGGCAGTACAGTCAACCCTCCACCTGTGCCCCAACCCTCGAGTTGCAGCCGCAAATGCGGCATTTACTCAGTCCGGCCCTGGTAGTCTAGTGGCCCCCACCTCACCACCCAGCCATGCCAGTCTACCCAGCACCCCCACCCACCCCAGCCAGCAACTGGCACAGCCCACCTCTCACCTCCACAGCCAGCCACCGACTGAGTTCACTTGGAGCACTTATTGAATAGATGCACTCAGAAATTGGGTAAAAACAATCTATTTGCAATTGCTAGGCTGCCCATTAGTGGGGAGTGGAAGGAGGTATTAAAGTGAATAGTGGGGATTATATTGCAACAAAGGTGGATATAAACTATGTATAAAACGTGGAAATTGGACATCAGGTAGGTAGGGATCCATTAAAGTGAAGTCACAGCCTACCCACCAGGCTAGCAGGGAAAGACTTGGAGCTGTTGAAAAGGGAGAGAGTATAAGGAAGGAGACGGAGGATGATGAAGGGCAGAAGGATGGATGGAGAGTGGTCTTACTAATTGCGATAAGACTAAGCAACAAATCAGAAGAGCTACAGTCACTCTTGGCAGTGTGGAGGGTGGACATTGCAGCTGTCACAGAAACTTGGGCAACTGAGCACCAGGACTGGGATATGGCAATCCCTGGGTAAAATTATGCAGGAAAAACCATAAGGAGTGGAGGGGGGGAGAAGTGGTAGGATATATGAGGGACTTGAAGGGAGATATGAGGTCTGTAAAGTATGGAGATGGAGGGACATCAGGGGGCACACACAAAGACTAGATGGGGAAGATGTAGGAGGGAATTGAAGAGACCCTATTTCATGGAGAGGGTGGTAGCAAAATGAAATGCACTACCAGAATGGGTGGTATTATGTAAATATGTGACCAGCTTCAAAAGGACATGGGGCAGGGAACAGGGGAGATGAGGATTGGGGAAGTGGGGGGCATCATCGGGATGACAAATAGGAGGGAGTGGGGCAGCTGCATACTACTGCTGCTAGCTGCACACTCGAGCAGACATATTTGGACTGAGTGGTCTGTTTCTGCTGTCACATTCGCATGTTCATAATAATTTTTTTTCTCACAGAGAGGGTATTGGACACATGGTACAGTCACTGATGTCCAGTGGAATTCGGCAGATGGTATTGAGTGGGGCTTTTTTGGTGATGTGGAGGACAATAACAGCCTATCATATGATGGGCAGGTGGAGATTTGATTACAAAGTAAATGCATTCCACTGGTGTTTCAGCTGATCATCAAATACCACAGACGAAGCGATGTAATATCAAGCACATCATATCATCTCAGATTCAAGCACTTACACAACATTTCATGAGCAAGCCTGCTTTTTCACTCACTCCTCATAATTCCAAAAATACAGTAATTCTTATTTCATTAATTTATTATTATGATAATCAGTTGTGGCTGGCATGATATCACAGTTCAGTGTGAGAGCAATGTGATTGTTCTATTGAGCATGTGTCATTCACATTACTACAAATGTAATATTAGAAAGCTAGAAGGGATGAGAAAATAAACTGATGAACTCATTTTCACTCCCTTGACATACATTCATTAGGCCAACCATCTTCAGTTTAATACAATTATGTCATTATGATTGTGTTGAAATATGTCAATTGAAATTCATTTTGACAAAAAAAAGTAAGAGAAAAAAACACTTATTTTTTTCAATAAGAGCTTGTGGCTCAGGTGCATAATTAACAACCTTGCATGCATTGGGTTGGGGGTTGGAGTCCTGCAGAGGGTACATTTTTTTTCCTTTCCTGACACTTGCATGTTTTTATTTTTATATTTATCATTCTTAAATTTCATAAAAACGTAATGTTATTATCACAAAGTGTGTTATTATGCAGTTTGTGAGTCTGTGTGTGACTTGATGGATGTGGGGGAAGGGGGTTGTCAGCAAGACAGAATCTCTTTAGTCTTTCATTAAATCACAGTTGTGCCATGCTAACATTAATTCACAACCAGTGGCAGCTTTTTGGTCTGTCAGCCCTTTAATATTTGGCTCCACAGATCCTGCCACTCACACACCATCACCGTGCACCTTTCTCCAATCCTAGATGACTTTGAATGGCAAGATGAAAATCAATTCGGACAAAAGATATTTTTTAAAAGAAAACTAGCAGCTGCACAGTAAAGGAATGGCCAAAATTTAAAAAAAGAAGCAGGATTCTACAGCACTGCAAATTCCATTTGGATTAATTTGATGATATATGTCATCATAACCATTAAACCAGACAGAATCTCTTAATCACGCTGATCACAGAAATCTATTACAGCCATGGCAAGATGAATTACTTAGTCAGTGAATATATTCAACTTGTGGCTTACGAAAATACATAGGTTCTATTTGTAGATCACTTCCTGGTTGCTAACAGCTTAATGCAAGCCTATTACAGTGATCCATTTGAATGTGTGAATGATCATATCACCATTCTGACTACCTTGCTCACTTTCCAATAATCAAAACGCAGAACATGATCTGAACATTTACATAAACTGCCATATTTAATTTTCCTTTGGCTGACAACTTGTACGTTAAATAAAAAAATTCAAAACAAGGAGAGACAGGACGAAATTACATGTAGTCTGACAAATAATGGCATAAAACCACTCGTGGGGCTGCAATACATACAACATTTCCTGTCCTCTTTAAAGATTGGTAAAATTGGCCTACCTAATGCATTATAAAATCTGGTCATCTTGGCCCCATCTCCTGATCAAAGATCAATATCAAAGAATCTCAAGATCAAAGAATTTGCAGGCTCACGATCAAAGTATTTGCAGACTCACGATCAAATAAAAAAATGGTTTAACTCGAGTTTTAGGTAGAATTACATGAATCCAGCACCATGCCTCGATAGAACGAAGTCCCCTTCGAAAACCCACCCTCATTTGTGTTAGTAGGCCACCCCTGAGCTGAGAAATTAGCATTTTTCAAAGGTCCATTTCGTCCCTCACTCACGATGCAAGATCATGATCAAAGAATCTCACAATCAAAGAATTTGCAGGCTTGCAATCAAAGAAATTGCACGCTCATGATCAAAGAATAAAAAATTACGAAACGCGAGTTTTTGGAAGATGTAGATGAAACCACTGCCATGCCGCAATAGAACGAAGCCCCCATGATTAAAACCCACCCTTGTTTGTGTTCCTAGGCCACCCCTGAACTGAAAAAATTGTATTTTTACTTTGTTATGCAAGATCGCAATCAAAGAATCTTGTTATCAAGGAATTTGCAGGCTCACAATCAAAGATCGTTAGCAAGCCATGATCAAAGAATTTAAAACCTTATAACTCTATTTTTTGACCATTTTACATCAAATCAAATGCATGGCTCAATAGATTGAAGCCCCCTGAGTAAAACCCATGTAAGTTTTACTTCAGGAGTGACCCCAGAGCCGAGATATTTGATTTTTATGATCGGAATTTAAAAACAAGATGGCAGACCTCACTATCAAAGAGTTCTCGGGAACAAATATTTTTGAACCATGAGGCTGCAATTTCTTTGACCACCAGCAATATGAGATGGCTCAAACCCCATTCTTTGTCCACAAAACAACCATATAAATTTTCCCATTGACTTATTATGGGAGTTTAAAAGTGGCATAACTTTTGAGTGCCTTAATATTTTTTCACCAAATGAAAAGTGGCATGTTTGGGCAGCCAAAGCTCTTTCAGATGAGCCATCTCACAGAGTGGCACATTCCATGACAACCACACAGCAACACAGACAAAATCCTAAAAACTTCCTCCAAAACTGGATAATTTTGCATTTTTCAGCTTTTTCGTGTGCAAAGACTATAAGTCCAAAAAAACAAAATTTGGCAAATCAAGAGATCTACCATGCCCCACCATGCATACCAAATTTCAGGCAAATCCATTAAATGGGCCCAAAGTTCTTAACGCACAACATTTTGACTTTAACATAGAAGTGCCTTCATAACAATAAATATAGTGGGGCGACCACGCCGCTATAACATAAAACCAGCTCAGCATTACTTTTCTGGTAAAAGTGTTGCAATAATAATATCTACTTTTGTGATGGGAAGGAAATGACAGTAAGTAGGTATTTTCATTTTTTCTCTGACACTTTTTTCTTTCCTTTTTTAAGTTACTTTTATCAAGAATAATTTATAGATATTAAAGGCATGCTTTTCAGAGGTTTCTAAGTCTGCCCATCTGGGAATACTCCAGCACAGAAAGAGTAAATTACTTGGTCAGGGTGACACAATGAGATGGAGGCTGTGGTGGGATGCAAACACTTATGCCATCTCCCGAATTAGCCTGACACTGTAACCCAAACACTGCACCGCATTGCTTTCTCCTATGGTTCTCCTGCCTGTCCAGCAGTCACAAAATAGGTGTGTAACTCACAAATGCATTCATATACAAATATCAATTAATTTGCAAGAATCAATTTATATGTCGGCCAATAAATCTCTTAAAAATCTATCTACGACAGAACAGAAAGTGCAGAAAATATAAAGTGGAGAAAAAGTATTTTTTTTTTAGTAATCATTAAAACAGAGCCCAGGTTAACTGTAGCAGGACTCAGTGAATGACCTTTGTGGGTGAGAATTGTGGAAGGTGGGTAAGCTTGATGTCAGCGATATGAGGTGATATGGGGGGACGTGATGGGTGGAGATGCTTTTTCTTCATTCATGTCATGGTACCACACTGAAATGAGGATTACAGCAATAAAATGGACACAGATCTCTCAGCCAAATGCGTCCCCTCTTGCTTTGCAACAGGAATGTTTTGTTTGTTTTAATCTCCAGCCACTATCTTTCTTTTTCTTGGTGTGGCTTATCTGATTTGTTTTTTGAATGTTGTTCAGTAAGAATTAAAGCAGGTTCAATAGGGAAGGGGAGTGGGGAGCATGGGAGCAGGGGAACTACAAATGGTGCTATGATACTGCAGAAATTCACCATTGTTCTGTTTCCCAAGCCAAGCCTTCCCTTAGATCAACTCCAAGTCCCCACCACCATTTTCTCTTCACTGAGCAGAGATTTTCAAAAGGCAGCAATCAGCTCAAGGTACTTTCCATGGTATGGATCCTTTTTGGTATCAAAGTAAGAAGAAAAATTATAATTAAAAACACAAGCAGTCCTTCACTGGGCAGATTAAAAGGCTTGTGAAAAAGGCACCTTTACGTGGAGAGTGATGTACACAGCATCGCATCGCTCGGGTTGTTTGGCATTTTTCTCAATTATTTCTGTTGCTTTTTTTTTATTTGAATGTTCAGGTTTTCCTTGACTCCCCATCATAAATATTAGGAGCTGACATCAAAGGTCGGTCAGCTGTAATATGCTTCCTCAGGCATAATGAGGTCACTTTCACTGACACCCATTCTTTCTCGTAAAGTTTTCACTTCATTCAGTAGTTTTGATACCAACAGCTACCACCTACATACTTTTAAGAAACGCCAGTGTAGAATGATGTTTTACCATTAAATCTGTGACTTCTTGAGCTGCCATGATACACAAATGAGATCTGCAGTACCTATGTAATGGCTCATTTCTGGACATGCTTCTGGACAGAATCACTTCTCTTTGCATGTACTGTCCACTAGCATAGTCGTCTTGACCTAGTTGTTACAGTGTTTGGAGTGCTTGCATTTTGCTTTCCCTCTCTACAGTTCAACAGCAGGAAACTTGGCTTGACTGGATTTTTCTGGTTGTCTTTTTATTTATTTCTTCTGCTTATGTCCCCACACAAATAACCTTATTCATGACTGATACTTATACAAAATGCAGGCATTTTCCTGTCCCTTTTATCTTTGGCTGCAGTCATAGCTTGCTAACAATCTTTGACCGCGAGGCTGCAAAATAGTTAGCAATGACCGTGGCTGAAGATTTTGCAAGCTCGCAACTGCAGATCATTAGCGAGCCATGGCCAAAGACTGTAAAAGTGAAAAACACTATTATTTGACAACACTAAAATAAGCCAGAGACATGGGTCGATAGAATGAATCACCCTGAGCAAAACCCACCCTTATTTGTGTTCCTAGTCCACCCCTGGACTGAGAAAATTGAATTTTTCAAAGGGTCATCTCGCCCCTTGCTCACGATGCAGGATCGCGATCAAAGAGTCTTGCTATTGAAGAATTCACAGGCTCATGATCAAAGAAATTGCAGGCTCACAATCAAAGAATAAAAAATGGTGAAACTTGAATTTTAGGCAGAATTACATCAAACCACCACCATGCCATGATAGAACGAAAGCCCTTGAGCAAAACCCACCCTCATTTGTGTTCCTAGGTCACCCCTGGGCTGAGAAAATGTAATTTTTTAAAGGGCCATCTCGTCCCTCACTCACAATGCAAGATCGCGCTCAAAGAACCTCACAATCAAATAATTTGCATGCTCGCAATCAAAGATCATTAGCCAGCCATGATCATAGATTAAAAATGTTTAAAACACTATTTTTAGACCATTTTACAGTGAACCGAAGGCATGGCTCAATAGAATGAAGCTCCCTGAGTAAAACCCATCCAAGTTTTACTTCATCAGTGACCCCTGAGCCGAGATATTTAATTTTTTAAGATCAGAATTTAGAAACAAGATGGAGGACCTCGCGATCAAAAAATTCTCAGGGACAAAGATTCTTTGACCATGAGGCTGCAAATTCTTTGATCACCAGGCAGGCCGAGATGGCCCAAACCCCATTCTTTGTTCGGAAAATAACCATATAAATGTTCCCATTGACTCATAATGGGAGTTTAAAAGTGTTATAACTTTTGAATGCATAAATATTTTTTCACCAAATGAAAAGTGACATGTTCAGCAAGCAAATCTCTTTCACATGAGCCATGTTGCAAAGCAGCATACCACACAACAGCCATGCAGCACCATGGACAATATCCCCCAAACAGTCTTCAAAACTGGATAATTTTGCATTTTCAGTGTTTTCGTGCTCAAACACCATATGTCCAACCAAAATGAAATTTGGCTGATAAAGAGATCTACCATGCCCCACTGTGCATACTAAATTTCGTGCAAATCCATTGAACGGGTCCAAAGTTATTAATGTCCAAACCTTTGACTTTAACATAGAAGTGCCTTCATAACTCTAAATATAGTGACACGACTGTGCCACTAATATATATATATATATATATATATATATAAACTTCATTAATGCATCAATTAGGGTTAAAGTGACAAAAGTAGTGAAATGTGGCATTAGGGTTTCCAACCCTAACACCGCATTCCCCACCCTGCACAGATGAAGAGGGATGGGGGTGGCATTGGGTTGTCAGTCCCAATGCTCACCCCATTCCATTGGATAATCAACTGGGTGGCACAGCATAGGAGAATTGGGTGAGCATTATGGCTGATGACCCAATCCACCCCGATCCCTCTTCATCTGTGCAGGATGGGGGCATGGTATTAGGGTTGGAAACCCTAAAACCACATTTCCCTACTTGTGTTGCATTAACCCTAACTGATGCATTAATGAAGTTTTTTTGCAATTTGTTTCCTTATTTTTTGAGATAGTGTAATAGTATCCTTATTTTACAGTGGGAGCAAAGGTCCAAAGCCATTGAGATATTATAACAGTATCCCTATTTCACCCCAAACATTCAACATAGCCTTATTAAGACCTCACTGCATGTAACCAGTATAGAACATTTTCAAATCCCCGCTGAAATGTAATTCTGCACAACTGTAATGCCATTCCATGTCATAGGTGCGAAAAACATTTTTGGCAGGATTTGAAAAATGACAGCTGTACTATTCTTGAGGTGGTGTGAAAAATGGCAATGTTGAAAATATGGAAAGAAAACATTACAAATTGCCAAAGTTACATGTGTGCATAGAAAGATTTCAATGACCACGTGTAACTCAGGCATTTTACGGTATTTTTATACCAAAGTTTCAACATGGTCTTTTTGGGACATCACCTCATGAACACTGGCACTGTCATTTCGTTACTCAGTCCTGGAAAGTGATTTCATGCAGAAACTGCACCATTCCATGCCACAGGTGTGTAAACATGTGTTGGGCAGGATGTGAGAAATGACAGCTGTATTCTTCATAAGGTAATGTGAAAAACTGGCTATGTTGAAAATTTGGAGTGAACATATTAAAAATGGACAAAGTTATGTGTGTGCATAGGAAAATGTTAATGACTGTGTCTATCTCAAACATTTTGTGGTATGTTTGCACCAGATATTCAAAATAGGCTTTTTGGAACCCCACCTCATGACTACTGGCACTGTTATTTTGTTACTCGGTCCCAAAAGTTATTTCTCACAGCAACCACAAAATCACCTTTAGGGGCAAAATAATGACATGACAGTGCCAGTGTTCATGAGGTGCAGTCCCAAAGAGCCCATGTTAAATATTTAGTTCAAAAATACATAAAAATGGCTGAGATATCAACATAGGTTCAAAATACCATTGACATCCATTATACAACACTTATCTTGATTCTTCAGTTCACAGTTTGGCTTTGAAGAGTGCAGACATGTCCTGGTCTACAGAAGATGACAGCCCTCGACCTGCAGTGATAAGTATAGAGTAGGGGTGTGTGGGGTGGTGGGTGCTCAGTGGGAGGGTCAGGATGGGGGAGATGCGACGGGGATGTCAAGGGACTGTTTTCTTTTTTCCAGGTTAAAAAAAAGACATCAGGGGACTGCTCATTTTTTTCAGGGCTTTCTAAATAAAACTAATATTACAGGACACTAGGGGTGGACTCCTCAGTGTCCCACATTGCTGGGGAGTAGGTGTCATCGAGGCACAGGTCAGGAAGCATAGGAAAATCAGGAGCAGTTTCAAAATTTGCAAATAACATTTTATTTTTCTTAATTAGAGCAAAATAAAAATTATTCAGTATAATTATTCACAATGACAGTACAAACGTAGAAAACAGAGTCCTTCTGAGTTTTTTCTTCTCAATTTCAAATCTCATTCTCTGTCTCTCTCTTGCACAAGCATTACTGCTCTTTTTATAAGTCTGTGCCTGGGAAACTCGTTAAGAAAACAGTGTGCTTCTCACACAATGTTCTTGCACATTTCCAATGTTCTTGCAGGTGCAGCAAGAGAGAACATAATGACCTAGAACTGGACTCTTGTTGACAGTTCTGCACAGTTTGCACACCAGTATTTTAGTTTAACCCCTTGAGTTCCAAATAGATTTTTGCAATCATTTCAACAGTATAACTATATACAATTTTAAACAAAGGGATCCCAGTATCAGTGACATTTTGACATAAATATAAACATATATTTTTATAACTGCAGATATGCAAGGGGGAGAAAAGACTGAACAGCAAGTGAAGGCAGAGAGACAGCAAGAGGTGGAGAATTTCAAAACCACTGGAGTGATCAGTTCCTAGGTCTCATGAGAAAATTTGATTGCACAACCAGACAGAGAAGAGACATAAAAGGAGAGGATAGAACAGACCCTTGCATATAAACTCTTTCTGCATAACAAATGGGTCAGGGCCTTATGCAACCCTGTCACATGCCCTCTCTTTAAGAGGGAACCTTTTGTGAAAAAAACAGGTCTCCAAAATGTTCTATTAAATACCAGTCTAACATCAGCTAATAACCTTTACAGTTCAGTGCATATGCAGCATGCAGCATAGCAAATAGAGGCATTTCAGTTCACATTTTTTCAACCTTTGGAATTCTCAATTCCTGATCCATATCTTGACAGAAAATCAGCATTGACATTCTCTTTCCCAGATTTGTGCATCACTTTAAATTTAAATGGCCGTAGTGCCAGGTACCACTGTGTGATTCTAGAATTTGTAACCCTTATTTTGGTAAGCCAACAGATAGGATTGTGATCTGTTACAAGTACAAAGTCAGCTCCTAGTAAATAAAACTTAAGAGACTCCATGGCCCACTTTACTACAAGGCATTCCTTTTCAATGGTGGATTAACTTTTCTCTCTGTTGTGTAATTGTTTACTTTTGAATAGAATAGGATCTTCTTTCCCATCTATATTTTGACTCAGGACTGCACCATGGCCTAGCTATGATGCATCTGTCTGTAACAGAAGTTGTTTCTCAAAGTGTGGGCTTCTTAAAACAGGGGCTGAACATATTGCAGCCTTAATGGCCTGAAAAGTCTTCTTAAACTCTGGGGTCCATTTCACAGTGTTCAGGAACTGTTTCTTTGTGTGTTCAGTGAGGGGAGTAGCTAAGTCAGCAAATCTGGGAACAGATCTCTGATAATAAACAGCCAGCCCTAAACATGACCTGACATGTTTCTTGGTTTTAGGGATAGGGCTGTTAGCTACAGCTTCTATTTTGGAAACCTCTAGCTTGACTTCTCCATTTCCCAAAATATAGCACAAATATCTGGTTTCCTGCATGCCCATTGCACATTTGGTAGGATTAATTCTCAGTCTTGCCTTTTTGATTGATTGGATAACTGCTCATAGGTATTCCAGGTGGCTTTTCCAGTATGGACTGTACACCACAACATCATCCAGGTATGCAGCATAATAACCAGTGTGAGGAGATAAAATTACATCCACGTACTACTGGAATGTAGCGGGTGCACCATGTAAACCAAACGGCATGGTGGTGAACTGATAGAATGCTATAGGAGTGGAAAATGCAGTTTTGTCTCTGGATTCTTTAGCTAGGGGGATTTGCCAGTAACCCTTGGTGAGATCGAGGGTACTGATATACTTGGCACTCCCCAGCCTGTCCACCAAATCAGTTATTCTAGGCATAGGATAACTGTCAAGTTCTGACACTTGATTAAGTTTCCTGAAATCAAGGTATATTCTTATGCCCCCTTCTTTTTTGTTTACAATCGCCATTGGTGATGACCAAGCACTTCTCAACTCTCCTGTGATACCCAATTTTTTCACATTTTTTATTTCCTTAACCACATCTACACGTAACCACTCTGGTAATCTGTATGTCATTTGTTTAGTACGGAGAGCATTCCATGTCCCTATTAAATGTTCGACCCCTTTTGCTCAGCCTGGTACTGTGGTAACAGAACTGCTAAATGTCTTTAGCAAGTCACAAATTTCTGTGGTTCATTTAGAGGTTAAGGAAACATTCACCTTTACAGCATCAGCAGTTACAGTTTGTTCCAGTCTATCATAAGCTACATCAATATCTTCTTTATCAGTTTCAGGTAAAACTAGCAATTTTGCTTTTGGTGTTTTTCAACCCATTTCTTGAGGAGGTTAGCATGGTATAACTTAATAGGATTTTTCCTATCAGGGTCTCAATCTCATAGTTAACTATGCCAGTACATCTAAGCATGTTATAAGGCCCTTGTCACTTCATTAACAGTTTATTTTCTGTAGTGGGTAACAATAGCAAGAACTTTTCACCTGGCTCAAAAAACTTTTTCTTTTAACTCATGGTCATAATACACCTTCTGCTGGTTTGGGGTCTCTTCCTGATTACTATGGGCAATTTCAACATATTTTGCCAGCTTCTTTCTCAGGGCACACATATAGGATGCAATAGATTGTTTCTGATGGTAGTTATCTTCCCATCTTTTTTTTATTACATTTAAAGGCCATCTAGGTTGTGTACCATACAGCATTTCAAATGGTGAAAAACCTGTTGATGTCTGTGGCACTTCTCTGTAAGCAAAAAGCAGGTAAGTAAGTATTGGTCCCAGTCTTTCACTTCCTACAGTATGTTACAAACCTTTTTAACATGTGTTTTAGGGTTTGATTAAAATACTTAAGACCATCTGTCTGAAGCTGATAAGGGGAGGTTCTTATGGCAGTGATACCTAGTAGTCGGTACAACTCCTTCAGTAATGCAGCACCAGAATTACTACCCTTATCACTAATAATCTTTATCTCATGACTTTGGTGACCTTGATTGGGCACCTACTGAAAGGGCTACTCAATCACGGTGCCTGTCATCAGGGTGACTGGGGAAGTTAGGCAACTGGATGGGGGGTGCATGAAATAGCGACATCCTGTCACTACATGCCTACTTGTATGTGGGGAAGTGAGCATGCCAAGTGTGGGGTGGGAGGGGATGTAAGGATTGTAGAGGGTCACACTACAGTGAGCTGCTGAGCTGCTTCTGTAGTGTGGTGGGTGGGCTCAGGGTTGGGGTGGGAATGGTGCTGGGTTTGGGTCTGGGTGCAGGTACATTTTGTTGTTAAGTATTTTCCCCCAATTTGCTAAGGACAAATCTGCTCCAGTGTCACTCTTCTTGATATGTCAATTTCTTGCAATATGACCTGGCTTATTACAGTTATAGCAAATAAAGTCTTTGGATGCAGATTTGTTACCCCCACCAGAGTTCTTATTAGACTTGGGGTTTAAATGGGACAAAGAGTGTCTTACCTGGTGGTAACCCTTGCTGAGTATGTTTTGAAATGTAATGCCTTTAAGTTTTGACAGGACTTTTTTTTTCAGATCAAAGGAACAGCAATGGGGACTGTGTTTGCCCTCACATATGCCCAAAATCTATATGGCTAACTGTGAAAACAAAGTAATCAGGAATGAACAAGAGAATCCATTCTATCACTTAATAGATTTGTATAGGCATTACATTGATGATCTACTTGTCATATAGAAGGGCACAAGTTCAGAGCTGGATTTATTTGTGACATATTTAGAAGAATCCAAAACTAACTTGAAATTTTCCATTACAGTGAATCTTCATATCTTTGACTTTTTAGAACTGAGAATGAGCAAGGATGGTCTACCTGAGATGAGAGTGAACAGTGAATTGTTCAGGAAAAGAAATGATAGGAACATTGTGTTTCACGTTACTAGGTGCCATTCAAGACATCTAGTGGAAAATATTCCTTATAGCCAACTTATCAGGCTTAACAGACATTCCTTTACACCAACAGGCTTAGAAACAGGGAGTAAATCCATGATTGAGCACTTCAGAACTTGTGACTACACAGAAACTGTATTAAATAAAGTCACAAAGAAATGGGATAAAATCCTTGGGGAACAGTTACTAACAACACAGAGCTGCAGATCAAATAAAAATAAGAGAATTAACTTGTCACCACTTTCTCCCCCACAAGCTTTTGCTGTTAGAGAAATTATAGAGAGACATTGGCATGTACTCCAGTTGGAACCGAAAATGGCAGAATGGACAAAGGAATGCCCTAGAATGACATACAGAACAGGTGGAAATGTGGGTGATAAAGTCACAAAAAGCTACTTAATTCAAAAAGCGAGGAAACTGAGATCCCCTTACCCAGAGGGAAATTTAAGTGAAATGATTGTAGCAGTTGCGAATACATAGAAACTGGGAATACATTTATAAACCCACACAATGACAATGTTTTCTATATAAAAGATTTTGTAAACTTTAATACAGAATATGTGGTATATAAAGCTACATGTACAGTACATGCAATTGTTTTTATATAGGTAAAACTACTAGAAAATTAAAACAGAGAATAAGAGAACATATTAGGGCCATAGAGAAAAATGATTTGAAAAATGCTCTGGCAATACATGCTAACAAAATGGGCCCTAAACATACTTTTAGTTTTCAGGACATTGAGACAGTGAAAATGCATGAGGGGGTGGTGACTGAGATAAAACCCTGTTGCAAAGGGAACATTTTTGGCAGTACATGCTGTAGGTGATTAGAAAAAATGGCAGAGGTTTGAAAGATAAATTTCAGCTACAGCCTTTCCTGAAAAAAAAAACAGTAAGAAAAAACATGAGGAAATACTAAGAAAATATATTGAGAAAAAAGTATAACATATATGTATGAAATAACATAAAGTATATACATGTATAGATTGCAAAATTAATTTTACATAATATGCTTTCTTTTGATAGGTAATATTTAGCATAATGTATTTTCTGCATAGAGTGTACCTATATAAGATAGTGTTAATGTTCTTCCCATTCTCCCCTCTCCTCCTTCCCCCCTTTCCCCACCTCCGACCTCCCCTTCCCCTCCTCTCTCCCCATCCCCCATTCCCTTCTATCCTCTCCTCTCTCTTCCTCTCCCTCTTTTTTCTTTCATCATTTCCCATCAATTATCCCATGTCTACCCTACAGCATCTTCTGCCGCCTCCCCTTCCCCTTCCCCCCAAGCACTATAGGGAAGTAATAGATGTGTTTATTAAGACAGAATATATTATAAGGAGAGAATATTTGATGTGCTACACTGGTGTCTTTTACACATTTATTTAAAATGTGTTTTTTTTATATGTTTATCACATATGGTTATTGGTGTGCTTTATTTATTATAACATGTAAGTTAATGATATATCGTGATTGGGTTAATACCACTTTAAGAGATTTCCCTATTTAAGCACTAGATTTGTATAATGAAAGACATACCTTGATAAAGAGCCTCGTGGGGCTCGAACATGTTTGGCTATTTGGCGTGCTGCTCTGTTTTATCATTAAATACTGCTTTTTAATCTAACTTTCAAGCTTACAGAATTTTTTCAGTGACAGCCTGAGTTCTACTACCTTTGCTTGTAAGGTGCAATCCTGATTGCCCATTGCTTCGTTCGTCACTGGCAGGCTACAGCAACCCTTTCAAAAGTTGTCAGGTATATTTTGATATCATCCGAGGGACACAACTTTGTAAGTTTAATGTATTTTAAGTTGTTTGTGTCTTGTTGCTCTGCTGGACCATTGCCAGATCCTCAGGCATCCAGCCATCGCTGCATCTCTTCTCTTCTCTTCTTTGCTGGTCTTGTCACTGCATCTCTTCTTTTCTCTGCTTCTTGAGTTGCTGCATTTCTTCTTTTCTCTGTTCCTCTAAATGTTAAATCTTTTTTTCTGTCTTTTGCATCTCCTCTCTGCTCTGTTTCTTCATCTCTGTTTATTGCATATCCCACCATTTGAAAAAGGCAGTCAGGCTTTCAGGTTCTGTCATTGCCTGCTCTTTTTTTTCCATTACTGGTGTTGGCTGTACAGTCTCAGCTTGGACTTTTGTTTCTGCTTCTAGTTTGGCTGCCTTTCTTCTGGTAATCAATCCTGGACTTGCTGCTGCAGAATCCATACCTTTCTTCGATGCTTCCCTGGTACCAGGTCTAGTACCCATGCACAAAACTCCTGGCTGAGAGTATGCACAGTATAAATCCCACTTAGGCTGACACCATCTGTCATCGAGGCACAGGTCATAAAGCATAGCAAAACCAGGAGCAGTTTAAAAATTTTCAGATGGCGTTTAATTTTTTTTAATAACAGCAAAATACAAATTATTCAGTATAACTATTTACAATGGCAGTACTAACATAGGAAATAAAGTCCTTCTACTGAGTTTTTTCTTCTCAATTTCAAATCTCAGTCTGTCTCTGTCTTGCACAAGCATTGCTGATTTTTTTATAAGTCTGTGCCTGGGAAACTCCTTAAGAAAACAGTATGCTTCTTGCACAATGTTTGTAAGTATCCAGTGTTCTTGCAGGTCCAGCAAAGAGAACATAATGACCCAGAACTGACCTCTTGTTGACAGCTCTGCACAGGTTGCACACCAGCATCTCAGTTTAACCCCTTGAGTTCCAATTAACTTTGTGTACTCATTTCAACAGTATAACTATATACAGTTTTAAACAAAGGGGTCTCAGTACCAGTGACATTTCCAAATAAAGATTCACATATGTTTTTATAACTGCAGATATGCAAGGGGGAAGAAAATACAGAACAGCAAGTGAAGGCAGCAAGATAGCAAGAGTCGGAGAACTGTGGAACCATCAGCGTGATCAGTTCCTAGGTCTCATGAGAATACATGGCTGTGCAACCAGACAGAGAAGAGAAGGAGAAGAGACAGAAAAGGAGAGGATAGAACAGACCCTTGCATTTAAATTCTTCAATATAACAAATGGTGCAGTGTCTTATGCAACCCTTTCACAGGGGGATGTTAAATGCCAACACAGGGATTAGGGACCCCGATGTTGGCACATGAATAAAATGAGGGCTGCAGGGGTGGGGATTGCCGACACCAGGGGTGGGCATCCTGGTGTCGGGAATATATAAATTAGTGTACTGACTAGGAAACGGTGATGGGGGGTACCACTAGGCACCAGGAAATGGACACAGTGATCGAGGAGTGAAGTGTTCCACTAGACAACAGAGGAAAATGGTAACAGCTCATTTGCAGATGTGTCCTGGACATCCATTAACCCACATATCCATATTGAAAGGGATTGAGTGACATGGCAACTCAGAGTTGGCATGATCGAAATGGATCTGGAATGCTTTGCAGTTAGCCCTATTAAGAAGACATAGCCACACTAAAAAGTTACATTTCAGCCATGCTTTTCTCTTCAGGAACAACAATCTGCAATGGAAAATGTTATTTTTCAGTTAATTATTTATTTGCTATTATTGTCCATGAAAAGCACACTGAACCAGAGATCATTTCCAGGTGTGAATCGGGGGGAGGATGGAGGGTAGGGGTGGAAGGGGGAATACCGTACAATCACTGAAAGCAAACCAGGCAAATATCAAAAGCACTGTGCAATGAATACATTGAGACAAAAGCCGAGAAAGGGAACTAAAGTTACAGATACAAAAGCAATAGTGACTACAATAAATATTAAATGGTGGAGTTTTTAACTTAACACACAGTGCAGCCCACAGCATGAGTTCAGCTGTGGCAGCAGAACTAATTAAATCTGCTGTTCTCATTTAGAAAACATGGTGGAATGCTCCTCTCACTAAGCTGGGCACCCAGGATTTCAGGAGCCCAGAAAAAGTATTTTGGGAGCTAATAGTGGAAAATAAATACCTCAATCTAGCTAAACAAATCCCATTTAGCTATATTCTGGTTTCTTTTTTTAAATGACAACATTTGTATGTGCCTTACAGTTTTTTTTTAGTTGCTTAAAAAAACAAGATGGCTGCTCATGAAAAAGGAATTTTCTCTCACGAAAAAGGAATTATGTTCTCTAAAAAATGGAATGCTCTTGTGAGACTCAATTCATTTTCATTAGATCAAATACTTTGTTGAAAAAAAGACAACTATCCTAAAGATTTGAATGTTCAGAAAAGTCCTATAAGATATAATGGAAGTAAATAACTTAAGAACTTTGCAACACATCAATATATTTGCACTAAATGTTCACTGTCTATTCTGCTACAAACATACTTTCTACTCTATAAAAATCATGCTGAAAATCCACACTATTTGGCCACAAGGCAATGAGGGAAAAACTGCAAAAAATTGTGTGTGTTTTTTTTTTTACTTTTTTCACTATCTGAATCTCAGAATCCACACATCCGACAGGAATGACACTTGCCACATCAAAAGAACTACCCCACAGGACAGAGCATACCAAATTTTGTGCAAATCCATTAATCAGTTGCAAAGTTATTAAAGTGCCAAATTTGAGGTTTAGCATAGCAACTGCTACTCAACTCTAACTATAGAGGTGCGACTGTGCCTCTATTATATATATATATATATATATATATATATATATATATATATATATATATATATATATACTCTAGATAGATATATATACATAATGTGTGGTATACGGTAGCACCACTGTAGTTGGGTTGAGCAGCAGTTTCTACATTAAACCTTAAATTTTGCACTTAATAACTTTTACAACTGTTGATTACACAAAACTTGGCAAGTGCAGTCCCCTGGGACAGATCACCTTAATTGCCAAATTCTGTGTTGGTCAGATTTTGCGCAGCACAGAGTGAAAAAATGTGAAAATTCACCAATTTGGGCTGTTCTTTTCTTCATCACGCTGTGGACGAACCATATGGAAATGTGGTTTGAAATTTTCAGAGTAGCAGTTGCTATGCTAAAATTTTCAAGGAACAATCCAGCTTTTGTTTTGTGAAACAATATTAATTGGTTACAAAATTATTAAATGTTAAAATGTTGGGTTCTGAGCATGTTCCATTTAGCCTTTTGGGTAGCTGCAGGGTGTGAAAGAGGATTTAGGTCTCACAAAAGAGGATTTTGACACCTCACAAAAGAGGAAACTTCAGTCCTCATTCATCAGAAAAAAAATCCTCTTTTGTGAGGCGCCATCTTGTTTTTTAAATTTTTGGCACAAGCAAACTGTTATAACTGTGTAGAGTTGTCCTCTACAGTAAAAGAAGTTTGCATTCTGTTCATGGGGACATCTTCTACTGTTGTGTGCCTTTAGTTTATTTTTGGTGGCCCCAGAATAATTATTTTTTATTTTAAAAAAATCCTATTTTCCGACTTGCTTCTGATCCTGTTTTATGATCATGAAACAGGATTTTGACAGCTTGTAAAATAGGAGTTTGTCTGGTGAAACAGGATTATGGGCAGGGCCAGGGTCCTCATGGTTTTGGACACAAAAAAAGTACTTGGCGCCATTTTTTAAAGTGAAAAACCTGGATAGCCATTCTTTGCCATAGGTACATAAACTATGACACAAGGATATGGGTTCCCAAGAAGGCTGGCCTCTCTGGATATCTGATTCAGAGGCACTGGCATCCACCATGTAGGTCACCCCTATTGGAACCATTTTGTCCAGAGCTCCTCTGACATCCAGGCTCTTTGGTTAAACCACTTCCTTGGAGGCTAGTAGCAACAATCTCACAGGGATGATAGCCCTGACTTCAATGATACTTCCCTTGGGGGATGACGTTCATTGTTTACCCAGGATTCAGTACACTAAGCCTGGAAAGAGATGCTGGACTGCTCCTTCCCTTCTGTTCCCACCACCCCAAGGTACAAAATGGTCACAGAATCAGCAGCTGCAAGACTATGGGGCTCACAGAACAGCAGCTGACATTCTCTGGACTGGCAGTAAAGCAACACAGTAACACAGACGCTGGAGGTTTTTCTGTGAACCAAGCACTCAACTTGCTATGCAGTTTGCATGGAATCAAAACATGAAATACTATGTACATGGCAAGCCACATCAGCTAAGGCAGTTTTAACTTGCATGGCATTGTCCCAGGGTAGAGATTTCCACAGGTTACGTAGTTACACTGAGTCCCAAAGCATATACCTTACCCAGGCCCAATGCATTGAGACTGGGAACACCTGCAACCCCCATCCACTAAAACTTCCATGGCGTGCTTTTAAAATTTTCCTAAGGGCTAGAAATTCCAACATCACAGGGGTGATGGCCCTGAACTTGAAGATGAACTCCTATGGTAAGGACTTCCACAGGCTTAGTTAGAACCCAGGGTCCCAAAGCATATACCTTACCAAGGGGAAAGTGCTCTCAGCCTGGGGAGACCTGGTACCCTAACTCCCTAAAATGTCTAGGGCCTACTGTTAACACTTCCTTTGGGCCAAGCAGTACCAAACTCCCAGGGGTGATGGCCTTCACTTTCCTGCTGCCCTCCCAGGCTAGGGACTTCCACAGGATTAGTTTTTATTCAGGGTCCCAAAGCATTTGCCCTACCTAGTGAAAGAGCTCTCAGCCTGGGTATAGCTGTTAGCATATCCCCTAGAACTTCCATGGTCTGCTGTTAACACTTCTCTTTGCCCTAGCTTTTCCAGTCATCCAGGGGTAATGGCCCTCACCTCTCTCATGCCCTTCCAGGGTAAGGCCATCCAGAGGATTAGGTTTTACCCAGGGTCCCCTGGCATATGCCTTACACAGTGAATATGATGTCTGTCTGGATACAGCTGCTGGTATGTCCCCTAAATCTTCCAGGGCCTGCTGTTAACACTTCCCTAGGGCCTAGCTCTCCCAGACTCCCTGGGGTAATGGTCCTCACCTCCCTGATGCCCTCCCAGGTTAGGAACATCCACAGGATTAGTTTTTACCCAGGAACTCAAAGCATTTGCATTACAAAGGGCAAGAGCTCTCTGCCTGGTTTCAGCTGCTGGCATGTCCCCCAGAATTTCCAGGGCCTGCTGTTAACATTTCCCTTGGGCCCAGCTCTATCAGACTCCCAGGAATAGTGGCCCTCACCATCCTGATGCCCTCCCAGGGTAGGGCCATCCACAGGATTATATTTACTCAAGGTCCCATACCACATGCTTTGCCCAGGGAATGTGCTCTCAGCCTGGGTACAGCTGCTGGCATGTCCCCTAGAACTTCCAGGGCCTGCTGTTAACACTTCCCTGTGGCCCAGCTCTCCCAGACTGCCTGGGGTAAAGCCTCACCTCCCTGATGCCCTCCTAGGGCAGGACCATCCATAGGATTAGGGTTTACCTTGGGTCCCATAACATATGCCTTACTCAGAGAAAGAGCTCTCAGCCTGGTACAGCTGCTTGCATGTCCCCTAGAACTTCCAGGGCCTGCTGTTAACATTTCTCCTTGGTCCAGCTCTCCCAGACTCCCAGGAGTAATGACCCTCACCTTCCTGATGATCTTTCAGGGTAGGAAAATCCACAGGATTAGGTTTCACCCAAAGTCCCATAGCATATGCCTTACCCAGGGAATGTGTTCTCAGCCTGTGTACAGCTGCTGACATGTCCCCTAAAACTTCCAGGGCCTGCTGGTAACACTTCCTTGGGCACAGCTCTACCACACTCCCTGGGGTAATGACCCTCACCTCCCTGATGCCCTCCCAGGGTAGGACCATCCACAGGATTAGGTTTTACCTGGGCCCCAAAGCATTTGCCCTACCCAGGGAAAGAGCTTTCAGCCTGGATACAGCTGCTGGCATGTCCACTAGAAATTCTAGGGCATACTGCAAAGATTTCCCTTTGGTCCAGCTCTCCCAGACTACCAGGAGTAATGGCCCTCACTTCCCTGATGCCCTCCAAAGGTAGGGCCAGCCACAGGATTAGGTTTTACCCTGGGTCCCATAGCATATGCCTTACACAGGGAATGTGTTCTCAGCCTGGGTACAGCTGCTGGCATCACCCCTAAAACTTCCAGGGCCAGCTTTTAACACTTCCCTATGGCCCAGATCTCTGAGACTACCAGGGGTAATGGCCTTCACCTCTTTGATGCCCTCTCAGTGTAGGGCCATCCACAGCAATAAGTTTTACCCTGGGTACCGTAGCATATGCCTTACCCAGGGAATGTGCTGTTAGCATGGGTACAGCTGCTGGCATGACCTCTAGAATTTCCAGGACCTGCTGTTAACATTTCCCTTTGGCCCAGCTCTCCCAGAATCCCAGAGATAATGGCCCTCACTTCCCTGATGCCCTCCCAGAGTGGGGCCATCCACAGGATTAGGTTTTACCCTGGGTCCCATAGCATATGCCTTACCCAGGGAATGTGCTCTCAGCCTGGGTACAGATGCTGGCATGTCCCCTAAATCTTCCAGGGCCTGCTGGTAACACTTCCCTTAGGCATAGATCTCTCAGACTCCCAGGTGTAATGGCCCTCACCTCCCTGATACCCTCCCAGGGTAGGAACTTCCAGAGGATTAGTTTTTCCCCAGGGTCCCAAAGCCTACCCTGGGAAAGAGCTCTCATCTTGTGGAGAACTGCTGACATGTTCCCTGGTGACTTCCAGACTCAGCCTGCCAGGCTCAGCATCAAGCCATTCCTAGCATCAGGCTTCATAGCCTGGCTAGACCTTCAAGAAACTCCCCTACAGTGACTATTATGCCTGATCACAGTTATTTAGAGAATTCCCAGCTGGCAGCAGATGGGGCCAACTGGTCCCACTTATTCCCAGGGCTATCTGGTCCCACTAGCCCTCAAGACCATCTAGTCCCACTAGCCTTCAGGGACATCTGGTCCCACTAGTCCTGAGGCCCATCTAGTCCCTTGGGCCCAGCTCTCCCAGACTCCTAGGGGTAATGGCCCTCATCTCCCTGATGCCCTCCCAGGGTAGGGACTTCCAGATGATTAGTTTTTCCCCAGATTCCCAAAGCATTTGCCTTACCCAGGGAAAGAGGCCTCATCTTAGGGAGAACTTTTGGCATGTCGCCTAGAACTTCTAGGGCCTGCTGCTAACACTTCCCTTGGACATAGCTCTCCCAGACTCCCAGGGGTAATGGTCCTCACCTCCCTGATGCCCCCACATGATAGTAACTTCCACATGATTAGTTTTTGCCCTGGGTCCCAAAGCTTTTACCTTAACCAGGAAAAGTGCATTCAGCCTGGGGAGACTTGGTGCCTTAACCCACTAAAATTTCCAGGGCCTGCTGTTAACACTTCCTTTGGGCCAGGGGGTCCCAATCTCCCAGGGGTAATGGCCCTCTCCTTCCTGATGCCCTCTCAGGGTAGGGACTTCTAGGGTTAGTGTTTAGCACTACTAGAATTCTGTCCCTCTTTTACAGTTGCTTCCCTGGGGATACCAAGTAAGACAGTGAGACCCTGGTGTACCTGCACAATCTGTGGTAAGAGAATTAAGCATCTACCGAGGCACCTCTGGGAAGTACATCAAATGCACCGGGAAAGGTATGATACTTTGGGAGGCTGTCACTCCTGACCCAACCTCCAGAAGGTAAATGCTTTTACAAATGCTAGAAGCCAGGCTGTTTTGCCATTGTAAGAAATCTAAGTCAGCACTTTCGGAAGGTACACAAATGCACTCTGACCAGCTTTAAAGCCCAACCTAGTATCAGAGGCACCCAGACTCAATATTCTCCATCTCTGGATTTGCTCCATATTCAGCTGCCTAGCCAGCCTACAGAGCCAGAGATAGAGAGTCCTCAACTGCTAAGTCTCTATAGAGCTTGGCTTCAGACCTTGGAGGGAGGAAAGAAGCACCAAGAAACAGCAACCGCTCATCAGCAGATGCTGACCCACATGTGGAACTCCATTTACCCAGCCCTTTCACTCACATCCCTGCTGGGTTCCAGGGCAGTCATAAGAGATACTTGGATTCCAGAGGCTAAAGCCTCAGGTTTCAAGCCAGGCACTATCAAGTGTTACATAAACAGCCTCCTTCACTTCCTGAAATTCTTAGATTATAATGGGTTTGCAAAGACCCATCAGGCTGAACTTGACATGCTCATCAAAGTAATTCCTTTCTGGAAAGCAGGCCTCAGGACCTCTATCATGAAGAGGCACAACAAAATCTGGCTAAGGGACTCACAAATGAGGATACCACCAGAGATGGCATCCCTGTATAAGGACACCTCTGCTGCCAAGGAGGCAGTCAGGATAATTAACAGTTTACCCAGAGCCAAGACACTTAGAAACTGAGATCACTCCCTGGCAAGAAATCACCTCATCTTCAGCTTGGTCCTTCACAATGCCCAGCTCTCTGCTGCTATCTAAAATATGTCCCTGGATGACTTGAAGAATGCAGAGAGACTGGTTGTTGATAGTGAAGACATCTGCGTCTTAACCATTTTTCTTCACAAAACCATTGCAACACATGGACCAGCTAGACTGATGATAGAATGAGAGCTATTCAAGTTACTTCATCTCTATGCACACCACACAAGGCGGCTGCTCCCCAAACTGAGACCATCAGCTACTGGACTTAATGTCCCTGTGCTCATAGAGACAGACAGATCAAACCTGACATGTTCTACTATTGCTAAAGTGGTGGAGAGGCAGGCAGCCATGCTAGGAGTCAAACACTTCTCCATGACCCTGTGGAGGAAGAGTACCATAACAAATGTAAGTACACCTCCTGACTCCACACTCAGCCTAGGTAGAATTGATAGCCTGTCCCCCTAAAGTTTCCAGGTCCAGCTTCAAACACTTCCCTCAGGGCTAGAAGTCCGAAACTCAAATGATTGATGACCCTGACCTCCTTGATGCTCTTCCAGGGTACATACTTCCACAGGTTTGGTTATTACCCAGGGTTCTGAAGCATATACCTTACCCAGGGAAAGTGCACTCAGTCTGGGGAGACCTGGTACCCTCACCCCCTCAAATTTCCAGGGCCTGCTTTTGCCACTTTCCTAAGGGCTAGGAGTCCCATATTCACAGGGCTAAGGTCTCTGACCTCCCTGATGCTTCTTACAGGGCAGAGTCCAACAGGCTTAGTTGTTATCCAGGGGTCCAAAGCATATGCCTTACCCAGGGAAAGTGCACTCAGCTTGGGTAGAGCTCCTGGCTCCTCACACTAACATTTTCAGGGCCTACTTTTACCACTTTCCTAAGGACCAGAAGTCCCATACTCCTTGGGGTAAGTACTCTGACCACCATGATGTTCACCCCAGGGTAGAGTGTCTTACAGGTTTAGCTGTTACCCAGGGGCCCAAAGCATATATCTTAGCCAGGGAAAGTGCACTAAATCTGGGTAGATCTCCTGGCATCTCCCCCTAAAACATCCATGGCATGCCTTTAACAATTCCCTTAGGGCTAGGAGTCCAATACTCACAAGGGTGAGGGCCCTCACCTCCATGATGCCCTCCCAGGATAGGGACTTCAAGAAGATTAGGTTTTACCCAGAGTCCAAAAGCATATGCCTTACCCAGGGAAAGTGCTGTCAGCCTGGGGACACCTGCTGGCATGTCCTCTAAAACTTCCAGGGCCTGCTGTTAACACTTCCCTTGGGACTAGCTCTGCCAGCCTACCTGTGGTAATGGTGCTCACCTCCCTGATGCCATCCTAGGGTAGAGACTTCCACTGAATTAGTTTCTTCCCAGGGACCCAAATCATATACCTAACCCAGGGAAAGTGCTCTCAGCCTGGGGAGACCTGGTACCCTCACCTCCTAACACTTGCAGGACAAGCTGTTAACACTTTCCTTGGGCCTAGCTCTCCCAGACTCCCAGGGGTATCGGTCCTCACCTCCGTGATGCCCTCTCAGGGTAGAGGATTTCACAGGATTAGTTTTTACTCAGGGTTCCAATGATTTAAAGTTACCCAGGGAAAGTGCATTCAGCTTGGGGTGACATGGTACCCTCACCCCCTAACATTTCCAGAGCCTGTTGTTAACATTTCCCTTGGGACTACCTCTCCCAGACTCCCAGTGGTAATGCCCCTCATCTCCATGATGTCCTCCCAGAGTAGGGACATTTACAGAATTAGTTTTTACCCAGCGTCCCAAAGCTTTTACCTTACCCAGGGAAAGTGCACTCAACCTGGGGAGATCTGGTACCCTCACCATCTAAAATTTCCAGAGTCTGCTGTTAACACTCCTTTGGGCCCTGTAGTCCCAATGTCTCAGGGGTAAGGGCCTTCCCCTTCCTGATGCCCTCCCAAGGTAGGGACATCAACAGGATTAGGTTTTACTCAGGTTCCTGAAACATATGTCTCACCCTAGGAAAGTATTCTCAACCTGGGTACAGCTGCTGGCATGTCTCTTAAAACTTACAGGGCCTGCTGTTAACACTTCCCTTCAGCCTAGCACTCTCAGACTCCCAGGGTAATGGCCCTCACCTCCCTGATGTTTTCCCAGGCTAGGGACATCCAGAGGATTAGTTTTTCCCCAGGGTCCCAAAGCATTTACCTTACCCAGGGAAAGAGCTCTCATCTTGGGGAGAACTACTGGCATGTCCCATGGTGACTTCCAGACTCAGCCTGCCAGGCTCAGCATCAAGCCATACCCATAAACCTGCATCACAGCCTGAGTAGGCCTTCTAGAAACTCCCCTATAGTGACTATTAAGCCCAACCACAGTTATTTAGAGAAATCCCAGCCAGCAGCAGATGGGGCCACCTGGTCCCACTAGCCCCGAGGGCCATCTGGTTCCACTAGCCCTCAGGGCCATCTAGTCCCACCAGGACTCAGGGAAATCTGGTCACACTTTCTCTCAGGGACTTCTGATCCCACTAGGATTCCTCATGACTCAGTGCTTTCAGCCTGGGGACACCTGCTGGAATGTCCCCTAAAGCTTCCGGGGCATATGCTTTACCCAGGAAAAGTGCTCTCAGCCTGGGTACAGCTGCTGGCATCTCCACTTAAACTTCCAGGGCCTGCTTTGACCATTTCCCTAAGGGATAGGAGTCCCAGACTCACAGGAGTGATGGCACTGACCTCCCAGATGCCCCCTCCCCCAAGTTGGAGACTTCCATTGGCTTAGTTGTCACCCATGGGCCCAAAGTATGTATCTTACTTTCTTTCTTTCTTTCCACAGTTTCACAGCATTCACCCTGACGGGAGACATGAGCTCGCATCACACATAAACCACCAACCCACAGCAGCAGATGCATACAGTCGTCTGATAGGCAGCAAAGAGAAGAGCATTAGAGTGAGCCAACAAATATGGCAGTTAACCACAATGGCCCCATGCCCACCAACAGCCCACATGCAGGTGCTCCATCACAGACTCTGGACAGCAGTTCAATCACAATGGATGAACCAGGAAAAGGGCCATCTCTTTCACCAGGTACCTCCATTGCAACAAGAACAAGAAGCAGACTTAGCTCACAGGGCATAAGCAGAAGCCAAAAGATGATGGGGACACACACTCCACCTAGAAGGTCCCCACATTGCCAGCAATCCTTAACCAAACAATAGCAATTGGCAATCAAATCTGCATTCACATGCCACCTTACACAAGGCCAGATCAAGACAGCTGATGTTAAGTGCATGCTGAAGACTGACACCTCCCTCATGGGTGCCTTCCCCCTCTTCAGTCAAACCAAAAACTTGCCAAGGAATGTGATGCAAAGAGTATGGACTTTGATTCATAGTCATGCCAGAATGAAATCCAGCCAATGATTTCAGCTGTATTGCACTCAAAAAAAAATAAAGTGTTGAAATTATTAAATATGTCAGGCTTCTTATTTCTATGGGGCCCACCACTGCACCACACTTCCCATTGAAACCTCCAGGTCTTGGGTGACTTGCCTGCTAGGGATACCCCTAACAACCATATCAGGGATCAGGGTGTGGGCCATCTGGTTGGAGAACCCTGATCCTGTTTTGCCATGATGACACAGGATTTTGACAGCTCACAAAACATTAATTGACTTATGAAAGAGGATTTTCACAGCTCACAAAAGAGAATTTATGAAAGTAATCCTCTTTCGTGAGCTGTCAAAATCCTCTTTCACCAGCTGATTCCTATTTCTTGAGCTGTCACAATCCTGTTTCGTGATCATGTAACAGGACTGGGGTAGAGCCATCTGGTCAGGGAACTCTAATCCTGTTTTACAGTGACAACACAGGATTTTGACAGCTTGCAAACTAGGAATCATCTGGTGAAAGATGATTTTGACTGCTCACGAAAGAAGATTACTTTTCTAAATCCTCTTTCGTTAGCTGTCAGAATCCTCTTTCATAAGCCAATTTCTGTTTCATGGCTGTCAAAATCCTGTGTTGTCATGGTGAAACAGGATTAGGATTAGGGCCATCTGGGCAGCAACCTTAATCCTGTTTCGTGAGCTGTCAAAATCCTGTTTCATGAGCCGATTCCTATTTTGTGGTGTGTCAAAATTTTGTGTCGTCATGGCAAAACAGGATTAGGGTCCCCAACCAGATGGCCCTAATCCTGTTTTGCCATAATGACACAGGATTTTGACACACTTGCAAAATAAGAATTGACTCACGAAAGAGGATTCTGACAGCTCACGAAAGAACATTTCATTTTAAATAATGTGCATTCCCAGGCCTACAGATATTTTACCACAGGTTCTCTTGGGGCAATGTGCTGGTTCCTGAGATACTGTGGGAGTGCAGGGTCCTTCATTCCCTGTGTTATCACCCCTAAATACGTTGTAGCACAGGGTCCATGAGGCACTGTGTTGGTGCCTGACATACTGTAGGAGCACAGGATCCAAAGTACCCTGTGCTCCCATGCTTAAAGATGTTGTAGTGCAGGATCTGTGGGGCACTGTGTTGGTGCCTGTGATACTGTGGGAGTGTATGGTCTAAAGGACCCTGCGCTACCACCCTTAATGTTGTTGTGGTACATGTCATAGTGCAGGGTCTATGGTGTACTGTGCTGGTGCCTGAAATGCTATGGGAGTGGGCCCTGCACTTCCATTCCTAAAAATGTTGTGGTGCAGGGTTTGTGTGCCACTGTTCTGCTAGCTGAGATACTGTGGGAGTTCCTTTGGACCCTATGCTTCCACCACTAAAGATGTTGTAGTGCAGGGGCCGTGATGCACTGCACTGCTGCCTAAGATACTGTAGCATGTTACCACCACTAAAGACATCATAGCACAGAGTTTGTGAGCCACTGTGCTGGTGCCTCACATATTGAGGGAGTGCAGGGTCTGAAGGACACTGTGATCCCATCCCTAAAGACATTTTAGTGTTTGATCCATAGAGCACTGTGCTGGTGCCTGAGATACTGTGACAGCGCAGGGTCAAAAGGACCCTGCACTCCCATCCATGAAGATGTTGTAGCCCAGGGTCAGTGGGGCAGTGGGGCAGTGTGCTATTGCCTGAGATACTGTGGCAACACAGGGTCTGAAGACACTGTGCTCCCACCCTTACAGATGTTGTTGTGCACATGGTAGAGCATCTAGATACTACAACAGCCTGCAGAGATGAGGTTTGGTGTGTGGTGTTATTCACCATTCAGGCACATGTCTACATGCAAATAGTAGAAGAGTGTACATACCTAACAGCAGACCCACATGATTCTTCACATTCTGTGCTTACATACCTCCATACACAAAAGAAGAACACTGTGTATATCTCACAGTCACACTGTGGGCTGCTTTAGGCCCTGCCCTCCTATACCTCCAGAGATAGGCATATGTATCTATATGTGTAAATACAGTAGAGTGTGGCACTATACTTCAATTAATTAAGTTATGAGTATGTGCACCAGATTGTAAGAAATAGTTATAATCATCCCATATTAAATGACTTTCATTTAAAATGTTATACATAGCCTTCTTAACACCTCATTGCATGTTTGCACAGCATGCAGGTGTACCCCCCACCCAAGACACTGCGATGGCAGCAGAAGCGATAAAGTTGCTGAAACATGATGATGGATGCCTCTTGTGGAATGTTTACAAAGCTGTAGGTTCTTTCTGTTACCTTATGGTGTCTGTTTCTGATTGGTTGTGTTGCATTGTACGGTTTCCTGCTTGCGTGTGTGTGTGTGTGTGTGTGTGTGCGTCGTGTGTGTGTGTGTGTGTGTGTGCGTGCGTGTGTGTGTGTGTGTGTGTGTGTGTTTGGAATTAGGATGGAAAACCTTAATGCCAAATTTCTTCACTTTTGTTGATGTAGAAGCAACCCTAACTGTTGCATTAACAGAGTTTTTTTTGCAAAGAATGTCCTTCCTTTTCGAGACATAAGATCATTCACCTATCAGGCATCCAACTGGCTCAACTCTCTTGGCAGTGACATAGTGACCGCTCCAACACTCAGCCTCTTCAAGTCCAAGCTGCACCTCTCACTACTTGTATCCTGCGATTGCCCATCTTAACATTTCCACCGTTCCAGCTGCACATGCCTGTAGAAGTGTGGGAAATAACAGATGTCCAGACCAAAGGTTTAAGATGCATAAAAAAACGCAAAGGTATGCGTTTTGTTAATTTCTTTCCAAAAACAAAACAAAAAAAATATTCTTAACTTAAAGTTCACAGAAAGGAAAAAAAAATCGGTGTTAGTCTTCACACCCAAAAACAGGAAATACTTCTTTCCACAGACTCCTGAGTTGCCTTTTCCTTTCCTTTTGTCTGAACAGCACTTTGTGTGGAAGCACACACACAACCTTCTTGCTCTGTGGTCAGTCAAATACTGACTCTCCTCTCTCTATCTAAACAGGTCTCCTAGTGGAGGGTTTATATACTTTCCAGAAGGGGGTGTGTCTTGAACTGAGCCCCTCCCCTATTGTGACATCACATTACCTGAATACTATAAAAGCAGCCATTTTATAGGCTGCCATCCCTATAACAGGACCTCAGCAGGAGAAGCAAGACATACAGGTACACATTCATTTTGTTTTAATACAGAAAGAAAACAAACACTTGTTAAAGATTGAAACAAAATCTGCAGCCTTGGCAAGGAAAAAACAGATGAGGGGCATGCTCCCTATCTGTCTTCCTTGCAAGGTTTCAGGATTCCATTTACTTTTAAATGTAATTGTCAGAAAGTAAACATGCATTTATTTTAGACAACAATTCTAGTAAATATTTTTACACAGTAGTCTCCTCTAACATATTTATATGTGCTGCATGCTTGTTTTGTATGAAATTCCTCACAGCTAGAATTTCAGCTGACTGCTTTTCAGCTTATCAAGATTTGGATGCCAGATTATTTTAAAGATAATCAGGGGCAGTAAAGAAAGGTTTAAAGATTTCAGGTTTGCCACCCTGACAAGAAAATTAGGATAGATACGAATATAGAAGCAGACAGGATAGAGTGAAAATTGAAAAGTGGGGGGCATCTTGTAAATTCTTGATATTTCTCTTCATAACAGGACCCTGTTACACACCTACCACTACAAGAAGGCAACATAATGAGTTTTTATTTGTTGGCTGAGACCCTTCACCCTTGGAAGGATTGGAACTTCCACCCACCCACTCTCAGAAGTTCCACCTCAGGGACCCTTATAACTAGTTCTGTTACAGAAACAACATTTACTGTCTTATCAGAACTACTGTACAAAACAATTCCCTGAGGTGTCTAGTGCTTACTTAGCACCAATATTCATTTTACTTTGGTATTCTTGCAGCACATATCGAGATAGAAAATCAGCTTTTAAATGCTTCGTTCCTGACCTGTGTTTTACGGTAAACTTATATGGTTGTAGAGACAAATACCATCTCATAATCCGTGCGTTTTATCTTTCATCTGGTTTATCCAACACAATGGATTATGATCTGTCATCACTACAAAATCATTTCCCCACAAGTAATACTTAAGGGACTCTATGGCCCACTTCAGTGCCAAACATTCCTTCTCTATCGTAGAGTACTTCCTTTCACACTCATGAAACTTCCTGCTAATATACAATACTGGATGTTCCCCTTTTTCATCATATTGGGTTAACACAGCCCCCAAACCTGTCTCTGAGGCATCTGTTTGTATTTCAAATGGTCTTGTAAAATCTGGGCTAGTTAGCACAGGGGCTGAGCAAAGGAACGCTTTTATGTTCCTGAAGGCCTCCTCACATGCTTACGTCCATTTAACTTTATTAGGATATTTGTTTTTGGTCAGCTCTGTTAAGGGAGTTGCCAGAGTAGCAAAATCTGGGATAAATCAACGGTAATAATTTGCTAAACCCAAAAAAGATCGAACATGCTTCTTTGTAATGGGGGTGGGGCTGTTGGCTACTGCCTCCACTTTATCAATTTCTGGTTTCAAGGATCCCTTCCCAACTATGAAACCCAAATATCTGGTCTCTGTCCTTGCTATGGCACACTTAGCAGGGTTTATTGTTAATCCCGCATCCTTAATGGTCTGAATAATTTCACTTAAATGCACCAAATGTGAATGCCAATCATGACTGAAAATGACTACATCATCCAGGTACACTGAACTGTACTGGGCATGTGCTCTTAGGACATGGTCCATGTACAGTTGGAATGTGGCAGATGCCCCATGGAGTCCAAATGGCATAGTGGTAAATTGGTACAATCCAATTGGTGTAGGAAAAGCTGTTATTGCTTGGGCAGTGGGGGCCAAGGGAATTTGTCAGTACCCCTTGGTTAAATCTAACGTGCTGATGTAGTGGGCATTTCCTATTCTATCTAACAGATCATCTATTCTGGGCATGAGGTACCCGTCAAAATCTGAAATAGAATGTATTTTTCAGAAGTCTAAACATACTCTTATTCCTCCTTCCTTTTTGTTCACTACCACCATTGGGGAAGACCATGCACTCCTGGAAGGGACAATTACCCCCAACCGTTCCATCTTTTTTATCTCATCAATTACCTCCTGCCTACTCTTTTCCGGTAATCTATAGGCTTTTTGGTGTATGGGCTTCTGCTGGTTGACCTTAATGTCATGTTCTACGTCCTTAGCTCGTCCTGGGGTGGATGTGAAAGTGTCCTGAAAATAGTGTAACAACTGATCTATCTCCACCTTTTGTTCAGGGCTTACATCAGGATTTATTTGTATACTTTTATCATTTATGGGCCGGTCAAGCCTCTCATAAGCAATCTCCAATTCTGTCTGCTGGGGCTCAGGGTGAATGTAGAGTGCTTGGACCTGGGGTTTTTCTATCCATTTCCTCAAAATATGTGCATGGTATACCCTCTTAGTTGGTCGATGACCAGGCATTTCAATTCAAAGTTGACACTTCCTGTTTGTCTGATTACATCAAGGGACCCTGCCAACACATCAACAGTTTGTTCTCTGTTGAGGGTAATAATAACAACACTTTTTCTCCAGGTATAAAACTTTTACACTTTAACCCCACATCATATGCTTCTTTTTGTCCCATTTGTTTCTGGGTCACATTTAAATGGGCCATGTTTACATATTTGACCAATCTTTCTCTTAATGCAGTCATGTAGTCTATGATGTTACTATAGCCAACATTTTTACCATCCTCCCAGTGTTCTTTTACCACATCTAAGGGTCCCCTGGGATTTCTACCATAAAGTAAGGAAAAAAGTGAAAATCCAGTTGTAGCCTGTGGTACCTCTCTATAGGCAAACAGGAGGTAAGGGAGATATTTATCCCAATCTCTACCTTCTTCCTGAATGTACTTCTGTAGCATTTTTTTTAAGGTTTTGTTAAATCTCTCCACAAGACCATCTGTTTGGGGGTGGTAAGGTAAAGTACGCACAGTAGATACCCCGAGGAGGCGATATAACTCCCTCAACATAACAGAAGTAAAATTACTACCTCTGTCTGTGAGAATCTCCTGGGGTATTCCCATTCTGCTGAATATTTTCGCTAACTCTTCAGCTATGCGAGGTGCAGTAACCGTTCATATAGGAACAGCTTCAAGGTACCTTGTGGTATAATCACATACCACTAATATGAACCGGTTGCCTTTAGAACTTTTGGTAAGAGGGCCTACAACATCCATTGAGATTCGTTCAAATGGGGTAGTGACATAAGGTATTGGCTGAAGGGGCACCTGATCTCTTTTCCCCCTTGGGCAACCAACTGGCATTCTTTACAGGCACGACAATATTCAGCCACATCCTGATGTATACCTGGCCAGCTAAACCATGCAAGTAATCTTTGCAAGGTTCAATCCCTCCCCTCATGGCCTGCCATTGGAATATTGTGCGCTAACTGCATGACCTTTTCTCTATACATTTTTGGTACCATTAGCTGTTCTACAGGTTCATTTATGGTAGTATCAACTGTGACTCTATTCAATATATTATTTTTCACAATAAAATGAGATTGTCTAGGGTGTTTTACTTGTTGGGCCTGTGAAAAAAAAGGTTTTAATGAAACATCAGCTTGTTGTTCCTTAATAATGTCTTGCAAGGGTACTTCTGGCAAAATGCCAGCAATACTGTTCTTTTGTTGTTCCGCCCACTTTCTCTGCTCTTTTTTCTTCTGATTTTTTGACTTTTTGGGTTCCCCTGAACCTTCAGCTCCTTCAAAGATATCCTCTTCAAAAGAAAACACTGGCTCTGACTGTTGTTTTTTTTGCTTGGACATGGGTTACCACATTTACTGATTTTACATAGTCTTGTTGTTCTTGCACCAGCAAGTTAAAGTGGGGAAAGTCTTGGCCTATAATCACTGGAACTGGCAATCGAGGTACCAGGCCAACAGTCATACAGTGGTGCTCATTATTGACAGTCATTTCAACCACTGTAGTGTGATACTGATGAATATCCTCATGAATGCACATTACTGTTGTATCATTTGAGGTAACTTTACTGTCCAGGGCCAGATCTGCTCTCAGCAGGGTCTGCTTACTCCCTGTATCTAATAAACCCAATGTCTGTTGGTCTCCAATCCCCACATTTGCAACATACCCAATATTAGCCAATGCTAGGTGAGTCATGGCAGTTCTTTTCTTATTTGGACAGTTTCTCATTATGTGGCCTTTGCCAAGACACCCATGGCAAATCAGTTCAGAATATGGTATTTTTCCCCCTCTGTCTCGCCTGCTGTAATTATTCTGACGTGCATTAGAATAAAAAGGCCTCACCATTTCTGATGTCTGAGGTGGGGTATTTTGTTGCCCTCTGGGTCTAGTGGGTTGAGCAGCTATATAATCCTCTGCCAGCTTCACTGTATCCTCTGCAGATTCAGGCTGATGTTCTTTCACCCATAGCTGGACATCATGAGGTAACACTGGAATAAACTGTTCAATGACAATCATATCCATCATCTTCTTTTTAGTTTTTACTAAAGGTTGTAGCCATTTCCCACCATGGTCCTTTAATTTTGCATAGATTTCTCTCGGGGTATCATGAATAGTCATCCTCTGGGTACGAAACCGCTGTCTATAGGTTTCCACGCTAATATCATAGCGTTGCAATATCTCTTCTTTTACTCGATCATAATTATTTGAGTCCACCCCACTTAACTGGCTACACACCATTTGAGCTCTACCAGTTAAATATGGGACCAGTCTTATGACCCATTGATCTTGGGGCCAAGCGCAAGTTTGGGCAATCCGCTCAAAAGTGGTGAGGTATGCCTCTATATCATCACTCTCTGACAGCTTTGTTAATTTAATGTCTCTGGGTATAGTTCGATCAGACTGACCTTGTGCAAGTGCCTGAATAGCCTTCAGGGAATCCGTCCATTTCTCATCCTGTTGCTGATGTTCCTCAGCCTGGACACGCCTGTCCTCTTCCCTCTGGTGACAATCCTCTTCCCTCTGATGATCCATTTCGATCTGGTGAATACACAGCCACTTTAATAATTCTCTGGGGTTATCTGGTACTGGGGTCACCTGGGCTGCCTCCTGCCTCAGGGGTTCCGTATCAACATTCTCCTCCTCTGTTCTCCTCATTTTAGGCCTTGATCCAGGTTCCAGGCCAGGCAATAACTGAATACCATTTTTTTCAGTCACTGATCTAGTGACATGATATGCATCTTTCTTTGTCAGGTCCTCTTCCTCCATCTGTTAGGGTACTTAACTTCAGTACCCCCTGGCAATGCTTCCCAAGCAGTCTCAACATGCCAGTTATATCCCACTTCTGACACCAGTGTAGAAGTGTGGGAAATAACAGATGTCCAGACCAAAGGTTTAAGATGCATAAAAAAACGCAAAGGTATGCGTTTTGTCAATTTATTTCCAAAAACAAACAAAAAAAAATTCTTAACTTAAAGTTCACAGAAAGGAAAAAAAAAATCAGTGTTAGTCTTCACACCCAAAAACAGGAAATAATTCTTTCCATGGACTCCTGAATTGCCTTTTCCTTTCCTTTTGTCTGAACAGCACTTTGTGTGGAGGCACACACACAACCTTCTTGCTCTGTGGTCAGTCAAATACTGACTCTCCTTTCTCTATCTAAACAGGTCTCCTAGTGGAGGGTTTATATACTTTCCAGAAGGGGTGTGTCTTGAACTGAGCCCTCCCTATTGTGACATCACATTACCTGAATACTATAAAAGCAGCCATTTTGTAGGCTGCCATCCCTATAGCAGGACTTCAGCAGGAGAAGCAAGACATTCAGGTACACATTCATTTTGTTTTAATACAGAAAGAAAACAAACACTTGTTAAAGACTGAAATAAAATCTGCAGCCTTGGCAAGGAAAAACAGATGAGGGGCATGCTCCCTATCTGTCTTCCTTGCAAGGTTTCAGGATTCCATTTACTTTTAAATGTAATTGTCAGAAAGTAAACATGCATTTATTTTAGACAACAATTCTAGTAAATATTTTTACACAGTAGTCTCCTCCAACATATTTTCTTTATATGTGCTGCATAATGCTTGTTTTTTTATGAAATTCCTCACAGCTAAAATTTCAGCTGACTGCTTTTCAGCTTATCAAGATTTGGATGCCAGATTGTTTTAAAGATAATCAGGGACAGCAAAGAAAGGTTTAAAGATTGCCAGGTTTGCCACCCTGACAAGAAAATTAGGATAGATACGAATAAAGAAGCAGACAGAATAGAGTGAAAATTGAAAAGTGTGGGGGGGAGGGCAGCTTGTAAATTCTTGATATTTCTCTTCATAACAGGACCCTGTTACAATGCCCCAGCACCCAGCACTTACAATCAGTCTTTGCACCCCTAGCACCTTACCTGTCATATTCCCTCAGCAAGGCCCCCTGGCTGCACTGTCTCCCACCCTCACCCACCTCCCCCGTATCCCCACTCCTGCCCCTGCCCCAACCACCTCTCATACTCCCCCCTTACCCCTGCACCTCCTACCTCCCTCGATCTCCTAACCTCACTTCCCCTCACCCACCCACCCTCCTTCCTTGTCTTGCTCATAGTTCATGTCTTTGTACTGGTTATTACATGTCTGTAAGTCAATGACTATAAGTTTGTAACCAAAAATGATGACTGTTGCACACGCTGACATGGAACCTTTGTAAAAGAGCCTCAGCTCAAAGGTATTGTAATCCTAGATGAAATAAATAAAAATAAATAAATAAATAAAATAATGAAGTAAACATGTACACAGATTTTAAAGCATAACTTTTTACAGTGGTAGCATGAGCCCTCTACAACCAGCACTGTAGCTTGCCCAAGAAATGTACCATACATCACTGGTAACTAGTATGCAAAACTTTGTTTTACATATAATGCTTTACAGTACCTCCTACACACATGTATGTGTAGTACCGTTTCATTATATTCATTTATACTTCTTTGCAAACCTGAACAATATAGCAGTCATATACAGTAAACAAGAAACACAACAGACACAGAAAACACATTTTTTTAAAATCTGTTAATCATTAAATGCCAATTCTGTTTTAAAGAAGGCTAAATTGCACAACTCATTTATTCTCATAACTTTTCTGTGTAATTCATCACAGAAGCATATTAAAAGTTTTTAAAAATGATATGAGACAGTAATTCAATGTTCCTGGGGTGGGCAAAAGCCAAATGCAGTAAACAGTTAACAAGATACAGACACCAAAGCAACGTATCCTAAGATTGCTGCTATAGTGCATTACTCTGTTGTAATATTTTAACATTAAGTGCATCTGGAAAAATCCCTCACCTGACCCCTTAATAAAGGTGATCATAAAAAATCAGGAATACACCTGAACTGAGATTGAGCTGAGAGTGTGATTTACAATGCTCTTTCATAAGTAACAAACAATTAATATCTCACTGTATATAACAAACCTTTCAAATAAATAAATGCAATGACAAAACAAATAATATAATTATTCAGTTAAATATTTGTTATTAGCAATATGATTATTTACAATGCTTTCTAGGAATTATTCATAAGAAAATATGAATTGTAAACAGTAACAATTCAAAGATTTATAAAAATGGTAGATGATTACTAAACATGATACTATTCATCCTTCCATAAAACATCAGAATACATGCCATTCAGACACTGCAGTCATAACGTTTAACAAGCTATGTTGAAGCTATGTGCAACACAAGAAAACACAGTTGTGTAAGTACTATATAACTGTCACATTTAAAAAATGTTTAATATTACAGTTTTGACACAAAACAGTAGAGATAGTTTATAGAGGTGTACATAGTTCTAGAAAATGTTGTTAACTTTTTACACATACACAATATTAACAATAACTATTTACCAAAGATTTTCTATATGATAGGCCTACATAGTAATGTGCTGTTCTCACTACTAAGTAAAGTTGACAGAAAAAATGTCATCTAAAGTGAACACTAGACAGGTGTTAGTGAGAGACAAGCTGTATATGTAAAATATCAGGTATGTCCTTACTGTAATTGGAAAGTATTGCACAACAATATGTGTGTAAACACATGTAAAGCTGCAGTGGCATTATTCTAGCACAGTATGTCCTCATGCATCACCAGGCAGATGTGAAGCATATACATAGTGTGCCCAATGAACAAGAAACATTGCTAACCCATAAACATAGTTATGTTTCTCTATGTATTTAATGTACACTGCACTGACATATAGTCATTGACTTTGTGACTGCAGTCAGAGCACATTCTATGTCACATAGTAAAGCAATGCAGAAATGAACAGATTAGTACAACAGAACTACATAGGCATGGAATTTCAATATACAGTTTATAAGATTGCTCCACATTTAAAGCAAGTGTTGTATGTCATGTGACTATGCACACAGCCCGCATCGATTCAGGCCCTCTTAGGCTGTATTCTAGCAAAAATCACAGCAACACCTACCTTAACTATTGGCATCATAAGTATCTGCATGTACCTAATCTGTTTCTGATACTATTCATAAACCGATATGAAAGAGCTGCACATGTCCAGGGAAGGTTGCACAGCATACAGTTATGACTACTAGAGTATTTCAAACAGAGTAAAACCACATTTCCATCTACTACTCTTCTACCCGGTGAATATCATTGTAATTTTGAGAACCCAGACATCAGTGTCTTTTAGGTTCCGAGGTAATCTCTGTTTAAAAGTGCTCATGCAGTCATTGCATTCCATCCAGCCATTGCTGTACCTCAGCCATGTCACATAATGTCCTGAATGCACAGATCCTCCATGGTAGAATATCACAGCCCGAGTATTAAAGCATGCTCCCATGAATTGCACTCTTCCAGCTACAAAATTAGTGATCGTCATATTAACTTGTAGTCCATTTGCATCAAATCTCTGCAAGGCTAGAAGAAGATACTGAAAAGAGGTTCTAAGTTGTATGGATTGAAGACACTCTCCTCCACACTGGGTACACATCCAGCCACACTCTGCATTCCTGAGCAGTTGTCTGAACTTCACAGAACGTGCCTGTGGAACATACAATGAAATAGACAGCATGTTTTCTGTTACTTCTTTGTGTGAATGTCGACAAGACAAGCAAAAGTACTTTGTCACATAGGTGACATTAAAGCACTGTCACATTGAAATGTGATCTGATTCCAGACTGTTAATGATAGCCATCATAAACTCAGTCGCATCTTGCTGGATGTTATTGGAGAATGGTCATTATATCCACCCAACACAAGTCGTAAGGGTGTCAGAGTCTGTATACTATTGTCATGCTTGTCACAATCATTCATGACCTTCTTTAATGAGTGAGACAGTGCTATGTCATGTGAAGATTTGATAGTGGCAACAAAGTGAGGCATGTGAAGAAATGCTTGTATTGCTGAGTTTGCATAATGGTTTACTCTAGTACTGTTGTCAAATGCTGGGACAACAGTCATACCAAGCACCTTCTTTCATGGAGGAGAGCTTGTCTGTTTTTGAGTTGTGGAGTCCTTCTTTGTTCTGTCTGAATTCAATGCTGCTCTATCTCTCTGGCACCTCTTTTTCATGCCAGAAACTGTGACTGTAGCATTGCAGTCTGCTACATGCATGGGTAGTGGTATAAGAGGTAATGTCAGCTGGTACAGAGTATGCAGTCTGTTGTACTTGGCAACGCATTGTCTGTCAGCACATATTTTACGTGATGCTATTCAGATGATATGCAAGACAGAGTCCGTACATGTGAAAGTGAAAACATAAGCTCTGCAACTTGTGTATGGATACAGCATATACAACACCCACAAGAAACTGTTTCCTAGTTAAATATTTCTTTTATGATCTGGAACTTTACAGTCATCCTGGAAATAGGTAATGACTGTTCAATGTTGTCAAACTTGGCAACTAGTGTCTCTAGGAATGTCGTCTATACATTGTACAGTAAGTTAATTATGTGTCCCATTGCACCATTCACCATACCATTCTCTGTATCAAGGTTGCAGCATAGCATGATGCGTGAATTAATGTACACAGTTAGAACTGCTTCTAATCCAGCTGTGTGAGACACATCAAACTTTATTTCAGAAAATCATTCACTCAGCTTTGCTACCAGATTCCAGCTCAAGACAACACCATCAACTTTGTCAACTGTATGCAGAGTAATGATTTCCTGACCCTGTCTCTGCAATATAATGCTGCTAAATGCAGCACACTGTTTGAGTCAAGGCATGAAACACACAATCCATGCAAAGTCTGGGTACACATTAATGAAGACATCACATGCTCCAGTAAGAGAAATGCACTCATTACAGATACAGCATGTGCTCAACAGAGAAACATTGTGTTCTGACAAACAGCCAATGCCAGCCTGATCCAACAGTACCTTGTAGGCAAGATCACAATTCTGCTGTAAGTTTTCATACAGCTCAGGGTAAAGGAACAATTCCCAAAGACAGATTCCTCCAATGCATCCTATTGAACTTGTTGCTTGCTTTACAGTCAGTGCTGTAAAGACATGCTCTCTGTTCACAGTTGCTAGTTGCAGAAGGTCCCCTAACACAACACTCTTCCTCCTGAATGGCTCACCATGGTCAGTTCTGAGTATCTCTTGGAGACATAGATGGATACATGCAAGCATGACATTTGAGACCATGCTTATCTCATCAATGATCAGATGTTTCATCTTGAAAAACATTGGTTGCAGCTCAGATGCCACCTCACGGGAAAGTTTTTGGTACCCTCCTGTTTTGCCATGTTGTACAGGCTGCATAAACAACTGGTGTAGAGTTACACTGCCAATGTTGTATGCAGTCAAGCCTATAAGAGCAGTTACAGCTACAGACATCACTTCTCCTGTATGATTCCTTATCTCTGCTTTGATAGCTTTGATAAAAAAACTCTTGCTCGTGCCACTGGAATCATTACAAACATTAGCAATGGTTCATAGTTTTGGCATGTACAGTGTTTCTTCTCATGAAGGATGACATGTTTCACTGCTTCAGTAACAGCATCGCAGCATTATAGGCAACAAACTGGTGGCTATTCAGCTGGTCTATCAGTATACTAGGATCCTTTGGCACAAGAACCATGGAATCATTCACTGGGAGATGAGCTGTAAGAGTGCCCTCTCCCTCAAGATCTATGTTTTCTTGAGAATTTCCTGGGGTATCTTCCTCAAGCTGTTTCTTAGTTTGATCCATCTCCTCCTTCTCTAATTCCAGTCTACAAATGTAAGTTTCGGACTGTTCAGTCTTGAAGGTCTCATGAAAGGTAGAAGTGTTCTTCATATGTTTCACAGTCTCTTTTCAGTGTGGTCTTATCCCTCCATGGCTTAAAGAGGAACATTAGAGCAGAGTAATAATGTTCCTTACTGTCAGTTGTAGAGAGACTGCATTTACAGTGGTCAAACTGAGGGTTTGTTCCTTTTAGCAAGGTACCCATCAAAGCCTCTGACCTTGTAAATCTCTTGAGTTTTTCAGGTGCTACTTCAGTCTTGTAGTCGTACCACTTTGCAACATGATACAGGCACATGTCTTCCATCACACTAGCCCAGTTAAGGTAATACGTGTCAATCGGGTTATTCTTCAAAAGGTTCTTTGATGACGGGCTGTGAGCAGCCAGTTCTACAATCTCATCATGAGACTTTAAAACATGCTTTCATTTCTCTTTGTAGTTAACACTGAGAAATCATACAGCATCAGACTTGCCATACAAGTGTGTCCCAATCAAATGATCACTGGCCTCATATGCTCCACACTCCCAGTGAGACAGCGCCTTTAATCTCAGTGACCAGAGCTGTGAGCTCAATGATCAGCTAAAAGTTGCAATATCTTCCCAAATCTCAAGCAAACTGGTCTGCTCATGTTTCGTGATGTATGATGTGATGTACCGAACAAGAGACAGAGAGTTATCTGCCACAAACTCCACATCAATGTCTGCCTGCCACATCAGGAGAAGAATAGGATTGTAGTCATTGATGAACACCTCATTAACCTATCTGGGTAACTCAAAGACCCTTTTAGTGGACTTTGCCTTGAGATAGTAATGCACAGCTGGGAACAAGTCATTCATACATCCTGGCTGGCAAACACATCTATGGAAACCAAATCAACACCTGGTATACCACTCATTATGACTCTTGACTGGTGGCAGTACTTCCCACAAAGATGCTGCTTAAACATTTGCACCAGCTTCCACAGTGTTGGACTGTCATACTTGTCAGGGATGTGGCAAGTGAGTTAACACTGAATGAAGTTCAGCACTTCAGCTGCTTCATTCTCACCAATATCAGGAGCATCTTTAGTCCACAACAACATATGGATGTGTGGTGCACCTTGTGCCTGGTATTCCATCCTCCAAAAGTAGTGCTGGACTAATCCAAGAGTAGGATTGTCCTTTGATAATATGAATGTCAATATCTCATGTAAACGATGGTGAAAATGTCAAGACACAGAAACTGAATCAAGTGAACACATCTCACCAAGTGTTATTGATAAAATACCATCAACATCAGCATTGGCCCACCTCAACACTTCAACTAACTCATCCCAGCTGTACTCTGCACAGTTCAGA
Organism: Neoceratodus forsteri; assembly: GCA_016271365.2. NCBI lineage: Eukaryota > Metazoa > Chordata > Ceratodontiformes > Ceratodontidae > Neoceratodus > Neoceratodus forsteri. Next base: position 951,817,585 of record CM028129.1, on the reverse strand, counting down.
ATAATGAACCAAGTAGCTGCACCATACTCGCGCAGCATAGTCATGACCTTCGAGTGTCTATGATACCAGTATTCTTTTGTGCCATGCAAACTTGAGAGTATAGATGTCAAATTCTTGTGTTGCATTCCGTCCTTTTCACTCAGTTTTTGTAGAAATTCAACTGCTCTGATTCCATCTAGTGGAGTAGTCAACCGCAGTATATGTGCAATGACTGCAGAGAGGATACTAAGCTCACTCTCCCACAGCAGGTGGAACAAATATTGTATGTTCCTATGGAATTTGCCAGCCTTGTTTAAGACTCTCAATGTACGATACTTAGCACCTTGAACACACATCTCATGTGCATCCAGATGGCCTCCTGAACCTTGAGGGAATAAATCTGGAAAGCAACTTGCTTCCAGTTTTTCCTCCCATATGCTAACAGGGCTACTTTCAACCTGTTTCATCTGGTATATGTCAATGTTATCACCAGTTGGATATATAGATGGTGAACTGTGTACTGGTCATACACATCTTCATGAGTTGCAACATTGACCTTTTCAATCATTGGCTTCTTACTGTCCACCACTCCAAACTGAGCACTCATATCTGAGAGTTTATCTATCTCCATGTCAGCATAGAAGTGTTTATTGCTCTTCAGATAGTGTAAAGGAGTTCTCACTTACTGCACATTGACATCTTGCCAAATGACCTTAGACTTTGTTGGGACACCATTTACTAGTATAACAACACAGTTTTCCTTTGAGATTGTCTCCACATTCTCTTTCAGAAGAAGTGGTAAATACATGACAGCCCCTTTTAGAGACTTCACAAGCTCTTTCTGGGACAATTTTAGTGTTTTGGTATTCAAACACAGAATAGTCTGAAATGCTTTCATTGTTTGTATGAGGATCTGTTCAAACACATTCAGTGCAGCAATCTCAGTAGATGTCACATCTGCCTCCATATTGTTCAAAACAGACCTTGGTGGCAGAGTGTCATGTTTCACCTTTGTCAAACAGTAGTGACACATGGTAACCACTGGGTCCAGGTCAAAGTCATGCTTTACCAGTAGGCAGGCCAAAAGTCATGCCCACATGCCATTAAAAGATTTAATCTTTTCAGATCAACAGTAACAGCCTGTAAAGTAGTTTGAGACATGAGACACACACAGAGTCAAACTTCTCTCTTAGCCAGTTCAAACTTGGCAATGGGTTTCCCATATTGCTTTAGTATGTCAGATTCCCAAAGAGTGAGAGTACATGATACGGTGGCAGAAGTGTCATCACATGGTGCATCATAACGTTTACTATTACGTTGTACATCCTGTATCACAATTTTTGCAGCTTCCATATCTCCTGCCTTCAATGACTCATCAAGCTGTTTGTATACTGACACAGCTTTTCTCACCTGGTATATTTTATGCACAAAGTTGAGCATTACAGGATTGTGTACAGCAAGCATTCACATTTGATGAAATACACTGTCGCCGCACACACCGCTATCTAAGTAAGCCAAGGAATGCCCCAGCAATCCTTTATGCTTGAAAATTTCACAGAGATCAATCTTATATAATAAATTGTATCTCTGTTTCTTCCTTGTGGCAAGAAAGGCATTAAAAAACTGTGCAACAGCATGAAAGGATGCTTGCCTGAGATCACAGGTCTCATCACAACTTCATGATGCTCAACTTTTTCTCAGCGTCTCAGTGGTTGAGTGCGTGTCATCATCTGCCACACTTACTTCATTACTGTGTGTCACACTCAACATATTACAAGCCTTACCATCTCATCAACAGAAATGACAAGATCCTTAGAAACTGCATGAGCAGAATCCTGCCAAAAAAAGGCTTCTGAGTGCTGTTTATGCAGCCATATGCCTTGAAAGAGTTCACAAAAGTTGCCTCTGTTCAGAGTGCCAACATTTTTCAGCCTACTATGAACAGACTCCACTTTAGCACTGAACCATTCAATCTCCCTCATAATTTGTGTCCACAAACATGATAGGACAGCAAGTGCCATGTTCACAAATCTACGAACCGTGAGATATAGTTTCATCAAGATAAGTTGACTCTTGAGTCATTTGCCTTGATGTCTCATCATGGCAGAAATAATCCAATCAACTTTAGACAATGAGGCTAATTTTCAGAAAAATGTAAACTTGCAAAGATGGCCACTAATTACAGAAGTGTGTTTCTGTTTACCGGGTGGATTGGGGATGTTTGCAACCCAACCAGCTCTCTTGTGCTCCACACTACCAACATCATGATCAGGAGCTGGGCACTTTGCATTTGTTCCTGAGCAACTAACTGAGCCAGGTGTCTCACAAACAGCAAGCAACCTTTTCCTGTGAACAGACCTTACAGTGTCCTTAGCTTTTGGCATTTTTACCACCTACATTACTCTTCATCAACTTAACATTACTACAATACTTATCCCTCCTACATTTATTCTGTTGTCTATGTCTTGTAGGCATTCTATCTACTAAGAAACACTAATTTCAGGCAATATAATGATACAGGATCACATACCTATAAAAGAAAAAAAACAATAGTCAGTTTCCTATAACTATTCATTTGCTATGAATCATTTCAAACAAATGGCAGTAAAATAAAGTATCAGTATACACATTAAATTCCTAGGAAGTTTCAACAAACCAAATAAACAGTATCATTCTGTAATCTCCATGTTAATTAAAATCATATGAAACAAATAAACCTTTGACTTGTAAACTCGTAACCTTGAAATCACTAAAACATTTTGTTTCAATAAAAACTGCCAAGAAATGTATGTACCGGAAAAATGAAAACCATGCTTTCGAGCTAAGTTTTTTTCCTGAGTAAATTTCCGACCTTTGTAAAGATACAAAATTCAACTAAATGGTGTTTTCATGAAAAACAATATTGGCATGAAAGTTTTCAAGGTGCATGAAAGCACCTATTAAAGTCTACGATGTTGACAAGGTACCAAAAATGCAACCACGGAAGTTTTCAAGCTACCTGAACAAGCCCCATTGAAATTCACTATGTTTTCGAGGTTAAAAAAATAATTTCAGAAGTTTGCAAGGTACATCAATGAGACACATTTAACAACACTATATTGTTAAGGATGAAAAATGTAACCTTGAACACTTTCGAGCTCAGTGAACCAGCCCCATAGAAATACACTCTGTAATCGAGGTAACAAAAATCTAACCGCGAAAGTTTTCGAGGTCCATGAATGAGCCCCATTGGAATACACTATGTTGTCGAGGCTGAAAAATGTACCTGCAAATGTTTTCAAGGTCCATGAATGAACCAAGTTGAAATACACTATGTTACCGAGGCCAAATAATTTAACCACAAAAGTCTGTGAGCTCTGTGAATGAGCCCCATTGAAATACACTATGTTATCGAGATAAAAAAACCTAACCACAAAAGTTTTCAAGGTCCATGAATGAGCCCATTGAAATACACTATCTAGCCGAGGCCAAAACATGTAACTGCAAATGTTTTCGAGATCCATGAACGAGCCCCATTGAAATACACTATGTTGTCAAGACTAAAAAATTTAACTGCGAAAGTTTTCGAGCTCTGCGAACCAGCCCCATAGAAATACACTATGTTATTGAGGTAAAACAAACTAACTGCAAAAGTTTTTGAGGTCCATGAATGAGCCCCTTTGAAACAAACCATGTTATTGAGGCCGAAAAATGTAACCTCAAACGTTTACGAGCTTCACCTATGCATAACATTACAATGTGTGCACAATCAAAAAGTTGTTGCAGTACAAACATTTTGTTGTTGAGCTAATTTGAACATTTATCTTTGCTTCCCATAATGCTTTGCAACCAGGAAGTGGGTAGAATCACTTAATAAAAATGCTAGCAACCACAACACGATGCACAAGTCATCAGTAAAAGTTACACACCTCAAATATGTTGTGAAAAGCACACAGATTCAACACACTCATTAAGAAATTGGTGATAATGAGACTAAAGTATTAACTAACTCCACTAAGAGTGGGCATTTTCTTTTCATGAAAAAAACACCCACATGCCACATCTAATCAATTAAAGAGTGGTGAAACAAGATTGACAGTCCAGAATAGCAAATGACACCACACCACTAATTTATGCAACTTTAAAATGTTTAAAGTAATTTTTTTATGCACTAAAGGGAATACTAAAACACAGCTAACCATAGTACAATCGATTCCACTTGTGTGCAATTCGGTTGTGTGCACATTCCGCCTGTGTGAACACATTTGGCAGGTCCCAATTCATTCTCTATTATTCCTTAATTATTTTATCCTGATGTGTGCACTGCTATTTTCGGTTGTGTGCACACATTTTGACCTGAACTCACTAGTCGGTGTCATTATTTACTGCTTGATTACTTAATTTATTTTCTCCCCCAGCATGTTAAATGATAGTTAACTTTATTCAACACCTTTAGAAGCATGCTATTGAGACAGTGTAAAGCTTTTAATTGTTCCAACCCAATGAGTCTACATCTCCCTCACCTGTAGCCTGTTAGTGATTACCTCTGATTACCTCTGAGCAGTAGTCTTAAGTTATGCGGTCAGATTATTTGCTTGGCCTGCCTGGCCATGGAGAAGTTGTCACGCACAGTGTTATCCCTGGAGCAAAAGGTTCAGCTCCTAGAGAAAGCCCTCGTACCCGGCGTCTCTCGTAACTAGCGGCAGAGTTCTCCATCGATGTGTCCTGTGTCTGCCGGACACTGAAGCAGAGAGAGTTGAAATTGTCACAGTGGCATTCAGGTGCAAAAAAAGAATGAAAATGAAAGAGGGAGGGCAAAGACTCTAGAGTCGACGAAGCTCTTCTGAAGTGGTTTACAGCTGCTCGAGACCATGGGGTCCCTCTGTCTGGCTATATTCTTACAGAAAAGGCACATAACCTGGTTGCCGGAATGGGCATCGACTTCGAGCCATCAGTGGGATGGTTGTCAAGGTGGAAAGAGTGCCATAACATTGGTTACAAGAAAGTGCACGGTGAGAGATCAGAGACTGATTTCAAGAGCTCAGAGAGGTGGTTGCAGGAAGTGCTGCCAGCATTAGCAGCATCATTTGCACCCAGAGACATTTTCAATGTGGACAAAACCTCACTCTTCTTTAGAGCCACACCAGACGGCACCCTCACCTTTAAAAGAGAAGCAATCTCAGGACACAAGAAAGCCAAGGAGAGGGAGTCCGTGCTAGTGTGTGTGAACAGCAGTGGGACAGAAAAACTACCCTTGCTCATTGAGGGAAAGTATAAGAAGCCACGGTGCTTCAAAGGGTTAAATGTCTCTGCTTTGCCTGTGGAATACTCGGCAAATTCAAATGCATGGATGACATCAACATTATTTCACGACTGGCTAAAGCTGATAGACAAAAAAATGGGTAGGCAGAGGCATAAAATCCTGATGATCGTGGACAACTGCACAGCGCATAAACCTCTGGCTTTAAGAAATGTGCAGCTTGTATTTTTATCCCCTAATTGCACAGCTCTTATCCAGCCGATGGATCAGGGGTTGATTCACAATCTCAAACAGCATTACAGAAAGAAAATTGTGAATAAAATTTTGTTAGGAATTGACTCACAAGATACTCTTGCATTCCATGACATTGCCAAATCTATCACAATATTGGATGCTATTAATTTACTGCACTCCGCTTGGTGTGATGTCTCCCCTCAAACAATAGAAAATTGTTTTAAAAAGGCTGGCATAGAAGCAGAATACGATCAAGAAAATGCCAACTCTGTTGCTATTGAGTGAGCCCCCCCACCTGGAATGCTACTATAATCCTTTAATTAATTTGTAGCTGTAGATTCAGATGAACCAGCAAGCGGTGAGCTTACGGGGGAAGACAAATGCGCTTCAGTCCTTGGTGAGAACGGAGAAACAGCTGTCACGAAGAGGAAGATGATGATCAGGAATTCCCAGTTCCTTCTACTGCTCAGGTTTGGCAAATGATGGGGAAAATCAGACACTATATTGATCATTGCGAGCAGGCAGACTTCTCATGGTTCTATTTCTTTGAGAAAAAGCTGGAACAACTGTCTGTCAAGACAGTAAGACAGGCAAACATTACAGACTTTTATCAGTAAAACAGTGAAGAGTCTGTTTTTTAATATGTTTATTTTGCACATATTTTTTACAATTCTGCACTTATTTTATAAATAAAAGAGCACTTAAATGCATTTCATCACCAAATGTCGTTATTTACACCAACAATTAAACACGAAGCTAAATTTCGGTTGTATGCAATTTCAGATGTGTGCACAATTATTGCAGGTCCCAACCATGTGCACACATCTGGAATTGACTGTATAACAAAAGTCAAGAAGAAGGAAATAGCTCCAGCTGGAGAAAACTGCAAAGATCCAGTGCATTATTAGTAAGTACATCACCTCAAAATCAGTTTTAAAACTTAACTTTTAGATATTGCTTCCTACTTAAAATAATGTTGCTTAAAAGCTAATTTCTTCCTACATAGCTTAGTATAAGTCTCACCATGTACAGTCATTTATTTAATAGTTAATTTTAACAGTTTAAGACAGAGCTTGAAGCAATACTTACCACCAGAAATGTCAGCTCAAAAGGGAGGGTGACCACAATAAGCATGTGTATCAAGCAAGTTAACAGCAAATCAGAATGACTCTTCTGCTGTGTTCTTTCAACTCATCCAATCAAAAAATTATTAATTCCCGCCAAAACAAACTGTGTTTTGTCTATGGCATACCCAATCTAAAAATCTTTGCTAGCATATGTGAAGTGCAATCTTTTTATTGGTACCCAGCAAGTACTATCAGCCAATAAATATTTTTAGAACCTACTGTTGCTATCTGTCTGCAGAAGAATAAACTATCATAAGAAAATTGCTCACCCTGCTTATTAGATCTCACTAGCCACCAGCAGACACAGACTGTCTTATTGAGTTCTCTGTCACTCTGTTTTGTAAGAAACTATTAGCATAACAGAAAACTCCAGAATCATAGTATGGATTGTAGGCAGCAGTTTAATACATCAAGGTGGTGAATATGCTCAAAGAAGTCACCTTGGTAGTGATTTAAGACTTCCACGTTGCAAGAGTTACTGGTTTAGCAAGGGAGGCATGAGATGAGAGAAGCTGATGCCAACCATGCTACATCTATTGAGCAACCACTCTGCACCAGACGTACTGCTGATCCATCTCAGAGGGAATGATTTAGGCAACAAAAGGTGGATAGATTTAGTTGCTGAAGCTAAATTAGATATAGCTACACTTTCAGAAATGTTACCCACCTGTAAAATGATCTATTCAGACATTACAGAGCACATGGTCTGGCATGTAGATCAACACATATATCTGCTTGACAGTGAAAGAAAAAAAATAAATATACACATCTATGCATTTTTAATTGATCTGGGCATGCACACAGTTCGTCACCCTGAAATCAAATATTTTAAAGATTGGCTGTGTCCAAGAGACAGTGTGCATTTCTCAGACACTGGCAAATGCCTCTTTTTGGGAGACCTCTGTCATGGCATCCTGTCCATGATCTGAAGAACAGTGTGTCTTGGCAAAGTGCTCAAAGGGGGAAAAAAGGCTGTTTTAATAGTCACCTTTCTTTGTCAAAAAATAGAAGAACATATGCACACAAAAAATATAAACATTCATTTAGAAAACTAGCAATACAAAAAATGTACTCACTACACATAGTATTGACAACACGAGGTACACCAAGTTCTGACAGTCATTAAAAACATTTGCACAGAAAGTACAGAGTGTTAGGCATTGAGGGTTTATCCACATCTTGTGTGGTGTGTCACAACACACAGCTGAGTGACGCAACCATGCAAGAAGTTTATAAATCACCTGATAACTCACACCCTGAGGTGCCTTATTACAATTATACAATGGACCCATGTGTAAAATAAACTGAAACTGTGTCTAATTATATTTGTTACGAATGCCATTCCTATGTCGTGGGTTGTGCAGAATTTAGACACAATCAAGTGACACGCTTTGCCCAATCACATACCATTGTATAATTAAACAGATATCACTGTATTATATCACATGCATAAAGCAACACATGCTCCTACTGATGTATATGACTTACTCATCTAGATACAGATATATAGCCATATTTACATTTTATTTGTTATGCCTCCTTTGCTTACAGAAATTAGCAAATATTGGACTGCAAAACAACTTGTCTCTGCTGCTGGAGGCTGTTAGCAAACTTGGTGACCCCAAAATACTCATGAGGGGCACCAGCATGCCTCTAGAGGAGACCAGGAAGGGGGTGACCAAGTACTTCAGACATGAAAAGGGTCTAGAGAACAAGAGGTGGAGGAAGTGAAGGGGGAAGTGGAAGCTGCTACAACAGAAATTCTACAAGATGAAGGAGCTGGGGAAGGTGCCAGAGAAGGACCCGGCCTGGTATGACCAGGCATACCAGCTGTGGCTCCAAACAAGAAAGCTTGAGGCACAAGGAATAGTCAAGTGCTTCCACCACCTGAGAAGGGTTGTTGCCCAACATAAAACACCCCCTGGAGTGTCTTATTGCAATTATGCAAAATAGATATTTTTAGTAAAAGTTATGCAATTCTTAGATATATTAATTTCAGCTAAGCCATTATTCTGCATTAACAGCCCCACTGAATCTGTTTTTTTTTCACAAATAAGGAGCCAGCATTCTTTCTACCCATTTCATAATTAATCAACAACAACATCAGAGGCAATCATAACCTTCACAGTAACAAGAAATGAAGCAGGTTATTGGCATGGGGGAGGGGGCTCATGAAGATGAGAGACACACTGATGTCCCAACGTACAATCAACACACACATCATGCAACCATTTCTCAATCTCTCAGAAATGTATGTGTCTAAGAGTATTATTGTGGCATCTACACTGGATGTGCACCCATATACAACCACTGTGCAGTAATACACAATGGTTCTGATTCACTGTGCCCCTGAGACTACAGCTTGATACATCAATAAGAATCAGACCTTAAATGTGTGAGAACACACTAGTTGTTCATGAAGGTACTCTCTCTTTTTTTAATTAAGAAATAATGCATGACAGGGTGTGGGTCTTGTCGGAATAAGCTCACGTCTGGTGTATTTGAGAATGAGGCCGCAGGATGAGTGCATCCAAGGATCCCAGAGTGAGGTTATCACATCACAATCCACATCCTGGAGTGCATTATTGCTGTTATACAATGGCTTATTATTATACAAAATAAAAAATTAAAAAAGAGTTTTTAGTAGGTTTGTTGTAGTTTGTTGTAGTGTGGCAATATATATTTGTTTCTTAAGAGAAGATGAATATCATGCACCAAAAATATCAATACAGTAAGGCTGTACTCTGGGACTAGCCTAGTGATGTTGTACTGGGATAACATCATGGGTCCATTCCAAGACTGACCAATCAGAGGCAAAGGCAATTGTATAATTGTGTATAGCATGTTGAGAAAATATGTTCATTTTTTTACTCATAAAAACACTGTCTTGCAATTAGTGAGCAGATGCTATGATACTATTCCACCCCAAAAGTTGAATAGATGAAAAACAACTGTTGCAGCACTTTCAAGCTGCTCTGTCACAGAAGTGATATCTGTACTACAGTAAAATAATATTTGTATGTCAAAGCAGAAACAAAACCAGCATATTCCAGGAATGTGATTCCATGCATAACAGCATTTAACATTACAGTAATATTTCTTTAACAAATATTCATAACTTTTTACTACGTGTACCCCTGTTTACAACTAATGACACCAATGCTTTTATCATACACAAAATGCAATATAGCAATATAGAAGAATATAAAGTAACCAAATGTTATCAGTGATATAACTTTGAGGAATTAAATCATCAAAATCTTATCTAATTATAGCACTTTGTAGGAAAAGAAAATGTGCACACTTTCACTGAACATAATATTACTCAGGTAAATGCAAACTGCTCATAATATCTTTTCTCTTTTTTTTGGTTTTTCACAACATCAACTGGAGCCACAGGTGAGGAAACAGCAGCTACCCCAGGCCCGATCCCTGCAGAGGAGGGGACAGAAGAATTGGAAGATGATGACATTATCATCATCACCACAGAACGTAAGTACCAGTAAATACACACATGAACACAAGATACACATATGAAGTAGGACATTCTTATCCTACTATAATCTCTCATTCTTGCATCAACAAAATAAAAGGAAATAGAAAAAAGACTGAAAGCTTTCAATCATAGCTAAAATCAGTGACAGAAAATTATTCCCACACATATTCATATACATATTAGTGTATGTGTATGTGCATATGCATATGTGTGTATCAAGTGTAACAGGTACAAGCAAACAATAATACCCAAAAGGGTGGGTGGTATTGGGCTATACCTGCCCTCCCAGAGGAGTAATGAGGCCCAACACCACAGGTGCAGGGCCTTATAAGTCTTTGAAGGGCAGCTATAGCCCATACCACCCACCCTGAAGGGTATTTTAGGCCTTAGAAAATGGGGTAACTGTGTCATTTTTTATAGGATTACAGAAAAAATCTAAAGTAATTCTATAAAAATGACTGGGGTTCATTTGTTTGTCTCTTTTTGGGTAAAGTAGTCCCTCTATGTTTGGTACTGTGCAGTTTCAATCAACGCCCATTGCATCCTCTTGTTTACTTCTGCCACCCCACTTTATTTTTTTAAAGACCTGCTGTCAGTACAAATGAGAGGAAAAGAAAACATAGTGAAAATGTCTATTGCTCCTATTAATGGAGCAGCTGATTGCTGATCATGGCAGTCGGGTACAGCAAACAGGGAGAGGCATGCACTGCTCATTTAAAAATGCTGACATGTGGTTCCATGATTCCGATCAGTTTGACAGCTTTTTGATGGGACATTTTTCTATTTTAATTATTTTAACAGTAGGAGAGATTGTGTGGGGCACTTCTCTCTGGGGGGTGTCTCGGTCAGCCCTTTGCTACAAATGGAAGCAGCTACTTTTTCAGGAGTGAGCGAGTGGCCAATTAATTGGAGGATGAAGATGTGACAGTGCAGTCCACTTTCGGAGACAGTTTTGGTATTGATATTCATGGAGTAGTGTATGATAAGCTATTGTAATTAAATAAACAAACAAAAAAGATGAGGTCAGCTGAGGCTGTGTATGAGTAGCAGATTTTACACACATCATTGGGGCTAGTATCTCTTGCTAAGCGAGAGAAAAAAATGGCAACAATTTAAAAGTGATTTGGGTAGTTTGAGCCAATGATGAAGTACGATGTGCTGGGATACCTGAGTGGTTAAGGGGGCATGCCTGGCACTCATTTTAGGTGGGCATTGTTGTCTGATAGATGCCCACCTAAATGAATGACTCAGTCAATCAGAACAAAGAATGGGTTTTGCCAATTTTCTAAACATCATTCATGATTTTTAATGCTTGTGTTTATTATAAGTTTTCTATGTTAACGTACCTCTTGCATCAAAAGCTCTTATTAGTGAAAAGGTTTGTCTACACTGTCATTATTATGGGAAACATTTACCACATATGTTACAGCTATAACAGCTACATTTTAATGCAACTGATGAAGTCATCTACATAGTTGAAACAGTATTAGACAGGAGAATAGCACAGTAAGAAACAATGCTTCAGACATGAGTGTACTCAAGCACATTCACAGTTCTTCAGGGCCTATTATTTCCTATTACTAGTAACCACAGACTTGCACTTCTTCCCATGGTGCAGCAGAATAAAAACAAGACTGCAGCATTCCTGTTGGAATAAACAGTAAACCAATCAGAAGCAACAATTGTTTCTTGTCATAGCATAAAACCCTTATTTGTTTCTTTTTGTGTTTTTTTTCTTACAGAACCACTGGAGACCAGGACCTTACATGTCATCAAAGAAGAAGAGACAGAGCCCAGACCATCTCACAGTATGTACACTATTTATAACATCTACAAAATATGTTAAGGATTTACAACTTTATAACGCAAACTAAATATCACAGACAGTCTAACGATTTTTTTCACCCCATGTGACATACATAGAACTGCATTTCTCATCATTGGTAATACCACTTTTGTTGTCAACTATTTACCCCATCATAGCACAGTCTTGCCATACTGTTCAAATGTGTACTGTGGCATGGTTGAATAGGACCCTGTCCCAGGTGTTGCAGAGAGTTTGACTGCAGGGATCTGTTCTGTTCTTTCATTTCCTGTCTCTTGTCTGTCTGGTCGTGCAATCACATTTTCTCATGAGACCTAGGACTTGATCACCCTTGCAGTCTCGCAATTCTCTGCCTCTCACTGTCTCTCAGTTTTACCTTGCTGTTTCTGTCTTTTCATGCCTTGGATATCTGCTGGTATAAAAATATATTTAAATCATGTTGAAATGTAACTGATATTGGGATCCCTTTGTTTAGAAATGCTATAGTGTTACTGTTAAAATGTATATAATTATAGTTTGAGATGATTGCAAAAAGCTATTGGGAACTCAATGGGTTAACCTGAGAGCAGTCTTTAAGCTGTTTTTCAAAAGCTGTGGAGAAGTGACCTCAGGTCTGGGGCATTGTGTTCTTGCTACACCTGCCTGAAACATACATGAACATTTTAGAAAAAAAACAGGATGCTTGTTAAGGAGTGGAGTGGCAAAGACTTATAAGAGAGAGAGAGAGAGAGCGAGAGCTGCAATGTTTAAGGAGACACAGAGATTGAAGGAAAACTCAGATGGATCTTCTCTGTTTATTCTAATTATGTAAATAGTTATTCTGAACATTTAAATATGTTTTTGTGTTACTGCTAGTACTAATAAACACTTTTTGTGACTTCTACAACTGCTCATGGTTTTTCCTATGCTTTCTGAACTGTGTCTCAATGACAGATGGGGTCAGCCTTAGTGGGATTACACAATGCATACTCTAAGCCAGGAGTTTTGTGTGTGGGTACAGGACCTAGTACCAGGGAAGCATAGAAAAAAGGTATGGATTCTGCAGCAGCAAGTCCAGGAGTGGTTACCAGGAGAATGCCAACCAAACTAGCAGAGACAGAAGTCCAAGCTGAGATTGTACAGCCAGCACAAGTTATGGAAAAGGAACAGACAGTGACATAACCTGAAAGCCTGACTGCTTTCTCAAATGGTGGACTATACAACAACAAAAAATAGAAGAAGAAGCAGAGAGAACAAGAAATTCAATGTTTAGAAGCACAGAGGAGAGGAGAGAAGAGAAGCAGCAACGGGAGCAGTGATGGCTGGATGCCTTGCAAGCTATCACAGGCAGAGGATCTGGCACAGATCTAGATGAGCAACAAAACACAAGTAACTTAAAAGCCATTAAACTTATAAGTTGTGTCCCTTGGATAATATTGAGGCATAGCTGACAACATTTGAAAGAGTTGCCACAGCTTGTCAATGGCCCAAGCAGAAATGGACAGACAGGTACCCTACCTGACAGGGAAATCCCAACTTGCCTACAGCAATATGGACACTGCACAGTCAGAAAACTATGACCTGGTGATCAGCAAAATCCTGAAAAGGTATGACATCTCAGGAGAGACCTACAGGCAGAGATTTCATTCTCTGAAGTACAAATCAGTTGACAGTCCTCTAGAAGCCTTCACCTGACTCAGAAAACTCCTGATAAAATGGCTCCAACCAGAGGGCAAAACAGTCCCATGGATCACTGACACATTTGCCATGCAGCAATTCATCAACATCCTGCCTACAGATGTGCAGCTTTGGGTAAAGGTACATCAACCAGAAAGTGGGTAAAATGCTGTTTCTTTGGTTGAGGACTACCAAATGGCCAGACAGACACCACAGCAGTGAGGTAACAGCCAAGCATTCCTGGTGGGATTATGCCATGTGTGTCCTTACCAAGAAATTATTTTTCTCATTAAAACTCCAAGTCTGATAAGAACTCTGCTGGGGGGGGGTAACAAATCTGTGGCTAAAGATGTTATTTGCTATAACTGTAATAAGCCAGGTCATATTGCAAGAAATTGCCATAAGAAGAGTGACACTGGAGCAGATTTGTCCTTAGCAAATTGGGACAAGTACTTAACAGATGTGAAGGCAGGGGATAAGACTGTAAAGGGACTCATTGATTCAGGAAGCAGACACACCCTAGTGCATGTTGAGGTGCTGGGAAAACACTGTGCAAAAGGACCAGGTACTGATGTCATCTGCATCCATGGAGACACTCAATACTATCCCACAAGCCAAATGACTCTGGCTATTAATGGGGGTGTCACACCAAATGAAAGTGGGGATAGTACCTAAGTTACCTGTACCTGTGATTATTGGAAATTATTTTCCTGGATTTACTGAGTTTCAAAGAGGGAGTAAATCCTATTGTTTCAGCAGCTGTGGTGACAAGAGCTCAGGCAAAGAAAATGTCAGATGGTCAGGACTCTTTTCCTTTTGCCTATTTTGATTCAGACTTGTTTGAGCACAGCTCAAAGATCCAGAAATCCAGGAAAGAAAGACAATGCCTGAAGAAACTGTGGCAACAAATGACTGATGGACATAAGGGGTTAACATATGAAAATGCTGAAACTAAGCTGTTAACTGATTATGATTTTCTTTCAGAGCAAGCTAATGATGTTTCTCTCTAGTGTTATTTTAAGCAGCGGGGGGTGAAACCAAAACAGGGTGGACCGATGTTTAAAAAATGTAATGGGTTAATGTACAGCGTTTGGGTTAAACCTCAGATACAGGAACAGACAGAATGATTGGTTATACCACAGAAGTATAGAACAGAGTTGTTACAGATAGCACATGATAGTCCTATGGCTGGTCACTCGGGGAGGGGTTTCACCCTTGCCAGATTGCTATACAGATTTTACTGGCCTGGAATTTATGAAAATGTTGCTACCTATTGTAAATCCTGTGATGAGTGTCACAAAGTAGCCCCAGTCGCTAGAAAAGACAAGGTGCCCCTGGTGCCCCTAACCTTGATTGATGTGCCTTTTGAGAGAATTGCAATGGAAGTAATTGGTCATTTAGACAAAAGTAAAAAGGGTAGTAGATTTATCTTGGTAGTATGCGACTATGCTACTCGATAACAAGAAGCAGTTCCAATGTGCACTGTCAAAGCACCAAAAGTGGCAGCAGAGCTTGCCAAAACTTTCAGCAGGGTGGGCATACCACAAGAAATTATTCCTGATCAGGTAGTAATTTTGGTGCTGCATTACTTAAGGAGCTGTACAGACTACTAGGTATCACTGCCATAAGATCCTCCCCCATTGTCCTCAGACAGATGGTCTTGTTGAGCATTTTAACCAAACCCTGAAACACATGTTAAAACAGTTTGTAAAAGGGGAAGGGAAAGATTGCGACCAATACTTGCACTGGAAAGGAGAAGGGAATTCCTAGCCTCCCCCAAAAAAATCAGAATAGTAAGTTAGGTAAATACCAAGATAGAGGCGTCAATTGGGAGAAGGGCAGGGGTAAATGGAGAAAACAACAAAGGCAATAAGGACAGAGATGGGGCAAAAAGGGTTAAGGGCATCAAGAAATGGAGGGTAATGAGTACCAATGCCTGTAGTCTGTGGAACAAGCTCCCTGAACTGGTGGCCTTGATGGAAGAAGGATACCTGGATATCATGGCAGTCACAGAAACATGGTACACAGAGAACCATGATGGGATCTTAACATACCAGGGTACACAACCTACAGGAGAAACAGGGAGGGGAGAAGAGGGGAAGGGGTAGCTCTTTAGGTAAAGGAAGGGATAAAAGTAATGGAACAAAAGAGTAAACAGGGAGGAAAGGAGGCAGTGTGGGTCACCGTGGGGACTGGAAATGGCACCACAATCCTCACAGGGGTTACATACAGACCACCATCTCAGGGGGAGGGAATGGATAAGGATATGATAAAAGGCATCCTTAGGATGGCAGCGAAAGGTGAGACACTGTTGATGGGGGACCTGAATATGCCAGATATTAACTGGAGCACCTTTTCTGCAGCCACAACCAAGAGCAGGGCCATTCTTGATGCCCTACAGGAGGCATGCCTCAGACAGCTAGTTTTGGAACCCACTCATGAGGGAGCAATCTCAGACCTTGTACTCTCAAATGGGGACAGTGAGATGATTTCAGATCTAGAAGTGGGTAGCCATCTGGGAACAAGTGACCACCAAACAGTGTGGTTCATGACAAACTCAGCTACAGAGTCAAGCCATACAAAAGTGAGGGTACTGGACTTCAGGAGGGTTGACTTTAGCCAGATGGGAGAGTGTCTCAGAAAAACACTAGCAAACAGGCAAGAAGGAGGGGTGGAGAAACAATGGGGAAACATCAAAACTGCCATCACAGAGGCAACAAGCCTTTGTGTGACACAAATAAACAAATCAAAATGAAAGAAAAAGCCACTATGGTTCTCAAAAGAGGTGGTGGGGAAGGTTAGGGAAAAAAGATAGCATTAAGGAAGTATAAGGAAACACTGAAGGAGTAGGACAGAGAACTGTACCAGTTAAGGCAGAAGGAAGCAGGGAGGAAAGTCAGAATAGCAAAGGCCCAAACTGAGGAAAAGATGGCCAACTCGGTTAAGAAGAGGGATAAAACCTTTTATAGGTACATCAGAGAGTGTAGAAAGACAAAGGGAGTGCTAGTGAGGCTGAACAGAATGCACGTTAGGTGGGAAGAGAGGGACAGTGAAAAGGCAGTGATACTGAATAAATACTTCTGCTCAGTATTCACAAAAGAGGAGGATGGGGAGGTACCTAATCCAATTAACAGAAGCACTCTGGATAGGGAGGGTCGATCCTAGTCCTTTCATAGAAGAAAGGGTTCTGAAAGAACTCCTAAAACTGAAGGTGGACAAAGCAATGGGGCCTGATGGGATTCACCTCAGAATTCTAAAAGAATAAATGGGAGAACTAGTGACACCACTAACTACCCTTTTTAACAAATCATGGGAAGATGGTGTGGTACCTGAGGACTGGAGGTAGGCAGATGTGATTCCCCTTCACAAAAGTGGGAGCAAGACAGAGACAGGAAACTACAGACCTGTCAGTTTGACCTCTGTGGTAGGGAAAGTGATGGAATCACTTTGAAGGAAAGAATTGTTGAGTACCTAGAGGCCAGTGGGGCACAGGACCCAAGGAGACATGGGTTCACAGCAGGAAGGTCATGTCAGATGAATCTAATCAATTTCTTTGATGGGGTGACCAAAGTAGTAGACCAGGAAGGAACTGTGGACATGACCTACCTAGACTTTAGCAAGACATTTGACACAGTCCCACACTAAAGATTAATAAACAAATTAACCAGCCTGGGAGTGGGTCCTAGGGTGGTAGCCTTGGTAAAACATTGGCTGAACAACAGGACACAGAAGGTAATTGTAAACATAGTCCACTCTGAAGAAAGGGGGGTTACTAGTGGGGTACTGCAGGGTTCAGTACTGGGTCCAGTCCTTTTTAATGTCTTTATAAGTGACATTACAGAAGGACTGGAAGGAAAAGTATGCCTCTTTGCAGATGACACAAAGATCTGCACAGGTTTGATACACAAGGAGGTGTGGAAAGGATGAGAAGGGACTTGGCAAGGTTGGAGGAATAGTCAGAAGTATGGCAGCTTGGATTCAATGCAAAGAAGTGCAAAATAATGCACTTGGGAAACAAAAACCCAGGGGAAGAGTACGCAATGGGGGGTAGTAACAACAACAAAAATGGAAAGGGACCTGGTGGTAAACATATCAGATGAACTTAAGGTTGGTAAGCAATGTGAGAAGGCAGTAAGGAGGGCTGGAGGGATACTGGGATGTATAGGGAAAGGCATCACCAGCAGAAAACAGGAAGTTGTTATCCCTCTGTATAGACAGTTGGTAAGATCCCATCTGGAGTACTGTATCCAGTTCTGGAGACCCCATCTCTGCAAAGACATAGACAGGATGGAGGCATTCCAGGGAGGGCAACTGAAATGGTGCAGGGTCTGCAAGAGAAGCTATGTGAGAAGAGACTAAAGGAGCTTAATATGTATATCCTTGAGGAAAGGAGAGAGAGAGAGTACATGATAGAAACTTTTAAGTATCTCAGTGGAATTAACAAAGTCCAAGAGTGTAGCATCTTTCAGAAAAAAGAGATGTGCAAGAACAAGGGGACACAATTTGAAGATAGAGGGGGGACAGCTCAGGGGCAATGTGAGGAAGTGTTTTTTCACAGAGATGGTGGTGGATGCATGAAACAGCCTTCCTGAGGAGGTTGTGGGGTCTAAAACTGTGGGAGAATTCAAGCATGCATGGGACAGATATAAGGCAATTCTTGTGGGGGGTAGGAAGAAATAGGCTGCTGGTTAAATAGGATCAGCAGCTTATCCTGTAGGTAGGGAAATGGGTAGACTAGGTGGACCAAGCAGTCCTTATCTGCCATCAAAGTCTCTGTTTCTAATTTTCTATGTCACCGACTTTTTGCTTACAAAGAAGTGCCACAGGCATCAACAGGGTTTTCACCATTTGAAATGCTGTAATGTAGGCAGCCAAGAGAACCACTAGATGTGATAAAAGAAACATGGGAAGATAACCTCAGTCAGAAACAATCTATAATGTCTTATATGTGTGCCCTAAGAAAGAAGCAGGCAAAATATGTTGAAATTGCCCATAGTAATCAGGAAAAGGCCCAAAACCTGCAGACAGTATATTATGACCACGGGGTAAAAGAAAAAGGTTTTGAGCCTGGTGACAAGGTTTTGCTACTGTTACCCACAACAGAAAATAAACTGTTAATGAGGTGGAAAGGGCTTTATAAAGTGCTTAGACACACTGGCACCATTAACTATGAGATTGAGAACCCTGACAAGAAAAATCCTAATAAGATATACCATGCTAACCTCGTCAAGAAATGTGTTGATAAAATGCCAAAAGCTGCTTTGCTAATCTTACCAGAAACCGATAAAGAAGTCATTGATGTACCTTATGATAGACTGGAATAAATTTCAATTGCTGATGCTGTAAAGTTGAATGTTTCCTTAACCTCAGAACAAATTGCAGACATTTGTAATGTGCTAAAGACATTTAACAGTACTTTTACCACAGTACCAGGCTGAGCAAAAGGGACTGAGCATGTTATAGTGCCAAGGAATGCTTGCCCTATTAGGCAAAAGACACACAGGTTACCAGAGTGGTTAAGAGCTGACGTGGTTAAGGAAATACAAAAAATGAAAGAACTGGGTATCATAGGGTAGCAAGGAGTGCTTGGTCATCTTCAGTGGTAATTTTAAACAAAAAAGAAAGGGGTGTTAGAATCTGCCTTGATTGTAGGAAACTTAATCAAGTGTCAGAATTTAACAGTTATCCTATGCCAAGAATAGCTGATTTGGTGGACAGACTGGGGACTGTCAAGTGTAGTAGTACCCTCGATCTCACCAAGAGTTACTGGTAAATCCCTTTAGCTAAAGAATCCAGAGACAAAACTGCATTTGCCACTCCTGTTGGAGACCTGCAGGCAACAATGGCAGAGGCTAAACTGGACATAGTAGCCATTAGTGAGACATGGTTCACTAGTAACCACATGTGGGAGACTTCACTACCCGGCTATGTACTGTTCAGAAGAGACCAAGGTGCAAAAAGGGGGTGTGGAGTGGCCCTGTATGTCAATGAAAATACCAAAGCTACAGAAATTCAAAATACATATAAGGAGCCAGAAGAGCTGTGGATCACCCTGGAAACAGAAAATGGGACAGCCATATGAACTGGGGTTGTATACGGCCCTCCAGACCAGGGGGAGGACATAGACACATTACTGTTAGAAGATATACAAAACATTACAGTTAAGTGGAGGTTCTGATAATGGGAGACTTCAACATGCCAGATACAGATTGGTCAATACCAGCAGGAACATCTGCCAGAACAAGATATATAGTGGAAGCCCTGCAGGGGGAGGACCTCAAACAACTGGTACAACACCCCACAAGAGGCAGGGCTATCCTAGATCTAGTACTGACTAACAAGGAAAGGATCACAGATCTCCAGGTAGAAGGTCACCTGGGGGCCAGTGACCATCACATGGTATGGTTCAATTTGGCCACTAGAAGTAAATCATCCCATTCCAAGGCAAAAATATGGTACTTCAGAGGAGCTGACTTTGATAAGATGGCCAAAAGAGTTAATCTAGCCCTAGCAAGAAGAAATACAGGTCTGGGGGTATAGGCCAAGTGGGCAAGCTTTAAGGATGCAATACTTGAAGCAACATCCCATTGTGTTAGAGATAAAAGCAAGAGCAAAAGAAGGAGGAAACCACTTTGATTCTCAAAGACAGTAGCAGAAAAGGTCAGAGCCAAAACGCTGGCCTTCAGGAAATATAAGGGAACTCAGCAGGACAAAGATAGGGAGGCATACCAAACTTCCCTAAGGGAAGCAAGGAAGGCAGTAAGGTAGGCAAAGGCCCAAGCCGAGGAAACACTAGCATGGGCAGTAAAAGAAGGGGACAATAATATCTATAGATACATTAGTGAAAGGAGAAAGTCCAGAGGGAGTATTTCTAAGATCAAAGGGGATAAGGTGGAGTGTGAGCAGGTTCTGCTCAGTATTTACTGAGGAGAAGGCAGGGAAGGGCCCATAGTTCAGCACCATGGACACAGGAGGAGGGAGGTGTGCACTAGTCATTTCCCAAAAGAAAGATTCCTACAAGAGTTCACTATGCTTCTGGTGGACAAGGCAATGGGACCTGATGATATACATCCCAGGGTACTAAAAGAGCTAAGGGTGGAACTAGCATAGCCATTATCAGAACTGTTTAGTGAGTAACTGAGCACAGGAGGGGTCCCAGAAGACTGGAGAAGGGCTCATGTGATCCCGCTCCACAAGACTGGTAGCAGAGAGGAGGCAGGGAACTACAGACCAGTCAGTCTTACCTCAGTAGTGGGCAAGATTATGGAGGCACTCCTTAAGGAAAGGATAGTGTAACACCTGGAATCCATAGGAGCACAGGATCCAGGACAGCATGGGTTTATAACAGGTAGATCCTGTCAAACAGCTGGAAGAGATGCAAACCACAAGTGGGGTACCTCAGGGATCAGTCCTGGGGCTAGCCCTCTTCAATATCTTCATCAGTGACATTGCAGATGGACTGGAGGTTAAGGTTTGTCTGTTTGCAGATGACCCCAAGATCTGCAACACAGTAGATGATCCAGATGAGGTGGGCAGAAGACGAAGAGATCTGGATAAACTGGCAAAATGGTCAAAAGAGTGGCAAATAGGGTTTAACGCAAAGAAGTGCAAGATCATGCATATAGGGAAGAGAAACCCTGAAGCCACCTATAAGTTGGGAGGGGAGTTGCTGGCAATCACAAGGGAAGAAAGAGAGTTGGGCATCATCATCACAGATGACCGGAAATCATCAAAGCACACCACTAAAGCAGTAGGTAAGGCTAGAGGGATGTTGGGGTGTATTAGTAGGGGTATCACAAGACATAAGAGGGAGGTAATAATCTCTCTTTACAAGACACTGGTTAAGCCTCATCTGCGTGCAGTACTGGAGGCTGCACCTGCACAAGGACATAAACAAAATGGAAGCAGTCCAGAGAAGGGCAACCAATATGGTGCAGGGACTGCTTCAGAAAACATATGAGACCGATTAACGGAGTTCAATATGTATACCTTAGAGCAAAGGAGGGAGAGGGAGAGAGATGATATGATCGAAACATTCAAACATTTTAAGGGCTTTAACAAGGTGAAAGAGTCTAACATGTTTCAATATAAGAAAAATAGCAGGACAAGAGGACACAGCATGAGATTAGAGGGAGACTGATTAAGGGGGAATGTGAGGAAGTTCTTTTTCACAGAAAGGGTGGTGGATGCATGGAACGGCCTACTTCAGGAAGTGATGGATATGAATACAGTGCAAGGCTTCACACAGGCATGGGATAGGCATAAGGGAGCAATAAAGATGAGTATGAATAGATAGGCCATTGACAGAGTACAGGTCTATGGCACATTCATAAGGTAGAGCTAGCGTTTGTCAATGCCAAATGTTGTCTCACTGGCATTGGCATTGGTAGTGCAGGAGTTAGAGATGCATAATAGGAATGGCAGTGAAGTATTGAAGTGATGCCAACCCCATCTCCACCCTGCAGAGATTGACAGGCATTGGGGTGTGCCTTTGGGTCGTCAGCTATAACGCTCATGCCATTTTACACCATCCTACCTTCTAGACACTGACAAGTGTTGTTGTGTTCTTTAGGGTATTTGGGCATTAAACGTACCCCATTCCATAGGGAAATAAACTGTGGTGGGTGCAGTATAGGAGAATGGGGTTAACTTTGCGGCCAAACACTGCAAGGCACAACATGATGGCAGTCACTGGCTGCAGGTGGGGAGTGGGGGTGGAATGGAGTGAGCATTACAGCTGATCATCCCAAGTCACACCCCTGATGCCTGTCAGTCTCTACGGGGTAGGATGCTACAGTTGGAAACAGTAACACCATAGGCGTATGTTGGTATTTTCACTCCAAATGTTCAACATGGGCTTTTTGTGAGTCCACCTCATGAAGAGCAGCACTATCAGTTTGTTAGCTGAAAGGTGGCTTTGCACAGAGGCTATGCCATTTGGCGACACAGGGATGAAAACACATTTTGGGCAGTACATGGAAAATGACAACTGTATTGTTCATGAGGACATGTAAAAAAAATGGCAATGTTGAAAATCTGGAGTGAAAATATAAAAAATGAGTGAAGTCATGAACATGCATAGGAACAGTGCAACACACATCCATAATCCAATTATTTTTGGGATTTTTTTAACCACATTTTTAACATAGGCATTTTGGGACCCTCATGAACAGTGGCACTGTGATTTTGTTAATGTGTCACAAACATTGATTTACCACAGTGACCATGCCATTGCGTGTCACAGGTGCGAAAACACATTTAGGGCAGGATGTGAAAAAAAGACAGCTGTACTGTTCCTAAGCAGGTGTGAAAAAATGGCAGTGTTGAAAATCTGCCATGAAAATATTGCAAATTTGCCAAGTCAGAAGGGTGCATGGAAACTGCGCAATGGCATGACAGTGCCTGAATTCAAGTGGAGCAGTCCCAATAACTCCATGTTGAACATTTGGTGCCAAAATTTCCTAAAATGGTGGAGATAATGCAGCATAGTTGAAAAAAATTTATTTATGCCATTATACAGCTTACTGGAATTTCTTCCATTTGTGGTCGGCTTTGAAGAATGCAGACATATTCCCGGTCCATCAAAGATCGTTGCGCCGAACTCCAGAGGTAAGCATGGGGTGAGGGGGGTGTGGGGAGGCAGGGTGCGCAAAGGGTGGGCATGGGTTGCGGGAGGGGCAGGGAGATGGCGAGGACGATTTCTTTTTACAGGGTTTAAACAAAAAAAAACATTCGAGACTGTTTTCTTTCTAGGGATTTGCATGCTGGGGTGTGTCCAGAGAGTGCCATCTAAGTGTTTTTTGGGGGATGCTTTTTGCTGATGGGGATTGGACACCCCATCAGCACACAACAAAAGCGAGGGGGGACATTATGCTGACAGGGAGTGGGCCCCTGTTAGCAAAATAAAGATGAAGGGGATTGAAGCCAATGGGGATTGGGCTCCGCTGGCAAAGAAAACATTGGTGGGGCACACATGATGCCAAGGGGATTGGGCACCCCTCGGCGTGGCATACACATTTTAAATGGTAGTAATTATGTCAATGGGGAGGGATCCCTCATAGGCTTTGTAACAGGTGGCGTCAGTCAGCGCCGCGTTACGTTGCATGCACGCTAGAGGCGTTAAGAAAGCCTGGCTGCATGAGAGCTTCGCCTCATTGCAGTGGACCTTTGTTAGATCTGGTGGCCACATTAGGGATGCACGATGTCAGATCCTGCTGCTGGCTTATTGGGGAATGAGGGATGCACCTACTGATGCATGTCCTGCATTCACCCAACAGTGACACTTCCAACTCTGCTACCACCACAGTATGTTGGCTGCATATATGCGAGCCAACATTAAAATGGGCAGACTGGATCTGCCTTGCAGTCCTTATCTGCTGTCAACTTCTATGTTTCTATCAGTTCTTCACCATGCCATTAGGTTTACATGGTGAATCAGCTAGATTCCAGTGGTACATGGATGTAATTTTATCATCATACACTGGTTATTGTGCTGCATACCTGAATGATGTTGTTGTGTACAGTCCAGATTGGAAAAGCTACCTTGAACACCTATGAGTAGAGATGGGCGAAGTGGCTCCAATTCACTCCATGAAGTAATTTGCGGAGTGAAGGTGAATTCACAGAGTGCTCCACAACATGAAGCAGAGTACTTTGCGTTATAATGGATAACGCAAAGTCCATTGGAAACAATGACTTTGCATTACTCCACTTTCCCAAACCACTACTCCACCAATTCTTAAGGTGAAGTACACTGAAAGTAATGTACTACGCTTCACTTTGCCTTGTTTTTAAGCTTCAAAGGTGAATTTTGCAGTGATTCATGGGATTTCAGGTCACATGGGCTTTAGATTGTTCTGCACAACCTCAGTTTGGGGTAGTGTGTGTAGGAAACTGTAGGAGACAATCTGCTCTGAGAGCTCTCTGTGATTCAAAACTTCTAAAAGCTGTTAAAAAAGCCCTTTTGAGTCATTTTTTTGCTGAAACTTTAGTTAATTGATTATAGGAAACCCTCCTGTGCTCATATCATCACGTGTTTATTGTTTGTATATGGATTTTGAATGTTAATGTACAACATTCAGTCTGTGTACTGAGAGACATTGGAAGGGTGCTTTGGAGAGGGGCATATCTGTGGTGTAGGTAGATTAACTTGGAGAAAAAGACAGTGCTTTCTGTTTTGGTGATATTTTTCTTGTATAACTGTGTTAATGTACACACAGTATTATTTTCAATAATTCTTGCCATTTTTTGTTGGTTGTTGTGGTGCAGCAGTGCATAATTTTAGTTTGTTTAAAATATGTGGTTATATTACTGAAGTTTTCAATTTGCTATTCATCTCTTAGTGTGTGAGTGAGTATGTGTGTGATGCATGTCATCAAATCAGACACCTTTAATTGTGCCACAGAATTTCAGCAATGTGAACCTGCTACCCACTGCAGCTGTGTAATTTTTGTACTTCTTTGTGGTATCTTTACTGGTACTAGTACTAATGACTGTTACTGCAGGAGTGCATTACACTGCCCCCCCATGGCCCGCCCCAACCGGCAAAGGTATTCTTTGCCAGATTTGAATTTATGATGGTGAGCACTAGTCAGGTGTTGTGCCTTTGCATCTGCATCTCTTCAGTGCACAGTGCAATCTTAATCTGTCTGTGCATTTGCATCTCTTTAGGACCCAATCTCCATCTCTAACTTAAGTCGCAATTTATTTCTTTGGCTTCCCTTCAGAGTACTGGACAGTTGTGGTGCATAATTCTGCATGAACATTGTACTCATTAATATGCTTTTTTAAGTCAGGACCATCATCACAAGTCACTCATGATACAAATCAGGTTCTTCATCATCACAGTCACAAATACAGTCACAAATCATAATTTACGAATATGTCACGAATCACAACATTAATTTTTTTTAATAGTTACTTGGATGTATTGTAAGCCTGTTTTGTAGTATCTCACCAGGCTTCACCATCCCACCATTGTACTCATTAATAAGTGTTTTTAAGTCCGGGAGTTGGACAGTGTCTGCAGTACATACACAGACTGGATAACAGACTGACTGCACACATGCAGTTTAGCATAGTATACTTGCACTGCTCAGGCTAAAAAGTGTCACGCATACAGAAGACAACAAAAAAGGGCATAATTACATACAAGGGTTGGGGATGGTGGAGGAATACATTTTATAACACAGCAAGGAAGGTGTGGGGGGCACATGGTGTGAGAAAAAAAGACTATTGTCAGATCCCATGGTGATCCGATCCGGCAGCAGTTCCAGCATGGGCATAATTTGCAACTGATGTCCCTCTATGCTATCCAGCCGCTGCTCCACAGCACTCACCCTCTCATTGTTCTCCTGGAAAGCACTCCAGAGAACTGCCAAGTCAGCCTGTGTTACACACAGTTCTCTGGGTTCCACACATTCTACAGGCTGACCTGCTGCTGGTAGTGGGGGTGGGGGCACTGGTGGAGTAGCAGGCGCTGCTGTTGCCCTTCTCTTCTTAGGGATGCCGCCATGCACAGCTGCACCCTCTGCCACAGAATGGCCAGCAGGTGCAGGCATGGTCCGTTATGTGGCAGCCTGCCACTCCAACTGGTGGAGATTGAGCATATGGTTGTGATAGCCCCCAGTCCCCAGGTGAGTCCCCCGAGGGCCAAGGTGCACCTCCACCTCACATGGGCAGCACTTGACCACACTGCTGTCCCCCCAACACAGTAAAAAAACTGCCATACAATGGAGGTGTGGGGAGGACCAGGCACAGGCAGGGGTGGGCCAGATGAACTGGCAGCCAGCTGGTCATGGTGCTGAACAGGGATGGGATCCACACCTGGGCCCAGGGGAACAGGTACATCCTGCACCAGAGGACCTGGTGCTGGACTTGGTGGTGGTGGTTCAACTGCCTCATAGTCAGGACAGGAGGTGGTGTTGGTCCTGCTGGGGGGGGGGAACTCATAAGTTTCAAGCAGTCCAACAGGAATGGGAGCTCTTGCCCCCCACACATGCGTAGGGTATGATGCTTACCACTACCACACTCTCCCAGAGCTGCCCCCACCCCAGACATTCCTTCACCCTGGTCCATATCTCCTACTGAGCTCCCTCAGTCTGAACAATCACTACTCACACTGTCACACAACACACACACAGTCACACAGACACAGACAAACAACTAACTACTTACAAAGGTAAGAAAAATAACATTTACAGAAGAACAAATTAAGCAAAAAAAAAGTTCAGAAAAGACAAAAAAATGTATCTTTTAAAAAAGCTGTTGGGTCTATATCAAAGTTTAAATCTCCTCCTCACTCTGATCTCAAAGTATCAGCAGTCACAAAACACACTCCTCTCTCTCTCCTTCTGCACAGGAGAAAGTAAACATGTCTGCGTGTATGACTCACTTCCTTCCTGCCTAGCTAAAGAGCATGTGACTTACAATACTGTAAGCCATGTGATGTGTGGGGTGGGGCTGCCAAATCTGAAACACCAAGTGGATCACTTAGAATCATAATGAGGAATGCAAAGTCCATTAAAAACAAAGACTTCGCCTTACTTCGCATTGCCATTCTGCCTTAATGAGAAATGGTAATGACAAAGCGGAGTGAGTGCTTTGCATTGCCAACTCCATGTAGTGGAGTGGCAACACGAAGTGTCCACTTCGTGTTCACTTCACCAGTGAAATTTACTGTAAAATCTCTGCATCTCTACCTATGAGCAGTTATCCAAGCTATCAAAATGCAGGTCTGACTATTAATCCTACCAAATGTACATTGGGCATGCAGGAAACCATATATTTGGGCTGTGTGTTGTGAAATGGAGAAGTTAAGCAGAAATGTCTAAAATAGAAGCTGTAGCTAACAGCCCTGTCCCTAAAACAAGGAAACATGTCAGATAATTGTTAGGGTTGCCTTGTTATTATTGGAGATTTGTTCCCAACTTTGATGAGTTAGCTACTCCCTTCACAGAACTCATGAAAAAATGGTACCTAAATAATGTGAAATGGACCCCAGAGTGTGATCAAGCCACTAAGTCTGCATTATATTCAGCCCCTGTTTTAAGAAGCCCCGATTTTGAGAAACCGTTTTTGTTACAAACAGATGCATCAGAGGTAGGCCTATGTGCAGTCCTGAGTCAAAATATAGATGGGAAAGAACATCCTATTCTATACATAAGTAGGAAATTGCACGGTAGAGAGAAACGGTGCTCCACCATTGAAAAGGAATGTCTAGCAGCAAAGTGGGCCATGGAGTCCCTCAAGTTTTATTTGCTAAGAACTGACTTTGTACTTATAACAGATCACAATCCTCTTTGTTGGCATGACCAAATGAAGGATAAAATTCCAGAATCACAAGGTGGTACCTGACACTACAGCCATTTAAATTTAAAGTGATACACAAATCTGGTAAAGAGAATAGCAATGCTGATTTTCTGTCAAGATATGGATTAGGAATTGAGGGTTCTGAAGCTTGAAAAACAAAAATGCATGAGTTTAAAGTTTACTATTTGCTGTACTGTTATAGAAAAAAAGGACATTGCACATGTGCTTCATTTCTGAAAGTTAGAAGTTAATATTGTTAGATAATTAATAGAAAGTTTTGGAAACCTGTTTAATAAAAACAGGTTCTCTCTTAAGGAGGGGGTGTATGTGACAGGGTTGAATAGGACTCTGTCCTAGTTGTTATGGAGAGTTTGAATACATGGATCTGTTCTGTTCTTTCCTTTCCTGTCTCTTGTCTTTCTGGTTACGCAACCAAATTTTCTCGTGAGACCTAGGACTTGATCACCCCAACACTCCCGCAATTCTCTGTCTCTCACTTTCTCTCAGTTTTTCCTTGCTGTTTCTGTCTTTTCCTCCCTTGCTTATCTGCTGGTATGAAAATATATGCAAATCATTATGTGGACACTGCTATTGGGATCCATTTGTTTAGAAATTATATAGTGTTACTTTTAAAATGTATATAATTATAGTTTGAGATGATTGCAAAAAGCTATTGGGAACTCAAGGGGTTAACCTGAAAGAAGTTTTAAGCCCTTTTTCAGAAGCTGTGGAGAAGAGGCCTCATTTCTGTGACATTGTGTTCTTGCTGCACCTGCCTGAAACATACAAGAACATTTTAGAAAAAAACGGATACTTGTTAAGGAGGGGGTGGCAAAGACTTTTAAGAGTGAGAGATGCAATGTTTTAGGAGACACAGAGATTAAAGGAAAACTCAGACAGATCTTCTCTGTTTATTCTGCCTTTGTAAATAGTTATTCTTAACAATTTTATTTTTTAAGTTACTGCTAGTACTAGTAAACACTTTTTGCAACTTCTACAAGTGCTCCTGTTTTTTTTCTGTGCTTCCTGTCGTGTGCCTCAATGACATGTACAAAACATTACTTTCTGAATTATGGTACTCTACAAATAATATTACCATGCAGAAGGGTGGGAGGGTTGGGGGAAGAGTACTCCCATATAATTATGCTGCATAATGACACCTATAGGAATACCATATTCAGTACCAGACAGAACACACTGTAAGAGCATTATGGGTAAATCTTAATGCTGTATTTCACACAGTCAAAACTAGTATATCTCCTTATTAGTTAACACAGTTATTTGTTTCATCAGTTGCAGCAAGAAAAGCTTGAATAGAAATGTATTGAAGTAGCATGAGCACTATAAAACCAGCACAAAATACTGTAGCACTTACGATGTGTTTCTCTTTCCTTTTTTTTTTCACAGACCCACAAAGCAGCCATACACAAACAATGTGTGAGTGCCTGGACAGTCTGATTCAGGACCTGAAAGAATCCAATGAGAATAGGAAGACCATCATAAAATTACTTACAACACAAAGTAGAAATCAGGAAAATACCCTAAACAAATTAGGCCAAATTGAAAAACAAATAAATTCGAACACACTACAAATAAAATATATGACTGAGACTGGTCTAGACATTCACAAACAACATCCAGAAGATGGCAGATTGCAAAGGAGTTCTGGAAGCAGAGGCAGTAGAAGAACAGCATGATCCTGGTTTCCAGTAGACACATCTCCTATCCTTTTTGTGCACCTTCTCTGACCAAGAACCAGCTTCCACTTTCTCCTGGACCCTCCTACCTGGTCACCCCCTTCCAGATATCCTCATGGCCTCCAGCAGCAGAGGTAGCTGTTATACCACCCTCACTCCAGAAACTTTTTTTTTTATAATTCATGTTATTTAATTTTAAGAGTAGCAATATTTTTCATAGGTGAAGTAACTGTTTTTTGTGTTAAACTTAAAAAATCTGGGTCTGTTCTGTTGAAAATCAATACCTTTTACAACAGTTTATTTTTTTCAATGTAAAGATCACATATTTTTTTGTACCATGGGCACGATATTCAGAAATGCATCTAGCAATGGCGCAAGAGGTGGCGCAGTGCAACTGAGTTATGCTAGAGCAACTAAGGGATATATTCAAAGGAGATGTGCTATGGCGCATCCCTTCTGAATATAGAAAATATTGTGCTCAGCACAAATAGAATATGCCGGCACATCCCCCACACACGTCTGAATACCAGGAATAGGAATGCTCCAGCACAATTGGAGCTGTGCCGGGCACAATTTCCACATATTCAGACCTGGATATACAAATGGTTCCATTATGCATGCAAGGTGTAAATGGGGCCATTTGCATGTCATTATGACCCATTTGCATATGTTGTGTAGGACTGGCCAGTGAAATGCACCTGGCACACTGCACAGCATGCAGTTCCTGTACCAGGAATTGCAGTAGTACCCCCTCTCCATCCCATACCACCGATCACCCATTTTAACAAATATATACAGCCTTATTAGTCCAGTGGTTCCCCCATCCCTGCCTGTAACCCTGATCACCGTATAAATGACATTATTATTCCCATCCTTGGTGGTCCATTTGTTCCCACCTCCCTGCCTGTAACCCCAATCACTATAAACATTATAATTTCCCATCCCTGGTGGTCAAGTGGTACCCTCTCTCCCATCCCATACCTCTGATCACCCGTAAATTTGATTATTTTTTTGGGTAGTCTAGTGGTACCCCCAACCCAGCCGGTAACCCTAATCACCTGTAAAGCTGAATAAAACAGTTCCTTGGTGGTCCAGTGGCACCCCAACCCCCCCAGCCACACAGGACCCCCAGCCCACCCAATTCCCCCTTGTCTTCAGCAGGCAAGCAAACCCACCTGCATACCTTTGTGGCTGCCCACCGACTGACAGCTTACATTATCAGCTGCAAGCCCATTGTTTACACTGTGGCCAATGGGCTTGTAGTGCATACTGTAATAGTCATTCAAATATGTGAATGAATAACTCATTCACAAATTTGTGAATGATAATTACAGTATGCATTGCAAGCCCATTGGTCCACAGTGTGACCAAATGAGTTGCAGCTGATACTGTAAGCTGTCATTTGCTGGGCAGCTGCAAAGGTATGTGGGTGGGTTGTTGCCTGCCGCTGATGGGGGAAGCTGGGTGAGCTGGGGGTCCAGTGTGGGTGGGGGGTGCCACTGGACCACCAGGGAAATGTTTTATTCAACATTATGGGTGATCGGGGTTACCATCAAGGTGGGGGGTACCACTAGACTACCAGGGAGATATATTTTGAACTTTACGGGTGATCAGTGGTATGGGAAGGGAAGTGGGCTACCACTAGACTACCAGGGACATTAATTTAACAACAGTACCGATGATCACAGTTATGGGCAGGAAGGGGTGACCACTGGACCACCAGGGAATGGGAATTGGCAGGTATACGGCATTAAGGACTACCAGTGGGGAGGGGATACCACTGGACCACCAGGGACTTAATCGGGTGCTTGTGTACGGTGTTCTGGTTGAGGGCGGTTAGCCACCCATGGCTGATGGCTGCTGTGTTGCACCTTGCAATATAGTAGCTCACCTGTGGGTGGCTATCACTTGAGCTTTTTTTGACAGGCTCAACTTCATGTCCATGTATTCAGCACATCTCTGGGATGTGTCTGCAGATGCACCACACATTTTGGACTGAATATCAGGATGTGCCACATATGCATAGGCACTCCCCCTGGAGATGTGCTGCATACATTATCTTTGGATGTTGGCGCATCAGTAATTGAGCTGCTGAATTCCCCCTTTTGAATATTGCCCCGGGGCATAATTCTGGGGTTGCTTTGACACAATTCAGTTGCGCCAGGTGCAACCCCCTTGAATATCTCAGCCCATATCTCTAAATGTATATTTTTTAAAGTAGCATATAAATTAAAAAAAATGAAAGTATACTTGTTATTTTAATGTTAAATGAATAAAAGTTTTTTTCTTAATATAAAAATGTCTTTTTTCTTCACAAATATTTTCAATAACATGTATCAGAATTTTAGTTTGCAATGGAAAGGGGGGCAGTGCTACTGGTGTATATGGCATGAGCTGGGGAAGAGATGGGGTGATGACGGGTAATAGCAGTGGTGTGTGTGTGTATTGGTGGAGGGGTGGTGTGGGGGATGGGGTGGGGGGAACCAAGTATAGAGTGGTAAGAGAGAAGAAGGGTTTATGAGGATGGGAAAAAGGTAATTGTTCTGGCATGAGCCCAGTAAGACTTTGTGTGAGAGGAAGAGTGACAATGTTACTTAAACAATAAGGCATGACAGGGGGTGTGTTATGGTTGAATAACAGACAACTTCAGGTGGGTTGAAGCACAAGGCATATCCAAGTGTTTTCACCACCTGAGAAGGGCCATTAGCCCAGCATAACACACCCCTTGGAGTGTCTTATTGTGATTATGAAATTGGTGATTTTGAAAACATTTTATGCCTTTTTTAAACATAATACTTTTAGCTTGGCCATTGTGCTGGGATAACAGCCCAGCTGAAAGCTACTCTTGGCCAATCAGGAGTCAGCATTCCTTCTACCCATTTCATAATGGTGTGTAGGATGGGGGAGTGGAGAGGGGGCTAGAGGTGAAAGTACTTGGGGGCAGAAAGGCAATGATGGTGACATACGGACAATAGAGGTGTGTGTCCTGGAGGGGTGGGGGAGGGGAATGGTTGTGGTCTGTAGTGGGTGTGGGGGGCTGGACAGGGAGAGATAATGTTACTGGTGTCTGGGGTGGGTAAGGAGGGGGGACATAGTAGTAGGAGACAGTAAAAAAGGGAGGGGCGAGAGTGCGAAGAGCAAAGGGTAGTGCCATGGCCCCAAGAGGGGTGTGCATTTGTGCGTGGTGTTGGGGGGGCACATGGTACTGCTGTGTGTGTGTGGGGGTGGACAAATAATTGTACTGCTGTGTGGGTTGGGGCATGGGGGAATCACTGTATGGGGTCGAAAGAGAGAGAGAGAGAGAGAGAGAGGGGGTAGAGAGGGAATGATACTGCAATGTCCTGGGGAGGAGGCTAGGGATGGTATGTAATGGTATGAGAGAGGGAATAGGTGTGGAGAGGGCTGAGGGGACAGTAGCAGTATAGGCACAGAACAGGTGTGAATGTGTGGGGTTGGGTATGGTAGTGGTGTATAGGGTGTGTGTTGGGTAGAGGTGGGGGAGAGGGTGGGATATAATGCTACTGGTCCATAGGGGGTTCAGATGTTGGGACAGAGCATGTAGTGGTAGGGTGTATGTAATAGTAGGAAAGATGGAAGGTGAGTGGGGGAGCAGGGGGAAGGCCAGAGAATGCTGGTGGGGGATAATTGTACTAGTGTATGTGCTGGGTGCATAGAAGCAGAAGGGAGGCTATAGAGTGGTAGGATAGAGAGGACAGTGGGGAAGGGGGACAAGGCAATTGTAGTGGCATAGGCCAAGAAGGGGTCTGTGTATGTCAGTGTGGGTGTCTTTGTGTCTGATTGGTGGGGGGGGAACAGAGTGCAACTGGTGTATAAGCATGTGCTGTGAAAGGAGGGAGGGGGAAGGTGACAGATAATAGGCTGTGTGCTGCAGGGGGACAGAGGGTGAGACAAAATGCTACTGGTGTGTAGGGGCTATAGATGTGGTAACAGGGTATGTAGTAGTATTACAAAGAGAAGGTGGGGGGAGGGAATAGTACTGATATGGTCCCAGGATGGGTGTCTGTGTGTGTGTGTCTCATGGAGTAGGGCAGTAAGCGGGTATGGATTAGTAGGAGAGGTGGAAGGTGGGGTGGGGGGAGCATGGGGGAGGGCAGAGAATTATAGTGGCGTGTGCCCAGGATGGTTGTGTGTGTGTTTGGGGAGGGGAGAAGATTTTTGTCCCAGTCAATTTCTCCTTTCTTCTTTCAAAAACTATTATGTAACTCATTAGTGCAGGTGTAATCTATGACTTCCAAACTAGTTTTTTTTTTTAGCTTAGTTCACCTAATGGTTATCTAAGATACAGGTAGCGAAAAATCCTTATCTCACTTTGTTTTCAAGACACAGGCACCAAAAGGCACCACAGGGGTGCAATGTTACCCAAAGAGAAATTTCTCAAATTTGGAATGCTGTAACTACGGGCCTATTGAATATTTTGGTACCAAACCACCAAAAGGCACATCTGTGGGACCAGGGCTTGCTACCCTACACATTTCAGCCCAAGAGCACAATCCACCTTGGCACAATGAAGTGACAAAGAAAACAACACATGGGGAAATGTTGTTGAGCAGTGTTATCGCAATCACTTTGTGTTCATGGCACTCCTATCTCTATAATGGGTATGTTGTCGCGCACATTACATTTTACCATGCAACCTTATTTTCTGTCCGAGGTCATGATTGCACACACAAAAAATGTGTTTGTGGCAACAAAATGGCAAAATTGCAAACCAAGTTTCATAATCACATTTCCACACCCCCTTGCTTATAAACTAATACCAGGGTCATGTTCCCCAGGTCCCGATTAGGCAAACACAACTGTTGGTGTTAATCAAAGGCCATTATTTTTTGAGTTACAACATTTTTTATCTCTCACTAACTGTAAACAAGATGGCAGCAGCACAAAAACAAATTCATGGAGCACAACAAAAAAAATGTGTGAGCGAAAATTTTCACAATGCATATATAAATTTTCCCATAGGCTATAACGGGACATGAAAAACTTAAATAGCTTTTGAATGGATTCATATTTTTTCACCAACTCTTCAAAAGGCACCAGTTCAACCCAGGCCACATATAGAAATACAAATCTGAATCAATTCAGATGCATTCTTCAGTTCATTATGGCTGACCAAAAAATGCACAAAAGTTGACCATTTTTCATGTTTTGGACACTCTACAGTTCTGCAACCGTACATCTGACTAGAACAGAACTTTTCAGATCCAGTGACATATGGTCGGCAGCCATGCATGCAAAATGTCAGGCAAATCGGACAAACAGTTGCAAAGTTATTGAAGTGCAAACTTTGAGATTGAAAATAGAAGTGACCATGCAACCCTAACTATACCTGCCCTACCGGGCAGGTATATATATATATATATATATATATATATATATATATATATATATATATATAAAATAGTGGTACGGTACCACCATTATAGTTAATGATGAGTGCAAACTTCAATGTTAAAGCCAAATGTTTCAACCTTAATAACTTTGCAACCTTTCAACAGATTTGCATTAAATTTGGAATGCATAATCTCTTTGGGTAGGGCTCTTGATGTGGCAAATGTGCAAATCCATTGTGTGGTTTCTGAGATACAGAGTGTTACAAATCCCAAAATTTACCATTTTTTTGCCTTTTTTTGTCCACCTGTATCTTAGAAATGGCATTCTGTTGTGGTTTGAAATTTGCAGGGTAGAAAGCCTTTGCTTCTCAGATGTGCCTTTTTTTTTGCCTCCTTACTCACCATCTCAAGCTCCTATCTTTTGGGAGCCCTATGCCGTGCATGATCCCATAGATCTGCCCCAGGTACCTCCCTCCAGGTGTCGGTGAGCCTGCCCCATCCTGCCTTGGGTTACCCCCCCCGGCGGGGAGGAGAGAGACCCCCAGTAGTCTCCTCCAGCCCTTAAGTGTGTGTGTCAGGAAACCTCATTGTCCCCTTCTATGGAGCCTGGTTATGGATTTCTTGGAATGGCCAGGTCCTGTCTTCAGGTGCCTGATGTGGGTTTTTTCCACGTTTTTGGGTCACAGCCCTCAGGATGTCAGCACGCTAGGGAAGCCTAGGGGCGGAGCACATCATGATGTTCCAGCACTCCAACTCCCGGTCAACATCCTCCCACCTGGATACATGCTGTCTTGGCTGCACCTCTATCTGTGGTCACCCAGGTGGTGGTAAGCCAGTGGGATCTGCAACCTGCCCCTTCCCAGTGGAGGAGAGCGGCCTCCAGGTGCTCAGTCCTACCTCCCCCCGGCTGGCCCTCCAGCCTCCCGATTCCTTTTCTGAACCTGGGTCACTGGCACTGTGAGCGGTAGCCCTACAGCTGTGCTGGTGGGCCAGCATTCAGATGTGCCTTTTGAAGGTTTGGTGAAAAATATTAATCCATTGAAAAGTTATTACATTTTTAATGTTCCCATTATTTCCTATGGGAAAACTTAAATGTTTCATATGAAAATACTTTTGTTTCACAGGAGGTAGTGCATTTTTGAAAGGAGGGTCACATAGAGCCTAGTTTGTTTTCTCAGATCTCTGTTATTTTCACAGGAGCTACTGTCTTTGTGCATGTAGAGTCACATAGAGCCTACTGTTGTTTTGCAGAGCTCTGTTGTGTCTGCTATATTGTTTTCTCATTAATGAGATGCGGAAAATAATGAAAATGTAAACATGAATGTAAAATAAAAAGAAACATCACAACTTAGCTAAACATTACTCGTTCAGCTACATTCTGATTTTTTTCAAATTGTGGACAGAAACATCATTTATGAGCTCCCAAAATCCTAAATGCTGAGGTTAGCAAGCGTACCACTTCTGCTGTGTTCTCTGTTTGAGAACAGCTGGATTTTCTTGATTTCTGCAGCCATAGATGGAACTCGTGCTGCCAGCTGCAGGTTTGTGTTTAACTCTTAGTTTTCTCTGGTGTCAAGTAGCATCCCCACCTGCCGATCACTATTCCTTATCCTCAGGTTTCTAGTGGCACACCCCCTTCCTTATCTTGCCCTAGTGTATAGTGGCACCTCCACCCTCCAATTGTCATATAATTATTTTTTTTTATTTATTTCATTAATATTATCTGACATGCCACACCCAGTGTTAGCTGCCCTCTCCCCGCAGTCCCTTGTCTTATTATATTCTGACAATGGGGGGTCCAATCCCCATGTCAGTAGTAGAAGTCTTCCTCCCCAGCAGTGTGGAACACTGGGGAGCTCACTCCCAGTGTTCCCAAATATTCATTTAGTTTACCTGAAAAAAGAAAACTGTCCCCCGGCAACTTTTTTTTTTATTTAACCTGAAAAAAGGAAAAAAATCCCTCATCGTTCCTGCCATCCACCTCCACATCCAGACCCTCCCATTGACCACCCACCACCTCACATCCCCCTTGCCCTGTACTTACCTCTGGGGGTCATCTGCTGTCATCTTCTGTGGACCAGGACATGTCTGAATTCTTCAAAGCTGAACCGCAAACTCAGGAATCAAGATTAGTGCTGTATAATGTATTTCAAAGGCATTTTGAACTTATGTTCATAACTTTGCCATTGTTAGGTATTTTTTCACCTGATTTTCAACATGGGCTTTTTGGGACCCCACTTCATGAACACTGTCACTGTTGATTTGACAATCTGGCCCAGAAGGTGACTAAAATTAAAAAATCTCCCTTTACCTTTCACTTGTATTAAATGCCAGCTAAATAATGATTTATCAGCTGGAGTTCAGCTTTTTAACAATAGACGGATGTCTTTGGAAAAGAGTAAAGAGGAAATGTCCAGTAGATTTAAAAAACAAGATGAAATTAATCCACAACCTACCAAAACTAGATCGAATATAAATAAAGCAAAAAAAAAAGTGGTAACAAATCAAAAAAATTAATTAAGGGATGCACAGCTGAGAACCCTCTTACCCAACTAGAATCTGCCAGTGACCTAGTCCCAGTTAAACACAAACCCATGAAACGAACTGGAGAAGAGGATGTACAAGAT
This sequence comes from Neoceratodus forsteri, assembly GCA_016271365.2. NCBI lineage: Eukaryota > Metazoa > Chordata > Ceratodontiformes > Ceratodontidae > Neoceratodus > Neoceratodus forsteri. The sequence continues at coordinate 951,780,044 of CM028129.1, read as the reverse complement.
AATACTGATGAGGACTGGCATAACTTACAAAGTCTAAAAACCGCCAAAGAGGAAGAAGGGCAGATCAGTTTGCTGTTTCAACCTTTTAATTCTTTTGACCCATTGGTCTCCATTCCTGATAGTGACAATATGATAGAAAAGACTAACTCAGTTGCTGATGAGTCTGAAAACCTATCCCCCAGTCCAAATACTGTCCATACCTCTGGTATAGTGGAACCTACTATTAATGCAAAAGACCCCTCTAATAGACATATAAATGAAGATGTTCATTTGACATCACTGGGCACAGAAGTCAACACTAGCACCATAGAGATGCAGGCTGAACCTGGTACTACAATGTGACAAGTAATAGTAATGGGAGACTCTATTATAAAGCATAATGGCAGGATAATCTGCAATCCAGATGAATTCAATAGAACCCTGTCTAGTTTCAGTGGAGCTAGAATTTCGGATCTTACACAGATGTCTAACACAATACAACACAATACTGGTGCTAATCCCTTAGCTATAGTCCATGTTGGAACAAATAATGTTCTCTTTGAACCAAATCAAAAACTTAAAGAGGGCTATGTGGCCTTAACAAATAAGCTACTCAACCTAGTGTGTGAAGTACAAATGTTTGAAATTTTACTGATACCAACAGCCAACTTAGTCCAGAAATATAAGATCAAACAAATAAATAACTGATTAAGTTTTTGGTGCTTGAAGCAGAATTTGAAATGTACCACCCACTGGGAGGATTTTTTATGGCAAATAAAATCTATTGTTGGGATGGGTTGCACCTCAGTAGGAGAGGTAATAAACTCTTAGGTGAGAGCTTAGGACATTCTATAACTAAATGTTTAAACTGCCACTAAAGGGGGAGCTTTATCAATGTAATACAGCTCTAGAATATATCACACAATACCATGTACCTAACCCTTATACTTCAGGTAATTCTAATCAGACAGTCCTGAAAACTTTTAGGTCATTGTCAAAAACACAACTAAATGTTATACTTACTAATGCAAGAAGCTTGCAGACTAAAAAAGAAGAGCTCATATATATATTAAAAACACAAAATATATCAGTCTGTGGAGTTACAGAAACTTGGAATAAGGATGGGGACTGGAATACAGACATTAAAGAGTACAACAGGTTCCAAAAATATTGAGACAATAAAAAAGGTGGTGGTATAGCATTATACATTGAGGAAAGTATTAAAGCATATGCAATAAAAACTAAAACAAATAAAAACAAGAGTATATGGGTCCAAATCAAATTGCCTTCTGACCCCTTCACAATTGGCCTAATCTATAGATCACCTAGCTTAACATCTGAGGCAAACTAAGAACTAATTGATGAAATTAGTGCAGCAAAAGTGAACAACAACTATATATTAATGGGAGATTTTAACCTTCCCACTATAAACTGGGATACTTATGAAACTGACTCAGATTTAGAATCTAAATTTATGGATGTTTTCATTTAACACAACCTGGAACAAATAATCAAACAGCCTACTCATGGCAGGACTATCTTGGACCTTGTCCTAACTAATACCAAGGAGAGAATTGAGGATATTAGTTTACTACCTCCTCTAGGAGATAGTGATCACTGTATCATAAATTTCAAATGTAAGACTGAACTGACACATGCTAAGGGTATCACTAAAATTAAAATCTTTAATAAAGCTTACTATGCTAAAATAAATGACTACTTAACTAAATGGAACTGGGAAGTCAAATTTAAGAACCTTAACTTAACACAAATAAGGGAAAAAATGAATAAAAAAATTAGCACTTGCATTGCTAATTGGTTTCCTGAAAGGATTAAGTATAGTTAAAAATAAACGTGTACTTATGTGGTGGTCAATTTCTATTAAGACACAACTAGTAAAAAAGAGGAAATTGTATAAAAAATACAGTATACCAGAAATAAATCATCTAGTTTATGGACTAAATACAAAATTACTGTTAAAAAAACTAAAAATATTATAACGTTTTCAAAATCAAGAGTAGAACATAATTTGGTTTCAAAAGTAAAAGATAATAAGAAACCGTTTTGCAATTATATTGGCTCTATGAAAGGTAGACAGCAATCCATTAATACTCCCATTATTAGTGAAACAGCTACAACCAGGGTACTTAATGAATAATTCCTAAAAGTATTTGAAATTAAGGAAAGTATTAGAATGCCAATATCCAAAAATGAAAACAAGCATCCTATTTTTAGTAGAAGTGAGGCTGACAAAATAATAAAAACATTGAAAACAAACAGCTTGACAGGTCCTGATGGAATCCCACCCAGATTTTTCCAAGGAATTACACAATTTCTGGACCGCTAACAACTCCCTTTAATGTGTCTATTAATGAAGGCAAAGTTATTCAGGCTTGGAAAGAAGCTATTGTGGTCCCTATTTATATGGGAGGCGATAAACACGACCCAAATAATTATCATCCAGTAAGCCTAACTTCTATCATAGGTAAAATAATGGAAAGATTACTCAAAACACATATTAGTAACCATATAGATAAAAACAATAAAACTGACATTTTTCAGCATGGTTTTGTGTCTGGGAGGTCCTGTCTAACTAATCTTTTACAATTCTTTGAACCAGCAAGCATTGCCTTGGATAAGGGTATACCGGTAGACGTGGTATTTTTGCACTTCGCTAAGGAGTTTGATAAAGTTTCACATAAAATTTTGTCACAAGAACTAATGAGAATTAACATACATCCTAACATCATAAACTGGGTACAATCATGGCTGGAGAATAGGACCCAGAAAGTATCAGTGAAAGGTCATCTGTCTGACAAGGGTGTGGTGACTAGTGGAGTCCCTCAGGGCTCAGTCTTGCGACCCATTTTTTTAACATCTTAGTTTCCACAATGTCTGCAGCTGACAAAATATGGATATCCAAGTATGCAGATGATTGTAAGATTGGAAGTCTTGTAAGTTTAATATCCAACGGGCTACTCCTGCAAACTCAGCTAAACATTTTAGCATGCTGGTCCAACTCATACAAAAATGTTTTTTTAATGAGGACAAATGTAAAGTCTTACATATAGGTAGGAACAATATGCTCATTGATTATAACTTGAACAATGTAGCACAAAAAAAATATTGTTGAGGAAAAAGACTTGGGAGTCATAATCTCTAACAATTTAACCTTTGATAGAAACACCATAATTAATATTAAAAAATGCAATACAATTATGGGTTCAATTTTGGGTAATATCAAAAGCAGAGACCCTGAAGTAATTATGCCACTCTATACTAGCCTGGTACGTCCACATTTGGAGTACTGTTTCAAATTCTGTGCTCCAACTTCTATTAAGAGTCTGAAATTAGTTGAGGGTGTTCAACGTAGATTCACCAAGAAAGTTATATCCTTAAAACATGCAAGTTATGATGATAGACTAAGAAAATGTAAACTCTTCTCTGCTAAATACCAACAGATAAGGGGAGATCTATGCCTTGTATATAAAACATTAGCGGATGACTATCTAAAAACAACAATAGGATTAACATCATTTACTAGCACTAAATCAACTAGGAGTCACAGCTATAAACTTATTGGTGCAAAGTGTGCTTCAACCAAATGGAGTCGATTCTATACCCAAAGATTAGTTGGAATGTGGAACACCTTGCCAGATAGTGTTGTTAATAGCAGAAATATAAACATTTTTAAGCAAAGTTTGGATGAATTTATGGGGGATTAACAGTTTGAATTTCACCTATAAGGCATATATGTGGCTAGTCCAATAAAGGGCTTAGTGCCTACTGTACTCATAAATTCTATGAACCTATGAGAAGGTGATTTTGAGGTCACTGCATGAAATCACCTTTTGGGACTGATTAACGAAATTACAGTGCCAGTGTTCGTGAGGTGGAGTCCCACTCCCCAAAAGCCTATGTTGAGAATTTGGTTAAAAAATTCTTAAAAATGGCTGAGTTATGAGTGTTTGTTGAAATGTTTCTATGCACTTGAATAACTTTGGTAATTTTTTATATATTGACTCCAAATTTTCAACATAGCCATTTTTTCACACCATCTCATGAACAATACAGCTGTAATTTTTCACATCCTGCCTGAAATGTGTTTTCACACCTCTTGCATGGAATGGCAGTTTGCCATGGATTTGAAAAGTTTCACCTATGGTGTTTATGAGGTGGGGTCATAGAAGGCTATGTTCAAAATTTTGGGTCAAAATATGAAAAAATGCCAAAGTTATGACCATTCATTGCAATTTCGGTGTGCCTGCTCGTAACTTTGGACATTTTAAATATTTTGACCTCAGATTTTCAGCATAGTCTTCTTATTACCTGACTTCATGTATGTCACAGCTGTCATTTTTCAAATCCTGCCCAAAATGTGTTTTCACACCTGTGGCATGTAATGGCTTTGCAGTTGCACAGAATTATCTTTTGGCATGGATTCAAAAATTATCTGTACTGGAGTACATGAGGTGGGGTAATAAGATGGCTATGCTGACAATTTGGTCATTGTTGGCATATGATTGGTAGCACAGGACCCAGATGGCTCTGTGCATCCATGGCTACATACATATACCTTACATAACCAAAATAAAAGTAAGGAAATTTATTGCAAAAGACTTCAATAATGCATCAGTTAGGATTGTTACTAAAGTGACAAAAACAGGGAAATGTGTTCTTAGGGTTTCCAGTCCTAACACTCCATTCCCACCCTGCAGACACTGACAGGCATCAGGGATGTGCCTTGAGGTTATCAGTCCTAATGCTCACTCTATTCTCCTATACTGTACCCATCTGAGCTTATATATGTATGGAATGGGGTGAGCATTAGGGCTGACAACCCCAAGGCATACCCCCGATGTCTGTCAGTGTCTGCAGGGTGGGGTAGGGTTTTAGGGTTGGAAACCCTAACACCCCATTTACCTGCTTTTGTTGTTTTAGTAACAACCCTAACTGATGCACTAATGAAGTTTTTTTACAATGACTATAATACAGGGGCACGGTCAAGCCCCTATAGTTAGGGTTCAATAAACTGTTTAATGTTAAACCTCAAATTTTGCACTTTAATAACTTTGCAACCACTTGATGGATTTGCACAGAATTTGGCATGCACTAATCCGTGGGAAAATCTCTTGATGTGAAAAGTTTCATTTTGGTTGGATGTACAGATTCTGAGAACTGGATAGTGCTAAAACCTTAAAAGTCACCTTTTTTGCAGTTTTTTTCCTCATTGCCTTGCATCCACATGGTGTGGAATTTTGGTGTGATTGTTTTATGGTACAGCCAGCTTGGATAACAGAACTGCCCATGCTTAGTTTGGTGAAAAAATATTGATCTGTTGTAAAGTTATTCATTTTTTAATTTCCCAATTTTTTTTCAAAGGGAAATCTCCTGTTGATTTTATAGGGATAAAGTTCGACCAAGGATTGATCTTGCAAAAAAGGAACTGTTCTTATGAGATCAATTCCTTTTTCATGAGACTGAAATAATTTTTAATGAGGAAAAAATCCTTTCTTGTGAGCAGCCATCTTGTTTTCTCTTCCACCAATTACAAAAGGTGGAAAATACATAAAACTGCTGAGATTTTTAAAAACAAACATCAGAGCCTTGCTAAAGGGGACACTTTTTTTGTGTGTGTGTGATCTATTTTTCCACCCTCATGCTCACTGATCCACCACTCCTTCAGGCTGGGAAGGTGCTGGAGGCCCTCAGGGAACAGAGAGCCATCATCCGGGGCCAGTGAGCAATTTTCCTGTCTTTTATTAAGCTGCGTGACATCTGGACATCAAGGCAAGAGCCGACGTCTGTCACACACCACCCCAATGATCCTGACATTTTGCTCTACCCCTGGCCTCCACCAGTGGTCACTTCAACACCAGGTGGCAGCCCCTTCCCTCCCTGAAGACAGCGAGCAGTCATGGGTCACTCAAGCTGCCTCCCCCCGGCCTGCCCTCCAGTGACCCAGGTTCGCTTCCGAACCCAGGTCGCTGGCGTTGCAAGTGGAAATTCAACTGCTGCACCGACAGGCCAGAAAGGGACCCATCTAAATAGATTCTGATGCTTGTTTTTGAAAGTTGTGCCTAGAAATGCATTTTCTGGTACCCAGCTTTGCAAGAGGAATGCTTCCCAGTGTTCTGTGTTTATCTACATGAACTCAGTCCTGTCATCACAGTACTCACCCTCCGTTTATGTCCTGCTTGCAGAGCCATGCCCTTTAAAATTTAAACCCATGAAAGGCACTATACAAGTTTATAGTCTTCTATTATACATTGTCAACAATACATCCAGCTGTTTAATGCACCATGTAATGCTTGCTGATAGAGACAGCATACCTTTTTACATTCACAGCACTATTTATTGTGTGCAGAGTCATGTGTTTTTTTGTGGCACTGTAACAAAAAACATACATAGTTCTTTCAAATAATGCTCATTTCAAAGATTCTAGCTAAAATAGATGCTCTAAAAATATCCCGAGTACAGGGCATTCCCCAAAATTTCTCATAAACATAAATACACATTTTTATGTGGAAAGTGATAACTTAATTCAGCCAAAGATGCATAGTGATGATGATGCTTGCCAATATTTTTCACGTCGGAACGTGGCTTCCTGTGAGTACAAAAGTATGGGCTGTTTTATATTCTCTTGCTGCCTGTCCTAACAATCAGTGTGATACTGAATTTAGTTGTCACTTCCCACATAAAAATCTTTATAAGTGTTTGTGAGAAATTCTGGGGAATGACCTGTACCCGGAATATTTCTAGAGCATCTATTTTCTCTAGAATTCCCTGTTGTGTGTTATTGCTTACTGGATTTATTGTGAGAATGTGTAATACAAGGCTATAAACTTGTATAGTGCCCTTGAAGGGTTAAAATTTTTAAAGGATAGTTTTTACTTGCTATATAAGAGTGTACAAGTGTTATTGGTCTAACAAATTTATCAAGCCCTCTGCCAGAACAATCACAAGTATAGTGCTCTTCCATGGCCACCTGAAGCCTCTAAAGTCTCTCCTTCGACAACAAGATTGGTCTTACATTGAAACTGCACCTGGTATTGACTCTACCCTACAATACTTCATTGACTGTTTCAATGAAGCCTGTGACATCCACACCCCTTTTAGGACATGTAGGATCAGGGGACTTGATAATCCCTGGATCTCTTCTAGCCTTCTGGCTCAAATGAAAGATCATGACCACCTCTGGCATAGAGCCAGGACCCCTGGCAGTCAACCTGACATACAGGCCTATAAGATGGCCAGGAACACATGTACCAAGGCTATCCGTGAGCACAAAACACATTACTATAAGGACATCCTTGCCAAGACCTGGGCTGATGGGAAAAAATTCTGGGAAAACCTCTCAGAAATCACTGAGAAAGCATCCAAACATGCTCCAACTATGTTGAATGTTGATGGGTCTATCACCCATGACCCCATGTTAATCGCCAACACATTTAATTCATCCTTCACAAACCATAGCCAAATTCTACCCCATATTTCTTTGAACCACCCAGCACAGCTCCTATGTCCACCAAATCAGAAGAGGCCTCTACCCACCAATTTTTCTACTTCAAAGCTATCTCAGAAAGTGAGGCCAAGACCTACCTACATAAAGTTCTAGGAGGAACTAGGACAAGCAGTGATTCCCTTGACCTAAAACTTCTTACCCTAGCTCTAGATGAAGTCATGTCCTCCCTCACCAAGCTTCTCAATTGCTCCGTCATACTTTCGCAATTCCCCCAGATCTGGAAATCTGCTCTAGATACACCAGTTTTTAAGAGTGGAGACAGATTACTACCTGGAAATTATAGGCCAATATATATTCTCCTCCCACTGTGCAAAGCACTTGAAAGGATTGTTGTTTGTTGACCAGTTTGTGGAGTGCCTGGAAAAATACAACTAACAATGTGTCCAACAACATGGTTTTCAGAAAGGGCACAGCACATCTACAGCCCTACTGGAATTTACAGGTTTCATTCACCATACTCTTGATCAGGGTCAACTTGTTGGTACAACCTTTACTGACTTGTCTAAAGCATTTGGCACGTCAATCACCATTTGCTGATACATCAACTTGCTGCGCTTGGTATATCTTCAGAAGCCCTAAAGTGGTTAACCAGCTATCTAGCAAACTGCACACAGCAGGTGAGAATAGGGTCTGCCTTTTCTGCTAAACTGCCTGTTTGCTCTGGGGTTCCTCAAGGATCGATACTGGGACCCCTTCTATTTAGCACCTTCCTCAATAATCTTCTGGCATCCTGTTCCAAACCAGTACTCCTCTACGTGGATGATGCAGTCATTTTCTCAAAGACTGCTGACCCTACCCTCCTTCAGGGCCAACCTCAGAAAAGTTTTACTGAAGATGAATCCTGGTTCATCTCTCATAAGTTGGTGCTTAACTGCAAAAAAAACAAAGGTCATGCTCTTCCATGGTACCCACAGTAAGCACAAAGCCAAACAATTTGTGATTAAAAACAGTGAGGGTGTTATCCTTGATCAGACTCAATCTTTTATATACCTAGGAGTTACTCTGGATAGTATGCTTTCCTACTCCAACCATGTTGAGAAGGTTGCCAAGGCAGCTAACATTCGCCTAGTCCTTCTACACAGGCATAAAAACTGCCTTACTACCGAAGCCCTCAGATTGGTTATCCAAAGTTCAATTGTGTCTATTATTGACTATGGTTTGGTCATTTATGGTTCCGCCACAGACACAACCCTATGTCAGCTCACCACAGCTCTGAAAAAGGCATGCCATCTACTAACTGGTGCAGTGTATCGTACTCACACTTGTGACCTTTACGAACAAGCAAACTGGCTTCAACTTCAGGTTCACATTGAATATCAAGCCAGCCTTCTGGCTAAGAAGGCAGATCTTGGTCTCCTACTACCAGGTTCCCTTCAGCTTTTCAGTCCCTTCTGGGGCACTCGGAGCACACAAAGTTCTGTGAGCCAAACTTTTACTGTCCCTCACTGTCGAACCTCACTCCAACAGCAATCCATTGCAGTTAGAGCTGCTAATTTAATTTCCTTTCTTCTGAGATTGCGATGACTGCAACCTTGTGACCATTTAAGCAGAAGCTGCATCAATTCCTAGTTTCCAGAGTATGTTGTGACTGCTATACCTAATCTCTGCTGACAGCTAAATGTACTGAGACCTCCTTCTTTTACCGTTTGCCCTTGTATAGCCCTATGCTGCTGCTGTGCTCTTCCACTCACAGCACTTCCTCCCTTATCCCTTTCCCATTCCTGCCCTCTTTTCATCCTGCCTCATGCCCCCTTCCCTTACCCCTCCACTCCTACTTCTCCCTCTCTTCTCTATTTCCTCACCTTGTTCTCTCCCTCTACCCCCCCACCCTGTGGGTCTTTCCTGCTTAAGCTTCATTGTGGATTCTCCCTCCTTGCTCTTTTTTGCTCCTTCCATCCCCAACTCACCCCCTGTACTGTCTCTCCTTGTAAGCCCTTTAACCCCTCTTCAGACAAAGCCACTGGCTGCACTTGACGCAATATATATCTTGCCATATTGTTCTTTTGTTTATGTAATTACTTTACTCATGTACTACTTACTGAAACCATTTTAATTTGCTATTCTTGAGATTTTACGTGTAAGCTCTGTAAAAGAGCCCTTGGCTCAAATGTCTTTCCTATTTGTTAAATAAATAAAAAAAATAAGAGTCTACATTTAGTCTTGTATCAGCATTAAACCAATGTCTTATAAATTGGCTTTGTTTGTTTTTGTAAGTTTGCAGTGTAACAAAGATTAATTGTTATGATATAAACAGTGTCCAGGGTTGTGGACACAGAGGGAGATTCTAAGCACATGAATGAAAGCTACTTTTGGCTGTTTTTTGTGTTTATGTTTAATGGTAATAAACAATTTAACTTAATGAATACACAAGTCGATATGGGTTTGTTTTTCACTAAGCGCTACATTCATATGGATGGCTATATTTGGAGCAGACTGGAGCAACCTAACAGGCTAGTTATGAAGTAAAAAGTATTCCTAGCTTACAGTTAAATACCATAAGCTAGTTACAGTTGCACTGAAAATATACTCCATACCTCTCCAGAGAACACATTTATTGCTCAGTTCAATCAAGTCCCAAATAGTGCGCTTACTGTATGTTCTCCTGCTGAACTCTTTAGGTCTGTTACTTTGCTTTCCCTCAGTCAACTTTTATAGGTGCTTTGCGCTATCAGGAAAAGGAAAGCCAGCACACAATGCAATGAGGTGCTCAGGGAGTAACGTAGGCTCAGTTCGTCATGGGTCACTGAGTTGGACAGCACAAAGTACCACCAAATTCTTCCTGATGGTGGAAGCACTGTACTTGAACCTTTGGAAAGCAGAATGATGCTTGCATTGATAACCCCCTCACCCCCCCAAACTGTCTGTATCCTGGCTCGTCCTGTGTGAAAAGGTCATGTTTCTCAATGTTTCTGGTATTGCTTTTTTATTTCTTCTCTTTTTCTTTGTTCCTTTCCTTCCTCTGCCCCTTTCTGTTCAACCAAAACACATTTTTAATACACCTTTCACTGGCACATTTGGGGAATTTGCTTTTAATTATTGAATATGTTTATGAATTTGATGTGTAATTAATGTTTCAACATTTTATGGTCACTGCAGTGTTGTGAGACCCCATTTTCCCTGGTATCTAGTGGCATACCTCACTCCCTGATCACTATCCCCTCCCAATATATTGCCTGGTGTCTAGTGTCACCTCCACCCACTGATTGCCATCCCCTACTCCCTTGTTTATTTTTTTATATTATCCAACACTGGGATGCCAACCCCTGGTGTCAGATGCCCCTCTACCCTGCTGACCCTTGCTTTATTTCTTACCTAACATCAGGAGGCCCAATCCCCATGCTGGCATGTAGAGTCCCCCCCCTGCAGTATGGGACACTGAGCAGCCCACACCTGGTGTCCTGAAATATTTCTTTATTAAATCCTGTAAAAAATAAAACAGTCCCCCAATGTCTTTTTATTTTTTCAGCCCTAAACAACAAAAAGTTGCCTCATTGTTCCCACCATCTCTCTTCCCCATCCTGACCCTCCCACTGAGCATCCATCGCCCCACACCCCTCTTACCCTATACTTACCACTGGATGTCATCAGCTGTCATCTTCTGCGGACTTGGACATCTCTGCACTCTTCAGAGACAAACCATGAACTGAGAAATCAAGGTAAGTGCTGCACAATGTATTTCAATGCCATTTTGAGCTTACAGTAAGTTCAAACTTTGCTACTCTTTTGAATTTTTTTCACCAGACTTTCAACATAGCCTTTTTGGGACCCCACCTCATGAACACTGTCATTGTCATTTTCTTAATGTGGTCTGGAAAGTGATTTTGTGGTTGCTGTGCAAAATCACCTTTTGGGACATGATAATGAAATTTTCACCAATAGTGTTCATGAGGTGGGTCCTAAAAATGTTGAAAATTTGAGAAAATAATTTCTAAAATGGCCAAGTTATGAGCATTCATTGAATTTTTCTATGCATGCCCACAACTTTTGTAATTTCCAATATGTTTAGTCCAAATTTTCAACATAACCATTTTTTCACACCACCTCATGAACAGTATAGCTGTAATTTTTTACGTGCTGTCCAAAATGTGTTTTCACACCTGTGGCATGGAATGGCATTTTTTAACATGGATTTGAACATTTTCACCTATGAGGTAGGGTCATAAGAATACTATGTTTAAAATTTGGGGTCAAAATATGAAAAAAATTACAAAGTTATGAACATTTATTGCAATTTCGCTATGCTTGCTTGAAACTTTTGAAATTTTTAATATTTTGACCCCAGATTTTCAACATAGCCTTTTTAGTACCCAACCTCATGTATGTCACAGCTGTCATTTTTCACATCCTGTCCAAAATGTGCTTTTGCACCTGTGGCATAGAATGGCTTTGCAGTTGTGCAGAAATACAATTTGGCAGGGATTCAAACATTTTCAATAAAGAGTACATGAGTTGGGGTAATAAGAAGAATGTGCTGATAATTTGGTAACTGTTATCCTATAAATGGAAGCACAGGGCCCTCCACAGCTGCATATTCACTGTACATGCATTTATAGAGGGATCGGAGGACTCCCACAGTAAAATAAGGATACTATTATACTATCTTAGAAAGCAAAGAAATAAGTTGCAAAACATTTTGTTAATGCTCCAGTTTGGGTCAAAGTGGTGAAAGTTGGGAAATGATGCATTAGGGTTTCTCTAACACCCCACCCTCCTAAACCTGGCAGTAGAGCGGGTGTGAGGTGTGCCTTGGACTTCCCAAGACAAATTCTCTCAATTCTCATAAAGTCTACACATCTGACTTTATTTGCAGATGGAATGGGGTGAGTGTTAGGCTTGAGAAGTCCAAGGCACATGCCACACCTACTCTCCTGCCTGGTTTGGGAAGGTGGGGTATTAGGGAAACCCGTATGCTTCATGTTCCAACTTTTGTCACTTTGACCCTAAATGGAGCATTATCAAGTTTTTTACAACATTCTATATATATATATATATATCTATATATATAGATATATTATATATATATATATATATATATATATTCTTTGCAAAAAAATAACATTAATGCAACAGTTAGGGTTTTATACAGTGACAAAAATTAGGAAATTTGCCATTAGGGTTACCACCCCTTGCACCCCATGACCACTCTGTCCCCACCAACAGGCATTGGGATGTGTGTTGGGGTTGTCAGCCCTAACTCTCACCCCATCCCATTTGTAAATAAGCTGAGGTGGTGCAGCATAGAAGAATGAGGTGAGAGTTAGGACTGATGACCCCAAAGCACACCTCGATGCCTGTTGGTGGGGGTGGGGTGGTCGTGGGGTGCAAGGGGTGGTAACGGTAATGGTGAATTTCCTCACTTTTGTCACTGTAAAAAACCCTAGCTACTGCATTAATGCAATTTTTTGCAAAGAATGTCCTTACTTTTTGAGAAAGTATAGTAAAGTACAATGTTACACAAGCTGGTGAGAACATGGGGCCCGGACCAAATTTTCATTCATTGGAGTGGCATAATTACGCACCTGTTTACATTTTACACACCTAACCACTGAAATATACCTCTGTGGTAGTAAGGCTAGCTACCCTATAAATGTCTAGCCACCACCACAATGCAGAATGCTAGCCACAAAATGTAAACTGTGTCACACAATATCTCCACAGCAAATTAATATTTCTGGCATCTAAACACCATAATTCACATCTACAGGACATCCCCTCAACATCCTCCACATTTCAAGTTAAAAGACCAAACCGTTTCTGAGATATTTAATTTTAAAGTTTTAGATTTTCATTTGTTGGAGTGGCATAATTCGCACCTGTTTACATTTTACACACCTAACCACTGAACAGTACCTCCGTGGCAGTAAGGCTAGCTACCCTATAAATTTCAAGCCACTACCACAATGCAGAATGCTATCCACAAAATGTAAACTGCATCACACAGTATCTCCACAGCAAATTAATTTTCCAACACCTAAACATCTACTGGATATCCCCTCAATACCCTCCAAATTTAAAGTTAAAATACCAAACCATTTCCAAAATATTTAATTTTATAATGTTTGCACCTTTAAAAAATCTTTTATGTCAAGAATTGGCCACAACCTCACGATCAGAGATCATCTTCGATCATGAGGGGACATCTGGTCATGAAATTTGGGCTATCTGGTCCTTCCCAGAGACATCTGGTCAAGCAAAAATCTGGCCATTTCATCCCACCCTCATGAACAAAGCTTGTAATCAAAGAAATCTCATGACCAAAGAATTTGCAGGCTCACAATCACATAATTTAAAAACATTAAAACTCCATTTTTTGACACAACTGCATTAAACCACAGGCTTGGATTGATTGAGGGAAGCCCCCTGAGCAAAACCCATTCTAGTTTTACTTCACAAGTCACCCCTAGGATGAGATATTTGTTTTTTTCCAACCCAAAAATCTGGCCATCTCATTCCTCCCTCACTAATGAAGATCACAATCAAAGAATCTCATGATCAAAGAATTTGCAGGCTTATGATCAAAGATTGTTAGTGAGCCACAATCAAAGAATTTAAAAGTTTAAAACTCCATTTTTTGGTACAGCTACATTAAACCACAAGCATGGTTCGATAGAGGGAAGCCCCCTGAGCAAAACCCATCCAAGTTTTTATACTTCGGAAGTTGCCCCTGAAACATAGAAACATTGAAACATAGACTTTGATGGTAGATAAGGACCACTTGTCCCACCCAGTCTGCCCATTTCCCTACCTACTGGATAAGCTGCAGATTTTAGTTAACCAACAACCTACTTCCTGCCACCCCCCACTATAATTGCCTTATGTCTGTCCCATGCATGTTTGAATTCATCCACTGTTTTAGACCCCACAGCCTCTCCAGGAAGGTGGTTCCATGCGTCCACCACTCTCTCTGTGAAAAAAAATTTCCTCACATTACCCCTGAACTGTCTCCCCTCTATCTTTAAATTGTGCCCCCTTGTTCTTACACATCTCTTTTTCTGAAAGATGCTACCCTCCTGGACTTTGTTGATTCCCTTGAGGTACTTGACATTTCTTTCATGTCCCCCATCCCTCCTTTCATCAAGGGTATACATATTAAGCTCTCTCAGTCTCTCTTCATATGGTTTCTGATGCAGACACTGCACCATTTTAGTTACCTTCCTCTGGACTGCTTCCATCCTGTCTATGTTCTTGCGTAGATGAGGTCTCCAAAACTGCACACAGTACTCTAGATGGGGTCTCACCAACTGTCTGTACAGAGGGATAACCACTTCCCTTTTTCTACTTGTGATACCCCTTCCTATGCATCCCAGTATCCCCCTGGCTCTCCTTACTGACTTCTCACATTGCTTACCCACATTTAGATCATCTGATATGACTACCCCCAGGTCCCTTTCCATTTCTGTTGTTGTTAGTGTCTTCCCTGCTATTGTGTACTCTTCTTCTGGGTTTTTGTTTCCCAGGTGCATTACTTTGCACTTATTTGCATTGAATCTAAGTTGCCATATGTCCCACCATTCCTCCAACCTTGCCAAGTCCCTTCTCATCCTTTCTACCACCCCTTGTGTATCAACTCTGTTACAGATCTTTGTGTCATCTGCAAAGAGGCATACCTTTCCCTCCAGACCCTCTGCAATGTCACCTATAAAGATGTTGAGATATTTGGGCTGAGATATTTGTTTTTTTTCCAACCCCAAACCGAAAACAAGATGGAGGCTGTCACGATCGATAAATTTTGTGCGATCAAAGAATCTTTGATCATGTGCCTGCAAGTTCTTTGATTGTGAGGAGTGACCAGATGGCCAAAACCCCATTCTTCTTTCACAAGACAACCATATATATTGTTCCATATACTTATAATGGGAGATAAAAGGTTTAATAACTTTTGAATGGATTAACATTTCTTCACCAAAGAAAATGTGGCATGCTTCTTGACCCAGGCTCTTTCTATGTGCCAAGTTTCAGAGCAGCATGCCACAAGGTGGACACATAGCACTACGAACAAAATCCAAAAAACTGCCCTCAAAAATGGCGAAAAGTGCATTTTTCAGTGATTCACAGTGCAAACACTGTAAGTCTGACCAAGACTCAATTTGGCAGATCAAGAGATCTACCATGCCTCACTGTGCACACCAAATTTCTTGCAAATCCATTGAACAGGTCCAAAGTTATTAACATGCAACATTTCAAGTTTAACATTGAAGTGACTTCATAACTAATTATATATATATATATATATATATATATATATATATATATATATATATATATATATATATATATATATATATATATATATATATATATATATATATATATATATATATATATATATATGTATAGTATATATATATATATATATATATATATATATATATATATATATGTATATATATATATATATATATATATATATATATATATATATATATATATATATTCTATGCAAAAAACACTTTTAATGCATCAGTTAGGGTTCTTCGACAGCAAACAAAGTGAGGAAATTCAATTTTAGGGTTTCCACCCATGCACCCACCCGCCCACACCAACAGTCATCAGGGTGTGCATTGGGGTTATCGGCCCTAACTCTCACCCCATCCCATGTGTACACAAGCTGAGGTGGTGCAGTGTAGGAGAATGGGGTGAGAGTTAGGCCTGAGCCCCAATGCACACCATGATGCCTGTTGGTGGGGAAGGGGTGGGGGTGGGGTTGCAAGGGGTGGGAACCCTAAAATCAAATTTCCTTGCTTGTTTCACTGTAGAAGAACCCTAACTGATGCATTAATGAAGTTTTTTGCATAGAATTTCCTTACCCTTTAAGAAAGAATAGAAAAGTAGAAAGTTGTGCAAGTTGGTGGGAGGGCCCCGTGCTCCCACCAGCTTGTAAGTGTCAGCCAACATTAAACACCCAATGATTAAAAAGTACATTGACAACAACAAGGGTAGCCACCAAACAAATGTTAATCAAGTAGAACAATAGAAAATGCTGTCCACAAAATGCAAACTGCACCAAAAAATATCTCCACAAAAACTACATTGTCTGACACATAAACACCACTATTAACATCTGCAGGACATGCCGTCAACACCCTCCAAGTTTCAAGTAAAAAGACCAAACCGTGTCCAAGATATAACATGTCAAAATTTGAATTTTCATTCATCAGAGTGGCACAGTTCTGCACCTGTTGACATTTAACACACACAATGACTGAAAACTACATCCATTACACTAAGGCTAAGCACCCTATCAATTTCAAGCCACCAGCACAATCTAAAACACTGTCCACAACACATAAATTGCATCATGCAATATCTCCACAACAAAACTTTTCTCTGACACATAAACACCATAATTCACATCTACAGGACATGTCATAAATACTCTCCAAATTTCAAGTAAAAAGACCAAACTGTTTCCAAGATATTCAATGTTAAAGATTGGTAAATTTTCCCTATTTATTTCATTATAAAAAATCTGGCCATCTTGTCCCCCCCTCGTGATCAAAGATGGTGATCAAAGAATCTCACAATCAAAGAGTTTGCAGGCTTGCGATCAAAGAATTTGCAGGGTCACAGCCAAAGAATAAAAACTGTTGTAATTTAAAAAATTCAAAGAATTGCAGTAAGCCACCACCTTGGTTCATCAGAATGAAGCCCCCTGAGTAAAACCCACCCTCATTTGTCTTCCTAGTACACCCCTGGTCTGAGAAAATTGATTTTTTTAATCTGACCATCCAGTCCTTCACACATGATGCATGATCAAAGAATCTCATGATCAAAGAATTTGCAGGCTCTCGTTCAAAGAAATTGCATGCTCATGAACAAAGAGCGAAGGACGAGATGGCCAGATGAAAAAAACTATTTTCTCAGCCCAGGGGTGCCCTAGTAAGTTAAATGAGGGTGGGTTTTGCTCAGGGAGCTTTGTTCTGCCTGATCTGAATAAAAGCAATAATTTTTTCAATATCCCTGGTAGTTTAGTGTCCCTCCCATGTGCATAAAAAAATAATGTTCTGCATATCCCTGGTAATCTAGCGGCCCCCCTAATGTGCATCCAACAAATAATGTTGTCCATATCCCTAGTAGTCTAGCAGCTGGTTTTCCCCAAAAGCTGCTCAGAGAAAGACAGTGGCCCAGATATTCAAACTGTGCCATTTTGTGGCGCAAGCCCTTGCGCCGCTCAAAATAGTTGTGCAGGGGTGTGGCCAGGGCGATATTCAACAGAGTTGAGCTATGGCGCAACTTCTTTGAATATCGCCCCCTGGCCACACCCACTGTGCACACTGCAGTGGAACTGCACCAGCGCAAGTGGTCAGAGTGGAGCATTGAGATGCGGTGGCACAAGTTCCACTGCGCCATGCGCAGCACCTGCGATATTCAAAGGGTGACATGCAAATGGAACCATAATTTATGCAAGGTGCGGGGGTCCATTTGCATCTAATTATGGCCCCATTTGCATGCCATTAGCATGCAGGTGCACCAATCCCCGATGACTTGTGCCTGGCGCCCTGCCAGACAGCAGCCATGGGGGACCGACGCCCCCTGCAGCCCGATCATGGGAATAATAGTAAACTCCCCCCCATTAGCCCAATCGTGGGCATAACTGAATAGTCCACCCGTGAGCAGCCTGATCGCAGGCATAACCAGAAAGTCCCCCCACATTAGCCCGATCGCGGGCATAACATTATGTTCCTCCCATTAGCCCAATCGCAGGCATAAGGGTTATGTCCCCCCCCAGCAGCCCGATCATGGGCATAACCAGAAAATACCCGCGAGTAGCCCGATCGTGGGCATCAGACCTGCCCCCCCGAAGTTCAATATCCCTGGTGGTCCAGTGGACCGCGAGTAGCCCGATCGCGGGCGGCATCCTCACCCCCCCACGTCAGAAATACCTGGTGATCTGGAGTCACATGATGCAGTGATCTTGCTAGCTGCACTCTCTGGGAGCTCTGCCTAACCCCTGTCCAAACCTACTATTTTCTACTTATCAGTTGTGAATTTGCACTCAAGAGTGGATTAATTGCTGCCTGGAGACAACAGCGTACCTGGTGGGGGCACGGATGAAAGCAGAAATGCCAAAAGCACCCCCCAAACACACCCCTCCAGCAACCCCTGAGAAGGCCCCAAAGAAGTCACGGGCCTCACCGCAACAGCCGGCCCAGCCCTGCAGCCAGGGTAATGGTGGGGAAGAGTTGCTAACCACAGCAAGATTTTGGAGGAATTCATACCATTCAAGGCAGAAATGGCAGAAATGGCTATCGAAATTAAAAATATTACCTCTACTTTGGAAGATCTGAACAGGAAAATCTCGGATACTGAGGCGTGGGTTAGATCTCTGGAGAATCTCACTGACAAGATCGACCCCATGATTGTGCAGTTAAATCAGTGTATCTCAAGCCTGGACTCAAAGGTGGAAGACCTCCAGGGCAGAAGTCGACAAAATAACGTTGTTGTGATTGGCCTGCCTGAAAAAGAGGAAGGAAGTGATCCGGTGAAGTTTTTCCAGAAATTCGTCGAGAAAGTAGCAGGCCCCTCGCCCTATGGCTCCTGTTATAATATCGAAAGAGCACATCGTGCCCTCCGACCTATGCCAAAGCAGGGAGCACCCCCTCGTATCTTCATGGCTAAATTTTTGAATTACCAGGAGAGGCAGATCTTCCTACAGAAGGCTAAGGAGGCTAAGATTCTGCAATGGGAAGGTGCAAATCTAAGGGTTACTCAGGATTTACCATTTTCGGTGCGGCAGCGGAGAGCAGCCTTTCATCCCCTGGTCTCTAAGTTAATAACGGCGGGTATCAAGTTTAAAATGGTGTACCCAGCTGTACTACACGTCTGCATTGGCGATTCTTGGAAGAAGTTCAAGACTTGGATGCGGCCTCGGCTGCGCTTCAAATCGCACTACCCACTCTTTTTAAATCCAAATAAGGGTTCAGTTCTCCCTATCATGGATCCTCCCTCGCAGCCGATTTAAAGTTTTTGGAACTCTTACCTGTTGTAATACCTAATAAATGTGTGGTTTTTCTCGGTGTTACTCGGGTCGAAGTTAATGAGGAAGTGACTGTGCACAAGCTTAATTTCTCGGTGGTCCCCTCGGGTACTTGCGACCTCCATATATGGTAGCACTTGACTTTTCCTAGTCGGCGCCGGACATGGAGAACTTCCCACACTCACCCAGTTGAAGACTAATTGAGGGTTTCGTTCCTCTGAATATGACCCATTTTTACTGTTGAGTAAAAATTTTTGAAACCCTCAACCATCGCATCATTGAATAAGGGTGTGGCCTCTTCTGTGATACCCAGGGCAGTTAAGAAGGGAGCGCCTGTATACTAACTGAATCTCTCGAGGGTTCCTAGCTTATACGGGGGAGCTCTGCGAACACTGGACACTGCCTATTTGGACTCTGTCAAAGTAGAGCACCCCATTGTCCTGGGACTGGTTGGTCTCTGCCTGCTTGGGGTGCGCTGTCTGGACTGAGGCTTACACAAGGGGATGGTCGTAATTACGGCACACAGGGGGGAGACTGGTGGCATATGGTGGACTGGTGGTATGATGTTGTGCTACTGGAGCGCCACAACCTGGGGGCTCCAGAAGCATGTGTTTGGGCACATTTATTTTCATAATAACAGCGAACAGGTTAGGATGCTGTAAACATGGGATGGGCTTTACCATAACCTTTTTGGATTAATGCAATTTAATAGTATTAGAGCACGGCTGTTCTTGAGGCCCATGTTATTCTAGGATACTATTGGGGCTTATGGGAGGTCTTAGAAGGGCTGAATACTGCCTCTTGGGAGTGCTTTAGGGATACTAAGTTGAGCTTTGTTAGCTGTTATGTAGGCGAGCCCCGGGTGGGTTTTTGATACAGAGCCCTCTAGAAATAGTTCTATGTTACTTGGTATGGGATAGTTGGTACTTTACTGAGCATCTAGAACTTAAGCGCGGGCAATATTCTGATTTTGGGTTTGGGCAGGGGGGTGGCAGAGCGGGAGGGCACACAGCGATGTGAGTTGCCATCATGGACCGTGATGATGCGGGTGGGGAAGGGGGTGTGGGGGATGGGGGACAGAGATTAGGAGAGGGACATTTTACTTGTGGGCTTCATTTAGTTGGGGTAAATGGGGAGGTGGGAACACAAGACTCTACGATTGGAGGCAGAGGACACCGGATAGGGCGGAACAGATCACAGTTCTGGATTGACACCCAGGATCATGGCATCACACGGGGTAGTTAAATTTTTAAGCTGGAATGTCAAAGGTGCACGACAGAAATCTAAGCAGTATCGAATATTGAAACATTTAGATGTGGTGAAAGCGGACATTGTGTTTTTACAAGAGACACACTTACTCCACATGGAGAGTAATAGCATGAGGAGTCAACAAATGGGGATGGTTTTCTCATCACAAGGCAATACGCAAAGCTGAGGTGTTATGGTGCTTATGCGTAGATCTGTCCCCTTTACCCATCTTCAGGTTATTCAGGACAATGAGGGTAGATATGTCCTTGTCAAAGGTAAACTGCAAAATATAGAGGTTTTGATAGGATCTGTTTATGGTCCCAACACTGAAACCCAGGAGTTCTTTGTAAAATTACTGGAGGTATTAACACCCTTTGTGCAGGTCCCCATGATCCTGGGGTGAGACCTAAACCTTGTTTTAGACCTCTTAATGGATAGGTCCAAAACATCCAACCTGGCCTTCTCTCCAGCCCAACGGGCCTTGGGGGAATTATTGGACCAGCTTGGCCTATCGGACGTGTGGAGAGTTGTTCATCCGAAATCTTGGGAGTACACGTTCATTTCCCAAGTCCACGGTACAGCATCCCGTATCAATTATATCCTACTCTCTCGCACTCTTCTCCCTGGGGTGATGGGTGCAGAAATTGTATCCAGACCCCCTTCCGACCATGCAGCAGTGGCGGTCTCAATCTCATTCTCCTCCTTCCCCAAGAGGGGCGGTAGGTGGAAGATAAACAACCAGATTTTGCATAACTCCAACATGGTTAAATATATCTCAATGCAAATAGAAGAATTTATAGCTAATAACTTGAGAGACGATATTAGACCCGACATGGTCTGGGGGGCGCTCAAGGCTTTTATGAGGGGCCTATTAATTGGGCAGGAAGTTAAAAAGAAGAGGGAAAAGGAGCAAATTATGTCTGAGTTACTGGACCAGATAAGATGCAGGGAGGCCAGCATGGCCCCCCAGTCCTCAGAAAATGAGAAGCTTGAGCTTATTAGGTTGAGAGATCTGTATTTAAAATAACTAGGGAAACAAGCAGAGTTAGCATTAATTAAAACTAAAGCTAACTACCTAGATCAGGGGGAAAAGGCAGATAGGCTCCTGGCCAGGTGCATCAAACAGTTGGAATCCTCTCGAATAATCTCCGGGATTCAATCCAGGGAGGATGGCCAAGTGAAGACCATGCCCAGGGAGATAGCATGGGAATTCAGAAACTATTTTGAATCTCTGTATGGTAACATGGCGACTCCCCCCACCGAAAGGGAGATACTCGACTTTTTGGAAGGTCTGGAGCTTCCTTCACTGGCTGAATCCCAACGGGCACAGCTGATGGCTGACATTACTCAAAATGAGATAAAACTGATCATTCAGAGTCTCCCATTAGATAAAACACTGGGTCCGGACGGGTTCTCGTCTAATTTTTATAAAAAATTCTCCAAACAATTATCCCCATTACTCCTTATGCTATTCCGGTATATTCTCAGCTGTCAGACATTGGATCAGTCGCTTTTTGAAGAGCTTATAGTTTTAATCCCAAAACCAGATAAACCCCCTGAACACCCAGCTAGTTATAGGCCTATTTCTTTGCTTAATTATGATTTCAAAATCTTAGCGAAGTTGCTTGCGGACCGAATAAGTAGGGTATTACCCGGACTTATTGGTGCAGAACAGGTCGGCTTTATGAAGGGCAGATCTGCTACTGATCACCTTAGAATGCTGGCTCATGTCTTCTCAGTGTCCGAAGAGTGCATCTCCACCATGGCCCTGGTCTCTCTGGACACCGAGAAGGCCTTTGATAGGGTCCGCTGGGGATTCCTGTTAACCACAATGGGAAAGCTTGGATTTCCAGAGGCGTTCTTAAAATGGGTAGGCTCCCTTTACTTAAACCCTACAGCCAGGGTTAATTGTAATGGGGCTACCTCAGATCCCTTTGCCCTGTATGTAGGTACCAGGCAAGGATGCCCTTTATCCCACCTTCTTTTTAATATATATTTGGAACCCCTTATCAGAGGTATAGTGCGTAAACAAGAAATAAACGGTATTAAAATCCTAGACAATACTGTTAAAGTAACAGCATATGCAGATGATCTCCTGGTATATGTCTCCAATCCGAGGGTATCTATCCCAGCTCTACTGGAAATTATTTGGGAATATAGTCGTCTGGCCAATTACAAATTAAATTTAGACAAATCCGTTGTATGTCCCCTTAGTAAGAATCTCTTTAAACAAGAGATTACTGAGCTTGGCTTAGCCTGGAAATCAGATTCCATAAAGTACCTGGGTCTTACCCTGACGAGGAGCACGACACGTATACACCAGTTAAATCTGGACTCCCTGGTGCACGCCATTGACTTAGACTTGAAAAGATGGGCTCAGCTTCCAATTTCATTATGGTGAAGGATAAATTTAGTTAAGATGAATGTATTCCCCTGGTTGTTTTATCCTTAGTATGTTAAATGTTTGTTACCACTCTAGTGGTTTAGAAAACTCCATGGGCTTATAGCCAATTTCGTGTGGGGATATAAGAAAGCTTGAATGGCCTACCACAAGGTGGCCACGCCTAAACCATTGGGGGGGTTAAGGTTGCCACATTTTGCTCTTTATTTCTGGGCGGGTCATGTTAATAAATATCTTAGGTGGATACAGGGTACGGATTCCCCAGCACAGCCATCGTATGTACCTTTATGGTTACAAATTGAGTTAGCTCTCATTCAGACGCATGGCTTGGCACCTGAGACCCTGCTCTATCTTACTCCGAAACTCCTCCCTTCCCACTTACGAAATTCCCCTATAGGTATCTCGGTGAGGACCCACATGCAGCTTTGCAGTTTTCTAAAATATGACTATCTCAGGGATTGGTCGCAGCCTATCTGGGGCAACCTGCGTTTTCTAATTGATAACAAACCTCTCAATTCCACTTGGTTGGCCCTGCCCAGTGCGTACCATTTAAAAGATCATCTCACAGTTGATGGAAAGGTACTCTCCTCCTTGGAAATCCTGAATAAATTTGAAATGTCCACCACAGTGGGTTTTAAAGTGTATCAGCTCCGGCATCTTCTACTCAGTAAGATGGGTATGAGGACAATTCAGACTCCGAAAGTAGAATTTTACGAAACCCTGGGGCCAAAGTTGGCCTCTCCCATGCGGTCTCCAAAGTATACACAGTATTATTTGGTTGGGCCTATTCCCAGAATCTGGCTCCGTGTGCACATTGGGCCTCAGTGTTTCCTAATGAGGAAATCAATTGGACTGTCCTCTGGCAAAATTGCCACAGATTTATCCTGCAGGACCAGCTGAGACTGATACAGTTTAAAATTCTCCATAACATTTACTACTCCCCGCAGAAGCTGGCTAGCTTAAAAATGGTGGCGGATCCTACATGTAATAGGTGCCATGCGGGGGTTGGGGATTTGATGCACATGTTCTGGAACTGTCTGAAGATAACCCCGCTTTGGACAGATATTAAAAAAAGAACGGACCCAATGCTGGGCCTGGAGGACCTTTTCACTCCTGAGATATGCTTGCTGGGGGATGTTTCGTATCCCGCAGAGTAGGAGGTTCCATATGGTTTTAATTATGCAACTCTTAAAAAAGTAGTCTTAGACACTGGAAAGATTCTGTCGGATAAGTTATACGGAATGGCTGGAGGAATTACTCGCCAGCTTGAGGTTGAAAGAATGATAGCCATCCTTCAAAACAAACTTCCTAGGTTTAATAAGATCTGGGGCCCTTTTACACTATTTACTCATTGTAAGTGTTCATAGATCCCTGCTGACTGATGGTCAGCAGCTTAGCTTTCTTGTGCTGGGGTGGTGGAGGAGAGGAGGGATGGGGAGGTGGGGTTTTAGGGGCGTTGAGGAGCATGTATTCTACTACCTGTTGTTATATGCAAGATTGTGTATGCATATGTTTGTGCTTTTGCCTACTGATTCATTCTCTGTAACCAAAAGTGGAATAAAGATTTAATGGAAAAAAAGAAATACCTTTGATCTAGTATTTACCCACCCCACCCACAGGCCCTACCCGCTCCCCTTGTCAGCGGCGGACGCGGCACCCACCGCCTGCCACCCGCTGCCGCTGACTGGCAGCTCGGTAGAGCTGCCGCCCGATAGTTCAGAGCATGAGCCAATGGACGTGCAACCATACCATATAAGGCAGTCAGATATGTGAATGAATTCATTCATTCACATATCTTGTTTCTGCTATGCAGCTATATGGGCTGCATGCCCGTTGGCTCATGCTCTGAGACCAATAAGCGCTGTCGCTCTCGAGCTGTGCAGTCAGGCAGGCATGGGCAGGCGGGGATGCTACGGCTGGCTGCTGACGAGGGGAGCCGGTGGTGGGTCTCCGTGGTGGGTGGGTGGTGGAGTAGACACTAGATCACCAGGTATTTCCTGACATGGGGGGTGAGGATGCCACCTGCGATCGGGCTACTCACGGTCCACTGGACCACCAGGGAAATTAGACTTGGGGGAGAGGTCCAGTGCCCGATTGGGCTACTCGGGGACTTTCCGGTTATGCCTGCGATCGGGCTGCTTGGGGGAACATAACCCTTATGCCCACTATTGGCTAATGGGGAAAATATAATGTTATGCCCATGATTGGGCTGCGAGGGGGACACTTCAGCCCCCGATCGGGGCATGGGGGGCGCCGCCAGGTGTGGCAGGTACAAGTCCAGGGCCACCCACTGGTGGCAGCTGCTGTGTTGCACAATGCGGCAGCTCACCTGTGGGTGGCCCTCGACTTGTTCCTGTGTTTTTTAAGCGTAACTTTGTGCAGGCGCAGGTAGGGGTTGCACCTGCATAACTCTGCACAGCCTGGCTGAATATCAGGCTGTGCAGTTTATGCATGGGCACCCCCACCTGTGCCTACATACATTACTGATGCATCCCGACGCATCGGGATTTGTGCAGGCATACTTTTCCCTTTTCAATATCGCACCAGGGTGCATCAGTGGGTTGTGCATGGTGCAACACTGTTGCACCATGTGCAACCCTTTTAAATATCTGGGCCAGTGAGTACAAAGAATGTATGCATAATAATGGGTCTCAGAGCAGAAAATGAGGAGTTGGAATACTAAATTGCTTATATCTCAGGAACCGTACGATGTAGAAAAAAAATTTAAAAGTCATATGATTTATGACTTTCCTGGCTGGTTTTTTACTTAGCCTCCAGTAGGGGGCTAAGCATTTTTCTGATTAAAAGTCTGTATCTCACACCGTTTCCGAGATACTAGCCCTGAAAGGCGCAGCGAACGCCATAATGTTATCCTATGGGAAAAAAAGAGAAGTTCGGAGTGCCATAACTTTGGCTCCCTGTAAAATTTTTTCACCAAACCACTAAAAGGCACATCTATGGGAGGTTGACTTTCTTCTCTCAAAATTTCAGCCCTAAATACCAAACCGTTATTTTGTAGCAGGGCGGCAAAGAATTCTTGTAATGCGGTGGACGCTGTAATGTTATCCTATGGGAAAAAGTGTCAACTTTGTAGTGCTGTAACTTTGCCGCCCTGTAATATTTTTACACCAAAATACTGAAAGTCACATCTGTGCGATATTGGCTGCTGTCCCTCCAAATGTCAGCCCAAAAGACCAAACCATTCTTTTGCAGCAGGGTGGCAAAGAATTGCTGTCATTTTCCCACAGCCTGGAAAAGTACTATCGAATTTTGCGAAAGCTTTTGCAAATTCATGCAACAGTGTCGCAAATGCGAAAGTTCTTTGCGAAAGTACTTTTTCCAGAAATTAGAAAAATATATTTCTAGGGTGTTTTACCCCAAAATAAAGACATGCCTAGCATCCTCAGGGTCTGACTAGGTGAATACAGAAAGAATTAGGTTGCTAGAGGGTCCCAAATTTAAATGCCAAGCATTTTTCTGATGACCAACTGAAAACAAAGTGGCAGATTTGCGACAGTAAAAGGGCGATTTGCGAAAGTAAAAACTGCATTTGCAACACTGTCCAGCTTTTTGTTAACTTTTCCCATTGACTTATAATGGGGAATTGTTTTTTGAATAACTTTTGAACTGTTTAATATTTTTTTACAAAATCTTCAAAAGGCACATCAGGGACGTTCCCTGAAGATTACGGACCGGTCTTGCAAACCATGCAACCTGTAGAGATGAGCAAAGAATTCCAAAAAAGCATAAATGTGCACTCAGATCATGCTTAATGGCTCTGAGCCGTATATCCCAATAGTACGAAAGTTGGCAGATCCCAAGATGTATGGTTCTTGATTGTGTATTCCAAATTTCAGGCAAATCCGTTGAACAGTTGCAAAGTTATTAAGGTGCAACATTTTAGGTTTAACATGTAAATGGCTCCTCAACCCTAACTATGGTAGTACTACCATGCTACCATAATATATATATATATATATATATATATATGTATGTATCTATATGTTGATTATAATATATCACAATAAAGGTAGGACTGCAATCACAAAAAGGTTTCAGGTCCATAATTACATTCAGTCCTGATGGTGCCATAATATTAAGGTGAAAGAGCCAGCAACTTTCTCTCTACAGTAACAGATTAAAGTATAACCACCTCTCTGTCTTTTGGGACTATACTGTACTCCACTGCCATACCTTTAGCATGAGTCAGGTCCCTATTAAGGCACAATTTATAAAATTCTCCAATTAAATTCTTTCTGTGCCATTTTTAATTGCCCAAACATGTTCCTGTATTTATTCTTTAGCTGCATGGTGGTCCTGCCCACATAAGTCTTGTGGCAGGAGCACCAGGCAGCATACACCACATGGCCACGATTCATCAAGGGTCGTAGGGAAGATGCTCCCCACTCTGTGTTGGAATGCGGACCCCCTGGCAGTATTCACTACCAGATCACAACCCTGTATGCACACAATCGCCTGCCCAATCCCACAGCCATGCACCACAGACAGTACAGGTGTCACAGGTACATGGGTATAAAGATAACACTGGACACTGTAATTGGGTACAACACAACTGCAGTGTTTTATTTTATACAAAAATAGAACAAATAAATAAATAGAAATGAAACAGTTCAAACAGAACTAGAACATAAACAATAGCTCAAGGCTAATTCACCTTACATCAGGAATCTCAAAACGATTCATCAGCTTTCCTGCTATTAGAGATAAATTCCTGTTCAGGCACAGTTCCTTCTGCTTACCTTCCATCAGATGATTGAGACTGGCTATGCAGATAATCTGACTCTTGGTGTTTGAGGAGGGCTTATATAGCCCTCCCACTTATGGGAAAGTCCCTCCCATAACATCCAATTAGTTCTGGAATTGTCCCTAAATAGGGAAACTCCTCCTCTATTACATAATGAGGTTTTACTTATGGGAAGTCCCCCTGTAGGAAATCCCCTTCCTGAGGTCTTGCTAACAGGTCAGCATCTTATTTTCTATATATGCAAACAGTGTAAACATTTATTTCATTTATACATATGTTATATTGTTATAGTATGAACACTAGCCCTTTAATTTATATCTCAGGGCTCTATACATAAAGGGGCTCCTTTAGAGACCAGTAGTGTATCTTTATTCTTCAATTTGTTTAATTTCTTTATTGTGTTTAATTTATCTTGCAGCCCCCTCCTTATTCAGAGGGCAATTCAACTGTATAGCATTTCCACATGCATAGGGTCATTCCTGTCCCTTTAAATATTTGTTTTCTATGTTATAGCAGAGCAGCAGACTGTTAGACAATCATTGTTTAGCTACTCTGCTTTGGGGCTCTATATGGATTTGATAAGCCTGCCTCTCTAGCAGCCTAGACTGGCTGTACACATGCTGCAGACTCCTCCAAGGCTAGCTGGCATCATTCTACAGCATATTTTATACAAAGCCAGCAGCCAGGAATGCTAATAATACTGGGACATCAGTAATTACTTATGTAACTATCAAGTGGCAGCAAAAGTAAAAGAAAAGATTGCAACTCGGTTCAAACAGTTCCTGCTTCGATGCAGGGTTTCTTTGGCATAACATTCTACATAACAATGGAGAGGCAGCAAACTAATTCAAACAACACAAGCATAGTGCCGCTCCATTTATATTTAACTGCAATTTTAAACATTTCTAAACATTCCTGCGCCATATATATAAAAATAGCATAAGCATTAAATAATTCATTTTTCTGAGTTCAGTGGGGATTTGTTTTCCTAGCAAGTTGCCCTGCATCACTTTGCTTCCAACTGGATTGGATTTGAGACTGAAAATGGACTTAAAAAGTAAGATGATTAACCTGTGTATATCAAGATTTTCCCGAGATACTTTTTTGTGACTGAAAATGGAGTTAAAAAGATAGCTAATTAACCTGTGTATATCAAGGTTTTCCAGAGACCCTTTCAGCTCCTTTCTGGCTCTTAGTGTTTTGATTTGATTTCAAGGGGCAGCCAATGAGAAGAGTGCATTTCAGGTGCTAAATCTTTAACTGTCCAAAAGTCTTTAATTTGAGCTATCTTCCGGCAAGGTGACATATGCTGCTTGAGGAGACTGGACATTTCTGAGTTCAGTTGGGATGTGTACTCCTACCAAGTTGCCCTGCATCGCCCTGCATCCAACTGGATTGGATTTGAGACTGAAAATGGACTTAAAAAGTAAGATAATTAGCCTGTGTAGATCAAGGTTTTCCAGAAATCCTTTTTTTGTGACTGAAAATTGAGGTAAAAAGTTAACTAATTAACCTGTGTATATCAAGATTTTCCAGAGACCCTTTCAGCAACCTTCTGTCTCTTAAGTGTTTTTTTTTTTATTTCAAGGGGCAGCCAATGAGAAGGGTGCATTCCAGGTGCTAAATCTTTAACTGTCCAAGAGTCTTTAATTTGAGGCATCTTCTGGCAAGTTGGCATGTGCTACTCGAGAAGACCGGACATTTCCGAGTTCAGTGGGATGTGTTTTCCTAACAACTTGTCCTGCATCACCCTGCATCCAACTGGATTGGATTTGAGACTGAAAATGGACTTAAAAAGTAAGATAATTAACTTGTGTATATCAAGGTTTTCCAGAGATCCTTTTTTTGTAACTGAAAATTGAGTTAAGATATTAGACAATTACCCTGTGTATATCAAGGTTTTCCAGAAATCCTTTCAGCTGCCTTCTGTCTTTAACTGTTTGGCCCTGCCCCTGCCCCCACCCCCTCCTCCACCATTTTTTAAATGCTCTGTGGGTGGGATTGGAATGTACACTGCTCTGGGCTGGTCTATTTCATTGGTCTACTTGGGGCAGGTGGGGCTTAGGGTTGTGTGAGTTGGTTATGTTCTACTCTATGTTGAAGCCTGCCTGTTGTATGCTTCTTCTGGAAGGGGGAATCACTGCCATGTAGTCATCAATAATTCCCACTTGGCTTGTGCTACTAGTACATTCTAGGTGCAGTACTACTGACAACCCATCCAATACTATTTTATTTCTCTGATTTCCTATGTTAGCCCTCCCTTCTGCAATTCTGCATTCTGTTCCCTCCCTGACCATGCACTTTCTCAGTTTTCTTCTAACCTTCCTCATTTCCCTAACTCTTCCCCTCCTCATAACAACTCCCACCCCCTCACCAGCACTCCCCCCCCCGCCATCCCACACTTCTGCACTTGGTCCCTACAAAGCTGTTTCCTCCTCTTCCCCTTCTCTTCTTTGGAATCACTTCCCTCTTTGCCCCTGTGCCTCTTTCATGTTCACCCCTCTCTACTGTACACTTGTACATGCCATTAGTTTTCTTCCTGCTACTGACAGCCCCCTCACTTCCTATTAGTCGAGCCTGTGAGATGCCCTGGTATAAGAGTGCTAAGCTCCATCATTTGATAATTGCACTCCTTCTCCTATCATCTGGAGACATCAATCCTAACCTTGGGCCTTGCTCCTTAAATGTCACAATGCCTCCATCTGCTACCCCTGTAACCCCACTACCTCACCCATCTGCCTTGCCCTGATATTTGAAAACTCTGCACCTAAGCAAACATAGCCTTCTCCCTAAAATCAACTTACACCAGCCCCTTGTTGCTTCACTAGGCCCTGACATAATTATGCTGACTGAAACATGGCTAAATAATACAACAGGCGACCCTCCGCTTGCCAACCCAGGCTTTTCTATTTCACGACAAGACTGGTCTGAGAGGGGCAGAGGTGTGGCAATATACGTTTCCTCGGGTATTCAATTCACTACCATTTATTCCACCTCCGTCCCCAAAGCGTACGAAGTAATCATCTTACAATTATCTCTCCCATTCTCTATCACTATTTTTATTGCAGGGGCCTACTGCTGCCCAGGCCTCAACCCCTCCCTGGTTACTGACCCCATATCTACCATAGTTTCCCACACCTCCTCAGACGAAGTCTATATTATGGGCGATTTTAACCTAAACTGATTATCCTCTTCCCTACTCAAAATAAAAAACAACATTGCTGCCCATGATTTAACCCAACTCATCCTTGAACCTACTAGAATAAACCCCCAAACAAGCAACCATTCCTTAATTGACTAGGCTCTCACTTCCCACCCACACAGAGTCATCAAATCTGTAGTGTTATCAGATGCATGACCTTCCTAGTACACAGAATCTACTGTACCAAAGTCCCCCAGAAAACCTTAGTGACTCGCTCATACAACTCCATGCACCTTGGGCCACTCCTGCTTGACCTACCATGCACAAACTGGTCCCCTGTAACCTCAGCAAACATGATCGACGTAGCTGCAGAATATTTCAAAGGTAAATTTCTTGAAGATTGGAACCGGCATGCCCCTCTACGCAAAGTTAGAGTCCGCTGGAACCACCTTCCTTGGGTCACACAGGAACTCATAGCATGCCAAAGAGCAAGGGACCAAGCCTGGAAGCAACACAAAATCCTCCAAGCTCCAGAAAGACTATGACAACTATTATCAGCTTCACAACAAATGCACCAAAGCCACTCATTTGGCTAAAGTCAACAACTTTACCTCAGCCTTTCAATCGAACATAAACAGCCCCTCAAAATTTTGGAAAGTCATTCAATCTCTCTTCTCCCCCCTTTCTTCTCCTTCTACCCTGCCTTCTCACTATAAACAATACTATTATCTCTGACCACTTGAGTGTCACCTCTGAATTTAATTATTTTTTCGCCTCCTGTGCCTCTGCCCTTCTATCCTCCTTACCGTCTCCTCAGTCTGATCCTCCCCCTAACTCATCACACACCTATCCCCAGCCCCTTCCTTTCTCATTCACTAACATAACACCCTCTGACACCCTGGATGCTCTGCTTAACCTAAACCCTTCTAAAGGCAGTTTGCCTGATGGACTGGACCCCAAGCTGCTTTTTTACCTTTCTGCTATGGCTATCTCTGCCCCACTGACAGAGTTACTCATCCTCTCATTCAGATTGGAAGCTACCCCCTCTGTGTGGAAACATGCCATTGTTCTTCCCTTCACTAAAGGCAGAGACCTATCCTTCCCTGGCAACAATTGCCACATATCACTACTTCCCACCCTCACTAAGCTGCAAGAACACCAAGTTCTTATCCAGTTCTCTGGCTATCTCTCTCACTTTTTTCTCCCTCTTCCAATCTGGCTTTCATAAAAACCACTCCACCACAACCTCCCTGATTAGACTCGCTGACTCCATCCTCACTAGGATGGACATTGGTCAAATTACGTCTGGCATCTTTGTCGACCTATCTAAGGCTTTCAACATTGTCTCCCTTTATATCCTGCTGCACTCTGTCTCCACTGTAGGCTTATCAGCTGCCACCACAAACCAGCTCTGTGACTACCTGGTGGGTCAGACCCAGTCAGTTAGAATACCAGATTTCATATCCTTACCCCTCCCTATTGACACAGGGATCCCTCAGAGATCAATGTTGGGCCCCATACTCTTCTCCATCTTTCTCAATGACTTGCCATCTGTCTGCACATCTACCTCTATTCATATGTACTCAGATGACACAGTTCTTTACACCTCTGGCCACCCCCACACCGATGTTGCAACCAGTCTTCAGAACGATTTCAACAACATTCAGTGCTGGTTTTGCTCACATCAGCTTTTCCTAAATGCCAAGAAGACTGTCTCCATGACCTTCAGCACTAGGTAGAGACTTTCAAGGCTCCCCTCCCTACCCACTTTCCACATCCTCAATGGGTCGGTCCTCAAGGACACCTCCTCATTCAGATATATGGTGGTTTGGCTTGACCAACACCTCACCTTCTCTGGTCACATGGACACCATCCTTAAAGAGCTGTACCCCAAGTTAGGTGTGCTCTTTAGGAACTACAACTGCCTCCCTTTTCTGGCTAGGTGTGAACTTGTCCAGAAGATGATCCTCCCCATCTATGACTACTGTGACATAGTCTATAGTGCCGCATTTAAGACTTCCCTAGCCAGATTGTATACCCTCTTTAACTCCTTCTGCCACTTTGCACTCGACGT
Source organism: Neoceratodus forsteri (assembly GCA_016271365.2). Classification (NCBI taxonomy): domain Eukaryota; kingdom Metazoa; phylum Chordata; order Ceratodontiformes; family Ceratodontidae; genus Neoceratodus; species Neoceratodus forsteri. The sequence continues at coordinate 951,746,933 of CM028129.1, read as the reverse complement.
TCCTATCCTCACTCATCACTATTAACTTCACCACACTTTGACTTTACCATCTTTTGATAACAGACGTCTCCTCCACTGTGCTAAATTCTTCACCAACCTCTGGTTTGGTTCCCTCCCTACTTATCTTAACTCTTTCCAAACAATCCTCCCACAATTCACCCATTCACTTAGGTCATCAGTTTCCCGTACTTTAGGTGTCCTATGCCGTAAGACTACTGTCGGCCAGGCAGCCTTCTCCTACCACTTTCCTAAACTGTGGAATTCCCTCTCCCCAGATTTGCCTTTCTTCTTCTTCCCCTTCCTCTATCTCCTCAGCTTTATATAACTACCTATCTGTGAAATGCAACTGAGCAGACCATGTTGCATCTAAGTGGGCTGTAACAGTTATCCTATTACCACACTTGCAGACCTTCTGTTCACTATAATGTAATTCAATGTACATACCAACTGTAATTTCTTGTTGCCTGTTACTGCTTGTTAATTGTTCTCTACTTGGTAACACACCCTATGCATAATTGGCACTATATGCTGTTTTGCTGTTTGTCTATGACTTATTTGTCTGTCTTCTAATTCCCATATAATGGCAATGTATACTGTTGTGTTGATTACGTTTTATGATCTGCCTTCCAACTCTCCCACCCCCCAGGATGCACCATGAGATGAGCAACTTGTTGTTTAAAGTGTCCTTCCTGGTGAAACTCTTAAATAATTAAATAAATTAATTAAGCACTGCAGTACTTTAAACTCATAATATGGCACCAAATGCACTTTATGCACTTTACTTCTTAAAATGCACTTTACATTACTGCACATTATTCAACCAGCACCTTATATACTTAAAGGCACTTCTATCTTTTGGCATTAAATGCCATAAATGCACCTTATGTCTTTTCTGCCAGCTGGCCTTAGCCTGGTGCATTATTTTGGGGAGTTCTTGGTGAGGGATGGAAATATGGAAATTAGAAATAAAAGTAGTAGGGAAAAAGTTTAGTGAGAGATAGAAAAGACTGATGTAGGTGCGCAACCTATGCCAGGGGCAGAAAAAGATAAAGTATAGCATAGGAAGACACTGTTGCACAACGGATTTAGTAGGAAAAAGATGAAGAAAGGAGACATTCATCCACCACGGATATCAGACTGGCAGAATGCAGTTCTGCCACAACAGGTGAGTACCAGCGGAAACACCTGCACACTGTGCCATTCACAAAGATGAGGCATGGAGTGCCTGGCCGGGGTACACAAATGAAAACCATCCATACATGGGACATGCCCCCTGTGTCACTGGTAGATGGAACACCAGCAGGGGTGGTCAGCCCATGGACCCCTGCAATACCACAGCCCCTGCCCATCAGACCACCTGGTTGTGTTGCAGGGGGGTTGTCACAGACATTCAGGACCAGGCAGAGGCACAGGTGGTGCTCTGCCTATGGGTCCAGGGCAGCTGTGGAAGATACCCACATGTGCCATTCACTTCCCCAGACCCACACCATGGTGCAGGGGATGCAATGCAGAACCCAGGATGGGCATCCAATTGGATGCCTTCCTGAGTCTTTTGTGCCACCCACATTTGCCATCCATGCACCAGCACACCAGGGGGTGGGAGTGCTGACAGCTGGATGATGATTGTGAATAATGCTGGTGTTTACCTGTCGACTGGTGTGGAGGGGTGTGGTCTTTCTACATGGTTTTCTGGCATTGGAACTACACCTTAGAGAATTGCAGCCATGGTGTGTAACAGCTGGCAGACTGACACATTTCCATCATAATTCCTCTAATTCCATCACAAACTCCTTTGCCCAGAACAGCGGGGTGTATAGGTTATTCTTATCTACCATATTCTTTTAATATTCAAATTATCGGTGTAAATTCTCAACATATTTTGTTGCAAATTCTGTTAATCTGCTATTATTCTTAGCAGAATTCAAAATTCCCATTAATGTTTTTCTTTCTTCCTTAATTGATAATATGTTTAACCTTCTAGTTCAACTATTTGGAAACAGGTCCCAATTTCCATCTGCTCACATTGTCCAAATACAGATTAAATATAGCCATACTGTCTTAAGGAGTTTTATTCTATTTAATATTTGTGCTGATGTATCATATTCTTACAGTTTTACCTCTCTGCAATTTATTTTGTCTCATTAGTTGCTTACTGCTACATCACATTCTCTGGTCCAGCGGCTGGGCCTTGAATGGTAGAGCATGGTTGACTTTCACTTATTGCCCATTGAGCAGGCAACTACTACTGGCGCTTCTTCCCCAAAGGACTGAGACTGACCAAGTCTCTTTCCCATCCACATTTAACTCATTCAACTCAACAGTAAATAGCAGACTGCTCTGAATTAACTTTATTTTTCCTCCTCCCTCAGCCCTTAAATGAGCACCATAGATTAATGGGCAAAGATATCCTATTACTGCCATTTGTGCACTGTTTTTCTTTTAAATCTCAGATTGGTACAGTATCTGACTCATATACTGTAGTTAGTACATGTGGCCGATTAATGTTTGGGTACTGTGCTTTTTATTTAAAAATACATACTTTTACTGACTATCTGTGGGGTTTCGGTGTGGAGGGCATTGTGAAGTTTTTGGGGGGAAGTATTCCTACCCATGTCTCCAGTTCCTGCTTCAAATCAATTGCCACTAGGCTGGGCTTGAGGACTGCTTTTGCCAGATAAATACTTTTCCATAGAAAACAAACATTCCCACTTGGGGGTGAAGAGCTGGTTTCACTTCTCAGGACTGTTCTTCCCATGAGTACCATAATTGTGAGATGATTATTTTCCTGCCACTCCTGCCCAAGCATTCATGCAGAGCTGCTTCCTTCTCAAGCCTCTCACTATCCCAGGATGAACATAAGGCAGGATCTCTTCTGTGCCTTCAGTAGCCTTGCAGTACCATCTGCCTCTCCACCCCCCCCACTCTAGCAGGGTATGCACTTTAGGTGCTTGTCTCTTGAAAACAAAGACCAATTTGTCTGTTCACTGAAGGGATGTCTTAGCTTAGTCACCCTGGTAATCTGCATATGTAAGAGATTCTTGACATTAAAGATTTTATTCAGCCCTTGAGCATTCTTGTAGTATGCCTACAACACAGTTGGAGTCCCTTGTAGTAGTTTCTGCACCACTGTTTGCCCCTGGGACATTATAAGACAGTGGGACACTTAATATGCAGGGTAAATTGAAGACTAACAACACTCACTGTTCTGTTTAAGCTCACATCAATTGATCTGTTCTGTAGCCTAGTTGGCTTTCATATGATGTTTGTTAGGTTAGAGCCTTTTTTATATCATGATTATATGGCTGGGGGGTAGTCATGTCCAAAGCCAGTTCCTGCTGTTTGGATTATGATGGCTTCAGTGGTCCATGGGACTGTGGAATGGAATATGGTTCTGTGCTTTGGTTGGTTGTTTGGACATTCACCTGGGTTATGATGAGGGAGTAGCTATGACTGCTTTGGGGGGGGCGGCAGTGTCTTATCTTGTGTTGATAAGAGGTGTACTGAATTTAGATTTCCAAATCCATATGGATGGTAGATTTTCCACATCTCTCAGGAGTATTTCAGCCATCAATTCAGTGAAACTTTCTGCTGCATTGGGGGTCTTACATGGGAGAGTTCGCCTCCTTGGAGCCCCATTTAGCTATTCCATTTTTGGGTGGAATCAAAATGGCTGAAATTTCTTTATCTCTTGGAATGTCATAAAGATAAACTCACTGATTAAGAAGAAGAACCACGTGGAGGCACAGTTTGAAGTTGATGGTGGGGAGGTTTAGGAGAGATGTTAGGAAGCATTTTTTTAACAGAGAGGGTGGTGACCACAAGAAATGTGCTGACAGAAGAGAGTCTCAGTAAAGATGATGGGGGGTCCTTAAGAAGGCCTGGTACAAGTATAGAGGGAACCCATGAGACTGTGAAGGGGTAACAGGGAAGGATGGGATGACACTGGTGGAGAGCAGGGTCAATGGGGTAAGTTGTTACCAAGAAGACTCGATTGACCAAATGGCTTCTTCTGCTGGCTGCCAATGATCCCACCAATCCTTTCCAACACTTTTTTCCCCCAATGGTTGCGAATTGAGACAGAGTTATGCAATCAATTCCATATCAATCCTAAAGCACAGATCCATATATCTCATGCTAAACTACCTAAGCCCCTCAAGGGCACTCTTTATGGGACCTCCCTGCTTGTAAGCAAGCAACTACACAAGCTCCTTCATACCCAACCCCTATTCCTCTTGGATCAGCCCATCTCCGGCAACCCCAACTTCAAAATACAGAACAAACTCGTCCTTTACAACTTCCTAGGACCCACCCCCATTCATAAGCCAATTCATACATGAGGGCTCAGTCATCCCATTCAACACCTTCTCTGTGTCACTTCCCAACACAAAAATATCCCCACTCTCCTTCTTACAGCTCTGCCATGCATTCATGTCTACCTTCAGCCACAGACCGTGGCACTTATATGATGCTTCACCATGTGGGGACTGCACCCATTTCACTACACAGCCATGTGCCACCTCCCTGCTCTGTAAAAAACTGCAGGAGGTAACCGCCCCAAAGACATAGACAAGTGCCACCACTGGGAGAAATAATTCCCAGAACTTAAACAACTCCCCACGTGCCAAGTTATGTGGAGGGATCTGAATAAATACATAAAATGTTATGGGCTCAGAACCATGCAATACAAGAATGCTCACAACATGTATTACACACCAACCAAGCTCCATAGGATGGGTCATCTTCCATCTTCTAACTCCAGCAAGTGTCAGTTAGATAAAGGAAATCTAAAACTCATCCTATTGAACTGCCCAAAAGTGAGACCCCTATGGGAAGACAACCACAGTCCCTTAGATCCACTCCTAGGGCTGGATGATTCCTTCACACCTTGAATATGTCTACTGGGCCTTGACTTGGATTTAGTCTTTGGTCCTCACAAATTTCAAATTTTCCTCATCTTAGAAGTAGCCAAAAAGGTAATACTCAAACATTGGCTGGATGACTCTAAACCTAGTTACAGGGAGTGGTACAAAACCATCCTGGAAGCACTCAGAATGGAGAAACTGATTAGCTCCCACAACAACAGACTGCCCCAGTTCCGCAAAAGATGGGGTCCCCTGGAAAATCTTCTGCTACTGGGCTGACCCCTTCCAGGTCACTGGGGAGAAAAAGCCTCCTCAGCTCAACAGTCTCTAGCCACCCACATCTGAGAGGCATAACCTGAGAACAACTGCCAAAAGCCAGGAGGGGCAACAGTCACCGGCCCCTGCTTTTACAGAAGGAAGAACAGGGAAGTTTAATATTGTCTGTACTGTGTAAATGATTTGTACACAATTTGTGATTGTCTGTTTATTGTATCCTTGAATATTTTTTCAGTAATGCATATTATATGCAAGGCATAGTCAAACAGAATTGGTGTGGATCAATGGTGGGTAGAAATAAAAAAGGGTAAGAACAGGGAATGTGAGGTGGAGGAATAATGAAGCAAGGCATGGGATAGTGGAGGGTAAGGGTGGTGAAAGGGGAGTTGTTGGTAGCTTGAAGGTATCAAGACAGGAATGGGATAGCAAGCAAGGGGTTAGGTGTTCAATATTAGTGGGTGTTTTTACTGGAATTTAAAATATTGGAATGAATGACAAGGTGATGCAAGAAGGTTTCAGGGGATATGTCAGTTAAGAGTAACAAGGTTAGGAAGGTGGAAGGGGATGGAGGCTTGAAGGTAGATAATCTTTTGGAATTGGTAGCTATTGGGGGGATTTCAGAGGATGAGGTGGGAAATGCATTATCTTTGGGAGAGGGGGTAATAATATTCTAAGAGGGGAGGCGATACAGTCCATGGGTGATGAGCTAACTATCAGAGAGGTAATATCAGTGGGGCAGGGAGACATGAATAATGACACAGATGGGGACTTTGAGGTAGATAAGATTCTGGAATTGGTAGCTGTTGGGGGGTTTGGAGGCTGAGGAAGGGAAGGCAGTAGCAATGGGAGAGCGGGTAATAAAAAACTAAGTGGGGCATTACATACAGTGGGTGATGAGGGAACTATAAGCAAGGTAAAATCAGTGAAGCAAGGTGTAATGAACAAGGACACTGGTGGGGTAGTAAAGTTCAGACAAAAAAGGGGATTATGAGGTCATCATTTTTGGTGATTCTGTTATTAAGGGTATCAGATGGTGGGACAGGAACAGGAAGAGCTCAGTATGGGTGCATTGCTTTCCAGGGATGATGGCACATAGAGTGAGGCACATCAAGTCTGCAGGGGATAGGGGACGGGGTGGAAACCTCATTTTGTAGTACATCTAGACACAAATCACTTAGCAAATAACAGTCTTATGGATGTCATAGCAAGGTTTAGGAAACTGGCAAGGGTGTATGGTAATGAATCAAGCTTCACTGCCTTCTCAGAGGTATTGCCTGTGCCTAGATCTAGTTTATATGTTAAGCAGAAAATCAGTGATTTTAATGAATGGTTGAGGTGATGGTGTAAATCTATGGAATTTGGGTTGGAAAGAAACTGTCGGGAGACATGGGTAAATAGTAGTTTGTATGCCCCAGACAGCTTGCATCTCAGTAAAGAGGGAACAGAAGTTCTTAAAAATTAATTTGAGGAACTTCTAACATCTTATTTTGGTTTAAACTAGTGAGGAGGAGAGAATACAAATCAAGCATTTGGAGGCTAGGACCGGTGGTGAGCCATTGCCTACCCCACTGGGGAGAATGTAGGGCATAGGAACAGTACTGTTGGGGAGGGTATGAGGAAAGAATTAGAGGGGATGAGAGTCATGGAAAAGGATGGGTGATTGTCTCTATGAATGCAAGGAGCCTAGGTAAGAAGATGACTGAGGTCCAAGCACTTCTGGTGGGGGGGTAGATATTGCCACCATCACTAAAACATGGGCAAATCAGGATAGAGAATTTGACTTAATACCAGGCTTTAGGTTGTTTGGAGGGACAGGGAAACTGGTAGGGGAGGAGGCGTGGCTGTCTACATAAGGGAAGGAATATATTGTCATAAGGAGGAAGGGGGTGAAGGGGATATGGAATCCTTGTGTATTACTTTATGTAAGTCAGAAAACAAGAGGGTTAAGCTAGCAGTGGTGTATAGACCACCATCACAGATGGAGAAGAATGACAAGGAGTTAGTTAAGGTTATACAGCAGAATTGCAGAAGGGGCAGCACAGTGGTGGTTGGAGACTTCAGCCTACCAGGGGCAGATTGGGCCACCAGGTCATCTATTAGCAGCAGGGAACAGATTATTCTGGATGCACTTCAGGATGTGTTCCTGTCTCAGCTGATCAGGGATACTATGAGAGACAATGCTCGGGGGACTTGAATGGTTCACCAGCTACCTTGAGGGGAGACAACAATACTCCTGTTTTAACCGTGCCCTTTCAGGCCTCTCCCCAGTTAAATGTGGAGTACCCCAAGGGTCTGTTCTCAGGCCCATTCTGTTCTCCTTCTATGTAAACGAACTCCTCTCAGTCACAACTTTCGGATCTACCACTCTATATGCGGATGATCTTATATTACTATCTAGCACCCGGAACCCCGCTACCATCAACTCCCAACTCAATTCTGATTTTGGGCAGATCCAAGGCTGGCTCTTGGGATGTAGGCTTACCGTTAATCTTGACAAAACACACGCCATGGTATTTGGGTCGGCGGCAAAAATTGCTTCGTGCCCTTCCCCCCTCACCATATTTGGGGAGAAGGGCTATCCCCTGCCTGTCTTGAACTCCGCCAGGTATCTAGGAGTGACCCTTGACCCCCAGCTTGACTTCACCGAGCATATCCAAAACATTTGCAAGGCATCAAACTGTAAGCTTGGCCTAGCCTATAGGGCCAAGGACTGCCTCACTCCTGCTGCTTGGCTCGCCATAGCCAGGGGGATCCTCCTACCTACGCTCTGTTATGGGCTTGTTGGGTTCGTGCCTGTCCCGAAGGTCTTCTTAGCAAAATTGGACACAGCATACAACAATGTCTACCACTTTGGCCTCTCGGCTCATTGCCTTACACATCAGTGTGCCCTCTATGCCCGCCTGGAGTGGCTTCCCCCTGACAAACACCAAGCTTTTGTTTTTGGTAGCATGGTAGACAGCATTGTCCGTACTGCTTGCCCCCCTGCACTTGCCCTCCCCTTACTACCCTGAACTCTGGCCTATCAGCTTAGGCCTAGCTCGGCCACCGCCTGCAAAGTCCCCAGGACCCGCTCCCTCGCTGGGGATCAGGCCTTCTCTGTCTTCGCCCCCAGATTTTGGAACTCCAGTCCTCCCCTTGTGCATGCTGCTCCCTTCACATTCTGGCTTCAAAACGTACCTCTGGAAATTCCTCAAAGGGACCTCCACCTGCCCACGTGGAAATGTGTAGTTGTAACCCCTGACTGCCTGACTCCTCTTCCACCTCGTTGGGCTCGGCCCCAACCTCTTCTATTCCCCTGCACCTATTCGCTCCCCCTGCCCCTCCGTTCCCCCCGGGTGCACCCTCTTCCCCCCACCATGCTGTCTCGGATCCCCACCCTTGTGGCTCCCGAGGGGTTCCCCTCGCCATCTCCAGACCTGCCCACTGGGGCCGGTCCTTGAACCGTCCAGTCCCTCCCTTGCTGCTGTGCTTTCCCCTGCCTAGTGGTTCCCCCTGGTTCTAGCCCTATATTGCCCACTGCTAATTCTTGCTTCCTACCCCTTCCCACTACTGCTTCATTATGCACTTTCGCTTTTGAGCCTCTAGTTGCTCTCTAGTTTGTTGATCAGATTATGTATTATTGTCCTTATGCTGTTCCCACCTGTGTGTGGGTGAGATTGTTCCTTGTCTATACATTGTGCTGTCTACTGTACCCCATCCTGGCCCACTTGTAGTTGCGGGCCTGTACAACACTGCAATGTACTATTGTTCTTATGTACTGTAACCTCCCGGGTTGCACCTGAAAATAGGCACTCGTTGTCTAGTGTGCTTACCTGGTTAAAAAAACAAACAAATAAATAAATAAATATAGGAAATATTGGGGGGCCCTTTGAAGTAAACGATCTTCACTCAAGTTATTGTTCTTCAATCTTTCTTTTTATTTCTCTTCCCCCTACATTTTGCTCGACTTGGAGCTTGTTCACAGGGTTTATTCTTTGTTATACATCTGTAAATACATTTATTTTATGTCATTGATCAGCATTTTTTTTAATATGATATTGTTACATTTTTATTTCTTTGGTGTATACACATACCATTCAATAAAGATTGTTGCTTGTGCACCCTTGTATATATTCTTAATTTTTCACAGGGTTAATTTATTTGTACTTGTTTAGATCCTAGGTTGCATCCTAAAAAGATATACACAGTATGTTAGTGAACACAGCGCTGCTAACAGCTTGGAACAAGGTTTAACTAATGCCTGTAAGACTTGTTCGCCATATTTCTTGATTTGCAGCATACCTTATATATATTACTTAAAACTTCTTGTCTTTCTTGTAAAGAATAATTCTGGGCCTGTAATGACATAAACATACTTTTTGTAAAGCTCTGCTGTTATTATGTTGTTTAGTATTATAATGTGGCCACACTGTGACTTCTATTTACTTATTTTGTTTAACAGCATACCTTAAAGGAGACTGTGAGCTTCTTAGAGTGGAATTAGTGTTCTTTGTAGTCTGCGAAAACATAATCATAGTATTCCCCTATTGGTCTCATAGCCATCATTTTACTTTTATAATTAAAGGTTCTAATACCAATTTCTAAATATTCTTTAATATTTTAACTGCTTACCCTCACTCCTGGCTCAAGTTTCTCCTCTTTGATTAAGTTCCTCTGCATGTAAGCATTGAAGCCCAACACATTTTTAATGGTAGCTACTTCCTGATAACCTCTCACCCGTTTTTGTGAGATCCCATGGTGTGACTAACCATGTTGTCACACCCAGTTGATCGCACCTGTGCGATCTCGGTTGCTAGGCAACCGAACACTACTGCACTGATCAGTGCAGTTGGGTGCTCACAAAAACAGGCTATTTGTTCCTAGTTGCTGCAGCTCTGTGCTAGTTTACTTTTTTTATTTATTTTTTAACTTTCTTGTGAGGTTATTAAAATGAAAACACATTGTTCTCATACCATGTTTTCTTTTCACAGGGTGACATAAGAGTAAAGGTGATTTTTTGCTAATATCAACAGTTCTCTTGCCTTGATTAAAAATACTGCAAATAAATTCCAGGTTTCTCAGAAGTATTATTTGCAGATAAAGGAGGGGGTATAGTTGTCCAAGATAGGACACAATATAATGAAATGTGCATGAACTTACTTATGAACACAGAATATTATGAGGTTTTACAAGAAGACCCAACTAAAAAAATAAAACAGGAAATTGATGCCATGCTTAATGAATATGAAGCCATGCAATGGATAGAACAATGGGAAGCCGAAATATTATCCAAAGATTTCCCGAGAATACCAACTTTTTATTCTATACCTAAAATTCACAAACATGCAACTAATCCACCTGGCCGACCAATAGTCTCAGGCATTGAATCTATCTTTGAACTAATTTCAAAATATATAAACTTTCACCTACAACCATTGATAGAAAAACAAAATCTTATGTTAAGGATACTACAGACATGATCTTGAAATTACAAAAAATCACAGAACGTGATTTAAGTGAAGAAACCATCTTAGTGATATTTGATGTAGCAGATTTATACACATCTATCCCACATCAGGAAGGGATTCAATGTCTGGGGTACATATTAGATACTAGGGGCAGGAACAGCTCACCCTAAACCAGAATACTGCAAGAAATGGCAGATATAATATTAAAAAGGAATTATTTTGAGTTTGTCGGGACATTCTATCAACAGAATAAGGGGACAGCAATGAGTTACACAATGGCACCAGCATATGCCAATGCATATATGTACAATTTTGAAAAAACACACATTTGTTTTAGAAAATAACAGCAAATGACACACTTGACTTCGTTTTATTGATCATATTTTTATGTTATGCAAAGGAACACAGGAAGAACTTATTAAATTCCATGAGGAACTGAACAACAAAGATAAAAATCTTAAGTCTGTGATGAATTTTGATAAAAAAAGAAGTACCATATGTAGACCTCAAGATACAAAAGGTAAACAACAAGATAGAAACAGCACTTTATAGGAAGGAAACAGATAGAAACCCCATATTACATGGTAATAGTTTCCATGAAACCAAGCTTAAACAGAGTATTCCATACTCTCAGTTAACTCGAGTGAAATGAAACTGTACAGCAATACAAGAAGCACAGAAAGAATCAAAAATCATGTTAAATAGGTTCATAGACAGAGGATATAAGCTTAAGACATTGAAACAAGCAGAAGAAAAAAATAAAACATAAGACACAAGAGGAACTATTAAAAAGTAAAGGACACAAAACAAAACCACAAAGAATTGTATTTGCTACTAAATACAATCATAAGTTAAAAGAAATTAGACAAATAATAAATAAACATTGGCCTTTAGTTGGAATGGAGAGTGAACAAATACCAGAACTTTTAAATAAACCCATAATAGCTGCAAAAAGAGTACGGAACCTTAAGGATCAGTTAGTAAAATCTCAATTTAAATTACCAGAAAACAAGGAAGCACAACTACTATTGGGACCATTAGCACCAGGCATGGTCCCTTGTGCAAGTGCTCAGTATGTAGTCATACATCAAAACAAACATTCATACATCCACATACAGGGCATGGTCATCCAATTAGACAGCATATTAACTTTGCATGACAGAAGGGGTAATATATGTAATACAATGCCCTTGTGATAAGCTGTATATTGGCCAAACTAGCAGGATGCTGAAGACCCGCATACAAGAACATAAGGGAGATATAAGAAGAAAAGAAGAGACATCCTCAGTAGCAACACATTTTGAACAAGCAGGTCATAATGGAGCTTCTTTAAGGTTCTGGGGACTTGAAAAAGTACAGACACCAGAAAGAGGAGGTAATAACCAAGATTATCTCAAGGGAGTACCTCAAGGGAATAAATAGGGTAAACATGGAGGGGATCTTTAGACTAAAGCAGGAAGGTATCACCAGAGGGCATGGTTTGAAGTTGGAAGGTGGAAGGGTGAGGGGGGAAAGAGGAGGAGGTTTTTCACTGAGAGGGTGGTGGACCCTTGGAATGCACTGCCTGGCGAGCTGGTTCAGAGATCCACAGTGGAGGGCTTACATAGATACATACATAGACAGTGTCGGCAGATAAGGGCCTATGGCCCACCTAGTCTGCCCATTTGAGCTTGTAAGTTCAGTTTGTTTTCCTAGAAGTCTATTTCCCCTTACCCCTGACCTCTAGAATTCCTTTATGTCTATCCCATGCATTCTTAAATCCCGTGATTGTTTCAGCCCCCACCACTTCCTCTGGCAGGGTGTTCCACTTGTCCACCACCCGTTCTGTGAAGAAATTCTTTCTCATGTTTCCTCTGAATCGTCCTCCCTCCAACTTCATCCCATGCCCTCTAGTCCTGAAACATCTTTTTCGAGTAAAAATAGTGTTTTCCTGCACCCTGTTCCTCCCTGTAAGATACTTGTATGTCTCTATCATATCCCCTCTCTCCCTCCTCTCCTCCAGGGAGTACATGTTCAGTTCCTTCAACCTGTCTTCATAGGATTTGTGATGCAACCCATGCACCATCTTTGTTGCCCTCCTCTGAACCTTTCTACCCTGTCTATGTCCTTACGTAGGTATGGTCTCCAGAACTGTACACTGTACTCCAGGTGGGGCCTCACTAGTGTCTTGTATAGCGGAATTATGACCTCCCTTTTCCTGCTGGTGATGCCCCTGCCTATACATCCCAGCATCCTATTTGCTTTACCTGATGCCTTGTCACACTGTTTCCCTACTTTGAGGTCATCAGAGATGACAACCCCAAGATCCCTTTCCTGCTTGGTGCATGCTATATCCTCACCCCCCAACTGATATATTGTGCCAGGGTTTTTGTGCCCCATATGCATTATCTTGCACTTCTTTGCATTGAATTTCAACTGCCAAACCCTTGACCATTCTTCAAGTTTCTGCAGGTCCTTCTCATTCTGTCTACACCCTCTGGTGTGTCTACTCTGTTACAGAGCTTTGTGTCATCAGCGAACAGTGAAATTCTGCCTTCTATATCCTGTGCAATGTCACTGATGAAGATGTTGAATAGGACCGTCCCAGCACTGATCCCTGTGGTACCCCACTGGTCACTCTTCCTCTGTGGAGTGACAGCCATTTACCACCACCCTCTGTGTCCTGCCACCCAGCCAGTTACCTACCCACCACACTACTGTCCTGCCCACACCCATATTCCCCAGTTTGTGTAATAGTCTTCTATGTGGCACAGTGTCAAAGGCCTTGCTGAAGTCCAGATAGGCCATGTCCACTGCCCTCCCTGATCCACCTCCCTAGTCACCCAGTCAAAAAATTCAATGAGGTTGGTCTGACATGACCTCCCCCTGGTGAAACCATGCTGCCTTGGGTCCTGTAGTCCATTGACAACCAGATGTTCCACCAATCTCTCCTTCAGTAGTGCTTCCATGATCTTTCCCACTACTGAGGTGAGGCTGACTGGTCTGTAGTTCCCTGCTTCCTCTTTGTTCCCACTTTGTATAAGGGACTACATCTGCTGTCCTCAGTCTTTGGCACCTCCCCTGTTTCCAGTGATTGGCTGAACAGGATAGCCAGAGGATTCAGCCACCACCTCTCTTAGTTCTTTAAGGACCCTGGGTGCACCCCATCTGGCCCCATTGCTTGTCAACTCTTATTACTTCCAGTTCCTTCAGGACCCTTTCGGTGGAAGGGACTCTGTGTCCATTTCTGCACCATTCTCACCCCTTGTACTCCTTCAGACCCATTACCCCCCTCTTCCTTAGTAAAGACTGAGCAGAAATACCTGTTCAATATGTCAGCTTTACTGTTGTCATCTTCCACGCTGCTCCCATCCTCCCCCTTCAGTCTAACTATCCCTCCCTTTGTCCTTCTTTTTTCACTTATGTACCTGTAAAAGGTTTTGTCCCCTTTAACCACTGATTTTGCAATGTGTTCTTCTGTCTGAGCTTTGGCTTCCTTACTGACTTCCTGCCTCCTTTGTTTCTCCTGGTACTTCTCCCTATCCCCTTCTGCCTGTGTGTCTTTTTGTATTGCCTGAATGCAGTCTTTTTGGCTTTCACTTTCTTTGCTACCTCTTTGGAAAACCATAATGGTCTCTCTTTCTTTTCCTCTTGCTAACCTGCTTAATGCATAATTTGTTGTTCTTATAATCCCATTTTAAATACTGCCCACTGTTCCTCAATCCCTGATTCCTGTCCCATTCTTAATGCCTCTTTCAAGCATCTCCCATTTTCCCAAAGTCTGCCCCTAAAATCTAGGATACGTGTTTTTTGTGTGGTTTGTTCTGCTCTCTGTGATTTCAAACCACAATGACTGGTGGTCACTGTTACCCAGGTGCCCCCCACTGTTACTCCCATCACACTGTCCCTGTTTGTGAGCACAAGGTCCAGTATTGTCTTCTGCCGAGTTGGTTCCATGACCAGTTGCTTGAGGAAGGCACCCTGAAGGGAGTCCAGGATAAATCTGCTCCTTGGTTGATGCTGCTGCTGGATGCTCCAGTCCACATCTGGTATATTGAAGTCTCCAACCAGTACTACCTCACCTTTGTCAGCCATCCTTTGGATGGCTAGCATCAGCTCCCTATCTGTTTCTTCCTCTGGGCTGGTGGTCTATAGACCACACCTGTGCGGATGGCTGGCCCCATTTTCCTTTCCAGCTAACCCACAGTATCTCTCCCCCATTTTGTTCCTCCTGATCTGTGTGGCTCTTATGTCATTTTTCATACAGTGCCACCTCCTCCCTTCCCTGCCTGCTCTGTCTCTTCTGAATATGTTGTAGCCAGGTATGGCCATCTCCCAGTCATGGTTGATTATTACACCAGGTTTCAGTGATGGTCACAATGTCCAGGTCTGACTGTACCATGACAGCCTCATGATCTTCCATCTTGTTGCTATGGCTCCTGGCATTTGCACACATGGCTTTCCATGATTTGACCTCCCTAGACTGCTTCACTGTTCTACTCCAGCCCCTTCCTTGGTTGTCATTTATCCCTGGTTCTCCTTGCTGTCTGCCCTCTCTGCTGAATTTTGCCCCTTTTCTGCTTATCCACCTTTTGGACACTAATCTCCAACTTTTGCACACTGCTTTGCAGAGATAGCCACTCCTCTGGTTCACTGGTTCCATTACTAGCTGTGGGGGTGAGCAAGTAGGTACCATCCTTGCTGGCCTGTCACCCCCTTTGCTAGTTTAAATGCTGTCAATGCTAGCATTTAAACTTATCATTGAGTGCTTGGATTCCCCTCCAGGATGGATGCAGACCTCAGGCTTGAACAAACCTCCATCCCTCCAGATGGATCCCCAGTCACCAATGAATCAAACCTTCCTCACAGCACCAGTTCTTCAACCATGAGTTAAAGTTCCTGGTGCATGCACTCTATGCTCCCTTGCCTCTCACAGGTAGTACTCTGAGAAAGTGACAGAAGTAGCTACTTGCTTGAGACCCTCCCAGTTTCCTAAA
Organism: Neoceratodus forsteri; assembly: GCA_016271365.2. NCBI lineage: Eukaryota > Metazoa > Chordata > Ceratodontiformes > Ceratodontidae > Neoceratodus > Neoceratodus forsteri. Next base: position 951,731,372 of record CM028129.1, on the reverse strand, counting down.
CTCTTCCTGAACTTCCTTTGGCTCCCCATTTGCCAAGTCATTAGTACCTAGGTGGATAATGACATCCAGCTCACCCTCCTGTCTTGGCCTTCCCAGTGATCCCCAGTATCTTCCTTCCATCCCTCCATGCCGTGGCACCTGGTAGGCACCTCACCTCCTGTCCTCCCCTCCTGTGTTCCTAGCTGGATCCTCTTATGATGGAGTCCTCCACCAGGATTCACTTCTCCTCCTCTGGGGTCCACTGCTTTCCCACTGAGGCCACCTCCTTGCCTAACCTCCACATCCTTTCCTTCCACTTCCCTGGGTACTTATTTGGTTGTCCTCATTTGCCAGTGTGGCATATGAGTTCTTGAGAGGAATAGGATCTGGGATGCTCTGCCTGACTGCTCTAACCCTCCCTGAGCCCACTGTCATCCAAGTGCTCCTCGTTCTCGGCATCCTTTGAGGCAGCTGCATTGGACTGGGTGGTTCCTGGACAGGGGTGATGGTACTCCGACCCAGTTTACTTCTGCTCTGAGTCTGGCTGCCTCATCCCTCAGTCCCGAGAGATGCATGCAGATAGGGCAGCACCTCCAGTGTCCAGAAGGTCTGCCTGAATATGGCTACCCCATGCCTACATTGCACCACTCCCCACATTATACTGCAATTCCACTACTTATCTGCTACTGAAGCTCTTAGTTCTCTTTTATTTATTTACAGTTTAAAATCCTGTAACTGATCCTCAGATATATATTTTTAAGGAAAAAGAAACCAATAAATAAATAAATGAGTCAAAACATTTGTCGTGTTGAGGGTGGTCTTCTTCCCTTATGCCCTCCTACTTCACACCTCTTACTATACCCTGTTTAGCTCCTGTCAATCAGATTTATCAGGCATATAATTAAGAGTTGGGGGAAGGTGTGGGGGCTAAAATTGCAGCAATTAAAGACAGCACAGAATTACACCACCACTGTTTTTAAATTTTCAACAGCCCAAAAACAATTATAAGTAAAGACAACACAGAAAGAAAGTATAGTGTCACTACAAGCCTACAATCTAAGTTTAAAAGAAAAATACCAGTTACCAGTTACTCTGAAGCACTGAATTGAATATGTTTCCTTCCTTCACCTTCTGGCTTCTTCTGAGAAGATGAACTTCTGTTTGCTGCTTTAACTGTGACTAGCCCCACCTTCAGTTATCACGTAGCTGAGGTCAGAGGCCAGACAATTAACACCCTTCACCCAGCTACAGGACAGTCAGACAAGCCAAGATAAAATTTGCAGCAATTAAAGACAGCACAGAATTACACCACCACTATTTTTAAATTTTCAACAGCCCAAAACAATTATAAGTAAAGACAACACAGAAAGAAAGTATAGTGTCACTACAAGCCTACAATCTAAGTTTAAAGAAAAATACCAGTTACCAGTTACTCTGAAGCACTGAATTGAATATGTTTCCTTCCTTCACCTTCTGGCTTTTCTGAGAAGATGAACTTCTGTTTGCTGCTTTAACTGTGACTAAGCCCCACCTTCAGTTATCACGTAGCTGAGGTCAGAGGCCAGACAATTAACACCTTCACCCAGCTACAGGACAGTCAGACAAGCCAAGATAAAATTTGCAGCAATTAAAGACAGCACAGAATTACACCACCACTATTTTTTAAATTTTCAACAGCCCAAAAACAATTATAAGTAAAGACAACACAGAAAGAAAGTAGTGTCACTACAAGCCTACAATCTAAGTTTAAAAGAAAAATACCAGTTACCAGTTACTCTGAAGCACTGAATTGAATATGTTTCCTTCCTTCACCTTCTGGCTTCTTCTGAGAAGATGAACTTCTGTTTGCTGCTTTAACTGTGACTAAGCCCCACCCTTCAGTTATCACGTAGCTGGGAGGCCGAGGCCAGACAATTAATACCTTCACCCAGCTACAGGACAGTCAGACAAGCCAAGATAAAATTTGCAGCAATTAAAGACAGCACAGAATTACACCACCACTATTTTTTAAATTTTCAACAGCCCAAAAACAATTATAAGTAAAGACAACACAGAAAGAAAGTATAGTGTCACTACAAGTCTACAATCTAAGTTTAAAAGAAAAATACCAGTTACCAGTTACTCTGAAGCACTGAATTGAATATGTTTCCTTCCTTCACCTTCTGGCTTCAAGAGAGGGTGGGACAGACACAGAAAGTGGATGTATCAGATGATGGCCTGTCCCAGGGGAGTGGGGATGGATGATAGGGGTTTCTAGAACACAAGGGAGGGGAGGGCCTCGGCACCCAACTAAGGATCTGAGGTTCGAGCAGACTCAATAGACCATAAGGCCTAATCTGCTGGAAAATAGTATGTTAGTATCTTTTAAGAGCTGAAATGAGTTGGATATTTCACATGAACACATTAGACAACAGGAATGGGAGAAATGTAGAAACAAACTGGCAGGCATGCATTTAGATCGTATAGAACTGAAAGGGTAGATATAACATGAAAAAACAAACATTATACAGAAATCAATTAGTAAACTAGTAAAGTAGAGATTTAACCAGAAGAAATAACTTTTGACATTCACAATAGGGAGGTCAGATAGCAATTAACCCCAGTAAGATCACAATAAAGTTACTGTATAAAGTAAACTATGAGAAGTTAACAGTACAGGGATATACTAAATGAAGTAGAGATTTAACTTATAGAACAACTTGTAACACTTACAACAGGGAGGTCAAGTAGCAATTGACCCAAAGGTGATAAAAATAACATTGTTGTAGTAAGTGTACTATGAGAAGTCAAAACACATGGATATCCTAAATAACAGTACAATCACTATCTAAAAGGGTAAAGATGATGTTTTACCTCCAGAACAACTTACAGTACTGAAAACAGAGGGGTGAGCTGCATTTAACCCTTGTGTTATTTGATTGTTTTAAACAGTATTATGGTGTTTAAAAGTTTGGTTTGATGTGAGCTAGAGGATCGATCTATGAAGATAATTTTAAAGCATGGGGTGATTGTGAAGGAGAAGGTCAACTAGCAACTGACCCCTTAGCATAATGAATAAGCAGCAAGTTCAATATTTTAACAGGGAGGTCAAATTGCATTTGACCCCAGTAGTATCTAAATACTTATTGTTTAAACAGTACTGTGGTATTTACAAGTTTGGTAGAATGTGAGCTAGAGAATTGATTTGTGAAGATAATTTTAAGTCATGGCATGACTGACAAGCACCTAAGGAAGGGGAAGGTCAAATTGCAACTGACCCCTCAGAAAATAATAAATGTTTGCTAGAGAAATAATCTGTGAAGAAAATTTTAAACCATGAAGTGAGTGCCAAGTATTTAATGAAGGGGAGGCCAAATAGCAACTGGCCCCTCAGCAAAGTAAATAAGCAGCAATCAATCCCAGAGAGATAACACATAATGCTGTTATAGAAAATGTACTAAGATAAGTTAAAATATAGGGATATTATAAATAACATAGTACAATCACTATCTAAAACAGTAAAGATGATGGTTTACCTTCAGATCAACTTTCAGCATTTATGACAGGGAGGTCAAGTTGCATTTGACCCCAGTGTTATCTGAATAATGACTGTCTAAACAATACTATGGTGTTTAACAAGCTGGGTATGATGTGAGCTAGAGAACTGATCTGAGACAGACAATTTTAAGCCACTAAGTGATTGAAAGTATTTAATGAATAGGAAGGTCAAATTGCAGTTGACCCCTCAGCAAGTAAACAATAATGACTGTTTGTATTACATTATGAATTTCACAGTTTGGGTTGCAGAAAGCAGTAATGTAAGGTGATATAATAACAAATAATACTTCTGAGAAACCTGGTATTTATTTGCAGTATTTTTAATCAAGGCAAGAGAACTGTTGATATTAGCAAAAAATCCTCTTTACTCTTATGTCACCCTGTGAAAAGAAAACATGGTATGAGAACAGTGTGTTTTCATTTTAATAACCTCACAAGAAAGTTAAAAATAAATAAAAAGTAAACTAGCACAGGAGCTGCAGCAACTAGGAACAAATAGCCCATTTTAGCAGGCATACTGCACTGATCAGTTGCAGTAGTGTTCAGTTGCCTAGCAGCAAGATCACACAGGTGCGATCAACTGGGTGTGACGACATGGTTAGTCACACCATGGGATCTCACAAAAACGGGTGAGAGGTTATCAGGAAGTAGCTACCATTAAAAATGTGTTGGGCTTCAGTGCTTACATGCAGAGGAACTTAATCAAAAAGGAGAAACTTGAGCCAGAAGAAGTGAGGGTAAGCAGTTAAAATATTAAAGAATATTTAGAAGTTGGTATTAGAACCTTTAATTATAAAAGTAAAATGATGGCTATGAGACCAATAGGGGAATACTATGATTATGTTTTCACAGACTACAAAGAACACTAATTCCACTCTAAGAAGCTCACAGCCTCCTTTAAGGTATGCTGTTAAACAAAATAAGTAAATAGAACTCACAATGTGGCCACATTATAATATTAAACAACATAATAACAGCAGAGCTTTACAAAAAGTATGTTTATGTCATTACAGGCCCAGAATTATTCTTTACAAGAAAGACAAGAAGTTTTAAGTAATATATATAAGGTATGCTGCAAACCAAGAAATATGGGGAACAAGCCTTACAGGCATTAGTTAAACCTTGTTCCAAGTTGTTAGCAGCGCTGTGTTCACTAACATACTGTGTACGTCTTTTTAGGATGCAACCTAGGATCTAAACAAGTACAAATAAATTAACCCTGTGAAAAATTAAGAATATATACAAGGGTGCACAAGCAATAATCTTTATTGAATGGTATGTGTATACACCAAAGAATTAAAAATGTAACAATATCATATTAAAAAAAATGCTGATCAATGACATAAAATAAATATATTTAGAGATGTGTAACAAAGAATAAACCCTGTGAACAAGCTCCAAGTCGAGCGAAACGTAGGGGGAAGAGAAATAAAAAGAAAGATTGAAGAACAATAACTTGAGCGAAGAGTGTTTACTTCAAAGGGCCCCCCAACATTTCCTATATTTTTTCTTGAATGTGAAAGCCTAGATTGGGGGCTGAAGAACCTAGAAGAGAACCATTACCCACTAAACAATATTTACATACTATGAGAGACAGCAATATATTGGAATTTGTATTGTCAAATGGTGATCAAGTAAAGGAAGTGATGGTTGATGCTCCCATAGCGGGGAGTGATCTTAGCACTGTATGGTTTGCACTTGAGTTAGATAGTAGGGAGACAAATACAGCCACAAAGGTTATTTATTTTAGGATATCTTATTACAGTAGGGTGGTAGAAATACTAGGGAAGCATGTGGATAGTATAAAACCTGACATGGATAACACCCAAAAATGGGATATCAAATGGTTGTGACAGGTGGAGGCCACTAACTCTTGCACTGTGTGGAGAAGTAAGAAAGCAAGGTCTAATAAACTGAGCTGGTGGACCAGAGAAGTACAGGTGAGAGTGAGAGGAAAAAAGTGGGGCTTTTAAAAAAATGTAAGAGGACAATTTGAGATGCAGATGAGGATTATATTAGTAGTTCCAGAGAGGTGACAAAGGTAGTAAGGGCTTCCAAGGCTGAGGAGGAAATAAGGCATGCTCAAGGGATTAGGCAGTGTGAAAAGGGTTCTTCAAGTACATCAGGGAGAGAAGGAAGTGCATGGAGCAGATCTCTAGAATTAAGACAGATGAGGGATGGGTGGATAAGGGAGATGAACAAGTAGAGGTATATAATCAATATTTCTGTTCAGTTTTTACAAGGGAGAGGGGATTACCTAGTCATCATGGGCAGAGAAATGAGCAGAATGTTAAGGGATCAAGGATGGTGGATGAGGAAATCAATAGACAGAGGATACTGGAGAGTCAAAGGGCTCTTAGAATGGATAAAGCACCTGTACCAGATGGGATACACCCGAGGGCTCTGAGAGAACTTGCGGAGGTGCTGGCAGATCCTCTGACAGATGTTTTCAACACATCTATTCAATCAGGTTGTGTGCCCCAGGACTGGAGGATGGTGCATGCGGTGCCCATCCACAAAGGAGGCTTTTGGGATGATCCAGGGAACTATAGGTCAGTTAATCTCATGTCAATTGTAGGTAAACTATTGGAGACTATCATGAGGGAAAAAATAATGGCATTTCTGGAGGAGAATTGCCTTTTAGATGAAAGGCAACAGGGGTTCACAAGGGGAAGGTCTTGTCAGACCAACCTTGTGGATTTTTATAACTGGGTGACTGAGGCTCTGGATGAGGGTAAAGCAGTAGATGTTCTGCACTTGGGGTTCAGCAAGGCCTTTGGCGTAGTGCCACACAGGGGACTGATAGGCAAGCTGAGGGACCTGGGTGTTAGTGATAGGCTGGTCAGATGGATTGGTAACTGTCTGGAAAAGAGGCAGAAGAGGGTGGTGATAAGGGGGCAGTTATCAACACCATGCAAGATCATCAGTGTGGACCCATAGGACTCACTGCTGGGACCAATGTTATTCAACATCTATGAGGTTGATATGTCAGTTGGGGTTTAGAGTCAGATGAGGATGTTTGCTGATGATATTAAATTGGGTGCAGTGGTGGATGGGGATGCTGCAGAGGGACCTATAAACCTTAGAGAGGTGGTCAAGTACCTGGCAGTTGGGATTCAATGCTAAGAAGTGCAGGATTATGCACTTTGGAAACAGGAATAATGGATTTAGCTATAAGCAGGGAGGTGTGCAGTTACTGGTATCTGTTGAGGAGAAAGATCTGGTTGTGCTAGTCACAGGCCATATGAATCACTCTGCAAAGTGCTGGAAAGTGGCAGGGAAGGCTAATAGGATGCTGGGGTGTATAGCAAGGAGAATCATCTCAAGGTGTGAGGATGTGATCCTTCTGCCATACAGGGCATTGGTGCAGCCTCACTTGGAGTACTGCGTGCAGTTCCAGCATCCATACTTAAAAAAGGATATCAGACTATTGTAGGGGGTACAGAGGAGAGCAACCAAGATGTTGAATGGGATGAGGGAAAAGTCCTATGAGGAGAGGCTACAGATGCTCCATATGTACTCTCTTGAGGACAGAAGGGACAGGGGGGATATGATTGAGACATTTAAATACTTGAAGGGCAATAATAGGGTAAGTCATGAGGGTCTATTTAAAATTAGAAAGGAAGGAATTACAAGTGTGCATAGTGTAAAGTTGGAGGTGGGAGGTTCAGGAGGGAGATGAGGAGGCACTGTCACTAAGAGGCTGCTGGCAGCATGGAATGCTCTGCCAGAGGAACAGATTTTGAGGGAATGAGTAGGAGGACTTAAAGGAGGGGTGGGATAAACTTAAGGGCAAAATCAAAACGGGGAAAGGGTAAATTAGTGGGATCAGTTGTTGGTGAGGGATGGTGGTTGGGGGCAGCATCAGTGCACAGCACTGAGAGCTGTACACACAAACAGACCTGATAGGCCATTAGGCCTGTATCTGCTGGCTTCATCGTATGTTTGCATATCACAAAAAAAAAGGAAAAGGACCCAGTCATGAATGCAATATGAATGCAATACCTATCATCACATGAAGGTTTGGAATTCAGGAGCACCAATTTGAAATCAACATGGCATTGGTGAGAAGATTTACCTACAAAAAAAACAGCAGAACCCTCTTAGACAAACCTAACCACCAAGTACTGTAACCATGTAATGTGCAATATTTTATTTAAAAAAACCAGGAGTCAGGAACTAATCAGAATCGCATTTAGGGGTTCACAATATTCTGTCATGCGATCAGCGTTTAGCTTCACTTTAATTTATTACAAGCAAGATGCCAGAGAAAGTGGATGCAAAACTGGCACAATATAAACACTGGTGCTAGGGACCATATCCTTCTGGCAACACAAAAAGCTGAACAGCAACATCAACACTTAGAAATACCATAGCACACGAGGAGGGGTTTATGCAGAGAAATGGAGTGAGCCAAATACTGAATGCAAGACAGCGAGCTGAACAAGCGAATGACCTGACAATGAATAAATGTAGGACTGTAATGTTTAGGCACTTCCAGTGAAAGTAACAGGTGCTCCTGGGAGAGAAGTACATTACAATAATAGGACTGGTGGGCTGTGCAGTATATACAACTTTTCCTTCAGATCTACAGTAATAAAAATGATACACCCATCATGCCACATGGTTTCCCCTTTAGCTCATTCAGTTTCTCTGTATAAACGCCTTCTCAAGTGATGTGGTATTTCTTATTGTTGATGTTGCTGATCAGCTTTTTGTGTTGCCAGCATCAATCAGCAAATGGCATAAAGATATACAGATGTTAAACTATCCACTTCTGCTTTCTCCCATAGTGTCACTTCTCTCAGCAGGCTGTATACACAGTGACCACTTTAAGACAATTCCAGTCATGAAATGCATACCACTAGTAGTTTTGAATTATGAAAAAAACATCATACAGTGAATGAAAATGTATATGTATGAATTGGTAAACACTGACTGATCACTCCAGCCACAATTACACAGCACATTAACTCATCGCTACACTAGCTCTTTAAGGGAACCTTTTTCGACTGGCTGAATTCCATTCTCAAATGGCCTTATGAAGAAAGTGGAAGTGAGTCATGGAAAATGGATGGTAAAAAGAAAAAAATATATTTGTGGGTCATTTTAACAACAAAGTGCAGAATCTGCCTAACAGGATCCCAATGAGCAAGATATATGTGTTGGTCTCTTTACAGCATGTCATTTTTGTGGGTTTCAAAATTCTTTTTTGGAGGGAAAAAACAGAAAACAAGATGGCGGCAAATGAAAAATTATTTTTTTCCTAATGAAAAAGGATTCACCCATGTGAAAAGAATCATTTTATGTATGACCCAACTCTTTTTCATTTCCATCATCTAGCTTGAAAATCTCTATAGAGCATGCTCAGAGTAAAACTTTAAAAAATTAATCATTTTGGAATGGATTATTATCTTTCACCAAACCAGAAAAAGGCACATCTGCAGTCCAAGCCCTTTGAACCCTGAAAATGTTAGATTAAAATTTGAAACCATTTAGGTAGTCGGGATGGACAAAGAAACAGCAAAAAATACCCCAAAATTACTTTTTTCACTATCTAGATCTCAGAGTCCACACAGCAAATCAGACTGAAAGTTGGCACATCAAGAGATGTACTCCTTGGGACCATGCATGTAAAATGTCATGCAAATCTGTTAAATAGTTGTGAAATTACTACACTGTAAAATTTGGGTTTAACATTAAACACCATGCTCCATTGTAAATATAATATACTGTGCCCCTATAGTTAGAGTTGAGTAGGGTGGTCATTGTTAAACCCCTAAGTTTGCAGTTTAATAAGCTGGGCAGGTTTTGTCAGAACAGCCCACAAATTTGCATGTTCCATTGATGTGCCATGCTGTGAAAATGTGGAGAGTTTCATGATGGCATTTTGTGTGGTTTCCAAGATCTGGATACCCCTTATTTTGTAAAATTGTTAAATATTTCCCTATAATTAACATATGTTGTTTTGCATTTTTTATGTTCTCATGTATAGGCTATAGGGTACTGAATTTCTGCAAAAAAAAAACATTTGAGGTACATGTGGTCTGTGCTGAGGTAGTGCCTTTCGAAGATTTGGTGAAAAAAATATTAAATGGTTCCTGAGTTATAAGGGTTTAAAAAAATAGATGCCCCATACCAACCAGAAATTTCTGGTTCATGACATTGTTTTTAGGTTCACAAAACTGATGTATCATGAACCAAAATTGGGTCTCACCAATCACTTTTTTTTGTCCACATTGGCAGCCATATTGTTTCTTTATTTTTGCTACTACTGACGTTGGAAAACATTTATAAAGGGACAGTTTTAGCCAAACAAAACATCCCTGATGGGCAACGTTTTCCCTAAGCAACATTTAATAGTCTGTTTATGGGGACATTTGCCCAAATTTTGTATTTCATTCATTTATATACCACTTTTTTGGTTCAAACTAAACATTTTGTGGTACGCAAAAACCAGAAAAAGTGGTTCAAACTACTAATTCTAGTTCATGAACCAGAAAAAGTGGTTCTAACTTGGTACACACACATACACACACACACACACACAATTATATTTATAATATACAGCTAACTGCAAGGATACTTGGCATATCCATGGGTTTATTTCAACCTGCTGGTCTTGTTTAAAAAGAGTCATCATTAACATGATTGGGATGACTTTTACTGGAAGGAGACTTGACCTCCTGTTATGCTCAACAGCTAGTCTGGATTGGCAGCATCTACTTTCTGATAGCAACACAAAGGGATTCCAACATATTCTAAATCAAGTGGTTGTTTCCAGTATTGATCCATGCAAATAAATGGAGACTTAGACAGACCAAACTGTCATAAACATTCACTCCAAATCAAAGCAAGCAGCTGTTATCAGTCATTGGCTGGAACATTCTAGGGGAATGCTTTACTCCACTCCACTCCACACAGTCTGCACTGCCAATTTATGTGGATGTTGTAAAATAGTCACATAAATCTGCTTTGAAAGCCAATTGTTTTAACTGGTTTAATTAAAAATAGAGAAAATCAACACTAGCTGATGCATCTGGGATCAAAGTCAATTAAAACATACTGCAACTTGCTGGCCTGGTGGTGCAGAGGGTTGAGGTGCTGGTGCCTTACCTCGGGCCATGCCAGTGACCCAGGTTCAGAAACAGACTCAGGATATTGGGGGCTGGCAGGGGCAGGGGCAGGAGAGGATCGAGCATCTGTAGGACTGCACTTCTCTCCTGGGGTGGGTAGTGGGTTGTCATCACGCTGCAGCAGCCTCTGGTGGAGACCAGGAGCACTGCTGATGCACACAGGAGGGGTCAGCTACAAAAAAGTGGAAATACTGCTACACAGCAGCCGGATGATGGCTGCCGGGCTCTCTGAGGTCATCCAGGTTCTACTGAGCTGTCTTTCTCAGCAGCACCGCCAAGGCTAAGTGTTGCACTGGTCTGCCCCCCCTTGGCTGGTGCTTTCCCCCCTCAGAAGAAAGGGACCCATTTGGTGAAGGGTTACACCAGGTCACCCTGGAGGCTGGCTGTAATTTGAGGAAGAAGCTTGGAGGATGGATGGGTCAGAGGTCAGCCCTGGTAAACCCGAAGGAGTGGCTGCCATGGAGCACGTAGGGGCAAACAGAAATAACACAAAAAAAACCATGTTGCAATATATATTAATATCTTAACCCCCATTTTGCCACCGATGAGTTAACTCGGCCTTCTTTAATGCATGCACTGGTGCCACTGACAGCATAACTCGTCATTTGGCACACTTGTTTTCAGTGCTACACTCCACATGTAAATTTTCCCTTTGCAGAAATCTGCCCAACAATATGCAAAGTAGGGACCCGTGGTGTTCTGCAGTTGGTATAATATGTAACCAACCACAACTCACCACATAACCTCAGTTACTTCCTTGAACTACTGCGACTAAGTTTTCAAGCACTTGCATTTTGCCTTCTGGACTTCAAGTTGAGCTGGAACATCTCCGATTGTCTTACCACAGGAATCTACAACATGCTCTGTATATCACTAGCCTGAAATCCACTGCTTTGTGAAGTCAGTGGAAACTTAGAAGAAACTGCTTTGTGAGGTCAGTAGTTTGTTGATGTTTAAAAGGGGGCACTAGTAATGGAACTATTACAATCACTCCTACTGATGATAAGAAAAGAGTGTTTTGAAATTGGTCAAGTATATTTTTTTACTTTTATTCAGTGTGAATCCAGCATTGCTGGTAAAATGTTTTCTCCCTGTCGGCAATTTGTGCAACCTCGACTACAGCATGTATTTTTCTCCCCTTCTAGTCAGTGTTTCTGCAAAATACCACATTTTTTATCTACTGTATGTGCTACTCTATCCTTGAATATATTTTCAGCATTGGTCTGACATGAAGAAGAGTATTGGCACTTTCAGATGCAATTTCTAGAGCCTCTTAAAAGCTAGTATGCAAACTGAAACGATCAGGGCTCCATGTAAAACTCAAAATTGAGTTTTGTTTCATTTTGTGATTTTTTATTTATTTCTGTCCCTCCTTCCTTTTATTTGATGATTAGAGTAATGTGATTAGTGTTTTCTGAGTGAGCAAGTGCTGTTTTATTCAGTGTAAATCGAAGTAAAATATTTGTCCCCCGTCGTCAATTTGTGCAACCGCGACCATGGCTCATCTTTTTCTCCCATTCTAGTTATGTTTTGTTCTTGGATTGTAATCTAACAGTCTGTGCCTTTGCTGCAGAACTTGGTGTTTCTGCAAAATAACAATTTTTTTTAATCTATATGCTACCTTGAATATAGGTTTTGAAACTGAGAAGATTATTGGAGATTTCACTAATCAATACTGGACATGTATTTTTTTGCTGGTTCTGTTTGTAGAACTATTTATTTTTTTCATATTGATATAAAGAGTAATTGTCTATGGTTCTTATGTTTGGCTAGCCATTACACATTTTGGCACACAATCTGAAGAGATGGAAAATGGCAGTGCACAATCTGAAAGGAGAAGGAAAATGGCACCACGTGCATGTCTTGCAGTTTTCTGAGCCTAGTCTAGGTAGTACACAGATTGAAATGATTGGGGCTCCATGCTGTAAAACTCAAAATTGAGTTTTGTTTATGATGTGATAAAAATGTTTTCTCTTTGTGTTCCTCCTCCCTTTTATTTGTTATTATTTACTTGAAAATCAGTTTTATTTTTTTTCCAGTAACCTTCAATAATCGAATGGTAAGTGTATTTTGAATGCATTGGTTAGAATGTTGATTTCGTCCCTGGTTGTTCACCCTCATGCCTGTTTGACTGCAGTCCATTTTACATTTAGGGCCAGATATTCAAAAGTTGAGCCATGTGCAATAGGGTTGCGCCTGCTCAAGTCCAAAAATGCACCATTCTGCGATATTCAGCAGGAGGCAGTTGCACCCCCCAAATCACGCTGAGCAACAGTGCAATGATAATGAATGTATGTGCAACTGAAGGGGGAGGAACCATGCATAAATGGCGCAGTGCAATATTCAACAACATGTGCCATGTGCAATAGGGGAGCCAGCGGAAGTTGCGCCATAGTGGAAATGAGCCAAAATAAAAGGGAGCAAGGGAGAGGCGCAAGAACGCTACAGGGAAGGCACATGAGGCTGAACTCTAGCAAGAGAAAAAGGGCAGCAGGGACACACAGGGCAGGCCAGAGAAAGGGCACCTGGAACCCACAGACTCAGGGGAAGGTGTGGGGAGCCTCAGTGCAGAAGGGGGAAGTACTTGCCACAGAGCAGTGAGGCCAGCACAGTCAGATGTTCCCGGTGCAGGGGAAGTAGCAGCCAGGACAGCGGGGGGAATACAGAAACAGCTGCCAGGGGAGGTGAACACAAGCCAGGGACATGGCCAGTGCCACCATCCAGATGGAGGCAGTAATGAGGGGGGTGAGAAGGTGGGCAGCAGGGGGGCATGGCCGTGGAAGGGCCCATCAGCGGTATGCCCCCAACAGGCAGTACCGAGCCCGCACCAGCTTGAAGCTGTATAGTGATACAGAGATAGTGGGCTGGTACCACCTGAATCGGGCAATTCTGAGGTGGCTCTGTGAGCTGTGCAGTGATGTGATGCAGGCATCCACACAACGGAGCCATGCTCTGTCAGTGGAGATGAAAGTGACAGCTTGCATGTGCTTGCTCACCACGGGTACCTTCCAGAGACCAACTGGGGACACCACAGGCATAATCCAGTCAGCCACGTCATGCCACCTCACCCAATTCCTCAGCGCACTGCTGCCACATGCTGTGGAGTACATCCATTTCCCCAGCACACTGGCGGAGAACACAGCAAACATACAGGAGTTTCACAGGGTAGCACGTATGCCTGGTGTGCTAGGGGCAATAGACTGCACCCATGTGGCCATACACACACCACCTGGCCCTGAGGGGGCCGCATATATAAATCGCAAGGGCTATGCCAGCATCAACTGCCAGGTGGTGTGCGATGCCAGGGGGCGCATAATTAATGTCGGTACCACGCACCCTGGGGGAGCACATGATGCCTTCATCTAGCACCAGTCGGCACTGTGCCACAGATTTGAGAGTGGGGATATCCCCACTGGCCACCTAGTGGGTGAGTATGCAAACCACATGGACAATCATAGGGCCGGAGGGGCATGGTCAGAGGTGACATGGGTAGTGGCCTACATGGTCCGGGGCAGGGCGATGCTGATCACCAAACTAACCTCCACCCTCTACACACAGGTGACAGTGCATACCCACTCCATCCCTGGCTGCTCACACCCTACCGGTGGCCCACGACCCCATCGTAGCAATGCTACAATGAGGCACACGCCACCACACATAATGTCATCGAGCGGGTGTTCGGGATGCTGAAGGTACGTTTCTGTTGTCTGGACACCTCCGGCAGTGCCCTACAGTACAGCCCCTCAAAGGCCTGTGGGCTATCCCTGGCCTGTTGCATCCTGCACAACATGGCCAACGAATGTGGGATAGCCGTACAGGTCAAGAGAGGACAGCAATAGGGACGATGAGGACGCTGGTGACAATGGTGATGGGCAGCCCCCCCCTTGGGCGTCGGGACCTCCAACTGCTCTGGCTGGCACAGCTGCACTGGGACACCATCATGGAGGAGCACTTCAGCGAACCCAGGTAAGTCATGGGGCCATGTGCAACCACCAGTGGCTAAGGCACAACCCACAAACACTCATGGACACACACCAGGGGTGCATGCCATCAAGGGAACTGGCCGGGCTTGGAACCACACACACAACCAGGGATGGGTGAGATCTAACATGCCACATGGACACACACACACACACACACAATGCACCAGACATGCACAAAGGGTAGGAGGCACACTGACCCAGAATGCCACCCCTAGCCACACACATGTCCACAGACCACCACGCCCACAGCCTGTCATTGTGCGTGTGTCAGATGCTGAGCACCATTGCACATTGGTGTACAGCACAATGCAGGCATCATTATGCACATGCAACTGCGGACAGCAGCTGGGAGGGTGTGCAGATGGACTGTGTGTCTGCGTGCAGGGCCAGGTACCCACCCATGCATTGCCCGCTGAATGACACAATGCACACAGGGCAGCACCAGACAGTAGCAGCATTGGGAGACAGGTCAGTCACGCACCACAGTGCCCCGGCCACCATGGATGCATGGGCAGCCCTGCCAAGACCCGCCAGCACTGACAGGCTGACCACTGGCCTCATGGGGTGGCACCGATGGTCCCCCAGGGGTTCCACTGCGTGAATGTGACTGTGCTCACACAGGGGTCTTCAGCACACCAAACATGCCTGTGCCAGGCATGCTCGGGATGCCCATAGCTGAACCCGGTGTCAGCAAGGATGGTGTCACACAATGCCGGGAATGGGGGTGGACAGTGTACTGCGTGGTGTCTGTGATGCATGGGCAAATAACTGTGTGCCTATTGTGGCCATGACAGCAGTGAATGCCTGTGTCTGCCTGTCAATGGCAGCGGTCACATCCTCCCACAACCGGTCCATCCCTGCCAGGATCAGAGCGGTGTCTCTTCTGCGATGCTCCTCTGCCCACTCCAGAGCTGCACGCAGTGCATCCACCGACGTCGCAAGCTGCATCTGTTGGTTGACTGATGCTTGCAGTATGCAGGTGTGCTCATCCAAGAGGTCATCTGCCTCCCTGGCATCCTGTCCCTCAGGGTGTGCATGGCCCTGTTGCTCAGCACCCCTTGAGGGTGGGCACTGCACACCAGGACCAGGTCTGGGCATGTCCACAGGTGGTGCACTGATGCCGCCCCCTGACACTATACTCCCAAGCTCATTGGCCGACTGCTGATGCTGCCCCTCCTGCTGCCACTCCCAGGGCTCACTGGTGCCGCGCAGTGGCTGCAACAGTCCACTGTCCTGGACACACACCAGTGCTGCCCCACTGGTGCTGTCAGGCACAGGCTGGGACTGTGATGACACGCAGGCCTCCACAGCGGCACCACCCACAGCCATGGCCACAATGTTACCTGCTGTGTGGCCATCCCATGGCACACACGTGTCACTGCCCATGGCGTTAGCGACATCATCATCGGTGATGGACCCAGCACCAGCCCAAGTCACAGCATGCTGGCATCCGTGGATGCTGGCACGCTGGGACACGGGCAGGGCCTCCTCCGTACCTGTTCCAACAACATCAGTGTAGACAGCCAGGCATGCCCACTGTTACACTGAGCGCATATACCTTTGGAGGTGGATGAGCCCTCCTCCATCTCGATCTGACTGGCCTCAGTGGACAGGCCCACCACCGCTGACCCATGCAGATGCTCAGGATCTGTAAGGGAAAACAAAGACGCGTTACTGCATGTGACCTACCCTGCCCCCCCAATAGACAGACCATGACCTACCATGCAGTGATGGGCTACCACCCGTCTGGAAGCCACCACCAGGAACACCCTCAATGGCACAACGCTGCATGATGCCAGCAATCCTCTTCTCCTGTGAGGTCAGGAGTAGCACCTCAGGCTGTCCCTCACCTGTCTAGCTCGTGCTGCCCTGATGGCAGCCATCTTCTCCTTTATCCTCCTCCTGTTTGTGCCCATCTTCTTCTTGCACTCCTGCACGGAGTGCTGGTGGCTGCCATGCAGGTTCACTGCATGCGCCACATCCTCCCATGCAGCAGCATGGGCCTGTGGTGTTCCCTGCCGTCTGCTGAGAAGCGGCTCCTGATCCAGGTAGGCCTCAAACAGGGCATCCATCTTGGCCTTGGTGAGATTAGGCCTCCTCCTCCTCCCACCACTCTGTTCCTCCTCTCCCACAACTCGCTCAGTCATGATTTAGCCTGTGAGAATGAAAGTTGTTATCTGTGACTGTGCTGTCCCATGCATGTCCCAAAATCCACAGTCCACACTCCCAAACAGCATGCAACTCACCAATAGACTGCAGTAACCGACTCATCCAGTGCAGCCCAATGGCGCACTTTTAGCACAACCCATGCAAATGAGGCGGCGCAACTTTAAGTGGATGCAAATTGCAGTGCTGCACCATTGAATGGCTTATTAGCTGATTTGCATATAATGACTGAATATCAGCGTTATTGCGCTTTGTGCAGTGTTTTAGATGTACTGAGCCAAGGCGCAGTTCTGTAACATCTCGCAGTACACACCTAACTGTGCATGCCGGTTGCTAGCGCGAGCACCTGCCATGCTGCTGATGTGCTGCAGGGAGGCAATGCAGGGCATAGCCACCATTATGCCGAGTGGCGCTACAGCGATGTTCACCTATGGCTGTGGCACTGGGGCATCGTAGGCGCACTGGGGCAACAGCGCGGTAGCCTGCTACTGGAGGTAGCACACAGGCACCCAATCGCACTACATGCATTGGGTTCAAATCGCGCTGTGCCTGTCTGTGCGCCAGAGACCCTTGACCCTGTGCCTGACCTTTGCTCCCTAGGCACCATGCATCAGGCATGGGTGCGCCACTATCGAGCTGTTCGGTGACAGCATGATATGGAATGGCAGAGCTGTACCGTGCATCATCTGCATGTGGTGGAACCGCACTGCAGGGCGCCATTTTGAACCTACTGAGCAAGTGAGATGGCACGGAGGAGAGCTGCCCAGTGGAGCCAAATCGAAATGGCAAACCTGGTTGCCATTGTTGAGCCACTTTATGGCCCACTGTTTGGGGAGGCACCCCTGGACAGGTCCAGGAGCCAGGTGTGGCAGGAGGTGGTCGACACCCTGGAGGAGGCCACAGGAATGGGGCGGATGGTGGAGCAATGCCGCCACAGGTATGGGGACCTGAGGCAGAGGGACCCAGACCTGATTGCCCACCTGCGGGCACGTGCCAGGAGGGGCACGGTGCCATGGCCAGGTAGGTGTAACGTCCACACACTTTTATCTTCCATATGGGTATCATGGTTACATGTCTCCAGAACATGGGGGAGGGACCATCTGGTGTTGGCTGTGGTGATGTTATCAGTTTTGTGGGGTGGGTGGTTCTGGCTGGGTGGGATTGCACTAACATGGGGGCAGGGGGACTTTGCTACAGGATTGTACTGATGTTCCTCTCTCCATGTTTGTACCTTAGGGCCGGAAGAGGGACGGCTGGCCAGGGAGCAGAGGTGCCAGCAGGAAGACAGGGCCAATAGGACGGGTGAAGTTCCACAGCGCCAGAGGGACCGGCCTGATGCTCGTGAGTGCCATACCTCCATGATTACTATTGCATGCTGTGTAACAGGGTGGGCAGCGGGGCATGGCCACCATCCATTGACACCACCTCCATACACGCAACTTGTTACAGTCAGCACTGTCCTGTGGCACTGCATGTCTTGGAGTGCATCAGTAGTGGTCCATGTGTACATAGATACATAGATACATAGACAGTGTCGGCAGATAAGGGCCTATGGCCCACCTAGTCTGCCCATTTGAGCTTGTAAGTTCAGTTTGTTTTCCTAGAAGTCTATTTCCCCTTACCCCTGACCTCTAGAATTCCTTTATGTCTATCATGCATTCTTAAATCCGTGATTGTTTCAGCCCCACCACTTCCTCTGGCAGGGTGTTCCCTTGTCCACCACCCGTTCTGTGAGAAATTCTTTCTCATGTTTCCTCTGAATCGTCCTCCCTCAACTTCATCCCATGTCCTCTAGTCCTGAAACATCTTTTCGCTTAAAATAGTGTTTTCCTGCCCTGTTCCTCCCTGTAAGATACTTGTATGTCTCTATCATATCCCCTCTCCTCCTCTCCTCCAGGGAGTATGTTCAGTTCCTTCAACCTGTCTTCATAGGACTTGTGATGCAACCCATGCACCATCTTTGTTGCCCTCCTCTGAACCTTCTCTACCCTGTCTATGTCCTTACGTAGGTATGGTCTCCAGAACTGTACACTGTACTCCAGGTGGGGCCTCACTAGTGTCTTGTATAGGCGGAGTATGACCTCCCTTTTCCTGCTGGTGATGCCCTGCCTATACATCCCAGCATCCTATTTGCTTTCCTGATGCCTTGTCACACTGTTTCCCTACCTTGAGGTCATCAGAGATGACAACCCCAAGATCCCTTTCCTGCTTGGTGCATGCTATATCCTCACCCCCAACTGATATATTGTGCCAGGGTTTTGTGCCCATATGCATTATCTTGCACTTCTTTGCATTAATTTCAACTGCCAAACCCTTGACCATTCTTCAAGTTTCTGCAGTCCCTTCTCATTCTGTCTACACCCTCTGGTGTGTCTACTCTGTTACAGAGCTTTGTGTCATCAGCGAACAGTGAAATTCTGCCTTCTATATCCTGTGCAATGTCACTGATGAAGATGTTGACTAGGACTGGTCCAGCACTGATCCCTGTGGTACCCCACTGGTCACTCTTCCCTCTGTGGGTGACAGCCATTTACCACCACCCTCTGTGTCCTGCCACCCAGCCAGTTACCTACCACCACACTACTGTCCTGCCCACCCATATTCCCCAGTTTGTGTAATAGTCTTCTATGTGGCACAGTGTCAAGAGGCCTTGCTGAAGTCCAGATAGGCCATGTCCACTGCCCTCCCTGAGTCCACCTCCTAGTCACCCAGTCAAAAATTCAATGAGGTTGGTCTGGCTGGCCTCCCCTGGTGAAACCATGCTGCCTTGGGTCCTGTAGTCCATTGACAACCAGATGTTCCACCAGTCTCTCTTCAGTAGTGCTTCCATGATCTTTCCCACTACCGAGGGTGAGGCTGACTGGTCTATAGTTCCCTGCTTCCTCTTTGTTCCCACTTTGTATAAGGGACTACATCTGCTGTCCTCAGTCTTTGGGTACCTCCCTGTTTCCAGTGATTGGCTGAACAGGATAGCCAGAGGTTCAGCCACCACCTCTCTTAGTTCTTTAAGGACCCAGGGTTTGCACCCATCTGGCCCCATTGCTTTATAAGCTCTTATTACTTCCAGTTCCTTCAGGACCCTTTCTCGTGTAAGGGACTTGTTCCATTTCTGCACCATTCTCACCTTGTACTCCTTCAGACCCATTACCCCCATCTTCCTTAGTAAGACTGAGGCAGAAATACCTGTTCAATATGTCAGCTTTACTGTTGTCATCCTCCTCGCAGCTCCCCATCCTCCCCTTCAGTCTCACTATCCCTCCTTTGTCCTTCTTTTTCACTTGTACCTGTAAAGGTTTGTCCCCTTTAACCACTGATTTTGCAATGTGTTCTTCTGTCTGAGCTTTGGCTTCCCTTACTGACTTCCCTGCCTCCTTTGTTTCTCCTGGTGCTTCTCCCTATCCCTTCTGCCTGTGTCTTTTTGTATTGCCTGAATGCAATCTTTTTGGCTTTTCACTTTCTTTGCTACCTCTTTGGAAAACCATAATGGTCTCCTCTTTCTTTTCCTCTTGCTAACCTGCTTAATGCATAATTCTGTTGTTCTTATAATCCCCATTTTAAATACTGCCCACTGTTCCTCAATCCTGATTCCTGTCCCATTCCCATAATGCCTCTTTCAAGCATCTCCCCATTTTCCCAAAGTCTGCCCCTAAAATCCAGGATACGTGTTTTTGTGTGGTTTGGTTCTGCTCTTTCTGTGATTTCAAACCACAATGACTAGTGGTCACTGTTACCCAGGTGCTCCCCACTCTTACCCCCCATCACACTGTCCCTGTTTGTGAGCCTAAGGTCCAGTATTGCCTTCTGCCGAGTTGGTTCTATGACCAGTTGCTGAGAAGGCACCCTGAAGGAGTCCAGGATAAATCTGCTCCTAGTTGATGCTGCTGCTGGGATGCTCCAGTCCACGTCTGGTATATTGAAGTCTCCTACCAGTACTACCTCACCTTGTCTGCCATCCTTTGGATGGCCAGCATCAACTCCTATCTGTTTCTTCCTCCTGGGCTGGTGGTCTATAGACCACACCTGTGTGGATGGCTGGCCCCATTTCCTTTCCAGCTTAACCCACAGTATCTCTCCCCATTTGTTCCTCCTGGATCTGTGTGGCCCTTATGTCATTTTTCACATACAGTGCCACTCCTCCTTCCTGCCTGCTCTGTCTCTTCTTGAATATGTTGTAGCCAGGTGTGGCCATCTCCCAGTCATGGTTATCATTACACCAGGTTTCAGTGATGGCCACAATGTCAAGTCTGACTGTACCATGACAGCCTCCAGATCTTCCATCTTGTTGCTAAGGCTCCTGGCATTTTGCACATGGCTTTCCATGATTTGACCTCCCTAGACTGCTACACTGTTCTACTCCAGCCCCTTCCTTGGTTGTCATTTATCCCTGGTTCTCCTTGCTGTCTGCCCTTCTGCTGAATTTTGCCCCTTTTCTGCTTATTCACCTTTTGGACACTAATCTCCATCTTGTGCACTGGGTACATGGCTGTGCCACTGCCTTCGCACCACATAGCCATGTCACTAAACAGCCACGGTGGTGCTGTGCAGGACTTGGCCGGTGGGTGTGTGCAGAGGTCCGCATGGATGTATGCACCTGGGTGGGCAGGTCTTGTGGACATGATCACTGTGGGTGGTCACACACCATCACAGAGGCATGTACCACAGCTGTATGCCATGCACAGTGGGTGGGCTGTATGGGGCTGTGCATTCACATCTATTGACTGTGCTCCCTTGTCCTAGGTGTCCACCAGCTGCAGGCAATCCAGGAGGCACTGCAGGAAATAACCATGGCGAGGGCATCATTGGACATCTTGTGAAGGATTGAGTGGCTGGGGGTCCGGCAGAGACATGGGAGGTGGAGCAGCTGGAGTGGGGAGCGGGGCTCCCACTGACCATCTATATGCCCCTGATTCCCCTACCCCCCTGGACCCACCCTCACACCCTTCCTTTCCTGTCCCATTTGTTCACCCCTGCCTCTTACCCACCCCCACCTTGTTTGTGGCCCTCTCCCTACACATTTGTACATAGGTGTAAATAGTTTTGTTAGATATTTTTGATTACAATTCTTTTGATATGAATACTGTGGTGGTCTCTGATTTGCAGCAGGCTATAGGTGCTCAGCTGCAGTGGTGTGCATGGCGTCAGGGGTGGTGTAGTCATGGGATTGTTTGTTTGTCCATGGGGAAGTGACTATGGTGTGGGAGTAGCTATCAGTCAGTGTCTGTGGTGTGTGTGTTGTTTCCTGTGCACTGGATGACTGTGTGCAGTGGTCCATGGTGCATGCTTTGTGTCCATGGCGCACCTGTCAGCCCGTCCATGGCCTGTGCAGCTGACACCCTTGCATGTCTGTGACCTGTACGATCTGCTGGCATGTCAGTGGTGGCTGTCCATGCAGGTCAGCCACTGTACCCATCACAATGCTGGGTGGCCTCCTGTTACTGGTGTGGTGCATGTCTGCCTCAGGTGACACTGTGGCCTCCGTGGTTGTTGTCCCACCTCCGTGCTGTGGCTTGTGTGTGTTGCAGGGGATGTGCACCACTGTCTGTGACTTGTGCTCCGGGCAAATGATGGTGGCGTACAGGTCCACAGTGCCTGCGCAGGGTGACTGGCACTCCTGTGCCATGGAGAACTGCTGGCCATGTGTACACGGTTTCCATGGGCCCACACTGGGGGCTTGGTTGCCCCGCTACTGTGTCCCTGTGTTGTTGTGCCCTTGGGTATGGGTGGGTGTTTATTCATGCACTGTGTTGCATCCGGTGTGGTGCATGCTTCCACGCACCACTGTGGGTGTCTGCACTGGCTGTTGTGGCCAGTGCTGGGTCAGGGTGTGTCCTTGGGAGGGTGTGCAAGGTGCTGTACCACTGGTGGTGGGGTCCGGGGCATGCCCTGTCACGTGTGGGGTACCTCATGTGCCAACGCATGGTCGGTCTCTCAGCTGTACCTCGGGGTGGGGCTTGGGGTGGGGCTGTTCATGGTGGCACTGTGTATGCCGTTGTTGCATCACTGTGTAATGCCACCCGCTGATAAGTGCTCGTGGTGGGGCTGCCTTGCATGGTTCTGTGGTGCACAGGGTTGCATTGTCACAGTGGGGTTGGTGGCATGCATGAGATAACCTGCAGTGGTGGATGCTGCTCCTGGGCAGGATGTCTGGGGGTCACAGTGCAGGGTGTGCTCTGTATTGGGGGGATGGTGTGGCACGGGGTGGTCGGCCCTCCTTGTGTGCCAGTCACAGCTTGCCAGGGGGTGTGATGGGGCACCATGGCCCAGCTGTGGGTTGGTTGCTTGTCTCCATGGGCCAGTGGTTGTTCTAGCCCTCCTCCAGTTCTGCAGTGCATAGGGTGTGGGGGGATAATGTCAGTTCTGCTGTGTGTTCCTCTGCCCATCTGTGGCATGGGTGGTGGGCCCCTGCATCCCTGGTTGTGCAGTTGCATTGCTGCCCTGCTGCTGGGGGGCATCCCTGGTTGCGCTATGGTGCCTCTGGACTGCTCAGCTGAACATCCCTTGTTGCGCTATTGTGCATCAGATATGCTCAGCTTCCCCTCCCTAGTTGCGCTATGGTGCAGGTGGTGCGATATTCAGTTGTCGGCTGTAGGTGCATCTTGGCCGGCTCAGTTTTTGAATATCGCACCGCTTGCGCATGGGCGCAATTGACTTGTGCTTGCTCCTGCTATTGCACACGTTTTGGGCGCAGTTTGAATATCTGGGCCTTAGTCTATAAATACAAATTTCTATGTGATTTGTGTGGTACTGAAGTTACAGGTTGGTCTGCTCACTTCAAGTACCATAACAAATCCAGTTTTTTTTGTTCCACATTTGAAGGAGTGTTGTGCTGGAATTCTCTGTAGTGTTTTGATGAAATGTGGTATCATATTTTATTTTGACTTACTGTATATTGTGCTTAGTAATGTAAGGGTTTAGTTGCACAGTAAGGGTTGTAGACCTAGTACCTAATTACACTTTCTTTTACGCTGATTACTTGCCCTTGACTTTATTGGTTTTCATTTCACATGGTTGATTGATTCCCCATGCAAGTCATAGAGAGAACAGTTATGGAGAGGGCGTGAAATGAGTGTAAGAGGGGCATATGGCTAAACAGGGCTTCTAGTCATTTTTTACAGTCACATAAATCACAAATTGTATTCCTGGCCTCAGTGTGGCTACGCGTGTGTGTACAGATGGGCAAGAGCAGACTGGCAAAATAATCCTTTGACTTGGGAGGTGGGAGATACTACGGGCAACAGAGATATTTTTACAGTCACAGACAACAAATAAAATGTATTTCTGGCCTGTGTGTAAAGACTGGGCAAGAGCAGTATGGCAAATTAAAACTTTGACTTGTGCCATACAGAGATGGGGGGGGGGAGCGGGATAGAGAGATTATGGGGCACCAAAGAGATACTTTCCATAGATACATAGACAGTGTCGGCAGATAAGGGTCTATGGCCCACCTAGTCTGCCCATTTGAGCCTGTAAGTTCAGTTTGTTTTCCTAGAAGTCTGTTTCCCCTTACCCTTGACCTCTAGAATTCCTTTATGTCTATCCTATGCATTCTTAAATCCCGTGATTGTTTCAGCCCCCACCACTTCCTCTGGCAGGGTGTTCCACTTGTCCATCACCCATTCTGTGAAGAAATTGAGCTGAATCAGGTGTGGAGTCAGTGCTTTGGCTTCTCAGAAGGAACTAGAAGGGGGACAGGATCAGATCTACAGTACAGTAGCTTCTTGTTTTACATTGTTTTTCATGGATTCTACTTGGTAGAATGTTTATTTTCTTTCTTACTACTAAAGGGCTAGCAGGGTATTGTTTGGGGCTGTTGGAATTTTGAAACCTGTTTTGGTAGCTAAAAGTGGGCTCATTTGTTTGGTTCACGGTGTGGCAGGCTGCATTTGTAGAGGCCTATTTCTTCTCTTTTAAGCATAATTGGTGTAATTTAACTGGTCTGTTTCTTTGAATTGGAGACCTATATCTTATAATTCCAAACCTATTTTGATGTATTGTTGGTGAAGCTGTTTGAATTGGTGTCCTGTTTCTTTGGGTAGCAAACCTATGTTGGGGCTTTGAGTAGAATTGATTCATTGTTGCTGGCTTCACTAGCTGCAAAGTTTTGAGTGGGGGAAGGGTGCTTATTGTCTGACTAGAGGCCTCAGCTACCTGATTGTTTCCGGAGCTTGGGCTGGTCCCACCACCCAAACCCCTCACCCCACCACCCCTGGTCAATTATTCCCTTTGTACTAGGGGTTCTGACATCACTTCCTCAAACAGGCAAAGATTTGCACCTGTCATAACAGAAGCAGACATCCAGGAAAGGAACTGCAGCAAGTGAAGAGGTGACTGCTCTCTCAGTGGAAGGAAGAAATGCAAATCTAGGCGCTTTCATTATTACTACTTCACATAATTATTGCATTGGGTAAAGGAGGAGTAGGAGTTGAAGAAGGTTGTGCAATGGCTACTTAAAGTATTTTTGAGTGTGGATAGGAATATAAAAAGCAGTTGCTCAACATATCTAAACGTGTGCAACAAAGGAGGTAAGGGAAATAAGAATGTTTTGCACTGATAGAGGGGGGACAGTGGGGACTTGGGGGAGTGTTTGGTATCCTGCATCTGGAAGGGTGGGGGGTCGCTGGTGGGCAATGACAGCAATGGGTAGGGTGGTAGGCTGCAATAACTGCGGTGCACCAATCTTTCTAAACATTGCCTGGAGAGTGGGAGGATGTTTAGTGTGCAACCACATAGAAAAACTTAGAAAGGAGATTGAGGGTCTGCAGGAGGAACTAAGACAGGCAAGGCAGATTGGGGGTGGGTTTAGCCCAATACTGGAGGGAGGAAGAAGGGGAGATGAGGGAGGGAAATTTAAGCCAACAGTGGTGAGGAGAGGCTCAGAAGAAGGGAAGCAGAGACAGAGGGGCCCAGGCCAGGAAGAATGATTGCCGGGGAAACCAGGTCAGGAGACAAAAGTCAAATGGAAGGAGGCAATAGGGACTTGTGAGGGGAGGCGAAGAAGTGGCAAAAGTCATAGAGTGGAAAGGAAAGAACAGGTTACTATGCAGAGAGAGGGAGCAGGCATTTGTGAAGGATCTTCAGAAAATAGTTTTTCACTGCTAGAGAGGAAGAAGGTGGAGGAGGGAAGTGATGAAATTAGAGGAGTAATTGATAAATGCCTGGACCAAACTGGAGCGGGGGGAAGTTCTGCTGGGAGAACTGCAACAGGGTAAAAGAGCATAATGTGCAGGAGGAAGAAGGAGCTGGAAATGAGGAGGAGATGAAAGGAAGCAAGCAGGGAGTAAGAGGGTGGAATCTTGAGTGCTGGGGGACTCAATACTAAGAGGAGGAGTTGGGTGGGAGTAGCAAGGCGGAGAGGCATAGTCACATTTGGGTGGAGGCCATGCCAGGAATGACAGGCGGAAGGGTGGGACAGTCTGTTCTGAAATATGCTAGAAGGGGTAGGGACAAGCCTCATTTAATTATACATCTTGGGACAAATGACCTGGCTGACAAGACAGTAGATATAGTCCAGAGGAGGTTTGAGGAACTAGCACAATTATGTGAGGGGGCAGGAAGATCAGTAACTTTTCCGAGATACTTCCGGTGCCAAAGGCAAGCACAACAAGAAAGCTGAGAATAGAGGAATTTAACAGATGGCTAAGAACCTGGTGTTGTGCTAAAGGGTATTGGGCTGTTGGGGGTGGGGAGGGACCTGGGAGGACAGTAGTCTCTATGCAAGGACAGACTACACTTGAGTGAGGAAGGAAAGAAAGTGTTGAAGCAGAGGATGGACGAATATATAGAGAAGTTGGGAGTTTAAACTAGGAGTGGGGGTGGCAGTTGGGGAAGAGATATGCAGAGACCACAGGTTGGGAAATCATATGAGCTACCCCCATAACAGTGACAAAGGACAAATGGCAAGTACTATTGGTGATGTTAGGAAAGGAGGGCAGGATGGGAGGAGGGGAAAGTGGAAGGTAGTTACCCTTAATGCTAGGAGCATGGAGGAAAACTGCAGAGTTGCAGGTTCTCATGGCAGAGGGAGAGGTGATTGCAGCCATCACGGAAACATGGCCACCCAATATAATGACTGGGACCTGTCTGTACCCAGGGTACAGGTTATTTCTGTAGGGACAGGGTGACTGGAAAGGAGGGTGGCACTATATGTGAAGGAAGGACTGAAGTGTGTAAGGGAGGAGGGAGGAGGGTAGTACAGAGTCACTGGGTGCAAACCAGGATTCCAAGAGCAGGAGTCTTAGAATGGGGTGGTGTACAGGCCAACATCTCAGATGGAGGAGTTAGACAGGGAACTAGCGGGACAGATCAGGAGGACCTGCGAGAAGGGTAGTGTGGTGATTGTGGGGGACTTCAACATGCCAGGAGTGGACTGGAGCACCCCAACAACCAGGAACAGAAGGGAGCAGGTACTGCTGGATGCCTTCCAGGACAGCTTCCTGCTGCAAATGGTCAGTGAACCAACCAGGTTAGGGAATACTCTTAACCTTGTGCTGACAAATGGGGACTTTGTGAGAGAACTTACAGTGGAGAAACCGCTGTCAGGGAGTGACCACCACTCAGTATGGCTCACATTGGATATGGGCAAGGAAGGAGTGGAATCTGGCACGAGTGCTGGACTTCAGGAGGGCTGACTTTGGGAGGATGGGGGAAGTGGTAAAAGGGTACCTGGCCAGAATTCAATCTAGTATGGATACTAACCAGAGATGGGAGCTCATAAAGTTGGGGATAGTGGAGGCAACCAAAACCTGCTGCAAAGCCCAGGCAAGAAGGCTAGGGCTAAGAACCGAGCTGGTTGAGCAAGGAGCTCATGGAAAAGGTAAGGAGGAAAGAGCTGCCTTTAGGAAGTACAAGAAAACAGGGAGGGGGGACAGAGAGGAGTACTTGACAGAATCGAAGGAGGTGACAAGGGCAGTAAGGGGAGCCAAAGCATCTACGGAACTCAGGCTGGCACAAGGCATTAAGAAGGGGGAGAAGGACTTCTTTAAGTACATCAGGGAGAAAAGGAGCTGTAAGGACCACATAGTAAGGATTAGGAAGGAGGGGGGTTGGGTGGAAGCAGGGTACGATAAGGCAGAAGCACTAAATGAGTACTTCTGCTCAGTATTTACTAAAGAGAAGAGGGGTGACACCAAGATGGGAGAAATGGCAGATGCAGGGAGAGTGGTGACAGATGGGAAATCATGGAGGGCAGAGTTCGTGAGGGTTTGAAGGCACTGAGGGTGGACAAGGCGCCAGGCCCAGATGGCATCCACCCCAGTGTACTGAAGGAGCTGGCAGACCTATTGGCCGCCTCACCACCGGGGTGTACACTCAGGACTGGAGATGGCTCATGTGGTGCCCCTCCACAGAGTGGCTCCAAGGATGAACCGGAAACTACAGACCAGTGAGCCTCACATCCATCGTGGGTAAGCTAATGGAGACTATCTTGAAGGAGGCTGGTGGCCCTCTTAGAGGCCAAAGGACTACAGGACAGCAGACAGCATGGCTTCATCATGGCCGATCCTGCCAAACCAACCTGGTGTGAGTTCTATGACTGGGTAACTAGGCAACTGGACAGGGACATGCAGTGGATGTCTGTATCTGGACTTCAGTAAGGCATTCGACTCAGTGCCACATGGAAGGCTGGGAAGGAAGTTAGTAGGCACAGGGGCAGGTGCAATGCTGGTGAGATGGGTGAGAAACTGGCTGCAGGAAGGCAACAAAGGGTGGTGGTGGGTGGGGAGCTCCTCACACCCAAGGGCAGTGATGAGCGGTGTCCCACAGGGCTCGTGTTGGGACCAGTGTTGTTTGGGATATTCATTTCAGACATATCATGGGACATCAAGAGCAAGATCAGTCTGTTTGCTGATGATACCAAGGTTGGCGCAGTGGTGGATGACCTAGGGGATGGCAGGCATTGCAGGATGATCTGGCAAAGCTTGAAACCTGGTCAGACACCTGGCAACTGGGCTTTAATGCCAAAAAGTGCAAGGTGATGCATTTTGGGATGAAGAACCCAAGGAGGACTTACCAGCTAGGGGGAGTGCAGCTAGCCCAGACAGAGGAGGAGAAGGATCTGGGTGTGCTCATCACAGGGTCAATGAACAATTCGGCACAGTGTAGGAAGGCAGCTGCAAAGGCCAACAAAATGCTGGGTTGTATTGCAAGGGGTATATCCTCGAGGAGGGAGGAGGTGATTCTGCCACTGTATAGGTCATTAGTTAGACCACACCTGGAGTACTGCGTGCAGTTCGGCGTCCGTATCTGAAGAGGGACATTAAGTTACTGGAGGGAGTGCAGCGCAGGGCGACAAAGATGATCAAGGAGCTGGGGGACTTATCATATGAGAGGAGGTTGAAGGAGTTGAACATGTACTCACTGGAGGAGAGGAGAGACAGGGGGGACATGATTGAAACCTTTAAATACATGAAAGGAATAAACAAGACAGGTACAGAGGGGCTGTTCAAAGTAAGGAAGGGGAGGGCCACCAGGGGCCATGATATGAGACTGGAGCGAGGAAGGTTCAGGAGGGAGATGAGGAGACACTTTTACAGAGGGGTGGTGGTGGCTGGGTGGAATGCGTTACCTGCAGAAGTGGTATGCAGTAGAACAGTGGACTGCTTCAAACGAGGATGGGACAGGACAAGGGAGGGTTAATGAAGGGAAGGGTGGAAGGGAGGGGCAGCTGCAGAATAAGGGGTGCTAGCTGCACATTCGAGCAGACTTGATAGACCTCGAGGCCTTTATCTGCTGGCAAATTTCGTATGTTCGTATGTTCGTAAATTCTTTCTCATGTTTCCTCTGAATCGTCCTCCCTCCAACTTCATCCCATGCCCTCTAGTCCTGGAACATCTTTTTCGCTTAAAACTAGTGTTTTCCTGCACCCTGTTCCTCCATGTAAGATACTTGTATGTCTCTATCATATCCCCTCTTTCCCTCCTCTCCTCCAGGGAGTACATGTTCAGTTCCTTCAACCTGTCTTCATAGGGCTTGTGATGCAATCCGTGCACCATCTTTGTTGCCCTCCTCTGAACCTTCTCTACCCTGTCTATGTCCTTAAGTAGGTATGGTCTCCAGAACTGTACACTGTATTCCAGGTGGGGCCTCACTAGTGTCTTGTATAGCGGAATTATGACCTCCCTTTTCCTGCTGGTGATGCCCCTGCCTATACATCCCAGCATCCTATTTGCTTTATATTTATTTATATATATATATATTTCCAGTCACCTAAATCAAAGAATCAAAAAAGAAAAGTGTTATTCTTAGATTAAATGTGGCTTTGTGTACAGGCTGGGCAATGGCATGTTGATAAAATAAATATTTGACCTGTGCAACCCATGGGGGGTGGGAGAGAGAGAGAGACAGAGAGAGAGAGAGAGAGAGAGACAGAGACAGAGACAGAGAGAGAGAGAGATAATGGGAAAGCTAATGGAAACTATCCTGAAAGAGAGGCTGGTGTCCCTGCTGAAGTTCGATGGGCTGCAGGACAGTAGACAGCATGGCTTTGTCGCAGGCAGATCCTGCCAAACCAGCCTGGAAAATTACACTAGGCAGATGGATAATGGCCATGCAGTGGATGTTCTGTGCATGGACTTCAGCAAGACATTTTGTTTGGTGCCACATGGGAGACTTGGAAGAAAATTTTGGAGGCACAGGGGTGGGAGCAAAAATGGTTTGTAGTGGTGGTTGTTATGGTAGGGATTGGGTGTGACCACTGGACAGCAAGAAAGACTTTTTGTGGCACTCGGTACAGATCTGCTCAGTTGGCATCACTGGTGGTGCCTGGTAAGGGAGTATTGGGAGGGTGTGCGTGACAACACTGCATAACAGGTAATGACTTCTGTGTAGCAGGGCATGTAATGTTAAAGTTTGGGTGGGACAACTGAACACCAGGGAATTATATATTTATTTAAACATATCAGGATTACAATCCTTTTGAGTCAGACTCCTTTACAAAGGCTCCACATCAGATAGCACAGTTGCCAGTTCCTTCAGGACTCTTAGTACACTGTTAGGCCCTGATGCCTTTTACATCTGCAGTGCTTTAAGTCTTTTCGAACCTTATCCTCCAGGATGACCCGATCTGTTACCTCTGCCAGGTGTTTTTTTTTTTTTTTTACTTCCTATTTTTGCCTCCTCCCCTGAACCGGAGCCCCACTCCATTGGGAAATACTCAAGTGCCACCCTGCTTCGCTTCCTTACCTGGTTCTGTGGTGGACCCCCATGGAGCCATGGTGGGTATGAGGTGGGGCCAGAACACCCAGATGCTTCTTGTTTTGTCAGATTCCCTTCAGTCCAGGCAGGAGTGAACCATTAGGGTCTGCAGTTGCACTCCTTCCCCTCAGCGTTCCAGTGCTGTTTTTCTGGTGTTCTGTGGGCGTCGAGTGAGCCCCTGACATCAAGGTGCATAGCGCCAATGTCCGCCCCTCTCTCTTTCTTGTCTCTGTGCATGCTTTGCCCCAGACCTCTACCTGGGGCCAGTCTTGCACCGGGACCTTATCCCCCCTCCCTCCCTGGAGAAGGCGAACTGTCCTGAGGACGCTCAAGCCTTCTCCCCCTCGGCCGGCCCTCCAGCTCCCCGGGCTCGTTCCCGAACTTGGGTCACTTGAGTCGCAAGCAGAAATTCAACTGCTGCACCGGCAGGCCAGCACCTCTACCAGATTGCACCCCAGTCCCCCACCCACCCATACCCCTGGCCTGGCACCATTCCCTGAGCAGTACATTTATTTCCTTTATTTTTTGCTCGCTATCCTAGTTTGTCCTTCTCTCTCTCTCTCTCCCCATTCCCTCACATTATCCTGTATGTCCCTTCCCCCCCATGCCAAATTCCAACCTGTCCCTTCCACTCCAAGTCTAATTTCTCACTGACTTTACACCCCCGGCCTCTTCCCTGCCTGCTATGTCACTCTGGTCCATTCCCATATTATCCTATTGTTGTTTCTCTTTCACATGCCTGAAAGTATGAAGACTCCTTCCCCATCAGATAAGTATAACTCTATTGTAAACATTTCATATATTATTATTATTATTTTTTACTAAAAACTACGGATCCTTTGTGACTCCATTCCTATATTTTATTTTTCAGTACTGACGAATGTCATCCCTTCAAGATTCATACTTCTGACTCCACAGTATCCTGGTAAGAAGCTCTCCACATATTACTTGGTTGTGTCTGGTATGGGAGGGCTTGTGTGGTACATGTGCCCTATAATCCCAGTTCAGGTGTTGCTTGGTTTTGAAGGGATTTGAGTGGCAATTGACAAACTGAGTATCCTTTTTTGATGGGTTGGGTCATGGAATATGAGGTCATTGTTGGGCTATTGTACAACAGGAAGTGAGGCCTTGTATGAGATTTAAATGGGGGACCACTGGACATCAGGAAATGCCTTTTTCTGGTCTGGGAGAGCTTGTGGGAGGCCATTGAATAACAAAGGGGATGCTCTAAGGTTGGAAAGCAAAATGGAGGTTTCTAATACTTCAGAGCAGTCAGCTGCGATGGCGACTCAGAATGTATCCAGCTGGGAGCATGACTATAGAACATGCAAAAGATGAGCTGGTGAAGTCTATGGCTATCGTGGCCATGGGTAGTGCAGAACAGGATGCCAGCCACTTCAGGTTGAGTAACAGTCTGGTATTTTCCACCTCTGATGTCCCCTGCATGAACCCCACCTGAGCTGGGTGAATGATGAAGGGCAACACGCTCAGCATCCTGGTGGCCAGAACCTTAGCCAATATGTCAGTATCCAAAAGGGAAATGGGACAGTAATTAACACAGTCTAATGGATTATTCATCTTTTTAGGGAGGAGGGTTATGAGGGCCTCTCTCATTGTAGGGGGGAGAACTCCCACCGAGTAGGCTTCTTGCAGAGCTAAAAGTAGCGGGTGGGCCATTTCCTGTTTGTGGATTTGATAGACCTTGACTGACATCCTGTCTGGTCCAGGCACTTTCCTTAGCCATCAGCATGAGGCAAGGCATAGTTCTCTGTAGTGATCGGGCATCTAGTTGGTCCACTTGGGTCGGGGTAAGACCAGGCAATGGGAAGTGCTGACAGAACTGCTTGAGCCCCTGCATTAACTGTGGAGCAGTCAAGAGTGGAGCAAGACTGTTATATGGTCTAATAGAACTGCTGCATGGTATTACTTATCTCCTTGGATCAGTAGCCACCTGACCAGAGAGGTTTCGAAGGGTGTGTATAGGGGAAGAGGCCTGCTCCTTGCGCAATTGATAAGCTAGCAACCTCCCCCTTTTGTCACCTCCTTCTCAGTATGCATGCTTGGACCTCAATATGAGCCATTTTGCTTTCTGGTGGTGTCTGGTATGGTAGGGCTTTGGCTGAGACCATTAGACATCAGTTCAGACCTTATTTTTGGAAGGGCCTGTTGTGGGAGGGCTTTTGTGGGACTAAGGACTCAAGGGAATTCATTATTTTTTTTTGATGATGCCAGGTATGGGAGGGCTTGAATTGGTACCACTGTACACTGGAGAATGCCAGAGTTGTGGCTGACAAGACCTACTCCCTGTGTACCCATATTGGTTGTGGTCACTTAGCCTATCCTCCTAGGTGTCTTAACAGTCTCTCCTCACTGAGGGTTTCCATCAGTTTGACTACCACAGAGGTGAGGCTGACTGGGCAGTAATTTCCAGGGTCCTCTTCACCCCCCCCCCCTTGTAAAGCGGCACCATCTCCACCCTTTGAGTTGTGCTATACAAAGGGAGGGAGAGAGAGAGACTACAGACCACCGGAGAGATATTTTACAGTCATATAAACAACTTATAAAGTGTTATCTTGGACAAAATGTGGCTTTTTGTATGCAGGCCGGGCAATGGCAGGCTGGTAAATGACTTGTGCAGTCTGGGGGGGGGGGAGAGTGAGACAGAGACTATTGGGGACCAAAGAAAAATTTTTACAGTCACAGAAATCACAAATAAATCCTGGCCTCAGTGTGGCTGTTTGTGTACAGATGGGGCAAGAGCAGACTGACAAATTAAACCTTTGACTTGTGCCATGGGTGGGGTGTGTGTGGACATTTTACAGTCACATAAATCACAAATACAGTGTATTCTTGGACAAAATGTGGCATTTTTATACAGCCCGGGCAATGGCAGGCTGGTAAAATAAATCTTTAACTTGTGCAGTCTGGGGGGGGGTGCTGTTTGGGACTATTGGAGGCTGGTATGGGAAGGCCGATGGGGGAGTTATTGGACAACGGGGAATGCTTAACTTGTGCTGACGCCCGATATGGGAGTTGATGTTTTTATTATCTTATACCTTCATGTCTTTCTTCCTTCATGAAATCTACTGATCGGATGTCTTACTGAACGACATAAACATCTGTCTAATAGACTCCTGGTCTGAGTTTTCTGTGGATTATTGAACATCATTTGATTAGTCAAGGTTAGTTATATGTTTTATATGCTGTGCCACATTGTATGGGAGGGAAATGGTGTACCGTCGAACACTAGGGAGTGGTTTTATGGTATATGGGAGCCCTCAATTTTGCATATATTTCAAAAGCTTCTGAAATCTTTTCATCGTAGAGCCATACCCTTGGTGCATGTTAGGGTGGTGCTAGTGGGGTTAGCTTGAATCCATCCACAGCCCCCCCACACTTTGTTTATACCCTTGATGTACTTGACTATTTCTATCATGTCCACTCTTTCCCTCTTCTCTTCCAGTGAGTACATATTGAGGTCCCTTAATCTCTCATAAGTCTTGTGTTTCAAGTCCTGTACCATCTTAGTCACCCTTCTCTGGACCGTTTCCAGTCTGTTAATGTTCTTACAAAGGTTTGACCTCCAGAAATGCACACAGTACTCCATGTAAGGCCTGACTATGGTTTTTTCATAAGGGCAACCAAAATTATCTGGGGCTTGAGGGAAAGGACCTAGGGGGAGAGGTTTGAGGAGCTCAGCTTGTACATGTTGGAGGAGAGGAGGGATGGGAGGTACGTGATTAAGGTCTTGAAGTACATGAAGGGGATAAATTGTGAAGGCTCAGGTGGTGTGTTCCAAAGGAAGGGGGGGCCAACCAGAGGGCACAGGTGGAAGCTAGAGGGGGGGAGAGGTGGGGGAAAGGAGGAGGTGCTACTTCAGTGAAAGGGTGGTGGAACCATGGAATGTACTGCCCAGGGGACTAGTGGAGGCAGAGACTGTGGAGGGGTTCAAGAGGGGTTGGACAGGTATAGGGAAAGGGGTGTGCTGGCACAGTGCAATACAAAGGGAATATCTTATACTGAAAATGGAGAATCCCAAGGTGGGGACAGCAGGTCAGGTCCCAGTTTGGGGGGCTGACTAAATGAGCAGACATGAAAGTCCATTAAGCTTACTCTGCTGGCATTTTAGTATGTTAGTATGATGGTGCTGAGTGTTTGAGAGTTTGAGAGTTGGGGGGGCGGGGTAACCCCTGGACACCAGAGAATTTTATTTTGGTATGATGGATCCAGGTCTCAGATGGTGGGGTTATCTTCCTGACACCAGTGAATGCATTATGTGTGAGGGTGCTGGGTCACATATGGTGGGGTGGAGCCCCTGGTCACCAGGTAACACTGTGTGTTGGGCGGTGCTGGGTGGTATCCAGTGGCTCACCTCCAGCCTCTGACACCAGGCACCATCACACACATAATGCATTGTCTGATGTCCCACCCCGATGTCCAGAACTGCATACACATATGCAGTAATGAAGTGTTCATGAGGTCAGTACAAGTCTCTTGTCATTACAGTATGGGAAAGCACTATTCGGTTATGACTGGGTATCATCTGGAGGAAGTAACACACACTAAAGGGTGGTTAAAATGCTGACTGATGTTATCCGGTCATAACCAGATAGTCATTTACATGCTATACTGTGATTTTGCTTGGCTGTTCATGTTTGCTGATACCCAGAACTGCATACACATATGCAGTACTAAAGTGCTGATGAAGTCAGGGCAAGTTGTGGGTCACTATAGTACAGTAAATCACTATTCGGTTATGAATGGGTAACATCATGAGGCATTAACACACACTAAAGGGCCTTCAACAGACCTGGCTATAATTGTTTAATTAAGCAATTTATCCCTCCAGGGTGTGGGTATACTGGAGGATTTACCATGGCTGGTGTGGATGAGTTTTTGGGGGTCCTATTGATTTTTGTTGAGGCTGACTGGCACCTTTTCCAGTGGGTACACCAGAGGATTTACCATGCTGGCGAAGGTGCCAGTCAGCCAATGAGCATGCAGGATTTGGTGCTTTAATTTACCCCATTGTATAATCAGCAATAAATGAATGACAATATTGAATGCCTTTATAAGGTCGATATATGTGGCACCAACAAGTTGGCCATGGTTAGGGCTGTAATTTTTTTCACGGTGAAAATGGGCCAGTTTCAAGGTGCTGACAAAAATTCCATGTTGTGTGGCTGCTTCAAGACTGTTTAGCAAGATGGGTAAATTAAAGGGACACCTGAGTACTCCCCTTCAAAGTGTTCAATTAAAAACTGCGAGATCCCTTTTGGAAACTGTTTGATCGGCTATCAGCATTCGGCATTTCTATTTGGATCTGCTTTGACTCATCTTCTAAAGTTATGTGACAGAATGGGGACAGAATGTGAACAGTAGCCCTTCTGGTTGTGTGCCATATGGGCCAGGATGTTTACAGAGGACCTGCACTATGTCTGCCAAAATTCTGTGATTCTATATGAAGGCAGGAAACTGTCTGATCGGCGGGTTGCAGGAGGGGCAGAACGGCTGTAGGAGTTTGGGAACAGATGTAAGCAAACACCTTTACAGGCACATTGAGGGTTACAGAGGGGATAGAATGGGGCATAAATAACTGTCCGATCAGTGTTTGGCACTTCACAACACAGAAAAAAAGCATATTTCTGCTTATTTTTTGTGAATTTCACGGCACAGAGGAAAATTGCACATTTCACTGTAATCATGAAATCCGTGCCCCCCGTGAATTAATTACAGCCCTAGCCATGATCCAGTGCATGGTGGGTGTAATTTGTGAATTTGAAGAGGGCAGTGATGGTGCTGTACACATTTCTAAAACCACACTTCTGCAGACATCAAATGTTGTATTTCTCAAGATCTACAAGCTGTTCCTCCACAGCGCCTCAACCGTCAGCGGCACCTGGCCGGCTATGGAGAAGCAACTTAAGGAGAGAATAGTGAGGTATCTGGAATCCAACATTTCCCAGCATTGGAGGCAACATGAATTCACAGAAGTGGTCAATGGGGTGCACTCTGGGGAGACAGGGTGATGAGTGGGGTCCCCCAAGGGTCGGTGCTAGGGCCCATTCTGTTTAACATATATATATCAGTGACATAACAGAGGGTCTTCAGGGAAAGGTCTGCCTTTCCGCAGATGACACAAAACTCAGCAACAAGGTGGACACCCGGGGGGGGGGGCAATGAAGAAGGATGATCTACGGTTACTGGAAAAGTGGTCGCAAATGTGGCAGCTGAGGTGTAATGCCAGGAAATGCACTGTGCTGCACTTGAGGAGAAGGAGGAATCAAAATAAAACATATACACTAGGGGTGAAAATATTTGCTGCAAACAGTCCAAAGAATGATCTAGGAGTTATAATCACTGATGACTTTAGTGTGAGGACCCACTGCAGCAGGGCATTGGGCAAAACAAACTGGATGCTGGTTTGCATAGGGAGAGGGCTAACCAGCAGAAGGAGGTAAGTGCTGTCACTCCATGGTGTGGCCACACCTGGAGTATGGGATATAGTTCTGGAGACCCCATCTATGAAAAGACATAGATGGCATGGAAAAGGTGCAGAGAAGAGCCACTAAAATGATGCAGGGTATGGCATGGAAAGGGAGCAGATAAGGGCCACTAAAATGGTGCAGGAGCTAATTGGGAAGACCCGGTGCCATCTAGCAAGCAGAAGTGCATAGTGTCCATTGGTTTCAACACACCGGATAACAAATAATGATTATTGTTTGAATCCATATTGTTTTATGGTGCTGGGTATTTGAGGGTGAGCAGAACCCTTGGACACCAGCAAATGCTTTTTCTGTGATGATTCTGGCTGTTTGAGGGTTGGTTGGAAGCTCCTGACATAAGGGAAGCAATGTTGTGTTATGGTCTCTGTCTCTGAGGGGAGTGGGGGGATCACATACATTAAGGAATGTTTTCTCTGAGATGGTGTATGGTCTTGGAGCATGTGAGCAGACTACTGGATACAAGGGAATAGTTTATATGTGATGGCGCTGAGTCTCGGGGGGGCCCCCACACAACACTGATTCCTCAGTGTCAGTGGCTTCACACCCACCCTCAAACATCTGACACTGTTATGCAACTTGCATTTTATGGTGTCCGCAGGGTCCACCCCACCCTCAGATACATGACACCATTACAGAAAAACAAACCCAATGGGGAGGCCATTGGACAACAGGAAGTGAACTCTTTAATTCTGGTGTGGTCTGGTGTATGTGGGCTTGGGTGGGTCACTGGATACCTGGAAGAGCTTTTATTTTGGAGGCACTAGGTACGGGAGGGAATTGGGGGGGGACCATTGGAGAACAGGCAAAAGGTTGTTTTTGGTTGGGGTCTGGTATGGGAGGGTAAGGCTACTCAATCTAGCCTCTCACCACCCCAGAAAAAGTACTAAACAGATGATATAGGACTGAAAGAGAAGGAGGGGATATGGGATTAGAGGGGGAGGAGGTTGTGTGTGACAGTGAGGAGGTGGGGGAGTTCTGTATTGCTACCGTATATTTTTCATATTAACCTATTTTTTTCTCTTTAACAGGTCTAACAGGATGCTGACTCCATCACCATCAGATAAGTATTACTCTATGACTAACCTGTCCTATACTGCCT
Organism: Neoceratodus forsteri; assembly: GCA_016271365.2. Taxonomy (NCBI): domain Eukaryota; kingdom Metazoa; phylum Chordata; order Ceratodontiformes; family Ceratodontidae; genus Neoceratodus; species Neoceratodus forsteri. The sequence continues at coordinate 951,692,776 of CM028129.1, read as the reverse complement.
AATTACTCATTAAGAACTGCAGAAACTTTGTGACTTGTTTCATGTACTTTTACTTTACAGTTTTGCTGGACATTGTCCCGTCAAGATTACTGATTTTGGTTCCCTACTACCCCGGTAAGAGACTCTTCATATATTACTTGGTTTTATTTTGACTGGGCTTGTTATGGTGATGTATCTGGGAAGAGGGAACACTGGTGAGTGCTACAGGTTGGGGTGGGGGGGGGATTGATAACCACTAAAATTGTAGAAAGGGACCTGGATCTTTTCTAATGCTCTAAAGGTGTCTAAGTAAGCAATAATACCCGACAGGGTGGGTGGTATTGGGAAATACTGGACAGCCCAGGGGCGTAATGAGGCCCGGTGCCATAGGCGGAGGGCCTTATAGCCTCTGGAAGGTCTGGTATTTCCCAATACCACCCACCTTGGAGGGTATTATTGTGCTTAGAAAATGGGCATGTGTGAGTATATCTTAATTAGGTAATAAAATAACAGAGAAAATCACTTTCAAAATGATACAAAGTCAAGAAAAACCTTTTTTTTTGATAAAATAGTCCCTCCCTTTGTGTGCTCTTCCATCTCCTGTTGCCCCTCCCCACACAGAGATCAGAGAGTCATACTATTTTACATATCTCCACCCCCACCATGTCCAGAAGAAGAGGTGGATTTTTTAAAATAAAGTTACCTCCCCCTTTCCCCAAAACTAAAACACTTATCTGTCTTTCCTGGAAGATTTTTCTTTTTCTTTTTTTTTCCAGTTGGAAGATGCAGCTGTGAGGCATGTGACCTTATGCGAACCTGGGCTGTAAAATCTGGAAGTGGAGATCCACAACTCCAATGTGCAATGGCAGTGATATTGCTTATTTTTATTTTAATTTTTTTTTTTTAAGTTTAACTCCCAGTTCTTGCTGGCATTATATGGTTGCCCCCCAAATGTGACAGATACACAACAGGAGCTGAGCTGGCATTTTGTATCAACAAAACAATGGGAGCGGATTGGGAGAGGTCAAATGATACCACTGTTATTTCCTGTAGCAGTTGTGTTCATGTTCAGGATGGCAGAGCAGGTGAGGTGACAATGGGTATGACCACACTGTTATTTATCACCGTGGACTCAGAAAATGAAGCACAAGTAACAGTCCCAAAGATAGTAAGTACAGTGAGTTGCGGAGGTGAGTGTCAAAAGAAGCACTGTCCACTCCCAACCCCGCAGTTGGTCTCTCGCTCCGATTGAAAACTGCTGGTGACTGACTGACTGCAGTGCATGTTTAACTGCACTTCAAATGTGTGGAAACAAGGGTTGAGGTAAAACAAGGAACCAGAACTGACAGTTGTCTGCTGAGTCAGTGGGCTGTTGGACAGACAGAGGAGGTGGGAGTGAAGATGAGCGTAGTAGTGCTATGTCGAACAAAAGTTTACTTTTTTTTAATTTAAAACTGCATGTGTGTGTGGGGGGGGGCAGAGTTTGAGGACAGCCGAAATACACAAATCAAAAACTGAGTTCAGCAACAGTAGTTGTGCCATTTGGACAGGGAGTTGGCACTCAACTACTGAGCTTGAAGGGGAGCAGTATCCCTCACTAAGCCAGAGAAAGAAAATGGTGGCTCTAAAATATTGAACATTCCAAGGGCACGGTGATTTCAGAAGGTAATCAGGCAGCCAGAGACTGGGACTCATTAATTCAGCAAGAGAAAGGAAAGAACTGCACCAGGGAGTGAGCAGTGCTAGGTTCAAAAGGAAATGTAAAACGAGAAAACAGAACCTGCACCTCCTCTAAAGATACAAACAATGTTTGTGCCCCAGAATGACACCAGCCAGAAAAGCTTGTATATTACAAATCAAGCTTTATTCCATGTATACAGTGTCTAAAAAGGACTCACATGTTAAATAGTGTCCCAGAATCCAGATTCATACTCCAACAGAGTCCAAATAGTCCATTGAATCCAAAAGCTATGTGCAAAACGCGTCAGGTCATGTCACATGGGAGTGACCCTCAGCTCTTGCTCTTGTTGTTTGGACACTAACCAGTTGTTTAGCTTTTGTCTCTGTTGCCTGATACCTGACTGGTTACCTAGTGGCATTAGCCAATCAAAGATGAGAATGCCTCCTACCCATTTTCTAAGCAGAGTTCAAAGGCTGCAGGTAGGGTCAGTGGCATGCTGGGATTCATAGGTAGATTTATCACAAGCATAAGGTGGGAGGTGGTTATGCCATTGTACAAGACACCAGTGAGGCCTCACCTAGAGTACTATGCACAGTTCTGTAGACTGCAACATTGTAAGGACATTTACAGGGTGGAGGTGGTCCAGAGAAGGGCGAGTACGATGGTACAAGGATTGCACCAGAAAACATATGAGGAAAGACTAAAGGACCTCAATATGTACTTACTGGAGGAGAGGATGGGATCAGGGACATGATAGAAACATTCAAGTACCTTATTGGCATGAACAATGTAAAGGGGATTACATCTTCCAATACAAGAGATGTACAAGAACAAAAGGACATTGCATGCTGAGGGAAATGTGATTTTTCTTCATGTAGGGAGGGTGATGGATGCTTGGAATGAACTCCCACAGGAGGTGGTGGGGGCAAACACATTGGATGGTTTTAAACATGCATGGGACAGGCAAATTGGGTCAGTGGATACAAAATAGTGTAGTGCTTTCGGGCAGACTGGATGGGCCTGCTGGTCCTTATCTGCCTACAATTTCTACGTATCTATGTTTCTATCTTTGCCTTGTATGATATCAAATTGTGAGAATACTGGGCACAAGGGAGTTTTTATTCTCTCCCCCGCACCCTTTAGCATAAGAAAGTTATTGAGGAGAAAAGAGCTGGATGTTCTATTTCGACCAACTTTTTAACATTTTGCTACCAGTTTAGGTTTTTGCCTTTGTCCACTGCAGAATGGCAGAAGTCAAAGTGCATCTGAGGTAGGGCTGCAAGTTTGGTTCGGCGAAAGCTAAAAAAAGATTGAACCCCTATGGTTCTCCATAGTCCGACTGTGGTAGAACTTCTATTGAAAAAACGCAAACTTTGCGAACTTTGGTTGGCCCTGAAAAGTAAAAAAAAATCACATACCAGCAGTCCAGATGCTGGGCTTCAGAGTCGTGCATGCTCCTTCAGTTTATCTCCCTCCAGTGGCACACGTGATGCGTCTCAGACAGCAGAAGCATTTGCGCATGCACCAGTCCCTTGAAAAGGAGAAAAAAAATGTGGAGAAAGGGAGGGTCAGGGTATGCCTGCAGGCTGCTACATGGGGAAGGGGGATTGGTTTTGGTCAGATTGCCCTACGTGACTGTACAATAAGTCAGTCAGCTATTGGAGGGTGTCGCAGAGAGACCCACGTTGGTCATACTTCTTGAGCTGCTTGCTGCAGTGAGCGCAGCACATTGTGGAGAATTTGAGAGAGAGCAGTTGTGTGTATCATTCTGTTCTCTGACTCTCTCAAGCATCTATATGTTTCGGTGGTCTCTCTTTCAGTTTTATGATAGGTAGCAAGGTGGGGGGAGTTTTGGAAGGGAAGAAAAATTTAACAAAAAAAAAAAAACGAGCACAACGAAGAATGACGTGTTGGGCCTGGCAGATGGCTTTGGTGAAGTGGTGTGACTGTCTGAGGTCATTTGTTGTCTTTCCTGTATAAAATTGGGTGTAGCTCAGAGCTGACATTATATTTCTGAAATTCTGAGAGCTCACTGATCCGATTCAATTTCTAGACTGAGCAATTCATCACACACAGAAATTATGATAGCAGCAGACTGTATCAATCAACTGGTTGTTGTAACTTGTGTATTTGATTTTTCGTTTAATTATAACTTCTGTGTATAGACTAGAGGAGTGTGTGTGTGTGTGTGTGTGTGTGTGTGTGTGTGTGTGTGTGTGTGTGTGTGCACATGACTCGAGCATAGTCACATTCAACCTTATAAACAAATCTCTTCTACTGGCTTACAGAACAAACAGAAACATTTTATAAAGAGCCTGGAAAGTGGAAAAAAAGTATAAGTTTGTGCTTGGCTGCTTTCTTTGGTTGACTGGCAGCTAGCCTGCTATTGTCTGTAAATCCAAATTGTAAATCTGAATTATACAGATAATTAAAAAAAATAATCTCAAGAGAAAGTAGTCTTTCAGTCTGGGACAGGGAGCAGCTTAGGGAAATAAGGCAAAGTGCAATGATTTGAACTTAGTGCACACATGGGGGTGGTGGTGTAAATTGTAACTGGGTTGTATAAGCTGCCAATATACAAATCTAAAATAAATCCCTGTCTTACCACTTAAAGTACTTGTCTTGATGCAGCAAGCAGTGCTGTTATTTACCTGTTAGGGAGAAAATATCCCTGTGCCTTACTACTTAAAGTACTTGACTCGACGCAGCAAGCAGTGCTGTATTTACCTGTTAGGGAGAAAATATCCCTGAGCCTTACTACTTAAAGTACTTGACTCGACGCAGCAAGCAGTGCTGTATTTTCCTGTTTGGGAGTAAATTTTCTTGTGTCTTACTAAAAGTACTTGACTCAATGCAGCCATGAGTGGTAAAAAAAATAGCAGCACTTCTCAGGCAATCCAGGCAACAGTAACAACAGTACAGTAAATTCAGGACGTTGCAGGAGTAACCCGTCGTGGTACTCAGAGGATGAGCACAAGGGCCATAATAGTGCAGTAGCCAGTTTTAGTAATCAGAGTGATAGATGATGATGATGAGGAGGAGGAGAAGACTGATGAGAGTGAGGGGGAAATCAGTGGAACAGATCCTGAGTTTGTAGTAGATAAGGCAGTAGTCAGTATGTCAAGTAGTAGTAGCTCTGGGGAGTGGGATGAAGAGGAGGAATACAGAGGCAGAAAAAGAAGAAAAACAAGTTCTCGGAAGGATGGCTGTGGTGCTAAAAATACATTAATGACAGTGGGGCATAACTTGGAGAGAGTCAGACACCCACATATGCAGAGGAACAACAGAGGACAGAAGATGGACAGTCTTCACGAGGGGAAGAAAGAGATGCAGTTCAACCAGCCAGAGAGGTTGTGCATCTTCAAAATTGCGTGCAGATGGGCATGGAAAGACCTCAAGAGAGGTAGTGGAAATAGTAGTGGCTGTGGTGGTGGTGGCAGTGGTAGTAATGAACCTATCCTCCCTATAAGCAGCAGTGCAACAAAATCTGTGAAATCCATTGTGTGGGATTTTTTCACTCAAGATAAATCATCTGGCAGCCACCTGGTTTGCAAATTATGCAAAACAAAATTAAGTCATGGTAAAGTGGGTACTCGACTGGGAACATCAACAATGATAAGACATATGAACAAGTCTCACATTTATTAGTATCAAAAAGCACAAAAGAAGCACACAAACGTTGTTGCACTCCTGCACTCAGCTGAGGAGGATGAGGGAATGGATGTTTACCAAGGTGATGAAGTAACTGATGCGGAGGTGGAGGATGAAGAAAGTCTTCCTTCCAGTCAAAGCACAGCATCCTCTATTTCTCATTTCTTTACCCCCTGACTCCAGCACCACAGTCCAACCGGAGTCATATACCATCCATGGCCACAACATCCACCCCTCATGGTGGTAAAGGTCAAGGGAAGCAGCCCAGAAAATCAGGTGATAGCAGCAAGCATAGCGGGCATCAAATTTCTTTGAAAGACTGCTTTCAGTGGTCACAGAAATATAAATCCAACAGGCCTGAGGCAAGGCGATTGACAAAGGCAATTGTGGAGATGATAGCCACTGACTTGCTCCCATTCTCATTTGTGGCTAACCCGGGTTTTAAACCACTCATGGAAATCGCTGTGCCAAAATATCAGGTCCCCAGCTGGACCTGTTTCTCCAGTGTTGCCATTCCAGATTTGTATGACGCTGTTCGGAAAAGCGTGTCTGATGCTCTGAAAGGTTCAGTGGACAAAAAGGTTCATGTCATGACAGATATGTGAACCAGTGGTCAGATGACTGACTATATGGCTATGACTGGCCACTGGGTAAACTTTCCTCCCTCTGCCGCCTCATCATCATCATCATCATCATCATCATCATGTGGTGGCACTGGTGACAGCAGCAACTGCAGCAAGAAGCAAGGGACCTTCACAGTTCGAAGGCAGGCAGCTTTATGTATTTATGGTTTTGAAAAAGATCACAAAGCGGAACATCTTCTGGAGGGCCTTGAAGAAAAGTTTGCTGAGTTGCTGACTCCAAAGTCCTTGCAACCAGGGTTTATAGTGTCTGACAATGCTTCGAATATTGTGAAAGCAGCAAGTCTTGGTAAGTTTACACACGTACCATGCTTTGCTCACACTATTAACTTGGTGGTAAAAGATTTCATCAGTGAGGACCGAAATGTGCAGAACTTGATTGCAGCTGCCCGCACTGTGTGCACTCACTTTAGCCATCCTGTGAAAGCCCAAAAGTTGTTGCGGCAGATTCAGATTGAAAACAGCCTCCCTCTCCACCAGATGATACAGGAAGTTCCAACCCGGTGGAATTCCACTTACTATATGATGTACAGAATGCTTGAACAACAGAAAGCCATCCATCTATATGCAGTCCAGCATATCATTGGGAAAGGAGATGTGAATATCAGCCCCAAAGTGGTGTCTGAGGGAGAATCTTTGTTGTATCCTTAAATCCTTTGAGGAGGCTACCCGAGTGGTGAGCTTTGAGGTGCCGGACTAAGTCAGATGCTATCCTTAATTTCACTCATTAGGATCAGACTGCAGCATCTCGAGTCACAGTTCTTTGACAAAGATGACATCAATGCTGCATCACTTGTTGGAAAAATGATACAAACCTTCCTGGCTGATGAGCGCATTGTAAATATGTGCAAAGCAGAACATTACATTTTGGCCACACTTCTGGACCCTCGGTTTAAGGATACAATTGAGACATTCTTCAAACCACATGACTTTAAAGACCGGGAACACTATCGTGAACTGTTAATTGAGAAAGTGTCAGCACCTATGGTTCAGAAAAGTAGAACATCATCAGTGCCCTTTTGACAACATTCAAATTCTGAGCAAAATCTGGTGGAGAGGGAGGGAGCACAATCTGCTGTTGCTGCTGCTGCTGCCACCACTACTGATGTTTTGGCTCATCAAACGCAAACCAGAAGGGCTGCTACACCACAGGAGGACAAACCACTGTGGGACATGCTGTCAGACTTTGGTCTAATAAAGACAGCTGGGAAAGTTCAGGTGGCAATAGTGGTACCAGAAGCCCCTGCTGCAAAAATGGTTAAGGAATATACGGAGGAGACTGTACATCTCACTGCAGGTGATGAACCATTGCTTTATTGGCAACAGAAAAAATTGATCTGGCCTTCTTTAATTGAGATCGCAATTGAATACCTCAGTTGCCCACCTGCCAGCACATATTCAGAGAGAATTTTTAGTGCTGCTGGGGCAATAGTGAATGACAAAAGAACATGTCTTTCCACAAAGAATGTAGAGAGAGAGAGAGAGTGTAGAGAGGCTCACTTTTTTAAAAATGAACCTGCTTCAGTTCAAAAACATATACTGTCCCAAATATATGCAGGGTGGCAGCACACAGATGGCATCATGCCACGCTGATGATGTCGATGATGATGGTAAAGGATTCTGTTGCCACTAGTAGCCACTAGCCTTTCCAGGTGTCTTTCCTCCACTGGTGGGTCCCCCTGTTTCCTCCTCATCCTGGAGTTCCATTAATTTCAGAAACAAACATCCACTGCTGGTTCTCATGTGCCACTAAGGCCCAATATGACTAGCACCAGAAACTGAAGGACCACTGCATATGGCAGTTCAACTAAAATAACCAGAAATGACTACACATTGTCACACAGCTCTGTCTTCATCCATTTATTTTATTGGATTTTTATTACAAAATCCATGCTCAATGAATACTTATTACTGGCTGTTAACAAACAAAAACATTAATAACATTAATCTTGGTTAAAGAAGGCCAGATCAGTTTTTTCTTTGTGGACTATATGGTTTGTACGCATCAGGCTTGTCCTTAACTGAAGTCAGGGAAGCACTCCAAGCTGACTTTATCCACTTAGAAAGCAACCTTATCAATGCCAAACTTCTCTTAAATGCCAAAAAAACTAAGAAAATGATTTTCTCGAGACTTGCCTTGTCTGGTGACCTACATACCCCACCTAAAAACTTCATAGTTACCTCCCTAGGTGAACCCTTGGAAGTCGTGCCTAAATTTAAATATCTAGGTATGTGGATAGACAACAAATTTTCCTTCAATGACTACATTGTGGCTCTATCAAAGAGGCTTAAAGCACGCTTGGGTTTCTTCTTTAGAAATAGGACCCTCTTTTCTCTCGCGACCCTCAAAAGACTTGTCCAAGCAACATTCCTTCCCTTGCTTGACTAAGGAGACATTATCTTTATCTCTATCTTCTCCCCAACCTTGAGCCTATCTAAACTGGACGTACTCTATCACTGTGCTCTTCACTTCATTACTAACTCTGCGTAGAGGACCCACCACTGTGATCTTTATGCAGCAGTTGGGTGGACTTTTATTGCCATCAGACACCTCCTGCATGCTGGCATTTGGACCCTCAAATTACTACTCCACAAACTGCCTGTCTGTTTAACGTCTCTCATACACATCTCGCATAGCGCCTACTCCCTAAGGAAATCTGACCTTATCCTACTAGATGTTCCCAGGACACGTACCACAGCTGTCCAAAGAGCTGTCTCATATGCCCTCCCAAACATTTGGAACCAACTACAAGCCATGCTGAAGCTAACTAGCATCGTATCAATTAACTCCTACAAAACACTAACTATCTCTAAATTAAAAGACATATGTAGGTGCTAGTAGGCACCCAATGCCAAGTCAACTTCCTAGGTACCAACTGGCCCTCTACTTATTAAGCTGAAATGTGTTGCATAATTTAGGGCAAGGTTAAAGCTGGAATGTACTGCACATATAGCATAAGGACTTCTATTGTGTATACCTCTTGTATTATATATATTTTTTTCTTTGTTCTACATTTTATATCTCCTGTCTATGTAATTGCGAACTGTATGTGTATGTGCCTCAGGACCTCCTTGTGAATGAGCTTGCTCAACGGAGTCTTCCCTGCAATAAACTTGAACTTGAAATAAATAATAAATAAGTTCTTCTGGTTCAATTCCAGATGGGAATTTAATGGTAATTTTAATTTAAAAAATGTTTTTTTTTTTGTTGTAAAATGTCAACTTTTCAGTACATTCCCAATTTCAATGTTGCACCCAATGACATCCAATGTTTTGATCTGAAGGAACCATTCACCAGATAGAAACTGTTTTCATTATAACCTGTAAAATGAAAATAAAAAAAAATAGATTTTACAAAATGCTGTTTCCACATACTGCACTAACTGACTATCATGACAATAACAAAAAAAATCACTGATCTTACCCTAGCCCCCGTCCAAAACTCCAAGCCCTCCAAACCCCTGGGACACTCCCTCTTACAAATACTATTTACCCTCCATTGTTAGACACCAAACCATGCATGTGACCTGGCATCATAAATAAACACAATTTCCAGATGGTATACTGTTATGGGTTTTTCAATTATTCTGAGTAAAGATGAGGAAGGGGAAGATGTTTGGGAGGGTGGGACAAATAAAGTAATACAGTATTGACATAGTTACCTATGGGAGGTATAGGGATCAGGGCAAGAGACTGTGGTGGGTAATGTATTACTAACATCGACACTAGTTACTCAGAATAACAGAAAGCCCCAAACTAATAACTACACAGACAAAATTTAAAGTACAAACATAATTTAATCCACACAATCTGGTAAAGCAAAATGCCACACTGCTCCAGCGTGTCGGCACCATGCCTTTCGGGGCACTGAGGAAGGTAAGGTACAGAAGCTCTGGGGCAGTGTGACGTTTTGCTTTACCAAATTGTGTGGATTAAATACATTTTGTACTGTAAACTTTTATCCATGTACTTATTTGGTACTAAAGCAGCTGAAGCTATAGGTACCACAGGCACCAGTTATTTTGAACTGGGCTCTATTAATACCTGAGTCTAACAGTGGGGGAAGATTTAAAATTATTGTAACAGGGTGTAGCTCAGGGGGTTAATCCTTTGAGCTGCCTGTACCCAGATTTAAAAAGCTGAAGTTGTCAGGGATAATATACGAGCCATATATCATCCCTGACCTTTACCGCTAGCTAAATCTGTTTCAACACTAGTATTTTTAAGCATCTGCTGGGTAACTAGGTGATTCTATAATATATAAGCAGTAAGCCCATTCCACCTGATTCTACTTAACTATATAAAAAAATCCACATATTTTATTTTGCGTGTTTGGGAATATACATGTAATACTAAGATTCTAACTTTAAGAATGGTAAGTTTTGCAAAGCTTTCGAGCAGCGAGACAGAATCCTATGCACCAAAGCTTTGCAATACTTAATTGTATTTATTCCATTCTTAGTACTACATGTACTTTTCCAAACAAAAAACAATAAATCTGTGGATTTCTTAATTAAGTAGAACCATGTAAACGTAAGTTTTTTTTTTCATATATTATAGAACTGCGTTATACCATGTAGAACCTAGTTTTACTTAGTAGAACTTGTTTTTTTACATAGCAGAACTAGTTTTATTTGGTAGAACCTGGTTTTACTTAGTAGAACTTGATTATAAATGGTAGAACCCAGTTCTACCTGGTAGAACCCGATTCTACTGGGTTCTATCTGGTAGAATCAGGTGGAACCAGGTAGAACTTTTTTCGTTCTACTCAGAAAGTTCGTAAGGTAGAACTTTTAGTGGTTTGTGCAGCCCTAATCTGTGGTAAACTAATCCCCATCAAGGATGGCCATTCTGCATGCCTTTTCTGTCTGGGACCTACCCATAACATGGACACCTGCCCACATTACTGCAAGTACAGTCGATCATGGGACCCAGACCTCAGATATCTACATCTTCATGCATATCTCTTGCAGACTTAGTAGTCTCCCACTTTGGGATCTCTTCGAGGGTAGCTGAGGTCTTGGTGATCAACCTTCGTGTCTGTTATCCCAAGAGTTTGAATAGGGGGAGACTCTGTTGCATACTGTTGATGTTCTTCATAGAGTGCTCGGGTATTACATAGACTGCACCCACCAACATTATGAGAGGAATCTAAAGGAACAATGAATTGTGTTACAACAAATTAAAATTATTTCTGCTGTAATGTCTGTGTCTCTCCTTGTGTGAGCTCTCACTGTCTCTGTCTTTATGTATGCGGTACTGAAGTCATTTACCTGCTATTCTGTTATTCCACTTAACTGTTCATGTCAGCTGATCCCCAGAACTGCATATACATATGTGGTACTCAATTGTTCATGAGGTCAGTGAAAGTTGTGTGTCATTACAGTACGGTGAAGCACCATTTGGTTATGACTGGGTAACCTCAGGAGGCATTAACACACACTACAGGGTTGTAAAAAAGCCAAATGATGTTATCCGGTCATAACTCCATAGACAATTACCTGCTATTCTGTTATTCCACTTGGCTGGTCATGTTAGCCGATGCCCAGAACCACATACACAGTAACAGAAATCACAAATAAAGTGTATTTGTTGCCTCAGTGTTGCCTTGTGTGTACAGACGGGCAAGACCAGACTGGCAAAATAATCCTTTGACTTGTGCCATGCAAGGGGGAGGGGACCTGGTTTAGTATGGGTTGTGGGTGGACATTGGACACCTAGGAATGCTTAACTTGTGGTGCCTGATATGGGAGGAAATTAGGTGACCACTGGACAACAGGGAATGCATTTTTGGTAGTGGGGACTGATATGGGAGAGCTTGTGGGGGGCAATTGGACAAGAAGGGGATGCTTGAAATGTAATGGCGCCTGATATGTGAGGGAATTGGGGGACCAATGAGCAATGTGGAATGCATTTGTTTGGTGGTGGTGGCTGATATGGGAGGGCTTTTTGGGGGGCCATTGGTCACCAGGTGATGCTTAACCTGTTGTGTCACCTGGTATGGGAGTGAATTGGCGGACCACTTGACAACAGGGAATATATTTAAAAAATGTTTTTTGTTTGTTTTGTGGTGGGGTCTGGTTTGGGAGGGTTTGTGCAAGTTGACATTGTACACCAGTGAATGCTTAACTTGTGGTTGCACCTGAGATGTGATGGGATGTTTTTATTATCGCACTGTGTCTTCCCACAGGAAAGCTCCTGATTGGACATATTACTGATAGACAAGAACATCTGTCTCATAGAGTCCTCATCTGAGCTTTTTGGAGATTGTCGAACATCAGTTTATTCAATTGTCAAGGTTAGTTCTATGCATAACATTTTGTTGCACCTGACATTGGAGGAAAATGGGGTACAACGGAACAACAATCCAGAGAAGAGAGATAGAGAAACTACTGGGTCCAAAAAAGACATTTGTACAGTCACAGAAATCACAAATAAAGAGTATTCCTCACTTCAGTGTGGCTGTGTGTATAGATGGGGCAAGAGCAAGTCTGACAAAATAAATCTTTTGACTTGTGCCATACAGAGAAGGGGGGGGTGGAGACTCCGGGGCGCCAAATAGATATTTTACAGTCAAATAAATCACAAAGAATGTTTATTCTTGGACAAAATGTGGCTTTTTCAGTATAGGCCAGGTGATGGCAGGCTGGTAAAATAAATCTTTGACTTGTGCAATCCAGGGGAGACAGAAGAAAGAAGAGAGAGAGAGAGAGAGAGAGAGAGAGAGAGAGAGAGAGAGAGAGAGAGAGAGAGAGAGAGAGAGAGGAGAGGGAGAGGGAAAGAGAGAAAGAGAGACTAAAGGGGACCAAAGAGCCATTTGTAGTTACAGAAATCTCATATAAAGTATATTCCTGCCCTCAGTGGGGTGCCAACTGGTATGGGAGTGACTTAGGGGACCACTGGACAGCAGGAGGTATGTTTTTGTGGTGGTGCCTGGTTTGGGTGGGCTCATGGGGGATATTGGACACCAGAGAATGCTTATCTTGTGGCGCCTGATATGGGAGGGAATTTGGTTATGGTGACCATTGGACAACAGGGAATGCATTTCTGGTGGTTTGTGTCTGATATGGGAGGCTTGTGGGGGGAAATTAGACAACAGTAATGGCTTAACTTTTGTGTCGCCTGATATGGGAGGGAATTGGGGGACAATTGAACATTGTGAAATGCATATTTTTTTGGTGGTGTTGCCTGCTATGGGAGGGCTTGTGGGGGGGGGGCAATGGTCACCATGGAATGTTTAACCTGGGGTGCTGCCTGGTATGGTATGGTGGATATGATAGAATATTTCAAGGGGCAGAAAAGGACCCTCTTGGCCCATCGAATCTGCTCTTTTCCCCTTCCCTACTTTCCTCATGGAGTACTGTACCGACTTCCCCTCCATCAACCGCCACACAGATACTGGTGTCATAGACTACAAGCCTGATCTTACTTGTAACTCCCCTACAAATTGGAGTTCCTGGAAGTCTTCCTTGAGTGTGCCTAAATGCCCTCTCTCAGGCTTGTGTCCTGTGTCTTAGTGCTTTAAAAGTGTTTCTGCTATAGTGCCTTAATGTCTCTGTGCTCTGTCTCTTTAAGAGCTGCCAATAACATGGTGCTTATTTAATCTGGGAGGGGCTGAGTGTTTCTATATTCGAGTCCCACCCTGGCTGCCAGATAATCGCTCTGTTCTGCCATTGCTAATTGCACAGAGAGAACTCTGTTAGAAGCTGTACTTATTTGCTGATTATCAATTAGAATAGTAATGCTGTTGTAGTTTGTCTAACCTGCCTTCTTTTCAGCATGGACAGTTCTATTTCTCACCACCATTTTGGTTTTGGACTGCCAGTCAGCACCAGTCGGTACCTTTGGGGACTCTAAAATGGAGCCAGTGACCTGTACAATGACAGTTTAACCTCCTCTCTCCTACTACTGATCCCCCTAGATATGCATCCCAGCATCTTGTTTGCCTTTGCTGCTACTTTCTTGCATTGCATGGAGTGCTTCAGGTCACTAGTGATCATCACTCCCAGGTCCTTCTCCTCCTCTGATGCAGATACTCTGACTCTCGCAGGTATACTGGCTTCCCTGTGACTTTCTTGCCATTCCCACAGTGCAGTTAGCGCACTTGCATATGAGCACTGCAATGGAACCTACGAGTAACTTCCTTGTGCTCCCAGGTCGCAAAATAGCTCTGGGTGCATCCTTTGACACAAGGTGCCAGTTGCATCAAACATGTTCGACACAAGCATCTTGCGTTCTACTCATAAAAAATGTGGCCCACAATTTTTAATGTTTCAGTAATTTTCAGGGTTGGAATCTTTTTTTTTAATCTGGTTGATTCTGCACCCCCGCTGGGAATTATTTTCCTATAATTCCCATGCCCAGCCTTTCTGATGATATGACCAATGGGCTAAGCTGTGGGGACTCCAATGTGCCAGCATGTTTCACACACTATTTATTCCATTGGTCGTGACAATCACTAAGAGATTGAATAATGGGAAGATTGTATTGTTACATGATGTGGAACAGTTTTCTTGTGCAACTGAATAAATTGACATGATGGAATTTTAAGTATTTTGATTGTGTTTGTTAATTGCACTGTGTATTTAAGTATCTCTGGCAAATCGAGCAGTTCAGCTCTGATAAACCTGGTGTAGATCCAAGCAAAATGTAAATGCTTTTTTGTTGTTGTTCACCACATCATGTGGTTTTAGCCTTCTGGGCACCACAGCACTTTTTCCAATAAATTATTGAATATATGTGTCCTTGGTTTGGGTGCCTTGTCTACCTGGTTTTGGCTAGCATATTTCATGTGAAAGATTAACATATATACAGTACATGTTTGCACTTCTAGTGCCGGTACTGATTGGCCAAAGAAAGTACTTTAGCATTGGCTTTTGCAATAAGGTCTGGTATTTGCACTTTGTATTGCATCTTGGTATGTTTATCACTGTTCAAGTCAACTAGAGTGCTAGAATTGGAAAGCTATAGCCTGTAGTTCAAGGGTGTGGTGCAACTGACCACACACCCCTTTTTCCCCTATTTAAGGGCTGCTCTCCTCATTCCACAAACAAGCATTTTTCCTTGCAGTCGGTGGTTCTGTCAGTCTGCCTTCTCTCCTGGGGCTTATTAGGGATTTACCCCCTTGTGCATGCTTAAACTCTTCTTGGTTTGTGCTGGACTCCTGTTTATTTTGCTTTTTGTTTGTATTGCTCCATGCTTGTGTGTGTGCTGGTTCCTTTCCTTGCCATATTTTTTTCTTTTGGACTTTCTAGTGCCTTGTATATCCATTGCTACATGTGCTTCATGTTATACTCTGTGTTTTCATGCCTCATGCTACTTTGTGCTAGTATCCTCAGACTCCATTTTCTCACCTACAGTTGCAGCCCTCAGTCCACTGCATTTTTCTCTGTATGCTTTAGCTCACCCTGCTTTCTGCCTACCAAGCCTCAAACCCTGCTATTGTCTCTGTCTGTTTCGGCTCACACTGCAATTGTCTTTTGAGAGCATATACCTCATTCACCTGAACAGACTGACACAACAACGAGCTTTGGAGAAATGGCCACAGTCATGTGTTTATTAATAATCAAATTATTAATATATACATTTGCCTCATCGTAATGTGCGCAGCTAGGTAGCCTAGGAAGGAATATTGCTCCTCATGGAGCAGATCGATCATTGATGGTCGACCCTCCCTCCCTGTGGGGAAAGGATGCCTTACCATCATCCAGGACCCTGCAAGGACAACAACCTCCAGGGCATGAGGGGATGGCTTCATGGCTGGCTGTGGCTTAATCTTCCCCCATCAGAGGATCCACCATGCCGTGGGCAGCTGCCCGAAGAAGGTGCCATCCGAACTCCAGCCATCAGGCCTGCCCTCCTGTCAGCCTCAGGGAAATTTGGCTGGTCAAGACAGATGATCCCCTGTTACCCCCATCCAAACAGCCTTCCAAGACTACTAAGCCACCACTTACATGAAATGCATGACTGTGACACCTACCCACCTGATTCCTAGCCTAACATAACTAGAACATACTCCCCCATTGCTGGGGAAGGCAAAAACACAGAAAACCCAGTGGGAAAGAAATGGAAAATTCCTTTTGACCCATAATTTGATCCCCCTTATTGGGACAGCAAGTTCCCCTATATCCCCCTACATTCCCCATGCTTTTACGAGGGTGGGGTTCAGGTGGGATATGACCTGGGACAAGGAGAAATGAGGAGATATTCTTCTAGTACAGCCACTCTTAAGGGCTTAGCTCCTCTCTGTCCCTAGCCACATGCTCACATCCCCTTGGGAACCCTATTTCCCCCCCTTCTGGGCAGTCCTGTTTGCACTCCCTTTGTCCATCCAGGTGGCCTTAGCCATGCTCCCAGACAACGTTCTGTCTGCTGTGATATCTAGTAGGTTCCTTCATTGTCTTTTGAGGGCATATACCTCATTCATCTGAACAGATTGACACAACAATGAGCTTTGGAGAAATGGCCACAGCCATGTGTTTATTAATAACTGAATTACCAATATATATATATTCACCTCAGAATGATGTGTGCAGCTAGGTAGCCTTGGAAGGAATGTTGCTTCCCTTTGGAGCAGATCAATCATTGATGGTCGACCCTCACTCCCTATGCTGTTGGTTAACTAGGATCTGCAGCCTATCCATTAGGTAGGGAAATGGGCAGACTAGGTGGGCCAAGTGGTCCTTTTCTGCCATCAAATTCTATGTTTCTATGTTTCTATGGGAAAAGGCTACTGTACCATTAACCAGGACCCCGTGAAGACAACAACCTTTGGGGCATGAGGGATGACTCCATGACCAGCTGCAGCTTAATCTTCCCCTGTCAGA
Organism: Neoceratodus forsteri; assembly: GCA_016271365.2. Taxonomy (NCBI): domain Eukaryota; kingdom Metazoa; phylum Chordata; order Ceratodontiformes; family Ceratodontidae; genus Neoceratodus; species Neoceratodus forsteri. Next base: position 951,675,998 of record CM028129.1, on the reverse strand, counting down.
GGATCCACCATGCCATGAGCAGCTGCCTGAAGAGGGTGCCATTGGACTCCAGCCATCGGGCCCGCTCTCTTTTCAGCCTCAGGGAGATCTGGCTGTTCAAGACACCTGATCCCCTGTTACCACCTCCAAACAGTCTTCCAAGCCACAACAAGGTGAATGGTACCCAGCTCACCCCCCATAAGCACTTCACACTAATGCTCTCTCCACTGCTCATTGCATGTCTTCCAAAAACAGAGCTAATCCTTCCTCTGATAAATGCACTCCATCCCCTCTATACAGACCTGGCTTTTTTGCTATCAATTCTGAGAGCTTTGCTATAGATCCCCCCTCTGAGTCCATAACTGGTTGCATGGATGCTTTCTGCAGCTGGTGCACCTTTTCTATTGCTCTGATGTTCTGGGTGTGCCACTACTGCTGCATCTGAACAATGTCAGACCAAATTATATGCACTTTGGGCCACCACTGCTTTAGCCTTGCCAAGTCCTGCCACATCCTCAATCAATCAATCAATCAATCAATCAATCAATCTCTCTTAACTCATCCCAGATTTGCTTGAATATGGTAGGGCTAATAAGGTGTCCGGTGTCTGTGCCCCTTGGGTCTGCACACTCCGACCCTTTCAGCATCTTCTGGAAAGCAAATGTCCTTATTGTATCAGGGGAAGCCCCTGACCTTTTGAAACCAGGCAATGCCAGCAATGTGCTGCTCAACATTGCCTGAGTAGCCCCGCCCAATGTTTTGTTCAAATGTATTTGCTCAGCTGTGTCACTGGGACAGGCCATGTCCCTACCCACCCTCGTGCGTGTTGTACTTCCAGGAAACAGTTCACCCTCTCTGGTACACTATTCATGTCCTAGATGCCAGCAGTGGTGAATCCAGGATTTTACAATGGAAGGTGATTTGGTGGTGTGCCTACTTGATATGCAACTTTTTATAATGTTTTTAATCTTTTCATTAAATTTTTGACTGAAAATATAAACCTAATCTTTAGTTTTGAGTGTATATTGTCTTACAATCAATATATTAAACTTCTTCAGCAAACTGAAATACAGCAGCAGCAAGCAAGTAAGTTACAATGGGGGAGTGTGTCTGCACCCTCTAAAGCCCCCTAGATCCACTATTGGGTGCCAGTGCATTCTTAATCAACTCCCAGGCTTCTGGGTTATCAATTCCCAAAGGAATAATGGGACTTCCCTGGGCTGTAGGTCTGCTGCTTGAGATAATTCTCAAAATCTCTGCCACTGCAAATGAGAAAGAGTGTCAGCTATGCCATTTTCAATGCCTGGTACATGTACAGCCTTAAAGTTGATGTTCAACAACAAGCATTTTAGGGCAAACACCTGCATGAGGTTGCCCGTCGGGCCCTTGCCTCCTAACTGTTTGTTTATGGCATGCACCACCTCAGTGTTGTCAGACCTGAATGTGATGTGCTTATCCCTCAGCAAGTCACCCCAGATCACCAATGCCACTACAATGGAGAAGAATTCCATCACCATGATCTGCCTCATAATGCCTTGTCTTACCCAATGTGGAGGCCACTGCCCTCCACACCACTTACCTTGCAGGTAAGCCCCGAAACCCAGACCCGCCCAAGGCATCTATGAAGAGTTCTAATTCCTGGCTGGACACTGGAACTGGCCACACTGATACCCCTTTAAAGCAGTGCAAAAATGCCCACCAAATGCCTAGATCATCCGGCATTGCCACTGTGATGTGGATTCTGTGGTGCAGTTTTGTGAAGCCCGCCCCTACACCCTCCAGGCACCTCATGAATGTATTGCCCATGGGCATTACCTGGCAGAAAAAGTTGAGGTGACCCACCAATTGCTGAAGCTCCTATAACGTGACTTTGAGTGCTCTCATTACTGAGTCCAGCTGGGTGCGCAAGGCCACCAACTTTTCTTGGGGGAGCAGGAGCCCTGTTCACTCATGTCAATTCTGATTCACAGAAAGGAAAGCTGAGTGCATGGTCCCTCTATCTTATCTTGAGCTAGTGGTACTCCCAATTCAGCACATACCTTGTGGAATGCCACCATGATGTGCTTGGATTGCCCCAAGCTGGCCTTCCCTACAAATATGAAATCATCCAAATAGTGTACCATGTGGTCGAGTTTGGCTTTTTGGGCCATGGCCCAGTGCAGAACTGTACTAAATTGCTCAAAAACCATACACACAACAACACACCCCATGGGCATGCAATTGTCCATGTTGTAGCACCTGTCAAATTCCATGCCCAGTAGCTCTTTCTTGGCCAGATGCATTGGCAGCAAGCGAAATGCTGATTCTATATCAGCCTTCCCCAACAGTGCAACCCAGCCCATCTGTTGCACCACCTCTATTGACCTGTCAAATTACATGTAAGACACTGTGGTGTCTACCGTGTCAATGCAGGAGTTGACTGAATCCCCCTCCAGGTAACACAGGTGATTTATTATCTGGAGCTTGCACAGCACCTTTTTTGGGGACCAACACAATGGGGGACACTCTGAGGCATGGGCAGTGGGGGGAGGTGAATGGGCCACTGATCCAACCCACGGCCAGCTCCTTCTGAAGTTTGCCCCACATGACTTCTGGTCGCTCTTTGGTGGATTGCAGGTTATCAGCTTCATACGCCCTTCTTGGGCCTTGATAAGGTATACAAAACCCCTCTCTGAATCCTGTTGCCAAAGAATAAATGGCCATCCTGTCTGGGTAGGTGGCCAACCACCCTTCAATATTTTCTGCCTTGATTGGCATTGGCAGGTGTTGTTTCTCCCTTCTGAAAGGGATGAAAATTACTGGCCTTATGCGCCTCTGCTTCTGCAGCCATCCCACACTGCTGAAATTGGAGTGACTCCCCACAGGTTATGCACTCATGCTTGTTTTTGCAATGCTCACTTTTGCATGTGCCCTAATTATAGCTTATCCCTTTTCCCCCATTTCCCCCCAGATAGCCCTTCTCTGGTGAGGAGGGGCACCTCACCGGGAAGCCACTATCTGTATGTTGCACCCCATCCCCTAGATCTATGGTCCATAAAAGTGGGAGGTCCAAGACAGCCCATGACCCGGTCATATCCATCTGCTTTCTCCTCCAGTATTCCTAATCATATTCTAATCATCCCCCTCTGGATTACTAGCATGCATTGTCATTATCTGACTAAAATATACCCATAGCCCTTCAGCCTTAACAGGGATGCTTTGGGTAAGGATACCTGCTTAAATTTCAAAACCTGCCACCCACTTTTCTCATGTGTGGCAAACTATAGCTTTGCACTTCTGCTCCACCCCATTGTCTCCGTCCTTGTCCTTCTTATCGTTTTTTGGCTCTTTGGGCTGGTTCAGTAGAGAGAAGACAATTACATATTCCCCATTGAGGATTTGTTGCCTCACCTTGTCTGGCAGGTGTGAAATGATGGGTTCTGCCAATGAAAGGAAATTTACCTGACCTTGCTGCCCTGTAGTTTGGGATACAGGCAAAGCCACATCCAAGCCTATGTTCCCGGACTCTCCCCACCGGGATTGGGGGCATTTGAACTACTCCTGGTCAGGTGCTTTCCCTATCAGCTAGCAAAGCCAACAGCCAGTCTAGGTTTTGTTCCACCCCAGACTGGCTTGCACTGCCTGGTGGTGGCAGAGGGCCAAGCATCCCCACTCACAGCGGTGTTGCCCCGGTAGGGCTTCTGAGCACTGCTGCAGGCTGGACCCCCAGTCCCCCCTTGTGTGGGCTGTTGCAGTGGCCAGTACCCTGTGCCCCAAGATGGAGTGAGCATCTGGGGAGGGACAGATTGGCTGGGCCACTGGCTTTGTTCCAGGATTCCCAAGCTTGCCTGTGGCAGTGCTGGTTGTCCCAGCCTCGGGCCCTCCAGCTGTCCCAAGTTTAAGGGTACAATTTTCTGCTGTCACCCCTGTTTCTTCTTGGGGGTGCCACCACTCCTTAGCAATGCCCTTAATTCATCTGCTGACAGATTGTATAATTCATGCATACCTAATCCTTGGTCTGTAGCTACAGCTCCCTGATCCACCCTTGGCTTGCATAGCTTCTTGGGAGAAGGAGGAAGCACTGGGTGTTCATCCAGCAGGGGCATCAGCTTCTCTGGCACTTGCCCTGGGTTGCTCTGCCCCAATGTCTGGGGTACAGGCTCGGGTGACTGAGTCAGCAGTGTTGGGGACACCGGCTGCTTCTCAGGGACTGCCTACTCTGGGTCCTTGGGTTTAAGCAAGGGTACCTGCCTGGAGGGTCTGGCACCCCTCCCTTTCACCCTGATCCCTTAACAGCTCATCCCATCACACCTTGCCCTTGCCTCTGACAAGGGCCACCATCTGCTGCTCTAGGTCTCCACTTATCTTCTCAAAATGATGATTGTTAAACTTCAATCAAAACACAGTCATGGCCACTCTCCCCTTGCTGGTGCTTAAGGTTACGCTGCCACACAACAACGTGGGTCATTGATTGTGGACAATTTTAATACCCTTTTTTTTCTCTAAGGGCTATGGGCTGCTGGCATAGCCCTGTCTTGACTTGTGGGCTGGCTACCACCCAAGCCACGAATCTGTCCAGGAGGCTGAGCTGATGCTGAAACCCATGACCCTTTCCTTTGGACCCGCCCCATTCATGGGGATCAACCCGTAACCCTTTTCATAGGGGGTTTAGGTAACCTGCTCTGGTCTGGCTTCATTGGTGCCAGTTTCACTAGTTGTAGATGCCCAACTCTTAAGATCCAAAACACCCTGCTGTGTTGCTCGAACCCAGGCTGGTGGTGGGATGTAAAAATGCTCCCGCTGAGCTCCAACCAGCTGAAGGCCCCCTCCCCAGCTTTCTTGTCAACAGAGCCAGTCAGTCGTCATATAAATTGCAGTAAAAAATCTGACCCCATACTTGGTCATGGGGGCTGTTTTGAGCCCCAGAACAAGAAACCCCTCCCCTCCCCTTACTCTGGGTTGCTATAGCAGGTTGCAGTATAATGTAACCTAGGAATTTGTTTTAATTTCTTCAAATTTAACTTAACAATGACAGCCAAGATTCCCACACTTCAATCTGAACTCTCCAAACTGAGTTAAAATCAAAGAGAAAAGGGGGGTTTTAATTTATTATCCAGCAGTGACAAGATTAAGTGTGCTGTGTTCTGTTAAGTGACTTGCTCAGAGTTACCCAGCATGCAAGTGGAGGCTATGCAAACCAAACTCCAGAACTGCTGAATGCACCAAGCTCCTCCACAGCTCATCACTCTTCCACATACTTAATCTGCTGCCAGAAGAGCTCGTTGTACACTTTTTGCATGCAATCAGTGGCCACCTGTGCCAAACTAAAATCCCAAACTGAAAAGTGGCGGCTGCCGTAGCAATGCGCAAGTGTGCGTATCCTCATGCCTTGCACATGTGCGCCGGCACCTTCCCTCTGTTGTTCAAGGCATGCACAGATTAATGACATCACTGTGCATAGCAATGGGAAAGAGAATCTGGGCCTCACATGGAAACCCCTGAGTCAACCTAGGCCTCCGCAGCGTCTCCTCCAACCCGGCACAAATCCAGCCCAATCTTCCACTACCCAGGACTGAGCGCTTCACCCCTTGATGTTCACTCACCATGAGGAGGCTGGCCTGAGCCTGACAGTGGCAAGGTGGGAAAATGCCATGGGGACTCCAGAGTCAACTGTGGAGCCTGCAGCCAGATGCGCACTACCTGGGGGATTCCCCCTCAAGCACCAGGCCATGGGGGCATCAGCCCGGCTGAATGGACCTCATGTCGTTAAACAGGTAAGCCCCACCAGGGATGGGAAGCGGGAGCTCAAGTTAAATTTTTTTTTTTATTTAACCATGGGGCTTCTGCCTTCTACATAATCACTGCACGATTGCTAGGCTGGGCCCCATTACTTTAGCTCCAATTCACCAGGGGGAAGCACTAAGGGAAAACCTTATTTACAGTGTGATGCAGAGCATTAGCAAGTGAAGTGACTTGTTCAGGGTCACATAGCATGTAAGCGGTGGCTGTGGAATTCAACCCCGGGCCCAAGGTCTGCAGCCCAGAGCCTTAGCCACTCAAGTTCCTCTCCCAGGAGCCATGTGGCCACCAGACCATGCAAGCAGGGGAACTCCAAACCAAGCAAACTCTCTTATGTTGCAACACAGGTTCAGAAAATAACCCAGCCTCTTGGCTAAAGGAGCCCAGAAGGCCCCATTCTAGTCACCCAAACAATCCTTAACCTGATATTTGCCCCAGGCCATGTGACCTACCGGCCCTAACCAGGTCTTACCTCATTCATTCTGGTGTGAATCTGGAGTCTCCTGGTGATCCTGCTTCCTTCTGTGACCTGGGACAAAGAGCAATGAGGAGGGAATACTCCAGTGCATCCCCTCTTAAGGGCTTAGCTACTCCCTGTCCCTGGCCGCAAGCTCCCTCCACCCGAGAACCCTATCCCTTCCCCCTGCTCCTTCTGGGTGGTCCTACCTGCACCCCCTTTGTCCATTTAGGTAGCCTTGGCCATTCCCCCAGACAGTGTCCCACCTGCTGTGATACCTAGTAGGCTCCTTCATCTGCTGTCTTGTTCCCATTATTGAGTACACCTGTTTATGGCTTTGCTGTCTAGCTAACAGCTTTTCCCTGTTTCACTTCTTCACTATATCCTAAGCAACCCAGTCCATGGCATGGGTGGAAGCTAGAGGGGGGAACCACTACCACCAGGGACAGTAGTGGTTGGAGGTTGGACTGTAGATGGGAGGGTGGGGGCACACTAAGCACCAGGGACATGGGCATATCATGGACAGCCCAAGGATCAGTGTGGGGGGGCACCCTGTTCTAACTGGCAACAGGCCCTACATGGGGCATCTACTGTGTTGGCAGGCTGTGATAAGGGGAGGAACCACTGGATACCAGGGCATGGGATGATGGCGATGGGGTCAGCCATTGAGTGAGGGGAGGGCACCACTTGCCACTACGGATAACACTCCATGACATTGGGCAGGGATATTGTCATGATCAAAAATAAAGCTTATTTCTGCCTCGGTGTGGATTCATGTGAACATGCAGGGACAGGGCAGACTGGTAAAAAAAAAAATATATTTAAAGTTCAACCATCCTGAGGGGAGAGACAGTGAGATTTCTTTGGACAGGCTCTGCAATGACAGACTGGAAAAATAAATCTTTGACTTGTGCAGTCCGGGGGGGAAGAGAGAGGGGGGATGGTAAATACATTTTTCAACTTGGGGTGGAGACAATTGGGGACAAAAGAGACAATTTTATAGTCTCAAATATCAGAAATAAAGTGCATTCCTGGCCTCAGTGTTGCTGTCTGTGTGTTCAGATGGGGCAAGATCATACTGTCAAAATAATTTTTTGACTTGTGCCATACAGGGCTGTGCAGGGGCGATAGAGACTACAGAGAACTAAAGAAATATTTTTCAGTCACATAAATCACAAATAAAGTTTATTCTTGGACAAAATGTGGGTTTTTTGTGTACATGCTGAGGAATGGCAGGCGGGTAAAATAAATCTTTGACTTGTGCAGTCCGGGGGGGGGGGTGAGAGTCTATTGGGGTCCAAACAGAGGATTTTCTGCCACAGTTGGTAGATATCTTTTTAAATAAAAGGTAGTCACGGGTGGGCTGACATGAGTGTAGGGTGGCTGACTGGGGGATGCAGATTTAGGAATTGGGTAGTGGTCTGGGGGCGTTCCAGTGTCGGGAAGGGTGTGTGTGACAGCATTAAGGACGGCCAACTAGAGTGGGGACACTGGTCTAGGAGCGGTACACAGAAGGGAAGCTGTGTATGGCGTTTTGAACTTATGTTGATATCTTTTGCATTTCTGGGTTTTTTTTTCACCGGATTTTCAACATAGCATTTTTGGCACCTCACCTCACGAACACTGCGACTGTCATCTTGTTAATCAGGCCCAGAAGGTGTTTTTGTGGTTGCTGTGTGAAATCACCTTTCAGGATCAATTAATGAAATGATAGTGCTATTGTTCATGTGGTGGGGTCCCACAAACGCCATGCTGAAAATCTGGTGTAAAGATTCCACCAAATAGTACCACTCAAGGGGTGGGTATAAAGACCAGTGATAGAGGTAGGGTAAGGGCAGGATTGTATTGATGAGGCCCAACTGACAGACCTCAACAGTAGGACAAGGGTCTTGGAAGAGAAGGGTTGAGGGAGAGAAGGAATGGAGAAACACAACCCTTCTACAGGAAAAGGGGGAACAAGCAGCAGGGGGGGTGCAGGGGAGAGGAAAATAGGTGATAATGGGTAACAGGTGAACCAGTAGATTGTGGAGTGAGCTTCAAAACCATGGAACATGAGGTTCAAATTCTCGGGGGAAGAATATTTCTGTAACCACTAGGTGGTGCTACCCCGAGGGTCACTACCCCTGCCTGCACAGTTGCCTGCAGGTTGAGGAGCCTGAGCTCATGGCAGCGCATTCCAAATGTCCACCACCCTCTCTGTGAAGAAGTGCTTTCTGACTTCCCTCCTAAACCTTCCACCCTCCAGCTTAAGACTGTGCCCCCTCGTGTTGTGGTTGGCACTCGGCTTAAAGACTTTCCTTATTTATCCCTTTCAAGTACTTGAAGGTCCCAATCATGCCCCCTCTCTCTGCCGTTTTCCAGGGAGTATATGTCAGTGCCCTCAACCTCTCCTTGTATGCCTTGCCCTGCTGACCGGCTATCATCTTTGTAGCCTTCCTCTGGACTTTCTCCAGCAGGTTTAATGTCCTTTTTGAGATGTGGGAACCAGTACTGAACTCCATACTCTAGATGCGGCCTTACTAGTGACCTGTGCAAGGGCAGTATAACCTCCTCTCTCCTTCTACTGATCCCCGTAGCTATGCATCTCAGCATCTTGTCTGCCTTTGCTGCTGCTTTCTTGCATTGCATGGAATGCTTCAGGTCACTAGTGATCATCACTCCCAGGTCCTTCTTCTCCTCCTCTGATGCAGATACTTTGACTCCACACAGGTATTCTGGCTTCCCTGTGACTTTCTTGCCATTCCCACAGTACAGTTAGCACGCTTGCATATGAGAGTTCTGCAATGGAACCTACAAGTAACTTCCTTGTGCTCCAAGGTCACACCTGTAAACAAGCTTTCAACTTAGCGTGTCTCTCTTGGTGAGAAAAAAAGGTACATCTTTGGTTTTATGCTGCTGTGAGTGCCCCATCCACATGCACAATTACTACCTCATACCCCTAGATACCTGGTAGGAGGTTTACAACATGAGGGGTTCATCAGGGATGGCATTTGGGGAGCCAGAACAATTTTGAACCACTAAATGGGTGCTGGGTGAGGCATGGACTTTGCACAGTTTATTTCTGGCCTTTGGTACTGAGAAAAATATATATCACAGTACTGAGGAATTTCACACCTGCTTGAGGAGCAGTAGATCTGGAGATTTTGCACTTCACAGGGACAGAACATGGACAGCTTAAGTTAATGCTCTGGTGTTTTCATTCTGATTGGACATGGGGATCTTTTGGGAGCAGAGTTAACTGTTGCTGGGTGTATTTGGACTGTGAGAAGGGAGATTGAAACAGGTTCCTGGAGAGTGAGAAGTGGTGCAGAGTGACAGCCAGCAGGGTTTTTGAATTTAAAGATGGCTAAAGCTTCAGAGACTCCCCAGATACCCTTCCTCTCTTCCATGTTTAGGTGGATGTGGGATGTGACTGAAAAATCTACTGTTTCCAACTGTGTTCTGTGCCTGTCTGAGTGTCCTGGAGTGAGTCTTTTGCCAGTGTGCTCAAGGTGCCAGCAGAAAGCTCCATCGAATGTTCCTCCCTGTAAGAGGCCCATCTTTTGAAGGTTCGACTGGTTTCCCCGGAAAAAAAGTTGGACCATCTTAGAGATTCCTCAGCCGAAAAATCTACTCCGTGCAAGAAGCATAAGGAGAAATCTGAGGAGCGGAAGCACAAGGCCCAGCCGCCACCCAGAAAATCTGACAGTGAGTCAGGCAAGGCTGCAGAGGGTCAGCCAGTCATTGGCTCCTCCAACTGCACCGCTCCAGCTGGTAAGTCAGCCCTTAAGCTCCTCCTAAGGGACTGTGTGGCCGATAAGTCTACTACCCTGGCAGAGGTACTCCCCCGCACCAGTCGATAAGGCAGTCAGGGGCTCCTCCCCCGCCTGCCTCCACCTGCTAAGACAGCCATCGGTGATGGTCACACTGGTGTGGTTTCCCCCATTGGGGCCTATCGGTGCCTCACCCGATGTATGGAGGGACCAGAGGGAGAAGGCCCCTCTCCCTCCTCTTCCTCCACCTCTCCGGCGGGTATCTCTGGCTACGACAGTGGTGCACCCCTTGATGTTGTTGGGTCTACGGGGTCAACTCTGCTTTCCCCCTCTTGGGGTCAAGGAGATGGAGGCCTCTTCTCAGCCCACAGGCCTTAATGTGAAGGCCCTTTCTCCTTCAGGTGGGACTACGGCACTTGTTCCAATGCCAGGCGTCCCAATGAGAGTCTCACAACCTGTACCTATTGACCGGCCTTTGCCTGTGGCCCAGACGCCAGATCAGGTCCTGGTGCCAAGGCCCCTTTGTTCTTCCCAGATGCCGGCCCCTCCGTGGACTGTGCCGACATGGACCCCAGCCAATCTATACAATGGTGGGTCTGACATGGATTCCCTCGCTGTCAGATCTAATGATGGGGATGTATTCCAAACCCCACACTGTCCCGCACTACCCACAGGGGTTTCCTGGGGACCACTACCCGGATGGTCCCACTTCAGATTGGAGTCATTTTGGGCAGTTCTACCTGGGGTTTAGCCCCTACTTCCTGTACCCAGGGTTCCAGGGATACTACCCCCACCAGTGATTCCTTCTCCCCCTTAGCTCTCTACTACCCCACCACCTCCCCCTCCTTCGGTGGATCCGGTTGCAGAGACTTTAATTCAGTCTTGGTGGCAGGGGCGGTCAGGAGTTGGTTCCGGCTGGAGAGCAGACTCCCACTGCCGAGGTCTCCTAGGTCCCCTTCCCTGAGCAGTTCTTCTATTGCTACCGTCCATGTCTCGGGAAAGATCCATCAGGACGTTTCCCTGCCAGATGTCCGACACCATCCTGTCGAGGAGGCTGACGACGATGATGACAGTTCAGAGAGGGCTGGTGATTCTTCCGAGGAGGTCCTGGAGGAGCCCGAGGATCCATCAGGTAAGGTCTCCCCAAAATCCCCTCCAGAGGACCCTGCCTTTTCGGACCTTCTCAAATCCATGAAGGAGTACTTCGATTGGGAGACTGAGGATCAGGACTCTATTCAGCAGAGGCTCGTGGAGTACCTGAATCTTGATTCTCTGTCCCCAGTCCCCATTCCTCCGTGAATCGCCCCTCACCAAGACCTCACCACTACTATCTGGCAGATGCCTCATTCCCTCCCGGCTGTCCCCAAGGGGGCAGACAGGCTCTACCAGGCACCGAAGGATACCCCTTTTTTGAAGGTTCATCCTAAGGCTGACTCTGTGGTCATCTCGGCTGCTCATGACTGCTCTTCAGCACCCAAGCACATGATCACCTCTTCTCCGAACAAAGAGTCGAGGCAGACGGACCAGTTCGGGAGAAAGATTTATTCGTCGGCCACATGTGCCCTCCAGTTCCCTTAATTATGTGGCCCACATGGTGTCCCACCAGAAGGCAACCTTGGCCAGATTGGAGGCTAGGATCCACTCTGTGGACCCAATGCCCCTTAAGGAGGAACTTGCCATGGACCTTCACCTCTCCAAAGTTTCATGTAGGCATGCCTTCCACGTCACCTATGATTCCATCGACTCAGTGGCGCATACCTCGGCAACTGCCGTTGCCCTTAGATGACACTCCTGGCTTTGCCTTTCTTGGCTTGCTAACGAGGTCCAGTTGGTGATCCAAGATGCCCCGTTTAGGGGCTCTTTGCTTTTTTGGTGAGGACACCAAGGATATCATTATGGACCTTCAGGACTGGAGTCTGGCCCTAAGGTCCATCAGGTCCATGTACTGATGAGGCTCTCAGCAGCAGCAGCCCTTTTGGAAGAGGACCTGGAGGCAGAGAGAGAGCTCTCCAGCATGCCGCCAAGGAAGCGCAAGGCCACGGGTACAGCCACCCCTCCTTCCTTCAAGAACAAGAGGTGTTCAGGGTGTCCTCCCCCTGGGTGCCCTGCCACTTCTTGACTCCCCATCTCCACTGCCTTCCCAGTCTACTAACAAGGAAAAGGTGGGGGGAGGTTCGCTAGCCACGTGCAGGAATGGAGGGTGATCACCTCTGACGAATGGGTCCTGTAACTAGTGTCCGGACACACTACAGTGTTTCTGGAAATTCCCCCGGAAACTCTGCAAAAGAGGTTCTTCTACTCCCAAGATCAGGCCCTCCTTGTACGAGGGGAGGTCTGCTGGCTCTTGCTCAAAGAAGCCATAGAACGTGTTCCCTTCGGGGAAAGGGGTTTTACTACCACTTCTTTCTGGTCCCAAAAAAGTCAAGGGACTTCAGACCCATACTTGACCTGGAGGGCGGGCGTGGGGGGCCGTCCACTATATATGGTCATGCTGACGTCGGTCACATAACGTCAGGTGGGTGGCCTCCTGTCAGGTATTGCTAGAAAAGTCTGCTGTGTGGCCTGATGCCAGGTGGTGCCAGTCCTGTATGTGATGACCTACTGAAGGCACCTCTCTCTAAGATCTACTGATATGGTAAGTTCCTACGTAACTCTACTTTCCTGGGTCAGAAAATATGGTGGATGATTTGCTTTCCAGAGGGTTAGAGGTATATGAATTACAACTAAAGTTTATTCTTGTACTAAATGTGGCTTTTGTGTACAGTCTGGGCAATGGCAGGCTGATGAAAATATTATCGGTCCTAGGTTTACATGGTGCATGAAGTGAATTCCATAAAAGGGCAGGAATGGGGGTATATAAAGGAGGGGAGGTTAGTGAGATAGTGTACTGTATATAGGTCAGGCATGGGCAGACATAAAATACATATTCAACTTGTGCCAATCACGTGGGAAAGAGGGAGAGAGAGACTACGGGGCACCAAAGAGATAACTGTACAATTTTAGAAATTACATAAAGTATATTCTCCTCAGTATGGTGGTTTGTGTATTGGCTGGGCAGTGACAGAACTGTTAAATAAGTTGGTCAGTGAGCCAAAATTTAAACTATTGGCAGTGCTATCAAGGGCAGTCCCAGCAGCTTTAGGGACCTTGTACTAGGGAGAGTTGTAATTGCTTCCTCACCACTCCACCCTGGTCTCTGACCGAACCCCCCGACCTCATTAAATAGCCAGAGGGAGGAGTCAGATATAGGGTGGCCTGATCTAGGTACTGTAGAACCTGTTTATTGTAGTACTGTATCTTGGATCAGTTGAACTTGGTGGTGGGGGTGCTGGCAAAGTCCAGTACAGGGAGAATTTCTTTGTACTAGAAATGGAGAATTCCAAGGGGGTGGGTGATATGGGTCAGCCCCATTTTGGGGCTGACTAAATGAGCAGACATGAAAACCAATAGAAAAAGGAGTTTTGATGCTCTGCACCTGGGAGCTGAGTTTGGCAAAGCAAGTAAAGCGAAAAGTCAAATGCCAGCACAAGTTACTGACAACAGCCACCGTTTTATCATAGGGGGGGCTGTAGAAACGCGTTGGAAACTTCACTTGTTTGGTGTAGAAGGGGGCAGCTTACATGGAAGCATTATTTCAGTAATTGAATAAAATAAAGCACTTGTAGCACTTTAAAGAAGGCTTTCGCTTCTTTTTTCTTGACCACCAGTGAATGCATTATGTGTGATGGAACTGGGTCTCGTGATGGTGGGGTGGAGCCCCTGACACCAGGTTTGTATGTTGTTACGGTGCTGCTTGTGTAGTACCTGGCACCATCCTGCAAGTAGCATTCAGTGGTATTCTAGTGGCTCAACTCTAGCCTCTGAGAACCTGCACCATCACACACAGAATGCATTGTCTGATGTCCCCATCCTACAGAGGGCCATTCTTTTTTACATACACCCCATCCCACATACACACACTCTAGGATTCAGGAGAAGACTATTTATTTAAAGGATATATGATGGGATGTTTGTACTGCCACACTTTGTCTTCTCCACAGGAAAGCTCCTGATTGGACATCTTACTGATCAACAAAAACTAGCGTCTAGCGCGTGTTTGCACGTTAGCATGGAGCAGTGGCAGTGTGCAGAGGAGTATATATACTTTCTTGAAAAATTAAAGTATATTGGAGTATAAAATGGCGACAGGAGAGGTGAGGATGCAAAGTTTTGTAGCCTCAGTACTGACAACAGAGGGGGACATGATGACTGGATGTAAAGGATGTGGAATGTATAAAATGGTAGAATTGGGGATGGACTATACAGTTATGCATGTGAAAATGTGAATAAAATAAGGAATTACATAGTAATTTAGTAATGGTTACTGGAAAGATTAGAGAATTTAGAAAGTGAGTCAAGGGTATTACAGAGTTGATTAAAATACTTTCAAGTTTAAATGTAAAATGAGGAGGCCATGGAAAAAGAAGTTTAGAAATGGACATGGGAAAAGTAAAGTCAAGATATGTTGGAAATGAACAAAAGTCTGGAAAATATCAAGTGAGAATAACAAAGTTAAAAAGAAAGCGTAGGGTTGGGAGTCCTTTAGACCAGTTCCAAGAGAGCTATGAAGGATCTGTGAGATAAGTACATGTTATACACAGAAGGAACAGGTCAGGTGAGACGTAAATAAATAAAACAAATGAGTCTGCTGTTAGTATATGAAGGAATAACAGTAGCAAATAGATTCAATATGCTGGGGGAGTTAAATCAATCTACCATAGTGGAAGATGGTGGCAATGAAAACATGGATCATATGGAGGATGGAGGAGTGGAGAATCCAATGCAGGTTAGAGTAACTGGCGATTCCATCATCAAGTATACTGACCAGTGTATTTGTAAACATGATAAAGAAAACAGGATGGTCTGTAGTTTCTAGGGCAGGGGCTATGGATTTATATAACATGGCTGGTAATATGATCTAGTGGTGCAGGGGACCATCCCCTGGCAGTGATCCGAATGAGTACAAATGACATTATGAGAAACCCTACTCATGTATGCAGAAGGACATATTAATTCGTGGAGAAATTAGAAGAAAAAGGGTCTGAATATTGATTCTGTGAAATACTTTCAGAACCCAGGCAAATGTTTATAAATGAGAAGAATTGCATTGCCAATGAATGGCTGTGTAAATGGACTAAAATAAGAACTTTAAATTAATTAAACATTGGGAACTTTTAATGAAAGAAAGGAACTTTACTGTAAAGATGGGTTGCACTTGAATTTTAGAGGAAGTAGAATGTTCAGGATGAGATTCATGATGCAATAGAGAATTGTTTAAACTGAAAATGATGGGGATGAGGGGAAATGAAGGGTATATAAGGCTACTAAGGTGGAAAAGTAAAAGGTTATCTATAATTAAGGCCATGTTTTGTAATGCCAGAAGCTAAATATAGCAAGTGGTGGCAAATTAGAGGTTATAATTAGAGAGGAAAGTTTGGATATGGTAGAAATAGTTGAAACATGGTGGGATAATGAAAATGAGTGGTTGCAACACATTCCAGGATACAGAGTCTTTAAAAAAACAGAGAATGGAAAAAAGGAGGTGGTGTGGCTCTTTTTATTAGAAAAGGAATAGATGTAAGGGAAATAGAATGATGTAACAACTTAATGGGAATTGAAATAGTAAATATTGAGCTGTAGGGTATTAAGGGTAAAAAATGCAGAATCTCCATTTTTTATAGGGCACATGATGTTGGTATGGGAGAAACTGAGGCCTATATTAAAGATTTTGTAAACCAGGCAGAGACGACAAATATTATTTTTATGGGGGACTTGAACATGCCTAACATTGAGTGGGATAAAAAACAACTTGGCAATCATTTAGCATGTAGAGTCCAAGAGGAACTGATGGTGGGGGGAGTTAAACAATGTACGAGAGAGGCTACAAGAGGCAATAGCATTTTAGACGTTCTACTGACCAATATTCCTGAGGTAATACAGAATGTTAGCATTCAACCTCAATTAGGTAATAGTGACCATAAGTCCATTATGTTTATGATGGACTGGGCACTTAAGCCAGTTAAGGGAGATACAGTTCAATATTTATATAATAAAGGAAATTATAGAGCTATAAGAAAGGAACTGGTAAAAATGAACTAGGAAAGTGATCTAGAAGGTTTAGATATGGAAGAAGCTTGGAATTATTTCTTGGATTTACTAAATAAATTGAAAAAAAACTTACATCCTGTGTAGAAAGGCTTATAATTATAAGGGTAAAAAGCCACCGCTGGCTGAATAGAAAAATATTAAAATGTGCAGGAAAAAGAAAATCAATGTTTAATAAATGAAGACTAATGGGTCAGAAATGTCTCAACATAGTTATAAGAAAGTCCTGAGGAGATTAAAGATGGAAACAAGAAATGCCAAGAAACTGTCTGAATTTAGATTAACTTCATGTGAATAGCAGTATGTGGGTAAGGTACAGTTGACCTTTAAACAGTAATGGAGTCATTATATCTGAGCCTATAGATATGGCCAATGAATTTGGCAGATGTTTTGGACTTGTGTTTAGGAAAAATAATGTGGACATGGATAATTGTAATATAGGGGCATGTAATCAGGATCCTCAAAATATTATAACTGTAGAGAGGGTAGCAAAAAGAGTAAGAAGATTGAAGTTGATGGGGAAGTAGGACCATAGCATTCACCCACACTTTATGAAGGAGTTGGGTGATGTGTTGATACCTATTATTACTAAATTGGGACAAAAATCTTAAGTGATGGTGTGATGCCTGAGGGTGGAGGTTGGGCACATGTTGTGCCAATATATAAGAAAGGGAAAAGGAGCTGGCGCAGAGAATTATCAAATCAGTTAGCTCTAATTAGGATGATAAGATGCTGAAGGGGCACTGAACAATGCCATTTATGAAAGTGCATGTGAGGAGCATTTTGATAAGAATCGTATGGTTTCATGCCTTAACAGGTCATAAAACAAACTTACTGACCTTTTTATGAGTTTGTCAGCAAATGTATTGATGATGGAAAAATGGACTTGTAATGCTTGACTTAAGTCTAGCATTCGGTACAGTTCCACATTATAAAATAACAGAAAACTTATTGATATGGAAATAGATAAGAACATTGTAAGATGGTAGAACAGTGGCTGAAAACAGACAACAGCAGGTAAAGATTAAGGATATCTGTCTGATCCAAATGGAGTATGGAGGGAGTCTCAGGGGCCAATGGTTGTTTATTGGCTGGGCAGTGACAGAACTGTTAAATAAGTTGGTGTGTGAGCCAAATTTTGTTCACTGGTGGCAGTGTTACGGGCAGTCCCAGCTTTTAGGGACCTTGGTACTAGAGCTGTACTGTTTCCCACCATCTACCCTGGCCCTGACTGGTCCCCCGACCTCATTAAAATAGCCAGAGGGAGTGGAGTCAGGATATAGGGGTGGCCTGATCTAGGCACCGTAGAACCTGTTTATTGTGTAGTACTGCATCTTGGATCAGCTGGAATCCTGGTGGTGGGGGGTGCTATAAAGTCCAGCACAGGAGAATTAAATTTCTTAAAATAGAAAATGGAGAATTCCAAGGGGGTGGGGTGATAGCAAGGTCAGCCCCATTTGGGGCTAATTAAATGAGCAGACATGAAAAACCAATAGAAAAAGGAGTTTTGAGGTCTGCACTCAGAGCCAGGCCACATAAAGCAAGTGTTTAAAAGTCAAATGCCAGCACAAGTTATTGACAGCCACCGCTTAAACAGAAGGAAACGCTGCTGGAAACTTCACTGTTTATGTAGAAGGGCAGCTATATGGAAGCATTTGTAATTGAATAAAATAAAGCACTTGTAGCACTTTAAAGAAGCTAGCTTTCATTTTTTTGACACCAGGAATGCATTATGTGATGGAACTGGTCTCTGGGGAGTGTGGAGTCCTGGATACTTAGGTTTTGTGTTAAGGTGCTGCTTGGTAGTACTGGCACCATCCTGCAAGTATCTAGTGGTGTTCAGTGGCCAACTCCAGCTCTATAACCCGCTTCATCACACACAGAATGCATTGTCTGATGTCCTAATTTACAGAGGGCCATCTTTTTGAGCATACCCCGTCCCACATACACATCATTTTAGATTAGGAGGATCATTATTTGGGATATATGATGGATGTTTGTATCCACACTTTGTCTTCCACAGGAAAGTTCCTGATACATCTACTGATCACAAAATCCAGGGCCCAGGCTGGGGTTTTCCGCTAGCATGGGAGCAGTGGCAGTGTAGAGGAGTATACATACTTTCTTGAAAATTAAAGTGGCTGGAGTACAAATGGCTTACAGGAGAGGGAGGATGCAAAGCTTTGTAGCCTGTACTGACAACAGAGGGGACATGATGACTGGATGGATGGGAATGTATAAAATGGTAGAATTGGGGATGGACTATATATATGAATGAAAATTGAATAAAATATGGACTACATAGAATTTAGTAAATACATTGAAAGATTAGAGAATTTAGAAGAGCTGAGGGTATTAACAGAAAGGAGCTTAAAATACTTCAAGTTTAAATGTAAATGAGGAGGCCATGGCAAGAAGGTTTAAAATGGATGGGAAAAGTGTCAAGATATGGAAATGAACAAAAGTCTGAAAATATCATGAGAATAATAAAGTTAAAGAAAGCGTAGGGGTCTGAGTCCTTTAGACCAGTTCCAAGAGAGCTAAGGATCAGAGATAAGCAGTTATAACATAGATGGACAGTTGTGATGAGACGAAATAAATAAAACAAATGAGTCTGCTGTTAGTATAAGAAGGAATAATAGTAGTGCTAGATTTACATGTTGGGAGTTAAATCAATCTACCATAGTGGAAGATGGGTAATGAAAACATGGATCATATGGAGGATGGAGGAGTGAGAATCCTGGATGTTAGAGTAATTTATTATCATCGGTATACTGAATGTATTTGTAACATGGGATAAAGAAAACAGGATGGTCAGTATTTTTCAGGGCAGGGGGCTATAGATTTATATAACATGGCTGGTAATATATTCAGTGGTGGGGACCCCGCAGTGATTCGTAGAGGCATAAATGATATTGAGAAAACCTGCCTAGATGCAGAAGGACTACATTAATTTGTGGAGAATAGAAGAAAAGGGTCTAAATATTGATTTCAGAATACTTTCAGAACCCAGCAAATGTTTATAAAATGATAAGAATTGCATATAATGAATGGCTGTAAATGGACTAAAATAAGAACTTAATTAATTAACATTGTGAACTTTTAATGAAAAGGAATTACTGTAAAGATGTTTGTACTTGAATTTAGAGGAAGTAGAATGTTCAGGATGAGATTTTGATGTTGAGAATTGTTTAAACTGAAATGATGGGATGAGGGGAATGGTGTACATAAGGCTACTAAGGTGGGAAAAGTAAAGGTTATCTATAATTACTTTTTGTAATGCCAGAAGTTTAAATATAGCAAGTATGGCAAATTAGAGGTTATAATTAGAGGAAAGTTTGATATGTAGGAATAGTTGAAACATGGTGGATAATGAAATGAGGTTGAACACATTCCAGGATACAGAGTCTTAAAAACAGAGAATGGAAAAGGAGGTGGTGTGGCTTTTTATTAGAAAAGAAGATAAGGGAAAGAATGGAAATAACTAATGGAATTGAAATGTAAATATTGAGCTGTAGGGTATTATGGGTAAAAATGCAGAATCTCCATTTTTATAGGCAATGATGTTGGTATGGGAGAAACTGAGGTCTTATAAAGATTTGTAAACCAGGTAGAGATTTAACATATTATATGACTGAATAGCGTTTAATATTGAGGGATAAAACAAATTTGGCAATTATTTAGCATGTAGAGTCCAAGAGGAACTGATGGTGGGGGAGTTAAACAATGTGAGAGAGTACAAGATATAGTATTTTAGATGTTCTACTGACCACACTGAGGTAATACAGAATGTTAGCATTAACCTCAATTAGGTAATAGTGATCATAAGTCCATTATTATGATGACTGCACTTAAGTAGTTAAGGAGATATAGTTCAATATTTATATAATAAAGGGAATTATAGAGCTATAAGAAAGGAACTGGTAAAATGAACTAGAAAGTGATCTAGAAGGTTAGATATGGAAGAAGCTGAATTATTTCTTTGATTACTAACTTGAAAAAACTACATCCAGGGAGCACAATTATATAAAAAGTCCATAGTTGAATAGAAAATACATTTTAAAAAGAATATGTTTAAACAAGGATTAAGTCAGAAACAAGCCCAACATAGTTATAAGAAAGTCCTGAGGAGATTAAAGATGGAAATAAGAAATGCTAAGAAACGGTCTGAATTTAGATTAACTGTATGTGAACAGCAGTAAGGGAAGAAGTACAGTTGACCTTTAAACAGTAATGGAGTCATTGTATCTGAGCTCATATAGATACAATGAATCGGTAGATGTTTCGACTTGTTTTTAGGAAAATAATGTGGACATGGATAATTGTAATACTATAGGGCATGTAATCAGGTCCTCAAAATATTATAACTGTGGAGAGGGTAGCAAAGAGTAAGAAGATTGAAGTTGGATGGGAAGCAGGGACCATATAGCATCTACCTACACTTTATGAAGGAGTTGGGTGATGTGTTGATACCTATTATTACTAAATTGGGACAAAAATCTTTAAGTGATGGTGTGATGCCTGAGGGGTGGAGGTTGGCACATGTTGTGCCAATATATAAGAAAGGGAAAAGGAGCGATGCAGAGAATTATCAACCAGTTAGTTTGACGTTAGTGATGATGAAGATTATTGAAGGGGCACTGAACAATGCTATTTATGAAAGTATGTCAAAGAGGAGTATTTTGGATAAGAATCAGCATGGTTTCATGCCTAACAGGTCATGTAAAACAAACTTACTGACCTTTTATGAGTTTGTCAGCAAATGTATTGATGATGGAAAAAATGTGGACTTGGTAATGCTTGACTTAAGTCGAGTATCTGATACAGTTCTCATTATAAAATAACAGAAAACTTATTGATATGGGAATATAGATAGAACATTGTAAGATGTGGGTAATAGCAGAAAACGCAGACAACAGCAGGTAAAGATATAAGGATATCTGTCGATCCAAATGGAGTATGGATGGAGTTCCCCAGGGCCGGTACTGGGCCCACTGTTGTTCTGTAAATTCATGTGATCTGAAACTATTCTTAGTAATAATAAATTAATTAAATTTGCTGACGTATGTTAAATTGGAGCAGTAGTGATAAGAATGAGAGACTCATATGTGAACAGGATTTGATGTATATTTTGGATTGGGCAAGAAAGAATGGGATTGACCTTTAATAAGGATAAATGTACAATCATGCACTTTAGGTAGACAAAATATTAAACAGACCTACTATATATATGATCTGGAAGTTTAGGGTGTCAGAATGTGAAAGGTTCTGGGTATTTATTTCCAAATGATTTAAGAAATGAATTAATAGTAGACAGTCGATGAAACAAAGCTTAATGCAGATTGTTGGTTGTATTAGAGGGTTTTCAATCGAGGAGCAGAGAGGTGTTGATGCTATTGTACTGATCTTTGCAAGGCCTGTATTGGATTATTGCTGTACAGTGGCAGGTCCATTATTGGTGAGGATATCAATTAATGAAAGACCACGGAGATCCCTTACTAGATTGATTTCAGGTGTGAAGGTGAGCCATACGAGACCAGATTGGAAAGACTGGGATTGTGGTCAAGGAGAGTAGAAGAGTGCGGGGGATTTATTGGTATTATATAACTTGAAGGATGAGGATATTAGAACAGCTGATTGTTTTTAAAGAAAAGACCTACCAATTGCGAAGTGGCAGTGATAGGCAACTGAGTGAGGAATTGAGCAGGGCTGAGCAAAGAAGGATGTGTTTTAAGTGTAGAGCGATAAGGATATGGAATGGACTTCCCCAGGAGGTGGTACAGGCAGAAAGCCTGGATCTTTTTAAACAGAGATTGGACAAGTACCTTGATGAAGTTGGTGGCATTCGCCACTACTGCTGAATTGTGGAGAAAATCTATATGGGCTATGCCTTCTGATTTTCTTATCCTTCCAGTATGAACTCCAGTAAGAACACTTGTCTCGTAGAATCCTGGTCCAAGCTTTTCAGAGATTTTTAAACATCAGTTTATTCACTTGCCAAGGTTAATTCTGTGCATTACATGTTGTTACACTTGACATAGAAGGAGGAATTGGGGTACAACAGAACAGGGTATGATTGTGTACTGGCAGGGCAGGGGGGGTAGAGATAGAGGTAGGAGAAGAGAGATACAGATGAGGGGAGAGAAAGAAATAGCACACACACACAAAATCAGTCTCGAGACAGATATGGTTCCTCTTCTGCAAGGGCTAGAGAGTGAACTACCACTTGTTTCTCGATGCAGCTTGCACTGTCACAAGAAAACTGGTATAATTCACCTGAAACTTGGGGCTATTGTACCTGCATGTCTGGCTCCAAGGACATGGCAATGTCTCTATGGATCGTAAGAGTAATTTTTTACAGTCACACAAATCGCTGGAAAACAAATTTTGACATGCCATCCAGAGATGGTCTCATCTCTGGGAGGTCGTGGTGGTGTCCTCAGGATCGGTCCTTGGCCCTCCGTTCAATGCCTATGTCTCTGACATAAGGAAGGTATCAAGAGTGAAAGGAGTCTCTTGCAGAATGACCAAAGCTGGGAGAGGGTGGATGGGGTGGAGGGAGGTGGCCTCAGGGGATCTTGATGCTCTGAGAGGTGGTCAAGAGTGAGGACTGAGGGTTCAATGCAGGTACTGCCTGGGCATCAAGCCCAGGCCAATTTGTATACCCTGGAGGGGGATGCTACAAGTCTCAATGGCTGAAAGGGACTGGGGGTGGTGGTGGATGTCAAGATGAACAACCTGAGACCTGTAGGAGGGCATCCGTCAAAGCAAACAAGATGCTGGGTTGGATCGTTAGTTGATTAGCTCCAGAAGGATGGAGTGATGCTCCTCTGTATAACTGCTTGGTTAGGGCCACACTGTGTACTGTGTGCAGTTTTGAGGTGACACTTCAAAGGAACATTGCACTCCTGGAGAGGTCCGAGTAGGGCAATCAGAATGATCTGGGGCTTGAGGAAAGGACCTATGGGAAGAGGCTCGAGGAGCTCAAAATGTATATATTGGAGGAGAGGAGAGGCTAGGGGGATTATGATTGAGGGTCTTCGCGTGCATGAAGGGTAAATAGGAGGATCAGTTGGTGTGTTCTAATGGAAGGATGGTGGTCTAACCAGAGGGTACAGGTGGAAGCTGGGGGAGAGCTGAGGGAAGACAGGAGGAGGTGCTAGTTCACTGAGAGGGTGGTGAAACCATGGAATGTGCTGCCCAGAGACCAGTGTGAGGTAGAGACTGTGGAGGGGTTCAAGAGGGGTTGGACAGGTGTAGGGGAAGGGGTGTGCTGGCACAGTCCAATACAAGGGGGGTTTATTGTACTGGAACTGGAGAAACCCAAGGGGGTGGGGGGACAGCAGGTTCAGCTCCCAGTTTTGGGGCTGACTAAATGAGCAGACATGAAAGACCATTAGGCCTACTCTGCTGGCATTTTTGTGAGGGCTTTAAGCATGAGGTTCAATGGGCAGAGCAACAACGTCACTCCCCCATCGAACTTAAAAGGTCACACATCCTGGGCCTCACTAGGAATTATCTTTTCATTGCAGCCGGTGGCGCCTCTTCCTATCTCTGATTCTGCCCATCTCCTGTTTCCTGCAGTCACCTCTGACCACTTTGCCTGCTCCTTGCATTACTCACTCTGCACTGCTCCTGCATTTCTCTCCCTCTTGCTGCTTCCTGCCTGCCTTTTCCCCTTTGCTTTGGCATCAGTCTCTCCCACTTCCCCTCCTGCCTTGTCCTGTTTCCCATCTCTGTGCTGTCCCTCCCAAACTCTCTCTACTTGTGCTGTCTCTTACCTCTGCCACTGCTTTCTCATCCTGTTAAGAAAGGGTTGGGACGAAGATTTAGGGTTGGCTAGTGGTCTAGGTGGGGGTTCCAGTGTCAGGAAGAGTGATCAGAAGGGGTGTGACAGCATTGAGAGGATTAACTAGGGGAATGTATTCAGATTAGGAGTCTGTGGAGGTCCAGAGGAAACAGAGGAATTATTGACAGGTATGGAATGCCGGGCCGACCTAGTCTTCCTGTAATTCCTTGTACTGGATTTCTGTTTGACCCACCTGCTTTTGTACTTTCTATGGTTCCCTCTGCCTTTCCAAGGATGATTGAATCCATCCACAGTCCTCCTCCCGCACACACACCTTATTTATACCTTTGATGTACTTGAATATTTCTTTCATGTCTACTTTCCTCTTCTCTCTCTTCCGTGAGTACATATTGAGGTCACTTAATCTCTGATAAGTCTGTGTTTCAAGCCCTGTACCATCTTAGTCACCTTCTGACCATCCCAGTCTAAGGTACTTCATGTAAGGCCTGCCTATGGTTTTGTTATAATGGCATCACTACCTCTCCTTCTGCTGGTGATACTCTGCCTATGCATCCCTGCATGTCACTTGGCTTCATCCCAGCTACCTTAGTATTCTGCTTTGACATAACTCCCATTCTCTTTCCTCCTTTGTGCTTACAGTGACCCCCTCTCTACCCTCAATGCACACACACCATTCTGTAGCTTTCCCCAGGGTTTCTGTGTCACAGGGCATAATTTTGCACTTCTTTAAATTAAACTTTGGTTGCCAATCCTGGAGCCATTTTCAAGCTTCCCTGGTCATGCTCATTTTCTCCACCCTCTGGTTTCGACTCTGGTAAAGATCCTGATGCCATCTGCAAACATGCAGACCTTTCCCTAGAACCCTTCTGCAAATGTCGCTAATGAAGACAGTGAACAGGACTGGCCTAGGACAGATCCTTGAGGTATCCTAATCCCAACCACCTCTCTCCCGAGACTGCACCCTATTTACTACACCTCTGCCTACTGTCTGTTAGTCCAGTTTCAACTAGCTTACTGCCCTGTCCCATGCCCAGATTACCCAGCTTGTCTATCAGCCTCCTATGGGACAGTGTCAAAGATTTGCTGGGAACCAGGCAAATGACGTCACTGCACTACTCTTCTTTGTTTACTTCCTTTGCTACCAAGTCAAAGAAATAGTCTGTTTTGTCTGAAATGACTTCCACACTGAGACAATGTTGCCTATGGTCCTGGGCTCTAATGGCTTTCTAAATGCCCTACTATGCTTTCACACGTAAATGGAATATTGTCTACCTCTTCATCCCATTGGAAACTACTTTATCCCTGTCCTTTCCTCCTGCATATACTGAATAGAATATTAATTCAGTATTTCTGCTTTTCATGTCTCACCCTTGCATTCCCCTACCTCTCCCTTGAGCCTGCAATCCCCCTTGTTGTTTCTCCTTTCACTGATGAATATATTATGTCCAGCAGAATAGGGCCTAACGTCTTTGTGTTTGTTTGCTTGGTCAGCTCCCCACCCTGGAGTCAAGAATATCTTGTTCCCTACTTAACTTATGATAGCAAACCTTCCTCAGTCTGTGCCTTGCTCTTTACTGCCTTCCCTTTCCTTAGACACTCTAGTACTCCTCCCTGGTCTCCTCATCCCTTGAACACTTTCCTTTTGCCCTGACCTTTACTACCACCTCTCTCGAGAACCAGGTAACTTTCTTTATTCTCTTGCTCTTGATATCAGTCTGATGCATTGGCTTGTTACTTCATTAAGGCTTTCTTTAGATGCTTACACTGTTCTTCCACTCCCCCTCCTGCCCCCTTCTCTCCAGGGATCTTTTGATACCTCTCCCCATTTCAGCAAAGTCAGCATTTTTGAAATCCAAAACATTTGTCCTAGTATAACTTGAGTTAGTATATATCCCTATGCTCAACTACACTATGTTGTGATTGCTGGATCCCAGATTGGGGGAGTTTTGAAAGAATGAAATTAACCACCATGGACTAAGATATTTTATGGTTGCATAAATAAAAAAGAACATGTTTTCTTGGATTCAAGGTGTTTTTGGGTGGACAAAGCTATTGGGCTACTTTGCATGCAACCTATAATAACAGGTAGGATGATGCTAGACACACCACCGACAGACACGTTTAGTAAATGTTTCTGTGTTTTTTTTTTTTGCTTGTTTTTTTCTCAACATTTTGATCTCTGCTGAAGAAATCGATCTTCAACCATACTATATTAGGGTGCTAAATTAATGATAGCGCATGTTATCAAAGTGCATGTTTGGACAATTTGATGGTCGAAGTGTGAATTCGTGATGGCACAAATTATCAAGGTGCACGTTGTGCCAATTGGACAGTTGAATGGAACATTTGTGATAGCGCATGTTATCAAGGTGCATGTGCCAATTTGATGGTCTAAGTGAAGTAGGTGCTTCATTTACAGAAGAGCTGCAAAGAAGGAATGCCATTAAAAGGGCCAGTGAATGAACTTAACTGATTGCCCAGACAACAACGGGCCAGTAAACCAAAAGGAATATCACCTATCCCAACCGGGATACTACAGTCACTTGAAAATTGGCCATCCAGGCAAAGAACACTGGTCTTTCTAATCTTCTTTACTGACAACACATTCTCTTCTATCTGTTAACTAATTTTATTCCTCTGTATCACTATTATTACTATTATTATTATTGTTATTATTATAATACTCTGTTTTAACAGTAATTTTTTATGTTATGCACCATTACACTAGAATGTAGTCTGATGTGCCAGCAGTATCTATCCACTATCGGTTTCTTATCTCATTACTGTATCTTTTTCATATTAACCTATTGTTGTTTCTCTTTCACATGCCTGAACAGATGAGGACTCCTACACCATCAGATAAGTATTGATCTATTGTGAACACGTCATATATTAATAATTTATTAAGAACTACGGATCCTTTGTGACTCCATTCCTGTATTTTATTTTTCAGTACTGACGGACATCATCCCTTCAAGATTCCTGCTTCTGACTCCACAGTATCCTTGTAAGATGCTCTCCATATATTATTTGGTTGTGTCTGGTATGGGAAGGCTTGTGTGGGATATATGCCCTATAATCCCAGTTCATGCAGTGCCTGGTTTTGAAGGGATTTGAGTGGCAATTGGCAAACTGGGTATCCTTTTTGATGGGCTGGTCATGGAATATGAGGTCATTGTTGGGTATTAGACAACAGGAAGTGAATTACTTGTGGTGGGGCCTTGTATGAGAAGAAACTGTGGGACAACTGGACATCAGTAAATGCCTTTTTCTCACCCCAGGAATACTCCAATATTCCTAACTCTTTGCAGCGTGCCTTTAAGGTCAGAATGCCTGGAGATGGAATGCTATGCAAATGATGGACATTGGCATGAGCCACTTTAAAATACTGCCACCCATCAACTGCCTACATTCTAACCCCTGATTTCTCTCTGCCTGTCAAGACCAGACGCTGAGATTTCATCCTCATCATCTAGTCTCTAAGAAGCCTTGAAATTCATAAATACTGAATTATTTCTTGATTGTTTTCATTTGCTGCCTCTTATCTTTGTGTTTTTCTATAACCGTTAGTTTATTTAGCTAGTTTAGTATAGTTTTCTCAGTTCCTCTCGGTTTGGGATAACCGTTGAGGAACCGAGATATTTTACACTAATTTTAGTCTTTTACTATTCATTTTGTGGTATTTTGACTGTTTAAACGTTGTATTTTAGAACCGATAACTTTGGTTCTGAACTGCTATTCTCGGTTCAGATTTTATCGGTTTCTGGTTTCACTCAGTTTCTCCGATCGGTTCCTGAACTGACCACAACCGATAAAGTAAAAAATTTAAGTTTTAAAAGATTTTATTATCATGGTTGTGTTTTTTTCTTCATTATGTCAGAAAAACCTAAAAAGAGAACCAGTGAACCCAGTTTTAAGAACTGTGTGTGGTGAAGTCTTTGCCAAAGCAGACTCTCTGTGTTTTCTTTTTTTTTTTTTTCCGAATTCTGTTTATGCACCACTCACCTCCGAACTCTCTCCAGCAACTTCCTGAATCACAGTCTCTACCTCCCCATGTGGCTCGGGAGACGCAGGCTCCTTTCTGGCTCTGGGCATCCCCCGGGTCTATCCCTCCTGGACCACATGGCTGCTGCAACAGGTACAGTGCTGGGATAAAGTTTTAGATGAGGGGCATCCATTTCACCTAAGAACTCATTGGTGCCAATGAAATGATTCTCTGTAAAAGCTTGTTCCTGTAATAAAACATTTATCAGTTTTCATGTAGAAAAGAGGAACCCAACCCTCAGAGAAGGTTCCTTTTCAAAAGAGCTTCCTTCAGTGATTCTCACAACAGATGCATCCCTCCTGGGCTGGGGTTTATCTAGCAGAGCATACTGCCCAGGGCACTTGGTCAAGTGCAGAAACTCTTCTGCACATAAACCTGTTGCAGTTCAGAGCAGTGTTTTTGGCAATGCATGCTTTCAAACCACTGATAAAGGGAAAAGTAATGCAAGTCAAGACAGATAATACTACTACCATGTAGTACATAAACAAGCAAGGGGAAACAAGATCAAGCCTCCTTTGCACAGAGGCTATGAAAATCTGGACCCTGACCTACTCACTGGGCTCCTCCCTGCAAGCCATTCATCAGTCAGGACCATCACGAATGGTACCTGAACAGGCAAGTGGTACAGACTTTATTCAGGAGGTGGTGCACTCCAGAAATAGATCTATTTGCCTCTCATCAGAGCCATCACTTGCCTCAGTTCTGTTGCAGACCTCCAGTAGTAGGCACAATTCCTCTAGATGCCCTTGTCCTGTATTGGTCAGGGAAATTCCTGTATGAATTCCCTCCATTTCCCCTGGTGTACAGGGTGCTGTTGAAACTCAGGTCTCAGCCAGCAGCAAAGATCCTGATAGCCCCAGACTGGGCCAGGCAGCCATGGTACTCCTTGTTGCTGCCCATGCCAGTGGAACAACCAATACACCTTCCCAGGAGGCAC
The DNA here is from genome assembly GCA_016271365.2 of Neoceratodus forsteri. NCBI lineage: Eukaryota > Metazoa > Chordata > Ceratodontiformes > Ceratodontidae > Neoceratodus > Neoceratodus forsteri. The sequence continues at coordinate 951,647,096 of CM028129.1, read as the reverse complement.
AGTCTTCTGACCTTCAATCAGGGTAGACTCCTGCATATAAACCTCAGGTCACTCAGGCTCAATGCTTGGCTCTTGAGGACCTAGAGTATGTTGGTTTACATCTCTCTGAGTCAGTTATGGATGTTTTAAGAGGATATAGAAAGTCCTCTACTAAGAGAACCTATACTACAAAATGGAAGAGGTTTTCCATTTGGTGCTCTAACAGGAGTACAGTGCCAACCCAGGTAGGAGTGCCAGGGTTGCTGAACTACCTAGTCTATCTACACTCCTTAGGTTTACAGCCTGCTACACTGAAAGTTCATTTAGCATTAGTTTCTGCTTATGCTTCGGCAGGTAAGCCTGTTTCCTTGGCATCAAATACAATTTTTAAAAAGTTTTTCAAAGGCCTCTCTCATATGTACCCGTCATCTTAATAGCAGCATTGCTTAGCTCATGGCTCCTACTTTTGAGCCTATATTCTCAGCACCTTTGAAGTATGTCACTTGGAAAACAGTGTTTCTAGCTTTCCACAGGGATAAGGTAGTCCTTCAAACAAATAGGAAATTCCTTCCCAAAGTGGTTTCAGACTTCCATTTGAACCAGTTCCTTACTTTGCCAGTGTTTTTTACTGACCACTCTTCTTCTGGTGAGTTTAGGCTACATAGCCTGGATGTCAAGAAAGCATTAAGCTACTACATTTATTTATTTAGTTTTTGTTGACTGGATATGTGCACTAGACAAATCCTGTCTATTTTCAGGCACAACCTGGGGGAAGGGGATACAGATGAATGCCGACTGACCTTGAACCAGATTAAGCTGTTGGTGGTATTTGTAGTGAATGAGGGAAATTTGGCCAGGACACCGGGAAATTCCCCCTACTCTTTTCGATAAGTGCCATGGGATCTTTAACATCCACCTGAACTACCACCAATCCAGGCAGATGGGACCTCGGTTTAACGTCTCATCCGAAAGATGGTACCTCAGAAGTGCAGCACCCCTCTCATGCTGCACTACAGTGTCAGTACTGGGATATTAACCCAAGTGCCAGATGTGGGAACTGAACCCACAGCCCTCTGATCTCCCGGCCTCAGAGGCGAGTGTGCTACCTACTGAGCCACTGACACTGCAAGCCATTGAAACTGACATGACAGCCATTAAGCCCCATAGGCAGGATAGAACTCAACTTTTCCTTACTTATGGGGATGTGGGAAAGGATAACCCAGCATCTAAAAGGTCCATTTCTCGCTGTATTGTTCAGTGCATCCAATTTTGTTATTCTAAGGTGGGCAAGGAAGCCCCAGCAGGGCTTAGAGCCCATTCCACAAGGAATACAGCTGCAACATTGGCAGCTGCAAGGGAAGTACCCTTGGTGGATATTTGTAAAGCAGCAACCTGGCGAATAGTACACACATTTGTCAAGCATTACAGCTTGGATATGCAGGCAAGGGCTGATGCCGGGTTTGGTACAGCTGTACTGCAGAGCCTGTTTCCAAAATAGATTCCTCCCACTTCCAAAAGTGCTGGTTTTTAGTCTACAAAAAGTTAGGAATATTGGAGTATTATCAACCCCCCTATCCACAGTGCTTCTATTGACTGGATTAGGTATCTCCCCCAGCTTTTCCATTGTGAATACTGAGCATAAGTATTTGTTCAATATCCCTGCTTTTTCACTGTCTCTCTCTGCCCAACCACCTTCCTCTTTATTCAGCCTCAGTATCCCTGCCTTAGTCATTCTTTTCTCCCGAATGTACCTGTAAAAGGTTTTATCCCCTTTCTTAACCAAGTTGGCTATCTTTTCCTTGGTTTGGGCCTTTGCCATTCTGACTGCCTTCCCCACTTCCTTCTGCTTTAACTGGTACAGTTCTCTGTCCTGCTCCTTCTGTGTTTCCTTATACTTCCTGAATGCTATCTTTTTCTCCCTTACCTTCCCTGCGACTTCTTTTGAGAACCATAGAGTTTTTTTTTCTTTCATTTTGATTTGTTTATTTGCTTCATACATATGGCTTGTTGCCTCTATGATGGTAGTAATGGGGCACTTCAGAGATAGATCTCTTTATAGAGATATGGTGATTGGGAAAGGAGGGGGTGGCACTATATTTTGGGGAAGGACTGAGATGTGTAAGGGAGGAAGGGGAGGAGGGTAGCAGAGAATCACTTTTAATGCAAATCCAGGATTCCAAGAATAGGTCTTTCAAAATGGGAGTGGTGTACAGTCCACCCTCTCAGACAGAGGAGTTAGGGAACTAGCAGGACAGATCAGAAGGACCTGCGAGAGGGGTAGTGTGGTGATTGTAGGGGATTTCAACACACCAGGAGTGGACTGGAGTACCCCAACAACCAGGAACAGAAGGAAGCAGGTACTGCTGGATGCCTTCCAGGACAGCTTCCTGATGCAAATGGTCAGTGAACCAACCAAGTTAGGGAATATCCTTGACCTTGTGCTGGCAAATGAAGGTTCAGGAGGGAGCTGAGGAGACCCTTTTTTTCAGAGAGTGGTAGCTGGGTGGAATGCATTGCCGGCAAGAGATGGTATCCAGTAGAACAGTGGACTGCTTCTTTCTTAGTGTGAGATACTGGTCCCCATCAGTTTCAAAAAAAGTATTTTTAGACTTTTTTTACACAGCCTGTAAGACAGTTGGTAACCAATAAGGGGGTCTTGCCTGGCTTTAAAGCTGCTAAAGGGTAAGTGGTTAGGATGGCTAAAGAAACAAAAATGGAAAAACTGGGCCCACTGGGTTTCAGCACTGTTGTGAGTGTGGGGATGCCTTTGCTAAGGCAGACCCTCACTGCACCTGTGTATATTGTCTGGGGTTTGACCACTGATTCAGACTGCCAAATATGTAAAAATTTTCCGAAGGCCACCCTGGACAAGAGATTGGGAAGGCTTAGGGAAAAGGAGGCAGAGAAGTCCGTTGATCCGGATGGCTAGCCCAGTTTGGTTCCAACCAAATCTGAGGGAGTGACCGCTGACTTGGGCGATACTTCCTCTGGCAAAAGGAGAGCTGATCCTGAGGGGTTGGTTCCGTCAAAGAGAGAGAAGAAATTGGATGGTTCGGATCCAGAACCGTTACGTCCAACTGCTGAGAAGATAGCCAGGGCGATTGGCATTGTGGAATCGCTCTGTTCAGTTCCTCTGGTTTCAGAATATTGTCCAGATGATTTTTATGAACCGGATTTGGAAGGGGAAGAAGGGTATGATGACGATGATGGTGTGGAAGGTCTGGATCAGCCCATTGAACCAGACATCGTCCCAGACAGACCCTCCAATATTTCCCCTCCTAGGCCTTCTGAGTCCCCTTCCCACTATTTGTTTTACAAAAAAGTGGCAGAAACCCTCCAGCTCCCTCTGGTTGAAGCTGTTGAGGAACAAGAGGAGCCTGGCTATGTTGAAATGATGGACATCCCAGAGTCCAAGGGACTGTCTATTCCCCTCCATAAATCTTTTGGGAAACAGACATAAAAAATTCTCCAGACACCAAATTCATTACCTCCTGTGGACAAGAGAAGGGACAGAAGGTATATGCTGTCAGGCTCAGGTATGGAGTACTTGTTCCAACAGTGCAGCCATGTTGGGGTAGTGCAGGCTGCAGCCTGTGACAAGGCTAATATACCCTTGGCTTCATACCCCCCAGATAAAGACTTTAGGAAGGTGGATGCTATGGCCAAGAAAAAATACTTGGCATCCTCCTTGGGACTCAGGCAGGAAAACTATATGGCCTACACAGCCAGATACCAGAAGTCCAGGTGGGACAGTGTTCTGGAACTGGCTAAATAGGCTCCCCCCCACCTAGCCAAGGAGCTGGAGGAGGTGGCTGCTGATGGGATCCAAGGTCCAATTTCATGCTGCTGTGGACTCCAATGATGTGTTATCACGAGTCATGGCTACATCTGTGTCTCTTCAGAGATTTTTGTGTCTCAGATGTACGAGCCTCTCACATGACACCCAGGCTAAGGCCATGGATTTCCCTGTGGTGGGAAATTCTTTATTTGGGGAAAAAACAGAGAATTACATGAAAAAGGTGGATGAATACAGGACCACCTACAGGAGTGCACAGGCCAGGGAAAGGCAGGCAACTCCTCAGAAGCAGCAGTCTAGGGGCAGGCCCTTTCACATGCCTCCTCTCCTTTTCCTCAGAGAGTGTTCTTGAGAGGGAGAGGCAGAATGGGGTGAGCGGGGATGCATCCTCCTTTCAGTCCAAGGCTCCTGCTAAGCAGACACCCCGATTTGTCAGCCCAAGTTGACTCCTCTTTTCCAGTAGTAGGCAGGCTGGCTTACTAGTTCCAGGCCTGGAAGTCTGTTACCTCAGACAAGTGGGTCCTGGAGGTGGTAGGCCAGGGACTGGATCTCAGCTTCAAAAAATTTCCAAAGCTGAGGATCAGGTCTTTTCCACCTGCAAACCTCTCCGAGACCATTGCCCTAGAGGTAGAGGTTTCCTCTCTGCTGGTTCTCAGAGCCATAGGGAGAGTTCCTACTCCACACAGGGGCAAGGGTCTGTGTTCCTGATACTTCCTTACTCCCAAAAAAGACTGGAGTGGCAGCCCATCCTAGACCTAAGATACTTAAACAATCACCTAGTCAAGCCAAAATTCAGAATGGTGACTCTGGGAGTAATTCTTCCCTCTCTGAGGCAAGGGGATTGGTTAGCCTCCCTGGACCTCAAGGATGCCTACTTTCACATTCCCACCAGGTGCTCCCACAGAAAGTACCTCGGGTTCAAACTGCTTTCAAGCCATTATTGGTTCAGAGCAATGCCCTTAGGACTAACATCAACACCAAGGGTGTTCACAAAATGCCTAGCAGTAGTAGTGGCCTTTCTAAGGAGACAAAATATTTCCATTTTTCCATACCTGGACGACTGGCTCATTGTGGGGCAGTCTCCAGACCAAGTCAAGTCAAACCTGCAAGTGACGCAATTGCTCACTTCTTTGGGATTCCTCCTCAATCTTTCAAACTCAGTTCTCAAACCAGTGCAACTCCTGACCTTCATAGGGATAGAGCTGGACACTGTCCAAGCAAAAGCTTTTCTTCCTATGGCAAGGGTAAAGGCCCTTACAGACCTGGCTTCTTCTTTCCTCCTTCTGGTGTCTCGACCAGCAAGACATTTTCTTCAGCTTTTGGGCCACATGGCAGCTTCCACTGCAGTGGTGCAGGGAGCCAGATTTCAGATGAGGGACATTCAGTTCCATCTGAGGTCCTTTTGGTCTCAGAAAAAAGATCCTCTAAGCAAACTGATTCCAGAGACTCAGACTCTGACCCAGGCTCACCAATGGTGGTTGGATCAGGACAACCTCAGGTAATGAGTCCCATTCATCACCCAGACTCATTCCGTGGTATTAACCACAGATGCTTCTCTCCTGGGATGGGGAGCTCACTTGGAAGCCCTCACAGCACAGGGAGTGTGGTCCCCTCAGGAGTCTCTACTTCATATCAATCTTGTGGAGCTCAGGGCAGTATACCTGGCTCTTCAAGCTTTCTTGGACCCAGTACAGAACAAGGTGGTTCAGGTCAGGATGGACAACACCACCACCATGTGGTACATCAACAAGCAGGAAGGCACTCGGTCTACAACCTTGCACATGGAAGCCATGAAATTATGGTCTCTGGCTTATTTCCTGCAGACATTTCTGGTAGCAGTCCACCTTTCAGGGAAGGACAATGTGCTAGCAGATGCTCTGAGCAGGATATCTCAGGGACATCATGAATGGTCCCTGGATCCCCTAGTGTTGAATGTAATTTTCTCAAGATGGGACACTCCAGAGACCTCTTTGCAGCCCCAGACAATCACAAACTTCCTCTCTTGTGTTGCAGACCCCCAGTCATGGGCTTGGTCCCCCGGGATGCTCTAGTTCTGGATTGGGAGGGGAAATTTCTGTATGCCTTTCCTCCCTTTCCTCTGTTGTTCAAGGTTCTAGTCAAGATAAGGTCACAGTCATGAAAAATTATCCTGATTGCACCAGACTGTGCTAGGCAGCCTTGGTTTCCTCTATTGCTGTCCCTAGCAGTCCATCTTCTCCTATCTCTTCCCAAGAAAGACAATATGTTAACCTCCTCTCAGGGGAGGATATGGTATCCCAACCTTTGGTCTCTCAGTCTCAAGGCGTGGCTCTTGAAGAGTTAGAATATGCAAGTCTGCATCTGTCTCAGGGGGTTCTGGATATTCTCAAGGTGGTTCTGGATATTCTCAAGGCCTCTCAAACCTGCCACCAGAAAAACTTATAATTCAAAATGGAAAAGATTCAGCATTTGGTATTCCAATAGGGATATCTCTCCAGATAGTGCTGATTTGGCTACAGTTCTGGATTATATGGTTCATCTTAATGGCTTAGGCCTCAAGCCAGCTACGTACACATGGCAGCTGTCTATGCATTCCTGTCAGTGGGGAAGGCTTCCTCTCTGGCATCTCATCCTGTTTTCTGTAAGTTCTTTAAAGGTTTGCTCCATACCAACCCTCCCTTTAAGGACCTTACTCCTGCTAGGGGATCTTAATGTTTGCATTGCTCAGCTTATGCAACCCCCTTTTGAGCCTTTGGCCTCAGCAGAACTTAAGTACTTAACTTGGAAAACTGAGTTCCTGATAGCTATCACTTCTGCCATGCGTATCAGTGAATTACAAGCTCTGTCAGTGGAGCCTGATTTTATCTAATTCCATAGAGATAAGGTGGTCCTTAGAACCAACAGGAGCTTTTTATCCAAAGTGGTTTCAGATTTTCATCTGAACCAATCCATGTTTCTTCCTGTGTTCTTCATTGATCATTCTTCAGGAGAGAGAAGATTACACAGTTTGGATGTTAAGAGGGTCACTAGCTACTATATTGAGTGCTCTGGGCTATTTAGGCTTTGACTGTCCTCAGTTGTTTCTCACTTGGTGGGAGGTGGAAAGGGTAAACCTGCTACTGAAGAGAACTATTGCCAGGTGGATTGTCTCTCTGTATACAATTCTGTTATGAAAAGCTAGGCAAAATACCCCCTCGTGGCCTGACAGCTCATCTGGACTAGAGGTACAGCTGCTTCTCTGCAGAGAAGCAATGAGGCAGTATAGTTATTGGGCCATTAGGTACCGCCTGGCCCAGACAGCAGTCCATGTGCTGGGGGTTCACAATACCCTGGTGGGACACTCTCAGACGATCAGTCACCAGGGCTCACGAGTGGGAACTAAAACAGGAGGTAGAATATCTGTTTCTTCTGTGGAGTCTCCAGAACTAGATCTGTTTGCATCCCCATCCAATACAAAAATACCCATCTTTTTCTCTCTTGTTTCTGGGAATGGTGTTATTTGGTGAGAAGCACTGTCTCTCTTCAGGACAGACAGGTTTTTCTATGCATTTCCTAACTTTCCTCTTATTCAGAAGGTTCTTCTGAAGGTACCAGCAGAGGGGGCTCACATGATCTTAATTGCTCCTCTGTGGCCTCTGCAGATTTAATTCCCTCTGTTGCAGCAACTAGTTCTAGAACTGCTGGTTCCTCTGCCTCTTTCCCATGACCTTCTGTCTCAGGAGCAGGGCACCCTGGTACATCCAGAGCCTCAAGTCTCTCCACATTCATGTGTGGCACCTGTGGACATAGCGGTTTCTCACTATGGAGTTTCACACAAGTTGTGCCTGGGTTCTGGTGAGACCGAGGGTAACCCTCCACCAGGTCTACCTATGCCATAAATGGAAGAATTTCTATTTGGGCCACAGCCAAGCACTTGGACCCTCTTTGCTCAGCCTCCCAGGTGCTGGAGTACCTCTCACATCTTTGAGTTGGGCCTCAGTTACCCTCACTGAAGGTCCCCACCTGTGGTGTCAGCCAACCACCAGCTCATGGAGGGCAAAACCAGATCAGCTAGAGGTTTCCAATACTTTCTTGAAGGGTAAAAGAAGGAAAAAGAGCTATGGAACTGGTTAGTTCTATGCCAGACTCCGATGCCAAGGAGGAAGTGCTTCCCTGCTCCCAGTCAGATCTGGACGTGGATAAACTTGTACTGCTCTGCTCTTATGATGCAGTGGACATGGCCTCCAGAGCACCTGCTTCAGGGATGTGTATGAAGAGGCTATCTTGGCTGAGACCTACTGTTTTTAAGCTGGACCTGCAGGATTCCATTTTGGATTCCCCATTTCAGGGCCCAGTGCTGTTTGGCCCAGAGGTAGAAGCCTTGGTCAAACAACTTTAAGAGTCAGGAAGAGCGGTGGCTGATGTTCACCACATGTACAAATCCCAGTCTCAAACCCTTTGCTGTCCTTCAAAGGACAGGAGGCAAAAGCTGACAGGGCAAGGGATTCAAGAGGTGAGTCACCCTGTCGCCTAAGGTCTCATGGGCAGCCCAAAGCTCCCCAGGACTAGGTCCCCATCACTCCCACTACCTGACCACTGTCTCCTCCACCTCCCTGTGAGTCAGAGACTGAGAATGGTAGGAGGAGATTTGTCTTTACCTCCTCAATGCTCCAGCATACCACAGACCAGTGGGTGCTGACACCATTCGAAAAGGTACTCAATAGAGTTTCTCTATCCTCCTTCTTCACCGGGAATCTGTGCCCGATCATCCTTCTAAGCCCATGGACCAGCCTTCATCCTCAAGACACGCCAAGTTCTAGTCCCCCTGGCTCACCAGCCCCATAAGTCTTCACTGTTTCCACAGATGGACAGTCACCTGCTGTTAGGGCTCAAATAAGACCGGAGCCCCACGGATCCTCTGAAAACATAGGCAGCCAGACTATTCCCACCGGAGACAGGAGGTTGTTCGCCAGCGGGTGTCTCCCCCACCAGCCACAGGAATCATTTCTAGATAGGACAAATGTCCCTCGGCTGAGGTGCCTGTGTCAGACAGCAGGCATTCACCCTAGAAGGAACAGTCACCTGACGGACGGTTTGCAGAGGACAACCAGCCATCCAACACCCACCAGAACGACCAGTCCCCAGATCGGATGACTGCACTCTCAGTAAGTCAACCCCTGGATCTTCTCCAGTGCTCTGTCAAGTTTGTCCTAGAGTACCTACTCCACCTCCTTGACTTAGGACTTAGCTATTCCTCTATCAAGGTGCATGTTTGTGCAGACCTGGCATGTGATGCGGTTGGAGAAAACTCTGGCACAACTCGACGTTTGCAAGAACTTCCTCATTGGAATCTTGCATATTAGACAATCTCCCCAGGAAGGATCCAGTCCCCCCCGTGGGACCTCCTGTTTGTTTTAGAAAAGCTCACCCTCCCTCCTTTTGAACCATTGTGTCATGTGAGCTATGTCTCCTTTCTTGGAATACATTATCTTTAGTTGCCATTACTTCAGCATGGAGGATTTCTGAGCTTCAGGCCCTGATGTGCAAGGAGTCTTACCTTGTTTTTCATATGGATAGTGTGCAGCTTTGTACAAATCCCAAATTTCTGCCAAAAGTGGTGTCCGCCATGACTTGAACCAGGGTGTCCAACTTCAGTCTACTATCCAGAGTTCTTCAACAGGGGGAGGCCTTGTTACATACTCTGGATCTTCAGAATCCTTCATTATTATTTTTACCGGATCTGGTTCTGTCTGGACCATGGACCAGTTGTTCTGGAGTTTGCTAAACATAAGATGGGGATCCTGTCACTGACAAACACTATCCGTAGTGGTTAATGAATTGCATTTCTTCTGTTATCAGTAGCGAGGCAAACCCTTACTGGGCTCGGTTAAGGGCCATTCCACCCAGGCCATTGCCACCTCTTTGCCTTCTCTAAATGTGTCAGCGGTGAATTTTGTGCCACAGCCACCTGGAACACTGTCCATACATTTATTCAACATTACAGTCTGAGCATAGCTTCTAGGAAGAGAGCAGGTTTTAGTTTGGCTGATCTTACTTTGAGAGGGCTCTTGTAGTAGATATTCACATATAGGACTAAGCTGCCAGGCACCAGGACCCCACAGAAAACTTCTAGCTAGCAGTCTCTGGGTGGGGAATGCCCCAGTATCAGCCAACGTCAGTATAAAGGGGCGGTCCCCCATGCCCACCTTCCAGTTCTTTCCTGCCATCAGCTTGTGAAAGTTCCTCATGGTAGAACAGTGCTCATCAGTACCTTTGTCTGTTATAAAGTTTCAACTTTTTCAACCCTTTTTCTAGATTTTCTTCTTTTTTTCTCATACCATCTGCTGTGCCAGCACGGCCAGAAATTCAGCTCTGCTACCCACAAGTAAAGGCAGCATTCCTTGGAAGCCAACTTCCTTAATAAGAAAATGGCATCCATGGAGAAGGAGTTGAAGAAGCTTAGGCAGGTGCCAACCTCCCCATAATGCCACAGAAAGAAGCAGGAGAAAGAGAAGCACCGGGAGCGGGAGTCGTCATCCACGGCAGCCGCGATTTCAGCTGGAGTAGTGGCCTTACAGGTATCACACTTCCGGGGATTGCTCCTCGACGGCCATCTTGGTGGCACCCCTCCCATCTGGTTCATGCTCTGGCTCTTCGGGAGCCTCCATGGTAAAGGAGGCCTCTGCTCCCACCAAGGCCACTTCTCCATCGCAGCCTTCCTGTTCAGTGGTCTCCCTACGCCGGGTCCAACACCAGGGGGACTGTTTCCTCCATCCGATCTGCCAGCAGGGACTTTGCTAGGACCTTCTGCCCCAGACGAGCCCCTGGTGCCAGGGTACCTGACACCACATTAGCCAGTGCCACAGTACCCGGCTCCACAGTATCTGATGCTGCAGTGCCCACTGCCTCCTTGTCCGGTGCCTTAGTACCTGACCCCGGGCTTCCCACCATTGGGCTATGGATAATCTCTTTACCTGTTTTTTTCACTGACTATTCTTCAGGTGAATGAAAATTGCACAGTCTGGATGTTAAAAGTGCACTTAGTCATTATATAGACCATACTAAAGCCTACCAAAAGGACTATACCCAGTTGATTCTCACATATGGTGAAGTGGGAAAGGGTAAACCTGCCACTAAAAGAACTATTCCCAGGTGGATTGTTTCTTGCATTCAGTTTTGTTACACAAAACTGGGGAAGGAGCCTCCCTCAGGCCTGAGGGCACACTCAACCAGAGGTACAGTTGCCTACATGGCAGCTGCTAGGGATATTCCTCTATCAGAGAACTGTAAAGCAGCCACCTGGAAAACTGTTAACACATTCACCAAGCATTACTCCCTTGACATCCAGTCTAGAAGTGATGCTAGGTTTGGCACAGCAGTACAGCAGATCCTGTTTCCAAAGTAGGTTCTGTATCCCCTCTTCCGGGGGCAACCGCTTAGTAGTCTGCAACAGTCAAAATACAGCAAGACTTCATGTTGTTTGAAGAAAAAATTACTCACCATAGTAATGTATCTTCTAATAGAGTCTAGCTGTATTCTGACCTCCCTCCCTGCCTCCCCTCTCAGAACCTAGTTGTTTTGGGCTTTGGGTGGCAGGTACAGTGTGGCACCCCCAGTGGTGTACCCCCTGATCTTACTTCGAGAGGGATCTTCTTGCAGTAGGTAATTACATATAGGACTGAAGCTGGCAGGTGTCAGGACCCCACGGAAAAATTTCTAGCTAGCAGTCTCTGGTGGGGGACTGCCCCCACATCAGGTGACTGATGCCAGTGTAAAGGGGAGGTCCCCATGCCTGCCTTCCTTCCAGTTATTTCTTGCCGTTAGCTCATGCAGTGCCTTGCGGTTAAGTTCAACTGCTCGTCAGTCTGTCATTGGTAGTTCTACCATCTGGTTTTCTTCGATTGTTTTCTCATTTTGTGATTATTTCTGTGGTGTATGTCATCCCCTACATCCTCTGAGCACAAGAATAAGTGCGACTCATGCAGCGCCTAACTCCCACACAAGGACGGCCACTCCCAGTGCCTCTTCTGTCTAGGCCTGGAGCACCCCATAGAGAAGTGCCAGCATTGCCTGAGATTCAACACCGCCACCCAGAGACGGAGGCAGCGGTCCCTGGAGACCCACATACTTAAAAGAAAATGTCCTCCATGGAGAAGGAGCTGAAGAAGCTTTGTCAGGCCTCAACTTCCCCTGAGGGTCACCGCAAAAAGAAAGACAAGGAGAAGCACCGGGACTCCTCTTCCTCGGCCACCGTGACTTTGGCTGGAGTCGCCGTGTTAAAGGTAATGTCCTCCCAGGGAACGCTCAGCGATGGCCTTCTTGGAGGCTTCCAAGACGGCGTCAGCCCACCCGTCCGGCTGGCGCTCGGGCTCTTTGGGCTCCTCCTGGCTAAAGGAGGCTTCCACTCCCAGCAAGACTCCCACTGAATGGCCCACTGGTGTGAGTGGCTCAGGAAAGCCGGACGTCAGCTCCTCATACACCCACCCGGAGAAGGCCACTAAGCTGCTTGATCCTGCGGGGCAGTGCACGGCCCCTAAGCTGCCAGACCAGGCCACACCCCCCATCACGGCCTGCCTCAGATGATGGTTTCGCTAAGTCAGATGATGGCTCCTCCAACGTTCCCTGGACTCAACCCGGTAGTTGAACATCGGCCCCTCCAATCGCTCGGAGCTGACGCCAGACCCTATTGTGCCCAACATCCCCGGCTCCCTGCAGCATTCACTGCCCTCTGAGGACCCAGCATCTCCTCAGCCTGACCCCGTGGACTTTTACCCTCCTCCGTGTGATGCAGGGTATCTTGGTACACTCCTGTCAGGTCTCCCTCCTGCTGAGCCAGACGACCTGACATCGGTCCCTCGGGTGCCAGTCTTGCTGTTGCTGGGCGACAGCCTTCTTCCTCTCCTGCATGCCATCCCTACACCGGTCTTGCTGCCCACTGGGCCTCATATTCCTTGCCTGTCTGCTGGTCATCCTTCTGGGCCATCTGCCCCTGAAGACCCCCCGGTCCCTGGGTATCCGATGCCATCATACCCAGGGCCACAGTGTCCGGCACCTCAGTACCCGACACCGGCCTACCCAATGCCGCAGTGCACGGTGCCTCATTACCTTATGCAGGGTTTTCCGCCGTCGGGGTATGGATACGCACAATACAGATATCCCCAATATCCATATCTCCCTCCTCCTCCTCCACTGTCCCCTCAGCTGCCAGTGGATTTGAAGGAGACTTTAGCCTCCTGGTGGGCTGAGGCCAAAGCTCAGCTAACCAGGGAGATAGAGCCATCTTCCAACTCCGGTCCCAGTTCTGGAACCCCTACATCTGAGACAAGAGACTCTACCCCCTCCTCCGGATACCAGAGGCAACCCTTCTGGTTCTAGAGTGGTGCAGGATATGCTCCCCAAGGAGTCCGTTCCTCCCCCACCTCGGGAGTTGAAGTCGTCTTTTTCTTCTTCTTCTTCCTCTTCCTCCTTGGAGACCTCGGATGACTCCTATGGTCGTTCTGACCTGGATGATGAGCCCCACACTCTGGATAAGCCCAGGCCAAGGACTCCTTCAAAGTCACTTCCGGAGGATCCTTCATTTACAGAGTTGCTGCATAAAATCCAGGAGGCTCATCAGTGGCATTCCTTGGAGCCAGATCTACAGTGTAAGAAACTCGTAGTGCAAATCCCACCTTCTGGACCAGTTTGGAAAGAAGGTCTATGCTTCTTCCACTCTGGGTATCAGGGCCCTGAATTATGTTGGTCATATGGGGGATTACCAGAATGCTATCCTTAGTGAAGTAGAATCTAAATTAGACTCCCTTCCTGAGTCTCAGATGAAGCAGGAAGTGGCTGACCTAGTCTGGTCTGCACGTTCTGCTAGTCGGCACATGCTTCGTGCCACATACAGTGCAGTGGACGCTGACGGTAGGAGCTTGGCTTTTGCCATGGGTTTGCAGCATCATCCCTGGCTCCTTGTGTTAGGATTGGTCCCAGAGGTGCAGTCTGCCATCCAGGACTTGCCTTCTGGGGATCGGTGCTGTTCGGTGGCAATGTCATGGACATCATCACCGATCTGCAGGAGAAGGGTACTGCACTGAAGTCCGTCTACTCCATGTACAAACCCCCTCAGGTTCAGCGTCATCCCTTTCACAGATGTAATTGACAAAAAGCGAAACCTCAGGGAAAGAGGGCCAATAAATGTGGGGCCTCTCCGGCTGCCAAGCCTCCCATCGCCCAAGAAAGCAGTGGGGGCTTCAGCGGCGACACTGCCTAACACCACCTGACTCCTTCCCTCTACCATAGCCTCTGGCATTTCCAGAAGAACCGGTAGGAGGGAAATTCTCCCTCCACCTACCAGGTTGGGAGAGGGTGACTTCAGATGCTTGGGTGCTCCAGCTGATTGCAGAGGGACACTCATTAGAGTTTCTTCAGAAACCTCCTCAAGAACCTCCCCCCAGGTCATCTTACTCCCCGGAACATCTTCTTCTGGTTCAAGAAGAAATCTCCGCTCTCCTCATGAAGGAGGCGATAAAACCCATTCCTCCCCACCTTCGGGGGACGGGGTACTATTCCCATTTCTTCCTGGTCCCTAAGAAGTCTGGTGATGTGAGGCCGATTCTCGACCTCAGCTCCCTGAACTTGTTCATGGAGTACAAAAGGTTCAGAATCCTCTCTCTGCAGGGACTTCTGCCCCTCCTTCAGCCGGGGCAGTGGCTATGCGCTCTGGATATGCAGGATGCTTACCTGCATATCCCTATTCACCCTTCCCACTGCAAATGCCTGCATTTTGCATTCCAGGGGAACCACTACCAGTTCAAGGCCCTCCCATTTGGTCTTTCCTCGGTGCCCCGAGTGTTCACCAAATGCCTTTCGGTGGTAGGGGCCTACCTGCATGCCCAGGAGATGCAGGTTTTCCCGTACCTGGATGATTGGCTCCTGGCAGCCCCATCCAAGGAGGAACTCTTGAGCTTCCTTTCCCTTACTCTGCAGGTTTTTGCCTGCCTGGGTATCGCTGTCAACCAGACCAAGTCCCACTTGATCCCATCTCAGAGGCTCCAGTATATTGGGGCAATCCTGGACATGACCTTCAGCATGGCATTCCTGCCACTGGACAGGGTGGCCTCACTCCAGGCTCAGGTCAGCCTGTTGTCCAACTGCAGGTGGGTCAGTGCAAGGTCGGTCCTTCTCCTCCTCGGGCTTATGGCAGCTGCAATTCCAATAGTCCCTTGTGCTCGGCTCCACATGAGAATTTCTCAGTGGACACTTTGGTCTGAATGGGATCAGCTGGTGGATGACCCAGATCAACTGGTTCTGGTCTCCACTCCTATGGCTCAGGACTTGCAATGGTGGATGGTTCAGGAGAACCTTTGCCGGGGAGTTCTCTTCTGTCTTTCTCCCCCTCCCAGATGCTGACTACAGATGCCTTGGGTGAGGTTTGGGTATCCCATATCAGGCCTCAAGACCCAGGGCTCCTGGTCCAGGCTCAAGAAATCTCTACACATCAATGTGCTTGAGCTTCGGGCTATGCTGTATGCTCTTCAGGCTCTGCATCTGCATCTGCTTCCCAGGCACCTAGCTGTACAGATGGACAACATGTGCATAGTTTGCTACATCAAAAAACAGGGAGGAACTCATTCTTACTCACTTTGCAGGGAGGCAATGCAAGTTTGGGAGTGGGCAGTGCAGCACAATCTTCACCTCATGGCAATTCATGTCCCGGGGGTCAAGAACACGTCGGCAGACCATCTAAGTCGATCGTCTGCTCACTCTCACAAGTCAGAACTGGATGGGGGGTAGCAGACGATATCTTCCTACATTGGGGAACACCACAGGTAGACCTGTTCACATCCCCTCTCAACACAAAACTTCCCGACTTCTGCTCGCTCGCTCCAGGGCATGGCATTTTTTGGAAAGAAGCTCTGTCTCTAGATTGGAAGGGCAGATTCTTCTATGCTCCCCCCAATCCCCTTGATTCCGAAGGTCTTACAGAAACTCAGTTCAGAAGGAGCGCGATTGGTACTGATTACTCCTTTCTGACCCAGGCAAGTTTGGTTCTCTCTTCTGCAACAGTATTCAGAGGAACCTCCTCTTCCTCTGTCGTGACTTTTGCTGACCCCAGGATCAGGAGGACCCTGGTCCATCCAGGCCTCGGGTCCCTTCAGTTGCACACGTGGCTCCTGCAGATGTAGCTCAAGACCGATTTGAGGTTTCCCCTCAAGTGGCTGAGATTCTGATGGAGGCCAGGAAACCCTCCACTAGATCTACCTATGCCATGAAATGGAAATGGTCAATTATCTGGGCTGCTTCAAAAGATTTCTAGCCTTTCTCATGCTCTGTTGGGTTGCTTCTGGATTACTTGCGACACCTCTTTGATTTGGGTCTGTCATTCATCTCTGAAGGTTCACATAGTGGCCATCTTGGCCTACCATGTCCCTTTTGCAGACAGGATGTTTGCTTAGCTCGAGGTTTCTAAGACCTTCCTTAGAGGGGGGTCCTCCAGCTGAGACCCCCTATCTGGGTTTCTGCCCCTCCTTGGGATTTGAATTTTATCCTTGAGAAGCTTACTCTGCCTCCTTTCAAGCTGGCAGCCTCAGCAGACCTGAAGTTCCTCTCGTGGAAGACTCTCTTCCTCATGGCCATTACTTCTGCTCAAAGGATTTCCGAGCTCCAGGCCCTGATGTGTAAAATCCCGTATTTGATTTTTCACAAGGAACGTGTGGCTCTGCGTACCAACCCTAAGTTTCACCCCAAGGTGGTAGAGGAATCTACACTGAATCAGTCCATAGAGTTACCTGCTTTCTTTATGCAGCACTCCAATCAAGGGGAGTTGCCTCCTTCATACTCTGGACATTCACCGAATTCTGAGATACTACACCAACAGGATGAAGGATCTCAGAAAGTCTGATCAACTGTTTGTCTCTTTTGCCCATAAAAGAGAAGGCAATGCTGTTTCTAAGCAATGCCCATCTAAATGGTTGGCTCGTTGCATCACTTTCTGTTATGACAAGTACAACAAGACCCTGCTGGGTCAGGTCAGAGGCCACTCCACCAGAGGGGTTGCTGCCTCTGTGGCTTGTTTCAAGAATGTGTCAGTGGCTGACATTTGTGCAGCTGCTACTTGGACTTCTATCCATACCTTTACGAAATATTACAGTTTGGACATTGCCTCTCACCGTAGAGTGGGCTTCGGGTTGGCTGTTCTGCAAGACCTCCTTTCCTAAGGCCTTCACAGCCACAGGGTCTACTCCTGAGTAGTTTTCCTCTTCCTGTTTGCTTCTCCTTGTTCCAGACTGCTTGGGACTCAGTCCTATATGTAATTACCTACTGCAGAAGCCCTCTCGAAGTAAGATAGTACAGTTACATAAGAACTTACAGTAACAGTAGATCTTCGAGAGAGGCTCTTGCAGTAGGTACTACCTTACTGCCCTCCATCCCCTAAGCTTTTTCAGCTCCTTTTCCAGGGTGGGAAATATCCACTTCTCTCTCATCTCGCCTTTGGGCCTTTGGCAGGAAAGAACTGGAAGGCAGGTGACATTGGTCACCTGACGTGGGGGCTGTTCCCTTGCCAGAGGCTGCTAGCTAGAAATTTTTCCATGGGGTCCTGATGCCTGCCAGCTATTAGTATTGTGCTCATATGAACCTGATAGTTACATTAGAATGTACCAGTAATAGAGGTTTGAGAACTGAGCTTGAGCTTAACGTTCTATGCTTCTGCATAGAGTTGACTCTTTCCTCTCTGGAGCAGTTCAAGTGCTGGGGCTAACTGCAATAGTTGGAAAACAGCAAGACTCCATTAGAAGAAACAACATTACTGTGGTGAGTAATTTTTTCATAATATACAGATACCTTGGGAATGGGCACAATTTGGGACAGGTTTTTCTTTTTAATAGGTCCCTCACTCTATAATATGACAATAAACAGGGTAACATAGAGAATTGTGTGTGAGCAGTCATACACAAGTGTATTCTTGTGTCGAGAGGTTACCGTGGTAACAGAAGACCTCAAGGGTTACCAAAGAAACAAGAATATCCTTATTTGTTTATGACTGCTCATACAGTCTTTTATAGTGTATGAGCAGTCAAAGCATAGAAAATCGCACAAAGCCAGGTAATGAAGACAACAGAGAACATAAATTGTAACATTTTCTTTATTTTTTACTAACAGTGTGATGCTAATATTTCTGCAACTTTAAGTTTATAAAAGCTTACAGCTAAGCTGGATAGAGGAAAACCAACTTCATGGAACTGGGGAAGGGAGGGGAAAGGGAGGTAAGGTGCCTGCCTGGTGCCATGGCTTGGAGGGACATGAAACTAATCCTCAGGATCGTGGTAGCAGCTGCAAGGGAGAGTGAGCTGGATATCATTATCCACTTAGGGCAAATGACCTGGCTGAGAATGGGATCAGAGCAGTGCAACAGGAGTTTGTGGAGTTGGGGAGGGGCCTTAGACAAGTAGCACACACAGTAACTTTCTCGGAAGTGCTATCTGTCTATGGCATGGATGAGCCTAGGGTAGTCTGCACCATGGGATTCAATGACTGGTTGAAAAACTGGTGCAGAGCATGTGGATTTGGATTCACTGGGGACTGGGGCTCTACCTGGAGGGATGCAGGCCTATACTGGCACGAAGGACTGCGTCTGTCAAAGAGGGGAACCAGGATCCTTGGCAACAGGTTTAAATGCTTCATTGGCAAGCATTTAAACTAGCCAAGGGGGAGGCACTGAAAAAAGAAATCCTAGCCCCCTCCAAAAAAATCAGGGTAGTTAGTGAGGTAAACAACAAGATAGAGCAGTTGATAGGGAGAAGGGCAGGGGTAAATGGAGAAAAAGACAAAGGCAGTAAGGACAGGGATGGTGCAAAAAGAAATATGGCCTTAAAAAAATGGTGGGTAAGGAGTACCAATGCCCATATTCTGGTAAAGGGCTCCCTAAAATGGAGGCCTTGATGGAAGACAGCTGCCTGGATATTGTGACAGTCACAGAAACATGGCACACAGAGCACCAAGACTGGGATGCCAACATACAAGGGTACACAATCCGCAGGAGGGACTGGGAGGGTAGAAGATGAGGAGGAGTAGCTCTCTATGTAAGGGGAGGGATCAAAACAACAGAACTAAAGGGTTAAAAGGGAGGAGAGGAGGCACTTTGGGTCACCCTGGAGACTGTAAATGGCACCACAATCCACAGAGGGGTTGTATACAGACCCCCATCTTGGGGAGGAAATAGACAAGGAAATGATAGAAGGCATCCTTAGGATGGCAGCGAAAGGGGAGATATTGCTGATGAGGGACCTGAATATGCCAGATGGTAACTAGAGCACCTTTGCTGCAGCCACATCCAAGAGCAGGGCTGTTCTCGATTCCCTACAGGTGGTATGCCTCAGACAGCTAGTTTTGGAACCCACTCGGGAGGGAGCAGTCTTAGACCTGGTACACTCTAATGGGGATAGAGAGAGGATCTCTGATCTAGAAGTGGGTAGCCATCTTTGAACAAGTGACCACCAAACTGTGTGGTTCATGATCAACTTAGCTATAGAGTCAAGCCATATAGAAATGAAGGTACTGGACTTCAGGAGGGCTGATTTTGCCAAAATGGGAGAGTGCCTCAGAAAAGCCCTAGCAAACAGGCAAGAAGGTAGGGTGGAGCAACAATGCGGAAATATCAAAACCACCATCACAGAGGTGACAAGCCTTAGCGTGAAGAAAATAAACAAATTCAAATGAAACAGAAAACCACTATGGTTCTCAAAAGAAGTGGCGGGGAAGGTTGGGGAGAAAAGACATAGCATTTAGGAAGTATAAGGAAACATAGAAGGAGCAGGACAGAACTGTACCAGTTAAAGCAGAAGGAAGTGGGGAAGGCAGTCAGAATAGCAAAGGCCCAAACCAAGGAAAGGATAGCCAACTTGGTTAAGAAGGGGGATAAAACCTTTTATAGGTACATTAGGGAGCAAAGAAAGACTAAGTCAGGGATACTGAGGCTGAATAAAGAGGAGGGTGGTTGGGCAGAGAGCGACAGTGAAAAAGCAGGGATACGGAACTAATACTTCTGCTCAGTATTCACAGTGGAAGAATGGGGGAGATACCTAATCCAGTCAATTGAAGCACTCTGTATAGGTAGGTTGATATTAGTCCTTACACAGATGAAAGGGTTTTGAAAGAACTTTTAAAACTGAACGTGGATAAAGCAATGGGGCCTGATAGGATTCACTCCAGAATTCTAAAAGAACTAAGGGAAGAACTAGTAACACCACTGACTACCCTTTTTAATATATTATGGGAGGATGGCGTGGTACCTGAGGACTGGAGTAGGTCAGATGTGATTCCCCTTCACAGAAGAGGGAGCAAGACAGAGGCAGAAAACTACAGACATGTTAGTTTGACCTCAGTAGTAGGAAAAATGATGAAATCACTTCTGAAGGAAAGCATTGTTGAGTACCTAGAGGCCAGTGGAGCACAGGACCTAAGGCAGCATGGATTCACAATGGGAAGGTCATGTCAGATATATCTAATTGATTTCTTTGACTGGGTGACCAAAGTAGTAGACTAGGGAGAGGCTATGGACATGGCCTACCTAGACTTTAGCAAGACATTTGACACAGTCCAGCACAAAAGATTAATAGACAAATTAGCCAGCCTGGGAGTGGGTCCCAGGGTGGTAGCCTGGGTAAAACACTGACTGCACAACAGGACACAGACAGTAATAGTAAAAGGTGTCCACAGTGTCCACAGTGAAGAAAGGGAAGGCTACTAGTGGGGTACCGTAGGGTTCAGTACTGGGGCCGGTCCTTTTTTTTTTTGTAATTATATTTAATTGTTTTAGTAGTAAAACAATTACAAACAATTATCTCATGCAAGAGATCAACAGTGTCAGATGATACATCCAATGTAAGACAGGACAATGCTCCCAAACCTCTAGTGGCCTGCAGAATGAGATCCCCCATCATCTCTCCAGTGGTAACCAGGAGGATGGTTTTCGGCACTTCATTTAGAATCCCTGCAGCCCTGGGAGACACTCAGTAAGCCCTCAAAAGACTAGTCAGGGAAAGTTCTGTTTTCAAGTTTAGGGTGGATGGAAGCCATTCTTTCAAAAATGCCAGCAAATCCTCATCTTCATAATTTTCAGCTATCCCCACAATACACACATTTGAAACCCTTTGAGCATTTTCCAGCACCTCCAATCTATATCGGAGCTACAAGTTCTCCTGGGTGAGTTTAGAGGTTGAGGCTAGGGCTTTAGTTACCATTGACTCCGCGACCCCTGCTGTTTTCATCGCATTTTCTATTTTTATATCTTGATCCACCATCCGCGTTAATGCAAGCTCAATTTTCTGATCAATGGCCTGCATGGATTTTTGAAGGGCCTTCCATGGAGGCTCCAACCCTGATTGTAGTGGAGTTTCTGTTGATGTTGCAGGGTCTGCCAATGGTCATTTTTTTGCCACAGCTCCCATTGTTTTGTTGGTGTGACCCATAGTTTAATTTTGGTATCTATGTATTCCTCTTGATAGGAGGCATCGAGTTCTGGGAAGCAAATGTCAACCAATAAAAATAACATTTTAAATTTCTAAGCTACAACGTTGTGGAACAGAGAGCTCTCCTTTTGTATGTCTAGGTGGTAGGTGTGCTCCACAGCACCCCCCCCCCCCGGGCTGGTCCTTTTTAATGTCTATGTAAGTGACATTGCAGAGGGACTGGAAGGAAAACTATGTCTCTTTGCAGATGACACAAAGATCTGCAATGGGGTTGATAAGCAAGGTGGGGTGGAAAGGATGAAAAAGGACTTGGCAAGGTTGGAGGAATGGTCAAATGTATGGCAGTTTAGATTCAAGGCAAAGAAGTGCAAAGTAATGTACCTGGGAAACAAAAACCCAGGGGAAGAGTACACAATGGGGGTTGAGATACTGACAACAACAAAAATGGAAAAGGACCTGGGGGTAGTCATATCAGATGACCTAGAGGTGGGCAAGCAATGTGAGAAGGCAGTAGTGGGCTGGGGATGCTGGGTTGTATAGGGAGGCATCACCAGTAAGCAGGAAGTTGTCCTCTGTAGAAAAAGTTGGTGAGATACATCTGGAGTACAGTGTACTGTTCTGGAGACCCCATCTCTGCAAAGACAGACAAGGTGGAGCTATCCAGAGAAGGCACCAGAATGGTGCAGGGTCTGCACCAGAAGACATATGAAGAAAGACTAAAGGAGCTTAAGATGTATAGCCTCGAGGAAAGTAGGGAGAGGGGGGGACATGATAGAAACGTTCAAATACCACAAGGTAATCAACAAAGTCCAAGAGGGTAGTATCTTTCAGAAAGAGATGTGCAAGAACAAGGGAGCACAATTTGGAGATAGAGGGGGGATGGCTCGGAGGTAATGAGGAAGTATTTCTTCACAGAGATAAATGTAGATGCATGGAATGGCCTTCCTGAAGAGGTCGTAGAGTCAAAAACTCTGGGGGAATTCGAGAATGCATGGGACAGACACAAGGCAATTCTAGTGGGGGGGAGGAGGAGGAAGTAGGCTGCTGGTTAACTAGAATCTGCAGTTTATCTATTAGGTCGGGAAATGGGCAGACTAGGTGGGCCAAGTGGTCCTTATCTGCCATCAGATTCTATGTTTCTATGATCACCAAAACCCATCGGATGTTTCTGAGATTCAGGTTCGAAGGAAGGTCCTCCCCTTTAATTTCTCTTCTGCCTTCAGAGTTTTCACAGTGTTTTATGGTTGTAGCTGTGACCCTTCGCAGAATGGGTTACTTTGTGTTCCCCTACTTGGATGATTTGCTACTGTTGGCTCCATCAAGGTCTCTCTTTGTGGAGACCATACAACACCCTAATGCTCTGTCAGTGCCTGGGCATCACAGTGAACCCAGAAAAGTCTAGTCTCTTCCCATCCCAGAGACTTCAGTTCATAGTAGCTCTCTTGAATTCTTCCTTAGGAAAGGCTTTCCTTCCCCCAGACAGAGCGGAATGCATCCAGGAATTGGCCACCTACATCTGTTCTGCCTCTACAGTCCCAGCCTGGATCATCCTTTGGCTGCTAGGCCACATGGCCGCAGCCATTGTCTAGGTCCCATTCACCCAGTTACACATGTGCACAATCCAGTGGACACTGTGTGTCCAATAGGACCAGAACTGGGACAATCTAGAGATGCTTGTAGGGATCACGAAGCCAATCCATCAAACTCTGTGGATTTCTCCATAAAATCTTCTGAAGGGACTTTCATTTTGACCTGAACTTCCCAACCAGACCCTTTCCACAGACTATTCATGGACAGGAGGGGGCATGCATTTGGTGAACCGCAGAACACAAGGTTTATGGTCCCAATCGGAGGAGAACCTTCACATCAGTGTGCTAGAAGTGAGAGCAGTTTTATTACTCACTTCACGCTCTGGCTTCGGTTTTAATCCCAGGCCACCTCCGATTACAGATGGACAACACCTCAGTAGTGTTTCACATTAACAAACAGGGAGGCAGTCACTCTTATCCTGTCTGTCGGGAGGCTAATAGGGTGTGGGACTGGGCAATGGCGAATCACCTCAGTATCTCAGTGGTTCATGTTCCAGGCTCCCTGAAAGTGTTAGCGGATGCTGTCAGCAGATCAAGACCCCTAATCCATGAGTGGGCCCTACTGCAAAGCATAGCGGACAGCTTGTTTGTCGTGTGGGGAACACCAGAACTAGAGCTGTTTGCATCTTGATCCAAGGCAAAACTGCCCAGTTTTTGCTGGCTAGATCCAGAGCCTGGTGCTTTCTGGCAAGATGCATTGTCCCTATCCTAGAAGAGAAGGTTCCTTTACACCTTTCCTCCTTTTGCCCTGATATGGAGGGTGTTCCTCAAAGCTCAATCAGAGAAAGTTATCATGATCCTGATGGCTCCCCTGTGGCCCAGACAGATCTGCTTCCCATTACTGTGGCGTTTGACGGTGGATCCTCCTGTTCCTCTTCTGTCTCAAAGCTAATTTCATATGACAACGGGGCCTTGGTTCATCCCAGCTTGTGCTCCCATCACCTGCATGCTTGGCTCCTCATGACCTAGCAAAATTCAGACTAGGGGTTTTGGATAAATTAGCATAAGATCTTACTTAGAGCGGGCTCTTGCAGTAGGTAATTACATATAGGACTGACCCAGAAGGCATTAGGACCCCACAGAAACATTTCTAGCTATCAGTCTCTGGCGGGGGACCACACCCCATGTCAGGTGACCTGCCATGACGATGTCAGTATAAGGGGAGTCCCCCATGCCCCCTTTCAGTTCTTTCCTCCGCCGACTTGTGAAAGTTCTTGGTAGAGTTCATCTCGTCAGTCTTTCGTCTTAGTTTTCGAACTTTTGGACCCATTTTGTTTTGTTTTTGTATTCGATTTTTCTCTTAAATTACATCATGTATGTCATCCCTGACGCCTTCCAAATCACATAAAAATAAGTGAGACTCGTGCAGTTCCCAACTGCCACATAAGGATGGCCACTCCCTGTGCCTCTTCTGCCTCAGCCTGGACCATCCTGTGGAGAAGTGCCAGCACTGCCAGAAATTCAATTCAGCTACCCAAAAAAGAGGCAGCAGTCCCTGGAGGCCCATGTTCTGAAGAAAAAGATGGCATCCATGGAGAAGGAGTTGAAAAAGTTGAGGCAGCTTCCACTTCCCCCAAAGGCCACAAAAAGGAGGAGAAGCACCAGGATGCTTTGGTCTCAATGGGACCAAACACTAGATGACCTAGACCAGGAGGTTCTAGTCTCTGATCAAATGGTCAGGGACTTGCAGTGGTAGATGATACCAGAGATCCTTTCTCTGGGAGGTCACTTCAATATTGAACCCCCCAAGACATTGACAACAGATGCCTCAGAGGGCTGGGGAGCCCACCTCAGGTCTCACAAAACTCAGGGCAGCTTGTCCAGGCTCGAGCAGAATCTGCACATAAATGTGCTCTAACTTGGAGCAGTCCTGTATGCCCTCCAGGCCCTGCACTCCTCCATTCTTTCCAGTCATCTAACCATTCAGACAGACATATGTGTGGTCTGGTACATCAACAAGCAGGGAAGAACACTTTACTACCCTATGTGCAGGAAAGCAATGAGAATTTGGAGTTGGGCTACCCAGTACAACCTTTACCTGATGGCTGTTCACTTTCCAGGAGTAGAAAACACACTGGCAGACCACTGCAGTCTGTCCTCAGCAAGGGTCCACAAATGGGAACTGGATCAAAAGGTAGTAGACAACATCTTCCTGATTTGGGGAACTCCTCAGGTAGACCTGTTAGCATCTCCTCAAAACGTAAAACTTCCTGCCTTATCGCTTGCTCCAGGGTGAGACATTTTCTGGCGGGATGCTCTGTCTCTCGATTGGAAGGACAGATTCATCTAAGCCTTCCCTCCAACTCCCTTAATTCCAAGGGTCCTGCACAAGCTCAGAACAGAGGGAGCCTGAATGATCCTTATTGCTCCATTCTGGCCCAGGCAAGTTTGGTTCGCTCTTCTGCAACAATTTTCAGAGGAACCTTCGCTTCCTCTTCCTCTGTCACAACACTTGCTGACCCAGGATCGGGGACTCTTGTCCATCTAGGTTTCAAATCCCTTCATTTACATGAGTGGCTCCTGCAGACGTAGCTCAAGCCTGATTCATGATTTCACCACTCATAGCAGATGTTTTGGTGGAGGCCAGATAGCCTTCCACCAGGTCCACCTACGTCATGAAGTGGAAACGATTCTCTATTTGGGCCTTGTCATAGGACTTTGAGCCTTTCTCTTGCCCATTTGACAGAGTCCTGGACTA
This sequence comes from Neoceratodus forsteri, assembly GCA_016271365.2. Classification (NCBI taxonomy): domain Eukaryota; kingdom Metazoa; phylum Chordata; order Ceratodontiformes; family Ceratodontidae; genus Neoceratodus; species Neoceratodus forsteri. The sequence continues at coordinate 951,621,623 of CM028129.1, read as the reverse complement.
CATGCGTCATCTCTTTGATCTGGGTCTCAGCCATTCCTCTTTAAAGGTTCACATGGCAGTGATTTCAGCCTACCATGTCCCCTTCGGAGACAGGACTTTCGCTCAATTGAAAATCTCTAAGACATTCCTCAGAGGGATTCTCCATCTGAGATCCCCCATCTGCATTTCTGCTCCTCCTTGGGACTTGAATTCTGTTCTCAAAGCTTACTCTGCCCCCGTTCGAGCCAGCAGCTTCAGCAGATTTGAAAGTTCCTCTCTTGGAAGACTCTCTTCCTAGCAGCCATTACTTCAGCTCATCAGATTTCTGAGCTTCAGGCCTTGATGTGCAGAATCCTGTATTTGATTTTTCACAAGGAACACGTGGATCTGCGCACCAACCCAAATTTTCTTCCTAAGGTGGTGGCAGAATCTACGCTGAATCAATCCATTGAGCTACCTGCCTTCTTTACACAACACTTCAATCAAGGTGAGTACTTCTTGCATACTTTGGATGTTCATAGAATACTGAGATGCTATACCACTAGGACTAAGGCTCTCAGGACCTCTGATCAGCTTTTTGTCTCTTTTGCTCACAAAAGAGAGGGCAGTGCCATTTCCAAGCAATGCCTATCTAATTGATTGGCTCATTGTATCACTTTGTTACAACAAGTACAAGACCCTGCCGGGTCAAGTCAGAGGTCACTCCACCAGGGGAGTAGCTGCCTCTGTGGCTTGTTTCAAGAATGTGTCGGCAGCAGACATTTGCACAGTCGCAACTTGGACTTCTGTCCATACCTTTACAAAACACTATGGTTTGGATATTGCCTCTCGCCAAAGAGCAGGCTTCGGGTTGGCTGTACTTCGAGGTCTTCTTTCATAAGACCCATTCAGCCGGAGGTTCCATTATTTGTATTGTTTTCCTCCTCCCGAATACTTTTCCTTGTTCCAAACTGCTTGAGATTCAGTCCTATATATAAATACCCTGCAAAGCCCTCTCGAGTAAGATAGTACAGTTCGTAAGAACTTTTGGCAACTGGTACAAGATCTTGAGGCTCTTCTGCAATAGTATTACTCAAATCCTCCATCCCCGTAGCTTTTTGGCTCCTTTTCCAGGAAAGGAAATATCTGCTCTCTCTCATCTTGCCTCTTTGTCCCTTGGGGAAAGAACTGGAAGGCGGTTGTGGGGACCACCCTTTATACTGACGTCGCATGACGTTAGTCACCTGCCGTGGGGTTGGTCCATCGCCAGAGACTGCTAGCTAGAAATTTTTCCGTGGGGTCCTGACACCTGCCGGGTCAGTCCTATATGTAAATGCCTACTGCAAGAGCCTCTCTTGAAGATATACTGTTACAGTAAGTTCTTCTGTAACTATTTCTAGGGACGTGGATAAGTTGTTCAATTCACACTGTCTGGCAGGTTCCTTGCCACTTTAAATCTTGCTGGAAGGTCTTCAAGCTGGCTCCGCCCCATGATGCCAGATCTTCCTTACCACTTGGAAGCTGAGGCTCCCCTCCTTAGTGCTCTGCGTTTTAGGCCTGGATCCTAACCCTTCGGAATTTACGAAAATTATTTTAAAGTTCACTAGACTTACGTCTTCATCTTAACTTGTGGCTGTGATGGATAAATCCACTCCCAGCTTCCGTCGGTGCCCTTGCGGGCAGAAAATGTCCCAGACCGACCCGCACTCCATGTGCGTCTACTGCCTGGGTCTTACACATGATCCACAGGCCTGTGATCTTTGCAAATCCTTTACGGCTTTGGTTCTAGAAGAGCGCGCTGCCAGATTCCAGCTGGGATGCCCCGAAAAAATGGTATCCACTGTGAAGTTGAAGGAGGCCCATTGGGCGGTGTCAATGGCTGTGGTCTCTGAGGAGCAGCTGGAGCAGTTGATCGCCCTTGAGGAGGAGGCGGCCGAGGCTGTCTCTTCCTCCTCGGCCTCAGCATTTATCCTGCTCTCCTTGGGCTCCTTCTTCTACACTGCTTCTTTCAAGGAGCTTTGTCAGTCCCTCTCTACCGTGGGAGAAGGACCCTTGGGACACACGAGTAGGTCACAGAAAAAGGAACCGTAAGGTCATTCCTACCGTCGAATGTTCATGGAAGCAGGAGAGATCCCCTTCCCCAGACCGTCGTCTCTCTACTTCAGTCGAGGTTGCGGCTAAGGCCACTGGCTTCACGGTGTCCCCATCAGGTCAGCCGGCTGAGACACCCATCAATGTGGTCGAGATGTTTTTTGACCCGGTGGATGGGTTGTTGACTGGAGAAGCCAACAACCCTTCTTCACCAGTTCCCCCGGTGGTTACCGAGAACTTGTCCATGCCTCCTGTGCCGAAGTCCGTGGTCAAGGACCCTGAACCGAGGGATGAGTGGTTTCCCCTGCCCCCTCTTTGATCCACCATCAGCCTCCCCGAAGGTCTCTGTCCTCCTCCATGTCGGGTTGGTCCCGCCGACATCTGCGGTCTCAGTCCCGGCATTACAGAAAGCAGCGTCGCCGCTCGTCCTTTTTGGAGGATAGGCTCCAGTACAAGTTGCATCGGCACTATGAGGACATGATGTGGCAACAACTCTTGTTAGCCGGTAATAAGCATACTCCATCACCTTCTCCGGCCATTAAGTGGTTGTCACCCGAACAACCAAAGCAGCCCCACGTTGTAGTCGAGGAGCCAACCCCGGCACCAGTTGCTCGGCCAAAACCGGCTGCTCCACCCATTGTGGTTGAACCTCCGCCTCCTCAACCTAGGATATGGGCCCTGACCAAGGATTCTCGGTCAGGTCAGGGCTTGTCCAACAGGTTGTCTGTCACCCTCACCCCCGATTGGCCTCAGTGAGTGGAGGGTGGCTCAGGCACTTGGCAGCTGTTTGCGGACTCCTAAGAGTCCAACTCCTCCTCCTTGTACTCCAGGCCCCTTGACCTGGAGTCTACAGGGGGTCAATTGGTGGACAAGAGCCCATCCTTGTTCTTGGGAATCCTTCAGCTCATCTGAGTTCACTGGGATGCAGCTCTAACTGGTTCAGAAGTAGGCCAGACATCCCCTCATGGAGATACTGGACCAAGGGAATTCCTCCACGGAGGCCTTCCCTGTGGCCATAGCCATTGTTGGTCTGGCCCTGGAGTTGTGGCAGCAGTCTGCATCCTGTCCTGTGTCTTCAGCCAGGATGGCTTGCAAGTACGCAGTTCCCATTGGTTCCCTTTCCAGTTTTTTGGAGCACCCCTCTGCGGAAGGGCTGGTAACTGATAGCGTTTTCCGGCATTATGGAAATGCTTGGGATGTGGAAAAACCACCCGACAAGGAGTCCAAAAAGCTGGACTACTCGGGGTGAAAAGTTTACGCTGCTTCCTCCCTTGGTCTTCGACAGGCTAGCTCGGCTGTGCTGATGGCACATTTTTCACATGCCCTTATGGGTTCCCTAGATGAGGTGATTCCTCATCTCCTGGCTGACCTTCAGACAACGGTCAAGCAGGTGCAAGATCAGGGAAAGGCAGTGGCCAAATGGCTCCAAATTGCATCGGATATTGGAGACTCTTGTGCCTAGTCAGTAGTGACTGCAGTAGCCATGGGCCACAGAGCTTGGCTGCAGATCTCCACCTTCACGGCGGATACCCAGCACAAGCTGGTAGATGTTCTCTTCCTGGGCACCGACTTGTTCACTTGACATCTCCAGAGAATTGAGAAGTCCAAAGCCACCTTGGACTCTGTCACATCTGCCCAGAAAGACAAAGACTGCCAGCAGCAGTGTAAGCCCTTTCGTCCTTCCATCCCTGGTGCACGTCTGGCCCAGCAGCACCAGCAACAGGGCCAGCAGACACACACTTGGTACCCTAAGGCCAAGTCTGCCACTTACTCAAGTAGGAAGCCTGGAGGGAAGGGTCCAGGTGGCCCCTCATCCAGCCCTGCCTCCAAGCATGCCCAGTGATGGGTTGAGGGGTGTCGCCCCCAACCTCGTCACTCCTCCTTGGGTTCCCGCCATGGGGGAACAGCTCTGCCACTTTCTTTCCACCTGGTCCGCTATCAACATGGACCATTGGGTGCTGGAGGTGGTCGGCAGGGGTCTGCCTCTGGAATTCGAGCAGTCCCCTCCCCATTGAGCTGTCGCTCCACAGGGGGGGCTACGAGTTCCACAGCCTCCCTGTCAGCTCATTGAGCCAACATTGCTCTGCTCCTCCAGAAGGAGGTAATCAGTGAGGTGGCGGACCCTCCTCCAAACCCAGGGTTTGTGTCCAGGTACTTCCTGGTACCAAAGCGGATAGGGGGCTGGCGCCCCATTCTCGATCTACACGACCTGAACAAGTTCCTAAGGCTATGTACATTCAGGGTGGTCACTCTGGCTCAGATCATTCCATCCTTGGAACTAGGCATGTGGTTTTGCTCTATGGATCTCCAGGACATGTTTTTTCACGTCCCAATTCATCCGTCTCATCTATGATTCCTCTGCTTCAGGGCAGAGGGATCACTTTACAATTTCTAGGCCATGCCCTTAGGCCTATCTCCAGCTCCCAGGGTCTTCACCAAATACATGGCAGTGGTGACAGCATTCCTGCGGCACCGAAGCATCTGTGTGTACCCTTACCTGGATGATTGGCTGATAGCAGCCCCCTCCACATTGGAGGTGGAGCAGTCCAGGGATCTGGCCCTCCAGGCCTGCTTTCCATTTGGCCTCCTGATCAATGAGGCCAAATTGGAACTCGTGCCATCGCAGGTAATTCAGTTCATCGGGGTAGAGTTCGACTCTTTTCAAGCCAGTTCAGCTCCCAGAGGACAGGACCGAGGTCCTTTCCTCCTTTGCCCAGTCATTTCAGGTTGGGCAATTGCACCCTGCCCAGGACTTCCTGTGCCTTCTGGGCCCTCATGGGCAGCCTGCGCACCAGCATGGTCCATTGAGCCAGCTGGCATATGCACCCCCTGCAATGGGGGCTGGCCTGCCAGTGGTCACAGCGCTCCAGTCCTTTGGACCAGCCAGTAACCGTGACCCAGAAGATGTGGAATGGCCTGCGGTGGTGGCTCTTCCCAGCCCATCTGCAAGAGGGTATCCCATTTGTCTGCCCTGAGCCATCGGTCACTATTACGACCAGTACCTCTCTGTGGGTTGAGGTGCCCATCTGGGGGAACTCTGGGCCTACGGCCTCTGGTCCCCATAGCAGTCTCGATGTCACATCAACCTGCTGGAGCTTTGAGTGATTTGACTAGCCCTGACCACCTTCGCTCCATTTGTATGGGGTCAGGTGGTTCAGATCCAGATGGACAACACCATGACCATGCACTATGTCAACCGTCAGGGCAGGGTGCACTCCTTGCCTCTGTGCAAGGAAGCCCTCCACATTTGGTCTCTTGTGATCAGCCTGGAGGTGGATCTCCTAGCCATCCATATGGCAGGAGCCTCCAACAGTCTGGCCAATGCCCTCAGCCGGATAGGCACTGCATCTGATGAGTGGTCTCTCCTGCTGGAGGTAGTGCAAGACCTGTTCTCCCATTGGGGCACCCCTCAGGTGGACCTGTTGCCTCCAGTGAGAATGCAAAGCTGAGGCTGTTTCACGCCGTCCCCCTCAGCAGGGCTCACTGCAGGAGGATGCCTTCTCAAGGCTGTGGACCCTGGGCCTCTTTTACGCCTTCCCCCCATTTCCCTTGATCTTCAAGGTGCTCCACAAGGCAATGAGGGACAAGGAGCAGGTTATTCTGGTAGCCCCAGACTGGCCTCACCAGTTTTGGTACCCAGATCTCCTCAGCCTCGGCTCCAGGCTCCTGAGGTGGCTTCCAGTCCGCCCGGACCTGATCTCAGTCAACAAGGGGAAGGTTCTCCATCTGGACCTTCAATCCCTGCACCTGATGGCCTGGTTTATGATTAGCTAGAGTTCCAGGCCTTGTGTCTTTCCGATAAGGTCCTCAACATCATTGAGGCAACCCATAAGGAGTCGACCAGAAAATGCTATGCCTTCAAATGGAAGAGATTCTCCATTTTTGGTGTCAGGACAAGGGTTTGGACCCCTCTTCCTGTCCATTGGCTAGTATTTTGGACTACCTGTGGTCCCTTTCTCAGCTAGGGCTTCGGTCGATGACCCTTAAGGTGCACCTGGCAGCCATCTCTGCTTACCGGGCACTGGCCGGCAAGCAATCAGTGGCACAGGAGAAGGTGGTCGGGTGCTTTTTCAAAGGCCTAGACCACATATCCCCTCTGGTGTGAGAGCCTCCACCTCCGTGGGATCTACTGCTGGTATTGGCTAAGCTCATGGGAAAGCCATTTGAACCGATGCACAAGTGTGACATCTCTCACCTATCATGGAAGACCGCCTTCTTGGTGGCTATTACATCAGCCAGAATGATGGAAGAGCTCCAGGTGCTTTCCATAGAGCCTTCCTCCCTACCTGGGCTTCCACAGGGACAAAGTGGTCCTTCGCCCCCACCCGGAGTTTCTTCCGAAGGTGGTGTCAGAGTTTCACCTTAACCAGGTATTGACTCTGCCGGTGTTCTACCCCAGTCATGCCTCGGAGGTCAAATATAGGCTCCATACTTTGGACCCTAGGAGAGTGCTCACTTATTATAAGGAGTGGATGGCTAAAGGGAGAGGTTCACCAGCTGTTTGTCACCTACGCTGAAGCCGCAACTGGCAGACCTGCAGCCAAGCGGACGATAAGCAGGTAGGTCACCTCCTGCATAGATCTCTGCTATAGGTTGACTGGCATGGAGCATCCCAAAGGGATACAAGCTCATTCTCCCCACTATACCGCTGCTTTGGTGGCTGCTTCTAGGGATGTCCCTATCTAGGAAATCTGCAGGGCTGCTACCTGGAAGTCAGCACACACCTTTATTTCCCATTACCACATTGACCTAGAGTCATGCCAGGATGCTGGTTTTGGGACCTCGGTTCTCCAGTCCTTATTTCCTAAGTAGGGGGTGAGCACCTTGCCTCCCTCCTCCCAGAGAACTGCTAGGATTCTGCTAGACAGTGTGGATTGAACATATTCAAATCCCTAGAAATACAGGTTACTCACCTGTAACAGGAGTTCTACGAGTGGTATATGTTGTTCATCCACACAACCCACCCGACCTCCCCTGCTTCAACATGCAACCTGGCTTCCAGTGGGCTAGATCTGGCATCATGAGGCAGAGCTGAAGGTTTTACCACCCGGGTGGGTGGGAGGAGCCAGCTTGAAGACCCTCTGGCAAACTTTAAAGTGGCAAGGAACCTGCCAGACAGTGTGAATGAACAACATATACCACTCCTAGAACTCCTGTTACAGGTGAGTAACCTGTAATTTTGGGGTGAGGTGTGTAAACCACCACCAGGGCCACTTGCACCATGAAATGGAAATGCTTCTGTCTCTGGGCCACAACCAGGAAAGTGGATCCTTTGATCTGTCCGATTAATACCATCCTAGAATACCTGCTATCCCTTTCGTACCTGGCCGATGTTTCTGCTTACCACTAGCCTATACACAATAGGACGGTGGCTCAATTGGAGGTGTCCAAGGCCTTCCTTTGGGGCATTTTACACATCAGACCCCCATCCAGGATCCTGTACCTCCTTGGGATCTACTTTTCTTTATGGAGAAGCTTACACTTCCTCCTTTCGAACTGGCGATGAGTTGTGAACTCCGTTTTCTTTCTTTCTTCAAAAACACTACTTTTAGCAGCCATAACCTTGGTGAGACTCATCTCGGAACTTCATGCCTTGATGTGCAAGGAACCTTATTTGATTTTTCACAAAGATAGGGTGGATCTTCGTAACAATCCCAAATTTATGCTGAAGGTGGTTTCAGAGCTCATGATAAACCAGTCGGTTCAACTTCTGACTTATTACCCAGAATATTCCAACAAAGGGGAAGGGCTTCTGCACACATTAGATGTGCACGGTGCTCTACATTTTTACCTGTCCAGAATGAAGGAGGCCAGGAAATCTGAGCAGTTGTAAGTGTCCTTTGCAGACAGGTTCTTGGGATGTCTAGTTACCAAGCAAATGCTCTCGCGTTGGCTGGTGAGCTGCATTTCCTTCTGTTACCAGAAGCATGGTAAATCTCTTCTGGGTTTGGTTGAGGCACATTCCACCAGGGCTGTTGCCACTTCTTTTGCAGCCATGAAAAGGGTGCCTGCTGCAAACATCTGCACTGCTGCTGCTTGGCACTCTGTTCATATATTCTTCTGGCACTAGAGTCTGGACATTATCTTCAGGCAAAGAGCAGGATTTGGCTTTGCTGTTCTGCAGGGCCTGATCTCCTGAGGGATACCACCTGTGTGTCTGTTTTTCCTTCCCCCTCCCAAGAGTTGTCTTTAGTTTTATACTGCTTGGGAATCAATCCTACAGGTTTTATCTGTTGTAAGAGCTTACTCTCGAAGTAAAATAGTACAGTTACGTTAGCACTTACCATAACAGTAGAACTTCGAGAGAAGCTCTTGCAGAAGGTATTCTTTTCCCTCCCTACTTCCCCCAGGACCAGATCTCTCCTGCTATGGCCATGACCTTTTTTGCTGCATAGGCAAGAATAGCTAAATCTGTATCGTTTTATTTCCACATGCTGCCTCGTGTGGGCCTGCCATGGGCATGCAAGAACTGGAGCACGTGGGGACCGTCTTCTCCCTTTATACTGGGTGACATCAGGAGTGGAGCCAACATCAGGAGGGAGGTTCCCTAGGTAATGCAGGAAAAAGAATTGCCAAGATCCACCACCAGGTGGCGTCAGTCCTACATGTTTTATCTGCTGCAAGAGCAACTCTTGAAGAGCTACTTTTACTTTAGGTTCTTATGTAATTGCACTATTTTACTTCGATAGGGCTCTTGCAGTAGGTAATTACATACAGGACTGAAGCCAGCAGGCATCAGAACCCCACAGAAAAATTTCTAGCTAGCAGTCTCTGGTGAGGGACCACCCCCACATCAGGTGACCGGCGTCGGACAACGTTAGTATAAAGGGGCGGTCCCTCATGCCCACCTTCCAGTTCTTTCCCGCCATTGGCTCGTAAGAGCACCTCGTGGTTAAGGTCACTGCTTTGTCAGTCAATCGTCAGTATTTTTACAATTATTTCTTGGATTTTATTTGAAATTTTGTAATTTTCTCTGCCGTGTATGTCATCCTATATGCCATCTGAGCACAAGAACAAGTGCGATTCCTGCGGTGCCCAGCTCCCGCACAAGGACAAACACTCTCAGTGCCTCTTCTGTCTAGGCCCAGATCACCCCATGGAGAAGTGCCAGCACTACCTGAAATTCAATGCCACCACCCACAAACTGAGGCAGCAGTCCCTGGAGACCCATATCCTCAAAAAGATGTCCTCCATGCAGAAGGAGCTGAAGAATCTTTGTCAGGCCTCTACTTCCCCTGAGGGTCACTGCAAAAAGGAGAAGCACCGGGACTCCTCTTCCATGGCCACCGCGACTTTGGCTGGAGTCGCCGTCTTAAAGGTAATGTGTCTCCCCCCCAGGGGACCACTCCGTGACAGCAGCCTTGGAGGCTTCCAAGGTGGTATCGACCCCTCCCCCCCATCTGGCTGATGCTCTGGCCCTTCGGGAGCCTCTGGGTCAAAGGAGGCAGTCGTTCCTGACAAGACCGCCACCGTGTGGCCTTCTGAGTTAAGCAGCTCTGGTAATTTGGATGTCAGTGCCTCTGACACCAGCTTGGACAAGGCCACTAAGTCGCCCCACCTTTCGGGGCATTGCATGGCCTCCAAGGTGCCCACCAAGACCGCTCCTCCCTTGCGGCCTTCGTCGGGCACTGGTTCCGATAAGTCTGACTCAGTCTCTTCTGACACCCGCCTGGACCCCGCTGATAAGGCGGACATTGGCTCCTCTGGCAAACGCATGGCGGTAGAGCTGACATTGGACTGGATGGACCAGTCCGCCATCCCCGGCTCGCTGCAGCACTTGCCACTGCAGTCAGTGGTCTCCGCTTCTCCTCTGCTGGACCCCGGGGATTTTAGACCCACCTTTCCCGGCTGAGACTGAGGACACAGGCACACTCACGTCAGGTTTCCCTCCAGCAGTGTTGGATGACCTGACGTCGGACGCTGGCACCAACGAAGGCCCTTCTGACGCCGGACGACATCCACTTGCCGGATGCTGTCCCTACACTGGACCTGACGCCCGCTGGGCCTCCTATCCCTGGCCCACCGGCAAGGACTCTCCCAGGGCCTTCTGCTTCATCAGAGCCCCTGGTGCCCGGATATCTGACCACGTCTTATCCGACGCCGTCCTAGCCGGGACTGCAGTATCCTGAGCTGTAGTGCCTGACGCCGGCCTACCCAACACCGCAGTACATGGTGCCCCAGTACCTGATTCCGGGCTTCCCACTGTCGAGTTACGGATACTTGTCATACGGCTATCCCCAATATCCTTATCCCCTCCTCCTCCTCCACCCTCCAGTCACCGGTGGACCTGAAAGAGACTCTGGCTTCCTGGTGGGCTGAGGCCAAGGATCAGCTCACCAGGGAGGTGGAGAGCAGTGTTCCAACACCAGACCTGGTTCCAGACTCCCATCATCAGAAGCGAGAGACTCCCTCCCCCCTGCCTGACACCAGAGGTGAGCCCCCTGGTACCAGGGTGGGGGAGGACACATTTCCCAGAGGGTTGCCCAAGGGGTCTGTTCCTCCACTGCACAGGGAGGAGTGTTCCTCTTCAGAGACCCTGGATGACTCTGTGTGCTCCGATCCAGACGACGAGCCACGCACTCCAGATAAGCTCAGGCCTAAGACTCCTCTGGAAGATCCTTCCTTCCTGGAGTTGCTGTGTAAGATCCAGTCAGCTCACCAGAGGCAATCTTTGAAGCCGGATCCACAGCGGAAGAAACTCACTGCCCTAAACCGCTCTAACACTGATTCCACCCTGGATTGAGCCTCATGCAGACCTTGTTTCCACCATTTGGAAGCAGCCATCGGCATTAGCCCCCCTTCCGAGGAATGCGGATAGGCTATACCAGGCTCTGGAGGGGGTAGATTCTCTGAATACACACCCCGTAGCAGATTCAGTCGTGATATGCGCCGCTCATGGCCGTATGGCTAACCCTAAGCACTTGAGCTCATCTCCATGCAACAAGGAATCCAGCCTTCTGGACCAGTATGGGAAGAAGGTTTATGCTTCTTCCACTCTGGGAATAAGGGCCCTTAATTATGTCACTCATATGGGGGATTACCAGAATGCAATCCTTAGTGAGATGGAAGCGAAATTGGACTCCCTTCCTGAGTTACAGACCATGCAGGAAGTGACGGATCTTCTCCGTTCTGTGCGTTCGGCCAGTCTGCACATGCTACGTATGACGCAGTGGACGCTGCTGGTCAGAGCTCAGCTTTCGCCATAGGTCTTCGATATCATGCCTGGCTCCGGGTGTCAGGTCTGATCCCTGAAGTGCAATCCACTATTCAGGATGCATCCTTCAGGGGGTCAGTGCTGTGCGGTGGGGATATCAAGGACATCATCACTAACCTGCAGGAGAAGAGCACTGCACTTAAATCTGTAGACTCTTTGTACAGGGCTCCTCAGAGCCACTGTCACCCCTTTCGCATACGTCAGCAGCCAAAGGCAAAACCTCAGGGCAAGCAGGCCAACAAATGCCGGGCCCCTCTGGCTGCTAAGCCCCCCACCCAAAAAAGTGGTGGGAGCTTCAGCAGCGACGCTGCCCCACACCACCTGACTCCTTTCCTCTCCCACAGCCTCTGGACCTTCCAGAGGAACCAGTAGGAGGGAGGTTCTCCTTCCATCTACTGGGTTGGGAGAGGATCACTTCAGATACTTGGGTGCTCCAGCTGATAGCAGGACACTCAATCAAGTTTCTACAGAAACCACCCAGGACCCGCCCCCAAGTCGACTTACTCCCTGGAACACATTCTTCTGGTTCGGGAAGAAATATCCTCACTTCTGCTGAAGGCGGCAATAGAGCCTGTCCCATCCCACCTTTGGGGGACAGGTTACTACTACCATTTCTTCCTGATCCCAAAGAAATCAGGAGATGCGAGGCCTATCCTAGGCCTCAGCTCTCTGAACCTGTTCATAGAGTACAAAAGGTTCAGAATGCTCTCTCTTTTCAGAGTCTTCTGACCCTTCTTCAGCCAGGACAGTGGCTATGTGCGCTGGACATGCAGGATGCCTACCTGCATATCCCTATTCGCCCTTCCCACTGCAAATACCTTTGTTTTTCATTTCAGGGGGACCACTAGCAGTTCATGACCCTCCCATTTGGTCTTTCCTCTGCACCCCGAGTGTTCACCAAATGCCTTTCTGTGGTAGCGGCCCACCTGCGTACTCAGGGAGTACAGGTTTTACTGTACCTGGTCGATTGGCTCCTGGCAGCCCTGTCCAGGGAGGAACTCCTGTGGTCCCTGCAGGTTTTTACCAGCCTGGGTATTACCATCAACCAGGCCAAGTTCCATCTGATCCCATCCCAGAGGCTCCAGTTCATCAGGACGATCCTGGACATGACCTCTGGCATGGCTTTCCTGCCTCTGGACAGGGTGGCCACCCTCCAGGCTCATGCAAGCCTGTTGTCCAGTCACAAGTGGGTCAGCGCCAGGTCAGTCCTTTGCCTCCTCAGGCTCATTGCGGCTGCTATTCCAACAGTCCCCCACACTCGGCTCCACATGAGGATCTCTCTGTGGATGCTTCGGTCTCAATGGAATCAATTAGTGGACAGCCTAGATCAAGAAGTTCTGGTCTCCAACCCTATGGTTGGGGACTTGCGTTGGTGGATGGTTTAGGAGAACCTTTGTTGGGGAGTTCCCTTCTTCCTCTCCCCCCCTCCCAAACATTGACAACAGATGCCTCAGGAGAGGGTTGGGAAGCTCACCTGGGGTCTTACAGGACTCAGGGTTCCTGGTCCAGGCTCGAACAGACTCTTCACATAAACTTGCTTGAGCTCAGGGCCGTGCTGTATGCTCTACAAGCTCTGCATCTGTATCTGCTTCCCGGTCATTTGGCTGTCCAGACTGACAACATGTGCATAGTCTGGTACATCAACAAACAGGGAGGAACTTGTTCTTACCCTCTTTGCAGGGAGGCAAAGTGGGTTTGGGATTGAGCAGTGCAACACAACCTTCACCTCATGGTGATTCATGTTCCGGGGGTCGAGAACACGTTGGCAGACCACCTCAGTTGGTCATCTGCCCAGGCACATGAGTGGGAACTGGATCGGGGGTAGCAGACAATATCTTCCTATGCTGGGGAACACCTCAGATAGACCTGTTCATGTCTCCTCTCAATGCAAAGCTTCCCGCCTTGTGCTCACTCGCTCCAAGGCAAGACTTTTTTGGAGAGACGCTCTGTCTCTAAACTGGAAGGGTAGATTTGTCTATGCCAACCCCCCTGATTCCCTTGACTCCGAGGGTCTTATGCAAACTCAGCTCAGAGGAAGCTTGCATGATCTTAATCACTCCTTTCTGGCCCAGGCAAGTTTGGTTCTCTCTTCTGCAACAGTATTCAGAGGAACCTCCTCTTCCTCTTCCTCTGTCGCAACTCTTGCTGACCCTGGATCAGGAGGCTCTAGTTCATCCAGGTCTCAAATCCCTTCAGTTGCATGCGAGGCTCCTGAAGACGTAGCTCAAGCCAGATTTGGGGTTTCCCCGCTTGTGGCTGAGAGTCTGGTGGAGGCCCGAAAGCCCTCCACTAGATCTACTTACGCCATGAAATGGAAACGGTTCTCTATTTGGGCCTCTTCCAAGGATTTCAAGCCATTCTCATGCCCTGTCAGAAGAATTCTGGACTATATGCGTCATCTCTTCTACCTGGGTCTCCACCATTCCTCTCTAAAAGTTCACATGGTGGCCATCTCCGCTTATCTTGTTCCCTTTGGGGACAGAACTTTCGGGCAGTTAGAAGTCTCAAGACCTTTTCTTAGAGGATCTCACTTGAGGACCCCCTCTTGCATTCCTCCCCTCCTTCAGGATCTGAATTTTATGCTTGAGAGATTACTCTACTCCTTTTGGGCCACAGCCTCCTTGAACCTGAAGTTCCTATCAGGAGCTTCTCTTCCCATTAGCCATTACGTCAACGGCGTGTTCCGAGCTTCAGGCCTTGATGTGCAAAATTCCGGATTTGATTTTTCACAAGGATCATGTGGTTCTGCGTACCAACCCTAAGTTTCTCCCTAAGGTGGTAGCGGAATCTACACTGAGTCGATCCATTGAGCTACCTGCTTTCTTTACACAACACTCCAATCAGAGGGAGTACCTCTTGCATACTTTGGTTGTTCATAGAATTCTGAGATACTACACCATCAGGACGAAAGGATCTCAGAAAGTCTGATCAGCTGTTTGTCTCTTTTGCTAACAACAGAGAAGGCAATACCGTTACCAAGCAATGCCTTTCTAAATGGTTGGCTCATTGTATCACTTTCTGCTATGACAAGTATCACAAGACACTGCCAGGTCAGGGGCCACTCAACCAGGGGTGTCTCTGCCTCTGTGGCCTGTTTTAAGAATGTGTCTGTGGCTGACAACTGTACAGCTGCAACTTGGACTTCTGTCCATACCTTTACAAAACACTACAGTTTTGACATTGCCTCTCGCTGTAGAGCAGGCTTTGGGTTAGCTGTTCTGCAAGGTCTCCTTTCTTGAGAACCTCACAGCCGGAGATTCTATGGTTGGGTAGTTTTCCTCTTCCCGTGTGCTTCACCTTGTTCCAGACTGCTTAGGACTCAGTCCTATAGGTAATTACCCACTGCAAGAGCCCTCTTGAAGTAAGATAGTACAGTTATGTAAGAACTTACCGTAACAGTAGATCTTCAAGAAAGGCTCTTGCAGTAGGTAATACCTTCCTGCCCTCCATCCCCCTAAGCTTTTTCAGCTCCTTTTCCAGGAAAGGAAATATCCACTTCTCTCATCTTGCCTTTTGGCCTTTGGAAGGAAAGAACTGGAAGGGATGTGGAGACCTGCCTATACTGCGTCGTCCGGCGCCGGTCACCTGATATGGGGGTCCACCACCAGAACTGCTAGCTAGAAATTTTTCTGTGGGGTCCTGATGCTCTGGCTTCAGTCCTATATGTAATTACCTACTGCAAGAACCTCTCTTGAAGATCTACTGTTCGGTAAGTTCTTACGTAACTGTACTTTAGTAGTTGCACTGATATGGGACTGCTTGGATGGGACCATTGGACAGCAGAGAATGACTTTTGTGGTGGGGCCTGTTATGGTGAGGCTTGGTGGGACCACTGGACACCACGGGAATGCTGTATTGTGGTGTTGGCTTTCATGGGATGGATGGCATGGGTGGACCTCTGGACTCCAGATTGATTATTATTTTATGGTGCCTGTTGTGTGATGCATTAGGTTGGACCATTTGAGACCTGGGGATGATTTACTTGTGTTGACACCTAGTATGGGAGGGCTTGAGGGGACCACTGGATATATGGGTGATGACATGCCTCCATTTCATTTACATGCGGGTTGCTGTGTTGTTCCAGTTTGATTATGTAAGCAATAAGACATAGCTGGGTGTTGGTAATACTGAGACTACCTGCATAACCAGAGGTGTAGTGAGGCACAAGACTGCATGTTGAGTGCCTTCAGCCTTTAGGTATGTGGGTACCTCAGTACTACCAACGTCCAGACATGTCTTATTGCTTGTATAAAATGGGACCATATGCAACCTTATGAAAAAATTCTAAAACTTTTAAAAGTCAAAATTAAGTTTTACTATACCACAAGGGAATGCTGCTTAAAATTATTGACAACTTGGCCATTTTGGTGAGATCATCTGTTTTTCTGAGACTCTCCCCAAGCAACACTATCTCTTCTCCTTTACTATATGTTTGCTAATTTCTAACGATCTAAAGCTCCCTCATTTGCTCAGATGTAGTCAGATACCTGTTTCATATCTCTGCTTTTGGTTTCTTCTTTCTACTGTATCTTGCATACTGTGAGACCCTGAACAAGTTGTTTTACTTTCTTGTGCTCCCAGGTAGCACCTGGAAACAACTTTGGCTTAATGTGCCTTTCTTGGTTAAGCAATTTCACCTTTACCTTTCCTTAACATCTCATTATTAACCTTTATTTTTGTCTTTAACAGGTCTGACTGGATTCTGAGCTCACCCATTGGATAATTATACAGTGGTCATCAATGGCATTGCCTGTAGATGTGGCACTTCTGCAGTCTCTATATAGTCTCTCCGAATTTGAGATCTACAGCTGAAGCAATGCTCCACTCACATCACACTTATTACTCACACCTTACTTGCTACCTTAATATTTTTTGATGGTAACATACAGTTATACACTACATAGATTGTTGTCTTGGTATGTAAATTACATTTGGAGCAGATAATCATACAGTTAGTACTTTGGGCTCTACTGCAAATTATAGTTCATTGAAATAGTTATCCTATGCAAATATTTCTCCTTGCTGAAGAATGGCATAAATGCAAGAAGTGCATAATTGTTTTAACATTTGTACTACAAAGTCCTACACACATTCAGTGTGAGCATCTGTAATATTACATGTTTCCTAAAAACTGGTTATCATACTTCATTTTCTTATGATTCGTGTGTGCATATTTTGCCACAATGCATGTTTTTATTAAATCATGTTTTTTTTATCCATAGAAATTCAAATAACCCTTTGATTCAGCATCCATTAGACAAATAGTGCATAAAATACATGACACAGATTCTGAGTGATCAATATATAATTATGCACTTGCAATGAGTCTGTCACAGTTGATGGAACTCAGATTTATATTGGATGTTATAAAATAGGCTGAGAACTGATACACTATTCAGGACTCAAAGAATAATTAAAATTAAGAGACATCTTTTGCATTACGGAAAATAAAAGAAAAAAATGTCACTCCAACATATTTTGTCATTGTGTATTTGTAACAAAACATTTCCAGTGTGTAGATAATACTGGGATTTATTCATATGGAGTTTAGATTAATAATTTGGCTATGTGAAGTTTTAAGTTTCCACTGTCCCATAAAATCCAATTTCAATTATGCAAAAAGTGTTTAGTCTCTTATTTCATCGCTTAACATGCTGTATGGTTTAACAAATGCATCACATGCAAATGTGAATCTCTTGTTTACCTTCAGTTTTTAACTTGTTTACCTACCATATGTTTTATTTTCCGGTATCCGTTTAGATTTCACCAATTATTTCACATCAGATAATAAAATAAACAAGCTGGTAAATGGATTTGATGGTCTTCTACAGATGTTAACAAGTAATTTAAAAAAATGAACTAGAGTCTGGTAGTGACAATTAACACACATGTGCATTATTTGGGATTATAGAATGTATGCATTTAAAATAATTCTAAAAAAAATTGCAAGTAATTATTTCATTCATAAAGCAACTGTTCTGCAAAATATGTCAAGATAAACACGCTATCTTGAGCAAGATAATTGTAGCCGGTTACTTCTTAACTATAAATATACCATTAGTATTAGAGCAATAAGACACTCTGGCATGTGCAAAATGCTTGATTGTTATACTTCCCTTGTGTAAGTGTACTTTCCTGCTACTTTGTTCATCATAACATAAACACAACATATGGTGACATATGATGATGTGCACTGCTTGTTATTTAAGCAATAAGGCATGACGGGGTGTACATCATTGCTGAATAACATCACACCTATGTATGTTTCAGTAGTGCAGTATACCATTCAAATGTGATTATCCAATTGTTTTTTATTTTTAAAACAGAAAACCGGGTTTTGATTCCCTCTGACATTGATGGCAGAACACACTGGTTGCATATATGTCTGCTCATCCTGTGATTTGTATAGTGTACATTATGTGAAATGTGCATGCATCCAGTTTTTGGCTTTGCTATGGAGTGTGAAATGACAAATTTACATTTGGCTCAATCAGAAATGTGCCTATACATTATTAGAGCATTAAGTATAGTTTTACTGGTCCTAAATCTGATTGACCTTGTGAAGAGGATGGGCAGCTGCTGAAACTTAATTGAGAGCTGCATCGTGCAGACGTGATAGGCAAATGGGCCTAATCTACAGGCAACTTTGTATGAATGCATGTACAGTATGTTAGAACAAACTTTCACAATGCAACAAGAACTCTTTCCATTTGTAGAAATTTCATGACCTCATTTATGTTTAAAATATATGATTATGACCCAACGCATATGTCAAAAGCAATGGATGTCTGGATGGCAATTTAACAAGACAGCAGTGGGACTATGATGAATTTGATGAGATGAAGTGACTGAAGAAAGATTATATGGTACTTTGAATGAAGATGAAGGAGATGATAGCGGTACCTCTTCTGGTAATTATCCCAATAAATTAAGTGTATGCTACCATTTTCAAGCTTAATAATTGCATAACAAATATAAATAAATGATCTGAGGAATTTAACTTTCAGATTAGTTTTATACAGCATATCAACCTTAAGTTGGGAAAGCCATAAATCAAGACAAGTGTGTGCAGTAAGCATGCAATAAGATGTGGTGAACTGTGACTTGTGACAAAATGGAGCAATTTCCAGATATGCCCGTAGCACCTTGTAGATGCCTTTATCAAGTCATAAAGCACACTTCAGAGTGAATCACTCTACTTATAAAATATACTGAAAATGTTAACAATGGGTAAATAGCAAATTCAGAAAAAAAAATGATCAGTGTTAAATTTATTTAGTGCTGTCTTACAATTTTTATCATTGGGATTCAAAGGTAGCCCTTTAAGAGCTCTGTATCATGGTACTAGGGTTTTTGTGCTCATGGTTAATAATTACAGAATTCCATGATATAGGCTCAGTGGAAAGGAAAGCTGAGAACAGTTACGGGATAGGAACATTAGTTCTGAGGTGGGGAGTTGTCCACAATATGGTTTGCATGTCTCATGAATTGTTGACATGCGATTTAGCAACAACCTGTGCATGTTAATCCATCTGGTGGATGAAGGGGATGAAGAAGGAAAGGTGTAGTTCATTCAATAATCTGCAGACTGTGTTTAGATGTAACAAATCATGATTCAATCAACATAG
Source organism: Neoceratodus forsteri (assembly GCA_016271365.2). NCBI lineage: Eukaryota > Metazoa > Chordata > Ceratodontiformes > Ceratodontidae > Neoceratodus > Neoceratodus forsteri. The sequence continues at coordinate 951,602,732 of CM028129.1, read as the reverse complement.
GAAGTATGAATCATTGGGTGTACAAGATTATTGTGAACTTATATATGTCCAGTTTGTACATTAATACTCTTAAGTACATGTCACAATGTGCACTTTGGCTGAACAGAATCGTAGAAAGGTGGTTGTCAACTTATAATGATAGAATACCATGTGGTCAAATTATGCAATAAAGAACAAGGCACATACTACTGATTTCAATCAGATATAAAATAATGTAATGAAATAGAATTATTAAAACAATGTTGTATTTTTGCATCCCTATCATATCATACAGTTCCCTATTTGGTTTCATACTGTGTACAGAAGAACCAGCTGAGACCAGTACAAAGCCTTGAATCTGGTAGTGAATATAGATCAAAGAAAATTAAGACATCAAGCGGCCCTAAAAGAACTAAATCAGTGGATGAACTTCTTCATAGTCTAATACAATGCAAGAAAGCGAACATGTGGATGACATTCTGGATCCAGATTATACACTCATATGTCTGGTAAATTAAGAATCAACTACATTTTTATAATTATAAATCCATGCCTTATATTATAGCGTGTATATAGTTGTGGTAGAGCAAGGAAAATGTTTTGTTTACATATATTTTATTTATGTTTTAAGTATGAAGACGAGTTGCAAAGACCAGCAGCCCAAGTGCTGGCAGAGACAGCGAGAAGACTTGCACTGAAGAACAGAAATTCTGAAGTAGAAAATGATACATGGGTCGAGGGTGGAATACCAGAAAATACATTGTCATTTACAGGGACTCCAGGCATTCATGTTGTCATACCGGATGAACCACTAGGATCTGTGAAACTGTTCTGCCTCTGGGATGAAGACCTACAGCTGGCGGCAATAGAAACGAATGGATAAGCAGCTCAGTATTTTGAATCACACTGGATTGAAGATATGCCACAATATTCCAGGATGAGGCAGTGGAAGGAAACGGACACAGAGGAAATAAAATTATTCTTTGCACTTTATATCACAATGGGGATCGTAAATAATCCATCTGTAGAAGACTACTGGATGACAGACAAAGTCAACTGCACTCCCTTTTTTGGAACTGTAATGTCTAGGAATCGGTTTCAGCTACTATTAAGCTTTTTCCATTTGACTGCCAACTCCACTACAAAGAAAAGAGGAAAGGGTCTTTGATCAACTTTATCTTAACAGGGAAATTCAAGACCATTTCCGGCAGCGATGTAAAGAAACATATACATTCAAACGGGATCTGTCATTGGATGAAACAACCATTCTATGGGCAGGAATTTAAGTTATAAAACAACTTCAATCCAAAAACCCATAAAGTTTGGCATAAGTATACACATTGTGTGAATCAACCTCTGGATACATCTGTGACTGGCAGGGTATACACAGGAAGAGATGACCAGGCTCAAGAACATGGACACACACACGAATATGTTGATCTCATTCAGGAAGAGCTACAAGAAAGGGCTACAGGTTGTTACCGGATCATTACTACAGTAGTCAGTTCTCTTCAAGGACATGTTTTTGTGCAGGTGTTGGATCCTTAGGCATGGTTATGCATAACAGGAAGGAATGCCAGCATGAATGGCACTAAAGAAAGTTAAGGCAAAATAGATCCATCACATACCACAAATCACCACTTCTCTGTTTGAAATGGAAGGACAAATGGGACATATATATGCTGACAACCATATCGAAATTACTGAACCAGTACCAACTGGCAAGACAGAACAAGACAACCAGTCAACACATAACTAGCTGAAGTGTATACTTGAGTACAACAAGTACATGGGTGGAGTTGACAGGAGACGATCAAAATGGCTGGATACTACGATTTTGGACGCGAACTGTGAAAGTATGGAAGAAACTGTTTTTCTACTTCCTTAATGCAATGGTACTGCAGTGGTACATTGTGTATCACAAATATTCTAGTAATGAGAGGAAAATGTTACACCTGGATTTCCGTAGAGAGGTTGTCACAGAGTTGGTTTCATCATCGAGAAAAATTGATTCATTGCCGATACATCATCAAAAGAGGCATGCGCTCACACATGAACCACCAAGACTCACTGGAAGACATTTTCCATCTTATGTCCCCTGCACAGATGAGAAAGAACACCCGACCAGACGATGTATCGTCTGTGCAAATAAAGGTCTGAGTAGAGAGTCGACATACTGGTGCTCATTATGTGGAAAAGGACTGTGTGTTGCATCATGCTTTCAGGAGTACCACAGCATCAGAAACTGCGGAGTAACTCAATCACCACATACCAGTGATGACAGCTCATGAGCCACAATAGATAAAATGGATGAGGTAAATTAATAAATTCTGTTATAAATAGAACACAAGACAGCCATACTAACAGACCTCTCGAAACAGCCTCAGGATGATAGCCATCAAAGGCAACATGCTCCTAAGAGCAGCAAGCCTCAAGGCAACCACTAACTTATAGGAAGTTGGTGTATGCCAATTTCCAATCTTTATTCTCTCAAGGCAGCAGCCTCAAGTCTGATGATCCTCCAAGGCAGCCAGCAACAAATGGTGATTGGGTGTACACAATTTAACTAAGCCTATAACAGGCCCTCAAGGAAACAAGCCCTTAAGCAACAAGCCTTCAAGACACAGGCAACCTTGACCAAAGGCCTGATAGCCCTCAAGCTTTGCCCGACATCAGACATAGTATAAAAGGCAGTCCCCCGGTGACATTTCTGTTCTTTTCACTCCATCAGCCTGCTTACATCAGCTCCATGGATGCTCAATTTTTTTTGTATCTTTCTTCAATGAATTTGCATGTGTTCTCTTTCCACGTGGTGCAAGCTGAAGTGTCGGTGTGGGAAGCAGATCCTGACCAAGGACGGCTACACGGCCTGCTTGATCTGCCTAGACCGAGACCATTGGCCTGATGATTGCCCACATTGTCAAAACTTTAACAAGACCCGCATTAAAAGAGTCAGTGCCCTTAAGGCCCATCTTCTAGCAAAGCAGGTGGCAGCCACACAGAAATCTCAATCGGGATGTAGTTCTTTGTCCCCCACTCGAGTCTGCCCTCAAAGAAAAGACATCAGGAGGGAAACATCATCGAGAGAAAGACTGGGCCAGGTCATAGTCATGCCCTAAGGCCCACAATAAGACATCTAATTCCTCAGCCTCTGGCAGAGGTGAGGTCAAGACCACCTGCATCTGGACGATTTCCAATAATAAGGCGTCCTCCTCCTCCCGCATGACAAAACAGTCTTTTTATCTTCCTGGGCGTTCATCCACCCAGCTCCCTTGGCTCACTGACCCCATAAACCTTCTCACAGGTTGGCCCAAGAAGGTCAGGCATCTTCCTCAGGCAGGTCTTCTGAAGTAGGCCATAAGTCCAGTGGTTCATCTGACAGACACAAGCACACAGACGACTCCACCAGACGCTAGGAGGTCGTTGAGCATCGGATTCCTCCGCCCCCTGCATCAAAGGGGAAACCTTCTGCAGGTGACATATGACCTATAAGCCCATCTAGCTTGCCATTGGGCCATGATCAGGCACCACCAGCCAATAAGTGGCCATCGGATCCAAAAGACAAGGCATCTACCCACTCCTGGGGATCAGTCGCTCATTGATTCATGTCCAATACTGGATGCCAGGTCAGGCGACAGGACTGCCCCTGATACTGAACCAGACCTGCAGCTCAATACTTTGATTGAGGAGTCCCCTGAACAGACATCCACCCCAGAGGGTCCTCAAGACCGGAAGCCCAGTCCATTGTACCTGCAGCGGATGTTAGTCCATTATTCACCTCTTGGTGGAACACTGTTAAAGGGGATCTACCCTACAGACCTCCGGAACTTTCAGAGGAACCCCCTGCAGCATCTCCTCTGCCCTCCTGCGGTCGGGCACCTAACGCTTTCATCCGATGCCAGGTCCTGTAGGCAGAAGACACCCATTGTCAGTGCCTTCTTCCAGTGGTCATCCGCTGTTGTCCTCAGGTGATGCCGCAGTGGACTCATCCTCAGAAAATTCTTCTGGTGAAAATCTTATGATCCCCTCCCCTGGGCCAAGAGACTCCCCAAGGTCCCCAAACCCTGGGAGGACTCCTCATTCCTTGACATTATGTGGCACATACAAGCCCTCTGTCAGTGGGACATGGAGGAGCTTGACCCAGAAAGGCACAGCTTAGCAAAATTTTTGGGATCCAAGGACAACAAACCCATGGTCATTCCACCCCTGGTAGAACCATTCCAAGATGTTAACACACTCACCTGGCAGTGCCCGGTCACCATGTCTGCAGTGCCAAGGAAGGCAGACTATATAAGACATGAAAGGGGGAGCCGTTCTTGGGAGAGAATCCTATAGCAGACTCCATGATGTTCATGACAGCTCGTGGAAGAGCTCAGCAGCCTAAACACATGAGCATCCAGCCTCCAGACACAGAGACCAAAAAGCTGGACCACATGGGGTGGAAAGTCTACATGTTGGCCCCTGGGTGCTATTTGTTCCCTTAATTTTCTAGCCCACATGGTAACTTACCAGAAGTCCCTCCAGAAAAAGACCATGGACCTTGTTAAGCCTCAGCCAGAATCTGACAATAAAAGCAAGCTCATGGCCTATATTCAGTCTGGCATGGTCGTAGATAAGCATGTGCTCCTACGATTAGGCAGATATGGCAGCAAGGGCGGCAGCCTTAGGAATTTGCATGAGGAAGCATGCCTGGCTCAGCATATCTGGTTTCAGCCAGGACTTACAGGATGCTATCCTGGATGCCTCTTTCCAGGGCTCCATCCTTTTTGGACAAGAGACAGAAAAGGTCCTCCTTCAGAATTCTGGCAAGACAGTGGCTAATGTTCACAGAATCTATAAAACAGCTTCCTGCTTCACATCATCATCCTTTTCAGAACCAGGGACAACTAGGGAAAAGGCAACACCAGACAAAAGGAGCCTTTAAGAGATGCAGTCACCCTGTCCCTTCAGGCGCCCTCGGCCCAAACATCCCAAGGTGCCCCAACCCCCCCTTGCCAAATGCTCCTAATACAACATGAATCCCTGCTGTCCATTTTGGTGGTGAGAACTCCCCTTCCACTTTTAGCTGCTGCTGACAACCAGTGAGGAAGTTTGAGAACCATCTCAGGGATAGGGGGTCTAGGCCAAACACTCAGAGGGATATTGGTAGAAAGTTGTGGTTGACAGTGTCAGACGCCTCACTTAGGTCAAAAAACACTGCACACATGAAGTTTTTTGTATCCAGAGAACCCTGCCAGTCATTGGTTACCTTAGCAAAGGCTGAGATCATGCTATGGCATGGTCTAGGACCTGACTGTAGTGGGTTTAGCAGATTTGTAGATTCCATGTAGTTCCTGAGTTGGATGCTCAATATTTTAGACAGGACAAGGAGTAAGGAAATTGGTCTATAGTTATTTAGATCTCAGTTCCAGATTTGAATTTGGTGGTTTTCCATATGGATGGAAGATCACCCTGCGTTAGTGATAGATTGAAGAGATATGTAATTGTCACAGCCAAGACATGGTAGCTAATGTTTAAGGAATTAAGGATCTATGAGGTCTGCTGCAGCACTCTTTCAGGTGTCCATGTCTAACACATCTTCACCTTCCAGGGAGGGCATTTTGGGGGAACAACATTCACTGTGTAATTCCTTTCCATTGTTTTCTGTGTGGCTTTCATTGGTTCATATCCATCTATGAAGAAAATAAATAAGGTTGTCTAATTTAAAAAGATCTTCAACTTCATTTTAGACAAACTGTCTGAAAAAGGAATGCAGCCCCATTCTGAGGAACATTGGGAGCCGAAGTTGCCAAGTCCTGTACACAGAGTTGAGAACAGGTTGTTGGCAGGGGATATGTCAAAGGCTTAACCTTACAGTGATAGAGTGATTATTGAGATGGTCCAAAATTGTCAGTTTATCTGTGACTGTGGTGTCACCAGTGATGATTTTTGCAGGTAGATAATTTGAAGACATACACCCTTTCATTTTCTTCAGGGTTTTCCAGAATTTGGCTGAGCATCTGAAGGACGAGTTAAGTTCTTTACTGAAATAGCTTGCCTTAGCATGTCTGGCCATTTTAGTACAAGGCAACAAGCCCTTAAGGCTCCTGGCCCTCAAGGCCTCTGGCAGTCAATTCTGATGGCCCTCAAGGCAAGCAGCCCACAAGGCAACCAGCACTCAAGGCTGATGGCCCTCAAAGCAAGCAGCCCTCAAGGCTGATGACCCTTGAGACAACCAGCTCTCAAGGCAACCAGCCCTCAAGGATGATGTCCCTTGATCCAACAATCCCCCATATCTGATGGCACCTAAGGCTGTCATCCCTCATGGCAACCAGCCCTCAAGGCTGAATGCCCTCAAGGCAAATAGCCCTCAAGGCAACCAGCCCTCAAGGCTGAAGTCCCTCAATGCAGCCAGTCTTCAAGGTAACCAGGCCTCAAGGCTGAAGGTGCTCAAGGCACCCAGTCCTCAAGGTGGATAGCCCTCAAGACACCCAGCCCTCAAGGCAGATGGCCCTCCAGTCAACCAGCCTTCAAGGCTGATGCCCTCCTGGCAAGCATACCTCAAGGCTGATGGCCTTCAAGAAAACCAGGCCTCAAGGCTGATGGCCCTCAAGGCAACTAAACAGATATGGGTGATTGGTGTACACCAATAGTCCATTTGTGATTGGTTGCCTTGAGACACACCTTTGCCACATCTGGTCACCGTGTGTGAATTATTGATGAGCGCCTCAAAAAGGTGCCTTTGCTAAAAAATTCTCAAAATGGTGACATTTGCTAAAAAAAGCTTTCTGAATGGGTCAGTATTGATGCAGTATAGTGGTAGTGAGTCATGTGACCCGCAAGGCAACAAAACACAAATAGGTGATTGGTATACACCACTTGCCAGTGGTCGATTGGTGTAAACCAATTTGCTCTGCCTGTTAGCCCTCAAAGCAACGAGCCTTCTAGGAAACCAACAAAGAATGGGCGCTAAGACCTTTTCACCATGATAACATTTTAACTTGAGGGCTGCTAGGCATAGCAATTGGTGTTCAGCAATCACCCACTGGCAGTTGTTGCATACCAATAGTTCACTTGCAGTTGATTGCCTTGAGGGAAACCTTTGCCACATCTGTCACCTTATGTGACATATTGGTGAGCACCTCAAAAAGGGCAAATTTCCTAAAATGCCCCAAAATGGCCTCCTTTGATATAATACCTCAAAATGGCTGCCTTTACTAACAAATCCTCAAAATGGTTACTTTTGCTGAAAAAGCTCTCTAAATGGGTCCGGGTTGATGTGGTATAGTGATAAACAGTCATGTGACCACTGCCCAACCCACTTATGCACCACTGTGGCCACATCCAGGAACTTTCTCTGCATTACTTGTGAGCACCTCAAAATGGCCACCTTTACTAAAATGCTCTCATAATGCCTAAGGGTGTCAGTGAGTAGTAAAAGTCCAGGTAAGGGGTTCAGTTGGACTGTGGTTATGACCTTAGGTCCAGTTCTCTGCAATCTCCCTGATGGCATCCGGGCATACGGGACCTTGAACAGTCCCGCTCAGGGAAATTCCACAGTCCCGCAAACACCAGATGCTTATTCCTGAGGTTATAGCCACAGCCCAGCTGAATCCCTTCCCATTGCTGTTACTTCTCCATGACATCTTTAGTCATTATAAAAGCATTGTAGCAAAGGTGGCCATTTGGAGGCACTCACATGTAATTCAAAGAAAGTTCCTGGATGTGGCAAAAGGGGTGCAGTACTGTGCTGGGTACTGGCCACGTGACTGATTACCGCTATTCTACATTGACCCTGACCCCTAAAGGAAATGAGCACTCAATGCTTACGGCCTTCACGACAACTGAATGGCCTCTGCCTTGGAAATGTGTGCGGCCACCACCAGTCACCAAGTTGACTGCTCTCAGAGCAACTGCCCTCAAAGCAACCAATGACAGATAGAATGTTCTTGTACACCAATTGCCATGTCTAACAGCCCTTGAGGGAAAAGGCCTTCAAGGCAATCAGCCCTCAAGGCTGATGGCCCTTGAGCCAATAATCCCCCCAAAAATGATGTTGCCCAAGGCATCCAGCCTTCAAGGCAACCAGCCCTCAAGGTTGATGGCTCTCCAGAAACCACCCTCAAGGCTGATGGCCCTCCAGGAACCAGCCCAAAAGGCTTGCGGCCCTCAAGGCACCCAGCCCTCAAGGCTTACATCCCTCAAGGCACACAGCCCTCAAGGCTGATGGCCCTCAAGGCAAACAGCCCTCAAGATGGATGGCCTTCCATTCAACCAGCCCTCAAGGTGGATGGCCCTCCATTCAACCTGCCCTCAAGGCAGATGGCCCTCCATTCAACCAGCCCTCAAGGCCGATACCCTCCAGGCAAGCATACCTCAAGGCTGATGGCCCTTGAGCCAACAATCCTCTGAATCTGATGGCACCCAAGGCAACCAGCCCTCAAGGCTGAAGGCTCTCAAAGCAACCAGTCCTCAAGGCTGAAGGCCCTCAAGGCAATGAGCCCTCAAGGCTGAAGGCCCTTCATTCAACCAGCAGTCAAGGATGATGGCTGTCCATTCAATCAGCCCTCAAGGCTGATGGATCTCTAGGCAAGTATACCTCAATGCTGATGGCCTTTGAGACAACGAGCCCTCAAGGCTGACTTCCCTCGAGGCAACTAAACAGATATGGGTGATTGGTGCACACCAATAGTCCATTTGTGATTGGTTGCCTTGAGACAAATGTTTGCCACATCTGGTCACCTTGGTGTGAATTATTGGTGAGTGCCTCAAAAATGTCACCTTACCTAAAATGCCTCCAAACGGCCTACTTTGATATCAAGCCTCAAAATGGCTGCCTTTGCTAACAGATCCTCAAAACAGTTATATTTGCTGAAAAAGCTCTCTAAATGGGTCAGGGTTGATGTGGTATAGTGATAAGCAATCATGTGACCACTTCCCAACCCACTTCTGCACCACTGTTGCCACATCCAGGAACCTTCTCTGCATTACGTGTGAGCTCCTCAAAATGGCCACCTTTGCTAAAATGTTCTCATAATGCCTAAGGGTGTCAGTGAGGAGTAAAAGTCCTGGTATGGAGTTCAGTTGGGCTGTGGCTATGACCTCAGGTCCAGTTCTCTGCAATCTCCATGATAGCAACTGGGCATACGGGACCTTGAACAGTCCTACACAGGGAAATTTCACCATCCCGCAAACACCAGATGCTTGTTCCTGAGGTCATAGCCACAGCCCAGCTGAATCCCTTACCATTGCTGTTACTTCTCCCTGACACCCTTCGACATTATGAAAGCATCTTAACAAATGTGGCCATTTGGAGGCACTCGCATGTAATTCAAAGAAGGTTCCCGGATGTGGCAAAAGAGGTGCAGTACTGTGATGGGTACTGGCCACGTGACTGATTACCGCTATACTACATTGACCCTGACCCCTAAAGGCAATGACCACTCAATACTTACGGCCTTCATGACAACTGAATGGCCTCTGCCTTGGAAATGTGTGAGGCCACCACCAGTCACCAAGTTGACAGCTCTCTCGGCAACTTCCCTCAAGGCAACCAATGACAAATAGATGGTTCTTGAACACCAATTGCCATATCTGACAGCCCTTGAGGCAAAAGAACTTCAAGGCAATCAGCCCTCAAGGCTGATGGCCCTTGAGCCAACAATCCCCCATAAATGATGTTGCCCAAGGCATCCAGCCCTCAAGGCTGTTGGCCCTCCAGAAACCACCCTCAAGGCTGATGGCCCTCTAGGAACCAGCCCCCAAGGCTTGCGGTCCTCAAGGCTGAGGGTCCTCAATGTAACCAGCCCTCAAGACAACCAACCCTCAAGGCTGAAGGCCCTCAAGGCACCCAGCCCTCAAGGCACTCAGCCTTTAAGGCTGATGGGCCTCAAGGCATCCACCCTCGAGGCTGATATCCCTCCATTCAACCAGCCCTCAGGGCAGATGGCCCTCCATTCAACCATCCCTCAACACTGATGCCCTCCAGGCAAGCATACCTCATGGCTGATGGCCTTCGAGACAACTAGCCCTCAAGGCTGATGGCCCTCAAGGCAACTAAACAGATATGGATGATTGGTGTACACCAGTAGTCCATTTGTGATTGGTTGTCTTGAGGCACACCTTTGCCACATCTGGTCACCTTGTGTGAATTATTGATGAGCACCTCAAAAATGTCACCTTACCTAAAATGCCTCCAAATGCCCTCCTTTGATATCAAGCCTCAAAATAGCTGCCTTTACTAACAAATCCTCAAATGGTTACATTTGCTGAAAAAGCTCTCTAAATGGGTCAGGGTTGATGTGGTATAGTAATAAACAATCATGTGACCACTAAACAAACCCACTTCTGCACCACTGTTGCCACATCCAGGAATCTTCTCTGCATTACATGTGAGCACCTCAAAATGGCCACCTTTGCTAAAATGTTCTCATAATTCCTAAGGGTGTCAGTGAGGAGTAAAAGTCCTGGTAAGGGGTTCAGTTGGGCTGTGGCTATGACCTCAGGTTTAGTTCTCTGCAATCTCCCTGATGGCAACTGGGCATACAGGCCCTTGAGCAGTCCCACTCAGGGAAATCCCACCATCCCACAAACACCAGACACTTGTTCCTGAGGTCATAGCCACAGGCCAACTGAATCCCTTCCCATTGCTGTTACTTTTCTCTGACATTCTTCATCATTATAAAAGCATTTTAGCAAAGGTGGCCATTTGGAGGCACTCACATGTAATTCAAAGAAGGTTCCTGGATGTGAAAAAGAGGAGCAGTACTGCGATGTGTACTGGCCATGTGACTGATTACCGCTATACCACATTGAGCATGACCCCTAAAGGCAATGAGCACTCAATGGTTATGGCCTTCATGACAACTGAATGGCCTCTGCCTTGGAAATGTGTGAGGCCAGCACCAGTCACCAAGTTGACTGCTCTCACAGCAACTGCCCTCAAGGCAACCAATGACAAATAGATGGTTCTTGTACACAATTGCCATATCTAATGGCCCTTGAGGCAAAAGGCCTTCAAGGCAACCAGCCCTCAAGGCTGATGGCCCTTGAGCCAACAATCCCCCGTAAATGATGTCACCCAAGGCACCCAGCCCTCAATGCAACCACCCCTTAAGGCTGTCAGCCCACAAGACAACCAGCCCTTAAGACTGATGGCCCTCCAGGAACCAGCTCTCAAGGTTGATGGCCCTCCAGGAACCAACCATCAAGGCTTGTGGCCCTCAAGGCTGAGAGTCCTCAAGGCAACCAGCCCTCAAGGCTGAAGGCCCTCAAGGCACCCAGCCCTCAAGGCTGAATTCCCTCAAGGCACCCAGCCCTCAAGGCACTCAGCCCTCAAGGCTGATGGGCCTCAAGGCAACCATCCCTCAAGGCTGATGGTCCTCCATTCAACACACCCTCATGGTGGATGACCCTCCATTCAACCAGCCCTCAAGGCAGATGGCCCTCTATTCAACCAGCCCTCAAAGTTGATGCCCTCCAGGCAAGCATACCTCAAGGTTGATGGCCTTCAAGGCAAGCAGCCCTCAAGGCTGATGGCCCTCGAGGCAACTAAATAGATATGGGTGATTGGTGTACACCAATAGTCCATTTGTGATTGGTTGCCTTGAGGCACACCTTTGTCACATCTGATCACCTTGTGTGAATTATTGATGAGCGCCTCAAAAAGGTCACCTTACGCAAAATACCTCAAAATGGCTGCCTTTGGTAAAAAATTCTCAACATGGTGACATTTGCTAAAAAAAGCTCACTGAATGGGTCAGTACTGATGCAGTATAGTGGTAATGAGTCATGTGACCCACAAAGCAACAAAACACAAATAGTCGATTGGTATACACCACTTGCCAGTGGTTGATTGGTGTAAACCAATTTGCTCTGCCTGATAGCCCTCAAAGCAACAAGCCTTTTTGGCAACCAACAACAAATTGGTGCTAAGGCCTAGTCACCATGAAAACATTTTGCCTTGAGGACTGCTAGGTGTAGCAATTGGTGTTCAGCAATCACCCACTGGCAGTGGTTGTACACTAATACTTCACTTGCAGTTGGTTGCCTTGAGGGAAATCTTTGCCACATCTGTCACCTTGTGTGAAATATTGGTGAGCACCTCAAAAAGGCCAAATTACCTAAAATGCCCCAAAATGGCCTCCTTTGATATAATGCCTCAAAATGACTACCTTTACTAACAAATCCTCAAAATGGCAACATTTGCTGAAAAAGCTCTCTGAATTGGTAAGAGTTGATGCAGTATAGTGGTAATCAGTCATGTGATCACTACCCAGCATACTTCTGCACCACTGTTGCCGCATCCGGAACCTTCTCTGAATTACATGTGAGTGCCTCAGAACGGCCACCTTTGCTATAATACTCTCATAATGCCTAAGGGTGCCAGTGAGTAGTAAAACTCCTGGTAAGGGGTTCACTTGGGCTATGGCTATGATCTCAGGTCCAGTTCGCTGCAATCTCCATGATGGCAACCGGGCATTCGGGACCTTGAACAGTCCAACTCGGGGAAATCCCACCATCCAGCAAACACCAGATGCTTGTTCCTGAGGTCATAGCCACAGCACAGCTGAACCCCTTCCCATTGCTGTTACTTCTCCCTAACATTCTTAGTCATTATGAAAACATTTTAGCAAAGGTGGCCATTTGGAGGCACTCACATGTATTTCAAAGAAGGTTCCCAGATGTGGCAAAAGGGGTGCAGTACTGTGATGGGTATTGGTTATGTGACTGATTGCCACTATATCACATTGACCCTAAGCCCTAAAGGCAATGAGCACTCAATGCTTATGGCCTTCAGAGCAACTGAATGGCCTCTGCCTTGAAAATTTGTGAGGCCACCACCAGTCACCAAGTTGACTGCCCTCGAGGCAACCAATGACAAATAGATGGTTCTTGTACACCAATTGCCATGTCGAACAGCCCTTGAGGCAAAAGGCCTTCAAGACAATCAGTCCTCAATGCTGATGACCCTTGAGCCAACAATCCCCTGAATCTGATGGTGCCCAAGGCAACCAGACCTCCAGGCTGAAGGCCCTCAAAGCAACCAGCCCTCAAGGCAACAAGCCCTCAAGGCTGAAGGCCCTCAAAGGAACCGGCTCTCAGGCCTGAAAGCGCTCAAAACAATGTGCCATCAAGGCTGATGGCCCTCAAGGCAACTAGCCCTCAAGACTGAAGCCTCTCAAGGCAATAAGCCCTCAAGGCTGAAGACCCTCAAGACAACCAGCCCTCAAGGCTGAAGGCACTCAAGGCAACCAGCCCTCAAGGCTGAAGGCTTTCAAGGCAACTTGCCCTCAAGGATGAAGACCCTGAAGACAACCAGCCCTCAAGGCTGAAGGCCCTGAAGGCAACCATCCCTCAAGGCTGCTGGACCTCAAGACAACTAGCCCTGAAGGCTGATGGATCTCTAGGCAAGCATACCTCAAGGCTAATGGCCTTTGAGACAATGAGCCCTCAAGGATGACTGCCCTCAAGGCAACTAAACAGATATGGGTGATTGGTGTACACCAATAGTCTATTTGTGATTGGTTGCCTTGAGGCACACCTTTGCTATTTCTGGTCACCTTGGTGTGAATTATTGGTGAGAACCTCAAAAATGTCACCATACCTAAAATGCCTCCAAACGGTCTCCTTTGATATCAAGCCACAAAATGGCTGCCTTTACTAACAAATCCTCATATTGGTTACATTTGCTGAAAAAGTTCTCTAAATGGGTCAGGGCTGGTGTGGTATAGTGAGAAGTAATCATGTGACCACTTCCCAACCCACTTCTGCACCACTGTTGCCACATCCAGGAACCGTCTCTGAATTACGTGTGCAGCGCCTCAGAATGGCCACCTTTGCTAAAATACTCTCATAATGCCTAAGGGTGTCAGTGAGGAGTAAAAGTCCTGGTAAGGGGTTCAGTTGGGCTGTGGCTATGACCTCAGGTCCAGTTCTCTGCAATCTCCCTGATAGCACCCGGGCATATGGGACCTTGAACAGTCCAACTCAGTGAAATCCCACCATCCTGCAAACACCAGATGCTTGTTCCTGAGGTCATAGCCGCAGCCCAGCTGAATCCCTTCCCATTGCTGTTACTTCTTCCTGTCATCCTTTGTCAGTATAAAAGCATTTTAGCAAAGGTGGCCATGTGGAGGCACTCACTCTGCCTTGAAAATTTGTGAGGCCACCACCAGTCACCAAGTTGACTGCTCTCAAGGCAACCCTCCCTCAAGGCAAACAATGACAAAGAGATGGTTGTTGTACACCAATTGCCATGTATAACAGCCCTTGAGGTAAAAGGCCTTCAAGGAAATCAGCCCTCATCTGATGGCACCCAAGGCAACCAGTGCTCAAGGCTGAAGGCCCTCAAAGCAACCAGTCCTCAAGGCTGAAGGCCCTCAAGGCAGCCATCCCTCAAGGCTGAAGGCCCTCAAGGCAGCCATCCCTCAAGGCTGAAGACCCTCAAGGCAGCCATCCCTCAAGGCTGAAGACCCTCAAGGCAACCAGCCCTCAAGGCTGAAGGCCCTCAAGGCAACCACCCTAAAGGCTGATGGCCTCAAGGCAACCATCCCTGAAGGCTGATGGCCCTTCATTAAACCAGTCCTCCAGGTTTATGGCCTTTCATTGAAACATCCCTCAAGTCTGAAGGCCCTCAAGGCAACCAGGCTTCAAGGCTGAAGTCCCTCAAGGCAACCTGCCCTCAAGGCTGAAGTCCCTCAAGGCTGAAGGCTCTCAAGGCAACCAGCCCTGAAGGCTGATGGCCTTTCATTCAACCAGCCCTCAAGGTTGATGGCCATCAATTCAACCAGCCCTCAAGGCTGATGGATCTCTAGGCAAGCATACCTCAAGGCTGATGGCCCTTGAGACAACCAGCCCTCAAGGCTGACTGCCCTCGAGGCAACTAAACAGACATGGGTGATTGGTGTACACAAATTGTCCATTTGTGATTGGTTGCCTTGAGGCACACCTTTACCACATCTGGTCACCTTGGTGTGAATTATTGGTGAGCGTCTCAAAAATGTCACCTTACCTAAAATGCCTCCAAATGCCCACCTTTGATATCAAGCCTCAAAATGGTTGCCTTTACTAACAAATCCTCAAAATGGTTACATTTGGTGAAAAAGCTCTCTAAATGGGTCAGGGCTGATGTGGTATAGTGATAAACAGTCATCTGACCACTACCCAACCACTTCTGCACCACTGTTGCCACATCCAGGAACCTTCTCTGAATTACGTGTGAGCACCTCAAAATGGCCACCTTTGCTAAAATGTTTATAATGCCTAAGGGTGTCAGTGAGGAGTAAAAGTCCTGGTATGGGGTTCAGTTGGGCTGTGGCTATGACCTCCTGTCCAGCTCTGTGCAATCTCCCCTGATGGCAACCGGGCATACGGGACCTTGAACAGTCCCACTCAGGGGAATCCCATCACCTCACAAACACCAGGTGGTTGGTCCTGAAGTCATAGCCATAGCTCAGCTGAACCCCTTCTAATTGCTGTTACTTCTTCCTAAAATCCTTAGTCATTATGAAAGCATTTTGGTAAAGGTGGCCATTTGGAGGTGCTCACATGTAATTCAGAGAAGGTTCCCGGATGTGGCAAAAGTGATGCTGTACTGTGATGGGTAGTGGTCACGTGACTGATTACCACTGCACCACATTGACCCTGAGCCCTAAAGACAATGAGCCCTCAATGCCTATGACCTTCACAGCAACCGAATGGCCTCTGACATGGAAATTTGTGAGGCCACCACCAGCATCAATTTGACTACCCTCAAGGCAACCAATGACAAACAGATGATCCGTGTACAGCAATTGCCATTTCTAGCAGCCCTTAAGGCAAAAGGCCCTCAAGGCAATCAGCCATCAAGGCTGATGGCCCTTGAGCCAACTATCCCCCATATCTAATTGCCTTCACTGTAACCAGTTCCCCAGGTTTAAGGCCCTCAGGGCTGAAGGTCATTAAGGCAACTATTCCCCATATCTAATGTCCCTCAATGCAACCAGCCCTGAAGGCTATCCACCCTCAAGGCTGAAGGATATAAAGACAACCAGGCCTTAAGGCTTATGGCCCTTAAGGTTGTTGACCCTCAAGGCTTATGGTCCTCAAGTCAACCATCCCTCAAGGCTCCTGGCCCACATGGCTGATGGCCTTCAAGGTTGACTTCCCTCAAGGCAACTATCCCTCAAGGCTGATGGCCCTCAAGACCACCAGCCCTCAATGCTGATGGCCTACAAGGCCGATGGCCTTCAAGGCAACCAGCCCTCAAGGCTGATGGCCCTTGAGCCAACTATCCCCTGTATCTGATGGCCCTTAATGCAGTCAGCTCTCATGGCTGAAGGCCCTAAAGGCAACCAGCCCTCAAGGCTCATGGCCCACAAGGCTCCTGGTCCTCAGGCTTATGGCCCTCAAGGCAACCAGCCTCAAGGCTAATGCCCTTCAAGGCAACCATCCCTAAAGACTGATGGCCTTTGAGGCAACCAGCCATCAAGGCTGATGGCACTTGAGGCAACCAGCCCTCTAGGCTGAAGGCCCTAAAGGCTACCAGCTCTCAAGGCTGGTCCTCAAGGCAACCAACCCTCAAGGCTCCTGGTCCTCAAGACAACTAGCCCTCAAGGCTTCTGATCCTCCAGGCTGATGGCCCTGAAGACAATTAGCCCTCAAGGCTGAAGGTCCTCAAGGCAACTAACCCTCAAAGCTTATGGCCCTCAAGGCTTATGACCCTCAAAGCTGATGGCCCTCAAGGCTGTTGGCCTTTAAGTCATACAGCCCTCAAATTTACCAGCCCTCAAGGTTGATGGCCTTCAAGGCTGATGGCCCTTAAGGTGTATGCCATCAAGGTTGATGGCCTATAAGGCAACCAGCATTCAAGGCTGATGGCCCTCACGGCAACTAGCCCTCAAGACTGATGGCCCTTAATGCAACCAGCCCTCAAGGCTGATGACCCTCAAGGCAACCAGACCTCAAGGCTGATGGCCTTCAAGACAACTAGCCCTCAAAACTGTTGGCTCTCGAAAAAAACTGGCCCTCAAGGCTGATAGTCTTCAAGGCAACCAGCCCTCTAGGCTATTGGCCCTCAAGGTAACTAACCCTCAAGATTGATGATGTTCAAGGCAACAAGCCCTCAAGGCTACATGTCCTTATGGCAACCAGCACTGAAGAAAACCAGTTCTCAAGGCAACCAAACACAAATGGGCTCCAACCAATATATGGACTTGTGTCTCTCTAAGTGGACAACCAGGCCCATTGTATTTTTCTTGGCTGTGACTATTTTTTTTCAATACAGTAAAGTTACTTGACAAATGTATGACAAAGACACTAGAGGTTAGTTTATTTTTATCTTTATTATTTTTATTTATTTATTTACTCATGCACGTGTGATTTGGTAGTGCAATAATTTAGGTTGTTCATCTCTGCAGATAGGTTACTGCCACTAATACTGCTCAGTCTGTTCTGTGAATATCTTCCACCTGCATCTGTGAATAGGCTGGTAAAATAAATCTTTGATTATACCATCCAGATGGGGGGGAGAGAGAGAGAGAGAGACTAAGACTACTGGGCAACAACAAGACCATTTAAAGTAAGAAAATATGAATAAAGTGTTTTCCAGAACTCATTGTGGCTGTGTGTTCAGGCAGGGTAAGGACAGTCTGATAAAATAAACTTTTGATGATGCCATCCAGATGGGAGAGGGGGAGAGAGAGACAGAGAAACAGAGACAGACTACTGGGGAACAAAAAAAACATTTACAGTAACAAAAATCAAGAATAAAGTTTTCTGGTGCAGCAGTGCTCGAGTGGGATGAAGGAGGGGTGTGAACTTATTTGCAAGGGAATGACTGTACAGGTAGTCTGGGGAATGATATGCCAGTAGGGAGGGCTCCGTTTCTGCTCCTGCCCTATGCAGCTTGTGTCCTAGTTTAGCTACACTTGAGTGGGATGGATGAGGGGTGAGAACTTGTTTAGTAGGTGATATCTGACCACAGCATCAAGGGAGAAAGACACCAGCAGGGAGGTCTCTGTTTCTGCTCCTACCCATAGCAACCCATTTTCTGATTCAGCAGTGCTTCAGTGGGATGGAGGAGGGATGAGTGCTTGTTTGCTAGATAATGTCTGTCCAGGAAGTCAAGGGGTAGAGAGGCCAGCAGAGAGATCTCAATTTCTGCTTCTGCCCTCAGCAACCCATTTTTGTATGCAGCAGCTCTTAAGATGGATTTAGGAGGGGTGCAAGTATATTTGTTAGGTGATGTCTGACCATGGAGCCAAGGGAGAAAGACACCAGCAGGGAGGTTTCTGTTTCTGCTCCTGCCCTCAGCAACCCATTTTCTGATGCAGCAGTGTTTCAGTGGGATGGAAGAGGGGTGAGAACTTGTTTGCTAGATGATGTCTGTCCAGGAAGTCAAGGGGTAGAGACACCAACAGGTAGATCTCCATTTCTGCTTCTTCCCTCAGCTAGCCATTTTCATGGGCAGCAGTGCTTAAGAAGGATGGAGGAGGGGTACGAGTATATTTGTTAGGTGATGTCTGTCCATGAAGTCAAGGATGAGAGATGCCAGTAGGGAAGTCTCTGTTTCTGCTCCTGCCCTCAGCAACCCATTATCTGGTGTAGCACTGCTTAAGAGAGACAGAGGAGGGGTGTGAGCTTGTTTGCTAAGTGATGTCCATCCAGGGAATCAAGGGGGAGAGAGATGCCAGCTGGGAGGTCTCCATTTCTGCTCCTACCCTAAGGAACCCATTTTCTGGTGCAGCAGTGCTTAAGTGGGATGGAGTAGGGGTGAGAACTTGTTTGCTAGGTGATGTCTGTCCAGGTAGTCAAGGGATAATGATGCCAGCAAGGAGGTCTCCATTTCTAATCCTGCTCTCAGCAACCCATTTTCATGTGCAGCAGTGCTTAAGACTGATGGAGGAGGGGTGTGAGCTTGCTTACTAGGTGATGTCTGTCCAGGTAGTCAAAGGGGAGAGACACCAGCAGAGAAGTCTCTGTTTCTGCTCCTGCACACAGCAACCCATTTTCTGGTGCAGCACTGCTTAAGAGAGATGGATGAGGGGTGAGAGCTTTTTTGCTAGGTGATGTCTGTCCATCCTGGTTGTTAGAGGGTGGAGACACCAGCAGGGAGTTCACCATTTCTGCTTCTATACCTAGCAACTCATTTTCTTTTGCAGCAGAGCTTAAGAGAGATAGAGGAAGAGTTTGAGCTTCTTTGATAGGTGATTTTTGTCCAGGTAGCCAAGGGGGAGAGAGGCCAGCAGGGAGTTCTCTGTGTCTGCTCCTGTCCTCAATAGCTGATTTTCTGGTGCAGCAGCACTTAAGAGGGACAGAGGATGAGTTTGTGCTTGTTTGATAGGTTATGTTTGTCCAGGTAGCCAAATGGGAGAGATTCCAGTAGGGAGGTCTCTGTTTCTGACCAGCCTCAGAAACTCATTTTCTGATGCAGCAGCACTTAAGAGGCATGGATAAGGGGGGAGAGCTCATTTACTATGAGATGTCTGTCCAGGTTGTCAATGAGCAGAGACACCATCAGGGAGTTCTCTGTTTCTGTTCCTACACTCAGCAACTCTAGTGCAGCAATGGTTAAGAGGGACGGAGGAGGAGCGTGAGCTTCTTTGCTAGGTGATATTTGTCCAGGTAGTCAAGGGGGAGAGATGCCAGCAGGGAGGTCTCCGTTTCTGCTCCTGCCCTCAGCAACTCATTTTCTGGTGCAGTAGCACTTAAGAGGGACGGATGAGGGATGGGAGCATTTTGCTAGGTGATGTCTTTCCAGGTAGTGAAGGGGGAGAGACACCAGCAGGGAGGTCTCTGTTTCTGCTCCTGCTCTTAGCAACCTGTTTTCTAGTGCAGCAGCACTTAAGAGGGATGGAGTTAGGGGTGTGAGGTTGTTTGCTAGGTGATGTCTGTGCAGGGGGTCAAGGGGGAGAAAAGCCAGAAGGTTTCTGCTCCTGCACTCAGCAACCTGTTTTCTGGTGCAGCAGTGCTTTAGTGGTACAGAGGAGGGAAAGAGATCTTGATTGCTCAGTTATGTCTGTATGGGGAGTAAAGGGGTATATATGCCAGCAGTGAAGGCTCCGTTTCTGCTCCTGATGTTAGCAACCTGAGTCCTGGTTCAGCAGACCTTGGGTGGAAAGGAGGATGTATGAGTGCTTGTTTGATAGGGGATGACTGAGCTCAAGACAAGGCCTACCGGTCACCAGAAAGGGCAGACCACTTGCAAGTGCATGACCAGCTTGTACTATATCAGCATCTCACCACATCACAGCCAGAAAATTCCTACGGCTACTAAGGCACGTGGCTGAGGCCATATCTATTGTACCATTGACTGTGATGGAAATCATGGATGTTTGTTATGCCATGACTTTAATGTTCTGGTATATTAATTTGTGCTTAGGATACGTAATGGGATGAATGACCATGTAATATAGTGGAATGGAATGTATACTAAGAATCCAATTGACTATAACTTACTGATCGCCATTGGTATAATGTCTTTGAATTTTATTTTTCAGATTGGAGTATATAGGCCAAAATCTTTAAAGCGAACCGATATAAGGATATACATGCCAAATATGCCCTATAAGCCTCGTGACGGGATCAGCTTCCATATGACAATCATTGTAATCTATATACACAATGTGTCGTACGAAAGATGTCCCCTGGCTTCAGAAATACTCATGCAACAGTCAGATTGGGAAATAAATTGCAAATAATAAGTGCATAAGTTAGGTTACTACGTGATGTCACTAACGGTAAGTTACAGTTTAGCTTGGGTTTTGACATCTGTGTATTGATGTACAGTATGTATTTATGTTTCAAAGTTCAGTCAGGGTTTGATCTCATGAAACTGCTAACAATTTTAGTCCATTGGGAACCTCGGATATACTTGGTTGAAAAGGCAAACATATTTTGCTAGTCCATGAGTGGTTGAAACATTTTTTCTTACTGCAAAAGGTGTACTTTTTGGGCTATTTTAAAGCTTGTTGAGGTTGCATTTGGGTGGAGCTGGGGCGGGAGTACAGGGAGTGTTTATCATGATTCCTATTTCCTGTAACATTGCAATTTGTTCATCTGTCTCAAGACTGAAATCAATGGATTTTGTTGTTTGTATCTTGTAGGAATGCTACGTTACATACAGTATGGTGAGAATGCAATTCTAGTGGACTTTACACCTGTCAGAGATAAAACACTCATTACATCATGTACAGTAGTCAAACTACACTCAGTAGAGTATCAGTGATATTTCCAGTCACGCCATTGCATATCGTGTGTGTGTGTATCTTTTTAGCATGGTGACTTGGTTAATCAAGGGGAGCATGTCATAATTAAACAAGCAATAGATAATACATTTTTCATGTGACCTCAGGATCCAGCTCTCATTTGGGTGGTGGCATTACCTGACTGGGACCATGCAAGGTCCCATTGTTGAAACCTCTGTTTGGCTGGTGTCAGTGAGGTGTAACAGTAATGAGTATGGGTTCAATTGAGTTTTGGCTGTGACCTGAGGATCTAGCACCCAGTGACTGAGGGGGAGGTGGCATTCACTTGGTGGGACCATGCAAGGTCCAAGGATTGAAACCTATATGTGGTTGGTGTCAGGGATGTGCAACAGTAATTGGTATGAGATCAGAGGGTGAGGTGGGACCACTAAACACCCAGGAATGTTTTTCTGTGATGGTACCATTTCTTGTAAGGTGTTGTGGAACCCACATACACCAGGGAATACATTTTGTGAAATGGTGGAGCCTAGTGTGGGAGGTCATGGAGAGGCCATTGGACTCCCTAGGAGATGCTTTATTGGTAGCTGTGCCTTGTATTGAATGTAATTAGTGCCTGGGTGTGCCAGAAGTGGTGCAGTACTGTGTCCATTAGTGGTCACTTGACTGAGGAATTTTAGCAAAGGCAGCCATTTTTAATTAATTTATCAAAGGTGCCAATTTTGAGGCATTTTACAGACAGCCATTTTGAGGTGCTCACCAGTGATTCACACTTGGTGCCCGGATGTGGCAAAAGTGGTGCAGCACTGTGTCTGGTAGTGGTCACATGACTGATTGCCACCATACCACATCAACCCTAACTCATAAAGAGAACGTCTTAGCAAAAGTGGCCATTTTGAGGCATTTTATCCAAGGTGGCCATTTTGAGGCATTTTATCAAAGGTGGCCATTTTGAGCTGCTCATCAGTGATTCACACTTGGTAACCATATCTAACAAAAGTGGTGGTGTACTTTTTTTTTTTACCTTTTTTTTATTCTTTTTTTTTAACCTTTGTTTTACTAGGTGAGAAACACTAAGCTGAAAGCTTGTTTACAGGTGAAACCTGGGAGCACAAGGAAGTTAAGTGACTTTGTGTCTGGTAGTGGTTACATGACTGATTACCACTGTGCCTCATCAACACAGACTCATTCAGAGAACTTTTTAGCAAAGGTGGCCATTTTGAGGCACTTTAGAAAAGGCAGCCATCTAGAGGCATGCACCAGAGATTCACACTTGGTGTCCGGAGAGGGCAAAAGTGTTGCAGTAGTGTATCTGGAAGTGGTCACATGACTGACTACCACCATACCACATCAACCCTGACCCATTCAGAGAGCTTTTTAAACAAAGGTGGCTGTTTTGAAGTATTTTAGCAAAGGCAGACATTTTGAAGCATTTTAGGAAAAGTGGCCATTTTGAGGCGCTCACGAGTAATTCACACTTGGTGCCTAGATGTGGTAAAAATGGTGCAGTAGTGTGTCCCGAAGTCATCACATTGATTGATTGCATATTTCTTACTTCTCAGAGAACGTGTGTTCAACAAATCGACAGAAGTCACAAAATTACCCTTTTTGAATGACGCTGAAGATCAAGACACTGCACTGATGCTACATTACAACATTTACATCTCGACTTCATATGATACTACTCAACGGATACTTTCTGGGATTAAGGTAAGAGACAAACTAGTTTGTTTAACAGGCTATGAAAACCTTGCGGTGTTAACATAAATCAGCCTTGTAGACCTACTAGTATGCATTGCACCACAACAAACTTCTCCTTCACTGTCTCATCAGTTGTAATGAATGATAATGCTTAGACTAGTTTTGAACACTCCAAGTGATGACTTCACGTGAGGGTGCAATATATTACTTTGGTTAAATTAAATATTACAGACTGTATGTTAACAGTTGATGAAATGGTGTAGCATAGGGCAAGACCAGACAGTTTTTTTCCCTACAGGTCACAAGCATGAAGAGGATATATATAAAACACAAAAACATGTGAATAACAGCAATTTGTCAGTGTCAGTGGCTCAGTAGGTTGCACACTCACCTCCGAGGCCGGGAGATCTGTAGGCTGTGGGTTCTATCCCTACACCAGGCACTCGGGTTAATATCCAGATAGTGGCACTGCAGTGCAGCATAAGGGGGGTGCTGCACTCCTGATATGCTGTCTTTCACATTAGATGTTAAACTGAGGTCCTGTCTGCCGGTTCAGGTGGACATGAAAGATCCCATAACACTTCTCGAAAAGAGTAGGGGAATTTTTATTGCAAATGAAATAAATACAAACTGGCACAAAAATAATCAGACAGAAAAAGGAAACTGTATATAAATACAACAGATCATACAAAATCCCCAGAGTGCAGTACACAGTCTAATCCCATTCACCAGATAAACCTATCTTATTTAACCCTGTGACAAATCACTATTTCCCTCCACCAAATCAAACAATCATCTAATAGTAGGATTCCATGGCACTTATTGAAAAGTGTTGGGGAATTTCCCCTGTGTCCTGGCCAAATTTCCCCCATCCACTAGAAATTCCACCAACAGCTTAATCTGGTTCAATTTCAGTTGGTTACCATCTGTATCCCCCTACCCCAGGTCAGCCCTGAAAAAGGGACTTCTAGTCTCAGTGGGCCTACCAGGTCAATAAAATTCAATAAATAAGTTAGGGCATAGTAGCATAGGGTAAATTAGGGGAAAAAAAGTCCAATTCCAGACCAGTAAAGTGATCTAAAATAAAACTAATAGTATATGGCAATAGTAGTCAGGTATTTTTTTTCCACTGTCGCTGGCAGGAAGGTGGTAGACAGATATAGGGATAACCATTTTTTTTCCATATAGGATCAGAAATGGCCTGTTAGTAATGAATGGAAAACAAAGAGTGTACTACATGACATGTTATATAATAGGGAAAGGATAGGCTTTTTCTCCACAGGTTTTAGAATAGGGAAAGGGTATGATTTTTCTCCATAGGTTTTAGAATGGGGAAAGGGTAGGGTTTTTCGACAAAGGTTTTAGAATAGGGAAAGGATAGGGGTTTTCTCTACAGGTTTTAGAATATGGAAAGGATAGGGCTTATATTCCTGAACATAAAGTACCCACCACTCATTCACACTGATGGGATCTACGCTGAAGGCACTAGGACCCAGCGGGAGCAAACTTTTTTGCAAGAGGCCAGCGCCACAGATGGAGCTAGAGGTGCTGCAAGCCTCAGCTCATGTGCAATGACTATCTTGGAGTCAACCCTCCAACCACCTCAGTTCCTTTTTTCCTGCCATCGAGTGTGCTTCGGTGATGACGTCGCTCACCCCCCGGGAGACAAACTTCAAACTAGCTGCATAGTTTTCAGTTTATTGTTTTGTAATATATCTCAAAATAAGTACCGCTTACTTTTATCTTTACTTATTAAGAAAAGAAGTCTTCAGCCTACTTTGATGGACTCAATCATGAACGGGTCAGATGACGGTAGGAAGACTTCGTATGAAAGCTGTTCAGTCAGCTGGGCTGGGTCCGGTCTGCTGCCTTCTACAAAGGGGGGGTCTGACAATGGACAGTCCGATGCTCGGGGGGGAGGGGAGGGCGCCCAGAAAGCATAAAAGAAAATGGTTGCACTCTCGGCACCATTTGGCCTCGATCTCTTCTTCAGGCCACAGGTCAAAAAAGAGAAGGCATCACTCGAGGTCACCTTCTGGAATGTCTGCATGTCAATGGTCAGTTATTGGGGACAGGTGGAGGTCTCATACTCCAGAGTCACCAGTTTCTGTCTCCGGTGACCGACATCTTCAACATCGGAGCCCTTCCTTGCCTTTTGAAAGGGCTTCCGATGAGCAGTTTCATCAGTAGGCCACTCTTATGAAGCAATGGGCTCGGAGGTTGGTCCAGCTGCCTGGCCCAGTCAGTCCGAGACCCTCAGGCCTTTTGAGGAAACAGGTAGGGCAGTTGGACCTTCTCAGTTATGTGGCACCATCTTCGGTGCTGTCGACTCCAAGCTCAGGTGTTTTTCCCCCCCACATGGCTGCGGCACAGAAGGCCACACAGATGCCTCTATCTCCTTGTATTCCTTCTACTTTTTCTTCAAATCTCAGTTTTCAGGGCCCTGAATTGCTTTCGGTGATGTTGGGGATGCTCTCAGCATCGATGCGTCTCTCAGTGCTGATATGCCTGTCGGCACTGCCCTCGGTGCCGCTGGTGTTGTCGGTGCTGTTTGCACCATCCTCAGCACCATGCGGCCTTTCAGTGCCATCCTCGGTGCCATGGGATTTTTTGGTGCCGTGGTCTCTGTCGGCGCCATGTTCTGGGCTGTTTCAGATGGCGCCAAATCCCTTGCCTTCTGCGCCATGTTCCTCTTCAGCACCGAGGTTTGGTGTGGCACCGTCCAGCCTTCAGGCATTCTCGACTCCTATTCCATTCTCTTTTTCATTTCCTGCTGACTTTCACTCCTTTCCTGTACATACAGTCCCTCCTGGGCTGTCAGGAGATGATATTGAGCCTGACTCAGCTCTTAAACTGGGTGATGATGTTGAAGGGCAGGAGTTAATCCTGCCACAGAGTCTGTGGTTGAAGACCTGTCTTTTAAATCTCTGCTGAAAAATTTTAATTCTACTCTTTCTCTCCAGACTACAGATATTGATCCTGGGAAATTTTTAAGACTCCAATACCTTCATGTCCCGGAGATCCCTATGGATTTAACTCCTCCGGTACAACCATCCTTTGAAATGCTCTCTCAGATAGTATGGAATAATCCTGCTCTCATCCCTTCTGTGGCCAAGTCCATAGACAGGAAGTATGCTCCTCCCAAGGATCAACCCATTTTGGCCTCCCAGGCCTTTGCTAATCCCATTGTAGTCCTAGCAGAGAATGATAAGGTCATTCTCCCTCAGGCATCTGCAGCCCAACCTATAAATAAAGAATCTTGTAAGATTACCTTACCTTAGGTAAGAGAGTCTTTACTGCATCCACTCTGAGTATGCATATTGCCAGCTACCAGGGCTATTTCTCTCAATATGAGTATGTTCTTTGGCATTCGCTCAAACAGATGGTGGAAGCTCTGCCCAAGTCGGACACTAGTTCAGAGCTACTTCAGACCATAACCAGGGCTATCATGTCCAACAACCAGCAGGTTAAAGCAGCTATGGACACTTTCGATACTGTCTTTCCAAGCAGTGGCAGCTGGTATTTGTACCCATTGCCACTCCTGGCTACGCACTTCAGGCTTCACAAATGATGCCCTGCAGCAGATCATGGCGTTACCCTTTGATGGTATGTATCTGTTCGAACCTCAAGTAGAGCAAGCTCTGGAGGCCACAGAGAAGACTAAGTCTGCCATTAAAATGGCTCAACCCACTCCCACCCCTTCTCAGGGGGTGTCAACAAGTGTCAATTTCACAACCGTCAGTCCTTTCGAAGCAAAGGCAGGGGAGGTTTTAACAAAAAACAAAACTCCCAGCCTCAAAAGAAAACACAACAGAAGGCACAAGGGCCCAAAGCACCCAGTGCTGCCTTCTGAGTTTCTGGCCCAGGTCCCACCTCAATTGCCCAAGGGGGACACTTCTTCAGTGGTGGGAGAACGTCTGTCTCAGTTCTACAACCAGAGGAATTCCATAGCATCAGACAAATGGGTCCTCCAGATAATCCGCGAAGGGTACTCCCTCTACCTTTCAGAAATCCCTCTGGATCATCCTCCCAAATGACAGCCCAGGCTATCAACAATTCAATCAGATATTCTTGCCTCTGAGGTACAAGGCCATCTGCGCAACAGGCAGTAGAAATAGTTCCTCTGGATCAACAAAACACAGGTTTCTACTCCCATTACTTCCTGGTCCTGAAGAAAACTGGTGACATGTGCCCCATTCTGGACCTCAGACAGTTAAACAAATTTCTTCTCAAGGAAAAGTTCAAAATGATATCGCTAGGAACCCTGTTACCCTTGCTTCATCAACACAATTGGCTAGCTTCCCTGGACTTGCAGGATGCCTATCAACATATTCCTATACACCCAAAGCACCACAAATACCTACGGTTTGTGGCACTGGGTCAACATTATCAGTTCAGAGTCCTGCCCTTTGGGCTATCCTCAGTGCCACAAGTTTTTACAAAGTGTTGTGCAATTCTCACAGCACAACTCAGAAAAATCAGAATACAAGTGTTCCCATATCTGGATGACTGGCTCCTAGCAAGTACCTCCAGACAAGGAACTCTGGATGCCATAGCTATGGCTTCAGACTTTCTCATATCCATGGGAGTCCTGCTAAATCTCAAAAAGTAGCAATTGCAGCCTTCCCAGAAGCTCCTCTTTATAGGAACTCTTTTGGACACCTCCTGTCCCAAAGCTTTTCTTCCGGAGGACAAAAGGAGCAATATCCTGCAGATGGCTCAGTGCATCAGAGAAAATAACTCGGTTTGAGCTATCTTGATGCAACGGATGCTGGGTCTGATGGCATCCCTTAGTGTTCACTGTACTCCTAGCATGTCTCCACATGAGAACCTCTCAATGGATGCTCAGTACTCAGTGGTTCCCAACCACTCACCCCCAATCCTTTCTCATCAAGGTGACAGAACCTCTGAAGAGGTCACTCACCTGGTGGTTGCAGGAGGACAACCTTCTGGAAGGGTATCCCTTTGCTCCTGTGGATCATCAGATTTACATTACCACGGATGCATCCCTGATGGGGTGGGGAGCTCACTGTCAGAATCTCCACACCCAAGGCATGTGTACTCAGGCTGAGTCCCAGCTTCACATAAACATCCTGTAAATGAGAGTCATCCTCTATGCAGTCCGGGCTTTGAATGACATTCTCTGTCACAAGAACATTCTCCTTCAAACAGACAACAAAGCAGTGATGTATTACATCAACAAGCAGGGGGCGGTGCACACTCTTACCCTTTATGCAGGGAAGCAATGAGAGTGTGGGAATGGTGCCTTGAGCACAAGGCTCTAATTCAGGTGGTTTACCTGCCAGGAGTGCAGAATGAACTGGCAGACTGTCTCAGCAGAACGGAAACAGATCCTCATGAGTGGTCTCTCGACTCACCCGTAGTTCAGTCACTATTTGCAGAGTGGGGAACCCCAGACCTGGACCTTTTTGTATTCCCACTAAACTCAAAACTGCTTCTCTTCTGCTCCAGAAATACAGGGCCTGGCATTTTCTGTCAGGATGCATTCAGGCTGCAGTGGACAAAACTCATTATATATGCCTTTCCTCCTCTTCCACTAATTCAGAGGGTACTTCTCAAATTTGAGTCTCTGGGACAAAATAATCCTCATTACTCCCTTCTGGCATTGACAGATATGGTTTCCACTACTCAACAGTATGTCAGAAACCCCTCCGAAGGTGCTTCCCCTTCAGACAAACCTTTTGATCCAGGGTCCCATGGTCCATCCCAATCTGAGGTTGCTTCACCTTCACACTTGGCTTCTGAAGAGATAGAGGTGAACAGGTTCAATGTCTCTCATAGACTTTCAGATATTGTCTTGGCTGCGTGCAAGCCAGCCACCAGAAAAACCTACACAGCCAAATGGAAGCATTTTTCTCTCTGGTGTGCAAAATCCTCTTTGAATCCTTTTTCCTGCCCATCAAATAAAGTCTTAGAGTACCTTTTAGATCTCTCAGATTCAGGTCTACAATACTCTACAGTCAAAGTTCACCTTTGTGCTATTTCAGCCTATCACAAGCCGGTACTTTCTCTGTCATTGGCTCAATTACCTGTAGTTAAGAGGTTTCTTAAGGGTATTCTTCATACCAAACCTCCTATCAGACATCCAGTCACAGCCTGGGACATTAATCTTGTGCTAGACATGCTAACTCAAAAGCCCTTCAAGCCTCTAGCTACCTGTGAGCTGAAATTCCTCACTTGGAAAACAGCCTTCCTGGTGGCCATCACCTTGGCCTGCAGGGCCTCTGAAATACATGCTTTGGTCACAGACCCCCCCACACTGTATTTCATAAGGACAAAATAGTTTTTAGGGCTCATCCTAAGTTTCTCCCTAAGGTTGTCTCAGAATTCCATCTAAACTAACCTTTGGTCCTACCTACTTACTTTGTGAACTTCCAAAATGAAAGAGAGCATACCCTTCATTCTTTAGATGTTAAAAGAGCACTGCCTTTCTATTTGGATAGAACAAAAGAGATTTGAAAGCTCAACAACTGTTTGTTTCCTTCAGCGAGACCCGGCTGGGTCAACCTGTCGCTATCAGATGCATTTCTGCATGGCTAGTGGCATGCCTTCGCCACTGTCATTCCATGGCACAGGTTAAGCTGGAGGGCAGAGTGTACACTCACTCTACTAGAGCAGTCATGGCATCCCTTGTGGAGATCCACAATGTGCCCATTGCAGACATTTGCATTGTGGCTACCTGGAGCTCAGTGCATACTTTCGTCAAGCACTATGCCCTGGATGTCCATGCCAGATGACATCTTTAGTTTGGCAGGAATATCCTTAATGGACTTCTGTCCTAAATTTGTGAGCTCTTGGTTTCTCCTGCCACCCTCTCATTGGATTATTAGCTCGGTACTCTCCCATAAGTGTGAATGAGTGGTGGAGACTTTATGTCCAGGAAGATATGGAAATTACGTACCTACCGTAATTCTTGATCTTCTTGGGTGAAGTCTCCACCACTCATTCACATGCTCACCCTTCATCCCCCAAGCTCACCTATCTGTTGTTGGTCTTCACTTCCTCAGTGTTTAGGCTGTGATGACTTCTTTGTTGACCCTTCTTATATGGGTCATTCAGACTACCTTATGTCCAGTTTTTGTTATGCTAATTCTTCTAGGTTAGTTATGCTGCACCTCCTTGGAAAAAAGGTACTGAGGCGGTTGGAGGGTCGACGCCGAGATAGTCATTGCCACACGAGCTGAGGCTCGTGGCACTGCTCCTTATGGCTCCATCTCTGGTGCTGTCCCTCTTGCAAAAAAGTTTTCTCCCGCTGGGTCCTAGCGCCTCCGGCGTAGATCCGATCACTGTGAGTGAGTGGTGGAGACTTCATCCAAGAAGATCAGGAATTACAGTAGGTACGTAATTTCCATTTCTCCACAGGTTTCAGAATAGGGAAAGGATAGGGTTTTTCTCTGGAGGTTTTAGAATAGGGAAAGGATAGGGGTTTTCTCCACAGAGTTCTGGTATTACAGTGTCTGATGGAATGTTCTTTGTGTATGATGATCCATACGCTTGAAAAAGTGTCGCATCGGCAAAATACCAAAGGTGAAATGTGGCCACTGATGGTAGATGCTAACTGTAATAAAAAACAGTAAACTATTTTGGTTTCTTTCCTATAGTATACTATATAAGATACTGTATGGTGGCCTAAATAAACAACACTTTTCTTAAACCCTTTTTTAATTTGCTGTCCTCACTGTAACCATTAGAGACTGAAGAAACTATGTCTTTTTTCTATGAATTATATAAGACTCAGAGGTAACATATATCTAACTTTTAGAGTGATCCAGGAAGACTTCACTCTAGAAACAACTGGTCTGGGAAGACATACATATAAAAACAATAATAGCACCAGATCACATAACTTAAATTGATTGGCAAAACAAACAAAACTGTCAACCTGGCATACTCTACCTAAGACTATAGTTGAGAGTCAAAATATTAATGCATTCAAAAAGAGACTCGATGAATATATGAGTAACAAAATATTCTCCTTCTACCAATAGAACACTGAATGGTGGCAAGTTCACAAAAGGCCAATAGTCAACATAACTTGTATTCCATCTATGAACCTTAGGGTGAAGGTGTATCGTTGCTATATATTGATGACCTCCAACTATTTTATATAATGTATGGGGAAAAAACATGGGAATAAGGCATAGTAGGATATGGTAAAATAAGAAAAATGTGTTCCTTTTCCAGGGGCAGTACAGTGATCTAAAAAATAATAGTATATGGTAATAGTAGAGAGGTATTTCCACAGGTCTCAGGCATTAAGGCGGGAGATAGATATAGGGAAATAGTTTTTTTTTTTTTTCTTACAGGATTGGCAATGGTGTATTTGAAAAGAATATAAAACAAAGAGTGGACTACATGACATGTTATATAATAGGGAAAGGATAGTTTTTTTCTCCACAGGTTTTAGAATAGGGAAAGGGTAGGGTTTTTCTCCACAGTTTTTAGAATAGGAAAAGGGTAGGGTTTTTCTCCACAGGTTTTAGAATAGGGAAAGGATAGGGTTTTTCTCCACAGGTTTTAGACTACAGAAAGGATAGGGTTTTTCTCCACAGGTTTTAGAATAGGGAAAGGATATGGTTTTTCTCCACAGGTTTCTGGTATTAGTGACTGATGGAACGCTCTTTGTGTATGATGATCCATACATTTGAAAAAGTGTTGAGTCGGCAAAATGCCAAAGGTGAAATGTGGACCACTGATAGTAAATGCTAACGGTAATAAAAATCAGTAAACTGTTTTGGTTTCTTTCCTGTAGTACACTATATAAAATACTGTGTGGTGGACTAAATACACAACACTTTTCTTTAAACCTTTCTTAAATTGCTGTCCTCACTGTAACCGTGAGAGACTGAAGAAACTAAGTTTATTTTCTATGGATTATATAAGACTCTGGTGACTTATATCTAACTTTTACAGTGATCCAGGAAGACTTTACTCTAGAAACAACTGGTCTACAGAAGACATCGAAACAATAATAGCACTAGATAACATAACTTAAATTGATTGGCTAAACAAACAAAACTGTCAAAGAATAATTATAACCTGGCATACTCTACCTAAGACTATAGTTGAGAGTCAAAATATGAATACATTCAAAAAGAAACTTGATGAATATATGAGTAACAACAGATTCTCCTTCTACCAATAGAACACTGAATGGTGGCAAGTTCACAAAAGGCCAATGGTCTATATAACTTGTATTCCATCTATGAACCTTAGGGTGAAGGTGTATCATTGCCGTGTATTGAAGACCTCCGACTATTCTATATAATATATGGGGGAAAAACATATAAAAACATGGGAATAAAGCATAGTAGGATAGGGCAAAATGAGAAAAATGTGTTCCTTTTCTGGGGCAGAAGAGTGATCTAAAAAATAATAGTAGATGGTAATAGTAGACAGGTATTTCCACAGGTTGCAGGCATTAAGGAGGGAGATAAATATAGGGAAATAGTTTTTTTTTCTTACATTATTGACAATGGTGTGTTTGAAAAGAATATGAAACAAAGAGTGGACTACATGACATGTTATATAATAGGGAAAGGATAGTTTTTTTCTCCACAGGTTTTAGACTAGGGAAAGGGTAGTGTTTTTCTCCACCGGTTTTAGAATAGGGAAAGGGTAGTGTTTTTCTCCACAGGTTTTAGAATAGGAAAGGACAAGGCTTTTCTCTACAGGTTTTTTGAACAGGGAAATGGTAGGGTTTTTCTCCACAGGTTTTAGAGTAGGGAAAGGATAGAGTTTTTCTCCACAGGTTTTAGAATAGGGAAAGGACACGACTTTTCTTCAAATGTTTTAGAATAGGGAAAGGATAGTTTTTTTCTCCACAAGTTTTGGAATATGGGAAGGATAGAGTTTTTCTCCACAGGTTTTAGAACAGGGAAAGTATAGGGTTTTCTCCACAGGTTTCGGGTATTAATTTGTCTGATGGGAACGTTCTTCGTGTATGATGACCCATGCACTTGAAAAAGTCATTCTGCTTCAACAGTGACTTTGATACTAAAACAGAATGGCTTCCCATTCTGCTTTAGTATATACATCACACTACAAGCGACCCTAACATGGTACGTCAGGCTGTCGAAGTGTCACGTCGGCAAAATACCGAAGGTGAAATGTGGACCACTAATGGTAAATGCTAACTGTAATCAAAAAAGAAGCCATTTCTGTTTTCTTTCCATTATACACTAAATAAAATACTGTATGGTAGCCTAAATACAATCGTTTCTTTAAACTCTTACTTGCTGTCCTCACTATAACCTTAGGGTGAAGGTGTATCGTTGTATGTATTAGCGACCTCCAACTATTCTATATAATGTATGGGGAGAAAAAACATAGGAATAATAACAATCAAGGCATAGTAGGATAGGGCAAATTCAGAAAAATGTGTTCTGTGTCCAGGGGCAGTATAGTGATCTAAAAAAATAATAGTATAGGGTAATAGTAGACAGGTATTTATTTTCACAGGTCACAGGCATGAAGAGGGTAGATAGATATAGGGGAAGACAGGTTTTTTTTTTCATATAGGACTGGAAATGGTGTGTTTGAAATAAATATAAAACAAAGAGTTGACTACGTGACGTGTTTTAGAAAAGGTAAAGGATAGGGTTTTTCTCCATAGGTTTATGCTCTTCTAGCATCTGATGGAACACTATTGTGTATAATGATACATACAAGTCATGAAAAAGTCATTCTGCTGCAATAATGACATCACTAATAAAACAGAAAGACTTCACATTCTGCTTTAGTATGTGCATCACAATGAAAATGTTATAGTAGATGGGACTTTTTTTTCCACCACAGGTCACAGGCATGATAGTTATAAGGTCAGACAGTTTTTTTCCAAACAGGATCAGAAATGGCTTGCTGATTTTAATGTAAAACCAAGAGTTCAATAATAGACATGTTTTGAACTAGGGAAAGGATAGGATTTTTGTCCACATGATAATGGTTTCATAGCTTATGATGCTGTTTTGTTGGCGATGCATACATTTGAAAATGTTATTCAGCAGCAATAGTGACATTACTAATAAAACAGAATGACTTTCATTCTGCTTTAGTAGAGATGTCACAATGGAAATGACCCCCTCATCTACATACAATAGGATGGCGTACGGTTTAAGTGTTGCATGCGTGAGCTGACCAGAGTTGAAATGCAAATGGTTAATGATAACTGAAATGTACGCAACTCACCTTATATGTAATCAGATCCATTTCTGACCTTTACTTCATGGTCTGTGATGTAAAATTAGTTATCAGAAGTATAATCAAGGCCCCTGCAGCTGTAAGAAAGGTGTAATCCATAGACATTGAAAACTTGCATTGTCTAGTTAGCCCAAGAAATGTGTACCTGAGGTAGTTTGATGCAGAAAATGACTGAACGGTGATAGCCATCTTGTGTTTGGTCACGTGACCAGGGGATATAGATGTGGGTACAGTCTGGGCTTTGATGTACTCATTCACTTCCCTCTCATGTAAAACAGGCTACTTCTTACTTTTCCTTTCTCAATTTATTGGGATGCACCTCATAATGCAATAGGAGGGCCCCTCATGGGCCAGCATGTTCCTACCTTGGGTGGTTGAGAATGGCACCCCAGCTATATGCTGGTTGGTCTATAATGTGAAATTAGTGATCAGAAATTTCATCCAAGCCCCTGCAGATGTAAGAAAAGGTGTAATAAATTGACATTTACCACTTTTATAATGTAGTTATCCCTACAAGCATGTAACTGAAGCAGTTTGATACAGAAAATGATTGAATGGTAACCACCATCTTATTTTTGGTCATGTGATCCAGGGGATGTAGATATGGGTACAGTCTGGGCCTTGATTTACTCATTCTCTTCCCTGTCATGTAAAACAGGGTACTTTTTACTTTTACTTTTTGAATTTATTGGCATGCATCCCATAATGCAATAGGTGGACACCCCAAGGGCCAGCATGGGCATCCTATGGGTAGTTGGGTACGGCACCCCGGCTATCTGCAGGTGGGTGTATAATGTGAGAGTAGTGATCAAACATTTCATTCAAACCCCTGCTACTGTAAAAAAAAGCTGTAATCTAGTGACATTTACCAATTTTATAATCTAGTTATCACAATAAATGTGTAACACAAGCAGCTTGATACAGAAAATGACCAAACAAAGGTAGCCATCTTGTTTTTGGTCATGTGATCCAGGAGACATAGATATGGGTACAGTCTGGGCCTTGATTTACTCATTCAATTCCCTGTCATGTAAAACATGCTACTTCTTACTTTTCTTTTCTGAATTTATTGGTATGTACCCCAAAATGGAATAGGTGGTCCCCCCATGGACCAGTATGGCTCTACCATGGGTGATTGGGTATGGCACCCTAGCTATCTGCAGATAGAAACATAGAAACATAGAATTTGATGGCAGATAAGGACTGCTTGGCCCACTTAATCTGCCCATTTTCCTACCTAACAGATAAGCTGCAGATACTAATTAACCAACAGCTTACTTCCTCCTACCCCCCCCACTAGGACTGCCTTATGCCTGTCCCATGCATTCTTGAATTCCCCCACTGTTCTTGACTCCACGACCTCCTCAGGAGGCTGTTCCATGCAGCCACAACCTCTCTGTGAAAAAATACTTCCTTACATTACCTCTGAGCTGTCCCCCTCTATCTTCAAATGTCCCCTTGTTCTTGCACATCTCTTTTCTGAAAGATGCCACCCTCTTGGACTTTGTTGATTCCCTTGAGGTACCTGAAAGTTTCTATCATGTCCCCTCTCTCCTCCTTTCCTCAAGGGTATCCATATTAAGCTCCTTTAGTCTTTCTTCAGTATGTCTTCTGGTGCAGACCCTGCACCATTTTGGTTGGCCTCCTCTGGACAGCCTCCACTCTGTCTATGTCTTTGCAGAGATGGGGTCTCCATAACTGTACACAGCACTCCAGATGGGGTCTCACCAACTGTCTGTACAGAGGGACAACAACTTCCTGTTTTCTACTGGTGATGCCTCTCTATGCATCCCAGTATCCTCCCAGCCTTCCTTACTGCCTTCTCACATTGCTTGCCTACCTTTAGATCATCTGATATAATATACCCCAGGTCCTTTCCATTTTACTGTTGTCAGTATCTCACCCCCATTGTGTACTCTTGCCCTGGGTTTTGTTTCCCAGGTGCATTACCTTCACTTCTTTGCATTGAATCTGAGCTGCCATACATTTGACCATTCCTCCAACCTTGCCAAGTCCCTTCTCATCCTTTTCCACTCCATCTGGTGTATCAACCCTGTTGCAGATCTTTGTATCATCTGCAAAGAGACATACTTTCCTTCCAGTTTCTCTGCAATGTCACTATAAAGACATTAAAAAGGACCGGTCCCAGTACTGAACCCTGCGGTACCCCGCTAGTAACCCTCCTTTCTTCACTGTGGACTCCATTTACTACTACCCTTTACGTCCTGTTGTCTAGCCAATTTTTTATCCAGGCTACCACCTTGGGACACACTCCAAGGCTGGCTAACTTGTGTATTAATCTTTTGTGTGGGACTGTATCAAATGCCTTGCTAAAATCTAAATAAGCCATGTCCACAGGCCCTCCCTGGTCTACTACTTTGGTCACACAGTCAAAGAAATCTATTAGATTCATTTGACACAACCTTCCCATTGTAAATCCATGCTGCCTTGGGTCCTGTGCCCCACTGGCCTCTAGGTACTCAACAATTCTTTCCTTCAGAAGTGATTCCATCATTTTATCTACCACTGAGGTCAAACTAACTGGTCTGTAGTTTCCTGCCTCTGTCCTGATCCCACTTTTGTGAAGAGGAATCACATCCGCCCTCCTCCAGTCCTCGGGTACCACCCCATCCTCCCATGATTTGTTAAAGAGAGTAGTCAGTGGTGTCATTAGTTCTACCCTTAGTTTTTTAGAATTCTTGGTGAGAATCCTATCAGGCCCCATTGCTTTGTCCACCTTCAATTTTTATTAGTTCTTTCAGAACCCTTTCTTCTGTAAATGGACTAGTATGGGCCCTTGTCTTCAGAGTGTTTCTCTTGTTTGGTTTAGGTACCTCTCCTCCTCTTCCTTTGTGAATACTGAGCAGAAATATTCGTTCAATATCCCTGCTTTTCATTGTCACCTCTACCCACATTCCCTCCCCTTTATTAACCTCAGTACCCCTCCTTTGGTCTTTCTTCTGCTCTAATGTACCTATAAAAGATCTTATCCCCCTTCTTGACAAAGTTGGCTATCCTTTCCTCGGTTTGGGCCTTTGCTATTCTGACTGCCTCCCAGCCTTTTCTGCTTCTATCAATAAAGTTCTCTGTCCTTCTCCTTCTGTGTTTTCTTATATTTCCTGAATGCTGTCCTTTTCTCTTAACCTTCCCTGCCTCTTTTTGAGAACCATAACGTTTTTTCCTTCATTGTGTTTTGTTGATTTGCTTTACACAAAGGCTTGTTGCCTCTGTGATGGCTGTCTTGATTACTCTCCATTGTTCCTCCACCCCTCCTTCTTGCCTGTTTGCTAGTGCTTTTGTGAGGCACTCTCTCATTTGCCCAAAGTCAGCCCTCCTAAAGTCCAATACTCTTGCTTTTGTATGGCTTGATTGTATGGCTGTGTTTATCGTGAACCACACTGTTTGGTGGTCGCTTGTTCTCAGATGGCTACCCACTTCTAAATCTGAGATTCTTTCTCCGTCCCCATTTGAGAGTACCAGGTCTAAGATTGCTCCCTCCCAAGTGGGTTCCAATACTAGCTGTCTGAGGCATGCCCCCTGTAGGGCATCAAGAATGACCCTGCTCTTGGATGTGCCTGCAGCAAAGGTGCTCCAGTTAACATCTGGCATATTCAGGTCCCCCATCAACAATATCACCCCTTTTTCTGCCATTCTAAGGAAACTTTCTATCATTTCCTTGTCTATTCCCTCCCCCTGATGGGTCTATAATGTGAAATTAGTAATCAGAAGTTTCATCCAAGCCCCAGTTGCTGTAAGAAAATGTGTAATCCATTGACATTTACCTCTTGTATAATCAAATAATCCCAATAAATGTGTAAATAAATACTTTGACACAGAGAATGACTTAACTGTGTCAGCCATCTTGCTTTTGGTCATGTTACCCAGGGGATGTAGCGATTCTTACAATCTGGGCCTTGATTTACACATTCACTTCCCTGCCATTGTAAAACAGGCTACTTCTTAGTTTTCCTTTTTGAATTTATTGGCATGCATCCCATAATGCAATAGGTGGTCACCCCATTGGCCAGCATGGGTATACCATGGGTGGATGGGTATGGCACCCTGGCTATCTGCAGGTGGGTCTGAAATGTGAAATTAGGGATCAGAAATTTCATCCAAGCCCCTGCAGATGTAAGAAAAGGTGTAACCCGTTGACATTTACCACTTTTATAATGTAGTTATCCCTACAAATGTGAAACAGAATAGATTTGATAGAGAAAATAATTGAACGATAGAGGCTATCTTATTTTTGGTCATGTGACCCAGGGAATGTAGATATGGGTACTGTATGGGCCTTGATTTACTCATTCACTTCCCTGTCATGAAAAACAGGCTAATTCTTACTTTTCCTTTTTAATTTATTGGGATGTACCCCTTAAAGCAATAGGTGGGCCCCTCATCGGCCAGCATGGCCCCACCTGGGTGGTTGGGAATAGCGCCACAGCTATATACTGGTGAGTATGTAATGTGACATTAGTGAGCAGAAATTTCATCCAAGCCCCTGCAGATGTAAGAAAAGGTATAATCCATTGACATTTACCGCTTTTAAAATGTAGTTACCCTAGAAATATGTAACAGAAGCCATTTTATACAGAAAATGATTAAACAGTAGCCGCCATATTATTTTTGGTCATGTGATGCAGGCGATGTAGATATGGGCACAGTCTGGGCCTTGATTTACTCATTCACTTCTCTGTCATGTAAAACGGGCTACTTTTTTCTTTTCCTTTTTGAATTTATTGGTATGCACCCCATAATGTAATAGGTGGACACCCCACTGGCCTGCATGGGCATACCATTGGGGGGCTGGGTATGGAATCCGGGCTATCTGCAGGTGGGTCTGTAATGTGAAATTAGGGATCAGAAATTTTATCCAATCCCCTGAAGATGTAAGAAAAGGTGTAATCCATTGACATTTACCACTTTTAAATGTAGTTACCCTACAAACGTGTAACAGAAGTAATTTTATACAGAAAATGATTGAACAGTAGCCGCCATATTATTTTTGGTCATGTGACCCAGGGGATGTAGATATGGGCACAGTCTGGGACTTGATTTACTCATTCTCTTCCCTATCATGTAAAAAGGCTACTTTGAACTTTTCCATTTTGAATTTAATGGCTTGCACCCCATAATTCAATAGGTGGACACTCCATTTGTAAGCAAGGGCATACCAAGGGTGGTTGGGTATGGCACTCCGGCTATCTGCAGATGGGTCTGTAATGAGATATTAAGGATCAGAAATGTCATTCAAGCCCCTGCAGATGTAAGAAAAGGTGTAATCCATTGACATTTATCACTTTTATAATATAGTTATCCCTACAAACGTTTAGCAGAAGCAGTTTGATACAGAAAATGATGGAAGGGTAGCTGCCATAATATTTTTGGTAATGTGACCCAAGGGATTTAGATATGGGTACAGACTGGGCAATGATTTACTCATTCACTTCCCAGTCATGTAAAACAGGCCACTTTTTACTTTTCCTTTTTGAATTTATTGGCATGCACCCCATAATGCAATAGGTGGACACCCCATTGGCCAGCATGGGCATACCATGGGTGGTTGGCTATGGCACCCCAGCTACCTGCAGATGGGTCTGTAATGTGAAATAAGGGATCAGAAATTTCATCCACCCCAGCTGATGTAAGAAAAGGTGTAATCCATGGACATTTACCACTTTTATAATGTAGTTATCACAATAAATGTGAAACACAAGCAGCTTGACAGAAAATGACTGAACAAAGGTAGCCATCTTGTTTTTGGTCATGTGATCCAGGGCATGTAGCTATGGGTACAATCGTGGCCTTGATTTACTCATTCAATTCCCCGTCATGTAAAACAGGCTACATCTTACTTTTCCTTTCTCTATTTATTGGGATGTACCCATAATGCAACAGGTGGGCCCCTCATGGGCCAGCATGACCCTACCAGGGTGGTTGGGTACGGCACCCAGCTATATGCTGGAGGGTCTATACGGTGAAATTAGTGATCATAAATTTCATCCAAGCCCTGCAGATATAAGAAGAGGTGTAATCCATTGACATTTACCACTTTTATGATGTAGTTATCCCTACAAACATGTAACAGAAGCAGTTCGATACAGAAAATGACAGAATGGTAGCTGCCATCTTATTTTTGGTAATGTGACCCAGGGGATGTAGATATGGGTAAAGTCTGGGCTTTGATTTACTCTATCACTTCCCTGCCAAAAAAAAAAACTGGCTACTTTTTACTTCTACTTTTTGAATTTATTGGCATGCACCCCATAATGCAATAGGTGGACACCCCATTAGCAAGCAGGGGCATACCATGGGTTGTTGGGTCAGGCACCCTGGCTATCTGTAGGTAGGTCTGTAATGTGAAATTACGGATTGGAAATATCATCCAAGCCCCTGCAGATGTAAGAAAAGGTATAATCCATTGACATTTACCACTTTTATAATGTAGATATCCTTATAAGCATGTAACAGAAGCAGTTTGATATAGAAAATGATTGAACGGTAGCCGCCACCTTATTTTTGGTCATGTGACCGAATGGATGTAGATATGGGTACAGTCTGGGCCTTGAATTACTCATTCACTTCCCAGTCATGTAAAACAGGCCTCTTCTTATTTTTACTTTTTGAATTTATTGGCTTGCAACACATAATGCAATAGGTGGACACCCCATTTGCCAGCATGGGCATACCATGGGTGGTTGGGTATGGCACCCCGGATACCTGCAGGTGGGTCAGTAATGTGAAATTGGGGATCAGAAATTTCATCCACCCCTGCTGATGTAAGAAAAGGTGTAATCCATTGACATTTACCACTTTTATAAAGTAATTATCACAATAAACGTGTAACACAAGCAACCTGACACAGAAAATGACCGAACAAAGGTAGCCATTTTGTTTTTGGTCATGTGAGCCAGATAAAGTAGCTATGGGTAAAATCTGGGTCTTGATTTACTCATTCACTTCCCTGTCATGTAAAACAGGTTACTTCATACTTTTCTTTCTCAATTTATTGGGATGTACCCCATAATGCAATGGGGGCCCCTCATCAGCCAGCATTTCCCTACCTTGGGTGGCTGGTATGGCACCACAGCTATATGTTGGTGGATCTATAATCTCAAGTTAGTGATCAGAAATTTCATCCAAGCCCCTGTAGATGAAAGAAAAGGTATAATCCATTGACATTTATCACTTTTATAATGTAGTTATCCCTATAAACATGTAACAGAAGAAGTTTGATACAGAAAATGATTGAAACGTAGCCGCCATCTTATTTTTGATCATGTGACCCAGGGGATGTAGAATTAGGTACAGTCTGGGCCTTGATTTACTCATTCACTTCCCTGTCATGTAAAACAGGCTAATTTTTACTTTTCCTTTTTGAATTTATTTGCATGCACCCCATAATGCAATAGGTGGACACCCCATTGGCCATCATGGGCTTACCGTGGTTGGTCTTGTATGGCACCCTGGCTATCTGCAGGTGGGTCTGTAATGTGAAATTAGAGGTCAGAAATTTCATCCAAGTCCCTGTAGATGTAAGAAAACGTGTAATCCATTGACATTTACCACATTTGTAATGTAGCTATCCATACAAACGTATAACAGAAGCAGTTTGATACAGAAAATGATTGAATGGTAGCCGCCATCTTATATTTGCTCATGTGACCCAGGGGATGTAGCTATGGTTACAATCTGGGGCTTGATTTATTCATTCACTTCCCTGCCTTGTAAAACAGGCTACTTCTTAGTTTTCCTTTTTGAATGTATTGGCAAGCACTCCATAATGCAATAGGTGGTCACCCCATTGGCCAGCATCACCCCATTGGCCAGAATGGGTACACCTTGGGTGGTTTGGTATAGCACCCCGGCTATCTGCAGGTGGGTCTGTAATGTGAAATTAGGGGTCATAAATTTCACCCAAGCCCCTGTAGATGTAAGAAAAGGTGTAATTCATTGACATTTACCCCTTTTTATAATGTAGCTATCCATACAAACGTGTAACAGAAGCCATTTGATTGAGAAAATGATTGAACAGTAGCTGCCATCTTATTTTTGGTCATGTGACCGAGAATATGTAGATATGGGTACAGTCTGGGCCTTGCTTTACTCATTCACTTCCCTATCATGTAAAACATGCTACTTCTTACTTTTCAATTTTGAATTTATTGGCATGCACCACATAATGTAATAGGTGGACACCCCATTGGCCAGCATGGTCATACCATGGGTGGTTGGGTATGGCACCCTGGCTATCTGCAGGTGGGTCTGTAATGTGAAATTACGGATCAGAAATATCATCCAAGCCCTTGCAGATGTAAGAAAATTGTAATCCATTTACATTTACGACTTTTATAATGTAGTTATCCCTATAAATGTGTAACAGAAGCAGTTAGATACAGAAAATGATTGAACGGTAGCCGCCATCTTATTTTTGCTCATGTGACCCAGGGGTTTTAGCTATGGTTACAATCTGGAGCTTGAATTATTCATTCACTTCCCTGCCATGTAAAACAGGCTACTTCTTAATTTTCCTTTCTGAATGTATTGGCATGCACCCCATAATGCAATAGGTGGACACCCCATTGGCTAGCAGGGGCATACCACGGGTGGTTGGGTAAGGCACCCCGGCTATCTGCAGATGGGTCTGTAATGTGAAATTACGGATCAGAACTATCATCCAAGCCCTTGCAGATGTAAGAAAAGGTGTAATCCATTTACATTTACCACTTTTATAATGTAGTTATCCCTATAAATGTGTAACAGAAGCAGTTTGATACAGAAAAAGATTGAACGTTAACCGCCATCTTATTTTTGGTAA
Organism: Neoceratodus forsteri; assembly: GCA_016271365.2. Classification (NCBI taxonomy): domain Eukaryota; kingdom Metazoa; phylum Chordata; order Ceratodontiformes; family Ceratodontidae; genus Neoceratodus; species Neoceratodus forsteri. Next base: position 951,559,850 of record CM028129.1, on the reverse strand, counting down.
TGTGACCGAAGGGATGTAGATATGTGTACAGTCTGGGCCTTGATTTACTCATTCACTTCCCAGTCATGTAAAACAGACCACTTCTTATTTTTCCTTTTTGAATTTATTGGCTTGCACCCCATAATGCAAAAGGTGGACAACCCATTTGCCAGCATAGGCATACCATGGGTGGTTGGATATGGCACCCCGGCTGCCTGCAGGTGGGTCTGTAATGTGAAATTAGGGATCAGAAAATTCATCCACCCCTGCTGATGTAAGAAAAGGTGTAATCCATTGACATTCACCACTTTTATGATGTAGTTATCACAATAAATGTGTAACACAAGCAGCTTGACACAGAAAATGACCGAACAAAGGTAGCCGTTTTGTTTTTGGTCATGTGATTCAGGAAAAGTAGCTATGGGTAAAATCTGGGTCTTGATTTACTCATTCACTTCCCTGTCATGTAAAATAGGCTACTTCATACTTTTCCTTTCTCAATTTTTTGGAAAGTACCCCATAATGCAATGGGGAGCCCCTCATCAGCCAGCATTTCCCTACCTTGGGTGGTTGGTATGGCACCACAGCTATATGTTGGTGGATCTATAATGTCAAGTTAGTGATCAGAAATTTCATCCAAGCTCCTGTAGATGAAAGAAAAGGTATAATCCATTGACATTTACCACTTTTATAATGTAGTTATCCCTACAAACATGTAACAAATGCAGTTTGATACAGAAAATGATTGAATGATAGCTGCCATCTTATTTTTGATCATGTGACCCAGGGAATGTAGATATGGGTACAGTCTGGGCCTTGATTTACTCATTCACTTCCCTGTCATGTAAAACAGGATACTTTTTCATTTTCTTTTTTGAATTTATTTGCATGCACCCCATAATGCAATAGGAGTACACCCCATTGGCCATCATGGGCATACCATGGGTGGTCTGGTATGGCGCCATGGCTATCTGCAGGTGGGTCTGTAATGTGAAATTAAGGGTCAGAAATTTCATCCAAGCCCCTGTAGATGTAAGAAAAGGTGTAATCCATTGACATTTACCACTTTTATAATGTAGCTATCCATACAAATGTGTAACAGTAGCAGTTTGATACAGAAAATGATTGAACGGTAGCCGCCATCTTATTTTTGCTCATGTGACCCAAGGGATGTAGCTATGGTTACAATCTGGGGCTTGATTTATTCATTCACTTCCCTGCCATGTAAAACAGGCTACTTCTTAGTTTTCCTTTTTGAATGTATTGGCATGCACCCCATAATGCAATAGGTGGTCACCTCATTGGCCAGCATCACCCAATTGACCAGCACGGGTATACCATGGGTGGTTTGGTATAGCATCGCGACTATCTGCAGGTGGGTCTGTAATGTGAAATTTGGGATCAGAAATTTCATCCAACCCCTGCAGATGTAAGAAAAGGTGTAATCCTTTGACATTTACCCCTTTTTGTAATGTAGCTATCCATACAAACGTGTAACAGAGGCCATCTGATTGAGAAAATGATTGAACGGTAGCTGCCATCTTATTTTTGGTCATGTTACCAAGGAGATGTAGATATGGGTACTGTCTGGGCCTTGCTTTACTCACTCACTTCCCTGCCATGTAAAACAGGCTTCTTTTTACTTTTCGTTTTTGAATTTATTGTCATGCACCCCATAATGTAATAGGTGGACACCCCATTGGCCAGCATGGGCATACCATGGGTGGTTGGGTTTGGCACCCCGGCTATCTGCAGGTGGGTCTGTAATGTGAAATTAGGGATCAGAAATTTCATCCAAGCCCCTGTAGATGTAAGAACAGGTGTAATCCATTGCTATTTACCACTTTTATAGAAACATAGAAACATAGAATTTGACGGCAAATAAGGACCGCTTGGCCCACCCAGTCTGCCCATTTCCCTACCTGATGGATAAGCTGCAGATCCTAGTTAACCAGCAGCCTACTTCTTCCTACCCGCACCCCCTAGAATTGCCTTATGACTGTCCCATGCATGCTTGAATTCCACCACTGTTTTTGACTCCACAACCTCCTCTGGAAGAGGCTGTTCCTTACATCCACAACCCTCTCTGTGAAAAAATACTTCCTTAAATTACCTCAGGCCACCCCTTCTATCTTCAAATTGTCCCCTTGTTCTTGCACACCTCTTTTTTTAAAGATGCTACCCTCTTGGACTTTGTTGATTCCCTTGAGGTACTTGAAAGTTTCTATCATGTCCCCCCTCCTCCTTTCCTCAAGGCTATACATATTAAGCTCCTTAAGTCTCTCTTCATATGCCTTCCGGTGCGTGCCACACCATTTAGGTGCCCTCCTCTGGACAGCTTCCATCCTGTCTATGTCTTTGCTGGAGATTGGGTCTCCAGAACTGCACGCAGTACTCCAGATGTGGTCTCACCAGCTGTCAGTACAGATGGATAATAACTTCTTGTTTCTACTGGTGATGCCTCTCCTATGCATCCCAGTATCCCCAACCCTCCTTGCTGACCTCTCACATTGCTTGCCCACCTTTGGGTCATCTCATATAGCTACCCCAGGTCCTTTCCATTTTGTTGTTGTTAGTATCTCACCCCCATTGTGTACTCTTCCCTGGGTTTTGTTTCCCAGGTACATTACCTTGCACTTCTTAGCATTGAATCTAAGCTGCCATACATTTGGCCATTCGTCTAACATACCAAGTCCTTCTCATGCTTTCCACCCTTGTACGCATCAACTCTGTTGCAGATCTTTGTGTCATCTACAAAGAGACTTACTTTCCTTCTAGTCCTTGGCTGATATAAACCCTTAAAGACATTGAAGAGGACTGGTCCTAATACTGAACCTGTGGTACCCACTGCTAACCCCCTTTTTTCAAGTGGACTCCATTTACTATTACTCTCTGTGTCCTATTCTCCAGCCAATTCTTTACCCAGGCTGTCATCTTGGGACCCACTCCCAGGCTGGCTAACTTTATATTAATCTTTGTGGGGGACTATGTCAAATGCCTTGCTAAAGTCTAGGTAGACCATGTCCACAGCCCTCCCTGATCAACTACTTTGGTCACCCCACAAAGAAATCTATCAGATTTGTCTGGCATGAACTTCCCGCTATGAATCCATGCTGCCTTGGGTCCTGTGCCCCTCTGGCCTCTAGATACGCAACAATTCTTTCCTTCAGAAGTGATTCCATCATTTTCCCTACCACTGAGGTTAAACTAACAGGTTTGTAGTTTCCTGCTTCTGCCTTGCTCCCACTTTTGTGAATTATAATATAGTTATCACAATAAATGTGTAACAAAAGCAGTTTGAAACAGAAAATGTTTGAAAAGTTGCAGCCATCTTGTTTTTGGTCATGAGAATCAGGGGATGAAGCTATGGGTACAGTCTGGGCCTTGAGTTTCTCATTCACTTCAATGTCATGTAAAACAGGCTACTTCTTACTTTTCCTTTCTCAGTTTATTGGGATGTACCCCATAATGCAATAGGGGGCCCTCATCAGCCAGCATTTCCCTATCTTGGATGGTTGGTATGGCACCACAGCTATATGTTGGTGGATCTATAATGTCAAGTTAGTGATCAGAAATTTCATCCAAGCCCCTGCAGATGAAAGAAAAGGTATAATCCATTTACATTAATCTCTTTAATAATGTAGTTATACCTACAAACATGTAAAAGAAGCAGTTTTAAACAGAAAATGATCGAATGGTGGCCGCCATCTTATTTTTCATCATGTGACCCAGGGGATGTAGATATGGGTACAGTATGGGCCTTGATTTAATCATTCACTTCCCTGTCATGGAAAATAGGCTACTTTTCATTTTCTTTTTGAATTTTATGCATACTTCCATAATGCAATGAGGAGTACACCCATTGGCCATCATGGGCATTCCATGGGTGGTCTGGTATGGCGCCATGGCTATCTGCAGGTGGATCTGTAATGTGAAATTAAGGGTCAGAAATTTCATCCAAGCCCATGTAGATGTAAGAAAAGGTGTAATCCATTGACATTTACCACTTTTATAATGTAGCTATCCATACAAATGTATAACAGAAGCAGTTTGATACAGAAAATGATCGAACGGTAGCCACCATCTTATTTTTGCTCATGTGACCCAGGGGATGTAGCTATGGTTACAATCTGGGGCTTGATTTATTCATTCACTTCCCTGAGATGTAAAACAGGATACTTCTTAGTTTTTCTTTTCGAATGTATTGGCATGCACCCCATAATGTAATAGGTGGACACCTCTTTGGCCAGTATCACCCCATTGGCCAGTACGGGTATACCATGGGTGGTTTGGAATAGCAGCCCGGCTATCTGCAGGTGGGTCTGTAATGTGATATTTGGAATCAGAAATTTCTTCCAGCCCCTGCAAATGTAAGAAAAGGTGTAATCCATTGACATTTACCCCTTTTTATAATGTAGCTATCCATATAAACGTGTAACAGAAGCCATTTGATTCAGAAAATGATTGAACGGTAGCTGCCATGTTATTTTTGGTCTTGTGACCGAGGAGATGTAGATATGGGTACAGTCTGGGCCTTGCTTTACTCACTCACTTCCCTGCCATGTAAAACAGGCTTCTTTTTACTTTTCATTTTTGAATTTATTGGCATGCACCCTGTAATGTAATAGGTGGACACCCCATTGGCCAGCATGGGCATACCATGGGTGGTTGGGTACGGCACCCCAGCTATCTGCAGGTGGGTCTGTAATGTGAAATTAGGGATCATAAATTTAATCCAAGCCCCTGTAGATGTAAGAACAGGTGTAATCCATTGCTATTTACCACTTTTATAATGTAGTTATCACAATAAATGTGTAACAAAAGCAGTTTGAAACAGAAAATGATCGAAAAGTTGCAGCCATCTTGTTTTTGGTCCTGAGAATCAGGGGATGAAGCTATGGGTACAGTCTGGGCCTTGAGTTACTCATTCACTTCCCTGTCATGAAAAACAGGCTACTTCTTACTTTTCCTTTCTCAATTTATTGGGATGTACCCCATAATGCAATAGGGGGCCCTCATCAGCCAGCATTTCCCTATCTTGGGTGGTTGGTAAGGCACCACAGCTATATGTTGGTGGATCTATAATGTCAAGTTAGTGATCAGAAATTTCATCCAAGCCCCTACAGATGAAAGAAAAGGTATAATCCATTTACATTTATCACTTTTATAATAGATTATCCTACAAACATATAAAAGAAGCAGTTTGATACAGAAAATGATCGAATGATAGCCGCCACTTTATTTTTGGTCATGTGACCCAGGGGATATAGATATGGGTACTGTCTGGGCCTTGATTTACTCATTCACTTCTCTATCATGTAAAACAGGCTACTTTTTTCTTTTCCTTTCTGAATTTATTGGCATGCACCCTATAGTGCAATAGGTGGACACCCCTTTGACCAGCATGGGCATTCCATGAGGGGCTAGGCATGGAACCCCGGCTATCTGCAGGTGGTTCTGTAATGTGAAATTAGGGATCAGAAATTTTATCCAATCCCCTGAAGATGTAAGGAAAGGTGTAATCCATTGACATTTATCACTTTTATAATGTAATTACCCTACAAACATGTCACAGAAGCCATTTTCTGTAGAAAATGATTGAACAGTAGAAGCGATCTTATTTTTGGTCATGTGACCCAGCGGATGTAGACATGGGCACAGTCTGGGTCTTGATTTACTCATTCTCTTCCTGTCATGTAAAACAGGCTACTTTTAACTTTCCCATTTTGAATTTAATGGCTTTCACCCCATAATTCAATAGGTGGACACCACAATGACAAGCATGGGCATACCAAGGGTGGTTGGGTACGGCACCCCGGCTGTCTGCAGATGGCTCTGTAATGAGATATTAAGGATCAGAAATTTCATCCATGCCCCTGCAGATGTAGGAAAAGGTGTAATCCATTTACATTTACCACTTTTATAATGTAGTTATCTCTATAAACGTGTAACAGAAGCAGTTTGATACAGAAGATGATTGAATGGTAGCAGCCATCTTCTTTTTGGTCATGTGACCCAGGGGATGTAGATATGGTTACATTCTGGGCCTTGATTAACTCTTTCACTTCCCTGTCAAAAAAAACTGGCTACTTTTTACTTCTACTTTTTGAATTTATTGACATGCACCCCATAATGCAATAGGTGGACACACCATTGGCCAGCTGGGGCATATCATGGGAGGTTGGGTAAGGCACCCCGGCTATCTGCAGGTAGGTCTGTAATGTGAAATTACAGATCAGAAATATCATCCAAGCCCTTGCAGATGTAAGAAAAGGTGTAATCCATTAACATTTACCACTTGTATAATGTAGTTATCCCTATAAATGTGTAACAGAAGCAGTTTGATACAGAAAATGATTGAACGGTAACCGCCATCTTATTTTTGGTCATGTGACCGAAGGGATGTAGATATGTGTACAGTCTGGGCCTTGATTTGCTCATTCCCTTCCCAGTCATGTAAAACAGGCCACTTCTTATTTTTTCCTTTTTGAATTTATTGACTAGCACCCCATAATGCAAAAGGAGGACAACCCGTTTGCCAGCATAGGTTTACCATACGTGGTTGGGTATGGCACCCCGGCTGCCTGCAGGTGGGTCTGTAATGTGAAATTAGGGATCAGAAATTTCATCCACCTCTGCTGATGTAAGAAAAGGTGTAATCCATTGACATTTACCACTTTTATAATGTAGTTATCACAATAAATGCATAACACATGCAGCTTGTCACAGAAAATGACCGAACAAAGGTAGCCATTTTGTTTTTGGTCATGTGATCCAGGGAAAGTAGCTATGGATAAATTCTGGGTCTTGATTTACTCATTCACTTCCCTGTCATGTAAAATAGGCTACTTCATACTTTTCCTTTCTCAATTTATTGGAAAGTACCCCATAATGCAATGGGGGGCCCCTCATCAGCCAGCATTTCCCTACCTTGGGTGGTTGGTATGGCACCACAGCTATATGTTGGTGGATCTATAATGTCAAGTGTGTGATCAGAAATTTCATCCAAGCCCCTGTAGATGTAAGAACAGGTGTGATCCATTGCTTTTTATCACTTTTATAATGTAGTTATCACAATAAATGTGTAACAAAAGCAGTTTGAAACAGAAAATGATCGAAAAATTGCAGCCATCTTGTTTTTGGTCCTGAGAATCAGGGGATGAAGCTATGGGTACAGTCTGGGCCTTGAGTTACTCATTCACTTCCCTGTCATGTAAAACAGGGTACTTCCTACTTTTCCTTTCTCAGTTTATTGGGATGTACCCCATAATGCAATAGGGAGCCCTCATCAACCAGCATTTCCCTATCTTGGGTGGTTGGTATGGCACCACAGCTATATGTTGGTGGATCAATAATGTCAAGTTAGTGATCAGAAATTTCATCCAAGCCCCTGCAGATGAAAGAATAGGTATAATCCATTTACATTTATCACTTTTATTATGTAGTTATCCCTACAAACCTGTAAAAGAAGCAGTTTGATAGAGAAAATGATCGAGTGGTAGCCGGCATCTTATTTTTGATCATGTGACCCAGGGGATGTAGATATGGATACAGTCTGGGCCTTGATTTACTCATTCACTTCCCTGTCATGTAAAACAGGCTACTTTTTCCTTTTCTTTTTTGAATTTATTTGCATGCACCCCATAATGCAATAGGAGTACACCCCATTGGCCATCATGGGCATACCATGGGTGGTCTGGTATGGCGCCCTGGCTATCTGCAGGTGGGTCTGTAATGTGAAATTAAGGGTCAGAAATTTTATCCAAGCCCCTGTAGATGTAAGAAAAGGTGTAATCCATTGACATTTACCACTTTTGTAATGTAGCTATCCATACAAACGTATAACAGAAGCAGTTTGATACAGAAAATGATTGAACGGTAGCCGCCATCTTATTTTTGCTCATGTGACCCAGGGGATGTAGCTATTGTTACAATCTGGGGCTTGATTTATTCATTCACTTCCCTGCCATGTAAAACAGGCTACTTCTTAGTTTTCCTTTTTGAATGTATTGGCATGCACCCCATAATGCAATAGGTGGTCACCTCATTGGCCAGCATCACCCCATTGGCCAGCACAGGTATACCATGGGTGGTTTGGTATAGCACCCTGGCTATCTGCAGGTGGGTCTGTAATGTGAAATTTGGGATCAGAAATTTCATCCAGCCGCTGCAGATGTAAGAAAAGGTGTAATCCATTGACATTTACCCCTTTTTATAATGTAGCTATCCATACAAACGTGTAACAGAAGCCATTTGATTGAGAAAATGATTGAACAGTAGCTGCCATCTTATTTTTGGTCATGTGACCGAGGAGATGTAGATATGGGTACAGTCTGGGCCTTGCTTTACTCACTCACTTCCCTGCCATGTAAAACAGGCTTCTTTTTACTTTTCGTTTTTGAATTTGTTGGCATGCACCCCATAATGTAATAGGTGGACACCCCATTGGCCAGCATGGGCATACCACGGGTGGTTGGGTATGGCACCCCAGCTAACTGCAGGTGGGTCTGTAATGTGAAATTAGGGATCAGACATTTCTTCCAAGCCCCTGTAGATGTAACAACAGGTGTAATCCATTGCTATTTACCACTTTTATAATGTAGTTATCACAATAAATGTGTAACAAAAGCAGTTTGAAACAGAAAATGATTGAAAAGTTGCAGCCATCTTGTTTTTGATCCTGAGAATCAGGGGATGAAGCTATGGGTACATTCTGGGACTTGAGTTACTCATTCACTTCCTGTCATGTAAAACAGGCTACTTCTTACTTTTCCTTTCTCAATTTATTGGGTTGTACCCCATAATGCAATGGGGGCCCTCAATCAGCCAACATTTCCCTACCTTTGGTGGTTGTGTATGCACCACAGCTATATGTAGGTGGATCTATAATGTCAAGTTAGTGATCAGTCAATTTCATCAAGCCTACAAAGTGAAAAAGGTATAATCCATTTACATTTATCACTTTTATGATGTAGTTATCCATTACAAACATGTAAAAAGCAGTTTGATACAGAAAATGATTGAATGATAATCACACTACTTTTTTTAGTCATGTGACCCAGGGGATGTAGATATGGGTACTGTCTGGGCCTTGATTTACTCATTCACTTCTCTATCATGTAAAACAGGCTACTTTTTTCTTTTCCTTTTTGAATTTATTGGCATGCACCCTATAGTGCAATAGGTGGACACCCCATTGACCAGCATGGGCATACCATGAGGGGCTGGGTATGGAACGACGGCTATCTGCAGGTGGTTCTGTAATGTGAAATTAGGTATCAGAAATGTTATCCAATCCCCTGAAGATGTAAGAAAAGGAGTAATCCATTGACATTTATCACTTTTATAATGTAGTTACCCTACAAACGTGTAACAGAAGCCATTTTCTACAGAAAATGATTGAACAATAAAGCGATCATAGTTTTGGTCATGTGACCCAGGGGGATATAGAATATGGGCACAGTCTGGAATACAGTTACTCAATCTCTTCCTGTCGCACATAAAACAAGGCTACTTTTAACTTTCCCATTTTGAATTTAATAACTTTCACCCCATAATTCAATAGGTGGACACCCCATTGGCAAGCATAGGCATACCAAGGGTGGTTGGGTATGGCACCCTGGCTGTCTGCAGATGGCTCTGTAATGAGATATTAAGGATCAGAAATTTCATCTAAGCCCCTGCAGATGTAAGAAAAGGTGTAATCCATTGACATTTACCACTTTTATAATGCAGTTATCTCTATAAACGTGTAACAGAAGCAGTTTGATACAGAAAATGATTGAATGGTAGCTGCCATCTTATTTTTGGTCATGTGACCAAGGGGATGTAGATATGGTTACAGTCTGGGCCTTGATTAACTCTTTCACTTCCCTGTCAAGAAAAACTGGCTACTTTTTACTTCTACTTTTTGAATTTATTGACATGCACCCCATAATGCAATAGGTGGACACCCCATTGGCCAGCAGGGGCATACCATGGGTGGTTGGATAAGGCACCCGACTATCTGCAGGTGGGTCTGTAATGTGAAAGTACAGATCGAAATATCATCAAGCCCTTGCAGATAAGAAAATTATAATCCATTTACATTTACGACTTTTATAATGTGAGTTATCACTATAAATGTGTAACAGAAGCAGTTTGATACAGAAAATGATTGAACGGTGACGCCATCTTATTTTTGGTCATGTGACCGAAGGGATGTAGATATGTGTACAGTCTGGGCCTTGATTTACTCATGCACTTCTCTGTCATGTAAAACAGGCCACTTCTTATTTTTCCTTTTTGAATTTATTGGCCTGCACCCCATAATGCAAAAGGTGGACAACCCATTTGCCAGCATAGGCATACCATGGGTGGTTGGGTATGGCACCCCGGCTGCCTGCAGGTGGGTCTGTAATGTGAAATGAGGGATCATAAATTTCATCCACCCCGGCTGATATAAGAAAAGGTGTAATCCATTGACATTTACCACTTTTATAATGTAGTTATCACAATAAATGTGTAACACATGCAGCTTGACACCGAAAATGACCGAACAAAGGTAGCCATTTTGTTTTTGGTCATGTGATCCAGGGAAAGTAGCTATGGGTAAATTCTGGGTCTTTATTTACTCATTCACTTCTCTGTCATGTAAAACAGGCTACTTCATACTTTTCCTTTCTCAATTTTTTGGGAAGTACCCCATAATGCAATGGGGGGGGCCCTCATCAGCCAGCACTTCCCTACCTTGGGTGGTTGGTATGGCACCACAGCTATATGTTGGTGGATCTATAATGTCAAGTTAGTGATCAGAAATTTCATCAAGCCCCTGAAGATGAAAAAAGGTATAATCCATTGACATTTTCCACTTTTGCCAATAAGTAGTTATCCTACAAACTTGTTACAAACAGTTTGATACAGAAAATGATTGAATAGTAGCAGGCATCTTAATTTTGATCATGTGACCCAGGGGATGTAGATATGGGTACAGTCTGGGCCTTGATTTACTCACTTACTTCCCTGTCATGTAAAACAGGCTACTTTTTCCTTTTCTTTTTTGAATTTAGTTGCATGCACCCCATAATGCAATAGGTGGACACCCCATTGGCCATCATGGGCATACCATGGGTGGTCTGGTATGGCAGCCTGGCTATCTGCAGGTGGGTCTGTAATGTGAAATTAAGGGTCAGAAATTTCATCCAAGCCCCTGTAGATGTAAGAAAAGGTGTAATCCATTGACATTTTCCACTTTTATAATGTAGCTATCTATACAAACGTACAACAGAAGCAGTTTGATACAGAAAATGATTGAACGGTAGCCGCCATCTTATTTTTGCTCATGTGACCCAGGGGATGTAGCTATTGTTACAATCTGGGGCTTGATTTATTCATTCACTTCCCTGCCATGTAAAGCAGGCTACTTTTTAGTTTTCCTTTTTGAATGTATTTGCATGCACCCCATAATGCAATAGGTGGTCACCCCATTGGCCAGTATCACCCCATTGGCCATCACGGGTATACCATGGGTGGTTTGGTGTAGCACCCCGGCTATCTGCAGGTGGGTCTGTAATGTGAAATTTGGGATCAGAAATTTCACCCAGCCCCTGCAGATGTAAGAAAAGGTGTAAACCATTGACATTTTCCTCTTTTATCATGTAGTTATCCTTACAAACGTGTAACAGAAGCCATTTGATTGAGAAAATGATTGAACTCTAGCTGCCATCTTATTTTTAGTCATGTGATCGAGGGGATGTAGATATGGGTACAGTTTGGGCCTTGATTTACTCATTCACTTCCCTATCATGTAAAACATGCTACTTCTTACTTTTCTTTTTTGAATTTATTGGCATGCAGCACGTAATGTAATAGGTGGACACCCCATTGGCCAGCATTTGTATACCATGGGTGGTTGGGTATGGCACCCCAGCTATCTGCAGGTAGGTCTGTAATGTGAAATTAGGATCAGAAATTTCATCCAAGCCCCTGCAGATGTAAGAAAAGTGTAATCCATTGCCATTTACAACTTTTATAATGTAGTTATTACAATAAATGTGTAACAAAAGCAGTTTGACACAGAAAATGATTGAAAAGTTGCAGCCATCTTGTTTTTGGTCATGTGATCCAGGGGATGTAGCTATGGGTACAATCTGGGCCTTGAGTTACTCATTCTCTTCCCTGTCATGTAAAACAGGCTACTTCTTACTTTTCCTTTCTCAGTTTATTGGGATGTACCCCATAGTGCAATAAGTAGACCCCTCATCAGCCAGCCTGGCCCTACCTTGGGTGGTTGGGTATGGCATCACAGCTATATACTGGTTGGTCTATAATGTGAAATTAGTGAGCAGAAATTTTATCCCAGCCCCTGCATATGTAAGGAAATGTGTAATCCATTGACATTTGCCACTTTTATAATGTACGTATCCCTACAAACATGTAACAGAAGTAGTCTGATACAGAAAATGATCGAATGGTAGCCACCACCTTATGTTTGGTTATGTGACCCAGGGGATGTAGATATGGGTACAGTCTGATCCTTGATTTACTCATTCACTTCCCTGTCATGTAAAACAGGCTACATCATGCTTTTACTTTCTCAATTTATTGGGATGTACCCTATAATGCAATATGGGGGCCCCTCATCGGCCAGTATTACCCTACCTTGGGTGGTTGGGTATGGCACCACAGCTATATGATGGTGGGTCTATAATGTGAAAACAGTGATCAGATATTTCATCCAAGCCCCTGCAGATGAAAGAAAAGGTATAATCCATTGACATTTACCACTTTTATAATGTAGTTATCCCTACAAAAATGTAACAGAAGCAGTTTGATACAGAAAGTGATCGAATGGTAGCCAACATCTTATTTTTGGTCATGTGACCCAGGGGATGTAGATATGGGTACAGTCTGGGATTTGATTTACTCATTTACTTCCCTGTCATGAAAAACAGGCTACTTATTACTTTTCCTTTTTGAATTTATTTGCATGCACCCCATAATGCAATAGGTGGACACCCCATTGGCCATCATGGGCATACCATGGGTGGTCTGTTATGGCACCCCGGCTATCTGCTGGTGGGTCTGTAATGTGAAATTAGGGATCACAAATTTCATCCAGGCCCCTGCAGATGGAAGAAAAGTGTAATCCATTTACATTTTCCACTTGTATAATGTAGTTATCCCTACAAACGTGTGACAGAAGCAGTTTGATACAGAAAATGATTAAACGGTAGCCGCCATCTTATTTTTGGTCATGTGACCCAGGGGATGTAGATATTGGTACAGTCTGGGCATTGATTTACTCACTCACTTCCCTGCCATGTAAAACAGGCTTCTTTTTACTTTTCATTTTTGAATTTAATGGCATGCAACCCATAATGCAATAGTCAGACACCCCATTGGCCATCATGGGCATATCATGGGTGGTTGGGTATGGCACCCCAGCTATCTGCAGGTGGGTCTGTAATGTGAAATTAGGGATGAGAAATTTCATCCAGGCCCCTGCAGATGTAAGAAAAGGTGTAATCCATTGACATTTACCACTTTTCTAATGTAGTTATCACAATAAATGTGTAACAAAAGCAGTTTGACACAGAAAATGGTAGAAAAGTTGCAGCCATCTTATTTTTGGTCATGTGATCCATGGGATGTAGCTATGGGTACAATCTGGGCCTTGATTTACTCATTCACTTCCCTGTCATGTAAAGCAGGCTACTTCTTACTTTTCCTTTGTCAATTTATTGGGATGTACACCCCATAGTGCAATAGGTAGGCCCCTCATCGGCCAGCCTGGCCCTACCTTGGGTGGTTGTGAATGGCATCACAGCTATATACTGGTTGGTCTATACTGTAAAATTAGTTAGCAGAAATTTCATCCAAGCCCCTGCAGATGGAAGGAAATGTGTAATCCATTGACATTTTCCACTTTTATAATGTAGTTATCCATACAAACGTGTAACAGAAGCAATCTGATACAGAAAATGATCGAATGGAAGCCGCCACCTTATTTTTGGTCATGTGACTCAGGGGGTTGTAGATATGGGTACAGTCTGGGCCTTGATTTACTGTTTCACTTCCCTGTCATGTAAAACAGGCTACTTCTTACTTTTCCTTTTTGAGTTTATTGGCTTGCACCCCATAATGCAATAGGTGGACACCCCATTGACCAGCATGGGCATACCATGGGTATCTGCAAGTGGGTCTGTAATGTGAAATTAGGGATCAGAAATTTCATCCACGCGCCTGCAGATGTAACAAAAGGTATAATCCATTGACATTTACCTCTTGTTTAATGTATTAATCCTACTAAATGTGTAAGAGAAACAGTCTGACACAGGGAAAGACTGAACAGAATCAGCCATCTTGTTTTTGGTCATGTGACTCAGGGGGATGTAGCTATGGGTACAATCTTGGCTTTGATTTAGCCATTCACTTCCCTGCCATGTAAAACAGGCTACTTCTTACTTTTCCTTTTTGAATTTATTGGCATGCACCCCATAATGCAATAGGTGGTCACCCCTTTGCCCAGCGCGGGCATACCATGGGTTGTTGGGTATGGCACCCCGGCTATCTGCAGGTGGGTCTGTAATGTGAAATTAAGGATCAGAAATTTCATCCAAGCCATGGCTGCCATAAGGAAGGGTGTAATCCATTGACATTTACCACTTTTATAATCTAGTTATCTCAATAAATGAGTCACAAGCAGTTTGACACAGAAAATGACTGAACAGTGTCAGCCATCTTGTTTTTGGTCATGTGACCCTGGGGATGTAGCTATTGGTACAATCTTTGACTTGATTTACTCATTCTCTTCCCTGTCATGTGAAACAGGCAACTTCTTACTTTTTCTTAATGGATTTAGTGACATGTACCCCATAATCCAATATATACCCCCCCATAGGCCAGCATGGCCTTACCATAGATGGTCCTTTCTGGTCACTCTCATAATCTGTAGGTGAGAAACCAATGTGAAATTTCTGTTTATATAAAGAATTTGTAACATGAAAGTGAAAATTAGTTTCATTTTAGACAATAATTTTTATCAGTGATGCAACCGATTTTAATGTTTTTACAAACTTCAATATTTTTTGCGAATACAAATTCACAAAAACAATTGAAATTTCACTAAATAAACATATATATCTCCAAATGTCTTAGTTGGAAAAGTTATATTTTCACTTTAAATTATAGTTATGTTAGGTTCTTACTACCCTGACAAAAAATGTTTACCAGGGAATTAAGAAAAATGATGTAATAACATCATAACCGATAGGTGTACAAACCCAGTGAAAAAACCTCTGGCAGCAGGGATATGCAATTTACAGAAAAACCTTGGCAGTGTAAGGGTTAATCCTAGGTATAGCTACCAGAGTTTTACCTTTCTGGCTGTCCTATATTACTGCCCAAGCAGAAGGCTTAAACCTAGTTAGCAACTTGCAAAAGAAATGCACAATGAACAGAATAAGAAATTAAACACATGGGCCCAGATATTCAAAAGGGTTGCACCATGCTCAAGAGGGATGCACCAGCGCAAGTCCGAAAATGCGCCATTCTGTGATATTCAGTGGGAGGCAGATGTGCCTCCCAAATCACAATGCTCAAGAGTGCAAAGATAATGAATGCATGCGCAGCTGAAGGGGGAGGAACCATGCATAAATGGTGCAGTGCGATATTCAACAACATGCGCCATGTGCAATAGGGGAGCAAATGGAAGTTGCGTGATAGCGGAAATGATCCAAAATAAAAAGGAACAAGAGAGAGGTGCAAGAATGCTACAGGGAAGCCACATGTTGGTGAACTGCAGGCAGCCACACAGGCACACAGAAACTGGGAGCAGGACAGGGCAGGAGCAGCACAGACCACCTTGAACCACCAGGAACAGGGAAGGTGTGGGGAGTCTGTGCCACAGTGCAGGACAAAAGGGGGAAGTGCCACACAGCACTGAGGGCACAGATAGTGGGCAGTACGGCCACTACAGGGAGGTGTTCCTGGTGCAGGGGGAGTAGCAGCAAGGACAGTGGGGGGAACAGAGAAACAGCTGCCAGGGGGGTAACACAAGCCAGGGACATGGCCAGTGCCACAATCTAGATGGATGCAGTTATGATGGGGGTGAGAAGGCAGGCAGCAGGGGGGCATGGCCGTGGAAGGGCCCATCGGCAGTATGCCCCCAACAGGCAGTACCGAGCCCACACCAGCTTCGAGCTGTACACTGATGCTGAGATCATGGGCTGGTACCGCCTGAACTGGGTGATCCTGAGGCGGCTCTGTGAGCTGTGCACTGATGTGATGCAGGCACCCACACGACAGAGCCATGCTTTGTCAGTGGAGACCAAAGTGACAGCTGTCATGTGCCTGCTCACCACGGGTACCTTCCAGAGACCAACAGGGGACACTACAGGCATAACCCAGTCGGCCATGTCACACCTCCTCGCCCAATTCCTCAGCGCACTGCTGCCACATGCCGTGGAGTACATCCATTTCCCCAGCACACTGGCAGAGCACACAGCAAACATGCAGGAGTTCCACAGGGTAGCACGTATGCCTCATGTGTTCGGGGCAATAGACTGCACCCATGTGACCATCCGCATGCCACCTGGCCCCGAAGGGGCTGCATACAAGAATTGGAAGGGGTATGCAAGCACCAACTGCCAGGTGGTGTGCGATGCCAGGGGCGCATAATCAATGTCTGTGCCATGCACCCTGGGGGAGCACATGATGCCTTCATCTGGCACTAGTCCACACTGTGCCACAGGTTTGAGAGTGGGGAAATCCCCACTGGCCACCTAGTGGGTGAGTATGCAAACCACACAGAAAGACATGGAGCTTGGGAGGGGCATAGTCAGAGGTGACATGAGTATTGGCCTAGATGGCCCAAGACAGGGTGACACTGATCACCAAACTAATGTCCACCCTCTACACACAGGTGACAGTGGATACTCACTCCATCCCTGGCTGCTCACACCATACCGGCGGCCCGCGACCCCATCGCAGCAATGCTACAATGAGGCACATGCCACCACAGGCAATGTCATCGAGCGGGAGTTCGGGATGCTGTAGGCACGTTTCTGTTGCATAGACACGTCTGGCGGTGCCCTACTGTACAGCCCCTCAAAGGCCTTTGGGCTATTCCTGGCCTGTTGCATCCTGCACAACATGGCCAATGACTGTGGGATAGCCATACAGGTCGAATAGGGGGACAGCGATGGGGACGATGAGGATGCTGGTGAAGATGGTGATGGGCAGCCCCCCTTGGTCGAAGGGACCCCAGACTGATCCGGATGGCACAGCTGCACTGGGACACCATCACAGAGGAGCACTTCAACCAACCCAGGTAAGTCATGGGGCCATGTGCAACCACCAGTGGCAAGGGCACAACCCACAAACACATATGGACAAACCCCAGGGATGCATGTCGTTAAGGGAATTGGCCAAGCATGGAACCACACACGCCGTCGGGGATGGGTAAGGTCTAACACGGCACGTGGTCACACACACACATGCACACACACCCCACAAGACATGCACAAAGGGTAGGAGGCACGCCGACCCCAACTGCCACCCCCAGCCGCAGACACATACACAGACCACCACGCCCAGTGCCTGTCATTGTGCGTGCGTCAGACGCTGGGCACCATTGCACAGTGGTGGACAGTGCAACGCAGGCATCATCATGCACACACTACAGTGGACAGCAGCTGGGAAGGTGTGCAGATGGAACATGTGTGTGTGTGCAGGGCCGGGTACCCCACCCGTGCATTGCACGTTGAACAACACAATGCACACAGGGCAGCACCAGACAGTAGCCATGGTGGGAGACAAGTCAGTCATGCGCCACAGTGGCACGGCCACCACGGATGCATGGGCAGCCCTGCTGAGACTCGCCAGCAGTGACAGGTTGACCGATGGCCTCATGGGGTGGCACCGATGGTCCCCCAGGGCTTCCGCTGCATGAAAGTGACCGTGCTTGCGCAGGGGTCTGCAGCACACTGAACATGCCTGCACCAGGCATGCTCGGGATGCCCACAGCTGAACCCGGTGTCGACAAGGAGGGTGTCACACAATGCCGAGAATGGGGGGTGGACATTGCACTGCTCAGTGTCTGTGATGCATGGGCAAATAACTGTGTGCCCATTGTGGCTATGACAGCTGTGATTGCCTGTGTCTGCCTGTCAATGGCAGCGGTCACATCCTCCCGCATCTGGTCCATTCCTGCCAGAAGCAGAGCGGTGTCTCTGCTGTGCCACTCCTCTGCCTGGCGCAGAGTCGCACTGAGTGCATCCACCGCCGTCACAAGTGGCAACTGCTGATCGACTGATTCTTGGAGTATGTGGGTGTGCTGTTCTAAGAGGTCATCTGCCTGATCGGCATGGTGTCCCTCATGGTGTTCGTGGCCCTGATGGGCAGCACCCCTTGAGGGTGGGCACTGCACACCAGGGCCAGGCCTGGGCATGTCCACAGGTGGTGCACTGACGCTGCCCCCTGACACTGTACCTCCATGGCCATTGGCTGACTGCTGACACTGCCCCTCCAGCTGCTGCTCTCCAGGGCTCAATGGTGCCGCTGCAGTGGCCGCAACAGCCCCACTGTCCTGGACACACACCAGTGCTACCCCACTGGTGCAGACAGGCACAGGCTGGGACTGTGATGTCATGCAGGCCTCCACGGTGGCACCACCCATGGCCATGCCCGTGATGTCACCTGCTGTGTGGTCATCCTGCAGCCCACACATATCACTGTCCATGAACTGAGCTCCATCATCATCAGTGACAGATCCGGCACCAGCCTGAGTCTCAGCGTGCTGGCATCCATGGGCGCTGGCACGCTGGGACACGGGCAGGGCCTCCTCCGCACCTGCTCCACCAACATCAGTCCAGACGTCCAGGCAGGCCCACTGTCTTCCTGACCCTCGGATGCCCATGGAGGTGGATGGGCTCTCCTCTATGTCCATGGTATCACCCTCAGTGGACAAGCCCACCACCGCTGACCCATGTAGATGCTCAGGAGCTGTAAGGGAACACAGTAGCATTAATGTATCTGCCCTACCCAGTCCCCCTCATTGACAGACCAGGACCTACCATGCAGTGATGGGATATCACTTGTCTGGAATTCACCACCTGGAACACCCTCGATGGCACAATGATGCATGCTGCCAGCAACCCACTTTTCTTGTGGGGTCAGGTGTTACACGGCCGGCTGTCCCCCACCGGTCGCAGCCCGTGCTGCCCTGATGGCAGCCACCTTGTCCTTAATCCTTCACCAGTCCAAGCCCATCTTCTTTTTGCACTCCTGCATGGACCGCTGGTGGCTGCCATGCAGGATGACGGCACGCGCCACCTCTTCCCATGCAGCAGCATGGGCCTGTAGTGTTCTCCGCCATCTGCTGAGCAGCGGCTCCTGGTCAAGGTAGGCCTCAAACAGGGCATCTGTTTCTGCCTTTGTGAAGTTAGGCCTCCTCTTCCTCCCACGTCTCTGTTCCTCTTCCTCCACCTCATGATCGCTCATTCTTCAGCCTGTGAGAATGACAGGAGTTACCTGTGACTGGACAGTCACATGCATGTCCCACACACCACAGTCCAGACTCCCAAACAGCATGCAACTCACCACAATAGACTGCAATAACAGACTATGGCCACTGCAGCCCAATGTCGCATTTTTATAGCGCAACGCATGCAAATGAGGTGAGGCACAATTATAAGTGAATGCAAATGCGGTATCTGAGCCATTGAATGGCTGATTTGCATATGCCGTCTGAATATCGCGCTGTTGCGCTTTGTGCAATTGTGTTGAACGTGCTCAGGCAAGGGCGCATTTCTGTGACATGCGCAGTACACAGCAAATGGCGCTTGCCCAGGGTGATGATGCAGATGCTTGCCACGCTGCTGATGTGCTGTGCAAGGGAGGCAATGCAGGGCATGGCCACCATTCTGCCAGTGGCGCTACTGTGCTGTTCACATATATGGTGCTCTGGCACTGGGGCGCCGTAGGTGCACTGGGGCCACAGCACGGTAGGCCACTACAGGAGGTGGCACACAGACACCCAATAGTGCTACATGCAGTGAGTACCAATCGCGCTGTGGCGGTCTGTGCGCAAGAGACCCTTGACCTTGTGCCCGACCTTTGCTCCCTAGGCACCATGCGTCTGGATGGGTGCACCACTATCGCGCTGTTCGGTGACAGCATGATAGGGAATGGCAGCACTGTACCGTGCAGCATCTGCACATGGCAGACTGCACTACCGAGTGCCATTTTGACTCCAACCAGCTTCAGAGATGGCAAGCAAGAAGGAGGGCTGCTGTTTGGAGCCAGGTGGAGCTGGCCAATTTGGTGGCCATAGTAGAGCCCCATGCTGGGGCAGTTTTTGGAGATGCACCCCTGGACAAGCCCAGGAGTGCAGTATGGGAGGAGGTGGCGGTGGTGCTGGAGGAGGCCACAGGAATCGGGCGCATGGCTGAGCAGTGTCGCCACCGATATGGGGACCTCCAACGCAGGGACCTGGACAGGCTTTCCCGCCTGTGGGCACGTGCCAGGAGGGGCACGGTGCCAGGTAGGTGCCCCATCCATACACTGTTAACGTCCATACAGGTATCACGGTAGCATGGGTCCAGCACATGGGGGGGGCCGTCCAGTGTTGGCCGTGGTGGTTGTATCGGGGTGGGGGGTGGATGGGTGTGGCTGTGTGAGATTGCACACACACGGGGGAGGAGGGACTTTGCTACCAGATTGTACTGATGTTCCTCTCTCCATGTTTGCACCCTAGGCCCAGAGGAGCACCGGCAGGCGAGGGAGAGGTACCCCATGTGCCGATGCATGGTCGGTCTCCCAGCTGTACCTCAGGAAGGACGTGCAGGGTGGCACTGCATATGCAGTTGTTGCATTGCATTGCTATCTGCAGCCACCCACTGCAGGGTGCTCGTGGTGGGGCTGCCTTGCATGGCTCCGTGGTGCACAGGGTTGCATTGTCACAGTGGGGGTGGTGGCTTGCATGAGGTGTCCTGCACTGTTGGGTGCTACTCCTGGGCAGGGTGTATGGGGATCATGGTGCAGGGTGTGCTCTGCATTGGTGGGATGGTGTGGCACTGGGTGGTCAGCCCTCCTTGTGTGCCGGTCACAGCTTGCCAGGGGGTGTGCTGGGGCACCATGCCCCGGCTGTGGGTTGGTTGCTGGTATCCATGGGCCAGTGGTTATTCCAGCTCTTCACGGGTTGTGCAGTGCATGGGGTTTGGGGGGAGCGATGTCTGTTCTGCTGTGTGCTCCTCTGCCCATCTGTGGCATGGGTAGTGGGCCCCTGCATCCTGTCCCTGCGCATCCCTGGTTGTGCTGTTGCACTGCTGTCCTGCTCCACGGGGCATCCCTCATTGCGCTATTGCGCATCCGAACTGGGCAACTGCACATCCCTGGTTGTGTTATGGTGCAGGTTGTGTGCTATTCAGTTGTGTGCCGTGGGTGCATCTTGACCTGTGCAGTTTTTGAATATTGCACTTCTTGCACATGGGCACAGTGGACTTGTGCTTGCTCCTGCTGTTGCACACTTTTTGGGTGCAGTTTGAATATCCGGGGCGCGGGTTACATCCAAAAACACATGTCAAATAAGGAATAAAAAAGAATTTACTGGACCAAAATCTGTAACACATGTATTTACTTTTGGTTGAACCTTGTCTTAGACAACAGATTTATATAAAAGTAAGGATCTACTTCCCTTCATGCATTTGAAGGAGAAAAGCACCTCCCCCCGGTTTTGCCTGGGAAATGGATCAGTGCCCCAGAGTGTAGCTCAGATTAACTGTTTCTTATTCTCCAGGTGTAAATTAATGGAGATCTATCAGTTAATTAACAAACCCTCACTCAAAGCACTAGCTCCATGGAAAAACAATACTTGGGTCCACACTAGCCCATAAGGAAAAAATTATCTATCTATCTATCTATCTATCTATCTATCTATCTATCTATCTATCTATCCGTCTATCTCAGATCTAAAAATAGATATTGCTGTAGGCACACTGAGCAGGGATCATCAAATAGTTCAATAATTTGTCAGGTAATTACTTTTTGATTCCATCATTGTTCTCAACATAATAATGCTAATCTCAGATCTGTACTCATATATATGTGGCTGGAGACATTCCACATGCTCACTCGACATGTTGGTATACAAATGGAAATAATGTTAAATACTCTGTATCCATCTTTGAGATGGTCAAACTCACTTGAGACTGTTACTGATATTTTGTATATACTTGTTGAAACAGACAATTGCCAGACTCATCCTATTTAAAGTAGATACATGCATAAAATATTATGTACTGGTCTAGGTCTGATAACTCATGTCGATAATTACAGTATTCACTTGACATTTGTTCCACACAATTACAGTTAAAAGGCACTGCATACATTTTCTGTATTTTCTTTTAAATGGTGTATCCAGGAAAGTCTGGCAACTCATTATGCTCCTCTCGGTTCAATACAGTGCCTCCAGTATACACAATACTCCAATGTTTTTCACAGATGGGCCTGCCTGTATACCGCAACCATTATTTTATGAACTTACACAGAACCACTGAGTACAATAGAGGAGCAGATCAACAGACAATTAAATGTTTTGGTTGGAAGAAAAAATAACTGATGTTAAAAGTAAGAATTTATATTGATATTCTGAAGTACTAATGCAATTTAAAAGTTGTCAGATTTGGAAATTTTCAGAATGAAAGCTCTCCCTGATTCTTTCTCACTCACTCTTCCTCTCTCTCTCTCTCTCTCTCTCTCTCTCTATCTTTCACTTCTGTCTGATGGACTGATTATTTTGTTTCAAAATAAATAGCCAACTTGTCACGGCAGCACAAAGACAAAGATTCCATGTGGGTCACAAAGACAGCCACAAACTGACACATCTATGAGAATTCAAATTTGTGTTAGCTATCAGTTTTACTTTGACTCAGCCTGCTATAACAAGGCCCTTATTATCTACATTCAGTTTGTAGCACTTCAAAACACCATTGCTGCAATCCAACACATTTTGTTTAATTTTACATTCAGTGCTGCAAAGGCTTTACCTGCAAGCCTCACATCAGACATCCTCTGAAATTTCAGTTCTGGAAGCCACTTACGCATTCTTTGAAAGGTGTTCCTATGAGACTTGAGCTTGTTCCACAGTTTGGGGTCCATCAGCAAGTCAGAAAGGGTCCCTAGCTACCGCCATAGCACCCTCTGGGTGAAAATGGACTGCAGGATGCTGGTCTTTTTTGGCTCAGTGGTGATCCTCTGAGCTACTTCCTTGGTATTGATTTTTTGCAGTTGCCCTGAATTACTTCCATTGTTGACCTGTGATACAGCCAAAGAGGAATGATTTTGCTCCCTTGATGATCCCAGCCCTGCCTGTGGCTCTTTGCATTTAAGTGGGCATGGGGATGGTGACCAATTCCATTAATAGGCACCATACCAGCTGATGGAGGGGTCGGGTGCTGATCAGCATGCCTTGCCAGCATGGGAAGGGGGGAGGTGAGCTTCAAATCCATTGGGAGTAAGCATCTTCACTGTTGGCGTAGTGGCTCCAGGGTGAGCACAGTGTGGCAGTCCTTGTTGGGAGTTGTGGATGACCCCCAAGACCAGAGCTGGAGAAGGGAGAAAGGCTCTGTCCCATGGAGATGACATCCTTGTGGCAAGGGGTGTAAAGATTGTTCATAGATGACACACCCATATTATCCCTCATCAGAGTAAAGCTGCCACTTACATTGCCTGGCATCCACTAGTTGGGGTGATGGCGATGAGGAAACATGTCCAAGACCATTAGGATGGGAGGTACAGGCTGTATAGAGGTTAACGTGGTGTATGTGCTGCTTATGCTCATTCTATGGGGGTCACGCATGACATGGTCATAGTAGGATGCAATGGTCCCAATAAAGCATGGTCTAGGGATCGGAGGTGATAATGATGGTGATGATAGTCACCTGCATCCAGAGTGGAAGCCATACTCATAGAGTGAGGATGGGTTGGCAAGTGATTGCTGCAATGGGCCACCAAGCTTCTGTGATGAGGACTGCTGCTGTTCATTGACTATGTCATCACTTGTACACAGACAGCAACAATAGATAAAGTCTAAGGAACAAGGATCATATTTTCAAGAAGCTGGCCTTAGTAATAAAGAAATACAGTGGTAAAAATAAGTACTAAAAATATGTGAAATATATCTTGTAAGCCTAACTGTGTGTGAATATTATTTCTTAAAGTTGTCACGGAGTCTCTTTTTACTCAATCATCAATGCAGTTTTTGTGTTCACACATTTCCCATTTACAAAGAAATAAAGAATTTGATGGCAGATAAGGACCACAAGGCCCATCCAGTATGCCCATTTCTTTTTCTACCTTAGGAATGTGCCGTCGGCCTTTGCTCTATCAATGGCCTATCTATTCATACTCATCTGTATTGCTCCCTTATTCCTATCCCATGCTGGTTTGAAGCCTTGCACTGAATTCGTATCCACCACTTCCTGAGGTAGGCCATTCCATGCATCCACCATCCTTTCTGTGTAAGAGAAGTTCCTCACATTACCCCTTAATCGGCCTCCCTCTAATCTCATGCTGTGTCCTCTTCTCCTACTATTTTTCTTATATTGAAAAATGTTAGACTCTTTCACCTTGTTAATGCCATGAAGGTGTTTGAATGTTTCGATCATACCACCTCTCTCCCACTTTTGCTCTAGGGTATACATATTGAGCTCCGCTAATCTGTCCTCATATGTTTTCTGATGCAGTCCCAGCACTATTTTGGTTGCCCTTCTCTGGACTGCCTCAATTTGGTTAATGTTCTTGTGAAGGTGTGGCCTACAGTACAGTACTGCACACAGTACTCCAGATGGGGCCTAACCAGTGTCTTTTAAAGAGGGATTATTACCTCCCTCTTACGACTTGTGATACCTCTTCTAATACACCCCAACATCCCGCTAGCCTTACCTACTGCTTTAGTGGTCTGCTTGTATGATTTCTGGTCATCAGTGATGATGATACCCAAGTCTCTTTCTTCCCTTGATACTGCCAGCAACTCCCATGTCAGCCTATAGGTGGCTTCAGGGTTTCTCTTCCCTATGTGCATGATCTTGCACTTCTTTGGGGTAAACCTCAGTTGCCACTCTTTCAACCATTTTGCTAGTTATCCAGACCTCTTCTCATTCTGCCCACCCTATCTGGATCATCTACTCTGTTGCAGATCTTGGTGTCATCTGCAAAAAGACAAACCTTACCATCCAGTCCATCTGTAATGTCACTGATGAAGATATTGAAGAGAACTGGCCCCAGGACTGATCCCTGAGGTACCCCACTTGTGACTTGCATCTCTTCTGACTATATACCATTTACCACCACTCTTTATTTTCTGCTCGTCAACCAGTTTGCCACCCAGTTATAGAAACATAGAAACATAGAATTTGACAGCAGATAAGGACCACTTGGCCCATCTAGTCTGCCCATTTCCCTACCTAATGGATAAGCTGCATATTCTAGTTAACCAACAGTATACTTCCTCCTATTCTGCACTAGAATGGTCTTATGCCTGTTCCATGCATTCTTGAATTCCCCCCACTATTTTTGACTCTATGACCTCCTCAGGAAGGCTGTTCCATGCATCTACAACCCTTTCTGTGAAGAAATACTTCCTTACATTACCTCTGAGCCATCCCCCTCTATCTTCAAATTGTGCCCCCTTGTTCTTGACCAACTTCTGGCCCACCCCAAGGCTACCCAGCTTATTAATCAATCTTCTATGTGGAACAGTATTGAAAGCTTTGCTGAAGTCAAGGTAGGTGACATCAACTGCTCCCCCTTGGTCCACCACTCTGGTTATCCAGTCAAAGAAATATATGAGATTAGTTTGGATCCTGTACTCCTATGGATTCCAGGTGTTGTACTATCCTTTCCTTAAGGAGTGCCTCCATAATCTTGCCCACTACTGAAGTAAGACTGACTGGTCTGTAGTTTCCTGCCTCATCCATGCTACCACTCTTGTGGAGCAGGATCACATGAGCCCTTCTCTAGTCTTCTGGGACATCTCCAGTGCTCAGAGACTCACTAAACAGTTCTGCTAATGACTCTGCTAGTTCCACCCTTAGCTCCTTTAGTAACCTGGGATGTATGCCATTAGGTCCCATTGCCTTGTCCTCCCTGAGCTTATTGAGCTCTTGTAGGACCCTTTCTTTTGTGAAGGGACTAGTGCACATCTCCATCCCGCCTGTGTCCATGGTGCTGAGCTGTGGGCCCTTCCGTTCCTTCTCTTCAGTAAATACTGAGCAGAAGTGTCTATTTAGGATAGATGCCTTTACATGGTCCTCCTTCTCACATGCCCCCTTATCCCCTTTGATCTTAGAAATACCCCCTCTGGACTTTCTCCTTTCACTAATGAATCTATAGAAAGTCTTGTCACCTTCTTTTACTGTTTGCACTAGTGTTTCCTTGGTTTGGGCCTTTGCCTGCCTTACTGCCTTCCCTGCTTCCCTTAGGGAAGTTTGGTATGCCTTCCTATCTTCATCCTGCTGCGTTTCCTTATATTTCCTGAAGGCCAGACTTTTGACTCTGACCTTTTCTGCTACTGTTTTTGAGAACCAAAGTGGTTTCCTTCTTCCTTTGCACTTCCTTTTCTCTCTAACACAATGGGATGTTGCTTCAAGTATTGCATCCTTAACACTTGCCCACTTTGCCTGTACCCCCTCACCTGTATTTCTTTTTGCCAGGGCTAGTTTAACTCTGTTGGCCATATTATCAAAGTCAGCTCCTCTGAAGTCCCATATCTTTGCCTTGGAATGGGATGATTTAGTTCTAGTGGCCAAATTGAACCATACCATGTGATGGTCACTGGCCCCCAGGTGACCTTCTACATGGAGATCTGTGATCCTTTCCCTGCTAGTCAGTACTAGATCTAGGATAGCCCTGTCTCTTGTGGGTTGTTGTACCAGTTGTTTGAGACCCTTCCCCTGCAGGGAATCCACCATATGTCTAGTTCTGGCAGATGTTCCTGCTGGTATTGACCAATCTGTATTTGGCATGTTGAAATGTCCTATTATCAGAACCTCCCCTTTAGCTGTCATGTTTTGTGTATCTTCTAACAGTAATGTGTCAATGTCCTCCCCCTGGTCTGGAGGCCTGTACACAACCCCAGTTCATATGGCTTTCCAATTTCCTGTTTCCAGGGTGACCCACAGTTCTTCTGGCTCCTCATGTGTATTCTGAATTTCCATAGCTTTGATATTTTCATTAACATAAATGGCCTCTCCACCCCCCTTTTTGCCCCTTGGTCTCTTCTGAAGAGTACATAGCCAGGTACTGAAGTCTCCCAAGTGTGATTACTGGTAAACCATGTCTCGCTAATTGCTACTATGTCCAGTTTAGCCTCTGTCATTATTGCCTGCAGATCTGGGATCTTGTTTCCCAGACTGTGAGCATTTGTGTACATGATTTTCCATTGGCCAGATTTCAGTGTGTTAGTTGTTGGGTGAGGTCTGGTGTTTCCCCTGTGCATCGTATGGGGATCTGGACCTTTTTCCTTACCTGGTGATGAAAATGAACTAAAAACATGCTGAACTCCTGTTTGACACTGAGGGGGGAAGGGTGTTCTTCCCATTTGACATATGGGGTGCTGCACCCCTCTCCCCATTTGCTAGTTTAAATATTCTGCAAAGAAGTCAAACTTCTGCCCCAATGCACTGACTCCCTCCTTAGTCAGATGCAGTCCATCAAATTTAAAGAACTTTCACTCCCAAAACTGTTGCCAATTCCCTAGAAATTTGTGTCATTTTTCCTGGCATCAGCCCTTGAGTCACATGTTTAGCTCCCCTATGTCCCCTTCTCTGACCTTCCATCCATGTGCCCCCCTCTCCCAGACTGGCAAGGTTTCAGAGAAGGAGATGCCGGATGAAATGGATGACAGTTTGTCACCCAGCCTGGTCAGGTGTTCCTTGGATTGGTTATTTTTTATTGAAATTAT
Source organism: Neoceratodus forsteri (assembly GCA_016271365.2). Classification (NCBI taxonomy): domain Eukaryota; kingdom Metazoa; phylum Chordata; order Ceratodontiformes; family Ceratodontidae; genus Neoceratodus; species Neoceratodus forsteri. The sequence goes on along the minus strand of CM028129.1, from coordinate 951,531,928 downwards.
AACATTCCCTAATTATTAACTATTCTAGCAGGGAAAAGATTGGCTTAAAGATAAAAACTGAGTCAATCCAGTTCTTCAAAAGTGAAGGCAATATCTAACCTAGCAGATGGATTTCAACTCTTTATACTATGACTAACACAATTACATGCCACTCTCTGCTTTGTTTTATTTTGGGGGGTACAGAGGAGGCTACGCCTCATTGTTAAGTGAGTACTACAGATATGAAAGGTAAGAGGAGTTGTAAACATAATGTTTGCGGGGGGGGGGGTTGCTAAAGCTTAACACACAGGATGGCCAGCACCTGACAAAACTTGAAAGTGTGTTTTGTGGTAATTAAAGCTGTAGCTCCCTCTCCTTTGGTGACTTAGCATTTTCAGTTATCTCCCTTAAACTGAATTTTAATATGAACTTCTGGGTTCTCTCCTTATGTCAACACATCAAGACTAAAAAAAAAATATCACAGCACCCTATTTTGCCAAATAAGCCAACCAGAAAGATACGTAGTTTGGTGCAAATTAGTACAGGATTTCAGACATGCGACATTGGCCAAAGTGATGTTTCATTGTTTGTCATGAGACATTTTATTTTATTTTTTTCATTCTAGGATTACAGGCCCGATATTCAAAAGAGTTGAGCCATGCGCAATAGGGTTGCGCCTGCACAAGTCCGAAATGCACCATTCTGCGATATTCAGCAGGAGGCAGTTGCGACACCAAAATCATGCTGAGCAACAGCGCAATGATAATGAAGGCATGCACAACCAAAGGGGGAGGAACCGTACATAAACTGCACAGCCCAATATTCAGCCCAGGCCGTGCAGAGTTATGAAGGCACAACCCCTACCTGTGCCTGCACAAAGTTGAGCCGAAAAAAAAAGGAACAAGTCGAGGGCCACCCACAAGTGAGCTGCCACATTGCAGGGCACAACACAGCAGCTGCCACCTGTGGGTGGCCCTCGACCTGTTCCCGCCGCACCTGGCGGCACCTCCCTATGCCCTGAATGCGGGCAGAGTGTAACCCACCCCAAGTAGCCCGATCGCGGGCATAACCCCCGAGCATCCTGATTGTGGGCATAACTCCTCCCGAGTATCGATCGCCGAGGCTTAATGTAGCCGCCCCCATTAGCCCGTTGCTGGCATCGATTCCCCAAGCCCAATATCCCTGGTGGTCCAGTGGATCGAGAGGGAGCCGATCGCGGGCGGCATTCCTCACCCCAAATATGAAATCCCTGGTGATCAGTGGACCCCACCCCACCCACCCATGGAGCCCAACCACCCGCTCGCCCCGTCCAGCCCGATGGCGGCAGCACCCCCGCCTGCCACCCGCCGCCTGCCAACTGACAGCTCGGTATGGCTGCCGTCCATTGGTTTCAGAGCATGAGCCAATGGGCATGCAGTCCATATCGCATTAGTCAGTCCAGATATGTGAATGAATTCATTCATTCATTCACAAATCTGACTGACTTGTATGTATGGTGTACGCCCATTGGCTCATGCTCTGAACCAATGGGCATGCAGCCATACTCTGAGCTGTCAGTCACAGACGGCAGGGCGGCAGGTGGTGGTGCTGCCCCGCTGGCTGGACGGGGGGAGCAGGGTAGGGCCCATGGGCAGGTGGGTGGGGGTCCACTGATCACCAGGGATTTCATACTTGGGGGTGAGGAATGCCGCCGATCGGGCTCCTTCGGTCCACTGGACCACCAGGGATATTGAGCTTTGGGATCTGATGCCCGGATCGGGCTATTGGGGGCGGGTTACGCTATGCCCATGATCGGGATACTGAGGGAAGTTATGCCCATGATTGGGCTACTTGGGGTGGGGAAGTTATGCCCGCAATCGACTACTCAGGGTGGGGGGATACTGTTTTGCCCGCGATCGGGCTACTGGAGGGTGGGGGACACTGTGTTCTGCCCGTGAATGGCTACTCTGGGTCCACTGACCACCAGGGATTGGGGATATGCATTGTCCCTCACGGGACATAATGCGATCCGCTGCAGGGCGCCGGTCCGGATGGTTTCTGCCTGGCAGGGTGCCAGGTGCAAGTCTATCGGGATCGGCGCACCACGATGCTAATGGCATGCAAATGGGGCCGTAATCAGATGCAAATGTCCCCCCCTGCACCTTGCATAAATTATGGCCCCATTTGCATGTCACCCTTTCAATATCACAGGTGCTGTGCATGGCGCAATTGAACTTGCGCCACCGCATCTCAATGCTCCATTCTGACCACTTGCGCTGGCGCAGTTCCACTGCACCATGCACAGTGGGTGTGGCCAGGGGGCGATATTAAAAGAAGTTGCACCATAGCGCAACTCCATTGAATATCACCCTGGCCACACTCCTGCACAACTATTTTGAGCAGCGCAGGGGCTTGCTCCACAAAATGGTGCAGTTTGAATATCTGGGCCACAATTTCCTTTGAACCAAGGCTCTTTTACAAAGGTTCCACATCAGAGACAAAGAACAGTACATAACAGAGCAAATGCAGTTTCATACAGAAAATACAGAACAGACACACCATTAAATGAATGTACAATGCAAACTTAGGACTATAACAGGTAGGGTGAGGAGGGAGTACACTCGGTATAAGGGGGGACAGTGGAGGTTTGAGCTCCCAGAGGCGATTGTCGACACAAAGAGAAGTGTTGTAAACAGGGCTAGGAGGGGGGGTGGTGGAGGGGGAGGAGGAGGAAGGGGGAGGGAGTGGAGGAAGTAAGTGCTGAGAAGGTGCTGCAGGACAATGATGTGGAAACAGAGGGCTGGCTAGGTATGGCAGTCACAGGAGCTTGAGGCAGTGAGGTAAAGCCAGAGCCTTGTTTTGAATAGTCCTAATGAGGGAGTGGTGGTGATCTCGATGTTGAGGCTGTTCAGCCAGCATGGGGCCCTCTAGGCAAATGAGTGTTGACCCAGGGAGGTCTGCGGTGTAGGAACCTTCAGGAGTTGAGAATCTGAGCCTCTTGTGCAACAGGGGTTATTGCTTGTGCAGAGGAGAGATTGGATCCCAGGAGGGACGAGACCCATGGATATCTTCCTAGCCATGGTACAGGTTAGGTATTTTAGGCGATTGGAGAATTGGAGCCAGTCAGTTTGTGCATAAAGTTCACAGTATGAGTTAGTCAATGGGATCCTGTGGTAAGTCAGAAGGCTTTGTTGAGTGATGTAGAAATGCATCTGAGGGCAGTTGGCGTAGCTGATCCATATATTATGAGGTCATAGTCTATTATGGAGACAATGGAGCTTTGCACTGCAATACTTAGGGCTACTAGGGTAAGGTAAGACCTGTGCCTGTAGAGAAGGCCGAGACATATGTTGGCAGCCTTAGCAACGTTGTCAATGTGTGCCCCACAGGAAAGGTTACCGTTTAGCGTGATCCCTAGATATTTAAAGTTTTGAACTTGTTCGAGGGTAGTCCTAAGCCAGTTAGTGATGTTCAGGGGTGGAGGCCTGTGCTTATTGTGGGAGTTACTGAAAAGCAAGTTTTTTTATAGTTGAGAATGAGTCTCTGCTTGCTGAACCAGTTCTCCACCGAGGCAAAACCGCACTGGAGATTATTTTGCAGGGATACTGGGTCTTTATGGGAGGAGTGAATTACAGCATCATCAGCATAGAAAATTATTTGTTCTCTGCAGGATTGTGGGAGTTTATTTAGAAAGAGTGAAAATAGGAGGGGGCCAAGGAAAGAGCCCTTGGGAACTCCTGAGCAGACTGATGTAACATTGGAGACAACATCAGCAATTTTCACCCTTTGCATTCTGTATTCCAGGTAGCTTCTAAACCAGGCTGTGGCAACAGGGGAGAGGCCAGAAATTGAAAGCTGGTCCAATAGCAGGCTGTGATGAACTGTGTCGAAGGCATTGGTTAAATCTATGGAAACAGATCCAGTTAGGTGGCCATCATCCAGTGAACCGTGGATGGCTCCAGTTAGTTCCAAGAGTGCAGATGTGGCGCTATGCCCCTTTCTGAAGCCATGCTGTTGTGTGCATAAGATGTTGTGCTTGTCAAGGTAGTCAGAGAGTTGATCTGCGACGAGGCATTTGAGAGCTTTTGAGAGAGGTGGTAGTATGGAGATTGGTTGGTAGTTTGCGTGATTGGTCTTGTAGCCATTTTTGTGAATTCCCTACAAGTTTGTGTCCAACGAGCTGAACCCTATCCATTATTTGTCTTAACGGGACATAATAGAGTTTTCATTGCATCATATGAAAGTGTTTGCCTTATTCAGATGTAAATATGTTTCACACTGTTATGCCTGGCAGAAATACTTTATCTGGTTTAATCCGCAAATATCAACAGAAAACATCCCTTTTTTAATGTAACCATACAATGCTTTTGCTTTCTGCCAGGAAAAGACCTATTTCATTTTTCTCATAAAACACTCTATTCAAACAGTAAATGTAACTATTTATCTTCCAAACCTAGTTAATGACCTATATCATAATTATATCACTAATAGATTGATATGGACTAAACACTCATAAATAATAGTTACTAAAGCTATTAAGAAAGTGCAGTGACCACAACTTTGTTCTCTTTTAAAGCAGCAACCTTATGAAACCCTGAATTTATGTATTATTATTATTATATGTGTAGGTTTTTTGGTCAAGGGGTGACATTTTTGGTTCTTTTAGACATGCAGATTTAAATGGGTGCCTCAGCCTATGCTCCATGCTGGTGTTTTGAAAACTGGTCCTATAAGGTCCTGTTTGGCAAAAGGCAGGACAGATATGTCTATTGTTTGACCATTAAAAATAATGGACCAAGTCATGCCAACCATGCCCTCTCCTCTAAGGGAGCTGCAGGAGACAGGGAATTGTGACTTTGTATATTATGATATTTAACTGAATCTGAACAGATCAGGGCAAATTGGCACAACTGATCTGGAAGGATTGGGTTCAGCTTGATGCTGATGTATCAAGTGCTGTAACTAAATTAAAGTTAGATCTCAACACATCTATTCAAAATAAATACTACTAGAACTGAGGACACTGTTTAAAGTTTATTTCTTATTACTGGCGCATAATTCAGTAGCACAGTCTGTAAATATAAGTTTGCCTTATACCAGGAAATAACCACTAATACAAACAGTAACATTATAATTAAATCTTAAGGTAAATAAAGTATACTGCATACTTTTAATAGCTGTATGAATGCACATTTATTTTAAAAGATAATTTTCAACACACCTTGTTACTGTAACAGTTTTCTGGTTATGTTGTTCAACTTTTGCGAGCATATTGATGTTACATAGAAACAATGAAATTGTCAGAAGATAGGGACCACTAGGCCCATCCAGTGTGACCATAAGCGCTGTACTTGATTACAGCTTCTGACTCTCTCACTGCTTTACCTCTTTGGTTCCCCTATGCCTGGCCCATGTATGTTTTAATCCATCCACAGTTCTTATTCCCACCACTTCCTCAGGCAGACTATTCGATGTGTCCACCACCCTCTCTGTAAAGAAAAACATCCTCACATTCCCTCTTAACCAGCCACCATCCAATTTGATGTCATGCCCCCTCGTTCTTGTATTCCTCCTGTATTGGAAGATGTCTCCCCCCTGCACCTTGTTTATGCCCTTGAGGTACTTGAATGTTTCTATCATTTCCCCTCTCTCTATCCTCTCCTCCAGTGAGTACATATTGAGGTCCCTTAATCTCTCCTCGTAGGTTTTGTGGTGCAAGCCCTGTATCAACTTAATCACCTTTCTCTGGACTGTCTCCAGCCTGTTGATGTCCTTTTGAAGGTGCAGCCTCCAGAACTGCACACAGTACTCCATGTGAGGCCTGACAATGGTTTTACATAATGGCATCACTACCTCACTCCTTCTGCTAGTGATACCCCTGCCTATGCACCCCAGCATGCCACTGTCTTTCCCTGCTGCCTTTGTACACTACTGTGACATCTTCAGGTCATCTGAAATAAGAAGTCCCAGCTCCCTTTCTTCCCTGGTGACAGTCAGCAACTCCCCCCCCCCCATCCTGTAGCTCTCCACAGGGTTTCTACGTCACACATGCATAATTTACAATTCTTTGAATTAAACCTCAGTTGCCGCTCCTGAGACCATTTCTAAAGTTTCTCCAGGTCATTCCTCATTTTTTTCCACCTCATCTGGAGTATCTACCCTGTTACAGATATTGGTGTCATCTGCAAACAGGCAGACCTTGGGTTCCAGCCCCTCTGCAATGTCACTAATGAAGACATTGAACAGACCTGGCCCCAGGACTGATCCTTGAGGTACCCCACTGGTCACCCGCTTCTTCCCAGATTGTACCCCATTTACCACCACCCTCTGCCTCCTGTCCATTAGCCAATTTCTAACCCAGTTTACCACACTGTTTCCCATGCCCAGACTACCCATCCTGTCAACCAGCCTCCTATGTGGGATGGTGCTGTAGGTTTTGCTGAGATCGAGTTAGGCAACATCCACCGCCCCCCTGCTTTACTTTCTTCATCACCCAGTCAAAGAAATTTATCAGATTCATCTGACATGGCCTCCCTGCTGTGAATCCATGTTGCCTAGTGTCCTGGGCACCAATGGCTTCTAGATGTCCCACTATCCTTTCTTTAAGCAGTACTGACATTATCTTTCCTACTACTGAGGTAAGGCCGACTGGCCTATATTCCACCACCTCCTCCCTACTGCCAGATTTGTATAGAGGGACCAGATGCTCCCTCTTCCAAACCTCTGGCACCACTCCTTTGTTGAGTGACTTGGTGAACAAGGCTACCAGATTTTCTGCTAGCTTTCTTCATAGCTCACTTCATATCCTTGGGTGTATGCTGTCTGGTCCCATCACTTTGTCTACCTTCAGTTTAGTGAGTTCCTGCAGGACTCTCTCCCCTGTGAATGGACTGTTGTCTACCTCTTTCCCACCATTGGCCTCTGTTGCTTGGCTGTGGTCTCTGTCCCTCCCCCTCTTCAATGAGTACTGAACAGAAGTATTTATTCAGTATTTCTGCCTTGTAATGCAATTCTTTATTGACATTTGTAAAAAAAAAACTATGAGAAACCCAAGTGAACAATTAATTAATTGATGGATCAGAGCTGGTTATGGATTATGTAATGATTTGCTTATAGGATACACTTTAGCAAGCTTAAATAACCCTTTTCATGTATCAGTTGAGGATCCCTGCCTGAAGCCCTCATTAGAGCACCGGGGCCACGCTCCACCAGCGGGCGGTCGGCAACAGCCTAGCCGCCTCCAGGGACCATCAGACCAGGAGGGACAGTAAGGGAAGGTACGGGAAAGCTGCAGCCAATCAGGAGGTGAGCGCACTCTGTGGTCTCGCATCCGATTGGTCCCCCTGCTCCATTCTGTAGCATTGCTTGATTCTCTTGCAAAAACTGTTTTGGGAAGTGTCCAAACTGGTTAAATTGGCTAGAAAGAGCTGTTTTCATGAGTCTGTAACTTCTTTTGGGGAAACTGTGATTCTCATTCTGTGTAAAGTGATTACAGCCATTTTCCTGATTGCTTAGACTGGGCCAGACGCCACGGCGCCCCAGCCCCCCCACAGCCTTTTGTTGTGTTAATTTTTAAGTCTCTGCCCAGCAGAAACCTTTTTATTCCTGCAAAGCTTTTAACCCTAGTGCCTCCTCTGTCTCTTCCCAGTTGAGGATCCCTGCCTGAAGCCCTCATTCGAATGCCGGAGCCACGCTCTACCAGCGGGCGGTTGGCAACAGCCTAGCCACCTCCAGGGACCATCAGACCGGGAGGGACAGCGAGGGAAGGTACGGGAAAGCCGCAAAATTTTGTCCGCCCATCCCACCCCTCTTCTGTGTGTTATCTTATAGTCATCTTCCCGCCGATCCACAATTCCCACCCCTAGAGTCGAGCTGACCAGTAAGCTGCCCTGTATACCCTGTTGTGCCGACAAATCAGCAGCCCCCTCCCTTACTGTTCTCTCCCTGACTACATTGCCATATTCTAGCTTGTATTAACTAGCAGTATTGTCTTTATAATGGGGGGACCCCTCTGGACATATCTTGCTCTATTACTCATGGCGAGTAGGGTGGAAGATATCCTTCCTGTTACTGTCATCTTGGAAGATGCTACCCACTTTCCAATTCTCACTGTCACTCTGAAAAATGCAACTCACTTTCCTACTCTCTCTACTACACAAAATTTTGACCGGATCCTCCGTTATGACCTACCTATGTTGCAACACAATCAGTGGGGAAACCTCCACGTAGGGACCCAAGCAGATCTACTCTCATGTGGGCTAGTGCTCCACTATTGGGTATACAGTTCATCATTACGCCTGACCACCAGACTGTTATTTATTGAGCAGGCAAGAACCTATAACCCCTCATTCGACTGGCTTAAACTAATATGGAGGCCCCTGAAAGGTAAAAGGAGGGCCAAAGATAGACTCCTCCTTTTATCTCTTGAAGCTCTTGTGAAACTCTTAATATTCATACTGACTTGCACTGGAAATATAGAAATTAATCCAGGCCCTCTAGAGTGTATTACCTCACCAGCAGACTTAGCCACGACCAAAGGACTAACTTTTCTCCACATCAATACATGCAGCCTGCTAAAAAAGCTCACGATATTACAAGCCTGGGTTATTCATACGTTACCAGACATTCTGGTGGTGTCAGAGACATGGCTCAGACCTGCCACAGCTGACAGAGACATAAACTTGCCCAATTACCAAGTTTTCTGAGCGGATTGTCAAACAAGGGGCGGAGGAATAGCGATATATGTAAAATCCAATCTATCTGTAACTTGCCTTGACGCAGCTTCTATGCCCAAGAATTCCAGTGCCTATCCCTCAAAGTGGTCCTCTCCAACTCCACAGCATTACAGCTAATTGGCTGTTATAGGCCACCCTCAGCTGATCTTAAGCTTTTAGCCCACCTGGGAAACCTAATCAAGAAGAGTACAGATGAAACCATAATCCTAGGTGACCTAAACCTAAACTGGCTATCCAAGACAGCAACACTCTTAATATCTTTCTGTGATACGTATGGGCTCACACAACTTATAAATGAACCAACCAGAATCAACAAAAAGAACCTGAGCAACAGCACATTACTAGACATCATGCTGGTGAGCAAGTCTCACCTCTTCACACGCTGGTGAGCAAGCCTCACCTCTTCACACACGCTGGTGAGCAAGCCTCACCTCTTCACACACGCTGGTGAGCAAGCCTCACCTCTTCGCACATGCTGGTGAGCAAGCCTCACCTCTTCACACGCGCTGGTGAGCAAGCCTCGCCTTCACACGCTGGTGAGCAAGCCTCGCCTCTTCACACACGCTGGTGAGCAAGCCTCACCTCTTCACACACGCTGGAGTGCTTTTCAGTGATATAAGCTACCACTGCCTTATTGTTGAATAAGATCATCCGCAAACTAGCATCCCGGCTAAATTCATACTGAGGAGATCAAAAAGTTCAACATTGAGGCATATCTACATGACCTAAATCACTCTACAAGATGGCAAGAGTTCTATCTAGCAGACACAGTGGAAAAGCACATGAGGTGTTAAATGGCATAGTCTTAGGTGCCCTCAACACTCATGCACCTATTACTAGGGTACGAGTAAAAAACATAACTTGCCGCTGGTTTACAACTAACCTTAAATCTGCCCTCCTTGAGAGGGATAAGCTTTGGAAGAAGGCAAGGAAGTCTAAGGACCCAAATGACTGCCTGATGTTCAAAAAATCTAGAAATAGCTGTACCAGGAAAGTGCGGGATGCAAAGGCTGCCTACTATATGACAGAACTCGACTCCTCCTATCACAACCCTGCCAAATTCTGGAGCACCGTAAAGGACATAACAGGACAAGAACCTAGTACTACACTTCCAGCCCAGATACACCACAACAAGGGAATAACCTCAGATAAAATGGTAGTACTGGACTCATTCAATACTCACTTTTCAACTGCTGGTCTCGCATTTGACACCTCCCCAGCTAATCTTCTGTGCGCTCAGCTAAGTTCCCAGAGTACTGGATCTCAGATATCTGAATCCTCCTTCTCCTTCAAACCGGTTTTGCTGAAACAAGTGGAGGACCTTCTTTCTCAGATGGATGTCAAAAAAAAAGTGCAGGTGCAGACGCCCTTGATCACTATTTTCTAAAGATTGTAACACACCTACTCGCAGTTCCATTAACACACCTCTTTAATCTCTCTTTAACTTCTGGTTCTATTCCCGCGCAACCTGGAAAACAGCCCAAGTTATCCCATTACTGAAATCAGGGGATCCAATGGACCTTAACAATTATAGACCAATCTCTATCCTTCCTGTGCTATCCAAACTACTAGAAAAACTAATGTGCACCCAACTTAGGGAATATCTTGAAGAGACTAATCTTCTAAATCCAGCACAATCTGGATTTAGATCTAGGCATAGTACTATCTCTGCTTTGGCCAAAGTAACAAATGATTGGCAAATAGAACTGGATAAAAAAAATAATGTTTGTGCAGTATTCCTTGACCTAAGCAAGGCATTTAATACGGTGGACCATGAACTGCTCCTCTCTTCCTTGCATTCCATAGGACTAGATCCACCCTCCCTTAGATGGTTCAGATGTTACCTTACGGGAAGGACACAGCAAGTGAAAGCTGATGGAGACCTCTCTCCACTCAATCCATTGCTAAGAGGTGTTCCACAAGGATCCATCCTGGGTCCCATCCTCTTTGCTATTTATATTAATAACATTGACTCAAACCTTACCAAGGCGTCTGTACACTTGTTTGCAGATGACGCTGTTTTATATGTCAGTAACCCTTCACCTATTACAGCCTGTGAAGTCCTGCAAGCGGAATTCCACATCCTGCAACATCAACTATTGGAGAAAAAGCTCCTTCTAAATGCAAAAAAAACAAAAGCTATGTTTTTCTCCACCCTAATTCAGACAAGGCCCACCTCACTAAACAATCTCCCCCAGCTCTCCACTATACTTGGTGAAAACCTTGAATATGTGGACAAATTCAAGTATCTGGGGGTATGGATAGACAGCAGACTTAACTACATCGTTCACATTGAAGAGCTTCTAAAAAAACTTCGACAGAGGCTTGGTCTCTTTTACAGAATAAGGCACTTCCTAACCAGAGACTCCAAGAAGAGGTTGGTCCAGGCTTCTTTTCTCTCAGTACTTGACTATGCAGATTTCCTCTACAGTCACTGCCCTGTTTTCTATCTAAACAAATTGGACACTCTATACCACAGAGCATTGAGGTTTATAACAGACCTACCCTTCAATACTCACCATTGCTCTCTATATGCGGCAGTCGGATGGACATCTCTCCAGTTCAGAAGAAACAGAAATGCTGCAGTATGGACCTACAGAGCACTGACCAGAATGCTCCCAAATTATATCATCGACTGCTTCACACAGGCCAAAGCTAGTACCTATGCCCTAAGAAGCCATGATCTTATCATGCTTAATGTGCCTAACTTCAACACCCAGCTTGGGAGATCTGCTATCAGCTACGTACTAGCCTCATCATGGAATATGATTCAGAAGACCCTGAGGCTGAACAACTTTATATCATTAGCATCCTTTAAGCATCTATACCTATGTCTCTTCCAAGAAAAATGGAACTGCTACCACTAGTACTAGTATACTCACACTCCTAACCTTCCCCTCCTTAGGCAGCCAACAACAGATGACATTACACCTTCTAATCATTCAACTCCATAGTCCCCGTACATCCTGTCTATAGTCCTCTCCCATTACTTCTTGGCTCTTACTGTAGTCCTCATCCCTACTATACATCGCCTGGTGCTAGCCCCAGCCCCTGCCCAGGCCACCCCTACATTTTATAACTGTGTCTCCTTGTCCCTTATGGTCCCTAACCCCTTAGTATTGAAATATTGGATGCTTTACTTAAGAGACTTACTAATGAACATCCCTTGTTGATATGTATATATATTATGTTAGAGAGTGTACACCCATGTGGCCCTACTTGTCTTTATGTTTAGGCAACAATGTTTTGGTATATTGTATATAAGTGTTCTTAACAATCCTGTATGTGTAATTACTATTGAACCTTGACCTTATCAGGTCCATCTTGCAAATAAGCTGTGCTCAATGATGTTCGCCTGAATAAATAAAGATTTGATTGATTGATTGATTGATCTGTCTATTAAGAATGAGCCTGGTGCTGAAAATGTCTCTGAGTTCACATTATTGAGATCAAATAGCAGCAAACACACACACACACACACACACACACACACACACACCTCTTAAATATGTGGGAGATTTTATGAAGATTATTTATTGTTGGATTTACACAGCTACATCAAGTTTAAACAATCAATTTTAGTTTTAAATATACCTTGTGTAATTACTACATCAACAGCAACCCCATCAAATCTAAAAAAAATATATATTCTGCTTCACCATTTTCCTCCAGTTTGCCAGATAAAGCTATTTAACCAGATTGAAATGATTCCTTATATGTACACCGATTACATTTCATATGAAACTAATGTGCATTTTAACATCAGAGCTCAAATAACCAATGGAGCTATGTAAACATATTTGCATGTATAACAGAAACCATATATGTATGCACCTTGTAGACCACTTGTATTTAACACATAGAAAAAGGAAAGGAGTAATTGTTTAACTAAAAAAGGCACACTAAGTTGAAGCTTGATTCCTGGTGTGATCTCAGAACACAAGGAAGATAAGTGACTTGCTCAGGATCATACAGTATGCAAATGAGTGCTGTGGGATTCAAACCCAAGTCTCCAGGATTGCAGCTCTGTGCCCTACACCACAATGCCATACTGCCTCTTATACCACCTATATGTGATCCCTTTTAAGTTGCAAAAAAAAATAATCTGGTCAGAGCCAATAGGGCTGCAAAATGATGTTGGATGGGGTGAGAACGATAAGCAAAATACCTGGAAAAAAAATAATGGCTAGAGAAATGTTCAGAGAACTGTTTATCTTCTCACAGCTAAATAATAAAATACCACTATGCTTAGTCCCAGCTCTGGAATGGATAAACTAGTTTCTGTGTGTGATCTCTTGGTTTGGTGCCTCATGTGTGGGGTGGTATGGTGCCACTGATCCCCACTGGCTCTGATCCATGATGCAAAGGTGACTGGTGTTGGTGCAGTACTCATCATCATAGTGTAAGATGGTCACTCTCTTGGATGAAATGCCATTCAATAACCCTAGATGCAGGAGGATGGCCAGGCTCTTACATAATATTTCTGTTAAATGTATATTTTACACATTTAATGCACAGACAAACTCTGATTCTAAGGCTGTTGGTTCTAGTAAAGACCTGAGCCTAGAGCAATGATCTATGAATGAGTCTGGGACACTCAGCAGACCTGGGCTTTAGCCCTGCAACCTTCACCTGTACTGTACAACAATGCACTAGTTACTCAACCTCCTCAGTGACCCCAGGTCACCCCCCAAAATAGACACCTGTGCCTAGTGGGCCTTGCCTGGTTTCCAAAGAATAAAATAAGGCAAAATAAAATAAATGAGCCAGTCTCTGTCTTGCAGGGTCAGAACAATAACATAGAAACATAGAAAGTGATGGCAGAAGGGGACCGCACGGTCCATCTAGTCTGCTCATAAGCCTAACCCACCTCCCTTAACTGTTATTTAGTGTTATAATAGCTTTGTGCCTATCCCATGCCTTCTTGAATAATCCAACTGACGTAGTCTCAACAACCTCTGGTGGAAGGCCATTCCAAGTGTTCACCACCCTCTCAGTAAAGAAGAACTTTCCTGTATTACTCTACACACTTGTGACAAATATCTGCACTGCTCATATCTAAAATTGTGTACGCTATCCCTAGCCTTTTATCATGTGGCTCCATATGTGTACAGGATTCACCTTTTAAATTGTAAGCATTTTCATACAAGAATGCTTATGCTTTAGTAAAATAAATATAGTTGCCTCGGGATAAATTTTTTTCCAGATCTTGCCCTAAGTTGCAGCAGAAGGAGTTAAAGTTTGTCAGGTGTGTGAACAGCTGATACTTACTAAGGTGTTTAGGCAACAGCTACTCAAAATTGCACACAACATTCCACATGTTGGATGGGGGTGAAACAGACCAAGTAAAGGTTGACACAAATGTTCTATATGCCTGGTGTCTATAAAGATGTGGAAGAACACTGTCACACTTGTGACACATGTCAGAGAGCAGGAAAGCAAGAGAACAAGGATTTTTTCCCCAATAAAAAAATGCATTGATTTTCTAAACAAAAAATAACATGCAATACAATTAAGTACATAATATGAGCACTTTCAATAAAGCAGCACTACTGATTTTACCACTATCATTGAATTAACAATTAGATAACCAATAATTCTATGGAAGAGTTGAGCAACATTGTAACATAAATTTTACCCATCAAAGTGTACATAAAAAGGCATTTAAGTAATCACCTACTAATTCATACTTACTGAAAGTATCAATCCTGTTCTTATACTTGTTTGACCTTCATGGACCAAACAGAGGTTGATAAAAAACCTCTATTGGTCTTGTGTCTATAAAGATGTGGCTGAGTACTGTCATACTCGTGACACATGTCAGAGAATGGGAAAGCAAGGGGACAAAGGCTTATTTTTCCATTAAAAAGCGTGTTGATGTTTTAAACAAAAAAATAACATACAATAAAATTAAGTACATAACAGGAATACTAGCTAATACAAATTTCATTAAAGCAGCCTGATTTTAACATTGGCATTGAACTAAACAATTAGATAACTAATAATTCTATGAAAGAGTTGAGTAATACTGTAAAATATATGTTATACCCCATCAATGTGTACATAAAAAGGCATTTAAGTAATCACCTGCTAATTAGTACTTACTGAAAGTATCAGTCCTGTTCTTATACTTGTTTGATCTTCATGGACCAAGCAGAGGTTGATTAAAAACTTCCATTGGCCTGGTGTCTATAAAGATGAAGCTGAGTACTGTCACACTTGTGACACATGTCAGAGAATGGGAAAGCAAGGGGACAAAGGCATATTTTTCCATTAAAAACTGTATTGATTTTTTTAAACAAAAAAATAACATACAATAAAATTAAGTACATAATATAAATACTAGTTAATAAATATTTCATTAAAGCAGCAGTAGTGATTTTAACATTGGCACTGAACTAAACAATTAGATAACTTATAATTCTGCAAGGTTGAGCAATACTGTAGCATGAATACGTTTTACCCATCAAAGAGTACATGAAAACATATTTAAGTAATCACCTACTAGTTCATATCTACTAAAAGTTATTAACACTATGGTACTTTAACAGAAAACATTAAATTATTATACTTGCTTGATCTTTAGCAATTCTTTTTCTACATTTGTTTACATAAGTAATTAGGTTTGGTTGAATCACCAACTTCATCCCTTCTCCCTGTTAAAAAAAAATCAACTAAGCTAATCTCTTTCACTCTTGACAAGTCTGATTAAAACCAGATGCTTTCCCCCTCAGTATGTGGGAGAGTCTGAGTGAACATAAATGAATGAAGTACTGTATTACCATGGATATAGTCCAGTGGCAGAGGAGGATGGGGAGATACACAAAGGGAAAACCATTGTGTTAAACAGAGATGATTGCACATGCTTCCATTCTAACTGTGGAAGCAGACAGTCTAGATATCATCATATGTTTTCTAGCTGCTCTCTCTCTCTCTCTCTCTCTCTGAGTAATCACAGAAGGACTGCATAGAATATCTATGCAGCCCTAAAAAGCACAAGAAAGCAAAACAAACAAATAACTGTGTATAGGTTTAAATTTGGAGTATTACACTTTTTTGGTCTCTCTGGTGCTTGGGCATGTTGCAGGAGGGGCCCACTGACTGAAAGGCACATCCCTTCCTTTCTCCTCTGGTGTCAGTGATAGCTTTCAGTGGTTAGTCATGTAGGTTGCAGTTCTGCTGTCCCATCTAAAATGAGCTGGGACATGTCAAAGATGATGCTTTGAGACTCCAAAAGCTAACAGTTGCCAAAGTTTGGCAGATGAAATTTTTGTCTCTCATTCTCACTTAATTTTCCCTGTTCAGGTTCTTTGAGATCTGCTTGGTGACAAAAACATGCACATGTGTTAGATCATAGTAAGCAGAAATAGCTAGTAAAGGAACCCTTCAGCAAAGCTTGAAAATACACACCAAAACTGATAAAAAGTTACAACATTCAAAGGTTAGACTATAATATGTGTGTGTGTGTGTGTATATGTATACAGTGATGTCCCCAGGATGAAACCCAATTGTGCAGCATTTTGCAGCACTCTGCAGAATGTTACTGCAGACCTACTGAATAAAGCAATGTAATTTCAGTATCAGTTAGTCCCTTTTGTCATGCAGGAAAATGTGACACTGCCAGGAGGAAGTGAATGCCACAGTTTCCTGCATAACAAAAGGGACTCATTGCCACTGAAATTACAGTGCTTTATTCAGTAGGTCTGCTGCAGCATACTGCAGAGTGCTTTTAAAGTGGGTTTTATCCTGAGGGATGCCACTATATGTTATATATATATATATATATACACACATATATATATATATATATATACCTGATTGTATAACAGTTTAACAGTACTGAAGTATACCTCGAGGTATACCTCAGTGATACTGAGGTAGGATCACATTACAGTCAATATAAATTGAACTTGAATGCCTCAGTGGTACCTCGAGATACTTTGAGGTATACCTTGGTACTGATATATCTGAAGCTGACATCAGTAGAGTTAAAATATTTACTGTTTATACATATCCCTCTGACGTCAGCTTTACTACCATCTGCAGTCCAATGAACAGCCACTCAAAAACCACCTCCCTAAATCACAACTAGCCTAAATCAATCAACACATTTGCAGAGTAAAATACACTCACCTGCAAACCATCCACATAAACCCAGTCCCCCCTTGTCTAAATCAGCAGAAGTGCAGAAAACACTGACAAATACTAAGTCCTGTGCTTTGCCATCTGGAAAACAGAAAACATTTTTAAAAAGCATCTTTCAACAATGATGAAATACTTGTAAAATGAACTAACCATGGCTGACTCAAAATCTCCACACCGGATCAGCAAACTCACTCTAAACTGACATACAAATCTATAAATATTCACAAAGAAATAACAGAGCTATGCATTCAATTTGAAAGAGACAAAGAATCATTACTAGACCCAAACATGGCTGAAAACACATTTTTGATCCTTGAAAAACAGGAATGCAACAGACCTCCTAAGAATAAATACTTCTTATACCCTGAATACATCTAAAAATATATCGGCAGCTCCAAAAATGACAACACAAGACGAAAGACTAACGCTGATCTTAACCACTTTCAAAAGTTTTTATTAGAATACCTGGAACTAAAAACATCCATAAAAGACATTATACCTGAAGAACTGGACGGTTTACTGTGCCTCTACCTCATGACAGCAGTAAAAAAGACGGCTCTGAATATGAACTCTTACCCTCAGATCTAGATTTCAGAACATCGAAAGACACCTCCGTGAACATGTCTACAATGAACCCCTATCAACATCTTTAACATTTCAATGTAGCAGGCAGGTTCTCATATCAAAATAAAAACATCTAAAACAAATGGGTTTTATGAAACAGACCTAAAGCAGCAGATTACATTACTGATACCATGATAGACATACCACATGATTTAAATTGCCCAGGAACCAACAACTCACAGTCCCTAATTAACACTATGTGGGTAATCCTGAACATGTATTTTGGCATCAGAGGCAATATTGAGGCTAGAATTCTAAAATGGGGAGACATCTCTCTGAAAATGGACATGGACAACACACAATATCTTGAACTCTGCAAAGAGAGACAAACCAAAACAGGCTGCAGGTCTAATCCCAAAGCTATCAGGACCATCAAACCCAGAGCCTACCAGTCAAAAGACCCCAAATGATGTCCAGTTCAAAATTACTTAGTTTACAAACAGAAAAGACCACACAAATGTCACCACCCAGAATCACCATTTTTTCTGAAAATTACCTACCCAATCAAACAACAAGCCACTACCTGGTTCAAAAATCAAGCGCTGAGCATAAACTCCATAGCCAGAATAGTGAAAAGCATGACTGACCAGCCTGGACTTCACAGTGATGGATGACTCACTAATCACTCGATTTGAAAACATCTTATACAAAAATTAACAGATTCCAACATGGCAGCAACTGATATCATGCAAATATC
The DNA here is from genome assembly GCA_016271365.2 of Neoceratodus forsteri. Lineage (NCBI taxonomy): Eukaryota > Metazoa > Chordata > Ceratodontiformes > Ceratodontidae > Neoceratodus > Neoceratodus forsteri. Next base: position 951,513,769 of record CM028129.1, on the reverse strand, counting down.
TGGCCACAAAAAAAAATTGAATCAATAAACTCCTACTCCAAAATAAATGAAAAAAAACAGAAGGAGACATCCCGAATCCTAAGAAATGAACCAGACTGCAAACCAAGTACCTCGAAAGCATCGCCTCCAGAATTGTCCACTACTGCATTACTGACTGCATACCTAGAATCCATGCAAGCTTGCTTCCAGAGCACCATAAGCAACACCTCACACATCATCTTTAACATCATACAAGGTAACTAACAAATACCCCTCACAAACCCAAAGCACATTTCTACTAACACGGACACTAAATATATTTATTTTATTCTTTGCAGGTTACCAACATCAGCAACTCCCAAAAAAAAATACAGCATCCCATATTTTCTGACTCAGACTCTGACTAGAAGTCTGAACACACAGGAAGATGCACTGCAACATAGAACTCCCAGGACCCAACCAGGAACATCCGGAGAAGACACAGATGCAACTAACAACAAAAAATAACTAAAACTACTACTATGCCATGCAACAATGAACTACCTTTTGTGTAAATAAACTATAGCAGCATACAAGACATAAATGTTGCCTCAAAAATAAATATTTTTTGTTAACAGGCCTCGGTGAATATAACCGAACTGGAAAAATGTTATATCATAAACCAAACTTGGTAAACAAAACCGAATTGGACAAATAATAAAGTCCACAAGAAATACACAAACCTCACATAATAGTGAATTACCAGCATACCATTGCATACATGTTCAAATCCCACCAATAAATTCCCATCCTATGACACTACAACAGGTGCTCCCAGTCCCATTGTATAAACCGCACACATGATGTGCAGATCATGTGATATGGCAAAATATTCTCACTCCTGCATTGTGAGCTATGGATACCTCACCTGTGCCTTCGACACTTGTGAGTATCCATAGCTCACTCTGCAGGAGAGAAAATATTTTGCCATGTCAACTCTACCCATCATGTATCCTATGTATACATATATAGATATAGATATGGATATAGATATAGATACAGATATATATATATATATATATATATATACACAATAGATACGTATTAGGGACACTGTAGCACCCCCATAGTTAGGGTTCAGCAGGGTGCTCAATGTTAACCCCCTAATATTTTTTTTATTTATTTATTTTGATCTAGGATTACAAATACCTTTGAGCCAAGGCTCTTTTACAAAGGTTCCACGTCAGTCTGACTGACAGTAGAAGACATGATGATATGAAAACAGTAAAATTTGAAGGAACAATGCAAGTTCAAATGAGGGAGAACAAAGCAGGTTACAGTCAGTTCCAGGCAGATAGGTACATACAAACATATACAGTGGTATTAGGAGACACAGGATGAGGAAAAAATATAGAATTAAGAAGCTAGAATGGGGCAACAAAATCATTAGCAGCCAGCAGCATTAGTCAGGTAAACAAGATAGTGCTAGAAGGGATAAGGAGAGTGGAGGGAAGGGGAGAGGAATGTTAAAGAAGTTAAGTCGGGGGGATAAGTGCTGGATTAAGAGGAGTTGATTAAGGTTGACAATCACAGGAGCTGGAAGCAGAGAGGAGGAGGTGGAGGTTAGTTTTTAAAGAACCTAGCTTAGGCAGTGAGGAGAGGTCATAGCTGAGGCCATTTAACCCACTGGGAGCTCTGTGAGTGAAGGATCTTTGCCCCTAGGTTGTACGGCAACGTGGGATGCACAGGAGCTGAGATTCGGAGCCCCTGGTTGGGCAATGATTCTGTGCTAAATGGAGGAGGACTTGGACACCTGTGGGGGCTAGGTACAGTGTTATTTTTTTGGCCATTAAGCAGGTCTGGTACTTGATCCAGCTTGATAATTGGAGCCATCCAGTTTGGGAGTATAGGTCGCAGGTGTGGGTGAGAAAGTGGTATCCAGTGATCAGCCTACAGGCTTTGTTTAAGGTCAGTGATACGTGCCTAAGGGAAGTGGCAGAAGCCGAGCTGTAGATGATCAGGCCATAGTCGATTAGTGAGACCACTGAGCCCTGAACTGCGATCCTTAGGGCATCTTCAGTAAGGCATTGCCTATGCCAGTAAAGAAGGCCAATGCGTGTATTTGCAGCTTTTGAGACATTGTCTATGTGGGTGGCATATGATAGATTACTGTTCATGGTGACTCCAAGGTATTTGAATGATTGAACCTGTTTAATAACTTTGTGGTGTTTATTGGAATGGCCAACAAATTTGCATTTTCCATGCACATGCCATGTTGTGAAAATGTGGAGTTTCATGATGGCACCTTGTGCTGTTTCCGAGATCTGGATTCCATTTATTTTGTAAAAGGGTCACATTTTCCCTATACCTAACATGTTTTTTTTTTTTGTTTTTTTCCTGTCTTGTACAGGATACATGGTACTGAATTTCTCCAAAAACACCTAGGGTACATGTGGTCTGTGCTGAGGTAGTGACTTTCACAGGTTTGGTGAAAAAAAATATTAAATAGTTCCTGAGTTATAAGGATTTAAAAACTGGTTTCAGATAGATGTCCCATACGAAACACAAGCGTCTTTTCTGGTTCACATATCTGATGTATCATGAACCAAAAATGGTTCTCATTAACCACTTTTTTTTTTTGGTTCCCAATGGCTGCCTTCTTATTTATTTCTGTTAACTACTGAAGTTGGAAAACACATGTAAAGGGATAGTTTTAACAAAACTAAAGCATCCCTGATGTGCAATGGTTTCCCTAAGCAAGATTTTATAGTCTGTTTATGGGGAAATTTGCCAAAATGTTATATTTCACATACTGATAATCTCTTCCCAAAAGATGTATGGTTCTAGCCACTTTATTTTGGTTTAGACTAAGAATTTTCTGGTTCCAGAGCCAGGAAAAGTGGTTCAAACTATTAAGTCTAGCTTGCAAACAAGAAAAAGTGTTTTTTAAACTGATTTTCTGGTTTGGGACCCAGAAAATGTTGTTTCAACTAGTACCTTTGGTTCTTGAAGCAGAAAATCTGCTCCCACTATGTTTGGGTCACAAACCAAAAAGTTTAGTTCAGACTGCTACTTTTGGTTCATGAAGCACAAAATGTGGTTCAAAATTAGACTTTTGGTTGCTGAAGTAGAAAATATGAAATATGAAGAAGCCAAGACAAGAATACAGTTTGGTATAATGTGTCTGTTCCTGTTGCAGCATCCAGAGCTTGATGTACTGGGTCTTCTCCACCTCCTCACTCCTCCCATGCTTTGCATCTTTAATAGTCATGGAGAATACTTCCTCCTCTAGTGCCTCTTGAAGTGCAGCACATTGCAAGTATTCAAAACCCTACGTGTGACGAAGTGCATTGTCAGCCTGCTCCTACAACTCCCTGCCTGCATCTTAACACTGTGGCCTCTCATGTAATGGTTGCCACTTAAGTTAAAGTGAGCTTCTGTATCCATATTATTTATTTGTTTCTAGTACTTGAAGGTCTCAGTCATGTCCCCTCTCTCTATCTTGTTCTACTGGGATACTGAATGAATACTTCTGCTCAGTATTCACAAACGAAGAGGAGGGGAAGGTGCCTAATCCAATTAACAGAAGCACCCTGGATAGGGGGATGGATCCCAGTCATTTCACAGAAGAAAGGGTTCTGAAAAAACTCCTAAAACTGAAGGTAGACAAAGCAATGGGTCCTGATGGAATTCACCCTAGAATTCTAAAAGAATTAAGGGGAGAACTAATGACACCACTAACTACCCTTTTTAACAAATCATGGGAGTATGGTGTGGTACCTGAGGACTGGAGGAAAGCAGATGTGATTCCCCTTCACAAAAGTGGGAGCAAGAGAGAAACAGGAAACTACAGACCTGTCAGTTTGACCTCTGTGGTAGGGAAAGTAATGGAATCGCTTCTGAAGGATAGAGTTGTTGAGTACCTAGAGGAAGGTGGGGCACAGGACCCAAGGCAGCATGGGTTCACAATGGGAAGGTCATGAAAGATGAATCTAATTGATTTCTTTGACTAGGTGACTAAAGTAGTAGACCAGGGAGGGACTGTGGACATGGCCTACCTAGACTTTAGCAAGGCATTTGACACAGTCCCACACAAAAGATTAATAATCAAATTAATCAGCCAGGGAGTGGGTCCCAGGGTGGTAACCTGGGTAAAACACTGGCTGGACAACAAGGCATAGAAGGTAATAGTAAATGGAGTCCACCCTGAAGAAAGAGGGATTACTAGTGGGGTACTGCAGGGTTCAGTATTGGGTCCAGTCCTTTTTAATGTCTTTATAAGTGACATTGCAGAGGGACTGGAAGGAAAAGCATGCCTCTTTGCAGATGATACAAAGATCTGCAACATGGTTGATACACAAGGAGGCATGAGAAGGATGAGAAGGGACTTGGCATGGATGGAGGAATGGTCAGAAGCATGGCAGCTTGGATTCAATGCAAAGAAGTGCAAAATAATGCACCTGGGAAACAAAAACCCAGGGGAAGATTACACAATGGGGGGAGGTAGTAATAACAACAACAAAAATGGAAAGGAGGTAATCATATCAGATGACCTTAAGGTTAGCAAGCAATGTGAGAAGGTAGTAGGGAGGGCTGGGGGGATACTGGGATGTATAGGGAGAGGCATCACCAGCAGAAAACAGGAAGTTGTTATCCCTCTGTACAGACAGTTGGTGATACCCCATCTGGAGTATTGCGTCCAGTTCTGGAGACTCCCCTCTCCACAAGGACATGGACTGAATAGAGGCAGTCCAGAGGAGAGCAACAAAAATGGTGTAGGATGTGCAAGAGAAGCCATATGAGGAGAGACTAAAGGAGCTTAATATGTATACCCTTGAGAAAAGGAGGGAAGGGGGAACATGTTATAAACTTTTAAGTACCTCAGTGGAATCAACAATGTCCAAGAGGGTAGCATCTTTCAGAAAAAGAGATGTGCAAGAACAAACGGACACAATATGAAGATAGAGGGGGGAATGGCTCAGGGGCAATGTGAGGAAGTATTTTTTTACAGAGAGGGTGGTTGACACATGGAACAACCTTCCTGAGGAGGTTGTGGGGTCTAAAACTGTGGGCAAATTCAAGAATGCATGGGACAGACATAAGGTAATTCTTGTGGTGGGTAGGAAGAAATAGGCTATTGGTTAACTAGGTTCTGCAGCTTATCCTGTAGGTAGGGAAATGAGCAGGCTAGGTAGGCCAAGTGGTCCTTATCTGCCGTCAAAGTCTATGTTTCTATGTTTCTATGTACTGAGTAGATATTCAATGCCCTAAACCTTTCATACTATGACTTATGGTGGTGATCTGCTATCATCTTTGTAGCCATCCTCTGGAACTTAGCCAGTAGGTTAATGTGCTTTTTGAGGTGTGGGCACCAATAACAAAGTCCATGTTGTAGATCTGGCTTCACCAGAGACTTATACAAGGGAAGTATAAGTTAGTCTGTCATTTAACAATCTATACAACCAAGCAAATAAATTCATGTTTTGCCAGAAATGGAATCACACAGGGCCTAGAGGGCCATGTTTTTCCAAACCAACATAGATGTATGCATCTATGGAGAGATGGAACCACAAGGCCCAGAGGGCCCTGCACTCCCACAGGCTAATGAGTATATGATGATTATACTATCTCAAAGGTAGGGAGAACCATTGCAAAAAAACTTTGTTAATCCACATGTTAGGGTTACAGAAACAAATGTAGGGAAATGTGGTGATTTGGTTTCCAGCCCTAACACCTAACCCTCACCTTTCAGACAGCAAAAGGAAACACCATTAAGGTGTCCTCTTTCCTGCTTTTTTGCAAGTCTGGCATGGGGTGTACCATGGGATTGTCAACACTAACACTTACCCCATTCCATCAGTAAATAAGCTGAGATGGGTAAAGTATATGAGAATACAGTGAGCGTTAGGTTTAACAACCCAAAGGTACACCACATGACTGATTTGCAAAGATGCAGGAGTGGTGAAACCATAGTGGTTTTTCCTTTTTGCTGCCTGCAGAGTGGGTGTAGGGTGTTAGGGTTAGGAACCCTAACACCACATTTCCCTACTTTTGTCACTTTAACCCTAACTTGTGCATTAGCAAAGTTCTTGGCAATGACTATATATATATATATATATATATATATATATATACAGTATATATGTGTGTGTGTGTGTGTGTAGATATAGATATACTGTAAATATAGGTAGTCATTTTTGAGCCTTTTAATTTTTAGATTTTTATTTGCTTTGCTTTTAGATCTTTTACAGATGGCCAAGCACTCTGGAGCACTGAAACCAAGTGGTAGATTTTGTTTGGCACGTGACGCTGTGCATTAGCGTGTCATTGCCTCCAGCATGTTTTTTTTATTTATTTATTATTTATTCATTTCTCATCTCAGAGTAGTACCTTTGAGCACAAGGGCTCTTTTACAAAGGATCCATGTTAAGGTTGTACACAGGCAAATCAGTACAATACAAGTCAAAATACAAGGGACAGAGTCAAAATACAATAAAAAGAGTAACAGGTAGTATTAACTCCAACATAGATTACATGTTCCATGGTTACAGGACTGCAAGCTTAAAACGGATTCTCAACTCAAAGTGAGATAAGTGCTTGATTTTTTGCGGAGGGTTGCAGTTTATTTCAAATTGCAACCAACAGATGTAAGTAGCCACCTGGTGAGGGCATTTTCAGGAAAATAATGAGAGGAGAGGTGGCTGGAGGAGCCATGGGTGATAAAGTAGATTAGAATTAGGGAGGCAGATAGTATTCTAACAGGAGGAAAAGGAAGGTATGGTAGAGAGCAGGGTTGGTTGTAGGGAGGGAGGGAGTAGCCATAGCAAAAACAAGCCAGTGGGAACAATCAAGAACAGAGGAGGAGAGGGTCAAGCACTGAAAAAAGCTTGCCAGAGATAAGTCAGCAATGCTGTAAGGTTACAAGATTTCAGCCTGCCAGGCCTTGTATGGGAGATAACTGTCTTGGTGGAAAAGGAGATGACCGGGGATAGCTGCAAGTGGTGGAGGGAGGGTATGCTGTAAAATTACATGATATCAGCCTGGTAGGCCTTGTCTGGGAGATGACTATCTTGGTGGTAAAGGCAAGGACTGATGAGAGCTGGCAGGTGGTGGAGGGAGGGTTGGGGTTAAAATCAGGAGAGGGAGAGGGAAAGGAGGATGGGGGATAAATAAGGGCAGTGGGGAGTGAAACTGGATAGTCAATGTGGGGGCCCAGATAGAAGGGGACAGTCACAGTAATTCACTTGTGCTAGTAGGAGATGTAATTCTCTTTTAAAGAGGCTGATTTTCCCCACAATCAGCTAGCGAGATTGGCAGGTCATTGATCCATTTGGTCCCCCTAACAGATAGAGCATGCTGTGTAAATGTAGTGCATCTAAAGGGGACATTTAGTGCACCCTTAGTTGAGCTCCTGGTGGTTTTGGAGGGATTTAGTATGTTGAAAGATATGAGCTATAGGGGCAGGTGTTAAAGCCAGCATTGGTGTCTTCCAGAATAGGCAGGCTTGGTACTGGGTCCTTTGCTCCAAGGGAAGCCAACCTGTTATCCCATAAAGGTGACAGGTATGGGTATACTGATCAACCTCCAGGACTAGTCTGCAGGCTTTGCTCAATAGTATCTTGATTCTTTTCAGCGCTGTATCCATTGCCGTGCTGTAGATGATAAGTCCGTAATCTATTGTGGCAAATATTGAGCTCCTGGTTACCAGGTTCAAAACCTCTACGGTCATTGAGTGCCAGTGTCTGTAGAGAATCCCCAGTTTGACGTTGGCTGCTCTAATGATGTGGTCTATGTGGCCTGTGAAGGACAGAGTGTCAGTGAGGTGAACACCAAGGTACTTGAATGAGTGTACTTGTTCAATCATATCTCCTTTTTTGCTAGTGTCTAGCTGGGGGCCAGCTTTCCCCTTGTTGTATGATAAAGCGAAGTGCATCATTTTTGTTTTTTTATAGTTTAACAGTAGTTTGTTCTGGGCAAACCATGATTGTAGCTTGTTGAAGTTAACTTGCAGGGCAGTGGATATTTCAGTAGCATCAGCTCCAGCAGCTCCAGGTACAGAAATAACGGCATCATCCATGTACAACACCATGCCAGATGATCAGGCAGAGTGCAGTGAATTTATAAAAAGACTGAAAAGCAGTGGGTCAAGAATGGACCCTTATGGCACCCCCAGGGTCATATCATTGGGGTCAGATGCTACCCCCTTAATTTTCATGCATTGTGACCTGTGGGTCAGATAACTGCCAAACCAATTTACTGTATCAAAAGATGGGCCTTGTGACACTAGGTTTCCAAGGTGTATCTCATGGCTCACATTGTCGAAGGCTTTTGTAAGGTCTATAAAAATAGACCCTACAGAGAAGCCACTGTCTAGTGCATCATACAGGTGACTGGTGTATTCCATCAAAGTAATGATGGTGCTATGTTTTTTTCTGAAATCATGCTGTTGTGTACACAGAAGATCGTATTTGTTTAGGTTCTCCACCACCTGGTCTGCTACTATTCTTTCAAGGGCCTTCAAGAGAGGAGGGAGCATTGAGATCGGTCTGTAGTTACCCAGGCACCTCCTGTCACCACTTTTCAGTAGTGGGGTGATGTGTGCCACTTTCTATTTATCAGGGAAGACTCCTGTTCTCAGAGATAAATTATATAGTTTGGTGAGGGGAGTGACTATTTCATCAAGGGTGACAGTAATGAGTTTCAAGTCCAGCATATCACATGAGATCCTGGTTTTGCCAAAGACTCTTGATGTATTTTAAGGTGACCGTCTCAGACATTTGTTGAAAATAAAATAAAGGTTTTCCATTGTTACAGGCTGGATGTGAGTCACCAATGTTGTACTTGCTAGGTAGTTGGTAACTTAAGTACTCCTGGGGTAGAATCAAATTGAGGTGCATGAATGCCATGTTGAAGGCATTTGCAATGTCCTTTGGTTCTTGTAGTGTTCCAGATTCAGTATTGTGAGCAGCTGAGGATGCTGCCATGGTAGACAGTGGAACCTTGTTGGGAATTCGGCCAGTAGATGGTGGCTTCAGGCTGGCCAAAATGTGCAGTTGGGCTGTGGGAGACTGCAGCTGGTGAAGAATGTGACTGATGGTCAGGGACTGGGGTCTGGGAAAACAAGTTCAGGTAAGACTAGCCACATACAGGTGAAGGGCAGATGAGAAGTAACAGGAGGGAATTATAAAAATGCCATATATAAAAAAATAACACTTTTTTGAGCAGAAAAATGATGTGGCAGTTGCAACACAGAAGTACAACTGTTAGGTGAAGTCAGCATGTGAGTGAGTGAGTGTTTTGAAACTGTTTGTACTGCTGACAGGTTTGAAAGTGAAAAGTGCTTAAGCAAAAGTAATCAGTTGGAGTTGATGGCTCACGCTGCTAGTTCCAGCCAATCACAGTCTGCAGTGTGGATAAATTTGGCCATGGGAACCTAGAGTGAGGATAATTTTGTTATGCTTACTTTAGATCTGACCACCTGGGTATCGAAAATATTTGACCAGATTTATCCTTTAGGACGTGGTTGCTTCCTTATAGTTAGGGTTGTACTAGCAGTTCTATGTTAAACAACACATTTTGCACTTTAATAACTTAGCAACTGTTCATCAGATTTACATGAAATTTTGCATGCTTAGTATCACATGCCATATCTCTGGATGTGTCAAGTTTCATTCCCAAATGTGTGGATTCCAAGTTCTGAATAGTGCAAAGAGAGAATTTTTCATGATATTTTTCCCTTTGATTTTGCTTGGTTTTCTTTCAACTTGGCTACCACCCACACAATTTGGAATTTAACTCTGAAAATTTCTCAGTTGAAAAGGGCTGGCTCACAGGTGAACATTTTGCATCTTTGGTGAAAAATGAATAATCTGGTCCAAAGTTATTTAATTTTGAAATTTTGAATAAATGGTTCTGAACATGCTAAGTAAGCACTTAAACATACTGGCATGAAACAAAAAAAAACATTTTTTCATTTTGACCTGATCCTTTTTCATGAAGGGGAATTTTTTTGTTTGTCACCATCTTGTTTTCCATTTACCCCTAAAAATTCAGATTTAGAAAACCACAGAAATGACATTTTGGAGAGGTACCAACACAAATACTGTATAGCATTTTAAATTCACACCCTTTATATTTAGCTCTCCAAGCACACGACCACATATTCACTTCCTCTTATTTTCACTGGTGGAACACTATTACTGCTGTGAATAGTGATCTACCTAATATTCACTGTCTTTTTTATTTTCACTCTAATATGGAACCAGTGAATACAGTGAAAATAAAAAGACAGTGAATATTTCCTGTTATACAGTAGATTGCTCATTGGGAGCCCCTTAACTGTATTCTGCACTTAACTGTTGGACAAGTGGCCTTGAAATGTTTTTGTTTTAATATTATAGGGGTCCTGAGTTGACTGACACATTCTGACACTTCCATATTCTGTTGTACTGAGCTGTATGCAAGTGTTACTGTCCTCTGGTGAGAGGGATTACTTATAATTGGTGTCACACAAGTAAGCCATCCAACGACAGTGACCTCCGGATCATAAAGGGTCTGGGAAGTTGAAGTCCTGTCCCCTGTAACCTGCCTAGTACTCACAGGTCCACCATTGCATTGTGGTTTACTGGAGGGCTGGTAGAGCCTCCTGTCCTTGTAAACAGTTCAGCATAGTGAGAATTCAGTACCTAGGGCTGCAATTCACCAGAAGAGGTGACCACAGGCTCAAATCTACCCTTATGTGTTAGCTTGTTTATCATATTTAAAAGTTTTAAATATTGCTGAGAGGAGCATGAAACCAGAAGTCACATGGTGATGTACTTCTGGTTTCCATGGTTATAGCTCAGACCCTATCAGTGGAGTGAGCATGCATGAAAGCCACATGCACAAATGCGAGCTGAGACATGTGCATTCTGTGCATGTCTGCAGTGTCCTTTGGGGGCAATGGGGACACGGGCCAGGCATCCTGTCTAAGGTAAACAGTCTGTTTTAACTTCACAGCCTTTACTCGAATAGCCTCTGGTAAAACCAAAATTGTGTTGGTGTTTTAATTCAGTGACTCTCTTAGATGTTTTGATAGAGAGGTTTCCTTCTGTTACTTAGTATATTGATTGTTCCCACTCTCTCTTATCCTACTGTCCATAACCCCATGATTACAGTGTTTTTTTTGTGGGGGCTTATAAAAAGTAGCAGTATCTTGGTCTAGTTTACAAATCTCACAGGTTTATTGATCCTCAAGTAGGAAAAACATACCTTTCCTGACTGTCTCTCTGTAATCATTTGCTGTCACCTCAGGTGCCTGGTTGATCATCATTGACAGCAGCACTGGTATTGTCACACTAAGTGCTGGGGAATTAGCATTGCCTGTGCCATCAGTAAGAAATTTAGCTTAGCATCTGGTTTATGCTTTGAGGCTTTCAAATGCACCCAGTGTAAAGAAATACAACAACTAAAAATTACAGTTTTGGAAATAGAGATGAAAATAACCAAACTACAGTAACTAGAAACTCAGCATTGTGTACATTTAATAAAAATTGCCATGCTTCCTGCCCTTTGCTCATTGAAGCTATTAATTAGAATTAGGTTCTTGAGGTGGTTAATGAAACTACAGAAAAAGATCTTGGGATGAGAACATCAAGGAAGAGTTAGAATGGACTAATACCCTGGCTAAAAGTAAACTGAAAAAAGGTGCAGAGATATGGACTTTGTCATACCACTGCAGAACTCTTTTGAGACACTCTCTGCACTAGGGGAGGAAGACCTTATAGACAATATATAATCTCATTCTCCACTGCCTAATAGCTCCAATAACTATTCTGTGGAGGGTAATACAGACCATTATGAAATGGGTACTAATCACTGTCTAGGGGCGCATGCTATCCCAACTCCAACACTGATTAGTAATAATGATATTCATAATAAGAGTGTCACCCATAATAGAGATACTAATTCAGAAACTAACCTCAACCTGGATCCCAGTATGGATCACGAAAATGAAAGTATGGAGACTAACAAAGTTAGGCAAATAATAGTCATGGGGCACTCTATAATTAAGTATACAGATGGCTACATATAGGTTCATAGGATAATTATGAGATCAAGGGTCTAGCCCATTATGATCTCGCCACCTACCTTAGGTGGTAATCGTATTTTGATTCATCCATGTATGAGTCTAATTTTTGTTTAAATTGGTACAAATTTTCACTTTGCACAACCTCAAATGGAAGGGAGTTCCAGATAAGAATTATCCTCTGGGTAAAAAAGTTATTTCTCTTTGAAGTCTTATTTATATTAGTCCTTAATTTCATATTGTATAGTCTAGTTGTACACACTGAAGGATGCCAATCCAAATAAATGGATTCGAACAGAACTTTGTCTTTTGTAGCCCTATAGATTAAACATAGGTCTCCTCTCAAAAAGCGATATTCTAGTGAGTAGAGATTTAATTTTTTTTGTCTATCTTTAAAAGAAAGAGAACTCATGTTCACAATATGTTTAGTGAAGCTCCTTTGTACTTTTTCTCTAGATCATTTGTCTTGTATTAATGTTGGAGCACAGAACGAGGAACAATAATCAAAGTTAGATCTCACACTGCTACTATACAAGGGAATTAATACCTCCGGCTCCCTACTTTTTATATTTTTCAGGATACAATTAATTAAGTGATTATATTTTTTAACTGTATTGTTTAAGTGTTCAGAGAATTTCAAATTGTTTGTGACAAATACTCCTAGATATTTTTCAGAAATTACTTTGCTTAATAAATTATCATTAATGACATAATTAAAACAGTTATTATTCTTCCCAAAATGCATGACTTTGCATTTAGCATAGTTGAAATTTAATTTATGCATATTGGCCCAGTCAGAAATTAACTTCAAGTTAGCCTGCAATTTTTGAGCAGATACCATGTCATTGACAATTCCTCTGATCTTTTCATCATCAGCGTATTTATTTAGCGAAATTCCATCCGTGGTATTCATACTAGCTATTAAAATATTAAATAGAATAGGGCCCAGGACAGAGCCCTGAGGCACTCCACTAGTAATCTTAGTCCAGGGAGATTTATATCATCTGAGAGTAACCTGTTGTCTTCTGTCAGTTAACCACAATGACATCAAGACAATTATATGCTTACTTAATTCCATTTTAGTTAAACAGTCAATTAAAATTTTATGTGACAAAGAGTCAAAGGCTTTTTCAAAGTCTAGGAAAAGGACATCCACATGGAAACCTTGATCCAGTGCTTCACTAATAGGTTCAAAGAAATTGATAAAATTCATATGGCAAGATCTTACTGGTTGAAAACCATACTGATAAAAATCTGACTGCCCTTGGTTCAATATATGGGTGCTAATTTTTTGGGAGATAAGTTTTTCCATTATTTTACCTAAACAGGATGTCAAATGTATAGGTCTATAATGTTTCACTTACTGCTTTGATCCACCCTTATGAATAGGAATCACTAAGGCTCCTTTCCATTCTCTAAGGACTACCCCTTTTGCAATGGATTTATTAAAAAGTAATGTCAGTGCTCCAGCTAGTTCATATGATATTTTCTTAGAAAAACAAAAGGGATGTTATCAGGTCCAACAGAAGTAGATGATTTAAATGAATTAATAGTTATAATAAGTATCTGCAACAGTAAAGCTAACTAAAGGATTCATAGAATCATAAGTTATAATAGGTGTTGTTTCCTTTTTTTTAAAGATACTTGCAAAATATTGATTAAAGTTGTTTGCTATTTATTGCTCATCACTTTTAATTTCACCATTTATTTTTAATGGACCAACTTTACTTTCTGTAGATTTAAGAGACGTAATATAGTTAATGAACTTTTTTATTATCATTCTGTGTAATAGCTAAATTATATGCCAGATCTTTCTTTGCCTTTCTAATGGCATATTTAGTTTTCTTAGCCTTTTGTTGAAATTTGTTCCAGTTGTCAGCTGATTTATTTTTTCGATATTTATTAAAGGCTTTTTTTTAGCCATTACTAATCTTTTAATAGCTGTGGTATACCAAGGTGGCAATCTTTTATTATTTTTATATCTTTTTTCTTTCTGGTACCCATTTAAATATACAGTAATCTATTTTTCTTTAATATTGGCCCATATCTCTGATACTGATAGCGTATATAGTTCTTTTTGCCAGTCCCATTGCAATAGATATGCTTTATTTGTCTCATAATTGGCTCTATAGTAGTTCCTCATTTTTGTTGCACCTCTGAGTTCCTTTTTATAATATTTTATACACCATTGGATTGTATGATGATCACTATCTCCTAATGGAGTCATGATAAGTGGTGGTTCGGATACATCCCCAATATTTGTTAGAATCAAATCTAAGATATTATTCTGTCGAGTAGGTTCATATACCATTTGGTCTAGTCCTAAATGGACTATGGTATCTAAGAATTTAGTTTCCTGAGAATGTGTCCCTTCTAAAGTGAACCAGTTAATACCTGGATAGTTAAAATCGCCCATCAACACTATATTGTCTAGTTGATTTACAGTTTGTAAGTAATTACAAAATAGATCATTCTTGTTAGAGTCCAAAGATGGAGGTCTGTAACAGAGCCCTTTTGTGATGGGATACAGATCATGGTTTAATTTAACCAATAAATTCTCAGTACCTGGGGGTGAGGGGCTGTCTGAGTTTACTTCCATGCAATCAATACCAACTTTATCGTAGATTGCTTTACCTCCTCCTCTGGAGATGGTTTAATTTTTCTTGGAAATTGCATAACCTTGTATTTCTTGTCCCCATTGCTCGTCAGTGACCCAAGTCTCTGTTACTCCACAGATATCTATATTTTGGGAATGTAAAATAATTTGGAGTTCATTAATTTTATTTAGCAAGCTCCTAGCATTTAGTAATAATATATTAAGCTTTGTCACTTGTATAGTTGATTTTGATACTTGTTTAGAAATAACCATATTTGGTTCCAGACTCAAATTACCTTTAGATATACTGGATTCCAACAGTACTTCGAGGTTAGAACTCACCTCCCCCCTTTTCCTATTTAAAAAAGCATCAATGTGAGTATTAAAGCTGTTTCCCAAAATTTCGGAGCCCTTTTTATTTAGATGTAACCCATCTTTTGCGTAAAAATTCCATTTGTGATTAAAGTGTTCTCAGTGTGTCATACACTTTATGTTTTGTTTGAAGCACCAGCCATGGAGCCAATCATTTACATGTTTTATTTTATCCACAAATTACTGATACGCTATATGTACTTGTAAAATCTCAGATATGACTGTATTGACACCAATGTCAGCTAGGATGTTAGATAAACCTACATAGGTCTCTTTAATTTGTTGAGTACTCTGATTCCAAATGTTATTAACACCTGCATGAATAAATACCAAAGGGTTCTCACCACTATTTTTTAAGATCTGTTTATTCATTTTGGTGATGTCTTGAATTTTTGCACCACGAAAACAAGATAGTGTTCGAGTAGCTTTATTAGGATCACATATTTGTCTATCATAGAATCCCCCAGAACAAAAATTTGCTGAGTGCAGTCTTGGGCTGATACCTTTTGCATATTCTGAGAATGTACCAGGTGCATGCTATTTGTTCCCGAGGGAGCAGAGTAGATCTGACTGCTCATCTGACTCACACCTATTATTAAAATGAGTTACAGTATTCAATATACTCTTATTCTGTTGATGTGAGATCATTGGTGAAGTTACAGATGCCTGGTTGCTTTCTTGAGAGATAATGTTCCCAGAAATCTCCTCCTCTAAATTAATTAATAATGGATCAAATTTATTGTAAAGTGGTATTTGAAATCCATTAGCTTTCCGGCCTCTTTTGGGGGCTTTATTGGATTGTACAGAATACCATTCACCCTCAGAATCTGTATTCTTAACCTCTTGTCTAGGCCTCTTCCTGGATTTCAGATCACTAGGCATATGTTTACTAATAGGTAACTCTTTTGACTGCTGACCTTGATCTACTACACTAGATAGCTATAGTCTTTTAGAAGTTTCTAACTGACTTATTTCCAGAGCCCTTAATCTAGAATCAAATAACTTTATTTCTGCTTCCAGATCATGGATCTTTATACATTTATTACATACATAGGAAACATTATTCGACTATATAAACTCAAAGTCATACATATTGCACTTTATACACATTGTGCCTGTTACGGTGTGGGTTCTACAGATGGACACAGGCCTCAGTAATTAAGGTGCAACCCACGCTGGCTTGTGGATTGTTTATTAATCTTCATAAACTTTTCTCCTGCATCATCAAAGAATAACATAAACTTCAAAAAGAAATTAACAAAAAAAAACTTTGTTAATGCAAAGAAAAACAAGTATAATCCTTACAGCATGAACCTTCTCTCTCCACTGGTCAGAAGATACTGACCCTATCTAAAAGGTACCTGTTCAGGTTGGATTTATATACCCGCCTACCTGAATCAGGTGACACAGCATCATCAAAATAAAAATATCTTCTAATAGCTTCCAAAACTATTTTATACACATTCTAGGTGTATTACTTGACACAAGCAACCTATTTTAAGGTTTATTTCTTAAAAGTATTCTTTGGTAAAACTTTACCATGCCATAGAATGTTCTCCAGACAATGATTGACAGGTTCTTGTTATAAATGTTGGCCACTAGGGGCCACTGATCCCCTAAAGGAACAGTCAGACTGCAGCAGGCTTTCTCGGGGAACAGGCTTTCCCTTTTTGTTTCCAGGAGCAGCCCAAACAGAGTTCAGGTAACCTCCTTATCTGGACATTTCTTTCTCTAATACCTTCTTGTGGTAATTCTGTACATAACCTCTTTGAAGGTCTACCATAATGTTTGTTTTAAATGAAGGGACATTTAAAACAAATTTAAATTGCATTTGGTGCTTTTATTTTCAAGAGCTTTACAGAACTGGGAACAAGCTTTGCTTTTCCTATAGTCTTGGTAAGAATGCAGCTGATACACATAAGCAATAATACCCGACAAGGTGGGCGATATTGTGCTATACTGGACCGCCCAGGGGCGTAATGAGGCCTGACGCTGCAGGTGGGACCTTATAGCCCTGGAAGGTCCATATGATTAACACTGCCCCACTAGGTTATTGCGCTTTAGAAAATGGGCACTGTCAAAAATTAAGTTTAATAAGAAAAATGTTAATGAAAATTTAATTTTAAGTAAGATTTGTAATAAAATAGTTCCTCCACCTGTATTGGAATACAGGACATTTGGTCTAACTGAGATGCTGTAGTTCATAAAATTCTGCTTGAATGCTGTATGTTTTATCTGTAGTTGTGTCTTATGGAGCTCGTTGTCATAGTTACACACACACACGAGCCTTTTGGGAGCAGCAAGAGTGACCTAGTGTAGCGCTTTATTTTTTACTTTATTTGCACAGCACTAAAAGTACATCGGGAGAAGGAGGTGGTTGCTTAATAAAGAATGACTTTAGCTGAAAAAGGGAAAATGAGTTGAGAGAGAAAGCGAGCACTGTGTCCAGTAGCGCTAGTGTGTGATGTAAAACAATTGCTGGTTTCCATATGGAGTGCCCTATCGCCGATGACAGTAAGCTGTGCATTAATTTGAGAATTGCATTATGGCATCTGGGCAGACAGCTGTCAGGAGACCCTATGATTTCTGCGGCAAGTGACAGAAGGCCTGGCCACAGTGGTGACAAAACTAAGAAGGGGTATGAAAGGCCAGTGAAATGAAGTCAGCAGATGGTGGTTTTAAATGCAGTGCCATAAAAGAATGGTTGCGCTAAAATGCCAGCGTGACTGTGTGCTGCACTATTAAGTTAAGCCGCAAGTGCTTGCGTTACTGCCATACTGTAACGGGACAGAGAAAAAACTAGTGAGGTAATGGTACAGAGAAGGGAAAAAAAGGTGTTGGGCCCCCCAAATAAGGACATGCGATGAGGGGTTAGCTGAAATCTAACATGTGAGGTGGTGTTTGCTGAACTTGGACATGCCAGGCTGGGATTACTGAAATCAGGCAGTTGGCAGTTTGAATTTCAGCACGACTGTGTTTGGTAAGCAATGTCTGTGGTAAACAGAGTTGCTAATTTAAGAAAAGTCTGAATTACCGATCTTGGATGGGACTGTTACAAGAAAAAAAAATGCTTGTGTTATGTGAATTTTTTTTACACTGTGGTGTGGTGCAGTTCAGCTACAAAAGTTCTTATTTTTCAAAACTGCTGTTTCATTTTAGGAGAGTGAGTGGGTAAGTGCAGGAGAAAGGAGTGAGGGGCCGTTCGATCTTGTATACAAAATAAAATGATGAGGCATGAGAGAACAGGGCATTGTGACTAAAGAAAGAAGGAAAAACATTTTTTATGCACAAGTATGATGTGTGGTTTTTGTGGCAGTTGATTATGGAGAATTTGGGGCCAGTATGTCTCGCTTAGTGAGACAAAAAAAAATGGTGGACAGTTGAAAACAAAATAAGGGTGTTTTAGCCAATTAGAAACCAGGCTGGGCAGCTAGATTCTGGTAATGGGGTTGGCTGTGCTGGTACTTTTAATAGCCGGGCATCTATTGTCTGATAGATGCCCAGCTAGAGATGTCCCTCAGCCAATCAGAAGCCTGAATTACTTTTATCCATTTTCTAAAGAAGGAACAAGTCTCAGTGCAGCAGAACTAAAACAAAATAGCATTTTGTACTGCAGGGTTAATGCTTGCAGCAGGGAGTGTGCTTACCACAGAAACCCTGTTCAAACTAAAACAAACTCTCTTTCTCTTAGTGAGACTCTCAAATGATAATTTATAACATACAGTCGCCTGTCTATTTTCCAGACTGCAATTGAATATTATTCTGTCCTTTTCTTGAACAGAACCAGTAAATAATACTGAAATCAAACAAATATTCCAGGGAAATGGAGTCTGTATTTACCCATTACTGCAGGTCATTAATCTGTTATTTCAATAACTTGATATTTAAGAGTACCCAAAGAAAAAGAGAAATAAAGCATGAAGAGGGTAACAGAGATGGAAGGGGGGCTGTGTAAGGAGGTGGCCTGCCTCCATACAGAAAATATAGGGATAGCCTTAGAAGAGGGGAGGAAAGTGGTTGCAACCAGAGAAAGATATAAAGGATGAGTACTTTTATTTAGTGGCAGGGACTAACCCCGTCATATTTACCCCCCCTTAAAAGGAGGGAAGACATTACAACAGATTCCCCCTGCAGCTACCCCAGATGGGGTGGAACTCCCACCCACCCACTCTCAGGATTTCCATCCCAGGGTCCCACAACAAAACACACTGACATAAAGCACGTCAGTAGCGAACATACCCTGGGATATTTAACATCATTTGGGACAACACATAGGGTGTATGCAACAGACTGAGGGACATAATGTCCATTTTTTATGATCATTCTCTGTCATGTTCTAAAGTCCAATCCCCTTGCCATACGAGGGTTGGATGAGCTCCGGCCCACCCACTCTGTGAAGCTCCATCCCAGGGTCCCAAATACATTAGCACCAAAAGTGCCAACACAAACAAAAAGGATATATTATTATTACTACATTACCCTAAGATCTTTAGTAAGTACCATTTTCCACTATGCACTTTCAATTCAATTTCGATGTTCAACTATTAACCCATTAGTAATTATTTCTTAATGTTACCCACTGAATTCTCAATTCCTGCCCCATATTGAGAAAGGAAATCAGCATTAGCATGTTCACGTCCCTTTTTATGTAACACTGTGAACCGGTATGACTGCAAGACCAAATACCATCTCATTATGCAGGGAGTTTTCTCCCGCATCTGATGCAACCAACAAAGGGAGTTGTGGTCTGTGACAACTGTAAATTCTGCCCCTCAAAGGTAATACTTAAAGGCTTCAATTGCCCATTTAAGTGCTAGACACTCTTTCTCGATGGTTGCATACCTACGCTCCCTTTCATGTAGTTTCCTACTCATATAGATAATGGGATGATCTTCGTTATCTATAACTTGCATCAGGACTGCCCCAAACCTACCTCTGATGCATCAGTTTGCACAATGAAGGGTTTAGTGAAGTCTGGGCTTCTCAGCACTGGATATGCACATAGGGAGGCCTTTATTTGTCTGAAAGCTTCACCACATTCCTCAGTCCACTCTACTTTATTAGGATACCTCTTTTTAGTTAATTCTGTTAGAGGGCCTGCTACTGCTGAGAATCTGGGGATAAAGCATCTACAGTACCCCGCTAACCCCAAAAAGGCACAGACCTGTTTCTTGGTCTGAGGTATATCACAGGTAGAGACTGCTTCTACCTTGCTTATTTCTGGGCATATAACCCCATTCCCTATAATAAAGCCAAGGTATTTAGTCTCAGTCTGCCCCATACAACATTTTGTGGGGTTGATAGTAACTCCTGCTTTTTGTATCAACCCCAGAATATTTTCTAGATGCTGTAAATGTGTCTCCCAATCAGGGCTAAACACCACCACATCATTCAAATAGGCAGCACAAAAAGATGCATATGGTTGAAGCATTTGGTCCATGAAATGCTGGAAGGTCGCCAGCACTCCATGGAGGCCAAAGGGTATTGTAATGAATTCAAACAACCCTACAGGGGTACTGAATGCTGTTTTCTCTCTAGACTGAGGGGTAAGAGATATCTGCCAGTATCCCTTTGTGAGATCAAGCGTGGAGATGTACTTAGCATTCCCCAGGCGGTCAATAATATCGTCTATCCTTGGCATGGGATATCTGTCTAGAAAGGAGATGGCATTTACCCTCTGGAAGTCTTGGCAAAGGTGGATATCACCTTCTTTTTTTTAACAATTACTAAAGGAGATGACCAGGTGCTACGGGAAGGCTGAATGATTCCCAACAGTTCCATAGATCTTACTTCCTTTACTACCTCATTTCTTACATGTACGGATAGATGATAGGGTTTTTGGTGTATAGGTGTACTCTGTGTCATTCTGATGTCATGCTCTATGCCAATAGCTTGACCAGGTACATTGGTAAAGGTGTCTGTAAAGGTAGTTAACAACTGTTGCATTTGGGTGTGTTGGTGAGGTGTTAAGGCAGGGTTAATTTTTACTTCCTGAATCTGTCCAGGACACTCTAATCTCCTATAGGCTACCTCTAGTTCAGATTATTGAGGTTCTGTCTGGATGTAACAGCTCAGCCTAGGGGATTCTGGTCTCTCATGCCATAATTTTAACAGATTGGCATGGTATATCTCCTTATTGCACCTCCTATTAGGCAGGTGGACCTCATGCATGACCGGTCCTACCTGTCTAATAATTTTGTAAGGGCCTTGCCATTTCATCAAGAACTTGCTCTCACTGGCAGGTAGAAGGAGTAATACCTGATCTTCTATGGAGAACTGTTTATGTCCTATCCCTTTGTCATACTCTGCCTTCTGTTGGACTTGCATGTCTAATAATGTATGTTGGGCCATTGTGACATATTTCTTAAGGCACTGCCTTAATGCTGTCATATACTGTAACACTCCCTGTTTTCCTATTTGAGAATTTTCCTCACAATGTTCTTTGATAACATCTAATGGCCAGTGGAGGTTTCGGTCATACAAGAGGGAAAATGGAGAAAAAACAGTTGAAGCTTGGGATACTTCTCTGTAGGAAAACAGGAGGTAGGGCAGAAATACATCCCAATTTTTTCCCCTCCTCATTAACAAACTTCTGCAACATTTTTTTGAGCTTTTGGTTGAACCTTTCCACCAACCCATCCATTTGAGGATGGTATGGGGAGGTTCTCACAGCTTGTATTCCCAGCAACCTATATAGTTCTGTGAGCAACACCGAAGTAAAATTGGTACCCCTGTCAGTTAAGATCACCCTTGGGATGCCCATTCTGCTAAATACTTTAGCCAGCTCTTCTGCAACCCTTTGGGCTGTTACAATTCTCATCAGGATTGCCTCTGGATACCTGGTAGCATAGTCACAAATGACTAGACTAAATCTATTACCCTTAGAACTAGTTTCTAGGGCCCTACCACATCCATGGCAATACGATCAAAAGGCTGGCTAACTATGGGTATACTCTGGAGGTGCACCATATCCTTCTTCCCTATCCAGGCTACCTTCTGGAATTCTGGGCAGCTCTGGATATATTCAGCCACCTGCTCATGAATACCTGGCCAATAGAATCTACTCAGAATTCTATTCAGAGTGGTGTCCCTCCCAGAATGCCCTGCCAGAGGGATATCATGAGCCAAATGTATGATGTCATTTTGATACTTCTGGGGGAACAACCAATTGCATTACTGTATTCCCATTTCTGGGATTGGTACACTCTCTATACAGTATATCATTTACCAACAGATATCTAGGAGATCAATCACCAACATATTTTTCAACCTGAGAAAAATAATTAGTTTGTGATACATCTTGTTTCTGGTCATGAGCTATCGCCTCTGGCTTAATGTTCACAGGTCCCATAATGTTTTTGTTTTGCCACTCTTTCTTTTCTTTCCTTTTTGCTGCTTTCCCTTTCCTAGCTTTACCTGGTGCTTCAAACAGTTCCTTGGTAAAGGGAAAGACCTTGTCCAGCTGTTCGTCTGTATGTTTAGCTTGTGACTGGGTTGTTATAGCCACAACAGGTGACATCTCATTATTTACCATCAGGGTGGAATAGTCAGGGTGATCCTGTCCAATAATTACTGGAACAGGCAGATGTGGAACAATCCCAACAGTCAACTCTTAAGTACTTTCATTTATTGTTAACTTCACTGATGTAGTTGAATAAAAATGTGTATCCCCATGTATGCATGTAACCATGGTCCCTCCTCCTGATTTCTCTGCCCCTTCTACCAGGTCAGCTCGAACTAGGGTCTGAGGGCTCCCAGAGTCTATAAGACCAAGCACCTTATGTGGACCACTTTTAACAGCAGTAATGTATGGTACCCAGTTCGCTAGAGCCAAATGTCCAAAGTCTTTTCTTACTACTGGACAGTTTCTTGTCAGGTGACCCCCTTTCTGGCATTCATGGCACTCTATCTCAGATAAGAGTACCCTCTCCCTCCTTTCTCTTCTTGCTTCTGGATTTGGACTAGCATTATTATTATTATTATTATTATTAGAAAAGGTAGTTCTTACCAGATTCGTAGAAGGAGAGGATGCAGGCCCTCCAGGATTACTTTCTCTAGCAGGTCGTGCAACCAGGAAATCCTCTGCCAGGGTGATCATTTTCTCTGCTCCCTCAGGCTTATGTTCTCGAACCCCCAATTGGATATCTTGTAGTAGTATTTTAATGAACTGCTCAACTGTGATTGCTTCCATTATTTGTTGAACTGTTTTAGTACCCGGCTGCAGCCACTTATCACTCAGATCCTTCAGGCGAGCATAAACCTTCCTCAGGGCATCCATTGACTGCATTTTCAGGAACCTAAAACATTGCCTGTAGATCTCTGTATTGATGTTGTACCTTTGTAAGATCTCCTTTTTCACCAGTTCATAGTCATCTGCATCTTGTATTGCCAGACAGCTATACACCACTTGGGCTATTCCGGTTAGTTGAGGGGCAATGCAAACTACCCACTGTTCTTTGGGCCACCTAACACATTTGAGCTACCCTCTCAAATGTTGTAAGGTATGCCTCAATATCATCAGAGTCATGTAAGTGCACCAATTTAATGTCTCTTGGGCCTTGTGGTCTTTCTGCATGTTTAGTTTGTATGGCCTGTAACACCCGCATGGTGTCTGCCCACTTGGCGTCTTATCTCCTCTGGTCAATCTCTCTTTCTTTATCCAGCTGAACCTGCCAGACACATAGCCATTTTTATAGCTCCCCTGTATCTTCCATAGGAGCTTGTTCCATGTAGGAAGCGTCCACCTCTTTCTCCAGGTCTTCGGTCTCCAGGGGTTGCTCCAAGGGCAACTCATCTCCAGGCTCACTGTGCTCTTCTTCGGCCCTCTAGGATGGTTGTCTTTTAATTTTTGGATGAACATTAGGCAAACCAGCCAGCAACTGTGCCCCCATCTAGTCCACCATACTTCTTGTAAGGGTGCCTTGTGCCTGGCCACCTACTGCCATGTCCACCCCGGGTATCAGGTAATACCCACCATAATGTCTTCCTTCCTTGGCAAGACAAAGCAGGCAGTAGAATCCCACTTCTGACACCACTTGTTACAGTGTGGGTTCTACAGATGGACACAGGACTCAGTAATTAAGGTGCAACCCATGTTGGCTTGTGGGATGTTTATTAATCTTCATAAACTTTTCTTCTGCAACATCAAAGAATAACATAAACTTCAAATAGAAATTAACAAAAAAAAAAAACTTTGTTAATACAAAGAAAAACAAGTATAATCCTTACAGCAGGAACCTTCTCTCTCCACTGGTCAGAAGATACTGACCCTATCTAACAGGTACCTGTTCAGGTAGGATTTATATACCCGCCTACCTGAATCAGGTGACACATCATCATCAAAATAAAAATATCTTCTAATAGCTTCCAAAACTATTTTATACACATTGCTCAGTGTATTACTTGACACAAGCAACCTATTTTAAGGTTTATTTCTTAAAAGTATTCTTTGGTAAAACTTTACCATGCAATAGAATGTTCTCCAGACAATGATTAGCAGGTTCTTGTTATAAATGTGGGCCACTAGGGGCCGCTGATCCCCTAAAGGAACAGTCAGACTGCAGCAGGTTTTCTCAGAGAACAGGCCTTCCCTTTTTGTTTCCAGGAGCAGCCCAAACAGAGTTCAGGTAACCTCCTTATCTGGACATTTCTTTCTCTAATACCTTCTTGTGGAAATTCTGTACATAACCTCTTTTTAGGTCTACCATGATGTTTGTTTTAAATGAAGGGACATTTAAAACAAATTTTAATTGTATTTGGTTCTTTTTTTTTCAAGAGCTCAACAGAACAGGGGACAAGCTTTGCTTTTCCTATAGTCTTGGTAAGAATGCAGCTGATACACAGAAGGAACAAGTCTCAGTGCAGCAGAACTAAAACAAAACTGCATTCTGTACTGCAGGGTTAATGCTTGCAGCAGGGAGTGTGCTTACCACAGAAACCCTGTTCAAACTAGAACAAACTCTCTTTCTCTTAGTGAGACTCTCAAATGATAATTTATAACATACAGTCTCCTGTCTATTTTCTAGACTGCAATTGAATATTATTCTGTCCTTTTCTTGAACAGTACCAGTAAATAATACTGGAAACAAACAAATATTCCAGGGAAATGGAGTCTGTATTTACCCATTACTGCAGGCCGTTAATCTGTTATTTCAATAACTTGATATTTAAGAGTATCCAAGGAAAAAGAGAAATAAAGCATGAAGAGGGTAACAGAGATGGGGGCTGTGTAAGGAGGTGGCCTGCCTCCATACAGAAAATACAGGGATAGCCTTAGAAGAGGGGAGGAAAGTGGTTGCAACCAGAGAAAGATATAAAGGATGGGTACTTTTATTTAATGGCAGGGACTAACCCTGTCACAGTGCCTATTGTCCCATCAGTAACAGATATAACAGTGGCCATTTTGTTTAACCAGGAGTATGACCTAGACACAATTACTTGCCTATTCCTGTGACAGAACATATCACTATTTTTAGTTTATCCTATTAACTCGCCTTAACGCCTAACAGGCATAACACGTGCAGACGCACGTGTCCCACGATGACATGTACTCGCCCTGCTTGGGCTCACCCTTCTCACCACAGGGCAGCTCAGTATAGCTCCAGGAGACCCGGAAGTGACTCAGAAGGTCACGCAAAACCCTGAAATAAGTTGTTTTAAAAATGCAGAGTTTAAACTGCCTAAGGTTAAAATTACCACATACAGTGGCTTAATGATGTTAAAAGCTTCCTTCTCCTGCTTCAGATTTTGCTTTTTGTGAAATTTTCTACTGAGGTGTAGTTCAGGAGCTGTATTCTCAAAAACTACAACTCCTTCACCTAGCTTACTGTGCTTGCTTGGGCTCCAAGTGAGACGTCACAATGTCTATACAAATTACTAAATGTTCACACAAAGAATCACAGTGCCAAGTAAATATTTCATTTAGTGCAGATAGGGCTAGAGATTCATTTATAAGTTACAGTTTAATTCAGGAGTTCAGTAAATCAGACTGCGCTCAACACAGGGCAACTTAATATAGCCCCAGGAGACCTGGAAGTTGTTCAGAAGGACATGCAAAACCACAAAATAAATTGTTATAAAAACACAGGGTTTAAACTGCCTAAGGTTAAAATTACCACATACAGTTGCTTTATGTTGTTAAAAGCTTCCTTCTCCTGCCTCAGATTTTGATTTTTGTGAAATGTTCCACCAAGGTGTAGTTCAGGAGCTATGATCTCATAAACTACAACTCCTCCACCTAGCTTACTATACTTGCTAGGGCTCAAAGTGAGTCGTCATAACGTCTATACAAATTACTAAATGTTCACACAAAGAATCACAGTGCCAAGTAAATATTTCATTTAGTGCATATAGGGCTAGAGATTCATTTATAAGTTACAATTTCATTCAGGAATTACCCAGACAAGTATAACAGAGCATGTTGTAGCTTCGGAGGGGCCAGGGTACAGGACACAGAATGGATGTCCCAAAATATTTTTAAAAATGCTGGTGAAAAGCCATTGTTCTTTGTTCATTTGGATACTAATGATATAAACAGATCTGCATCTGAAGACATAAAGAATGACTTCATTTCTTTGGTCAGTTCACTTGAGAGTAGAGTTTGTTCTGCTGGCACTAAGGGCAAGTCATGTTAAATAGGCTAAAATTAAGACACTCAATGAATAGCTAAAAAAATGGATATTGAATAGAAGTATTAAATGCCTAACACACTGGGAAAAGTTTGAACAAAATCCAAGCCTTTTTTGTCAATATGGCCTTCACCTCAGTAAAAGAGGAAGCTCTCTTCTGGGTAAAACTATTGCAAGACACATTGCAGACCATTTAAACTAGCCAGGTTGGGGGGGACTGGGAACTCCAATGAAACACCATAACAACAAGGGCATAAATGAAAATGGATATAGAATATTAGTAATTAATGCAAGAAGCTTAAACTTGACAAAAGTCAGTGACTTGGAAACTATCCTTAAACAACAAAGGATAGATATTGTAGCTATCACTAAGACCTGGTAAGATACAGCTTCTGATTGGTTTAGGAAAATCTCAGACTACAGATTCTAATATGAAAAATAGAATTAATAAAAAGGGTGGTGGGGTTTGTATGGTATCCTATCAGGATACCGAAGCTGAGGGTACCGACACTCATGGACCCAGCTTTGGTATCCCTAAGGTAGGGATGCCTCAAAGTGTTGTCCAATAGTGAAATTGCATTTCTTCACCCAGCAAAATGCTTGGTTACACCCGTAGAACATGGTTCCACCTGAAGTAACCTTGTGAGGGTTGTAGAATGAGGAGCTGGCTGAGCTGCTCCATGTCATGGAGCACTAATGGTCCTGCAGCTCAGCCAGCTATCTTTCTGGGATGGGGGTCTGTTCCCGGTAGGGGAATGTTTTCCAAACCTTTTTTTGCACCCCCCATACACTAACAACTCTGAGGCCTGCTTCCCCTCAGAGTTGTTTATATTAATTAGGGGGTGCAGGGGGGCCAAGCCCCCCTTCATAAAACAAGTCCCCATCGAGATTCTGAAATTTGGTCTGTCAACCTTGGTGTAGTGTAGGTTGGGAGACCAAATTTCAGGATTTCATAATATATCCATTGCATATATGTCCAAAGCAACACTGATTCAGTAGAATTTGTATGAAAAAAAAACACACCACAGAAATACAATTAGAAAGTTTATGGGTCCAAATTAGGAAGAAAAATGGGAAAACATCTTTTTGGTAATTATTACAGACCACCCTCTTCAAATCATGAGTACAATAGTTCTGTCAAAATCCTCAGATGTTATAATAGTAGGGGAATTTAACATGCCCAGGATCCAATGGGACCATTTGAGCAGCAGTACACAAACTGAAATAGAATTTATTTATACAGTATTGATGGTGGGACTTGAACAACTGGTTTCTGAACCCACCAGGGGTAATAATATCCTTGACCTCGTACTTACCTATGTAATATCTGACACTACTGACCTTACTATTAAAGCACCTATAGGAAATAGTGGCCATTACATTATATCTTTCTGCCTTATATCCACAAAGGTGGAGCCATATCATTCTACCTTCTAGCATTACTACTCAACGGGAGATTATTCTGACATTAACAAGGCATTATCCTCATATGACTGGCAAGTGCTGATGTCAGAACTAAGTGTTAACGAGTGCTGGGAGTTGTTAAAAAATATCATCAATGAGCTTGAAAGTAAATATATTCTACTCAAACAGACACACAATACTAAAGGCAAAATCCCACCATGTCTAACACTGCAAATAAAACGGAAGATAAAAAAATAGGAAAAAACATTTAGAAAACTTATGAGATGCAACAATGACAAAGCAAAAGCAATCTATAAGGCTGAAGTAAAAGAATACCAACAAACCTAGCAAAATGGAAAGGAAAAAGCTAGAATTTAAATTAGCCATTACAAAAGACAATTAAAAGGGTTTATTTATTTATTTTAATTTTAGTCTTTTGGTAACCGGTTAAGGCCCACTAGGCACATGTGCCTGTTTTCAGGGGTGACCTGGGAGCACTGGATGGTTAAGTGACTTGCTCAGAGTCACACAGTATGCAAGTGGAAGTTGTGAGAATCAAACTCAGGTCTGGTCTGCTGGATGTATCAAGCTTGTTCACACCTTGTTCCTCTAACCTCTAGACTCTACTGCCAGCTATACGTTGACTACACCAACAGCAGAAAAACAAAGGACCACACACTAGGTCCACTAATTGTGAAAGGGGAGGAACATACAGAACCAAAAGAGATCGTAGGCACTCTTAATAAGTATTTTTGTTCTGTGTTTACCCCAAAGGAGTATAATAAAGTGGTAACTGACAATGTACAATTGGACTGTGACTACATTTCATCCCATGATGTTAATCAGGTAATCAAATCCCTAAAAACAAATTCCTCTCCTGGCCCAGATGGCATCAGTCCTAAATTCTTTAAATAACTGGCTGACACACTGACTACATCCCTCACCATCCTATTCAATAAATCATATAGATTAGGAACTATGCCCAGTGACTGGAAAAATTACTCTCTTATTCTCATTCATAACAAATTCTGATCTGAGCCACTATGGCTGCTAATGCATTAACTTGATATGGG
Source organism: Neoceratodus forsteri (assembly GCA_016271365.2). Taxonomy (NCBI): domain Eukaryota; kingdom Metazoa; phylum Chordata; order Ceratodontiformes; family Ceratodontidae; genus Neoceratodus; species Neoceratodus forsteri. The sequence continues at coordinate 951,484,672 of CM028129.1, read as the reverse complement.
TGTTTCATGGCCTTAAATGTAAAGATGAATTGCTGTAGTCAGCTCCATGTCTAAATTTCATTTTTGGTAAAGGTAGATCATTTATCTGATTGATCCTCTGTTTCCCATGTGTTTAAATGTGAGCGGTGAGTGTGGGTTGTACTATATGTGGAAGGAGAGGGAGCTCTGCACCAAGGCCTTCAAGTAATGGTAGAAGGAATGGTGCAGGGAGGAGAGGTATGTCTACATTGGGGACTTTGGGTCAAGCTAGAAGGATAAGAACCTATACAGAGGTGATGGCCTCATTTCATCCAGGAGGAAACCACAGTCTCCAGTGGACAATTCAAATGTTACCTTGATAGACAGTTAAAGTAGCTGAGGGGGGTGATGGAAGAAATATAGGAGGCAGAAAGTGGGCCACTACAAGCTGATATAGAGATTAGGGAGATCCCAAGGGGAGAGAGTCCCACCAGGATGCAAGTTATTCAAGGAACCAAGGGACAGAAAAATAAGAAGGGGGAAACAGCAGTCAAAGGAAAAAGGTGTGGGAAGGGGAACAATTGGCAAAATGAAAAAGCAGCAAGCAGGTGTTTGAGGGCTGTCGAAATGGTGGAAGTTCTGCATCAGAAGCCATATGAAGAGAGACTGAAATCGTTCAATATGAACACCCTGGAGGGAGAGTGAGGATGTTCTGGACACCTTTAAATACCTCTTGGTGCTTAATAAAGTATGGGGGGAGATATGTTTCAGAGAAAAAGGTGCTGTAGAACAAGGGGTCATGATACGAAGCTGGAAGGAGGTAGCTTCAGAAGAGTTGTGAGAAAGTATTTCTTCACAGAAAGGGTAGAGGATTCCTGGAAAAGTCTTCCATTGGAGGCAGTGGTGGTGAAACTAGTGTTGGGTTTCAAAAATGCCTTGGGCAGGCACAAAGGAATCCTAAGAGGAAGGAAGGAGGGGGTGGAAGGTGTAAGAGACAGTGCTGTATGGCAAGTTGTATCTGCAGCAAAAGTGATCATAACTAAATATGGGCAGACTAGATGGGCCCAGTAGTCATTATTAGCCATCATTTTCTAAGTTTATATAACCCACCTTTGGGGGATTACTAGTCTATTTGCCCCCCCTGGATTTTTGTGGCCTAATTCGGCCAGTAGTAATTTTTCTCAGCACTTAGTTGGAGCTTCCTGTGGGTTGAAAGGTCACCATGGGTGCATGGGGGGCATAAAGCCCAGCAGTTTATGCAGGAGGGAGAGTTTCAGTCAGAGGAGTGAATGGCAAGGGAATGAGAGTGAGTCAGGGCTGGGCAGGGTATTGCTCGCTCCAGCCCCCAGTCAGTGTCACTTGGGGTGACACATAGGAAGAAGTGGGAGCCAAAATCTACAAGCTGCACAATATCTTGGAGGGCAGCTGAAGTCAAGAGGGGAGCCAGCAGCTGCAAGTCACAGAGTGGACTGGCAGCTTGTGCTGAATCATGTAGGGATCCAGTGGGTAAGAATGCAGCAGGGAGTGTAGTGTCCAGAGAGTGAGTTGCCTTGGAGCTCCGCAGGATGTGTCCCCCTTCTCAGTTTGGGGACAGTTGCTGACAGTTCTGGGAAAGGATGCAGGGGTCATGAGGGAACCCACTAATTCCAAGGCCATGAGGACTGCATGATCTTAGGGGACCTGCTGAGCCAGTGTAGTGAGATAGAGATGGGTGTTGTTAAGAGTATGGGTGGATGTGAAGAATAATGGGCTGTTTGGTACTACGAACTGTTTTGGGACTTGTGCTGCCTTCACACGTTTGTGACCATAGCTGTCCTGAGTTAATGCTGCCCTAAAGACTGTGTGACCTCCTTGGTCCAAGTAAAAGCAAGTCTCAGAGGGAAGAAAGCTATTAGACACAGGAACCAATACAACTGTCAGCTTATTCTCAATCAAGCAGTATTTCCAAATAAATTCCTTACAAATGCAAATAAAGTGTAACCATGCAAATTATTTCACAAGATTTGTAATACAAAACCTGGACAGAGGGTTACACGATCTTTACTTACCTTAGTGGGGAAAGTAATTTTAACTTAGCAAACAAACAGATTTAGTAAAACATTAGACTGCCTGTTTTACTCAACTGGAGGCTCATCACAATGACTGCCTGCCTGTCCCAGCCCAGTGACCCCACTGCCACAAGGGAAACCTGATCTCAAATCACCTTGTTCTCCTCTGTGAAGGAATTCAGCAGAAAGATAAACAAAGTTCCCTTACAGCTGTGCTTCAAGAATGTTCAGTTGCTAATTTAAGACTGCTGCCTAGAGAATTATATAAAAAAAAAATCATTGAAGACTTAAAGAAATATGGGAGCAATACACCCCTGCCAACAAGGCATTGTTTAGATAAAAATGAGTAAAAAAGGGGTTTAGGAGTTCTTTCAGACTAAAACAAGTTGTCTGTGCTGTTTATATACCACTGATTGTATTCTGAGTTGGCAGGAAAATGCTACATGTAGGAAAGGGACTCTTCTCCTCCCCCCGGTGTAGTGATTTCAGGTAGTGGAAGGATCATGGTTCAACTCTGAAACTGTGCTTCAGAAGGAGTCTGAAGTGTCCTTTTTCCCAAGTAAAAGGAAAACATGTGCAGGACTCCATCCTGCAGCCGTAAAAAGGGCAGTGGAGCAGTAGTTGAAATGTTTTGGCCTATCAGCCTTACATCCTTTATATGTAAAATAATGGAAAGACTGTTAAAAAACAAGCTGGAAAGTGAAGCCAGGGAGATGGGATTCAAACATATTACCAGCCATGTTTTTACTGCTGGTAGATCCTGCACCAACAACCTTATAAAATTCAATGACAAAGTTAGTTCAAGTCTTGATAAAGGGTCGCTGGTCAATGTAATCTATTTAGAGTTCAGAAAAGCTTTTGACACTTTCCCCCACTATGATCTGATAAAAAATCTGGTAAACTTAGGGTTTAACCAATATTCAGTTCAATTCATTTTTATTTATAGAGTGCTATTCACACTGATCATAGAGCTTAACAATAAAAACCCAGTAAATATATTAAACCATACAATTAATCCAGCCATCCAACAGCAAACATCAGTAGTCTGAAAAAGCCAGGTTGAACAGGTGCATTTTTAGAACAATTTTAAAGCTCTCCACAGTCAGGAGAGCTCCACATGGTAGAGGCCAGAAATTAAAAATCTCAGGACCCAGATGTCTTCAGCCGAGCCCTGGGAACATCTAGTAATCCTTCATCAGTGGAGGGGAGTGGTCAGTGAGGGAAATAGGGATGCAAGAACTCTTGTACGTAATTCAGCCCCTGTCCCTGTAGGCCCTTGAAGGTCAACAAACTGACCTTAAATGTGATCCACCACTGAACTGACAGCTAGTGCAGACCACGGAGCACAGATGTGACATGACTTGACTGAGGCAACCCCGACAACAGCCTGGCTGCCGCATTCTGCACCAGCTGCAAGCAGCAGATATCAACCTCAGGAAAACCTAGGTACAGGGAGTTACAGTAGTCAATGCTGGAGGTCACAAAAGGGTGGACCAGAGTAGGAAGGTAGCCAGGTGAAACAAAGTGCTTAATCCAGGCAATATTCCTCAGATGGTAAAAAGAGGACTTGACAATGGCCGACACCTGAGAACGAAGCATCAACATATCATTAAGGATAATGCCCATATTCTGCTCCTGTTCAGAGGTCAACAGCTGGCTACCACCAAGCCAAAGCCCAGAGGCAGAACCAGCCTCCAGCCCCCCCACCTGACATCCAAGATCTACCATTAGAACCTTCATCTTGTCCAGACTCAACCTTAACCAGTTGGCATTCATCCAGTCCTGGATCTCGGTGAGGCAGCTATTAAACACCAAGACTGCACTATCCTGCTCAGGCACAAAGCACAGGTAGAGGTGGGTATCATCTGCACAGCAATGAAAACCCAACCCATACCACCTTGTAAATGATGGAATCACTTCTGAAAGAAAGAATTGTTGAGTACCTAGAGGCTAGCGGGGCACTGGACCCAAAGCAGCATGGATTCACAGTAGGAAGGTCATGTCAGACAAATCTAATCAATTTCTTTGACTGGGTGACCAAAGTAATGGACCAGGGAGGGACTGTGGATATGGCCTACCTAGACTTTAGCAAGGCATTTGACACAGTCTCACACAAAAGATTAATAATCAAGTTAGCCAGCCTGGGAGTGGGTCCCAGGGTGGTAGCCTGGGTAGAAAACTGGCTGCACAACAGGACACAGAAGGTAATAGTGAATGGAACACATTCAAGAAAGGGAGTTACTAGTGGAGTACCTCAGGGCTCAGTACTGGGTCCAGTCCTTTTAACGCCTTTATAGGTGACATTGCAGAGGGTCTGGAAGGAAAAGTATGCCTCTTTGCGGATGACACAAAGATCTGTAACAGAGTTGATAACAAGGGGGGTAGAAAGGATGAGAAGGACTTGGCAAGGTTGGAGAAATGGTCAGACATATGGCAACTTAGATTCAATGCAAAGAAGTGCAAGTAATGCACCTGGAAATAAAAATCCAGGAGAAGAGTACACAATAGCAGGAGGTACTAACAACAACAATAATGGAAAGGGATCTGGGGTAGTCATATCAGATGACCTAAAGGTGGGTATGCAATGTGAGAATTCAGTAGGGAAAGCCAGGGGGATACTGGGATGCATAGGGAGGGCATCACAAGCAGAAAAAGGGAAGTGATTATCCCTCTATACAGACAATTGGTGAGACCCCATCTGGAGTACTGCGTGCAGTTTTGGAGACCTCATATACGCAAGGACATAGACAGGATGGAAGCAGTCCAGAGGAGGGCAACTAAAATGGTGCAGGGTCTACATCAGAAACCATATGAAGAGAGACTGAGAGAGCTTAATATGTATACCCTTGATGAAAGGAGGGACAGGGGGACATGATAGAAACTTTTAAGTACCTCAAGGGAATCAACAAAGTCCAGGAGGGTAGCATCTTTCAGAAAAAGAGATGTGTAAGAACAAGGGGGCACAATTTAAAGTTAGAGGGGGGACGGCTCAGGGTAATGTGAGGAAATTCTTTTTCACAGAGAGAGTGGTGGACGCATGGAACCACCTTCCTGGAGAGGTTGTGGGGTCTAAAACAGTAGAGGAATTCAAACATGCATGGGACAGACATAAGGCAATTATAGTGGGGGGTTGCAGGAAATAGGCTGTTGGTTAACTAGAATCTGCAGCTTATCCAGTAGGTAGGGAAATGGGCAGACTGGGTGGGCCAAGTGGTCCTTATCTGCTGTCAAAGTCTATGTTTCTATGTTTCTATGTTTACAATGTCTCCAAAAGGCAGCATGTACACCATGAACAACATGAGAGACAAGATAGAGCCTTGCGGAACCCCACACGGCAAAGAAAATGAGTCAGAGGAAAACATCCCAGACACTACCCTCTGAGATCTGCCAGTGAGAAAAAATGGAACCTTCTGAGGACTGTACCAGACAGGCCACAGATCATCTGCATGCACTACAGCAGCACCACACAGTCCATGGTGCTGAATGCTGCAGAGAAATCAAGTAGAACCAAGATGGAATGGCTTTTCTGATCCCTCGCAATCAGGAGATCACTGAGTACCCGAACAAGGGCAGTCTCTGTGCTATGCCTCTTCTGAAATCCTGACTTGAGAGGATCATAGATATCATGGATGGTAAGGTGATTCTCCAGCTGCATCACCACTGTCTTCTCAATCACCTTCTCCACAAAGGGGAGATTACAGACCGACATGTAGTTGGCAGGACAATCTGGGTCAAGAGAAGATTTCTTAAGGAGGCGCTCACCAAACACCTTCTTCGGGGAATCCAGGAGCTCACCTGTCTCACATGAACATCAGATAATCTCTGCTAGGACCAGGCCAATGACTTCAACACACCCCACAAGGAGGCGGGTTGGGCCCAGGTCCAAACCACAGCAGGTCGGCTGTATACTCTGGACAATTTGCATGTTGTTTACAACCTCCAACCAGTCGAAATCAGACCATTCAAACTGAGGAACTGTAACCTCCCACCGACCACTGCGACCTCCATTGGAGCTAGCCAGCTGAATCTCGGACCTGATGTTGGCCACCTTATCAGCTAAGAATCAAGCAAACACATCACCCTTTTCCTGTGAAAACACTCTGGATCTGCAGACAGACTGGATTGCAGTATGTCTATGGTTTAGAAGAGCTGGGCTGGTCAATACTGTGCTGCGGCTATTTCCCTGGACAGGAACTCTGCCTTCTTATGAGAGATAGCCAATTGATATTCCTGGTAATGGTCCATCAATCTAAGTTTGTTGGCATCAAGGCCCGATTTTCACCAACAATGCTCCAACCTTCATCCCACTTGCTGCAGCTCCCTCAAAGTCCCATCAAACAAAGGGGACTGTGGACAAAGGGTAAGGGGACTAACACAGACAGAAGCACTGGAATCCAGAGTCTCCATTGCAGCCCTATTATTGGCTCACAGAAGATTGTCTGGACCCACACTTGCATTCAGAAATCCCGATGGATCCAGCACTGTCATCAGACCATGTGGGGTCAAACCTCTTAAAGGACGTTACCTGACCATCTCCACAGTGGCAGGTCTATTGGGTGGAGCTTGGAAATTGAATCTTACAGTGTAATGGTCAGACCACCTGACTGGCTCCAACAGCATGTCACAGATCTCCATACCAGTAGATAGACCAGGTCCAATGATTGACCACCATTGTGTGTCACAGAGGCAACCATCTTTATGAGGCCCAATGAATTCATAAGTCAGAGGATGTCCTGACCAAATTGTGAGAGTTCGTTGTTGATCCGTGCATTGAAGTTACCCAGAATCATTAATCCAGGGAACTCCAACACCACGCTGACAATGAAGTCTGTGACTTTGCAGAAATTGCATCTCACGCCCGGGTGGATGGTAGATGAGAAGAATCCTGCACCCCGCTAATCCCGTCACTGCAATCTCCAGACCGCTCTATGAAAACCTCCCCTCAAGATATCTCTCAGGTTTTTGAATCCTTTTATAGGGCCTTATATAGTAAGGCCCCCTCTCAAGTCTCCCACTCCCATATTGAACAATATCTGGACTGTCTTAACCTTCCCTCCCTGCAGGCCCATCAATGTGAGATTCTGTCTTCTCCAATAACTTTGGGTGAAGTAGAGGAGGCAATAAATGGGTTATCACTGGACAAATCACCAGGTCCTGATGGGTTTCCTTCCAACTTTTATAAAGCCTTCTGTAAAGAACTAGCTCCCCTCCTCTTGAGGCTGTTTGAGTATATGTTCACCTCAGACTCCCTAGACCCCACCTTGCTGGAGGCCACAATAGTCCTGATTCTGAAACCAGACAACCCCCCTAATGAGCCGCTAGCTACCATCCAATTTCACTATTAAACTACGATATTAAAATCTTAACAAAAATCCTATCTCTTAGAATTAAAAAGACCTGGTCTCATCTGTTAAGCTCTGAGCAGGTGGGATTTGTGCAAGGCAGATCTTCTGCCAACCACTTGCGAACCCTTTCACATATTTTCCAGGTTGCCCAAGACTCACAGATCCCCATGGCTTTAGTCTCATTAGACGCAGAAAAAACGTTTGACAGAGTAAACTGGGATTTTCTTTGGGCAACTCTTAAGAAAATGGGTTTCCTGGGAACTTTCATTCAAAGGATACAGACGGTATATAAAGTCCCCACTGCAAGAATTTAGCGTAATGGACTTTTTCTTCATGGTTTTCCCTGTTCACTGGTACTAGGCAAGGTTGCCTCTTGTCTCCCTTTTTATTTAATTTATATTTAGAACCCCTTCTACTCAGTATTAAAAGCTCACCTCAGGTTATGGGTTGCTCAGTGTACCAACAATCTCTGACCCTTTCAGTGTATGCTGATGATATACTTCTACACTTAGCATACCCGGAAACTTTGTTAGCTCATGCACTACAAATTATTGAGCAGTTTGGGCAGGTAGCTAATTATAAGTTAAACTTATCCAAATCAGTGATATTCCCATTAAACGCCCTTACTCATCAGGTTAACTTTAATCACTTCGGTATGAAGTGGTCCTCCTCCTCTATCAAATATTTAGGTATACAACTCACTAGAGACCCAGAGGCTCTCAGGAGACTCAATCTGGATGATATGGTGTTGAGGATCCAGCAAGATCTCCATAGATGGGTCAAACTTCCATTATCGGTATGGGGTTGTATCAGTATTATAAAAATGAATGTTCTGCCCTGTCTTTTCTATCCTTTAAACTTACTGAACATCTGGCTCCCAATGTCATATTTTCAGCAACTCCATTCTGCCCTTTCTAAATTTATTTCGTGGGATAGACATCCTAGATGGGCTTTTTTAAAACTTAATCTACCCAAAGAGAGAGGTGGGCTTCGCCTCCCCAACTTAATCTTTTACTACTGGGTGAGTCATCTGTCCAAATTGGGAAGATGGTTCATGGCCATACCTGATGAACATTTTCCCATCTGGTTACAGTTGGGGAAAAGGCTTCTGGATATGCACAACCTTAACTCATCCAGAATCTTTTACTACTCCACCTCTGCATTACCAAGTCTCATACAAAATTCGGCTATGGGGGTCTCTATTAGAGTCTTAACTCAGTGTTGGAACTTCTTTAATATCTCACCTAAAAAGGATACAGCTCAATTCCTTACTTTAAACCCCAACATCAAAATAGGGGGTTCACCGCTCTCTCCCGAATGGCTTCCCCAGCTACAGGGTATTCTAGTGGAAAGCCTGTTTTCCCAAGAGGCTCTCCTTTCCTCACCTGATATAATAGCCAGATTTAATATTCCTCAGAAATATATATTTAAAGTTATCCAGTTGAGACATCTCATGGTCTCTATCTTTGGGACCACACTTAAGCTGTCCCAAACCAGGCCTTTTTTGGATCAGGTACAGGATTATGCAAACAAGCCCCATGGAATCTCAATGATTTATTCTTTTCTTCTGGGTATCAAATACCCTAATGCACTTCTGGGTTCTAAAATTTGGATCTCTCTTCTACCAGACTCCATTTGGATTGGAGCCAGATCTGGGAGGATATGCATAGATGCCTCACTCAAGATAGGCACAGACTTATCCAGTATCACATCTTAAACAACCTGTATTATACACCAGTTAAGTTGGCCAAATTGGGCAGACTACCTACGACTAACTGTACAAGGTGTGGCGCAACTGAAGGTAACCTGATACATATTTTTTGGCACTGTGATAAGGTGGCTCCATTGTGGAACACAATTCAATCCAATCTAGATCCCCTACTGGGATTGAAGGAACTGTTTTCCATAGACATTTGTATCCTAGGGATGTTTTCTAATATCAGGGTTCGGGAGCGCAGATTTCACATGGCTCTAATCTCTACAGTAGTCAAAAGGTTGGTTCTCAGGCACTGGATGGACCAACTGGTTATATCACACGCTGAACGGCTGAAGGAAATGTCACTTTGTTTTACTACCGAGAGGTTAATAGCCAGCTCCCGGAACCATCTAACTTCATTTAATCATAGATGGGGTAAACTTTATGCTCTATACTTGAATTAAGAACCAGGTAATGCATGCCTCTGACCGCCTATGTTTGTCTTACCATTTTTTGATGCTTTTCAATGCTGGTAATTTATCTTGTTATTTCCTTGTTATGCTGTTTTAACAAGGCACACTCAGGAGAGGGCAGGGAGGGTAGCAGGAATGGGGGGTGGGGGAAGGGGGTCTGGTTTATTGGTATATTATTATTTTGGTTATGTTTGATCCAGTGACAGTCTGGTGTCTTGTTAACATTAATTTAGCTTTGTTATTATTTGTGTTGGGTTTTTTCCTTCTCATTTCATAGCTGGTGTTATGATATAAACTAATAAAGATGTTGAATTTAAAAAAAAAAAGAATCCTGCACCCCACACCTATGACAACAATACACTCAAAGGATCGGGTCCCACAACTGGCACAGCTATAAGATCCAATTCCATTGTAAAACAGACTGCTACACCCCCTCCCCTGTGATTCAACTTCTGGAGGTGAATCACCAAGAATCCAGCTGGAATAGCTGGCTCCAAAATCGGGCCAGAATTTCCATCCAGCCAGGTCTCAGTGATGCAAGCCAGGTCCACTGTCCCAACAAGAGCAGCAAAAATACCTGTCTTGTTTTTAATGGACCTGGCATTGCATAACACCATTCTAGTTGGATGGGACACAGAAGTCAGCCGAGCCACTGGCCAGCTAAAGGTGGAGTCTTTGGGTATGGGTATCTGACACAAGCTGGATAAAAGAATGCTTAACAAATAGGACCCAGGGAGTTAGAGTAAGTGACACTCTTTCTGGGGAGGTAGGTGTCACTAGTGGAGTCCCCCAAGGCTCTTTACTAGGACCAGGTCTTTTGGGAATCTTGTAAGAGTGATTTACAACTTATTGTCCAGAACAATATTATTACATTTGCTGACAACACCAATATAAGTTCAGAAGTGGACAATGAGGCCAATATCATGTACTATTACAAGAGTTAAAGAAAATCAAGACATGGGTGAAGGCAAATAAAGTGAAATTTAATGTTAACAAATGCTCTACTCTCCATTTGGGCAAAAATAACCCATGCAGAAACTTTGTCCTAAGTGAGACAGCCATAAAACATGTACTAATGAAATAGACCTGGGAGTAATTATCAATAATGAATTCATACAATGTGACCAGTGTAGAAAGATTGCATTGACCGCTAATAGACTTATTATGTACATTCGTAAGGCCTTTATCTCTTGGAATGAAGCCAGTGTTATACCTTTATATAAAAGATACGTAAGGCCACACCTTAATTATGCAGTATCATTCTGGTCACCACACCTAAACAAAGATAGGAAAGAAATCAACAATATTCAGAGAGGGGTTACATAGTTAGGTTCTATACTGAGAGGAATGTCATACCCAGAGAGCCTATCTGAGTTGAAACTATATGATTGTCAGGCTAGAAGAAACAGGGGGATCTCCTGTTGTTGTTTAACATATTACAAGATGATGAATTAGTTAAGCAATGCAACATTACCCATGCACCTAGGCCAACCTACCTGCGATCCCATGATAAACAACTCTATATTCAGTGTGCATTCACAAACAAAAAAGCAAACCTTTTTATCCTACATGCTTGTAAGTTATGGAATAATCTCCCTCAGACCTTAGTCAGCATTACTAATGTTGATAAATTTGAGTCTGCTTTAGACAAATTCCTTTTTGAGAAAGATGGTTAATACCCCCTTATGGTACGGGAGGCAGTCAGGATGGGCCCAGCGCCTTCTTCTGCCTTTGACTACTGAGTAAAACTGGGTAATTATAAATCTTTTTTCATGACTCATGATATGAAAAATTTTTTTTTTTATTACAACTCATAAAAAAGATCCTTTCTCGTGAGGGAAAATTATTTCTTGTTTGTCGGCATGTTTTCCCTGATGTCTAGTGGATCCCCCACTGTCTGATCACTGCCCCCTAATTATTTGCTATTTCCCTGATGTCTAGTGGTGCCCCCCCAACATTACCATCCCAATAATGTTTTTTTGGTCCCTGGTGTCCATTGGCACCCCACACCCTCCAATCCCCTCAACTATTGTTCTTTATTTCTGTAATAAAGAAAATGGTCCCTTGATGTTTTTTGTTTCTTAAAACTGTAAAAAAAAGGTTCCTCGATGATCTGAACCACCCCACACCCAACCTCCTACTCAGCACCCACCACCCCACACACTCCCACACACACACCCTCACTCACCCGAATAGGTCTTGAGCTAAAGATCCACTCTCTGATGGAAGATACGTCTTGCTGCTGGAACAGGCGACTGCAATATGAAATACTAAGGTACAATGTATTTCAATGGGGGGTTCAACTTTGTTGCATAATTTTGTCAGTTTTGCATATTTTGAGGCCAAATTTTCAATGTGACCTTTCTGAGATGCAACCTCCTGAATAATATGGGTGGAATTATGCAAATGTGGCAGAAAGGCAATTTCACAGTCATTTGGTGAAACCACCTTTTGGGCAGGATTTGAACAGTTTCACCACCCTGTTCATGAGATGGGGTTATAAGAAGGCTACGTTGAAAATCTGGGGGAAAATCATATAAAAATGGCAACGTTATGTACATACTTTGAAATTTCCCTACACTCACTCATACCTTTGGCAATTTTAAATATTTTGACCCCAAATTTACAACATAACCATCTTTTTACATCACCTCTTGATCATGATAGCTGCCATTCTTTAAACCCTGGCCAAACTGTGTTTTCATACCTCTGGTGTGCAATGGTGTTGTGGTGGCGCAACTCACATTTTGGCAGGGATTTCAACATTTTCATTAAGGAGTTCATGAAGTGGGGTAATAAGAAGGCAATGCTGGCAATTTCATTCCTCTTTTACTGCAGATGGAAGTGCAGGACCCAGATGGTCCAGTGCACCCACAGACAAATGAGGACATAATTATATTATCTCAAAAAGTAAGGAAATTCTTTGCAAAAAAATTCTTTAATGCACTAGTTAGGGTTAAATTGACAAATGCAGGGAAATGTGGCATTAGGGTTTGCAACTCTAGTACCCCACCCTTACCCTGCAGGCAGGAACGGGAAAAAACATTATGGTTTCACCTCTCTTGCCTCTTCACAAAACATGCATGGGGTGTGCCTTGAGGTTGTCAACCCTAATGTTCGCCCCATTCCATCAGTAAATAATCTGAGATGGGCACAGTGTATGAAAATGGGGTGAGTGTTAGGGTTGACAACCCCAAGGCACACTCCACACCTGATTTATGAAGAGGCAAGAGAGGTGAAACCATAATGTTTTTCCCCATTCTAGTGGGGTGTCAGAGCTGGAAACCCTAATACCACATGTCCCTACTTTTATCACTTCAACTCTAATTAGTGCATTAACTACTGTAAGTTTTTGCAAAGAACATATATATATATATATATATATATATGTATATTACAAAATACCCTTTATCAGTGATTTTAATTATTAGGAAGTTTTGATAACCCACAGGAGTCAAACTCCTGCAGATACAGTACAGAATTCTTTCAGTGAATCCAGAAAAAGTACATTCTCAGGAGCAAATTGTGACTACCAGCTCCCTAGATCATCCACAGGAATGTGAGCCCCATCAACAGCAACTGTGTGCATAACCAGGGGGGAGAGAGAGGGGAGCACAATTATAAGTCATTCTGATACAGAATACATTTTAGAAAACAATGAGTTATTAGGTTTTCTTAGCTAATAACTATGCATTATACAAGTGAAATAGTGTAATTACTGTATAGTAGGTATATTTCCCATTCTGTTTTATTTCACTATATTCATTATCAAGGTTGTGAACGCTAAATAAAATGGAACATGATAATTACTGGAATGCATGGTCTTATTAACATTGCACAGTATGTGTTGGATTCAGGGGGCAGTGGCTACAGTACTGCATTCGTTCATGCTGACAGTTCCATTGTAGTTTTGCACCTTGCAAGTAGCCCATTCACAGATTCGTTACCCATTTATAACACATTCACAACTCCCTGGAACAATACCCTCCAATAAGTAGCCAATTCACAGCTCAGAACCAAAAACCAAACAGCAGTCTGCACTGTACTGCTCAATAATCTTTATTTAGCAGTCCATTTAAATACCGTACTTAAAAAATAAAAGTCTTTCTCCTGTCTGTCTCCTGTCTTCTCCTGACTTCACTGTGTTCAGTTTAGTCTCCCTAACCCTAAGTCTCCTGTTGCAGCTGCTCTTTCTAAAATAAAAACAAAAAAAAACACATCTTAGCTACTGTGCCCTCTAAAAAACATAAGTACAGTGCTGTAATACACAATTAAAGTTCTTCAACGTCCACTGCACTCATCTCTAGATTGTATTTCCTCTTGCACTGTGAGCTCTTTATCCATTTTGGAAGTAAGATGCTGACAGAATATCAAACTGCAAGGAGCACCAACATAGAAGGAAATAAGTGCAGTCAACGTTATTGCAAGTGGCAGGCAGATATACTAATAATAGACTGAGGCTGTTAGCGGTTGCTGTCAATTTGACAATTACAGTAATGCACACAGTAATCAACATATTTGCTGGTACTGCAACAGGGCAATTACTAACTGATGCCAATATGTATAGTAGGTAGGATCACTCCAAGTCTGCAAGATGTGAATTGAACCTGCTATACAGTATTAATTAATGCTAAACAGACTGAGTATCGATTGTAAATAACTGAGCAATTACATAATCTCACATAAAAGTATAGAGGATAATGGATGGGAAACAGTGAACAACAATGCTGTGTTCACTTCAAGAGGTTGTCATGACAGCCAAGAAGACCTTGAGATAGAAGCTCAAGATTTTTATTGTTATCATGAAACCTCGAAAAGTGAACACAGTGTTGCTGTTCACTGTCGTCCATCCATTGACTTTTATAGTGTATGGGCAACAATTAAACAACGACAGAGCATTTCTTGCAAAAATGTGTTTCAGAGCATTGTGCGGTTATAACTCCCCCCCCCCACTAGAGCACCACTCTGTCCCTCCACTCACAAACTCACAATTACTCAAAATATGTTTTAAATGTAGTAACCAGAATGAGCCTACTTTATGGTAATCATTCTTGTATGCAGCAATCAACAGTGTGTCTTACCGTAACTCCTGTCCACTGCTTTCACTATAACTGGGCTAAAGCCATGTTTGACAGTGTTTAAACAGCGGTGCTGTGATCATGGCAGAAGTAGCATATGCCGGCATTTTAATGTTGTTGTATCATTATAGTGGTGTAATTAAGAGGGTACAACAACCTCTTGACATCACAATGATGGTACATCAAAACAAGGAATTAATCAAATTCAGTTAACAGTAGCCTTCTCCCATACACTATAAATAAATTGCAAACTAGCAATTAATAAGAATTAGTAAATTCTTAACTAGGAGAAAGTTTAATAAATGATTAACTGCTGAAAGGATTAAGAATTAATTAGCAGTTGGTTGTTCTACAAATGGTTATCAACTAACTCATTTGCATGTGAAAATTTCAACCAAAGCAAAACTTATGAATAGTTGAATATGTATTAATTAGTAATGATTTGAGTCAGTTGAGCATTAGGCCTGTTTTTTGTATGGGTAGTGCTGGGAAGGTAGAGTAGGTGATACTGGTGGGTAAATCTAGAGAATTGCATAAACTGATTACTGGCTAGTATTGGAGGTATTCAATCCTGTTGTCCCTCACAGATCAGCAATATATTATAAATTCAGACATAGGTATGGCCCATATGCCTCAGATTCCTTGCTACATATGGGAAGAAACATCCACAGTTCCTCTCTGACCACTTTTTCCATGGTCACACCACCTCAGGCCTCCCTGGGAATAAATCCTAATCCTCCTCCATCTGAACATAGAATCCCAAATATATCCCAAAAAGGCACTGTGTCTCATGACCAAAATCATTACCAGAATCATAACTAGTCATTTCTTACAAAGGCTGATATATGCCATTGATAAGTGAATTATGTTTGTGCAGGTAAAAATAGCCACTGAGTTAATCATTGAGAATATTGCATCCTTCCCTAAACAAGTATCTGTAACCCATTCTGTGTCCTACTACTAATTATACTGTATACAGTGTGTCTGTGAGTGTAAGTCTGAACAGTGACTTGATTAAGAACTGAGTACAGTATCTCTTGAAAAATATAACTATAGGCTATAGTCTTATTTTGTTATGTTTTTGTACTAATAGCAAAGATAATTTTATAAAGAAAGAATAAGATTGACTGTCTCTACTTCATATTTACACTATATGAATATGGAACAGTCATCATAAATGTATTTCCCTATTTCTGTAATCATCAAATTCTGTTGCACGCTATATACTATTTCAGTAAACAAGCAGTCTTATCTTCCAATCTTCAATTAAGTGGCAATCCTCTGTTTAGCATTTCTTTTCATTATCTAGCCTATTCACTGGCATGTCTTACAGTACCATCTGGTTTTACTGTTATCACCTTGTGACACATGCACGACAGTAAGGCAGAATTAACTAGTAGAAACACAGTGCAGTACTTCTGCAAATATATATGTTTAGATTTGTAGGTCTGTACATAGAAAAGCTATTAAAACATAAAATAATGAAAGAACCTGCACACAGAGACTAATTATATAGTATAAGATTCTTCAGTAACAAATAAATGTATTGTTACTACATTCTCTCCTTATGTGGGTAAATTGTCATTTTTATTATTTAAAGGAGAAGACGTCTTCCCCCCAACAATCCACACCAAAGCAAACCTCCCATGATTAGCCTTTTTTAAGTTATTTTCCATTTATTTTAAAGCAAGTGCAATATAGATAGTGACTTTCCAGTTATTCATTCACAATAAAGGTACAGAAAACATTATATCTGCACTTAATGTTTAAGATGAATTTAACCTGTACCCTATTTTTAAAACAATATCTGTACTGAGAAGAGAAAAAAAATCAAGTGCATATAATCTAGGGGAAACACTTGTTAGACTAATCAAAAGAATTATGTTACAATTCAAGGCAGACACAATATAGAAGGTAAACTTCCAAAAATCAGACCTAGGCCCAGATATTCAAAAGGGATGCACCATGCGCAACAGAGATGCGCCAGTGCAAGTACGAAAATTCGCCATTGTGCAATATTCAGTGGGAGGCAGCTGTGCCACACAAGCTGAAATGTGCAAGAGCATAATGGTAATGAATGCATGTGCAACTGTAGGGGGAAGAACCATGAATAAATGGTGCAGTGCGATATTCAACAGCATGCGCCATGCGCAATAGGGGAGCAAGCGGAAGTTGCGAGATAGCAGAAATGATCCAAAATAAAAAGGAATAAGAGAGGTGCAAGAATGCTACAGGGAAGCCAGAGATGGGAGCGAGGTGACAGCAACAAGGAAGAGGGTAGCAGTGAGTGGGACTGGGCAGGAGCAGGACAGGGCACACCTGGAAACAACCAGGAACAGGATAGGACTGGGGAGCCTGTGCTACTGTGCAAGAGTGACAGGGAAGTGTCACAGTGGACTGAGGACAGCGGCAGTAGGCAGGACAGCCAAAGGCTGGAGATGTACCCGGTGCAGGGGGAGCATCACAAAGGACAATGGGGGAATGGGATAACAGCTGCCGGGGGGGGAACACCAGCCAGGGACATGGCCAGTGCCACCTTCCTGATGGAGGTGATAATGAGTGGGTGTGAGAAGGCAGGCAGCAGGTGGGCATGGCCATGGAAGGGCCCTTCAGTGGTATGCCCCCAACAGGCAGTACCGAGCCCACACTACCTTCTAGCACTACTCTGACACAGAGATTGTAGGCCGGTACAGCCTGAACCGGGCAATCTTGAGACGACTCTGTGAGCTGTGCAATGATGAGATGCAGGCACCCACACGACGGAGCCATGCTCTGTCAGTGGAGACAAAGGTGACAGCTGTCATGTGCCTGCTTGTCACGGGAAACTTCCAGAGACCAAGAGGGGACACAACAGGCATAACCCAGTCGGCTGTGTCACACCTACACACACAATTCCTCAGTGCACTGCTGCCATAGGCTGTGGAGTACATCCATTTCCCCAGCACATAGGCGGAGCACACAACACACATACAAGAGTTCCACAGGGTAGCACGTATACCTGGTGTGCTCAGGGCCATTAACTACACCCATATGGCCATCTGCATGCCACCTGGCCTGGACGACGGTGTATCTTACATTAACCAGAAGGGGTTTGCCAGTATCAACTGCCAGGTGGTGTACGATGCTAGGGGGCACATAACCAATGTCTGTGCCACGCACCCGGGGGAGCACATGATGCCTTCACCTGGCACCAGTCTGCACTGTGCCACAGGTTCGAGAGTGGGGACATCCCCACTGGTCACCTAGTGGGTGAGTATGCACATCACGCAGAATGACATGAGCAGCTGTGGGGGGGATGCATAGTCAGAGGTGCCATGGGTACTGGCCTTGACGGCCCATGGCAGATCAACACAGATCACCATACTAATGTCCACTTCTACACACAGGTGACAGTGGCTACCCACTCCGTCCCTGGCTGCTCACACCATACCGGCACCCCGCAACCCCATCGCAGCAATGGTACAATGATGCACATGCCACCACACGTAATGTCATCGAGTAGGTGTTCGGGATGCTGAAGGCACATTTCCAGTGCCTGGACACATCTAGCGGTGACCTACAGTACAGCCCATTGAAAGCATGCGGGCTATTCCTGGCCTGCTGCATCCTGCACAACATGGCCAATGACTGTGGGATAGCCATAGAGGTCAAGAGGGATAACGATGGGGATGATGAGGACACCAGTCCAGATGGTGATGGGCAGCTACCCCTTGGGTGAAGGGACCCCCATCTGATCTGGATGTCACAGCTGCACTAGGACACCATCACAGAGGAGCACTTCAGCCAACACAGGTAGGTCACGGGACCTTGTGCAACCACCAATGGCAAGGGCACAACCCACAGACAGGCATGGACGAACCCAGGGGCAGATGGCGGCAAGGGAATGGGTCTGAGTGTGGAACCACACACGCCGTCAGGGATGGGCAGGGCCAAGCATGACACGTGGTGATGCACACACACTCACCCCCACCACAAGACATGCACAAGGGGTAGAAGGCACACCAACCCTGACTGCAACCTCTAGCCACACACAGGTCCACACCTGGCCACACCCAGTGGCTGTCACTGTGCATGTTGTGGACGCTGGGCACTGTTACACACTGGTGGACAGTGCAACGCAGGCATCATCATGCACATGCCATAGTGGCCAGCAGCTGGGAGAGTGTGCACATGGACCATGTGTGTGTGCAGGGCCGGGTACCTCACCC
Organism: Neoceratodus forsteri; assembly: GCA_016271365.2. NCBI lineage: Eukaryota > Metazoa > Chordata > Ceratodontiformes > Ceratodontidae > Neoceratodus > Neoceratodus forsteri. The sequence goes on along the minus strand of CM028129.1, from coordinate 951,465,866 downwards.
GTGCATCACACCTTGCACAACCCACTGCACACAGGGCAGCGGCAGACAGTAGCCATGGTGGGAGACAGGTCAGTCATGCGGCACAGTGCCATGGCTGCCACGGATACGTGGGCAGCCCCACCAAGACCTGCCAGCCATGCCAGACTGACCATTGGCCTCATGGGGTGGCACTGACAGTCCCCCAGGGATGACGCTGTGGGAACACGACCGTGTTTGAGCAGGGGTCTGCAGTTCACCGATCATGTCCATGCCAGGCATCCTCGGTATGCCCATAGCCAAACCCGGTGTTGACATGGAAGGTGTCGTATGACACCAGGAACGGCGGGGGGTGGACGTGACACTGTGTGGTGTCTGCGGTGCATGGGAAACAAACTGGGTGCCCAATGTGGCCATGACAGCTGTGAATGCATGTGTCTGCCTGTCAATGGCAGCGGTCACATCCTCCCGCTGCTGGGCCATCTCTGCCAGGAGCAGACCATGGTCTCTGCTGCGCTGCTCCTCTGCCTGGTGCAGAACCGCACTGAGTGCATCCACCACCCTCACAAGCTGTTACTGCTGATCCATGGAAGCCTGGCGTAGGTGGCTGTGATCATCAAAGAGGTCATCCGCCTGATCGGCATGTTGTCCCTCATGGTGTTCCTGGCCATGCTGGGCATCACCCCTTGATGATGGGTGCTGCACACCAGAGCCATGCCGGGGCATGTCCACATGTGGTGCACTGATGCTGCCCCCTGACACTGTCCCCCCATCACCGTTGGCCAACTGCTGACATTGCCCCTCCGGCCACCGATATCATGGGCTCACCGGTGCTGCCACAACAGCCCCACCGGCCTGGACGCACACCAGTTCTGCCCCACTGGTGCATACAGGCACAGGCTGTGACTGTGATGTCATGCAGGCCTCCACGGTGGCACAACCCATGGCAACACCCATGCTGTTTCCTGCTGTGGGACCATCCTGCGGCCCACATGTATCACTGTCCAGGATATTTGATCCATCATCATCGGTGCCGGATCCTGCACCAGTCCGTGTCACAGCATGCTGACATCCATGGCTGTTGTCGTGCTGGGACACAGGGAGGGCCTCCTCTGCACCAGCACCATCATCTTCAGTCCGGACAGACAGGCTGGTATGCTGTGGTCCTGACACTTGGACACCTATGGAGGTGGATGGGCATTCCTCTGTGTCCAGGGCATTACCCTCAGTGGACACACCCACCACCGCTGACCCGTGTAGACGCTCAGGAGCTGTAAGGGAACACAGTAAAGTCAATGTCTCCGCCCTACCCTGTGGAATTCCCCACACAGTGACAGCACAGGACCTACCATGCAGTGACGGGCTGCCACCCATCTGGAAGCCACCACCTGGAATGCCCTCTAGGGCACAACGCCTCATGCTGCCAGCCACCCACTCCTCCTGTGGTGTCAGGTGTGGCACATCCGGCTGTCCACCACCAGTTGCAGCACGTGCTGCCCTGATGGCAGCCACCTTAACCTTAATCCTTCTCTTGTCTGTGCTGACCTTCCTTTTGCACTCCTGCATGGACCGCCGGTGGCTGCCATGCTGGTTGACGGTACGAGCTACCTCATCCCATGCCACAGCACGGGGCTGTGGTGTCCCCCGCTGTCTGCTCAGCAGTGGTTTCCTGTCAAGGTAGGGGTCGAACAGGACATCTGATTCTGCCTGGGTGAAGTTGGGCCTCCTCCATCTTCCACATCTCTGTTCCTCCTCCTCCTCACGTTTGGTCATTATAGAGCCTGTGGGAATGACAGGTGTTACCTTTGAATGTGCAGTCCCATGCATCTCTCACACACCACAGTCCACACTTCCAAATAGCATGTAACCCACCAAACTAGACTGCAATACCAAACAATGTCCTCTGCAGCTCCATGTCACAGTTTTATAGTGCAAGGCATGCAAATGAAGCGGGGCGCAACTTTAAGTGGATGCTAATGCAGTGGCTGCGCCATGGAATTGCTGATGAGCTGATTTGCATATGCTGGCTGAATATAGCACTGTTGTGCCTTGCGCAATTGTGTTGAGCGTGCTCAGGCAAAGGCACAGCTGTGTGATGTGCACAGTAGGCACCACACAGTGCATGCCTGGGGTGCTGACGCTGACAACTGCCACGCTGATGACGTGCTGAGCATGGGAGGCAGTGCAGGACACGGCCACCACTGTGCCAGTGCCACTAGTGCACTGTTCACATGTGTGTCACTTGTGCCCTGGAGCGCCGTAGGTGCCATGGTGCCACAGCGCAGTAGGCCACTGCAGGGCGTCACACACAGGCACCCTACCACGCTACACACAGGGAGTCCCAATAGCACTGTGGTGGTCTGTGCGCAACAGACCCTTGACCCTACAGTTGACCTTTGCTCCCTAGGTGCCATGCGTCTGCATGGGTGCACCCCTATCATGCTGTTCGCTGACAGCATGAAGGGGAATGGCAGCGCTATACCATACAGCATCTGCATGTGGGGAACGTGTGCTACAGAGTACCATTTTGTGGTCTGGCATGCACAGAATGATGGCATGCAGGAGAGCAGCATTGTGGAGCCTGCTAGAACTGGCCAATCTTGTGCCCATTGTTGAGCCCCATGTTGGGGCCCTGTTTGGGGAGGACCCTTTAGAAAGGACCAGAAGTGCTGTGTGGGAGGAGGTGGCAGAGGCATTGGAGGAGGCCATTGGGATTGCCCACAGCACAGAGCAGTGTTGCCACTGCTATGGGGACCTCCAGCAAAGGGACCCAGACAGGCTGGCCCAACTACAGGCATGCACCAGGCGAGGCACAGTGCCATGGCCAGGTAGGTGCTCCATCCATACACTGGTAGCATCCATCTGTCTGGGTATCACGGTGTGCATGTGTCCACCATGCAGGGGGGTTGGGGCCATCCAGTGTGGGTGCTGGTGGTGGTGGTGGGGTTGCAGCATGGCTGGGCTGTGAGGGATGGCACACACTGGGGGGGCTTTGCTACTGGTTTGTACTGGTGTTCCCCTCTCCGTGTTTTCACCCTAGGCCCTGAGAAGAGATGCCATTCTCGGGAGGCACGGGCACAACAGGGACGAGGTGGAGGGCCCACAGTGCAACAACGCCCGGCTGTTGCAGATGCAGGTGAGTGCCTTTTTTCCAAGAACTCTGTGCATGCTGTGTTGAGGGGTAGGAGGTGGGGCATGATCACCAGCCCTTGACACCACTGACGTGCATGCCACATGGTACATTCAGCACTGTCCTGTGGCACTGCATGTGTGAGTGTGCGTTGCAGGTGGTCCATGCATGCACCAGGTACAGGGCTGTGCCACTGCCTTCACACCGCATAGCCATGTCCCTGTATGGCCACGGTGGTGCTGTGCAGGACCAGGGTGGTGGGTGTGTGCAGTGGTCCGCATGGCTGTGTGTGTCTGGGTAGGCAGGTCTTGTGGACACAGTCACTGTGGGTGGTCGCACACCATCACAGGGGCATGGCCCATGGCTGTATGCCATGCACAATGGGTGGGCTGTAGGGGGATGGACAGTCACACGTATTGACTCTGCACCCTGGTGCTAGGTGGACATCACTGGATGGCCTTGAAAAGAGGCATGCAGGAGCTGCTGCAGCTGGCATGGGCATCCCTCACCATACTGGAACGATTGGAGCGGGATGGAGTCAGGAGAAGACACAACCGGAGGCACCACAGGAGTGGAGAGTGGGACAGGCATTAGGCCCTCCATGTTCCCGACTCACCTAACCCCCCTGGACCCACCCTCACACCCCTTCTTCCCTCTCCTATTTGTTCACCTCTGCCCCATTCCCACCCACACCTGGTTTGTGGCCCATTCCCTCCACCCTTGTAAATACTTGTAAATAGTTTTTTGTTACATCTTTTCAATACATGTGTTTTGATATGACAACTGTGGTGGTCTCTGATTTGCAGTGGGCTACAGGTACTCGGCTACAGTGGTGTGCATGGCGTAAGGGGTGGTGCAGGCATGGGCGTGTGTGTGTGTCTGGCAGGGAACTGCCTGTGGTGTGGGCGGGGGACTCAGTCACTGTCTGTGGTTTGTGTGTTGTTCTCTGTGCACTGGATGCCTGTGTGCAGTGGTCCACAGTGCACGCACCGTGTCCATGGTGCCCCTGTCAGACTGTCCATGGCCTGTGCAGCTGAGATCCTTGCATGTCTGTGCTGTGCATGGTCTGCTGTCTTGTCAGTGGTGGCTGTCCATGCTGGCTACCCCCTGTACCTGGCACAATGCCGAATTGCCTCCTGTCACAGGTATGGTGCATGTCTGCCTCAGGTGGCACTGTGGCCTCTGCTGTTGTTGTCCCCCCTCCATGCTGTTGCTTGTGTCTGTTGCAGGGGATGTGCTCCAATGTCTGTCACAAATGCTCTGGCCGCATGCTGGTGGTGTACAGATTCATGGTGCATGCACAGGGTGGCTGGTACACCTGTGCCATGGAGGGGTGCTAGCCGTGGGTACACGGCTGTTGTGGCTGCATGCCAGTGGGTTTGTTGCCCAGCTACTGTGTCCCTGTGTTGGTGTGCCCTTGGGTATGTGTGGGTGTTTGTCTGTGCACTGTGTTGCATCCTGTGTGGCGCATGTTTCCATGCATCACTGTGGGCATCTGGGCTGGCTGTTGGGGCCAGTGCTGGGATGGGATGTGTCCTTGGGATGGTGTACAGGGTACTGTACTGCTGGTGCTGGGGTCTGGGACAGGCCCTGTCACATGCGGGGTACCTCATGTGCCGACGCAGGGTTGGTCTCTCAGCTGTACCTTGGGGGGCCATGCAGGGTGGCACTGTGTCTGCAGTGTTTGATCGGTGGCTGCTGCCACCCACTGCAGGTTGCTCATGGTGGTACTGCCTTGCATTGCTCCATGGTGCACAGGTTGCATTGTCACAGTGGGGGTGGTTGCAGGCATGGGGTGACATGCGCTGTTGGGCACTGCTCCTGGGCAGGGTGTCTGGGGATCACTGTGCAGGGTGTGCTCTGCATTGGTGGGATGGTGTAGCATGGGGTGGCTGGACCTCCTTGTGTTCCGGTTACAGCTTGCCAGAGGGTGTGCTGGGACACCATGCCCCGGCTGTGGGATTGTTGATGGTGTCCATGGGCTGGTGGTTCTTCCAGCTCTCCTCAGGTTGTGCGGTTCATGGGGTGTGGGGGTCGATATCTGTTTTGCTGCGCACTTCTCTGCCCATATCTTCCATGGGTGGTGAACCCCTGCATCCTGTCCCTGTGCATCCCTGGTTGTGCTGATGCACTGCTTCTCTGCTCCACTGCGCATCCCTGGTTGTGCTACTGTGCATCAGACCTGCACCACTGTGCATCCCTGGTTGTGCCATGGCACAGTTGGTGTGATATTCAGTTGTGTTGCACAAGCGCATCTTGGCCTGTGCAGTGTTTGAATATCGCACTTGTTGCACATAGGCGCATTGAACTTGCGCCTGCTCCTGCTATTGTGCTACTTTGTGGTGCAGTGTGAATATCCGAGCCCTAGTTAATATGTAGATGAAACATTCACTCCTGTACAACCACTATGTTATCCCATATATATTCCAGATTTTTTAACACATTAATAACAAAAGAAGTTTAATACTCAAAAGCTAGCTTGGAAAATCAAGCTGTCACACATCTGCAGCATATTTATGTCATTTAAGAATCTATTAAGAATATATTTCCAGAGTTGTATTTTTTGTTCGAGTCCTTCTGCAAGTTCTGCCACCATAGACATCTTTTTTTATGAAGGGGTTAGTGACTATCCTTCCCTATCTGATTCATTTTCATACCGGGCTTGTAAAGATGTAGCATGTTGGTCAGTGTTACAAAATATAAAGACTTTGCCATTCTCAAATATCCTAACTTTTGCAGATGCCAGAAACTGAAATTGTGCACCAAGTTCAAAAATATCTTAGCCTTAAGGGATAACATTCCTGTGATGTTGTTAGGTACTAAATGCAAAGTCTGGAAAAACACTGAATTGATATCCTTTGCAAGTTAAGTTGCTTTTAATCCTAGAACGTTTAAGGATCAGGAACCCTATATTCCAAAATTTGTGCAGATGCTAATGGACCTTTGCCTGTGAAAACTAGGATTTGCACTGGAGCCAGTATTCAACAGGTGCTTTTGCTTGGGCAAAGAGGGTTAGCACCCACACAAAACATAATGTATGCTTGTGGGCAAGGGGTGGGGTGTGGCCATGAATATGTATGCTACCCCATATTCAGTAGTTTTGCAATGCACAAAAGGGTTTACCACTGTCCTTTTGTGCCGTGCAATTACCACCAAACAAAACCTCAAGTTAATTCTGGGCTACCATAGCAGCTGCCAGAGGTAATGGAGCCACCTAGACTGCTGGCCACTGGGGAAGCACGACCACCCCCTGTAATCCATGGTACCCCCTCTTGCAGATTACCAGCCTTTTCTATAATCAAATATTAGTTATCCCTGGTGCTAGTGGTGCCTTTCCACCCCTATGATCCCAGTCCCTTCTGAAATACATTTTTCCCTGGTGTCAGTGGTAACCTTCCCTCCCTCTGATTCTAGCCCCAGCTTAAATACCTTTCTCCTTGGTACCAGTGGTACTCCCCCTCCGATCCCAGCCCAAGCTTAAATACCTTCATCCCTGGTGCTAGTTGTGCCCTTCCTCTGATTGCCAACCCTTAGGGTCACACAAACCTTCCCTGGCATCCACTGGTTCACATCTCCCACTAATGGTATCATTAACAGTGATGCTGTGGGTGGATACAGTGATCAGCACAGTCCTCCTCCACTTCTTTGGTGGGCTGCTGTATGTACAGCCAGGGAGCATGTATCTTATATATATAGTACAAGGTGATGTGCCCAGTCCCATAAATAAGAGGTGCATTCCTTGGCTGTACCTATGGCAGCCAGCCAAGGAGGTGTGAGTCGGGCTGTACTGGTCACCATATGCACCTGCAGCACCACTGCTAATGGTACAGTGACTGGGGGTGTCTGATGCTGCATGTGGAATGATGTTGTGTGACCCTCAGTCCTGGCAATCAGGGAAGGGCATCACTAGCACCAGGGATAAAGGTATTTAAATTGGGGTAGGGATCAGATGGAGGGAGGCTACCTCTGGCCCCTGGGATAAATGTATTTAAACCAGGGCTGGCACTAGGGGGGCACCACTAGTGCCAGGGATAATATTTTATTGTAGAAGGGGCAGCGATCAGCAAGGGGGTACCACTAGCACCAGGGATAAAGGTATTTAAGATGAAGCTGGAATCGGAGGGAAAGGAGTTACCACTGGTACCAGGCATAAAAGTATTTCAGCCGAGGCTGGGATCAGAGGGGAAGGAGGCCGCCTCTAGCACTAAGGATAATACTTGAGTACATGACAGGCCAGCAGTCATCTAGGGGGGTACCACTAGAACCTGTGAGCCTTTCAATTTAAAGAACAGGCTGACGATCAGCCAGGTGGTTCTGCCAGCACCAGGGATTCATTATACATGGCTAGGATGGGGGCGATTGGGGGGGTCATTCTAACCTGTCTCACTACGCATCCAAATAACCCATAATGGGCATGAAAATGATCCCTTAGTGCCTTGCGTACCCAATAGACCTATTTGTATGGGTCCCTTTGAATATTATAAATATCACTTCCTCACTATACATTCTGTCAGCAAACTTCAAGAGCCCTGTCAGGGCAGCATTAAGTGGTCTAATGCTTGTCTGACATGGCCCTAAATTAAGCCAAATAGCACCAGTGTGCTATTCTACCGAATATAGCAGAAGGTGCTTCACAAAATTTTGCAGTGAGCTTTGCACATATTTGAATATCTGGCCCCAGGTCTCTATCAGACTGAAACACCATGGAGATAAAAATGATGACCTTGGGCTCCAGGACCTCCTGTTCTCTGACAACTTGAGGATCCTTTTGTCTTAAAGCTCTCCTTGGGACCCTGAAGGCTTTAACTAAAAAACGAAAATTATCTGGTGGCAAATCATACACTCATACAAATTGGTCTTTAACATGCTTTCTCACTGATTCAAACTCTCCATCAAATTTAATTGGCAGACCAACAATTGTCAGTGTTTTATAATGGATTTGGTTCTCCAGCATTTTAACCTTTTGATTCACATTATAGTTTTCTTTTGTTAAATCTTGATTAGTAATTTCCACAGATTTTATTTTTTTAAGAATAAATCAACAGATGCAGTATTTTGCTGCACTTATTTCTGTAGACTCATAATGTTCTTCTTATTTTGCTTTGCTTCTTTCTGTATGATGTCAACTTTTTCATTAAGAGCCTCAAACTTGCTGTACTGATGTTGAATACGTTTCAGTGTCTTATCTATGGAATTATCCATAGATTCTAATTTGTGTTTTTTGTTTTGAATTTGTATTTGAGTTGTAACAACAGCTGCTGCATCACACCACTGCATATTTTTCCCTCAACCACCAAATTCAGATCAGTCCTAAACCCAAATTGTTGGAACAAAAACAGAATTTACTTTCACTTGTTCTTGCTGATTTAATAGCTCTGAAGAGTGTTTCAGGAGAGTATGATCCCACATCATTGAATAAAGAGATTACCACTAGTGCTAGCACTGAAACTGGATTACTGCATTACAGCTACACTCTGCTTCACATCTTTTGGCTTAAAAGCTTCCTTGTTAGGGGAGCCTGACGTGGTTGGGACAGACACCTCTTGGGCTTGGGTTTCTGGGCTAACTCTGAGCTTTTTTCAGCCTCCTGGGCTTGTAGGTGGTCAAAAGTATTTCTCCATAGGAGGGATTCTTGGGGATGAGTATTCCTTCAAAGATGTACTTATTTGGTCCTTGTGTTTTTCAAACATCCAGGCAAAATAGCAATTAAATTGAATTGCTGTAAGAGATTTTCTGTGTTAACATCCATGGAGCATTAACAAACATCATCTGTCTCAGGCAGCCATCATTTCTCCCCCACAATTAGCCTTTTAAACCCCCAAAATAATATTTTGTTCACTTGCCTGCTATAATATTTAATCCAGTCTGGAGACCATAATGTTGACACCTCTGGAGTTGTGCAGTGACATTTTACATTCTCAGTGCAGTGCCGTACTGCTCACTGTATCACTTTATAGAATGAGTCGTATGGCACTGCACTATGAATGTGAAAGAGTGCCATGCAGCACTAGGGTGTTTACATTACAACCCCAGACTATATTAAATATTACAACAGGCTGGTGATAAAAACATAGTTTGGGTGCTTAAATGCCTAATGGGGAGGGTTACTTTGGGGGTAGGGTGCTGGGGGGGGCAGGTGTTATCCTTTAACAAATGTTATAGAAAAACATTCACAATGCAGGGAATCTTAACATTATTTAGAGGATGTAAAAAGACAATTCTTAGCAAGATGTTTCTGTAGATTTAAGGACTATCTTTATTTTAGTATTTTCCATTACTGTTCTTAAAATCAAAAGGATTCTGCAAATGTTAAGATCTGTCGTTTACCAAATTCTGTACTATAAATCCTGTTAATGGCTGATATTTGATCTGTTTCACATGGGGAATTAATTAGTTATGTCTAATTTCAGGAAGTGACTTGGTTAAGATCACCTGACTCAAATGTTTTCTGAACTTTATTTTGGGTAGTCATTTAATAGGCAATTAGAAAGTTCTGTACAGCTAGGCATGCTCAAGATAAAGACAATGTAAAACAATAATCTGGAAATGAATAAGATGGAAATAGTAGATATTTTATAATTCTATTGAGGTTATATTAAAAAAAGTAAAAAGAAACAGTAGCCCTGTGTTTGCTTCTATTTATAAAGGGTCAAAAAAAAAGCTGCAACTGATTATTTATTTATTTATTTATTAAACTCTAGGATTACAATTACAAGTACCTTTGAGCAGGAACTGCTCATTTACAAAGGTTCCACGTCAGAGGATGGGGGTGACATATCACAGGGTGAAACAAAGATTACAAACTAAACATATCGATTACTAAGGCCTAAGTAGAACAGTCAATAAGTTGAAGTAGATCAACATAAGCTAGCTTTATCAGAATTCATGGTAAAACAATATCTATGAAGGAGAAAGTCAGGAAGAAGCTGGCAGGTAGGTGCCATTGTCAGACAAGGATGGACAGAGTGAGGGGGAAAGGGGCCAGTAGCTGAAGAGTAGAATATGTCCTTAGGAAGGGGGATGGGTGGGTGAGTGGGGGGCAAAGGGAGAGAAGGGGGAGGCTGGTGCAGTGAAAGCATGGCGTGAAAAGCTGGTTACAGCCACTGTAAGGGTAAGGATCTGAAAGGACCTTCCAGCTGTGTCCTTATCAGCTGATATCTATGCCAACCAGCACTTTTCTTCCCTGGGTGACCTCACAACAGGGAAATATCAGTAACCTCCCTTATGTTTAAACTGCTTTCACAGGCAAACACACACCAGTGCCCATTGCTCCCACCATTCCGCAAAGCAATGTCCGTTACTTGCACCACCATTTACAGTGCACATCACCACAAGAAAATGATTTCTTTTAACTGGTTTGCTTTTCCTGCTAAAAAAAATAACAATAACTGAACCCAGCAGCAAGACAAGTTCATCTGGTAAGCGTTGCGAGTGCTGCGTGGCACGGCTTTCAAATTGTCACACTTGCTCCTTCAGAATTCAACAGATCTGATGCTGTACCACTCCTTTACCATGTCCCACAAAACCGTTACTTACTTGATAATTTACTTCAATCTCCCAGTTCAGACTGGGCTGTTGAAACACAGAACCCAGAAGAGCTATCACAACAGTTTTAAGTGCAGCGAGTAGCAAGGGACACGCTCGCTCCCAGCCTCATCATACAAAAATCAATCTGCAATGCATCATTTATTTAGAAACAAGCACATCAATGAAAAAGGAAAATCCTAGTCTGTAGCATCTTGTGTGTCTCTGTTTCGGGGGGAGGGGCACAGGCTATCAGAACAGCTCATGCACCAGCTCATCACACGCTCCCTCTAACCTGAAACTGAATGGGCAATTGTTCACTCAATAAAAATCTAGAAAAAGAAAAATAAAAACATTAATGAAAAACAAAATTAACCCTGCTGTACAAGATCTTCAGTGTGTGGCTATAGAGTATACTGACAGACAAGCACAAAAGCCCTGTACTGACTTTAAATGAAATAACTATATTTCAACACAATAAGGACTACGTTTTCTCTTTCTACTGCTATGCTCACATGTTTTTTACTCTATTTATGCACACTTTTTCTGTGCATTTTTAATTGGTTTCTTTACTAGGGAACCCATTTTATAAGTGCAATAACACACTCCTAGGTGTGGGTTATCACCTGATAAGAGCACGCCCAGTGGCATAAGGCACTCGGTGTAAGCTCCTCATGCCTTAGTACACCTCTGGGCATGCTCTTATTAGGTGATAACCCACACCTCATTGTGTGTTATTGCTTGCATGTCCACCTTCCTACATTTGCATGTCCACAGTTTAGCTGAAGATTTCAATTGTCCCCATACCTCAAGCCACTTCCTTCTTTCTTTCTTTCTTTCTTTCTTTCTTTCTTTCTTTCTTTCTTTCTTTCTTTCTTTCTTTCTTTCTTTCTTTCTTTCTTTCTTTCTTTCTCTCTCTCTCTCTCTTCCTTCCTTCCTCCCTCCCTCCCTTCCTTCCTTCCTCTCTCTCTCTTTCTTTCTTTCTTTCCTGTTTTCTCTCAATGACAGGGTAGATGCGCTGGTGCTAAGGCACCCTTTTCAGGCATGACCCAGGTACAGAAGAATATACAACAGTACAGTGGAACAAGATACAAGTGCATAACTATCATGCTTCAAAATAAAGTGGCATGGTGCAAAGGTAAGGCATTCAAAAACTGCACAATAAACAACAGTGATTTGCAAGTCACACAGAGCAGGAAAAAAGTAGACTGTTGGAACTGCAAGTCATGCAAAAGAGCTACCAACATATGACTGTTAGAAATTAAAGGATCGTTGATCTGATTAAATATCCTTGATCTGGTGTGGATGAATAGGGAGCATGTCCAGGATATAACGGTCAAGGAGCCCCCGGGTGGGTGACCATTGCACAGTGTGGTTCTGGTTGGATATGGACAGTGAAAATGTTCCCACAAATACTAAAGTCCTGGATTTTAGGAAGGCATACTGCAGAAAGGCAATTGCTTAGGTGTCTGCTGACAAGCATATGAGGGGATATGGGGATGGACCAGAGGTGGTCTATTATCAAGGAAAGGATAATGGCTGTCACAGAGGTGTGCGTGAGGCTCAAGAGGAAAAAAGAAACAGGGGCTAAAGCATGGTTTAGTACTGAGTTTTCCCAGGCAGTAAGAGATAAGAGGTCCACATACAAGAAATTCAGGATGACTGAGAGAGAAGACAGGATGGATTACTTGAAGACGGCAAAGCATAGCAGGTAAGACAGTCTGGTGGGCTAAAGCTCAGAAGAAACTGAAGCTAGATGAAGGAATTAAGAAGGGTGATAAGACATGTTTTTACTATATTAATGAGGAAAGGAATAAGAAAGATGAGGCAGTTAGGCTGAGGAAAGGGGGCAGGTTGGTGGAGGAGAATGGGGCATGGCAGAGATAGTGAATGAGTACTACTGTTCTGTCTTTACCAGGGAGAAAGATGGATCAGTGTCGTTAGGGGGAAGGAGGTGGCAGGGAGGGCAGGAATCACTGATATTGTTATCAGGTGGATAGGGTGAGAACAAGGCTCCTAGCAATGAGGGTTGACAAATTCCCAGGCACAGATGACATACACCTTAGGATTCTGAGGGAACTAGTGAAGAGACTCACAGATTCTTTGGCTTGCCTGTTCAATAGTTCACTGGAATCAGCCATGGTACCACAGGATGGAAGAATGGCACATGTAGTCCCCCTCCATAAGAGTGATCTCAAGGGGGGCCATCCCACCAGCACAATCATAGCACTAGCACTCACGATGTCAATGACCCAAGTTCATTAGCAAGCTCAGGAGTTGGAGGGCTTGCAGAGAGGGGCAGAGGAGGATCAAGCATCCAAGGAATTGCTCTCCTCCTCAGGGGAGGGATGGAACTGATGTCAAATGTCAGCCATACCCTAGCAACAGCTGGGGCTCAGCACACTAGGACCTCACTCAGGGGGTGGAGGCAGGGGCAGAGGGCTGGCTTGCTATAGACAGAAGTGTACACAGCTTAGCCCTGTTTTCAGCCCCAACCCAGCCTGCATCACATCCATAGAACATGGATCACTGCTCTCATCCAGGTCCCTTTTCTAGCTGCCCTGGCAGAGACTTGAACCTTGTACCCTGTCCACCAGAGTCCGTGTCACTACCACTAATCCAAAGTGGTATCCACGCTTTCTGGAAGACAACCTTAATACTTCTACCTTTCTGACCTACTGCTACCACAAGAGCTATGTTACTTCACATCCTCCTAAAATGCCTCCCCCTCATTTACTTTCAAGTACCCTCATCCCACCAGCCAGTCATCCCCCCTGGCTCACTGGTACCAGCACCAACAATTCTCCCTGACATAGTACGATCCCACCCAACACTGACCATGTGCACTGGCCCACAGCACCCATCCCCTGGGTACCTCCCCACTGCCTACCCAGGCTCACTTTGGTGGCTAATCATTCTCGCCTTTCCAACCTGGCAAACCCTACCCATCCCCAGTTCCCTGAAGGTCCCCTCCCCATCCCCACATACCCATTGGAAGCCTGCACATCACAGCTCCTTGGCCAGAGCCATGGTCCTCTTTCTACTCTTAACAGGCAATATACATCCTAACCCAGGCCCCACCCAGACAAGCCCACCAGGTGGGTCCCCCAATCTGAGCATTTCCTCCATGAATATATGCAGCATATTGAAAAAATATGATACCCTCCAATGCTGGGTCATGCGGCACAAACCAGATGTCATTGCTCTGGTGGAAACCTGGCTATCAAAGTCCACCGCTGACTCCTTTGTCTCCCTCCCTGGCTACACCCTATACCGGGAGGATCGTCTAGGCAAACATGGGGTTGGCTGTGCAATCTATACCAGGGATACACTCACTGGTCAAGCACTCCATGCTCCAGCTCTTGCAAGCGGGTCACAGGCCCTTACCCTTAAACATACTCCGCACCCCTCCAGGGGCCCCCTTTATCTCACCACTGCCTACATTCCCCCAAAGAACTAAAACCTGGCACTAGTATCTTTAACTGATTATCTTGCCGCCCTCCCTCACAAGACAGAACAGGTACTTGTGGGGGACCTGAACGTGAACTGGCTCAGCGCCGCCTCCTCCACCACCCCGGGACTCCTTTGCGGCCATTGATCTGACACAACTCATTTCCCAACCCACAAGAGTAAACCCAAAGAGAGGTACCAGCACCTTCCTAGATATTATCATCACCAACCACCCCAACAAAATCCTGGATATCCAGGTCCTCCCTGACTCACTCAGTGACCATTCCCCTATCCTATTCTGCTGGGTGAGCCCCTCGCCCTGAATCACAGCCCAGACCACACTCCACCAGCATTTCAGACCAGGTGAGCTGAAAAACCTCAAGCAATTTCTTGCCCAGATAAACTGGTCCCCTATTCACCATGCTCCTGACATAGATACTGCCCTTGCCTTCTTTTCCCAAACCTTTAACAAAGCCTGCAACCTCTTCGCACCCTTCATGGCTGCCTGAACCAAAAAACATAACATGCCCTGGGTTACTCCTGCCCTATTACAATTGCTCGGGCTTAGGGATAACCTATTGCACCTTGCCACAGAAACAGGCCAGATGGCTGACAGACAATGCCACACGGAATAAGTGCACTTGGGCCATCCGAAAATCCAAGGCCGACCACTACCAGGCCATTCTCACCTCCTCCTGGGTGTGCCCGAACCTTCTAGGATAATATCAAACAATTAAATGGTGTCACGCTCATCCCCATCAGATCACATTGTATTTTTCGTTCTGGTTCCAGCTAACATTGCAAAATACCTTAACACATCCTTTACGGACCTTAGCTCTGTCCTCCCCAGTAATTTCTTTGACCCATCACCCTCCCTATCTGCCCCAGTCCTCCAATGTCCTAGCTTCTACTTATGTAGGGTTACTGCCCAGGAAGCCAGACCCTACCTGGTCAGAGCATTAAAGAGCAATAATCCCAGAGACGACTCCCTGGACCCCAGCATTCTCCATCTGGTACTGGATCAGGTCCTTGCCCCACTCACCAGCCTTCTCAACAAATCCCTATGCCTGGGGCAATTTCCAACTGTGTGGAAAACTGCCATTGTTACTTCCATTCACAGAGGTGGTGACAGGTCCTCTGCCGGGAACTACCGACCTATCTCCATCCTCCCACCCCTCTCCAAAGCCCTAGAAAAACTGGTTGCCATGCAAATCACTGAATACCTGACCAAACACAACATCCTCTGCCCTGAACAGCACAGTTTCCATGCAGGACACAGTACCAGCACTGCTCTAGTTAAATTCTCAACTTTCCTACACTTCTCCCTGGACTCTGGCACCCTAGCCGGGGCAGTGTTCATCGACCTCTCAAAGGCTTTTGACACTCTCCCACCCCCTCCTGCTGGATGCCCTCTGCCACATTGGCTTCTCTGCTGGGCCTCTCACCTGGTGCACCAGCTACCTATCTGCCGCTCCCAATGTGTCAGAATTAATGGGACACTTTCCAAAACTTGTCCCATCCGGTCAGGGGTTCCTCAGGGCTCCATCCTGGGACCCCTACTCTTCTCACTCTTCCTTAACACCCTGCCCAGTGCATGTACTAAAAAAATTCTGCTATATGCTGATGACACCATCATCTTCGCCACCCACTGTAACCCTATCTCCCTTCAGGACTCCTTACAAGTATCCTATAATGATGCCGAAACCTGGTTTGAAGAGCACAGACTGGTCCTTAATCTCAAAAAAACCAAAACAATGATATTTTCACACCCCCAAAAACAAAGCCAGCAACTTCCCACTCCACATCCTCCCCTGCTCCAAACAACCACTAGAGCAAGTCCACTCCTACAAGTACCTTGGGGTCTCGTTTGACTCAGCCCTTACCTGCCACACCCACATTGATGCACTAGCCTCGGCCACTAATGTGCAGCTAGGTATCTTATACCACTATAAAAACTGTCTCCCCCCTGCTGCCCTCCATCTAGCAGTTACATCATCTATATTATCCCTTGTTGACTATGGCCTACCAGTATACGGTGTTGCTGACATGACTGCCCTCAATAAAATTCACCTCATCCTAAATAAGGCATGCAGGCTAATCACTGGGGCCCCCAGACTCATGCATTCATGCCAGCTCTATGACATGGTGATACTGCTGAATCTATATGAACGTCTATGATACCAAACCTGCCTAATAACAAAAAAACTCTTCTGGGGCTATCCCCACCTGGGCTGACAGCCTCCCTCCGCCAAGCCCAACACTTGGTCTGTACACAGACCTCCTGCAAGGCCACTTTTCTGGTCCCAAGATCCAGGACTTCACATGGACAGAGGTCCTTCTGCTATAGAGCTCCATCCTGGTATAAGTTGCTCTCCCTGCCCCCATCTTTGATGCCCCCACGATTTCCAAATTCAAAACCGCACTTCGAAGCCAACCATTTAATACGCGTAGCTGCACCAGTCTATAACTGAGGCATAGCTCTCTGTACCCTGACAATGCCCGCCGGGCGGCAAACACACCTCACCTCATTTAATCCTCACCCACTGCTGTTTGAACTGCTATTATACTACTGCTTGCTGTACCATCATGTAGGAATG
The DNA here is from genome assembly GCA_016271365.2 of Neoceratodus forsteri. Taxonomy (NCBI): domain Eukaryota; kingdom Metazoa; phylum Chordata; order Ceratodontiformes; family Ceratodontidae; genus Neoceratodus; species Neoceratodus forsteri. Next base: position 951,449,189 of record CM028129.1, on the reverse strand, counting down.
TGCCACTATAACTTAACTGGCTTATCTGTTTAAATGCTGTAATCACATGTGTCTGCTAACTATGTAATCCATTTGATGTAACCAAAAGTCTGTTATGTATTTGTCCTCAATGTGACAAGGTACCTTTGGAAATGAGCCTCTGGCTCAAAGGTTGTAAACCGATGTATACATAAATAAAATAAAATAAAATAAATTGGTGTCATTGCACACCACCTTCCTCTGCACTAGGGCAAGAAATGGGAACAAAACATCTGCCAGTGGCAGGATGGTGCTCTGACCCACACAGGCCCCACACCAGACTAGCTGGGCTCACTGGTTCAAATACTGGATCCTACCCCTAACGGTGGTTAGGGCAACCCTGTTGGCTCTCCTGGGGTGCAAGACCCAGGGGTTCTAGCTGGCAGGTAAATTCCAGTGGACATTGGGGTGTCAGGGCTGGGGGTGTCCAAGCTGAGGGGGGAGCCATCCAATGGAGATGAGAAAAAAGATAAACTGAAAAAAATAAAATAAAAAAGAGTGATTCCAAGGATGACCAAGGGAATTACAGACCAGTCAGCCTGGTCACAATCATGTGCAAGCTTGGGGAGACCATGCATAAGGAAAGGCTGGTAGAGTATAAGGATGAACATGGTCTCCAGGGTGTGAAGAAGCATGGCTTTATGGGATGGAGGGTGTGTCAAACAATTCTGATTGACTTATTTGATTGAGTCACTAAAACAGTGGAAAGGGACCAAGTGGTGGACATCCTTCACCTTGACTTCAGCAAGGCCTTTGACTCTGTACAGCATAAGAGGTTGAGTAGAAAGTTGGTGAATATTGGAGTTGGACAGAAGTTTACCAGATGAGTGGAAAACTGACTGAAGGACATAACCCAGAGGGATGTGTTGGGGGCTGAGATATCTAGCACCAGGGAGGTCACCAGTTGTATCCCACAGGGTTTGTTACAAGGACCGTTACTGTTCAATATCTTCATCAATGATATTTGGGATGGCATTAAGAGCAAATTATGCCTATTCACAGGTGGCACCAAGCTCTGTGGGAAGTTGGACACAGAAGAAGGAATATCAGACCTGAAAGAGGATCTGGAGAAACTGGAGAAGTGGTCTGGGATTGGGCAGCTTGGTTTGAAATCAAAGAAATGCAAAGTTATGTACATGGAAGCCAAGAATCCCAGGACTGAGTATAGTCTTGGGAGCCATCGGTATCAGTAACAGAAGAGGAGAAGGATCTGGGGGTAATAATCAGAGGTGACCTGAAGCACTCCAAACAGTGTAGGAAAGCAGTGGGAAAGACAAATAAAATGTTGGGCTGCAATGCCAGAGGGATGAGCAACAAGGAAGAAGAAGTAATACTGCCCTTGTACAGGTCTTTAGTGAGGCCGCATCTGGAATACAGTGTATTATACTGGTTCCCATACCTTAAAAAGGGCATTAACCTGCTCATCGCATTCCAAGAAAGGGCAACAAAAATGATCATGTGTCAGCAGAGTAGAGCGTATGAGGAGAAGCTGGAAGCCCTGAACAAGTACCTTCTGGAGAACAGCAGAGATAGAGAGAGAGAGAGAGAGAGGGGACATTATTGAGACTTTCAAGTATATAAAAGGAGGAAATAGGTTGAATACAGAGGGTCTCTTCAAGCTTATTGGAAACCATAACATGAGGGGACACAGTCTCAAGTTGGGAGGGGAGGTTTAGAAGCCAGGCTAGGAGGCACTTCTTCATTGAAAGGGTGGTGTTGGGTTGGATTGTGCTTCTGGAAGGTGTGATTTCATTTGAGCTAGTGAATAGATTCAAAAGAGGCTAGAAAAGAGGTAAAGGGAAAATAAGGGTCAAGGGAGGGGTGGACAGAGGGGAAGGGTGGATTGAGGAGGAGGGCAGGGTCAATAGCTTAAGATGAAGACCCTGCAATACAAGCAGACTAGATAGACCAAATGGCCTGTTGGCTTATTTCTATGTTCATATGTACATATGTTCTTATATACTTTTAGCTAGGCAGTGAATGCTGTGGAGGCAGGGACTGTTCTTATAAAGAATGAAATGGAGTTCCAGAATAATGTTGCTCTGTATCTGAAGATGTTTAGGCCCATATACTTGTGCATGAATTGCATATTTGATAGGTCATTAGCAGAGTAGCAAGAGAAAGGGTTGTTCATGAAAACAAATAGCTTGGAGAGACAATGGGGAGCACTTATATGTAGAATGTTGTGCATGAAATTAGCTAGGGTAAACTGGACTCTGGTTTCAGGTTACAACCATCTCAGTCATACAGAGTTGGCACAGTAATGCGACCATGGGAACTGAGAGGATACAAATTTGGAAACTTTGTGAGTGAGGACTATATTCTTTTCCCATGCTCTGGGCATTGACAAATTAGATAAGGAAGTTACTAAAAGTCTACATACAATGAGTAATAACAGTTTAAGAAATAGCCTTAACCTTTGCAAAGAATTAACAAGTGATTTGGTGGTTTTCCAAAAAGAACAAAAAATCATGAACCACACAGTATTCAAATTAACATGCCATCTCAAAACTCCAACCTAGAAAACATTAAAGGGAAGAAATGTGAAATTTATGACATTGGTTTTGCTAAGCAATCATTTATAAGGATTTATGGTTTGAAAAAATTGGACAATGAGATTCATTCTCTGTTAAAAGAAAAGATTGCAAGCCTGTTTAGAATAGTCCTGTAATTAAGATTAGAAGATGACATCCAAGCTGTAATAAGTACTCTAAAATGAATGCATATATTGAAGGATTAAAAATACCTTGCACTTCCTCAGAGTTACCAGTTACCCTTGTGTAAATAGCCATAGGCTAGAATCCCTGAATTTGAAACCTAACTTGTTAAATGTGGAGAAGGGACTATTCAAGAAATCTAGTATTGGTGCCAAGCCCACAAACCCAGTTGTGTTAAACCTATGTGGTTTTCCAAAAATATTTAAATAAACTGATTTTAAAGTGTCTCAGGTACTTTGTAACTTCTTATGTCATGTTCTGCCTGGGAAGAAAGGGGATTCTGGGGGTCCATAGAATGATTACCCTATTAGACAGTGGACATATAAGTATCACCTTAAAGAATCAGGAGGTAGCAAATAGACTTTTGGAGGAAACTGGTATATTGGTTTCTCTTGGTTTCTTTCTTTTAGATGTTTCCCTTTGGTGTCAGTATATTTTTGTCAGGCTTAAGGAAATATGCCTTGAGTTAATAGAAACATGATAACTGCTAAGGAAACTGCAACTGGTGGTGAAGCTAATCATCAGATCCCTATATCAAACTGTTTTTGGCACTAGCAGGATGTAACTGACTACAGCAAAATGATGTATTGAAAAAAACTCTAGCAGCCAGCCCAGTAGCTCTGAGGTACGAGGTGCTGGTGCTTTACCTTGCACTATGACAGTGATCTGTGTTTGGGAACAAGCATTGGCCACTGGGGTTGTCAGGGATGGAGATGGAGTGAGAATCCAAAGGACCACTCTCCATCTCTGGGGAGGGGGAGATCAGTGGCAAGTGCATACCTGATCCATGATGGAGACTGGGACTCAGCACCATGGAGCCACTACAGCATGGGCACGGAGCATGGCAGATGCCTGACATGGGTGTGCATGGGACCGTGCATGTCCCCATGTCCCCGTCATGGGCGTCATTGCACGGCCTGCAACTGTGGGTAGAAAATGCTGGAAAATGCTCTCTGCAGATGACGGGGGAGCTCACAGGCCCCATGCCTGGCAAGCCACAGTGAAAACACTTGATCCGGTCTTAGTGGGGGGGGCCCTCTCCTCCAACCACCAACCTCACTTGGGGGGGTAATCCCTGGAGCACTAGCACCAGATGGTAGATGCCAGAGTGATGGGGCTGAGCCTTTCCCATAGTGAGAGGACTGTTGGAGCATGAGGAGCATAAATTATCTAAAAAAATGCAAAAACACACTAGCTCTCTTAGCATAGAGGATATGAATAGTGATGCCATTACTGACCTAGGGGATAATTTAAAGAACTTATCAGATTCTAGTATCATGGAATATTTTGGGGTTAACCTCCAAAATTATGGCTTCTGAGTGGAAATCCATAATAGCTAAAACAGTTATAACATGTCTTCAAGAGTCCTGCCAAGACTCTCAGTTTGATTTCACAATTAATGGTTATTATATGTTTCATATGCCAGGTAGGAAAACATCACAGGCTGGTAGACGCTTAAGGAGCCTTATGATATTTATAACGGTCAATTGCTTTGACTATTGTGAAGAACTATGTAGTGAGGATCATTTATTGGTACTCGGGATCCAAAAGAATGGAGCAAAATTAATTATGTTTAGTATCTATATTCCTCCTGGCAGGTCAAAATTTTACTTGCAAAATATTTAGGAAGATCTAAACAGAGAAGTCTTAAATGCACAGTTGGAATATGCAGATGCTTATGTACTCCTTCTTGGAGATCTCAATTCTAGAATAGGCCCTTTTGATGGTCTATTTTATGAAGCTGTTATGAATTGGAAATTTCCTTCTTCCACAGGTTACTTTAGATCAACAATAGACCTGAAGTTTAACTCTGATGGTCACCGTTTGATAAAATTCGTGAAGAACAATCACCTCTACCCTTTGAACAGTGGAATCAAAGGACACCTGAAGGAATCTCCTACTTATTTTTCAGCTCAGTGTTCCTCTGTACTTGACTTAGTCATTTGGAATGGTCCCCCAGACTTTTGGTCTGAACTTGTAGTAGTGATTAGAAGTAAAAGTGACCACTTCACAATTATTTTACAAAGTGAGTTCTTATCTAGTTACACAAAAACTCCCACCATCATTTCAAATATCTCTGAATTGGTTATAACATATTTCAAATGATTAAGATGGACTGAACAAATAGAGGTAGCAGTAAAAATAAAATGCAGTATTTTCTGGGGGAATGGCAAACAGTATTACTGTATATACAACTAAATTCTTGCCGGAAATAATTTTAAAACTATAATTTTTTTTTCGATAGTTTGAAACATCTCATTTATGAAACTAGAACATATACAATGAAAAACTCATAGTAGACAGGCTGGTTTGATAGGGATTATAAGGTTAGAATAAGAAATCTGTTAAAATATATTATAGTGGCCAAAAAATGCCCTGCCAGTGAGAGATGCCAGGAACTTAAGTATGAGAGAAAAATGTATAGAAAAAGTTTAGAACATAAAAACAGAGAATAGTCTCTACCCAATGGAACTGCATGTTGAAAGCAGTTATGGACAGCAATCAGCAGACTGTTTGGTCTTTAATTGCAGTGGGTCACAATGAATATAGAGACAAAATTGATGTCTGAACAAAATTGGTTAAAGCACTATGGTGATATATTTTTTTATCCTTCTTTAGTGACTTCTGTGAGCACCTGTAGTGCTGATTTAACTGTTTGGAGCTTTAAGCCAATCTCTTTTCTGGAAGTTTATTTAGTCACTGATTACTTGAACCTGAATAAAGCTCATGGCCCAGATAATGTACCAGCTGAGCTATATTTATGCTTGATAGATCAATGGGCTAAAACACTGGTGCTATTTTTTCACAAATTCATAGCTGAAGGGTCTGTCCCTAACTCTTAGAATGGGTCTGAAATTGCACCTGTTTTAAAAAAGGCAGTAGATTCAGCTCAAAGGTGTATGGACCTATCAGTCTGTTAGGCATTGTGGCCAAGTTGTGTGCTAGGGTTCTTCTACCTGTAGGTAGACTGAAGCAGGAACTTTTTAAGATGAAATATATTTCTAGTTTACAGACTGGTTTCAGGGAAGGTTACTCCACTCTGGCAATTGTTTTATTTTGCAACAGCCATTAGAAAAAAAAATGTATTAGATTAAGATAACAAACACTTTATGTTGCATTTATATCTTTTATAGTGGTATTTGACTCTATAAATAGAAATAACTTGTGGAACATCATGTGGGATTGAGGGATTTTGCCCAGTTTTGATGGACACTATTAAGATCTTATACAATGACACTTGGGCTCAAGTCAGGACAGGACCTAGAGGACAATTATCTAGTGGTTTTCCAACTAATAGGGTGGTTAGACAAGGCTGTGTCCTTGCCACCACCTTCTTTTCAATATACATTAATGAGCTGCTGACAGATCTGACTAAACCTGGCACAGAATCACCCAGGAGAGGGGATACTGATTATCCTGCTCTGGCATATGCAGATGCATTGAGTTTTATTTCTCTTTCCCCTGGCATATGCAAAAAAAAAAACAGAAATTCTAAATACTTCTGCTACTGATTTAATACTTAACCTAAACATAGATAAAACAGAGACTATCTCTTTTGATGTATATAAAAACAATTCCCATTGGTGTTTGGGTTCTTTGAAAATTGAAGTAGTTAATTCATAGTGCTTTCTAGGTATAACATTCTCCTGGAATCAGTCATGGAAAAATCATTGCAGTAATATCTTGGCCAAGGCAAAATCTGTGAAGCTAGGTCTCCACAAACTCGACCATCCCTATGGTGGGCATACCATTAGATCTCTGTTGAAAATGATTCAGGTAAAATATAATAACCAGGTTATACAGAGGTCAGAGATTTGGGTTATTTCTCAGATCAAAAAAAATGGAAAAGTCAGCAATTCAAATTTTGCGTACTGCCCTTGGTTTTAACAAATCATCCCTATGCTGTATGGTTAGAGCAGATCTAGGCCTAATTAACATACAGGCGCTTGGTGAAAGTAGAATGATACATTTTTGGATCAAAAGGGGTGCCCTTCCTGAAGAGAGACTGGTCAAAAAATTATTGAGAGAAAAAGAATCCTGGAATAAGATTGGGTGTAGGACTTCTGCTTGGTTTAATTGGGTACATGACCTTCTGTGTACTGTAAATACGGTATGGGGGTTCTCCTAAATCTTACAGAAAAAAAAACATATTTTGTAAATACAACTCACATATTTTTAAGAAAATAAAGGAGCATTATAAAGATAAAGATCTTAAAGCAATTTCTGAAGACAGATTTGCTAGATGGTACAGTGAAAATGATTGCAGATTTAAATTCAGATACTACTTGGATGTTTTGTCTAATCCACTGTATAGGAGCGATGTTGCTAATTTAAAATAGGGATGTTCAAATCAAATGTTCTCACATCTAGATTTGGCAGAACCTCCAGACAGGAAGACAAACTTTGTTATTGTAATAATAGGTCAAGAGAAGATTTACCACACATTGTATTATTTATTTTATTTTTATTTATTTATTTAAGTCCTTGTTAACCAGGTAAGTGCATTGATTCAGGGGACCATTTTCAGGCATGACCCGGGCCACACATGTGGCAGTTACAGAGGTAGTGACAAGTTATACAATTAGTACAAGCCATGTGGATATACAAACATCATTGGTGAACAAAGTGGATAAACAAAGAAAGAGACATAGGAAAGTAAAATTAATGATCGGCTGAAAAAACAATCAGTACATCATGATAAGCAACAATTATTATACAAGTATTTACTAAGGATAAGTGGCCAGTGCAAATTAAATGCATGATGTGAAACAAACAAATGACAACAAAAAAACATAGAAGACAACATCCAAGTGGGACAGCCCAAGGAGCAGGCAGTGAGGGATGTAGGACAGGAGTCCAAAGAAATGAAAGAGGGCAGGGGAGGCCAAAGCAGCCCAAGAGGGAAAAGTCAGAAAGGAAGGGGGGAGGGTTATTCAAGCTAGCAACGGCATGTGACCTCATCAAGCAGCCAGGATTTGATATGTGTCTTGAAAGTGGCATGGTAGTCCAAAGAGTGGATGGGCATGGGGATTCTGTTCCACAGAGTGAGAGCAGCTGTAGATAACCCATAGCCAAGGAGACTTTTAGGATGGCCAAGGGAGGGACTGAGGATGCACACAGCTACCTCAAGGGAGTTCTGGTCTTGAGGAGAGACATATAAGGGGAGGCTTCACCATGCATGATGGCACTGTCCAGGAGGCAGCCAAGCCTATAATCAAATTACATTGTAGTTGGCATAACAAGGCTAGAAAGTACTGGATATACCAAATTCTGAACTCTCCACAAAATACTGAAGAAAAAACAATTTTGTTTATTCTATTCACTGACAAAGACGATAATGTTATAACCAGTGTAACTCATTATTTAGTAATGATTTATAAAGTTAGGAGAAGGATGATTTTAAAACTTAAATTATCTGATGTAGGGTAACTGTCTGTATTATCATACAAGCTTCAACTTACCTATGTTTGTAAAATGGATTTTAATAACAATGTTATACTTATTGTAATGATCATTTTTTAAATGATTGAACAAATAAGGTTTACCTATCCACCATTCCAGAAAAAGGAGGGGGGTGGTGATGGCATCTGTTAAAATAGAGCATCATTTAATCAAGGGGATAATTCAGCTTTGGATGGTTCTGATTTTTGTGTCCAGTGCCAGATACTTTGAATAAAATAGAACAGACCTAGTTGTTGGTGAACAGTTCTTACAGAGTTGGTCATATGAGCATTAAAAGTGAGGTGGGGATCAATGGTAACACCATGATATGTAAATTCTATGTCTGTATTTAAAAAGTGTGTAAGTATGCAATTCTTTTCGTAAGGTAATTATAAAATGTATACTGTAGTGTGTTTAAATTAATAAAATTGTGTGTGTTATTGTAATCGTATTCCTTTGTATCAGTAAGACACTTTTGTAATTTAAAATGTGTTATGATATATTTTGGATTTTAAAACCAATTTATCTGTATGTGTATGGTGTTTTGAGTGTATTGAACTTCAGCTTCTTCTTTTGGGGGTTTGGCTGCAATTGTTTTTTTAACAATAAACTAAACTAAATTCTTTAACTTGTTCTAGGTGCACTTAATCTAAGGTTGAAATACTGAAGTCTTGCGAGAAACTTCAAACCTTTAGGGTAGAGCTAAATAACATTACTTTTGATCTTGGGACCTTTAAGTCCAATTTTCCATTTGCAAACCACATTTGAAGGGAACGGAAGTTGTGCCCAAGGACTTTGTTGATAATGATAATATGTTGCCCATGCACAAATACGACTGCATCAGCTGCATAGAGAGGAGTTGTGGTAGTATTGCAAATCCTTGGTAGACTATTAATGAAGATAGTAAGTAGGAGAGGGCCTAGGATGGATCACTGAGGAAACCCACAAGAAATAGAATTCACCCTGGACAAGACTTTGCCTATTTTGACAATCTGCCATTGTTTTGTAGATAACTGGAGAATCACAGAGTAGCTGAAGCCCACAGCCACAGCCCTGACAGATTCTGTAAGCACAAATCATAGTCAAGATGGTCAATGCATTAGTCAGGTCCAGCAGCAAGGCATCAGTCAGCAGGCCATTATTTACAGCATGGTGTACCATGTCCATAAAGCTGACTAGTGCTGTTCATGTGCCATGGCCCTTCTTAAAGCCATGTTGTTCCTTACAGAGTAGACAGTGAGCTGATAATGTACTATCCTCATCTGCAGATTGGTCAAGTCTGAGAAAATAGAAATGGGTCTGTAGCCATCCAGTACAGTTGGCTTTCCCTTGTGCAGTGGAACTATGGAGGCCAATTTCTAGATATTAGGGAGTTTGTTTGGACTTGAATGAAAGATTAAAACTTTTGGAAACAAGGGAGCAATTTGTGTGGCAGTAATTTTAAGGAATTCAGGGATTAGGCCATTGCTGACAGCTGATTTATCTGCTTTTAGATGAAGCAGCATATTATGAACTTCCTTAACTGTGACTTTCTGAAAGTAGAATTGTGGGCAGAATGGCTCCGAGGTGGGTATGCTAAATCCAGAGAATGTACCTTAACACTTGTGAGACATCTGAATTCCTCAGTGTTGCACAAATGGTCATTGAACATGTCAGCAACAAATTTGGAATCTATGTGCTTAAGGCAATTTACTTTGAGGAACAGGGAGAAGGTGTCACAGAGTGCAGAGTAATTTCATAGCTGTAGAAAGACGCTTCCATAAGCGCAAGTTAGTTGTGAATTACAACAAGACTAAAACTATGCTGTTCTCCAGCTCCCAAAATAGGCACAGAACATGCCTCTATCACCAATGAAGAGGGCTTTCCCCTGGAGCTAATTCAGCTCTTTAAATATCTGGGGATTACTATTGACAGTACGATGCCTATCACATTGACAACATTGCTAAGGCTGTTAACCTGCACATTGGGCTACTTTATAGGCATAAGCAATGTTTTACCACAGAGGCTCTTAACTTGGCCATTCAAAGCTCTCTTGTCTCTCTTATTGATTATGGCTTACCAATCTAGGGATCAGCTATTGAAACAACTTTTCACTGCATCATAGTTGCACTCGACAAAGCATGCCGGCTCCTTACCGGTTCAGCCCATCTGTCGCATACCTGCGACTTGCACTCTCAGGCTAACTGGCTCCAATTCAAAGGTAGATTCATGTACCAAACATGTTTACTGTCCAAAAAAGTAAGCTTAGGCAAAATTCCCCCAGGAGTGTGAAAGCTTATTACCCCCACTGTCAACTGTCATTGCACCAGAAGCTCAACTAGCCAGATTTTTAATATACCCCACTGTTGCACTTCTCTAGGACAAAGGTTCTTTGCCTACTGTGCCCCACTATGGATGAACTCTCTGTACCATGACATCACTTCAGCATCCAACTTGGGGTCCTTCAGTGTTAAACTTAAGCAACAGCTAGTTGCTAATGCCAGTTGTGACTGCTTCCAATAACCTTCCTTCTGGTGATCAGCACTTATTCTAACCTTATGCTATCCTGACCTTATGCATAACTGTTCTCAGCATGTAAATAACTGTTCCAAGTTGCTAATCATTCTCCTTTCACATTTCCTCTTAATCCCTTCCACTCTTTCCCTTCACCCCTCTATATGGCTTTCCCCCACCCCCCTTCCCCTGTTATATCTCCTGAGCTCCCTTGCTCACTTTAAAATGCTTTGTCCCATACCTTCTCACCTCTGATGAGGCCCCTTGGCTGATGCCATCCATTACCTTGTTGATTATTAGATATTAGGCTGAGTCTGTTCTCTTTTTCCTGTAAAGGTTAGTTTCATAAGACCCCACCCCCCTCTAATATGACCCTTTGAATTCCAGGTTTTAATCAAATATGCACCTTGGCATACATTGTACAATGCCACATGTATTGGAACATATCTAGCTATATACTGTTGTAATGTTTTGTATAATTCCTTGTTTTTTTTGTTCTCCATCTCATACTTTTCCAAAATGTATTGTTCATCTAACGTGGAACCTATGAAATGAGCTTGTTCTCAAAGGTATTATCCGAAATTTCAATAAATAAATAAATAAGTCAGTTCTGATGCTTAACATTGAGTTTATACAATTCCAGAATATCTTGGGGTCACCAAGATTACCTGTCTGCTGTGCTTTGAGATATGCACTTTTGGCCACATTAAGTTCATGTTTACATTTATTCCTCAAGCATTTTTAGGCAACCCAATTTGTGTGCAGGTTAGATTTCTTAAAAGTATTCCAGGCAGGTTAGAGTAACAAGTGAATGAGCTTGGTACATCCAGCAGACCGGGGTATGATTCCCACAATGTTCGCTTGTATACTAGGTGACTCTGAGCAAGTCATTTAACCTCCACAGTGCTCTCAAGTCATCCCTAAAATCAGGCACTAGTGCCCAGTGGGCCTTACCTGGTTTCAAAATAATTAAAAAAAAAGTCTTTATCCTTCAATAGCTTGAATAGGATTTTGGAAAGGAATATGGAATTGAGATTTTTGACCCTGCATCTGGTGATATGGGCATGTCGATCAAGTACTGTCATAAACTCAGTGATAAAGAGTCCAGCACACTGTTGACATCAGGTATCACTTCTATAAAGGGCCAGTTAGTACATGAATGATCATGCAAGGGTGCCAAGGTGATGAAGTGCTCACAGGTGTTAGAAGTGATGTCATTACAGTTGTGATAGGTGCCCCTAGTAATACACAACCCATTACTTGTCATGAGGCCCCACAGGGTTTTAAACAGATGTAGACAGACCAAAGCATTCATAAATGTCCTGAGTAAAGTATGGCCTAGATATTCACACCTGCATCAAAGGTGAGCACAAATCCAGAGCAGTGCAATTCAGATGTGCCATGTGGAAAAGGAAGCCATATTCAGAAGATGTGCCACCAACATGCAGTGGCGCAAGGCAGGCTGAATATAGCAAGGATGTGCCATAGCACAACCACAGATGCTCCAGCACAACCATGAATGTCCTGGAGCAGACCAAAAAGCACAACCCAGCCAGCTGAGCAAGGGCAACAGGCAACAGAGACACACCAGGAGGAATGCATGGGGCACAGAACTCCACCAGCATGGCCAACCACAGACAACAGGTGCACACAGTCCCAGATAGAGATGCAGAGAAACATGGGGCGGGGGGAGTCCTCTAGACACCAGGGAGTGAAAGGTGAATTTTTTTTCTTTTAAACAATAACAGAAGAGGCAGGGTAACTTTTGGGGGGAGCACTTATCTTACTGTGTATGGCCAGTGACAGCCGGAGTGGGGGGTTCACTAGATACCAGGGAGTGAAAGGTGATTTTTTTTTTTTAAACAATAATGGCCAGAGAGAAGGGAGAAGGGAGTGGAGAACTCACAGTTTCACCGCAGGAGGTGAAATTACTCCTGCAGGTGATTAAATTTCACTCTGGGTGGCAAAATTTCACCTGTGGGTGTGAAATTTCACCGGCGAGTGAACTTTTGCTGGCTAGGGGGTGAAATTTTGCATCCAACTGCAGGCAGAATTTCACATTTCACCTGGCAAAATATTTCGCAAAATGCACTAATTCCTCAAAATATTTTGCCGAGATAAATTTTCTAATTTTGCACATCCCTACTCCTGGAGGCACCACACAGCACCAGGGGATGGCAGAAACAGGACCCCGGGCTGCCAACCATGGCACAAGCACCAGGGTAACACACTGGCCCTGCCAGCACACCAATGGCAGAGCCACACAAGACACACCCAACAGGTTGTGCACTAGGGGGCCATGGCCATGGTGCCAGCACAACACACAAACCCAGAGGACCATGGCCCGGGGTGAGGGAGGCACAGGCCACCTAAGGCCATACAGACCACCACCCAGAGTGGGGAAGGTCACAGAACCATGGGTCATACTGGTGCTGGGCATCACGACAGGCGGCCAGAAGGGCAGAGCAGGAAGACAAGGGCACAAGGCACAGGGGGAGGCACAGGCCACTGTGGAACCCACCACATGGGCACATGCACAGGACAGGGACATGGCACACATGCCAGGAGCACACATACAAAGCACCCTAAGGGGATGGCAGTGGGATACCAGGCACACGCCCAAGCACAGCACAGCAGACACCTGCAGCATGGCTCCACACACCTCCTACAAAGGAAACACAGACACAGAGGAAGTAGCATAGTAAATTGTTTAATAAACAGAAATGAGGGCCAACAGGGCACCTATATACAAAGAAGAACACAGGATTGGGAAAGGGACATGGGAGGTGGGGGTTAGGGTCCAGGAGCTATACAAAGGGAAGTGGGGATGGGCAGGGCAACACTTAAGGGCTGGGCAGACAGGGACTGCACCCTAACAGACATTCAGGATCCGCTGTAATGCATCGTGGCCTCCCGCTGGCTGATGTCCCCCTGCATAGCCACCATCACTCGAAGGTGGTTCTCCATCACTGCTGACATCTTCCTGAGCTGTAAGACATATAATGCCTGCACCATCCAGACCATCCTCCTCTGTGGCATCACATGTGCTTGACCTAGGAGAAGGGACAGAACAAGCAATAAGCAACATTCCAGAAGGAGCCCCATTCCCACTCTCAGAGCGCACTGCACAGTGGAGGCACACACCAGTGGATGGACTCCAAAGGTCCTGTGCATGGAAGGCCACACTAGCCGGCCACACAGCACACTGCAGCAGTGCAGACAGGCAAACAGGGCCCTGCAGTGGGGGCTGCTGCACACATGCAAGGCACATGACATGGACCGCAGACACCCATGGCTGCACACACAGTGGAGGCTAAGCACACAACCCCCCCCCGTGCAGCATAGTGGATAAGGGTACAATACATGCACACACAGTGCAACACCAGCATGTCCACTTGTCCCTGCACCCACCCACACAGTGCCCACACATGGCTTTGGCAGCCATGTCCGAAACCCTGCAGCCTACAATGACTCACACATGCACAGTACAGTAGTGTGAACATGCCTACCTTGCCGTCACCATCCAGCAGCCCCAGCAGCCATCCCATCATTGTGCCTGCCTGCCATGGCTGTGGCTGCCCTGGCCCTCCTGTGGTCCTCTGGCCCTGTGGATGGATTAGAGAGAGAGAGAGAGAGAGAGGTAGACATGAGAGGATGGTCATGCACAGACAACCCCCCCAGCACACAGCTGGCATGGTGCAGAGTGGAACACCACCCACTCTGTGGCCCTGGCACATGCATGACTGTGACATGCACAACAGCATTGCACATGCCACACATGCAGGACATGCAGCAACCACAAGGACCATGCCCTCCCCACCGGCAGCAGTGCATGCTGTGCATCCTGATGCCCAGAACAAGAACACCACAAGCATGCATGATCAAGGCCACTGTTTTTCGGTTTTTACCGGAAAATCCGGTAAAATTCCGGAATTAGGGCTGCCTGAAAACCGGTAAAAATGAAGATTTCATGGAATCTGGCATTTTCTATCAGATCAGTAAATCTATAAAAAAGTGTGTTTTTCTTTTAATTCCTTCCTGTACTATTTTCAGTTTGCTTTATTTAATGCTCTGTATATTAAGCCTTCTTTAATTCTGATTATTTATGCACATACTGAAAAATGATAACAGAATCCCGGTAAAATCCAGAAATTAGAGTAACAATCACCGGTGAAATTCCCGGAATCTTAAGTCTTGAAAACGGAATTTAATTGTTTTAATCACCGTAAATCAGTGGCCTTGTGCATGATGCATGGGAATACTAACCTAAACCGGCTGTAGCACAGCGACATGCTGTATATGAGCCTGGAGCCAATGCAGCCATTCAGGATCCACTGTCTGAGGTCACCATTGTGGTGCCTGAATTGTTCAGCCATAGAAAACACCCCCATGCAATGTTTCGTGGCTGTGGTCACACGGTCCCACACATGGGTCCTTGTCTGCTACAAGGGCATGTGCATGAACAGCTGGGGTGTATATGGCTCCCCCAATGCAACTAGATTGCACATTTCTATGCCGCTCCAATTGACTGCCCATTATGCTGCACTATTGTTCAGCATGGCTGCATTTCTATGCTACCATTGTGCATGCAATGGTCTACACTGCAGGCACATGGTGCAGCCCGTGGACGTTGCACAACAGCGTACCACTGTATGGGACCGCACAGTATGTGGATACGCAATTGGCATGTGCTGTGGAGGAGTAATATGCAGCACCACATATGCACACAGCAGCATGCCCTGGCAGGGTATATGGGGTCATGGCCATGACCCTCATGGCACAGGGTGTGACCCTATGCAATGGAAAACATGACCCTGGCCTGCGCTGTATGCGGCATAGTACATCCCATGCAGCCATACAATGGGCGACTGCACCGTGAAGCGTGCAGTTGTGCTAGAGGTGAGCAGCACTGCATGCACAATGTGGGTATGTTGCACAATGCATATAGTTGCATGATAGGCCAAAGCACATGGCCGCACACATGTGCAGTGCAAGGCTGTGCATCCCACATGCCCCAGACTTGCACCGCATGATTGGTACGGTGCTTCCTGATTGAGCACGATGCACAATCGCAATATTCAGTCATCACATACAAATCACCTCATTAGGCTATGTGTAGCACAACAGGGCTCATTAGCAGCTCATTACCATTGTGCACAAGCTCATTTGCATGTGTTGCACTTGAAAAGTGCCATGCCAGAGCACAGGCCACAGACTGGTATTGCAGCCAGATTGGTAAGGGGAACATAACACTGGCCATGAGAGGCCCATGCCTACAGTGCAATGAAGCAACCTTCTGTGCCATGCTGCTGCTGACATTCCAGTCTGTCACTGTCCATAGGTAGCATAATGTCCAAGGCTGAGGGAGAAGAGGAGCATAGGCCTGCACAGAAGTGCAGGCCCAATTTCACAAAGGAGTAGCAGCAGGCCCTGTTCGATACCTACCTTGACAGGGAGGCCTTGCTGAGTGGTGCCATGGGCACAACACAGGCACCAGAGGAGTGCCCAAGAATGCCAAAAAAGGTGGCTACTGACAAACACCATATAAAGGAGAAGGTGGCAGCCATCAGGGCATCCTGCACCAGGACTGGTGGTGGATCACCCACCACTAAGACACTAATGGTGACTGAGGAGCTGGTGGCAGCTACCATCACACATGCCACCACAGAGGGTGTTCCTGGTGGTGGTGGTTTCCAGATGGGTGGCAGCTCCTCACAGCATGGTGAGTCAACAAACCATGCATGGGGGGTATTGGGAAGTCACATGCAGGCTGTCATGCCACCATGCTGTGTGGCCCATGCAGGTGAGGTGTGCAGCTCAGCATGGCACACTGGTGGATGAGGGCCCTGGCAGTGTGCACCCCTGGGTGCAGGATCTGACTGCATGAGTGCTACACATACACTGGCCTTGTGTTTCTGTTTTCCAGCACTGCCATGGCTCCACAGAGAGGCACCTGTGGAAAAGGATGCCACCATGGGACGGGAGGTGGAGGAGCCATCGATATCCATGGGCATCTGGCACAGGGACAAACCATGCCATGACTGCATGGGGCTGCTGGAAGTCCTAGGGCTGGAGTCGGATGATGCACTGTCCCAGCTGCTGATGTGTGAGATCCTGCCTGTGCTGTGTGCAGGCACACAGCTGAGTGGTGCATCTGACTGCATTGATGACATGATGCTGAGCCTGGACAGTGCTGAGCATGTGGCGCCTGACAGTGTCCAAGGAGAGTCACAGGCATGGTCAGGGTCCAGTGTTGACCGGCAGCTGCACAGCTGCTCCTGTCCCTGCCAACACAGTGGTGTGTGGTGCCACCACTGTGCCTGGTGGGGGGGGTGCTGTTGAAGTCATGGACACACAGGCCACAGATCAGCTGACAGAGGGACGGCAGCAGCAGGATGCAGGGACCATCGGGCAGCATGCCACTGGGGCTGCTGCTGGTGCACCCATAGCCACATTACCCTCTGTGCAGTCCCCTGTGCAATATCCACAAGAGAAGAGCATTAACCAGTGTGCTGCAGCACCCCCAGCAAGCTGGCATCCACCCCAGAATGCACAGGTTGCTGACAGGCTGGCTGAGCACACCCGGCTGTTTAGGGCATCCGTGGACAACCAGGCAATGCTTGGTATGTAGATCCGTGTACTGCAGGCTGAGATGCAGAAGCTGGCTGAGTGACAGGACAGTGGTTATGCACAGCTCATTGATGAGATCCATCAGCTGCAGGAGGCCACGACCGCTTGGCTGTACCGCTTGACCAGTACCATTGCTGCTGGGTTTGCATCACTGACATCCACTGGGCACAGCCGTGCATGTAGGACTCCCTGCAGTGCTACATCCTCTCCATGGTCCCAGTGTCTGGTGACCCCTGCACGGCTGACGCTGGGCTCTGACATGTCAATCCCTGACACCCCCGGTGCAAACCTGTTTGTCCAGCTCTATGCCTCAGCGAGGACCCAGTCACCTTCTCAGGCCTCCACCCCTGTAAGTGTGTTGAACACTCCCACGGTGGCTGTTGCACAGCCTGTGGCTGCCAAACGGTCTGGCTGTGGCCACCCATGTGGCCATGGCAGCAGTGGCACCATGTGGTAGACGTGATGGGTGTGCTGCCCTGTCCAGCTGTCTGCTGCTGCTGCCTAGTGCACACAGGTGTGGTGTTGCCCTGTGCATGTGGTGCACACACTCTGTGTGTGCTGTCTGGGCTGCTGGGCCTTGTGGCATGGGTGTGATGAGTGCAGATCCACGCCGGCTGTGCCTGTGCACTGTTGTCATGCGTCTGATCCATGCCATGTCATGCAGCCCATGTCTGTGTGTGCCCATGCCTGTGCTATGTGCGTCTGTGTGGCTCTGCATCCACCATGCATTCTGTGTGTGCCCATTGCATTGCATGCCTCCCAATGTGCCTGTCCAGCCCTGTGGGTGGGGTGGTGGTCCATGCAGGCCCTGCATGCATGTCATTACACTTACCTGTGGTCTCCATAATGCTCCTGTGTGATGGTGGCCCTGTGCCTCCTAGCCTCCACTGCCAGCCTGGGGTCTCACCTCCCCATGGATGGCTGCACACCCCCTACCAGGCCGTCATCCCTGTCTTCCCCACTGCTGTCACCCTCATCCACCTGGACAACTATCCCACGGTCAATGGCCATGCTGTGCAGCATGCAGCAGACTAGGAATAGGCCACAGGCTTTTGATGGGCTGTACTGTAGGGTACCACCTGATCTGTCTAGGCAACAGAACCTCATCTTGAGCATGCCAAAGATATGCTCTATGACACTGCATGTGGTGGTGTGTGCCTCGTTGTATCACTTCTCCATGAGTGTGAACAGTTGCCAGTAGGAGGTGAGCAACCAGGGCCTGAGTGGGTATGCACTGTACCCTGTGTGGGGAGAAGATATGGTTATCACTGTGCTGTGTTTGTGCTCCCTCCTCACCCCTGCTCCTCTGCCTTCTGCCCCCCTTCCCTGTGTCATCGCCTTCCTCCCCCAGCATTGCTACACCCACATCCATCCCCTGTGCCTTGCTTACCTAACTGTTGCCCCATGGGGATATCCCCACACTCAGATCTCTGGAACAAGATGGAACTGTGCCAGATGTAGGCTTCATGTGCACTCCCAGGGTGTGTGGTGCAGACATTGATTATGAGCCCCACGGCATGGCACACCACCTGGCAATTGATGGATGTTTACCCCTTCCTGTTGATGTATGCCATCCCCTCTGGGCTGGGTGGTATATGAATTTGCCATGTGGGTGCAGTCTATGGTCCTGTCACACCTGGCATGTGTTCCACCCTGTGGAAGTCCTGCATGTTTACTGTATATTCTGTGAGCTTGGGAATCATATGAACTCTGAAGCATGTGGCAGCAGAGCGTTAATCACCTGTGTGAGGAGGCAGGACATGGCCGACTGGGTCTCTGGAAGGTGCCCGTGGCAAACAGGCACATCACTGCTGTCACCTTGGTCTCCACAGACATGGCATGACTCCTTCTGGTGGGTGCCTGCAACTCCTCACTGCACAGATCACAGAGCTGCCTCAGAATTGCCCTGTTCAGGTGGTACTGGCACATGATCTCCACATCAATGTAGTCCTTGAAGGTGAGGCGGGGTACAGTACCATCTGTGTTAGGCATACCACCAACGGGCCCTTTGTCAGCCATGCTGCTTTTCCTCACTCTTCCTTACACTCCTCATGACCTGCTCTATAAGGAATGGACATGCATCCATGCTGCTGGGTTTACTCCAGGTTGTGCATCTGTTGTGTGTGTGTTTGAGCCTTTTTTTATAGGCCTAAGTCTGACTGGCGCATCCTGTGATTTGCTCCTGACTTACGCCATAGTTTGGGGTTGAATATGCCAGTGTGCTGCATATTCATGGGTACGCCCCCTTGCACTTGTGCTGCATACATTATTTTCATGCCATGGTGCAATGGGACTTGCGCTACATAGCCGCGGTGGTTGAATCTGGCTCTGCAGCGCAAGTCTGTGGTTGCGCCATGCGCAACTGCTTTGCATATCGACGCCCATGTGTTTTTTTTCCTTTATGTTCCCAAGGGTTGCCACCTGCCTGTTTTTTCCAGGATGATCTGGTAATCTGGGGTATTCTCTGGTCCTCAAGCATTCTTCCTCTGATGTGTGGTAATGCAAGGTTGCTAAGGGCATCACAGGAGATGCCTTTTTTTTTTTTAAGTTGTAGGCAACTAGCGTGAGCAGCACTGACTGATCAGCCTGATTCTGTCATCCTCCAATTCCTGACCCACATCTCAGTTGTGAGGTACAAACTCAGAGAATGAAGAAAGACAGTCCACAACACACTGCAGTAGCCACAGACCAGCGCCAACTGCAAGCCAATAACTGACTCTGAGCCTGGAGGGACTTCCATGGAGCATTCGAGCTGTAAGCTAGCTTGGAAGCCAGCCTATCAGGAGCCCCATTTTCTGGCCAAGGTTTTAGTGACCAATCAACTACAGGCAATACAGGCTGCTAGTGATTAGTCCACTGTAAGGCTGCATCGTATTGTTTTATTAGCGATCAGGTTGCAGCAAGAAAATCAAAACAAAGAAAACAAAGAGGGCATTGCCCTACAAGTGAATGAATCCCATACCATTCCCTAAGCTATTAGCTCACTGCCCTATGGATCAGAACCATCGGCAGCCAGCCAGAATTCGTGACAAAGACACACAGCTGACATTCCAACCATCGGGGATCGCGGAGAACCAGCAGAGTGGAGAGAGAGACCATACCACAGCAGGGAACCAGGACATCAATCTGAACTGCAGGAGACTGGGAACAGCACTTATTATCAGTGGCAAGCAGCAGGCAGTGCAAAGACAATAGGGGAACCAGAACTACTGACTCAGCAGAGCAGGCAGACTGCATTGTGTACTTAACATTTCCTTAGATTAGCAGCAGAGAAGAAGAAGAAGAAGAAGAATCAGTATTTATATAGCACTTTTCATACACAGTATCCCAAAGCACTTTACAAGCAATGCTAGACTGGTAGTGAAGTGACTGAATGTGTGGTGGCAGCCATATCGCACATCATCACCCACACACAGCCTGGATAATTGCATGAACTGGTTTATGGGAAGGGGAATGTTGGCCAGGACACCAGGAATGTTCCCTGCTCTTTGCGAAGAGTGCCCTGGGTTCTTTTACTTCCACCTGGACACCCACCAGGACAACACAAGGATGGGCAGAAGGGACCTCAGTTTAACGTCTCATCCAAAGGACGGCACATCCCAGCAGTACAGCACCCCCAATACTGCACTCGGATGCCAGCGATTTTTAGGTGCAAGTCCATTCCCAGTGTGGAACAAGAACCCACGACTTTCTGGTCCAGAGGTGGATGTGCTACCAACTGAGCCACACTGACAACTGAGAGTTGTAAGGCGGTTGGCAGTCTGATTTATTATTTAGATTTTGTTTTTATGATGATCATGATCATAGCTACAATTTTTTTTCCACACCTTGCTGAATTTAAAAAGCCTATCTGTGTGAGATCTTGATATGATGTGATCTCCTTTATGCACATACCATATTAAAATATTGCTTTTGGTACATTTTTTAATTATTGCATTCATTGCAATTGTGGAAAAAATGAATGTCTTTTTTTTATGTCCACAGTCTGTCCCTTATGTCTGCTTTTTCACAAAAAGGTTCCCATATTATTATTATGTAATGCTGACCTTTTTTGTACAAAAAGAAGACAAAGGGACATGAAAAAAATTAGTACAGAATTCACCAACCATCTTTATAAAGTAACTATAATGGCGATCATGGAGGACTACGGACCAGCTGGCATAACCCATAACTAGCATAGCCAGTATGCTATGCTCTCTAGTTATGCTATGTAGGGTTAGAGTTGGTCATAATGTGTTTTTAGCAATTTATTTGAGTTGGGCTTCCCCTATGCCCACCACATTAAATCCAAAAAAGTGGGGGAGCCCCCCAACTGAAACAATTTGGCAAATAACACATTACAACTATCTTCTAACTAACTCTAAGTAGAATAACAAGCATAGTGTACCATTATACTATACTAGGCAACTTTTTCTGTAGTCCTTGACCAGTGCCACTATACTGCACTTTCTTCTGTGTGATGAATGCAGTTTATTTTCCCATATGGTTCACACAATTTTTGGGGTATGTGGGACTGGGTGATGTTTGGAGGTAGCCACCAGGGTTAGAAGTAAATAAGTAAGTAAGTAATTTATTATTTGTTTGGCACCCAATCCTGCAGGCTCTGATCACCATACAGTAGAAAAATTTGACAGAGTGGTAAAAACATTCAGATTATATAAACAATCAATCAAAAAACAGATTAAAAATAATTAAAAATTATGTATGAATTAAAAAAACATCAGCAGGAAAGGCTAAGCTGAAAAGGTGAGTCTTTAGGCCTCTCTAAAACAGCTCCACTGTAGGGGCCTCCCTCAAAGGTCTTGGAAGCGAGTGCCAGAGGACTGAGCCTACCACACCGAGTAAACCATCACCCAAGGTTTTCAGCCTGGTCCTTGGAACTGCCAGAATACCCTCCGGGGAGGAATGAAGGGAGCAGGCTGGGATGTCAGGGGTAAGGAAGTTTGACAGGCAGCATGGACCCAATCCATATAGGTCCTCATAGGAGAGCCATGGGAGAGCAAGCTCACCTTAAAGAGATTCAAGAATGCATGGGACAGACACAAGGGAGCCCTGACTACAATGGGCAACTAGAGTGTCAAAATGGGTCTAAAACAAATGGGCAGACTAGATGGACCTAGTGGTCTCCTTCTGCCATCAATTTCTATGTTTCTGTGTTTTTATGTTTGTAATCCTCCACCTGACCAGCAACCAGTGAAGACCCTGTAGGACCAAGGTCACAAAACAGGACCGTGACAGCCCCATCAGCAGCCTGACTGCTGCATTCTGCTCTAGCTGCAGCCTGTAGAGGTTTCCTCCACCGACCCTGAGGTAAACAGCATTACAGTAGTCTAGTCTAGAGGTTACAAAGACACCGACACGTGACAGCAAGTTTTCAGGCGCAATTAGGGGTTTAATTTGGGCAATGTACCTCAGATGGTAAAATCCACTTTTGACAACAACCAACACCTGGGCTTTTAATGTCAGCTTGTCGTCAAGGACAATGCCCAGATTTCTCACCCTAGATGATGCCATCGATAGGGTTGACCCCAGGACCAAACCTGTTGTCATCCCCATCATGCCCATGGACCGGCTCAATCACCAGTACCTCTGTCTTGTCTGGGTTAAAGGAAAACTACACCCAAAACCTGAAAAAATATATGTTGTGCAGAGCGTTTTAATTTGTATGTGAAGTTCTAGTGTTTCCTTCTCTCTGACTGGTATTAGGAGTTTTTCACAAATTAGCCTGCTAGCTTTATGCTAGTTTTATGACCCCTGGGGATCTCCATACCCGATAGTGTAATTGTATTTCTGGTTCCCACAGTGCATTTTGTCTCACGTGACTGTGATGTAAGAGAGACCCAACATTCAGCACACACATGCCAAACAAACTAAATATCTTGGAAGCTTTACAAGCTGCACAAAAATTACCAGCAGCAAAGTTTTTCAGGACAGTAAAACCTTTAGGATGAGGGTGGTCACCAAGCTGAATTCTACAGATTTTAAAATAAGCCATCTCTGTTGTTGTGAACTGATTGTAATTCAATGCTTTCTGCTGGATTTATGGTCTCTGCTACATCACCATTACATGAAACAAGGTGCATTGTAGGACAAAGAAATGCAATAAAACTGTTTGATATGGTGATCTCCAAGGGTCGTAAAACTACCCTAAAGCTAGCAGGCTAATTTAGGAAAAACTCCTAATACCAGTCAGAGGGAAGGAAACACTAGAACTTCATATACAAATTAAAACACTCTGAACAACATATATTTTTTCAAGTTTTGGGTGTAGTTTTCCTTTAAGTCCCATCCAGTTAGAGTTCATCCAATCCTGGATCATGGTGAGCATTTGTTCACCACTTCTACTGCACCATTTGTCCCTGGTACAAAAGACATGTACAGCTGAGTGTCATCTGCATAACTGTGAAAACCCAGACTGTACTGTCTGATGAGCCTCCCCAGGGGTAGTATGTATACTGCGAACAACATCAGTGGCAGGATCAGGCCTTGAGGAACTCCATAGGTCAGGGGCATCAGGGAGCAGGAGAAATTCCCCATCACTACCCTCTGCCAAAGAGAAAGGACTCAAACCAGTTGATAACAGTACTGGTGAGTTGACAATACTCTCTAAGGTGATCCAACAACACAATATGGTCAATGGTATCTAATGCTGATGACAGATTGAGGAGATTGAGAATTGACCACTCCCTTGATCTCTTACCCTGAGGAGGTCATTATACACCCAGACTAGAGCCATCTCTACGCTGTGCCTCACCCTAAACCCGGACTGGAATAGCTCATAGATGTCAACAGTCTCCAGGTGTTCCTCGAGCTGCAGAACCACTATCTTGTCAACAACCTTCCCTAAAAATGTGAGAGGTTGGAGATGGGTCTATAATTTGCCAGGATGTCAGTGTTGTGAGATGTCATTTTCAGAAGGGCATCACCAATGTCTCCTTCAAGGCATCGGGGAAGACCCTCTCTGAAAGTGAGCACCTGGCAATCCTGTTGAACACTGGACCTATAGCCTCAACTCAGCCAACTAGGAGATGTGTAGGGCCAAGGAACAGTTCACAACAAGTGGGCTGCAGTTTCAAAATCACCTTAGAGTTCTCGGACGCCTCCACTGACTGAAACTCCACCCAGACAATGGGAATGCTCCTTCTCCACCCAGACCCTATGCTGTGGGACTAATCTAGACCCACTGGCGAGGTCCCAGCCTGAATAGAGGATACTCTGTCAGAGAAGAACAGAGCAAATTCTTTGAAAAGTGCTACTGAAAAGGCTCTTTTCAGCTGTAAACAGACTGGATGAAGAAGCCTGTCCACAGTCTGAAAGAGCAGAGCTGGTCTGTTCTTCCCTGCGGCATTCTTCCTGGACAGGAACTCTGCCTTCTTACAGTCAATTGCCCTTTGATAATCAGCTCAGTAATTTCTCAAAGTCAGTCTATTCTCCACTGACTGAGTCCTACACCAGCAACACTCCACCTCCAACCCACAGTCTTCATCACCTTGAGAGCCCCATCATACCATGGGGGTCTCAGGCAAGAGGACTTGGGTCATATACAGACCAGTGTGATTGTATCGATTGCCCCAGAGACAGCCTTATAGGCTACCACCACTTCACCCAAGCCAGCCACACAAATAGCACTAACACTGGAAAAATCAAATACCGCCATCAGTCCCTCTGTGGACAATCCCCTTAAAAGGTGATAGCTGATTATCTCAACAGGGGAGGGACCATGGGGGAGGTCCAAATGAGAATTTCACTGTACAGTGATTGGACCAGGCAACCTGATCAATCCTGAGGTCAGTGACATCAAGACCCAGTGAGAATATCAAGTTAAAGGTGTGGCCATGATGGTGGGTTGCAGAGGCAACTGCCTGGGCATGGCCCAGCAATGTCATCAGCTGGAGGATGTCTGAACCAAGTTGTGAGGATTCATCATTGACCCAGGCATTGATGTTCCCCAGAACTCGCTATCTGGGCAACTCCAACACCCTGTCATTTATGAAGTCCACTACTTCCTGCAGAAATTCTCCTCCCGACCCTGGAGGGCAGTAAACCAGGAGAATTCTGCAACCCACACCTGGACCTCCATGCACTGCCACACATTCAAATCATGAGGTAAAAGCTATGAGGGGATTTGAACAGAGTCAGAGAAAGGGACTTATACAGACAGAACCCAGAAGTGATCCTAAGCATGTTAAACCCGATATCTAAATAATATGTATTTGCTGTTGTGATATTGTCTGTTTTCAAACTGTATTTGCCAATATGCAAAGTAGGTTAATGTTTTTTAGTAAGGGCTTTTAAATTTTGTAATGATAATTCTATCAAACAAAGAATGGTTGAACCTGGAAGTATGATGCATGTTGTGTGTAGTGGTGAACAGTAGGGTGCACCAGTCAGACTAGAGAGGAAGGTTAGCCCCCAAAAACAACTCCACAAAAAATATGAACTGGTGCACTTTAGAGAACTTGATGAAATCTGCTCTGCTCATGAACTCAGTCAAATCTTATTTTTCAACTGAATCAAAAAATAGAAAATCAGTGTATAACATATAAAGGTCCCTGACAAAGACATTTCTGATCGAAGTGCCAACGCAGTTGGCATGCCTTCCAGTTGCTGCATAACAATGATTCATAATACGTTCTGCACAGATTTTTTTTGAGTACCAGTTGAAAATAATTTTGGACTGCTGACTGAGCAGATTTCATCATACTGCTGACTCTGAGAGATATGAGTTGTTCTGTTCATGTGCAGCAGTTCCTGTTTTTCAGGGAGTACTGTGAGATGCTCATGGGACAGCAGATGCCCATTAACAGACATTGAGTTGTAGCAATGTACCAGTACATTGTTGGACTTTTGATTGCTATTTGTACTGATGGTGGTGGAACTCTCCTCTTTGTGTGCTTACTTCTTTATTGATGCCGGAGTCAGAAAAAATGTCAGAGCAATTACAGCATTATAATTAATTAAAAAAATTAAAAATATTTTGCAGTGATAGAACTGGAATAAACATGTAATAACTTATTGGTATTGCCATTGTGTACTACATTACACATGCAAGTGCGCAGATCTTTAAATCTGAACACTTGCATGTGGTATAATACAAAATTGCAATACCAAGTACTAAGACTGAGATGTGTGCCACTATGAAAAGGGTATTTAAATATATTTTTCAGAATGATACACAAATATTTCTTAGCACTACTCCATCATGCCACAATCAACAGACCTGCTGCAGCTTGGTAAAGCAGTACTAATGATTAAGGTAGAGTCTGTATTAAAATTAAAATAGTACTGTAATGAGTAAACTGGTTTAGGGCAGGCAAACACATTAGGAGGTCAACACCATCAAGGGCTAGGGGAGTGTCTGTGGAAAGCAGAGCCACCACAGCAAGGTCCTCACCTATGGGCATTGATTTGTTGTTACTGAGCTATTATTACCTCACCCCTACACACATGATGGCAATTACATTTAATAAATTTTTTTAGTTAACTTGTGATCACACTTCTGTTTGCATAGCGGATGCGGTTTCAGGTTTTCCTGCGGTCATACTGTCTGTGAACACTTTGGAAAAAAAGAGAGCACTTGCTGAAGAACCAGAAAATAATACCATCAGTGGGAGTCTGGCAAAGAAGGCCAACAGGTTCTGCAACTATAATTAAGCATGGGAGCTGAAATATTCTTGATTGCGGTCAGTACCAAACTCAGAGTGGCAAAATATGCACCCTGTTTCATCACCTTCACAGTCAAATGGGATGGTGAAAAGGCCTTGGAGAGTCATCAAAAATCAGAAAAAAAAGAACTAGCAGAGTTTGCAGATGCAGAAGGAGAACCTTTTCATGATCATGTTTATGCAGCCACAGACTATGACAACTGACAGCTTGAAGATTACTGCAGTGCAGGTGACATCAGTGTACCATGAAGTGAAGCACAACCATTCCTATTTGTCCAAGGACTGTGTAAGTAAGCTGGCAGAGACCATTTATTTAGACTCCATAATTGGATCCAAACCAAGTTGTGGGAAGACCAAAGGAGAGTGCATAGTCACTGATGTCTTTGCACTATATTTGGAGGAATTCCTATCACATGAACTGGGCACATCATATTTTTCTGCCATTTCAGATGAATCTAAGGTCAACAAATAGATGTTTCCTGTGGCCATTCAATACTTTCATGAAAACCATGTCATTCAGTAAAAACTTTTTGACTTCTATGAGGACCACAACAAGATCTCTGAAGACATATTAAAGCAAATAACAGACTGTCTTTGTCAAAAAAGACTGCTACTGCAACATCTGTCAAGTTATGCTGCAGATGATGCTTCTGTTAATTATGGCAAGCATCACTCTGTGCTTAAGCAATTTAAAACAAAGTGCCAAACATCATCTTTGCCAGCTGCTTATGCCATGTGATACACAATTGTGCAAGGAATTCAAGTAAGGTCCTTACACAATTTAGAAACATAGAAACATGGAAATTGATAGCAGATAGGGACCACTAGGCCCATCTAGACAGACTGTAATCCTACCTTTATTAGCAGCAGCTGACCCTACTTGTCATCAGCTTTAGCCTCTCCTTCCCACCTCTAGGGTTCCCGTATGCCCGTCCCATGTATGTTTAAATCCCCCCCACTGTGCTTGCTCCCACCACCTCCCATGACAGGCTATTCCATGCATCCACCACCCTTTCTGAGAAAAAAACTTCTTCACTTTTCCCCATATCCTACCCCCCTCCAATCTCATATCATGCCCCCTTGTTCTTGTACTTTTCCTATATTGAAAGATGTCACCCCCTTGCACCTTGTTTACACCTTTAATATACTTAAAGGTTTCTGTCATATCTCCCCACTCCCTCCTTTCCTCCAGTGAATACATACTGTATTGAGGTCTTTTAATCTTTCCTCATATGTTTTCTGGTGCAAGCCCTGTATCATCTTAGTTGACCTTCTCTGACCTGCCTCCACCCTATCTATGTCCTTGTGAAGATGTAGCCTCCAGAACTGTACACAGTATTCCAGATGAGGCCTCACCAGTCCTCTGTATAGTGGAATCACCACGTCCCTCCTTCTGCTTGTGATACCCCTAACTATTCACCCCAATATGACACTGGCCCTCCCTATAGCCTTTGTACACTTCCTGGCCACCATTAGGTCATTTGAAATGATAATCCCCAGATCCTTTTCTTCCCTGGTGACTGTCAGTAACTCACCCCCCACCATCATGTAGCTCTCTCAAGGGTTTCTGCATCCAAGATGCATGATTTTGCACTTCTTCACATCAAACCTCTATTGCCACACTTTGGACCACTTTCCAGCCTTCCTAGATCCCTCCTTATTTTCTCCACCCCATCAGGCATGGTAACCCTGTTGCAGATCTTGGTGTCATCTCAAAACAGGCAGACTTTCCCTTCCAGCCCTTCCACAATGTCACTAATGAAGACATTAAAAAGGACTGGCCTCAGGGCTGATCCTTGAGTTACCCCACTGGTCACCCCCCTCACCCCAGATTGGATCCCATTTGTGACCACCCTCTGTTTCCTACCCATTAACCAATTTCTAACACAGTTCACCACCTTGTGGCCCATGTCCAGGCTACCTATCTTGTTAACCAGACAACTGATTTGATGTAGAAAGTCTGGTTTTAAAAGTCTATAGTGAATTTTCAGCATCCACCAAGAAAGTTCACCAGCTGAAAGAGATGTTTGCTTTCATGGACCAGGATTGGAAACAGATTCTGCAGCATATAATCACCAGGTGGCTTTTATTCCTTCCTGCTGTGGCAAGGCTTATAGAATATTTGACATCTATCAAAAGTTATTTTATAATTCAAGGACCAGATGGATGCCACCACCTGATGATGAAGGTGGCTACAGTGACAATGATGTGGTATCAGGGGTTGGAGTGCTACCTGCATTTTATACATTATATTTTGCTACTGCTTCATAAGTCCATTTCCAGGCTTGACAGAAATAGTGTAACAGCTCCAGGGGTGTATTCTGTCATGGATCATCTGTGCGGTGAACTTCATAAAAGGCTTGAAGATATGTTCTTTGGCTTTAAAGTATTATCATCTTTAAAGAACTTTCCCTCATGTGTTAGGGAAAGAGTAGCAAAATACTTTAGCAACTTCTATGTTCATGCACTCTCATATCTTAATAAATGGTTTGACTTTGAAAACAGCCCCCTCAAGGCAATGTAGCTATTTTCTCTCTTCAATGTCCAGTTTGGTGGAATGAGCTGTTTAACTCTGTAGAGACAATGAAGCTGCAAAAAGAACTTGACATGGATGCACTTTATTCATATTACACTACACTAACAATAGCATTGCCTTTTTTAATTGAAATGAATGAGGTATCTGTTACTGAACGATGGGTGGACTTTTTAAGTAAAGCACCTGAGTGCAGGATACTGCACCTTACAAAGCTGTTCAGTTTGTGCCATCTATCCCTGCCAGTAACAAGTGTGTAAAGTGTGTTTTTTTGCTAATGGGAAATGCATGGACTGATGAAAGAAATAGAATGCTGGTGCCCTTGGTGAAAGCAGAACTACAAGTAAAATTAAATTACAGCTCCACATGCTCAAAGTTTCATGCATTCATTAAAACAAACAGAAAATTACTTGCATCAGCAATGTCAAATCAAAAGTATCATTTTTAATATAAAGTTTGCCCTTCTGAAGATGATAGATGAGATATAATAGTCTATAAATCACATCAGTATGGAACTGTGCAATAAACTGTTTTTAACTAATCTATTTCCTTTAACTGTTATGTACTGTAAATAGTATGCACTTCCTAGACACCTTGCACCACTATTTGTAGTTTTAACTAATGCAGTTTGCACATTTTTAATTGCTAAGTAATAAAGTTTGCACATTTTCATTATCAGTGTGTGCTTGTGTTATTTTTTATATCTTTAGGA
This sequence comes from Neoceratodus forsteri, assembly GCA_016271365.2. Classification (NCBI taxonomy): domain Eukaryota; kingdom Metazoa; phylum Chordata; order Ceratodontiformes; family Ceratodontidae; genus Neoceratodus; species Neoceratodus forsteri. The sequence goes on along the minus strand of CM028129.1, from coordinate 951,418,979 downwards.
TTATATTAATTTGATGCACCCCACAGTAAAAGACCAATTAGACGTTGCTTTTACTAACCACCCACCATCAGTCTAGGTGACTTCACCTGAAATTTGACGGCCATGTGACATGAATAAGAAAAGGGGTGTGGCCAGCAACAAAGGGGCAGGGCTATGGGATGGGTCAGGGTGGGACTTATCAGTCAGGTTTTGGGCCAATTCAAAGGTAGCAGCCTTACTTCCCAACCCTCCCAACCATAAGTGCCAATGTACTGGATCTCATAAACCTCTCACCCTCCCTGGAGCAGGAAAACATCCACCCAGGTATTATATTTCACCCCAGTGGCTGACTGCAGAATTTCAAGGTTTAATCTATAACATAATCCATTTGGTTGACAATAAAAGGAAAAGATGATAAGAAAGTATATTTAGGATTGTGTTACAGAGCACCAAATACAAGTAGAGATATAGATAAGAAAATTGAAAATGAAATCGAATACATGGCAGAGAAAGGCAATGTGATTATAACAGGGGATTTTAATTACCCAGAAATTGACTGGTCATTTCAGATGTAACAAACAACAAAAATGCATCACTTTGTGGAAATGTTGCAGACTACAAATGTATCTCAATTAGTCAATAAAGCAACAAGGGGTGGAACCATATTAGACCTAGCTATAACCAACAGAGATGACATGGTTAATAAACTCAAACTAAGAGATACCCTAGGTAATAGTGATCATACTATTATCAAATTTGTGGTAAAAAGGAATCTAGTATAGTCTAAGGGTTCAACTATAGTTAAAAACTACAATAAGGCAGATTTTAAAATGATTAAACAAGAACTGAGTAGATGGAATTGGGAGTATGAGTTTGGGACTATGAATGTAAGGGAGAAATGGAATATATTAACAACTAAGCTGAAACAGATGGAAGAATATTATACTCCTAACAAAAAAAATGTATACAAAGAGGGGGAAAAAGACTAGGATGGTGTACAAATAAAGTTCTTAAAATGATGATAAATAAGAAAAAAGCACATTTAAGAATGAAAAAATGTGGTACAGTGGAGGAAAGGTATAAATATAAAATTGCATTAAGAAGGGTAAAAACAACAAAAAGATCATAAATAAATAAATTAGAATTTAATCTTATACACAAGAAGGATAATGGAAAAAGCTTCTATGCTTATACTAGCAGACAGAGGCATAGTAACAACCAGGTGGGCCCATTGAAAGTAAATGACAAAGAAATAACATCACTAAGAGAAATGTCTGAACAATTTACTACATACTTTAGTTCAGTATATGAACATGGTACGGATATTAACAATGGGTTAACAGCAGAGCAATACCCATGGTTAGATTTAACAACAGATAGTAAGACTGTACTGGATAAACTAAATAAACTAAAAGTACATAAATCGCTGGGCCGGATGCTCTTCAACGCAGATTACTGAAAGAAATAAGGAATTATATAGTGGAACCCTTGGTGAATACATTTAATGATTTCTTCCTAACTGGGGAGATACCTGAGGGTTGGAGATTGGCAATAGTTGTTCCCCTGCATAAAAAGGGTGATGGATCAGAAACCTCAAATTATAGGCCCATAAGCCTGACGACTATATTGTGTAAGATTGCAGAAAGTAGTCTTAAAGAAAAGTTAGAAGAAAACTTGTGTTATGTGGGATATGAGGATAGAAGACAGTATGGTTTCAAAAAAAAAAAAGGGGGTGCACTACTAATATGCTGAGTTTCTATGAGTATATAAACAAACATTTAAGCAATGGTGTAGCAATGGATGTCCTGTATCTAGATTTCTCTAAAGCCTTTGATAAGGTGCCACATGGTAACCTGTTGGATAAACTTAATAAAATAAAATTCGACAGAAGGATAATAAGATGGATCCAGAATTGATTAGAGGATAGAAGGCAGAGGGTGCGTATTAGAAGAGAGTATTCAGGGCTGATAGATGTGACCAGTGGGGTACCACAGGGATTGGTGCTGGGGCTGATTTGCTTTATATATAAGTGATCTTCATGACAATATAGATAACATGTTGGTGAAGTTTGCTGATGATATTAAGTTGGGAGGACCAGTGAGAACAGTAGAACAAAAATCAAGTATTGCAGATGACTTGAAAAGAATAGAGGATTGATCAAGTAGAAATGGAATGCCCTTTAGTGTTGAGAAGTGCACAGTGATGCACTTGGGCATACAGAGCAGGCCACAGTCATATTTGTTAAATGGAAATAAACTAAAGACATCATTTTATGAAAAAGACTGTGGTATCATTATTGATAAAAAAAAATAGTAGTTTAAACAACATAGGACAAATGTGATAAAAACACAAACAAATTATATAATAAGAAACATAAATATGAGTTTTTTAAATAAATCAGTAGGCTCTATGATGCCAATTTATAGGATGCCAACAATCCTAACTTGCACATAGGATAGGATGGTGAGGCAGTATAGCACAGTGGTCTAAGGCTCTGAGCTGCAAATTTGGTGACATCCAGCAGACCAAACCTGGGTTTGAATCCCACAGCTTCCACTTGCATACTGTGTGACCCTGAGCAAGTCACTTGTGCTCCCAGGCCGCTCCTGTAAAAAAGCTTTCAGCTTAGTGTGCTATACCTGGTTAAACAACTAAAATAAAATTTATAGAACATCTGTGAGACCACATTTAGATTATGGTTTTGCAATATGGAGTCCTTATACATCTGGTGAAATTAAAAGGATTGAGAAACCACAGAGGAGATTTACAAGGATGATGGGTTTGCTCAAGAAACATGACTATGATGAAAGCTGTGCAAGTTAAGATTGTTCTCACTCCAACAAAGAAGAGCATAGGTGCCGGAACCGGGGGGGCGGAAGGGGCGGGAGCCCCTCCACTTTTTATTTCTGTATGGCAAAAACTAGTAGAAAAAGTGCCCTTTGTTCCCTTCTAAGTGCCTTTTTGATTCTCAGCCCCCTCAGCTTTTACCATCTTCCGGCACCCTTGAAGAAGAGTGAGGGGGGACCTACTAATTATGTATAAAATGATGAATCATGTCAGGTTAATGGAAGAAATGGAGGTACCTATTCAGTAAAAACCTTCATGTGTGGGAAGACACAATAAGCAAATTAAAGTTAATGTAGCAAGAAATAATAGTCGGCAATATACATTTATAAACAGAACAGGCAGAATATAAAATATTCTACCAAAGGAACTGGTACAGAGCCAGACTCTGTTATGTTTTAAGAAGGGTATTGATGTTTGGCTAATACAAAATAAACACAAATAGTCCCACTAATATGGGGAATGGTATAATGGGTTGTGGCAGCCTCCTCCCATTCTTTACCCAGTATAAGCACCCAGTATAATATGTGGACCATAGTTTCTTGCTTTGTAATGCAACTCAGTGCAACCAGTCCCCTGGTCCAGCCCAAACAGCTTTATGCAAAATATAATGAAGATACCCTGCCTACCTAGAGCACTCAGACTGAAATATGTATTCCACTAACAAGTCTATAATATCAAACTGTTCATGACTACCATATGCAATGAACTGTGTATAATGTTTAGTGCCTCAAAATAGGAACTGCATGTTTCATTTAAACATAAGGGTACTGATATTTAAATACATGCAAAAGTGCAGTACAAAGATTAGCACTGTGCTTCCCCCTGCACACTAAACTGAGGATGCTATATTCAGTGGGATAACACACTGATGCTATCCAATTGAATATAAAGCCATGTTGGTGCACTGCAAATTCAAGTAACACTTCTCCAACATGGACCTAGGCTGTATGCAGCCCATAAGGAAGTTAAGGGAATTGCACTCCCAGACCAGATAGTGCCAGGAGCCACTGGTGCGATATTCAGCAGAAAAAATGCAAATGAGCCCATTGGTCATATGAGAAACTAAGGGGCTATGTGCATGCTCATCATGGACTCATTTGCATGGGAAGTGGTACAGGTTTACACCTGTCCTATGGCCAACCATGGCACTGGCATGGTGGCGAGTGGCAACCCCCACACCCCAAATGCATGGCCCATCAGGGGAAATGTACTTTCTGGTTTCAAGTGGAACCGCCTGCTCTCTGATCCTAATCACTGTAATATTAGAGTATTTTCTAGTGTCTATTGGAAACCCCTGATCACCCATTCCCATAATAGTTATGCCTCCCTGGTGTCTAGTGGAACCCCCTCCCTCCAATCAGCTATCCCTGTAATGTGCATTATTTCCTTGGTGTCTAGTGGCACCCTTGCCCTATGATCACCTGTCCCCACACTGAGTGTAATTTCCCTGGTGTGTAATGGTATCACCACCCTCTGGTTTTCCATTCACATACTATGTATAATTTCCCTGCTGTCTAGTGGCACCTCCCCCACCCTCTGATCACCTGTCCCTGTACTATATAATTTTCCTGGTGTCTAGTGGAAACCCCCGCCCACTGAATACATGTCCTGGTGTCACTCTACCGCCATGGTGGCAAGTGGTCCCCCCCATTGCCTGCATAAAGCACTTCTTCCTCTCACCTCCTCAGCCAGCCACTGTCTGAGATGACAGGGAGCTGTATGTATGCTCCCTGTCATTCTATATGGCTACTGGCCAAGGAGGTGAGAGGAGTGCTGTGCCAGTTGCCATATCGGTCCCTCCACATGGCACAGCTACTTAGATAAATGAGGGGTCGCTGGATGGTGTGCTCAGTGCAGGCAGTGTGGGGGGGACAACTGCTAGCTACTGAGGAAGCAGGGTAGCACGGGGACAGGTGCTTGGCATGTGAGGGTTGCCACCAGGCACTACAGAAATAATACATTGTACAGGGAAGAATAATCAGAGGGCAGGGGGTGTCACTAGACAAGAACCAGAAAAGGTGTCACTCTCATCAGGTGTAGTAAATCAAGCACAAGAGATTACTGCAAATAAAATTTATTGCAAAACACAACTCTAGCACACCAAACAGCCACCCAGTGCTTCGACTCCATGCTAGTCTTCCTCAGGGGTGTGGCTAATGGTGGGAGAACACATTTAAATACACAGTTTCTAAATACATCACAAATGCTATGTCCAATTACAAAAGAGTTCCAAAAAAATGTTAAAACCACTATGCTAGTCCATGTATTTGTTAAACAAAATTTGTTAAACAAAATTTCTTAAGGAATAGTTCATAAATTCAGAGATTCATTAATTAATTAGTTAAAAATTTACATTTGTTCTGTTCCCTATACTGCAGCTCAAAAAGTGAAAATTTTATATATAAAAGGAAACATCTTTGCTTGTGAACTAGTGATGTGAAACTCATGAAATGATAAAGGATAAAATAAAAATAAAAATAAATAAGAAGAGATTAGATGGGGGAAAGGGAAAGGTGGTTGAAAGGGGGGAGGGGGAAAATGGGGGCAAGAAAGATGGGAATGAAAATGAAGATGGGGAGGAAAATGAAGAAATGAAAACTAATGAGTGAATAATGAGGGGCAGTTTTGTCTATGGACAGTCAAATTGCAGTTCCAGGTTTAGGAAATTGAAACTAAAGCAGTTTTTTTCCCAGAAACAGACGGACATTAACTCCAGCAGAATGGGGTACTCCCTCTTAAAAGACAGCTTGGTCCCTCCAAGGGAAGATATTGATGTGCTGCTAGAAACCATAATGATGCTTCCACAAGAAGAAATTCCATCTCCCCTGCTGGGTGATATCAATGAACAGGGTGAGAATGCCTCTAATAACGAAATGTTAAATACTAACCCCTATGAATTAACGACCGAAATACTGTCTGCAGATGTAGACCTCTTAGAGTCTTTGTTACAAGAAAATATTGAATGTCATGACCTTTTGACCTCCCACACAGGTAGAGGTTTGCTTACAACTAAGAGTCACATTCTCAAACAGAGAATGAACAGGTTCAAAGTCAATTTTACTTTTTGCCCAAATGTTTACAATGATATAATAAACACTTATGAAAAGGTTGTTTGTAAACAAGTAGAGGCAGTTTTGCATGACAATATTGCCCCCCAAAACAATCTAACCAATAAAGAACATCAGACAGTAAAGGAACTATCAAATAATGATAGAATAATTATTAAACCGGCAGATAAAGGGGGCAATATTGTCATTCTAGACAGAGATCATTGAGTAATGAAAGCAACTATCAGAAATTGAATTATGACCCCACTGTGTTATACAGAAAAGAACTTCACTGTATGTTAACACAGGCTTTGCAACAAGAGGCTATTACAGAAAATGAATACTAGTACATTTGGTGTGAATTCCCTATACTGCTAGGTTTCTACATTCTACCTAAGATACATAAAGATAGAAAGAATCCACCAGGCAGACCTATTGTCTCAGGTACTGGGAGTATAACACAGAATTTAGGTAGATTTGTGGATTTCTTTCTTCAAAATAGTGTCTCAAATCTGGACTCATGTCAAAGATACAAAGCATCACTTACAGAAACTCATTGATTTGCAATGGGATTCAGACATGTGTTGGCTAGGCATTGACATTGAGTCACTCTATACTTCCATACAACATGATCAAGGTTTCTCAGCAGTAGATTTCTTTTTAGAAGAACTGGTAAACACTGAGGACATTCTGAAAGAATTTATTACCCAAGCCCTAGAATTCATTTTGAAACATAATTATTTCAAATTTGGCGACAAATTTTCTTTACAAAAATGTGGCATGGCAATGGGTGCAGCGATGGACCCCAAGCTATGCTAATTTGTTCTTAGGACACTGGGAGTGCACTATTGTTTTTGACAAAGACAAAAGCCATATATCCCCTGTATAAAGCACTGGTATCGCTTTATAAATGATGTACTTTGCATCTGGCAAGGGATATATCTGAAGTGCCAGCATTTATAGAATGGCTCAACAACAACCAACTAAATCTGAAATTCACTTTTGAAACTGATAAAATTGCTTTGAGTTTTCTGGATTTAAATTTAACAGTAAACACTAATAACACTGTTGATACCAAATGTTTTCATAAACCCACTGCCACAAACTCGGTGCTACATGCTAAAAGCTCACATCCTCAGAATCTGAAAGAATCTATTCCTTATAGCCAGCTAATAAGAATAAGGAGAAATTGTAACTCTGATTTATTATTTGAACAACGATCTGAAGAATTGATTGATAGGTTTAAGAAAAGAGGCTATGACTAGGATCTTTTGTTGAAAGAGAAAGAGAGAGCAAGGGTATTTAAAAAAGAAATCTTTTGTCAACTCCCACATCAGCAACATACACACAGTCATATACATTTGTGACTGAATATAACCATAAATCAGGGGAAATAGGAAATATAATATACAAAAATTGGCCCATACTGCTAAGTGATAGCACTATAGAGGCAGCAGTAGGGACATGTCCAGTAATTTTCTTTAGCAGAGCAAAGAATTTTAAAGACACGCTTGTACATAGCCACTTTACTAAGCAAACCACACAAAGGTCAACCTGGCTTTCACATAGGACAAAAGTATTTTTCAAATGTGCCAGATGCAACATTTGCAAATATGGCATTTCTGGGAAACTTTTTCAACACCCTAAATTGGAGAATATCAAGACGGAGATTAGACAGCTAATCATGTGTGAGATGAGTTATGTGGTATACGCTCTTTGGTGTAGTTGCAATCTTTTATATGTAGGCAAAACGGTACATCTCTTGAAACAGAATTCAGGAGAATATTCACTCCATGATTAATAGCAGGAATGATACACCAGTGGGACAACATTTCAGCCAATTTCATCAGTCAAAACCAGATTGTCTTAGATGTACTGGTATTGAATGGGTACCTCCACTACAATATGGAGGTGATAGGCCAAATTTACTGTTAGAAAAAGAAAGTCTGTGGATTTATAAGTTACACTGTGCCAAACCCTGTGGTCTGAATGACAGATGGGACCTGACGCCCTTCGTTAAAACATAGAAAAAGTAATTGGTTGCAGTTTTAACATTAAGTAATGTTTGAAGTAAAGCTGTCTTTCTCTTTCTCTTTTCTCAGGACCATTATCATCATCATCATCATCATGAGACTTCTAGAGTCTCTGGATGTGTGGTTCAAATTATGGAAACCTAGAACTGCAATTTGACTGTCCAAAGACAAACTGTCCCTCCTTATTCACTCATTAGTTTTCATTTCTTCATTTTCCTTCACAGCTTTCTTGGTCCCCCCACATTCAACCACCTCCCCCATTTAATCTCTTCATATTCATTTTCTTTTCTTTTATCCTTTATCATTTCATGAGAGTTTTGCATCACTAGTTCTCAAGCAAAGATGTTACCTTTTATATATATATATATATATATATATATATATATATATATATATATATAAATGTGCACTTTTGAGCTGCAGTATAGGGAACAGAACAAATGTAAATTTTGAACTAATGAATTAATGAATCTCTGAATTTATAAACTAATCCATAAGAAATTTTGTTTAACAAATTTTGTTTAATAAATGTGTAGATTAGCATAGTGGTTTTAAGTTATTTTTTGGGAACATTTTTGGAACTCTTTTTGTAATTGGACATAGCATTTGTGATGTAATTAGAAACTGTGTATTTAAATGTGTTCTCCCACCATTAGCCACATCCCTGAGGAAGACTCACGAGTAGTCGAAACAATGGGTGGCTGTTTGGTGCAATAGAGTTGTATTTTGCAATAAATTTTATTTGCAGTAATCTTTTGTGCTGGATTTACTGCATTCTGATGAGAGTGACACCTTTTCTGGTTCTTGATCAAAGTCTTGGGCTGGCTGCCCTTATGGTGAGCACCTACCTGAAAGTTACAGGATTGCAGCTCTCTTTCCGAATTCTCTTTGAAGTGTCACTAGACACCATGGAAATAGTACATAGTATGGGGTGGGTAATCAGAGGGTGGGGGTGCCACTAAACACCAGGGACTAACTCAGAATGTCAAGATGGGTGATTGGAGGGTGGTGAGGTGCCACTGGACGGTAGGGCATCCATTGATTCAATGGGACGGGGTTTGGGGGTGAGGGAGGGTAGATGCTGTAGTAACACTGCCTGCCACAGGTCCTTGTGCTCCATCAAGTTAGGGTTTTGCAAAGCAGTGGCAACATGCGTACAGTTGGGTAGCAATTATCATCTGTGCAAACCTTTGAATTTGCTGCTGCACCCATATGCTGGGGTGGACCCACTTATTTGCATAAGCACAACACTAAGTTAGCACTTAGGCACTGATGGGTTTTGCCTGTGCTGTGAGGTGCTCTGAATATAGACCCCACCTTCAAATTGTGCACAGAGCTTGGTTAGCATGGGCAAACACCCCTTAGCACCTGAACTAACTTTTGAATATCTCATCCAAGGAGTTTACTTCCTATGCTGAACCAGCTCAGGGCTGTGATGCTATCATAATTCCTGGGTGTGCAGCCCACAAACAGGATTTCAGAAGGAGGGGAGGTGGTGTGGCAATCTATGTTAACCTCAGTCTCACCTGTGGTATCATATCAAAATCCACCATCCCCTCAACCTAAAAACTTATCTGTATAAACTATTTTATCACCTCCTCTTCATTTGGAATGTACTCCTCTCATGTCAAGCCCGACCACCTCCCACTCTTTCCTTTTCACCTATTAAACTCCTCCTCCTCCAGTGAGCACCTGGTTCTGGGTGCTTGTAACATCAATTGATTGTTCATACCTCTAAATCCATCTCACAAAAAATGGAGTCCCTTAAACACATGTATGTCATCTCTGGGTTTACCTGGTTTCATCCCTACACCACCACTTACACTTTCATGGACTGTGCTCGCTCATCTATCTCTCACCAGATCTGTACTCCTGGAATCCTTCTGGATGCCTTCAACACCATTCAATGGTTTACTGCATCTGGGACAGTCAGCACCCTAAGGTCTTCCTGTAGTACATTTGGGCCAGGTCACTGAGGTCTTTCAGCCTGTCCTCTTTCCTGCAAGATCATTATGATATGGACAGGACCCTCTTTGTGTATTTACTGATACAACAATGCGCCTTCACTGTTCCCCTCTAAACTCACATCCATATTGGACAAGCTTGCCCAATTCAGAGGTCCTACAGTCATTGGCCCAATCTTCCCTGGGTTACAGCAGAGCTGTGTACAATATTGTTTGCTATCCTAACCAGGACCTCCTTTTGTATGAGTATTTCTCAAAGCTACCTTTTCCTAGTAAAACAAAAAAATACAATAAACCGCGTGCAATAGAATTCTATCTACTAACTAAAGCTCTGCTTGGCACCTCAAAAAAGCCTTTGGATGACCAGAGGACTACAATAATTGAGTTACAAACAACTCCAGAACACCAGTGCCCCAACAGTAATTATCCAGAATGGCAAAGCCACATATTTTGTCTCCAACTTGGGGAAAACTCTTAAATGCTTTAATAAATTCTGACAAGTTGCATACAACCATCAGAGTAATTCTTCTTTCCCTCTTAAACCCCTCCTCCTCCTCCTCCAGTGAGCTCCTGGTTCTGGGTTTTTGCAACACTAATTGGCTCTTCATATCTCTAAAATCAATCAAACAAACAAAAAAAAAATTAGTCCCATAATCTCATGTAGTTCATCTCCAGTTTTATCTGGCTTGATCTCTACACCACCAATTACTCCTTCATGGACTGTGCTCTCACCTCTTTCACCCACAAGATCTGCACTGCTGGAATCCTCCTGGATGCCTTAATCACCACCCTGTGGTCTACTGCATCTGGAAAAATCTACCATCCTAAGGTTCCCCTGTATTGCATTTGGGCTAGGTCATTTAGTTCTTCAGTCTGTCCTCCATCCTGGAATTAAAAGGTGCATGCCTGTGGTTCTATGGGAGGGGGGGATAGCACCTCCCCATCTCCTATTTAAACCTCCCAGACTATGCCACTCTGCTTAGAGTGAGTCACACTTGCTGTGCTCACTGCCATGCGGTGGCTGGTCAGTGGCTGCTTCTTCATTCGTTCTCTGTGCTCGCCCCTCCTGCTTGTCCGTCCTGCCCTCTCTTTCTGGGTCCTGTTTGTTTTGTTTCATTTCCCCTTCCCTCCTCTTCTTCCTGTTCCCTGTTGTTCATTCTCTACCTGTTCTCTTGGGGAGTTTTTTGCCGTGCTTCTTTGCCCACAGCCTTTCTCTTCCCTCTCTGCTCACTCCCCCATGGTCGCTCCTTCAGCCGCCGCTGAGTCCTGCTTCCTGCTCATCTGCTCATTGTTTCTGTTGTCTTTGTTTCTCCCTCCTGGTGGCCACTCTTCCTTGCCACTGTGTAGTTCATTCATTCTGGGAGCTCCTTTGCTCCCTGTATGCTTCCTGATCTCCGTCACAGAGGCCTCCATGCTGCTTCCTCCCTGCTGCAGCTCCTGCTGCCTGCCCTTACTTGTCCAGCATTATTTGGTGTTCTTCACTCCACCTTGCTCTCACCTTTCCTGATGGTTGGTACTCCACACTCCTTGACTACTGCTTCCTGATTCCCTGCTCTGTCTCCTGCTGGGATCCATGGCCATGCAGCCTCCTATGCTCACCTATGCTTCTATGCCTCACTCATACAGGGGACAGCTTTGCATCCAGCATACCTCTCCACTGTCCCTAATCTCAGGGATGTCTGATTTTGTCTCACGATTTTACTCAGTCAATCCTACAGTTTGTGTTTCCATGACTTACCTGAGGAGATATATTTCAGCGCACCCTACTGTTAAGCCCTGCAGTTACAGATTTGTTCTTCTGTGGTTCAGGTCTTCTACACCATGCCCTTTATTCTACCTGCTTCCTGGATGCCTATTGCTGTTTTTGGAATTACATCTCTGATGTCATCCCTGCTATGCCTCTTCAGCACTTATCCATGCCTCGGATAAGCAAACTGTGACATATCTTCCACTTGATGCTGCCAGCTCAGGACTTTATTGCTGTCTGTCTTCCACAACCTTGCACAGTCTGGCACCCATTTCAACTGATTCCTGCAAGCTGGAGTTTTACTGTTTTCCTACTGCTGCTGAACTGCCTTCAGTTTCCCTTTTGGCTCCATCAGCCATAGCACAGTGACTACGACAAAAACAGGGCTACTCTATAAGTTGTCTGTCATATTGCCTTCTAGTAGGGCATATTGGTTCCCATTCTGTGACAAGGAGGGAGTGGACCATGGCCCTGGCTGTCTGGCAATGGTGCTTCCTGATGCTCTCTCTGCAGGACTCCTCTCATAGTGAACCATTGGAGTTCCCCTTCCAGTATTACCTTCGCAGGTTTGGTGGCTGCTCCATTCCTGGCTACCTACTCTATTGTGCCTACGCCTCATGTGGCTCCTCCTAATCTTCCATCCATGTTCTAACCTGGCTGCTCTGCTGCTGCTCTGCTCTCCTCCTGCTTCGTTGCTACTGTGCTTGGTGGACCTACATACAGTTACGATTTTTGCTATACTGGTACTGCTTCCATCCAGGTCCTTTCTTACTGTGCACCCCTTGCTGCATGCCTACTACCATACCCTCAGCTTCAGTCTCTGGGATGTCTGCTGCACTGGACAGCCCTCCATGGTAGTGTTCCCAGTCCTGTTAGTCTTCATAGAGGCTGGCTTGGCTCACTCTCTATTCCCATCGCGGACCTTCGGGGTCCAGCTGCTCCCTACTTAGCCCACGTGGGGGTCTAGCCTGGCACATCTCACTGCTCCTTGCCACCCTGCATGGGGTTCATGGTTCTGCTAGCCTTCATAAGGTCTAGCTTGACTTGCTCTCTACTCCTTCCTCCAGCTGACCTTCTTAGGTTCCGCCACTCCTATTACCCCCTGTGGGGGGCCTGGTGATTTCATTGCCATGGTTCTCTTGTGGACTCACATCATGCACTCTGATGTGCACTCTACCATGGCATCCTGTGCCCTGGTCTGGATCTGGCCACCATCTGAGCCTCCTGATGTATCATTCGTTCATGCTTTCCAGCATCCCTCCAGCATTGGTCTCTGCTGAGACTTTCATGTGATTCTACATTACTGTCTCTGGATGATCATTTTCTACAGCCCTGTGCTTCCCCTGAGTACTGGATTTTGGCTTTATGCAAGTGTCCCTCTCCTGCATTTTCCTCCAACTGGATCAGATGGTTCATTCCTTCCATCCTTTTGCAGCATGTTGGATCTCCTTCTGCTGGACTGTCTGCTTCAGTTTGTTGCCCTGCTATTCACCTGTTCATCTGGGTCTGGAATGTGTCAAGCCCTTTCATTTCATCCACCTGCCTTATCCCTGTGCTTCTGAGGGTCTCCCATATCCCCGGACTGGACCTGGTTCTGGTCCTTCTTTCATCTGCCGGCTTCTTCTGGATTATCATCACCCCTTTTGGGCATTGTCATCAAATCTCCATTTGCCAAAATCCTTCATTTCAATGTCCCTCACTCCTCTCTGACTTCTACATCAGGACTGGGCACTCTGCTAAGATGTCTCACCATCAGTTGTAATAGTCAGTACTGCATGTTGCAGCTGCCTGCCTACTTGCATTCATCAAGGATATCTTGCTTGCTCTACACTGAACCTTACATCTGCTTGTCAACTCTCAGGATACTTGCAATAGTTCCTCTGGTTGTTTGTCATACTGCTTCAGTTCGTTCTGGGACTTACTACTGCTGCCGTCCCTGGCCAGAACTATAAGCCGTGCTTAATTCATGCACCATTCATATCTCATGGTTTACACCCTGGACATTACCCTACTCAAGCCATATGAAACTTCTTAATCAATCAATCAATCAATTAATCAATCAATCACTCAATCAAAATCTTTATTTTGCCAGGTGGAATATCATTGAGACAAGCTCATTTACAAGATGGACCTGGGTCTGATCTGGTTGAGTGGCCAATTCATCTGACTCAGTGCTTGTCCCACATTCTTCTGCCACTCTTTGACCACCAGGAGCTCAACGTTCATACAGGACCTTGTCATACCTGACCTCACAAAGTCCTCTTTTCCAGCTGCCTCTCATCCTGGCTCATACTCCAACCTACATCTATACACCCTCTAGATGTATGTTACAAACCTCCTGTTTGCAGACAAGCCACAGTGCTGGCTTGTCTGCAAACAGGAGGTTCTTCTGTTTTCCTACTACGTACATGGCCTCAACAGTCTCCATCTTCTACTACATACCAGCTACATAGTGTTGCTCCTTGCCATTGCATTCATAGATGTACCTGTGGGTCTGAACAATTACTACTGCTACCGAACTAGGTGCAAGTCTACTTTTGCTTATGCAGTCATTGCTTCATACCTACTGCCATCCCCTCGGCTTCAGCATCTGGGATGTCCATTCTGCTCCAACCACTCTGCACCTGTCTCAACCCACATGGGGCATGGAGGTTTGAATACTTCTACTCTATACCTGCCTTGCCTGCCAAGGGCCTGGAGGTTTTAACATTTCTACTCTACACCTGCCTCGCCCCACACAGGGGCATGGAGGTTTGAATTATTCTATTCTACAACCTGCTTTGCCCCACTCGGGCATGGAAATTTCTGTTCATCTCACCTTGAATATTTTCTGCTTCACCATACATGCAATCTACAGGTTTTCAACAGCTCTGTCCCCTGACCTTGTAGCCTGCACTTAGCTTACACGCTTCACCACGATTGAAAGTTTCTGCTTTGGATTGCTCTTTAATCAGTTTGTACTCATCCTCTCAGATGGATTACACTCTCAACTGTGGACCAGTTTACCTGTATCTAGTTTCACCTGGACATTGATGGTTATTGAACTGGGATTTTGCTAACAGGATATGCCACCATCTTCTCACCGGACACTCAACACCAGTATCTCTCTCTAGGATTGCTGCTTGTCATCAAATTCCAGATCTCCAATCAACTGGGCTTCAGATTAGCTGATAACTTACTATTTGTTAATTTAGAATTACTCTCCTTTAGTGTGCTCAGAAGGATGGGCAGATCAGTAGCCATGGGTCCTCACAGGTTTCCCCCAAAGGGGAGTTTTCTTCTCCTGCATGCTACTGGCCACACTGTCTGGAGCTGGAGAAGGTAATCACCAGTACTTATAATTCTTTGGGGGTCTTCAATCCTACTCAACTAAGCATCCTGCCAAAGGTGGGATACAGAGAAAGGCCAAAGCATCAAGTTCAAACAAGTTGCTATATCAGCTGTTCAGCATCTAAGCACAATTCATATTCACTCCAGTTCATATCTACTACCATCACTGACCTATGTTCATATCCATGGTGATGTACCTAAGCACTAACCATCTAATATAACTCATTCATTCTGCAGGCACTGTCCTATTTACTGGGCTAGCTTCAAAGTATCCAAGCATAACCTACATCATACAGCCCTAATGTACATAGCACAAGCAATGAGCTATAAACCACACACAGAATTGAAAGGTGCATGCCTGTGGTTCTGTGGGAGGGGATAGTTCCTCCCCCATCTCCTATTTAAACCTCCCAGGCTATGCCACTCTGCTTAGAGTGAGTCATATTCACCCTCCATCCTCCCCTGTCTCTTCCTCCTTCTCCAGCACTCTTATCTCACCTGGCAGGGGGTCTTCAATCCTACTCAACTAAGCATCCTGCCAAAGGTGGGATACAGAGAAAGGCCAAAGCATCAAGTTCTAACAAGTTGCTATATCAACTGTTCAAGCATCTAAGCACAATTCATATTGACTTCAGTTCATATGTACTACAATTGCTGACCTATGTTCATATCCATGCTGACGTACCTAAGCACAAATCATCTAATACAACTCAATCATTCATTCTGCAGGCACTGTCCTATTTACTGGGCTAGCTCTTATGTATCCAAGCATAACCTACATCATACAGCCCTAATACATGTAGCACAAGCACTGAGCTATGAACCACACATAGAATTTCATTATGATACAGACTGTACCACTTGTTGTGTATCCAATGATAAAACATTGCTGTTTCCTTGTTCCCCTCTAAATTCACATCTGTATTGAACAAGCATATTCCATCTGGAGGCTACATATTTACTGGTCTAATCTTCCCTGGGTTATAACAGAGACTTTTGAAATATCTTTTTCGGCCCCAACCAGGACCTCCTGTTATATGAGCATCTCTAAACTGAACCTTTTAAAAATAAAGAAATACAATAGAGTACAATGCAATACAATACTATCTACGAACTGAATCTCTGCTTGGCACCTCCAAAAAGCCTTTGGCTGACCAGATGACTAATTGTGTTACAAACAACTTTAGAATAACAGTTCTAAGTCTATTCAGGAAGACAATGCCACATACTGTGTCTCCAACTTGGAGAAAAACTTAAATGCTTTGATAAATTCTGTCAAGTTGCCTTCTCTAGTTTTACTCCTTTCCCAGTTATAGGGGTTGTTGTGAATGAAAGCTGTGCTGGTGAAATTCCGGCAATTGTCTGCAACTCTCACTTTGTGAAGATTACACAAACCTGACCATTAAGGTGAATTTACTGTGAAGTTTCCTACACAAATAGAGATGCAGAAAATTTAAAATCCACTGGCGAAGTGAGCACGAAGTGACCACTTCGCATTGGCACTTTGCTACGTGGAGTGCCCCATAGGAAATGCTTGCTTCGCCTTGTTATTATTACTTCGCATTGTCATTCCACCTCAAACGCAAAGTAAGGAGGTGTGACAACAATATTGGCAACATCCCACCCACACAGTCACCAAAATGAATGTGCATCCCCAAAGTGCTACTTTCTTGTGTCCAGAAAACTCCCCAATGCTGATGAAGTGAAATGAGAGTGTAACAAGAAATGCAAAGTCTCCCAGAATTAATGGTGCACTCAGTCATGTGCACAGTGGTCAGGTCACACACAGAGTCACCAGAATTAATGTGCATCCCCAAAATGCTACTGTCTTGTGTCCAGAAAATTCCTCAGTGCTGACAAAGTGAAATGAGAGCATAACAAGAAAAGCAGTCTCCCAGAATTAATGGTGTCATGCAAATGCACAGACATTAAGATTGCTCTGCACACTCAAGGGATGCATACGAAAAGGCACAATACCACCTAACCAGTGCTCACAAGTCACAAATCCAAATCTGGAAAGGAATACATTTTGCCGGTTGTGGGATTAGTGCACAGCAGTAACAATCCACTACCAGTAAAGATACCACAAAGCAGTATAAAAAACTCATTCAGGTGCAGTGGATAGCAGTGTCACACTGCTGCAATTACTCTGTAATAATAAAAGGTGTCTGATTTAATGGTACGCTTCGCGCGTGCACACACACACACAGACACTCTCAAACACACACTCAAGTAATGTGTAGCAAATTGAAAACCTTTAGTAATATAACCAAATGTTTTAAACAGACAAATTGTACACTGCTGCACCACAACAATCAGCAACAAAAGTCAAGAATTACTGAAAATATTACTTTGCGTACATTAACACAGCTATACAAGAAAAATATAACCAAAACAGAAAGATTGCCTTTTTCTCCCAGTTAATCTACCTACACCACAAATATGCCCCTCCCCCAAAGCACACTTTATAGTACACAGACTGACTGTTCTAAATTAACATTCAAAATCCACACACAAGAGTAAACACTCAATGATATGAGCACAGAAGGGTTTCCTACAATTGATGTACTAAATTTTGAGCAAAAAATGTTACTCAAAAAGGCATTTTAAACAGCTTTTAAAAGTTTTGAATCGCAGAGCTCTGACAGCAAACTGTCTCCAGCTGCCACTGCACATACATTACCCAGGCCAGAACTGAGGCTGTGTAGAACAATCTAGAGCCCATGTGACCTGCAATCCCATGAATAACTGCAGAATTTCATTTGGCACTCAATTACAGGGTGAAGTGAGGTGAATTACACTGATTTCAATGTACTTCACCTTAAAATTGTTGGAGACGTGGTTTGGAGAAGGCGGAATAACTCAAAGTCATTGGTTTCAATGGACTTTGTGTTCCTCATTATGAAGCAAAGTACTCCACTTCACATTGTGGAGTTCTCCGTGGATTCCATGTTACTCAGTGAATCACTTTGCAGAGCAAATTGGGGCCACTTCGCCCACCACTACTTAGAGTACTGTAACTCACATGCTATATGGGAAGGAATGTGAATGCCTATGGCTGTACTTCCCTGATGAGCTGTAGCACAAAACTCCCCAACCTAAAAACGCTCATTAATGAGTACAATGGTGGGGTGGTGAAGCCTGGAGAGATACTACAAAACATGCTTACAATACATCCAAGTAACTAGTCAAAAAATTAGTGATGGTATTTTGTGACGTGATCATGAATCATGATTTGTCACTGGATTTGTGACCATGATGGTGAAGAATATGATTCAGTGTCAACGGTGTGAGATAAACAATATGGAACTGTACTGGGAAAGCAAATGCCTACTGCTGTACTTCCCCGATGAGCTATAGCACAAAATTCTCTGACTTAAAAATGCTCATTAATGAGTACAATGGTGGGGTGGTGAAGCCTGGAGATATACTACAAAACAGGCTTACAATACATCCAACTAACTAGTAAAAAAATGAATGCTGTGATTTGTGACGTGATCATGAATCATTATTTGTGACTGCATTTGTGACCGTGATGATGAAGAATGTGATTTGTATCATGAGTGACTCATAATGATGGTTCTGACTTAAAAATGCATATTAATGATACAATGTTCATGCAGAATTAAGCACCACACCAGTCCAGTACTCTGAGTGAGAGCCAAAGAAACAGCTGTGACTTAAGTTACAGATGGAGACTGGGCCCTAAAGAGATGCAAATGCTCAGACAGATTAAGATTTTGCTGCACACTGAAGAGATGCAGACACAAAGGTACAACACCTAACCAGTACTCACCATCAGAAATTCAAATCTGGAAAAGAATACCTTCGCCGGTTGGGGTGGGCCACTGGGGGGGAACAGTGTACTGTACTGCTGCAGTAAGTCACTAGTACTGGAACCAGTAAAGACACCACAAAGAAGTACAAAAGTTACACAGTTGCAGTCGATAGCAGGTTCACATTGCTGAAATTATTAAGTGGCACAATAAAAGGTGTCTGATTTGATGACACGTATCACACACATACTCACACACACACTAAATAATGCGTAGCAAATTGAAAACGTCAGTAATATAGCCACGTATTTTAAACAAACTAAAATTATGCACTGCTGCACCACAACAATCAGCAAAAAAAAGGCAAGAATTACTGAAAATATTACTGTGTGTACATTAACACAGTTAAACTGTACAAGAAAAATTTCACCAAAACAGAAAGAACTGTCATTTTCTCCAAGTTAATCTATCTATACTACAGACATGCCCCTTCCCCAAAGCACACTTCCATTGTTTCTCAGTACACAGACTGAATGTTGTACATTAAAATTCAAAATCCATACACAAACAATTATCGCTCGATGATATGAGCACAGGAGGGTTTTCTACAATCGATGAACTGAAGTTTCGGCAAAAAAAAAATTGCTCAGAAAGGCTTTTTTAATAGCTTTTAGAAGGTTTTAATCACAAAGAGCTCTTAGCGCAGACTGCTACAGCTTCCTACACACACTACCCCAAACTTAGGCTGTGCGGAACAATCTAGCGCCCATGTGACCTGAAATTCCATGAATCACTGCAAAATGCACCTTTGGAGCTTAAAAACAAGGCAAAGTGCATTGCATTCAATGTACTTCACCTTAAGAATTGGTGCAGTACTGGTTTGGGAAGGCAGAGTAACGCCAAGTCATTGTTTTCAATGGACTTCGCGTTACCCATTATAATGTGAAGTACTCCGCTTCGTGTTGCGGAGCACTCTGCGAATTCGCTTTCACTCCGCATTCCACTTCGCAGAGTGAATTGGGGCCACTTCGCCCATCTCTATACACAAATGACTTTATTAAGAAATTCAGTGGCAAATTAGTGTTTATTTAGCCCATGGTGAAAAATGTCAGGAATAGTTGCAATGTTGACTGTTGAGCTGTCAAGTGCTAATACAGCTCACCAAGGCAAGGAGCAAAGAAAGCAGAGGATGATTAGATGGACAATGGTAGAGGTTAGAATGGCTCTCCAGTGGCCAGTGGACAGTGTTGATGGACACACAATGGCAGGAGAGAGCTAAGAAAATGGAAGCACAACAAGAAAGTAATCAGTACCTAATCTCTATTAGTTTGTTAACTGAGTCCAGCAATAAACATAATATACAATATCTTGTACTAATGCTTACCAGGAGATTTCTGTAAAATCTCCACACATGGTAAAATAGTAGAAAGTAAGGAGACAAAAGGAAGAGGAAGGGAGGGAGATGCAGCTCAATGACAAGTTATGTCCAAAAAGAAAGGAAGCATGAACAAATGCTTTTGCTGATATTAGCATTGGACATGCAGGAGTTAGACAGATGCAGAATAGGAATGGCACTGAAATATTGAACTCACACCAACCCCACCTCCACCCTGCAGAGATGGACAGGCATTAGAATGTGCCTTTGGGTCGTCGCCCATAATGCTTATGGCATTTCACCTCACCCTATCCTGTAGACACCGATAAGTGTTGAGGTGTGTCTTGGGGTGTCCGGCTTCATAGTCACCCCATTTCATAAGGACATATGCTGAAATAGGTGCAGTATAGGAGAATGGGGTGAAGTCTGGGTCTGAAGAGTCCAAGACACACCTCGATGCCTGTCACTGGCTTCAGGGTGGGGGTGGAATGGAATGAGCATTACAGCTGGCAATCCAGAGGCACACCACTGATGCCTGTCAGTCTGCACAGGGTGGGATGTTATGGTTAGAAACCCTAACGACCCAGGCATTTGTTGGTATTTGCACTACAAACTTTCAACATGGCCTTTTTGTGACCACCACCTCCTCGTGAAAGCATTTGGGACCTCTGCTCATGAACAGTGGCACTGTGATTTTGTTAATGTGTCCCAAACTTTGATATCCCACAGCAACCATACCACTCTGTGACAGATGTGCAAAAACACAGATTAGGCAGGATGTGAAGAATGACAGCTGTACCATTCATAGGGAGGTGTGAAGAGATGGCAATGTTGAAAATCTGGAGTGAAAATATTAAAAATGATCAAACTTCTGAGCGTACATGGAAACTGTGCAATTCATGCAGATAACACAGCCATGTAGTGGAATTCTTTCACCAAATTTTCAACTTAGGCATTTTGTGACCTCTGCTCATGAACACTGTTACTATGATTTTCTTAATCTGTCCTGAACATTGATTTCCCACAGCGACCATGCCATTGTGTGCTAGATGTGCAAACACACATTTTGGGAAGGATGTGAAAAATGACATCTGTACTGTTCATAAGGAGGTGTGCAAAATGGGCTATGTTGAAAATTTTGAGTGGAAATATTGTACATACAGTATTTAAAGTTATGAGTGTGCGTGGAAACTGTGCAATGCATGCTCATTATATCGTCATTTTATGGACTTTTGTCACCAAATTTTCAACATAGGCATTTTACGACCTCTGCTCATGAACAGCATTACTGTGATTTTCTTAATCTATCCCAGGCATGGAATTTCCCACAGTGACCATATTATTCTGTACCAGAAGTGCAAAAACGTATTTCAGCCAGGATGTGAAAAATGACAGTTGTACTGTTCATAAGGAGGTGTGAAAAAATTCCAGTGTTGAAAATCTGGAATGAAAATATTACAAATTTGCAAAATTATGAGTGTGCATGGAAACTGTGCAATGCACACTCATAACAGTAATTTTTTAGAATTTTTAATCAAAATTTCAACGTAGGTTGTTTGAGAGCCCACCTCATGAACAGTGACATTGTCATTTCGATAATTGGTCCCAAAAGGTGATTCCACACAGTGGCTGTGAAATCACCTTTCAGGACTGAATAACACCATGGCAGTGACTGAATTCACGAGGAGGGGTCCCTAGAACCCCATGTTGAAAATTTGGCTCCAAAAGTAGAAAAAATGGCCAAGATATCCACATTAGTTGAAAAAAAAATGTATGCCATTATACAGCTCACCAACATTTCTTCAGTTCGAGGTCAGCTTTGAAGAGTGCAGACGTGTTCCCAGTCCACTGAAGATTGTCGCGCTGGGCTCTGGAGGTAAGGGTGTGTGGGGATGTGGGGTGCGCAGAGAGTGGGTGCGGGTTGGGGGAGTGGCCATAAGAAACAGCGAGGGACCTTTTTTTTAACAGGATTAAAAATAAAAGATGACATGGGATGCTTTTGGCACACTGGGGTGGACTCCCAGTGTGCCATGGTTGCCACATGGGTGTTTGTTGGGGGGGACTGGAGCCAATGGGGATTGGGCACCCCCATCAGCCATACAGTGCATGCTTGAGGGGGAGCGCATGAGCCAAGGGGGATTGGGAATCCCATCGGTACACAACAAATGAGGGAGGGCATCATGCCGATGGGGATTGAGCTACCCATCAGCAAATGAACAGGGGAGGAGGCATGCTGGCAAGGGAATTGGGCACCCCTGTCAGCTTTAACAGGGACTGTGAGAGGTGGCAGTTGTCCGTCTGCTTCATGGGACTGTGAGAGGCCAACAGAGAAGCAGTCACAATGTTTATCGAAAGGGGACACTAGAGAATGCAGCTGTAATTGGCTGCTGCAGTCAGGGAATGCCCTGCAAAAACAGCTGATTGCTGATGACAGGGCACTCCCTGATTGCAGCAGCCAGTTTGTTTCAAGTTGGTGGCAAGCTACACTACTGCTGTCATGGACAGCATGCTCCTGTATTGGTGCCACACAGACCAGCCCCAAAATGGATTGCTGGCATTGGCAACAACACTGCCACGCCTCCACAACTCGCTACTGCAGCAAGCTGCCCCATTACATTTCTTGCACATGCATGCAAGCAAACATAAAAATGACATCAGCATGCAGCCTTTGACAGCTTCAGCCTTGTCACTTCAGTCATTTAGTACTAATTTTCAGTTGCAAAATAAAAGTAATGTGGTAGCAGTGATATCAAGTACACTTCCATTAATGTACACTGTACATACCATCAGGGATACCTTCAAACTGATCATACCACTCATTGCCCTCCACTTCAGTCTTGACAGCTACCTCTCCCTGCCTTTCCCCCTTCTACCTGCCTACCCCCTTGCCCCTTTCTCTTTTCCTCCCCGGCATTTCCTGACTTTATCCCTCCCTCCTCCCTTTAGAGCTCTTACCCTCACCCTCTACCCTCCGACAATGGCCTTCCTGCCTGCATACCCCCTTCCCTCTCACCTGCAGTGCTTATTTCTAAGATTGCCCTTGGCTGGTATGTCATGCTGCCTAACTTTTGGCACATTTTGAATTACTGGAATTTCCTAAGCCTCAGTCTCTTATTTCTTTTTATTGTGTAACTATGTATTATTATGTTTACCTTTGTAAGTATGTATACCCCCCCATTCCTTCGATGTGGAACCTTTGTAAATGAGCAGTTCCTGCTCAAAGGTATTTGCAATCCTAGATTTCAATAAAATAAATAAAAAAAATAAATACCACAAAATTGAGGACGTTAGAGTCAAAGAAATGCTAGGAGATAGAAACACAGAAGGTGACAGGAGATAAAGGCCTAGTGGCCCAAGTCTGTCTAATTTGGAGACTGTACCCTTGTCAATCATCACTATTTCCCCTTCACTTTGTCCCCTTATGCAGGTATCCAAATGTTCCTTCCCACCCCTTTTGAACCTCCCACTGTTTCAATCCCAAAGACCTCCTCCAGAAGCTTCTATTCTATCACCAGTTACTCTGTAAAAAAGTTATTTTTAACATCAATCTTGAAATCCCCTGCTAGTAGAGTTGTGTGAAAAAAACTGCTGGCAAAATTTCCACAAAAGGCAGAATTTTGCTTCCACAGCAGTTACGAAATTATTTTGGCAACTTTTGTGAAATTGTGCCTTATAATGGTGGGATTGTTCTAAGTAGTGCAGATTCATGTACTGAACTGCAGATTACATTTCTGCATAAATGATAACTCACTTTATCTGTAGAATCACAGAATAATTGCATTTGCTACTAATTAACAAACTGCATAATAATAGTTTGCATAACTGGATTGAACACTTCAAGCCAGGTTATTATTATTATTCTGCAATTCATCCAAGAATTTTAGAATTTGTTTTTAAGGGTTTTTTTTTCAGTTCTTTGTTAACAGTATAACTTATGAGCTTGCTCAAAGAATTTATCCCAAATAAGCAAACTTGAAATAAGTTGCACTCAGCTCTGCTGTCCCTGTCCAAATGTATGTTCTTTTATGCAGTGCATGCTCAGTAATGGCAATCTGATCCAGCTGCACTGTAAATATTGAAATACTTGGGATTGTAAAAGGAAATTACAGCTGAATCAAAGATAGTCACACAATATATGTTGACTGACCTGTCAACCTTCATAAGCACAGTGAGACTCATAATGACAGTGTTTTCCTAACATTATTGTTTTCTTTAAAAAAAATTAAGAACAGTAGCAAAGATCAAGAATGAAAATACTGTACCAACATTATACAAAAATGAAAACAGTAACTATATAGAGTTAAATTTCCATTTAAAAAAATCAAATGACTATGCACAAATTTAGTCCCCACTTCTGACACCATGGAGTGGTTCTTGGCTGCACCAGCTGTTATCCTGCTTTCTGCTGTGGTGCCCTACTTGTGCACCTCTTGGGTATTTGCCTCCTATCAGTCCTGTTTTGAAAGAGCTGCATTAAAGAGAGCCCCTGACACCGTTAGAAAAACTTGGAAAAAATTTGAGATTTGGACAGTTCAGTTTATAGTTCATGTATTTTGTATAATTATTGTATATACCTTTTTTATTCATTACCGAGGACAGCTATACGAAAAGAGGCTTACTGTCCCTTAGACTTTATCTGTTCTTTCTGCTATCCTACATATGACATCATAATCAGGGTTGCACCTGGAAATGAGCTTCTGGTCATGGTGCTTTTCCCAGTTACCAGCTTTTAAATAAATAAATAACATAATCCCCTATTTATGGCATTGTATATATCTCCACAATAACAGATTGTCATGTCGTAAACAGAACTGTGATGTCATATGTAGGCAAGCAGCCAGAACAGATAGGGTAGTGATCCTGTTTACATGCAAATGTCCTTAGTAATAAAGATGAATGAGAAATACAGAAACAGTATTAAAATATAAGCTCACTTGTGCTAAACATTACATTTTCTCAAAATTGTCACAGCGGTGTCAGGGGCTCTTTAAGGTTCATAGGCTTGCTAGCAACCTGCACTGGCATTCAGATATGCTGCTCAGGTCTTTCCACAGGACCAGCACCATTCTGTGATGTTATGCTGAGTGCCTCCTCCTGGACCCTGTACTGCTGTGGCACTTGCAAACTGCTCTCCCTTATAGCTGTGTACATCATGGACTCATTGTAGGCCTGATGGACACCACCAGTGACCACATTGGTCTGGTCAGTGTCCCTTTGTGCCATTTTTGAAAATTGTTTTTGAATTGTACCATGCTGTTGTCATGCCTATTCTTCAGTAGCCTGTTTCTGGATGGGAAGACGTTCTGTCTGTCATGCATGTCAGTAAAATTAAAGAAAGAATAAGCAATCTGATGAAAAAGTACATTAAACAGCTCATTGAAATTAGCAGTAAGTATAATTGTCTGTTTACTGTAACAGTACTGCACTGTGTTACGTTCTGCTGAGAAATGTGTTCCACCATCGGCTAGCCTCATTGGTCCCTCCTGTACGTTTGCTATCTATTCTCCACACATCCCTCCAGTCATGTGACTGTGTGACAGATGTGCTTTAACCAACCAATTTTTTTTCATCACCTGTACTGGTAGGCTGCTCCCTCAGCACCTGTCTCAGAATGGTGAAACTGTGCAACTACCCTTTCACCCCATGTACATTCATGAACCCTTAAAGGCCCCCTTCCAGCTACAGACCTACTCTCAGTTTACCATGTTTATTCTTTTCTGGAATTTGAATGGAAATGAGTCTGTCAACTGCATGTTGCCAGCACAGTCACCAGGTTAAATTCAAGTTTATTTAACAAAGATTAAAAAGTACTTACAAGTACAACAGGCTGTTTCAGTTCTAGTAGGGTTACTGTGGGCTCTGCATTGCTTTGCACTCTCTGTAATTACTGGAAATGAAACAGCCTGTTGTACTTGTAAGTACTTTTTCATCTTTTTAAATAAACTTGGATTTTACCTGGTGACTCTGGGCCAGCTATCCTTGTTGTTCACTTTGACAATTTTGAGCTAAGCAAGAGTCGACTGAGTGGAGCGACGGTTTCTGCTTGTTTCTAACTGCATTTTTGCCCACAGCCAGAACCCTCCCTTACAGCTTATAGTAATTACACATCTATTGCCCCAACCACCCTTCCCACATAGGATCAGTGCTGTTGACTTCCCCTTGACTCATTTTGTTTACTTAACAGTGCAACATGAGCAGTCTGACAGTCTGTAAAATGGGAACCATTTGGTTCGCAGTTAGTGGACCTGTTACTCTGCTACCTATGGTCCATGTCTGACTCCTGTCGAGTCTCTGAAGAAGTGGTTGAAAATTACCATGATATTTCAATGCTGGAAGAAACAAAACATTGAAGGAAAAATAAGCATCACACACCTCC
Source organism: Neoceratodus forsteri (assembly GCA_016271365.2). NCBI lineage: Eukaryota > Metazoa > Chordata > Ceratodontiformes > Ceratodontidae > Neoceratodus > Neoceratodus forsteri. The sequence continues at coordinate 951,392,505 of CM028129.1, read as the reverse complement.
TATGGTGATGGGCAAGTGTCATTGTATGGACAACTTCACCATGGGTCACCATGTATAATGCCAAAAAGAGATTAGAATACACAGGTAGGGGCCAGGAAAAGACTTTTCCACATTTACTATAAAGATAAGGACTGGAGTGGTATCAAGAGCCACGTTCTGCCATGAATGTACATGCACTAGGGTCTGGAAAGATACAAAGCATCGGAGAACACATATGCACTGACTTTTTTATTTATTTATTTATTGAAATGTTTCACCAGGAGGGCACACTGAATAACATGTTGCTCGTCTCACGGTGCAACCTGGAGAGAGGGGTTACATAGGGTTGTGAAGAATGATCAGTTACAATAGTTTGTGGGTAGTATAAACAATACAACATTGCAAGATTGTGCAACAGTTGGAAGACAAGTTATTGTACAATAAACAGTAGTGGAACATTGGGTAAATTACAATACATGTCCAAAATCATACAAAAGAACATATGAAAGTACAAAACAGTAATAATGCTGTAGAACTATTTATAGTGCATGAGTGTACCATGAGCAGGCTCGAGGTAGTACACAAGTGCTGTAGTATTGCTCCTTGCTACATGTGCCCTGGGCAGTGGGCAACCATGACAGGGTATGTCTATAGTTTAGGTCAGTCCTTAGTAGTGGCCAGTGCCACTGGAAAATTTGGAATCAGCTGATGGTAGTCATGATTCATGCATACAGTCAGAGTATTTTACTATGGAGAGATTTAGACATAGACACGAACAGGACTGCACATGCAACTGTTTCACATGTCATGGTTGTTCAACAGCAAGATGGAACTTTGAAAGTAATGCCAAAAGTGTGCTGCCATATTGTGTCACTGCAAGCAGCTTCCCCTGTGTGTGTTTCCGTGTATGGAATATACTGTTGTTGTATCCCACCCCTCCAATTGGACTATCATGTAAGACACAGTACATCCATCTCTGACACACCACAGCACTTAGCAGAGGGATTGCAGGCTAATTACATCAATTTTGAATGCCAGCACATGCAGGCACAGTAAAAAAGCAAAAATCTACTTATTCTTAGTACCATGTGATGTTCAGAATGTCATTTCATGAAAATGGAGTGACTAAAATAAAGATGAAAACATTACATGCAGTGCAGCGTTTCACAGAGAATCTATATATACATATATATTTTTTTGTCAACTTTATTTCCATCCGTTCTCCTCTTGCAGGGGCCCCATCAGTCACCCCACCATTTCCCATCCTGCTGTGATGTCCTGGTACCGATGCACCTATTCCTCCAACTCACCCATGACACACCTATCTGGCATCCCTTGGTTACTCCCCCGAGATGGGGTTGCCTTCAGCTCCACGGCAAACTTCCTGCTATGCAGTGCCAGCTGAAAGAGGTGAAGGAGGGAGGCAATCAGAGTTCGGTAAGCAGAATCCAGCATGGGCGTGGTGGTGGTAGTGACATCTTCCTCCCAGCGAGAGGGGTGTTTCCTTGTTCTACGTTCCCCCAGAGGCTCGGATGTACAATTACGTCAAGCGCTGGCATGAGCACATGCCTGCACTCACCCCACCGACATCCACTGTTGCCTCTCCCCATGCCCTTGTGTGATTCCTGGCTACGGGACAGCATGCCTCCATGTGGTGTTGCTAGTGCCAGGACTTCACAACCCACCTGTGCCTGAGAGAGGAGAGCTGTCCTACAGATGCTCGATCTACTCTTCCCCGGTCGACCTCTGGCAACCCGTGCTCTCTCCTGAACCCAGATCACCAGCATGGTGAGAGATAAGGCACCAGTGTCTCAGCCCTTTATGCCACTGGGCTGGCATTTCATAGAGCATATTGTTATTTTTTATATTATGACAACCACTTTGATGAATCAAGTTACTATACTGACTTGTGGTGCCATCTTCCACTATCCTTGTCTTTCTGGTGGACTTGTACTGATGTTCACATTTGTCTTTGATGGTGACTTCAGAAACCAGTACCACCTGCATATCTGTCTCCCTGCGCTGCATGTTGTTCCTCTCATGTTTGATTGCTTTCATGGACCATTTCACAAGTCCCTCTCCCTCCTGATCCAGGGTTGAATTGATACTGTCCTACAACTCCTCCTGCTTCCTGAGTGGCTGTGTTTTTCATGCTTTATAATGTTTGGTGACCTCCCTGATGACAGCAACTTCCTTGTCTGGAAATGGGTTGCCAACTTTCTCTTTTTGTTCCTGAGGTGTTGACCTGCTCCCCCAGGGTGTCTGTTGCACTGGTGCCTTCTGCTGCATCTGATGGTGTTCCACTACTGGGTGATGCTGCTGGTCTACACCATGCAGCTGTTGCTTGTTTGCCCATCCCCCACCCCCAGCAACTCACCAGCAGCTTTGGCAGTACCCTTCTGCTATGATGCTGGAGCAGGCATTTTTTGGGGCATAATACATTGCAGTACATGTGGAACAGTAAACTACTTCTCCAAGTGCAGTTTCCATGTGGCGATTTTCAAAGCCACACTTCCATGAGTATTCCACAGTTCAGTTGGAGTACTGTGCAATAAACTGAGGAACTATTTACTGTTGGAGACTAGTGGTGATTAGAAACATAATAACATAGACTTTGATGGCAGATAAGGACCACTTGGCCCACCCAGTCTGCCATTTCCCTACCTATTGGATAAGCTGCAGATCCAAGTTTTACCAATAGCCTACTTCCTCCTACCTCACACAAGAATTATCTTATGTCTGTCCCATGCATTTTTTAATTGCTCCACTGTTCTTGACCCTGCAACCTCCTCAGGAAGGCCATTCCATGTATCCACCACCCTCTCTGTGAAAAAACCGCACCTAATTAGCCTGATCTCCCCCGTCTTCACATTGTGCCCCCTTGTTCTTGCACGTCTTTTTCTGAAAAATGCTACCCTCTTGGACTTTGCTGATTACCTTGAGGTACCTGAAAGTTTCTATCATGTCCCCCCCTCCTTTTTTCAAGGGTATACATGTTCAGCTGTTTTAGTCTCTCTTCATATGGCTTCTGGTGCACACCCTGCACCATTTTAGTTGCCCTTATCTGGACTGCCTCCATCCTTTCTATGTCCTTGCAGAGATAGGGTCTCCAGAACTGCACACAGTACTTTAGATGGGATCTCACCAACTATCTGTACAGAGAGATAACAACTTCCTGTTTTCTACTGGTGATGCCTCTCCCTAAGCATCCCCGTATCCTACCCAGCCCTCCTTACTGCCTTCTCACAATGCTTGCCTACCTTTAGGTCATTTGATATGACTACCCCCAAGGCCGTTTGCATTTTTGTTGTTGTTAATACCTCCCCGCCAATTATGTACTCTTCCCTTGGATTTTTGTTTCCCAGTTGCATTACTTTGCATTTCTTTGCATTGAATCTAAGCTGCCATACTTCTGACCATTCCTCCAACCTTGCCAAGTCCCTTCTCATCCTTTCCACCACCCTTGTGTATCAACCCTGTTGCAGATCTTTGTGTCATCTATAAAGAGGCACACTTTTCCTTCCAGTCCCTCCTCAATGTTATCTATAAAGACATTAAAGAGGACCGGTCCCAGTACTGAACCCTGTGGTACCCCGCTAATAACCCACCTTTCTTCAGAGTGGACTCTGTTTACCATACCTCTGTGTCCTGTTGTCCAGCCAATTTTTTTAACCAGGTTACCATGCTGGGACCCACTCCCAGGCTGCCTAACTTGTTTATTAATCTTTTGTGGGGGACCTTGTCAAATGCCTTGCTAAAGTCTAGGTAGGCCATGTCCACAGCCCCTCCCTGGTCTACTTCTTTGGTCAATGAATAAATAAAGTCCAGTGTGCACCCCCCCAAACTGCCCAAACAGTCCTGTAATGGAGGATTTTGCTGTTTCTCATACTTTAAATAGGGGTTTTTAGTTATCAAATTTTGGCCAGACTGTGAACAAGCCAAACCACTCCATTAGAGTGGCTCCAATTGGTTTGGTCCTGCACTTTAAATAATTCTAAATGTATCTTGCTGATCTGAGTTAAAGTCCTGCTGTTTCATTGTCTTTGTTTGCAAAGAAACCCTCCAGCTTCCTTGTCTCACATTTATCAAGTGCAGTCTACTGGGGGTGGCTGGGAGCAAATCACTGGGAAAGAGTCACTTCTTTCCCTACTACTTTGGTCACCCAGTCAAACAACTCTATAAGATTCTTCTGACATGACCATCCCGCTGTGAATCCATGCTGCCTTGGGTCCTGTGACCTGCTGGTCTCTAGGTACTCAACAATTCTTTCTTTCAGAAGTGATTCCATCATTTTCCCTACCACTGAGGTCAAACTAACAGGTCTGTAGTTTCCAACCTCTGCCTTGCTCCCACATTTGAGAAGGGGAATCACATCTGCTCTTCTCAAGTCCTTAGGTACCACACCATCCTCCAATGATTTGTTAAAAAGGGTAGTCAGTGGTGCCACTAGTTCTCCCCTTAGTTTTGTTAGAATTCTGGGATGAATCTCATCAGGCCCCATTGCTTTGACCACCATCAGTTTCAAGAGTTCTTTCAGAACCCTTTCTTCTGTGAATGGACTGGTATCGACCCCCCTATCCAGTGTGCTTCTATTATTTGGTTTAGGTACCTCCACATCCTCTTCTTTTGTGAATTCTAAGCAGAAGTATTCATTCAGTATCTCTGCTTTTTCACTGTCACACTCTGGGGGGGGGGGGGGCCCACCCCCCTTCCCTTTATTAAGCTTCACTATCCCTTCCCTGCCCTTTCTTCAGTCACTAATGTACCTACAAAAGGTTTTATCCCCCTTCTTAACTAAGTTGGCTGCCTTTTCCTCAGTTTGGGCCTTTGCTATTCTGACTGCCTTCATACTTGTTTCTGCTTTAACTGGTACAGTTCTCTGTCCTGCTCCTTCTGTGTTTCCTTATACTTCTTGAATGTTATCTTTTTCTCCCTAACCTTCCCCATCACCTCTTTTGAGAACCGTAGTGTTTTTTTTTTTCATTTGTTTTGTTTTATGTGCTTCACACAAAGGCTTGTTGCCTCTGTGATGGCAGCTTTATTTTTTTCCCATTGTTCCTCCACACCACCTTCTTGCCTGTTTGCTAGTGCTTTTTCTGAGGCAATCCCTCATTTTTCCAAAGTCAGCCCTGTTAAAGTCCAATACCCTCACCTTTGTGTGACATGACTCTATGGCTGTGTTTATCATGAACCACACTGTTTGGTGGTTGCTTGTTCCCGGATGGCTTCCCACTTCTAAATCTGAGATCCTCCCTCCTGAGTGGGGTCCAACACTTGCTGTCTGAGGCATGCCCCCTGTAGGGCATCGAGAATTACCCTGCTCTTGGATGTGGCTGCAGCAAAGGTACTCCAGTTAGCATCTGGCATTCTTCAGGTCCCCCATCAACAATACCTCCCCCTTTTCTGCTGTTTTAAGGATGCCTTCTATCATTTCCTTGTCCATTTCCTCCCCCTGGCACGGGGATCTGTATACAACGTGACCCATAGTGCCTCCTCTCCTCCCTGTTTATTCTTTAGTACGATTGCTTTGATCCCTTTCCCTTATGCAGAGAGCTATTCCTTCTCCTCTTTTACCCTCCCTGTACCTCTTGTAGATTGTGTACACTGGTGTGTTGACATCCCAATCATGGTTCTCTGTCTACCATGTTTCTGTGACTGCCACAATATCCAGGAGTCCCTCTTCCATCAAGGCCACTAGCGCAGGGAGCTTGTTACCCAGACTATGTGCATTGGTACTCATCGCCCTCCATTTTTTGATGGTCTTACCCCTTTTAGCCCCATCCTTGTCCTTACTGTCTTTACCTTTTTCACCATTGATTCCTGTCCTGCTCCTTATCGACTTCTCTACCTTAGTAATTACCTCACTAACTACCCTGTTTTGTGGTGGGAGGCTGGGATTTCCATGCTTGTTTTCAGTGCCTCCCCCTTGGCTACTTTAAATGCTTGCCAATGAAGCATTTAAATCTATCACTTACTGTAGGATCCTGGTTCCCATCCTGGACAGATGCAGACCATCATGCCAGTATAGGCCTGCATCCCTCCAGGTGGACCCCCAGTCCCAAATGAAGCCAAAATCCAGAGCTCCACACCATTTTTGCAACCATTCATTGAATTCCATGGTGTGGAGTACCCTAGCCTCACCCATGCCATGACAGGCAGCACCTCTGAGAAGGTTACTGTGCATGGTACCCATCTGAGGCCCCTCCCAAACTCTACAAACTCCTCCTGCACTGCTCTGATCCAATTCCCAGTCAGGTCATTTGTCCCTAAGTGGACAATGACATCCAGCTTCCTCTCCCATGTAGCTGCTTTTGCAATCCTGAGGATTCACTTCCTGTACCTCCCAGTCTTGGCACCAGGCAGGCACCTTACCTCCCTCTCCTCCCCCCAATTCTACCCTCCAATTGACTGAGTCCCCCACCAGGAGTTGTTTCCTTCTCCTGTGGGTCTCATGCCACCCTCTTTTGCGTCTCCTTTGTGGAGGTTCCCAGCATCCTCCTCAGTCTCCACTGTGGGTGCCTCCATAGAAGAACCATGCTCCACCAGAACATCATATCAGTTGTGGAGAGGTAAAACTGGAGGGATGTTCCTATGATCCACCACCCTCACCCTCCCTGAGCCCACTGTGGTCCAATTGCTCCTCTTTCTTGGCAACCTCTAAGGCAGCGGCTGTGGCCCTGGTGGTCCCTGGGTGAGGAAGGAGGTTTCCTGGATCCTCACCAGGTCAATCTGGAAATGGCAACCTCCTCCCTCAGAGTAGAAAGGTGCCTGCAAATAGGGCAGCATTGCAGCCTCCAGAAGTCTCCCAAAAGACTGCAGCCACACAGCCAGTGCATTGCACCACTACCCACATGTCTATCTCCCTTCCTGTTTAGTTTTTTCTTTTTGTTAGTGTGTGTGAATGTGTGCATGCATTTTCCATCTTTAAAGTGCTGAAAAATACATTGCAGTTTTTCAACAAATTCCATCCACACAGTTTACCTTGAAATGTGGAATTTGCTGTGAAATGTGCAATCTCTATTCCACTGTACTACTTCTGCCATTATAGTATGGCAGAATAAAGATTGCACAGTTCACAGGTACTTCTGCACTTCAAGGAAAACTGTGGAAATCACTGGGATTGCCCTTGTGATGACCTCTTCTGAAGTTTATGTATTATGTAGAAGTTAATCGCTTCCGTGAGAAAATAATTGCACCGTTTTTAAACTGTGATTTGAAATGCGGAATATTCCTTGAAATGTGATTTTAAAAGTCTTACGTTTGCCAGATGTGGAATGGTGTGCTTTAAAAGCATTTCTAAGAGGTGTATTAATTGGTTTGGCTTCCAGACGGAAGAAGGTGAGTGAGAATCAACTTTTGAATCTCGTTTCACAAATTAGAACCATTGAAAATAACATGGCCCCATCTACCCCTGATCAAATTAAGCAAAAACTTATTAAGCTTAAGGATGCTTACTTGAACCTTCTGAGAGAGAAAACCAAATTCTTGATTATTAAAACAAATGCTTCCTATACTGATCAAGGAGAAAAAGTTGGACATCTCCTGGCATTAAGACTTAGAAAACAAGAATCATCTAGATTTATTTCTACCATCCTATCTTCTGTAGATGGTACCTTAAAATTTACCCCAACTGAGATCACTGCTGAATTTTACTCTTACTTCCAACAAATATACAGTCCCATGCTAAATCCACCTTCTCCGGATGAACTAAATAAGTATCTCCTTGACTGTCATCTGCCTTCACTTTCACAGGCTCAACAACTAGCATTATGTGCCCCTATTACTCAGGAAGAACTTTTTAGAATTATCAGAGATCTCCCTTCGGACAAAACCCCAGGACCTGATGGTTTTTCATCTAACTTGTATAAAGTTTATGCATCACGTTCCTTTATACCAATATATTCTCTCTTGAGTCCAGCATAGATAACACCCTATTTGAAGCCTTGATTGTCCTTCTACCTAAACCTGGCAAACCCCCTGAGCTGACATCCAGCTATAGACCAATTTCCCTTCTCAACCATGACATTAAAATCCTGTCTAAATTACTAGCGGACCTCATCAATACCGTTATTTCTGATCTAATAGGACTGGAGCAGGTGGGATTCATGAAAGGTAGATTCTCTGTTGATCACCTACGTACATTGGTCCATGTCTTCTCGACATCCAGGGATGCTCACTACCCTGCTGCCCTTGTTTCCCTGGATGCCGAGAAGGCATTCGATAGAGTTAATTGGAACTTCCTATTTCATACCTTACAAGCCTTGGTTTCCCCCCAACATTTGTAAAATGGGTCCATGCACTGTATAAATTACCCTTGGCTAGAGTGATGTGTAATGGAGTGACCGCTAACTTCTTCCCATTGCGTTCAGGCACGAGACAGGGGTGCCCCTTGTCTCCTATTCTTTTTAATCTATATCTGGAACCTTTAATACAGCAGTTGGTTAACTGTCCTAGAGTTCAAGGCATCCCCGTGCTTAACCATGAAGTTAAGGTTTAGGCCTATGCTGATGATCTAATACTTCAGCTTTCCTACTCTACCTTATCAATTCCCCCCATGCTTGAGATTATAAAAGAATATAGTGCCTTTTCAAATTATAAGTTAAATGTAGACAAAACAGTTTTTTTCCCCCCTTAACTATAAACTAACAAAACAAGAAATCCAAACCCTAGGTTTGTCTTGGGAAGCACAATCCTTGAAGTAGCTAGGTATTGTGCTCACAAGAAATCCAACCCTTATCCAAAAGAAAAATCTGGATTCTTTATTAATTACAATTACTCAGGACTTAAAAAGGTGGTCCCTTCTCCCTCTTTCAATATGGGGCAGGATCAACATTGTTAAAATGAATGTTTTTCCTCATCTCCTTTACCTGCTCAATCTTTTAAATGTATAGCTTCCTCTCTCTTGGTTCAAAAAAGCACATGGTATAATTCTGGATTTCATATGGGATAACAAAAGACCCCGACTGGCCTTCACAAACTAGCAGCACCTAAAGCAAAGGGTGGTCTCCGTCTTCCACATTTAGCATTCTATTACTGGGCATGTCACACCAGCAAGTATCTTAGATGGCTTGGGATGGGAACTCCTGGAACACCATCCACATATACCCTACTGTGGCTCAAAATTGAATCTGATCTAATTAGACTGTATGGCTTTTCTCCTTCTGCGCTGTTATTTACCAAGGTCAAACATCTTCCTATTCCACTGCATTCCACCCTGATTGCCCTGTCTGTCAAGGTGCATTCCCAATTGTGTGCCTTTTTGAAGTATGACCACTGTACTGATCTGGCACAGCCATTAATGGAGAACCCCAACCTCAAAATCACTGGTAAAGCTTTTTCCACTCATTGGCTTAGACACCTCCCTAATTCTACCCTCTCTTGTTTTTTAAATGGTAGAACAGGGTCCTGGTTAACTTCAACTGAGATCTTAGCTAAGTTTAATATCCCAAATTCTTATATCTCCAAAATGTATCAATTATGTCACCTATTGATAAAAACTATGGGGGTAACCCCTTATCCCTCCATAAACCCACCTATTATTACAGGTATGGTCCCACTTGTTGGCCTTCCACATGCAGTCTCCAAACTGTTCAATATTCTTTTTGACTGGGCTAATCCAGACTATTTGGGTCCTTCAAGCTACTGGGCACCTCTTCTCCCTGAGATAACTATAAACTGGCCTGTTCTATGGCAGGGATGCCATAAGTTCATCACGCAGGACAGACTCCACCTCATGCAATTTTACATATTGCACAACCTATATTATTCACCACAAAAGTTGACTAGATATGGTATAATCTCTTCTTCCACTTGTACCAGGTGTGCACAGGATGAAGGTAACTTATTTCATATCTTTTGGACCTGTCCCAATATATCCCCCCTCTGGGAGCTTATCAAACAAAGAGCTGACCCCCTTTTAGGGCTCAAGGAGTTATTCTCCCCAAGGATTTGTCTCCTGGGTGATTTCTCCGGGATCCCGGTTCTTGCTCGGAAGTTTCATATGGCCTTAATATCCATGTCAGTTAAAAAACTAGTACTAAAGCACTGGAAGGATAGTGAAGATATCACTTATACCGAATGGCTGAGGGAATTACTAGCTAATCTTAGAACAGAGGGATCTATAGCTAGTCTCCAGAATGCTATACTTAAATTTAATAGATTATGGGGCCCCTTGCAAACTCTTTACTCCTTATAATTTGTCTAATTTTGTATGCCTGATTAGTAATTCTGCTGATATAAGCTTGTTTTTTCAGTGCATGATTCAGGGGAGGGGAGTGATTTTTGGGGGGAAGGGGGTGGGGGAGGGTTACACCAATCTGTTTGTTATGCTTTGTTGATACTTTTCTTTATCCAGGGTGTACTGTTTTTGGTATGTATAAAAAGTTAATATATTTTGAATTGAAAAAAATAAAAGTCTTCGGTTTGCAAGGCAGAAACTGGAAACCACTTTTGGCAAGGCAGAAACCACAGTTCTCATGACACTCAGAGACAGCACAGACAGAGAAGGGGGGAGAGAGAGTGAGAAAAAGAGACAGTGATAGTTAGAGATTGAGGCACAGTGAGACAGACAGAGTCTTAGACAGAGGGGGAGACCAGCCAGCAGCCAGACAGATCGCCTTACTTATTGTACTGCCAATTGTTCAAATAATTTTTTTTTTTAGTATAGTTCTACTTTTGTTTTGTTACTTAACAGTGATTTGCAATCATGCTGGCAGAATCACATAATGAGGATGTGTAGGATGAGGGACTTCAGAATGGTGATGAACAGCAGCAGCAGCAGAGGTGGGGGGTCCACAGCAGCAGCAGGGCCAGCAGGTGGTGCTTGTGCAGCAGCAGAAACCTTCAGAGCATGAGGACACCACCTCCGGCACCAAGTGAAAGCTTTCCCCACATTCTACAGTACAGGAAGTTGCAGTGCTGGTCAAAGAGGTGACCAGGCATGTAAAGGATCTTTACAGGCTTGAAAAAGTGCCCTTAAAGCAGATGGAGGAACTGTAGGCCAGCATCGAGGCCATCATGGATAATGAGGGAGGGGAAAGCATCCCATGGTCAGTTAAACAACTTAAACACAAGTGGGATGATATCCAATGTTAAGACCCAGAAGTTCTTGAGGTGGTGTGTGGTGTGGTGACACTTCCTGAAGCATCCAGCCAGAAGAGGAACAGGGTGGTGAAGGACAGCAGGACCAGTGAATATACTTAACGTGATTCATGAGATGGATGATTATACATTGAAAATGTTTACAGTGTTCTACTGTTGTATGAAACAATGCAAGTAGGGTTCTCAGCCCAGTTTCAATAATTGTGTTCATACATATTGGCCCCTATGCACATAGAGGCGGGTAATATGTGCCTCTGGTATGTACCCCACCTGCGCAGCTACGCAACTGCAGGAGATCTGTGGGTGGCCACATGCACAAACGGTGGCCACTGCGTGACTCCCATATGCAGCCCCACCCCCCCCGGCATGCATGGTCATGAGGGCGGTTGGGAGCAGAACTGGGGACCTGGGCAGGCATCCAATCAGATGCCCATACCTGGTCCCTGAGTGGATCCCTTGTGCCCCTGCAGAGTGTGCAGGGGGGAGAAGTTGAGCCACGTATAGCAACATTGCCAAGGAACCAATGGGTAGGCACCTGAACCGCTTCCCCAGGCCTCCCCTGTAGCATAGTGGGCTGGGTCAGCACAAAGGTCACATATGTGGTGCCAGACAAAATGGGGGTGCATACCAAGATATGCCAGTTCTCAGCAGGCTTACCTGGTGCCCCTGAGCCTGGAACTTTGTGGCTTTGTGAATGCTGCATAGTGCAGGCATGCCCCCAACACCCCCCCCCGTGCAGACATTCACGAGGGGCATTGGAGGCTGGCACGTAAGTGCCTTGTGCTGCACTTAAGTGCCCTTGGTGAATGCCACCAGGGATCCATGGGAACCCCTCTGTAAGGCATTTACCCATGCAGTTGCCTACATGTCCTGGATCCATGGCACATCAGCAATGCAGTTTTTTGTGCATAGGGCCCACTGTGAAAAAAATCTTAATAACAATACTTACGTTGTTCTTTTTTTTACCAATGTACCATACATGTATGTATGTATGTGATGACATGCATAACATACGGCACCTGACTACAAGGGTTCTGAGCATGTACAATGCCACTTGGGATGCGCCCGGTTATTAGGGTGCCATATCCCAATGTCGTGATCCCCTATGTTTCCAGGGTGCTGTTCCCCCTGTTCCCCGCCTTGTGGGAGACTGTGCCCCCCATGCCCCCCCTTTCTAAATTTTCCAACTTGGGGGGCAGACCTCTGGGAGGGAGCAGTGAATTTGGCCATTTGGCACCCTAATGATCGGTGCTATGCTGCTGGTGAACACATGGCCAGAAGGGGACTACAGCACCTTCGTTGAAGGTCATGGAGTGTCAGAGGTGGGTGCACTTGTAATGTTCTGGAACATGGTCGTCTAGCTGGGTGACTGGACCAGAGAATGCATGACTATATTCCATATACATGTATACAATGCCAGAGAGATGTGCATGCCCTGACAGGGTATGGTATCCAATATGAACTGTTTTTGTTTCAATGTTTGTTTGTTGTCTAACTTCTAGACTTTTTAAACATTAGCACTTGCAGTCATGTATGATGTGTTAACATCTCTCCTTAGGGAGACATTCTGACTTGCTGCATATGTCATGCCTTATGTACAGCATCAAAACTCTCCAGTGTTGGTGGCCAGTATGCAGGCCTGTCGTACACTCCATACATCCACTGTCTTGCCTTCCCCTGCCATGTAGCAGTGAGCAGTGCTGTTGCTCACTGCAGAAGATGTTTGACCAATGTTGTTTATCCAACACATAACACTCCACACTCATGGCAATCTGTGGCATTTGCAAACACTACTTAAATCAATAATGAATGGAAAGTTTTCTGTCCTTCACCCCTGAGGGTGTATACTAATCTCCCTTTATTTGATTATATGTGTTGATCCTCAGTGATGTTTTCCACAATGACACTTTGCCCTACCAATAGAATGGAATGATGATCGCACATTGCATAACCTTACAGCATCCCCATCCATTACCATCTGGGTTACGTCCATCTCATAGGTGACTGATTCACATGTGACCAGATGTTTCAAAATCTGATCAGCCTACGTCCTCCTCCTCCTTGGCACAGTGCTACAGTTCCTTAATGTGCATTGCAGAGGCTACAGGCTTGTTGCCTAGTTCCACAGCTACCTCTAATAAGGTAAGATTTCAAAATAACCTCCAGGCAATATTGTTCTTCTATAATCAGGGCATTTGGTTACTGTTAGAAGTAGCTACTCTGCAATGCATTTTATATATATATTTTACTAGGTATTCATAAGGTGTTTTGCAGTTACTCTACTGGTTGAGCCATTTTTCACTTAAAAAAATGTTTCTTGCTTATAGTTCAGCACTGTATCTCTTTAAGAGTGTTTCTCATCAGCTATTGCATTTCCTGAGGAATTAAAAATTATGATTTTATGCCACTGGCATCTTTACATGTTGTTTATAAGATGATGTTACCATACTGATTCATTCTGCAAAGTTATTGTGAGCTTAGGGCCAGCTGTTATCTTTCACCATCAGGGCTGATTTAGGGATGTACTCTGACTCCAAAGATCTTTCTTTAGCTGCCCAACTCATCCAAAAGGGTTCTTAAATATGGTATTCTAACACAGCACCCCCCCCTTTCAGAGTCACAGCCTAGTCACATTCCCAGTTACCCTGAGTTTGACTCATAACTCCAAACCCATTCCAAATGGTTCAAGTTCTCCAGGAGTGGGCAGGGTCCCCTTGCAAACGGACCCTGCTAATACTCCAGAGTACAGACAAGACATCCCTTTCACTATGCCTGTGCTGGCCTGGCATGAGCGCTCCAGCTCATTTCTAGTAGTCATTCCTCTTCTGGGTGTTTTTTTCTTTTCCCCTTCCAGTGGAGCAATTCCCAGGGTTTCCTCCAGGTATATATATAAAAAAATTACTACCCAATGCTGCAAGGCCCATAATTAGACCTTTCCCAGCCACAAAACGTCTGTGGCAAATACTGCTACTGCCCCAAGTGGCAAATCTCCATTAAAGCAAAAAACTACAACCACCCCTTCTTCATCAGCCATCTTGCATCCCTCTTCCTCTCCCACAGTTCCTCCCATGTTGGGAGCATGAGTAGCAGCATTCGCGTGTTGCGCATGCCATCTTGTGACTGGCGAAGGACACAGCACAGTCCGTACATGCACACAACATCACAAGATGTCATGACCACCATCTTATGACTGGAAAACTATACACAGAGATGGCTGAAGTGAATACAGCATGCCAGAGTATGCAGGCTCAACTTCTCTTAAAGGCGCAGTAACTTTTTTAGCGATTCTAACACTGGGGCATTCCTACATGACATATGTTATAAAGCAGTCTTGAAATATACCTTTCTTAAAAAAAAAAAAAAAAAACCAGACAAGCAGTCTGCCTACACAACACAGGTTTGGCATTTGCTTTGCAACATTGCACACCCTCTGGCCAGTGCCTTAGTGTATACTAACCAAGTGGTTGCCCTAACACTGTTGGTTATACCAATGATACCAGAATGGCACCATATGTAAATAGTCCCACCCAACATACTACTGTACAGTTAATCTCCCTCTTCTTGTCTCCCTATTATAGCCCAATCAGACCTCACCATGGCCAAGACAAAGAAATCACACTCCTAGCTAGACAAACTGGGCCTTGCTGCCCCATATGCTCCAAACAACAAGAGGGCTCAGACATTTTAAGCAAGCAAGATGATGAGATGGACCAGGGCATAGATTTCCCTCGACCCCTCATCAAATGAGCTCCCTTCTACAGCTGAGGAATTTTTCAGCACTCAGTAGGCAGTCATGCTGAAAATCCTGGAGCGCATTCAAGAAATGTCCATAGCGAATAAAGAGCCACCACCCAAAAAGCCTACCAAGAATAACAAGACAGGAAACAAAGGTACCACCGGCAGCAACACAGCCACTACCAGTACTTCTCCCACACAACCGGATGACACCGATACAGGAGATAACACTGAAGCACATAACCATTCGTCCGACGCAGAGTCAGGGGACGAAGAACCTCATCTAAACCAGAAAAAGAGAAAGAAGAGCTCACACTAACAAAATATTTAACATTGATGGACTCTCTACTGGAACTACTAAAAGCTGTTAAAGAGACAATGGGCTTTGAGTTTTAGGAACCCAAGCAGCAGTCTAAACAGAACCCCCTCATATTGGCAAAACAGAAAAAGGACGAATACTTCCCTATCTGTGAGTCACTCACCAAAGTAATAACTAAGGAATGGGAGTCCACTGACCTGGCAAGAACTGCAGAGAAGAGAACCTTTGACAGATTTTACCCCATTCAGGATGACGTCAACAAACTATGGTGCACACCACCCGTCAGACTCTACTGCACCAATTAGTGACCCCTCCAATAAAAAGATGGAGGAGTTCATGAAAAAAATTCTTTGAAATGACAGGCCTAGCTTGCCAAGCCAACACAACAGCAACCTATACCTCCAGAGCCCTCATCACATGGCTGGAGAAACTTGCCTCCACATTGCACACAAAATATAAACATGCTGACCCGGCCAAGTATGCCATCCAGGTGGCCAAATACACTGCTGATTCTTCCATAGATGCGCTGAAAATGTCCAACAGACTGGCCATCCTGGCTAACAGAGCAAGGCACAGACAAAGATGGTTGCACATCAGAAAAAACTTACATGGATCAGTAAGATCTGCATCAGAATAAATTTATTTGAGCAACACTCACTAAAGTAAAGTCCACAGCTAAAGAACTCCAGCTCTATCCCAGCACTTTGCCCTGTCTTTAGGGCTTCATGAGGGGATCCCCTGATGAAGACCTATAGACAGGATGAAGAGCTTGGATACAGCAGGAGTTCTTTGGCTGTGGACTTTACTTTAGAGCATGTTGCTCAAATAAATTTACTTTGATGCAAATCTTACTGATCCACATAAGTTTTTTTTCCTGGGAGTGCGACAGTCTTTGTCTGTGCAGTTATTTTGTGAGCTACCTGTATGCTGGTTGCACCCACCTGTCCCATGTTAGCGCAGGAGTAGTCTCTTTTTGAACAACAGAACAAGGTGTCGCATATTTCTGAATATATGGAACGTGAACTCTGAATCTAAGACAATGTTGAATAAGCTGCCATTTAAAGGAAACTTAGTATTTAGCGAGGGCCTTGAAAATTATTTCAAAAATAACGGTGATAGCAAAGGGCTGGACAAAGATAAGTCACCAAAGAACACATACCTACCAGCCTTTTGGGGCAGATTTTATCCCTACAGAGGGAGTCAGGACAGAAGACAGACCAGCCAGTACTACCAAAACAAGTCATATACCTTCAAGCTAGCCTATTTTTCCAAAGGAAACCGTACCAGAGCACAAGGTAGAGGACAAAGCGGAAGATACAGTTACAAGCCTTGAGAGGAAAATCACACTACAACTGACTCCTAAGACAGACTCCACAACCAGAAGACAATGACAACAACAAACAAGATCCCCCACTCACCGATAGGAGCCAGACTAACGTAATTTGCAAACAAATGGAGCAAGACCACACAAGACAAATGGGTACTGGAAGCTATATCACATGGTTACTCCATCAAGTTCGCACAGAAGCAGCTCACTAACAGACAAGTAGTCTCACCAATCTTACAACAACCATCAATGATACTGGTGATGAAATCCACAATACAGGAACTACGAGCGAACAAGATAATTTCTGCAGTACCCCCCGATCAAGTTGACCAAGGAATATACTCCATCTTCTTTTTGGTCCGGAAGAAAACTAGAGATATGAGACCCGTACTTGACCTTAAGTTTGTCAACTGGATTGTCCAATACAAAAAGTTCAAAATGGAGCCCCTGAAGTTCACTCTACTCTCTGTAAGACCAGCGGACCACCTGACCTCTGTAGATATGAAGGCCGCCTACCTACACATAACCATCAGACCATCCCACTACAGATTTCTGAGGTTCAAGATACTGGTCTGACACTATCAATACCAGACTCCCCCATTCAGACTGGCTTCAGCTCCCAGGGTCTTTACCAAGGTCACCATAGCCATGGCAGCAACCCTCCAACAAAAGGGGATCCACATCATACCGTACCTAGATGACTGGCTAATCAGAGACTGATCACTGCACATAGCTCAGCATCACACACAGCTAGTGGTGACAGCATTACAATCACATGGATGGATAATCAACTGGGGCAAGAGCAGTCTAACCCCCCACAGGACCGTAGAGCACCTGGGCACATTCATAGACACATAGGAGGCCATCATGACACCATCCCTGAAAAGAAAGGACAAGGTGATAGCGCAAGCACAAGCACTGACAAACAGAGAACCAACTCTAAGAGCCATACTACAGACACTGGGATCCATGGCATCCTGCATAGGTCTGGTACCCTAGGCCTTATGGAATATGCCTACTGTCCAGACCATTGTGATACAAGCAGACCACATACTACACCACAACCTATCCAGACCAGTAACTCTGACCCTTGTAGCCAAGAAATTGGTACTATGGTCCATTAAATGGCAGAACATAGTCAAGGGCATGCCACTGGAGACAGAACCAGAAATGATCATAGACACGGATGCCAGCTTACTCGGTTGGGGAGCTATCCTCAGTCACATACTGGCACATGCAAAATGGTCAAAGATGGAATCCAAACTCTCAGTCAACATCTTGCAATGCATTGCATTTCTTCCAAAGGACAATACACAACAAGAAAGTCCTAATCCGGTCGGACAGCAGGACAGCAGTGGCCTACATTGAAAATCAAGGAAGGACGAGAAGTATACGCTTACTTCAAGAAACTTGGAAGGGTACTAAACTGGGCACAAACCCACCTTCACTCAATAACAGTCATATATCTCACAGGCAAATTGAACATCCAAGCAGACTGGCTCAGCAGGCAAGAAATCACTCCTGAGAAATGGTCTCTAGACCCTCAAATGTTCCACCAACTAAACAAGTGATGTGGCCCATTGTAGATAGACCTAATGGTAACCTCAAACAACTCTCAACTTCCACTCTTCTACTCCAGATTCAAGGAATAAGGAGCAATAGGAATGGACACACTAACTCAAAAATGTCAGTTCCACAGGGCACACATGTTCCCACCAATACTGCTAATTCCACAGACACCAAACAAAATCAAACAGACAAGGACCACGGTCATGATACTAACCCCTTACTGGCCAAGAAGACACTGGTTCTCAACATTAAAAGCCATGGCAATTGATGCTACATGGACAATTCCACTTCGAGCGGATCTACTGACTCAGCGCCCCATAATCCATCCAAACCTCAGGTCCCTACACCTCACGGCCTTGCTTCTGAGAGGCAAAGACTGCTGAATAAAGGTTGTGGCCCCCAGGTAGTCAACACAATGCTCCAATCCAGGCACACATTGACCAATAACATTTACAAACAACAATGGTCCATATTCACGAGATGGAGAACAGACAGTCATCTATCCACTGAACCAATCACTATACCACAAGTGCTACTATTCATACAACGGGGGGTCGATAAAGGTCCCTCAGCATCTTCCTTAAGAGTCCAAGCAGTGGCTATCAGGGTAGGAGCAGGACAGATAGATTTTTTTTGTAACTTTTTATTTGTCCACCTCCTTCACCCGAGAGTTACGCGTCTTTGAGAGACACCTAGGTAACACCCCACAACTTGCCTTACCTGAATTCCTGGAAGTTCCCCCATGGAGCCATGGATGTACCCCAGGTGGCTACGGGATGGGACCCCAACATCCCAATAACTTTAATGTCTTGTTGGGTCCCCCGGTGGTCAGGCAGGCAGGCGCAATTAGGGTTGGTTCCACTGATCCATCTACCAGTGCTCCGGCAGTGTATTTTTCCTCTTTTTCTGAGGAAGTGGTCACTGCCCTGATGTCAAGGTGTTCCCACCAATGTCCACAATTCCCAACCCTCTTTTGCATGCTCCTGTGCTTGCTATGCCTCTGGCTTCTGCCAGAGTCCAGACAAGCACCGAGTGGGTGCCCCCCCCCCTCCTGGGAGAGGAGAGCTGTACATTGGAAGCTCAATCCTCTCCCTTCCCTGCTGACCCCCCGATGGCCTGGGCTCATTCCTGAACCTGGGTCGCTGGCATGATGCGAGGTGTGGCAGCCAGTGCCTCAACCCTCAGTGCCACCGGGCAGGCCTTAGGACCCATAGGTAACTATTCTCCTTGGTCACATTCAGATGTCCTTAAATTCCTAAAGGAAGTATCTAACATCTACCCTGAAAATAAGCCTGTAGTAGCCCCAGTGGGACCTCAACACAGTCCTGGAAATAGTTGCAGCAGCATCTTTTGAGCCAGTGTCCTCTGTTGACTTAAACTGAGTGTCATTCAATACACCATTTCTAGTGGCCATCTGCACAGTCAGAAGGATAAGTGAAATCACATCACTCTCCTTCAAGACCCCTTTCTTAATCATACATAATGATGGAATTACATTACAAACCCCTCCATCCTTCCTACTAAAAGTCTCAACACCATTTCACATATCACAGACCATTGACATGCCTTCGTGGAACTCAAACCTTGATACTGATCAAGAGAATCCAGTCCTACACTAGCATATGAAGAGAATCATTACATTGTACCTGGACAGAACTAGAGACTTCATACTATCGGACAGGCTATTTGTACTCCATAGTAGTCCCAGACGAGAGCAAGCAGCGGCACAATCCACTCTGTCCAACTGGACTAAGAAGACAATATCTGAGGCCTACTGTATCCAAGGGTTACAAACACCACATTACATATCTGCCCACTCTACAAGGGCAATATCAACATTGGTTCCATGTCATAATGGCGACCACGGAAAGGAGATCGCCATTAGGGTGAGTGTACATCACTGAAAATCAGTTTTGGCAATGTGCACCCTACCACACAGCAAAGGGCACCGGCGCACTTGGGATGTTCACTTTGTTATGCGGGGGGCTGCGCCCTGCAATACCTACTAAAGGATTCTCAACTTCAGGGGGTGCATGTGGGGGGGGCTGCAAAACCTTAAAAAATAAAAATCACGACCAGGCACAACAAAATGTACATGCGCCTGGACCCGAACCCTGCACCCTCAGAACCCCAGCCCACCATCCACCCAACACACCATGGGACCAGCTCAGCAGCCCACCATGGCACCACACATCACAAACCCTCCCTCTCCTTCTGCCTCTCACTCAGTGTGCTCACCCCCCCATGCTCAAGAAGCACATGTAGTGACATCCTGTTGCTATATGCGTGAACCCCCCATCCAGTTGCTCTCCCTGGTCAGTAGCCCTGTTGACATGTGCTGTGATTGAGTCACCATTTTTGAAAGCACCCAATTGCAGTCGTCTATGTCATGGGCTACCATCAACATCATGGGTGGAACTGAACAGGGCCTCAATACATGGCCATTTGCGCAGCCACTACTTGGTCATTGGTACATACCTTTACCAGGCACTATGGACTTGACGTGACTAGTGCTGAAAAATCAACATTTGCTAGAAAGAATCTTCTGAACCACTGTGCACCCTAGCTGTTAAGTCATCCGATCCCACCCATTTACTGATCACTGTTTATTACAACCCAGATGGTACTGGATGGGGGATGCTGGAAGATGATGCAATATGCAATGGTAGTTTACTCACCTGGTAAAGGTGATTGCATGAGCATCACCTTACAACATCCCCAGACCCACCTGGGCACTATGTTGGATGCCAAAACAGTTACAGAGATACCCGATACAATACCCAGCATGCCACACAGGCTGATTTAGTTTAGTGTGTAGCGAATAGGAATAACATTTTTCACAATTTTAAATTACTCAGTCTCCTGAACATATTTAACATATTTAATATATAATCTTAACAACTTAACAATCTTTACCACATTACTGTCTAGAAATGTACAGCTTTGGAAGAGTCGAACTCTAACACTGTAGCAAGCAGGTGGACCTAGGCAGATCAGATTTCGAAACATGTGGTCACATGTGCATCAGTAGCCTAGGAGATGGATGTAACCCAGATGATAATGGATGGGGGATGCTGTAAGAGGATGCTCATGCAATCACGTTTACCAGGTGAGTAAATTACCCTTATTACTCCTTGAATGTTGAGTTTTTTCTGCCAACCCTGAAATATCTTGATCATTTTCAACAACTTCTTAAAAACCTGAACAGTCCCCTGGGGATACAACAACCACCACCAGACCCTGCAGCACTGCAGAAGATAGCACTGGTGTGCCCAGTTCTGGTAAGTTATTATTGTTGGAAATGAATGTTATTATAAAAAACTGAGTAGAAAGACCAACAGTTGTGGCACTTCAACAAAGCAAATGACCAGTACCTTATGTGCACAGCACTGAAATAGCACCAACTTAAAGTTTCTCCATCTGCCATTTTGTGAAGCGAAAATTATGCTTACTAACAGCTGGACAACTCTCCCTTCCCCCCTCCTGATCCTGAAGAAATGGTACTGAGATGCCCCAATGGACTGTGTAAAACAAGAAGATGTAGTAAAATGCAACCCCATTGCAATCCATAGCGCACGCCCACACACTATAAATTGTGATTTCATAAAACATCACAGCATATTGTCAGTGGCATATGGCAGGAGGAGCACACTGCTCTATCCATACCAGGAAGGGGAAGGCATTGGTGGCCACTGGCTGGTCAAATCCTAGATTCCATCCGCTACCGATTATGATGAAATTGAAAATCAAACTTGTAAAATTTTGTGCCTTCTCCATATGGAGTAAGTAATCTGCCTGTGGGTCTTTGGTTGCTCGAGGGGGGAGGGCAAGTAAGTGCCTGGACCTAGCACTTTCATTAGTGTTATACAGTGGCCCTATCATTGTTTTCAAATGATGTTGTTGTTGATGGGGAGGACTGTGGCCCTAACATGCAGCACTGCATTTTGCTGTGTACATCTGTAATGACCTCCTTTTCTGGTTTGCATTGTGTCAGGATAATTTCTAAAACTGAATGCCCGAGTATGAGTAGGTTAGTGTGGGTGAGCTGGGTTCCTGGCCTGGTGAGTTATGGCACAGTGGTCAAAATCTTACAGTGCAAACAAAGACCCATCCCAGGCCTTCAGGTGGGTATGAAGGAAATGGACAGTAGAAGCTGCTGTCAGGTGGTGGTGGGGGTGCTTTACATTATCAATGTGCATGACATAAAAGTGAGGCTGGGGCGAACACACTCAGAAGATTGTATTCCTCCTTTCATCCTTGTCCCTAACACTGTGCATAACATTCCTCCACTAGTGTTTTGCAAGTTCATTTTGAATCACTCACAGAAATTAGCACAATAGTTGATCAAGTATTGTTTCAGTGTGTGTGTTTTGAATTGGACATCATGTTTTGGTTACATAGTCTAACTAACTTGCTGGTTATGTACCACAGTTATCTGGAAGACCATCATAACAAAGTGTCTTTTGTCTTACCACAGCAATAATGAATGCAGACAATGAAGCTGGTTACACAGTGTCACAATGGTAGTAGGTCAGGTGTTAAAATGTGCTGTATGCTTTTATCCCAGTGGTCTCAGCTACTAGAACTCAAACATGTTATTTGTTACTGGAAGATAAAGTCATGTTTTTGAACACAGTGTTACCGTCACATAAAATTATACAATGCGTACCAAAAATCAAGTGCGGCGATTCTGCAAAGCAGACATACAGCCATGTTTGTAATTACACATAATTCCATGCTGGCAGTTCTTTGACATCATGTTTTACTGTACATGTACTGTACCGCCATGCTGCTACAACCACCGTGGATGACTGACTGCATATTGCACATGTGTCATCATGAGTACTTAATTTGTCTTACAAAAAGTTGTACCAGTCATGTTGTGTTTCGCTCAGAACCTAAATGGCAGAAGGGACTTAAAACTGCCTTGGCCAAGGAAGGATGCAACGGGTTAATTCCCAATCCTACCCTGCTTCAGTGTGTTCTCCAGTACCCTTGTTTGCTTCCCATCCTCAGTATAAATACTAATATGTCTTGTCCCCAACCCCAACCAAAGGACAGTGCGCAGGGCACAAAGGTCCATTTCACCATTGATTTTGTAATGAATCCAGTGCTTATTGCCAATGGACCAGCTGAACTGTAGCTATCCCTTTTTTTCATGTTAACTACTGCATTTGTTATGTGGCTGCCAATGTCTAAACACTGTAGTACTCTCTGTCAAAAGTAATTGCTTTATGAGGCTGTACAGTACTCAATGTGCTAAAATAGCATACTTTTCCAGATCCCCTTGAGTGATTAACAGCAGCTGAGCTCTTTAACAGCTTCACTTAAGAATTGCTGTAGTGTGATCATCTGCTTTGGGGAGGGGCAGAAGAGAGGGGTACAAGGTACAGTAGAAAACACATGGCAGGCCTCCCTCTGACTGCATTTTACTCTTTCTATTTTGTTGGCTGAGGCATGATTCCCAAGGAAGCAATGTGGAAGCACTATAACAAATGTTTAATAATGAGCATACTTGCCAGCAGGCATTTGTACAATAGCAATACCAGAATGAGGGACTATACTACTAACCAGTCTATGTACCACCAGTAAGGAGAGACCACATCACTTCACCACAACACTGTGTTCAGGTTTGCAGTCCTCACCTGAGAACAGATGCAGACAGGCTGAACAATTTGCACTATATAGTATAGATGAGTCAACCACTCGAATCAACAGCACACAATTTTCAAATCCTGAGGGTTGGTTCAGTCCATTATTTGGGTACTTACTCAGTAGACAGTGGTAGGCAACTTAGGCTGCAATGTAAGGTTGCTGCTATGGGCAATGTCCACATGACAGACCAATCCACATTAAAGAAAGGAAGAAACATATGTGAGAGGAAGCAATTAGCTGGAAGGGATGTGCAAAACAAGAGCACACAAATGTAACCTTTGGCAGGGGGATCACTACAATGGATGCTACACGTTGTCACCATACTGATTCAGTGCTGTAGTTGGTGAGGGGGACTGTCTACCAGAAAATGTAATGAAAAACCACGTTAGCTGCTTAAAACACAGCGGTCACATACTCATGGGTTGGGCTCCACAGTTCTTCAGGGGGACATTGGGGGTGGTGCACATACAGTAGGTTCTGGGAGCAAGAAGGCTAGGCACTCGTCTAAACCATGTCTCAACAGAACGGCATACGGTTCAGTACTGACACACTGGAGAGAATGTAAAAAGTATTGCAGATGTTACTGACATTTTTAAATGAAGTTGGATTTAGATTAGTTATTTCTCTCCTTGCAGACCTGAGTGAGACGCAGCTGGTTAACCTCTGAAAAAAGAGGATAACAAGAGCAGTAACCATCTGGGACAGTTGCAGAAGGAAATGTACTGAATTGCACAGGAGGAAGTCCAGGTGGCACAGGGTGGTGCCACTAGTGCTGATGGTGCCTCTGCGACACAGGAGGCAGTCCTGTGCTGGCAGAGAAACATCAGGCACCAGTGGTACTAGAAGCCACAGTGGCTAAACTGTAGAAAGACATGGAGGGCATTAGGAAAGACATTAAAATGGTGTTGGCACTGCTGGCAGGCCAGCACTGTGAAATGTATGCCTTGGCAGGCCTGCAGTGTACCCAGTACCATAGAAGGAGACCCAAGAGAAGTGCTGCTATTTGGGGGAGGAAGCACCATGTGGCCACAGCTGCCCCACCAAAGTGAGTGGTGGACATTCTTGTGGGGGTGGAGAAAGTCGATCTCCACAGTTGAAAATTATTTTAATTTTTTATTTATTTCTGTTCTTTTTTTAACTGTGTACATAGTTTTTTGTTGCAATTTTCACTTTCTTTTTGTTACCCCATTTCCATATTACACATGAAAATGTTAAAACACTTGAATGTGAATGTTATGAGTTTCTTACAGTGTATAAGGAGGTTGATAATAGGTCAATCAAAATACTGTGTGACTATGTCATTTGGCTTCTATTTCCTTTTACAATCCAAGCTTTCAAAGTTTGTTGTGATGGAGTATGACTGAGGTAACAAACCTGGTCTTACTCCTGAGTCCAGGGATAACATTCAGTTGGACTGAGTCAGCAGGGGTGAATAGAACAATGTGGTCAGACAGTCTGCACTCTCAGAAGGACACATTAGGGAGGGGTCTCTGCTTGAAAGGCTACTGGTGCTGCAGAGGTGGATGTGATTGACCAGAGTAATTATGAGTGACAGGATGGATTTTTTTAAGGAAATGGATGCCAGAGCCATGAGCACAAGAAGTATCATGCTATAGAAGTTAATAAGAGAATAGGGGTGGGAATTATTTACAATGGCTGGGCTAATAATGTTCTATGATCATAAACCAGTTACATACTTGATGGTGTCTTAGTTGATTACTGCGTTACTTTCATTTTGTGTGGATTCTGACCATATGTACAATCACAGTGTCCAGTTCTGCGGTCTGTGATGCATGACATGCCCACATTCAAAATTCTGATAGGATAAACTTGACATTCCTTTTCTCCAGCATGTATAACTACACACTGATTTAGCAACACAGTGTCCAAGGATGTTGGCCAACTGTGGTGAATTGGGGGCTATGACATATATGTAAAGTCAAGCAGCAATAATAACAAACATAACAGTTACATAGTCACTATTCATGCAATTTTCTCTGGATGTGGACACAAGGGGCTCGACTCTCAAAGATTGATGCAGGGCTTTCACAAGCCCTGCATCAAACCCTGCACTGCCCACCAGCACAGCAGTAAGGCTTCCAGCTGTGACGCCAACATCTTGGGTTTGGAAATGGACCCAGGACTTTGAGGGTCGGTGGGTGGGAGAAGGATGAAGAGTTCCTAGCAATAACTCTCATTTCTGGGGTGGGGGGAGTGACCAGTCTAATACTGATCCCTGGTGGAGGCTGAGGATCGGTAGCAACCTGCACCAGCTTGGTGGGGAGGCATGCCAGACATTGTGCTGAGGACATCTTACGTCATTGCACGTCATGCCTCCTGGGGGTACAACTTGTAAAATCAGAGGTTCTGCCTCCACTAGATGATGTCTGCCCCACGGAGAGGACCACACACTGCCACCTGAGCTCCCAATCCCAGGCCACCCACTTGTCTCCATTGGGTGGAGTGGGACCCCTCCGACAGCCCTGCCACTTGGGGGTAAGCCAGGGGTGTTTGGTAGTGCAATGCGACAGTGCAGGGCAGAGCATGGAGGATGACCTGACTGATGGGTCTGACATAGCCGCACACAATATATATATATATATATATATATATATATATATAAAGTATGGAGTTTCAGTCATAGTTATCACACATTGGCCCAGTGCCAATCAGTGACTCATATTCTGATAATTTTAGGAGGTTATACGGACAGATTCTGTTGATATCTTCATGGTTTCTATGTGTCATAGACCATTGTAGGTTCAACTCTTCATCTGTCAATGACTCATATCGCAAGCCCATAAGTACATCTTTAGGTGGTGAAAGTCAGTGGACTTGTGCAGAATAACATTGACTGGACATTTAGGGAGGGAAAAGTGAAGCGATACTGGCTAATTCAGTTGTTGTTCTTTACCTTGGAGGACTGTTGAGGAGAGTACTAGCAGGACATGGCTACTAGTAACTAAGCTTAATCAGCAGACAGGTGGGTGAGCTGATATGCATGACATTTGTAAGAGGGATGCTCATGTTTTGTAGGTGGGGGCAGGAGTCACAGAGTGCACGTGCAGCTGTGACATTCATGGAACTTCAGTTTTTGTAACACAACACTGTGACATACAGACAGATAAAGGGTAAAGGACCATAAACAATATCAGCCCAAATTGTTGGGACTTTGGAGAGGGGTTCTTTTGTCTTTTGGAGAAGGTTGCAAAAATATAGAGGACAACAACTGACTTTATAGGACATGCTGCATTTCTACAAGCACACAATTGCACAGTGATAGTGGACATGGACATGTACCAATGTCCCCCCAAAGAAATAATGGGTCTGGACTTCTTTACTTTGGGGAAGGGACCAGAAACAGGGCACAATGGGGGAATGTACAGCACACGCTGTTTTATTCAATAACAAAGTAGGAGAAAGAAAGAGTTGAATATTAAAGGACAAATAACACAACATTTTTTTTGTATTTCTGTGTTTTATTTTGGAGAGGGGTCCACACACAGGGGGCATGTGGGGAATGTACAGCAAATGCTATTTTCTTCAACAACAAAGTAGGAGAAATAGATAGTGCTGAACAATAAAGGACAAATAACACAACATTGTTTTGTTTTTTTCTCTTTTTTCTTTTGGGGAGGAGGACCTAAACAGCAGTCAACTGGGACACTTACAAATACTGATGTGTTTTTCAGAAAAAAATCTGCAGAAAGAGAGATGAACAAACACTAATGGACAAATAACAATGCCCACACACATTTTTTGGAATTTCTCTTTTTTTTGTGGGGCTAAACAGCAGCCAACTGGGAGACCTAGAAGTACTGATATTTTCTTCATGAAACAAGTTGCAGAAACAGTGATGCAGAAACACTACGGGACAAATAATACTGTCCACATTATTTTTTTTGTTTTTGGTTTTGGCATTTTATGGCTGCACGGTGATGTCACCATGCTGGCATACTGCTATGACCAGGAGAGAGAGAGAGAAGGGACTCTGGAAGCACCTGAATAGATACCTAGACTGTCTCCTTCCACAGAGTGTTTTGAGTGGAACTGAACAACTTCTCTCTGCCTTCATACTGCAGTTCCTTTGTCTCCCACTCCCCCAACCCTCCACCCCACCACTGTACTAGAGGTACTATTTTCTTGCTCCCGACTTTAATTCCATAGCCTCCAAATGGTCACTGTCAGGCCATGTTGACTCTGATCAGAGTTTGTTTATAGTTACTGCAGTGGACGGTAGAGTTGAAATTTGAATGACTGCTGTATACATCCTTCTTCCCCCTCCCTTTTGAGGCATATGAATTGGTTCCAACACATTACAGCTGCAGTACTTATTTCCGTATGTTGTGGCCATGATGAGCATGTGTGTGTGTGTGTGTGTGAAATGGATGGCAATTTGTACAACAACTGTGTTACACCAGCTCATATCTATAGCCAGCTCCCAATACACGTCTTGTTAGTGTTAAAACTGCTCTTGTCAGTCTGGCAGTTGCACCTCCTCCAACAAGTGCTGTCAACTCAGTTTACACTTTTAACAATATAGGGTGAAATAGTACCCTCAACAATAAGTTGTCCATCACTTTTATGCCAGCAGTTTAATAACTGATTATTTCACTGCTGTCTGCTGTCTTTGTTTTGAGTGAGCCAGAGAAGTCATGTTTCTACCCATTTTTCTAATGTGTTTGCACAGCACAGATCTGCCAAGATGCAATTTCAATGTCAATAACATTAGAATATAGAAATCTGCTAATAAATAGTTGATAAGTACAACAAATATGTTAAATAACTGTTCCACATATCTTCTAAATCAATTACAAATACTAATATTGCTGAGCTATAAAAATGGCTTGATATCCCAATCATCATACAAACCTTTGTGGTTGAGGGCTCCCACTTCAAAAATCAATCAACTTTCTAATCCTAAAAGTTGTTGGTCTCCACTTCCACCCTTCCACGGTTTTCTGATATGGCCCAAACATGGAAAGTGGAAAGTCTTAATGTCAAAATTATGAAGCTGTTTCGAGTGACTATCGACTGGAGTGTCAGAGTTTGGACTTTTTATGACACTTACATCTTCCTGAATCCTCTCCTATACAGGTCTAATTATGTGACCTGTATGAAGGGAGGATAGTTGTACCATATGCCATAAACAACAAATGGTGTTCTGCATGTAATAAACTGATTTGGAATTTTCTCTTATTAGTGGAACTAATGAATTCCTTCTCTTGTTTCATAAAAATACAAATATTGCACAGCCCATATCTAAAGGGACCCCACGGTAACTTAGACAGGCTTGCTACTAAGGAGCTTTCTATTTTACTAATGTGGCTATGAACTAGAAGATCTTTCAGACTTTTCCCTGTTCTGTAAACAGCCTTTGGACAATCGCCTATAGTACCAGCCAGACCTGCATCTATGTCTAAAATATGCCAGTATCGTTTCAATATTCCCACAACATTATGGGTGACAATTAAATTCTTAATAAAGTTAATTTTCTGCTCTACATCTGGGACAGAAACTTTAGGGGTTAAAAGCCACTCCTGTTGCTGTTAAATAACACCTAAACCATCATTTTTACAATTTTTTTTAATTACTCTATAGGCTTGTAAAGGAGAGGATGTTGTTTACATTTATACTGAAATTGCATTTGTTATAGAAGGATAAATGCAGTTTCTTAGCATTTGAAAATTGTAAACACGGCCTCTTCTGTTTCAAAAATCCTGCTGTCAGAATCCTAAAATGGCTGCCTTAATGATGTCAATCTTGAGAGAGATGTCAGCTGTCCAGATGCATTCTAGTTCTACTAACCATATTCAAATGCAAATAACTAACATGAAAAATGATAGCATGGTACTGTGAGCACAAATGTTGTTCAGCACAAAAACATCTACAAAATGAGTGGTGTTTCATTTATAGATACCTTTTCATTTTTTTTAATTAGCAAAAAAGCAGCAGAAAATTCAATTTTTTATCACTTTTTCAACAAACAAATGCAAATAACTTTAAAACAAAAAATGATAGCATGGTACTTTGAGCACAAAAGTTATTCAGCACAAAAATATCTACCAAATGAGTGGTGTTTCATTTATAGATATCTTTTAGATTTTTTATAATCAGCAAAAAAATAGCAGGAAATTCATTTTATTTTTATTTTTTTGGAGGTATGGCATAAATGGAATAGAAACATAGAATCATAGAATTGGATGACAGATAAGGACTGCTTGGTCCACGTAGTCTGCTCATTTCTCTACCTAACAGATAAGCTGCAGATCCTAGTTACCCAACAGACTACCTCCTCCTGCCTCCCACTAAACTTGTCTTATGTCTGTCCCATGCATGTTTGACTTCCCCCACTGTTTTTGACCTATGACCTCCTCAGAAAGGCTGTTTCATGCATCTACAACCCTCTATGTGAAGAAATACTTCCTCACATTACCTCTGAGTCATCCCCCTTCTATCTTCAAATTGTGCCCCCTTGTTCTTGCACATCTCTTTTTCTGAAAGATGCTACCCTTTTGGACTTTGTTGATTCCCTTGAGGTATTTTAAAGTTTCTATCATCTACACCCTCTCCCTCCTTTCCTCGAGGCTATACATCTTAAGCTACTTTAGTCTTTCTTCATATGTCTTCTGGTGCAGACCCTGTACCATTTTGGTTGCCCTCTTCTGGACAGCCTCCACCCTGTCTATATCTTTGCGGAGATGGGGCCTCCAGAACTGTACACAGTACTCCAGATGTGGTCTTACCAACTGTCTGTACAGAGGGCCAACAACTTCCTGTTTTCTACTGGTGATGCTTCTCCTTATGCATCCTAGTATCCCCCCAGCCCTCCTTACTGCCTTCTCACATTGCTGACCCACCTTTACATTGTCTGATATGACTACCCTCAGGTCCCTTTCCATTTTTGTTGTCATCAGTATCTCACCCCCAATTGTGTACTCTTTCCCTGGGTTTTTGTTTCCCAGGTGCATTACTTTGCACTTCTTTGCATTGAATGTAAGCTGCCATACATTTGACCATTCCTCTAACCTTGCCAAGTCCCTTTTCATCATTTCCACCCCACCTTGTGTATCAACCCTGTTGTAGATCTTTGTGTCATCTGCAAAGAGACATACTTGTCCTTCCATTCCCTTTACAATGTCACTTGTAAAGACATTAAAAAGGACCGGTCCCAGTACTGAACCCTGCAGTACCCCACTAGTAAACCCCCCTTCTTCACTGTGGACTCCATTTACTATTACCCTCTGTGTCCTGTTGTCCAGCCAGTGTTTTACCCAGGATACCACCCTGGGACCCACTCCCAGGCTGGCTAATTTGTTTATTAATCTTTTGTGTGGGACTGTGTCAAATGCCTTGCTAAAGTCTTGGTAGGCCATGTCCACAGTCCCTCCCAGGTCTACTGCTTTAGTCACCCAGTCAAAGAAATCAATTAGATTTGTCTGACATGACCTTCCTGCTGTGAATGCATGCTGCCTTGGGCCATTTGCCCCACTGGTCTCTAGGTACTCAACAGTTCTTTCCTTCAGAAGTGATTCCATCATTTTCCCTGCCACTGAGGTCAAACTGACAGGTCTGTAGTTTCCTGCCGATGTCTTGCTCCCACTTTTGTGAAGGGGAATCACATTCACCCTCCTACAGTCCTCAGGTACCACACCATCCTCCCATGATTTATTAAAAAGGGTAGTCAGTGGTGTTACTAGTTCTTCCCTTAGATCTTTCAGAATTTTGGGGTGAATCCCATCAGGTCCCACTGCTTTATCCACCTTCAGTTTTAAGAGTGCTTTCAGAACCCTTTCTTCTGTGAAAGAACTAATATCAACCTCCCATATCCAGAGTGCTTCAACTGACTAGATTGGTGATCTCCCCCTGCTCTTCCATTGTGACTACTGAGCAGAAGTATTCATTCAGTATCCCTGCTTTTTCACTGTCACTCTCTGCCCAACCACCTTCCTCTTTATTCAACCTCAGGATCCCTGTCTTAGTCTTTCTTTGCTCCCTAGTGTACCTATAAAAGGTTTGACCCCCTTTCTTAACTGAGTTGGCTATCTTTTCCTCAGTTTGGGCCTTTGCTATTCTGACTGCCCTTGCCGCTTCCTTCTGCGTTAACTGGTACAGTTCTCTGTTCTGCTCCTTCTGTGTTTCCTTATACCTCCTGAATGCTATCTTTTACTCCCTAACCTTCCCCACCACTTCTTTTGAGAAACAGAGTATTTTTTTCCTTTCATTTTGGTTTGTTTATTTGCTTCACACAAAGGCTTGTTGCCTCTGTGATGGCAGTTTTGATGTTTCCCCATTGTTGCTCCACGCCACCTTCTTGCCTGTTTGCTAGTGCTTCTCTAAGTCACTCTCCCATTTTGACAAAATCAACCCTCCTGAAGTCCAATACCTTAACTTTTGTATGGCTTGACTCTATAGCTAAGTTTATCATGAACCACACTGTTTGGTGGTCGCTTGTTCCCAGATGGCTACCCACTTCAAGATCGGAGATCCTGTCTCCAACCCCATTTGAGAGTACCAGGTCTAAGATGGCTTCCTCCTGAGTGGGTTCCAAAACTAGCTGTCTGAGGCATTTCCCATGTAGGACATTGAGAATGGCTCTGCTCTTAGATGTGACTGCAGCAAAGGTGCTCCAGTTAACATCTGGCATATTCAGGTCCCCCATCAGTAGTATCTCCCCTTTCTGTGCCATCCTAAGAATGCTTTCTATCATTTCCTTGTCCAGTTCCTCCCTCTGACATGGGGGTCTGTATGCAACCCCTGTGCAGATTGTGGTGCCATTTCCAGTCTCTAGGGTGACCCACAGTGCCTCCTCTCCTCCCTGTTTACCCTTTAGTTATGTTGCTTTGATTTCTTTCCTTACATAGAGAGCTACTCCTCCTCCTCTTCTTCCCTCCCTGTCCCTCCTGTAGATTGTGTACCCTGGTATGTTGATATCCCAGCCATGGTGCTCTGTGTACCATGTTTCTGAGACTGCCATGATATCCAGGCATCTCTCTTCCATCAAGGCCACCATTTTGGGGAGCTTTCTACCTAGACTATTGGCATTGGTACTCATTACCCTCCATTTTTCTATGACTTTATTTCTTTTTGCCCCATCCCTGTCCTTACCGCCTTTGTCTTTTCCTACATTTACCTCTGCCCTTCTCCATATTGACTGCTCTATCTTGGTGTTTACCTCTCTAACTACCCTTATTTTATTTGAGGGGGCTAGGATTTCCCTTCTCCTTTTCAGTGCCCCCCTTGGCTAGTTTAAATGCTTGCCAATGAATCATATGCTATCTCTCTACTGGAAATATTGTTGATACATTTTGTTCTTGTGCCAGTTGACCTGATGACATCACTCGTGGCATCACTACCGTGTTGATGTCATTAGGTCAGTAGCTCTTAAAATAACAATATTTCTGGGGAAAATGTATATCCTACATATTGTTTATAAAATACTCCATTAATGAATCAGTTTGAGTTGCTATTAAATTTTTAATGGTATGGAAATGCAATGTTAGGGTTTTCAACAGTAACTCTGCATTTCCCCCAAGCAGCCAAAGGGGGGGAAGACAAGAGAAGCAACCACAGACATCCATCATCAGGTAAGACAAACAGCATACAACTCTTTTCAAATGACATAAGAGGCATCCAACATCATGGTCCAGTGCTTCTGTATCCATGGATTCACATGCACACTTGCACACCACCTGGGAAGTGCGGTAAAAATTTTTCCATAGGATCACATTGTAAATCGTAAACAAGGAGTAACACATAACAGGGTGTGTGCCAATGCTAAATACTACACACTCAAGGTGGGTTGTAAGGCATGAGGCACAGCTGAATGTCTTCAACCACCTGGGAACTGTGATATATGATTCCCATAGGATCACATTGTAAATTGTAAGTAAGCAATAACACATGGCAGGGTGTGCAACAATACTAAATTGCTGTATACCCCAGGTGGGTTGTGAAGCACAAGGTGCAGCTGAGTGCCTTCAGCCACCCAGGGAAGTGTGATATAAAATTCTCATAGGATCATATTGTAAATTGTAAGTAATCAATAATACATGGCAGGGTATCCGGCAATGTTAAATTGCTGCATGTCCCAGGAGGATTGTAAGGCATGAGACACAGCTGGGTGCCTTCAACCAGCTGAGAACTGTGCTATATAATTCAAATTATATTATATTATAAATTTTAAGTGGTCAATACCACAAGGCAAGGTGTGTGGCAGGGTTAAATTACTGCATGCCTCAGGTGGGTTGTGAGGTGTGTGGCACAGTTGAGTGCCTTCAGCTACATGGGAAGTATGATATAAAATTCCCATTGGATCACATTGAAAATTGTAAGTAAGCAATAAAACATAATGAGGTGTGTGGTAATGATAACTTACCACACACCACAGGTAGGTTGTGAGGTGGGTTGTGAGGTATGAGATGCAGCTGAGTGCCACCAACCACCTGGGAAGTGTTGATGACTTCACTCAGGTGCCAGAGGCACCTATGCTGCCATGAAAGCACATGCTAAGGATGTGGGAAAGTCAGCAGGTAGTTGCTCTGAGAAGCACCAGGTGCCTGGATTCTTTGCCTGAAAACAGAGGTTGCATTCTAACTTAAATGGCACACTGCTGAATGATACAAAATGAAACCAGAAAAGAAAACAGCAGCAGAGTGAAATGTAGCTGTGGGTAATATGGCAAATGCAGTTTTCATGTGCACTGACTAAATGCAAGGAAGAGAAGGAACAGTCAATGGGTGGCTGCATGAGAAATGCAGCATGCCCTGAATCATGTTGCCTGATAATGTAAAGTGGGAATACAAGAATCTGTGACTCACACTGTCATGGCAAGACAGCATTAAAGGGGAAGGGGAATACAGAAATGAAAACATTAAGCATACAACAGCTCTACACCCCCTCCCCCCATTTGGAAGGCAGGAGGTGGGAGCTATTTGAAAAGCAAATTGCAGTTTTGTTAATTGGAGGAGGTACGAGAACAAAAAATATCAACTATATTTCCAGTAGGGATGTAACATATTCCATTTATGCCATATGTCCAAAAAAGTGGAACAAATTGAATTTCCTGCAATTGTTTTGATGATTATAAAAAAATCTTAAAGGTATCTTTTTGAGCTGAACAACTTTTGTGCTCAAAGTACCATGCTGTCATTCTTCTTTTTAAAGCTATTTATTTATTTAATTTATTTATTTAAAAGTTTCACCAGGAAAGACATACTGAACTAACAGTTCATTAAAAGATGTGTCCTGGGAAAAGGGAAAGGGGAGTACACTTGAAAATACACAGAGTAGAAAACAATGTGTTACAACTGTAAACAGCAGAGAAATACTGTAAAACAGGTTATATTTGATGTAAAATAATTGTAGCTATATTCGCTTAAGTGATAATTGTGCTAAAATAAAATGGTGCTAATTGACCAAAATTGCATATTTTGAATGGGCATAAATTAGAAGCTAACTGCAAATAGAGATGCAGCAAATTTAAAATCGACCAGCAAAGAGAACGCGAAGTAGCCACTTTGCGTGGCACTTCGCTACATGGAGTGCCCAATAGAAAAGGCTCACTTCACCTTGTTATTATTACTTCTCGTTGTCATTCCACCTTCAATGCAAAGTAAGGCAGAGTGACAACAATATTGGCAGCATCCCACCCACACAGTCACCAGAATGAATGTTCATCCCCCAAAGTGCTACTGTCTTGTGTCCAGAAAACTCCCCAGTGCTGATGAAGTGAAATGAGAGTGTAACAAGAAATGGAAAGTCTCCCAGAATTAATGGTGCACTCAATCATGCATGCAGTGGTCAGGTCACACACAGAGTCACCCGAATTGATGTGCATCCCCAAAATGCTGCTGTCTTGTGTCCAGAAAATTCCCCAGTGCTGATGAAGTGAAATGAGAGCGTAACAAGAAATGCAGTCTCCAAGAATTAATGGTGCCATGCAAATGCACAGACAGATTAAGATTGCGCTGCACACTCAAGGGATGCATACAAAAAGGCACAACAACACCTTGCCAGTGCTCACAAGTCACAAATCCAAATCTTGAAAGGAATATATTTTGCCAGTTGGGGGATTAGTGCATGGCAGTAACAATCCACTACCAGTAAAGGTACCATAATGCAATATAAAAAAATATTGCAGGTGCAGTGGATAGCAGGTTCACACTGCTGCAATTACTCTGTAACACAATAAAAGGTGTCTGATTTAATGGCACACATCACACACACACACGCACACTCAAGTAATGCGTAGTAAATTGAAAACCTTTAGTAATATAACCAAATGCTTTAAACAGACAAATTGAACAATGCTGCACCACAACAGTCAACAAAAAATGTCGAGAATTACTGAAAATATTACTGTGTGTACATTAACACAATTATACAAGAAAAGTATAACCAAAACAGAAAGACTGCCTTTTTCTCCCAGTTAATCTACCTACACCACAAATACACCCCACCCCCAAAGCACACTTTACAGTACGCATACTGACTGTTCTAAATTAATATTCAAAATCCACACACAACAATAAACACTCGATGATATGAGCACAGAAGGGTTTCTTACAATCAATGTACTAAATTTTGAGCAAAAAAATATTACTCAAAAAGGCATTTTAAACAGCTTTTAGAGGTTTTGAATTGCAGCGCTCTGAGACCAAATTGTCTCCAGCTACCACTGCACACGCTCTACCCATGCCAGAACTGAGGCTGTGTCGAACAATCTAGAGCCCATGTGACCTGCAATCCAAAGAATAACTACAGAATTTAATTTGGAGCTCAATTACAGGGTGAAGTGAGGTGAATGACATTGATTTCAATGTACTTAACCTTAAAATTGGTGGAGAAGTTGTTTGGGGAAGGCGGAATAACTTAAAGTAATTGGTTTTAATGGACTTCGTGTTCCTTATCATGAAGTGAAGTCCTTTGCTTCACATTGTGGAGTTCTCCGCTGATTCCACGTTACTCAGTGAAGCACTTCATGGAGCAGATTGGGGACACTTCGACCACCACTACTTACAGTACTGTAACTCACATGCTGTATGGGAAGGAATGTGAATGCCTATGGCTGTACTTCCCCGATGAGCTGTAGCACAAAACTCCCCAACTTAAAAACACTTATTAATGAGTACAATGGTAGACTGGTGAAGCCTGGAGAGATACTACAAAACATGCTTACAAAACATCCATGTAACTAGTAAAAAAATTAATGTTGTGATTTGTGACATGGTTGTAAATCATGATTTGTGACTGCATTTGTGACCGCGATGATGAAGAACATGATTTGGTGTGAACGGTGTGAGATAACCAACATGAAACTGTACTGGGAATGTGAATGTCTATGGCTGTACTTCCCCGATGAGCTGTAGCACAAACTTGCTGACTTAAAAACGTTCATTAATGAGTACAATGGCAGGGTGGTGAAACCTGGAGAGATACTACAAAACATGCTTACAATGCATCCAAGTAACTAGTAAAAAAATTAATGTTGTGATTCATGATGTGATCATGAATCATGATTTGTGACTGCATTTGTGACCGTGATGATGAAGAATGTGATTTGTATCATGAGTGACTCATGATGATGGTTCTGACTTAAAAACAGACATTAATGAGTACAATGTTCATGCAGAATTATGCACCACACCTGTCCAGTACTCTGAAGGGAAGCCAAAGAAACAGTTGTGACTTAAGTTACAGATGGAGACTGGGCCCAAAAGAGATGCAAATGCACAGACAGATTAAGATTGCACTGTGCATTGAAGAGATGCAGACGCAAAGGCACAACACCTAACCAGTGCTCACCATCAGAAATTCAAATCTGGAAAAGAATACCTTTGCCAGTTGAGGCGGGCTGTACTAGTACCAGTAAAGATACCACAAAGAAGTACAAAAATCACACAGCTGCAGTGGATAGCAGGTTCACATTGCTGAGATTATTATGTGGCACAATAAAAGGTGTCTAATTTGATGACACGCATCACACACATACACACACACTCACACACACACACACACACACTAGGTAATGCATAGCAAATTGAAAACTTCAGTACTATAACCACATATTTTAAACAACTAAAATTATGCACTGCTGCACAACAACAATCAGCAAAAAAATGGCAAGAATTATTGAAAATATTACTGTGTGTACATTAACACAGTTATACAAGAAAAATATCTCCAAAACAGAAAGCACTGTCTTTTTCTCTAAGTTAACCTAACTACACCACAGATATGCCCCTTCCACAAAGCACACTTCCACTGTCTCTAAGCACACAGGCTGAATGTTGTACATTAACATTCCGAATCCACACACAAACAATAAATGCTCAATGAAATGAGCACAGGAGGGTTTCCTCTAATTGATGAACTAAAGTTTCAGCAAAACAAAATGACTCAAAAAGACTTTTTTTAACAGCTTTTAGAAGGTTTGAATCTCAGAGAGCTCTCAAAGCAGATTGTCTCCTATAGCTTCCTACACACACCACCCTAAACTGAGGCTGTGCAGAACAATCTAGAGCCCATGTGACCTGAAATCCCATGAATCACTGCAAAATTCACCTTTGGAGCTTAAAAACAAGGCGGAGTGAGGTGAAGTACATTGTTTTCAATGTACTTCGCCTTAAGAATTGGTGGAGTAGCGGTTTGGGAATGCAGAGTAACGCAAAGTCATTGTTTTCAATGGACTTCACGTTACCTATTGTAACGCAAAATACTCCCCTTCGTGTTGTGGAGCACTTTACTTTGTGCCTTTACTTTGCAAATCACTTTGCAGAGTGAATTGAGGCCACTTCGCCAATCTCTGACTGCAAAGAATGAAATTAAATTTGTGCACCTGCTGCCAATTAGTGCCATGCGCTAAATATAACTTGTGCAAGAATAACCAGTTCTACAGTAAATATGAAAGCAACTATGCACAGTAAATTGTGTACATGGGTTTAACCCATGCAAATGAATAAATAGATACTCAAACAGTATGAAAACCCATAAACCATGCACCACTGCAATGAAAATGATAGCTGCTAAAGCTGAATGTATGCCAGCACTGGCTAGAAGTAGAACAATACATGTAACAATAGAGGGGGAATGGGAGGGAGAACGTAGGCTTGAGAGGAACATAGAAACAGAGTTATGGTCAAGGACTAAGAAAGGTGGGTTTGGTGTGGGGAAGGAGAGATTAATGAGTGGAGAATTAGGAGTAAGGAAAGGGTTATGAGAGGAAGTGGCGGAAGAGGAAAGGAGAGGAAAAAAAGTGGAGTAGGGAAAGGTGGGCAGAGAGGAGGGGGTAGGGTTAAGTAGTAAAGGGAATGGGTTTGGGAGATGGACAGGGCTGTGAGAGGAGAGAGAGGAGGAACAAGAAAGAGATGGGGTGGTATGGAGAAAGGAAAGAGGGTAAGAGATGGGGAGAGGAGATAGTAGATTGGATATAGGGGAGAAATTAGGTGAGGTTATGGGTTACAGTTCCAGGTGTGGGATGAGAGGCTACACAGGAGGGAGGATAAAGAGTAGAGAGAGGTGGATGAATGGCTTGGGAGAGGAAGGGAGATCCAGTGCTTAGGGAAGCGGTAGGAGAAGTCAGACTGGCCAGGTGTAGAGGATCTAGTGAGGAGTGCAAGGGAGTGGGAGTGGGAACTGCAGAGGGCATAGGAGTTGGGGTGAGGCAGGAAGAGAGCAGAGGACACATAGGAAGTGAGGGAGCCAAATCAGTACTTGGCAATAAATGAGGAGCAGTGTGCCATATGCCTAGCTTCAAGAGAAGGAAAGGAGAAGGACATATAAAGTATTTGCATTTGTTTGTTGCAAAAAGTGAAAAAAAATAGTTTTCTGCTGTTTTTTTTCTAATTATAAAAAAAAAACTTAAAGGTGAAACATTACTTACTTCGTAATTATTTTTATGCTGAACAACTGTCATGCTCACAGTACCATACAATCTTTTTTCATTTTAAAGTTATTCACATTTGAATACAGTTAGTAGAGCTAGAGTACATCCACATAGCTCACATCTCGCTCATGATTGGCATCATCATGGCAGCCATTTTAAGATTGTTAGAGCAAGATTTTTGAATCAGGACAGACTATGTTTACAATTTTCAAATGCTATGAAACTGCACTTATCCTACTTTAATAAATACAGTTTTAGTATAAATGTAAACAACAGCCTCTCCTTTACAAACCTATGGGGTCTTTTTTTAAACAAAATGTGTAAAAAGATGGTTTTGGTGTCCTTTAAGGGCTTTCTGTGTGGCACTGTCTAGTACCATGGGATCATACCCCCTTTCCAAAAATCTATTGTACAAATCATCTGATTGCTTAGTGAATACATGCTGATCTGAACTGTTGCATCTAATTCTTAGAAACTGGGTTGTGGGTATTCCCTTTAGCAGATGATTCAGATGAGAACTGTCATATCTGAGGAGGGTATTACCAGAAGCTGGCTTATGGCACGTTTCTTTAATTACTCTACCTTACGAACCAAAACTAACATTTAAATCCAAGAAGGAAATACAAACTGGATCCACTTTCCAAGTGAACTGCAAATTTAAATCATTACTATTCGGTTAACTTACAAAATCAAATGCTTCTTGTGCAGTGCCCCCCCCCCCCCCGATACACACACTACCATCAATAAAACATCCCCATATCTAATCCTGCCCAGGCATGGGTTGGATTTGGGGTCATATATGGCTCCCACCAATAAAAGTTTGGCATAGGAAGGGGCCACAGATGAGCTCATAGCATCCCCACAAGTTTGTAAAAACTGAGAATCAAAAGTAAAAATAAACTACTGGACAGGATCAGATCTAGGGCCTCAAAAACAAAATCTGGTGAAACTGCATCAGTAGTCTGAAAATGATCCATGAAATGTTTAACAGTGTTCAAACCCAAATGATGTCTGATGGAGGTATAAAGCGACTCAACATCAATTCTCAGTCACACAGCACCAGCATCATATTGATATTGCTCCGTAACTTCCAAGACTGCCATAGTGTCCCTTAATAAGATGGTAACTTGACAACCACAGTTTTTTTTATTTTATTTTATTGAAGTCTTGGATACACCTGTGAGCGAATGCTCGTTGAGAGGTTCCACGTCAAATACATTAAACAACAAGGCAAAAAAAAAGACGACTGAGGACAATTACATATAATACAATGAGAGTTCTGCAAACAGATAATGAAAGTATTAAACATAAAAGGTAAGATGCCGCATTGTACAAAGTATGCCTGCTTCAATAGGAGGAGCAGGAGAAGGAAGGGGGAAAGAGGAGTGGTGTGGGGAGAAGCAGGGGTTTGACTGGGACAGGATGGGGTACAAGAGGCTAGGGGGGGATTGCTAAGTGCCTGGGTTTTCCTATCTTGAAGGGTAGGGACTGGGAAGTACTGGTGGTAGTCAATCATTGTGTGGGGTGTGTCTCAGCAGTGACACCTGCAGGAACTCCTGTCAATAAGGTGTTGGTGCAGTTTGTGTTTAAAGGATCCAAGAGCAGTAATGCCAGAGACAGCAGGCAGTAGCACATTTGTCCAGAGAAATGCCCAGTAGGAGAATGCTTATTGTGCCATGGATGTGTGGCATCTGGGCACATGGAAGGTTTGTGTGGAGGAGCTCTTAGTTTGTCTGGTGTTTAGCAGTAGGAACAGTAGATTCTAGACTCCAGGAGGAAGTCGGTTTAGCGTAGCCTTTTTGGCGAGAAGGCAGGTTTGATATCTTATTCTGTCATTAAGCTGGAGCCAGCCAGCACAGATATAGAGTTTGCAGGTATGTGTTAGTTTAGGTGCATTTGTAAGCAAGAGGAAGGCTTTATTTAGGGCAACAGTGATGCATTGGAGTGCCATGTTAGTTGCAAATCTGTATATTGTGCAAGCAATAATACCTAACAGGGTGGGCAGTAATGGGCAATACTGGACCACCCAGGGATGTAATGAGGGCCGACACCACAGACAGAGGGCCTTATAGCCCCTGGAAGGTCTGGTTATGCCTATACCGCCCACCCTGGAGGGTATTATTGCACTTAGAAAATGGGCTTACTTTATAATTTCTAAAAATAATAATTTCATACAAAAAAGAGTGTAAAATATTAGTAAAAAACTAACAGAAACATCAGACTGTGTAAAATAGTCCCTTTACTGGTTTACTGGTTTAGAGCCACTAGAGGGTGTTGCAGTTTGTGAGATCCTTTTTGGTTGTTGCAGTGCCAGGAAATCTTTAGTTGAAACATCCCCCCATCCATGAGTATTCCCTTTGTGTTATAAATAAATATTTTGGTTGGTAGATTGTGAGAAGGGAGTGAGCAGCTGAGCAGTGGAGTTGTAGTTAATGGTGCAGTGTTCTGTCA
The DNA here is from genome assembly GCA_016271365.2 of Neoceratodus forsteri. Taxonomy (NCBI): domain Eukaryota; kingdom Metazoa; phylum Chordata; order Ceratodontiformes; family Ceratodontidae; genus Neoceratodus; species Neoceratodus forsteri. The sequence goes on along the minus strand of CM028129.1, from coordinate 951,350,484 downwards.
GAGATGATCAGGGGACAGAGAAGTCGGGTGAGAAACTGCAGAAGGAGGTACTCTGCTTTTTAAAAAAATATCTAAAGGGTCCTGTTGTGGGGTAGATTTATTGCAGTTCAGTACTGCAAGAGAGACAGTGTTGGGGACAGTATAAGGCAGGCAGGGCAGGTAAGCAGCATAAGCGAGTTTCTCTGCTGCAGAGAGGCTTGCACTGCCATTTTGAAAGTTGCGAAGCTGGTGACGTGAAGCCGGTAAGGTTATTGGCTTCCTTTTTTTCCTTTGTTTTTTTTTTTTAATAGGTGCAGGTACTATTGACATTATTTAAACATGGGAGAGGGGGTTTGCTAGGAGGGGATTTGTCAGCCAATAACTCGGTCCCCAACTCTCTCACTAAGTGAGAAGCAAAGAATGGTGGCTGATGACGCTAAAAATTTGGGGTGCCCATGGATAACCTGAGTAATGCGGTACCCTGAATTGGTGCTTGTTTGAAGCGGGCATCTATCAAAACTTAATGTACCCCTGTAGTGTCGGTCAGCCAATCAGAGAGCTTGAAGAATATTGCCCATTTTCTATCAGTCCATAATCTACAAGGGATACAGTCAAGCTGTTAATTTCCAGATTCAGTGCTTCTTGGGTGAGACAGTGCCTGTGTCAGTAGAGGATGCCAGTTCTGAAGTTGATGGCTTTCACAGTGTTGTTGTTGATGTGCTGTGTGATGGACATAGAGGAGTTGATAGTAACCCCCAGGTGTTTGAAGTGTGGGACTAGTTCCAGCGTGCTGCCACTGTCATTCCACATTTCCAAGGGGTAGTGTTTTAGTTTGTTTTGGGCTGTTGCATAGAGCATGGTTTTGGTCTTTTTATAATTCACGACCAGCTTTTGTTCTGTAAACTATTTTTCAGTACATACAAAGCCGCTTTGGAGATCTTTTTGAGGAGTTCCGGGCATGGGTTGCTGGCAAAGATTACTGTGCCATCAGTGCATAAGAGCATGCAGCATTGGCAAGAGGCTGGTAGGTTGTTTAAGAAGACACTGAACAGCCAGTACATGTCCCAGTATCGACCATTGAGGTACACCAGATCTGACAGGTCAGCTATTGGATAGAACTTCCACAATCCTAACTTGTTGGGAGCGGAGGCTGAGGTAGCTGCTAAGCCAGTCCACAGTTTCTGTTGCAAGTCCAGTTTCAGAAAGCTGCTCTAGGAGGAAGGCGTGGTGAACCATATCAAAAGCCTTTGATAGGTCAATGAAGGACTCCCCAACTAGGTGGCCTTGATCCAAGGTGTTATTGATGAACCTGGTGAATTCTAGAAGGGATGTGATGGTACAGTGGCTGCCCCAGAACCCATGTTGCTCTGGGCAGAGGAGCTTGTGTTGGTTAAGATAGTCCACCATCTGGTCAGCCACAGTCCACTTCAGTGCCTTGGAAAGTGGTGGGAGTATGGAGACTGGTCTGTAATTGTTGTATTAAGTTCAGTCACCACTTTTATATACAGGAGTTACTGTAGCAGACTTCCTTCTTTAAGGGACTTGAGAGTGGCAGAGGGAGAGGTTAATTATTTTTGTTAGTGGTCCATTTATTTTGTCCAGAGTCAGGCAAACAAATTTGAGGTCCAGTGAGTCCCCACTATGCCTTGACTTTCCTATGACCTTCTCTATGTATTTTCTTGAGTCTGCCTCAGATACTATCTTGAAGCAGAAAGGCAGTCAGAGGGGAGGTGGTGTAGATGTCTTTGCAGTTTCTCTTGGGTTAGGGGCAGTGAAGAAGTCCACCAGGAGAACACTACTGAGGTCAGTAAATGCCTGATTCAGTGAGCTGGCAATGAGTAGGGGTTCTAATGTTGGGACACCCTTGACAGTGAGCATAGCAGGGGTGTTTTGGGATCTTTCCTGCAATATCCTGCAGGTTTGCCCAGAAGGACTTGTTGCTGTTCCATGAGTCGGTGAGGGATTTGTAAAATTTACTATGCCTGTCTGATCACTTTTGTACAGTCGTTGTGAGCATTTTAATAAAGCCAGATGTTTGCTACAGAGCCCCGTGATTGAGCTTTTAGCCAGTATTGATCTCTTGCATCAAGCAGTGCTATTAGATCAGGGTAATCCAGGGGTTAAGAGATCCTTTGTCTTTCCTTGTTTTGACAGGGGCGTGTTTGTTGCAGACAGTGTTAAGTTTTGCAATAGAGGCTGAGTGCCATATCCACATCATTGTATTCTCTGAGGTCTGACCAGTCGAGGAGTCTGAGGTCAGTTTCTAGTTGTGGCCTGTGGCCCTTTAACAGCAGCCAGTTTTTTATAATTCTGGTGGGGGGCTTACAGTAGTTGTTGTTCCATAAACATTTGACAGGGGAGTGGTCACTCAGGGTGTCAGGGAGAATGATAAGGTTGGAGATATGCACAGGGCAGTTTGTGAGGACCCAGTCGAGTAGTGTGCTGGTGCCAGTCTAATAGTTGAATCTGGTTGGGGTCTCCACCATTTGGGAGAATTTCCACAAAGCAAGGGAGGGGTGAAGCGGCTCAGGACATTAAGGCGGTGCCAGGTTCTAAACAATTTCCACATGGTGCTTACAAGACTGAAAGCGGCTACTCGACCAAGGAAGAAAAAACAACCGGTTTGCTTGGTCATGATAAAAATATATCTTTAATGACAGACACACTTATAAGGATAAACAGCACACCATATCTAAAACAAAGAGCACCCCCCTCCACATCAACTTTTCAAGACTTCTCTGTCTCTTTATCAAGATCTTGATAAAGAGACAGAGAAGTCTTGAGGAGATAAAGAGACAGAGATGTCTTGAGATGTTGTTGTGGAGGGGGTGCTGTTTGTTCGAGTAGTCACTTTCAGTCTTGCAAGTACCATTTGAGAGAAATGGATTGTGAAAAGGGTATCTTTGATAGCGGTAGATGCAGGTGAGAGCCAGTTGATATTAAAGTCTCCTAATAGTACTATTTCAGTGTTTAGGCTCATTGTGTTGATATAGTAGCAAGTAGTGGGCACCAGACAGAGATAGTTTTGACAGGATATAAACTGAGTAGGATGAGCACTCTGTTGTGGGCCCCTAGTAGCAGTTTGATGGCTAGGGCATGTAGGTTGTCACCGCTACACGGTGTGAGTATTACATGACCCTGGAGGTGGTCTTTGGTGTAGATGACATAGCCCCCACCTCTTTTCGATTGTTGGTCCTGTCTGTATAGGGTGTAGCTGGACAGAGAGAAGGCTGTGTCAGGTATCTTTAAGGATAACCAGGTTTCCATGACAGATAACACATCTGGGATGTGTCGAGTTACCCAGGCCTTCAGGCAGTCCAGTTTGGGGAGCAAGTTGCAGATGTTTAGTGAGGCAAGCACAAGTCTAGGGGATTTCCATGGATGAACACAGTGGTTAGGTGTAGGGCTAGGGTTGGGATTCACATTGCCAGACATCAGTAGTAGGAGTAGTATAAGTGTTACACCTGGGTTATGCCCCCTATCGTCCCACATACACCTCACACTGTATTCCTGGTCTATTGTACTGTGATACTGCTGTTTTGCACTTATATATAGATATGAGTGCTAGGAATGTGCTTTGCTGCTAAGATATGCAAATATTGTCGTGCATGATTCATTATACCTCACTACATTACATTTATCTAGATTATGTTTGTCTTTTACATATATTCCATATAAAGTCTACCTAATCATTGATAAGATGACTCAGAGGGATCATCAGTGATTATTGTATACTTATGTTCTCATACAATTATATGTAGTGTGTATTTTACAGTCAGGCAAATATGCCTGTCAGCAGTTCTCTTTGTTTAAGCAAGCTGACACAGAGAGAACACTTTTGTTATGTCTGTGTTTTATACTGGTGTAAGTAAGAAATGCCACATGTAGATTGGAAGTGTCAGCATTTCTTTTGTCTAAGCTATAATGCTAATGGAAGCATATTCTGTCTCATATGATACTCATTAGTAATTCTGTCTCCTAAGTCATTATCCAATGGAGAATGACTTAAGACCAATACATATTGTTTCTCATATCTGTACCTATGTTGTAATCTCTGTTGCTATGCTGTTAGCTGTAGTATTTAGCTGTCTGCAACCCATTGTAGCACTCTTGAGATGCTACTGTAGTTTCTCTAGAAGGGCAGAGAACTGGAGCATGGGGAGAGATAGAACAAGATCTTAGAGAACCTAAGATCTACAATTCTGGAGATTATGTACATTCTTCAGGAGTGGTGAGAAACCCATCTCCCTTCTGATCTTCTTTGTCACATGCTTGGCATAAGTAGCATAATAAACTTTATTAGCACTCCTTGCTTGTTTACGAATGTTTCTTGGCAGACTCCGAGACACAAGAATCTGTATTATTATTATTTTTATTGTTTACCCTACACACCAAGCATGTTTAGACAACGTAATGGTGACCACGAAATGGAGTCTGGATGTTTTTACCAAGTTTCATTTTAATTTCCTCTGTAAATTAAATCACTGGGCGAGAAATCCCCAGTAACAAGCAACTGAAAGTGTCTTAATGTTTCGGTCAGTTGTGTGTTCCACAGTGCAGACAAAACAATCTCTTAGCAGACATTCAATCTCTGTGTAAAAGTTGTTTTATTTTTGATTTTTTTCCCCATTCTTTCTTTGTGGGAACACAGCTATAAAGGATCTGAAACAAACAGTTAGACTGCTTCCTTGTGGGTTCAAATCCCAATGTGTATTTACTCATCTATGTACACACATACGCCAAAGGCTGTTTGTGTCCTGTCATGAACTTTGGCTGTAAACAAAGTTTTTTGATCCACAGACAGCTAAGGGTTTCTTATCTTAAGACATGTCTAAATATATCAGTACTGAGTTGAGGCTGGATGCCTTAACAAGCCAAACTGCTAATAGTAGTTATTTTGATTTTGCTGAAGTAGCAGAATCCAATGGTAGCCCGTTAATGAACATTATTGTCCATTATGGGGAATTGAAAAATGGTAACAATGGTCCTGAAGGATTATTAATTGCAACGTTGTTTAATTGTTTTGATGCTGTTCTAAATAAGATATCTGTTTTGGAATCTGAGTATGATGCTTGCAAAATGGAAAATTCTGCTTTCAAGCAGAGAATTAGTCTGAAACAGGCTTCTAATACAGAAAAAATAGCTGGACTACTGTCTGAGCTACAATCTGTCCGTCTAGAAAATGAGTCTCTCTTTAATGAGAGAAGCAACTACGACCTGCATGCCTTAAGAGATAATGCTCAAAAGGCAAAAATTAGAAAAAAATATTTTTCAGACTAATGGTGTTCTGGCTAGTAACACTGATTCCTTACATTTTGAAAACAAGGAACTTAGAGATGATAAGTCTGAAGTAATTACTGAAAAAGTTAACGAGCTGGTATTTCAACACCAGACCTTGACGGTACAGTGTGATTCAGTATGTTTTAATTACAGCAGACTTGAAATGAAGGTTTTGAATCTAAATCATGACGCAGCTTCTCTTGATAAAAAGCAAGTTATAGAAGATGTGATTGTTTTGCAATCTGAAAACAAGACACTTAATAGCGTGCTAACTCCTGTATCTGAGCAGTTAGAATGTAGGAGTAAAAAGTCAGATATGGCGAACTTGTGCCATCAGGTATTGGTAGGGCATACTAACTTAATGCCCAAAGACCTTGCCTCTTCTGATGTTGAAGAGTTTGATTTTGAACACTCACAGTATGCTGCAGGGTGGACTAGAGCAAAGGCTAGCCACTTGTTTTTCTGTGATTCACAAAATGGAGAATTGTTAGAGTCTCAAAATGATGGACTCACATGTGATCAGGTTGCATCCCAATACCATCCCCTAGATGGCCACTTATGGTCATGTGATGATAGTCATGACACAGTAACTCATGATACCCATGAGGTAATCCAAAAGGGCTGTCCACCATATCATGGAGATTTGATCCTGCAGCCACAGGGACCTGTGATTGCTGCCATAACCAAACAAAACAAACGGGAGTCTTTTGGCATGATTAATAATGTTATCAGTAACACTAGTGTTTCTGAGGGACAGAAGATTCTCATTAAAAATGATGTTGACATATTTTTGAATAAGGTTGATACACAGTCTGTCATGAAGTCAGCGTCTGATGCTACAGAAACAGCTGATGCCGTGAACAATGTTTGCTTTATTAGCAATGTTTATGGTATTGGGTGTCCTTGGATAAAGAATACATTTTAGTTAACTGCATGAAATGTTTTTATTTTCTATGCAATGTAACATCAGTTTCCCCTCAGAAGACTGAAAATACTGCTTTTCCTAAGCAGTGCATTAATACTTTAAGCTGTAATGTTAAAAACAATGTTGCTACCATCCAGCAACATTCCGGTGGGGAAACCCACTCTACATTTAATGGAGGAGGAGACAACCCTGATTCTGAAAGCCCCATGGCTGTGATATTTTCAGCATCACAGAACACATTGAGGGGAGGGTTACAGGTTTGATTTCTGAACCTGAGCTGACAGCTGTTTCAGCACTACTTTCTCCACCCCTGATGGCTACTGAACCACAATCCATAGCTGGAGAACTACATGCAGCTTGCACAACACTTTTCTCCACTGTGCAAGCACCCTTGATAGTGCCAGCACTGCCAGCACATGATGCAGAACCCCCTCCATCAGTGACACCTGGATCACCCCATACTGTGGCTACAGTAGCAGGCACACACCAGAAAGAGTCTGGGTTATTCTCAGTACATGCAATGGCAGGCACTACAGGTAAGAAGGTACAAGGTATCCTAATACTGGTATCATTGTTGTTTCTATCAAAGCTTCATCCTTGTTGGCCCATGGCATACAATTTATGGGAGAGACCCACAATTGTTCACTCCAACCCCCTGACCTACCTGTCCCAGTGCCCTTTCTGACAGAACCTCAGAAAGTGTTAAAAGACACCACTGTGTGTCATGTTTTGACTGATGACTCAGCCACACATACCAACGAGGGTCAGATAGCAGGGTTTGGAATTATTGTACATCCTAGTGATGACAGAGTGTGCATGGCTAGTCATTGCATCATCATATATGTACGATTCACAGGCAATGTTAAAACGCACCTGGCAAATAAAATGAAAATCAAGGAGGCAAGGAGTCTCCTAATTACCACAAATATTTGTGAATGGTTTAGAGAGCAGGGACATCCTTGAGAAAGACACAGCTTGTGTTAAGAAAGGAATAAAGAGATTTTTCCTTACGTAAAATTATACTAGCACTCTATGAAAGGGTTAAATTCTGCCAGCTTCAAGAAATGTCCTTGAGATAATTACAGAAAGCACTGCAGTTACTATGGGCTGGATATTCAAACTGCACCATTCTGTGGCGCAAGCCCTTGCGTTGCTCAAAAAAGTTGAGCAGGGGTGTGGCCGAGGCGATATTCAATGGAGTTGCGCTATTGAGCAACTCCTTTGAATATCGCCCCCCAGCCACAGCCACTGTGCATGGTGCAGTGGAACTTGCGCCACAGCAAGTGGTCAGAGTGGAGCATTCAAGATGCGGTGGGGCAAGTTCCATTGCATGTGCAAATTTCCGATATTCAAGGTGACATGCAAATGGGGCCATAAGTTATACAAGGCACTGGGGGCGCCATTTGCATTTTTCTGCTTCATTTGCATGCCATTAGCATGCAGGTGCACCGATCCTCGACAACTTGGCGCCTGGTGTTCTGCCAGGCAGGCAGCCGCCGGGACCGACGCCCCTGCAGCCCAATTGCAGGCATGAAGTAAATCCTCCACTGGCCTGATTGCGGGCAAACAGAACTGAATCCTCTGACTGGCCCGGATTAGGCATAACAGAACTGAATCCCGACTGGCCCGATCGTGGGCATAACAGAACTGAACTTCCGGCTGGCAGATCGTGGGCATAATCAGAACTGAACCTCTAACTGGCCCGATCAAGGGTACAACAGAAACTGAATCCCCCAACTGGCCCGATAGTGGGCATAACAGAACTGAACCCCTAACTGGCCCGATCAGGCATAACAGAACTGAACCTCTAACTGGCCCGATCGCGGGCACAACAGAACTGAACCTCGACTGGCCTGATCGTGGGCATATCAGAACTGAACACTCGACTGGCCCAATCACAGGCATAACAGAAATGACCCCCACTAGCTTGATTGTGGGCAGAACGGAGGTCAACCCCCCAAAGACCAATAATCCCTGGTGGTCCAGTGGGCCGTGAAGCCTGATTGTGGGCATTAGAGTCAACCCTCCAAGGTCCAATTTCCTGGTGATCTAGTGGCCCTCCCCCACCCACCCACCCACAGAGCCCCACCACCCTGCTCCCTCCTCATCAGCCGACATGGCAGCACCCCACCCGCCTGCCACCCCGGCCTGCCAGCTAACTGATTAGTAGGGCTGCACGCCCATTGGTTCAGAGCAAGAGCTAATGGGCATGCAGCCCATACCGTACAAGGCAGTCCAGATATGTGTTGCACCCTGCAATGTGGCAGCTCACCTGTGGGTGGCCCTCGACTTAATCCCTTTTTTTTGGCTCAAAGTTGTGCAGGCGCAGGTTGGGGGTTGCACCTGCACAACTCTGCATGGCCACTAGATCACCAGGAAAATTGGACTGGGGGGGTTTGACGCTAATGCCCACGATCAGGCTTCGTGGTCCACTGGACCACCAGGGATATTGGTCTTTGGGGGGGTTGACCTCCATTCTGCCCACGATCAGGCTAGTGGGGAGGGCATTTCTGTTATGCCCGTGATCGGGCCAGTCGGGGGGGTCATTTCTATTTTGCCCATGATCGGGCCAGTGGGGGGGTTGTTCAGTTATGTTCTGCCTGTGATTGGGCTATGGGGGGGTTACTATTATGCCCATGATCGGGCTGCAGGGGGGGGCACAGGGAAGAAGTGGAGGGCCACCCACAGGTGGCAGCTGCTGTGTTGCGCCCTGCAATGTGGCAGCTCACCTGTGGGTGGCCCTCAACTTAATCCTTTTTTTGGCTCAAAGTTGTGCAGGCGCAGGTTGGGGGTTGTGCCTGCACAACTCTGCACAGCCTGGCTGAATATCGGGCAGTGCAGCTTATGCATGGTTCCTCCCTCTCTGGTTGAGCATGCCTTCATTAGCATTGCGCTGTTGCTCAGCATGACTTGGGGGGCGCAACTGCCTCCTGCTGAATATCGCAGAATGGTGCAATTTCAGACTTGTGCAGGCACAGCCCTATTGCACATGGCGCAACCCTTTTGAATATCCAGCCCTATGTTTTTTTATTATAGTTTTTAATTGGGACTGTTTCTCTCTAAACTGAATTTCCTTGGTAGAAGAAAAACTTCTGTTCCAGTACTCTATAGTATCGCTGTGAAATACAGTGACTTGCTTGTGTACGTCACAAACTAACCAGTTTAAATACTGTACATTCATAAGGTTCAAACATATTTTAAACATGAACTTTATGTTCAATAAGAAGGACCCTCATTTGAAGGAAGTATATAGGTTCCTTAATAAAGGAACTGAGGAATAACTTCCAGAAATAGCTCTTAAAGAAAGTGAAAATGACATTCACCTATCCAGTGATGGCTTACTCATTTGGAACATCACTACTGTAACACTCATGAAAAGTTACAGGTAATTCCTGAACACTTGAGAGTAGATTTTATCAACTGTACCGACTACATAGTAATCCCACTGGTGGACACCAGTGAGTCAATAAAAACCCTAGACAGACTGAAATCCTCTGTCTTGTGGCCACATATGAGAAATGATGTAGAACACTACATTAGTAACTGTTTGATCTGTGAACAGAACAATCCTATACCAGCTAGTAAAAACACATTGTTTTCCCAGAGGCAAAATGACCCTGGAACAATATCCAGTTTGACTACATTGGCCCTATGCTAACCACTAAGAACTAGTTTGCGCTAGTGATCACCAACCTATTTTCCAAATAGGTTAAAGCTATCCCAAAACAGAACAACACAGTCAAAGGGACTGCAAATGTCTTGGTAAGCCAGCTATTTACCAGGTAGGGTTTTACCCCGAATGTAAATTCTGATTACAGGGATCCGGCTTTGAAGCCAAAGTAATGCAGGAAATTCTGGATTTGTTATTGGTAAGACAAAAGTTGTATATCCCTTACAACCCACAGTCATCAGGACAGGTGGAATGGGCTAACAGGCAGATCAAAGTTATATTATATAAACTTGTTCAGAAAACCCAAAAGGACTGGAATTCATTATTGCCTTTACTTCTTATGGCAATAAGAGGGACACCCTCTGGAGGTACACAGCTTACCCCATTTTTTAAATCATGACCGGACGGTCCATGAGACTCCCAGGACACTTGCTTCTGGACCTGTGTACTGCCACTGCTGATGTAGCATCAGTAGGTAAATATGTTAAATAACTCAAACAAAACATCCAAAAGGTATACTTGTTTGCTTCACAATGTATGGGCAAGACCCAAAACATGCCTTATCCCATTGTAAACAAATGCAGTCCAGCAGGCTACCAAGTTAGACTGCCTCACAACAACAGTCATTGATAAATGGCTGTATGGCAATCAAATGAACCTGTTTAAAGGAGATTAAATTACTTTTCCATGCCCTAGTGGGAGGAATAGTACTAAACTAACTATGTTTTTCTTTTTCTCTTTGCTTTTAGGTTCCAGAAAGAGAGATGCTTGCTTTTATGCTTATTCTTTTAAAAGTATGGGTCTTCTTATAAGCCCAAACTGCACATTTTATTGCAGATAAGAACCAGTGATCTAATCCTAAACAGATTGTGGAGGCAAAATACCTCACAAGCCCACAAACTTTAATTGCATCCTGTGGAATTCACACTAAAGTCATAAAAAACATGTTCATTGTCCAGGAGGGTAATGGGGCCCTACGGAATGTTATGATCATTTCTTTGGATCAATTCTAGCAGCTAGACTTGATCTGGACTCCTGTTTTCATTTTATTGATAATCAGGAATTTTGCATCCAAAATTATATGGTAATAAACTCCATTAGACCTTAAAGTTTTTAACCCTGTGATGCTTCATAATTTGTGATACTTAATACTGAGTGCCCAAAACAATACCCTGGCCCACCCAGTGGTCTAACAGCCGCTTCCAACCAGGTACCCTAGTTAATAATGTGCAGTTCATGCACATCCCAGTTATTTTTAAATCTCACCTTTTAAACTTAAAGTGATTTGTTTTATGTTTCACAACAAACATTTCCCACATTTTTTTTCTTTCCATAATGATGTGATTATATACTCTGGCAGCATACCAGGTACTCATTAACGACTCCCTAGACAGGGACTGATAGCACCACACATACACACACACAGGATTTTCACATCCTGGCTGCTAGTGGTACATCTTATGACTATAAACCTACCCAAACACACTAGGCATTTTGGTTTTGTTTTTATTTTTTTATTTTTAAACAAAACACAGGTTTAGACTTAGGCCTACTAAGTTCTGACTTATCTATTTGAAATAGGGCTGATATAGCCATTATTCAAGCACATATGTTAAAGATTAATGATAGTATGAAATATAATATCATACCCCCCACCCCCATTGCATGGTATACATGATTTTGCTCATAAAGAGTAATTTATATTTATAGTATTAAGGATATTGTGAAGGGGATTTGACCTGACAATTGTTCATGTTAATGAATTAATTTCTGCTCACATTAAGGAAGCAGATGAGCATCACATAGCTAGGTAAGTTCTTTGCACTGCATATAGCTATCATGTTCTTACAACCATTTGGTTATCTCTTCCAGGATCTGGAATTAGGATATATCCTTGATCTCATACATGACAGAACGTATGGGTCAGTGGCATTGCCACATACTGTACTTCTATTGCATGTGTTAAATGTTTATTTGAATCTAGCACTATTCCCTTGTCAATGGCAAGGAACACTGGGTATGTCACCACACACACCAGTACTGTTCCATGTTTTGAAACTTATTCCTGCACAATCCAGAAAGCCATGTTTGTGACTCTCTCAGTGTCACTGCCACATTTTCATCTGGCAACATCCATCTCTGATTGTCTGTCAACTGTCCATTCTATTGGGCATCTTGATGGGAACTTTTGTCATGAAAGGTTAAAACCACCTCCTTTCCTTGATTACCATGAGGTCTTGGAATCATGACTGACTCTGAACATTGAATGTCGTACCTGAAAGGAACATTACCTTTTATGCAGATGTGACATCTTCCAACTTGTATTACCAACTTGTGAATACAGGCCTAATAACTAAAATTAGGCTTCCACTTGTGAACTTTCAAATAAACTGTATTCAGTCCAGCCAATTAAGATTTTACAATCAAGCTCATTGTTATGCATACCATGAAGCTAGTCTGGGGTAGGGGCAATCCCCTATCTCAGCAAGAAGACTCTTCTTCATTTGATCTACAATCAAGAAATCCATTTTTTCTCTGGTTGTTTTCCAAGCCTGGCTGGCACCTCATACAAACTGAGAACTGTCATAAACTTTTACACTCTGTGCAGCCGTGTGATCATCTTCAGCTGAACACTGTTGCTATTCCATTGTAAAACTCAATTTACAATCTAATGCACCCCCTACTGAGGCCTATGAAAATGCTGCTGCCTCTTGAACATTTGGATCAACCTTTGGAGAATCTGAATGCATCGAATTTGAACTATAAATCTTCATCTGACATTTGAAGAAACCTTGGATTTATCCCTGGAACTGTTCGCAGTTTATGCCTTGTGGACACTGACATTTCGTGTCCTGTTCAACTTACCAACTGAAAAATACTATTCTTCAAGGTGATATATTCTACTGATGTGGAGAATTGTGTGGTGGCCAACTATACATTCTTCTGATATGGACTAAAAGTTACGCAAAGTGAACTTTTCTAACTTCTGTTTTTATTCCCTAAACAGGTAATAGGTTATACAGTAATCACACCTGTTCCCATCCTGGAACCAGATATCATTAAGTCTAGTCCTAACTATTTTGATGCTTTATCTCGATTTTTACTTATTTTTAATATCCATACAGGCAACTTAAGTTTCTCTCTTAAATGTCTCCCCAATAGGACAGATATACACACCTGATACATATCAGTATTTACTGATTGTTTTAATATTGGAAAACCCCATTGTGAAGTTTTATTCCAAATGTTTATAGTAATACAAGGTTTAATAACATTTTTCCTTATAATTACATTTTTTTTTGTTTAAGGAAAACCCTAAAACACTACCATAACCAGTTAACTTCTTTATCAGGTTCATGCCATGGGCCTGTAGAAAAATGGTGCCTAACCTCCATCTTTTTGTTGTGTTGCCACTTTTGCAATTAGGGCAACAATGAGGGTATTGTTACACCTGGGTTATGCCTCCTATCATCCCTAGTGATGGGCGAAGTGGCCCCAATTTGCTCCACAAAGTGATTTCGCGGAGTGAAGGTGAATTCACGGAGTGCTCCGCAATGCGAAGTGGAGTACTTCATGTTATAATGGGTAATGCGAAATCCATTGAAAACAATGGCTTCGCATTACTCCACCTTCCACTTCGCCTCACTTCACCTTGTTTTTAAGCTCCAAAGGTGAATTTTGCGGTGATTCATGGGATTTCAGGTCATATGGGCTCTAGATTGTTCTGCACAGCCTCAGTTTGGGGTAGTGTGTGTAGGAAGCTGTAGGAGACACTGTGCTCTGAGAGTTCTCTGTGATTCAAATCTTCAAAAAGCTGTTAAAGCCTTTTTGAGTCATTTTTTTTTTGCTGAAACTTTAGTTCATCGATTATAGGAAACCGTTCTGTGCTCATATCACCGAGCGTTTATTGTTTGTGTATAGATTTTGAATGTTAATGTACAACATTCAGTCTGTGTACTGAGAGACAGTGGAAGTGTGCTTTGGAGGAGGGACTTATTTGTGGTGTAGGTAGATTAACTTGGAGAAAAAAACAATGTTCTCTGTTTTGGTGATATTTTTCTTGTATAACTGTGTTACTGTACACACAGTAATATTTTCAATATTTCTTGCCATTTTCTTTGCTGATTGTTGTGGTGCAGCAGTGCATAATTTTAGTTTGTCTAAAATATGTGGTTTTATTACTGAAGTTTTCAATTTGCTATGCATTACTTAGTGTGTGTGTGTGAGTATGTGGGTGACGCGTGTCGTCAAATCAGACACCTTTTATTGTGCCACATAATAATTTCTGCAATGTGAAGCTGCTATCCACTAGAGCTGTGTGATTTTTGTACTTCTTTGTGGTATCTTTACTGGTATTAGTACTAGTGACTGTTACTGCAGCAGAGCATAATTTTAGTTTGTTTTTAAAATATGTGGTTATATTACTGAAGTTTTTAATTTGCTATGCATTACTTAGTGAGTGCGTGAGTATGTGTGTGACACATGTCATCAAATCAGACACCTTTTACTGTGCCACATAATAATTTCAGCAATGTGAAGCTGCTATCCACTGTAGCTGTGCAATTTTTGTACTTCTTTGTGGTATCTTTACTGGTACTAGTACTAGTGACTGTTACTGCAGCAGTACAGTACACTGCCCCCCCCCATGGCCCACCCCAACTGGCAAAGGTATTCTTTTCCAGATTAGAATTTCTGATGGTGAACACTGGTTAGGTGTTGTGCCTTTGTGTCTGCATCTCATCACTGCACACTGCAATCTTAATCTGTCTGTGCATTTGCATCTCTTTAGTGCCCAATCTCCATCTGTAACTTAAGTCACAGTTGCTTCTTTGGCTTCCCTTCAGAGTACTGGACAGGTGTGATGCTTTATTTTGCATGAACATTGTACTCATTAATATGTGTTTTTAAGTTAAGACCATCATCACGAGTCACTCGTGATACAAATCACATTCTTCATCATCACGGTCACAAATGCAGTCACAAATCACAATTCATGATCAATCATGTTATGAATCACAACATCAATTTTTTTTCTAGTTATTTAGATGTATTGAAACATAGAAACATAGAAACATAGAAACATAGAAGTTGACGGCAGATAAGGACCGCAAGGCCCATCCAGTCTGCCCATTTCTTTTTCTACCTTATAAATGTGCCATCGGCCTTTGCTCTGTCAGTGACCTATCTATTCATAGTCATTTGTATTGCTCCTTATGCCTATCCCATGCCTGTTTGAAGCCCTGCACTGTATTCATAGCTACCACTTTGTGGTAGCTATCCCATGTATCTACCACCCTTCTGTGAAAAAGAATTTTCACATCTCCTTAATCGGCCTCCCCTAATCTCATGCTGTGTCCTCTTGGTCCTGCTATTTTTTCTTATATTTAAAACATGTTAGACTTTCACCTTGTTTATGCCCTTAAGGTGTTTAAATGTCCTCGATCATATCACCTCTCCTCCTTTGCTCAAGGGTATACATATTGAGCTCCATTAATCTGTCCTCATATGTCTTCTGATGCAGTCCTGCACCATTTTGCCCTCTCTGGACTGCCTCAATTTGGTTAATGTCCTGTGAAGGTGTGGCTCCAATACTGCACGCAGTACTCCAGATGGGGCCTAACCAATGTCTTGTACAGAGGGGATTATTACCCTCCCTCTACTTACTTTGTGATATCCCCTACTAATACAATCCCTAACACCCCTAGCCTTACCTACTGCTTTAGAGGTCTGCTTGGATGATTTTAGGTCATCAGTGATGATGATGCCCAAGTCTCTTTCTTCCCTTGTGACTGCTAGCAACTCCCTCCCAGCCTATAAGTGGCTTCAGGGTTTCTCTTCCCTATGTGCATGATTTTGCACTTCTTTGCATTAAATCCCAGTTGCCACTCTTCAGACCATTCTGCTAGTTTATCCAGATCTCTTCTCATTCTGCCCACCCCATCTGGATCATCTACTCTGTTGCAGATCTTGGTGTCATCTGCAAAACAGACTAGCCTTACCCTCTAGTCCATCTGCTAGGTCACTAATGAAGATGTTGAATAGGACTGGCCCAGGACTGATCCCTGAGGTACCCCACTTGTGACTTGCATCTCTTCTGACTGTATACCATTTACCACCACTCTGTTTTCTGCCAGTCAACCAGTTTGCCACCCAGTTTGACCAACTTCTGACCCACCCGAGCCTACCTAGCTTATTTATCAATCTTCTATGTGGAACAGTGTCAAAAGCTTTGCTGAAGTCAAGGTAGGCGACATCAACTGCCCCCCTTGGTCCACCACTCTGGTTACCCAGTCAAAGAAATCTATGAGATTAGTTTGACAGGACCTTCCTTTGTAAACCCATGCTGTCTTGGATCCTGTGCCCTATGGATTCCAGGTGTTGCACTATCCTTTCCTTAAGGAGTGCCTCCATAATCTTGCCCACTACTGAGGTAAGACTGACCGTCTAGTAGTTCCCGCCTCCTCCCTGCTACCACTCTGTGGAGTGGGATCACATGAGCCCTTCTCCAGTCTTCTGGGACCTCTCCTGTGCTCAGAGACTCACTAAACAATTCTGCTAATGGCTCTGCTAGTTCCTCCTTTAGCTCTCTTATACCCTGGGATGTATGCCATCAGGTCCCATTGCCTTATCCACCCTGAGCTTAGCAAGCTCTTGTAGGACCCTTCTTTTGTGAAGGGAGTAGTGCTCACCTCCTCCCCTGTGTCCATGATGTTGAGCTGTGGGCCCTGCCCTACCTTCTCTTCAGTAAATACTGAGCAAAGTATCTATTTAGATAGATGCCTTTACAGGGTCCTCCTCCTCACATGCTCCCTTTTCTCCATTAAACAGCAATACCCCTCTGGACTTTCTCCTTTCACTAATGTATCTATAGAAAGTCTTGTCACCTTCTTTTACTGTTCGTGCTAGTGTTTCCTCAGTTTGGGACTTTGCCTGCCTTACTGCCTTACCTGCTTCCCTTAGGGCAGTTTGGATGCCTCCTATCTTCATCCCGCTGTGTTCCCTTATATATTTCTGAAGGCCTGTTTGGCTCTGACCTTTTCTGCTACTGTATTTGAGAACCAAAGTGGTTTCCTTCTTCTTTGCACTTCCTTTCTGTCTCAACACAATGGGATGTTGCTTCAAGTATTGTATCCTTAATGCTTGCCCACTTTGCCTGTACCTCCTCACCTGTGTTTCTTTTTGCCAGGCTAGCTTAACTCTGTTGGCCATCTTATCAAAGTCAGCTCCTCTGAAGTCCCATATTTTTGCTTTGGAATGGGATTGATTTAGATGTAGTAGCCAAATTGAACCATACCATCAGTGTGGTCACTGGCCCTTTGAGGTGACCTTCTACCTGGAGATCTGTGATCCTTCTTTGTTAGTCAGTACTAGATCTAGATAGCTGTGTCTCTTGTGGAGTTGCTGTACCAGTTGTTGTTTAGAGACCCTCCCTACAGGAATCCACTATGAGTCTAGTTCTGGCAGATGTTCCTGCTGGTATTGACCAATCTGTATCTGGTATGTTGAAGTCTCCCATTATCAGAACCTCCCTTTAGCTGTCATGTTTTGTATATCTTCTAACAGTAATGTGTCTATGTCCTCCCTCTGGTCTGAGGGGCCTGTAGACAACCCCAGTTCTTATGGCTGTCCCATTTCCTGTTTCCAGGGTGACCCACAGTTCTTCTGGCTCCTTATGTGTATTCTGAATTTCTGTAGCTTTGATATTTTCATTAACATACAGGGCCACCTTCCCCTTTTGCACCTCGGTCTCTTCTGAACAATACATAGCCAGGTACTGAAGTCTCCATGTGTGGTTACTGGTAAACCACGCTCACTAATTGCTACTATGTCCAGTTTAGCCTCTGACATAATTGCTTGCAGGTCTGGGATCTTATTTCAGGCTGTGAGCATTTGTGTACATGATTTTCCATTGGCCAGATTTCGTGTGTTAGTTGTTAAGAAGTTTGGCATTACCCTGTGCATCGTATGGGAGACAAACCTTTTTCTTACTCTGGTGATGCAAATGAACGGCAAACACGCTGAATTCGTTTGACCACTTGCTGAGTGGGGAGGGTGTTCTTCCCATTTGACTGATGGGTGCTGCACCCTCTCCCATTTGCTAGTTTAAATATTCTGCAAAGAGCGTCAAACTTCTGCCCCAATGCACTGACTCCTCTTTAGTCAGATGCAGTCCATCAAATTTAAAGAACTTTGCCCCAGAACTGTTGCCAGTTCCTGCAAATCTGTGTCCTTTTCCTGGCACCAGTCCTGAGCCACGTGTTTAGCCCCTATTCCCCTTCTCTGACCTTCCGTCCATCTGCTCCTTCTCCCA
Organism: Neoceratodus forsteri; assembly: GCA_016271365.2. Taxonomy (NCBI): domain Eukaryota; kingdom Metazoa; phylum Chordata; order Ceratodontiformes; family Ceratodontidae; genus Neoceratodus; species Neoceratodus forsteri. Next base: position 951,332,319 of record CM028129.1, on the reverse strand, counting down.
GAGACTGGCAGGATCTCAGAGAAGGAGATGCTGGACGAAATAGATGATAGTTTGTCACCCAGCCTAGTCAGGTGTTCCTTGGTCTCCACAACTGACCGGTTGGAGATCATTAGTCCTTGTGTGTACTTAGGACATCAATGTTTTCTCCTGCTTTGTGAACACTTTTAGTATGCGGTCAGTGTCTCTCCATGCTGATGTACCTGGGAGACATCTGACCATCACCCTGGCTGGAGATGGGTATCAACTCCCAATCATGGAGTCTCCATGATCAGAAGTTTTTTGGATTTCTTTGTGCTTGCTTAGTTTTGGTTCCTGATTGGGTGAGTATTGTTGTGCTAGCTCCTGTGCCACAGTGTCCTGCTTTGCAGTGTCTTCTGCCTCTTTATTTGATTTCAGAGATAGAGGCAGATACCTGTTGTAGTGTTTATATGGTTTTTGGAGGTAATGTGTTGAGAGTAGAGAGTGATGGGGCACCTGATTTGTTTCCTCCTAACCACCTGCCAACCTCCTGGACCAACTACCTCTGTGGTCGAGGTTTTTCTGTTGGATGCTGGGGAAATGGCGGGTGGTTCTTATAATTTTCCTCTTCAATATGAAATTTGAGGCGTGCAATCTTGCCCATGCTGCCTGGAGCTGAGACCTAAGATCTCCAAAGGCCCAGCATGCAGGACAGTGTCCTAAATCTTGTAAGACTGTCCTTCTGAAAATTGTTCCACAGTACCTGCAGTTAATGAAACCATTCCAAATAAGTTGCTGGGTTTGTAACCTAGTCAGAGTAATTAGAAGGAAAAAAAAATGCAAGTAATGGTTTAATTGTGCTTTGTTTAACTTGTTATAACAAGTTAAATTACTAGTGCCTCTGTAAATGAGATCACCTTGTGGAGGCCCCACTGATCCGCCTCTTCCTGCTCTGCCACAGGAAATGTCACAACTGTGGTACCCTATAAAAGGAGGTAGCGTGGGGTGGTTGGGGATGGGGGTGGGTGGCTGGCCTCTTCCCTGCCTAAAAAGAAGAACCCATGGACGCAAAGAACAAGGAGGTAAGAGCAGAAACAATCAGTCAACAACAAATGCAGTAACCCTGAAAGCTTATCCTAATGTTAGATAAAACTGTAAGACCTGTAAAGCACCACCTGTAATAATTTCAGAGAAGATATACCTGTAAGAAACACTTTGCTCCAGAGAAAAATAAAGTAGTAACAGAAGATATACCTTGCAAAGACACTTGACTCAGAAGATTACAGCAGTAATCTGTTAGACACACCTGTAGGCACACCTTGTAATAATGCAGAAGAAGGTATACCAGATAACTAATTTGAATCAGAGAAAAAATAGTAAAATGAAATGTTAGCAACAAACAGTAGCAATCCCTGTGAGTAAAAAATAAAAACACACACTACACAGTAAATCTGCTTAGCCAAACTAGGGTCTTAATCCTTCTCCTTGCTCTGGTAAGTTTCTCTACTCTGCCTTTCAAGCAGTCTTAGAAGGAAAGAGCTCAGGTGAAGCTAGGTGCTTTGCCAGAAACCAAGTCTTCTACCTCCAAGATATCAACTAACCTTGACTTTTTAACCTTCTTTCTGTTGGAAATTACTGACAGTTTGCCAGCTCCACCCCACATACACACCTAATCCTTTGGAAGAGCTGTGGAGGAAAAGCAATTAGCTCCTTCAATGAGAAGGAGACTGAAACACCTCTGAGACAACAAACCTTTTCAACAAACAAGAATAAAATAAAACACAGTGTCAAACAGTAATTTTGCTTACCTAATGGTAAAAGAGTCACAAAATATAGATAAGCTCCACCTTGTAATACAGTAATTTCAGAGAAGATATACCCTGTAAGAAACACTTTGCTCTAGAGAAAATAAAGCAGTAACAGAAGATATACCTTGCAAAGACAATTTGACTCAGAAGATTACAGTAGTAATCTGTTACACCACTGTAGGCACAATTTTGTAAATGCAGATGCAGGAACCAGCAATTAAAACAATTTGAATCAGAGAAAAAAATAAAGCAATGAAATGTTAGCAACAAACAGTAGCAATCCCTGTGAGTAAAAATAAAAACACCACCACACAGTAAATCGCTTAGCCAAACTAAGTCTTAATCCTTCTCCTTGCTCTGGTAAGTTTCTCTACTCTGCCTTTCAAGCAGTCTTAGAGGAAAGAGCTCAGGTGAAGCTAGGTGCCTGGCCAGCAAACCAAGTCTTCTACCTCAAGATATCAACTAACCTGACTTTTTAACCCTTCTTTCTGTTGGAATTACTGACAGTTTGCACAGCTCCACTCTACATACACACCCAACTTTGGAAGCTGTGGAGGAAAGCAGTTAGCTCCTCAATGTGAGAAGGAGACTGAAACACCTCTGAGACAACAAACCTTTTCAACAAACAAGAATAAAATAAAACACAGTGTCAAACAGTAATTTTGCTTAGCCCAATGATAAAAAGTCACAAAATGTAAGCTCCACCTGTAATACAGTAATTTCAGAGAAGATATACCTGTAAGAAACACTTTGCTCCAGAGAAAAATAAAGCAGTAACAGAAGATATTCCTTGCAAAAGACAATTTGACTCAGAAGATTACAGCAGTAATCTGTTAGCACCTGTAGGCACACCTTGTAATAATGCAGAAGAGGTATACAGCAACAACAATTTGAATCAGAGAAAAATAAAAGCAATGAAATGTTAGCAAACAAACAGTAGCAATCCCTGTGAGTAAAAAATAAAAACACCACCACACAGTAAATCTGCTTAGCCAAACTAAGTCTTAATCCTCTCCCTTGCTCTGGTAAGTTTCTCTACTCTGCCTTTCAAGCAGTCTTAGAAGGAAAGAGCTCAGGTGAAGCTAGGTGCCTTGGCCAGCAAACCAAGTCTTCTACCTCCAAGATATCAACTAACCTGACTTTTTAACCCTTCTTTCTGTTGGAAATTACTGACAGTTTTGTAAGCTTGTTTTGTAGTATCTCTTCAGGCTTCACTACCCCACCATTGTAGTCATTGATTCGTGTTTTTAAGTCTGGGAGTTTTAAGATACAGCTCATCGGGCCCGGGAAAGTACAGCTGTAAGCATTCACGTTTCTTCATCATCACGGTCACAAATGCAGTCACAAATCATTATTTACGATCACGTCACGAATCACAACATTAATTTTTTTTACTAGTTACATGGATGTATTGTAAGCCCATTTTGTAGTATCTCTCCATGCTTCACCATCCCACCATTGTGCTCATTAATGTTTGTTTTTAAGTCAGGGAGTTGGGCAGTGTCTGCAGTACATACACAGACTGGAAAGAAGATTGAGTGCACACATGCAGTTTAGCATAGTATACTTGAACTGCTCAGAATACAAAGTGTCATGCATATGGAAGACAACAAAAAAAGGGCATAATTATATACAAGGGTCAGGGATGGTGGAGGAATAAATTTTATAACACAGCAAGGAAGTTATGGGGGGCACATGGTGTGAGGAAAAAAATAATGTGGGATCCCATGGTGATTAAGCAGCAGTTCCAGCATGGACATAATTTGCAACTGATGTCCCTCTATGTGATCCAGCTGCTGCTCCACAGCACTCACCCTCATGTTGTTCTCCTTGACAGCACTCCAGAGAACTGCCAAGTCAGCCTGTGTTACATGCAGTACTCTGGGGTCCATACGCTCTACAGGCTGACCTACTGGTGGTGGTGGTGGTGGGGGTGGGGATGCCACTGGGGCAGCAGGTGCTGCTGTGGCCCTCCTCTTCTTAGGGATGCCGCAATGCACAGCTGCACCCTGTGCCACAGAATGGCCAGCAGGTGCAGGCATGGTCTGTTATGTGGCAGCTTGCCTCTCCATCTGCTGGTGATTGAGCGTATGGGTGTGCTGGCTCCCAGTCCCCAGGTGAGTCCCCCAGAGGCCACGGAGCACTACCTCCTCACATAGGCAGCACTTGACCACACTGCTGTCCCCTCCAAAACAGTCAAAAATCTGCCAAACAACAGAAGTGCGGGGAGAACCAGACACTGGCAGGGGATGGCCAGATAAACTGGCAGCCAGCTGGTCATGGTGCTGAACAGGGATGGGATCCACACCTGGGCCCAGTGGAACAAGCACATCCTGCTCCAGAGGACCTGGTGCTGGACTTGGTAGTGGTGGCAGTGGTTCAACTGCCTCAGAGTCAGGACAGGAGGCGGTGTTGGTCCTGTTTCTGGGGGGGGGCACTCACAAGTTCTGAGCTGTCCAACAGGAATGGGTGCCCATGCCCCCCACACTTGTGTATGGTATGGTGCTTACCAATACCACACTCTGTCAGAGCTGCCCCACCCCAGACATTCCCTCACCCTGGTCCATCTCTCCTGCTGAGCTCCATCAGTCTGAGCAATCACTACTCACAGTGTCACACAACACACACACACACACACACACACACACACACACCATCACACAGACGCAGACAAACAACTAACTATTTATAAAGGTAAGAAAAATAAAATTTACGGAAAGAACAAATTAAGTAAAAAAGATTACAGAAAAGACAAAAAAATGTAGCTTTTATAAAAGCTGTTGGATCTAAATCAAAGTTTAAATCTCCTCCTCGCTCTGATCTAAAAGTATCAGCAGTCACAAAACACACTACTCTCTCTCTCTCCATCTGCACAGGGGAAAGTAAAAGTTCCTGCTTATATGACTCACTTTCTTCCTGCCTAGCTAAACAGCATGTGACTTACAGTACTATAAGCCATGTGATGTGTGTGTGGGGGGGTGCCAAATCTGAAACACCAAGTGGATCTCTTAGAATCATAATTATGAATGCAAAGTCCATTAAAAACAATGACTTCACCTTACTTCACATTGCCATTCTGCCTTAACGCGAAGTGGTAATGACAAGGTGGAGTGAGCACTTTGCATTGCCCACTCTGCATAGCATAGTGGCAAAGCAAAGTGACCCCTTTGTGTTCACTTTGCCGGCAGAATTTAAATTTACTGCATCTCTAATCATCCCACATACACCTCACATAAACCTCACACTGTATTCCTGGTCTATTGTGCAGTGATACTGCTACTTTGCACTTATATATAGATATGAGTGCTAGGAATGTGCTTTGCTGCTAAGATATGCTAATATTGTCATGCATGATTCATTATACCTCACTATAATACATTTATCTAGATTATGTTTGTCTTTTACATATATTCCATATATAATCTACCTAATCACTGATAAGATGACTCAGAGGGATCTTCAGTGATTATTGTATACTTATGTTCTCATACAATTATATGTTGTGTGTATTTTACAGTCAGGCAAATATGCCTGTCAGCAGTTCTTTTTGTCTAAGCAAGCTGACACAGAGAGAACACTTTTGTTATGTCTGTGTTTTATACTGGCGTAAGTAAGAAATGCCACATGTAGATTGGAAGTGTCAGCATTTCTTTTGTCTAAGCTATAGTGCTAATGGAAGCATATTCTGTCTCATATGATACTCATTAGTAATTCTGTCTCCTAAGTCATTCTCCAATGGAGAATGACTTAGGACCAATGCATATTGTTTCTCATATCTGTAACTATGTTGTAATCTCTGTTGCTATGCTGTTATCTGTAGTATTTAGCTGTCTGCAACCCATCGTAGCGCTCTCGAGACACTACTGTAGCTTCTCTAGAAGGACAGAGAGCTGGAGCACAGGGAGAGATAGAACAAGATCTTAGAGAACCTGAGATCTACAATTCTGGAGATTATGTACATTCTTCAGGAGTGGTGAGAAACCCATCTCCCTTGTGATTTACTTTGTCACATGCTTGGCGTAAGTAGCATAATATACTTTATTAGTACTCCTTGCTTGTTCACGAATGTTTCTTGGCAGACTCCGAGACACAAGAATCTGTATTATTATTATTTTTATTGTTTACCCTACATACCATGAGTGTTTAGACAACATGTGTAGATGGAGGAGATGCTCCTGAATTATTTTTTTTATAAAGCAGTCAATGCCTTTTCCTGGTTGCTTTGGCTTTAGTGTGCTCTATGTGGATTACTTGACCACTGAGTAGTGGCACCTTGGTCGGATCATACATTGGGGATTCATTCCATGATCTATTGGATGGTAGCTGATGAAGGTTAAGGGAATCTTCAATTGGCACTGAGGTCGTAGTTCCATATACATTTAGGACTACCTTTGCCTGAGTAGTCAGGTAGGATTTGTTGGTTCCACTATAAATGCCTGGGGTGGCAATAAAGGTGATTAAAATTAGGCTTTTCAAAGCTCAAGTAGGAGTAAATGCCAATATTGGAAACACAGTCATGTCATGTATCCATGTTAGGGTAGGTGGCAAGTAGGGCTTCCTTTCCCTGTTAGGCTTAAGCAGATCTTTCAGTGAAGGTCGGGATGATAGACTGGAGACAAGCCAGGGAGGCACAAAGTAGGAGTAGTCATTTAACAAAAAACAGATTACTGTTTCCTGGACTGACAGTGGAGAGCAGAGGCAAAAGAGGGGGCTTGCATATTAAAAACCACTCTGTGAGAGGAAGGAGGGGGTGTTGCACCTTTAAGAGCAATGGGTGTGCCTCTAAGAAAGTCAGTTGGAAGGAAGAGTTTGGAGGGAATAGTGAGAAAGTCTATATAAAAGAGTATCAGAGAAGGAGTGGGAGTGTGGGCAGAAAAACTGCTGTGAGAAGCAGCTCTGAAGAGATTGCAGAGACTAATTAAAGCTGCAGATCTCCCGCTTCTGCACAGCTTAAAATTAAATTTTATATAAGCTCTAGATCTCTAGTTTCAATAAAGCTTAAAGCTTAACTTTATTCAAGCTCCAGATGTCCCATTTCTGCAATGCTAAGACTTAATTTTATTCAAAATTAATTGAAGCAGCCAAATACAAAATTAAGCTTAAAGCTTAATTTTACTTAAAATTAATTGAAAGAAGACAAAATACAGTAGTTAGAAATGAATCTCCTGATTTTGCCTGCAGCCAAATGCAGCAGTTAAATGACGTTAGGGAGTAGAGAAGAAAAAGGTAAAAGTGCTCTTTTTAAAGTTCGTGGGACAGAGACAATTACTTTACAATTACAAACAGTGTCCATTTTGCAGTCCATGGGCAGAAACTGTATTAGGCACAAATTAGGTTCAGCAAGGGGAGATAAATCATTTAACTGAGATTCAAGGTCTCCCTTAGAAAGTCTGTGGGGCCAGAGATTAATAAAGTAATTTGCTGGAGCCCTCAGGGTTTTTGGAGGAAAAGGTGCCAAGTTTGAAAAATGAACAATGGCACAGGTGCAGTGTATCAATGGCATCCTGTGGTAATTGTACCTTGCAGCAGAGATGAGCTGTCTGTGGGAGTGGCTCCAGGGGTGGAATGCCCAGCTCCAGCCAAGGGCTTTTGGCAGAGATGAGCTGTTGGTGGGAGCGGCTCCAGGGGTGGAACGCTAAATAGTTTGCTAAAACATATCTATGAAAGTAGCCAAGTATTCAATAAGGGAACCCATGCTGGATACTATAGTCATCCCAGGGGTGTTTATGGGGCCTTTGTGGAGTTTAGGCAATAAACAAAATGTGGGAATTATAGGATGGTCCTGTCTTAAAAATTGGAACTCTTGTTCAGTAATGCTTCCTTCACTCATAAATATGACAAAAAACCTCCAGGCATCTCTTGTATGTTTCATTGGGGTCACAATCCAATCTCAGATAATTATCATTTTCACTTAATTGTCTCAAAGCCTCATTCACATAGTATTCTTTATCCATTACAATCTGACCACCTTTATCTGTTTGTTTAATACTAATACTCTCCAATCCTTAAAGATTAAAAAAGATCTTGTTTTTCTTGTTGTGTGATGTTACTGAAACATCTGTTAGGTCAAGGTTTTTCAACTGGGGGTCCGCAGCCCCTGGGGAGCCCTGAGCAAAGCATAGGGAGTCCATGGTATGAACAGTAAAAATGTAAAGAAATCAGTGATTGAAATGTAAAACTGGGACTAAGTACATGTGCAGTAGTGTAGGGGCCTTTGTGCAAGTATTGAAAGCCTTTCTGTAGTCCAGGTATACAACATCAACCTGCAAATCAGCATCCAATGCTTGGCTTACTGGTTCAAAAAAATGGAGCAAGTTCGTAGTGCATGATCTCTCCCCTGAAAAACCATGCTGTGCCACGTCCATGTGGTGCAGAGTTCTCAGGTTATTCTCCAGTAGTTCATTTATTAAGCTCTCCATCACCTTACCAATAACAGAAGTTATACCAATAGGGCAATAGCTCTCAACCCTTGTCCTGTCCCCTAATTTAAATATTGGTGTTATATTGGCAAATGTTCAGTCATCTAAGACCACTCATTCTTTCAGGGATTTATTAAAGAGAGCTGCCAGTGGGATTGAAATTTAATCTGCTAGTTCAGCCAAGAAAGCAGGGTGATAACCATCTTCCCCTCTGATTTGTGTTTTTGTAATTTCTTTAATTTGTTCTTGACCTGTTCTGCAGTTATGAAATAAATTTCTACCTCCCTCCCTAGTGTGGCTTCACCAATAAAGTAACTGAGACTATCCATAAGATACACACTCTGGAAGTATTTACTAAACATGTTTGCCATACCCTACTCATCTTTAACTAAATTATCCCTGTATTTTAAGGTGGTAATTTGATTTTGATGCTTCCTTTAACTACCTATATAGTTATAAAACTCTTTCCCATTGTTTCCCTTTTTGGTTGCCAGATTTAATTCAGCCATAGCCTTCCCTCTTCTAATACTTATTTTACATTTCTTTACCAGTGACCTATAATTGGACAACCTTCCTGGGGATGGATTTTTTTAAATTTCTTGTAGGCCTTGTTTTTCCTATTTAATAAACTTCAAAGTGTATGAGATAACCACTTATGCATTCTGCCTTTCCTGTTATATTTTTTTGTAAGTGGAACATAATTACATATACAAAACTGCAGAACATGATTAATTTTGTTCCAGGATTCAGTCATGGATTTTCCTTTCAACTCTTCCCAGTTACATGTTTCAAGTATCTACTTAATCTTTCTATAATCAGCTTTGCTGTAATTCCTAATAATTGTTTTCCCCAGGATTCTTTGAGAGTCCTCTGCTAGGGATGTCCTAACCATATAATGGTCACTACTTCCCAATGGCTCAATCACCTTTACATCCCTTATAGCACCTTCCATATTACACAGTATTAGATTGAAAATATTGTGATCTCTTTTATTCTTATGTACCATCTGCGTTAAACAGTTGGCGTCACATATTTCCAGAAATCTTTCCTCAACTGTCCCTTCTGCTTGCAGGGGCTACCAACTTATTTGGGGAAAATTAAAATCACCCATCACGATAGTGTTATTTGTTAGCCTTCCACTGTTCAGTAGGTCCGGAAAATCTTTATTTTCCTGTTCACTCAAGTTGAGTGCTCTGTAGCATACTCCCAGCCTAATATTTTATCTCCCTGTCCAGAAAGAGAGCCATAGCTGTTCAACCTGATCCCACTCAGTGCTGTTTAGATCGATAATTTTTGCTTTTAAATGTGAAGCAATATAGACCCCCACTCCCCCACCTTTTTTTCATAAACTTTAGATGTCCCTTGGAACAGATAATGCCAAAGAATCTAGTTGCATAAACAATCTAAACAGTTTCTTTCTTGTATAAATATTTCAAACACGTTTGTCATATAAATATTTTTAAACTTCTCTTTGTCATGTAAAATATCGAACTACAGTATACCCACATTCAATCGTATAAAGAAAATCTCCTCTGGGTAACCAGCTCCCCCCTTCCTAAGTTACACTAAAAATAATTTATTCAAAGTGATGCTCAGAGTACTAGTTGTTGTAGAATTTGGGATTTCTTTAGGATGTACTGTAGGTGAGAGATCTCCTTTCTTATGCTAAGAAAATTCCTTTTTTGTGGCTGGCTCTGCTACAGTTCCTGTATTTATTCATGCTCAAACTTCAGGCTTTTGACCTCAGAACTTCTGCTATAAACACAGCAATGAAGGCTTGGTATTTTGCTGGTTCAAAAATCACCAGGCTCAGGTTTTGGTGGGAATTTCAAAACAGTAAGAAGAACAACAAAAATGGCAGTCCAACAAGCACAGATCCTTTCAGCTTGCTGTCCAGGGAGAATCCTGAGGCATTTTCCCAGGAACTGGGTTTTAAATCCACTTCATTATGATGCATACATGCAAGATTTACCAACATTGATTGGATCATGCAGATGAGGTAGGCATGGCTAGTCCCTTGTTTCTAGGACAGCCCCTCTTTGTAAAGTCTGATAGCTGGAAACTTTTTTCTCAAAACTGTTTTTCTCTCTTGCATTCAAGTGCAATCAAATACAAACTATAAACATTTACTTTTGGATCCAGGATAAAATACTGTACAGTTTGATACCAAACATCATGTTTCTCTCTTTACTATAAAGTCCATAATTCAAAAAGTCCTTCATAGACACTGTTATCTTGCAGAGTTCTTAAAAATGGTTCTTCTAGCTTGACTTACATTTCTTGCAGTTCAAAATGAGATATTTTTCTTCCAGGTAGCTGTTTAGGAAGTTAATCAAAAGACAGAAAATCTTTCTTCAGAAGTAGTTCCATTGTCTTTGAGCTGGTCACTTGGCCCAAAATTCATTTGTTGACAGCTCCTTTCCCAGAAGTTGTTAACGGGGAATTTTTGGAAGTGGCATTATTGCTGTCTTTTACTAGGTAGATGCATAAGTCACATTTTATAATGTTTCACACAATGCCCTCTCAGGAGAGAACCTACATTAATAGGTTATCTCTAGCAGTATTGACATAGAACATTTGTGTGAATAATTCCTTCACTAAAACTCTTGCATTAATACATTTCAGGTATTTAGAAGGTAAGAACACACACTTTCAAATGCTGTTGCTATTATCTCTGTGGGAGTTTTGGTTTTGGTGCAGTAAACTAAAATATATATTCATTATTAAAACTTTGAGTCCTTTTTTTCTTTTCTTTTTGAAGTAGCTAGGGATCCTTCCGTCAGAAATCCCAATGGCTAATGAATTTGCTTGCAATGGAAACCTCTCTAGTCCTTGTTCTGATGAGTCCTCTTCAGGCTTTTAGTTCCAGGCTGCTTCTCAGTTTTCAGAGGCAGGTATATGGTTACAGGGGAGAATCTCCAGTTGTCCTGACAAGATTTACACCTCAGCTTTGCAGTCTGTTGAAACCTCAATGTCCAAATTTCTGAGGCAGTTTTGTTAAGAGAGAGCAATCTTGTAGTCCTTAAGCAGTTGGCTTGCTCTCAAATCTTTTGTGCAAGTCCATCAGATGAATTAGATTCTTTGAAGTTTTCAAATAAACCAATATCTGAGCATTACTTGACACTTCTGATAACCATATTACACTTAACTAAATATTTAAAACTAAACGTTAAAAAAAATGGTTTTGTAAATTATAGTTTTGTTCCTACAGCAGCCCACCACAGAAAGTCACTATGGCACTGTTATTGCCATGTCAACAATCGCTGCTTATGTCTGCTCACTATATGTGGCCTCACTGTTTTTCTGTCACGGTGTTTGTCTTCACCATTTTGCACTGGCTATTATCACATGGAATCATTTTACAATGTTATTATACTTTTCACTGTCCTGATCTGCAAGAATTTGAATAAGTGTCTGTGAACACATATTGACAGCAGCTTCCCACTTTTCATGGTAGATATATTTCAGACCCCCCCTCCACTCCTGAAGGTCTTTTGTCAATTCTAAGGCCTTGTGGAATCAATTTGGATTCTAGATATTTGTCAAGACTTGTTTTGGTGTAATGCAGTTTAACTTCTACCATTTTTAACTTTTCATACCTTTGTAGCAAATCTTTAACATTGTCTTCAGCTTCTGGGTTAAACTTGAATTTAGAGGCAAAGATATCCCCAGCTTGCTGGCGGCATCTGATGGCTGGAGCTGGGTGCTCCAGATGGGCAGTTTGATTCTCAGATGACATTTGTTCAATGGCATTTACTAAGAGTTGATTAATTGTATCAGTCTCTGATTCTGAACTAGAATCCATCTTCTACTTTCAGATTGTTGCAGAGATACACTTGAAAAAATAACTCCTCACAATAGAAGTTAAAACTTCTTGCTTAGTAAAATATCCACTTCAATAATCGATGTAACCAGCTATGTAATATATCACTGCTATCTCTCTCTCTCTCTCTCTATATATATATATATAAATATATATATATATATATACAGTATATAAATATATATATATATATATATATATATATATATATATGTATGTTAACATGTCACTTGCCATAAGCTATATCTGTACTAATTGTGTACCATACTAGTCCTGTAACTCCCGGGTCACCCCTGAAAAAGGGACCTCTGGGGCCCAGTGGGCCTACCTGGTCATCAAAATTCAATCAATAAATAAATAAATAATACACGTAGCTGAGTTCAAAAACAGCCAGATAAACTGACCCACAAGTACGAGTGTCAGGGAAAAGCACTGTAAAAATAGAACACCACTTGAACTGTAATGAAGGCTGAAAGTTCAGGACCCCAATTAGTGTAAAAGTGGTTCTAACAAACGAAACACTCCGTGCTATGGAAAACTCAGCATCACTGTTAGAGACATCTACGCTGGTGGGATAAAAACCATCATGTACTGCAAAGACAAAATCCAGTGCATCTGACATAGAACAGCAGCTTACAAATTACAAATGCTTTGACTAACCCAAAATGAAGTAAGCACTCATGTGTTTGTTGACTCACAATAAAGGACATCACAGCTTTTCACAATTTTTGATTGTTGGAGTTTCCTTTTCTACGTGAGTGCTTACTTCATTTTGGGTGAGTCAAAGTATTTGTCAATGGAAAGCTACATAGAAACATAGAATTTGACAGCAGATAAGGACTGCTTGGCCCACCCAGTCTGCCCATTTCCCTACCTAATGGATAAGCTGCAGATCCTAGTTAACCAGCATCCTACGTCTTTCTACCCCACCCCCTAGAATTGCCTTATGACTGTCCCATGCATGCTTGAATTCAACCACTGTTTTTGACATCACAACCTCCTCCATAGGGCCGTTCCATGCATCCACAACCCTCTCTGTGAAATAATACTTCCTTACATTACCTCTGAGCTGCCCCCTCTATCTTCAAATTGTGCCCCCTTGTTCTTGCACACTTCTTTTTTTGAAAGATGCTACCCTCTTGGACTTTGTTGATTCCCTTGAGGTACTTGAAAGTTTCTATCATGTCCCCCCTCTCTCTCCTTTCCTCGAGGCTATACATATTAAGCTCCTTTAGTCTTTCTTCATATGTCTTCCAGTGCAGACCCTGCACCATTTTAGTTGCCCTCCTCTGGACAGCTTCCATCTTGTCCATGTCCTTGCGGAGACTGGGTCTCCAGAACTGCACACAGTACTCCAGATGGGGTCTCACCAGCTGACTGTACAGAGGGATAACAACTTCCTGTTTTCTACTGGTGATTCCTCTCCCTATGCATCCCAGTATCCCCCCAGCCCTCCTTACTGCCCCCTCACATTGCTTGCCCACTTTTAAGTCATCTGATATGACTACCCCAGGTCCCTTTCCATTTTAGTTGTTGTTAGTATCTCACCCCCCATTGTGTACTCTTCCCATGGGTTTTTGTTTCCCAGGTGCATTACCTTGCACTTCTTAATATTGAATCTAAGCTGCTATACTTTTGACCATTCCTCTAACCTTGCCAAGTCCCTTCTCATCCTTTCCACCCCACCCTGTGCATCAACTCTGTTGCAGATCTTTGTGTCATCTGCAAAGAGACATACTTTTTCTTCCAGTCCAATGCAATGTCACTTATAAAGACATTGATGAGGACTGGTCCTAATTCTGAACCCTGTGGTACCCTACTAGTAACTCCCCTTTCTTCAGAGTGGACTCCGTTTACTATTACCCTCTGTGTCCTATTCTCCAGCCAATTCTTTACGCAGGCTATCATCTTGGGACCCACTTCCAGGCTGGCTAACTTGTATATTAATCTTTTGTGTGGGATTGAGTCAGATGCCTTGTTAAAGTCTAGGTAGGCCATGTCCATAGTCCCTCCCTGATCTACTACTTTGGTCACCCAGTCGAAGAAATCTATTAGATTTGTCTGGCATGACCTTCCCGCTGTGAATCCATGCTGCCTTGGGTCCTATGGCCCTCTGGCCTCTAGGTACTCAACAATTCTTTCCTTCAGAAGTGATTCCATTATTTTCCCTATCACTGAGGTTAAACTAACAGGTCTGTAGTTTCCTGCTTCTGCCCTGCTCCCACTTTTGTGAAGGGGAATCACATCTGCCCTTCTCCTGTCCTCAGGTACCACCCCATCCTCCCATGATTTGTTAAAGAGGGTAGTCAGTGGTGTCACTAGTTCAACCCTTAGTTCTTTTAGAATTCTGGGATGAATCCCATCAGGCCCCATTGCTTTGTCCACCTATAGTTTTAAGAGTTCTTTCAGAACCCTTTCTTCTGTAAATGGGCTGGTATCAGCTTCTGTATCCAGAGTGTTTCTATTGTTTGTTTTAGGTACCTCCCCCTCTTCATTTGTAAATACTGAGCAAAAATATTTGTTAGGTATCTCTGCCTTTTCACCGTCACCCTCTGCCCACCCCCTCTCCCCTTTATTAAGCCTCACTATCCCTCCCTTGGTCTTCCTTCGCTCCCTGATGTACATAAAAAAGGTTATATCCCCCTTCTTAACTGAGTTGGCTATCTTTTCCTCAGTTCGGGCCTTTGCTGTTCTGACTGCCTTCTCAGCTTCCTTTTGCTTTAACTGATACAATGCTCTGTCCTGCTCCTTCTGTGATTCCTTGTACTTTCTGAATGCTTTCTTTTCTCTTGAACCTTCATTGCTACCTCTTCTAAGAACCATAGTGGTTTCTTACATTGTTTTGTTTTGTTTATTTGCTTCACACAAAGGCTTGTTACCTCTGTGATGGCAGTTTTTATTATTCCCCATTGTTCTTCCACCCCTCCTTCCTGCCCATTTGCTAGTGCATTCCTTAGGCACTCACCCATTTTGGCAAAGTCAGCCCTCATGAAGTCCAGTACTTTTGCCTTTGTATGGCTTGACTCTATTGCTGTGTTTATTGTGAACCATACTGTTCGATGGTTGCTAGTTCCCAGATGGCTACCCACTTCTACATCTGTGATCCTCTCTCCATCTCCATTTGAGAGAACCAGGACTAAGATTGCTCCCTCTCGAGTGGGTTCCAATACTAGTTGTCTAAGGCATGCCCCCTGTAGGGCATCTAGAATAATCCCACTCTTAGAAGTGGCTGCTGCAACTGCACTCCAGTTAACATCTGGCATATTCAGATCACCCATCAGCAATATCTCCCCTTTTTCTGCCATTCTAAGTATACTTTCTTTCATTTTCTTGTCCATTTCCTCCCCCTGAGAGTGGGGTCTGTATACAACCCCTGTGCAGATTGTGGTGCCATTGCCTGCCTCCAAATTGACCCACAGTGCTTCTTCTCCTCCCTGTTTACCCTTTTGTTCTGCTGCTTTGATTCCTTCCCTTATGTAGAGAGCTACTCCTCCTCCTCTTTTACCCTCCCTGTCCCTCCTGTAGATAGTGTATCCTGGTACGTTTACATCCAAGTCATGGTTCTGTGTGTACCATGTTTCTGTGGCTGCCACGATATCCAGATGTTCCTCCTCCATCAAGGCCACTAATACAGGAAGCTTGTTACCCAGACTACGGGCATTGGTACTCATTGCTCTCCATTTTTTGATGGCGTTACCTTCTGTAGCAGCATCCCCCACTAACCCTATTACCTTGGTCTTTATCTCATTTAGTACCCTGTTTTGTAGGGGGAGGCTGGTATTTTCCTGCTGCTTATCAGTGCCTCCCCCCTTGACTAGTTTAAAAGCTTGACAGCAAAGATGAGTGGTATGCTCATAAGCAACAAAGGCTCTCACACCATTAATTCTTGGATCAAAAAGTTTAAGTTTTTGAATAGTCCCAATGTTTCAGCTAGTTAATTAGACTTCTTCAGGGGAACTGTAAAGACATGTAAAATATTCTTAATTAGGTTTCTTATTTGTTTTTATAAAGCTATTCACATTTATTTGAACACTTGCTTTTTAATACTATTGTACAGTATTTTGTTTATATATCTTTTTTACACATTTTTTACATTTTTAAATGATATGCACACAGAATAAATTATCAACTTATATACTTATTACTACTTCTCCTATTATTAAGACCAGCTAAATTTAATTGACTATATTTTCCTTACCTTATAACATTGCCAACTGAGGCCAAAAAATGACTGCCATGTCTTCCTGAGGTGAAATTGTCTCTGATCTTCACTTTAAAGAAAAATAAATTGAAAGATAAAAAATAAGAAAAAAATAAATTTTCATTCATTAAATCACTTAATTATTGATTCACTCATTTTTGCTTTAAATATGTTGTAATTTACCTCTTTCGAAACTTATATCCTGTTTTTATTCTTGTAAATTGGATCATTTTTATGGTAATCTTTCTGCTACATACAAAAAAATAATAAAAAAGGAAGAAAGGAAGATCATGCCATGAAAAATGAAAGTTTAGACTAATTTCTATATTTAACTCTTAATATGAATCTATTAACATGTGCCATACGCTGAGAATATAGTCCTTCAGCTCATCACACATTGTGTTTTATACGCTAGGAATATGTTGTTATTATACGAAGAGATGTAATTATATATGTACTGTTACAATTTATTTGCATGGAGGGAATCACACTACTAAAAAATTTAATAATAACCATAGAGTGATTTGGGAATCTTAATGGTTGAAGTGTTATGGAAAGTTCAAAATATTATATGGAGAAAACTATTAGATATAAAAAGTGGAGTGGATATCAAATATATGAATGTCTTTTAAAGTTTTGATAATGAGCTGAAGGACTATATTCTCAGCGTATTGCACATGTTAATAGATTCATATTAAGAGTTAAATATGGAAATTAGTCTAAACTTTCATTTTTCATGGCATGATCTTCCTTTCTTCCTTTTTTATTATTTTTTTTTGTATTTCACAGAAAGATTACCATAAAAAGGATCCAATTTACAAGAATAAAAACAGGATATAAGTTTCGAAAGAGGTAAATTACAACATATTTAAAACAAGAAAAAGAGAATCAATAATTAAGTGATTTAATGAATGAAAATTTATTTTTTCTTCTTTTTTATCTTTCAATTTATTTTCTTTAAAGTGAACATCAGAGACAATTTCACCTCAGGAAGACATGGCAGTCGTTTTTTGGCCTCAATTGGCAGTGTTATAAAGTAAGGAAAATATAGTCAATTAAATTTAGGTGGTCCTGATAATAGGAGAAGTAGTAATAAGTATATAAGTTGATAATTTATTTTGTGT
The DNA here is from genome assembly GCA_016271365.2 of Neoceratodus forsteri. Taxonomy (NCBI): domain Eukaryota; kingdom Metazoa; phylum Chordata; order Ceratodontiformes; family Ceratodontidae; genus Neoceratodus; species Neoceratodus forsteri. The sequence continues at coordinate 951,314,986 of CM028129.1, read as the reverse complement.
GCATATCATTTAAAAATGTAAAAAAATGTGTAAAAAAGGATATATAAACAACATATTGTACAACAGTATTAAAAAGCAAGTGTTCAAATAAATGTGAATAGCTTTATAAAAACAAATAAGAAACCTAATTAAGAATATTTTACATATCTTTACAGTTCCCCTGAAGAAGCCTAATTAACTAGGTGAAACATTGGGACTATTCAAAAACTTAATAAACTTTTTGATCCAAGAATTAATGGTGTGAGAGCCTTTGTTGCTCGTGAGCATGCCACTCATCTTTGTTGTCCAGTAATTACTGGAAATAGACAAGCTCCACTGAAGAACAGTGAGAATCACATTTGAAAAAGAGGCAATTTCCCTGGACACTCTTTATTAATGTAGTTTAAAAGCTTGCCAATGAAGCATTTAAACCGATTGCCCAAAAGACCTGTTCCCTTCATGGACAGATGCAGACCATCCTGCCAGTATAGGCTGGTGTCCCTCCAGGTGGAATCCCAGTCCCCAATGAAGCCAAACCCCTGTGCTCCACACCATTTTTTCAACCATTCATTAAACTGCATGGTGCAAAGTACCCTCGCCTCACCCATGCCACCGACAGGCAGCACCTCTGAGAAGGATAATGTGTGTGCTACTTGTCTTAGGCCCGTCCCCAACTCTGCAAAGTACTTCTGCACTGCTCTAATCTCATGATGAGCCAAGTCATTTGTCCCTAGGTGGACAATGATGTCCAGCTCAGACTCCCGTGCAACTGTTCTCGTGATCCTAAGGATGCGCTTCCTATCTCTCCAAGCCATGGCACCAGGCAGGCAGGCACCTTACTTCAGTTTTCCCTGCTCCCCCCAGTTCTATCCTCCTAATAATTGAGTCCCCCACCAGGAGCTGCTTCCTTTCCCTGTGGTACCCTCTGCCTCCTTCCTGAGGGCCTCCCTTGTGACAGTTGTCTGCAACCTCCTTAGTCTCCTCTGTGGGTGCATCCACAGGGGAACTATGCTCCCCCAGAATGGTGTATGGATTGTGGAGTGGAACAACTGACTGGGTGTGCCTCTGTTCCACCACCCTTACCCTCCCTGAGCCAACTGAGGTCCAACTGCTGTGCTTTCTTTGCAACCTCTGAGGTAGTGGTGGTGGCTCTGGTGCTCCCTGGATGGAGGAGGTTCCCTTACTACTGTCCAGTGTGGCCTGAAGATGGGCAACTTCCTCCCTCAGGGCAGAGAGTTGTCTGCAAACAGGGCAGCATCTCAGCCTCCAGAAAGACTCCTAGAAGACTGCTTCCCCACAGCCATTATATTGCACTACTCCCCACATGTCTGTCTACCTTGTTTAGTTTTTTGTTTGTTTTTTATGTCTGTGTGTGTGTGTGTGTGTGTGTGTGTGTGTGTGTGTGTGATTCGTTTATTATATAGGAATACATATGTTATAAAATGTGTATGCTTATATTGTCAGTACAGTGTGCTAGAGAGGATATGACAGTGATATACACATTGCCCTCTTGAGGAAATGATGTCTGAACCCCACGTATAAAGAAACTATTTTCAGGGGTGGGTGGGGTGAGGGTGGGAAGGGTTTGGGCCAACTCTGACCTCACAAAACAATCAGCTAAAAGCTCTGACCTACAACTGCTATGAGTGCCTTTCTGTCAGTAAGATGCCCTACCGACAATTTGACAGAGAAAATACCCTGTTAATCAAACAGAGAAAAATTCAAACATCCAAGTCAGACACAGGTAACCCCCCCCAGCCCCAAAACAGCCTAGTGAAGTGTGCTCTGAAAGCAGTCAGCCCCAAAACACGTCAGCTGTGCACAAGGACAGGCACAGTAAACAATATTCAGTCCCTGTGGGTTTAAACTCTTCCTGCACTGAAAATCTTAACAATTGTAACAAAAGTAATGCAAGGTCCACCTCCCCTCTGTTGATTGAAAGATTGCCTTTTCTGATAATTCTAAGTTCCTTATTTCACCCTTCAGTTCGAAGTATCCTCCACCTGAAAAATATTAACTTTCCTAAGGAATCTGCTTCAAACCAAAGACAATTGTAAATTGTAAGGTTCACCTCCCTCTGTCATGAGCACAACTCGCTTTCTTGCAAAGTCCTAAGTTCAGTGTTGTCGCTTCCAGCCAGAGGTAGCTTCACCTGAAGAATATTAGGTTATCTGATGAGCCTGCTAAAATTAGTACTGTTATCAGGTCTGTAAGACTCTTCCAAAGCTATTGGCCAATAAGTAGCTGTGATGTAAGCACTTCCTAACACAATCTGGCCTGGCATTTTAAGGCACACATAGATAAACAAAAGGAAAAATGCTTTCAACCCCCTGGGCACTGTCTGAGTCAAATACACAGCCTGTAACATGCTCTCAATTCAGGACTTATGACAAATTCTTAGCCCAGTGAATAACTCACATTATTACAAATATTGCAATGCAAACAGTCAATCACTAACTCAAATCAAGTCAGCTGTGCACAAGGACAGACACAGTAAACAGTATTCCTTCCCTGTGGGTTTAAACTCTTCCTGCACTGAAAATCTTAACAATTGTAACAAAAGTAAAGCAAGGTTGACCTCCCTCTGTTGATTGAAAGACTGCCTTTTCTGATAATTCTAGGTTCCTTATTTCACCCTTCAGTTAGAAGTATCCTCCACTTGAAGAATATTAACTTTCCTAAGGAATCTGCTTCAAACCAAAGACAACTGTAAATTGTAAGGTTCACCTCCCTCTGTTGTGAGCACAACTAGCTTTCTTGCAAATCCTAAGTCCAGTGTTGCAGCTCCAGCCAGAGGTAACTTCACCTGAAGCTGCTTCTCTTTCTCAACTGCACTGGATTCTGTGTTTTCTTTTCAGAGAATATGCCTGCTGATTGCTATATATTTAGTCTGAATAGTTCACAGGGGATGCAACATCTTATTCTGGTATCCCTTGATAATAGCTACTGCAAAATAACAAATGGCAAAATAGTGACTGCAAAATAGTGAATGACACATAATAGAGACTCATAATAATGGTGTTCCGAATATGTAATTGTCTCTGAAATCAGTGAGTGGCATGGTGTTAGAATCTTTAAGATGGGGGTGAGGGGGCACAGCCCCCCTCATTTATATCAAGTAATCATGCCAAGAACAACCGTTGAAGGAACAGGTAGTAGTAGCTGTTATTGGCAGTGGCAGTCGCTATTTTAACGTTCGCTATTTTGTAAGCACTATTATCATATGAAACCCTTATTCTTCTGTAGGGTTGTCCATTTACATGTCCTTATACTGCACTGAGTAAAATCAGAACCCCACTGAAAACAATATTTAGCATCTCGACTGGGCTACCCTGGATAAATACATTGTAAAAATGGGTAAAATCAAGACCCCACTTGTGGAGATGTGGCCTCCAGAACTGTACACAGTTTTCTAAGTGATGTCTCACCAGCAGTTTATACAGTGGCAGCATCACCTCCCTCTTCCTGTTGGTGATACATCTCCATATGCACCCCATCATCCCACTAGTAGTGCTGTGTAGAATGTAGAATTCTGCTGGTGAAATGATCACAGAATGATCATTCCACCAATGGAATTTCCACCAGAAATTCACTGGTTCCTCTGAGGAATTCTGTCTGCTGCAATCAACAGAAAAATGTTCCATGGAACAGCATTTTTTCTGAAGAAAATCATTCCAAAACCATTTCCATGGAAAATATTGAGATCCGAAGAATAATATTCCATGGGAGAGCATTTTGTTTTCTGCAGAAAATCATTCTGCAAACATTTCTGCCAAAAATATTGAGATCTGTGAAATAAGATTCTGTAGAAATTTTGCAGAAAATCACATTCTACATTCTTCTGCAACAGAATTCCTCTATTCCATTTCCAGTGAAATTCTGCAGAATTTTGAAAATTCTGTGAAATGTCATTCTGCCGGAATTTTAAAAATTCCATGCAGCACTACCTACTAGCCCTCTCAACTGCTTTGTCACAATGCTTGGCCACCTTTAGATCATCAGAGATAATTACTCCCAGGTCTCTCTGCTGCTTGGTAGTTGTTAATAACATCCCCCACATTATGTACTATGCCTTTGGGTTCCTGTGTTCCAAGTGCATTATTTTGCACTTTTTCACATTCAGACCCAGCTGCCATACTCTTGACAATGCCTCATGTTTTCTCAGGTCACATATCATCCTTTCCACTCCTCCTGGAGTATCCACCCTATTGCACATTTTGGCAGACCTTCCCCTCCAGCTTCTCTGTATTGTCACCTATAAAGACATTAAAGATGATCCATCCCAGCACTGGTCAATGAGGCACTCAGCTTGTCATGTTTGCCTCCTTGGAGTGCATACTGCTTACCATCACCCTCTGCCTCCTATCCTCTAACCAATTTCTTACCCAGTTTACCACTTTTTATCCCACTCCTAAGTTACTCAGATTGCATATTAGTCTTCTATGTTTTACGATGTTGAATGCCTTACCAAATGTAGATAGGCTACATCCTCCACTCACCCTGATCTAATTTCTTGGTTACCCAATCAAAGAATTCTATTAGATTCATTTGACATGACCTCACACCCATGAATCCATACCGCCTCTGGTCTTGTAACTCATTTGATTCAAGAAAATTCACTATCCTCTCCTTTAGCAGTGATTCCATTAACTTTCCCACCACTGATGTGAGGCTGACTGGTCTATAACTTCCAGCCTCCTCCCTGCTACCACTTTTGTCAAGTGGGACTCATCTGCCCTCCTCCAGTCTTCTGGAGGCACTTCTGTTTCAAGTAAGCTTTTAAAGAAGATGAAGGACTGTTAGAGATGCAGCCAGTACCTCCTTGAGCTCCTTTAATATCCAAGGATATACCCTGTCTGACCCCATGGTTTTACCCACTTTCAGATTAGCTAGTCCCTTAAGAACTCTCTCCTTTGAAAAAGGACTAGTGTCCACCTCCCTTCTTGTAGAGCTCCTATTACATTCATGTGGCTCTTCCCCTTCTCCTTCCACGGTGAATACTGAACAAAAATATTTGTTCAGGATGTCGGCCTTTTCTTAGTCCCCCTATGCACTGACCCCATGATCACTTTTTAACTTTACAATCCCTCCCTGACTTTCCTCTTTTCACTTACATACCTAAAAAGTGTCTTGTTCCCTTCCTTTACCACTTGGATGATTCTGTCTTCAGTTTGTGACTTGTGCTCCTTGCTGCTCTCTCTGCTTCTCTGTTTCTCCTGCTACACCTCCCTATCCTCCTTGCTATGCATCTCCTTATATCTAATGAATCCCACCCTTTTAGCCTTTACCGGTTCAGCCAACTATTTCAAGAACCAAAGTGGTCTCTTTTTCCTCTTACTTGCTTGATGCAGAGGTTTGTTGCCCTCACTATGACCCCGTCCAGCATCACCCACTCCACTCCACCTCGATATCTCACTCTGCTAGATCTTCCCTGAGGCATTCATCCATCATTATAAATTCTGCCATTCTGAAATCCAGACCCTCACCCTTGTGTGGTTTGATGCTGCAGTCATACATATATTGAATCATACTGTATGGTGATCAGTGTTCCCCAGGTGGCCTCCCACCTTAACATCTGCAACACTGTCCCTATTAATAAGTAAAAGATCCAGTATTGCTCCATGGTGCATGGGTTAGTTCACTAGTTGTCTGAAGAATTCCCCCCCCGGGAGTCCAGGATGTCCCTGCTTCTTTCTGAAGCTACAGCTGGGAAGCTCCAATATTCATCTAGGAGATTGAAATCCCCCACCAGCAGCACCTTCTCCATTCCTGCCATCTTGCCAATGGGCCCCACTAATACCTTATTTATCTTTGCCCCCTGTGCTGGATGTGTGTAGATCACATCTGTCAAAAAAAAATTGCTCCATTCCCCTTTTCTGAAATGATCCCACCAGAAATATAAATTCCAGTTCCCCCCCAAAATAATATTGCATTTGTTGCCCAATTCCTAAAAGGACCCTCCCCCCCATTGTCAGCAGTGACTTCTGAAAACAGCATTAGGGAAGGTAGTCAAGTTTTAAGCAAAAATCACAAGTACATTTTCAGGATTAAATTTCCTTGGCACATAACTAAAAATAATAAACAATAATAAAAAATACAAAATAATACTAAAAATCATAAAATAAGGTGTATCATATAATTTATATCAGACTATATTATTGTCTCACATATATCATATTTTATAAAATTATATTATTTTTCATATACAGTAATACAGCAGATTAAATCAGATTATAGTATAGTATAGGGTTAGGGCATATTGCTTATGGAATTCAGTGACTCTCATATTGTTGTTGTGCATGGCTGAAAAGTTGTTCTTGTGCACATTCTATCATCAAGTGCACCTGTGCCCCTGCTCTCGCTAACTCCAGCCTGGCAGCCTGCTTTCATTTTTACTGGCTCTCCCTGCTTGCATGGAATCCTGCCTGGTAGCCTGCTTTAAATTTTCAATGAAAGCTGTCTCTGTCTTTCTCTTTCTCTCTGCACCTGTGCTCAGCACCGCTTGCAGTTACTGCTCGCTACTTCCTTCTACAAAATCATATACTATAAAAAATAAATTATGGGTGACAAGCAAGCAATAATACCCGACAGGGTAGGCGGTATTGGGCAATACCGGATTGCCCAGGGGCATAATGAGGCCTGACGCCACAGGCGGAGGGCCTTACAGCCCCTAGACGGTCCGGTATTGCCCATACCGCCCACCTTGAAGGGTATTATTTTGCTTAGAAAATGGGCTAACTGTGGCAGTTTAATGTGGGATTTTTAAAACAGTAAGAAAGTAAAAAGAAAAAAATTAAAGAGAAGTTTAAGTCATTTGATTGTAAAGTAGTCCCTCTTTTGTAAGGTACTCCATGTTCTGTTGCCTAGCGTTTCACACAGCTATTCCCTTGTCTTTTATTTTCCCCTACTACTACTCCTGGAACAAGTACCCTGCACTGTAGAAAAGAAAAGAAAAAAAATTGTTCTGAACTATGGTTTTAAATAGCATTTTTTTTCAACCAGTATTTCAGCATCGAAACATCGTGGTGGAGCATGACCTTATTTGACCACTGAGCATGAAAGCAGGAAGTGCAATCTGTTTGCTTTGGGGATTTTAATAGTGGCTTTTTTTTAGTTTACCAGTCCTCACTACCTTCGTTGATGACCCAGGCTCACTTTCTTCCAGGGTTTTTTTTAGTTTACATTTTTAGTGGTTGCCAGTCCTCACTGCTTGATGTGAGGACTGGGAGTGTGAACAGGAGTACTGTTCATTTTAGTGGCATAGTTTCTCTGTGGAAGGTATGTAGCTGTAAAAAAGAACAGAGCTGTATGAGGACAGAAACCATTAGGTACTGCTGCCTGTTTCTTAATTTATGGGTTGGAATTGTTCTATTTTAGCACCAGATAGGGGGAATGCCAGTACAGAATGCTGTAGTAGAATGGGGGGGGCTCTCGATAGCTGTCTCAGGGAAAATGGCGGCGATGTGAAATGCGGGAAAAAAAAATTCAAGAAAGTAACCAGTAGTAAGTCCAGTGAAGGTTGATGTGTAGTTCTGTTTGACAGTTGGCACTGAAATAGGGAGTGTTGGGGAGAGTATCTCTCGCTTAGTGAGAAAAGAATGGTAATTTTAAATTAAATTAGGTGCTTTCGGACAATCAGAAAGCAGGCTGGGCACAAAGCTACTTCAGTGAGTAAAGGGGCACTGGGGCTGGTGCTTTTTATTTCCATGTCGTCTGTTGAAAGTTAATGTACCCCCCCCAGCAGGGGTACCAGCCATTCAGAGACCAGGAAATAAAAAGCCCATTTTCTAATATACAGCTCACCTTGTGTTTCCTTCTTGGGGTTAAGATAACAGTATGGAACTCTCGAGCTTTGCTCTTGGGGTCCATATACTATTATCTCTACCTCATGATGAAAATACATGCTTGTTGTGTATTGTCACCCATATTTTATTTTTTTATAGCATATAATTTTGTCGAAGGAAGTAGCAAGCAGGGGCTATGAGCAGTGCTGAGCGATGGTACAAAGATGTGTCTGGTCACCTATATATTATTCCTTATATATTATCTTCTTTTAGATAATACTGAAAATAAAACTCGCTTACTGATTGGCTCAAACGTCCTCCCACCCGGACGTTATTGCTTAACAACGACCGCTCAGAAAAAGTGCCAGCTCGATCATTTGGAACCGAAACTTGCCACCCGCCATTTTATTATCCACTTACTGAGACGGCAGTCGCAACCCGAACCCTACCATACTCCTAAACTAAAATGCCACTGGCAGCCCGATACAGCCTCCAAAACTCACTTTCTTCCTCAACAGCACCAGAAAAAAATCAAAACATTCATTTTTAAATAATTACTTTCCCAGCTCGCTCCACCTCTCGTAATATAAACTTCCCACTCTTCCATGTTCTGTTTCCCTTCACTGTTGTGCTCCCTGTGAAACATTTCCTCACTGTTAAACCCATCTACATACTTCTGCCACACTTCTAAAGCATATCACATAAAACTGAAGTACCTGTCACAAAAAATCACCAGTATACATTTCTCCCGTTCTTGAACATTTTTCAATCGGGATATGTGTGTGTGTGTGTGTGAGAGAGAGACAGCCATGAAGCAGGATGGCAAGCTACTTTGAAACAGCATAAAAAAATACACAGCAGCGACCTCCTGTGGTGATTCCAGCACTTCACACTATAAGAACTACTTTACATCAAATATTACTTCTAGTTCGATTTTACTTATTTTTTATACATAATTTTTTTCTTATATATTCTTCCCAAAAATACCATCTCTATCCCATTATCTAAGTGTAATAATACCCTCCAGGGTGGGGGTTATGAGATACAATGGACCTTCCAGGGGCTATAAGGCCCTCCGCCTGCAGCGTCGGGCCTCATTATGCCCCTGGGCGGCCCGTTATATCCCAATAACGCCCACCCTGTTGGGTATTATTACTTACATATCTCATATCATGTTATATGAGATTATATTATCTGCACACATATATCATAGTACCATATTTTCTCATTTCACTTAAAGAAGATGTAAGAATAATAATAACCAATAGCAATAATTACAATACAATAAAAATCATAGACATTAACAAGTTAAAAAATTAGCATATCCTCTTCATCATTCTCCTCCTACCTCCATCAAGAAGCACATTATTTATTGAGTTTTTGTTACCAGGTAAGTGCATTAGACATCAAGCTGCTTACTTTCAGCCATGACCTGGGAGGATATAAATAGTACAATATCACAAATTTTGTAATGATACATTGCAGTTAATAATAAATAAATAAATAAATAAATACATAAATAATTAAAGTGTAGAAAAGCAAGAGATACATAATGATTGTAGCATAGCATAACATTAATGCAAAGCACTAAAAAACTTCTGAACAACACAATACATGTATGGATGCATGCACTCAGATTATCCGAGAACTGTATGCAGAGATCTACTACAATAAACAGTTACAAACAGAGAGGCCCAATTACAATTAGATTTGTCCTGGCATGTTTCATTGTAGCATGTGGATGACATCACCTTCTTCCTGGTGTGCACTCTACCCAGAAATGCAATAGTAGGATTGATATCTATGACTATCAACATGGTACTGTGCAACATGGGTGTGGACAATAGCCTGTATGTTTTGAGGCATAATACATGGGGCTATTATCATCTTCATAATTTGTCTTGTATTTCATACAAATAACAAGACTCCAGCTATAAGTGCCACCACAGTTGGCTGTGCACTGTGGAGATGGATAAGTGCCTGTTTGCCTTCAGGCACTATACATACTGCAGCACTATGCATTACCATCATTATGACTCATCATGGATTCATTCAAAAATCATGATTTCTTGTCATACTGAAAACAAATACATTGAGCATAATAAAAAATGTTACCTCCAATTCAGTTTAGTTTACTGATCAGTCAGATCAGACCATCCTGCTTGTTAAAATCGTATCTTGATAGCATGTGTAAAGAAAGCACAATAAATACAATAGGATTACATTTTGCATCTATTTTTTAAAAAAAGATATAAAATTCAATATTTAGCAACAGAATTAGAATATTATTGACATAACTTATTTACTGTCCTTTCAGTCATTGTTTTAACCATACAAGAGAATCTGACCTGTCTACTACTATCTGGGCATATGTTGACCCGATAACCAGGATAAGCTATTATGAAGTAATTATTTTTAATGAAAATTAGTAAGGTATACATTAATTCAGGACCCTCTTCATGATCTTACTTATTTATAAAATTATGAATGGATTAGAGATAGGCTTAGAGAGGAGGAAATGTATAGAGCTATTCTTTCTTGTAAAAAAAATAATAATAATAAACCTCAGAGTTGAATTACAGAAACATAGAATTTATTGGCAGAAAAGAGAACTTCTGTCCATTCTGACCTGGTGCTCTCTGCCTATTTTGGATCTGCAGATGCCATCGAGTCCCTGGCAACCATCCCACCACCATGCTTTGTTTTTAATATACCCCTATGTTTATCCCCTGCATGCTTGAAGTCCCCCACTGTATTACCTCCATGGCTGCAGCTGGTAATCCATTCTAGGTGCCTACCACCCTTTTTGTCTCCTATTCATTGACCAGTTTCTAACCCAGTTTATCACTGTGGATCCACACCTAGGCTCTCAATTTCTTAATCAGCCTCCTGTGTGGTAGTGTCAAAGACCTTACTAAAATCCAGATAGGACACAATCACTGCCCTACCCTTATCTATTGCCCTGGCGACACAATCAAAGAAATCAGATTAATTTGACATGACTTTCCTCCCATTAATCTTTGCTGCCTGTGGTCCTGCCACCCACTGGATTTTAGAAGCTCTACCAGTATTTCTTTCAGTAAGATTTCCATTAATTTCCCCATCACTGAAGTAAGACTGACTAGCCTATAGTTGCTAGTCTCCCTGCTGCTGCTGCTGTTATGTAGCGGGACCATGCCAGCCCTTCTTTAGTCCTCTGGAAGCACACCTGTTTCCAGTAAACTGTTGAACAAGGCTTTCAGTGGGCATCTAGCACCTTTCTGTATCCCTTCTGCTCCCAAAGCCTTGTCCACCTTCAGGGCTGCCTTTCAGGACACATTCCTCTGAAAATGGACTTGTGACACCCCCATTCCTGCTTCTTCATAGTGGTCTGTTCCCTCCTACTTCCACTGTTAAGACTGAGCAGAAGTACCTGTTTAAGGTGTCAGTTTTTTCTTGGTCACCTTCTGATCAGTCTTCCCCTTCCACCCATCTGATACTTACTATTCATTTACTTGCTTTAGTCTTCTCATTTATGTACCTGAAGAAAGACTTATCCCCTTTAGCGACCCCTTTGGCAATCCTTTCTTCTGTCTGTGCCTTTGCTCCACTAACTACATTGTCTGCTTTTTTCCTCTTTGCTAGGTATACCTTCCTATCCACCTCCCTCTGCATTTCCTCATAACTCTTAAATACTACTTTTTTTCTTTCACCACCCTTGCCACTTTCTTGAAGAACCATAACCGTCTATTTTTTTCTGCTGATTTTGCTTAGTAATTCCATGCAGAGGCTGGTTACTTCAGTTATGGTCTTCCTTATTTTCCCAACTGATCATCTACCCCTCCATGGCAATCTCTAACCTCTATGGAGTTTCTGAGGCATTCACCCTTGGGCTGGCAGTATAGCCTAGAGGTTAGAGTAACAATCTGTGGATGAGCTTGGTACATCAAGCAGACCTGGGTTTGATTCTTACAAACTCTACTTGCATACTGTGAGACTCTGAACAAGTCAGGTAACCTACCCAGTGCTCCTGGGTCACCCCTGAAAACAGGTGCTTGTGCTTAGTAGACCTTACCCAGTTCCCAAAGAATTAAAAATAAATCTACCCTCCTAAAATAGAGGAACCTTATCCTTGTGAGGTTTGCCTCTGCTCCTGTCCTTATGTTGAACAACACTGTTCAATTATCAGTGGTACATAGGGGATTTTTTTATTAATACAACTTCTTAAACAACTCATCAAAACTGTGTTGCATCACACCAAACTATAATCAAAATCTTTACAAATAAAAAGCATTGCAAATGTATTAACCCCATACAGTACCTGGTTAGGTAACCAAGAAGAAAGAAAAGAAAAAAACACAATTCATATCATTCTCCTAGAAATGTAAAGCAAAAAGAAAACAAAATACTGCAAAAATATCAATAAAGACAGGACTTTGAAATATGCAAGATCCATTCCATTTCCCAGGTAACATTTATAACTATCTTAAATTAACCCTTGCAGTCATGCACTATTTCCCACTCAGTATGATGCGCCAACAAACTTGTTTAATATTCACCCCATATTCAAACCTTTTATACTATATTACTTATATTTAATAAGTAAGATAACCCATTCCACCAGTGCCTTACCACATCTTGAGGGCGCCTGATTATATCTTTTGTATGTACTACCAACATTGCTTGTTCTACCAGCACACTAAACGTCTGATATAACATCCACTGACATCTCCCCTGCCAGAGATAATATTTTAGACAACAAAAAACACCATCAGTTAGTATTGTAGTGATACTGACCTACTAACTGAGGGTAGTGTCCCAACACTAGCAATTCATAAGACAGATTTGCTAACCATGCCATCTTCCATTTTGCAGTTAAAAAAGGCCATAATGGTTTTGCATATGAGCAATCAAACAGAAAATGTTCCACTGTTTCAGCTATGTTCCGACACCCATTATAAGGACAATTTATTTCCTCCAGCACTTTATGTTTTGCATTTCCTCTCAGGTTTAATCTCCCATACATTGTTAACCACAGAACCTCCGACATCTGTAGGGGATCCTTTTATTAATTAGTTGTTTTAGAATACCTCTTGTCAAAATATCGGGGCAGTCTTTAAAAACAGGCCCTGCTAGATGAATGTCCCCCATAATTTCTTTATAGAGCTGTGGACCAGACATTTGGACTATCTGTGTTTTAGTCACTTTCAATTTCCATAATTTTCCAAAAGCCCCTTTTAATATTCAGGTACACGCATTTTTGGAGTGACTTTTAGAGGGGCTGCACCCACCCATACTTTCAAATAATCATTTACATTACTTGTAAACCATACTGCTTGGGTATTCTGAATACCTCTGAGAGCCATTTTAAGGTTTCGGGATAAAAATAAAGTCATGGTAAAAGTGACTGGGTCTATCATGTCCAGGCTACCCTTAGCCTTTGGTAAATATAAAAAAAAATCTCCTTATGGGATTTATACGGGTTTCCCACACCATTTGAAAAAAAAAAACTTGAATACAGTCTGGCTTCAAACTTACAGGGAAGTGGGAAAATCATTGCTACATATAACAAAGAGGGTATTATAAATTGTTTTAGTGCCGCAATTCATTTTATTTTAGATAAAATCCATGACTTCCATCTGTTTACTTTTGATTCAATAGTGTTTAAAACTTGTTCCCAGTTCTCAATAGGTAAATTTTGAGGAGAAAAGTGCACCCTGAAAATTTTCCGTTGATCATTTGAAATAAGGATATGATTTTTCCGAACAGGTCCTCCATTTTGGTCTCCCAAAAATATCCCAAAACTTTTCCCAAAATTTAATTTGGAGTTTGATACAAAATAATAATCTTGGAAAATCTCAATTACCAAAGGAATTTGTTCTATATTACCCATAAAAACACACACACATCATCTGCATATGCTTGGACCTTTGTCTGTCCGAGCCCTACCAGACACTCCACCCCTTGCCATACTTGAGACATATTCAATTTCCTAATTAAATGATCCAAAGAAAATATAAACAATAACAAGCTTAAGGGGCACCCTTGTCTTACCCCAGTTTTCATAACTATTTCTGTGGATGAAATTCCATTTATAATGGGCTACCCAATAGCTTGTGAATATAATAATTTAAGTTTATTAATAAAAGTACTTGAAATTCCGTAGTGTGATAGAACTTGGAAAAAAAAAATTTGGTTCACCTGATCGTATGCCTTACTTTGATCAAGGTACAGGAAACAACTTCTCCCTTTTTTCCCTTCGTGGAAAGCTACCACATCTCTTATCAGCATTAGCACCTATTGGATTTTCCTATCAGGCAGGCTGCAATATTGTGCAGGATGGATTAATTTGCCCACTACCTGTCTCAATCTAAGTTGCAAAAACTGGGACAAAATTTTAAAATCTGAATTTAGGATTGAAATAGGTCTCCAGTTTTCTATATCATGCTTATCTCCTATTTTAAATAAAAATAGTATCAACCCTGCAGTAAAACCCTCAGGAACCCTTATTGTCCTAAAAATCTCCCCAGAAACCTCTTCCAAACATACTGCAAATATCTTGGGAAACAATCTGTATAATTCATAGGACAATCCGTCCAGTCCTGGTGATGTTCCCAGTTTTAAATGTGAAATCACATACTCTGTTTTTTCCACCATGAAAGGTACATCCAAGGCCTCCATTTCTCCTGTATATGTTTCCATCGGTAGATTTTTCCAAAAATCTGATATTGTCTGTTCAGCAGGCTCTAATATCATTTCATATGAGGAAAACTGGTTTCATATTAAACCATGAATTTTCCTTTCATCCGATGTCAAATTTCCTCTCTAATCTCTTAAAGTGTGAAAATCCATTTCTGCTTCCTAAATTTAAATGCCTCAAAAGGATCTCTGCATGCCATATTCAAGTTCAGCCCTTAACGTTTTTGCCCTATGATACTGAAAAGACTTCATCTCAGATTTTATCTGATGAATTTGACTTTCATAATTCTCTCTTGAGGTAGACTGTAAACTATATAAATACTGGAGCTGAGCCCGTAGTTTTAAATACTGAAAAAACATATTCCTTTCCTTTATTTTACCAACATGTTTGAGCCATTTTGTTATCTCTTGCTTTGTGTCAGTCCACCACTCACCTAAATCTTCATATAAATCCCTAACAGAAGACCTCACTCATATAAGGGACCCCAGACCCTCTTGTACCCTTCTTTCTAACAACAAGGCAGTATTCAATCTCCATCTTTTCATTTTCCTAATATTTCCCAGCTGCTTCTCAAAAGAAATCTTAAGAAAAAGATGATTAGAGAATTCCGAAATGTACTCGAAAAGTTTAGGGCTTGGAAAATCTTTTGAAACAAAAAAATGATCTATCATAGAGGTTAATATCCTCTTTTTAAAAGTGCATTTTGGACCCTGTGCTAAGTAGTTCACACATACCACCAGCTCCACTGGTTGTATGCACTTTTGTAGTGCATTTGAGTCACAATAGCTTTTTTTCCACTTGAAGCACTTTGTTTTGGTAACCCACAATTAAAATCACCTCCTAATATAACAAAAGATAAAGTACAGAGGAAGGGCAGTAGTTGGTTAATCATATGTACTGTCTCTGCCTCTGTTTGCAGTCAATATACACTAATAAATCTATATGGTACATAATCCCATAAACCATTGAGAATCAAACATCTCCCTGGGATTAAATCAATTAATTTTTTTAGTTTAAATGCAAATGTGCTGAAAACGATATCCACCCCATCCGCCTTATCACCCCCAAAAGACCAAAAGGATGGTCCCCATTGGCATTCTGATTTGAAGGTTCTCATTTGTTCAGTCATGCACATCCAGGTTTCCTGAAAAAACACATGTCAAGTTCTTTTTGAACTACAGTACATACTGAAAAAAAGCATGTCTTTTCTGATAATGTAAAAGGCTATGACAATTACATGATCCAACATTCATCAACATGTCAAAGTTTGTCGATTACTAAGGCCCTTTCTTCCTTTTTTTCCTTTTCTTCCCTTTATATTCCACAAACTCAGGGTCCCCTTTCTTCCCTCTTTGGGAGGGTAGGAACCCCAACACTTCCATGTCAGATTCATCAGCTTCCTGCAATAAGGGAGTAAAGGGGTTATATACTTCTACCTCCATGTTCTTCATTTGAGACAAGAATAATTTTGAGTTCCTTGTCACCCTTCAAGGGGGCAAAGGGGTGCTGTTTACCTGATTTACCCCTGGATCTACCAATTTCTCATCTGAGTAATAAACAGGTAACAAACCACTCCATTGGATCTCTGAAGGTACTACCAGATCTGTTGATTCTTGCTTGCCTTCATGTTCCACCATTTCCTTAGTACCCACAACCACCACTGAGGAAACCTACTGACACTTGGTGTCTACCTTTGCTTCTTCCCATGTTTTTTTTTTTGGGGGGGGGGAGTCTGTAGACTCTTGTGCCTTTTTTATCAAAAGGTCAAGGCTTATGACACAGGCTTTGTTCTTGGCAGCCCAAGGGCACTCCACAAAGGTATGTAATGATTCCTCACAAAGATCACATTTTGTTCTATTGTGACACTGGATTCTGTTGTGCCCCACCTACCCACAATTATCACACCTTGGGGTATCACAGGTACTAGACAAATGTGTTTGGGCCCCACATTTATAGCAGGCATATGGCTGTCCAGAATAGAAACACTTGCCTCTATCCCTGCCTAAAAGAAAAGTGTTTGGGGCATGCTCAATTTCATTTTCTACCTGTAGTAGTTTAACCTTATGCTTCCATCCACCTGTCCAGAATTGTTTGGAATCTAATAAAGCTTCAGGTTCACTCAAAACATCACACTTTTGTGACAACCAATATGTGGTGTCCTCAACATGTACACCTTCATGAAACATGATTGTGACATACTTAATGGTTTCGTTAAGGGGATTACTAGAAAAGGAGACCACAGAGAGGTAAACTTAAGCTGATTGTAATGTTGCCACATCATATCCAACAAATAAACAGAACGAAAACTAACGTTATAATTGTCCTCTCCAGAAATGTTGATAAACACAGGAGTTCCTGCTGGGAAAAATGGATAGAGTCTTTAAGGAGGGTTTTCCCCACATATTGCCTATCCGGGCAAAACTCCATTCCACCTTTGTACCTTATTTGAACAGCATTGCATCTCGGTGCTGCCTCCTTCTTGGACTTAGAAAACAGTTCAGATAGCAAAGGGCACTGGGGGGGCTCAGTCTCAGTCTTTGTTCCTCCACCCTCCACTCCTTCACAATGAACCTCCATGTCTACCCTTTGATCTCCACATGGCCCAGGGGGTTCTTCAGTCCCAGAAGCTATTGCAGTATGACCCTCATCATTTTTGTTTACTGAAACTCCTGTTCCTGACTCTCCATCTAGAATTTTTCCAATATGTATCTCACAATCTCTGCTTTGGTGTTTCCCTTGATCCAAAGGCTGCCATTCAGGACTTGCCTCAAACGAGAGATCTTTCCAGTCTGGATCCGGTAACTATTGTCCACTTGAAGTTTTAGTCCATCCAGCCTCTGTTAATGCTTTCTCAGGTGACCATGCAAGAAACAGATCCGTGGAAATGGGCTGTATTGCGAAAGCCTGTTTAATGGCAGCAGACATGGAGAGGGGGTGGGGCACCTCCTTTCTATCAGTTTTGGGTTCCTTTGGCAGTAGGTCTAAATCAGGTGTGTCCCCAAGTCAAAGTTTCTATCTGCCAGTGTTAAAGCCACCCTTTTACTTTTATTTTCTTCCACTGCAGATTTAGACTGCCCTGGCAGTCTTGCAGATAAGGCAAAAATCATAGCCATATCCTGTGGGGTTTGCTTGCTGTGATAAATTGTTGGATTGGTCATTTTTTCCTCCTGCTCCACTCGTTCTTGATACAGTATGCCTGTTTCATTCAAAACTTTACTTTTCCCATAGTCACTGCCTGCACCCTCACATGACTTATCCAGCTCCAGTTTCTCCTTGCTTGTAGTGACAGTATCAGTTCCAGAGCCCACCACTTTTTTATTTTCCATGGCACTTTCCTTATCACCCTAACAGTGGCTCTAGGCACACATTCTCTATTTTAACACTGCCAGCCCTGCTGTTAAAAACTGTATCAGTGCATAGGGGAGATAAAGGGATTACCTTAGACTGTTTTGTCAGTATCACTGCCTCGGTCTCCTTTGAACATGCTGCGTCACTGCTCTGTATGTCAACGTGGCCACGCCCATTGACAGACTGGCCCACTAGAGTTTGCACTCGCATAAGTTCAGCTTGGAGGATAGCCTTGCATTACACATGTCATTTTTCCTCCTCTTTCAACTCCAAAAGCTTCTTTCTTTGCAAATCCAGTTCTTGTTTTTTTTTAGGTTTGTTGTAGTTAAAGCATTATCCATTCCTAAAATGGTGAGGTCTTCCACAGACACAAAAATGTCTTCTCCACATTCATCCTCCATTTTTCCTGTGTTCTTTAGATTTTTCAAACCATCCTCTTGATTCCCATGGCCAGGGGATGAGGCTGACTCCCCTGCCTCCAGGACATCCATTTCTTCCACCTCTAAGGCAGCCATCTTGGTTTGTGATCAGCATGACAAAGGTTCCCCTGCAAGAGAGTAGGGGAATTTCCCCAGTGGTACATAGGGGAAATGCCCACTGTGATGTCTGCAATCTTGTCCATGTTTTACGCACCAGTTCCAGCACTGCCCCATCCCTAGTGGCTTCTTTGACTAGCTGTCTGAGGAAAGCTCCTTGCAGAGAGAAATGGATGGCCCTGCTCCTTGTTGCAGCCACATTTATAAGGCTCCACTTTACATCTTCAGATTGAAGTCATGAACTAATAACACCACCACCCCCTTACTTGCCATTCTGATGATCATTTCTTCAGATGCTGTATCCATTTCCTTGTCTTGTGCTAGATGTCAGTACACTACTCCGGTATGGATATCAGTCCAATAGACCACATCCAGGTTGACCGACAATGCTTCATCCCCTTCTTTTTCTCTTGTGCTCCTGTTCCTTGATGGCTTTCATGCCCTCCTTCACATACAGTGGTGACAGTGGTAACAGCAAGGGATGCAATGCAGGAATGCTGCAGAATATCACAAAATGCTAGAGTATGCTGCAAGGAACAGTATAATTCAATTGCAATTAAGTTATTTTATCATGTAGTACTTTGTGTCATGTCACTTACTGCAAGTTACTGCATTGCATACTGCCTGGCTGAACTGTATAATACAAATGCTTCTTCCCAGCCTGACTCCCTGAACAGAGAGTAGCCCAGTATGGTCATGTCACAGTTGTGGTGCTCAGTGCACCATGACTCCATTATGGCCACTTAAGCCACTCCACCATGATGGCTTCCAGTTCCAGAATTTTGTTTCTAAGGTTCCTTGCATTACTGTACATGGTTGTCCACACCGTCTTTACCCCCTGCCAGCTCCCTGCTTCCTCCTCCCATTCCTGTTTGTGCTGTTACCTGAAAACTCCTGATTCTTCCTATTTTACCTTCCCATTCATGGACTCCTTTAATCCTCTACCCTCCCCTGTCTGAGTTTTTATTTATTTAATTTCTAAAGTTTCACCAGGAAAGACACAGTAAGCCGACAAGGCTTGTTTTCAGATGCATGTTGGGGGTAGGGGGTAAAGGAGTGACATAAGTAGTGAAAAGGTAAACACAGTTTACATACAGGATAACAGCACTTTTAGACAGAAGAATGTACAACTGGAGAAGCATCATAAACAAGGTAAACAGGCAGTCTATATAAATATTACATATGTCAGCATCTTACAACAAATAGTTCCTGCGACTGCTTCACCTGATGATACTACAACCTGTGAGCACTCCAGTTCCCTCTTTTCCACCCCACAGCTTTACCTTTCCAATCCTTGCTATATCCTTCTACCCTCCCCCACTCTCCCACCCCCACCACCACTCCTCCTAACTACCTACTACCCTCCCCCACCACTCTTTCTACTCCTACTGACAAGGCTTTCCAGCTGCTTAGCACTTTTCTTCTTCTCTCTTACCACCCACTCCTTTCTTCTCCACTACTAAAATTATTAATTCTAGATAATAAAAGTATATACTTTACTGTTTTTAAACCAAGCCTTTGTATTACCACCTCTGTATGTTTGTTCACCCCCCATTGACATGGAACATTTGTAAATGAGCACCTTGTGCTCAAAGGTATTGTAATCTGAGACTGAATACATAAATAAAAATAAATAAAATACATACAATTGGCATGGGATAATAGCAGAAATACATCAGGGTGAAGCAATGGGGTTCAAATTTAGGTGAGGAGTACACTAAATGTTTGTGAGAGGATCTAATGGGGGAACATGGGTATGGAAAAAGGAGGTATAGGAAGGGTATTTTAAGGATAGTACAGAAGCAGGTTCAGGTACAGCTACAGGAGTGAGAAGAGAATTTGATGAGAAGTGAGGAAAGACAGCAAAGGGATGAGGCAGAGCACATGAAAAGTTGAAAAGAGTTACAAAGTTTGGGGAAATTGTAGGAGAAAGCAGCCTGTCCTGCTGAAGATGACCTAGACAGGAATGCCAGGGAATGGAAGGCAGATTTGCAAAAGAAGTAGAAAGAAGGGGGAGGAGGAGACAGGGGAGATAGGAAGGGAGACAGCTTAGCCAGTATTTAGCAACAAAGGAGGAGCAATGAGCAAGGAGCCTGGCTTCAAGGGAGAGAAGGGAGAGGAGAGAGAGAGAGAGAGAGAGAGATAAAGGGAGCACTGGTGGGTGCAGGGTGGGCAGTCCAGAGTGAAAATATGGAAGGAGTGGAAGAGGGAATCCAGTCTGGCCAGGGTTGACTTAGGAGTAGCACTGTAAACAATGTCTCCATAGTCACAAATTGGGAGAACCATTTTCTGGATGATGGCTCTATGAGCCAGCAGGGAATGTAACCACCTTTTCTGTACAGGGCACCCAGTTTAGGGTGCATTTTTTTGTGGATAGCATCCACATGACTAGAAAAGTCAAGGTGCTTGTCAAGCCAGACCCCAAGGTACTTAAAGGATTGGATGTCATCGGTCAGTGATCCATCATGGCTATAGAAGGATGAAAGGGCAGCAAGCCATGAGACCTTCTGCCTTGAGCCAAAGGTGGCATTGATGGACAGTTGATTTGAATGGAACTAGTGCTGGAGGTTGTTGAAATCCAACTGGATCTGGCCATCAAAACAGAAGGGGTGGAACCAGAGGTAAAAAGAACTGTATTATCTGTGTACATATGAATGGACACAGAGGTACAGGCAGTGGGGAGGTCATTCTGGAAGGTAGAGAAGAGTATGGGGCCAAAGACAGAGCCTTGGGGGACACCAGTGCTGATGGAGAGAGATGGGGAAATGGAATAATTGATTCTAACCAGTTGAGTCCTACCCTCAATGTAGGAGAAGAACCAGTTGATAGAGATGGAAAGACCCACTTTTTTAAGTTTGTCAAGAAGGAGAGGGTGGGCTATAGTGTCAATGGCATTGTCCAAGTTGACAAAGATGTTGGAGGTGATAAGGCCCTGATCCATACCTGAGAGAATGGAGTCAGTAAGCCTGAGGAGGCAGGAGGAGGAGATGGAATGAAATTTATGGAACCCTGAGTGAAAAGGGGTGTAAAAAAGGTTGAGTCAAGGAAGGGGGAAGTTGAGAGAGTACTAGGTGTTCATGCATCTTAGCAAGGGTAGGAATCAGGGGGATAGGGCAGTAATTACCAGGACAGGATGGGTCACCACCCTTGGGGAGGGGGATGACAGTTGGATGTTTCAAAGAGTCTGGGACAAGAGCCAAGGAGAAGGAAAGGTTGAGAAGGGAGGTAACTGGTAAAGCTATGGTTGGGGAAGATAGATGGAGTAGTTTTGGGTTGAGTCCTTCAAGGTTTGCACCTTCAGAGGGTTTAGGAGGGACTTTAGGGTGTTAGCAGGAGAAATAGGAGAGAAGAACAGGGGAGGTGAGTGGTGAAGATGGGGAGGGGAAGAGGGGGTGGAGGAGAGAAGGGAGGCAGCACAGGAGGAGAAGAAAGCATTGAATTCAAAGGCAACAGAGAGGGGGTCAGATATGGTGACATCACAAACCATAAGTATCAGGGCAGGGGACTGGACTTGGGGGGAGAAAAGGGCATGGATAACTTTCCAGAACTTGGAGGGGTGGTTAATGTGCTCTGGATGACGGAGGCAAAGTCTTATGCCTTGGCATGCCTAGTGACTTTGGGACAAGACACAGTAATTGAGTAGATAAACAAGGGGGCCAGAGGACTTGTGGGTCTCCCAGGCAACATCCTGAGCTCACAGGCAAACCAGCAGTTCAGCTGAGATCCAGGGGGTAGTATTCCATGGACTCTGTATTTTCTGAAAGGGGCATGAAGATCCTAAGTATGCAGAAATTTGGCTTTGAAATAATTGAGGGCAGAGCTGATGGTGTTGGCAGAGGAAATGGGTGACCAGTCAGTGGCAGACAAATGCACATGGAGGGAGAACAGGTCCAGCGATCTAAAGGACCAGATCCAAAGGAGCTTGAGAGGTGCCTTTGGTCATGTGGTGGTCGCTGATGGTGACTGGAAGGGTGCCGGTAGCAATTATATGTTGGGGCTGGCTTGGAGGCAAGAACCTAGTCCAGAAGGGTGTGGTTGAGGGATTTGTAATTGTGGCAGGTAGGGTCAGTGATCAACTGAGAAAAGTTTAAGGACTTAATATTAAGGCAGAATTTGGATTGGGCAGAGGAGAACAAATTAATTTTGAAATCACCAAGGATGAGTAATTCACCGGATGAGCAGTAGGAAGTGATAGATGTAAGGAGGTCACAGATAAAAGAGGGGGATGCCTGGGCAGCAGTAGATGCCAGCCACAAAAATGGGGAGGGTGAATGGGATGGACAGTTTGAGGAGTAATAGTTTGCAGGGGAAAACAGTGAAGATAGATAGAATGGGGTGAACTGCAGAGCAGGGAAGAGGTAAATAGCAATACTGCAGTCTCTATTGGTACAATCCTGTCAGGCAAGAGACTACCCTGGGATGGCAACAACAGTGTCTGGAGTCTTAGGGGAAAGCCAGGATTCAAAGGTGATTAGCACGTCATGCTTGAGGCTGACCATAAGCAGTTGTAGAAGGTCAAACTTGGGGAGGAAACTACAGATCTTGAGGTGAGCCACACTCAACTCTTTGGGGAGACAGATAATAGTGGAAGATGTAGGGCCAGAATTGGGCTCAATATCCCCTGCAACTAGGATCAGCAGTACAATAGGGAGTTAAACAGACACAAGCACAAAGGTGCATCTGCGCGACAGCTGAGAAAAGCAAGGGTGGTGAGTTCGAAGCAAGGGTTGTGTTTAGAGCAAGTTATGAAGAGATACATGATGGAGGTTAGGTGAGTGAAGGAGTGAAGGACCACGGTGCTGGGGGAATGGGAGAGAGGGAAGGAAAGAGGTAGGGATAGTGGTGGAAAGGGGGAAGGAGATAGAAAAAAGGGGGGAGAGGGAAAGTTAGAAGGTGGGAGGGAAGCAAAGGAAAACAGGAGGGGAAGGATAGCAAAGGTACTAAGGAACATATTGGAGAGACAGGATGGCAGGGTATGGTGGAAGAAGGAGAAACCTATAAAGGGAGTTGAGGAGGAGACTGCCAATTAAAAGGAAGAGGACTAGGGAGAGAGGAACTAGGAGATGAAGGAGAAGGGAACCTAGGAAAGGGAGTATGCATAAATTAATGAGAAAAAGGCAGGCCCAGGGTGGCAAGATAACAGCAGAAAGAGTGCAAGAATGAGTGCCAGGAGGGAAGAATATATAGGGAGCAGAGAAGGGAATAGAAAGGGATTAGTAGATGACTGAGCCCTAGGAGAGGTAATTATTCTATTTGGAGAATTACACATTAAATTGGATGAAAGAGTATAAGCAGTAGGTAGGGGAAATATGAATTAAGAAGCAGTAAGCCAGGTAGACAATGAGGCAGTAAGATGAAGGGGGTAGTTGTTAATGAACATTTATATAGGCAGCACTAATGAAGCAGCAAATAGAGCAATTTGAATGGGGCAGATGGTGAGTGAACTAAATACAGGAAATTATAGAAAGTAGTACAGCAGCACCAGTACCAGCAGTGGGGCAGTGTGTTCTAGCAACACACAGTATTCACAGGTCAGATCTAGACACTGTTGGCATCTGAACAAATAACAGTACAGACAGCACTTCCCACCACAATAGTGAACAAAATGTGTAAGTTGAGACTCAGTAGATTTCAGAAATTTACTAAATTTAGGCAATCATAGTAAAATAGGTACAACATAAGCAGATGTCTGAATTACTAATCTAAGCAGTAAAAGTAAAAAGAGAAACTACCTAAGCAGAACAGAAAAGATGCAACTACAGCTGAGGCAGCAAAAAGGAGAATAGCTAACCACTTTAGTACCACTAGGCGAGTGCATTTAGCAGGCTTTGTAACATAACCCTGCTATGAGTAACTAGGGAAACAGATGGGGGCAAATGGGATCAAAACACAATGACTGCAAGGCCAAAACACTAAACAGAGGCCATAGTGAGACAGTGATTGCATTAGGCTAAGACTGTAATGATATTGCAAAGCACTACAATTTGGAGCCCCAGCCATAGGAAATAATTGCATAGAACATTCAGAAATGCAGAGGGGAATTAATAGATAGGTCCCGCAGAATTGACTAAGCACTCAACACAAACACAAAACCCGTCTACACTCCTACATCACCCCGATTACCCATTACCATATTTTACCATTAGTGCTAATCACCTTGAAGGTTATACAGAACATAAGTAGACGGGGTAGGAGAGAGGGCCAAAACTCACCCTAATGACCCTGTCTGGTGTCAGCAGCAGTAGTTCCAAGCCTTCTGTGAACTGCAGGAAGAGAAGCTGTTTTTTTGTAGGCTCCTAGAACAAAGGAGCAGATTTTAAAACTTGGGCCCTTTCTCTTTTTTTAAAAATGTGCTTTTTGGATTGCCTCCTGGAACAAAGGAGAAGAAATTTGGAAAGTTGGTGCCTTTTCTTGCACTGTGGCTCCATGGAGCAGTTCACGGCTCACTGGGAGGCAGACTGGGTGTCCCCTCAGTGCTGCTGGTTGTGGAGTCTCATCAGCAGTCATTGGGGGAGGGTGGTGAAGATAAAGTCCAAAAACTCACCCTCATGACCACGTCTAATATCAGCGATGGTAGGTCCAAGTGTTCTGTGGACCACAAGGAGGGAAGCTGTGTTTCGTAGGCTCCTAGAACCAAAGAGCAGATATAAATATTGGCACACTTTTTTTTCTCAAAATGGGCTCCTTGGATTAGCTCCTGGAACAAAGGAGCAGAAGTTTGGAAATTTTGGTGCCTTTTCTTACACTGTGACACCATGGAGTGGCTACAGCTCACTTAGAGGAAGACTGGGTGTCCCCTCAGTGCCGCCGGTTGGGGAGTCTCATTGGCTGTCATTCAGGGGAGGGTGGTGAAGATGAAGTCCAAAAAGTCACCCACACCATTCCGTCTGATGTCAGTGGTGGTAGGTCCAAGTGTTTTGTGGCTCACAGGCAGGGAAGTTAGGTTTTATAGGCTCCTAGAACAAAGGATTAGATTTGAATATCGGTGCCCTTTTTTTCAAAATGGGCTCCTTGGATTGGCTCTTGGAACAAAGGAGTAAAAGTTCAGAAATTCTGCACATTTTCTTACACTGTGGCACCGTGGAGTGGCTGTCGACTTGCTGGGAGGTGGACTGGGTGTCACCTCTGTGCTGTCAGTCATGGGGTCTCATCCACGTTCACTGGGGGGAAGGGAGTGGAGGAGAAAGTGAAGTCCAAAAACTCACCTTCATGACCCTGTCTGAAGTCAGCAGTAGTAGGTCCAAGTACTCTGTGGACTACAAGCAGGGAAGCTGTTTTTTTTAGGCTCTTAGAACTTAGGAGCAGATTTGAAAACGGGTACTGTTTTTATTTTTCAGAATGAGCTCCTTGGATTGGTTCCTGGAATAAATGAGCAGACATTTGGAAATGTGATGCCTTTTCTTAGACTGCAGTGCCATGGAGCAGTTGGTGACTCACTGGGAGGCTGACTGGGTATCCTCTCAGTGCTGCACATCATGGAGTCTCATTGGTAGTCATTGGGGAGGGGGAGTTTTGTAGATGAAGTCCAAAAACTCACTCCCATGACCCTGTCTGGCATCAGTGGTGGTAGGGAAGGTCATAGAAACGGTGGTGGCTGTACAGCTTGAGAGACATCTTGCCTCTTCCTCTACTTATGAGCCTTTCTAGTCTGGGTTCCAGGCTGGGCATAGTATGGAGAAAGCCCTGATAAAGGTGCTTAATGATCTCCTGATGGCGAGGGTCAGGAAAGGGCATACCATCTTGGTTTTCCTAGACCTCTCTGAGGCACTTGACACCATGGACCATGAGGTGCTGATTGACCACCTGCGGTTCTGGTGTGGCCTGTCTGGTAATGTTATCAACTGGTTCAGGTCATAGCTGACAGGCAGAGGGCAAAGGGTGACAATGGGACTTGTCTCATCTAACCTGAAGTCTCTGTACTGTGGTGTTCCACAGGGTTTGGTCTTGTCGCCTTTATTGTTCATGGTGTACATGCTACCATTAGGGGACATCATCAGGTGGTATGGACTGAGTTTTCACTGCTATGCAGATGATACCCAGCTGTACCTGTCGTGTGCACCTAATTCTTAGGTGTCAGACTCCATATTTAACAGCTTCCTCTAGTAAATTCAGTCATGGATGACTCAAAACTGGCATAGACTCAACCCAAACAAGACTGAGGTATTGGTGTTGGACCCAGGTCATTACGGGGGAGGGTAGGGGTTACCCACAGTCTTGTGCTGGGGGTGTTCCCCTTGCCCAATCTAGACAGGTGAGGGATTTGGGCATGATCTTAGACAACAGCCTGACCCTTGATGCACAGGTGTTGGCCATGGTGAAAAGTGGTTTCTATCATCTTAGGAACATTGCCCAAATCTGAGCCCTGATACCTCTGGAGGACCTGGTCACACTGGTGCATGCTTTCATCACTTCCAGGTTGGACTAATGTAATGCCCAATACCTTGGGCTATCTGGAGGCAACTCCTGCAGGTTGCAACTGGTGTAGAATGCTGCAACAAAACTTCTGACTGAGGCAAGTAGATGTGAGCATATTACCTCGGTCTTGCACAGTCTGCATTGGCTACTGATCAGGTGGATTGCCTTCAAGATGAGGCTTCTTACCGACAAGGTCCTGCATGAAAGGGGACATGCCTATCTGCAAGAGCTCCTTGTCCCTTACCATTTGGCTTGGGTGCTTGGTTCTGCTGAGGGAGCACTACTTGGGGTTCCCAGGGTAAGACTGCAGCATTCTGAGGCTAGGGCATTCGCGGTCGCTGCACCTATCCTGTGGAACTCCTTGCCTGATTACTTAATAAGGGTTCCCTTGGAAAAAGCCTTTAAAAGGGAATTTAAAACATAACTGTTCCAATAGGCTTTTACTGATTGATTCCATTTAGATAGAATGATGTCTGCATTTATAAGGATTTTATTAATTTGTATGTGTATATGATTTTAAATACCTTGTATTGTACCGTTGATTTTAATATACAGTGCTCAGAGTCTTAGGGATTGAGCGCTTTATAAATAAAATATCTATCTATCTATTGATCTATCTATCTAAGTCTTATTATAATCAACTCCTGGGGAGGTCTGGCTCTGGTGTATGGGAGGCAACTGAGGAGGGGGTATTCAAGGGGGGGACGGGAAACCATTGAGCACAGTTCCAGGTGATCGGGGAATGAGAGACAGAAAAAAATTAACTACCGAACACACACAAAGGTAAAAGTATCTATACACACCTAGCAAGGTCCGAACCCAGGAACTCCCACACCGGAGGCAGTGACTCAAGCCATAGCACCAAGAGGCCAGCTGGAAACTGCCAAACTACCACCCATTTACTTCTGCTCTATAGCTCCCCCTACCATTTACTTTATTCATTACTCACTGGTCTTCTGCTTTCACTTTAGCTCATACCACGCCTCACTATCCTTTTATATTTGCTCATATTACAGGCAGTCAAATTGAGTCACTCATATTAAATTGCTAAATTTGACTTGCCCATATCAAGGGATACCACCACTCCTGCCTTCTTCCTTGCAAGATCAATTGTTCCAATATGGACAATGTTGCCTAGCTTCCTCCCAGCTCCTGCTGCCCTAGCAGTCCTCTGGATATGCATTCCATTCCTCCAAGCCAAAGCACCTCTCAGGCATGCCTCCTCCCTGATCTTCCCCTCCCAGTTCCTAAGTCTATCCCCCCTCACAATAAATTCACCCACCAGCAGCTGCTTCCTCTTGGACTGGGGTATCTCCCTCCCACTTTGGGGCATCTTTTGCTGAGGACCCCCATCTTCTCAGTTCCCATTGCAGTGGGCACCTCCTCATGTTTACACCCTTCTGCCAGTATAGAGAAGGTGTTCTGCTGTGATATAGAAGTAGGAGCTTGTGCCCCTTCCCGCCACTCCCACCCTCCTAGAGCCCACCATGGTCATTCTGCTCTGCCTCTGTCAAGGCATACTATGAAACATAGAAACATGGAATTTGATGGTAGATAAGGACTGCTTGGCCCACCTTGTCTGCCCATTTCCCTACCTGATGGATAAGCTGCAAATTCTAGTTAACCAACAGCTTACTTCCCCCTACCCCCCCACTAAAATTGCTTTATGTTTGTCCCATGCATTCCTGAATTCTCCCACAGTTCTTGACCCCACAACCTCCTCAGGAAGGCTGTTCCATGCTTCCACAACCCTCTCCATGAAAAAATACTTTCTAACATTACCTCTGAGCCATCCCCCCTCTATCTTCAAATTGTGCCCCCTTGTTCTTGCACATCTCTTTTTCTGAAAGATGCTACCTTCTTGGACTTTGTTAATTCACTTGAGGTACTTGAAAGTTTCTATCATGTCCCCCCTCTCCCTCCTATACTTGAGGGTATACATATTAAGCTGCTTTAGTCTCTTTTCATATGTCTTCTGGTGCAGACCATGCACCATTTTGGTTGTCCTCCTCTGAACAGCCTCCACTCTTTCTATGCCTTTGCGGAGATGAGGTCTCCAGAACTGCACACAATACTCCAGATGGGGTCTCACCAACTGTCTGTACAGAGGGATAACAAGTTCCTGTTTTCTACTGTTGATTCTTCTCCCTGTGCATCCCAGTATCCCCCCAGCCCTCCTTACTGCCTTCTCACATTGCTTACCCACCTTAAGGTCATCTGATATAATTACTCCCAGGCCCCTTTCAATTTTTGTATTTGTTAGTATCTCACCCCTCATTGTGTACTCTTCCCCTGGGTTTTTGTTTCCCAGGTGCATTACCTTGCACTTCTTTGCATTGAATCTGAGCTGCCATACATCTGACCATTCCTCCAACCTTGTCAAGTCCCTTTTCATCCTTTCCACCCCACCTTGTGTATCAACTGTATTGCAGATCTTTGTGTTGTCAGCAAAGAGACATACTTTTCCTTCCAGGTGCTCTCCAATGTCACTTATAAAGACATTAAAGAGGACTGGTCCCAGTACTGAACCCTGTGGTCTCCACTAGTTACCCTCCTTTCTTCACTGTGAACTCCATTTACTATTACCCTTTGTGTCCTGTGGTCCAGCTAATTTGTTTATTCAGGCTACCACCTTGGGACCCCCTCCAAGGCTTGCTAACTTGTATATTAATCTTTTGTGTGGGACTGTGTCAAATGCCTTTCTAAAATCTAGGCAAGCCATATCCACAGCCCCTCCCTGGTCTACTACTTTGGTCACCCAGCCAAAGAAACCTATTGGATTTGTCTGACAAGACCTTCCCACTGTGAATCCATGCTGCCTTTGGTCATGTGCCCCACTGGCCTCTAGGTACTCAATAATTCTTTCTTTCTTTCAGAAGTGATTCCATCACTTTCCCTACCACTGAGGTCAAACTAACCATTCTGTAGTTTTCTGCCTCTGCCCTGCTCCCACATTTTGAAGTGGAATCACATCCACCCTCCTCCAGTCCTCAGGTACCACCCCATTCTCCCATGATTTGTTAAAGAGAGTAGTCAGTGGTGTCACTAGTTCTACCCTTAGTTCTTTTAGAATTCTGGGGTGAATTCCATCAGGCCCTATTGCTTTGTCCACCCTCAGTTTCAAGAGTTCTTTCAAAAACATTTCTTCTGTGAATGGACTGGTATCGACCACCCTATCCAGAGTGTTTCTCTTGTTTGGTTTAGATACCTCCCCTTCCTCTTCTGTTGTGAATACTGAACAGAAATATTAATTCAGTATCCCCTCTTTTTCACTAGCACCCTCTGTCAACATTCCCTCCCCTTTATTACATCTCTGTGTCCCTCCCTTGGTCTTTCTTCATTCCCTAATTTACCTATAAAAGGTTTTAACCCCCTTCATAACAGAATTGACTATCTTTTCCTCGGTTTGGGCCTTTGCTATTCTGACTACCTTCCCTGCCTCCTTCTGCTTTAACTGATAAAGTTCTCTGTCATGCTCCTTCTGTGTTTCCTTATATTTCCTGAATGCTATTCTTTTCTCCTTAACCATCTCTGCCACCTCTTTTGAGAACCATGGTAGTTTTTTCCTTCATTTTGTTTTATTGATTCACTTCTCACAAAGGCTTGTTGACTCTGCAATGGCTGTTTTGATTATTCCCCATTGTTCCTCCACCCCCTCCTTCTTGCACATTTGCTAGTGGTTTTCTGAGGCACTCTCTCATTTTCCCGAAGTCAGCCCTCCTAAAGTCCAGTACTCTTGCTTTTGTATGGCTTGACTTTATGGCTGTGTTTATTGTGAACAACACTGTTTGGTGGTCACTTGTTCCCAGATGGCTACCCACTTCTATATCCCGGATCCTTTCTCTGTCCCCATTTAAGAGTACCAGGTCTAAGATTGCTCCTTCCTGAGTGGGTTCCAACACTAGCTGTCGGAGGCGTGCTCCCTGTAGGGCATTGAGAATGACCCTGCTCCTGGATGTGCCTGCAGCAAAGGTGCTCCAGTCAGCATCTGGCATATTCAGGTCCCCCATTAACAATATCTCCCTTTTTTCCACCATTTTAAGGATGCCTTCTATCATTTTGTTGTTGATTCCCTCCCCCTGAGATGGGGGTCTGTACACAACTCCCATGCGGATTGCAGTTGCATTTCCTATTTCCAGGGTGACCCATAGTGACTCATCTACTTCATGTTTACTCTTTAGTTCTGTTTCCTTAATCCCTTCCCTTACATAGAGAGAGCTACTCCTACTCCTATTTTACACTCTCTGTCCCTCCTGTAGATTGTGTATCTTGGTATGCTGACATCCCAGTCATGGTTTTCTGTATACCATGTTTCAGTGACTGCCACAATATCCAGGCATCCCTCTTCCATCAAGGCCACTAGTTCAGGGAGCTTGTTACATAGACTATGAGCATTGGTACTCATCACCCTCCATTTTTTGATGGCCTTACACCTTTCAGCCCCATCCCTGTCCTTATTGCCTTTGCCTTTTTTTGCATTTACCCCGTCCTGCTCCTGAATGACTTCTCTACCTTGGTGTTTACCTCACTAATTACTGTATTTTGTGGGGGCAGGCTGGGATTTCCCTGCTCCTTTTCATTGCATCCCCTCTTGGCTAGTTTAAATGCTTGCCAATGAAAAATGTAAACCTTTAACCTAGGATCCTGGTTCCCCTCTTGGACAAATGCAGACCATCATGCCAGTATAGGCCTGCATCCCTCCAGGTGGCTCCCCAGACCCCAATTAAGCCAAAACCCTGAGCTCCACACTAGTTTTTCAACCATTCGTTGAATCCCATGGTGTGGAGTACCCTAGCATCATCCTTGCTATAGACAGGCAGCACCTCCGAGAAGGTTACAGTATGTGCTACTTGTGTAAGGCCCCTTCCCAACTCCACAAACTCCTCTTGCACTGCTCTGATCCCATTCCTAGCCAGGTCATTTGTTCCTAGGTGGACAATGACATCCAGCTTCCTCCCTCGTGCAGCTGCTCCTGCAATCCTGAGGATTTGCTTCCTGTCCCTCCGAGCCATGCCGCCAGGCAGGCACTTTACCTCCCTCTCCCTTTCTTCCCCCCACATCTGCCCCCTAATGCTTGAGTCTCCCAACAGGAGTTCTTTCCTTCCCCATGGGGTCTCGTGCCACCCTCCAGTGGGTCTCTTTAGTGGATGTTCCCAGCATCCTCCTTGGTCTCCACTGCAGGTGTCTCCATAGAGGAACCACTCTTTGCCTCAACAGCATATGAATTGTGGAGAGATACAGCTGGAGAAATGCACCTCTGTTCCACCACCCTCTCCCTCCCTGAGCCCACCTCGGTCCAATGGCTCCTCTCCTCTGGCAAGCAATGGCAAACTTGGTGGCCCCTGGGAAATGCAGATGGTCTGTTGTACTCTTGCCAGTTTTTCTCACACTTACATGAACTACAAGGACACTTACATGGACTACATGTAGCACACAAGAATGCTCATAATGTATTAAAAAAGATTGATGCACCAAGAGTATGGGCAGAAGATGTAAACCCAGATATAATGGGTATTATTGAGTCATGGCTCCATAAATACATTTCAGACAACAAGGTGCAGGTCAAAGAGTTTGGATTGGTTAGGCAGGATCAAAGGAAACAAGGTGGGGGAGTATTACTATATATTAAAAATAAACTGGGATCATATAGGTTTATTTATTTTGAAAATTTAGAAGGTATGTATTGCCCAGTGGTGGAGCTAATGTTATGCAAACTCATGGTAAGAGCTATATATACACCCCCAAAAACTAAATTAGCCCACTTTGATGTTTTAGCAGCGAAGTTACCATATAATGTTCAACATGCTGATTTTATCTTAATTGGGGAATTTAAGGCTGACTGGAACCAACATTGGGGGAAGAGATTAAGAGTTGTAGTAGTAGATAACATTTATTTATACAGTGATATCACCATTAGGGTTATGTATGCCCTTTTCACCAGGTGCACCTGTTTAAAGTATCAAGTTACAATAACATAAAGTGCATATACATAAATACAAAAATAAGACATGTCTCAATCAAACAAATAACATTCAAGGGAAATATAAACAAATACAGGGAAAAAAATACACGTTATTACATTACTATGTGTTCCATCCAACAAAGTCACCACATAAGTCAATTCTCATGTATTCACTCTTCCTATGCAATTTAAGCTATCTGTTACATATACAACAGTGCTCAAATTCCTTATAAACAGCAGTTTGAAAAATATCTGGTTTCATATGTAGATCTTTAAGATACAGGGGAAGCTGGTTCCAACAAACAGCTGCCTTATACTGAAAGGCCATGAATGTAAATTTGTTTTTGTATTTAGGGATTTCTAATTCTCTAGCCATTTTTTTTTCTCAGGTTACAACCATGTTTTGGTTTTTCTAACTTGTCTACTAGTCCACATATCAAATTGTTTTTTAAAATTACATGAACTTGTATAGCCCATGTCCATTTTCTTCTGGTCTCTAGTGGGCTCCAGCCAAGGGAGCGAAACATGACACAGCGATGGGTGTTAAAATCACACTTCTATACAAATCTGGCAAGCCTACATTTAGGACCAAATCTAGTTTTACCATTTGCTGTTTATTTGCATGACAGTAAACATGACTTCCATAGACCAAAATAGGCAATATTAATTGATTTATTATGGTTTTACATACTTTTATGGTTGTACAATGCGATAACCATTTTGCTGCCCCTAGTCTTATGTTAACTTTTTCCCCAGTTTGTTTATGTGGTGTTCAAATTTTAGATGCTGATCTATGAAAACTCCTAGGTATTTATATACCCCAGTTTGTCCTAAAATATTTCCATCTATGGTTCTAACAGTTATCTTGGAATTCAAGAGTTATTTGTCTTGTTTAGGAGAAAACAGCATTGTTTGAGAATTTTTTTACTATTTATTAGTAACCCTAGATCAGAAAAACAATTCTGCATAATCAAAAAATCTTCTTGTACTTTTCCATCTACTTCCTTGTGATGATTCCCATCTGTAATCAATATCTTATCATCTGCATATAAATGGACAGAGGCATTTTTTAAACAGTCAGGTAAATTGTTAATGTATATAATAAATAAAAGGGGTCCTAGTATTGAACCTTGTGGCACCCTTTGGGTAACTTGTAATGGCTTAGAACTAATTCCATTTATGCTAATAACCTGAGACCTATTTTCCAAATAAGAATGGAGCCACTAACATGGCTCCTTTGCCACCTCTATTTTTCCCAATAGGTTCAACAAAATACTGTGATTAACAAGATCAAAAGCTTTCAACAGGTCCACGTACACTATACCCACAGACCTTGCTTCTCCCAAAGGGGTAGCAACCAGATCTAACAGGTCCATGAGAGTGGTGGCCATGGACCTGCCCCTTCTAAAACCAGACTGAAATGAGGACAGCTTCCTATATTTTTCTAAATAGTCCATTAGTTGTTTATGGACTATTCTTTCTAATATTTTAGAAACAGTAGACAGTAGGTCAAGAGGACGGTAGTTTGTGGGGTCGGTGGGATCACCTCCTTTAGCAAGAGGGAAAATCTTTACTAATTTCCAATTTAAGGAAAAATTCCCTCACAAACTCCAGTTGAACAAACAGGTCAATATAGGTACTATTTCAGGCACTAATTATTTTAATAAATGTTTTTCTATTCCATCAATACCACTGTTTTTTTGTGTTTGCAATTTATCTATCATAATTGAAACCTCTTTAACAGTGATTCTACAAAATCTAAAATTTGGACTACTCTTACCACTATTTTCCTCTGAAAATAGTTCCTGTTCATTATTTGTACCTACCATTTTAATGTCAGAATGATCTATAGAGCAGTGGTTTAACAAATCTGCAGTAGAGTCCATCTGCTGCAGGACTCCATTTTTTTTAATTGTACCACCAGATTACTTCTAACTGGAGTCATTAATCTATTTATCAGTGAGTAATAGTCCCTAGGATTTGTTGTGTCCTGCATTTTTTGTTTATAATAGAACGCTTTGGTGTTTCTAATAACAGTAATAACTTTGTTCCTTATAGTTTTGAATTTAGCCCAGGTGTCTGGACACAAAGATTTCTTTGCTTTCTTCCATAGTTGCTTTTTTAATCTAATCAGTTTATCTATTTTGGGTCCTAACCATGGAGGTCAGAAAGATTTATTTTTGACAACTTATTTTGGTACGAATCTGTCATAGGCTTCCAAAAACATCCCAGTGAATTCACTCACTGCCACGTCAAGGTCAAGCATGAGAAAGATTCGATGCCAGGGCATTTTTGACAGCTATTCACAGAACATCAACTTATTAAATTTCCTATAACATCTGCTAAAAATAGGGTACTTATTTTCAGACTCAGTTAATGTTTCAACAGTTCTTATCATCACTGAATCACACTATGATCTCCTAAATTGGGGGCCTACACACTGAAACCATCTAATGTCAGTTCAGGATAAACAAAAATTAAGTCCCAAATGTTTCCTCAACTTGTTAATTTATCCTTTCTAGTGGGGGGAGTTTATTATTTGAACAAGTTGCAAAGATTGCTTTGCATTCTCCAACTTCTGACCTTGTGGGCACCCCCAGGCAGCATTAAAGTCATCTAAGAGGATAATTTTGTTTTTTAAACTAACATAATCTGTAAAACATGACAAAGACGCTCAAAGCACCTAGTATTTAATCTTGGTGGAGAATAAACTTCTCCCACCACCAGGTCAAGAACTTCCAAATAAACCACTAAACATTCCACTCCTTCTATGTTACCAGAATACATTACATTTGAGTGCCCCAGTGAGTGCTTAATATACATCAAAATACCCCCTCCTCATGACCCCCTGTCCTGTCTATGATGGTAGTAGTCCTGTAAATCAATTTCATTATAACCGATTCCCCTGTGTAACCATGTTTCTGTTAATATAATAATGTCAGGAGACTCTGTACTGATTCAGGCCCTGAAAGTGCCCATCTTTTTTTCCAAACTCCTGGCATTATCATGCATTATCTTGCCGGACCCTTCCCCTGGGCCCAGGTTCAGTTCCACATCTTCATAAAGGACTAAAGTTAACCAAAGTGCATGTTTGGGAGCCAGGCTGAATCTCTACTTACATGAGACATTTCTTTTCAGCAGACTGTTTCTAGCTGAAAAAAAGGAGTTTCTCAATTTTAATGGTGGCCATTCCTCAGCCAATAAGCCACAGCCTGGTCCCAAACAACTCAGGTAACTCCTCCTCTTGCTAAGTTTGTCTCCCTTGGCTGGAGCACACACAGAGACCAGAATAACTATGACCATTAGAGCCTTTAAGGCCCCAGGAATACCTTTCCCCATTTCTAAACAAGAAGTTCAAACAATAGTTATAGAAAAATACTCCCCTTGTAGGTACACCCACAAATAAATTTGTCTGTATCACAATTTTACTCTCAACAATATTAAATAATCATTTAATGTTCTCCCTTGAATACTGTCAGCAATAAATAAACATGTATAAACAAACAACTCACTTAAAATATGATAGCTACAATTTCACTGCTACACTTAATGGCTACAAGCTGTATAACCATTAAGGGGATACATGATGGGCACGGGTATGATATGGAAAATATTTTCACTCCTTTAGCATGACCTCTGGATATTCATGACTGGTGAAGCCACAAGTGATTATCCAGAGGTCACAGTGCAGGAGTGAAAATATTTTCCATATTACACAAGTGCACATCATCTATCTGTTTTATACAATAGGGGCATGATTAACTGGAGAAAACTCCAGTTATCCCACTTTAATGATGTCATCACAGTGTGATAACTGGAGAAAACTCTGGTTATCACACTCTGGTGATGTCAGCAGAGTGTGATATCTCATGGTGGTGGTTTTATGCTAAAATAAAGCATGGCATATCATCTCACCCCTATTGTATAATAAAATATATCTTAGAAATATTGGGATTAGAACAGGCAATACAAGGAAAAACAAGAAGTACAAGTAACATGGAGATGGGATCTGTACTATGCGTAATGTTTCTGTTAAATTGGTAAAGGTTGTTGAAATAATGCTACAGAATTTAGGTGATCATTGCCCCACCAGGTGCATTGTGGAATGGGCTAATCCAAAGAAGTCTGTAATTGTATCAAGCTGAGTGGCAAATTGGAAACTTTTTAACATAAAGGCTTTTAGAGAAAGTTTGATAAGTGTAAACTAGCATCACTTGGCTTTAATACCTGATTTGGAATTGGCTCTACAGGACTTTATTAACACATTACTTAGTATTATAAATAAGCATGCTCCAAAAATACAGTTGATTGTAGGTAAAAAACAACTTCTGTGAATAACGGAAAAAATTAAAAAGCCCATAAGAATAAAAATATAAGCTGTGGAGAAAAGCCAAAAGAGCTAAGGTCCCAGAGGACTGCAACACATTTAAAAGTGGTGTAATAAATGTTTACACCTGGTGAGGATGGCTAAATCATAATACTATAATAACAGCATTGCATGTGCAACCAATTCCAAGAAATGTTGGTTCTATGTAAAAAAGTTACAAAACCCAGTGAACTCTAAGAATCCTATACAGTTACTTGATAATAACCAGTTAATAAATGATGAAAAAACAGTAGCTAATTTATTAAACGAGTACTATACAGAATTATCCGACTTGGGGCTGGAAAACCCCAAAGGGAGAACTTCTGACTTGTCAATACAAGATCTTATTCAGAAGTCTGTAATACCAGGACTTGGGGATAAATAGTCATGGTTCAGGTTTCAGGCAGTAAAAATTCAGACTATAGCAAAAGAACTCAAAAAATTAAAAATTGATAAATCTGGAGGTTTAGATGGGGTGAATCTCAAGTTCTTGAAGTTGGGAGCACATATATTAGCACCAATTATCTCTTATTTATTCAGTTGGAGGCTTTATACAACAACATTCCCAGGCATATGGAAGATAGGGAAAATTGTCCCCATCTTTAAAAGTTGAGACCCTCTAGCTTAATCAAATTATAGACCAATTGCCCTGCTCCTGATACTATCAAATATGCTCAAGAGATTTGTACATAGGCTGCTTTGCCAGTATCTGGATCAATACAACCTAATCACAAATTGTCAGCATGGCTTTAGATTGGTAAGGTCCACGGACACGGCCCTAGTTGATTTTAATAACCTCATAGCAACATCAATGAATTTTGGGTGTAATACAGTGGCCATATTAGTGGATCTCAGTAAGACTTTTGACTTGGTGGACTATGGCACTATCCTGATCAGACTCCACAAAATTGGAGTCCATAAGGAAACTATTCATTGGTTCAGGTC
This sequence comes from Neoceratodus forsteri, assembly GCA_016271365.2. NCBI lineage: Eukaryota > Metazoa > Chordata > Ceratodontiformes > Ceratodontidae > Neoceratodus > Neoceratodus forsteri. Next base: position 951,276,972 of record CM028129.1, on the reverse strand, counting down.
ATATTTGGCTAATAAAAGACAACGCATCTCAGTAGGATTATTAGTATCATTATTAAGGGAGGCAGGAAGAGGGGTTCCCCAGGGCTCAATCCTGGGACCCCTTCTTTTTAACATCTTTGTTAATAAACTTCCAGGTATCATAAGTAATGGGGAGGTAGGGCTATATGCATATGACACAGTTTTGCTGGCATCCACCGATAACCATGCCACTCTGGAAAGAAAATTACAGGAAGACATGCTTAGAATGGAGGAATGATTCTGTGAGTTGAAGTTATTGATGAACCTTAAGAAAACCCAGAGTATGAGCTTTTTATTAAGTACTAAATCAAAGCAGAATCATGATTTAAACTTATTATTTAACAACAAACAAAAAATCTTTAGTACGAAAACCTATAAATATTTGGGGGTGTTAATAGACCAGAAACTCACATATGAAGAGCACGTAAATTCAGTGGTAAAAAAAGTCTAATCAGAAATTAGGTGCATTAGGAAGAATTCCATCTTGCCTTGTGAAACCAGTAAGGATCAAACTGGTACAATAACTTATTTTTCCTGTTTTGGACTATGGGGCACTGGTGCATAGATGTGCCCCCCCAAAAAACACTAAGAAAAGTTGATCAAGTATACTACAAACTTGAGAGATTTGCTAATTTCAGCAAATTTGGAGAACACCATTGTAAAATTTATGCAGAACTGAATTGAATTGCTCATGAATTGAAAAAAGATATCCATTGGTCTATCTGGTTTTATAAATACTAAATGCAAAAAGCACCCACCCCTAAAATCTTTGTTAACTATTAGTAAGCAAGAAAATAAATACGAGTTAAGAAAGGGCTCTGAAAGTATGCCATGGACTGGATCCCAAAATAGGTTTGGAGACATTATTCTCCAAACCAAAGTAGCATGAACATGAAATAACATACCTGGGGAAATAAAGGCAAAAAAACGCAATCTCCAAATGACAGTCAGCCACGAGAAAGGTTTATAAACCTTGTTGTAATTGTTACATTTGACTTTTTACAGACCTTGCAACTGTGTCCTACCCCTTCCTAAGTTATTGATACTATATGCCAGCAATAAGACATGATGAGGTGTGGGTTATGGCCTGATAAGAGCACACCCCATGTGTATTATGAGGTACAAGGTGCATCCGCCGAGTGCTTTTAGCACCTGGGAAGTGCTCTTATCAGGCCATAACCCACACCTCAGAGTGTCTTATTGCACTTATAAAATGGGTGCCCCAAGTAGAAATTAAAACAAAGCTGTTAAAATAGAAAATAATTGGAAAATAAAATGTTTTTAGTTGCTACTGTAAAACAAAGAGAAAATAGTCCCTGTATGTACTGTCCTGTGTATTAGTCTGTATTTGGCTTGACCAGCAGTGCTGCCCAGTGCCCCCGTCGTCCCCACCTACTGCTCAAGTTACATGTCTGCAGTCACTCAGGAACACACTGAGTTTTTATTTTCTGCACACTTTGAAATTCAGTGTTTCTTTAATTGATAGCGATGGTTAGCATGTCCCTTTTCAGCAGCCATACAGTAGAGCATCTTTTAAAAAGTCTGTTTCCCTTGCAGAGTTATCTCGTTAAGAGAGTGAGATTAAGAAAGGAAAAACAATGTGAGGATTTCTTTGTTTTTTTCCACTTACATTCTGATATAGGACATAACAGGCGATCAGATCTCCTGTATGATTCACCACTTTTGGTGGTGGCACCCGCTATGGTTCATTCATCGGAATGGAATAGCTTTCTGGTGTGCAGTATTTCATCTGGTATGTACTGTACAGGTCAGAGTTTCATTTCTTTATGTTTGTATCATCATCCTAAGTAGTTTGTGTGTGGTGAGGTGAGTCTCACTTTGTCGCTGTGGTCGCGTTCGGCATTCAGCGAGTGTGCGAATGCTTGAGACAGCTCGGCTGAGGAGAACTGAATTTTGAATTGTGGCAACCCAGGAACCTTGATATAGAGCTGTGCAGTGTCAGTTTCTTTAGATGTAGTGCAAGTTGCCACAATATGGCTCTGTAAGGACACGGGCAAAAATGGTTCTTAGCCAATCAGAGAAGCTTACATTTGTTGCCTATTTTATAAGTGTATATATTTATGAATTGTATAGATTGTTTGTATGCTGCTGTTATATGTTTTCAGTGTTTTTGTACAGGGCATCTTTATTGAAAATAGGGATATTATCTCTAAAGTTTGTTCCTGGATAAAAATAAACTTTTATCAATCAATCAACCACATTCCAGCAACCTGTTCTGGCAACCCACAGAGGTGAGTACAGATGGGGCAGAACCTCTGTCTCCAGAAAGTTTCATAAAGCACTGTGGTACCATGCAGATTGCTCTGCACCACTCCCATGATCTTTACCTTACAATGCCTTTGCATACTACCTATGCAGGTTTGTTTTGCCCATCTACATCCTTCCTACTTACATGGTACTTCTACCTCTTTCTTTTATGTCCCTTATGTTAGTTTATTAACCTACCCTTGATAGGGTGCATCCTTGCCCCAAGGCTCCTACCTCTTCCTTCTTTTCCCTCAGAGTTTGCTACCACTACACACATTTACTGCTGTTTCATAAATTAATTACCTGCCTCATTTCTGGATGTCACCTTGTACAATAAGTGGATGATGTTTCACCTCCTACCTTTGTCTGGTGTCCTACCTCCAGAGTCGCCTGTGGACCAGCTATCACCCTGCAGATGGCCTGCAGATGCAACATGTAAAGATGATCCTGTCCATGTCTGTGCCACTGAAATAATGGGACAGAAGTGTGATGGGACTCTCTGGGTGTTGCTCCTTTTATCCCCCCTTCCAGTTTCTTGCTGTCCCTGATTGGCACTTGAGGATCACATGATCCATCATGCACCATCTTGTTTTGCCATTCCTAAAATGGTGACTACTGACCTTCCAACCTCTGAACCTCTTCACCTGGACAAAAAAAAATACAAAACAACTCGTGAATTGCAGCTGTAGCCCTTTGTGTGGGCATCTCACCCAGCTTGCAGGTGTTTTCCTTCTCAGCTTTTTCTTACCACATAATGAGCTGCCAAGTCACTGAGTTGACAAAATCCCAGGTAATGTTTATAAAACTAATCCTGAATGGTTGTCAAAGGTACTTACTATCTCTTTAAATACATTTTATATTCTGAATGTTGTACCTAAATCTGGGTGGAGGAGTCAGATTGTTTCAATCTTAATTTAATAAAGGCAAAAGAGAGGCTCCAAAATGTGAAATGAATCATAGCTATAGTGCTCAAGAGTGGAACTGAAAGACAGACAATCAGCCAATGCAAAATGTTTTAGTTCCAAAACAAACAAATAGTAGTAGGATGCGGTCACATGTCTGAACAGTGATTGTTAAACAGTGATCGCTGTTACAGCACATGTACATCGCTGAAAATCAAAACGCCAGACCTGACAAGAGTGGTGAAAACCAACAACAATGTATCTATGTGGGGGGCTGTGCTCCCCTGCACACCCCTAAATTAAGATTCTCAACTCCATGGAGGTGCATGACATGGAGGGGGAGAAACCCAGACATAAAAAAATTTAAGTGCTGCACACCAGAAACAAAATAAAATACCCTGCCCAGTCCTGAACCCTGGATCTCCCTCATTGCAGCCCACTACCCTCACTACCACACTACAATAGCAGCTCAGCAGCACACTGCCAAACTGCAGCTCACGTACCTTTCACTTCCTGAACCCTCCCCATCTGTTTCTTTGCCCTCTTAGCACCTAACTATTTGGACTTCCCAGGGTACATGGACTTGAACTTTGGTTTAGATGTTTTCTTTTTAGTTCAGCTGATCAAGGTAACTCCTCTCTTGTTATTTACTTGGGTGGATCGTATTATTCTGGTAGGATTTCATCTGACTTTTACATGGGTTTTATTCATTTTTGTCTGTAGGTTTTTAACACTGGATAATGGCTGGTTGTACTTGTAAATGTTTACATTGGATTGATTGTCTATGTGTCTGGCGGGGGGAAGGGACTGGCTATTTTTGAGGTATGTATACCTATTGGGCTTTTGCCCAGTAGTGAGCTGTGGGTGAGCTGTTTAATTGTTGAACAGTCTGGTATTCACTGTGGGGGGGTGATCTTTTTGTAAGTGCATGCTTATTTACACCCTTTTTCAGATAGTTTGGTCATTAGTAGCCAGGGCTCATTTCAGCCATATTAGCTGATTCTTTTTAATGGTCTCCCCTTTCCTATATCTTTACCACAGTGTGTGGATAGTTTTTGTCATGGTCATTGCCCGGGGTTCACTCTGGGATTTATTTTTTTTGAAATGGGGAGACTGAGAGGGGGGTGGAGAATTCTGTTTCTTATTTTGGTTATGTTTTGATTGGGGTTGAGCCTAGTGGCCTCAAGTATCACCACATGTGACAGGCTAGAGAGACACGTTTTTCACATACAACTGTATTAGGAGACATTATATCTATAATTGTACTGTTGTTACTAGAGTATCAGTTTTTGTTAGCTTCTTTTAGCCCTGCTGGCTATATGTTTTATTTGGTTGCCACTGCGGTTGAAAGGGAGGGAGAGTGGCCTGGCTACTTCTGGACTTTGTAACCCTGATCATGGGTTATAAAGTGATGTCATGGATAGAGATGCAGCAAAATTTTATTTCGATGGTGAAATTCCGGTGAAATTGTCAATTTCACCCAGCAACACTTTTGCATAATTATGGCCTTTTGGCAAAATTTTGCTGCCCAGTTTCACCTTGAATTTTGCCTTGCACTTCTATAAGGTGAAATTGGACTTTTCTTTCTGCTGGTGGTCACGTGGTTGAGTCTAAACAGGCAGGAAGTGAGTGGTTCATTTCCTGTGCTACATATCTCGAGGAAGCAGGCAGCAGCTAGACTCAGAGTCACAGCCTTGTTACTGCAGACTGCACTTTAATACATAAGCTACTTAATTTGTGCCAATTTTTTTAACATTTTCTTGTTTGTCTTTGTCCTATTTTATCTTTTAGTACATGTGCGTGCATCCGCGCGTGTGTGTGTGTGTATGTGTGATTCTTCCCCGTCTCTCTCTATCTCTCAGAGTCTCTATCTCTGTTTATTTATTTTTTTTTATTTGAATTGGTGGTGGTGGTGGGCATAATGGAAAAGTGTAGAGGCAGTGGGGCACCTGTACACCAACTTGACAGGCGTTCATTTCAGATGTCCTTTAAAAATGAAATGCCACAGTGGCAGGAGGCTTTTGGCCCCAGCACCAGCACCCAGCAGCAAACAACTGTGCCCCCTCCCCAGCAGCAAAAGATGACCATGGCCCCTCCACCACAGCAGGAGACAGTGCCCTGTCCCTGGCACCAGGAGGAAACTGTGGCTCTTCCACTGCAGCAGCAGCAGGAGACCATGCCCCCTCCTGAGCAGCATGAGGAGTCAGTGCTTGTGGCATAATCTGCTGTCCCCCATGACCCTGTCATCCTCGAAGTTCTTCTGCCTGGGATTATTTTTATGCAAATTTGGCAGGTGACCCAGTGATCACCTGCAATCTATGCAAACAGGAAGTGTGTTGCGGTAAGTTTGGATCCTACTTTGGGACAAGTGGTCAGCTGAGCCACATGCTGCACCACCACCTGCTTCAATGAGACCTCAAACTGCAGGAGGTGGTGGCAACATCAACTGCAGCTGTGGAGAGCAGTGTGGGTGTGAGCACTGAAGATGGGTGAGCAGGATGGAGGCATGGTTGGACCTGTTAAACATCCTCACCGGGCTGACCAGACCAGACAACAGCAGCAGTCTGCAGTAGCATCAAGTCCTCACCAGAGCTCCCCCCTGTCCAGAGCCAGCAGCAGCACAGGCAGCCCCCACCCTGCCAGTAGTGACACATGCAGATTTATCAACTGTCCCATCATAAGTCCACCAGCTTCAACGGAGTTAAATGATTTCAGACAGGAATTTAATGATGCCTGGGGAGAGACTGCTAAACTCCAGGGTGATGTCGACAAAATCATGGGCATCCTGTCTGAACTGCGTGGCAGCCCCACTGGCAGTTAATGTGTCAGCGCAAATTAATTTGTCTTTTTTTGTTTTCATTTTTCTGTCCTCTATTCTGTTGTTTATATGTTCCTCCTAAAACAAATTAATAAAAAAAACAACACAAGCTCTTCTCTCCTCTCCTCTTTGATCTACATCATTAAGTTCTCTTGTTTCTTTTTTTTTTGCATGTAAAATAATTTGTTTGGCCAGTGCTGTTGTGTTTGTTACTCTCTTATTCTTTCTATATAATTCAGTCCCTTTTCTTGTCCTCTGTCTATTACTTCTCCCTGCTCATTGTTGTATTACCCTTGTCCTCCTGACCCTGCCTGTCATTTGTTATACTTATTCTTTACTGTGTCTGGGTAACCCTCCCCTAATAAACACCTTATTCCCTTATTATTTGTGGTGTGTTTTAGTTTTTAGAGCTGGTTGCACCTACAAGATTATGTTTAACAGCATAATGATGTGTAATGCAATTGAATTCCATATATATGGAGTCTACAAATGAAAGCCGGCTCCTGACAAAGGCTGTCAACCATCTGGGCCTCATGCATGGAGTTCGTATTTTTTTTTAATTCATATACCTCTTGTGAGTTGCTTCAACTGAAAGTTAGAAGTACTCACAACAGCACATGTCCATAAAGTACTTGTTCTTTATTCGAGTGTGCCAAGTAAACAATGTAAAAATTGCTTTCATATAACTAAGATAAAAACACCTGTTCCCATAAGGCGCCATCATTTCTTATATGTTACTGGTTATGTCACACCTGATGCACACATTTTTCACATGCGTGCTTTGTGTGTGAGAAAGCACACATGTGTGAAACGCATCAGGTGTGACATACGAAAATGCCAGCAGAAACAGGTCTCATGGTCTATTGAGGTCTAACCTTTGATCTATCATGAAGTATGGTGCCTTGAGGAAGCAGGCCTAATCTTGGTGCTGCCACTGCTGAACATGCCCCAGAAGTCCGGAAATGTTTCCCAAAAAATTTTACAGTAAATTGAGACAGAAATCTGGTGTCAATCATGCTGTTAGATGGTTCACATCTACTACCAGGACTGAAATCTGCTGTTTTCTACACAATTTTACAATAGTTTTCAGGCCTAATATTGGTGCTGCCACTCCCAAACATGCTCCAGAAGTCCAGAAATGTTTCCCCAAAAATGTTACAGTAACTTGAGACAGAAATCTGGTGTTAGTCATGCTGTTAGATGGTTCACATACACCACCATGAGCAAAATCTGTTGCTTTCTGCACCATTTGCAGTGGTTTTCAGGCCTAATCTTGATGCTGCCACTGCCTAACATGCCTCAGAAGTCCAGGAATGTTTCCCAAAAAAGGTTACAGTAAATTGAAACAAAAAATATATCTGGCGTTAGTCATGCTGTTATATGGTGTTCCCCCCACCTCATGGACCTGAAAATGAAGCTTCTGACACTGTTTACCAAGGATTTCAGGCCCAATCTTGTCACTGCTAGCTGCTGTTGTCGTGTGCAAAACTGACCTTATTCAATAAGTCAAGAACAACCAAATGGCAAAATTGTGAGCAAAGGGAGATACAATTATTTAGAGAATTATAAAATAGGCAAAAGGGGTGGCACAGCCAGTTTGCCAAGTTGAGAAAAATAAATCCTCTTGCAAAATGGACCTGCTGCTTGCACTTGCTTCCTCCTGCTGCTGGTTTTTCAATTTACTAAACTAAATTGTAAACCAACCACACAGAACACCTGACAGTCACAGTATGATCTACAGTCTGGATAAGTGGTGTCTGGAGAAGGCAATTACTGCATTGTGTTAGTACTTACTAAATACAATTTTGACTTATAGATATATCAGACAGAAGAGACAACAAGATTTGAAATAAACAAAGTTGCCTCCAACAATCTTGCAGGGACTACCACTCTCTTGAAAACTATGTAGTTTTTTATATAGTACAAGTCAGGTAGTAAACACCAGCCGTGTAACAGGGAGGAAAGGGTTAATATGGTAAGCGAATTAAACAGAAAAACAGGAACATTGCAATGCAGAGGCTAGATCACACTATTAATTTATTTGAGCAATTCAACAATGCAGTGTACCTGGATAAGGACAAGTGTTCAGTGTCCACGAATACTTCCAATACAAAAATAACGCAGAAAAGTGATCAAGCAAAGGGAAACAGGAACAGAACTACTCAGAATGAGTAACTGTTCAGATAAAGTTACCCCAAAAAAGGATCAATATGTAAGAACAATATTACAAATAAGTAGCACATCAACAAAAATATTAAGATTTAAAAGAAATAACAGAAACTCACTCACAACTTATGAGAACTCTATTAAATATTAGGAACTAGCCTGCTCTGCTTTCACACACACACACACACACACACACACACACACACACACACTTATCACATGGTCAACCTTCCCCCACTCAACTCCCTCACAGACACAGACACAGAGAAAACTGATAACACTACCCAAGATTAACTAAGTATTATCGAAAGATACCAAACCAAAAAAAAGTACACTAGCAGCAATAGGAACAAAATTTAGATTTTGGGAGCAATTAGCTCTCAAAAAAAGGCTGTGATGCACTACAATGAACTGCTCTCCAACTCAACAGACAATATACTGTGCAGAAAACAGCCTGCACATTATATTTCAGCTATTTACCCACAATGCAGTGCACATTTGCAGGTGAAATTTTAAAAAACATTGCTGAAATTGGCAAAATTTGGTGAAATGTCACATTACGTGAACTTGCCATCCGAGGTGAAATTACTCTTTGCCTAGGAGAAAAATTTCACGTAATGTGGTAATTATGCAAAATATTTCGCTAGGTGAAATTTTCCAATTTCACACAACTCTAGTCATGGAATGTCGAGTGGTTAAATAAATACGTAAAATGGCGTAGAGTGTTTTCTCATATTAAAAGGTTGAGAGTTCAAATTATCTTACTGCAGGAAACTTCCTATCTGAACAAGCATTTGTCAATGCCGAATGTTTGCTTGCTGATATTAGCATTGAACATGTATGAGTTAGACAGATGCAGAACTGGGGTGTCAGTGAAGTATTGAACTCACGCTAATCTCACCTCCACCCTGCAGAGATGGAGAGGTATTGGTGTGTGTGTGCCTGTGGATCATTGCCCATAATGCTCATGGCATTTTACCTCACCCTATCCTGTAGATACCAACAAGTGTTGCGGTGTGCCTTGGGGTGTTTGGCTTCACAGTCACCCCATTTCATAAGGACATACACTGAAATGGGTGCAGTACAGGAGAATGGGGTGAAGTCTGGGGCTGAAGAGTGCAAGGCACACCTCGATGCCTGTCACTGGCTTCAGGGTGAGGGTGGGGGTGGGATGGCATGATCATTACAGTTGATGATCCAAAGTTACACTTCTGATGCCTGTCAGTCTGTACAGGGTAGGACGTTATGGTTAGAAACCCTAACGCCTCAGGCATGTGTTGGTATTTGCACTACAAATTTTCAACATGGCCTTTTGTGACGCCCCACCTCATGAAAGCATTTGGGACCTCATCTCATGAACAGTGGCACTGTGATTTTGTTAATGTGTCCCGAACTTCGAATTCCCACAACAACCGTGCCATTCTGTGCCAGATGTATGAAAACACAGCTCAGGGAGGATGTGAAGAATGACAGTTGTACCATTCATAGTGAGGTGTGAAGAGATGGCAATGTTGAAAATCTGGAGTGAAAACATTAAAAATGCTTGAACGTACACACATACATGGAAACTGCACAATGCACACTCGTAACAGTCATTTAATGGAATTATTTCACCAAATTTTCAACATAGGCATTTTGTGACCTCTGCCCATGAACACTGTCACTATGATTTTCTTAATCTGTCCGAAACATTAATTTCCCCACAGTGACATTGTGTGCCAGATGTGCAAATGCATATTTCAGGCAGGATATGAAAAATGCCAGCTGTACTGTTCATAAGAAGGTGTGGCAAAATGCCAATGTTGAAAATCTGGAATGAAAATATTACAAATTTGTAAGTTATGAGGGAGCGTGGAAACTGTGCAACACACACTTGTAACACAGTCATTTTATGGACTTTTGTCACCAAATTTTCAACATAGGCATTTTAAGACCTCTGCTCATGAACAGTGACACTGTGATTTTCTTAATCTGTCCCAAACACTGATTTCCCACAAGTGATCGAGCTATTCTGTGCCAGGAGTGTGAAAACACATTTCGGCCAGGATGTGAAAAATGACAGTTGTACTGTTCACAAGGACGTGTGGAAAAATGGCAATGTTAAAACCTGGAGTGAAAATATTACAAATTTACGAGTTATTGCCATGACAAGCGAGAAACTGCACAATGCATCGTCGTAACGCAGTCATTTTTTGGACTTTTTCACCAAATTTGCAACATAGGCTTTTTGAGAGCCCACCTCATGAACAGTGACACTGTTATTTTGTTAATCAGTCTGGAAAGGTGATTCTGCGGTGACCGCAAAATCACCTTTCGTGATCAATAACAAGATGACAGTGACTGAATTCATGAGGTGTGGTCCCAAGAACCCCATGTTGAAAATTTGGTGCCAAAATTCAAAAAAATGGCTGAAATATGCACCAAAGTTAAAAAAAAACATTTATGCCATTATACAGCTTACCAGCATTTCTTCAGTTTGTGGTTGGCTTTGAAGAGTGCAGACGTGTTCGAGGTCCACCCAAGATCGTCGCTCTGGAGGTAAGTATGGGGTGAGGGGGGAGTGGGGAGGTAGAGTAAGCAGAGGGTGGGCGTGGTTTGAGGAGGGGGTATGGGGATCAACGAGGGACCATTTTCTTTTTTAACAGGATTTAAAATATAAAAAAGACATTGCAGGACACTTTTGACATGCTGTGTGGGCTCCCAATGTGCCACCTGGCCGGGTGTTTGTTGGGGAGGTGGGTACTGGAGCTGACGGGGATTGGGCACCCCTGTCAGCCATACAGTGTCATGGGGTAGTGAGAGTGCATGAGCCAAGCGGAATTGGGCACCTCCTCGGCACATAACAAATGGGGGGGGACTCATCATGCAAATGGGGATTGGACTACCCCATCAGCAAATGAAGTGGGATGGAGACATGCTGACGGGGATTGGGAACCCCCAAGTCAGCTTTCATGGGACTCTGAGGCAGGCAGCGAGAGCCACCGCCATGTTATAGGAAATGTTTTACCAGGCAAGGCACCGCCCTGCAATGATAGGTCACTCCCTCATTGCAGTGGCGGATTTGTTTCAAGGTGGTGGCATGCTGGCTGAACTAGTGTCAGCAGCAGCATGCCACCATATTGGGGAAAGCAGGCCAAGCCTCAAAAGGCACTGGGGACATTGATTCCCACAGTGCCACACCTCCAAAACCCTGCTTCTCTCCTAAGCTGTGATGAAATGTTTCTTGAGCTTGAGCGCAAGCAAATATAAAAAAGGATATGGACAAGTTGAGGAAAGCATTGGAGGGCAGCTATTTATGGCTTCCTATTTGAGGAAAAGTAGGGGAGTGATGATTTTGTTCTACAAAGATGCTAACTGGGTGACCCAGCATAAGTATACAGATCCTCAAGGCTGTTGGTTGGTTTTAGTTGGTACTCTTGGTGGGCTAACCATGACCTTAATATCAGTTTATGACCCTAACGAGGGCAGTGCTGAGTTTTTTCATAGTCTTTCACAAACACGTGTAGATTGTGCCAAGGGCCAAATGTTATTCGGGGGAAATATGAATGAAGTGCCTGATATCCTTCTGGATCCGAGTTGTAAATCTTCCCATATACTGTAGATACTTCAGGTTCCAGGGCGACAAGTCACCTCATGCCAGAACATGGTCTATCAGATATCTGGCAGTAGGGGAATCCAGCAGTCCATGACTAAACACATTATTCGGCCCAGTATGAGTCTCATAGTAGAATAAATTTGTTTTTGGCCTCCTCTTCCATAGTCAAGGCTACTACGACAACTTCTATACAGTCAATAGTGGTTTCAGACAATGCCCCAATCACCCTTACCTTGCAAGCTATGTCGGATTTAACTCATAAGCGATGGAGATGCAATGTGAGCCTGCTGGGGAGTCAGGAGTTTAATACCTGGCTAAGGAAGTAGATCAAGATTTTCTAAGCTTTAACATGGGTGGAGAGGTGGCTACTAAATAGGTCTGGGAGAGTCTAAAGACATACCTGTGGGGAAGAATAATTGCATATTCCTCTGCGAAGAAGAAAGAAAGAGCCAAGAGGCCTCACTCTCTTGAGAGGCAATTGGCAGACCTGGAGAAACATCATAAGCAGGTGTCACATAACCCCTCTCTCCTCCATAAGGTTTGTCAGGTGACAGTCAACAGGTAGAGTTTGCCCTTTATAAAATGCACCAGGCCTATTGGGAAGGAGGGAGAAAGTGGGACGTTTGTTAGCCTATAGGGTTAAGCAGCTTGAAGTACAGACAAAGATTGCTAGGATAAAGCAAGGGGATAGAGTAGTGACTGACCCCATTAATATAAACTCGGCTTTCATTACTTTTTTTCTGCTTTGTACTCTACTTGAATGTCCTTAAGCTTGTATCAGGAGGGCATTGCCCAGTATTTAAGTTCAGTCACCCTCCCCCAGGTAGCAGAGGAGGAGCAGTTTAACGGCTTGGAAGCCCAAGTTTCCCAGCAGAAGATCCTCTCTGTTATAGGCTAACTCCATAATGGAAAATCCCAAGGCCCTGATGGATTTCTGGAAGAAATCTGTACGTCTATTGGTGACCTGGTTACCCCCTTATTAGCTTTTCCTCTCACTGATGCTTGGTCTGCAGGTGATCTGCCTCCTTCTATGCACAAAACCACCATTGCAGTTCAAGCCAAACCTAGCAAAGACCCATATCTTTGTTCTAGCTACCTAGAACTGACCCATCTCGTGCTTGAATATAGATTATAAGATTCTAGCGAAGGTCTTAGCTAATCGACTTATTAAAGTTCTGCCTGTTTTAATTCATCCACATCAGGGCAGATTTCTTCAAGGTAGAAATGGGTCAGACCATATTAGGCGGCTTGTGGATCTGATGTAGGCCTCTGCATCTATGATGTAATCAGTAGCAGCCATAGCTTTGGACACAGAAAAGGCCTTTGCCTCTGTTGAATGGCCTTTTTTACTGGCCGTCCTTAATGAATTTGGATTTGGGAACAATTTTATATGATGGATCAGATTAATTTATTCCCTTCCCCAAGCAGCTGTCTTGATGAATGGGTATCTATCTGCCTCCATTAAACAGCAATGAGGCACCTGTTAGGGCTGCCCTTATCACCAGTGTTGTTTATTTTATCCATTGAACCCCTGGCCCAGTATATCAGGGAACCAGCTGCTATACCGGGCCTGGAATTTGGATGTCAGTTATATAAGATTATGTTATTTGTGGACTAACAGTGAGGAACCCTAAATCAACAATACCAACTTTGGTTCTGATTCTTTATAAGATTTTATCTTTGTCAGGTTTAACTAATAATTGGGGCAAAACTCAGTTTCTTCCCCATAATATAGGGTGTAAAATTCTGTCCCTAATGGATTTAGGTTTCAATGGTCCACTTCATCCTTTAAGTACTTGGGCATCTATATCTCTTCTGATTTGCATCAATGGCTGTCGATCAAGTTTACCCCCTTGCTTAAACATTTAAAAGAGGATGTAGCAAGATGGAGGCATATTCAGTTATCATCGTGGGGCAAAATTCAAACCCTACAAATGATGGTCCTCCTGAAAATTTTGTATATTATCTGTTACCTGCCCCTTAAGATTCCTGATTTTATTTGGCAACAACTGGCTGGAACTGAGACTAACTTTTTTTGGGAGGGGAAGATACCTCTGATTATCTGCTCTCCATTTGATTGCCCCTTATTTTAAGGGAAGTTCCAGTTCACCATGGTTCAAAGGGTACTATTTAGTTGTAGGGCTTAGACGGATCCGGCTATGACTCCATGCAGAAGAGGCCGGTGCCTCTACCTGCTGGTTAGATCTGGAACAGAGTCTGGTGAGGGATGAGCCCCCTGAAGCTGTTCTGTGGGACACATTCTGAAGGTCTGCATGCCTCCCAACTAAGGAGAACTATGCAGCTCATGTTTGGTCACTTATTAAATGTATATTAGGTCCATGTTGGGATGTACTGATATGATGTTGGCCATAATGGCATAATAGTGGTTTAAAAATTGGTGGCAGACCTATTTTCTGGCTGATCTGGTCCAAAGGGGGTCTGAACAGAGTAGATGACCTGTTTTCTGGGACTACTGGATACATGACATTTTTTTCGGATCTCCAGCTTGAGGCATCCCTCCTTGTATCTTATCACTGGAGGTACTTGCAGCTGTGGCACTTGTTGTCTCAAATAGTGGGATCCCAACTTCATCTTCCAGCAGCAGGCAAGTGGGGTGAGTTGACTGGCCTCTCCTCCAACTGACGAGCACCATCTTCACCTCCCCCGAATTGGTCAGGTGTATAAAGCCTTGTTAGAAGAATATTCCCCCAATATGGTATGGGTTAAATCTTTTGGGTCACCAGATGATGGAGAAGGAGTAGGATAAAATTTGGCTTAATGTGCATAATCCAGTCAGGAAAAGTCAGGTAGATTAATTCAGCTTAAAATTCTTCATCATTGGTATAGAACCCCAGTGATTCTCCATAATATGGACTTCATCTCCGATGCTCACTGCTGGTGATGTGAGGAGGAGGAGGGCACGCTTGTTTACCTGTTATGGGGATGTTCTATATTAAAGAGCTGATGGGACCAAATACTTTCCTTAATACAAAGTGTAGTGGGATGTGACTTACCAAGAGATGCATCTTTTATTTTGTTGGGAAGCTCTTTTAATCATAAGGTGTCTCATAGCCCGCTGCATGATTGGATACTTGTGGCCCTTATTGAAGCCAAAAGACTAGTGTTGAGGCATTGGAGACCAAATGATATTCCCACAAAAACTGAATGGCTGGAGGGTATGTTTAGGGTAGTGGGTTATGAGTTTATGCATACAAGGTGGGAGGGAAGATGGAGAAATATTATCGTGTATGGGGTCCATTCTTAGAAGTTACCATAGCACAGATAGCCAAATTGTTCTCTAATTCCTTGGACTTCTTGGGTTGGTAATGGGATGGGAAGAGGTGGTAGGTATCTGCTCTCTCCCATCCTACTTTCTTTACTCTTAAGTGATGAGTTTGGGCCCCCCCCCACTCTCCCTCCTTCTACGGTGGTAACCTTAAGTTTATTCAAATGTTCTTTTTGTATTATTTATTTTTTGAGGGATACTCTCTGTTGTCTTATTAATGATTGCTAGCATTTTCATGTTTGCATTGTTTACATCTGTTGTTGATATTTAAGGTGCCTCTTAGTGTGGTACTTCACATGGATACCACTTCTAGTCCCTTGGCAGTCTACCATATGGTGGCGTGCAACCTACAGAGCAGCATTCTTTGGGCATCGCCTGATTTATTGTTATAAGGCCTCTTTCTCGTACTTGTCATCTGTTTATAAAGTTTGAACTGGAATATATTTTGAGTCCTGAGATGTTTTATATGTATTTCTATGTAATTTGCTTACTTGGAAACCTCAATAAAAATAAATAAAAAAAAGAAGTATTTCCTCACATTTCGTCTGAGCCTCCCTCTCTCCAGCTTCATAGCATTACTCCTTATCCTGAGTTTCTTTTCTATGGAAAATGCTACCTTCATGAACCTTATTTATACCTGTTACATAGAAACATAGAAGTTGACGGCAGATAAGGACCGCAAGGCCCATCCAGTCTGCCCATTTCTTTTTCTACTTTATAAATGTGCCATCGGCCTTTGCTCTGCTTTGATTTGCTTTGCTGTTAGGTACTGGAATGTTTCTATCATATCTCCTCTTCCTTCATTTCCTCTAGAAAGTACATTGTTTAGTTGCTTGAGTCTCTCCTCATGGGTTTTAGTTGATGGTGGCCCTGCACCATTTTGGTTTCCCTCCTCTGTACCACCTCCACCCTGTCTATGTTCTTGTACAAATGTGGCCTCCAGAACTGGACACAGTATTAGAGGTGGGATTTTACCAGTGATCTGTACAGGGGTAATATTGCCTTCTTCTTTCTACTGGTGAAACTATGTACCTGAGCATCATGTTAGCCTTTCCCACTGCCTTATTGTTCTGTTTGGCTACCTTCAGGTCATCACAGATGATTACCCGCATGTTCCTTTCCAGTTTGGTTGTTGCTAGTACCTCCGCTCCCAATTGATACATAGCCTCCAGTTTACTATGCCCCAAGTGCATGACTTTGCACTTTTTTTCCATTGAAACCCAGCTGCCAAAGCCTTAACCATTTTTCCAACTTTATTTATTTATTTATTGTACAATCGGATTTACAACCTTTGAGCCAGGGGCTCATTTACAAAAGTACCTTGTCACAGAGAGGACATACAGAGTCACATACTTACAGAATACAATCATACAGAATAACATAGTTTTACATAGTTGCTAGTGCAAAATAAATAATTAGAAACATTTCAGAGTGACAGATTTAGTGCCAGCAGGTACTGGCAGTGGGAAGGGAGGCCATGAGGGAGTGGGGGGGTGAGGTGGGGAGTTTAGCTCAGAGTTCTACATCAAGAGAGTCTTGAGAGTAGCTGAGCATCTGTTAGAGACAGGTGCAGCAGCAGGTGTTGAACAGTAGGTTCTGAAGACTGGTTTTGAAGGGGGAAATTTTGGGAGTGCTGGAGATGGCTGCGGGGAGCGAGTTGAACCAGGACAGAGCTCTGTAGCTGAACAACCTCTGTGCCCGGGTGGTCCTAGTTCTGGGTACTGGTAGGGTGACCTTGTCAGTGGTTCAGGTAGAGACTGTGGAGGGTGTATGTTGGATGGAGGCAGAAACTCCGGGGGGGGGGGGGAGAGCCCGAGCAGAATTTTCTTAGTTAGAAGGCAAGTTTGGTAGCGGAGACGTTCATCGAGGTTAAAGAGTTTGGCCATGTCATAAAGCTGACAAGTGTGGGTGAGCCTGGGGGCATTGGTCACTAGTCTGCAAGCCTTGTTTAGGGTAAGTCAAATCTTGTTGAGGGCAGTGGAGTCAGCAGCACCATAGACCAGAAGGCTGTAATCCACAAGGGACATTACTGAGGACGTAATGGCAAGTCTGAGAGCATCACATGTGAGGCAGTCCTCGTGATGGTTGAGGATGCCAAGTTGAGAGTTAGCAGTGGATGCAAGGGCTGTAATGTGAGCATGAAAGGTGAGAGCCAAGTTGAAGGTGATCCCAATGTATTTGTAAGAGTAAATATGTTCAAGTGGTTGTAGAGTGCTGGGGAGGATTTGGAGGGGGTTGTTGCTAGCTTAGTTCTGGTGGTGGGCAAAGAGCATTGACTTGTTTTTTTTGAGGTTAATGACTAGTCTGCTCTCCTTAAACCAGTTCTCTGCATCATTGAAGGAGTGTTGGAGGGAGTCTTGGAAGGAGGTGGGATTCCTGTGAGTGGCATAAATAATGGTGTCATCAGTGTACAGGAGAAAATTGCCAGAACAGGCACTGGGTAGGGTATTTAGGTAGGGACTAAAGAGCAGTGGGCCCAAGATAGAGCCCTGGGGAACCCCTGAGCAGATGGGATGGGTTTCTGAGAGTGTCCCATTGTTTATGACATACTGGGAGCAGGCTGATAGGTAACTCGAGCACCAAGCGAGGGGGCCAGCAGAGAAACCTGTATGGAAGAGGGCATTTAGTAGGAGGAGGTGGGAGACAGTGTCAAAGTCCTTAGAGAGGTCAATGAACACTGCTCCAGCTAGGGAGCCAGAGTCCAGGGAGGAGTGCAGGAATTTGGAGAACTCCATTAATGCTGTACTTGTGGTGTGACCAGCGCGGAAGCCATGCTGTTCCGGGCATAGAATGTTGTATTTTGACAGATACTCAGTGAGTTGAGTGGCCACCACTTTTTCTAAGGCTTTGGGGGGGATGGAGACTGGACGATAGTTGCTGGGGCTGGACCTGTCATCCTCTTTGTGAATAGGTGTGACTATAGCTGTTTTCCACGCTGTGGGGAATTGCCCCAGACAGAGGGACTGGTTTAGAAAGCTAGCGAGTGGGACCAGGACATCATCCAGGACTAGTCGGAGTATTTTGGGATCCAGGGAGTCATTGCTAGGCTTGTTGCTGTTTAGTGCTTTAAGCAGGAGGGGTCTGGCTTCCTGGACTGATACTTTGTATTGATAGAACCAGGGGCATTGAAGAACTGGGGGCTTTTCCATATCATCGCTCATTTCTTCCACCTCCACCCTGGTGTATCCACTCTGTTGCACATTTCTGTGTCATTTGCAACCAGCCATACTTTCCCTTCTAGCCCTTCTGCAATGTCACTAATAAAAACATTGAAGAGGACTGGGCACAGTACTGAGCCCTGAGGCACCCTGCTGGTCACCATGCCTTCTCCAGAGTGGAATCCATGTACTACCACCCTCTCACTCCTGTTGCTTAAACAACTTCTTACCCACTGTACTACTTTTTGACCCACTCCCAGACAGGCTAGCTTATTCATCCAGTCTTCTACGTGGAATGGTGTCGAAGGCCTTGCTGAAATCCAGGTAGGCCACATGTACCACTCTTCCTTCATCTACTTCCCTGGTCACCCAGTTGAAGAACTCAATAAGGTTTGGCTGGCAAGACCTTCCCTCTGTGAAACCATGTTGCCTTGGATCCTGTAATTGACTGGTTACAAGGTATTCCATTACCCTTTCCTTCAGTACTGATTCCATTACTTTACCCACTACCGAGGTCAGGCTCACAGGTCTGTAATTCCCTGCCTCCTCCCTGTTTCGACTTTTCTGAAGTAGGACCGCATCTTCCGCCCTTCAGTCCCTCGTAACATCACCGGTTTTGAATCATAAGTGGAATAGCACTGTCAGAGGTGCAGTCAGCACCTCTTTCAGCTCTTTCAGTATCCTAGGGTGAACTCAATCAGGTACCATTGCTTTGTCCACTTTTGATTGCACTTGTACCTTGAGGACTTTCTCCTCTGTAAAAGGACTAGTGTCCATCTCACTACCAATTTTGAACTTGTCAATTAACTTTGGCCCATCACCTACCTCTTCTTCTGTAAATGCTGAACAAAAGTATTTGTTCAATATGTCTGCCTTCTTTTGGTCCTCCTCCTAACAAACCCCTCCTTTGCCTTTTATCCTTACTATCCACCCTTTGGTCTTCCTCTTCTCACTTATATATCTAAAGAAACTTTATTGACTGGGCAATATTATCCTCTGTGCCTTTTTGCGTCCAACTGCCTTCCCTGCCTCCCTTTGTTTATCCAGGTAATCTTCCCTATCCTCCTGCTTCTGTGTCTTTTTGTACTTGCTAAATGCTACTTTTTTCCTATCACTTTTTCCTGCTACGTCATTAGATGCCCATAGCCATTTCCTTTTCTCTTGCCCTTGATAACCTGTTGCTTTTTCCATGCCTATCCCTTTTTTTTTTGCCCATAGCTATTCAATTCCCCACAGACCCTCTATCCTTGCCAGCGCATCCTGGAGGCATTCTCCCAGTTTCCTTAGATTAGCTCCCCTGAAGTCCTGGACCCTCATGTTAGTTTGGTTTTGGTTCTGTCCCAGTCCTTACGTTGATCCACACTTTACGGTGATCACTGGATCCCAGGTTGTCACCCACTGCAACGTCCACAACACTGTCCCCATTTGTCAGTACCAAGCCCAGTAAAGCCCTCCACAAGTGGGCTCCTTAACAAATTGCCTCAGGAATGCCACTTGCAGGACTTACCCACAGTCCACTGCATCTTCCAACAGTTGGACCTACAAGAGCTGGTCACTGTGGTCCAGTAGTTGTTGGGAATACATTCCACAAGTTCAGGAGATGAGCCTTACATGGAAACCCTTCCTGCACCTCACACAGCACTTGCACAGTACATTTCTCATGTACTGCATGTGTGTGACACACCTTACCCACAGAGCAAAACAGCAAAAACACGTTTCTGTCATATGGAGCTGACACACACCATGAGCAACAACTTGCCCCCTTTGCACACAAGTCTACAATTTCAGTCTTGAATAATGGACCGAACAACTCATCATGTGCATCACAACAGTACATGTCTGTTTCTTGAGGAACTAATAAACCTAACATTAATCAGGAACATCACCACATGCCTCCATGTAATGATGCCCCACCCCCTACAAGCCACTTTTCTTTTTTTTTTCTTTATCTTGCTTGAAGGTGTTTGTCACCCATAGCACAGGTTGGCTTGTATCAATTCCACTACTGTGTGCTATCTCACTATGCCTTTCAACATGGTGGGAGTTATTTTGGCTGTAACATTACTCTCCGAGAAACATTGATTGATCGTTTGAGAAACTGACATGTATAGGGTGACAGAAGGTCACATTTTCCCCCTTTTTGCATATTGCTTTTCTTCCCACCACCATCCCGAGCAGGGGTACCCACAGGAATGGCATGTATCCCAAGCAATGTGTGTGTTCCATTGTGTAACTGCACCCTATCTTCATTTTTTATTCCTGTCCCACAGTACATATATGTCACCACCCGGTTGAATTCAGTCTGCATACGTGGCAGCTCTTCCCCATCTAAGTAAAGGAGAGCTTGCAGGGTGGTTATCTGCCTACTCCATCTCCCCATCCAGAAGACAGCTGACATCAGTTCCATGTCTGCATCGCCCATATGCATGGTTCTGGTGTTTCTGTATTGTGACAGTGCCAGCATCAATGCACTTTTTTGTGTGGGTGTCAGATACTTGCTTTCTGTATCACACCACTACCTGCATTTGGATACACAGATACATAGAATTTGATGGCAGATGAAGACTGCCTTGCCGATCTAGTCTGCCATTTTACCCTGCCCCTAAGCATCTCTTTTCTACCCTTTCCTTTTTGCCTCTAGAATTCCCTTATGCCTATCCTATGCATTTTGTTTTGTTGTTGTTGCTGCCCTTGCCCCGAGGCTCAGCGCCTGACCTACCTAGGCCACCACCCACCATAGCCACCACCCAATGTGGCAATCAATCCAGGCTTTCCTCCTCTGGATGGGGTCATCAGACAGAGCAGCTCCAAGGAACACATTCAGGATCCTGGTGGTAGTTAACCATTGGGAGAGTCCCTTAGCTTGCCCCCCAAGGTGGGGCCATGAATCCGGCTAAACCAACAGTCTGTGATGGCTGCATCACTGGTCAGGATGTGTGGTGGGATGCATGGGGCTGGTGAGTTGGGGTGTCATTGATGGCAGTGGCAATGATTTTGTCCTACTATAGCTCTAGGGGACGTGACATGTAATGACATCAGAGCACGACACTGGCATGTCGCCCCCAACATAACGGTACCCAGGAACTGGTCAATCCCCCAGACTCCACTAGGGGATGATCATGTGCCAGGTACTCCCCCAACCCTTGCCCCCAGAGGAGAAGAACTCTTCCTCAGATGCTGCATCCTCCTCTGACTCCCCGGGTCCATTCCTGAACCTGAGGCATCGGCGTCGCAGGCAGACACCTTGCCGCTCTGCAGGCAGGTCAGCTATCCTACACATTTTTGAATGCCTTCACTGTTTGTACCCTTATTAACTCCTTGGGTAGGCTGTCCCATGCATACACCACCCTCTCAGTGAATAAGTACTTCCTCACATTCCTCCTGAGGCAACCTCCCTCCAGCCTTATTTAATGTCCCTTCGTTTATGAACATTCTTTTTTTCTGAAAGAGACTTCCCCCTTGGACCCTATTAAAACCTTTGAGGTATTTAAAAATCTCTGTTATATCCTCCCCCCCTCCTTTCTCATCTCCAGCGTATACATGTCAAGACTACTAGCATCTCCTCATATGTCTTCTGGGACAGTCCCTGCACCATCTTTGTAGCTCTTATTTGGACTGACTCCAGCTTGTCTGTATTTTTTGAGATGCAGCCTCCAAAGCTATATGCAGTATTCTACATGAGGCCTCACCAGTGATATGTAAAGTGGCATCATCACTTCTCATTTTCTGCTGGTGATGCCCCTTCCCTATGCACCCCAACATTCTGCTGGCCTTCCTTACCACTTTCTCACACTGTCTGGCCACCTCTAGGTCTTCTGTAATAATCATCCCCCCAAATCCCTTTCCTGTTTGGTGGGTGTCAGCAATTCTACCCCATTGAATGTGTTTCTACTGTGTTCCCTCATCCCAAGTGCATAATTTTACATTGGACAACACACCCTTGCCATAAAACGCACACCTAGATCCACCAGCATTTCTTACTGTCCTCATGATATGGGTGTCTTGCATTTGTCCTTTCCCATGGAACCATAAGTGGATGTGCAGTTACACAACCACATCAGGACTTCTGCATTACAATGTGAAAGGCACCCCGTCTCCCCATGACACAACTCAGTGTATGTCATATGTCTCATTTAGTTCCTGTCTATTGTCAAGTCTCATCTTAAATCTGGATTGACATGTCCATCATACATCAACCACTGCATCACACCATCAGGAAGCATCACATAGTATGTGTTTGTCCTTCACAATGTGATTACCTCAATATGGAGTGTCAATCTGTGACACAACACATTGCCATGATCCACTGGTGAAGCTATTCCTTATGAATATGGGGGATTGTTTAACCAGGAAAGGCACTCTAAGCCAAAGATTGTTTCCAGATGTGACCTAGGAGCACAAGGAAGTTAAGTGACTTGCTCGGGATCACACAGTATGCTAATGGGGCTGTGGGATTCAAACCTAGGTCTCCAGGTTTGCAGCTCAGTGCCCTATACCACAGTGCTATACTGCCTCCTTAACTTAGAATGTAAACAGCAACTCATGTCTTGATGACATGGAGAGTACTGCCTGGCCACTTGCATGCACATATTAGTGATGTAAAACACAGCACGATGTCAATGCATGTTGCATGGTGTAGATACAGTATTAGGAGTGTGTAACACATTCTTTAAATTGTGTTCATGCTGTGAGCTGCCATGTACTTGAGTAAACCTAACTTTTAATTTCTGTGGTATTTCTTATCCTTTTTGTTGCAGATCATAAGCCAATATACAGTCACAAACCAGGAGGAGGCTACACAATCAGCTATGTTACAAGAATCTGGCTCCATTGATGCAGTGGCAGAAAGTTCATCTGAAGAGCCAACAACAGAGACCATGTCAAATGACAATGCAGCCATAGAGCACTTGGGGGCCACATTTATAACATGCGGGACAGATAAATCATTACATCGACCTGCCCATTAAAGCACAGGTTGGGTGACTGTTATGTGCATTCCTCTTCACATTGATTGTGTAACACAGACACTCCATGCATGTATACTTTTGGATGTATTAACCATTTTGTAGAAGAGGTACATATGACTCCCATATACAACCCATGTGAGTATATGATTACTGTAGGTTGACAATGTAAGTTGCTCATATTGGCCCCTATGTACAAAGAAGCAAAGTGGCATGGACCCACTCTGTGCCTATTGCATTCCCTACATGGAATGCAGTACTGGGAGTGTGCAACCCCTATGCACCTGATCTCCTGGCTGCACTGACAGCAACACGCCGGGTGGGTGGGGGCATGGCAGCACTACACGGCAGTCACTACCATGTGTAGTGCTGTCTTCAGGGGTGTGGAGGACAATGCAGGCTATGGTGGGGGGGGGAACCTGTCATAATGGCTATACACAGCCATGGCCACGAGCCCACAGGGTCCCCCCCGGCTCAACCAGCACTGAGCTCCCTCCTTCTAACACATGGAGTCTCCCCACTGCACACATATGCCCCGTCCCCAGTGCAGGCAGTGGAGGAGGTGTGCAGTGGACACTGCCATCAACTGCCCATGGCTGTTGCACCTCCTGCCAGGTCCGAGGGACGGGGGTGGTGTGGACAGTGCAACGGGGGGTGTCTTTTCACATCATGTGGTGGTACCACAGTACTGGGACTAGTGCCCACTGTGTTCTGGGGGAAGGGGGATTCTGCCAAAGTCAGCCACCAGCAGAAGCGGTGCACAGGTGCCGATGCACAACTCCCGCCCCACACCATTCTGTGCAGTGGATCCACTCTGCGTCTCAGACAGGCCATTCAATTGGCTGCCTGCCTGGGACTGCAACTCCTCCCCTATCCACCTCATGCAAACCTCCATGCTGGGGGGGTGGGGCTGCTTACAGGTGTCCGGTCGTCATGAATGCCACTGGAGCACACCTGTCCACAGGTGCGGAACTCCGCGGGCGGGATATGCACCTTCAGTGCATCATTCTCTCCCCTATGTGAAAAGGGGCCAATATTTGAAGTCCACCTCAACTAAACAGCACCATTAAATTGTGGCCTGTCATCAACCAGGGTGGAAAACAATGGGTAGGAAAACCATATCTGTAGGAGGGCTGGTTGCCTGGTGGCCACCTGTTCATCAAGCAGCAACATATCTGCAATGACGACTAGCAATTGCATCACTCAAAACTTGTCATCCTATTAAAATCCAACATGCCAGCATCCATGAGCTCGGTTTTACTGTGGATGTTTTCAGGTCCACATCGAATATGTACCACACTGGGTTGGTGATGGGTTCTGTAACACAGTGAATTGGGTCCACACTCCCCAGACACCTCAGGACCATGTGAGTCCTGTACTGTCCAAACTACATTATTGTCAGACACTTGATGGCATGGCATGAGACCTTGAAAGCATGGATGACATACTTTATGTGATGTTCCCAAGGCTTTGAATTGTTTGAGGTTATTGCTCCTTATGTAATAATTGATACCACTGTAATTTATCATGAGTTATGAGGAGAGGCTATGATATTTGGATATGTACTTCTTGCAATACAGAAGGGTGAGAGGGGACCTCTGCCTGGTCTATAGAGCTTTCAAAAACAGAGTCTTATGGGAGTGCTTGGGGTTAGTAAGAAAGGAAAGTAGTAAGGACACCGGGGGGGGGGGGAGTCATGATCTGAAGCTTAAGGGAGAGAAATATAAAGGAAATGCAAGAGAACACTGGTTTAATCAGAGGATGGTGGCAGAATTGAACGGTTTGCTGGACAAAGTGGTTTGGAGTCCAAATTTATTGTCCCTGTTTACTAATGACACAGCTGTCTTAGTTGGCAACTGATAATCATAGCAGTAAACAAAACCAGTTTTTCTTCACAGGAATACAGGACCTGTCCACCCACGGGCACTTTAAATCTGCCTTGAAAAGTACTTTTCTTCAAAAATAGATTGCAACTGCAATTAGCTACTGAACATAACCCCTTATATTAGTTTAACCACCAACACTCCCTCACACCTTCCCTCTCCCCCCTCTTCCTCCTTACCTACTCCCTCTCTGCTACTCTCCACATCCTCCCTTCTATTCCTGCCTATTCTGACAATGCTTCTCTAAAAATCAAGATACTCGATTTCTGAAAAACAAACTTGCCAGGAATGAAATACAGGATCAAATCCATGCTAGATATTGATAACAAGGAGGATGTGGAAGACTTCTTGGAGAACTAAAGAAAACAAAGCGGAGTAAAAAACCACTATGGTTCTCAAAAGAAGTGGCAGGGAAGGTTAAGGAGAAAAAGGCTACATTCAAAAAGTATAAGGAATCACAGAAGGAGCACGACAGGGAACTGTATCAATTAAAGCAGAAAGAAGTAGGGAAGGCAGTCAGAATAGCAAAGGCCCAAACCGAGGAAAAAATAGCCAACTCAGTTAAGAAGGGGGATAAAACCTTCTATAGGTACATTAAAGACCATAGAAAGGTTAAGGGAGGAATAGTGAAGATTAATAAAGGAGAGGAAAGGTGGGCAGAGGGAGACAGTAAAAAGGCAGAGATACTGAATGAATACTTTTGCTCAGTATTCACAAAAGAAGATGAGGAGGAGTTACCTAAACCAGACAGTAGAAGCACTCTGGGTAGAGGGGTTGACACCAGTCCATTTACAGAAGAAAGAGTCCTGAAAGAACTCCTAAAACTCAAGGTGGACAAAGCAATGGGGCCTGACAGGATTCACCCCAGAATCCTAAAAGAACTAAGGAGGACCTAGTGACACCACTGACCACACTTTTAACAAATCATGGGAGGATGGGGTGGTACCTGAGGACTGGAGGAGGGCAGAGGTGATTCCCTTCACAAAAGTGGGAGCAAGGCAGAAGCAGGAAACTACAGACCTGTAAGTTTGACCTCAGTGGTAGGAAAATGATGGAATCACTTCTGAAAGAAAGAATTGTTCAGTACCTAGAGGCCAGCGGGGCGCAGGACCCAAAGCAGCATGGATTTACAGCAGGAAGGTCATGTCAGATGAATCTAATTGATTTATTTGACTGGGTGACCAAGTAATACACCAGGGAGGGGCTGTGGATATGGTCTACCTAGACTTTAGCAAGGCATTTGACACAGTCCCGCACAAAAGACTAATAATCAAGTTAGCCAGCCTGGGACTGGGTTCCAGGGCGGTAGCCTGGGTAGCAAACTGGCTGCACAACAGGACACAGAAGGTAATAGTGAATGGAACACATTCCGAAGAAAGGGAGGTTACTAGTGGAGTACCTCAGGGCTCAGTACTGGGTCCAGTCCTCTTTAACATCTTTATAAGTGACATTGCAGAGGGTCTGGAGGGAAAGGTATGCCTCATTCCAGATGACACAAAGATCTGTAACAGAGTTGATACACAAGGGGGGGTAGAAAGGATGAGAAGGGACTTGGCAAGGTTAGAGGAATGGTCAGCATATGACAACTTAGATTCAATGCAATGAAGTGCAAAGTAATGCACCTGGGAAACAAAAACCCAGGAGAAGAGTACACAATAGCAGGGGAGGTACTAACAACAACAAAAATGGAAAGGGACTTGGGAGTAGTCATATCAGATGACCTAAAGGTGGGTAAGCAATGTGAGAAGTCAGTAAGGAGAGCCAGGGGGATATTGGGATGCATAGGATGGGGCATCACAAGTGGAAAAAGGGAAGTGGTTATCCCTCTGTACAGACAGTTGGTGAGACCTCATCTGGAATACTGTGTGCAGTTTTAGAGACCCCATCTATGCAAGAACATAGACAGAATGGAAGCAGTCCAGAGGAGGGCAACTAAAATGGTGCAGGGTCTGCATCAGAAACCATATGAAGAGAGACTGAGAGAGCTTAATATGTATACCCTTGATGAAAGGTTGGGACAGGAGGGACATGATAGAAACTTTTAAGTACCTCAAGGGAATCAACAAAGTCCAGGAGGGTAGCATCTTTCAGAAAAAGAGATGTGTAAGAACAAGGGGGCACAATTTAAAGATAGAGGGGGGGGAGGCTCAGGGGTAATGTGAGGAAATTTTTTTTCATGGAGAGAGTGGTGGATGCATGGAACAGCCGTCCTGGGGAGGTTGTTGGGTCTAAAACAGTGGGGGAATTCAAACATGCATGGGACAGACATAAGGCAATTGTAGTGGGGGGTTGCAGGAAGTAGGCTGTTGATTAACTAGAATCTGCAGCTTATCCAACAGGAAGGGAAATGGGCAGACTGGGTGGGCCAAGTGGTCCTTATCTGCCGTCAAAGTCAAAGTTTAACTTGAAGAATGCCTTAAAGATCAGTTATGCAAAGAGTTTTCCATAACCGTAGATCTTCTAGGAATGTATCTTGCAATAAGTCATTACTTCTGGGAGTTCCTGATAGGTGGTGCTCTAGCATGGCAGTCTCTTCTAGCAGTCTTCACACCAGACACCACCCACAAACCTCACTTCCTGGGCTGTACCTATAAAAGTGGGTGGTCCCTGGTAGTCTCCATTCCCCACCGGTTTCAGCTCGTGAAAGTGAGGGACTGAGGGGAACTGAGATACCAAAGCCTCCCAATCCTACATCATTTTCCCTGTTACAGAATGGAAGGGGCGGGAGGAGGAAGCCACTTAATGCAAGAGACATTCCTAGATGATTTGCTGTTATGACAGAAGTCTTTGCATAACTGATCTATCTTCCATGGAATGGTCTCTTGCAGTAAGTCATTACTTCTGGGTGATTCCCAAGCAGTTATGTGGCAGTGGGGTTGCCAGATATGGCATTCTGCCATACATATAGTGGGGTCCTAGGGCGGATAGGTGCTGAGAGCAGTATATCAGCTTATCAAGATAGTTTTGTGTTATATCTGTAAATACTCCATTATAGTATTTGTTATATGGTTATGGCAGAAATACAAGCCAGACTGGCTATTATTGGGCATTGTCAGATGAGTTAAGCAGATGAAGACCAGATAAGGCTATGGCATATCAAAATACTGTAAGAATTTAGAAGAAATTCAGCCATGTAATGGAGTGATAGGTAGGTCTCAGTGGCATGCAGTGGAAGAGACAGTATATGTCAAAGCCTATTGGGTTCTGAGTTTTGAACAATAATTCAAATAATACAACATTACTATTTTGTAGTGCTACAATGTAACAAGTTAATACAGTTTTTTGACATGTCTGTCCAGTCATTAGAAAATGAATCAATTTTGGCATAAGTAGCAAACAATGATGTGAAATGAAATAATGTATCTATTTCATACTAGAATCTAGTGGTCCTTTTTTTTAGAGTCAGTAGTATTGTTGTAGTCAATATTGTACTTATTTTAAGGTAAAGACATGGAATGCAACAGAGTGATGTTGTCAGTTCCATCGTGTCTTAGTAATCTCATTTGCAAGGGGGTCCCAAGTATGTCAGGGCCTGCAGCCTTGTTAGATGTAAACCTGAAATGTTAGTATGTTTAGAATACATAAGTACTCACCATTGTTTCTGTGGCCTTTATCTATGGCCAGGTGAAGACTGCATGTAGCAGCAGCAGCAATTTGGTAAGAATATTATGATCCATATTAAAGAATAATATTATCAGAATATATTGATTGTTTCTCAGCATATGAGCAGTAGTAGGTTCTGTTCGTGGGAGGGACACAAGGGTCCAGCACACAACAGGCCTAGAGGCATCCTGATGGAATGATGGTAATGGCCTGTAACAGTGATACCTCAAAAAGTGGCTAGATGTATGAAGCATCATGGGGAAAGGCCTCAGTATAATTTTGAATCGAAGCCCCAGAAAAATGGTCTCCGAAGCCTAGAAGAGGAGACTGGAGCATAGTCTGAAGTTTTTTAATGAGAGGAAGAGGTGCCCAGCCATCCTGAGGGGCGGCCATGGGTCAGTTTAGATGTGTTCCTTGTCATTCATTCTTTGCCTCTATAGTTATGTCTTTGATTATAGTAATTTCTAGTTTTGTATGAAGAATTATACTGAGGGCGTGGTTTGTAGTACATATATTGTACTGTTTTTAGTTGTCGGCCTGAGTCTTGTAGGTTGTTCAGTATTGTTTGTGCCCCTGGGCCAAAGAGATGGTCACCAGAAAAGGGGCATTAGCCACTTTTTGTTGAATATCAGGTGCTAGCCCTTAGAGTCGGAGCCATGCCTGATGGCGTATAAGAATACCGACTGCAGAGACTCTAGCTGAAGCATCAGCAATGTCATATCCTGATCTTAGTAAATGTTGAGAGAATGAAGTAAGTGTGTTTATTATTGATGTGAGTTACTCTTTTTCAGGGGATGTAGGTAGTTTACTTATAATGTCCCCAGCAGAAGTGCCCACCGTATGCTGGTATTTCAGCATATGTCCCATGTAGTTAAATATTCTAATATTTAATGTGTTTAGAGGAAACACTTTCTTCCCCATATAATCAAAACATTTAGAGTCCTTTTCGGGAGGTACTGTACTTGTATGTTTAGGTTTGCCAGTGCAGTTGTGAGCGGCTGCAATAACCACAGAATCCGCAGTGGGAATATTTGCCAAAAATTGATAATCAAGGGGAGCCTGATAAAGCCTATGTGTTTCTCTAGGTAGCTCCTGTGCCGCTATGGGTTGACTCAATGCTTCAGTAATCGCTTTTCTGAACATTGGTATAAAAGGAGGGATTGCCCGGATAGGTTCTTCCGGGATGACAAGAAATTCAGCCATATATTTACTTAATTTATCTTGTTCTGTTGTGGTAAACCCCATTGTTTTTTGTATTTGTAACATCATTTCTGGGAATGAGGGGTTATCTGGTGAGGAAATGACCTTTAGTGGTTGTAATATTTCTTCATCCCACTATGATGGTAAAGAACATGGTGACTCGTACCCTCTTGTAGTAGGGGAACCATCATAATTTGTGTCTCGGGATTGTTCTGAAATTATATGAGAATCTGACAAATATTCCTCAGAATATTCATGAGGAGGCCGAAAGGGTGAGCATACTGGCTCTGCGCATGCCTGTTTTGATGGAGGCAGAGACACAGTCTGTGGTTGAGGTTTTTTTTTTACTGGAGTGGGTGTATAGTCAAAACCCATAGAATTCAATACTTTATTTACAATTTTTCTATGTTTGGTACTTATGAGGATGGAATTGCTATGTAAGTGGGTTTGAGCCTGTGTGCATGGCATCGGGGGGATCAATTTGTGCCTCATGATAAAGTGATCCAGTACATCTTTGAAGTTTTTGTTCACCACGGACTGGTGTCTGGGCACCATGCATGAGTGCAAATGAGGCTGGTTTGCCTCTGCATTCCGTAGTATATGCTCCTTTATTTTGTGGTGATGCAGCCCCATAAGTATCTTTTGGTACTGTTTTATGAAAATCTTCATGGTATTTCATGATTAAATTTTTATAAGGATCTTCCATAAATGTATTATATGCTGCTAAAGGTGCTGCTTTATGATGCAGGGGCTGCTCCGTCAATGGTGGGATCAGGCCCGTCAATGGAAGAGGAATAAAAGCATGCCCCATCGATGTTGTAATGTGTCTTATTGATGATGGATAAGTGAATGCATGCTCCATCGATGGCGGAATACACCTCGTCAATGATGGAGGAGTCAGTGCATGCTCCATCGATGGTGTGATGCACTTCATCGATGATGGAACATTAGGTACATGCTCCTTCAATGATGGAAAGTGTGTCGTCGATGATGAGAAGGCAAATGCATGCTCCGTCGACGTGGCAGACTTCTCATCGATGACGGAGGTTTAGGAGCATGTCCCATCAATGGGGGAGGTAGCCCCATCGACGATGAAGCAAGTAGAATGTGCTCCATCAATGGAGGAGGTGTTTTCATCAATGAGAATGTTTTGCAGAGTCCTCTCGTTGATGGCGGAGTGTGCCCCGTCGATGATGAATGCAGCAGGACCTCCATTGTCGATGGTGCATGTGGTTTCATCGAAGGGGGAGCTGAGGAATGATGTCCCATTGAAGATGAATCTTACTTTCTATGTGAAGTTGAATGTCTGTTTTCTTTTGATGAAGAAGTGCCTGCCGTTGATGGGAGGATATGGCCCATCAATGAGGAATGTTTTCTTGATGATACATGTTTAGGAGATATGACCGTTGAAGGGCGATCAGGCAGAATTTTAGGTGAAGGTATTTCCTTCCCTATTTTGCTTCTTGAAGAAACCTCTGAGATTTTAGAGCCCTTTGATTGAGTACCCTGAGTCTGTAACAGGGAAACATCCATTGTAAAGCTCTTGGTTGAGCACAGGAATATGGTGCCGTGCATGAAGCTGGGGCACCTCAAGTTATGGGTTCAATCCATGTTGTAGACTGCTGGCAGAAGAGTAAGCTGCTATCAGAGCTGAAGCCAGTGGGAAAATGAATACAGATTACAAGGCACCACCCACTTTTATAGGCACAGCCCAGGAAGTGAGGTTGTGTGGGTGGTCCATGGTGTGGAGACTGCTAGAAGAGACTGCCATGTTAGAGCGCCACCGATCGGGAACTCCCAAAAGTAATGACTTACTGCAAGAGACCATTCCATGTAAGATCTATGGTTACTGAACAAGGTACAAGACAAATCAACAAATCCAAAAGAGGAAAGGACACTCTCTGGTTCTCCAAAGAGGTACCAACCAAAATCTAGGAAAAGAGGACGGCTTTTGAGCAATACAAGGAGACAAAAAAGAAGCAGACAGGGAGAAATACAGGAACAGACTCAAGGAGGCAGGAAAAGC
Source organism: Neoceratodus forsteri (assembly GCA_016271365.2). NCBI lineage: Eukaryota > Metazoa > Chordata > Ceratodontiformes > Ceratodontidae > Neoceratodus > Neoceratodus forsteri. The sequence goes on along the minus strand of CM028129.1, from coordinate 951,245,085 downwards.
ACTTTGGATTGTTAAAGCACAGACAGAGGAAAAAGTAGTGCAGGGGTAAAGAAGGGAGACAACACTTTTTATAGATACATACAAGAAAAAAAAAGAGTAAGGGAGGAACAGTACAACTATCAACAAAGAAGGGCCAGCTATTAGACAAAAACAAAGACAAAGTCAGATTGTTAAATTAATTCTTCTGCTCACACAAAAACACGGAAAGCAAGGGCAGAAAGAAGCACACAGCTGGAGGGAAAATACAAACCAGAAGCAGGAAAAGCAACACCAAAGTCCAGCAGAGACAAACACTAACAGCAAGGCAGGGGGCAAGGCATTAGGGTAGACCCCAGCCAGCTTAGAGGACAGACCAGCAGATCCTCTGGCTGGCAAAGAAAAAGTGCTTCAGAAAGAGGCTGAGAGGAACTGCTTATATAGCTGAGGAAGTGGGAGTGGCAGGCCGCGTGTCCATTGAACTACAGACCCAGCATTCCAATTCTGGTAGCAGGCTGTTCCATGGGTCTATCACTCTCTCAGTGAAAAAAGAACCTTCTAGAGTTGCTTTTAAACTTGCCTCCTACCAGTTGCAAGCTGTGCCCTATTGTATATGCTGCCCTGTTTTCCTGGAAGAAGTTTCCCTTCTGAGTTGTGTTAATTCCCTTGATATATTTAAATGTTTCTATCATGTCCCACATATTTCTTCACTGTTCCACAGAGAATAAGTTCAGCTCCTCAAGTCTTGTCTCGTATTGCTCATGGTGCAGCCCCTGCACCATCTTTGTAGCCCTTCTCTGTACCATATTTAATCGGTCAATGTCCTTTTTCAAGTGAGGCCTCCAGAACTAGACACAGTACTCCAGGTGTGGCCTCACCAAGGATCTGTAAAGTGGCATGATTACCTGCTGCTTTCTACTCATAATACCCCCTGCCTATACATTCAAGGATACCGCTTGCCTTCTATGTTGCCTTTTCACATTATTTTCCTACCTTTACGTCATCGATAATGATTATGCCCAGATCCCATTCCATCCTTGTCACCTCTAATTGATGACCTTACAGAATATACTTTTTTCCTGGGTTCCACTTTTCCAAGTGCATTACCTTACACTTCTTGGCGTTAAACTTTAATTGCCAATTTCTGGACCATTCCTCTAGTTTTTTGATATCAGCTTCCAAGCCTGTGACTCCCTCCTGAGCGTCCATCCTGTTGAAGAGTTTTGTATCATCTGCGATCAGGCAAACCTTCCCCTCCAGTTCATCTGTGATGTTGCTGATGAATATGTTGAAGAGGACTGGACCCAGCACCAATCCTTGTGGAAGCCACTGGTTACATCTCCCTCCCTTGATGGTGACCCATTGAACAAAACACTTTGGGTCCTATTGTGAAGCCAGTTTGTAATCCAGTTGACTTTCTTCTGACTGACTCCAGTGTAGTCTAGTTTGTTGCCTCTTGTGGGGAATGATGTTAAAGGCCTTGCTGAAGTACAGGTACATCACATCCACTGTCCCACCCTGGTCTACTGTTCTGGTGACCCAATCAAAGAAATCAATCATGTTTGTTTGGCACAAACACCTTGCTGTGAAGCTATGCTGCTTGGGGTCGAGTTTTCCATTTTCCTTCAGGTAATCCACTATTGTCTCCTTTAGTAATGCCTCCATGATTTTTCTCACTATACAGGTCAGACTGACTAGATGATAGTTTTCTGCATCTTCTTCACTTCCACTTTTGTGCAAGGGCACTACTGTTTCCCTTCTCATGTCTTGAAGTACTTTGCCGATTTCCAGTGACTTATTGAATAGCTGTGCTAGCGGTAACACAATTTCTTCCCTAAGCGCTTTAAGCACTCTAGGGTGTATACCATCCAGCCCCATGGCTTCATACTCCTTAAGCTTGCTTAGCTCTTCTAAGACCCTCTCCTCCGTGAAAGGGGTTGTGTCTGTCTCTCTACTATTGTGCTCTGGCTCACCTAGTGGAGGACATTTACCGCTACCTTAAATTGCCTTTAGTAATGCCTCCATGACACCCTAGAGTGCTTAAAGAGCTTAGGGAAGAAATTGTGTTACCGCTAGCACAGCTATTCAATAAGTCACTGGAAATCGGTGGAGTACTTCAAAACATGAGAAGGGAAACAATAGTGCCCTTGCACAAAAGTGGAAGCAAAGAAGATGCAGGAAACTATCATCCAGTCAGTCTTACCTGTATAGTGGGAAAAATCATGGAAGCATTACTAAAGGAGAGAATAGTGGACTACCCGAAGGAAAATGGAAAACTCGACCCCAAGCAGCATAGCTTCACAGCAAGGTGTTCGTGTCAAACAAACATGATTGATTTCTTTGATTGGGTCACCAGAACAGTAGACCAGGGTGAGGCAGTGGATGTGATGTACCTGTACTTCAGCAAGGCCTTTAACATCATTCCCCACAAGAGGCAACAAACTAGATCACACAGGAGTCAGTCAGAAGAAAGTCAACTGGATTACAAACTGGCTTCATAATAGGACCCAACGTGTTTTGGTCAATGGGTCACTATCAAGGGAGGGAGATGTAACCAGTGGCTTCCACAAGGGTTGGTGCTGGGTCCAGTCCTCTTCAACATATTCATCAGCGACATCACAGATGAACTGGAGGGGAAGGTTTGCCTGATCGCAGATGATAAAAAACTCTTCAACAGGATGGACACTCAGGAGGGAGTCACAGGTTTGGAAGCTGATATAAAAAAAAATAGAAGAATGGTCCAGAAATTGGCAATTAAAGTTTAACACCAAGAAGTGTAAAGTAATGCACTTGGAAAAGTGGAACCCAGGGAAAAAAGTATATTCTGGAAGGTCATCAATTAGAGGTGACAAGGATGGAATGGGATCTGGGCATAATCATTTTCAATGAATTAAAGGTAGGAAAACAATGTGAAAAGGCAACATAGAAGGCAAGTGGCATCCTTGAATGTATAGGCAGGGGTATCATGAGTAAAAAGCAGCAGGTAATCATGCCACTTTACAGATTCTTGGTGAGGCCACACCTGGAGTACTCTGTCTAGTTCTGGAGGCCTCACCTTAAAAAGGACATTGACCGATTAAAGATGGTACAGAGAAGGGCTACAAAGATGGTGCAGGGGCTGCACCATGAGTAATACGAGACAAAACTCGAGGAGCTGAACTTGTTCTCTGTGGAACAGAGAAGAAATAGGTGGGACATAAAAGGAACATTTAAGTATATCAAGGGAATTAACACAACTCAGAAGGGAAACTTCTTCCAGGAAAACAGGGCGGCATGTACAATAGGGCACAGCTTGCATCTGGTAGAAGGCAAGTTTAAAAGCAACTCTAGAAGGTTCTTTTTTTACTGAGAGAGCGATAGACCCATGGAACAGCCTGCTACCAGAATTGGAATGCTGGAACTGTAGTTCAATGGACAAGCAGCCAGCCACTCCCACTTCCTCAGCTATATAAGCAGTTCCTCTCAACCTCTTTCTGAAGCACTTTGTCTTTGCCAGCCAGAGGATCTGCTGGTCTGTCCTCTAAGCTGGCTGGGGCCTACCCTATGGCCTTGCCCCCCCACCTTGCTGTTAGTGTTTGTCTCTGCTGGACTTCAGTGTTTCTTTTCCTGCTTCTGGTTTGTATTTTCCCTCCAGCTGTGTGCTTCTTTCTGCCCTTGCTTTCCGTGTTTTTGTGTGTCTTTGTTTTTGTTTTCTGTCTTTGTTCACTGTTTTCCATGTTTGTGTGTTTTGGTTTCAGCTTTTGTTTCTAAGCTCCTAGCATATTGCTACTCCAGTGCTCATATTATTAGCTCTCAGCTACTCACAACTCTCAAATTACTTGCAATGCAACTGCAACCATGATCTGTATGTTTCAGCAAAGCCATAGCTGCTCTCCATGTTGCACTTAATTGTTTTCACCTGATTCAGGCTCACTCTGAACCCTAGCTAACCAGCTCATTCATGGTCTCTCAAATCCTTCTACTTCCTCATTGCTGCAGTTTCATTGCACTGCCAGGTGATAGCTGCTTCAGAGCATAGTGTCTCCTTTCTATGTTTCTTGAAGTTTACAACTCAATATACTCAATACAGATGCTGCTTCTATGTTTGTACACCCTATTATACTCTAAGGTCAGCTAAAGCTACTGCTGATGCTGTTAATTAATTTCAATACCTGCATGTGGGTCTCGGCCCTTCCATCACTTTCTTGTTTTTCCTATGGTGGGACTTGGAAGTCTTTAGGGAGCTCATTCTTTCAGTTACTACACCTGAATTCAGTTTGCATTTGCCACAAGCATCACATAGAACATAACCATTGGAGGTGTGGGGGGCAAACCCCTACCCCGTAAAAGATAACTGTTTCCCAAGATGGCGCTTTCATGCTGTAACTCCTGGGAAACATAATGCCTGGTGCTTTAATGCTGGACCGCATGTTGCCTGTGCTGTAATCGGCGTCAACAACATGTTTTTCACTCAGACATGGGTGAACCCATTTTTGCAATCTATATAATTCTCAGCAATACATATTGACCTTTTTTTTTCCTTTTCACAAAACAGTTTATGGATGACCTGTTAACAACATTTGAGTCTACAGTACAACTTGGTAAATCAACACAGGATTGGTTCCTTGGAGTGGTCCCCCCACCACTGACTTCACAGTTTCCACCTGTAGAGAAAACAAATGTGATTGAAAACTGGTTAAAGTACAAATAATTCAATGATTCAAGACCAGTGGTCATAGTGAGGGCAAGAAACCAACAAGGTGATCTAATGGCCAATGCTCTCTGATGTGGTTCACTGCACATGCAGGGAGTATGATGCACAATCTTCAGCCCAGCCATCCCCAGCACCATCTCACAGATCTTCTATATGTGAAGAAGTGATGACAGCTGTAGGAAGAGGAGAACAAATTTTCATTAGCATGTATGGCTGAATCACTACAGATCACTGACAGACAATTGACAAATTCATTGTCGACTGACATTACAGTGACACCTTTATGTCGACTGCATTTGCTGTTGGCATAAATGCAATCACTTTGGACTGTGTTTTCTTCGGGGGGCTTTGCCCACCAAACCCCCCCATGTGGGGGGCTCTGCTCCCTGCACCCCCGTAACTAAATTAATCAACTCAGAGTTGGAGTTGATTCAGGGAGGGGGTGAAAGATCCCCAGAAAACAGTGCCAGTTTACCACGCTGACACTACAGTGACCTGCAGCTGTTGTCGCTGTAGTGTTGGTTGAGGTAAAATTGTTGCTGTAGTGAAGGCACACCAGTCACTACTACCTACTGAAACAGCATCATACATCAAATGACACAAAACTGTGAACCTATTATTACTTATCAGTTATGATTTTTTGTAAAATTGACATAATTATACATGGAGCATTGTATTTCTGATGTGTAGGGAATGAACAGCAACAGTAGAGAATGTTCACATGGGCATCCAGCAACCAAGTCCTCCACTTACCCTGGCCACATACGTAGTTCAGCATGAAATCCCACTGTATGTGAATAGCTGTTGATGCACAGGGGTGTTAGACCATGCAAGAACAGCCAAACTGTTGCTGTGTCTTCAAACAACACAGTACACACTTTAGTGCCAGTGGGAAACACTTCACTGACTGGTAGGTTGCAAGAAGTGTTTCAAACCTGCTCCATACAGCTGAGTGCAGTTGGAAAGACACCGCTTATGCATACTTTGATGATGATAGGTTCCCTTCGTGCAATGCATGGTCCCATCTGCACCTGTTACTGTGGTATGACTAGTGCCATTGAAGAAACAGGCACCATTGTCCATCTCCTACCTAATGATGCAACATTGCATGGCATGCCAAGGTGGATTCCCAGCAGGTAATTTGACAACACATTCCATATGCAAATCATGTCCTGTCATAATGGCATCCAGAAGTAACTCAATTGCAGATATGACTGCTGTTATTGCAGTGACTCCCATCAAAATCTGAGTGTGTGAACCATTGAATGATTTCCACGTCAATTTGTTCACATTCAGCATGATTTCATGATTCATATACTGGTTACTGAATGTTAGTGCAGTGCTGTTCAGATTACTTTTAAATACATATGTCTACAAACATTGAAGACTTTTGTGTTTCTCTCTTCAGCTGTCATGTAAAGCACTGTATGGTACATGTACCATAGCAGTGCTTTTAAAGTGTGTAATGCATGTGTTAAAACAAGTCAGATGGATCCTCAGGAACCTCACCCATGCTTCCACTAGGCACATAGACAGTAGTGCAGTGAATGCAGTTGGATGTGAATGTGGACACGTCCATATGGTACAATATCCAGAGCCTGCACAGAGCTGCATGGTGATGTTACCTGTTAAACATGGTACGTTGACTGTTAGGGTGTTGTTGAACAGGTTCAGGATTAGCAGTGATGGAAGGAAGACAGAAGTTAATCCCACATTAAAAAAGAAATGCTCACACAGAAGTACTCCTGACATAAATCATCATGAAAAGTGCTTTATTCCCAACTCATGTCCAAAAAAACATTTCAAAGAGGTAGGGAGGTGCCATTAGCTGGGTGTAAGGAGTCAAACAATGCATTGAGGTGTCACCTTTGAACAGAATAGTCTTCAAAGTGATGAATTAAGCCTGTTTAAGTAACAAACATAAATGCACTTATAAGCATCCCCCCAAAAATAGTGAATAAGGGCCAAGCAGCTATGCACAACCACTGCAATCTGTCACAGAGGTGTTCTGATTCCCTTTCAGCTCCTGTGCAAAGTTGAATAAGTACATGGGATCAAAAGCCTGAGTTTGTAGAATGCAGTAGTCATGCATAAAATTGATAATCCTGTATTTTCTGTGAGATGTGGCATTACGTGAAGGTGGCACATGTCTTTTTTTTTGCACTTTAGAAAGAAACTGACATATGCAGTCTGTGAAGGTTTTAAAATGCTATTGTAATGTAGAGGAAAAGTATCACATTACATGATGTCTGAACCATGGTACAACAGCATTTCGAATGGGATGGAATTCTATACAGAAGAATGGTCTACCATACACTGGTAATAAGTGGTGTAAAATCATGATAGAGTGTGAACATACTCATGCATTGGCAAACCCTCATTTTGTTGTGATACTCCCGATATGTGGACTGCATGGTTTCTAGGACCCATATACTCAGACACATATCAAGAAATCCAGGATGTTCAGTTATACATGATGGTACTTTGGAATCTGGAACAACTTTCAGACTGTCATTCATCTTCTCAACAACTCTGGCAATTTTTTAACAACATCTGGATTCCACCTCCATTGGCATTGAAACACAATTGCCACATCTGCATCTAAAGAGGCTTGCCCACTTTAAATGGGAGGGACCCATTGTCCCACGACCCAGGCAATAAGGTGAGGCTCAGCAAAAAGGAGGGGAGGGGCTATGGAAGAAAAGGGGCAGTGCCAAGGCATCACAAATAGGGAGGAGCATGAGAAAAAAGGGGAAAGGGGGAGGAAGAAGAATGATTGCACAAAGGAAAAGGGGGTGTGGAAAGGAGCAATAAAAAGGGGCTGCATGCCAGGGAGAGGTCACAATTTGCTCCATAAGGAATTTTACTTGTGGAAGCACGTTCAGTCTATGGTAACGCCATTGGGCATTTGGATTGTATTTGGAAGTTAAAAGATGGAGATTTAAGTAAGAGATTAAGCAAAGAAATAAGGTTGAAAGGAGTTTTTGTTTGAATTGGAGGAACAACAAGAGGAGGGCAGCAGGAATAACGGAGATAAGAAAGAAAGAGGGTGAGAGCCATGGCAAATGAATTGTAATGCTGCTAGTAGGTATCTGAGGCATGTTTTAAGATGCTGGTGTTGAAGGTCGGTGATATGGGCAGTGGAGAACAGGGCAACAAGGCCAGAGGCAGTGGGGTCACAATGCAGCATGGGGGCATGGCACTATGGACGTGGTGAGAGAGGAAGGAAGTATAGTCAGAGCAGGGAGGAAAACAAGAAGAAAAGGCCTGGCTATGCAAGGGAAGAAGGAAAGAGATGTGTGGGGGGGCTGTGGGCATGCAGCCGAGATGGTGCGGCGCCAGGAAGCACGGATGGTGAGCGAGGCGCTAGCAGCCTCGAGGTTTTGACCACCTGTGTGAAGCAGGGTAGTGAGTGAAACTAAAAGGGGCTGAAAGCAAGCACTAGGCAGATGGGGGAGCATAAACAAACATGAAGGAATGAGCGTTGGGGGTGGATAAAAGAAGAAATGATGGGCGAAAGGAGGGCTTGGCCTACCATGACAGGAGAAGCTGGTTTGGGCTCGGAGGGACTCAGGCACGACTGGGGAGGCAGGGAAGGATAAACAAGGGAGCCCTTAGGGGCAGGGTAAGGGGCTTTAAATGACACTGAAGGGCGAGGAGAGAAAGAGCAGAAAACAAAATGGCGCCGACCACGTGGTGATGGCATGTGACGTCATTGCCACGTGGGGGGGAGGAGGGTGGAACAAGGTGAAAGGCATGAAGAAGGTGGATGAGACAGGGGCTCAAGGCCTGAAAAAAGAGAAATGGGGACAGGAATTGGAGCACAGGAACGGAGGCACTGAGCGGGCCCGGGGAGCGGAGAAGGGGATTACTGGGATGATGCCGGAAGGAGGACAAGGGAGCAGAAAGAACAGAGCAAGGCAAGGATGCCAGAAAGGTGTGTTACAAGGGAAAAGTGCTGCTGGAGAAGCGGGGAAAAGAAGGAGGAGATCGTGCCATGGGGCCTGACCGCGTGGGATGGCATGAGACGTCATCACCACACGGGAGGGGCATCAGCAGTGCAGGAAGGTGAGCACAGATGGCCCTGTGTTTAGGCAGGGCAGGAGGCAGCAATTAGATCAGCCATACAACAATGGAATTCAGGGCCTAGTCCTGGTACTCAGCCTGGGAAGACGCTGCATGGGGATGGGACAAAAAACGAGCGGCTGCCGTGGCTCAAGGGGATGAGCCAGTGGCAGGAAAGGAAGTGGACAGAGCATTTGGGACAAGGTTTAAAGGGGCTAGCAGGGCCGCCAGTCTGGCAATTCAGTCACAGGGGGGAATGGGGGGTTAAGCAAAAAAAAAAAAAAGGGAGCGTGAGACGAAAGGAGTGGTACGGAAGACCAGGGTGACAGAAGGCTGTGGAGAGGAGCCATCCCTACCGGCCCTATGGCAAGAGGGTCCGTGACGGAGACAACAGCAGGGCACAGTAGAGGAAGGCCACCAGGGAGTGGGATAGGACACAAAAAAAAAAGCGGGAGATGGGGGACAGTTACGGTAACGCAGCAGAAGGGGACAAATGAAAAGCTATGGATAATTGTGTTAATAGATGTGTTGTCATTTTAGATATGGAAGAGAATGGTGCCAAGAAAAGCAAAGCCCAACAAGGAGGAGTGTTTCAAGGCAGTGATGGATTTGGTGGAAAAGGCAAATTGGTTACTGGAGATGGCAGAGCCAGAGGCGGTAGAAAGGGGTACAAAAAGGAAAGGGAAGATGGGGAAGGGAAAGGAGACCAACAAAAGGGTGCCACCATGGGTCACCACTAGGGAGTGCAGTACGGTGATACAAGTGGTGGAGCTGCGAGCACCTTCCCTGGAGATCCCGAGACCGGAGCCAAGTCCGGACAGTGCCCCCGGGCCAGGGACAGCAACGGAGCCAACAGTACCGATTTGCCAAACCTATCCACCAATACCAGTGGTAGCACCAGCACTGCCAAAGACAAGCTGTCCACAAGTACTGGGAATACAGAAGGAGGTTCCAGGCCCCTCGCAGATGACTGTAACAGGTAATCAAGGGGTGTCAATGGAGAGCAGTATAAAGGAATATGTTGCACAAATGTTAAAAAACATGGGAGAAAATGAGATTAGTCAGTTTGAAAAGGCACTGGGTGAACTAAAAGGGAAGGGTGACAAAGGGAGGGGGGAGACAGGGGATAATCAGGGGGTACAAAAGGAGGTAGGAGCTTCGGGGGTGCAGCTAGCCGACCACGTGCCTAGAGCGGTAAAAGAGAAGATATGGAAAGGGGAGTATGTAGATGTTTTTACTTTAGCAAATGTGGATAGCATGGAAAAATATGAGGAAAAAGATAGCTTTGAGAAAAAAGACATGGCAGCGGCAGTAGTGCTGTTAAAAAAGGAAAATGAGGACAAAACCTGGAAAGGGAAAATGTGGGACAATTGGTCTATGGGCTTTATGTATTTCACAGCCATAGTAATTGAGAAGTGGGCTGATTTAGCCATACCCCTTCTAACCTATTCCCTCATCATAAAAAATGCATACAAAAAGGGGGGGCATAGTTGGTTAAGGTATGATGAAAAATTTAGGAAGAGAATGTCGAATTTCGGGGATGTGAAATGGGATGCCAGGCACATAGATCTGTGGTTGGGAATTTACACAGGCCCAACAGACAAAGACACAGAAGGGGACAAAAGAGCGGCAGCGGCAACAAAGGCATGCTGGGGATACAATAGAGCAGTTTGTTCATGGCCAAATTGCCGTTTCCGGCACATATGTTCTAAGTGTGGGGGTCACCACCCAGCAGCCCGATGTAGATACAATTGGGAAAAAGGGACAGTCAATCAGGCAGCATCCCTCAGACAGCCTTTTGGAATGGACAGAGTCCATTTCGGGGGCAACAGTGGGGGAGGGGGACCATGGGTAGGGAAACAGGGGGAAAATGGCAAGGCTATCAACCACGACATCAGGACACATAAGGAGATGAGGGGGAAGGTTGTACAGCTGGCACGGACTCCCACAAACATAGGAAGGATGGAAAAATGGTTGGGGGCATATCCGGACAAGGGTGCGGCAGAAACATTAAAGGAGGGTTTTAAAAAGGGTTTTATTTTACGGTTCATAGGCCGGAAGAAACAGATGGTGGCAAATAACTTAAAATCAGTAAGAGGAAAGGAGGAGATGTTGACCAAGAAAATTGGGGAGGAAATAAGTGCCGGGAGGATCGAAGGCCCTTTCGAAGGACTGCCACTGGCCAGCTTGAGGGTGTCTCTGTTGGGGCTGGTCCCGAGAAAGCAGGAGGGGGAATATAGGGTAATACACCACCTGTCTTACCCAGAGGTGGATTCAGTTAATGATGCCATAGGGAAAGAGGACAGCAGAGTCACGTATGCCACACTGGAGGATGCAGTAAGACTGATTAGAACGAAACAGGAAACATGGATGGCAAAAACAGACGGAGTCAGCTTTTCGCCCGTTAGCGGTTAGACCGGAGGACTGGGACTTACTGGGTTTCAGGGTGGGAGGAAAGTATTATTTCGATAAGGCCATGCCGATGGGGTGTTCAATAGCCTGTGTAACATTTGAGATGTTTAGCACCTGGTTACAGTGGGTTTTTCAGAGCAGATTCAGGTACCGGGCAGTAGTGCACTACCTGGATGATTTCCTTTTCATTGGGGAAGGTAAGTTAGAGACTCAAGACATGCTCAGGAAATTCCAGAGATTGTGCCAGGAATTGGGAGTGCCCCTAGCCAAAGACAATATGGAGGGGCCGAGTCGCATTATTGAGTTCTTGGGTCTAGAATTAGATGCAACAAAAGAATTGTTTCGACTGCCTGAACAGAAGGTTAGGAAGCTGAGTTACTGAAGGCAGTAAGAAAGTGCAGGAGGGTGAGACTGCAACAGGCCCAGCAAGTGCTGGGCCATTTAAACTTTGCATGTAGAGCTATCACGCCAGGACACATGTTTACACGGCGTCTGGCATGGGCTACGAGGGGGGCCACAAAACCGCACCACTGGGTAGACATTAACAGGATGACTAGGAGGGACATGACAGCATGGGAGCAATTTCTACAAGAATATAACAGGCACACATTCTGGCAGGAGGACTGGGTATATAACAGATTTGCAGCTATATACAGATGCTGCAGGGGGTATAGGGATGGGAGGCAACCTCCAGGGAAAATGGCTCTCCGAACCATGGCCACTGGGATGGAAACAAGGTGGGGGTGACAAAAGACATCACCTTTTTGGAAATATTTCCGATATGGGTGGCGATGGTGGTATGGGAGGAGGACCTCAGGAATAGGCAAGTCACATTTTGGAGTGATAACAAAGCAGTTGTGGAAGTATTGAACAAAAAGAGGACAAAGTCTGACAGGGTCATGAGGGTCCTGAGCAGAATGGTGTGGGAGGGTTTGTCCCTGAATATGTCTTTCAGGGCGAAACATGTCAATGGAGTGGACAACGTGATGGCTGATTGCCTCTCCCGATTGCAGATGGAGAAGTTCAGGACCTTTGCACCTGGAGCAGAGACAAAGCAGACTGCCATTTTGGATCACGTATGGGAGATTGGATTGGGGGAGCTGAGGCATTGTTCCGCAACTCCTGGGCTCCTCGGACCCTGAGAGCATATGAAACCTCCTGGAGGGCCCTTCAAAAGTTCCAAGATGAATAGTACGGGCAGGTAAGTGGTCTGGTAACAGGGGAGCAAGTGGCGCAATTCATAGTCAAGGATTGGAACCAGAGAATAGCGCACTCAACCATGGGATTGCATTTAGCAGCCATAGGGCAAATCTGCACATTAAGAGGGTGGGAGGATCCCACAAAGACTAACCTCATTAGAAGAATGATGCAGGATTGGATGAGGGAAGCAGGAAGGAGGCAGGATAGCAGGAAGCTGATATCAGAAGGTCTGCTGGTGTGCCTATTAGGGGCCTTACAGCAGATCTGCAGGTCTACTAGGGAGACAATGGTATTTCAGGCATTATACGCCACCATGTACAGTGGGGCCTTCAGGTTGAGTAAAATAGTGGGGCACAGAAAGAAGGTGGAAGGCAGGGGTTTACTGTGGGAAGACATGGAGAGGAAAGAGGAGGTTATAACAGTTAACCTGCGGGAGTCCAAGACTGACCAGACGAAGCAGGGGAGGAAGGTGTGTTTAAGGACACACCAAAATAAAGCCATTTGCCCAGTGACGGCCCTGCATGCATATGCGCAGACCGGAAAAACCAAGGTAAGGGAAGAATATTTTTACATGATGATGGCAGGCCAGTATCTGGGTACCAGGTGACAGCAGTACTGGGCAAGGTGCTTCAGTTTCTGGGGAAGCCAACGGGGGTCTATTCTTCTCATTCATTTAGGATCGTGGCAGCCTCTATGATGTCTGCACGGGGCAGGGGGGCCCAAGAGATTAAAGAGAGGGGAAGATGGTCATCAGGATGTTATAAAAAATACATAAGAGAAGTACAATACTAAAATGTTTGTTTTTCTTCCCACAAGCAGGTACTAAAGGAAAGAAAAGGGGGGAGGGAGAGAGAAGGGGAAGGACATTGAACAAAGACTCATGCTTATGTTTTGATCAACCAGGTACAACCAAGAAGCTCGAGGCATGGATTTGCCGGCACTCATTTGTGCACTGGGCGGAAAGATGGGCGGCCCAGAGGCAAGGGGGAAAACAGCTGTACTTGGATGTTGACACGATAAGGCTGGTGTGGAAAGGCCTACGGGGCATGAGATGGGCACAGCTGCTACCAGAACTGAGGGAAATCAGGAAGGACCATAAGCAACTGGACCTGATTGTGATACACCTTGGGGGCAACGACTTGGGAACAAGGCCCTTGTTGGACATCTTTTATCAGATAGAGCATGATGTTAAAAGTAATCAAAACATGGTGGCCGGAGGTTGAGTTAGCATGGTCAGAAATCACCCCTAGGAGGGTGTGGAGACAGGCAGAGAACCACAAGGGCATAGACAGGGCTAGAAAACGTATGAATTCGAGGGTAGGGAGATTGTTCCAGAATATGGGGTGAATGCTAATAAAACATGGAATCATAGAGGAGGTGGGTGAATACTACAGAGGGGACAGAGTGCATTTTTCGGGGCTTGGGTTACCCATGTTCAATGCCGAGATGTCAAGTGCAATTGAAGCATGGATGGCACAGTGATAAAAAAAAAAAAAAGGGGAAACAAACAAGATGTGTTTCTAGGGGGAAGCCCACTGTCCATCGCAAGAAGCAGGAGGTGGACTAATAGAAAGGAGAAGCAAGCAATGTCATGCTCCCCATTGCAGTGACATAAGAATAAGAGGCCAGGATACCCCCATGATGTAAGTTGGTGGAGGAGGAAAAAGAGTGAGAGAGCTGGCTATTAAATTAAAGAGAACAATAAGAAATGATGTAATGTATGCACCTAAGTGGAGATGTAAGTTATGGACGGATGATTAGGAATATCAAGAAAATGTAAAATGAATTGGTGAATTATCAAATCATATCAAATCAGTAAAATTATTGCCAAGACTGAGCAACCTCACATTACTAGTCCGTGTCTTTATTTATGGGCTGGGTTCTGGGGACAAAGAGGCTTGTCCACTTTAAATGGGCAGGACCCATTGTCCCATGACCCAGACAATAAGGTGAGGCTCAGCAAAAAGGAGGGGAAGGGCGAGAGGGGAGAGGATGGGCTAAGGAAGAAAAGGGGCGGTGCCAAGGCATCACAAAGAGGGAGGAGCATAAGAACAAAGGAGAAAGGGTGAGGAAGAAGAATGATTGGACAAAGGAAAAAGGGGTGTGGAAAGGATCAATAAAAAGGGGGCTGCATGCCAGGGAGAGGTCACAATTTGCTCCATAAGGAATTTCCCACCCACCCACCCCAAAAGCAGGGAAGTAGGCCACTGTGGAAGGTGGAGCACAGGTGACACTGGGAAAGGAATCTCAGTAGGAATACGGAGATTGCCAAGGTGGACGGCAAGAGAAAAAGAAAGGAAAGGGAAGACAGGGCACGGTGTGTACACCGTGCTCCCGTGCAGGACATAAGAATAAGAGGCCAGGATAACCCCATGATGTACGTCGGGGAAGGGAGGAAAAAGAGTGAGAGAGATGGCTATTAAATTAAAGAGAACAATAAGAAATGATGTAATGTATGCACTTAAGTGGAGATGTAAGTTATGGACGGATGATTGGGAATATCAAGGAAATGTAAAATGAATTGGTGAATTATCAAATCATATAAAATCAGTAAAATTATTGCCAAGACTGAGCAACCTCACATTACTAGTCTGTGTCTTTATTTATGGGCTGGGTTCTGGGGACAATGATGTCTGGTGTGCAATAACAACTCTGCAGTCAGTGTTTGACAGATGGCTGTTTCTCAGACTTTCTTCAGTGCTGTGATTGTCAGTCGCAGAGTCATCAGAGCTGTAAACTGGATTGAACAAGTATCCACGATGGGTTCTTCATATTCTGTTTCTGACTCATCAGCAAAACTGTCAATGTCACTTATTCTGGTGCTGGCCTCATTACTTTCGCTGTTACTCATTGTGCTATGGACCTTCTTGCTGACAGTAAAAACAGTAAGCAACACAGAACCAGTATTGAATATATCATTAGTGGTATAGTTATGCCCTGTGAGTTATAAAATGGCTTGAATAAACAAGCAATCTGATCACTCAAAACTGGTGATGAGACACAGCAGTAATTTCAAATTGTACTTTCCTTTTCCATGTTTTTTTCAACAATAAAAACCATGTCGTTAGTGCTACAACACTCTGCAGGGTGTGCAGTAATGTCATAAGTTATAGCACTTCCCAGGTGGTTGAAGATACTGGGCTGTGACTCTCACCTTGCAATCCACCTGGAGCATGTGGTATTTAAGCATCTGCATCACCGCACACCCTGTCATGTGTTCTTGCCTCCGTACCGTGTAGTCACGTGAACCGTTTTCACCAATCAGCTTGATTATTTGATTGAAACCATTTTGTAATGTCAATTACAGCAATACACCAATTTTCCTTTGCTTTGTCCAGTTGTTTAAACTATGTGTCAACATGTGTCAGTGGCTCAGCAGGTAGCACACTCACCTCTGAGGCCAGAAGATCAGTAGGCTGTGGGTTCTATCTCTACACCAGGCACTTGGGTTAATATCCCAATACTGACACTGTAGTGCAGCATGAGGGGGGTGCTGCACTTCTGAGGTGCCGTATTTCAGATGAGACATTAAACCGAGGTCCCATCTGCCTGTTCTGGTGGTAGTTCAGGTGGATGTTAAAGATCCCATGGCACTTCTCGAAAAGAGCAAGGGAATTTCCCCGGTGCAATGGCTAAATTTCCTCCATTCACAAAAAATACCACCAACAGCTTAATCTGGTTCAAGGTCAGTTGCCATTGATCTGAATCCCCCTCCCCCAGGTCGTGCCTGAAAATAGGCAGGATTTGTCTAGTGCACTTACCCGGTCAACAAAAATGAAATAAAAAAATAAATAAAATAAAATAAAAATCATTTTATCAGTGTGATAACATTCTACAGGGTTTGTGGTAATGCCATAAATGACCACACCTCACAAGTAGTTGAAGGCACTAGGCTGTGCCTCATGCCTTACAACCCACCTTGGGCATTTGAAAAAGATGTATTACAGCACACTCTGTCATGTGTTATTGCTTACGTTACTCATGTCTGATTCTGGGATCTATTTTCTATAACAGCATTTGACACAAGGTGCTGGAAATATCAGCTTGAGTCAATGATAGGTGTGTGAGGGAACATCAACACCAGTTTCATACAGAACTGCCCCCATGCCATAGTCTTCAGATTTCCCACCAATGGTGCCATACATCTAAAACCTGGTTCTCAGGAGGTGTTTGCTTTGCAGGAAGTTGCTTTGCAGCCTTGAGGCACTGCCAGCAAAGTTGTGGCATACTTCGGAGTACAGTTGTGCATCCTAAGGGACAGCAGTGTAGAACAAGGAATAAAACTGTTGCATGGTCACTACTCAGTTTAATGTTTCCCAAATGTGCGTAGTCAGGCACAGTCACACAGGGCATGTGTGTCCACAAATGGTCTGGCATGCCCTGCAGCATGCTGTATGGTGTTATGGGTGACCTACTGCAACTACGCAGGACAGTTGTCAATGAACAGAGCATGTCTCATAGGCCTCTTTCAGGTTGTGCACCACTTTTTGTATTAGAGGACAGCATTCCCTGTCAGGTTTGCCACTCTCCCTACAGGATGGGTAAACTGATGGCTGGTATGTTCCCTGCATTATACCCCACTGTGGTGACCTGTGTTGACATCTAAGGGTGGGGGTGAATGATGACACATTGGAGAGCTGGTCTAAGCCTGGAGTGGTCCAGAATGCTTCTGGAATTCCAGAAAAGGGGATGGAAAAGCTGGGTCCTGGAACAAGCATAGGGCATTCCTTTTGTGGAGGGGAAGTCAGGGAGGCAGCATATGGGAAACAAGTGTAAATGTTTGGTTTCCAAGGGTGGGGGGTAGATAAACCTGTAATTTAGCAATGCTTTTTGACACTGCTCCTCATGTCAGTGGTCAGTAAGATGGGTGGTTTGAGGGTAGATCATGTAAGCAATAACCCACACCAGGTGTGCTGTTATTGGAAATTAATGCACACCAGGGTGCCGTGTGAGGCACGAGGTAACAGGCCAATAACAGCACACCCTGGAGTGGGTTATTGTCATTATAATATGGGTTATTTTTAAACAACAAAAAAATATCAACAAAGATGTATTTTTGCTGTTTAAATACCTAAAAAGGGACTGTACCCTTCCACCTTAGAAAATAGTCCCTAACAAATAATGCATACTTCATTGCTCAGATGCACATAGAAAAGTCACCGATACACTACTGAGAATTTGTGACATTTCTTGTGCACAATACTGTCTTCTGCATTGCCGAACACTGTTTCTGTTATCCTGCCCCCAACATTCACAGTACTGAGTAGTGCTGACACCCTTCTGTCTCCCACTCACTCCATCTCTTCCCAGTGTCTCTCCTGGGACACAGCAGCACATCCCCTCACTCTCTGTCTGCCGGTTGACATGGCAAATGCCAGCAGCACACACCAACTGCAAGAGACACACACTACCAGGCACAGACATACAGAACAAAATGGGAGTGCAAGGCACAGAGAGCAACACACACACACACAGGCATTCCCAGCACAGAGAGACACAGACAGAGCAATGCAGCACACTGCTGTGCTCAGTACCTCTAGGCATGCAGTTCACTCCAGTCTCACTGTCACTGTCCCTCTCTCTGTCGCTCCTTTCCAGACACCATGGGCTCCTGCAAACTGTCACTGTTGATCCGCGCTGCTACACTGTGTGACCTGAAAGACACATACCATGGTCACACCGCATGACAGAGAATGGACACTGGCAACTGGAGCAGGGGGAGACTGAGGACTGCTCAAAACAATTGCACTGCAGGACATTGCCTGCCATTCCACTCTGCTGTCTTGCTGTCAAGCACTATACTGTGGCTGGATGTCTCGCGTGCTGGGGAGGGAGGGGGAAGCCACACAAAGATGCATGCTGCACTGTGTTCTGCACAGCCCATCTCTCACTGTGTTTAGCTGTCTGCCACTCCCATTGCTCATTGTTGGGAGGGGAGAGAATGGCACTTATACTGCTGCGCTACATATGTGAACCTAACTGTACCTACGGTGCATAAAGATCCACGGGGGAAGCGGGTGGGTAGGAACTGTGAAGATGCCAGTTACTGGACTGCAGATGCAGGCTGCCAGTGATGTTTCTCTCTTTTGCTCTCTGTCTCCCCTGCACTGCCATACCACCAAGACACACAGTGGACCGCACACAGAAATAAATGTAGGTAGAGCCGTAAGCCTACCAGTACTGGCAACAGAGGATGGCACCATGGAGTAGAACTGTGAGGATGCGTCTTACAGGACTGCAGGTATGGGTGCATGGAGATCCATGTGGCATGTGGGTGGTAGGAACTGCGAGGATGCCACTTACTGGACTGCAGGTGCAGGCTGCCAGTGATCTGTGTGTCTTTTTGTCATGGCCACTCTGTGGTGCTCGACATGGTCTGATAGGCAAACTTTTGTGATTTGTGGGGAACATGGCCTGTTGCTCGCTTTCTCTGGTGACAGCTGTCACAGCTTCTTTAAGCTGCTCCCATTCTCTGCTGTCTGCACTCATTGTCACTTTGTCTGTCTGTTGCATTTGCCACCGAACACTGACACAGATTCAACAGCAGGGGCTCGGTGCTTGGAACAGCAACAGCTGACAACCCTCTACAGATCTCTACTGTCCGGCACTGACTCCTGTTGGGGGGGTAGTATGCCTACCACCTCGGTGTAAAGGGCATTAGGGACAACAGCAGCTGATGAAGATCTCTCATTTCCTCACAATTACAAATGGCTGCCATTCACTTTTGGGATCTCGGGAATATAATGAGACCCACTCTGTCCACTGATTCTGCTGACTGCCCCTTCACAGCAACTGTACATAAAATGGGGATTAATCAATGGCCATGCACAGGGAATCAGTCAACCAGAGTAGACATTTTTACTAACTTTCAGCAACCCATGTTTTAAAATGAGATAAACTGTGTAAAGAAATGGTTAGCAACTGTGACAGTGGGTAGTACTGAGCTTAGCTCAGTACAAAGAAGGGAAGGTGATCAGCGGTGTACCTCAGGGTTTGCTTCTGGGACCACTTCTCTTCCAGGTCTGCCAATTTGTGTGTAAAACATATATCAGCAAACACAGTGGAGACTAGGGGTGGGAAGGGAGGGTGGTATTGCAGCAGGATTAGAAGACTGTTGAAGGGTACCACAGTTGTGCCATACCAACACAGGACCAGAGCAGTGGTGTAACGACAGTGCAACACAACAAGCAGCATGGAGACACGGGGGTAATCATATCAGATGACCAAAAAGTGGAAAAGCAGTGTGAGAAGGCAGTGCATAGGGTTAGCATTAAAAACTACTTAGGGTAGTAAAAGGTACCTTGATAAAGTTTGCTGCACCAGCCCGAAACTGTTGGTATTGGTTCACATAGTGGGGCTATTATGCTGCTTAAGCTTTTACTTTTTTATTCATGCAATATATAATTTTTTACTTTTACCCTATTTAAAGTCATTATTTATTTCATTCAGTTACTTTGATTCCTGACTTTTACTAGTCTTCAATTGTTCTCAATGTGTTGTGGCACCAGGAGTCTGGACAGCCAACTGCACTGGCTTAGTGTATAGGGTTGTTGGTATGTGGAGGAGTGTAGGAATGGGTGCTGCCAGCATAAAGATGTAGCTAGGGATCCCTATATATATATATATGGATGAGTAAACCCCACCTTGACTACTGTGTCTGCTTCAGGAGATGTCATCACAGGACACACAGAGAGAATACAGGCCATCTACAATAGGGGTACCACAATGGTCCTAAGTGTGCATAGGAAGGCTTACAGGGACACAATACAGGGTATTGATATGTTCACCCTGGAAGAGAGGAAGGAGGGAGGGATTTGACAGACACCTTTAAATACCTCATGGTGGATAAGGTGCGGAAGGTGAGATACTTTTCAGAGTCATGTGCTATGTAGCAAGTGTGTTTCCTATCAAGATGGAGGGGGAGGTTCATTGAGGACTGATGTCACAAACAACTTCATCAAAGAAAGGATGGGGGATACCTGGAACTGCCTTCCTACAAATGTTGGGGGGGGGGCCAAAATACTGCTGTGATTCAAAAATGACTGGGTTAGACGCAACGGAAATGTGGGGGCAACAAAAGGGGATATGACATTACGGCATTGATAATGGTGTCAACAGCAAAACCTGCAGGTTAACAAAAGTGGTCAGACTGGTTGCAGAGTTGCCCTTGTGTTCGTCACAATCTATGTTTCTATGTTTGGGAGGGTAGTAGATGATGACTCGTGGTTTAGGGGCTCATGATAGGGCAGTGTGGTTGTCAGCAGATAACTTGGCACATGGTTGAAGTACCACAGACCCTGTATCACAAATATATCATGGAGGTTGACACCACTGAACAGAATTACACTAGTAAACATTCTGGGAGACTGTGGGTGCCATTTCAAGTAGGGGGACAGCATTCTGCTTATTGAAATAGGATGGGTGTCCCGGTATCAAGGAGCAGTGACATAGAGTGCATCTTGCAGCAGCCTGATTTACAACAAATGGGGAGTGTGTTCCACTAAAAAAAGTTGATGACCTTTCAAGAATCTGCCCACTCAGGTAGGAAAACTAGCAGCCCTAATATGTATGATAAATGCAATGCAGAGCAATGTCAGGAGAAAAAAAAAGGAACTCAGATTGACGTCCAGGGAAACAGCACACTCCAATGTTAGGAGACTATAAAAAATACTTTTATTGTTTAAAATGCACTGACATCGACTAAGTTCTTTTTTTGTTTCTCATGTCAGTGTTCTTGATTGGCTCCATCCCTCAAGTCCTGAGATGCTTTCTTCTTATGTGGATGCAGAGCTATGACTGTCTCATATCTGAGAAGCAGAGCTGCAACACAATACCTAGTGAGGGGCCGAAAAAATATTTTGCCGGTGAAATCCCCGTGAAATTGGCAATTTCACCATGTGAAAAATTTCACAAAATTTTAGCGTTCCACAACAATCTCTGCAGGATGAAATTGTCAATTTTTTTCATACCCAGCCAATAAAAAGGCCCCCCCCCACCCCACTTTCCCTGATTTCCCCTTATAATAAAGTGTTTACTGCCCTGGTGGTCTAGTGGACCCCCTTCCTATCCCCGATCTTCATGTCACATATGCTCTATACTTTCCTGGTGGTCTAGTGGTCCCTCCCCCACCCCGATGTCAGTTGACTTGTCGGTATTAACAACAAAAAAAAACAGATCTTTGTAGTAGTTCCTCCCCATGCTCTATCCCTCCTCTGAAAATCTATTTATATAGTTATATTCCTAGTGTCTAGTGGCCCTCCCACCTCCCCACCCTCTTATGTAATGACTCAGTCAGCTCCCCACACCCCCATTCCTATTCACAGTCCGCGAGACTGCGACCAGCACAGCCCTTCTCTCACCTCCACAGCTAGCTGCAGACTGCGATATGAAAGAGCCCCATCTGCAGACTGTGGCTATGAATGAGCTCTTTTATATCACAGTTTGCAGGCAGCCACGGAAGTGAAAGGAGGGCTGTGTTGGTTGCAGTCTTGCAGACCAGGAATGGGTATTGGGGGGGGATGTGGGTTGGTGACTGAGTCATTACTTAAGAGTGTGGGGGTGTGGGAAGACCACTAGACATTCAGAAATATAAATATATAAATAGATTTTCAGAGGAGGAGATTGGGCATTGGGGAGGGACTACTACGATGATCTGTTTGTTTGTTTTTTAATACCAACAATGCTACTGACGTGGGGGGGAAGGGCCACTAGACCACCAGGGAAGGATATCATATAAGTGAAGGGGAGCTTAGGGATAGGGCAGGGGTCTACTAGACCACCAGGGCAGTAAACATTTTATTGTATGGGGAAATCAGGTAAAATGAGGGAGTCCCTTAGACCATCAGGGATGTGGTATTTCGTAATTTCACCCAAAACGACAGAGTTACACCAGCTAGGGGCAAAATTCTGCCATTTGTGGATGAAATTTCGCCATTTTGGGGCAGAATTTTCACCGCTCCTGTGAAAAATTTAGCGAAATGCACTAATTTCACAAACTTTTTCAGTGGGCAAAATATGTTAATGTCACCCATTTCTAATGATACCTGCTCGTTTTGCACACACCATTTAACATATTTTAATATGCTACTAATGACAACAACATTAATTCATCAGCTTTCATTGAACAGCAGCACCTCAGCAGTCCTACAAAAGGACCATTCACACACACAGGCAGCCACAAACGCATTTTTGTGAATGCAATTGGGAAGACTCACGTTCTACTGTTTACTGACCCTTTCATACAAAATTCAAACTGTAAAGTTTTGGGAACCAACATCCTACCAGATGAAGCACCACCAAATAAAAAATAAAAAATCTTAAAGGCAATTAAACAAGGGCAGCTGTCATTTGCAGGCAGCAATTATAAAAGACAGTCACTCTCAGCAGTTCAGTACATGTTCAGGAGCATATACCACGTGCATTGTTTTGCATGGCATGTCACGCTTGATGCTTTGCATGGCCACTTCCAGATTTCAGAGACTTTTTTAATAAAATACTATTTTCTGGGGCAATTCAAATAATGAAAATCATGCTGATTACTTTGCAAACAAAACAACTTTGCAGAGGACTCACTCAGGACAGTTTACCAGAGACCCTCTTTAAGGGATTTAATAGATTTTCAGAAAGGGGAAAGATTATGGCTGGTAATCCGAGCAAAATTTTAGAACAGGTCCCCGAATATAAATATTTGGGAGTGTGGATTAATTGACATTTAAGTTTTGAGTCTCATATTATAAAATTGACAGAAAATGTAAACAAAAGATTAGGCAATTTTAGGTGCTCAAGATTTTGCATGAATGATAATATGCATAAAACAATAGTAAACCAACTGTTAGTACCTGTTTTGGACTACGGGAGCCACATTTATAGTCTGACTAGGGGTTGTATATGCCGGCGTGACAAAAAAGATCACAACCAGTATTACTGCCACAGGCTCCATGTTGAGCGCAAGTTGCAGTCGAAGTGGAGCCTCACTGTTCGAGCCTATTTTTTACATCAGGGGGTTTTGTCCCCCCAAGCCCCCCATGCGGGGGGCTTTCGCTCTGGCACCCCTTGAACTAAAGGGATTCTAACCCAGATTGAGTTAGTTTGTGGAGGGGGTGTAAGTCGGTGGAAGTGTTTGCCCCCTTGCATTACTAAGACGGCATGGTGCTGTAGTCAATATTGACGCATGTCGCCGTAGAAATGTTACTGTTAGGGTGGCATACCATCTGACTAGTAAAGCCCATCTAAAATAATAGACACAATTTACAACCATCTGGCGCATTTTGCACTCTGTAGTGATTTCAGAACACACCACTGCAAGCTGTACGAAGACTTGCACTGGTTGTCTCCCAAGTCCAAAAGTGGATTGAGGTGGGCAGGCCAAATGTACAGGGTCTTGCACAAATCTAAATCTGCCTACCTGTTGGAAAAACTTGAGAAAGCAGAACATAAACATAATTTAAGAAACATGAATAATAGGGACTTAAAAATCCACAGATCCAAAAACAAAATTGGTGAAATGATATTTACTTATGTGGCATTAAATGTATGGTCAAAAAAGCAGTGCTCATACTAAAACAACTCTGAAATCCACAAACAAATTTTTTACATTAGTGAAAAAAGACATCACTAAGATGCAAATGCAACAGATAAAAACTATTATTTAATAAGTATTTACAATTTTAAATTTACAAGTTATATGGCGAATGAGTGAAAATCGTTTGAACTTATGGATCTTCTGTGTGCTTGAAATATTCTGTAACATTGGTTGGTTTGATTGTATATGTAGTGTATTTAAATTGTATAAGTTTTAAATGTGCAATGACTTGAAATAGAGTTAAACAGCACCATCTTGAAAACAGGACTTCGGTCCTAATGGTGAAAAAAATGTACCATCTAAATTCCTGTATAAAAATAAAGATTTTTACTACTGTACTACATATGAGCTGTAGCAACTATACTGTTGAACTGTCATCCATGTTGTTTATGGCAGGTGCAGGAATAACCTTTATATTTGGAGCAGTATTTCTGTATTGATATTTACAATTTGAGCAAGCTGCTGCTGAGCTAATATATTGTTCTCCCCATTGCCTTTTCGGTAGATTTTTTTTTTAATTGTATTTTCTCCACTGCTCTCCCTGGGCCCCCTTCTTGACTGACCCCTTCCCCACACCACCATGTCACCTGGCTCTCCCAGGGCTTTTCTGTGCCATCGTCCTTACCTGGAGGATTATGGTTGTGCCCCGCCATCAGTGCATGGCCTGCAGAGGGTCAGTCAATCATCCTGCCGGCCAGGAGGTTTGTCCTACATTTTCTCCCTGCCCTCCCCATTGCTGGGGCATTGCACCTCAATGTGCATATGTGGAGGTGTGTACATTACAAAGTCCATCAGCACTCACCCTTCTTTTGGTATCCCCAACTCATCCTACACTCAGGCCTCAACCTGGGGCAGTCATATGGCCAGACTGACAAACCACCCTACCCAGAAGAGGAGAGCTGTCCTCCATATGTCCAATTCTCTTCCATCCCCCCCCAGGTTGACCGCCAGTGACCCACATCAAGAAGCAAACACAGGCTGCCGGTGCAGTAGGAGGTAAGGTGTGATGCTTCAGCCCTCTGCACCACTGGGCCAGCTTCTGTAAGGTTTTGGAAACATTGAAGGTAGCATATCTTTGTTTATGGCACTATCAGAATGTGTTTGCACCATTGGTTGCTTCTGGCTCTGTACAGATTTCAGAGTTAGGTCCTGAGTGGCAGCAGAGAGAGAGAGAGAGAGTGTGAAGTACGTAGGACTGGCTTATCAGTTGCAATTGTCCTGAACTTGGCTGCTGTGAAGATATCAGAAACTGTCACAGGGTTATAGTCAATTTGTATATCCAGGGATGGTACTGCGGTCACTGTAGAGAATTTGCCAATATTGGCTTAGCAGGGATCACTATTATTCCAGTTATCTGCAATGTTAGATGGGGAAGGAGAACCAAGTTGTCTCATGTATTCAGGGTCTGCCCAGCCAAAAAAAAATAAAAGATCTTGCTTGGTTCTTTCAGTGTCGGGTCACCAGTGGCCCCATCTCTGCCTCATGAAGAAACTGCTGCTGCAGCATCCATTTCTGCTGGTAAACTTGTACTTGCATTCTCTTCTGCTCTTTGTTTCTCTTTTATAATATTACCTGGCTGAGCTGTGGCTTCTAGCAAATTCTTAATATTCAGTGAGCTAGCTCTATTAACATTTGTTGCCATAGTTAAACCTGAGTTAACCTTGTATTAATGTACTTTGGTGTGTTGCGCATTTTGGAAGAGGTTTATGTTTTTTCAGTTGCAGTAGCTCTGCAATACCTTTTGGTCATTGGACTGTTTTAGACATTGTTTTTGAAAAATGATAAGGACTCTCTTTCCAGATAATCAATGCAATATTTAATAGGCAAATAAGGCACCAGATTAACACTCTAGAACCTGCACCTTAGCAGCACTGGGATCTGCTACAACATGGTGTCAGCCATCTTGGATATTGAGAGGTTTATCAGCAGACAACTATCAAACTTCTATGCACAAACTGACTTCCTAACTCCCTATCAATCTGGCTTTTGATCCAACCACCCAACCTCTTCCTCCCTTCTCAGAGTCATCAACTGAATACACACCAGCATGGACAGGGCCCAAACACAGGAGCCATGTTTATAGACCTAGCTAAGGCCTTTGACACCATGGCTCACCACTGGCTCCTACACAAACTAGTTGACTGTGATGTCTTCCCAACTAGCCCTAACATGGTTCCAATCATACCTAATCAACTGGACCCAATCTGTCAAGCTTGGCCTATGCTCTTCCCCTGCCCTACCAGTCACCCTCTAGGTCCCACAAGGCTCAGTTCTGGGGCCTTTGCTCTTCACTACCTACATTAAATGACCTACCCAACTCCCTCACTGCCAGAAACACACACATGTATGTAGACAATATTATTATCTATGTAGCCGGCACCTCTACTCCCTCTATTGAATGTCACCTTCAACAGGACTTCACTGCAGTGTAAAAATGGTTCCTCGATAACCGCCTCATCATGAACCAAAAGAAAATGGTGTCCATATTGTTCAGCAGCAGAAACTGGCTCAGCTCTGCCATCCCCACTCTGACTTTACACATCCCAGATGGGTCCTGCCCAAACTCAGTTTCCTCCTACAAATACCTTGGTTTCCACCTGGACCAGTGCCTTCACTACTACTCAGGGCACATCTCTGAGGTAGAAACAAAGTCATACATCAAGCTAGTTGCACTATATGGAGTAAAGGGATGCCTCCAACAAATCATCAGAAAACAGATTGTGAAAAAATCAATCCTTACCCACATAGACTATAGGGACATGGTCTACTCAGGTGCTACATCCACCTCCTTTGATAGAATCAACACCCTGTTCAGCATTCTCACTGGGCTGCCCCTTCACTCCCATCAATGTAGTATGTACAACGAGCTAGAATGCTTCCCTTCCCCATGAGGCAAATGATACATACTGCCTTCTTGGGTGCCAAGTAATGGTCAGGCAAACTGCACAGATAGCTGTCTGATCTTTTCTTTCCTGCAGCAAACCCTTCCCATCTGCTCAGATACAAGGCAGGGTGCCACCTCTCCATCCATGGTACAAATGTAACCTAGGCCAAGCCTCCATCAGCTACAGTCTCCCTGAAAAGTCTTCCAGGTGATGTCACTGCCAGTCCCCCACACCAAGCAAGGCTCTAATCAAGTCCCACTACAAATCCCAAATCTCATGTCCCCAGTGCTGTTGCTACTGTGACTCCACTCTTGGTCTGTCCTCGGATGCTGCTAGCTTTCTCACCTACCCCATCATGCACTCAGTACTTTTATTGACTTTCTCAAGAGTGTTTATTGATTATTGCGTTACACAATACTGTTGTTTTTATACATGGTATCCATGCGTTCATGCATCTGTAATGCTGCCTATGTAACCACCATCTGTTTTATTGTACTCTCAGATATTTTTCAGATATTCGGATATAATTCTCAGATATTGTATCTTATCCTGTCTGTATTTCCCTTCCCCCAAGTCACACCTGGAAACAAGCCTCACTCAGTGAACCTTAACTGGTTAAAATAAATAAATAGGCAAGCCCCCTTGTGCCTTTCTAACTCATCTTGCTAATGCGTATCATATTAACCCAGTGATGTGCATGTGCTAACTGCTGTGAGTCTCTGTGGGGCAGCTGAGGTTCTACCCTTTATTTTCTTTCCTTGGGACTACCTTGCCATTCTGTTGTAATGTACTGCACCAGGACATACTGCTTACCTTGCACTTGTTTCATTTGTTTTTGGAATGTGTAAAGCATGTATTGTATGAATGCTGTAAGATTCTTCACTGTCCCTTTCCTCCCCTTCCCCCAGGTCGCAACTGGAAACAAGCCCTGGGATTTGTGTGCATACCTGGTAACACATGTTTAAAAAAAGAATCAATGCATAAATGAATGAATGAATCAATAAATAAATGAAAATAAATAAATAAATATGTAATGCTAGTCAAGGCCAGCTGTGGCAGTCAAGGAGTGTATATGGGTAGAGGGGAAAGTAATGTGGATAGAAGTAGGATACACATGATAACGAAATTCCTGCAAGGTCCCAAACCGTAAACTGGGTCTGGCATACAGGGCCAAAAGTTGCCTAGCTCCAGCTGCCTGGCTTGCCTTGCAAAAGGGGATCTTCTTCCCACGCTCAGCTATGGGCTCACCTCCTTCGTGAACGCCCTAAAAGCCTGGCTTGCAAAATGGGACACAGTGTACAATAACATATGTCACTTCACCATGTCAGCCCCACACCTCACTCATCATTGTCAACTCTACTTAAGGCTAAGGTGTCTTTCTCCAAGTAACCACCACTCCTTCGTTATGGGCAACTTCATAGTCAACATCATCAGAATGGCCACCCCTCCAGCACTTGCCGTACTGCTCAAGACTGCCCCCCCATGGCTACTGACTGAGGTCCAGTGACTCCCAGTCTCTCATGGTCCTCAAAACCCACTCCCCCACATGGGATCACGCATTTGCGGGCCTTGCCTCCAGAGCCTGGAATCTTCTCCCTGCTCATGTCAGGGCAGCCCCCTCCCACTCTTGCTTCAGGTCCTCCCTCTGGGGCTACTTGAAACATGCTTCCATCTGCCTCTGCTCTTAGCTGTCATACCCTTATGGTCAGCCTGAACAACTTGTGCCTGTCTTGCTGATATGTCTCCTTCCTAGACTGCCTCTTGCTCTTGCCATGCCTAAAACTCTGTACTTGCCTTTCTGTCTGATTCTGCTCTGTACTATGCTGATTGCTGTACCTTGTCTCTGAATTGCTATTGCCTGTACCTTGTTGTTGATACTGCCTGTATCTGACTGTATCATGTTGACTGCTTTTTACCCTGTCTCTGAACTGTTATTGCCTGTACCTTGTAATTCTCCCGGGTTGCACCTGAAAATAGGCACTTGACTGCCTAGCGTACTTACCTGGTTAACAAAAGCTAAATAAATAAACACTTTCATTGCTATTGCAATTGCTAATTTTTGTGCTTGTATATAATGCATCATATGGTTTGTTACAGACTACACTCCTCTGGTGTTGCTGTGTTTTTTTTTTTATTACTCTTTATGTGTAGCCTTACCACTTGTCTCAGATATGGAACCTTTGTAAAACAGCACCTGACTCAGATATAATTTTCTGAATAAAATAAATAAAGCAGTCAATGAGGTGGGGGTTAGATGAATCAGGCAAAGAAGTAAAACAATAGTACTATAGTGCAAAAGCAGGTGAAACAATAGAACAAGGCTTAACTTGAATGAGGCAGTAGTGTTTTATACATTGGCTAAAAACATACCTTGCTGTCGGGCAAACATTAAAGTTGAGCTAATAGATATGATGCAGGTCACACAGTAAGGCTAATTAAAATGAACAAAACAAATTACAATGCTAGTCTAGGAGTAATTGTGCTGAATTCGGAACAGACTTAGCAAGAGGATTAGTACACTAGCAGCACAGACCTTACTACTGCCCCAAAGTGGCAACTGTGCCAAGTAGATACAGAGAACAGTTCAGAAAGTGAAGCTGAGTACCCTGAGAAACACAAGGCACACTGCTAGCCCTGACATTAATTATGTTAATTACATGTCAGGCTTAGTAGTCAAATTAGCTCTCAAGCAAAACAGACCATCCACATGCTCAGAGGTTTTATTTATATTGTGCTAATAAATACAGTGCAAGTTATGCAGTACGGACAACTAGCATTAGTAGATACTGCTCATACTACTGTCTTTGAAGTTAAATGTGCTGTTGCTGAGCAGCTCAGGCATTAGACATAGATCACAAAACAGTACAGATCTAGTAACTGACCTTGTTAGCCAAGTAGTCTAATTACAGTAAAAATATGGCACAGCAAGTATGACATAATAGTAAGAAGACTTCTCTAATAGACCTCCAAATTAAATTGTGAGACAGGTCCCACATAGATCAGGCAGTAAAGTTACGAGCTAAGCAATAAAAGTCTTATGAAAATCATAAAATATAGATATAGCAATACAAAGTGCTGGAAAAAAAAGCGTTCCTGAACATTGTGCTAACCTTAAAAAACGCTACCATTTTTATGTTGGACTAGATTGGAGGGTGACAAGATGTTGTTGGCTGCTGGCACTGTTGAATTCTATTACTCTGGAACTCTCTCTCTCTCTCTCTCTCTCTCTGGGGCAACAGGAAAGAGGGAGTTGGGTGGAGAAAAACATTTTATTACCTTTTTTTCCAGTACATGGGCCAAATACTGAACAGCATGAATAGTGGGCTTTTCTAGTGGTTAGCTGGTATATTGCAAGAAGACAGGCTAGTGCACAGTGATGTCCATGACTATTCTTCATCGTTTGCCACTCAAGATAGTGACCTGACACTTGACACCACTACATGTTTACTATGGCACCTCCTATGCATGCTGCCTTGTTGCCACTTTACCTAGCCTTTACCTTCCTCTACAATGGCAACTCAAGTGTATGACTCAGCAGAATGTATGGAAAAAGTATGGACATGGCTTCAATAAAAGTACCACAGCATTCCACAATTCAATAAAAGCTCATGATCTGTAGTGAGAAAGAAATTATGTGACCTACTGGGAATTGAAGTCAGGCCCCGAGAATACCATCCCAGTGCTCTAACTACTGTGGTTAGAGCACCAGAATTATATTTTTGGGGTCTGGATTCAATTCCCCGTAGTTCACATTACTTTTTTCTCACTACATTTTGTGATTTAACACCTAGACAGTGCACAATACTGCACCAAAGACATCTAACTGTCATCACAATAGCTAATGAAATTAAACTTTAATTACTGAGGTTATTTTGGAATCTTTGGCTGCTTTTAGATTGGACAGTCTTTGAGCAAGAGATAGAGATAGAGGGCTCGATTCTCAAAGCTCCTGGTGCAGCAAAAAGGGCTTGTGCCACAGTGAATGGCACAAAGCACCCCTTGCACCAAACGATGCATTGGGAGCAATTCTCAGTGGCAACCTGAGTCAACCACAGGCTGCATGCCCCAAACAGGGATTGCGCTGCCCATGCACTGAAAAATGGGCTGTGACATGTTGGTAGGGGGCATGTGGCAGATGCAAGCTGCCACATACCCAAAAGTGGGATTCTTAGAATTCTCAAGGAGGGAGAAATTCTAAGTACCCTTAGATCAGCCAGGGTTGTTCTAAAGGTACTTTGAAAATTCCCCCTGGGAGAGTTGATCTGTTTGTGGCAATGTGCCAAAGTCCCCCCTCCCCAGCCCTGATGTTGCTGCTAATATTTATTAAAACTAACCCCTGTCCTGGTGGTCTAGTGGCCCCCTCCCTGATCCACAATGTTGCCAGTACTATTTATTAAAAGTAACCCTCATCCTGGTGGTCTAGTGAGCCCCCTCCTTGACCCCCAATGCCACTGGTAATATTTACTAAAAATAGCCACCATCCTGGTGCTCTAGTGGGTCCCCTCCCCTAGCTCTGATGTCACCTGTAATATTTACTAAAAATAACCACCATCCTGGTGATCTAATGGCCACCTCTCCCTGATCCCCAATGTCACTGGTAATATTTACTAAAAATAACCCCCATCCTGTTGGTCTAGTGGCCACCTCTCCCTGATCCCCAGTATGGCCTGTAATATTTACTAAAAATACCCCCCTTTCCTCATGATCTAGTGGCTCCCTCCCTGATCCCTGATGTCGTTAGTAATATTTACTAAAAATTACACCCACAATGGTTGTCTAGTGGTCATCCTTCATTATCCCAAATGTCACCTGTAATATTTACTAAAAATAACCTCCTTTGTGGTGGTTTGGTGGCCCCATCCCAGATCCCCAATGTTGCTACTAATATTTACTAAAACTAATCCCCGTCCTTGTGGTCTAGTGGCCCCCCTCCCTGATCCCTTATGTTGCTGGTAATATTTACTAAAAATAACCCACATACTGATGATCTAGTGGCCCCCTTCCTGATCACAAATGGCATCATAATCATAATCATAATTAAGACGAACCCCCTTCCCTCTTGGCCTTGTGAACCTCCACAGCAGCAGATAGTGCCCACAACCCCAATCCCCCACACCACTCCCCCATCTCAAAACACAGCTGATTACTGGCACAGCCCACTTCTCACTTCCATGGCTGGCTGATGACTAAATTGTCAATGAGCATGTACTGTATAGCGTACATGCCGATTGACTGACTGTCAATCAATAAGTGCATACAAAATACAGTACGCATTCAGTGACAGTTCAGTCAGTGGCCAGCCAAGGAGGTGACAGGTGAGCTGTTCCTGTCACCTTCTGTGTTTCAGGATGGGAGAGCAGGGTAGTGGGCTCTTCCTGCTGGGGTAGGGATCCACTAGGCCACCATGGAAGGAGGTTTGTCTTAATTATGATTATGGTGCCATTGGGGATCAGAGAGGGGGGCTGCTAGACCATCAGGATTGTGTTTATTTTTAGTAAATTTTACAGGCAACACTGGGGATCAGGGAGGGGGTGTGGACCACCAGGATGGGGGTTATTTTTAATAAATATTACTGGTGACATCGGGGATTGGGGAGGGGCTACTAGACCACCATTATGGAGGTTATTTAGTGAATATTATGGGCAACATCAGGGATTGGGGAGGGGAGCATCTAGACCACCAGGGAAGTTTTTTTTTTTATTTTACCATAGGATTCCGGATGGGGGGACTGCTAGACTTTGCTGCAGGGAGCATGTGGCAAACACCTCCCATTTGCCACATGTTTGTCACATGGGAGAGGTTGCTGCAAGTGTGGGGACTTAGTCGCTGGGACCCATCTGTACTTGAATCTGGTGCAGGGACCCTGGCGCACTGAGCTTCGTCGCAAGCTGCTGTTTGCCACAGCTTGTGCTGATCTATGCCCTCTTAGAGAATTGAGCCCAGAGAGTTGCCACACACAGCCCATCTTTTTTTTCATATTGTTTATTCTCCTGGCCAGCAGCATGTCTCTCAGAGATATACCCTGTTAACAGGGATGCACCCTGATCAAGCTGAAACCAATCATCATCTAGTCAGCTACTGGGTTTTTCTCCCACATTTGTTCCCTCCTGCCTCCCCTGCTGGGAGTAGCACCTCTGCCAGCCTCACACAGTCACAGCTTCCCATGCACAGAAGCAAGTTCCCTGGCCAAGCTGCAGGTATTGCTGTGTTGCTACAACCTGCTGACAACCCTCTCCAATTGAGATGCACTGCCAAGTGACAACTGTCTTGGCCATGGCCTGCCTTCTGAGGTGACTTCCTGGGCTCACTTCCAAACCAGGGTCGTCAGGGTAGCAGTGCAACACTCTGCTGCTGGAGCATGAGGGTGGCCTCAAAGCCTAATATTTAGGGTTAATTAACCTAAAACAAATGGTAATGTTCTGTTGTCTAGTTTTAAATATAAAGGGGCTTAAAATTCTGCAGTTTTCATAATTGCAAAATGTAAATTTAAAATGTCCAAAGGTTTGGAGGATTATAACTCAGTCACCTTTAAATATAAAGATCTGAATCTTGGTACATGTCTTTATAGACACTGGGAAAATAAAAAAAAAAAGCAAATTTGGTGGAAAAATTATTTTTAAATTAGATGGAAATAAAACATATCACAATTTTAGTGAAGTTCATGAAAGTTTCACAGAAATGTTGTGAAATTTCACAGAAGCAAAATTATAATTTCACCAGAATTCTTTTGGCAGATGATAAATTTTGGCTAGTCCTAGTATTTGATCAGTTTCAGAAGTTGTCACTTGTTTCTTATTGACATAATGACACCAACTGTCTATGCCATTGCCACCACAGCTACTGTACCTGTGTGCCATGTGCAGGGACATTGCCTGTCTGCTTTGAGGAACTATACATAATGCAGTATATTATCATCTTCACGACTCATTACATGTTCATTCAGAAATCATGTTTTCTTGCATTAAAAATAAAATACGTGTAAAGTACAAAAACTGATATTATAACATTAAAATCAGCTCCACAAAAATGATATTACCATGTCATTTATATCATGGAGTTATGCTCTACTGCACTCCTATGCCAGAACCACCAGAAGCAAGTAAACAATCGTCTAAGTACTCATTTCAACACTCATAGCAGAGTGATGATGGCTCTTGCTCTTCAGCCATTCTCCCCTGTGGAAGACATTGGCTTTCATTGACTCTTACATGAAAGACTGAAGCAGAAGTACAACACTCCATCACGCTTCACATTGTCTAAACATTTCAGGCACAGACAGGGTATGCAGGGGTGCATTGTGCAAATTTTTATTCTGCTACTGCATCTACATGAACAGGCCTGCAAATGCACAATAAGCAACCCTTGTCATGGTCCTTACAATGATTAGTGCACCTGAATGACACATGTTGTTATTTATGATGTTCTACCACAACTCAATAAATTACACTATTATACTATCATAAAACTAGTCTTACTGGTGTTTAAAAGAAAAGTAAATGGTAATTAAATTAAATTGAAATACAATCCAGATAATCTATAAATTCTGTAACTATTCTGTTCAATAACTATTCTATCACCAAGGAGTCTGTTTTGTTTAATGGGGGATGGAAGGCTAGCCTCTCTCTGTCCGCTGCCCTCCCCCGGCAACCAGAGTCATCAGAAAAGTGTCCTTGTGGATTTTAAATAGCAGGAATCTCTCCTGCTGGTTCTGTGTGAGCTAATCTTTGTCTTTGGATTTAAAATAGCAGGAGAGTGCTCCCACTTTGTCTGTGCGAGCTAACTTTGACTTTTGACTTAATATAGCAGAAGATTGCTACTGCTTTGTCTGTGTGAGCTAACCTGTGATTGAAAATAGCAGGTGATCACTCCTGCTGTGTCTGTTCTGTGTTAGCTAAATTTTATGTTTTCAGAGACAGCCAATCCCCAACAATAAAATTGACAGAATGATCAACCTAGAGCCCTCAACTAATGCTCAATTTATATTTAGTTGAGGCTAAATGAGTGCTTGTTGAGATTTTCACATGCAAATTTTCTAGCACTCGACTTATTAATATACAGTTGATGGTCAATTGAGCGTTAAATCTTTTGATGCTCAATTGAGCATTAATATTGAGTTCTCCTATATGGCAGTTCCTTGGGTCCCTGTAGCAGCAGCTACCAGTAGCCTCCCACCATTCTTGTAGTCTGCTCCTCCCTAGTTCTTCCTCTCCACCCCACCTCATGGCCAACCTCTGCCCCCTCTCCCTGCAGATCCCTCCTCCCCTGTAAGTGTACTCTTCCCGTAGTTGCGTTCTACCCTACGGTGGCCCCCCAATTCTCCCTCCTTCCATGGCCACCTCATTGTCTTCCCACAGGCCCCTGAGGTGGAATAGGATGAAGTGGTGGACCCCGGCACCTTGTAGTTGTACCATGCAGACATATGGTCCATAATTAGATGATTTACAATCTCTGTGAGGGATCCAGCTGGAAGTAAGAGTTCACATTAGCAAACTGTGCTTCACCACACTCCTTGAGGTGTCTGTGTACTCTTAAGTCAGCAGCTAATGAATGCTGAGGACTAGCAACAACCACCACCCCAGGATCTAACAACCACTTTAATTTTATACAGATCCCTGATAACTGCCATTTATCTGCACTAGTATCAACAGCAGCTGCAGACAGAAGCACTTTGAAGATAATATACACATTAAAACACCATCACACTAACAAACTTGAACAAACTGTTTGCAGTATTAAGTGCTGATCAGAGCATCAGCACAGCATATCCCTCAGCAAAATCCACAGATCTTCAAGGATTAGCTTTCCTCTATGATAGAATGTGCAGTGGATTTTTTTCCTACTTTATTTCTGCCTCATGTGACACTCATAGCACCAAGTCAAGTCACCCACATCCCCATACCCAGTACTTTAAAAATTCCCATTCCTATTGACCCACTTAGCACACTCACTCACTCACACACTCACTTGCAGTCCCAGTAAGGTATTTTTTTTTATACCTTTTTTCATTTTCATAGCACCAAATCGATTCAACCACCCTCCCCAAGTCCCAGTAGCAGGAAAAGTCTTTGTTCCCCCAACCTACTTAGTATCACCCATGCACTCTTATCCTTCTTTCCCTTGTGTGTGCCGAATTGGGGGAAAAAGGATACAGTAGGCTCTGGAGATAGTATCCGGCACCTCCCTCCAAAGCACCTAACACCAGCCCCCCCTTCCTGCACATTAAAACTATGCCATCTGTCTCCAGCATACCCAACACTAGCCTCCTCCCCCCATGACTCCAGACACTGGCCCCCTCCCTCTACAGTACCCTGCCACAGTTCACTTCCGTCCACAGCACCCTACACCAGCCCACCTCCATTCATAGCACCCTACACCAGCCCACCTATGTTCACAGAACCCTACACCAGCCCAACTCAGTCCTCAGCATGCAACACTTGCCCACCTCTGTCCACAGCACTGGCCCCAACACCAGCCCACCTCTGTCCACAGAATCCAACATCAGACTCCTCCCTCAATGGTCCCCATGATACTAGCCTCCTCCTTGCACAGCCCCAATTCTACCCCTCCCTCCACAGCTTTGGAGATTAGTCTCCCTTCCACCATGCCCCAAAAATAACACCCTCCCTCCACAGCACAAGACAGTTGCTCCTTACAGGCCAAACATTAGTCCACACCCTCCACAGCACCCTAACCTAGACCCCTTCCTCCACTGCCCCAGACAGCACCATCCCTCCATGACCACCAGCAATATCCCCACCTCCACAGTCCACAAAACTACTCTGTTTCCTCCACAGCCCCAATGCTAACCATCTCCCTGCAAGGCCCCTGACACACACACACACACAGCTTCCTCCCACATACCCAACTCCAACACACATTGTACTGGGTGCGGCCACATCATTACAGTCAACCCACATGTAGGTAGAAGTTGAGATTCTCTTACTTGAGTAATAGGGAGCAAAGGGCAGGTCTTTAAGGGATGATGTCCACAAGACCTGTAAAATAAAATATTAAAAAGTGGTCAGAAAGGATCTACAGTTCTTAGAGAGTAAATAGGGTGGAAAAAACAAGTTAGGCATATAATGATACTTACCTGATGGGAAAGGAAGGAGTCCATGTTCGGTCAGACCTGTAAAATAAAGAAAATCATGGAGAAAATACAGTAGCAAGAGCAGAAACAGAGAGCCAAGAGATACAAGAGGTGTAGGTCAACAAAGAAGTAAGGAAAACAGGAAATTCAGAATGAAAGATTACAGTTGGGTCAAAGTAGAAAAATATAACGCATAGAAAAGGAAATAAAGTAATAAAGACTGGAAAGACAGGAAAGAATAGAGAAGGTGTTGTTTGTGGTAGGGCTCAGCTAAAACCCCTTAGAACTCTGGATGGACAGATAGCCAGTATTTCAGAATGGAATCCCAGGTGGGTTAATGGAACCTCTATTGGGCCAATGGCACAGCTTTAATGAAATAGGGAAAAGAGGAAATTGTTTATCCAGGAAAAGCACACTAAGCCGAAGCTTGTTTCCAGGTGCAACCTGGGAGCACAAGAACGTTTTAATGACTTGCTCAGGGTTACACATTTTGTGAGTGGGGGCTGTGGGATTCAAACCCAGATTTGCAGGTCAGTGCCCTAAACCACAGCACTACACTGCTTCTTGAAAAAATAAAGTTAGCACTGGTGGTCATGTGGGCTATGAATGCCCTAGGAGGCCTGCTCCCTAGAACTGGTAGCCCAAGTGGTCTAGTGGGTTACTTCACTGAAGGCTAGTGGCCAATGATTTAAAAAAAAGAACTTCTCCCTGTTGTTTAGGGGGTCTCCCAGGGCCCCAATTGTATGTTGGAGAGCAGGGAAGAGAGTAAATGTGGAGGACAAGCTTAGGCTCCTGCAGCAGCAATCTCCATCACACAAGCGCAATGAAAGTAAAAGTGCCTGCAGGCACATGTTACTCCCAGTCTGTACAGAGCTCAGACTGCAGCCTGCTCAGTGTGGGAGGGAAAGGGGAAGACGGAAGCTCAGTAGGAGGTGGAGGAAGTCATGGTAGTAGTGCCCTACTCCACCCTCTCTTGTGGCAATTTTGATAAATGCCCTAGGCCTTGGGAGCTGGCAAGTGGAAGCCAGTGAAGAGAGCTGCACTCATGACTAGTTAAAGCTCCCAGTCAAGAGCAAGAAAATGACAGGAGCCACTAGTATGTGAAGCCACTCCTGCAGCAAGTATAAAATGCTCTGAGATGACTTCACGGTTGCTAATAGAGAAAAAAAGCTGAAGGCTACAACCATGTTTGTTGTGAAACAAAAAACATAACAGCATTGCAAACCTGTAACTGCTGGCAGCCATGGATCTGTCCACTTCATAAAATTTAAATTTGAGTGCCACTGTGTATTGATCTCCACGTCCTCGAGCTCAAGCACATTATGATGTATGTAAGAGAGAGTGTGGGGGAGTACCCCTTTAAAGTGAATAGTGTTATTTTTTATTACTATTTTATACATTACAATGGCAAGCTGGAGATTAATGAAGGCCACAATCTGACTAGCAAGGCCCTCTAAAAACCACATTTGTTCCCAAAGACACCATACTGCATCTGAACCATCCATTGCTGGATCCAACTCAAAATGGCCACCGGGAGCAAATGAGTTAAGTTGAGCGGTGGCCATCATTCATCTCCAACTCACTGTCATAATGTATAAAATAGTAATAACATAATACCCCCATTCATTTCAATGGGGTGCTCCCTTGCACTCTCCCTTGCCATATGTCATAATGTGCTTGAGCGGGGGGGGGGGTAGTGATTATGGAAAACATGCTACTCACATCTGTAAATTTAGACTTTATAGTAGAAATTCATTCTCAGGTGCTAATGTTTTCAGGATCTCTCCCTCATTATTGAGGGTCTGCGTCCCTCATTGTCACTTGATGTTTAGTGCCCATATCACTCATATCAGTACTGAGCATGGCCATGGTGTGACCATGCCTCACAGACCCTGACCCAATCATTTGCACAGATGCATGGATCAAGTTGGGGGTTAGGGCCCCCTCCCCCCAGCAGCTACTGGTTCCCTCAGCCCCCTCCTCCTGGCAGCTACTGGCTTCCTTGACCCCAAACCCCTGACAGTTACTGGCTTCTTTGGTCCCCCTTCCTCATGCACATACAGGCTCCCTTGGCCCTTTTTTCTTTAGCAGCTATAGGCTCACTCCAACCCCCCCAGGCTCCGCTCAACCCCCGGATCCCTCAACCCTCTTCCCACTGGCAACTACAGGCTCCTCAACCCCCAGGCTCCATTCAACCCCCCAGGATCCCTCGTCCCTCTTCCCACCAGCAACTACAGGCTCCCTCCAACCCCTCCGGGCTCCCTCCAAACCCTCCAGGTTCACCCCAAACTCCTCCAGGCTCCCTCCAAACCACACCAGGCTCTCTCCATCCCCAGGCTCCCTCCTGTCCCCTCCTTGGATTCCTCAAGCACTCCACCCCATGAGGCTCCCTTCAACCCCCCCAGGCTCCCTCCAACCCCTCCCAGGCTCTCTCCAACTCCCCAGGCTCCCTCCAGCCCCATCACCCCCCCAGACTTCCTCCAACTCCATCTAGGCTCCCTCCAACCCCACACTGGCTCCCTCCAAAGCCCCCCAGGCTCCCTACAATCCTCCAGACTGCCTCCATTCCCCCACTCCCCAGGCTTCCTCCAACTCCCCGAGGCTCCCTCCAGCCCCACACCCCCTCAGGCTTCTTCCAACTCCCCAGGCACCCTCCAGCCCCCCACCCGCCAGCTCCCTCCAACTCCCCCCAGGCTCCCTCCAACTCCCACTGGCTCCCCCGGGTTCATTTTTGGGTGGGGGACTGGGACAATTAACA
The DNA here is from genome assembly GCA_016271365.2 of Neoceratodus forsteri. Lineage (NCBI taxonomy): Eukaryota > Metazoa > Chordata > Ceratodontiformes > Ceratodontidae > Neoceratodus > Neoceratodus forsteri. The sequence continues at coordinate 951,205,425 of CM028129.1, read as the reverse complement.
CACAGTTTGTAATTTTGACCCACCTTTTCTTCTACCCTGGGGACATTGTGCTCACTGTTTTAGAGGTTTTAAACTGCTGTTTTATGAGTCTGGGCTTAGTTGAATGCTACGACTAATTTTTTCATTTGACCCTTACTTTTTGTACCCAGTGGGTTAGTGTCCCACATGGACAAATATCAGAAATTAACCCTGCCCTCCAACCCCCCTAGGATCCCTTCAACTCTCCCCTACCCCCCAGGCTTCCTCCAACTTCGCTCAGGCTCTCTCCAACCCTCTCAAACTCCACCCTCCCCAGCCACAGGCTTTCTCCACCCAGAACTATATAAAACCATGTAAAACTGATGTGTGAAATATGAGGGAGCCCATAGGGACAGAACTACCTTTTCAGCATGCTCCACCATATGTAAATAAGCTGGGCTTTCCACAACATACATGAAACACAGTTTGAGAATCACTGCCATTCACCTCATAGCAGCTACAGGCCTGACAGCGCATAAAATCTGAGCTGTAACTGGCAACAAATCTGAATGCTCACTCCAGATCCATAAAAGAAAGGAAACAGTGGCCTGAAATTCTGGCAGAAAACAACAAACGTGGGAGCAAACACCAGTAACACAAAAAAAGACCTGCAACTCTTCTACCCAGAGCATATTTTCTTGGAAGTGGCCTACAGATCCATAAGAAGCAATGACTACTAAAAGTAGTTATACAAAGTCTGCTACCACCAGCATATCATTTGACAAAGTCAGCACATACTGTACAGAGATGAACTGAACAAGCAAGTTCTCAAAACAACTCTGCAAGCTGTGCTAGATCAGTAAAAGAAAATGAAGCTGTTTTCTCGCCAGCACTTGTCTAGAAAATGGCAGCCCAAAGAGCAAAAAACAACCTACTTCCAACAACAGCTATAACACTATTGCTCCATATCAAAAGCAGCTGTTATGTGATCACATTTCAGTCCTGTATGCTTTTCTAAAAGTAGGCCATCTGGAAAACTTGTAATCCTGCACACAGAGGATTGCTCAGCTCAGCAAGACCACATATACAACAGAAGCTCTGCAACAGCTGGTCGGATCCTGCACAGGAAGTTCCACCCTCAGCAAGACAAATGATTGACAAACAGAGCTCAAAAAACAGGGGAGTGAGGAAAACTACTCATAATTCCTAAACTTCCAGAACCTGCGATGTTCGTGTAACCCCTAGGTGGCGCTATCCCAAAGGGCTACTACCCCTGCCTGCTTGGCTAGTAGCAGGTTAAGGGGCCTGGTATGAAACGGTGCCTCCCTAGGATGTCAGGATTGTTAATGGTCAAGCTAACTGGGCAATAGCCCTCCGGGCACTGTAACCCTCTTTTTCCTCTAGTGGCCAGAACATATATAAATTACTTTAATGACTGTTATTTACCAGGCACATTACCCACACTGTTTGCACTTATCACCAGGGCTGGTTCCTCTAGCTTGACCCTGGGGACCCCCTGTAAAAAAAGGTTAAGCACAGCAAATAGCAACAGTACAATACTTTTGGCACAAACTGTAACCACAGTCAGGTTAAATGCAAACAAAGTTAAATCTGATTTATTCAGGGGACTTGAACAAGGGAGGGGCTTAATCAGACTGATTTGCTTAAAAGCTGTATTAATCAGACAGTTATGCATGCAGTTCAGAGTCTGTACACAGTCACACACTCTGGGTACCCAGGTAGGAAAACGGTGGGCTAGACAGGATCATTGCAAATGGTTGGGGCCCTGTGATGGAAGAAAGTAACCTGCACAACACACACTATTTGTAATCTGGAGCTGGAGGGCTCAGTTCATGAAAGAAAAGGCAATAAGACAATCAGATGACAACACTTTTAAATTTAGCTGTTGTTGTAGGGAGCTATCCTGATGTTTACTCACCATACTCAAAACTGGACACAGGCAGGATGAGATCGAGACTGCAGGCTGTTGAACTGGAGTGCCCGGAGAAGCAGGGCCTACACAAATCACCGAGGCATCATTCCTTTTCATGGCATTTAGCAGGGGGCTGATCCCCAGGTCAGTCTCTCGTCGATGACTTTCTCTGCATAGCAGGAATTCTGGCTGGGCCAGCGTAGCAGGGCCCAGGCAAACAGAAATGGATATGGATTCGGTCTGTGGAACTGGATACAGCCTCCAGCAAGCAAAACACAGTTCAGACACAGTGGGGAACCAAATCATGTCCCACTATGAGCACACAGCACATTCACATGTAAGAAAATTCCACTGTACCAGGCAAATGGCTCTCCAGTCTCCATTACAGAGTCTCTGCACAATCAGGGAGTTCAGAGGTAGCTGGAAGTCCTGACAGGCCAATCACATTCAACAAATCTTCAGTCTTCCTCAGGTTAAAGCCTGGTCACAATTCAGTGGCTTAATTCGCTCTCCAAATTGGGATTCAGTCCCCCCGAAAAAAGCACAAGTTCCCTCTCAGGAACAGTAGGCAGGCATGCAGGCCAAACTCAGGCCTTTCCACAGTTCTCCTGCATGAATCCACTATGGATTGCTGCTCGAACTATCTTGAGCTGTTTCTTCTTAACTTCCCAACTCAGATCTAACTGAAACTGCAAGCAACGTGGGACTTTCCCCAAGATCCAAAAGGTTCGGTTGACTGATCTATCAGTCGTAACAAAGGCTCCCCCTCCAGGTTATTTTAGGTGCCAAAAGCCCAAAACTACAATTCCTGCAAGTTTTGGCCCCACCAAGCCCCTGTAGACAGGCTCCATTTTAGAGTCCCAAATGTACTGCTTGGCTCATTCTGCAGTCCAGGACCAAGATGATGGAAACAAACAGAACTGTCCATGCTGCAAAGAAGGCAGGTTAGAACAAACTGCAATATTATTACTATTCTAACAAATGATCAGCAAACAAGTGCATCTTCTAACAGAGCTCCCTCTCAGATTAATTATGACTGCAATCCAGGAAGCTCTTAAAGAGACAGTACACAGAGGCTATATAGGCACTCTCTGGCAATACATTTAAACTTCTAAAATGCAGAACACCAGTCTGGCAGTGAGCATTTAGGCAAGCTCAAGGAAGAATTTTGGGGAACCCCCATTTGTAGGGGGTTATACCCTTCCCTGCCTGGAGAAAACTTGGCATCCGCGTCAAGTCTGTACCATCATGCATCAGTTAACATAAACTTATTACTTTACTATACATATTCACTACACTTCATGATACTATAGCCATAAGAACAATACTTATGTATGTCTTATACATGTAATACTGATTCCACTATGATTAATATACTTGTGACATCACAATACTGATTCATGTTATAACTTCCTGTACATTAAACAATGTAGGAGGGTGCCCTTCCCTATCAGCAAACTTGGAGCTGGATGGGGCAGGGGCACCATACTGAGAAGGAAGAACAATCAATCTGGAATTGGCCATTAAGCTCATTTTGGGTAGTGAGCTCTGAGAAATATAAACAGCTTTGTGAACCACATTGAGAGGTAAGTCCACTGGCCTCACAGGAGAATAATAACTGAAGTGCAACACTGGATTGACAGCTTGGCCAGTCCTTCTTGGGGGAACAGCCACAGTCTCTGTACTTTCAACACTAACTTGGGAGCTTTCATCATTTGTGAGGGGTGCCTCTGCATGGATGTGGATGTTCAAACTGGGAGCGCTGTCAGCTCCTTGCTCTGTAATCTCTGTTTCCACAACACTTGGCTCATTTAGAGAAGGTTCTAGCACAATTAGGCTTTGTGGCACTGAAGGGGGGCTGTCAGCACTCTCATATTGTTGTTCAAGTTCTAGTGTGTCACCAGAGAGACTCAGACCATCAGCCCCTTCTTCGGGCAAGTCACACAGTTCCACTAAACACAGGAAGTCTGCAGCCTCAGACGCGATACTTTGCACTTCACTTTCAGGGAGCATTGGCTCCAAGGATGAAGCTGGGGGGTTAGGCAATCCAGAAGGCTCAGCTTCATCCGCATGATTTTGCATAGGATTTCCATGAAACAACTGACTCAGTTCATAGGAGGGATAATAGGCATTACCATATTAACTTTCATCGGAGGTGGACTGACAGTCACTATCATTCTGGGCCTGCTGCGGGGGAAACCTTAAATCTGTAACTACTGGCGTAAGTTGATTCTGTCTCTTTTTTGCAGCAGCACGAGTCACTGGCCCAGGGGAGGCAATGTCTGCTGGCTCAGCTTCATTAATAACTTGGCCAATAGGCAGCAAGTGGTTACGGTGCATGGTCTTGACAGCTTGGAGTTATTCTGCTACCTTTGTACACTGGTAGATCATCCAACTTTCCAACTACTAGATGAGGAAGATGGGCCACCTATCAGCAATTTTGTGCTTGCCATGTAGTCCCAAATTGTGTAACAACACACAGTCTCTGGTGTCGTAGCTCTTGAGCCTTTACTTTCTTATCGTGCTTCTCTTTGTTGGTGAGATTTCTCTTGGCAGCCATTGTTTGGGCCAGTTGATATGCATGGTTCAATTGAGCTTTCAGTTTCTGTACATACTGCAGGTAGTTTTTGGCTCGGACCCCATCTGGAGAGACCCCAAAGCAGACATCAACTGGCAGTCGGGCTTCCCTCCCAAACATGAGGACATAGGGATAGAACCCAGTAGCATCATTTTTGGTGCAATTGTATGCGTGTACCAAGGTGCCGATCTGCTGGCTCCATTTTTGCTTGTCTTTTGGATGGTGGGTGCCCAGCATGTCTAGAAGGGTGTGGTTAAAATGTTCTGGTTGAGGGTCCTCCTGCAGGTGATAAGGGGTGGTTCTAGACTTCCACACCCTGCATAGAGAGAGAGCGAGCATTTCTTTGATTAGCCTGCTTTCAAAGTCTCTGCATTGGTCAGAGTGGATCCACTGGGGGTCACCAGAGTGGACGAAGAATTTTTCCACTAGCACCTTGGCCATGGTAGAGGCTTTTTGATCTTTAGTTGGAAAAGCTTGTGCATACCATGTGAAATGATCCATAACCACTAACACATTGCCAATATTCCGTTGATCAGGGAGTAAAGACAAAAAATCTATGCAGACCAGTTCCATGGTAGTGATATTGACAAGGGGGGCAGCCCTCTGAGGCAGGACTTTTCTTTGGAGGCAATGAATACAGGTCTTTACATGGTGCTCATCACCGGCCTCATCTTGGGCCAGTAGAATCGAGATTGTACCAGGTCAAGAGTTCTGTCAATATTGAGGTGCCCCATGTGATTGTGGAGGGACCTCAGTACCAAGTGTTTAAAGGCCATGAGCATGACCAGTTGTTGCTTGTCTACTTAACCACTATGATCCACTGTCTCTCTGTATAACAACTGATTGAGTAACTTCAACCTTGGGCCTTCTTTAAACAAAATGGCAGTTTGCAAGTCAGGGGAACGCAACTTAGACACATCTTTCCCCACACACAGGGCATCAAGTGTGGGTTGAATCATAAGATCTTGGGATTGATCTCACTGAATACTGACATTGTCAAGTTGAGGTAGTGCACTAATATCTAGAGCAGAGAAATGGCAATAGGCAGCCTGTATGCAGGTATCAGGAGGGCCCAAGCCATCTACTAGACAGTCCGCTGTGTCCGCAGACATCTGTTCATCTCTGTCAAACTTTTGGCACAGTGCTTGGATGTCAGGTTCAGACAGCTTGACCCAATCACTCTTGGAAGAAGGCCTTCATGACAGGGCATCAGCATCAATATGGCTCAGTCCTGGTCTATATTCAACAGCATAATCATTGGTCGATAAGGCAGAAAGCCACAGGTGCCCAGTGGTGTCTAACCTAGCTGAAATCTGTACATAGATCAATGGGTTATTGTCGGTCTTCACTGATATCTCTGCCCTATAGAGGTACTCATGAAACTGGTCAATGATGGTCCATTTTAGGGCAAGGAACTTCATCTTGTGCACAGGATAGTTTCGCTCTGACGGGGTCAAGCTCCTACTGGCGAAAGCCACTGGTCTCAAACCATCTTCACGGACTTGAAACAGCACATCTCTTAGGCCCTATAGACTAGCATCCATATGCAGCACATAGGGCTTGGTAGGGTCAGCATAGGCAAAGATGGGGGCATGGGTGAACTGGTATATGACTTTGTGGAAGGCTGCTTCACATTCAGGTGTCCAGCAGGGCTCAAAAGGTTCACTTGTGTGGAAGTGCACTTTCTCTGGTTCTTTAACAGCCCCTTTCTTGTATTTGTAGTTGGTGGGGGGGGTAACACTGGGAAAGATTCAGGAGTGGGCGAATCACCTTTGAATAGTCTTTTATGAACCTGCAGTAGTAACCACAGAACCCCATAAAACATTGTAGTTTTTTCAAGTTATGGGGCTGGGGCCAAGTAGTCAGTGACTCAGCCTTACTGGGATCGGTCTCTATTCCTTCTGCAGATACTATGTGCCTCACATACTTCACAGAGGTTTGAAAAAACTGGCACTTGTTGATGGACTGCTTGAGGTCGAAGTCTTCCAATCAGTCCAGCACTTTAAACAGTCAGGTCTCATGCTCCTCTAATGTGTGTCCGGACACAATGACATCATCTAGGTACACTAGAGATTCCATCAAGTTCATATCTCCCACCGCATGTTCCATCAGTAGCTGAAAGGTGGCCGTGGTGCCCGAAATCCCCTGTGGCATTCTGAGGAATTTGTAGAACCCCAGAGGACAGATGAAGGCTGTTTTCTCATGGTCCTCCTGGGCCATCGGAATCTGGTAATACAAGCTGCGAAGATCCAATACCGAGAACCATTTGCTCCATTTCAAGCAATCCAGGGCATCTTGTATATGGGGCATGGTGTACTGATCTGGGATGGTCCGCCGGTTCAGGGTTCAATAATCAACACACATCCTCACAGACCCATTCTTCTTATGCACAATCACAATGGGAGAGGCATCTGGGCTCCTTGATTCTTGTATAACGCCAGCAGTGAGTATTTTCTGCAGGTACTCCTAATATCATCTATGTCCTCTGGGGCGAGGCGTCAGGATCTCTCTTGAAATGGCCCGTCATCATGAAGGTGCATGCGATGATCTGCACCCTGGACACACCCCATGTTCCATTCTTTTAAAGAAAACACTTGGTCTCTCTGGGCAAGTTTCTTGCTAATTCTAGCCTTCCATTCAGCTGGCAACGCGGAATCACCAAAGTCGAATAAGTCCGGGGTCACTCTTTTCTTTTCACCAGAGCACTTGCTGCTGGGTAATACAGCAGTGTATGCACAGTGTGCTGTAGCTAGGGTGCACCCTCTGTTCAACTGGACCTCACGATCTGACACATTCCGAATCTGGACCATCACTCGTCATGCATAGGCATGGGCATGGGCAGGCAAAATGCTGGGTTTAACCAATAATCCCTCGGGAAGCTTTCCATCACCCAGTGCATTCAACATTAATACTTTATTTTTCACTTCTTTTCTAATGCAAGCCTCTCTCTGAATGGTGTACTGATCATTGGGAGGGAGTACCATAGAATCAGCATCTTTCTTCCACACTATCCCAACCAGCTCATTTCTGTTGGCTTTGGTAGTCTGTTTTTGTAGATCATAGGCTCTCTTTATCAGGGCTGGGATTCTCAGCGCCTGCCCAGTCCATTTCCTTTGTTTTTCGTGTCACAACTGTGCTAGTCTTCCAAACAGGTGGGTGTGGGTTCCAATGAGCAAGTGAATCCCATCATACAATCCCGTAGGAGGGCACACCAGGGCTAGTGTCTCTACTTGTTCATCTACATCAGTTACTGTCGCAGGGAAAGACAACCAGACCTGGATATATCCTAGGTAGGAATAAGACTTGTCATTCAGGACCCACACATGCAAACCTTCCAGAGATTGTAGTGGCACATCAGATAAGTGCTTGTCATACCAGTCCTGGAATACAATGGTCACTTGTGACCAGCTATCGAGAACAACCCGAGCATAGATACCATTGACAGTCACAGAAGTCTCCATCAAAGGGCCCACTATTCTGGACCAGTCTGGAGAGCAGTAGCAAAGGCCTGGACAGATGATTTAGCCACAAAGAAATCTGAGTTAGGATTTCTCAATCCTACACTGCGGTCATTTCCATCTCTCCTTGGCCATGGTCTCGCTTTCCGAAGCTCCCCTTGATGTCTGTATACAACTTTATCTAGGTCATTTGGGGACTGGCATTCTCGCTTCATGTGCCCATTCTTCCCACAATTATAGCAAAATATGCTTTCTGGGGTCTGGTGTGGCCGAGACATCACATTGGGAGTTGAGGCGGGGGTACTACCAACAGAAAACCTTGATTCCACCTCTGTCTGCGGTGTGGTGAGCATTTGGAGACATCTCTTCAATTCTCTCACTTCCATAGTAAAGACATCAATTTTTGAGCTGCTGTCAACAGGAGATGCCTGGGTGTGTACCTCCACCCCCTTAGCAGATGCAGTTGGATAAGGATCGGGGCCTGTACTCGCAGAAGCGGCCTTCATAAAGAGACTGTTTTTTGTTTCTCTGAACCCCCTCAGCAGTTCATCCCATGGCAGAGCATCCATAGCAGTCCCTCTCTGGCTGGGCCCCCCGGGGCTGACATTTAGTTCTCAGATTCCATCATGTGATTGCGGTGATTCCAGGCCATCAGCGACCGACCCCACACCTGAAGCAGGGGTGGCAGCAGCTATGACTGCGCAGGGCTCCGAAAAGCCTTCCTCCCCCTCAACTTCCTGTACCTCCTTCTTCAACACATGGAAGGGTAAGGGACCAGATTTCCTTTGATGCAGTTGCAATTTGAGCAACACCCAGCTGGCATGTCGGGCAGAGCAGAGTATATGATCCAGTCTTACTCGGTCCACTTCACTAGAGGCCCAGCCTCCTTTCCGAAAAATTATTTATAAGATTACCTCTAACCAATCCATGTAGGCAGATAACAATTCCCCTGGCTGTTGTCTAACATCTTTAAGTTTCTTTTTCAAGGTCTCAACACTAGTGGTGCCCCAAACACATTTTTAAGGGTGACTGTGTACTCTTGGGCCTTGGCGTCAGGGTCAGAAGACCTCAGGGACCGAAAAAAGCATAGGGCGGGTCCTTGGAGGCTTTCCCCCAGGTGGGACCTTTTTTCCGCCTCTGAGCATTGCCAGTCTTGTACTGCAAGACTGGAAACCCTTCTGGATTAATAGTCTGGGACACCATTGAACTGTCCAGGGGGTTGCTACACTCCACCAAGGCCATGAGAGTTTGGGCAGTTAAATCAGCCTGTCGACCCACCACTACAGCTTTTTCAAACATTTAACTTTAGAAAGTGCCCTATCAACAGTGTCCTTACTAATGCACATAGGTATATCCAGTATTAGCAAAGCATTATGGGGGTCAATCTCTTGCCCCGTACACCACCCCACCAACTGATGCACAGCCACTTCAGTTAGGGTAGTCATTCATGTTTGACAATAATTCATAATTTCAGCCACTAGAAGACACAAAATCCCAGTGTTGAGCCTCCAAGATTTAACCCCTAGGTGGTGCTATCCCAAAAGCTACTACCCCTGCCTGCTTGGCTAGTAGTAGGGTAAGGGGTTTGGGTAATGAAATGGTTGCCTCCACCTGGAGAACAGGGTTGTTAGTGATCAAGCTAACTTGGGCACAGCCCTCCGGGACACTGTAACCTTCTTCTTTTCCTTCTAGTGGCCTGAACAATATACAATAATTACTTTCACAATGACCCTTATTCACCAGGCAATTACCCACACTGTTTGCACTTACCACCAGGGCTGGTTCCTCTAGCTTGACCCTAAAGACCCCATGTAAAACAAGGTTAAACACAGCAAATAGCAACAGTACAATACTTTTTGGCACAAACTGGAATCACAGTCAGGTTAAATGCAAAGAAAGTTAATTCTGATTTATTTAGGGGACTTAAACAAGGGAAGGACATAATCAGGTTGATTTGCTTAAAAGCTATATTAATCAGACAGTTATGAATGCAGTTCAGAGTCCGTACACAGTCACACACTCTGGGTACCTAGGTAGGAAAATGGTGGGCTAGCCAGGAACGTTGCAGCTGATTGGGACCCTGTGATGGAAGAAAGCAATCTGCACAACACAGACTATCTGTAATCTGGAGCCAGAGGGCTCAATTCATGAAAGAAAAGGCAGCAAGACAATCAGATGACAACACTATTAGATTTAGCTGTTGTTGCATGGAGCTATCCTGATGTTTACGCATGATACCCAATACTGGACACACGCAGGACGAGATAGAGACTGCAGGCTGTTGAGCTGGAATGCCTGGAGAAGCAGGGCCCAGATGAAAGCGCGAGGCATCATTCCTGTTCAAGGCATTGAGCAGGGGGCTGATCTCCAGGCCGGTCTCTCGTCGATGACTTTCTGTGCATAGCAGGTATTCTGGCTGGGCCAGTGTAGCAGGGTCCAGGGAAATGGAAATGGATATGGATTCAGTCCGTGGAGCTAGATACAGCCTCCACCAAGCAAAACACAGTTCAGACACACAGTGGGGAAACAAATCACGAATCACTATAAGCACACAGCACATTCACATGTAAGGAAATTCCACTGTACCAGGCAAATGGCTCTCCGGGTCTCCATTACAGAGTCTCTGCATAATCCGGGAGCTCAGAGGTAGCTGGAAGTCCTGACAGGCCAATCACATTCAGCAAATCTTCAGTCTTCTTCAGGTTAAAGTCTGGTCACAATTCAGTGGCTCAATTCACTCTCCAAATTTGGATTCAGTCCGAAAAAAAAAAGCACAAGTTCCCTCTCAGGAACAGCAGGCAGGCAGGCCAAACTCAGGCCTTTCTACAGTTCTCCCTCATGAATCCACTATGGATTGTTGCTCGAACTATCTTGAGCTGTTACTTCTTCACTTCCCAACTCAGATCTAACTGAAACTGCAAGCAGTGTGGGACTTTCCCCAAGATCCAAAAGGTTCAGATGGCTGATCTGTCTGTCAGTCACAACAAGGGCTCCCCCTCCAGGTTATTTTAGGCACCAAGAGCCAAAAAACTACAATTCCTACAAGTTTTGGCCCCACCAAGCCCCCGTAGGCAGGCTCCATTTTAGAGTCCCAAATGTACTGTTTGGCCCATTCTACAGTCCAGGACCAAGATGATGGAAACAAACAGAACTGTCCATGCTGCAAAGAAGGCAGGTTAGAACAAACTGCAATATTATTACTATTCTAACAAATGATCAGCAAACAAGTACATTTTCTAACAGAGCTCCCTCTCAGATTAATTATAACTGCAATCCAGGCAGCTCTTAAAGAGACAGTACACAGAGGCTATACAGGCACTCTCTGGCAATACATTTAAATTGCTAAAACGCAGAACAAAAGCCTGGCAGTGAGCATTTAGGCAAGCTCAAGGAAGACTTTTCGGGAACCCCCATTTGTAGGTGGGTTACATTCAAATGAACATCTTAATTACAAGGGCCTGCACTCAGTTTACACATAATCCCCAAATAAGCAGTTTAAAAAGTATTTATCATGGAGCAACTGTTGGAAAAAAGTGACCAGTTCAAAAAGCATTATTTTCTCAATTTACACACTATACCTAAATATGCCAGTTTAAAATGTGTTCCTGGCTCTCTAGACTGCATACACTCGACTTCCCTCTGGGCAATAAAATTACAGTTGTTAAACTCTGCTGTCACATTTTTCAAATGATTCATTACACAATTAAACTTTTTCAATGCCTCCCACATGATCCCAAAGCTCGACGGATAATTTTTTCATAAGAGGCACATTCTGCCTTTGTATTCAAAGAGGCAGTGGTCATGGGGGGGTCTCTCCTTCTAGAGAGTCAAGATAGATAAATACCCAGTTTTGCATCACAAGGCTGACTACAGTGTACTTAACTGACACTTAAAATAAAGTGCAACCAGCTAAATATATACACATTTGTATTGCCCTGGAGCAAGATCCCTATAGTCATTTAATTCCCCTTATAGTCTCTGGGACCCTGCTCACTCACTCACTCTGCACAGGCATAATATATATGGACTGCAAAAATACTGAGAATAAATTTATGACTGGGCTCAGTGAAACCTGAAAAAGAGAGTCAACATTATTCACACTGCTACTTTCCCTACCTTCAAAGCTTCAATGCTGTGCCCCAGGGCCTGAATCAGGGTCCCCCAGTCTCAGAGTGCTTTGCTTGCTTCTGCATTACTAGTTTGCCCAGTCAGTGATGTGCCTCTGCAGACCCATCACCTTCATGACTGGTCCTCTCCTGGTCAATTTGTTTGTTTTAAAATCCAGTGACTGGTCCAATACCCCTCCCTCCCTCCCTAGCTCATACATGGCCTTCTCCTCTGAAGGGATGATGACTGCAGCTGCTCACTAGTCTGCCACACCAACTGTCTCCAGTCCTGAGCTGCAGCACTATTCATCTGTAGGTAAGATGAAAACCTCCTCAACCTTGGGCACCAGAGTTTGATTGTTGCACAAGCAGGCTGCCACCTGGCTCACAGCTCACCACTCACACTAGTTTCGGCTGCTGTCACCACAAGATGGCTGATGATGCAATGGTAGATGAAAGGTGCTAAAGCTGAGAGACTGCCTACTTCCCCATTTCAAGTGGGTGTGCATGTGGGAGGGCGGGTGGGAGTGGTAGTCAGTTTATATTGTGGGCAGTGCGTTGCTGAAATTGAACCATGGTATTTGGAGGTGCTACTGGTGTGCAGAAGCAGAGTAGACTTCCCCCCGAGCATCCTCCAGACCTGGCTGGCAGGCTCCAGGAGTGTGACAAAAAAGAAAAAAAAACACATACATTCATTCAGGGTGGAACTCAAAGTCTCATAGATAGAACTCAATTGACTGGGCACCCACAAAGTTGAGGTCCCATGCCCATGCATACTTTGTGTAATGGTAAATCTGGCTCTGCTTTGTGGGGGCCCAGTCAACAGAGACCACTCCTGCTTTGTCTGTGTGAGCTAACTTGTACTTTGATTGAAAATAGCAGGATATCGCTCCTGCACTGGCTGTGTTGAAGTAGCTGATGATCGCTCCTGCTGTGTCTGTTCTGTGTGAGGTAAATGTGGGCCCTCCTAGACACTCCCACCCCAAAACCTATTTAAATACTAAATTCTGGTGTCATTCACCTTGCCCAGGAGCTTAGTGCATAAGTCTGCAAATGTATGAGTAGGAGGAGCATTTTGACAGCAAGGGTCAGCAGATACATTTTCTGAATGCTAATTTTTTTTGTCATCTGTTTTTTGCATTATTAAATTAATTTAGTTTGGCATGTAAGAGATGCCTGCTAGCATAATTTTATACTTAAAATGCAGTGATCTTTTAGCTAGTTAGTAGGTCTTCAGCTTGCAGAGTGTTGATAAGGTTTCATTCTTAGGATTACAAGGTTGCCTGTCTCAGCTACTCACTGTTTAATTGACGGTTAGCCAATTGTTAGGTAGGGTATCTCTTTAGCTATTTTGGGGCTTTATTTAATGTCTATTGTTCTATTCCCTTGCAGAAATAATGATATGAAATGTTTTCATGCTGTGCACATAAAACTACTGATATGATATGTGTGCTGTAAGCATGATTTAAATGTTAAATTGGAACCGATTGCATGCATGTGGCATGTGTGCAGCAAGGAAGTGTGGAAAGCATACTTTTTTATGTTAAATTAGAACAGACTGCATGCATGTGGTATGCGTGCAAAAAGCAAGTGGTTACTGATAACCACACATAAAAGTTAAGTGACTTACTCAGGATCACACAGTATCCAAGTCGGGGTTGATGAGATTCAAACCCAAGTCTTCAGGTTTCCTGTTCAGTGCCTTTAACCACCAAGCTATACTGCCTGCATATATATAGCTTCCTTGTACATAAGTACAAATCTGCATACATCTGCATGCATGCGGCATGCTTATAGCCACTGATATACTTTTTAGTGTTCTTGTCCCCACTCATCTCAGCTGCAAAGCTGAACTGTAGCAGCACACATACTAATGGAAACACATGTGGTTCTTCCCACTCCCAGTACACATACTTACCCAAGAAACTACTTAATTACTTCTGTCTGGGCTGTACTCCTACTATTTTCTCTCCATAGTTTTGAATGCTTCCACACAAACAGACTTTAAGGGGCAAAAGCAAAAGTAGCTATAACTCAACACCCATCCGCGTTGCTAGCCCATCCCCCCCATGCACACACACAAGAGGGTGCAGCCATGCTGCTACAGACAACCCACCAAGTATATATATAAGTCGAAAGTCTCTTACCTGAATACTAGGGAGCCAGAGGTAAGAGTCTTTAAGAGACGATGTCCATGGGTCAGAGTGCTGGGGGTGTACCCCCTTGAAATGAATGGAGTTATCTTTTATTACTATTTTATACATTATGATGGTGAGTTGGAGATTAATGAAGGCCACTGTTCTATCAAACAAGGACCTTGTTATTCGAGCAGTGGCCTTCATTAATCTCCAACTCTCCATCAATAATGTATAAAACAGTAATAAAGAAATACCCTCATTGATTTCAATGGGGCACACCCCTGCACTCTCCCTTGCCCAAGTGTGGGGATGTGGAAGTCAGCTTCACTGGGGGAAGGCATTAGCCTGACTATAGTGGGGCTCCAATAGTCTCTGCATACCATACTGTTCAACTGTCCCTGAATGCAAGGGACTGCCCTCATTTTACCCCAGAAAACTGCTCTGACCTCATCCATTCCTCATGGAAAACATGTTGCTCACACAGAGAATGTCCTGTAAATTTAGACTTTATGTCAGGGGCACCATTTCAGATTTCTTTTTTTTTTTTACTATTTATTTATCTCCTTGCTTCCTCCAGTGGCCCCCTGGCAACCGACCCCCCCCAGCCCCATCACCCAGCTCCCCAGGACTTACCTTCACATGGTTCTCTGCCAAAGGACCTGTGGTTGTGCCCAGCCACTGGTTCGGCACCTGCGAGGGGTCAGTCTCTCATCCTGCTGCACAGATTTTTTTTCCCTCCACTTTTCTCCCTAGCCCATGGATGTGCAATAGGTGAAGAGTCCAAGTTCTGCCTCTGCAGAGATGGCTCTAGTGCCCCCTGTATGTGGGTTCCTCCCCTGCATTGCAGCATGCAAGTGCTACAACCCAGCCACCACTGGGTGGCAGGCAAGCAGAGCATCGCAGCATCCCCCTCCCCGAGGAAGGAAGCCATCCTGGGATGCTCCATCCTTCCTCTCCCCACCAGCCCCTGAACAACCCATGTCCATTCCCAATCCTGGGTCACCAGTGTAGTATGAGGTGTGGCATCCAGTGCCTCAACCCTCAGCACCACTGGGCCAGACTCATTTCAGATTTCAGCAGGGGGGAGCCAACAACCAGTGGAAGCCAGGTGCTAGTTAGCCCCTAGACTGCAAGCTCTGAAATGTCTGTAACATCTCTAAAAGGTAAAACTTATCTGTTGTAACTGAAAAGTGATACGCAAATCAGGAAAAACTGAAATGTATAAAATTCATCTGTCTAGACCCATGAGCAGTGCATCAGATTTGGGCTTAAACCCACCCAGTTAATAGCCATTTTTTTCCTGGCGTAAGGTCTGACCCCCCCCCAAAAAAGTGCCAATTTCTCTACCCAACCCTATTCCATTCAATATCCATCCCATATGGGTCATGAAGACACCCAAAGGTGCAGAAATATGAAAAACACATCAATGTTTCAGTCCTTCCTCCTTCCAGAATCCCCATGTAAAAAAAAAAATATTTACTTTTACTTACCCAGCCATATGGCCAGAACCGGCAGCCTAACCCAGTGTGCCACCAGCTAAGTTTTCAATCCGTTCTTCCTCCATTCTTCTTCCAGAAGCTGGATGCTAAAACCGACCATCTCAGATTCCCAATCTGGTCTGCAACTAAGTCACCTCACCAACTGAACCCACCCAACCTGTGTTGCTTGCTTGTTGTTTGGCTGCTGCCATGGCTGCTGCTGCACTGCACTGATCAAGGCCTATGAAGGCCACCCACACTGCTGTCACTGCTGCTTTAAGGCCTAGCTTGCTGCTGCTGGGAGCCCATGCTATTTTTTTGTGAGGTGAGCCTAGTAGAGTAAGTAGGTAGCCTTATCTCGAGTTAGCTTCTAGCTCACCCAAGCCCCTTCAGCCACCAAGGGAGACGGAGACTCACTAAGAGTAGACCAACAAAAATATGCCACCACAACACTACTATTGAGAGTTCAGTGCTCACTGATTCATCCAAGCTGTAGTGTGCAGAATGTATATTCTGTGGTGGGAATGACAGTGTCACACTCATGTGACTTATGTGCTCTTGCTTGGCTGGAGCTCCTCTATGTCATGTGTGATGGCACCGCTGCTAATAGGTGGAAAGAGTAGACAACACAATAGAGACACAGTCAAGTCAGGAGTGCACCTGCAGCATGAGTGCAACACAGGCTGAGGGGCACTTATAGTGCAAAAGATTAAATCCAAATTTGATGCCATTATAGCCACACCATAAGTGCAACCTAGGCACAAATGCAGTGGGGGGGGGCAATTGCCCACCTCTGCCCTACCTAAATGGCATCCCTGCCTTATTAAAAAAATTAATTCTAAAGGGCTAACATCAGTACAAGTACACACAATAGTTTCCACTGTGTTCTGAGATACTGTATCTCCATTTTTCAGGATGTGTCCTGATCATCGTGAGGGTTAGTGTCCCTCATTGTCCCTCATTTTGAGTGTCTATGTCTCTCATTTCAGTGACGAAATGTAAGGTATGTACATGCTTTCAAGACCCTACTCAGCACAGAGTGCTGAGCATGGTCATAGTGTATATGCTCCATACAGAACGACAAAGGGAAGGGAGATCACGTGATGCAGAGTGCTGAGTAGCAGCTCCCTCAAGAAGCTCCTGCCTCCTGTTTATTATTTTATCTCGTTTTCGCATTCTAATTCACTATTTTCTCTTGCTTCTGAGATTTAACGCTGTGTTATAGCTGTCGCACTCTGGTCTGGTTATATCTCGGACGGACGGAGGCTTACATGAAGAAAGCCCCACAGAAGCATACCCCTCCAGTTACTCCCGAGAAGGCCCCTAAGAAATCCAGGGCCTTGGGTGGTTCTGGGCCTGATCCTCCAAGCCAAAGTGGTGATCAGGAGCCTTTAACGCTTTCCAGATTTCTTGAGGAGTTTAAACCCTTTTGAGAAGAAATGAAGGATATGGCAATGGATTTGAAATCGCTATCTAGAAATCTAGATGAACTCTCGCTGTCTGTGTCTGATAATACAGCCCGAATTGCTTCTATTGAGAAAAGAATTGGTAGTCTCAACCCTGATCTGGCTTTAATGCGCCAGAAATTGTCCCGTTTTGAAGCTAAGCTCGAGGGCCTAGAGGGTCGGAGCAGAAGAAATAACGTAGTGATTCTCGGTTTACCGGAGGGACAGGAAGGCCAATATGTTGTGGCATTTGTTCAGAAGCTGGTTGAGCGGGTGGCTGGCCCATCTCTATTCGGCCATGGCTACATTATAGAGAGTACCCACAGGGCTTTACGGCCTAAACCATCCCCCAAGGAACCCCCCCCCACCCTATTGTGTGCCGGTTCTTGAATTATTTGGAGAGACAGCATTTCCTGCAAAAAGTGCGAGCTTTGCAAGAGGTTCACTGGGAACATATTAAGCTGAGAATCTCACAAGATCTACCCGTCTCGGTCCGCTTGAAATTCAAAGCATTCCACCCTATTGTTTCTAAGCTAATTGCTGCAGGTTTGAAGTTTAGGATGGGTTATCCGGCCAGACTACAGATTTCAACTAATGGATCCTGGAAAAGCTACAAAGACCCTGAAGAGGCTTTGAGGAGCCTTAAATCCATGTTGCCAGATCTCTTTAAGGACTCTTGAATGGTTGTGGCGCAGTATGGTTTATTACACGGAGTTGAGAGTTTAAACTTTTGGTTTTTCCCTTAGAGAAATCTTCTAAATATGAAGACTTGGGAAATTGCATCTACCACTTTGGACTGGGGGGATCATTGCAGACCGCCCCGACTTTTCTTTTCTTTCCGTCTCATAATGGGCCCATGCTGGTCTGAAGCAGTGGACACTTGGGTTTGGGGCCTTCTCGAGGGGGGGGGGTTTATGTGCCAGGTTTTGGTGGCTACTTTTGTTGGGGGCTGAAAGAGCCCAGTCGATTGGTTGTGGGCTAGGTTCTCATTTTTCCTTGTTTGGATTGGTACTAGGATGGTCCTGGGCTTTCTCCATTCCTGATTTTCATTTAGTTGGGTCAGGGAATTGGCCACTAGAGGGCGTTCCAACTTTTTGGGACTCGCGAGGAACAACTACTCGCAGAGGATTTAGCAGTGTTTCACTATTTAATTGGTGCGTAGTACTCTCAATTTTGCAGGGAGGACCTGTGCATTGGATATAGGCTCGTTGTGGGCAGAGGCAGTTTTCATGCCTTCCCTTCTGGTGGAGTGACCCCAGCTTTTCCCATCTCAATTCCCGCTCTCAATACGAGCTGGGGTATCTTTCCCTTTAGGGGTTTCTGGTCCAGTTCTGGTTACAGGTGGCTCACCCTGCGCTTCTTGTCTCAATCCAGGTTATCACAAACACCTGGGTGGTGAAATGGTCTCACTATGGTCCCTCATAACAAATTTTCTTATGTTCATGCTCTGACTGGATCGAGGTGAAGGCCCAGGACCATTATCTTTCATTTGGGGTATAACTCACACTGTTTGGTTTCTACAGACTGCGATTTGTGTGCAACAGCGCTAACTATCTGGGTTCATTATCGGGGGGTGGGAGTAGAGGGATTAGAACCAGTACTGTGCTGAACGTTGCTTGGACAGTTTGGTGGGGAGTGTGGGTGGGGTTTGGGGCATGGTCTGACGGTGGGGGGGATAGAAGGGATGGGTGGTATCTATTTTTGGGGGGGCTAGGGAGGAGGGTGAGCATTACTGCAGTAACCCTGGGGATACATGTAAAGTGGATATACATCTTGTGTGCTGAGTGTAATTATTTTAGTTCAATTATTTTTCCTATATGGCTAATGAGCTAACATTCACATCTTGGAATGTTGAGGGGATCAGAAAACAACACAAACAATATCAGGTTCTCAAACATTTAAGTTTGTTCAGTTCACAGATAACCTTTTTGCAAGAAACCCATTTATTGGAAGCGGAAGCTTTGCAATTAAGGAGGCAACAGGTGGGATCGATTTACAGTGCCCGGGGCACCACAAATACTTGAGGGGTCATGCTCATGATTAACAGGAGTATTCCTTTTTTTTCCACACAAGTGATTAATGATACCGAGGGTAGGTTCATCCTGGTTAAAGGTACCCTCTGGTCCGTCTCAATATTATCGGGCTGTGTTTATGGCCCTAATCTGGATGATCCTGGATTTTTTATGAGGCTTATATCTATCATTCTCCCAATGCTTCCCATTAATTTTATTTTAGGGGGAGATTTCAATCAAGTACTTGATCCTCACTTAGACAGACTGGGCAGTGGCCTGGGTGGGGCTACCCCCAGACAGAAAGCATTTAGGGATTTATTAGATCAATGTGGGCTCTGCGATGTCTGGCGTGTTTTACACCCTGATTCTAGGGAGTTTACCTTTAGGTCTATGGCACATGGCTCGCAGTCCCGCATTGACTATTTACTCATTTCTCAGTATCTCCTGCCCGGGGTGAGGACCTCCTTGATTCAACCCAGCCCAATCTCCGATCACTCACTAGTGGTATGTAATTTGGTACTGCTCAATTCATCTAATAGGGAAACTAGATGGAAACCCAATGACCAGCTCCTTAAAGATATTAAATGTTGCAAACTTATAAGGGAAAAAATAGAATCTTTTTTTTCATTAAACCCTTTAGATAGTGCAAAACCTGATATCTTGTGGGGGGCCTTCAAAGCTTTCATGAGAGGGATACTTATTAGTATGGCCGTTGGTAGGAAAAGACAGCGGGAGAAAGAACTAAAATCCTTATTAACCCAAATCAGATCTTCGGAAGTTAATCTTCCGGCCAATCCTCTAGATGAGGATACTCAGAAACGCTTGAAGTTAAAGGATAAATACTTGGGGTTACTGCAAGAGAAATCAGAACTAGCCATTATTCGTACCAGGGCTAATTACACTGATCAGGGGGAGAAAGTGGGACGTTTACTGGCATTGCATATTAAACAACAAGAATCAATGAGATTTATCCCGCCTATCAGGTCAGTGGCAGATGGATCTCTTAAGGTGTCTCCCACTGAGATAGCTCAAGAATTTGCTGCTTATTATTCTAAATTGTATAGCGACATGAAGCACCCTCCCCGTCCTGAAGACAAAGAGGGTTATCTAAGGGACTCCCACTTGCCCCCTCTCCCTGACCTGTGTAGTGATGCTCTGATTGTCACTATTTCCCAGAAGGGAATTGCTAAGGTTATTAGTGAGCTGCCTGCCAACAAGGTCCCTGGTCCAGATGGATTTTCTGCTTTATTTTACAAGGTCTTTCGAGACCTCCTCTTACCAATACTTGGTCGCTTATTTCAGCAAATCCTATCTGGGGTGGAGACAGATCCATATCTGTGTGAGGCCCTGATTGTCCTACTTCCCAAACCTGATAAAGATCTCGAACAGGTTCAAAGTTACAGACCTATCTCGCTTTTAATTCTCTCTAAAATACTGGCTAATAGGTTAGCACCTGTTCTTCCTGGGTTAATAGGTGCAAACCAGGTTAGATTTATGAAAGGGCACTCATCTTCCGATCATTTACGCACCTTGTCGCATGTCTTCTCGGCTACCAAGGATGCAGAGTTCCCTGCGGGCTTGGTCTCCCTGGATGCCGAGAAGGCATTCGACCGTGTGAACTGGAACTTTTTGTTCCACACTCTGGAGGCCTTCCACTTCCCCTATCTGTTTATCTCCTGGATTGCCGCCCTTTATAAAAATCCCTCAGCAAGAATCTCCTTGAATGGGGCCTTTTCCCATTCTTTCTCGCTTCACTCGGGTACTAGACAGGGGTGCCCCCTTTCCCCTCTATTATTTAATTTATATCTGGAACCTCTTATTCAAAATATTCTCAATAATGATTCTATACAAGGGGTGAGAATTGGGCGGCACAAAGTCAAAGTCACTTCATATGCAGATGACCTGTTAATACATCTGTCCCATCCGGTATCCTCCGTCCCGGCCTTACTAAGGGAAGTAGTAAGGTTTAGTGCTCTGTCCAACTACAAATTGAATGCCAGTAAGTCCCTATTTTTCCCTTTAAACCACAATGTTTTCAAGACTGACATTAGCCCTTTTGAGCTATGTTGGACACCCAGGTCTTTCAAATATCTGGGTATCAAACTTTCACGTAACCCCCTAGCATGGTTCAAGGAAAATTTGGACCCCCTATTACAGGGGATTACACATGACCTTGAGAGGTGGTCTAAACTCCCTATCTCTTTGTGGGGCCGGATCAACATAATTAAGATGAATATATTTCCTAGGATTTTTTACCTGTTGTCCCTTCTCAACGCCTTTATTCCTTTACTCTGGTTCAAAAAGGTACATGGTGTTTTCACCAGATTCTTCTGGGCCGGCAGGTATCCCCATTTGGCTTATCATAAGCTGGCAGCCCCAAAACTGGAGGGGGGGCTGTGAATCCCCCATCTGGCTATATATCACTGGGCTAATCATCTTGCGAAATGTTCGAGGTGGGTATCTCCCGGCCCAAAAGAAAAGCAACCCATCTGGCTCAAAATAGAATTGGATGCAATCAATGCCAAAAATCTGGATCCTCTCGCGTTATTTTTTCTTAGGTTATTCCATGTAAGTGTGGCTGTAGACTGTTCCACGATAAGGACCTCCTTAAAAGTCTACTCACAGATATGTTCCTTTTTGCAGTATTCCCCCCATCTGGACCTGGCCCAGTCTATCTGGAACTCTCCATCATTTACTATTAACAAGAGTCAAATTTCCCATTTTTGGTTGCCTCAACTGGGAGAGGGGAAGCTCTTGGCTTTTACTGATGGTGGGGGGCATTGGTTATCAGTGGAAGAGATGGTTAGGAAATTTCTCATCCCACCTTCTTCTTATTTCAAAGTCCTGCAATTGAAATACTTACTTGTAATTACCCTGGGTAGCACTCCTCCTTCTCAGAATATCTCTTCTCTGATACCCGAGGTATCCCCACTTTCTGGCTCTCCTGGTGCAATTTCTAAACTATATCAGGTTTTGTTTCATAAAAAGTTTGGGGGTCCATTTGGGCCATCAAGATTTTGGAGTAAGTTTTTCTCCCACCTTCAGCTGGATTGGAACTCTCTCTGGAAGTCATGTCATAAATTTATTTCTCAAGATAGATTGCGTCTCATGCAATATCACGTATTGCACAACTTATATTACTCCCCGGCTAAACTTCACAAGTGGGGTTACCTAGACTCAAACAAGTGCAACAAATGTTTACAGGACGAGGGTACACTTTTTCATATGCTTTGGTCTTGTCCAAGAATCTCCACCTTATGGTTTTCAATCCAAACTTCCTTAGACCACTTGTTGGGACTCCAAGAATATTTTACCCCTGAGATATGTGTGTTAAGGGACCTGTCCTCTATTAGAGTCAGGGCACATACATTTCATATTTCCATGGTTGCCTTGTCAGCTAAGAAAATAATTCTCCGTCACTGGAAAGACAGGTCCTCCCCTTCTTTCCAGGAATGGGTAAGAGAAGTATTATCCAACTTGCACATGGAAAAAGCAATAGCCAGTCTGCACAATAGTCTGGCAGTTTATACTAGAATTTGGGATCCCCTTCACTCGCTAATCTCTCTGGTTCCAAACTGAACTTATACTAGGGTTATTGCTTTTATATGGTTGTTGGTTAGAGGCTCGGCATCCATGGGTACTGAGATGGGTTACTGCAGTAAGGGGAGGTTGGGGGGGGCAGCATCCTTTCACTATGTATCAATGAGTCTCTATCAGTTTTCTCTGTATGCTGCCTTTTATGGTGGAAAATGTATGAATAAACTTTAAATTATAAAAAAAAAGAATGACAAAGGGAAAGTAATTGAGCCATAACAGTCATGTAGAAACACATTTGTTGCACTAAATATGCATAAAGGGATTTGTATAACCCAAAACAAAAAAGTCAAGCTTCACAACACAGAGGCCCCTCTTCGCACATCTGCAATGGAGGATGTTGCCTGACTATAACCTAGGCATTTAATGTAGTAAGCAAACAATACTTTACAAATTAATGGCAATTTAATGACAAAAATCAAAAACCATTAAACAACTTGCAAAAGGATCAGAATTAATGACTTTGCCTAACTTTATTTGCAATCAATGAAAAGGGTATTTTAATGGTTCTAATTGCTAGCAGTAGTATGAAAAATAGTAACAGATGTGTTTTTTTAGAGATTTGCACCAGCTTAGTTGCTGCACACATGGCAAGCAAGCAACACGTGAACCTGATGTGATTTTTAAATGGTGTTCACACAAGTTTAACGGCTGCACTCTTGTCAAGAGTGAAGCACACAAACCTGATGTGATTTTTAGAAGATCTTCGCACCAGCTTACCTGCTACACACATGTCAAGCTTGTAGCATGTGAATCTGATGTGCTTTTTAGACCTGGTTCACATAGATTCACTTTGTGTATGTGAACCACATGCAAACATTGCACAATTAAGCATGTGGCGTACATTCTGCCTGTATGCAGCATACCTATATTTCTGTAAGGGTTAGCCCAACCCCGAATGTCATGTGCTTCTCTTCAGTTCCTTACCAATATGTTCCCTTTGCATCTTTTCCCTGCTTCCAAGGCTGACACCTGTATTCTGGGTTGTCCTGTTGAGCTTATAATGCAGTACTTTGTTTAGTAATACCACTGTTCAATACAGTCTCTCGCTATTAGTGCTACTGTGTTGTCATTTCTTCACTACATTCTCCTCTACTTATCCATGTATATTTCCCCTTTTTGTAACCTTGTCTACTTTCCACTGTCTCCACCACCCCCTCTCTCTCTCACCTTTTATTTTTTCTCTCGCTATGCTCTTTCTTGTCCTCGCATCCCTTCCCCTCCTGTTCACCCCAATGTCCATCTCTCCCACTTCTCTTCCTTCCTTACCAATGTCCATCACCTGTCCTCTCCCCTCCACACCTACACTTCAATCTTCATGTCTCCTTCCCCTTACCCACTCACCTTGGCACCCAGATTCATCTATCCTTCACTCACTCGGCCCTCACTTAGTGGCACTTTGTTCCTTCCTAGCCTCCTTTGGCTCCTTCACCTACATTTCCATTTTCATGTTTCCTCCCCCTTACCCACTCACCTTGGCATCCAAATTCATCTATCCATCACTCACTCAGCCCTCACTTAGTGGCAGTTTGTTCCATCCAATCCTCCTTTGGCTCCACCTCAAACCAGGCCATTCCTCTCATCCTCGTAAGCCCTTTCCACCTCAGAGACAGTTATCCATCCCCTCTAAAGTACTCGTCATGTCACTGCTCCCAACAGCAGAAGACATTGTATCTAACCCTGGGCCATCCCAATCTTTCCCCATCATCCTTCCAAAAGGTCTAAAAATATTCCACCTTAATATCAGGAGCCTTCTCCCTAAGATTGACCTACCTCAAGCCCTTATGACTAGATTGAAACCTAGTGTGCTGATCGTCACTGAATCATGGCTCTCCTCTAAAATCCCTGATACTGCTATCTCCATCCCTGGTTACTCCCTTATTTGGCAAGGCCTGTCTACTAGGTTTGGGGGGAGTGGCCATCTACATCTCCTTATCCATTCAGTACACCGTTTGTCTCTCCACCACTTCCCCCTCTGCCCATGAACTTCTGTTACTAAAATTGTCCTTCCCTTGCTCCCTATTTATCTTTGTGAGTGGGGTATTCTGCACCCTAGCCTCTTTTGCTCCTCTCCCTCCTCTATCTCAGACAACATCACAAGTCTCATCTCTCTGTCCTCTATGGGTGAACTCTACATCCTCGATGATTTCAACATCAACAGGCTATCCATCTGTTATCATACAGTATCTCTTCCTTAAACCTAAAACAATTAATCTCCAATCCTACACATTTAAACTACAAGTCAGGTAAGCATACCCTGCTTGACTGGGTTCTGGCATCTCACCCTCACTAGGTAGTTACTGCAGGAACCCTTCTGGATGCACTTAGTGATCACCACATGATCTACTGTGTGCGTAAAATCTATCACTTTAAAGCCCCGGCTAAAATCATTCACCTCTGCTCCTTTAGCTCCCTTGACTTGTCCTCCCTTCATGAGGAACTTGTTGAAACTGGCTGATCTCCCATTGCTAATGCCTCTTCCATTGACTCAGCCCTGAGTTACTTCAAAATGCAGTTCCTAAATGCTTGGGACCAGCATGCTCCTTTCAGGATGACCAGGGTCTGTGGCTCATGCCTACCCTGGGTTTCAGCTGATTTGCTGGCCTGCCAGCATTCTTTGCTTAGTTATCGTTCTCTTCATAATGCCTGCATCAGGGCTATCCAGCTTGCCAAAGCAGAATACTTCATTTCCACCTTTCAGGAAAACCTTCACAACCCCTCAAAATTCTGGAAGGTAGTCCATGCCCTATTCTCCCCCACCCAATCCCTTCCCCAGTCCTTAAGGTTGGTGACATCACCATCTCAGACCCCCCCACTGTTGCTTCTGAATTCAACAACTTCTTCAACACCTGTGCTTCCACCCTCATAGCAATGCTACATCACTCAGCTCCTTCTCAATCAGCTTCTTCCATAGCTATTACTGCTTCACCCTGCTTCGTCTTCCTTCCAGTCAGCACTACTGATACTGATACTGTATCCCCTTTCCCCCAGGACGCATCTGGAAATAAGTTATGTAGCTCAGTATGTCTTTTCTGGTGAAACTTAAGAAGGAAAGAAGGAAGAAAGAAAGAAAGAAAGAAAGAAAGAAAGAAAGAAAGAAAGAAAGAAAGAAAGAAAGAAAGAAAGAAAGAAAGAAAGAAAGAAGCCAAGTAGTTCTTCTAAACAAACAAACAAAAAATTCATTACCAAAAGCCATGTTATCTTGCAATATAAATAAAAACATCTTACTTAAAAGTTTTGGTTTTTAGGTTCTAAGCTAAACACTCTGTTTGGAACTAGTACAGTGAACCTTTCAGGCATTTGCAATTTGAGAGAATTTACCAGCCAGAAGTCTTGATGGCTGTTTAGTGTTTTCTCTCCCTTAAAAATATGAGCTGAAGCTGGACAGGAGGCAGGAGGAGAGTCTCATTCATATAAATGGATAATCACACTCGAAAGTGCCAAAAGGCACAACTCAACTAAATAAAGGTATGCCATCTATGTCAATGGGTTCCAAGGAAAATTCAAGTTTTGGCCTTGATTTACTATGCAGAGTAGAGCGATTTTTTGTCTTTCCACTACAGGTCAATGAAGGAATCAAGGATACTAATGAATTGGTGCCACAGACCATCGGGAGAAGAAAGAACGTATCAGTAATATGAAGTAAAGCTGTCCTTTTTGATGAAAATGTCTCCGAAGTTCTTTTGAAGCTCCTTTCTGGTAAGGGGCCATTATGCTGGTAAAGGTTTAGCATTGAAGGTCAGCTTCAAGCCTGTTTGATTTCCTTGCTCTCTTGGCTATATTACCACAGAACTCTGAAACCATCTCACAAGGAAGGTTCTTCTATTCTAATACAACCAAAGAGTATTTTGAGAGAGGTATGCTAATAACCTCAAGCAATGTGAGAATGTGCAAAAAGTGAAAATTGCTCAAAAGAATATTATAATTTTACCAGTTTTGGCCATTGGTGTATAAAGATTTAATGTCAAAACCATACATGAATTTTCCTATAACTTTGAGAGTTCTTCTACAAGTCCTCGCTTGCTGTAAAACTTCCTGGCCAAGATATTCAAAAGGGTTATGCATGGCGCAACAGTGTTGCACCATGCACAACCCACTGATGCGCTGGGCGTGATATCTAAAAAGGAAAAGTGTGCCACACAAACCTCGGCGTGCCGAGCTTATCAGACTTATGCAGGCACAGGTAGTTGGAGCGTGCCCATGCATAACCTGCACAGCCCGATATTCAGCCCGGGATGTGCAGAGTCATGCATGCGCAATCCCTACCTGCACCTGCACAAAGTTAAGCCAAATAAAAAAAAGGAAAAAATGATGGCCACCCACAGGTGAGCTGCCACATTGCAGGGCGCAACACGGCAGCTGCCACCTGTGGGTGGCCACCCGAGTTCCTGCCACACATGGCGGTGCCCCCCATGCCCCATCACGGGCATCCATGTAACTAAATCCCCCCTCCAATATCCCTGGTGGTCCAGTGGACCGCTATGTACCCTATCGTGGGCATCTGTTGAAATCACACTGGTCCCCTGCAGCCCGATCATGGGCATTTGTCTAAATGAAACCCCCCTCTAATATCCCTGGTGGTCCAGTGGACCGCTATGTGCCCAATCGCCGGCATCGGTATAGTAACCCCCCCTTTAATATCCCTGGTGGTTCACTGGACCGATCGCTGCACAATCGCAGGCATCTGTAAATCATGAAATAGTCCTATTACCCTGGTGGTCTAGTGTACCCCCTCCCCACCGGCCCACTGCACCCCCCCGCACCGCTCCCTCCTGGTCAGCCGGTGGGCGGCAGCACCCCACCCACCTGCCTCCCCGCTGCCCGCCGACTGACAGCTCAGTAGGGCTGCACGTCCATTGGTTCATAGCATGAGCCAATGGCGCAGTAGCCTATTCATACTACAATTCCAGATATGTGAATGATTCATTCACATATCTGGAAATGTAGTACGGTATGGGAGTGCAGCTCTACCGTTGTCAGTCGGCGGCGGCGGGATGGCAGGCGGGGTGTTGCCTCCGCTGACCACAGGGGAGCGGGGCTGTGGGCTCAGTGGGTTGGTGGGAGGTGGGTACACTAGACCACCAGGGTAATAGGACTATTTTATGATTTACAGATGCCTGCGATCGGGCAGCGATCGGTCCGCTGGACCACCAGGGATATTGGAAGGGGGTTACTATACCGATGCCCACGACATACATAGCGGTCCACTGGACCACCAGGGATATTAGAGGGGGGTTTCATTTAGACAAATGCTCACGATTGGGCTGCAGGGGACCAGTGTGACTTCAACAGATGCCCTCAATCGGGCACATAGCAGTCCACTGGACCACCAGGGATATTAGAGAGGGGTTTTCATTTAGACGAATGCCTGCGATCGGGCTGCAGGGGGCGTCGGTCCCTGACGGCTGCTGCCTGGCAGGGCGCCAGGCACAAGTCGTCGGGGATCGGTGCACCTGCATGCTAATGGGATGCAAATGGGGCCATAATGACATGCAAATGGCCCCATGTGCACCTCGCATATATTATGGCCCTATTTACATGTCCCCTTTTGAATATCGCAGGTTCTGTGCATGGCACAATTGCACTTGCGCTAGTGCATCTCCATGCTCCACTCTGGCCACTTGCTGGTACGCAGTGCCACTGTGTTGTACTGCACAGTGGTGAAGAAGTGATTATTCAAAGCTGCTGCGCCATAGTCAAATTCGCTGAATATCGCCCAGGCCACACCCTTGCACAAAAAAGTTGTGTTGCACCCAGACTTGCTCCACAGCCTGGTGCATTTTGAATA
Organism: Neoceratodus forsteri; assembly: GCA_016271365.2. Lineage (NCBI taxonomy): Eukaryota > Metazoa > Chordata > Ceratodontiformes > Ceratodontidae > Neoceratodus > Neoceratodus forsteri. Next base: position 951,176,937 of record CM028129.1, on the reverse strand, counting down.
TCCGGGCCCCTGTGTTTAAATAACTAAATACTGAATTATCTTAAAAGGTTCCTGATTAGAGTCTCTGATATTCTTTTTTTTTTGCTTAAGGGAAAAAGGAAAATAGATGTACACTGACTCTTGCAAGGATATCTTTTCTTTTGGCTCTCTTGATTGTTTAATTGGTATGGACCATAGCCAAAGGAAGAACTAAGCATTCAAAGAAACTGTCACTGTTAAAACTAAAAGTGTTGTGTGCTACAAGACTCCTGTTGGAGACAATCAGAGCTATCTTGGAGAAATGGTTATCATTAATATGTTTATTTAATATCCATCATTCAATATTCCAACAGCTTAAAATCCTCATTAATTTCATCATCTTTTTAAGTTCTGAATTGAGTTTCTCATCCTGCTATTTGAAACAGAGTTTTTCAGACTACTTGTGCCAAGTTACCTTTGTCGGACTCAGTGTACAGATGAGCTAAAAGGTTTATATACAGTTGATAATCTGTTCTGTTACTTGAAGTTCCTTGACTCTAAACTAAATTTCAGATCTACAGATTGATGTCAGTTGATGGGGCAGCCTTATGGACTGCATTTGTATGGAGCTATTTTCAGGCTCATATTCAGGGCAGAAATTATCAGCTCCCTGAATTCTGATTTTTAAAAGCTTGGCTGTCATGTAGCACAGTCACTAAAGTCACAAAAAATTGATGATTAAACCTTACTATTGTTTGAAATATAAAACAACTTCCTTTAGGGGGCTTTAAGATTAATATCCCAGAGGTATGTCTTATGAATGTTTGCAATGATTTATGAAACTTTTCAATTGTATGATGAGGTGTACCAACATGATGATGGACTCCTTGGTTGGAGCTGATTTATTTTATCCTGGAACTTATTTGAAGTATAGGTTAACAAACCACTGGGAAATAAGGAACATTAAATATATTCTCGATGGCTAACTGTTTGTTTCTATTGTCTGTGTAAGAGTACTGTGAAATTTATACTCAGGAATATTAAGTTGTCCTGCATTGTATTTATTCTAATTATAAAGGCAAGTTATAATAAGAGTATTCATATTATTTGTTGTTGCTCTTACTTAGGATGTTTTAATTAACAACAGGTGACTTAATGACTTTATAATTAAGTGGTCTATCATGAGAGTAAACCAGAAGAAATAATTTAATTGAATTAGTGCAATTATGTTCTAGGTACAGGAGTCTTAGTGGAACTATGTGCTTTTACCTCTACAATGCTTTTTTGCTATGATAGAATTGTTAGATCTGTATAATAAGAATTGTTAATACAGTATGCATTGCCTTATATTTCACGTCTGATCTTATTGAACTAAGTCTTGAATGTACTTTGGACTGTATTTTATGATTTTTAGATAGTGTTGTAATAGTTTATAACTGCTCAACAATAAACTTGAACTGTAACTGTATTAATAAATAATCGTATTTCATATTACATTGCTACCATCATAATCTTACTATTTATTATCTACAGTATTATGAAATAGATATGTAAAATCTAGAGAGCTGAGTTGACTGAGAATCTTGGAACCCTGTGCTGTTATCTCAGCACATCTTTCACCTTACTAGACCCTGAACTGTTCCAGAAACGCATTCACCTGTGGTTCTGATTCTGTTTTTTTTTTTGCTGCTGTACCAGGAACTGTAATTCAACATTTAAAAATAAAAAGAATCAGGGTTCACAAAATTATCTCACACCTCCCTGCTGGCACTTCAGAATACTCACTATTTTTTCCTTAATGGTCTATACTTGAGCTGCTGACTGTGACTTAAACAAGCAGCTCCATCATGACAGCTGCCACTCTCACTACTTGCCACGTACTTGCGTACTGTGGTTCAAACTTGTGGCTCTTTCCAGAGGCTATTAAATATAAAAAAAATGAGGACTCACAAAATTATCAGACTTCTCACTTGTCCCTGCCAGTACTTCAGAATGCATGCTATGTTTTCTGCAGTGGTATTTCACTAGAGCCACAGACCATGGCTCAGACAAACAGCTCCATAATGGCTGGCACTCTCAGTACTTGCCAAGCTGCTAACCATGGCTCATACTGCAGGCTCTGACATGTTTGGTGACCTTGCTACTTGATGACTATGGTTTACACTAGTGGCTCTATTGTGGGACTCTGTCATGGCGCACGCTATTGATACTTGCTGAGCTGCTGACCGCAGCTCATACTAGCAGCTCAAGTTCCATCATGGTAGGTGCTTATGTTACTTGCCGTAGCCAGAATAATGACTCTGCCTTGGCTTCTACTCTTAGGATTGACCATATCTCACTGCAACTCCTGCCCCCTCTCATTGAGGCACAAGCTGCAGTTCAGTCCAACGCCCACTCTCTGTCAACTTGATGTACAGTTGCCCATACAGTGCTTACAATAGGTGAAGAAAAACAGCCTCTGATGCCACCTACTGGTCACCCAGGAATGCTAGACATCATCAGTTGGACTATTTTTATATATGTTGCACTACTGAACTTTTATTTCTTTTCTGTATTTCATTTAACATGAAAAATAAAAACAATTGTACAAAATAGTATTAAGAAATCCATTGCAGACCCATTTCATACTCACAATACATCACTCCAGGATGTGCATTGTGCTAAGATAATGACACTTCACAGGTGGTGGAAGTACTCAGCCTTCAGTCTAGTGCTTCCACCCACCTGAGGTGTGCCACTATCCCATCAAATGCACACCCTGTCATGCCTTATTGCTTAATTATATAAAATACATAACAACAATAATAAAAGATAAAATACAAACTAATCATAATATAAAAATATCATTGTAAAATCTGTGGCACTGCAAGGGAGAATATGGAACTTGGTATGAGGTAAAGCAGATACTGTAGTCAGAGATTAGAGAAAGGTACACCTCTTGAGGGCAACAAGAAATAATAACTATTCTTGTATCTTGCACTGAGTCATGACAGTCTTAATGTCTTTTGCAGACTTTGTCAAGACATCACAAACAGAAATTTTCAGCAGATGCATTGCAACAGCCCCTGCCAAATGTAAGCTACTGTAATTCATATTCATTGCTGATCACAAGGCTTTCTCCATTTGTAGTCTGTTTAACTTATAAACAGTCTGCATAAGTCTTGCAACAGACAAACTAGTGTAATTGGCCCCTCCACCAAAGAATAGCACCATGTAGGTAGGTCCCACCCACAGTGGTTTAAAGGTGCCCTGGCACTACCCTTGGGAGTGGCACCTGGCTGGGAGTGGAGAGAAAGTGGTTGAAAAGAGCTGCATGCATGAGGCTCCACCACACTCATCACTCATAGATGAAGGTACTTTGACAAGGGGACTTGCAGCAAGACCTGATGCAGGTACCACCACATATGTTTTGCACATGGCCAGAAGCTGCCCATCAACATGGATAAACCTGGAAAACTTCACTACAGAGGGCAGAAGTCCTTTTGGAAGAAGCAAGGCAAGCCTGATAATGGCAAGTCTGACAATGGCAAGCCTTTTCACTCTGATAAGGGTGGACTGGCCTAGAACCTGGCTGGCATAGTACCCAGATGGCAAGGTGGCAACCCTGATAGTTAATGGTTTCACAGTTGGCTTCAAGATCACTTACAAGGGCCCTCTTCAGAGCTGTTAAGCAGGGAACTTGAAGTCAGACAGGGATAAACTGCAGGTGATCTGAGAAAAACTTAGAAAAGAGTTGAACTTGGGCAGGATCAGCAGATGGTATCCTTTCCCACCAGTTATGGGTCTATGGGTCTTCCCTATTGGCCTGGTGCCCAAAAGGGAAGACCCATAGAAGGTCCAAAGTAAGTACTCCATGATGTATACAAAGTAGGTTTACCCTCCCATTTATGATCTGCTACTGACTGTGTATATCTCACGGTAACATTTTGCTTACTAATGCACTAACATCTTGCATAACATTTGCCTTCTCTGTCCAACTTTTTAGGAGGACATGGAAGGCAATATGTACCAGTTCATAGTCACAATGGGTGTTGACAGAAAACACAGAAACAGAAAAAATGATGACAGAAGGAGACAATTGGTACATCTAGTCTTCCCAAGAGTTCCCAAGACCTCTTAAGTCATGTGGTCTAACCCCCATTTTGAGTTTTGCCTTCCCCTGATCCCGCAGTTTCCTCTTCAGCCCTTGCTCTGTCCCACCCCTGTTTGAAATCTGTTACACTGTTGGTATTGGATTGCCACCTTTTTGTACTGTACACAATACAAATGTATATTCTTCCCTCTGACTATGTATCAATGCAAAAGATGGAGCCAGATTGTTTTAGCTGCAAACTCTGTATGTACCCTGTAACTTCTGGCATGTGGCTCCCACAGAGTCACAGTATAACATGACATAAATTGAAAATAAGCTCACGGATTTATAATATTGCACAGTAAAATATATTTAAATTATAAACCCATCAATATGTTTAAGCATCTGTAACTTTTAATTTTAACTTGACTAACTTCATCTTTGATGTTTTAGTTCAGTTGTTCTATTAGTGCAGTTCAGCGTAAACTTACTGAAGAAGCAACTGCAGCATCACAGATACTCATTACCTTTACTTTGTTGATCCTATAGTCATTTTAGCTAGAAAGCAGGATGATATTGGCAACATCATTTAGTACAAAGTGAAGCATTAATCTTTAAAAGAGAAACTCAGACCCACTATATCTGTAGGGACTTAAGAACCACAAAGTGATTGTGAACGCTGGTCTTCTGGGTTAATAGCAGAGAATCAGATGTATTAGGAAATCCAGCAGGAAGACACTGATAAGGAAGACACTTTGTTCCTTTGGGTATGCTAATACTGTAGATAAATGTAGAGTACAAGTGTAATTTAGTGTGTGTCCAAATCTGTCTTCTAAATATAAAATTCAGAGAATTAATGACATGAAAAGTAAAAATTCCTTTGATTTTCCTATAGAAGTCACAAGGGGGTAAATAGACATTCTGTTCAGTTTAAACTTCTACATCTTACATTAGATTACTAATAGATATCATCAGTCCTGTAAATGAATTACAGTGTATAGCATTATGTATTTATAATTTTTAATTTATGTTCAATTATGATATCCGTGTTTTATGTACTACTTATTTAATAAACAAGAAGTTTGCAAATATTTGAGAAGCAGTCATTTACTCACTGTGTGACCAGAAGCAAGTCAAATAACCACTTGGTGCTTCACTCTACCTGACTGCTTAATAACTTTGGCCCCATTCAACAGAATGCATAAAATGTTGCATGCACAGTCTGGTGGGCAAGTTCTCTATGTTTATGAACTCGATTTTTGCTTCTGGGGACTGCGGGGGATGTACTCCACACCTGTTTGTGCTTTGATTCCATTCAATTTGCCTCCCTCATGCTGCCTCCACTGGAACCTTACAGTTCTCTTCTCAGAATTCATGCTTTGCCCCCCAGAGTGGGGCTCTCCCCTGTGGATGGAATGGGGAGGGAGAACAGAGAGGCTAATCTGATGGAGATGAGTTGACTCATGAGTCAGCAGAGGTGGCACTAGCAGGGATCCTAGACTTTCTGTTAGTAGTCTGAAGGGGATTTCTCCTTGTGTGTTGCTTCCCTGGTGGAGGTAGATATCCAAATATGTCAGTACACTGTCAGACACACTCCTACCCTTTATTTGCTGATATCCACTGCCTCCTCCAATCCCAGTTTCTGTTCTGGTCCCTGTCATTAGGGGTTTGAATGTTGTCAGGTGTCAGATCCCTCCCCCCTTAGAGAACGCAAGAAGTCCAGCAGATGCTCAGCCTTCTCCCACCTGACTGACCTCCATCTCCCAAGTTCACTCCCCAACTAGGGTCATTAGTACTGCAGATGGTAGCACTATTGCTTGGAGTCTGCAAGCCGAACCTAAGGATATAATGTCCTGGGGCATTATGCCGCATAACAAAATCATGCTGCCAATACAGTCGATTACTGCCATGCAGCATAGGTATTTTTTCTGTGGAGGCTCTGCCCTGACCCTCTAATGGTGGCTGCACCCCCAAACCCCCACTAAGGATTCTCAACCTGGGGTTACCTCAGGGAGCACACAATGTGTGAAAAAAATAAAATGTCTGGGACCGGGAATCAAACCTGGTCCCAGACTCAGCGCCTGGGTTCCTGCTGCTGCGGCTCAGTCCAGTGAGTCATGGCAGCTGCTCAGTGGAACTTACTCCCAGCAGAGGTCTTATCCTCTGCCTGGGACTGTGTGAATGATGCAATACTACATACAACAGTGTATGTGGTATTGCACCATTTGCTGTCATAGACAGTGCTGTTTTTGGTTAGCTATGATTTTGTATGCTATTAAGCATACATCATGACCCGGTAGGGCAAGCAGATGAGGGTGCAAGATAACTCTTATTTTGGCAAGTTTCATGATGGTTGGATGAGATCTGGACAGTGCAAAAGTGGAAAAATCAGTGTTTTGGGCTGGGTTTTTTTTTTGGTCTCTCCTTCAGCCCAGATAGTTTGGAATTTTATTTGGAAATTGTATGGGTAGTAGGTGCTTACCATAGAAAGAATCCTTTTTTCACTTTGGTGAAAAAACAGTAAACCAGTTCCCAAGTTAAAAAAAAAATTCAGTTTTGAACCAGCTCAGTAAGGTCCTACATGTACATGTTGAATGCAAAAGAAGAATTTCAGGGTTATCAAAAGCAGTTTTCTTTCATGAGATAAAATTATTTTGTGAGAAAAGAATCTTCATTGTATGGCTGCCACATTTTTTTATTATATTTTGTTTCTAGTAAGAAAAATGAAAAATTGAAAAACTCATAAAAATAATGCTCTGGTAAAAAACAAACACATGAATCTAATTGAACAGCACCTGCTTATCTCAATTTTTGAGTTCTTTTTAAAAGACTCCAAAATATGGTTTGGGGACATTCCTCAAAACCTTGGTGAAAGGCTTAGAAAGGACTAATATGAAAAAAAAAAACTGTGGTTCTTTCATGAGCTCAACAGAAAGACTTTCTTGTTTTTTGTAGCCACAGCTGGAGTGCTGCTGCCAGCTGGAGTGAAAGCAGTGAGCTGGTAATCACTGGATCGCACAAAATAACTATAGTTATTTTGTGATATCAACTTTGGGACTGCCTTGTTTCTTGTAGCTGCAGCTGGAGTGCTGCTGCCAGCTTGAGTGAGAGCAGTGAGCCAGTGATCACTGGATGTCTCTCTCTCTCTCTCTTTCTGTCTAGATCGATCTGTCTGTCTGTCTATCTATCTATCTATCTATCTATCTATCTATCTATCTATCTATCTATCTATCCATCCATCTGTCTAGCTATGTATCTATCTGATATCGGTTAAGTGGACTGGGGTGCCCATGCCTGAAACCATTTATTTCTCCCCCTCCTCTCCAGGCCACCCACCCTCCCCTCCTAATGTTTATTTAATAATGTGTATAATAAGCAGACCAGGTTGCCCACCCCTGGAACAGCTTTTCTTGATTCCTTGTCTCTCCAGATCAGCTGCCTTCTTCTGAAATATTTGTGGTGGGACTAGGGTGTCCACCCCTAGTGCCACCAAACATCATCATAACACATGGGTGTCCAGTCCCCAGTGTCTGCTTGGGTCCCACAGAAATAAAGAAAGGAATTTCTCACTTGATCATTTTTTTTTGCTTTTTACATGAAAAAAATAAAATGGTCAATTGGCAATCTGACCCCCCACACCTGCATCCACCCCACCCAAGTCCAACTCAGCATCCACCACCCTACAATCCCCATACACCCTCGCTCACCTGAACATATCCCATGATGTAGATCCACTCTCCAAACAAAGACATGTCTTGCTGCTGGACCAGGTGACTGTAATATGAGAAAACAAGGTATGTCCAGGTTAATGTATTCCATTGGGGTTTGAACTTGTATTCATATTGTTGTCATTTAGAATAGTTTCTATGCCAAATTTCAAACATAGCCTTTTTGGAACCCTGCCTCAAGAACAAGGGTAGTAGAATTTTCCAAATATAACCTGAAAGGCAGTTTCACAAACACTGTGAAAAATAACCTTTTGGGAGGGATTTAAAAATGTTCACCTACTGGGTTCATAAATTGGGGTCATAAGAAAGCTTTTTTGAAAATTGGTATTAAAATACTAAAAAAAAAACAGAAAAGCAAACAATAAAGTTATGAGCGTACATAGAAATGTTCCTATGCTCACTCATAACTTTGGTAATGTTTCAATTTTTTTTTGTCCTAGGTTTTCAAAACAGCCATGTTTCATACCACCTCCTGAACCTGACAGCTCTCATTTTTTAAGTCCTGACCAAAATGTGTTTTTATACCTGTGGTGTGAAATGATGATTCAGCTAGGATTTGTAAATTTTCACCTACCAGGTTCATGAAGTCAAGTAGGGTTAGGTGAAATTAGCAAATTACGATTTCATGGGATTTTCATGAAATTCCTCAAAATGTCATGAACATTTTTGGAATTTTCTGACATTTTTTAATTGGTCATAACTTGGAATCATTGCTAGAGATCTAAACTTTGACATGCATATTGTTTTGAAGAGGTCTTAAAAAGTATTCCAGGTTTTGTAACATTAGTATGAGGAACAGGGAAGTTATAAGGTTTGTAATCTGGCTATTTATTATTCATGTGAACATTTTCTGAAAATATTTCTATGCTTATAACTTGTCCACCTTTGGAGCTATTTAACTGTGAATTGTATGCATACATTCTTGGAAGAGACACATAAACTGCTAAATAGAGAGGTAATTGGTTATGTAAATTGCAGGATACAGGTGTTAAAAATTTCACAATATAATGATTTGTTAAATTGTATAAACATTTTCAAAATACTTCAATGTTTATAGCTCCACAACTATTGCAGGTATACACTCAATATTTGAAATGCATACCAAAGTAAACATATCCTGAAATCTAATTAGGTTGGCTAAATGTGGTTAAGTAGGTTCAAATATATTGTGGATATTTTAGAAATTACTAATTAGCAAAATTGCTCAAGAATTAATGGACTCATTAACTTTCACAAAGCACTTATCACCACTGAATCACCCAATCTACACCAGCATCATGGCCCTGCAATACTCCTACAACATTCGTGCAACAGGTATGCCAAGCATCGTGCTCCATTATGGCAAAAGATATCCAGATACATTTGTCAAAATGTCCTAAGTCACAACTAGTTGTAGGGCTTAGTGTCACTTGGTGACACTGTTTTCCAATAGAAAAACATTTACATTGTTAAAATATATGGTTGTTAAGGAATTGGTAGGTGGCATTGTACAGAAAAAGTGCTGCTTGTGCATGTACTATGACAAGTCATTAACTCAGTGAGCTGTAGTGGTTATTCAGCATATTGCAAGAATTCAGGCTAGTGCACAGTGATATCCACAACTATTCTTCATTGTTAGAAACTTATGATAGTGACCTGACACTTGCCATCACTGTACTTTTACTATGCAGCCTCCTATGAAAGCTACCTTATTTCCACTTTACCCAGCCTTTATCTTCCTTTACAGTGGCAGCTGAAGTGTGTGACTGGGTAAAATTATATCACAACATTCCACAATTTCACAAAAGATCCTGAAATTTAACTTTAATTACTATTGTTATTTTGGCATCTTTGGCTGTTTATAAATTGGCCATTATTTAAGCAAGAGATTGGAGAGTTGACACACATACAGCTGATTTCTCATTCACATTGTTTGTTATTCCTGTGCAGCAGCTTATCTCTCAGAAACATACCATGTTCACAGGTATATAACCTGATGAGGCTTAACTTTGCCAACATTCCATTGGCTACCAAGTTTTTCTCCAGCATTTTTTTCTCCTCCCATCTCCCCTCATGGGGACAGTGCCTCTATCAGTATTGCAAAGCCAAAAGTTCTCCTGCAGCAGCATAAAGCTCCCTGGCCCAGCTGCAGGGGTTGTTGTGTTAGTAGAACCCACTGCCAACCATTCCCAACTGAGTTGCAATGCTGAGCAGCATCTTCTCAGCTATGCCCTGCCTCCTGAAGTGACTTCTCAGGCTTGCTTCTGAACCTGAGTCATCAGCATGGCAGAATGGCACTGTGCTACTGGGTCATGTGGGTGTCCTTAAAGCCTAGTGTTTAGGATCAACGAACCTTATACAATTGGTGATATTTTGTTCTATAGTTTTGAAGTTATAGGAGCTTAAAATTCTGCAGTTTATATAATTGCAAATTTTAAAAGTTTCAAACATGTAGAGGCTTACAAATCAGTCACCTTTAGAAACAGAGATATGAAACTTCAAAAAAAAACTTCTGTATGGACCTTGGTAAAGTATTCATACCAAATTGGGTGTAATTGGTGTAATTGGTGTCACAAACGCATGCAGAAGGTCAAACCCTCTGCTTCCACAGTGCCAACCTCGGAGCTCAGTATTGTGAACAGGTAACAGAACAGGGTAACCCTCCTGTCTGCTTCTGGGTCTTAAACATCTTTAGTCTCAAGTTCTGGGGGGATTCAAACTGTGAACCTTATGTTAGCATACACAAATGTACAGGCTTAATCTGTTCTTCAGGTGGATGCCAGATATCTTTCACCTAAGGGCACCTAACCAGGTATCCAAAATGAACCCTTAAAACTCTATAAAAGACCTTAGGTATATTCTTACCTTTTCCCAGTTTGATAACACCATCAAGCTTATGAACAGTTCTGTTAGTCTTAACCCTCCATACATCACATGCAAAAGAAAGAACTTGGAAGACACACCAGGCAGTCTCTTTAAAATAAGAGGTTTACTTAAAAAATGGATAAAATAGGTAAAATGTAAACAAAGAACAATATATCACAAAGCATACAATCTCTTAAAAGAACAAGGTTAAAGTACAAACATAAACTCCTACCATAAAACAATTAGACTTTTTCTATTTAATGTATTACCTTCTTACAGTGCTTAAGTTAGTTCTTGTTTAAGAGCCCACAAAGAAATTGTGTCACTAAAATCAGACACAGAATAGCTTAAACTGTCTCTTTCACGTACACACACCCCCCTTCCATTATGTCATCTAGCTCATCCTTTTAGAATATAAAAATTATACAAACAAAAATCTTCCTGTCAGGAGATATTTTAAAATACTGTGACTTCTGCAAAAACTAATTTCCCAAATTATAAGTCTGTGATTTCTCCGTTCCTTCTCTTTGATCTTTGAGCAGTTCCTTTTCCCAGGCCATATCAAAGGACCTTTATAAGTCTGCAGTTTCTCACCTAGATTCAATATAGCTTTTTAACACCAGTTGATATTAAATGTTCTTCTTCTTAAGATGTCATAAAAGTTTATGATCTCCATCCTCTGGCAGACTCATAAAGTCCCATTTCATTTCTACTTCAAAGCAGCAACAGGCCATAAAATGCAATGTCTTGGAAGTTAATCATATTACGGAGATCTGCTGTTTAATATATATCCTGTCATTTTAACTGAAACCTGGGGGGGCATCCCACAGGCTATCTCATGAGATACACTCACATACCACATTCTATATACAAATATCATAGAGCAATCATAACCAGCTGGCCAAGGGTCACAATCCTCCCCACCTAGACAGAATTTGGGGGCTCTATCCCCTGCATGGGATGAGCTTCCCAAATCGGTTCACTCCTCATAAACCCACAACAGGCCATCTGCGTTCTGATTGGTCACTCCAGCCCTATGTAAGATTGTCATATCATACCCTTGCAATGCAAGACTCCTTCTTAATAGTCTACCATTAGTTTTTCCTATTTGGGTCAGCCAAACCAGGGGATTGTGGTCCATGTGTACCTCAAAATGCTGCCCATATAAGTATGGCTCTAACTTCTTTAGGGCCCACACTATGGCAATACACTCTTTTTCCACAGTAGAGTATGCTTGCTCCCTGGGAAGTAACTTTTTAATCAGGTACACTACAGGGTGATCTTTCCTTGATTGGATGTCTGACTCAGTACTGCCCCAATACCCACATCTGAGGCATCAGTCTGAACTATAAAAGGTCTGCTGTAGTCAGGACTTGTCAATACAGGAGCAATGCACAGTGCCGCCTTCAGTCTGGTAAGGGCTTTTTCACAGGCTGATTCCCAGGTAATTTAGTTAGGCATCCTTTTCTTTACCAGGTCAGCTAGGGGAGCAGCCAGGGCACTGTAATTGGATACAAATTTCCTATAGTACCTTGCTGTCCCTAGAAAACTCCTGACCTGCTTCTGCATTTCTGGTCTGGGCCATGCCTTGATCACCTCTATTTTTACTTGGTTAGGATGGAGCTGTCCCCAGCTTACAACATGTCCAAGGTAGGCCACTTCAGCAATGGCCACCTAGCACTTCTCAGCTTTGACAGCGAGCCCGGCCCTCTGTATCCTGCCCAGCACTTTCCTAAGGTGGGAAAGGTGTTCCTCCCAGCTGGCTCTAAAGATGGCAATGTCATAAAGGTACGCTATGGCGTACTCCTCAGCACCATTTAACACCTGGTTCACCAACCTTTGGAAAGTGGCTGGGGCATTCTGCATTCCGAAAGGCATTACTTTAAACTCAGATAAGCCTACTGGAGTGATGAAGGTCGACTTCTCCCTAGCTCTGTCCATTAATTCTACCTGTCAATACCCCTTTGTCAGGTCAATATTCGTAAGGTAGGTTGCCCCTCCTAACTTGTGCAGGAGTTCATCCGACCAGGGCATTGGGTGGGCGTCTGACTTCATGACTGCATTTAGGCCATGATAGTCCACACAGAAATGAGTAGCACTATCTGGCTTGGGCACAAGGACTACAGGTGAGACCCAGGGGCTGTGGGATCTCTGGATTACCCCTAAATCCAGAATTTCCTCCTCCTCCCTCCTAATGTCCTTTTTGGACAGTCTCTGACACCCGATATGCTGTCCACCATATAGGCATCTGTGTTTCTGTTTCTACATTGTGTATCGCTAAGGGGGTTAGCCCAGGCTTGTTGCTAAACAGTGGGACAAAGTCTTCTAGAACCTCCCTTACTTCCTGGATCTTGTCTGGGGTCAGCTGGGGAGACAATTTAACTGCCTCCACAGAGGACTCTTGCTTGCTTTCTTCCAGCAGGTTCAGAAGGGGGTCTCTTTCATCCATCCCCTTCCCAGGACTACATACTACAAACACCATGTCAGCCCTATTAGCATATGGCTTCATCATGTTGATATGATACATCCTTTCTGTCTGTCTTCTGTTAGGAAACTCTGTGATATAGTTCATGTAATTTACCTTCCTAACTACTTTGTACAGTCCTGCCCACTCAGCCAGCAGCTTGTCTTTCTGGACCAGAATAAGGACCATGACTTCCTGACCCACCATGTACGAGCGAGCTCTGGCTCTGTGGTCATACTACACTTTTTGTTTCTGTTGGGCAGCTGCCAGGGTGCTCTGGGTTGTCCCTATAAGCTCCTTCAGCCTTTCCCTAAACCTAAGGATGTTATCTGCTATGGGAGTTCCCTAGGTGGTGTGTTTGCCTTCCCAGTCCTCCCAGATCAGGTCTAGGGGCCCATTTACCTGGTGTCCATATAAGAGTTTGAAGGGGAAAAATCCTGTTGACTCTTGGGGCACCTCCCTGTATGCAAACAACACATGAGGAAGGTATTTCTCCCAGTCCCTCCCATGCTGTTCAGCAAACACTTGGAACTTTGACTTCAGGGTACCATTAAATCTTTCCACAAGCCCATTGGCTTGCGGGTGATAAGGTCTTGTGCATCTCTGCACCACCCCACACTCCTCCCACAAACATTTCATCAGGTCAGATATAAAGAAACCCCCTCGAGCAGTGATAGCCTCCTGCTGAAACCCAACACAGGAGAAAATCCTAAGTAAGGCATCTGGCACTTTGTCTGTCCTCAGTGGGAATAAGCAGAATGCCTCGGGGTACCGGGTGGCATAATCCAACACAGTCAGGATTAACCTCTTCTTGGAGGAGCTGGGGGTATTTAAAGGCCCCACAATATTCATTCCCACCCTCTGGAATGGCTTCTCCACTATGGGCAATGGAATTAGGGTGGCTTAAGTTTTCTTACCTACCTTCCCTATTTCTTGGCACCGGTGACAAGACCTGCAATACTCCTTCACCTGCTGGGTGAAGTTGGGCCAATAGTAATTCTGGGCCAATTGCTGCATAGTGCATGTGATTCCCAGATGACCAGACACAGGAATATCATGTGCAATCCATAGCAACTGCTCAAGATACCTCTGGGGAATGAAAAGCTGCCTGCCTATCACTCCTCCCTCTGTCTGCACAGCCTGAGTATATATCAATCCATTTTCCCAATAAACTCTTATGTTTACCATCACCTCCCTGTGCTCTGAGAGAGACTGCCCAAGCCCTCAGCTTCTCTAGACTAGGGTCACTTCTCTGAGCAGCTGCAAATGCCTCACACATTCCCAAGGTATGGGACAGGTGCCTTTCAACCTCAAAACTTGGGTCCCTAGCACTAATGTCAGGCCACTCAGGATCACTGTCATCCCTAACCCTCTGACAATGGGTCACCCCTCCTTCTTCTGAGTAACCCTTCATAGCTGTGTGGTTAACTGCTACTGGGGAAATTTCTACCCCTTTTACATTAGTCTCCCCATCAGGAGACACAGACTGGGGAACCAGCCTCCCAGTGGTTTCCACACTGGCTTCTGTGGGGTCCAGGGAATTACAATTTCCCCTTCCTGCTTGGCTACAGGTAACTTCACACACCATCCCCTGTTTGAGATTGTTGCCACAGATGATGTCAACTGCTAACCTTTTGGCTACAGCCACCTATTGCACAGTTCCCCCTGTTTCACCCCAGTCTAGAAGAACATTAGTTAGTGGCAATGTTTTCTCCTCACCAGTGAACTCTTGCACAGTGACATATTTATTGGGTATAAGCTGACCAGGCTCTACCAGATCCCCTTTTACCAATGTCAGTGATGCCCCTGTGTCCCTTAACCCTTGTGTCTGTACACCATTCACCATGACTGAGTGCATGTGTTCCCTCATGTTCACAGTCATGCTTCCAGGGACATATAAACAACCCACTTCTTTCCTAGCACCATGTTGTGTATTGCTTGCCCTTTGGGCACTGTCTGGAAATATGCCCAGTTTCTTTACAAAACCAACATTCATTTCTTTTCTCAGAGAAATCTTTTCTCTGAATCCCGGGGCTAACTAGTTTCAGTGAAGGCAGTGAGGGTTTTAGCTGCCCTGAAGGCACACTTTTCCCTTTCTGCACTGCCACGCCCACCCCATTTGCTCTCAGAGCAGTTCTGCTCTTGGCATTGCAGTCCAAGAGTTCAGCAGCCTCTTGCACTGTTTTGGGATCTCGGTCCTCCAGCCAAGTTTTCAGCTCTGCTGGGCATGCCCAAAAAAACTGTTCTACTGTTCTAACAAAATAGTATTTTCAATTTTATCTACAGAGTTTGCTTCAATTCCTTCCCACCAACATTTTAAAAACCAATGTTGTTTTGTGGCTAGCTCCTCGTAGCTCGTATCAGGGCTTCTCCTGAACTTAACGAATTTAGCTTTGTATGCTTCAGCACTTAAATCAAACTTTTTTAAAAGTGCTGTTTTAATTTTGCTGTAATCATTACTGTCCTCATTGTCCATTTGACCCAATGCATCCTGAGCTTTCCCGGTAAGTAGTGGGGATAGCTGGAAGCCTCAGCACCCTCTAGGAATTTTAGCTTTAATACAAACTTTCTCAAGGGAATTTAAAAAGGCATCCATATCCTCCCCCTCTTTAAATTCAGTTATCAATTTGGAATTCAATTTGTAACCCAGTCCTGTAGTTCCAGTTAAACCCAAGCCACTTGCCTGCTCTGGTGCTGGTGGTTGGAGTCATAGCTTCTCCAGTTCATGTCACCTCTGGCACTCATGCTCCTCAAGGTCTGCCTCTTGCTGTTCACACTCCCTCTTCTCCTCTGCAGCTCACTAGTGCTCACGCTCTTCATGGTCCACCTCCCACTGTTCTTGCTTCCTCTTCTCCTGGAACTCCAGCTCCATTCTGCGAAACTCAATCTGCAGCCTGAATGCTTCTGGCTACAAAATGCTGGTGACCTTCCTCTGCTGCTGTTGCCCTTAGCTGGCACTAGCCCTGCTGTCATCCTCACTGGATCTGGACACTGCACTGGCCCGTCCATGCTCAAGTTTTGGTCTTTTACAATCACAGACTGTGACTCGATGCTCTGGGCATCTGCTGCCATCAGGGCATCCATGAGGTTCTGCTTGGTGGCTCTCACCTCATACAGGACCCCTCTGTCCTGGCACAACTGCTTCAAGTAGTCTGCAGTGTACCAGCTGTAGTTGGAAACCATCTTCTTCCCTAACTATGGCTACTATAACTGGCACTTTAGCTAAAAAAAAATAAAACAGATAGGAACTTGACTGTAAGCAAAATGATATAGTTCTGTTTCCTTTTTAAAAATAAATCACTGCCTTAGTTTGCAAGTGAGCTGTACAGTATTAAGCTGACACACTAAACAAATAAAGCTTGTGTTACCAAATGTATCTGCACCGCTGCCAACCAATCTGTCACAAACACACTCAGTAGGTCAGGCCCTCTGCTCCCACAGTGCCAACCTTCGAGTGCAGTATTGTGAACAGGTAACTGAACAGGGTAACTCTCCTGTCTGCTTGTGGGTCCGAATCACCTTTAGTCACAAGTTCTGGGGGGATTCAAACTGTGAACCTTATGCTAGTATACCCAAATGTACAGGCTCAGATAATCTGCTCTTCAGTGGGATGCCAGATATCTTTCACCTAAGGGCACCTAACCAGGTATCCAAAATGAACCCTTAAAATTCTATAAAAGACCTTAGGTATATTCTTACCTTTTCCCAGTTCAATAACACAATCAAGCTTATGAACAGTTTTGTCAGTCTTAACCCTCCGTACATCACATGCAAAAGAAAGAACTTGGAAGACACACCAGGCAGTCTCATTAAAATAAGAGGTTTACTTAAAAAATGGATAAAATAGGTAAAATGTAAACACAGAAAAATATATCACAAAGCATACAATCACTTAAAAGAACAAGGTTAAAGAACAAACACAGACTCCTACCACAATACAATTGGACTTTTTCTATCTAATGTATTACCTTCTTACAGTGCTTAAGTTAGTTCTTGTTTCTTAAGAGCCCACAAAGAAATTGTGTCACTAAAATCAGACACAGAATAGCTTAAACTGTCTCTTTCACACACACACACACACACCTTCCGTGATGTCATCTAGCTCCTCCTTTTAGAATATAAAAATTATACAGGAAATTATCTTCCTGTCAGGAGATATTTTAAAATACTGTGACTTCAGCAAAAACTAATTTCCCAGATTATAAGTCTATGATTTCTCCGTTCCTTCTCTTTGATCTTTGAGCAGTTCCTTTTCCCAGGCCATATCAAAGGACCTTTACAACTCTGCAGTTTCTCACTTAGATGCAATATAGCTTTTAACACAAGTTGATATTAAATGTTCTTCTTCTTAAGATGTCATAAAAGTTTATGATCCCCATCCTCTGGCAGACTCATAAAGTCCCATTTCATTTCCACTTCAAATCAGCAACAAGCCAAAAAATGCAATGTTTTGGAAGTTAATCACATTACAGAGATCTGCTGTTTAATATATATCCTGTCATCTTAACTGAAACCTGGGGGGGGGCATCCTACAGGCTGTCTCATGAGAGGCATTCACATACCACATTCTATATACAAATATCATAGAGCAATCATAACCAGCTGGCCAAGTGTTACAATTGGGACAAATACATTTAGTTTCCATAACTGTGAATTGTAATAAGATAGAAATAACGGAAATCAAAATTTTGATAACACTTCAGGAAATTTTCATAGACATTTTGTGAAACTTATGGGAAGCAAAATTATCATTTCACCAGAATTTCACTTGTAGGAGATAAGTATCACCCAAACCTGGGGTGTGGTCAAAGGAATGCTATGTTGCAAATTTGGTGTAAACATATGGTAAAATGACCAAGTTATAAATAATGTTGAAATATTTTAATGTCCAGTCATAATTTTATTTTGAATATTTTGTCTCCGTGTTTTCAACATAGCCATTTTTTTTTCATACCACCTCATAAATGTGACAGGAGTATTTTTTCTTTTCTTTTTTTTTATCCTTGTTGAGATGTGTTTTTGCACTTGTGGTATAAAATGATGTTTCGGACAAAATACTATGAATACTTCATATCATGTTTATAAGGGGAGTCATACAATGACTATCTTCAAAATTTGGGGTCAAAATTAAAAAAATAATTAAGAAGCATTGTGTGTACTGCCAGATTTGCCAAAGTGGGTAGTGCTTTTTGATTCCTTGATGATCAGCTGAGTTCATGGGCATACACAATGAGCCAGCTTGATTTGGTGAGGATAGATGGAAGGTTTTGTTATGTGACACCACACCCAGCCATGGAAGGAAAGGTGCATGGTTGTCTGCACAGACAGACGTACCATATAGCAAAGACAACTCTTCTCTTGGTGTAGGTCCCTGCATGTCTGCATCCATGGTTGGCAGATGGCCCTGTGCATTTGCTAAGAGATTGAACTGTGAGTCTTTATTTGCAAATACATAGAAGCCCAGGGCCCAAAGGACCCTATACTTCCACAGCTCACCAGACAGCCCGATGAATGCTTAACTTTTGTCACTGCATAGAAGTCTGAAGGAATCAGCATGAATGAGGATACAATTCAATAATCTCAAAATGAAAGGACATTCTATGCAAAAAATTATGTTACTGTAACAATTGGAGTTCAACATAACAAACAACAAAAGGAACAAAATGTGGCATTAGGGTTATGAACTATAACTCCCTAACCCAGACCCCAAACTGCAAAAGAACAAGACCACACAAGCAAGCACAGACAGTAATCATCCACCACTCATGATGCTTTAAGGGCAAACTACACTCTGCAGGTTGCACTACAGGGAAGTTGGATTGAATACATTTATGGTGGTTTAACCTACATTTTCTTTTTCTCCCTGACTACTGGTGAAGGGGAGCAGCTCAAGCCAAGTGAGCTGCATGAACAGTTGTTTTTTTTCATACAGTAACGGGCACTTGTGATACAAGTACAAGGCACTGTACCCAGCTAACCTGGAGCTGCAGTAGTGAAATTGGTGTTGCACTGTAAGAGAATTTACTAAGGACTACAGGCAAAGGCTTTGGGGTGTTTGATTTACTTTTGCTTAAATTGATTGTTTTTTCTCTGAGGCATGGGGGATTACTTGGGTTTAGCCTTACCAGTAAAGGGCCCTGGAGTGAAGCCCATGTGACGTCAGGTGGTCTCCAGCCAATTTGGAAGGGTGCAATATTCAAACAAAGGCTTGGGGCAGTTAAATAGCCCCAAATATTGGACGTGGTCTCTGTTATTCAGAGGACCACCAATAGGACCAGAGGATGGGCTGCTGTGGAGGAATAGGGCACAGGAGGTCTGAATATTGGAGGTGCATTTCACACTACAGGGAAGTTGGCGTTAATACATTTACTATGGTTTAACCTACATTGTTTTTCCTGACAATAGGTGAAGTGGAGCAGCTTAAGCTGAGTGAGCTGCACAAATGGTTGGGGTTTTTCATATAATTCAGAAGTAGCTTGTTTTATTTTAAAACCATTGCTGAGGTTGTCTTGCTTTATTTTTTTCCTTCTTAAATACAGGTGAAGGAGAGGTGCTCAGACTGAGTGAGCTGCATAACCTTTTGTTGGGTTTTTGGGTAAACAGATGTGGTGTGTTGTAAGGGACTCTTGTGATAAAAGTACAAGGCACTGTACATAGCTAACCTGAAGCCGCTGTAGTGAATTCAGTGCTGCATTGTAGGAGAATTTATTAAGGACTACAGGCAAAGGTTTGGGGTGTTTGATTTACTTTTGCTTAAATTGATTGTTTTTCTTCTTAGGTGTGAGACATTAGGCCTGCCCTCCCCTTCCCATCCTTTCCACTCTGAGCTACCTATCTTTATAGGCAGGCTGCCAGGTTAAGGGGTATCAGCTTCCTGCTTCTATGCAGGACTGGTGCATTCCCAGGAACAACATATAAACAATACATAAGAAAGAGGCAGGTAGCCCTCTTGAAGTACATCAAAGCCTTAAATAGGGAAGAGGTACACAAAGAACAACAGACAAGGGAGAAAGAGAAGAGAAAAAAGGGGATCCCTGACATAGTAGAAGGATGCAGGCACTAGAGATGGGTGTCACTGGTGGTAGTGGGCATAGATTATAAGGACAGAGAAAATGCTTGTGGTGGTGTAGTGTAGTGGGTGTGGGGCTGCAGTGTTCAGGAGAACATTCTGGAACATGAAGTGCTGCCCCATCTGCAGGCACCTCTTTTGGTTGAGGGAGGAAGTTGCCTGTCTCAATGCTGAGTTGGCCAGGATTCAGGGGACCTTCCCCCCCAACCAGAGGCCACCATGTCCACAACCACAACTTCAAAGGATGCCTTGGAGGAGGAGTGGTTGGACCACAGTGGGCTCAGGGAGCTTGAGGAAGGGGGGATCTGAAGCTAATTCCCCAACCAGTCCATCTTACTAACTCCTATGCAGTATTGGAGGAGTGGGACAGCCCAACAAGGGCACCCACAGATGACACCAAGGAAGATGGGTAGGTCCTCCAAGATGGAGCCCAAGGAAAGTGGAGCAGAGGACCTCAGAGGAGAGAGAAACTACTCCTAGTGGGGGACTCTATTGTCCAGGGAGTGAGGTTAAGGACACCTACCAGGGTGGAAAGGGAGGGTGGTCAAGTGCATTCTAGGAAGCACAGCATGGAGCGATGGAAAGCGGATCCATAGGATCACTAGCGTGATAGTAAGGAGGGAGGAACTGGATGTCATTGTACACCTGGGGATCAATGACCTGGCAGGGGGCAAGGTTGAGTTAGCCTGAGTTCAGGAGGATTTCAGGAAGCTGGGGAGAAGGGCCTGAAGCAGATTACTCTCTCAGTCTCGTTCTCGGAGGTACTACTTGGCCAAGGCAAGGAGGAGGTTAGGTCATTCCACATCCAGATTTTCAACTCCTGGTTGAAAACCTGTTGTGGAAAGGAGGGTTTTAGCTCCATGGGGGACTGGTGACCAACCTGGCCAGATGCAACACTGAATAAGGAAGATGGCCTTCACTCATCTGAGAAGGGCACCTCAGTCCTTAGTGAGAAGTTTCATACAATTTGTGCAGAATTAATGCACCTTCAGTTCAGTTTAATTTTATTGTGAAGGGATAGCATTCTACTGAGCATGTTTATTTACAAGGAGGTCCCTTATACAGCATACTCCTGGTATACCAAAAAAACACAGAGTATAATATATCACGATACAGCAATGGCACATACATTGATACACAGTTTGTAATACAACAGAATACAGTAAACAGCAATGGTACAAAACATGGCACACAGAGGTAAAATGAGGTATTCTAACATGGTTAGACTAGAGAAAAGCAAGACAAACAGTCCAATATAGCACATAGAGAATTAAATGATGCTAGTAAAGGAAGGGAAGGGAGAAGAGTGGGGTAAGTGCTTAGTGGACAGATCAGCTGGTCAAAGGATGGGAGGTACAGTTTGAGGATATTGCTGATGTACAATTTGAGGATATTGCTGATATAAGAAGTGCTTTAGATGGAAACCTGAGTTATCAACTATTTCTCTGCTTTAAGCAATAAAGAGTAGCTCAATATGTCTGGAGGAATTCTGATATATTGGCATAGTACAATCTCTTTATGGAACCCCCCATTCCAATTAATACAGTAGAGCTATTGACTTTGGGATTAAGACAAAGAGTGATTTGGCCACTAAATTAGGTCAAGATGGTTCCATTAATGCATTAATAAGGTCCAACTGTGTTTCAGAATTGCCTACAAATGTAATTTTATCTATTTTTGGTTTGTAGTATGTGAGAATTGATTCTAAAGCAAAACTGAGATCCATGATTATTCATTTAATAGGAAATGTACTGGGAATTGAATTTTATGATGATGATATTGTTCAGGTGCAAAGAGCTCATAGGTTTTGGATACAGGGAGATCAAATTGATCTAACATTGGGTAATCATAACCTTGCCCTAAATATTTTAGAGGCCAGTCCCAAACTAGATAAACTGGGGATTTCAATAGTAGATTTTACAGTTATACCTGACCCCACATTTTGTTAGAGTGAGCACCTATAATCAGTGATACATCCCCCCCTTGTGCAGTTTCTGATTAACAGCAACCTGTGTACAATGTGGAGACATTTACATATTTCAGGTAATGCAAGATGTGAATATCTGACTTGAAAAGGATCCCATGCTAGCTGTAGGAGTGTGTTAGTCTGAAAGTGAATGTATGAATACAAGCACTTACATGTTTATTACTAGAAAAAAGAACACACATATGGGGTTTCTGGCATGGAATATTGCTGGATTACAAAGTAAATTTGTGGATTCTGAATTTAAGGAATTTGTAGAGGTGATGGATATTATTCTTTTTTCAAGAAACATGGCATACCAGTTTACATATTGATAATATAATAATTAATGGATATATTCCTGTTCATTCCCTGCCTATAAAGCAAAACAAAAAAAAATGTGTAGGAATATGGGTGTACTGGCCATATATATTAAAATATATGAGTATATAAATCTATTGGAACAATGTAATAAGCAAAGTTATATTTTGCTGAAATTGAAAATAGAAAACAAAACACTGATACTGGTTAATGTTTCTAGCCCACCTGTTAAATCTTCTCAGTATAATAAAACATTGTGTTTTAATAGTGTCCAAGATATAAAATGACACTGCAAATCAAATGAACATACAGAAATCTTAATTATGGGAGATCTAAATATTAGATATGGAAAAAGAACAGATCTGGACCCAAATAATTCACTATTACAGGGTTTAAATATTCCATCAGGGCAGTCAAAGGACAGGAAAATACTGATGTTCATAAACAAGTGAAACTTCTGTTGGACTTATTGCAATTAATAATACTTAATGGTAGGCTACCATCTGATGGTGAGGGAATAATGACATGTAATAATACAAGAGGAACCACAGTAATTGATTATGTCTTAATTTTGATATATGATTATCACAATTACAGTGTTTTGAAAGTTATGTATAGAACTGAGAGTGATCATTTTCCAATAGTACTATATAAACAAATATAATCTCTAAATATTTCTGAAAGGATGAGAATATAGAAATAGTGAATGAAAGGATTAGATGGGATCCAATAAAAGATAATAATGTAATTAACAAGAGTGAACATATAGTAAGGACTTTACATTTAAATACTGAAATCATATTGGAGCCAGAAATCATTTATAATCAGATTATTACTACATTTCAAATTTATGCCACTGTGCAACCACAGAAAAAGAATAATAATAAAATACAGTAAGAGGGCTGGTTATATAAAAATTCTCAGACTGAGAAAACAAAATGGTCTAAGCTAATAAGGAGAACAAAAAAAATATCCAACAAGATGTGATATAAAAGAACTTAATTCATCTAGGAAACAATATAAAAATTATATCCATTTTTATTGTATGCAGCATCAAAAAGAGTTATGGAATTTAATGACTGAGTCTATTAGAGAGAGGAATGATAAGAAATTCTGGACCTTGGTTGTTAAAGGAACCTGCACTTATGAAACACAAATTGATATGTATATCGTACCAGATATCTGGGAGAAATATTTTGTGAATATCTTTCACAAATTAATCTCTCATATGCTGGAAGATTTGGGCAAACTGAATTAGAATTTTCACTGGTTTACATCACAAGATGTTAAGCTAGCTATAGTATCATTTAAAAACAACAAATCTCCTGGCCCCAATAACATCTTGATAGATTTTTATAAACTTAACATAGACTGGTGGTCGCATACGCATGTTAATTTTTACAATAAGGCTGCAATGCATGCATTTTTTCCTCACTTGTGGTTGGGCAGTTTCATAATTCCCATATATAAGAAAGGTTCATGGTCAGATCTGGTGAATTATAGGCCTATAAGCCTACTAGATGCCATGGCTAAAATTTATGCTAAAGTACTCTTAAATAGGCTAATGATAATACTTAATCAATATGACATAATTTCATAAAATCAAGCAGGGTTTAAAAAAGGAACTGGTATAAGAACTCAGGTTTTTCTTCTCTCACATATAATAGAAAAAAATGTAAAGAAACACAAACTTTTCATGGCTTTCATTGGCTTTTCATCAGTATTTGATACTGTACTGAGACCATTATTGTGGGAAATAATAGAAGTCATGGGTATTGATCATAATCTTATTGTTTTAACAACAAATGGAGTCCACTCTGAAGAAAGAGAGGTTACTAGTGGGGTACTGCAGGGTTCAGTACTGGGCTCAGTCCTTTTTAATGTCTTTATAACTGACATTGCAGAGGGACTGGAAGGAAAAGTATGCCTCTTTGCAGATGACACAAAGATCTGCAACAGGGTTGATACACAAGGAGGCATGGAAAGGATGAGAAGGGACTTGGCAAGGTTGGAGGAATGGTCAGAAGTATGGCAGCTTGGATTCAATGCAAAGAAGTGCAAAGTAATGCACCTGGGAAACAAAAACCCAGGGGAAGATTACACAATTGCGGGAGGTAGTAACAACAACAAAATGGAAAGAGACCTGGGGGTAATCATATCAGATGACCTTAAGGTTGGCAAGCAATGTGAGAAAGCAGTAGGGAGGGCTGGAGGGGATACTGGGATGTATAGGGAGAGGCATCACCATCAGAAAACAGGAAGTTGTTATCCCCCTGTACAGACAGTTGGTGAAACCCCATTTGGAGTACTGCATTCAGTTCTGGAGACCCCGTCTCTGCAGGGCCATAGACAGGATGGAGGCAGTTCAGAGGAGGGCAACCAAAATGGTGCAGGGGCTGCAAGAGAAGCCATATGAGGAGAGGCTAAAGGAGCTTAATATGTATACCCTTGAGGAAAGGAGGGAGGGGGGGCATGATAACAATGTTTAAGTACCTCAGTGGAATCAACAAAGTCCAAGAGGGTAGCATCTTTCAGAAAAAGAGATATGCAAGAACAAGGGGACACAATTTGAAGATAGAGGGGGGGACGGCTCAGGTGCAATGTGAGGAAGTATTTTTTCACAGAGAGGGTGGTGTATGCATGGAACAGCCTTCCTGAGGAGGTTGTGGGGTCTAAAACTGTGGGAGAATTCAAGAATGCATGGGACAGACATAAGGCAATTTTTGTGGGGAGTAGGAAGAAATAGGCTGTTGGTTAAATAGGATCAGCAGCTTATCCTCTATGTAGGGAAACAGGCAGACTAGGTGGGCCAATGGTCCTTATCTGCCATCAAAGTCTATGTTTCTATGTAAAAAGATTATATACAAAAACTTGGTCTAAATTGAAATACTCAAAATCTGGAGACCATGCTCAATATATTAACACTGGAAGAGGTGTGAGACAAGGATGTGTCCTTGAGCTCACATTGTTTAACCTGTATATTAATGGCATTCTAGAACATTTGGATGATCCTAACCATCACTGCCCTACAATCTTAGGGAAAAGAATTCCAGTTATTGCTTTTGCCAATGATCTGGTAATATTGTTAACTACAAGACTCAGCCTTCATCGAGCCCTGGATAAGTTAGATATACCTTGTACAAAACATAATCTTAAACCAAATACTAGTAAAACCAAAATTATGATTTTTGGCTCAGTTAAGAAATATAGGAAATTAACATTGGCACACAAAAAACTAGATTTTGTTCACAGGTTTCCATATTTGGGAGTTATTTTCATTAATAATAGCAGGTGGACAAGACATTTAACCTGGACAAAAAATAAGCTTGAGTATGCGGTAAAAGCCTTAAAGAGGTTTAATAATATATATAGTGGTCTGGTTGTCATGCCCACGATTAACGTTATAAATGGAAAAATCATTAATCAAGCAACTTATCTTGTGGAAATATGGGGAATAGAAAGAGTTAGGAAAATATATACACTATTAGATAAAACACATGAATAAAACATATGATTACCGCTGAGTACTCCCAATATGCTTGTGAGATCAGAACTTGATCAAATACAATTTGAGCATATGGCTCATATTAACCTGAATAATTTTTGGGTCAAAATAAATGCTGAAAACAAAAAAAATTGCTTCTTGGGAAGCTTTAAAGGAAAAAGAAAATCTTTCTTTGTATAAGAAAGGGTGGTTAAATGCTATCTATGTTTTGCTAGAAAAATATGATTTTAACTAAAACTATGGGTTGGCAAAAATATACAAGTAAGTGCGACTTACTGCAAATATGTTTTGAAACATGTGCAAACTATTTCTAAGGGAATTGATTTACTTGAAATTCAAAAATTAAAAGTGGCTGCATGGCTTATAAAAATACCAGGGAACATAATTTAAAGTACTATCTAAATTCTATTCATCTTCTTGAATTCAGTTTTATAATAACCAAATTTAGATTTGAGGTATTCCCTAATAACATTCTGGAAAATAGATATAATATAGAAAATACTAATAGGATCTCCAGTTACTGTGTACTGAATGAGGAAGAAGATCTAGCACATGTCACTCTTCGCTGTCCATGGTATTCTGAACCCAGACAAATATACATATGACATTATCTAGATGGCATGTCTTTTCCTCATAGGTATATTCTAGACTTATGCAACTCTGATGATTATTCAAAAGTGATGATTTGCTGAACAACCAAGCAATGTTCCTGGCAGAATTAATAAAAATTAGAAAGAAATATGTACGATCTGTGAACAATGATTGAATGTAATTCTGGACTACCCTCAATTGGATGGGTTTCTTTTTGGTGTCTACTTATAGTGCAATAGATGTATTTATGAGATAATAGAATATTTTGAAATTATGTATTTGTATTATGGAGTGTGTATACTGATTGTAATAAGTGTATTCAAGTTTGTCTGTGTAATGATTTTATCCAATTTTACTTGTGTAATGACAATTTGTTGAACAATAAACTAAACTAAACTAGTGTTAAGTTTGAATGTTTGGATGCTTCAGCAGCAAGCATTTAAGCTGTCCAAGGTGGGGGGGGCAGGATGGTCAAGAGGCTCAGTATCCCCCCATGGGCACATGCAGGGAAATGAGTTCACAACAGTGACAACTGAAGCAGGCAGAGAGAGGCAATCAGATGAAGCATGTACAAGGGGGGAGGCTGGGAAGTCAAGATGACATAAGAAAGAAAATGGGGTGGGGGAAGAAGCAAGAGAGCAAGAGCAGAGTGAGGTTAGGCTGTAAAACATGGAAATCCATGGTAACAAATGCCCGCAGCCTGGAAAATAAAATTCCAAACCTGGAGGCCTTGTTAGCAGATGCAAACCTGGACATAACAGCAATAATAGAGACAGGGTACCCTGCTAATCATGGGTGGATCATTAATATACTGGGTTATACACTGTTCAAGAGGGATAGGGAGGGTTAAAAGGGTGGACCTGTACATCAGAGAGGACATAAAGGCTATAGAATTACAGGGAAGACAGGGGGAGGCTGAAGACACTGTGGGTCATCCTTGAACAAGGCAATGGCACAGCAATACACATAGGGGTGATCTACAGACCTCCAGGACAGGGGGAGGAAGTGGACCCAGGAACTAGTGGAGGAAATACACAAATTTGGCATCTAAAGGGGAAGTCCTACTTCTGGGGGATTTCAATATGCCAGACATGGATTGGACCACTCAGGTAGCTGCTTCAGGCAGAAGCAGAACTATCCTGGATTCCCTACAGGGGGTTGGTCTCAGACATCTGGTGAATGATCCAACCAGGGACAAGGTGATTATGGACCAGGAATTGACAAATGGGGACAGAGTCACAGGAGTCCAGGTAGAAGGACAGCTGGGGTCCACTGACCACCACATAGTGTGGTTTAGCATTGAGACAGGGACTCAGTTAAGACACACAAGGGCAAAGGTATTAGATTTCAGGAGGGCAGACTAACAGAAATGGGTAGATGCATCAGAGGAGCCCTGGAGAAGGGGGAGGTCAGGGATGGGGTTGAGGAGCAGTGGGGAAAACTGAAAGGTGCCATAATGGAGGTGACAAACCAATGCATCAGGTTAGTGGTCTAAGGGAAAAAGAAGAAGGAAGCCACTGTGGTTCTCTAAAGAGGTGGCAGACAAAGTAAGGACTGAAAGAGTGAGTTTCAGGAAGTATAAGGGGACCCAAAGGGAAGAAGACAGGGAGGTGTACCTTGAACATCTAAGGGAAGCAAGGAAAGCTGTTAGGAGCACTAAGTCATGAATGGAGGAAGGATTAGTGCAGACAGTGAAGAAAGGGGACAAGACATTCTACAGGTATATCAGTGAAAGAAGAAAAACCAGGGGAAGGATTGTAAGGCTCAAAGAGGAAGAGGTAGAGTGCAAGGAGGGAGACCTAGACAAGGCAGAAATACTGATTAAATACTTCTGTTCAGTATTCACTGTGGAGGGGAAGGTCAGGGACCACAACTAGATAGCAGATGCAAGGGGGGAGGGATGTGGACACCAGTCTATTCACAGTGGAAAGAGTTCTGAAGGAGCTCACAAAACTGAAGGTGGACCTGATGGCATAGACTTGAGTATATTAAGGGATCTAGCAGCATCTCTGGCACCTTGTTCACTGGGTAACACAACACATGAGTGGTTCCAGAGGACTGGAGGAGGGTTCATGTAGTCCCTTTGCAGAAAAGTGGCAGTAGGGAGGAGGCAGAGAACTACAGGCTGGTCAGCCTCAACTAAGCGGTGGGTAAGATCATGGAGACATTGCTGAAAGAAAGGATAGTGGCACACCTGGAATCAAACAGTGGCCAGGATCAGAGGCAATATGGATTCACAGCAGGAAGGTCATGACAAATGAATCTTATAAATGTTTTTCATTGGGTGACTAGGGAAGTAAATCAGAGTGGGCAGTGGCCATTGCCTACCTTGATTTCAGCAAAGCCTTCAGCACCATCCCACACAGAAGACTAAATAACAAGATGGGAAGTCTGGGTATGGGACAGAAGGATATATACTGGGTTAGTAACTGACTGATGGACAGGAGACAGAGGGTGGCAGTAAATGGGATCCAATCTGTGTAGAGGGGGTTGACCAGCAGGGTACCTCAGGGTTCAGTACTGTGACCAGTCATGTTTGATGTCTTCATAAATGGCATTGTAGAAGGGCTGGATGGAAAGGTCTGGCTATTTGCAGATAACACCAAAATCTGCAAAGGGTGGATATTACAAAAGGGGTGGAAAAAATTAGGAGGCATCTGTGGAAGCTTGAAAAATGGTCAGAGGTGTAGCAACTGAAGTTCAATGCAAAAAGGTAACAAATAATGCACCTTGGTAGAGCTACAGGATGGGGGGTGATGACAATCAACAAAGAGGATAGGGACCTAGGGGTTGTCATTTCTGATTACCTAAATGTGTCAAAGCAGAGCACAAAGGCTGTGGGGAGGGCCAGTGGCATGCTGGAGTGCAGAGGTATCACTAGAAGAAGGAGGGAGGTGGTGATGCCATTGTATAAAACACTGGTAAGGCCTCACTTAGAGTATAGCGTGCAATTCTAGAGACCACACCTGCTGATCAGAACTTTCATCCACTGCAAGGACATAAACAAGGTGCAGGCAGGAGACCTTTTCCAATGTAGCTGTACTAGAATGAGGGGTATGATATGAAATTGTAGGGGGGTAGATTAAGAGGAAATATGAGAAAGTTCTTCATAGAGAGGGTGGTGGATGCTTGGAATAGTCTGCCACAAGAGGTGGTGGGAGCAAGCATGGTGGAGGTTTTAAACATGCCTGGTACAGGCACAAGGGAACCTTGAGGAGGGAGTGATGAAAAGCCACTGGCCACATAAGGTCAGAGGCAGTATACAAGTATAGAGCTTACAGACAAACTGGATGAGCCAGGTGGTGCTTGTCTACTGACAGTTTACATTTTTTATGAGGCTTACTACAGATATTTCTTTTGGGGACATGGTATATCCCAAATATATTATAGTGGCACAGCAGCACCACTACAGTTAGAGTTGAGCATTTTTTTAAGCTAAACCCCTAACTTTGCATTTTAATAGCTTCAATAATAGCTTCAATAATAATAGCTTAATAGCTTTGGTTTTGCACAAAGATTTGCACTTGCAGTCTGGGATGCAAGTTCTCTTGATATTCCAAGTTCAGTTTCAGTCGAATGTGCCGATTCTGAGATTTGGACAATGAAAAAAGTAAAAAGAAAATGGTTTTTTTGGCCTTTTTTTGTCATTACCTAGTGCCCAGCCAGTATGAATTTTATTCTGAAATTATCACAATAGAAATAGATTTCCCCAGCATGGTGTCTTTCATTGGTTTCATGAAAAAAAATGAATCTGTTTCAGAGATATAACGATATGAAATTTCAGTTCTGAACACGCTCAGTACAGTCTTTTGGATAGCTGTTCTGTATAAAAGAAGAATTTGCTCATATGAAAGAGAATTCTCTTTCATGAGGTGGTAATCCTTTTCCTTGACAAAAATTCTTCTTTCATATTTTTTTAAGTTTTTTTTTTATGGATTTTTATTTTTGAAAACCCATAAAACTCACATTGTGTGGAGTCACCAACATCTGTACCTTGCTAAACAGGAACTCAATAGCTGGATTCTGCTTTTAGTTTTTAGAAAAAAGACACAGAAATGTGTTTTTAAAACATTTTTAAAATCTTCTTTCATGAGATGATTGCCTTCTATCATATGGCCTCATGAAACAGGAATAGGGTGACATGAAAAAGATTAGGTTAATGCAAAGGAAAAATTTGGACTTTTTTTTTTTACATTTTTCTTTCATATGAACTAATCCCCTTTCATGAGAATGACACAATCTCATGAAAGAGGATTGGTTCATACTAAAGAAAAAATTGGTTAGTGTTTCATTGTACAGTTGAAATATAACAAGCCATAGCTCCTCAATATTAGGAGTTAAGGGACAATCTATATATAAACGTGAAAGGTCTCAATGAGTACTACACACTGACATATGTAGTACCCTTCACAAAAAAATCACTGGCCATATAAAAAACATTAAAATCTAAAAATTAAAATTCCTGTTGGATAACATTACAACTTCAACAAGCAGTAACTCTGTCAGTCCTTAGAGTTAAGGGACTATCTATGTATCAAAACAAAAGTCTCAATGAGTACTGCAAGACTAAGACCCTAAGAAATACCAACTGAAAATATACATATGAAAATCTTTAAAATTAAAAAATGAAAATTCACATAGGATAGTATTTCAGCTTTAACAAGTGATGATTCCAAAATACAATGAAGCAGCGGCATGTCCAGGCAACTAACTTGGGCAAGTTCAAACACCTCTTGCTGCAACACCTAGTAGCTGAGGCCTCCTGCATCTGCTATCACTAAGGTCCTCCCTCTCAGGCCGTCACTTTAAGGACAGCCAATCCACCTCTTGCCTACCCTACAGCACACACTTTCAATAGATATCACCACTGTTTTTTTACCTTTCCACTTCCTAGCTTCCCCCTTACTATTACCCCCCTCAGCTTATCCCTCCTTGTTCTCCATCTACCACCCCCTTCCCACCTCTCTCTTCCTCTCCCCTTTTCACCTGACAAACATTGGTAAGCTAACAGTTATTGACTCAGGCATACTTTATACAGTGCCTCCACTACATGTAACATGGAAATATAACTATTTGCATCTGTCATTTATCCTGCCATATATTCTACCTAGCTCTACCAACTCTGCACTTAAAGACTGTACTAGCAACCTACTACTGTTATTTTTTCTAATAACCTTGTGATCTATTATTGTGTTCCTGCTGTATAAATAGCTGTACTTTGTCTGTATTGTCCTCTGACGTGGAACCTATTGAATGAGCTCACGCTCACAGGTATCAATCTGAGATTTCAAAAAAAAAAAAAAAAAAATTAAGATAAATTGCTTAACCGGAGGAATGAAAGCATGGACCCTGAACTTTCATAATCACATGGTTGTGTTCATGAAAGTCCTCAAGGGACCTGCATGAATGAGGATACATTTCTACTATCTCATGAAATAAGGAAATTCTTTGTGAAAAACTGCATTAATACATCAGTTTCAGTTCAGATTAAAGTGACAAAAGTAGGGAAATGTGGCTCTAGACTTTTCCACCTTAACTCCCCATCCTCACCCCTCAAGCAGCAAAAGGAAAACAAATATTATGCTTTTGCTGTCCTAGGAATTTCCGATTCAGGGTGGGTTCTTCTTTAGGGTTGTTAACCTTAACGGTCGACTCATTTCATTATGCAATAGGATCAGATGTGATCCATTTTCTTCAGACAGGGCCTATGGGTCATTGGCAACATATGGGTAGACAGAGCTCTGTACATTTAAAGACTATATCACAATGGGGTGAGTATTAAGTTTGAGAATCCAAAGGACGTTCCATCCCAGATTCACCAAGACTCAGGATAGTGAAAAACTGTGATTTTTTTTCCTTTTGCTGCTTGGGTGGTGGTCTTGGGAAATTAGTGTTGGAAGCACAAATGAAACATTTCACTACTTTTGTCACTTTAATCTCTACCCCCACTGATGCATTAATGCAGCTTCTTTTTAAAGAATACACATATTTTATAGTGGTGCAGTAGTGCCACTATAATTAGGGTTGAGTAGGCTGTTTAATGTTAAACACCTAATTTTGCACTTTAAGAGCTTTGCCCCATTCAATGGATTTGCAAGAACTTTTTCATGTGCAGAACACAGTAGCATGCTATGAAGCTGGGGGGGGGGGTTTAAGAGGAATGCAAGAAAATACTTCTTCACAGAAAAGGTGGTGGGCACCTGGAAGCCTGCCAGAGGATGTGATGCTGGTGAAGACAGTGGGGAGTTTTAAGCATGTGTGGGATAGGCATAAGAGTATAATAAAAAGAGTTAATGGAGGAGGGAAGGAGACATGTGACCAAACAGAGCCTGGGGGGTAGTGTTAGGCAGAGAAAATAGGGAAGACTACCACTCCTTTTCTGCTGACACATTTTACATTTCTCTGTATCTGTACCAGGTATAAACAGTGTGAAGGACATGACTTGCTTCAATCACAAATCACGGATATTCAGCATTTGCTACAATACAAAAAGTGAATTACAGTATTATTACTAGCAATACCCCCTCCCCAATCAATCAAGCCAATAAATAGTAAACTGTAGTCTGAGTCAAGAGACAGTAACACCAAATAAAATATGCCAGCCCTACCCAACCTAAACTGTAACTGTACTGACAGAATATAAAGGGCAAACTGCCCCCAAGTATTATAGTGGCTGTAGCAGTAGTAGCAAGTAACGTAAGTCATATGAGGATTTTTAGAATATATATTATTTTACATTCACGTATCTACTCTATGTCTGCCATATCATAAATTTGGTAATATTTAGTTTTACTGACCTAACCTCTCGAGTACTGGTGGAGCACATATCAAGAACTGGAGAACAAGACAATTGAGCCAACAGGAAGGAAACAGCTGTGACTGGAAATTTGATCCTGCATGTGACTTACTAGCAGTGGTTGGCTAGAGTGGGAGCAGCAGACTGTCTCTGAGCTGAGTGGGGTAGATGGTGGAGACTCAGATGAGGTTGTGCAATAGGGCAGACTACAGTGGGGACAGCTGACTGTCTCTGGCCTGAGTGGGGTGGATGATAGAGACTCAAGCAAGGTTGTGCAAAAACTGGCAGCAGCAGCTGTGGTCTGGATTTAACAGGCAGAGGGGGGCAAGTACACCTCAAAATACTGGCAGGTGATGGTTGAACACTGAGTGGTGCAGGAGACTAAACAGGGTGTGAGGTCAATCAAAACACTGGCAGCAACAGATGTGCTTGTGGACTATATGACCATGCAGGGGGTAAGTGGTGAGTCAGTTTGGCAGGCAAGCAGCAGCAGGCCAGAAAAGTCTAAAGGTTAGGGCATGCTGCCTGAAAGTTTGGATGACAAACAGTAAACTAACACACAGCAGTAATAGTAAAGCACTATTACACAGGCCTGGAAAGGGGATTAGTAGAAAGCACACTGCCATGACAAGGCTTCTCTTTGGGGTGCTGAATGGAGGTACCTGTGGAAAGAGATATACTGTACATAAAGCAAAACACCTACTGTAGGTGACATAAATACAATACACAAGTCTTACCTGTCCTCTTTAGCTAAACTTTTTTTATACAGCAGCACATCTGACTCTTTTCTGTCATTTTATCTTGTCTCTTCTGTCCTTATGCCTGTTCTGTCCTCATGAGAGATACTAACTTGCAGGGGAACCTCACTCCTCCTTCTGAGCACTGTCCTGATAGTCCTACTGTTTATCTTTCCAACTTCAGGCACAGGAGAGAAGTGAAGGGGCCATTAAGTGGGCCAGAGATGAGGCAAGAGACAGTTCCTTGCTTACAGTATAAATTGTTTGCTGTACTCTTAGATGACTGGGTTGGGAAGAGATGGTCTCACTGTGCACCTCAAAGCCACTTGTTACACATATGTTCTTATATTTTCTATCTGCCTCACTGCTGATACTGTACTGTAGCCCCAGGGTATAGGGTGGTAGGGGCATAAACGAGTGATCATCCCCTGGCAGCTCCACTCCTGTGAACCAATAGGCCAATTGCAGGGATAGATGCTGATCTTTTTCCCCAGTCTGTCTACACTGGGAGAGTTAGGTATCAGTGGGTGAGAGAGGAATGGTTAGGACTTTTCCCATTTTAACATTACTGGTCTGTAGCACACATTTTTCCCTCAGATGCAAGTGTTTGACAGCAGCGGTTCTCACTGCCATTGTCAGCCACTTGATTGAGAGAGATTTCACAGCAGCTTGTATTTGTACTTCAGTGCAAGCAAGCATCCAAGAAAAAACAATCTTTCTCTTTCTCCATCAGCTGAAAATAACATGACCAGGAAAAAAAATCCATACTCCTATCCCTGCTGTACTGTGTCAGGGACAAAGGGAGGGAGGGGAGTGACACTGTAGTCTATGACAGATGTTACAATGTTTTCCTACAGATCTGGACATTTAACAGCAGCTCCTGCCCCTGCCATTGGCAAAGAGAGGGAGATTTTACAGTCACTGATGTCTGTACAGTACTACAAAGTAAGTGAGTCTCCCAGAAAAATTCTCTCTCTCTCTCTCTCTCTCTATCTCTCTGTCTCTCTCTCTCCATCATGAGAAAACAGCATGACAGGAAAAAAAATTCAGACTCTTCTTTATCATGTTGGGGATGGAGGGCTGGGAGGGACTTGAGTGACACTGTAGTCTATGATAGATGTTATGATATTTTCCTCCACATTCAGACATTTAACAGCAGCTCTTGACACTGCCATTGAGAGGGAGAAAGATTTTACAGTTGCTGGTGTCTATACAGTTCTTCAAAGCAAGTGAGCCTCCCAGGAAAAAAAAAAGGTTCTCAGCGTATGTCTGAGAATAAACTTGATAGATGGACATACAGAGAGAGAGAGAGCAGGGGCACTGCAGTTACTGAAGCCAGCAGCATGACTTCCAGCTGTGGCTTCAACATTTAAGAAAGTCTGGCTATTCTCATACAGAGAACGTGGGTGAACTACTCCTCTCACTAAACTAGGCAATCTAAATTTGTGTGTGCCCAGAAAATATATTTCTGACCATTAATCTAAAAAGCAAATATCAGACTCTAGCTATAGTAAATGGGTCCCATTTAGCTAGATTTAGGTATTTTTTTATGACAGCATTTTTATGTATTTTCCTTGTTTTTTAGTTAGAGATTTTAAAAAACAAGATGGTGGTCTCATGGCACAAAAAAATGTTTTGTGATGAGGGAAGCAGGTGGTGAGGAACCAAAAAAGGGTCCAGTAATGCAAAATGTTTGGTGTTGTATCAAAAAGTTAGCTACAAACCTTACGGAGCATTGTCAGAACAAAAAACACAAAACTTAGAGCATTTCCCAAAATGTCATCTCATTCCATGTGTAATCATGTTCACATTCCACAGTAAAGAAGAATGGGGTGACATTTAGGCCTCACAACCCCAATGACACACCCCAGCATCTGCCAATTTTGGGAGAATGTGGGGTACATGAGGGTGGGTAGGGAGCAATCACAAAGGTCTAATTTCCTGACGTTCAGTGTTTTAACCCTAAATGATGCATTAACACAGTTTTTTGCATAAAATGTCCTTACTTTTTGAGAAAGCATCAAAAAGTACAAACTCACGCAAGTTGGTGGGAGCACAGGTCCTGAAGGGCCCCACGCTACCAGCAACTTGCAAATTTCTGCATAACATAACAGTACAAGTACTGAATATCATATGTATTGGAGGGAGCACATATTGCTGGGAGTGCTCCCACCAGCCTGAAACAAAACAAAGTTTCATTCATTGGAGTGGCATAATTCTGTACCTCTTAACACATTTCACACACCTAACCACTGAAAATTACATCCATAGCAGTAAGGCTAGCTACCATAAAAATGTCAAGCCACTAACACAATCCAAAATTCTATTCTCAAAATGTAAAGTGTGTCATGCAATATCTCTGCAGCACATTGATTTTCCAACACCTAAATACCATAATTCATATGTACCAGAAATCCCCTAAACACCCTCCAAATTTCAAGTTAAAAAACCAAACCGTTTCCGAGATATTAAATTTTAAAGTTTGAGATTTTCTTTCGTCTGAGTGGCATAATTCTGCACCTGTTTACATTTTACACACCTAACCAACGAAAGTACATCCATGGCAGTAAGGCTAGCTACCCTATAAATTTCAAGCCACTGTGACAATGCAGAATGATCTAAATTATACCATGCAATTTCTCCACAACAAATGTATTTTCTGACACATCAGCCACACAGTGGCTGTGCTATGTGTCACGGAAGACAGTGAGCAAAAATAGCAGAACATCTTTGATCATGGGAGAAATTTAAAGCCTTATAACTCTGGAATGCAACAATATTGTTTCACCAAATAAAAACGGAAATATTCCATAAGCAATGAGCTTTCTACGTGGCAGATTTCAGACAAATCAACCACACAGTGGCTGTACTAGGTCTCATGGAAAGCAGTGAACAAAAATAGCAGAAACTGCATTTTTGGTACTTCTCTGCACAAATAACATATACACTACTGAAATAGAAATTGGTAAAATCTTCAAACCACACCACCAAAGGCCTGCACCCATGCATACAACCCAATGTGAAGTCACTCAAATGCATTCTTCAACAACTGCTGGAAGTGCCGGGCCCTTCTTGCCCCACACTCCCACCAACACATCCATTTCTCCCTAACATCACAGTACAAGTACTGAATATCATACGTATTGATGGGAGCACAGATTGCTGGGAGGGGGGGCCCTTTGGGCCCCACGCTTCCACTAACTTGTCCAGGTCTGCCAAACATCACACTGCAACTACTGATTATCATACATATTGCTTGGAGCATGTATTGGTGGGAGCGCAGGGCTCTTCAGACCCTCTGCTCCAACAAACTTGTTCATTTCTGCCTAACATCACAGTACAAGTACTAAATACCATATGTATTGAAGGGAGCACATATTGCTGGGAATGCAGGACCCTTCAGGCACCATGCTCCCACCAGCTTGTCCATTTCTACCTAACCTCACAGTACAAGTACTAAATCTAATATGTATTGGTGGGAGCACATATTGCTGGGAGCGCAGGGTCATTCAGGCCTCACGCTCCCACTAACTTATCCACTTCTCCCTAATATTGCACTGCAACTACTGAGTATCATATGTATTGGTAGGAGCATATATTGGCAGGAGCACAGGTCCTTTAAGGCCCCACGCTCCCACCAACTTGTCCACTTCTGCCTTCAGGCCCCTTGCTCCCTCCCACATTTTCCAGCACTCCATAACCACATACATCTGCCATACATTTTTATCTCTCCTATACCTTATCATGAAATCTTCCTACACAACCAAATATATGCTCACCATGCCTTTCCACAATGCACAGAAATGATTTCCCACTAACTATAATGAATATGCACCACAACTCAACAACTGTAACTGCCACCGACACAAAATTTGACACAATCCAAGATCTATGATGACTCTTCTACATATCAAAAGTCATGCAAATCATCCACACAGTTCAAAAGTTACTGAAGCAAAACAAATAAAATTTTCATTCATCGGAATGGCATAATTCCACACCTGTTTACATTTCACACACCTACCCACTGAAAATTACCTCTGTGACAGTAAGGCTAGCTACCCTATAAATTTCAATCCACTAGCACAATGCAAAATGCTATCCACAAAATTTAAACTGCATCACGCAATATCTCCTCAGCAAATTAATTTTCCAACACCATAATTTACATTTACAGGACCTCAACGCCCTCCAAATTTCAAGTTAAAAGACCAAACCGTTTCTGAGATATTTAATTTTACAAGTTGTGAAGATTGGGCTATCTGGTCCCTCCAAATCTGGCCATCTAGTCCCTCTCTCATGAATGAAGATCGCGATCAAAGAATCTCGCAATCAAAGAACTTGCAGGTTCGCGACCAAAGAATTTGCAGGCTCACGATCAAAGAATTAAAAAACTTTAAACCTCCATTTTTTTACAGAATTATATTAAACCACAGGCATGACTTGATAGAATGAAGCCTGCTGAGCAAAACCCATCCTAGTCTGAGTGCAGAAGTCACCCCTGGGCAGAGATATTTAATTTTTTCCAACCAAAAAATCTTGTCATCAAGTTCTGCCCTCACAAATGAAGATCACGATCAAAGAATTTGCAGGTTTGTGACCAAAGAATTGGAAGGCTCATGATCAGGGCCCCTACTTTTCTGCAGCACAGTGGGACCCAGTTCTGCGGCAAGACTACCATTTGCCGCAGAACTTCTGCAGCAGTGGTTTGTAATTTCTGAGGAAGTTCTGCGGCACTAACAAACTACCACATCACAGTGTCAGCTTGTCATCCTGACTTCACTTTCATGGCTTTGATTATAGCAGTCAGGATGGTGGAAAGCACAGTAACACTAGTTCAAAAAATAACAGACTTATAAAAATAATTTTATGCCTAAAAAGGCAAAACAAATGTCTGTCCCTTAAGGTCATAGCCTGTTGCATAAATGACATATGTAGAGGGGATCTTATGTGATAAATGAGGTATTTCTATATGCATGCCATCTATTCCACTAATGAGGTTTCCACTGTCTTATCACTTATATATTTGTATGTGCTTTCTACACCACTCAAGAGGTTCCCACTGTGTATCACTTATATATTTATGTGCGATCTGTAACATACATACAAATATGCATATGTGTGTGTGATGAGAGAGACAGAGATACTGTGTGTGTGTGTGTATATATATATATATATATATATATATATATATATATGTATACAGTATATATTTTTTTAATTTCCATGAACTTGCATCCTCATTCATACAGGTCCCATTAGAAATGGAATAGAGGAGTTATTGCAAAACTCATTTTTCATGTCAACCTGCTTTCCCTGACACACTGCGTAACACCATCAGGCCATGACATGCATGTGAACCAATTGTGAGATACAGCTCTCTGGCCCATCACAATGTGTCCACCATGTGACAGAACACTGCACCATACCTTCCCAGGCTCCAAGCAGTGATGTGTTCCACCAATCCTTGTGCTGCCCAGCCAGTTCCCAGAGCTAATCTCTGAACCTGAGTTGCCGGCACGGAAACACAGTATGCTACCCTCTGGCCCAACAGCTGTCCCTGCACACAACATCTCAATAACTTTTAGGTGATTCCATCAACCAATGACAATATGTAATCAATAACCCTGGCAAAAATGCGTACAGTGCAATTATTTATTTAACAGGTCTATTCTTTCAACAGGTCTACACATTATTATATTTCACTTTTCTGGGCATAATTACTTTATTTTTCTTAAAAATTTAGACAGTTAAATTACTTTTACCAGTTATTCTTTTCAGATAGCGTATCTATACCTTAAAGGCACAAATATGTTGGTACAAAGTGAGGTATGGACTTAACAGGTCTGTGCTATTGACAAGGTTTTGTTTAAGTTGGCCCTAGTGCAACAATGTAAGACTGAAAATTATATTAGGCTATAGTGCAGGTTGAGCAAATATCACCATGCATGATGTGCTGTGCCACCGTCTCTGGCAGTGGCAGCTGTGGTAGATAAGTGACTGTTCATTTCTGTTGCAGAATGCAGCCATTTCATTAGCTAATGTATGATGTTATAACAATGATAACATCACATTCTGAACATATAAGGTGGTTTTGGATATAAAAAGAAGGGAAGGGAACCAGATTCTATGTACAAACAAAAATATTAATAAAAAATCACCAAGAAGAGTGAATTCTGCGGCACCGCAGAAGTTCTGCGGTAGATTGCAAGTTCTGCGCAAAATTCTGCGGCCGCAGAAATCTAGGGGCCTTGCTCATGATCAAAGAATAACAACTGTTAAAACTAAATTTTTTCAGTGAAGTGCATTAAACCACAGGCATGACTTTGATAGAATGAAGCCCCCTGAGCAAAACCCATCCTAGTTTGACTTCAAAAATCAAATATCTCAGCCCAGGGGTGACTTATGAAGTCACCCCATTCCACGTGTAAGCAAGTTGACATGTTATAGTATAGGAAAGGGGTGAGAGTTAGGACTGACTACCCCATGGCACACCCCGACATGTGTTGGTGTGTGCAGAATCGGAGTGGGAGTGAGATAGTGGGGTGGTAATCATAACATCACATTTCCATACTTTTGATGCTGTAGAAACAACCCTAACTGATGCATTAATAAAGTTTTTTTGGAAAGAATTTCCTTTCTTTTTGGAAAAGCATATATAAATAGTAAATGGTATGTGTTGCTGGGAGTGCAGGGCCCTTCATAACCCGCACTACCTGCAAGCTGCCCATTTGTGCATAATGATATGTGTCTGTGGAAGCATGGGCCCTCCTGGCTCTGCATTCCCACTTACACATAGCTTTAGAGCCATACAGCAGCCCTATAGGGCAAGGGACCCTTGTAACACTAATTTGCCCATATCTCGGGAATCTTAGCTGCTACTGCAGAAAAAAAATTCAAGTGTGGTTGTAATCGTGAAAGTGAGATGTCCATGCAACATACATTGAGTGAATCTGTATCTTGCATCATTTATGAGATATGGGCACTAAAAAGCACTGTGAATTCTAACTCTGTGGGCATAATAGTGGCACACAGACATTATAATGAGCAATTGGAACATTAATTCACAAATATCTCAGTAATTGTACAAGGTAGAAAAAAAATCAAATTTCATGGTATTCATTGCTCTCCAACCTACTTCTGTACTTATTCCCCCTGCAGGGGTACTAAGAAGTTTTGCGAAAAAAAATACGTATCTCAAACCATTTTTGAGATGGAGCACCGAAAGGCGTCATGGGTGCCGCAGTATTATCCTATGGGAAAATTTCTCAAATTCGGAATGCTGTAACTATGGGCTTGTTTAATGCTTTCGTACCAAACCACCAAAAGGCACATCTGTGGGAATAGGACTTGCCACCCTGAACATTTCAGGCCAGTAGCACAATCCACCTTGCCAGAATAAAGTGACAAAGAAAAGAACACATTTAAAAATGTGTTCATGCAGTGTTGTGGCCATTATTTTAAATGTTAATATGACACTCCTATCTCTATAATGAGAATGTGACCGCAGACACAAAATATAGTGTCACAGTTATTTTTCTTATAATCACGATTATTTTCACGGTAACGTAAAATATTGCCACAAACAAAAAATGGCACAAAGGTGAAAAACATTTGAAAAACACATTTACAGACCAGCTGGTGAAAAATGAATGCCAGGGTCATGTTCCTCAGAGCCCGATTAGGTATACACAACTGTTGGTGATTAGCAAAGTGCAGTAGTTCCCCATTTCTGCATAACAATTTGCATATGTGGGTTCCGCATAGCTCCAGAGCCATACAGCAGCC
The DNA here is from genome assembly GCA_016271365.2 of Neoceratodus forsteri. Classification (NCBI taxonomy): domain Eukaryota; kingdom Metazoa; phylum Chordata; order Ceratodontiformes; family Ceratodontidae; genus Neoceratodus; species Neoceratodus forsteri. The sequence continues at coordinate 951,135,101 of CM028129.1, read as the reverse complement.
CTATAGGGCACGAAAGCCTTGTAACACTAATTTGCCGATATCTCAGGAACCGTAACAGGTAAAAAAAATTCAAGTGTCATTGTAACCATGGCAGCGAGTAGATCACACAATATTCACTGACTAAACCTATATCTTGCATCATTTCCGCGATATGGGCATCAAAAAGCACTGGACAGGCACTCTTTGAACCCTTGTTTCAGTAATGCCACAATATCTCATGAACCATGCAACATAAAAAAAAAATCCACTACAGGCTTACTCTATGATTTCAAATCTTTTTTCAGCACCATAGATCACTTAACTGTGATCTAAGCCGCCAGTAGCGAAAAGTCTGTATCTCTCTTTGTTTCCAAGATAATGACTCCGAAAGTCATGACACAGACCACAATGTAATCCTAAGGGAAACACATCAAATATGTCATTGAATATCTCTGCAACCAATTAATTCCCCAACACCTAAGGAACATAATTCACATCTCTAGGACATCCCCTCAACATCCTGCAAGTTTCAAGTAAAAAGACCATTTTGGGTCATCTGGTCATCCCTGGAGTCATCCAGTCTTCCCCTTGGACATTGTAAAATATACATATAAATTTTCCCACAGGATATAATGGGAATTTCAAATTGTAATAACTTTTGAACATATTAATATTTCTTCACCAAACTAATGCTGGCATGTTCCTTGGCCCAAACTCTTTCTGCGTCCCATGTTTTGGACCAATTGACAACACAGTGTCCATGCAGAGCCACAGACAAAAAATGCACAAAAGTGGTGAAAAGTGCATTGGTTTGCACTTTGCTGTGGAAAACCGTAGGCCCAACCAAAACACAACTTGGTAAATGAAGAGACCTACCATACCAAACTGTACAGTCCAAATTTCGTGCATATCCATTGAATGGTTGCAAAGTTATTAATAAGCAAAATTTGAGGTTTAACATTAAAATGCCTACTCAACCCTAAATATATGGGTGTGACCACACCCCTATAATATATATCACTCTCTCTGTCTCTCTATCTATCTAAATATACATATATATATATATATATATATATATATATATATATATATATATCTATATCTATGCAGTGAAGCCCAGCAGGTTGAAGTGCAACACTGCAGAATTCTGTGGTACAGTAACTGCTGCAAACAATGCAGTTTCAATGGGAGTTAATCCATTTTGTTATACAGTAAACCTGTGACACTGTGTGTCATCCTGGTGGACTTCACAGTATAGATAGATAGATAGATAGATAGATAGATAGATAGATAGATAGATAGATAGATAGATATGTATATGTGCCATTGCAAAAAAACTCTGTTAATGCATCAGTTAGGGTTGATTTCCTCACTAACAAAAGTGGAAATTCGACATTAGAGGTTGCAGCCCTACTACCCCACACCCCACCCTCCACACACCAACAGATGTCTGGGTTTGTGTCGTGGTTGTCAGGGCAGGATTCCAACACTAACACCCCAACCCACCCTACCACCCAGCCCTACCACAGTGACCACACCCCCATCCTCCACACACCATCAAGCATCAGGGTTTGCCTCAGGGTCATTAACCCTAATTCTTAACCCTTTCCTTCTGTAATAAAGCAAAGATGGTACAGAATAGGAAAATGGGGTAAGCATTAAGGCTGATGACCCTGAGGCAGACCCCGATGCTTGTCAGTGTGTGGAGGGTGGGGAGTGGTTGTGTTGTAGGGTTGGGTGGGGGGGGGTGGGTGGGGTGTTTTGTTGGAAACCCTGATACCAAATTTCCTGCCTTTGTCACTTTAGCAGGAACCCTAAGTGATGCTTTTATGAATTTTTGCAATGAATTTCCTTACTTTTTGAGATGGTGTAATAGTATCCCAATTGTATTGGTGTTTTTTGTATTTTTGCTCCAAATGTTCAAAATTTGCTTTTTGGGACCCCACCTCATGAACAGTGGTACTGTCTTTTCATTACTCAATTCAAAAGGTGATTTTGTGCACCAGCTGCAGAAACATATCTTGGGCAGGATGTGCAAAATGACAGCTATACTGTTCATGAGGTGGTGCAAAAAATGGCTGTGTTGAAAATTTGGAGTGAAAATATAATAAAGTGGCAAAGACTATGCACGTGCATAGGAAAATTTCAACGACTGTGTGTAAGTCTGTCTTTTTTATCATTTTTGTTCCAAATTTTTAACATTGACTTTTTGGTACTCTACCTCATGAACACTGGCACTGTCATTTTGTTACTGGATCCCAAAAGGTGATTTTGCACAGTGACTGTGCCATTCGGTGCCACAGGTGTGAAAACATATTTTGTGCAGGATGTGAGAAATGACAGCTATACTGCTCATGAGCTGATTTGAGAAAATGGCTATGCTGAAAATTTTGAGTTAAAATATTATAAATTGGCAAAGATACACATGTGCATAGGAAACTTTCAATGACCATGCATAACATGGGCATTTTTAAGTATTTTTGCACAAAATTTTCAACATCGCTTCTCTGGGACCCCCACCTCATCAGCATTGGCACTGTCATTCCATTACTCTGTCCCAAAAGGTGATTTCATGCAGCAACCATGCCATTCCGCACCACTGCTGTGTAAATGCATTTCAGGCAGGATGTAAAAACTAACAGCTGTAGTGTTCATGAGGTGGTGTGAAAAACTGGCAATGTTGAAAATTTGGAGTGAAAATATTAAAATTTGCCAAAGTTATGCATGTGTGTAGCAAAATTTCAATGATCTCACATAACTCTGGTGTTTTTGGGTAGTTTTGCAAAAAGAATTTCAGCATGGGCTTTTTGGGACCTCTCCTGGTGAATAGTGGTGCTGTCATTTCATTAATTAGTCCAAAAAGGTGATTCTGCACAGTGACTGCAAAATCACCTTTCGGGACCAATAACAAAATGACAGTGCCAGTGTTCATCAGGTGGAGTCCCAAAAAGGCTATGTTGAACATTTGATCTCAAAATTCCAAAAACTGGCCAAGATATCAGCATAAGACAGCCATTATACAGTACTTACCTTGATTCCTCAGTTCACAGTTCAGCTTTGAAGAGTGCAGACATGTCCCGCTCCACAGAAGATGCCAGCCCATGTCCTCTGGTGGTAAGTATGGGGTAAGGGGAGGGTACAGATTCCCTTCGATGCAGTATTCTGGATTTGGAGCATAGCCATTCAATGTAGGATTCTGCATCAATATGGGGAGGTGGAAGTGGTTACTATGGAACACTGGGAGTGAGCTCCCCAGTATCCCACACAGCTCAACGGGGCAACTCAAGGGGGGCATTATAATGCTGACATTGGGATTGGTCACCCCGATGTGGGTAAGAATGTTGGGGGACTGTTTTTTTTTCAGGTAATATTTGCACTTCGTTGCAGGATTCTGCATCATAACATAGCAGTTTGATGCATGATTCTGCATCAATATGGTGGAGGTTAAATTGATTACTTTAAGACACTGGGATTGGAATCCCAAGTGTCCCACACAGATTGAGGGGGCAGCTTGGGGGGTATTATAATGCCAACATGGAGACTGGCCACACCAATGTCAGCAAGAACATCAGGGGACCATTTTCTTTTTTTCAGGTAATATATTTCCATTCGATGCAGGATACTGCATCAGAACAGATCAGTTTGATGCAGGACTCTGCATGGATTTTGGGATTTTGGTGGTGGAAATGGTCACTTTGGGACACTGGGAGTCAGCTCTCCAGTGTCCCACACAGCTGTATGGGAGGGCATTATAATGCAGACACTGGGCTTGGGCACCCCAATGTCGGCCGGGTATTTCTTTGTTGCATACCCCCACTTTGATTATCCTGTTGTTTCTCTCACTAACTGGAGAAACAAAATGGCAGATCCATAAACTTCTATGACACACAATTCTGGACCGAAATCCTCTTCCAATCTAAAAATCCCATGTTGCACTGGTCATCTATTTTTCCCCATAGAAAAAAATGGGGAATTCAACATTTAATAACTTTGGAACAGATTAATATACTGTATATTTTGTCAAACTTTCAAAAGGCACATCTGTGAGACCAATGTTTCTATCCTCTAAATTTCAGCCCAGCAGCTAAAGCTGTATCTGAGATACAGGTGGACAACAAAAAAATCCTGCACTTCTGTAAAAATCCCATGTCGCACTGGCCATCTATTTTTCCCCCATAAGAAATAATGGGAAAGTCAACATGTCATAACTTTGGAACATATTCATGTTTTTTTTACCAAACCTTCAAAAGGCACATCTGTGAGGAAAATGCTTTCTATCTTGAAAATTTCATCCCGGCAGTTAAAGCCATTTCTGATTTACCGGTAGACATACAAAACAGCAAAAACCACAAAAAAATCTGTTTTTTCAACACTCTGTATCTTAGGAACCACAAAAGGGATTTAAACCACATTTACCACATCAGGAGACCTACCCGTAAGGATGATGCAAGCCAAATTTCATATAACTCTGTTAAATGTCACCAAAGTTATTAACCTGCAAAAATTGGCCTTTAAAATGAAACTCTGTCACTAACCCTAACTATGCTGGTGCCACCGTGCCAGTATTTTATATATATATATATATATATATATACTATGCAAAAAACTCCGTTAATGCATCATTTAGGGTTAAAACACAAAAAGAGACCTTTAGGGTAGCCCCATCCCCCCCTTGTGGACCGTCCCATCCTCCCAAAATTGACAGATGCTGGGGTGTGTCATTGGAGTTGTGAGGCCTAAATATCACCCCATTCTTTTTTACTGTGGAATGTTAACATGATTACACATGGAATAGGGTGACATTTTGGGAAATGCTTTAAGTTTTGTGCTTCTCTGTTCTGACCAATATCACAGTCAAAGAATCTCAAGATCAAAGAGTTTGCAGGCTTGCGATAAAAGAATTTGCATGGTGGCAAACATTTTGATACAACACCAAAATCTGTAATCATATACACAAGCCACAGTAAAGAAGAATGGGGTGACATTTAGGCCTCACAACCCCAATGACGCACCCCATCAGCTGTCAATCTTGGGATGATGGGCTGGTCCATGATGGGGGGATGGGCAACCCTAAAGGTCTCATTTCCTGATTTTTTGTGTTTTAACCCTAAATGATGCATTAAAGGAGTTTTTTGCATAGAATGTCCTTACTTTTTGAGAAAGAAAAGAAAAGTAGAAAGAGGCACAAGTTAGTGGGAGTGCAGCCCTTTGGGCCCCATGCTCCCACCAACTTTCAAATTCTTGTCTAACATAAGAGTTCAAGTACTGAATATCTTATGTATTGCTGGAAGTGCATATGGTTGGGAGTGTGGGGCCCACCACCTTAAAAGAAAGCATAGTGTCAGTCATCAGAGTGGCATAATTCAACACTTGTTTACATGTCTGACACCTAACCACTATAAATTACCTCTATGGCAGTAACGCTAGGCACCCTATAAATGTGAAGCCAGTACCACAGTGCAAAATGCCATATGCCAAACATAAAGTGTGTCATGCAATATGGGTGCAGCAAATGAATTTTCCAACACCTAAACACCATTATTCACATGGACAGCACATTGTCTCAACATGATCCAAATTTCAATGTAAAAGACCAAACTGTTTCTGAGACATAAAATGTGAAAGTTTCAGGTTTTCATTCATCACACTGGCAGAATTCCATATCTATTAACATTTTACACTCCTAACAATTGAAAAGTACATCTATAGCAATAAGGCTGGCTACCCTAGTAATGTAAAGCCACTACCACCATGGAAAATGCTGTCCACAAAACATAAACTGTGTCACACAATATTTCTGCAAAAAATGTATTGTCTGACACCTAAATACTATAATTCACATCTACAGGACATGCTGTCAACACCCTCTAAATTTCAAGTTAAAAGACCAAACCGTTTCCAAGATATTTAATTTGAAAAATTGTTAAAATTGTGCTATCTGGTCCCTCCCAATCTGGCCATCTAGTCTCTCCATCATGATCAAAGGATATTGTAACAATCAAAGAATCTCACGATCAAAGAATTTGTAGGCTCATGATCAAAGAATTTGCAGGCTCATGATCAAAGAAGAAAAGATGTTGAAACCATTTTTAGAGACAAATACATGAAACCAGAGACATGACTTAACTGAAGAAAGGCCCTGAGCAGATGCCATGCTAGTTTGCCTTTAGGAGTGACCCCTGTGCTGAGAAAATTAAATTTTTCATGTGGCCATCTAGTCGCACCCTCGTGATCAAAGATCGTGGTCAAACAATCTCGAGATCAAAGAATTTGCAGGCTTGAGATCAAAGAATTTTCAAGGTCACGATCAAACAAAAAAATATTAAAAGTCAATTCTTAGGCAAAAATGCATGAGACCACAGCCATGCCTCGATAGAAAGCAGCCCTCTGAGCAAAAAACCACCCTCATTTGGCTTAATAAGTCAACCCAGATCTGAGAAAATTGATTTTTCAAGTGGCCATCTAGTCACACCCTCGTGGTCAAATATCACAGTCAAAGAATCTCACGATCAAAGAGTTTGCAGGCTTGCGATCAAAGAATTTGCAGACTGCGATCAAATAATAAAAAAATTTAAAAGTCAGTTTTTAAGCAGAAATACATGAAACTACAGCCATGCCTCGATAGAACGAAGCCTCCTGAGCAAAACCCACTCTCATTTGGCTTAATAAGCCACCCCTGAGCTGAAAAATTATTTTCAAGTGGCTTCTAGTCATGCCCTTGCGATTAAAGATTGCGGTCAAAGAATCTCGTAATCAAAGAATTTGCAGGCTCATGATTAAAGGTCGTTAGTGAGCCATGATCAAAGAATAAAAAGTTAAAAACTGAATTTTTTGACCATTTTGAAAGAAACACAGGCATGGCTCGATAGAGGCAAGACCCTGAGCAAACCCCACCATAGTTTCACTTCAGAAGTCCCCCCTGGACAGAGTTATTTGAATTGTTCCAACTGCAAACTAAAAACAAGAAGGCGGCTGTCATAGTCAAAGAATTCTTCATGATCTAAGATTCTTTGATCGTGAGCCAGCAAATTCTTTGATCGTGAGGTGGGACTAGATGACCAAAATCCCACTCTTCTTTCGCAAAATAACCATATAAATTTCCCCATTGACTTGTAATGGGAAATTAAAGCTTTAACAACTTTTGAATCGATTAATATTTTTTCACCAAATGAAAAGTGGCATGTTCCTTGACCCAAGCTCTTTCAGCTGAGCAAAGTTGCAGAGCAGCACACCACATGATGGCTGCTCAACACCATGGACAAAATCAAAAAAGCTGCCCACATAACTGGCAAAAAGTGCATTTTCAGCATTTTGGTGTGCAAAAACTGTAAGTCCAACTGAAATGAAATTTGGCATTTCAAGAGATCTACCATTCCCCATCACACGTACCAACTCTCATGCAAATCCATTGAAAGGGTACAAAGTTATTAATGCACAAAAGTTTGAGTTTAACATAGAACAGGCTGACATGCTACAGTAAAGGAGAATGGAGGGAGATTTAGGCATCATGACCACAATGACACACCAAGGCATCTGTCAGACTGTGGAGTATTGGGGTGGTATGTGTGAAGGGGGTTAGGGGGTTCAACCCTAATGTCTCATTTCCTGACTTTTTTTGCTTTAACCGTAAATGAAGCACTAACACATTTTTTGCATAGAATTTCCTTACTTTTTGGAAAAAAAATTATATAAGTAGTAAAAACACATATTGGTGAGAGTGTGGAGCCCAGCTCCCACAAGTTTCCAATTTTTGCATCACAATATGCATCTGGGCCCACGCTTCCACTTATGCAAAGCTACAGAGTCATGCAGCAGCAGCATTATAGGGCACCAAACCCTTGTAACAGTAATTTACACATATCTTGGGAACCGTAAAAGCTAGAAAATAAATTCTAGCATCATTGTAATCATGACAGTGAATACTTCACGCAACATTGAAGGCCGTACCCATATCTGACATTGTTTCTGAGCTATGGGCACCAAAAAGCACTTGCCAGGCACTTTTTCAACCCTTGTGACAGTACTTACACAATATCTCATGAACCGTGCAATGTACAAATGAAATTCCACTGCAGGTTTACTCTACAATGTCAAATATTTTTCCAGTGGCTAGATCATCTAAAGGTGATCTAAGCCACCTGTAATGAAAAGTCTGTATTTCGCTTAATTTCCGAGATAACGGCGCCAAAAGTCATGACACAGACTGCAATGTAATCCTATGGGAAAAATGCCAATTGCATCATTGAATATCTCTGCAACAAATTATTTCACCAACACCTAAACAGCACAGTTCACATCTCTATGACATCCCCTCAACACCCTTCAAATTTCAAGTAAAAAACAAACAAACTGTTATTGAGATATGGTCATCCCAATTTGGGCCATCTGGTCTTTCTCATTAACTTTCCAAAAAAATACATTTTCCCAAAGGATAAAATGGAAATTTCAAATTGAAATAATTTTTGAACAAATTAATATTTTTTTCATCAAATGAAAAATGACATGTTCCTTGGCTCAAGCTCTTTCTATGCCCTAAGTTTCGGACCAATAGCCCACAGGGTGTCTGCGCAGCGCCACAGACAAATAATGTACAAAAGTGGCGAAAAAAACATTTTTGGGCACTTTGCTGTGCAAAAACTGTATGTCTGACTGAAACGCAATTTAATAAATGAAAAGATCTACCACACCAGACTGTGCATTAAAAATGTTGTGCAAATCTGTTGAATGGTTGCAAAGTTATTAATGTGCAAAATGTGAGGTTTAACATCAAAAGTGCCTAACTCAATGCAAAATGCTGTATGCAAAATGTAAAGTGCATCACGCAATATCTCTGAAGCAACTTAATTTTCCAACATCTAAATACCATAATTCACATGTACAGAACATTCCCTCAACACCCTGAAAATTTTAATTTAAAAGACCAAACCGTGTTTGAGATATAACATTTTAAATTTGAGATTTTCATTGGTCAGAGTGGCAGAATTCTGCACCAGTTTACATTTTACACACCTAACGACTGAAAAGTACATCCATGGCAGTAAGGCTAGCTACCTTATAAATTTCAAGCCATTACCACAATGCAAAATGCTGTCCACAAAACATAAACTGCACCACGCCATATCTCCACAACAAGCACCATAATTCTCATCTAGAGGACATCCCAACACCCTCCAAATTTCAAGTTAAAAGACCAAACCATTTCTGAGATATTTAACTTTAAAAGTTGTTAAAATCGGGCAATCTGGTCCGTCCAAATCTGGCCATCTAGTCCCTCCCTCAGGATCAAAAAATCTTTGATTGTGAGACTGCAAATTCTTTGATCGTGAGGAGGAACCAGTTGGCCAAAATCCCCATTCTTTGTTCACAAAATAACCATATAAATGATCCCATTGACTTATAATGGGAACTCAAAAGTACTGTAACTTTTGAATACCTCAATATTTTTTCACCAAACAAAAAGCGACATATTTGGCCAGTGAAGCTCTTTCAAACAAGCCATGTCCCACAGTAGTACACCACACAATTGCCAAACAGCACCATGGACAATAGTCCCAAAACTGCCTCCAAATCTGGATAATTTTGTATTTTTTAGTGTTTTCTTGTGCAAAGACCGCATTTCCCACAAAAACAAAATTTGGCAAATCAAGAGATCTACCATGCCCCACTTTGCATACCAAATTTCATGCAAATCCATTGAATGGGTCCAAAGTTATAAACATGCAAAATTTTGAGTTTAACATAGAAGTGGCTTCATAACCCTAAATATAGTGGCGCTATCGCACCCCTATAATATGTGTATATATATATATATATATATATATATATATAAATATATATATATATAAACAAGATGATTACAACTGCAGTGGAATTTTTTTCCTACTTGCTACAATTATGGAGATATTGGCAAAAATGTGTTAAAAGGGTTCCAAGGGTGCCTTTTCAGCACTTTTTGGTGCCGTATCTTGTAAACAATGAGAGATATGGATTTCTTCATCATTTCTCATGCGGAATTTATGCTGTCATGATTACAACAACACTGGAATTTTTTTCATAGCTGCTATGGTTGCTGAGATATTGGGAAATTAGTGCTACAAGTGTTCCTTGCCCTATAGTCCTGCTGTATGGCTCTGTAGTTTTTAATTTTTATTTTATTGAAATCTAGGATTACAAATACCTTTGAGCAGGAACTGCTCATTTACAGAGGTTCCACGTCGAAGGAATAGGGAGTATACATATATACAAGGGTCAACATAATAATACATTGTTACACAATAACAAGAAGTAAGAGACTGAGGCTTAGGAAATTCCAGTAATTCAAAATGTGCCAAATGTTAGGTAGCATGACATAACCAGCCAAGGGCAATCTTGGAAATAAGCACTGCAGGTGAGAGGGAAGGGGGTATGCAGGCAGGAAGGCCATTGTCGGAGGGTAGAGGGTGAGGGTAAGAGCTCTAAAGGGGAGGGATGGATAAAAGTCAGGAAATGCCTGGGGGGAGGAGAGGGGGCAAGGGGTAGGCAGGTAGAAGGAGGCAAGGTGGGGAGAGGTAGCTGTCAAGACTGAAGTAGAGGGCAGTGAGCGGTGGGCCCCTGATTAGGCGAGGCAGTCACAACGACTAGTTGAAATTAGATGAAGTCAGAGTTGTCTCTTAAAAGGCCCAAGAGCAGCAGCAGCAAGAGTTTCTTTGTTGAGAGTATTGTACCACTGTGATGCTCTGTGGGCAAAGGTCCTCTGGCCCATGGTAGTCCAGCATCTGGGGACAAGGAAGGTTAGTTGTTGTGAACTTCTAGTTCTCTGGGTGCTGTGGTGGTCAATAAGTAGCTTTTCAATGCCCGGGGGCATGACCCCTGAGTACTTTTTGGCTAAGATGGGTTTGATACTGTATCCGGCTGATGAAGGTAGCCATCCTGCCCGAGTGTACAGGTCACAAGTGTGTGTAGTCGATCAGCCCCAGTTAGCAGCCTGCATGCTTTGTTGAGTGCAACTGTAATTCTGCGGAGGGCAGAGGCGGAGGCAGAGCCATAAATTGCTAGCCTGTAATTGATGATGGAGGTGACAGAGCTGTTGATAGCCAACCGGAGAGTGTCAGGAGTCATGCAGTGTTTGTGCCTGTAGAGCAGGCGTATACGGATGTTGGTGGCTTTGGCGACAGAATCTATGTGCCCATGGTAGGACAGTGAACTGTCCAATGTGACACCTAGGTATTTAAAATCAGCAACATGTTCAAGTAAGGTCCCTGTTTGGTTTATGATGGTGAGGTCATGGGATTTGTACTTGCTCCTCATGTAGTAGAAGGTCATAACCTTTGTTTTGCTGTAGTTCATGACCAGTTTGTGTGACTTGAACCATTCTTCAATGCGCATGAATTCAAGCTGTAATTGTTTCTCGAGGAGCTCTGCGTTTTGGTGGTTGGTGAACATGACTGCATCATCGGTGTAAAGCAGTAATTTCTGGTGGCAGACACTGGGAAGGTCATTGAGGAAGAGGCTGAAGAGTAGTGGCCCCAGGATGGACCCCTGTGGGACCCCTGAAAAGACTGGCTTTTCTTCCGAGGTAACACCGGCAATCCTAACCCACTGGACCCTCTCCCCAAGGTAGCTTGAAAACCAGAGCAGTGCTTCATTGGAGAGCCCAATGTTTGATAATTGCTTGAGTAGGAGTGGGTGGTTCACAGTATCAAAGGCTTTCGTAGCTCGATGAATACTGCCCCTACACAGTTCCTTGATCAAGTGTGGTATGGATGACCTGTGAATTCTAATAGTGCAGTGGTGGTACTGTGCCCTTTTCAGAAACCATGTTGCTCAGGACACTGGATGTCGTATTTTTCCAGGTACTTGACTAATTGGTCTGAGGCGATGCGCTCCAGGGCCTTAGACAATGGAGGGAGGATGGAGATAGGTCTGTAGTTGGAGTGCAGTGATTTGTCTCCACTTTTGTGTACCGGTGTGATGGTCACCTGTTTCCAGCGAGATAGGAATTGGGACATCCTTAGTGATAGATTGAGGACCTTTGTCAAGGGTTCAAGGACTTCTTCAAGGACAAGTGCTAACAACTTCAGGTCAAGGGAGTCACTGCTGTAGCCTGCATTGTGAATGGCCTTCCGAATATAGGTTCTGGCTTCATGCACTGGGATCTCCTTGAAATAGAATTGTGGGGCAGGGTGTAGGAGCACAGTAGTTGCAGGAGGGTTACTACCAGAGGGGGCATCAAAGAAATTAGAAGGGAGGACACTATCCAAGAGGATAGTCAGGAGATGCACAGCTTCAGCCAGCCAATGGCACCCCCCCCAGACCAGGTTCTGCATCCTGAGTGGAGATCCACAGGAAAACAAAGGCCATAGGCATCAATGGTATACCTCCCTGATTGCAGGAACACACACATTAGGACAATTAGGAGCTGCACGGACTCAACCAGGCAATGCCCCCTCAAACCAAGTACTGCATCCTGAGTGGAGAGACATAGTAAAAGTGAGACCTTGGAGATCAATGGTACACCTCCATTATTGCAGGTATACACAAGTTAGGACAATTAGGAGTTGCACAGAGTCAGCCAGGAAATGCCCCCCCAGACCAGGTACTACATCCTGAGTGGAGAGCCACAGCAAAAGTGAGGCCTTGGAGATCAATATTATACATCTCTGATTGCTAGAACACACAAGTTAGGATAGTTAGGAGCTGCATGTCCTCAGCCAGGCAATGCCCCCCCCCACAGACCAGGTACTGGATCCTGAGTGGAGAGCCACAGGAAAACAAAGGCCATGAACATCAATGGTACACCTCCTTGATTGTAGCTATACACAAGCTATGACATTTAGGAGTTGCACGGCCTAAGCCAGGGAATGTCCCCCCAGACCAGGTACTGCATCCTGAGTGGAGAGCCACAGCAAAACTGAGGCTATGGACATAAATGGTATACCTCCCTGATTTCAGGTGCTGAAAAGTTAGGACATTTAGGAGATGCATGGCCTCAGACAGACAAGGCCCCCCCTAGACCAGGTACTGCATCCTGAGTGGAGAGCCACAGCAAATCTGAATCAATGGAGATCAACAGTATACCTCCATGATTGCAGGTGCAGACAAGCTAGGACAGTTAGGAGTTGCACGGCCTCAGCCAGGGAATGCCCCCCCCCACAGACCAGATACTGGATCCTGAATGGAGAGCCACAGGAAAACAAAGGCCATGAACATCAACGGTACACCTCCTTGATTGCAGCTATACACAAGTTATGACAGTTAGGAGTTGCACAGCCTAAGCCAAGCAATGGTCCCCCCCACAGACCAGGTACTGCATCCTGATTGGAGATCTACACCAGAAGTGAGGCATTGGGGATCAACGGTACACTGCTCAGATTGCTGGTGCACACAAGTTAGGACAGTTAGGAGTTGCACATCCTGAGCAAGTCAATGCCCCACACCCGCCCAGAAAAGGTAGTGCATCCTGAGAGGAGAGCCACAGCTAAACTGAGGCCATGGACTTCAACGTTACACCTCCCTGATTGTAGGAACACACAAGTTAGGAGAATTAGGAGTTGCATGGCATCATCCAGGCAATGCCCCCCACAGACCAGGTACTGCATCCTGAGTGGAGAGCCACAGCAAAAGTGAGGCCCTGGAGATCAACAGATCTCCTCTCTGATTGCAGGTGTACATAAGTTAGGACAGTTAGGAGTTGCATGTCCTCAGCCAGGCAATGCCCCCCCCCCCAGAACAGGTAGTGCATCCTGAGTGGAGAGCCTTAGCAAATCTGAGGCCATGGAGATCAATGGTATACCTCTCTGATTGCAGGAACACACAAGTTTGGATAGTTAGGAGTTGCATGGGCTCAGCCATGCAATGCCCTCCCCAGACCAGGTATTGCATCCTAAGCGGAGAGCCACAGGAAAACAAAGGCCATGGACATCAACAGCACACCTACTTGATTGCAGGTACACACAAGTTAGGACAGTTAGGAGTTGCATGGGCTCAGCCAGGCATTGACACCACCCCCAGCAGACCAGGTACTGCATCCTGAGTGGAGAGCCACAGGAAAACAAAGGCCATTGACATTAGTGGTACACCTCCCCTGATTGCAGTTACACACAAGTTTGGACATTTAGGAGTTGCAGGGGCTCAGCTAGGCAATGTGCTCCCCCTCAAGCAGGTACTGTATCCCGGGTGGAGATCCACTGCTAAAGTAGTAGCACGGACATCAATGGTAGACATCTCTGATTGGAGCTGCACATAAGTTAGGATACTGAGGAACTGCATGGACTCAGTCAGTCTATGTTACTCCCTCCCCCAACCAGGCAGACTAGTTACATCATTGTGACTGGAGAGCTACAGGAAAACTGCTGACATGGACATTTGCGGTATGTCTCTGTCATACCAGCTACAGACTACTTATGACACTGATGTGCTGCACAGCATTAGCTAGGTAATGCACTCATGCCCCACAGGGCAAGTACTGGATCTTGAGTAAGCAAGGGCCATGGACATCAATGGTATGTCTGCTTCTGTATGACTTGTGAACCACTTAGGGTACTTTCAGTTATGCAAAATAGCAATACCTTTACAATTGTTACAATAAACACGTTTGATTTTTTGAAAAAATATTTTTAAAATACTATTTTGTATGAAATATTTTTTATAGAAAAATATAGAATATATATATGTATCATTTTACATTTATCTAAAAATAATTTAGAAATAAAACTACATATATTCTGTATACAAAAATATTGATCATTGAATGCTTTTTTCTTTTAAATGAACAAAACAGAGGGAGATGTGCTGTCTTGATTGTGGCTGCTCAGGACAGGAAGCTGGATGGATGTTGAGGCGCAGCGGAAGTAGAAGGTGCTGCACCATCGAGGAGATACAGGAGAACTCTGGATGCCCTTCGGCTGTGGCCAGGGAGGCTAGATGGGAGTTGCAGAGGTGAAGCAGTGCTGCTGTGTGTGGAGGCATCTGCAACTATGTGCACTGGCTCGAGCAGAAAGCTGACTGTGCCCTGTTGTGACTGTAACAGGGACAACATTTGCTATTGCCCCTGTTTCAGCTCATCGTCTTCTCTGAGCCGGTCAACCTTCTGCTCTAGTCTGTGCACACAGTCGCAGTGTGCAGAGCAGGATGGAGTTGGTTGAACATCTGTGAACAGAAAAAAAAAGTTTCAACTTGTTACAGTGATAAGTGTACTTTACTGGTTCTTTGCATGACCTTATTATAACAGGAATATTATCGTGAGTGAGATGATCATTCAGATTTTTAGTCAGCTCATAAACAGTGCTGTTATATGTTTATGATAACACTTGAAGAGTAGTCAGGTGTGCAGTAGTTCTATAGATGTAGTCATACAGTACTCCTACAGATCAAGAAAAGTTAAAGCTTCTGACTGGAGAATCACATCACTAGTTAGGAATTGGGTAGGTGTATAAGTTCAGTCAGGTAATGTACATAGGTCTGGTAGGACAGGATTTGCTCATAGTGTGTATGCAACAATGGGTGGTACTAGTTTATACACAAAAGATATCAATCAGGCAATGCCCACCCCGAGACCAGGTACCACATCCTGAGTGGAGAGCCACAGCAAAACTGAGGCCATTGACATCAACGGTTACCTCCCTGATTGCAGGTGCACACAAGTTAGGACAATTAGGAGTTGCACTGCTTCAGTCAGGCAATGCCCCACCCCAAGACCAGGTGATACATCCTGAGTGGAGAGCCACAGGAAAACTGAGACCATGGACATCAAAGGAACACCTTTCTGAATATTATGGTGGCATGGTAGTGCCACCATATTTAGGGTTGAGTACACCATTTAAGGTTAAATTGTGATATTTTGCACCTTAATAAATTTGTCACCGTTCAACAGATTTGCCTGAAATTTGGCAGACTCAGAGTGTTTGCATAGTTCTTGGGACCTGCTAAGTTTCATACCAGTCGGATTTACTGTTGCAGAGTAATTAAGCAACATTCTGTAGTGCATTTACACTTTTTTGCACATTCTTTGCTTGCACCTACAGGTTGCACGGTTTGTGTGACCAGTCCGAATCTTCAGGAAAGTGCGGCCGGGTCCCAATTTACCTTTGAAGATTTTGTGAAAACATATTAACGGTTCAAAGTTATTCAAAAACAAGTTTTCCATGATAGTCAATGGGAAAAGTTAACAAAAAGCTTGACAGTGTGGCAAATGCGGGTATAATTTCGCAAATGACCCCAGGAGTGTCGCAGATCTGCCATTTTGTTTTCAGTTACTGATCACAGAAATGCTTGGCATTTAAAACTGGGTCCCTCTTGGGACACAATTAGTTTTGTGTTTACCTAGTCGATCCTTGAGGATGCTAGGTATGTCTTTATTTTGTGGTTAAACACCACAGAAATATGGTTTTGAAATTTGGGGGAAAAAATAGTGTCACGAAGTGGTGTTGAACCTGTGACACTTTCGTGATGATTTTTGTGAAAGTGTCATATTTTGCGACACTACTCTTCGACACTATAGGGAAAATAACAGGAATGTTTTACCACTAGCTACAAAACACTGGTTTGGTCTTCTGGGCTGAAATTTGGAGAGAGGAGAGCCAACATGCCACAGATGTGCCTTTCATTGGTTTGGTGACAAAATATTGCATGGATGGAAAGTTACAGTGCTCCGAAGTTGATGCTTTTTCCCTTAGACTAAAATGGTGGCGCTCGTGGTGCCTTTTGGGGCCCCTATCTCAGAAATTGTTCGAGTTATGGACTTTTCATCAGAAAAATGCTTAGCCTAAGACTAGCGGGCTAAGTGCAAACCAAGCCAGGAAAGTCATGAATCATATGAAATTTTATTTTTTTTTCTACGTTGTATGGTTCCTGTGATATAAGCGATTTACTACTCCTAGTGCTCATGTTCTGGTCTGAGACCCATTATTATGCATATATTCTTTGTATTCACTGTGTTTATCTACGTAGCTGTTGGTGAAAAAAGGTCTGTGCTTTTGTTACTGTCACAGTTAGTGTTCACACTTCCGTTAACCTTCCGTCTCATACCATGTGTATTGCTAGCTTGCATTTTCATTACTGTTACCATTTGCGTTTCCATTACTGTTTCTGTTTGTGTTTTGTTTTGCATGACCGTGTGCATTATCATTTGCATATGTGCTTACATTTTATTTCCTTTGGTGTCATCGTTTCTGTTACCGTTACCATTTGTGTTTCCTATTGCGGTACCATGACAATGTCTGAAATTATTTGGGCTTGCATTTGCATTGCACTTACCGATCCTATGTGGAAAAAAATAACGTGGTGGGAGTATGTGGCCCAAAGGGCCCGCTCTTCCACAACCACAATGCCCCCCCCACCCCGGAGGTGCATCCTGAGTGAAGAGTCACAGGAAGGCAGAGACCATGGACATGAACGGTATACCTCCCTGATTGCAGGAACACACAAGTTAGGACAGTTAGAAGTTGCACGGCTTCAGCCAGGCAATGCCCCCCCAGACCAGGTACTGCATCCTGAGTGGAGAGCCACAGCAAATGTGAGGTCTTGGAGATCAATGGTACACCTCCCTGATTGCAGGTACACACAAGTTGGGACAGTTAGGAATTTCACAGGCTCAGCCAGGCAATGGCATCCCCCGGACCAGGTACCGCTTCCTGAGTGGAGAACCACAGCAAAAGTGAGGCCTTGGAGATCAATGGTACACCTCCCTGATTGCAGTTACACACAAGTTTGGACAGTTAGGAGCTGCACAGGCTTAGCCAGGCAATCTCCCCCCCCAGACAAGGTACTGCACCATGAGTGGCGATCCACAGGAAAACAAAGGCCATGGACATAGACGGTATACCTCCCTGAAAGCAAGAACACACAAGTTAGAACAGTTAGGAGATGCACAAACTCTGCCATGCAATGACCCATCCACAGACCAGGTACTGCATCCAGAGTGGAGAGCCACAGAAAAAGTGAGGCCTTGGAGATCAATGGTATACCTCCCTGATTGCAGGAACACACAAGTTAGGATAGTTAGGAGTTGCATGTCCTAAGCCAGACAATGCCCCCCCAGACCACATACTGCATCCTGAGTGGAAAGCCACAGCAAAAATGATTCCATGGAGATCAACAGTATACCTCTGTGATTGCAGGAGCAGACAAGTTAGGACAGTTAGGAGTTGCAAGGCCTCAGCAAGGGAATGCCCACCACACATCAGACCAGATACTGCATCCTGAGTGGACAGCCACAGCAAAAGTGAGGCCTTGGAGATCAACGGTATACCTCCCTGACTGCAGGAACACACAAGTTACGATAGTTATGAGTTGCATGTCCTCAGCCAGGCAATGCTCCCCCACACAGACCAGGGACTGCATCATGAGTGGAGAGCCACAGCAAAAGTGAGGCCGTGGAGATCAATGGTATACCTCCTTGATTGCAGCTATACAGAAGTTATGACAATTAGTAGTTGCATGGCCTTAGTCAGGGAATGCTCCGCCCAATACCAGGTACTTCATCCTGAGTGGAGAGCCACAGCAAAATTGAGTCCATGGAGATCAATGGTATACCTACTTGATTGCAGGTGCAGACAAGTTAAGACAGTTAGGAGTTGCACTGCCTGAGACAGGGAATGCCCCCCCGACCAGGTACTGCATCCCGAGTTGAAAGCTACACCAAAAGTGAAGCCTTGGAGGTCAACGGTACACTTCTCTGAATGCAGGTGCACACAAGTTAGGACAGTTAGGAGTTGCACGGCCTCAGCCAGGCAATACCCCCTCCTTAGACCAGGTACTGCATCTGAGTGGAGAACGACAGCAAAACTGAGGCCTTGGACATCAATGGTATACCTCCCTGATTGCAGGTGCACACAAGTTAGGACAGTTAGGCGTTGCACGGCCACAGCCAGGCAATGCTCTCCCAGACCAGGTACTGCATCCTGAGTGGAGATTCACAGGAAAACAAAGGGTGATGGACATGAACAGTACACCTCCCTGATTGCAGGAACACACAAATTAGGACAGTTAGGAGTTGCATGGACTCAGCCAAGCAATGCCCACCCCGGACCAGAAACCACATTCTGAGTGGAGAGACACAGCAAAAGTGAGGCATTGAAGATCAAAGGTACAAATCGCTGATAGCAGGTACACACAAGTTTGGACAGTTAGGAGTTGCACTGGCTCAGCCAGGCAATGGCAACCCCTCCAGACCATCCTGAATGGAGATCCACAGGAAAACAAAGGCCATGGACATCAACAGCACTCCTCCCTTATTGCAGGAACACACAAGTTAGGACAATTAGGAGTTGCATGGACTCAGCCAGGACATGTCCCCCCCCAGACCAGGTACTGCAACCTGAGTGGAGAGCCACAGAAAAAGTGAGGCCTTGGAGATCAATGGTATACCTCCCTGATTGCAGAAACATACAAGTTATGATAGTTAGGAGATGCATATCCTCAGCCAGGCAATGCCCCCCCCATACCAGGTACTACATCCTGAGTGGAGAGCCACAGCAAAACTGATTCCATGGAGATCAACAGTATACTTCCATGATTGCAGGTGCAGACAAGTTAGGACAGTTAGGGGATGCAAGGCCACAGCCAGGGAATGCCCCCACCACCAGACCAGGTACTGCATCCTAAGTGGAGAGCCACACCAAAAGTGAGGCATTGGAGATCAATGGTACACCTCTCTGATTGCAGGTGCAGACAAGTTAGGACAGTAAGGAGTTGCAAGGAATCAGCCAGGGAATGACCAACCCCAAAACAAGTACCGCATCCTGAGTGGAGAGCCACAGCTAAACTGAGGCCATGGAGATCAATGGTATACCTCCTTGATTGCAGCTATACAGAAGTTATGACAGTTTGGAGTTGCACGGCCTCAGTCAGGGAATGCTCCCCCAAAGACCATGTACTGCATCCTGAAGGGAGATCCACAGGAAAACAAAGGGTTTTGGACATCAACAGTACACCTCCCTGATTGCAGGAACACACAAATTATGACAGAAGTTGCATGGACTCAGCCAGGCAATGACCCCACCCAGAACAGAAACTGCATCCTGAGTAGAGAAACACAGCAAAAGTGATGCCTTGAAGATCAAAGGTACACCTCCCTGATAGCAGGTACACCCAAGTTTGTACAGTTAGGAGTTGCATGGCCTAAGTCAGGCAATGGCACCCCCCACCAGACCTGGTACTACATCTTGAGTGGAGATCCACAGGAAAACAAAAGCCATGGACATAAATGGTACACCTCCATGACTGCAGGAACATGCAAGTTAGGACAATTAGGAGTTGCACGGACTCAGCCAGGAAATGCCCCCCCAGACCAGGTACTACATACTGAGCTGAGAGACACAGCAAAAGTGAGGCCTTGGAGATCAACGTTATACATCCCTGATTGCTGGAACACACAAGTTAGGATAGTTAGGAGCTGCATGTCCTCAGCCAGGCAATGCCCCCCCACAGACCAGGTACTGAATACTGAGTGGAGAGCCACAGGAAAACAAAGGCCATGAACATTAATGGTACACCTTCATGACTGCAGTATACACAAGTTATGACAGTTAGGAGTTGCATGGTCTAAGCCAGGGAATCCCCCCCAGACCAGGTACTGCATCCTGAGTGGAGAGCTACACCAAAAGTGAGGCCTTGGAGGTCAACGGTACACCTCTCTGATTGCAGGTGCACACATGTTACGACAGTTAGGAGTTGCATGACCTCAGCCAGGCAATACCCCCCCTTAGACCAGTTACTGCATCCTGAGTGGAGAACACCAGCAAAACTAAGGCCTGAGACATCAATGGTATACTGTACCTCCATGATTGCATATGCACACAATTTAAGACAGTTATTAGTCGAATGGCTTCTGCCAGGGAATGTCCTCCCAGACCATGTACTGCATCCTGAGTGGAGATCCACAGGAAAACAAAGGGAGATGGACATCAACAGTACACCTCCAAGACAGCAGGAACACACAAATTAGGACAGTTAGGAGTTGCGTGGACTGAGCCAGGCAATGCCTCCTCAGATCAGAAACCGCATCCTTAGTGGAGAGACACAGCAAAAGTGAGGCCTTGAAGATCAAAGGTACACTTCCCTGACAGCAGGCATACACAAGTTTGGACGTTAGGAGTTGCACGATCTCAGTCAGACAATGGCACCCCCTCCAGACCTGGTACTGCATCCTGAGTGGAGATCCACAGGAAAACAAAGACCATGGACATCAACGGTACTCCTTCATGATACAGGAACACGCGAGTTAGGACAATTAGGAGTTGCACGGACTCAGCCAGGAAATGCCCCCCCCAAGACCAGGTACTACATCCTGAGTGGCGAGACACAGCAAAAGTGATGCCTTGGAGATCAAGGTTATACCTTCCTGACTACAGGAACACACAAGTTAGGATAGTTAGGAGTTGCATGTCCTCAGCCAGGCAATGCCCCCCCCCACAGACCAGGTACTGGATCCTGAGTGGAGAGCCACAGGAAAACAAAGGCCATGAACATCAATGGTACATCTCCTTGATTGTAGCTATACGCAAGCTATGACAGTTAGGAGTTGCATGGACAAAGCCAGGGAATCTCCCCCCAGACAACGTACGGCATCCTGAGTGGAGAGCCACAGCAAAACTTATTCCATGGAGATCAATGGTATACCTGCATGATTGCAGGTGCAGACAAGTTAGGACAGTTAGGAGTTGCACAACCTCAGCCAGGTAATGGATCCCCAGACCAGTTACTGCATCCTGAGTGGAGAGCTATACCAAAAGTGAGGCCTTGGAGGTCAATGGTACACCTCTCTGATTGCATTTGCACACATCTTACGACAGTTAGGAGTTGCATTGGCTCAGCCAGGCAATACCCCCCCTTAGACCAGTTACTGCATGCTGAGTGGCGAACACCAGCAAAACTAAGGCCTGGGACATCAACAGTATACCTCCCTGACTGCATATTCACACAAGTTAAGACAGTTATTAGTCAACCGGCCTCAGCCTGGGAATGCCCTCCAAGACCATGTACTGCATCCTGAGTGGAGATCTACACCAAAACAAAGGGAGATGGACATCAACAGTACACCTCCCTGACTGCAGGAACACACAAATTAGGACAGTAAGGAGTTACATGGACTCAGCCAGGCAATGCCCCCCAGACGAGAAACCGCATCCATAGTGGAAAGACACAGCAAAAGTGAGGCCATGAAGATCAAAGGTACACCTCATTGATAGCAGGTATACACAAGTTTGGACAGTTAGGAGTTGCACGTTCTCAGTCAGGCAGTGGCACCCCCTCCAGACCTGGTACTGCATCCTGAGTGGCGATCCACAGGAAAACAAAGGCCATGGACATCAACGGTACTCCTCCATAATTGCAGGAACACACAAGTTAGGACATTAAGGAGTTGCACGGACTCAGCCAGGCAATGCCCCCCCTGCATCCTGAGTGGAGAGCCACAGCAAAATTGTTTCCATGAAGATCAACAGTATACTTCCATGATTGCAGGTGCAGACAAGTTAGGACAGTTAGGGGATGCAAGGCCAAAGCCAGGGAATGCCCACACCACCAGACCAGGTACTCCATCCTAAGTGGAGAGCCACACCAAAGGTGAGGCTTTGGAGATCAACGGTACACCTCTCTGATTGCAGGTGCACACAAGTTAGGACAGTAAGGAGTTGCAAGGAATCAGCCAGGGAATGAACAACCCCAAAACAAGTCCTGCATCCTGAGTGGAGAGCCACAGCAACACTGAGGCCATGAACATCAATGGTACACCTCCCTGATTGCAGGAACACACAAATTAGGACAGTTAGGAGTTGTACGGCCTCAGCCAGGCGAATGCCCTCCCAGACCATGTACTGCATCCTGAGTGGAGATCCACAGGAAAACAAAGGGTGATGGACATCACCAGTACACCTCCCTGATTGCAGGAACACACAAATTATGACAGGAGTTGCATGGAATCAGCCAGGCCATGGCACCCCCCTTAGACCTGGTACTACATCCTGAGTGGAGATCCACAGGAAAATAAAGGCCATGAACATCAACGGTACACCTTCATGATTGCAGTATACACAAGTTATGATAGTTAGGAGTTGCATGGCCTAAACCAGGGAATCCCCCCCAGACCAGGTACTGCACCCTGAGTGGAGAGCCAGAGCAAAACTGATTCCATGGAGATCAATGGTATACCTCCATGATTGCAGGTGCAGACAAGTTAGGACAGTTAGGATTTTTATGGACTCAACCAGGGAATGGCCCCACAAGACCAGGTACTGCATCCTGAGTGGAGAGCTACACCAAAAGTGAGGCCTTGGAGGTCAACGGTACACCTTTCTGATTGCAGGTGCACACATGTTATGACAGTTAGGAGTTGCATGGCCTCAGCCAGGCAATACCCCCCCTTAGACCAGTTACTGCATCCTGAGTGGAGAACACCAGCAAAACTAAGGCCTGGGACATCAACGGTATACCTCTATGATTGAATATGCACACATGTTAAGACAGTTATTCATCGAACGGCCTCAGCCAGGGAATGCCCTCCCAGATCATGTACTGCATCCTGAGTGGAGATCCACAGGAAAGCAAAGGCCATGGACATCAACGGTACTCCTCCATGATTGCAGGAACACAGAAGTTAGGAAAATTAGGAGTTGCACGGACTCAGCCAGGAAATGCCCCCCCCCAAGACCAGGTTCTACATCCTGAGTAGCGAGACCCAGCAAAAGTGATGCCTTGGAGATCAATGGTATACCTCCCTGATTGTAGGAACACACAGGTTAGGATAGTTAGGAGCTGCATGTCCTCAGCCAGGAAATGCCACCCCACCCCCCCACAGACCAGGTACTTGTTCCTGAGTGGAGAGCCTCAGGAAAACAAAGGCCATGAACATCAATGGTACACCTCCTTGATTGCAGCTATACATGAGCTATGACAGTTAGGAGTTGCACGGCCTAAGACAGGGAATATCCTCCCTGACCAGGTACTGCATCCTGAGTGGAGAGCCACAGCTAAACTGAGGCCATGGCCATCACTGGTATACCTCCCTGATTTCAGGTGCTGAAAAGTTAGAACAGTTAAGAGATACACGGCATCAGCCAGGCAATGCCCCCCCAGACAAGGTACTGCATCCTGAGTGGAGAACCACAGCAAATCTGAGTCAATGGAGATCAACAGTATACCTCCATGATTTCAGGTGCAGACAAGCTAGGACAGTTAGGAGTTGCGCGCCCTCAGCCAGAGAATGCCCCCCCTCCACAGACCAGGTACTGGATCCTGAGTTGAGAGCCACAGGAAAACAAAGACCATGAACATCAACGGTACACCTCCTTGATTGCAGCTATACACAAGTTATGACAGTTAGGAGTTGCACGGCCTAAGCCAAGCAATGCCCCCCCCCCACAGACCAGGTACTGCATCCTGAGTGGAGAGCTACACCAGAAGTGAGGTTTTGGGGATCAACGGTATACCACTCAGATTGCTAGTGCACACAAGTTAGGACAGTTAGGAGTTGCACATCCTGAGCAAGTCAATGCCCCACACCTGCCCAGAAAAGGTAGTGCATCCTGAGAGGAGAGCCACAGCTAAACTGAGGCCATGGATATCAACGTTACACCTCCGTGATTGTGGGAACACACAAATTAGGAGAATTAGGAGTTGCATGTTGTCAGCCAGGCAATGCCCCCCCCAGACAAGGTACCACATCCTGAGTGGAGAGCCACAGCAAAAGTGAGGCCTTGGAGATCAATGGATCTCCTCTCTGACTGCAGGCGTAGACAAGTTAGGACAGTTAGGAGTTGCACGTCCTCCACCAGGCAATGCCCCCCCCGCCCAGAACAGGTAGTGCATCCTGAGTGGAGAGCCACAGCAAAACTGAGGCCATGGAGATCAATGGTACACCTCCCTGACTGCAGGAACACACAAGTTTGGATAGTTAGGAGTTGCATGGGTTCAGCCAGGCAGTGCCCTCCCAGACCAGGTACTGCATCCTGAATGGAGAGCCACAGGAAAACAAAGGCCATGGACATCAACGGCACACCTACCTGATTACAGGTACACAAGTTAGGACAGTTAGGAGTTGCATGGGCTCAGCCAGGCAATGGCTCCACCCTCCGCAGACCAGGTACTGCATCCTGAGTGGAGAGCAACAGGAAAACAAAGGCCATGGTCGTTAGTGGTACACTTCCCTGATTGCAGTTACACACAAGTTTGGACATTTAGGAGTTGCACAGGATCAGCTAGGCAATGTGCTCCCCTTTAAGCAGGTACTGTGTCCTGGGTGGAACTCCACTGCTAAAGTAGTGGCATGGACATCAGTGGTAGACATCTCTGATTGGAGGTGCACATAAGTTAGGATACTGAGGAACTGTATGGACTCAGTCAGTCTATGCTATGCCCTCCCCCACCCAGGCAGCTACAGACTACTTATGACACTGATGAGTTGCACAGCATTAGCCAGGTAATGCACTCATGCCCCACAGGGCAAGTACTGGATCTTGAGTAAGCAAGGGCTGTGGACATCAATGGTATGTCTGCTTCTGTATGACTTGTGAACCACTTAGGGTACTTTCAGTTATACAAAATAGTAATACCTTTACAATTGTTACAATAAACACAAGTTTGTTTTTTTGAAAAATATTTATAAAATACTGTTTTGTATGAAATATTTCTTATAGAAAAATATAGAAAATATATATAATTTTACATTTGTCTAAAAATAATTTAGAAATAAAACTACATATATTCTGTATACAAAAAATATTGATCATTGAATGCTTTTTTCTTGTAAATGAACAAAACAGAGGGAGATGTGCTGTCTTGATTGAGGCTGCTCAGGACAGGATGCTGGATGGATGTGGAGGCGCAGCGGAAGTAGAAGGTGCTGCACCATCAAGGAGATACAGGAGAACTGTGGAGGCCTTCCGCTGTGGCCAGGGAGGCTAGATAGGAGTTGCAGAGGTGAAGCAGTGCTGCTGTGTGTGGAGGCATCTGCAACTGTGTGCTCTGGCTCGAGCAGAAAGTTGACTGTGCCCTGTTGAGACTGTAACAGGGACAACAGTTGTTGTTTCCCCTGTTTCAGTTCATCAACGTCTTCTCTGAGCCAGTCAACCTTCTGCTTGAGTCTGTGCACACAGTCACAGTGTGCAGAGCAGGATGGAGTTGGTTGAACATCTGCGAAAAGAAAAAAAAAAAGTTTCAACTTGTTACGGTGGTAAGTGTACTTTACTGGTTCTTTGCATGATCTTATTATAACAGAAATATTATCACGAATGAGGTGATCATTCCGATTTTTAGTTAGCTCATAAACAGTGCTGTTATATGTGTATGATAACACTTGAAGAGTAGTCAGGACTTTCAGTAGTTCTATAGATGTAGTCATATAGTACTCTTACAGATCAAGAAAAGTTAATGCTTCTGACTGGAGAATCATATCACTAGTTAGGAGTTGGGCAGGTGTATAAGGTCCGTCAGGTAATGTACATAGGCCTGGTAGGACAGGATTTGCATACGGTGTATATGCAAAACTGGGTGGTACTAGAGTATACACAAACGATATCAGCCAGGCAATGCCCCCCCCCAGACCAGGTACCACATCCTGAGTGGAGAGCTACAGCAAAACTGAGGCCATTGACATCAATGGTATACTTCCCTGATTGCAGGTTCACACAAGTTAGGACAATTAGGAGTTGCACGGCTTCAGCCAGGCAATGTCTCCACCCCCCCCAGACCAGGTGATGCATCCTGAGTGTAGAAGCACAGGAAAACTGAGACCATGGACATCAAAGGAACACCTCTCTGAATATTATGGTGGTATGGTAGTGCCACCATATTTAGGGTTGAGTACACCATTTAAGGTTAAATTGTGATATTATGCACCTTAATAACTTTGCCACCATACTTCAGATTTGCCTGAAATTTGGCAGGCTCAGAGCATTTGCATAGATCTTGGGACCTGCCAAGTTTCATACCAGTTGGGTATACTGTTGCAGAGTTATTAAGCAACATTCTGTAGTGCATTTACTCTTTACACTTTTTTGCACATTCTTTGCTTGTGCCTACAGGTTGCACGGTTTGTGCGACCTGTCCGAAAACTTCAGGGAACCTGCGGCTGGTGTCCCCAATTTACCTTTTGAAGATTTTGTAAAAACATATTGAACGGTTCAAAAGTTATTCAAAAAAACAAGTTTCCCATGATAGTCAATGAGAAAAGTTAACAAAAAGCTCGACAGTGTTGTAAATGCGGATATAATTTCGCAAATGACCCCAGGAGTGTCGCAAATCTGCCATTTTGTTTTCAGTTTCTGATCACAGAAATGCTTGGCATTTAAAATTGGGTACCTCTAGGGACACAATTAGTTTTTTGTTTACCTTGTCGATACATGAGGATGCTAGGCATGTCTTTATTTTGGGGTTAAACACCACAGAAATATGGTTTTGAAATTTGGGGGAAAAATAGTGTCACGAAGTGGTGTTGAACCTGTGACACTTTCGTGATGATTTTTGCGAAGTGTCATATTTTGCGACACTATAGGGAAAATAACAGGAATGTTTTACCACCCTGCTACAAAACACTGGTTTGGTCTTTTGGGCTGAAATTTGGAGGAAAGAAAGCCAACATGCCACAGATGTGCCTTTCATTGGTTTGGTGACAAAATATTGCATGGATGGAAAGTTACAATGCTCCGAAGTTGATGCTTTTTCCCTTAGACTAACATGGTGGCACTCCCGGCTCCTTTTGGGGCCCGTATTTTGGAAATTATTAGAGTTACGGACTTTTCATCAGAAAAATGCTTAGCCTTCCACTAGGGGGCTAATTGCAAACCAAGCCAGGAAAGTCATAAATCATAAAAAATTTTAATTTTTTTTCTACGTCGTACGGTTCCTGTGATATGAGCGATTTACTATTCCTAGTGCTCATGTTCTGGTCTGAGACCCATTATTATGCATTTATTCTTTGCATTCACTGTGTTTCTTTATGCAGCTGTTGGTGAAAAAAGGGTCTATGCATTCGTTACTGTCACAGTTAGTGTTCACACTTGCGTTACCGTAACCGTTAGCCTTCCCGTCTACGCCACCATGAGCATTACCCTTTGCACTTTTGCGTTTGCATTGCTGTTACCATTTGCATTTCCATTACTGTTTCTGTTTGCGTTTTGTTTTGCATTACTGTGTGCATTATCATTTGCGTATGAGCTTACATTTGCATTTCCTTTGGTGTCATCGTTGCTGTTACCATTACCATTTGCGATTCTTATTGCGGTACGGTGACTGTGTCTGAAATTATTTGGGCTTGCATTTGCATTGCACATACTGATCCTATGTGGAAAAAAATAACGTGGTGGAAGTATGTGGCCCGAAGGGCCTGCTCTTCCACAACCACAATGCCCCCCCAGCCCGGAGGTGCATCCTGAGTGAAGAGTCACAGGAAAACAGAGGCCATGGACATGAACGGTATACCTCCCTATTTGCAGGAACACACAAGTTAGGACAGTTAGAAGTTGCACGGCTTCAGCCAGGCAATGCCCCCCCCAGACCAGGTACCGCATCCTGAGTGGAGAGCCACAGCAAATGTGAAGCCTTGGAGATCAATGGAACACCTCCCTGATTGCAGGTACACACAATTTGGACAG
This sequence comes from Neoceratodus forsteri, assembly GCA_016271365.2. Lineage (NCBI taxonomy): Eukaryota > Metazoa > Chordata > Ceratodontiformes > Ceratodontidae > Neoceratodus > Neoceratodus forsteri. The sequence continues at coordinate 951,106,557 of CM028129.1, read as the reverse complement.
TTAGGAGTTTCACGGGCTCAGTCAGTCAATGGCATCCCCCCCAGCCCAGGTACTGCATCCTGAGTGGAGATCCACAAGAAACCAAAGGCAATAGGCATCAACGGTAGACCTCCCTGATTGCAGGAACGCACAAGTTAGGACAGTTAAGAGTTGCACGGACTCAGAAAGGCAATGCCCCCCCCAGACCAGGTACTGCATACTGAGTGGAGAGTTACAGCAAAAATGATTCCATGGAGCTCAACAGTATACCTCTGTGACTGCAGGTGCAGACAAGTTGGGACAGTTAGGAGTTGGAAGACCTCAGCAAGTAAATGCTCCCCCCACCAGACCAGGTACTGCATCCTGAGTGGAGAGCCACAGCAAAATTGGGGCATTGGAGATCAATGGTATGCCTCTCTGACTGCAGGAACACACAAGTTAGGATAGTTAGGAGTTGCATGTCCTCAGCCAGGCAATGCCCCCCCACCCACAGACCAGGTACTGCATCATGAGTGGAGAGCCACAGCAAAAGTGAGGCCTTGGAGATCTATGATATACCTCCTTGATTGCAGCTGTACAGAAGTTATGACAGTTAGGAGTTGCATGGCCTCAGTCAGGGAATGCTCCCCCCAAGACCAGGTACTGCATCCTGAGTGGAGAGCTACACCAAAAGTGAAGACTTTGAGGTCAATGGTACACCTCTCTGATTGCAGGTGCACACAAGTTAGGACAGTTAGGAGTAGCACAGCCTCAGCCAGGCAATACCCCCTCCTTAGACCAGGTACGGCATCCTGAGTGGAGAACAACAGCAAAATTGAGGCCTTGGACATCAACGGTATACCTTCCTGATTGCAGGTGCACACAAGTTAGGACAGTTAAGAGTTGCATGGCCACAGCCAGGCAATGCTCTCTCAGACCAGGTACTGCATCCTGAGTGGAGATTCATAGGAAAACAAAGGGTGATGGACATCAACAGTACACCTCCCTGATTGCAGGAACACACAAATTAGGACAGTTAGGAGTTGCACGGACTCAGCCAGGCAATGCCCCCCTCAGACCACAAACTGCATCATGAGTGGAGAGACACAGCAAAAGTGAGGCATTGAAGATCAAAGGTACACCTCCCTGATAGCAGGTACACACAAGTTTGGACAGTTAGGAGTTGCACTGGCTCAGCCAGGCAATGGCAACCCCTTCAGACCAGCTACTGCATCCTGAGTGGAGATTCACAGGAAAACAAAGGCCATGGACAGCAACATTACTCCTCCCTTATTGCAGGAACATACAAGTTAGGACAATCAGGAGCTGCATGGACACTGCCAGGAAATGTCCCCCCCAGACCAGGTACTGCATCCTGAGTGGAGAGGCACAGAAAAAATGAGGCCTTGGAGATCAATCATATACCTTCCTGACTGCAGAAACACACAAGTTAGGATAGTTAGGAGTTGCATGTCCTCAGCCAGGCATTGCCGCCCCCATACCAGGTACTGCATCCTGAGTGGAGAGCCACAGCAAAACTGATCCCATGGAGATCAACAGTATACCACCATGATTGCAGGTGCAGACAAGTTAGGACAGTTAGGAGATGCAGGACCACAGCCAGAGAATGCCCCCAACCACCAGACCAGGTACTGCATCCTAAGTGGAGAGCCACACCAAAAGTGAGGCTTTGGAGATCAACGGTACACCTCTCTGATTGCAGGTGCACAAAAGATAGGACAGTAAGGAGTTGCAAGGAATCAGCCAGGGAATGGCCAACCCCAAACCAAGTACTGCATCCTGATTGGAGAGCCACGGCAAAATTGATGCCTTGGAGATCAACGGTACACTTCCATTATTGCAGGTACGCACAAGTTTGGACAGTTAGGAGTTGCACGGGCTCATTCAGGCCATGGCACCCCCTTAGACCAGGTACTGCATCCTGAGTGGAGATCCACAGGAAATCAAAGGCCATGGACATCAGCAATACACCTCCCTAATTGCAGTAACACACAAATTAGGACAGTTAGCAGTTGCACAGACTCAGCCAGGCAATGGCCACTCAGACCAAGTACTGCATCATGAGTGGAGAGCCACAGGAAAACAAAGGCCTTGGACTTCAACGGTGCACCTCCCTGATTGCAGGAACACACGAATTAGAACAGTTAGGAGTTGCACGGACTCAGACAGGCAATACCCTCCCAGACAAGGTACCGCATCCTGAGTGGAGAGACACAGCAAAAGTGAGGCCTTGAAGATCAACCGTACACCTCCCTCATAGCAGGTACACACAAGTTTGGATAGTTAGAAGTAGCACAGGATCAGCAGGGCAATGTCATCCCAGCAGACCAGGTGCTGCATCCTGCATGGAGATCCACAGGAAAACAAAGGCCATGGACATCAGTGGTACACTTCCCTAATTGCAGGAACACACAAGTTATGACAGTTAGGAGTTGCACGGACTCAGCCAGGATATGCCCCCCCAGACCAGGTACTGCAACATGAGTGCAGAGCCACAGCAAAAGTGAGGCCTTGGAGATCTACGGTATACCTCCTTGATTGCAGCTATACAGAAGTTATGACAGTTAGGAGTTGCACGGCCTCAGTCAGTGAATGCTCCCCCAAAGACCAGGTACTGCATCCTGAGTGGAGATCCACAGGAAAACAAAGGGTGATGGGCATCAACAGTACACCTCCCTGATTGCAGGAACACACAAATTAGGACAGTTAGGAGTTGCACGGACTCAACCAATCAATGTCCCCCCCAAGACCAGAAACCGCATCCTGAGTGGAGAGACACAGCAAAAGTGAGGCCTTCAAGATCAAAGGTACACCTCCCTGATAGCAGGTACACACAAGTTTGGACAGTTAGGAGTTGAACGGGCTGAGCCAGGCAATGGCACCCCCCCAGACCATTTTATCCTGAGTGGAGATTCACAGGACAACAAAGGCCTTGGACATCAATGGTACTCCTCCCTGACTGCAGGAACACACAAGTTATGACAATTAGGAGTTGCACAGACTCAGCCAGGAAATATCCGCTGCAGACCAGGTACTGCAACCTGAGTGGAGAGCCATAGCAAAATTGAGGCGTTGGAGATCAATGGTTTACCTCCCTGATTGCAGGAACACACAAGTTAGGATAGTTAGGAGTTGCATGTCCTCAGCCAGGAAATGTCCTCCCCCACAAGAGACCAGGTACTGGTTCCTGAGTGGAGAGTCTTGGGAAAACAAAGGCCATGAACATCAACAGTACGCCTCCTTGATTGCAGCTATATGCAAGTTTTGACAGTTAGGAGTTGTACGGCCTAAGCCAGGGAATGCCTCCCCCAGACCAGGTACTGCATACTGAGCGGAGAGCCACAGCAAAACTGAGTCCATGGAGATCAACGATATACCTCAGTGATTGCAGGTGCAGAAAAGTTAGGAGAGTAAGGAGTTGCACAGCCTCAGCCAGAGAATGCCCCCCCCAGACCAGATACTGCATCCTGAGTGGAGAGCTACACCAAAAGTGAGGCCTTGGAGGTCAAAAGTACACCTCTCTGATTGCAGGTGCACAGAAGTTAAGACAGTTAGGAGTTGCACAGCCTGAACCAGACAATATAGAAGGCAGTATAGTACAGTGGTTTAAGGCTCTGAGCTGCAAATCTGGTGACATCCAGCAGACCAGACCTGGGTTTGAATCCCACAGCTTCCACTTGCATAAAGTGTGACCCTGAGCAAGTCATTTAACTTCCCTGTGTTCCCAGGTTGCACCTGTTAAAAAGCTTTCAGCTTAGTCTGTTACTCCTGGTTAAACAACTAAAAAAAAAAAAAAAAAAATACCCCCCCTTAGACCAGGTACTGCATCCTGAGTGGAGAGCCACAGCAAAAGTGAGGCCTTGGAGATCTATCGTACACCTTTCTGATTGCAGGTGTACACAAGTTAGGACAGTTAGGAGCTGCATGTCCTCAGCCAGGCAATGCCCCCCCCCGCCCAGAAATGGTAGTGCATCCTGAGTGGAGAGCCACAGAAAATCTGAGGCCATGGAGATCAATGGTACACCTCCCTGACTGCAGGAACACACAAGTAAGGATAGTTAGGAGTTGCATGGACTCAGCCAGGCAATGTGCTCCCCCCTCAAGCAGGTACTGTATCCTGGGTGGAGAGCCACTGCTAAAGTAGTGGCATGGACATCAGTGGTAGACATCTCTGATTGGAGGTGCACATAAGTTAGGATACTGAGGAATTGCATGGACTCAGTCAGTCTATGTTACTCCCTCCCCCACCCAGGCAGACTAGTTACATCATTGTGACTGGAGAGCTACAGGAAAACTGCTGACATGGACATTTGAGGTATGTCTCTGTCATAGCAGCTACAGACTACTTATGACACTGATGTGTTGCATAGCATTAGCCAGGTAATGCCCTCATGCCCCACAGCACAAGTACTGAACCTTGAGTAAGCAAGGGGCAATGTACATCAATGGTATGTCTGCTTCTGTATGACTTGTGAACCACTTAGGGTACTTTCAGTTGTACAAAATAGTAATACATTTACAAGTGTACAATAAACACACATATTTAAAAAAAAACATTTATAAAATACTGTTTTATATGAAATATTTTTTATAGAAAAATATGAAAAATAGATATCATTTTACATTTGTCTAAAAATTATTTAGAAAAAAATACATATATTCTGTATACCAAAAATATTGATTATTGAATGTTTTTTTTCTTTTAAATAAACAAAACAGAGGGAGATGTGCTGTCTTGATTGTGGCTGCTCAGGACAGGAAGCTGGATGAATGTTGAGGCGCAGTGGAAGTGGAAGGTGCTGCACCATCGAGGAGATACAGGAGAACTGTGGATGCCCTTCGGCTGTGGCCAGGGAAGCTAGATGGGAGTTGCAGAGGTGAAGCAGTGCTGCTGTGTGTGGAGGCATCTGCAACTGTGTGCACTGGCTCAAGCAGAAGGTTGACCGTGCCCTGTTGTATCTGTAACTGGGACAACATTTGCTGTTGCCCCTATTTCAATTCATCAACATCTTCTGCTTGAGTCTGTGCACATAGTCACAGTGTGCAGAGCAGGATGAAGTTGGTTGAACATCTGTGAAAAGAAAAAAAAAGTTTCAACATCTTACAGTGATAAGTGTACTTTACTGGTTCTTTGCATGATCTTATTATAACAGGAATATTATCGCAAGTGAGATGATCATTCGGATTTTTAGTCAGCTCATAAACAGTGTTGTTATATGTGTATGATAACACTTGAAGAGTAGTCAGGACTTTCAGTAGTTCTATAGATGTAGTCATACAGTACTCCTACAGATCAAGAAAAGTTAATGCTTCTGACTGGAGAATCATATCACTAGTTAGGAGTTGGGTAGGTGTATAAGGTCAGTCAGGTAATGTGCATAGGTCTGGTAGGACAGGATTTGCACACAGTGTGTATGCAAAACTGGGTGGTACTAGTTTATACACAAAAGATATCAGCAAGGAAATGCCCCCCCCCCAGACCAGGTATCACATCCTGAGTGGAGAGCCACAGCAAAACTGAGGCCATTGACATCAACAGGGTGCACACAAGTTAGGACAATTAGGAGTTGCACGGCTTCAGCCAGGCAATGCCCCCACCCCCGAGACCAGGTGATGCATCCTGAGTGGAGATCCAAAGGAAAACTGAGACCATGGACATCAAAGGAACACCTCTCTGAATATTATGGTGGCATGGTAGTGCCACCATATTTAGGGTTGAATACCTCATTGTGATATTTTGCACCTTAATAACTTTGCCACTGTTCAACAGATTTGTTTGAAATTTGGCAGGCTCGGAGCATTGGCATAGATCTTGGGACTTGTCAAGTTTCCTACTGGTTGGGTATACTGTTGCAGAGTTATCAAGTGACATTGTGTAGTTCATTTACACCTTTTTGTGCATTCTTTGCTTGTGCCTACAGGTTGCACGGTTTGCACGACCGATCTGAAATCTTCAGGGAAAGTGCGGACGGGGTTCCCAATATACCTTTAGAAGATTTTGTGAAAAAATATTTAACGGTTCAAAAGTTATTCAAAAAACAATTTTCCCATGATAGTCAAGGGGAAAAGGTAACAAAAAGCTTTACAGTGTCGCAAATGCAGATATAATTTCGCAAATGATCCCAGTAGTGTTGCAAATCTGCCATTTTGTTTTCAGTTACTGATCACAGAAATGCTTGCCATTTAAAATTGGGACCCTCTAGGGACACAATTCTTTTTGTGTTTACCTAGTCGAGCCCTGAGGATGCTAGGCATGTCTTTATTTTGGGGTTAAACACCACAGAAATATGTTTTTGAAATTTTGGGGAAAAATAGTGTCACAAAGTAGTGTTGTACCTGTGACACTTTTGTGATGATTTTTTTGAAAGTGTTGTATTTTGCGACACTACTATTCGACACTATGGGGAAAATAACAGGAATTCTTTTCCACCCTGCTACAAAACACTGGTTTGATCTTTAGGGCAGAAATTTGGAGGGAAGAGAGTCAACATGCCACAGAAGTGCCTTTTCGTTGGGTTGGTGATAAAATAGTGCATGGATGGAAAGTTACGGTGCTCCGAAGTTGATGCTTTTTTCATACAGACTAACATTGCAGCATTTGCGGCGCCATTTGGGGCCCCTATCTCAAAAACAGTTCAAGTTATGGACTTTTCATCGGAAAATGCATAGCTTCCCACTAGGGGGCTAAGTGCAAAACTAGCCAGGAAAGTCATGATTCATATGAATTTTTTTTTTTTTCTACGTCGTATGGTTCCTGTGATATAAGTGATTTACTACTCCAAGTGTTCATGTTCTGGTCTGAGACCCATTATTTTGCATACATTCTTTGTAAACACTGTGTTTCTCTATATAGCTGTTGGTGAAAAAAAAGGTCTGTGCTTTTGTTACTGTCACAGTTAGTGTTCACACTTCCGTTAGCCTTCCCGTCTACCCCACCATGTGTATTACCCTTTTCGCTTGCATTTTCATTACTGTTACCATTTGCGTTTCCATTACTGTTTCAGTTTGTGTTTTGTTTTACATGACCGTGTGCATTATCATTTGCGTATGCGCTTACATTTGCATTTCCTTTGTTGTCATCGTTGCTGTTACCATTGCCATTTGTGTTTCCTGTTGTGGTACCGTGACCATGTCCGTAATTATTTGCACTTGCATTTGCATTGCACTTCCTGATCCTATGTGTAAAAAAATAACGTGGTGGGGGTGTGGGGCCTGAAGGGCCAAGCTTCCACAACCACAATGCCTCCCCGGCCCTGTGGTGCATCCTGAGTGAAGAGTCACAGGAAAACAAAGATCATGGACATGAATGGTACATCTCCCTAATTGCAGGAACACACAAGTTAGGACAGTTAGGAGTTGCATGGCTTCAGCCAGGCAATGCCTCCCCAGACCTGGTACCGCATCCTGATTGGAGAGCCACAGCAAAAGTGAGGCCTTGGAGATCAACGGTACACCTCCCTGATTGAAGGTACACACATGTTTGGACAGTTAGGAGTTGCACGGGCTCAGCCAGGCAATGGCACCCTCCCGACCAGGTACTGCACACTGAGTGGAGATCCACAGGAAAACAAAGGCCATAGACATCAATGGTACACCTCCCTGAATGCAGGAACACACAAGTTATGGCAGTTAGGAGTTGCACGAGCTCTGCAAGGCAATGACTCCCCCACCAGACCAGGTACTATATCCTGAGTGGAGAGCCACAGAAAAAGTGAGGCCTTGAAGATCAACAGTATACCTCACTGATTGCAGGATCACACAAGTTAGGATAGTTAGGAGTTGCATGTCCTCAGCCAGGCAATGCCCCCTCCCAGACCAGGTACTGCATCCTGAGTGGAGAGCCACAGCAAAACTGAGTCCATGGAGATCAAAAGTATACCTCTGTGATTGCAGGTGCAGACAAGTTAGGACAGTTAGAAGTTGCAAGGCCTCATCCAGGGAATGGCCCCCCCACCAGACCAGGTATTGCATCCTGAGTGAAGAGCCACGCCAAAAGTGAGGCTTTAGAAATCAGTGGTACACCTCTCTGATTGCAGATGCACACAAGTTAGGACAGTTAGGAATTGCATGGCCTCAGCCTGGCAATGCACCCCCCCTGCCCAGAACAGGTAGTGCATCCTGAATGGAGATCCGCAGCTAAACTGAGGCCATGGACATCAATGGTACACTTCCCTGATTGCATGAACACACAAGTTAGGACAGTTAGGAGTTGAACGGCTTCAGCCAGGCAATGCCCCCCCCGACCAGGTACTGCATCCTGAGTGGAGAGCCACAGGAAAACTGAGCCCATGGACATCAACAGTACACCTCTCTGAATATGATTTTTGTGAAAGTGTCGTATTTTGCGACACTACTGTTCGACACTATGGGGAAAATAACAGGAATTCTTTTCAAGTGTGCTACAAAACACTGGTTTGGTATTTTGGATTGAAATTTGGAGGGAAGAGAGCCAACATGCCACAGGTGTGTCTCTCGTGGTTTGGTGACACAATATTGCATGGGTGGAAAGTTATGGTGCTCCAAAGCTGACGTGTTTTCCCACAGACTAACACTGCGGTGTCTGCGGTGCCTTTCAAGGCCCGTATCTCAGAAACGGTTCGAGTTACGGACTTTTTGTCAGAAAAATGCTTAGCCTCCAACTAGGGTGCTAAGTGCAAAAGTAACCAGGAAAGTCATGAATGATATGAAACTTTAATTGTTTTTTCTACGTCTTACGGTTCCTGAGATACAAGCGATTTACTATTCCAAGTGCTCATGTTCAGGTCTGAGACCCAATATTATGCATACATTGTTTGTAATCACTGTGTTTCTCTATGCAGCTGTTGGTGAAAAAAAGGTCTGTGCTTTTGTTACTGTCACAGTTAGTCTTCACACTTGCATTACCATAACCATTAGCGTTAGCGTTTCCGTCTTCACCACCATGTGCATTACCCTTTACGTTTTCATTTGTGCTTCCGTTTGCGTTACTGTTACCATTTGTGTTTCCATTACTGTTTCTGTTTGTGTTTTGTTTTGCATGACCGTGTGCATTATCATTTGCATTTGTGTATGCAATTACGTTTGCATTTTCTTAAGTGTCATCGTTGCTGTTACCATTACCATTTGCATTTCCTATTGCGGTACTGTGACCATGTCTGTAATTGTTTGTGCTTGCATTTGCATTGCACTTACCTATCCTATGTGAAAAAAATAACATGGTGGAAGCTTGTGGCATGAAGGGCCCGTGCTTCCACAATCACAATGCCACCCCTCCCTGGCCCGGTAGTGCATCCTGAGTGAAGAGTCACAGGAAAACAAATGAAATGGACATGAATGGCACACCTCCCAGATTGTAGGAACACACAAGTTAAGACAGTTAGGAGCTGCACAGCTCAAGCCAGACAATGCCCCCAACCAGACCATGTACGACATCCTGAGTGGAGATCCACAGCAAAAGTTAGGTCATGGAGATCAATGGTACACCTCCTTGATTGCAGGTACACACAAGTTTGGACAGTTAGGAGTTGCGCGGCTCAGCCAGGCAATGGAACACCCCAGACCAGGTACTGCATCCTGTGTGGAGATCCACAGGAAAACAAATGCCATGGACATCAACGGTACTCCACCCTTATTGCAGGAACACACAAGTTAAGAGGTGCATGGACTCAGCCAGGCAATGCCCCCCCCAGACCAGGTACTGCATCCTGAGTGAAGAGACCCAGCAAAAGTGAGGCCTTGGAAATCAATGGTACACCTCCCTGATTGCAGATATACACAAGTTTGGACAGTTAGGAGTTGCACGGGCTCAGCTAGGCAATGACACCTCCACGGACCAGGTACTGCATCCTAAGTGGAGAGCCACACCAAAAGCGAGGCTTTGGAGATCAATGATACACCTCTCTGATTGCAGGTGCACTGTTAGGAGTTGCACGGCCTCAGCCAGGCAATGCCCCCCCCCACCCAGAACAGGTAGTGCATCTTGAGTGGAGAGCCATAGCTAAACTGAGGCCATGGACATCAATGGTACACCTCACTTATTGCAGGAACACACAAGTTAAGACAGCTGGAAATTGCACAGCCTTAGACAGGCAATGCCCTCCCAGATCAGGTACTGCATTCAGAGTGGAGAGCCACAGCAAAAGTGAGGCTTTGAAGATCAGCGATATACCTCCCTAATTGCAGGAACACAAAAGTTAGGATAGTTAGGAGTTGCATGTCCTCATTCAGGCAACGGCCCTTCCCCCAGTCCAGGTACTGCATCCTGAGTGGAGATCCACAGTAAAACAAAGGCCATGGACATCAACGTAGACCACATTGATTGCAGAAACACACAAGTTAGGACAATTAGGAGTTGCACGGCTTTAGCCAGGCAATGCCTCCACCATACCCATCCAGGTACTGCATCCTGAGTGGAAAGCCACAGCAAAACTGAGGCCATGTACATCAATGGTATAAATCCTTGATTGCAGCTGCACACATGTTAGGAGAGTTAGGAGTTGTACGGCCACAGCTAAGCAATGATCCCCCCCCACAGACCAGGTACTGCTTCCAGAGTGGAAAGCCACAGCAAAATTGAGGCCTTGGAGATCAACTGTACACCTCTCTGATGGCAGATGTACACATGTTAAGACAGTTAGGAGTTGCACAGCCTCAGCCATTCAATGCCCCCCCACCTGGAACTGGTAGTGCATCCTGAGTGGAGAGCCACAGCAAAACTGAGGCAATGGAGATCAATGGTACACCTCCCTGATTGCAGGAACACACAAGTTAGGACAGTTAGGAGTTGCATGGGCTCAGCCTAGCAATGCCTCCCCCAGACCAGGTACAGCATCCTGAGTGGAGAGCCACAGGAAAACAAAGGCTATGGACATCAACGGCACACCTACCTGATTGCAGGTACACACAAGTTAGGACAGTTAGGAGTTGCACGGGCTCAGCCAGGCAACGTGCCCCCACCAAGCAGGTACTGTATCCTGGGTGGAGAGCCACTGCTTAAGTAGTGGCATGGACATCAGTGGTAGAGATCTCTGATTGGAGGTGCACATAAGTTAGGATACTGCGGAATTGCATGGACTCAGTCTATGCTATGCCCTCCCCACCCAGGCAGACTAGTTACAGCATTGTGACTGGAGAGCTACAGGAAAACTACTGACAAGGACATTCATGGTATGTCTCTGTCATACCAGCTACAGACTACTTATGACACTGATGTGTTGCACAGCATTAGCCAGGTAATGCACTCATGCCCCACAGGGCAAGTACTGGATCTTGAGTAAGCAAGGGCCATGGACATCAATAGTATGTCTGCTTCTGTATGACTTGTGAACCACTTAGGGTACTTTCAGTTATACAAAATAGCAATACCTTTACAATTGTTACAATAAACACACATCTGTTTTTTTTGAAAAACATTTATAGAATACTGTTTTGTTAGAAATATTTTTTATAGAAAAATTTAAAAAATATGTATCATTTTACATTTGTCTAAATATGATTTAGAAAAAAAAATACATATATTCTGTATATAAAAATATTGATTATTGAATGCTTTTTTTTTTAAATGAACAAAACAGAGGGAGATGTGCTGTCTTGATTGAGACTGCTCAGGACAGGAAGCTGGATGGATGTTGAGGCGCAGCGGAAGTGGAAGGTGCTGCGCCATCGAGGAGATACTGTAGAACTGTGGAGGCCCTTCAGCTGTGGATAGGGAGTCTAGATGGGAGTTGCAGAGGTGAAGCAGTGCTGCTGTGTGTGGAGGCATCTGCAACTGTGTGCACTGGCTCGAGCAGAAGGTTGACTATGCCCTGTTGTGACTATAACAGGGACAACATTTGCTGTTGCCCCTGTTTCAGTTCAGCAATGTCTTCTTTGAGCCAGTCAACCTTCTGCTTGAGTCTGTGCACACAGTTGCAGTGTGCAGAGCAGGATGGAGTTGGTTCAACATCTGTGAACAGAAAAAAAAAGTTTCAACATGTTACAGATATAAGTTTACTTTACTAGTTCTTTGCATGATCTTATTATAACAGGAATATTATCGCGATTGAGATGACCATTCAGATTTTAGTTAGCTCATAAACAGTGCTGTTATGTGTGTATGATAACACGTGAAGAGTATTCAGGACTTTCAGTAGTTCTATAGATGTAGTCATACAGTACCCCTACAGATCGAGAAAAGTTAATGCTCATGATTGGAGAATCATATCACTAGTTAGGAGTTGGGTAGGTGTATAAGGTCAGTCAGGTAATGTACATAGGTCTGGTAGGACAGGCTTTGCACACAGTGTGTAGGCAACAATGGGTGATACTTGCTTATAAACAAAAGAGATCAGCCAGGCAATGCGCCCCCAGACCACGTACTGCATCCTGAGTGGAGAGCCACAGCAAAACTAAGGCCATTGACATCAACGGTATACCTCCCTGATTGCAGGTGCACACAGTTAGGAGTTGCACAGCTTCAGCCATTCAATACTCCCACCCCCCCCAGACCAGGTTCTGCATAGTGAGTGAAGAGCCACATGAAAACTGAGGCCATGGACATCAACAGTACACCTCTCCGAATGTAGGTGCAGGCAAGTTAGGACAGTTAGGAGTTTTATTTATTTATTTATTTAGTTAAACATCAGTTTAGAAACCTTTGAGCCAGAGGCTCATTTACAAAGGTACCTCGTCACAAAGAGGACATCAGAACAGTAGTACAAGGGACACAGTACTTACAAACAAAAAAGTTACAGTTCAATTACAATTTTGTTACAATAGAGTACAATCTCCAACGAGCTAAAGATAACAAAAGGTGCAAAATTTATGGTCGGGGGAGAGCTGGTGGGGGTAGAAGGGAGGGAGATAGGGGAGGAGGAATAAGTAGGGAAAGGAAGGGGGGGAGCCGCTCAGTGAGCATTGTCAAACAGAGTATATATATATATATATTTTTTTTACACTAGGCTAGCGGCAGTTGCATTTGCGAGAGCTAAGCAGGAAGTTTCTGAGCCTGGGCTTAAAGCAAGCTAAGGTTAGAGAGTTTGAGACACTGGCAGGGAGGGAGTTATACCAGTGGGGCACACGGTAGGGGAATGCCCTCTGACCTTGTGAGGTCCTGGCTCTCGGAATAACTAGGGTAGCTCTTGATGAGCTGTGCGTGATCAGGGTCGGTGCAGTACTGCGAATGGAGTTGGATAGGCCTATGGGGGATAGGCCATGCAGGGCTTTAAAGGTGAGCTGGCATGTCTGATACATGAGTCGCTCTTCCAGGTTGAGTAGGGTAGCCAGGGTGTACAGCTCACATGTGTGAGTGAGTCTGGGAGCACCAGTGATAAGTCTGCAGGCCTTATTTACTGTGAGACGAACCTTGTTGAGGGCAGTCTGATCTGCTGAGCCATAGACCGGAAGGCCATAGTCAATGAGAGACATGACAGAGGAAGTGACAGCCAGGTGGAGGGCATCAGGAGGAGGCATTTCTTGTGCGGTAAAGAATGCCTAGCGTGAATTGGCAACAAATTTAGGGCAGATATATGTCCATGGAATGAAAGTGCAGGGTCAAAGGTTATACCAAGATATTTATAGGATTGCACCTGGTCAATGACGAGATTGGGTGTGGAGTGGACAGCTAAAGAAACTTGCTGTACTTATTTTGGGGTGGAGAAGAGCATCGTTTTTGTTTTCTTAAGGTTGATAACAAGTTGGTGCTCAGTGAACCAGGTAGCTGCAGTCAAAGACTAGTTGGAGGGAGTTCTGTAGCAGCATGGGGTCATTGTGGGAGGCAGCGAGAACAGCATCATCAGCATAGAAGCATCTTACCCATACAACTGCTGGGTAGGGAGTTAGAAAGAGTGAGAATAGTAGGGGTCCAAGAATTGAGCCCTGCGGCACCCCAGTGAATGGGGCATGTTTCGAGAGAGTACCGTTGACTTTCACACATTGGGAGGCGGGAGAGATAGCTGGTGCACCAGGAAACAGGTCCTGAGGCAAAGCCTATTAGGTCGAGTGGAGAGCAAAAGGGATGCGAAACAGTATCGAATGCTTTAGACAGGTCAATGAATATAGCACCAGCCAGGGCACCAGAGTCAAGGAGGCATGGAGAAGTTGGAAAATTCCAGGAGTGCTGTATTGGTACTATGACCTCTCTGAACCCCAGTGTTGTTCAGGGCAGAGAACATTAGTACTTACAGAGGTAGTCAGAGACTTGGGATGCCACAATTTTCTCTAACGCCTTAGAGAGGGGGAGAGGATTGAGATGGGTCATTAGTTACCTGGAAGAGTCCTGTCACCACCTTTATGGACAGGGGTAACTGTGGCAATCTTCCAAGGAGGAATTTTCGAGACAGAGTGATTTGTTGAAAATGCATGTAATAGGTGAGAGGACCTGATCCAAGACCTGGCGTAAAGGCAGGGATCAAGTGAGTCATTACCGATGGTGTTACCTTTTAGAGCTTTTAGCAAGTAAGGCCTAACTTCTTGCATGGTGACACGGCCGCAGGTGGAAGAGGGGCGGGCAATGGGTGGTGGTACAGATGGAGGGTGGACTGAAAAGTTACCAGGAAGTACTGAGCTAAGGTCGGGAAAGGAGTTATTGAGGTGGGAGGCAATGAGGGCAGGGTCAGAGGAGATGGTACCATTGATGTTGAGAAGAGAAGGAGAGGGGACTGGGAGTGACCATTCAGTTGCCTGATGTTGTCCCAGAAGCACCTGGGGTTCCCAGGAGGAGGTAAGAGAGGCTTGGTAGTATTCCGCCTTTGCTTTGTGGATGGCCCAGGTGCACTGGTTACGGCAGCATCATAGACTGCCTGTCAGCTTGAACGGCCAGCAGCAACAGCAAGGTGCCAAAGATTGTCACGCTTAAGTTGCCACAGAAGGGCAGGGTGATCCAAGGGGCATGTTTCACTTTGGACCTCCTAGCAGTTATGGGAGCAAAGATATCACAGGCAAAGTTGAAAGTGCTTACAAAGAAGCCCAGGGCCAAGTCAATGTTGGTTGCCCTTGTTAGGGGGACCAATCAGTGTGGGCAAGGAAGCGCTTAGAGCCTAAGAGTCCCAGGCCTAAGCCACCTTGAGAGGTGGTTTTGACTGGGGATGAGCCGAGGGTTTCCCAGTTGAAAAGCACAGGAGTGGTCACTGAGGCAGTCAGGAGGATTTGGATGTTGTGGATGCGGATTGGCCTGTTGGTGAGGACCACATCCAGGAGGTGCTTGTCCCCAGGGTTTTTCTAGTAGGCTGTGAGACCAGTTGAGTTAGGTCAATTGAATCGAAAGCCTCACGGTGGGAGGAAGATGAGGGCAGAGCCAGTTTATATTCAAGTAGCCCACCAAGATTTGGTCCGACCAGTTGGGTAGGGAGGTGAGGTAGTCAATTAGTGGGCCCAGGGCCTGGGATTGGTTCTTGGGGGTATGTAGGCTACGGTTGAGGAATAATGGGCCTCTAGCTGGGTCCGGGGACAGCTTTAGAGTAAGTGCCTGGGCCTTATGGTCGAGGTCAGGCGGGGGAGTAGCCCCACGAGAGAATCCTTCAAATAGAAGACACAGCCTCCACCTCTCCTGCTGACACGGTCCAACCGGTGGAGAGTGTAGCCGGGAAGAGAGACATGAGAGTCAGGAGTGGAGGGAGACAGCCAGGTTTCAACAAGGGCAACAACATCAGGTTTATGAAGAGTCACCCAGCAGTGCAGAGTGTCCAGTTTTTTCAGGAGGCTACAGATGTTCATAGAAACAATCACGCAGCCAGGAAATTTCAGGGAGGACCAGTGCTGCCAGGCCCGGGATTGGGGTGGACATTGCCTGACAGGAGTAGGAGGAGGAGGGCTGATCTGGGGAGTGCACAATGGTGGGATAGCTTTCGACGATTGGAGAGGGGGTGATGAGGGAGTGATGAGGGGGTGATGACCAAGTGAAAACAACTACTAGAGAGCAATAAAATGTGACAAGTGAGGTACTGGGAGCAAATTTTTCAAACTTAATTAGGCTCCCTCTAGTGGCAAAACAATATAAGGAGCTAATGGAGAAGTTGGGTGTTAAAAAAAAAAAAAAAAAAAATGGAAATAGTTTCAAAATCAGGCACAAAAGTAACAGTTCAGCTCTGTTTGAGCCTGGGCAGCAACTCGAGGTGCTACTCTGGCCGGGATTCATGTGCTGAGCAGGGGAGTTTGTGGCCGTTTCAGAAAAGACACCAGATGGCCAATGATGGTGGCAGCAGCCTGATCAAGGTAGAAATTACCTGGTGTGTCTGGTTCGAGGCTTCTTTGGAGCGGAGGAAGCACAGAGCAGGCCCTGGCGACCTCCAGTCTCCTCAGGGGAGGGTGTCTCTGCAGGAGAATGAAGAGAGGGGATTAAATAGGCAGCCCAGGCAAAAGATTAACCTGTTGGGGGCGGGCTGGTAGTGGGTGTGGGGTGAGAAGAGCAAATGGGCTGTTGGCTATCAGGTACTATTGTGATTCAAAAAACGAAGGCAATTACTAGCAGAGTTGCACGGCCTCTGCCAGGCAATGACCCCCCAGACCAGGTACTGCATCCTGAGTGGAGAGCACAGCAAAACTGAGGCCAAGGAAATGAATGGTACACATCCCTGATTGCAGTTACATACAATTTAGCTCAGTTATGATTTGGATAGAGTCAGCCAGACAATGCCCCCCCCCACCCAGATCAGGTACTGCATCCTGAGTGGAGAACCACAGCAAAAGTGATGCCATGGAAATCAACATTAGACCTCTCTGATTGTAGATGCACACAAGTTAGGACAATTAGGAGTTACATGGTGTCAGCCAGGCAATGCCCCCCCATGCTCAGACCAGGAAGTGCATTCTGAGTGGAGAGCCACAGCAAAACTGAGGCCATGGAAATGAACGATGCACATCCCTGATTTCAGTTACTCACAAGTTAGTGCAGTTAGGAGTTGCATAGCCTTAACCATGCAATGCCCCCCCAAGACCTGGTACTGCATTCTTAGTGGAAAGCCACAGGAAAACTGAGCCCATGGACAACAGTACACCTCTGTGAATGTAGGTGCTGACAAGTTAGGAGTGTTAGGAGTTGCATGGCCTCTGTCAGGCAATGCCCCCTCCCCCCAGACCAGGTACTACATCCTGAGTGTAGAGGCACAGCAACATTGAGTGCATGAAGATCAATGGTACACTTATTTTGTTGCAGGTGACCACAAGTTGGGATAGTTAGGCGTGCATGCCCTCAGCCACGCAATGTCACCCCCCCCAAGAGCTGGTACTGCTTCCTGAGTGGAGACCAACAGCGAAATGAGGCCATGCACATCAATGGTACACCTCTCTGATTGCAGGTACAGACAATTTAGGACAGTTAGGAGTTGCACAGCCTCAGCCAGACAATGCACCCCACAGAACAGGTAGTGCAGCCTGAGTGGAGAGTCACAGGGAAACTGAGGCCATGGAAATGAACAGCACATGTCCCTGATTGCAGGTACAGTGGCGTGAAAAAGTATTTGCCCCCTTCCTGATTTTCTTTATTATTGCATATTTGTCACACTGGATGTTTTCAGGTCTTTAGAGAAAATGTAATATTAGATAAAGGGAACCTGAGTGAACAAATAACACTTGTTTTTTTTTAATTTCACTTATTTAATGAAAAAAGTTAACCAACACCAACTGGCACTGTGTGAAAAATAATTGCCCTTACATAATAACTGGTTATGCCACATTTTAGCTGCAATGACTGCAACCAACACTTCCTATAATTCAATATCAGTCTTTCACATCGCTGTGGAGGAATTTTAACCCACTCTTCCTCGCAGAACTGCTTTAATTCAGTAACATTTGGTAGGTTTTCGAGCATGACCTGCTCGTTTCAGGTCCTGCCACAGCATCTCTATTGGGTTTAAGTCTGGACTTTGACTAGGCCACGCAAAAACTTTAATTTTACTTCTTTTAGCCATTCTGATGTGGACTTGCTTTTGTGTTTTGGATCATTGTCTTGCTGCATGGCCCAACTACGCTTCAGCTTCAGCTGACGGAAGGATGACGGACATTCTCCTTAAGAATTTTCTGGTACAGAGCAGAATTCATGGTTCCTTTAATTATGGCAAGTCATCCAGGTCCTTAGGCAGCAAAGCATCCCACACCATCACACTACCACCACCATGTTTGACTGTTGGTATGGTGTTCTTACTGTGGAATGCTGTGTTTGCTTTACACAAGACATTATGGGATCCATGTCATCCAAAAAGTTCCACTTTGGACTCATCTGTCCATAGAACATTTTCCCAAAAGGCTTGTGGATCATCCAGGTGCTTCTTGGCAAATGGGAGACGAGCATTTATGTTCTTCTTGGTTAGCAGTGGTTTCCGCCTTGCTACTCTCACATGAAGCCCATTTTTGCCCAGTCTCTTTCTGATTGTGGTGTCGTGAACACTGACCTTAGCTGAGGCAAGAGAAGCCTGCAGTTCTTTGGATGTTGTTTTAGGATCCTTTGAGACTTCCTGAATGATTTATGCTGCGCCTTGGAGTAATTTTGGCAGGCCGCCCTCCTGGGAAGATTCACTACTGTTCCAAGTGTTCTCCATTTGAGATTATGGCTCTCACTGTGGTTCGATGGAGTCCCAGAGCCTTAAAATAGCTTTGTGACCTTTTCCAGACTGATAGGGCAACAAATTTTTTTCTGATCTTTTCAGGAACTTCCTTTGATCATGGCATAATGTGCTTGTTGAATCTTTGTGTCGACAGCGTGACTCTGATGGTAAGGGTCAAAATAAGTGAGATTTATATTGAGCAGGGCTGGCTGTAATCAAGCCTGGCTGTGTTCAATCAGCTGACTCTAATTATCCCTTTAATTGGGTTGATTTAACTAGGGGGCAATTACTTTTTCACACAGTGCCCGTTGGTGTTGGTTAACTTTTTTCATTAAATAAATGAAATAAGTAAAAAAAAAAAGTGTTATTTGTTCACTCAGGTTCCCTTTATCTAATATTATATTTTGTCTAAAGACCTGAAAACATCCAGTGTGACAAATATGCAATAATAGAGAAAATCAGGAAGGGGGCAAATACTTTTTCACGCCACTGTACATATAAGTTACCACAGTTAGGAATTGCATGTCCTCAGCCAGGCAATGCCCCCCCCCGGACCAGGTACTGCATCATGAGTGGAGAGACACAGAGAAACTGAGGCAATGGACACAAATGGAAAACCTCTCTGATTCCAGGTGCACACAACTTAGTACAGTTAGGAGTTGCACGGCCTCAGCCAGACAGTGTAGCCCCCTTCCCACAGACCAGATTATGTTTCCTGAGTGGACAGCCACAGCAAAACAGAGGCCATGTGCATAAATGGTACACCTGTCTGATTGCAGGTACACTCAAGTTACCACAGTTAGTGGTTGCATGGCTTCAGCAAGGCAATGAACCCCCCAAGACCAAGTACTGCAACCTGAGTGTAGTGGCACAGAAAAAGTGACATGATAGACATCAATGGTACACCTGTCTGCATCCAGGTGCATGAAACTTAGGACAGTTAGGAGTTGCATGACCTCAGCCATGCAATCCCCCAACCCCGACCCCCCCAACCAGTGTTGTGTCTTTTATTATATATTAATTTATAGTGCTAATATTTATACTGGTCTTGGTATATTGCTGCACAGAAACAAAGTGCAAGAGGTTCATCTGTGCAGATTTTCTACTTAGCACAGTACATGTACTATTGGTCAATGTGGCACACATATTGCTTTGCTGTTCCATTAATGTATCACTTCATTTTCATGTGAAAGGTGTAGTACATGAACTATTGCTGCAGGAATAGTATAAGAAAAGTAAATATTCAGACAAATCTATCTATATCTTGGTGAGTCTGTGGTGCAAAAAGGGAGGCACATTCTGGAAAACATATACAATATAGTATGAGATAATGATTTCTCAAAAAGACAGGAAATTCATCCCCCCAAAAACTCCTTTTAATGCATCAGTCAGGGTTGTTCCACAGTGACAAAAGTGAGGAAATTCAGTGTTAGGGTTAAAATCCCTAATTCCGCATCCCCCCCCAACCCACCGCCATCTCCACACACACACACACACACACACACACATATATATATGCAAATAGGGGGAGGACCAAGACAATACAACCAATCACAGACAACCTGCAGCAGGTGACAGAAATAACATGCAACTGTCTAAATGTACTACAAGACACATCCATCCTCATGGGCCAACAACTGTAGCATTTGAGCAGCCATGGGTGTACAGAGTGTTGTGGACATCTTCACAGAGTCACATGTCAGAACAATAGTACTGTGTACAGAATTCCTATGATATGCAGTGTTCGGTTATGCTGTCATAATATCATGAGGTATCAACATAGACAAAAGCATGTATAACATGATGTATTATCTAATGTGGACATATGCAGAAAAAAATGACAGTATGGGACCCTTTCAGTAAAATGTACAGTTCAATGTACCCTTCTTCAAATCAAGATGGGCATGGTCACATTGAGACACACATGTTGCATGAATAATGATTTCTGGTCACAAATCTATAAGTACATGCAGTGCTCACTCAATAGCTGTATGACAATTATGTTATTTATCATTCAAAATAGTATGCAGAATGAATATTTGGTTATTTTACTGTCACATGCACAACCACTAACAGAACTAACAGTGGTTTAAATGGTGCATGATGTCCCCACCCTATGATAATAGTCATGTCAGTGTTAATATGTGAAATGCTTTGTGTAATACTGTCAACCATGGGCCATGATGATATTTAACAGTTTGTGAGCTACAGTTCCACATAGCTGTTGAACTCTTTAGGATTAGATAACTGCAGCAGTGCAGTGTTTATAATTGCATTCTGATACATTATTTGCTACTGTTAGAGTACTATTAGGAGCCATTTACACACATGAAAGCCCTGTGTAAATGGTGTCTAATATTATCCATTTATAGGTATAGAGGTGGTAACATGTTGTTTTTGGCCACCACTGTTACCACATATGTAGGAATTTATATACAAACAGAAACATGCATTTGCACTTACAAAGTCACAGCAAGGCAAAGAGAGTGAACTGGTACCATGGAATATTTTTGGTGATGCAGTCCCATATACAGCTGTGAAGGTTCAAATAATAGTGGAGAATGACTTAGTAGATAATACTGTACTGATCCAATTTTTTCTTATGGCATGGTAAGATCACTCGGTACTTAGGCACATCAGACTGTCTTACAGTGATCTGTGCTACTACACACTCATGAAGACAAACATGTAAACATGTGTCCTTTGAACACTATGGTAGCAGTAATATATCAAATACTAGAGGAACACACTTTGCTGTTTTAAATGTGAAACTTTCCACAAGTCAGCTATTGTGTAGTGTGACCATGTGAGTTATCGGGTCTGACAGTTCAACACAGATCTACAATTCTACAATGTAAGATAATAATACAGCAGTACTGTGCAGAGAATTGTGTACTGACACATAATTGTAACAGCAGGAGGCATTAACAGTCAACAAAGATCCCTAAGACCACTGCCAGATATTGGCAAGTTATTAGAGTGATGATTATCAACACACTGTCATTCAGAAGACATAAGAAATATATTAGATATAAAACCATGTATAATGTGATATAGCAACAACTGATGGGCAGTATGCATGCATAGGACGAAGTCACTCGGATGGCAGCAGAACTTCTACACTTGGTGTCCCATGATGATGGATGTGTCTTGTAGTACATTTAAACAGTTGTATGTTATTTCTGTCACCTGCTGCTGGTTGTTTGTGATTGGTTGTGTTGCCTTGGTCCTCCCCCCTACTTGCATGTGTGTGTGTGTGTGTGTGTGTGTGTGTGTGTGTGTGTGTGTGTGTGTGGGGGGGTGAAGAGTTAGGGTTTTCAACCCTAACCCCGCATTTCCTTGCTTTTGTTGCTGTGGAACAACCCTAACTGGTGCATTAAATAGAGTTTATTGCCATAAATATATATATATATATATATATATATATATATATATATATATATATATATGTGTTGTATATATATATATATATATATATATGGTAGCATGGTAGTGCTACCATAGTTAGGGTTGAGTACCCCATGTAAGGTTAAATGGTGAAACATTGCACCATAATAACTTTGCCACCGTTCAATGGATTTGCTTGAAATTTGGCAGGCATGTGGTGTATCCATAGGTCTTGGGAACTGCAAACTTTTATACCGGTCAAATATATGGCTGCGGAGCTATTAAATGACATTCTGGGGCATATTTACAGTTTTTTGTGCATTCTTTTCTCACGCCTACAGGACGTATGGTTTGTGCGACTGGTCCGAAAACTTCAGGAAACATGCACTTTCGTTACTGCCAGTTAGTGTTCCCATTTGTGTTTCTGTAACTGTTTGTGTTAGTGTTCCCATCTACGCCACCATGTGCATTACCCTTTGCCTTTTTGTTTGCACTTGCATTTGCATTACTGTCCACAATGTGCCTTTCAAAGATTTCATGAAAAAATATTAAATGGTTCAAAAGTTATTCAAAAAACAAATTTCCTATTATAGTCAATGGGAAAAGTTAACAAAAAGTTCAACAGTGTTGCAATTGAGTTTTGAGTGTCGCTAATGACCCCTGTAGTGTCATGAGTCAGCCATTTTCGTTTCAGTTAGTGGTCACAGAAATGCTTGCCATTTAAATTTGGGATCCTCTAGGGACACAATTCTTTTTGTGTTCACCTAGTCAGACCCTGAGGATGCTAGCCAGAAATATGTTTTTGAAATTTTTGTAAAAAGTAGTGTCACACTCACAACACTTTCGTGATTTCATTTGCGAAAGTGTCGTGATTTGTAACACTATTTTGTGACACTATGCCCAAAATAACAGGAATTCTTTGCCACCCTGCTGCAAAACAACAGTTTGGTCCTTTGGGCTGAAATTTGGTGGGAAGGAAGCCAACGTCTCACAGATGTGCCTTTTTGTGATTTGGTGACAAAATATTGCACAGATGAAAAGTTACAGTGTCCGAAGTTGACACTTTTTCCCATAGACTAACATTGCGGCATACACTGTGCCTTTCGGGGCCCGTATCTCGGAAACGCTTCGAGATACAGACTTTTCATCAGAAAAATGCTTAGCCCCCCACTAGAGGGGCTAAGTAAAAAACTAGCTAGGAAAGTCATTATTTCTATGAAATTTTAATTTTTTTTCTACGTCATACGGTTCCTGAGATTTAAGCAATTTAGTATTTCAAGTGCTCATTTTCTGCTCAGAGGCCCATTATTATGCATACATTCTTTGTAGTCACTGTGTTTTTCTGTGCAGCTGTTAATGAAAAAATGGTGTGCGCTTTCGTTACTGTCACAGTTAGCATTCCCACTTGTGTTTCTGTAACCATTTACATTAGCGTTCCCATCTACGACACCATGTGCATTACCCTTTGCCTTTTTGTTTGCACTTGCATTTGCATTACCATTGGCATTTCCGTTATTGTTTCTATTTGCATTTTGTTTTTCTTCACCATGTGCATTACCATTTGCATTTGAGTGAGCACTTCTGTTTGCATTTCCTTTTGCGTCACTGTTCCTGTTACCATTAGCATTTGCATTTCCTATTGCAGTACTGTGACCATGCGCATTACCATTTGCATTTCCATATGCACTTGCATTTGCATTTCCATTTGTGTTACCGTTCCTGTGTACGCAACCATGTGCATTGCCCTTTGAGTTTTGATTTGCACTTGCATTTGCCTTACTTTTAACATTTGCATTCCCATTACTGTTTTTGTTTGTGTTTTGTTTTGCGTGACTGTGTGCATTACGATTTGTGCTTGAGTACGTGGTTCCGTTTGTGTTTCCTTTGGTATCATCATTGCTGTTACCATTAGCATTTGCATTTCCTATTGTGGTACTGTGACTGTGCATGTTACCAGTTGCTTTTCCATACATGGTTGCATTTCCATTTCCATTACCGTTACCATCTACACCACCATGTGCATTACCCTTTGCATTTTCATTTGTGCTTGCATTTGCGTTACTGTTAACATTTGTGTTTAATTTACTGGTTTTGTTTGCATTTCATTTTGGTCACTGTGTGCATTACCGTTTGCATTTGCATACATGCTTCTATTTGTGTTTGCATTTCCTTTGGTGTGATCATTGCTGTTACCATTAGCATTTGCATTTCCTATTGCAGTACCTTGACTGTGTGTGTTACCATTTGCATTTCCATACATGCTTGTGTTTGCATTTCCATTTGCATTACCATTTCCATCTAAGCCACCGTGTGCATTGCCCTTTGCATTTTCATTTGCACTTGTGTTTGTGTAACTAACATTTGCGTTTCCATTACTGTTTTTGTTTGCATTTCCTTTTGCATCACCGTGTGCATTTCCATTTGCATTTGCATACACGCTTCCATTTGCATTTGCATTTTTGTTTGTGTTTCTTTTGGTGTCATCATTGCTGTTACCGTAACTGTTTGCATTTCTAATTATGTTACCATGCCTGTGTGCATTATGGTTTGCATTTCCATATGCGCTTGCATTTCTGTTTTCATTAACATTTGCACTTGTGTTTGTATTACCATTTGTGTTATCGTTTATGTTTGCGTCACCATGTGCCTTAGTGTTTGCGCTTGTGTTGCCGTTACTTCACTATTTATAGTGCACAATCTCAAAAAGAAGGGAAATTCATGGCAAAAAGATTCTATTTAATGCATCAGTTAGGGTTGTTCCACAGTGACGAAAGTGAGGAAATTCAATGTTAGGGTTCCCATCCCTTGCCCCCACCCCCTGCCAGCCCCCACCAACAGGCATCAGGGTGATGCGTTTGGAGTCGTCAGTCGTAACTCTCATCCCATTCTCCTATACTGCACACCTCAGCTTGTTTGCACATGGGAGGGTGAGAGTTAGGACAGAAACTTGACGCACCTGATGTAATGACCAACCAAGGAGACCAGAGGTGGGAAGTGCAAAGATCAAGGCCAACTCTAACATTTTCTCACTTTTGTCACTATGAAATAACAAACTGAGATCGATAAATAAGTTTATAAAAATATGTTTATATATTATGGAGCGTGGTAGTGCCACATACAGTTAGGGATAGTACCCTATTTAAGGTTAAATCTGAAATTTGGCAGCTTAATAACTTTTCCACCTTATAAAGGATTTGCCTGAAATTTGGAATGCACTGTCTGGTATCATATGTTTCTGGACATGTCAAGTTTTGTTATGGCTGGATGTACGGTTGCGGAGCTGCAGAGTGCCAGAAACCACATAAATTATACATTTTTGTACATTCTTTGCTTGAGCCTACAGCCCACAAGGTTTGTGTGAATGGTCTGAAACCTTCAGGGAACATGCAGCCAGTGTTCCCTATGTGCCTTTACAAGATTTTGTGAAACAATATTAAACGGTTCAAATGTTATTCAAAAAACAATTTTCCCATTATAGTCAAAGGAAAATGTTAAAATATGTGAAAGTGCCGCAAATGCACTTTTTACTTTCACAACTTGTAGTGTCGCAAATAGGCCATCTTGTTTTCAGTTGGCAGTCACAGAAATGCTTGGCATTTAAATTTGAGACTCTCTAGGGACACAATTCTTGTTGTGTTCATCTAGTCGAGCCCTGAGGATGCTTGCCATGTCTTTTTGGGGTTTAAAACACCCCAGAAATATGTTTTTAAAATTTTTACAAAAAGTAGTGTCACAAAGTACTTTTGCATATTCAACACTTTTGTGATTTCATTTGCAAAAGTGTCATGATTTGCAAAAGTACTTTGCAACACTATGGCCAAAACAATAGGGAATCTTTGCCACACTGCTACAAAAGAATGCTTTGGTCTTTTGAGCTGAAATTTGGAGGGAAGAAAGCTGAGGACCCACAGATGGGCCTTTTGGTGGTTTGGTGATAAAATATTACAGGGCTTCAAAGTTACAGTACTCCAAAGTTGATGATTTTTCCCATAGGATAACATTACGGAGTCCGCCTTACATTTTGGGGCCCATATTTCAAAAACAGTTAGAGATATGAACTTTTTGTCGGAGAAGTGCTTAGTCCCCCACTAGGGGACTAGGTGCAAAACTAGCCTGGAAAGTCATAAATAATATGAGATTTTAATTTTTTTCCTACGTTGTACGGTTCCTGAGATATAAGGCATTTAGTATTCCAAGTCCTTATTTTCTGCTCCGAGGGCCATTATTATGCATACATTCTTTGTATTCACTGTGCTTTTGAGTGCAATTTTTTGGGAAAAAACGGTGTGCATTTGCATTACTGTTACTGTAGCATTTCTACTTCTGTTTCCATTACCATTTGCATTAGCATTTCTGTTTACGTCACCATGTGCGCTACCCTTTCTGTTTGCACTTCCGTTTGCGTTTGTGTTACTGTTTGTGTTTCCATTAACATTTTTGTTTGCATTTACTTTTGTGTCACCATGTGCGTTACCATTTGCATTCGCGTACACGCTTGCATTTGCATTTCTGTTTGCGTTACTGTTTCCTTTGGCATCATCGTTGGTGTTACTGTAAGCTTTTGCATTTCCAATTAAGCTACCATTTGTGTGTTCGTTACTGTTTGCATTACCACTGGCCTCAGCGTTTACGTTTTCTGTAGCATTTCTGTTGCCAAGTGTGTTACTCTTTCCTTCTGTGTCACCGCTGCTGTTACCGTTTGTGTTTCTGTTTGCATTTCTTTTACCATTTGCATTTTCATTACTGTGTCCGTTACTGTTTGCATTTCTGTTGCAGTTAGCATTTGTGTTACCATTTGCATTACCATATCTCTTTTCATTTACGTTTGCACTTGCGTTTCTCTTACCGTTTGCATTATCGTCTCCATTTATGTCACTGTGTGCTTTACCATTTGAGCTTGCGTTTGCATTACCGTTAGCGTTACTATTTTCTTTTACCTCACAGTTGCCATCACTGTTTGCGTTAACATTACCATTTGTGTTTTTGCATTTGCGCAGTGCACTGCAAAACATTATTTTTCCTATTTTTCTGCACTGTCTTCCATGACACATAGCAGAGCCAGTATGTGGATGATTGATCTGAAATTTGCCAAGTAGAAAGACATTTGTTCAAGGAACATGCCAGTGTTTGTTTGGTGAAAGAATGTTGTTCCGTTCCAGAGTTACTGCCATTTGAAGTTGGCCCCCATTTGAGTTTACAGATTTTTGGTCCAAAAGGTAGGCCATTTTAGTACATTTTCAGCTGCTATTTCCTCCATTTTGTGGTGGAAGACTTCTTAAAGGTGCAGAAATGTAAAAATTTTATATCTCTGAAACAGTTTGGTCTTTTCACATGAAACTTGGAGGGTGTTGACTGGATGTCCTGGGTACGTGAATAATGCTGTTTACATGTTGGAAAAATTCTTCACTGTGGAGATACTGCATGACACAGTTAATGTTTTGTGCATAGCATTCTGCATGGTTCTACTGGCTTGAAATTTATAGCGTAGGTAGCCCTAGAGGTATAGAGGTGCCTTGCAGTGGTTTGGTGTGTAAAACATTAACAGGTGCAGAATTATACCACTCCAACAAATGAAAATTTGGTTCATTACACTTCAATAACTTCTGAACCGTGTGTCCGATTTACCTGGCATTTGGAATGTATAAAGATTTATAATACCTCTTTGACTGTGACTATTTTCAGGTCACTGGCATTTACAGTTGCTGAATTGTGCATGTTACGTTGTTTGCTCGTGGTGCTGTGCGACCGTTGAATGGATGTAAACACAATTCTGGACACACTGTGTGCTATGGTACATGTCTTAATTTACCAGTTTTCATTTCAGTTGGTCATACTGTTTTTGCATAGCGAAGTGACAAAAAGATCACATGGTGGGAGCACAGGGCCTGAAGGGTCCTGCACTCCCACTATCACATTCCATTAACTATTTATAGTGCACATTCTCAAAAAGAAGGGAAATTCATGGTAAAAATCTTAATTTAATGCATCGATAGGGTTGTTCCACAGGGAGCAAGGAATTTGTTAGTTAATACTTCCCTGTATTCTATCATTCTCAACCATTAACAGGCATCGTGGGTATGTGTTAGGTCGGTCCTAACTCTCACCCTATTCTCCTATACTGCACCACCTCAGCTTATTTGCATATGGAATGGGGTGAAAGTTAGGGCTGATGACCCCAATGCACAACCCGATGCCTGTTGGTGGGGGCGGGGTTGGTGTTGGGTGCAAGGGGTGGCAACCCTAACACCAAATTTCCTCACTTTTGTCACTGTGGAACAACCCTAACTGATGCATTAAATGGATTTTTTGCCATGAATATATATAAACCTTAATAACTTTAGAACCATTCAATGGATTTGCACAAAATTTGGTATGCATAATCTCTAGGGGTAGGTCTCTTGATCTGATTTTGTGGTTTCTGAGATACTGTGTCAAAAAGTCCTAAATTTACAATTTGTTTTACATTTCTTTGTCCACCTGTATCTCAGAAATGGTTTTAGGTTTGGTTCTGAAATTTCCAGGGTAAACTGCATTTGGGACTCAGATGTGCCTTTTGAAAGTTTGGTGAAAAAAACATATTAATCCATTCAAAAGTTATAAAAGATTCAAATGTCCCATTATTTTATATGGGAAAAGTTAAGTGTTCAGCACTAAAATGGCCATTTTTGAAAATTAATCATTACTTGTAAAAATGAAAGTAAGCTGTTTTTACAAACACTGTGGTATTTTTGCAAATGTTCTTTCATGAAACTTTCACAAATTTGTGAAAGTACAGTACTTTTGTGAAGGTACATATGTGAAAGTATCGGAAATTTGTGAAAGTACCACCCCAAAAATGTCAGTTTCTTTGCCCACTTTATAGCAAATAAATGGTTAGGGGTTTGGGGCTGAAATTTGCAGGGTAGCAAGCCCTTGCCCTACAGATGTACCTTCTGCTGGTTCAGTGAAAAAATGTACAATGGTTCAATAGTTGCAGCACTCCAAAGAACAGACATTTCCCATAGGAAAATATTGCAGTGCCTGTGGCACCATTCAGCATTCATATCACAAAAACAATTCGAGATTCAGAATTTTTTTCTTAGTTTTGAAGTCATGATTACAACTGCAGTGGAATTTTTTTCATAGTTGGTATGGTTACTGATATATTGCCAAATAAGTGTTACGAGGGTTCCTTTTCAGTACTATGGGTCTGCAGTATGGCTCCCTACATGTATATCATTATGCCAAAAATGTGGAACTTGAAGGGAGAGCAGGGCCTGGAGGGCCTGCACTCCCACAAACACATACCAGTTACCAGTTATATTGCACTTTCTCGAAAAAAAGAGAAAGTCATTTCAAAAACTTTGTTAATGCATCAGTTAGGGTTGATAGCACAGTGACAAAAGTATGGAACTGTGATGTTAGTGTTAGCCTCTACCTTTATTACTTCCACCTCTTCATTTTCACACAATTGTCGATATTAAAATGGGTGTTATGGGGTCATCAGGCCTAACTCTTATCCCATTCTCCTATACTATAGCATGTCAGCTTGTTTACACATGGAATGGAGTCAGTGTTGGGCCTGATGACCCCATGGCACACCCCAATGTCTGTTGGTGTGTGGAGGGTAGAGAGAGGTGGGGGGTGGCATGGGTGGTAACCCTAATATCACATTTCCATACTTTTGTCACTGTGCTATTAACCCTAACTGATGCATTAATGAAGTATTTTTCAATGAAAAAAAGGAAAAATATATAGATTTGCCTGAAATTTGTTATGCACGGTGTGGCATGGTAGATCTTTTGATCTGCCAAATTTTATTTTGGTCGGACTTACAGTCTTTGTGCACAAAAATGCTGAAAAATTCAAAATTATCCATTTTTGGAGGCAGCTTTTGGGATTTTGGATGTGGCCCTGTGCAGCTGTTGTGTAGTGTGCTGCTTTGTGAGATGACTCATTTGAAAGAGCTTTGGTGGCTGAACATGCTTCTTTTCATTTGGTGAAAAAATATTAAGGCATTCAAAAGATATGCCACTTTTAGGTTCCCATTATGAGTTGATGGGAAAATTTATATGTATGTTTTGTGAACAAAGAATGGGGTTCTGGCCATCTCTTCCCACCTGGTGGTCAAAGAATTTGCAGCCTCACAGTTCAAGAATCTTTGTCCCCCAGAATTCTTTGATCGCGAGGTCCGCCATCTTGTTTTTAGATTTCCAATCGTAAAAACACAAATATCTTGGCTCAGGGGTCACTCCTGAAGTAAAACTTGGATGGGTTTTACTCAGGGGGCTCTGATCTATTGAGCCATGCCTCTGATTTCATCCAAATTGGTCAAAAAATAGTTATAATGTTTTAGAATCTTTGAAAGTGGCTCTCTAATGATCTTTGATCGTGAACCTGCAAATTCTTTGATCACGAGATTCTTTCATCGTGATCTTGCATTGTGAGCTAAAAACACAATTATCTCAGCTCAGGGGTGGGCTAGGGACACAAATTAGGGTGGGTTTTGCTCAGGGGGCTTCGTTCTATCAAGGCATGGTGTTGGTTTGGTTTAGATCACTTAAAAAATAGAATTTCACCATTTTTAATTCTTTGGTTGTGAATGTGCAATTTCTTTGATTGTGAGCCTGCAAATTCTTTGATCATAAGATTCTTTGATTGCAATTGTGCATCGTGAGTGTGGGACGAGATGGCTGAATTACAAAATCAATTTTCTCAGTCCAGGGGTTCCCTAGGAAGTCAAATGTGGGTGTGTTTTGCTCAGGGGACTTCATTCTGTTGAACCATTGTGGTGGTTTACCACAATTCCTTGTATTTTTTTGATTTACAGCATTTTTTATTCTTTGATCATGAGCCTGCAAATTCTTTGATTGCGAGCCTGCAAATTCTTTGATCACGAGATTCTTTGATTGCGATCGTGCATCGCAAGCAAAGGATGAGACAGACGTATTAAAAAATGAATTTTCTCAGCCCAGGGGTGCCCTAGGAAGTCAAATGAGGATGGGCTTTGCTCAGGGGGCTTCTTTCTGTCTAACCATGGTAGTGGTTTACTGCAGTTCCTTCTAATTGTTGATTTACAGCTGTTCTTTGTCTATGGTTATATTATTTTATAACATGGGCAAGGATGTATGCATGATCTGATTGGCAGAGATTAATCAAGTGAGCGTTGATTAATCTGTGTTAATCAGTCAGGTTGTTTGTTTGTGGTAATCAGTCTTCTATTTGAAAACCATACACCATATCAGATCTTGTTAATGTCATGCTCAAAAAATTTCTAAACCTAGCCATCTTCTTATCACTGTTTAGTGAGACTGTGCCTGTAATTAGACTTTCCACACACCCACCTGATGGGCACTGTAGTATTGAACGATGTGTAAAGAATCCTCATTGCCACTGTCCTGATCCAAACATCTGTTGTGTATGATCCCTACACATAAGATCCTTTCCCATGTTATAAACAGTGTTATCGTACTTTCAACGTAGATAAACAGAATGGCAGCACAAGCAATAGAACACATTCACCCTTCTCAGAAGAAGCACAGCACAGGATTTTACAGGAAACAGTACATTAATTGGTCCTCCCCTCATAGTTAAATATAATGGCAGGACAAGACATGGAATGTAGTCACCCTGTTCATAGAAAGTGCAGCAAAGTACCGCAGTTTTATTTAGAGGTGACATGTATGGTGATTTTGTGTCGTGGTGATAAGAGACATATGAGGTGCGGCATTTTGCAGTGTTTACTGCCGCTTGTCACTATCAATCCTGATGCACTGCCATGGGTCTTGATGCAGTGCAGGATGGAGTATCCGACAAACTATGTTGTCCGCGGTTTGCGCAAGGAGCAAAAGCGAGTGACTGGCAGAAATGGTGAGTCAGTATAGGAAGCCATATTAAAATCACAGAGTGTCTTTGAATTTGGTGGCAACTCTGGGCAATGAACAGGAGGTAATAATCTCATGGTCGAGACAGAGAGACACACAGCGATTTTCCATTCTGAGCGAGGGAGACTGAGAAAGTGACTGCAGTCCGCTACTTCTCCATTACTGTGTATGGTCCCTACACATAACATCCTTGCCCATGTTATAAACAGTGTTATCATACTCCTGGCATAGATAAACAGAACAGCAGCAAAAGAAATAGAACACATTCACCCTCCTCAGAATAAGCGCAGCACAGGATTTTACAGGAAACAGTACATTAATTGGTCCTCCCCTCGTAGTTAAATATAATGGCAGGACAAGACATGGAATGTAGTCACCCTTCTCATAGAAAGTGCAGCAAAGTACCACAGTTTTATTTAGAGGTGGCATGTACAGTGATTTTGTGTCGTGGTGATAAGAGACATATGAGGTACAGCATTTTGCAGTGTTTACTGCCACTTGTCGCCATCAGTCCTGATGCACTGCCATGGGTCCTGATGCAGTGCAGCATGGAGTATCCAACAAACTATGTTGTCCATGGTTTGCGCAAGGAGCAACAGCGAGTGACCGGCAGAAATGGTGAGTCAGTATAGGAAGCCATATTAAAATCACCGAGTGTCTTTGCATTTGGTGGCAACTTCGGGCAATGAACATGAGGCAACAATCTTTCGGTCAAGACAGAGAGACACACAGTAATTTTCCATTCTGAGCGAGGGAGACTGAGAAAGTGACCTCAGTCTGCTACTTCTCCATTACTGTGTTTCTGTCGAAGCAGCCCAGAGCATTAATGGAGCAACATGCAGATCTCGCCCCACTGTAGTGTAATGTGGGGCATCTGCAGTGTTGCTGCAGTTGTCTTACTGTGTAGTTGTAAATGAGAAATGAAAAAAAGCACAGGGAGATGAGTGGAACGAGGGAGAGAGACAGGAGCAACACATTCAGAGCAGAATAACAAGATCGGCCTGCTCCTTAATTTGAAGTAGTAGGCTTGTTTACCACAAAGTTATGTTAATAAAACTATTTTAGCTTGTTTAGTGTGGCAGAACACAAAAAAAGTGTGGTATTGCAGCCAGAAATGATGGAAGAACACAAAATAGTTCCTACATTTTCTTACTATAATTCCAAATTTTTTTCCATTTCTCTCCACATATGGCCCATGTTATAAGTGCAATAACCCACTCCAGGGTGTGCGGTTATTGGGGATTAATCAATACCCCAGGTGCTGTGAGAATACTCAGCATGTGGCTTCGTGCTTCATAATGCACCCATGGTGCTGATTAATCCCCAATAACTGCACACCCTGTTGTGGGTTATTGCTTACTTATAACATGGGCAAAGATGTTTCAGTGATCTGATTGGCAGAAATTAATTACGTGACTGTTGATTAATTTCTGTTAATCAGTCACCTCATTTGTTTGTGGTTATTAGGTTGTAGCGTAGGAACCCACAGCTGCACTTGTTATTTCTGTCCCATTTCAGGGCTGTGCAGCAGCCATTTAAATATATCGCTAAGTGAGCTATTCCTTGTGTCATTTAGAGTCCCTGGTGAGCTGAAAACCAAAGTAATGTTTTTACATTGTGAAGTAGCGTGAAATTAAGCAATTTATCTGCCTAAGCAGGTCTGCCCACCCGTCCACCTGATGGACCTCAAACATCCTAGCAATACTACAATATCGGCCTTGTAAGACACAGTGACATGCTATTTCCCCTTGCCATGTGTCATAGCAATCACTTGAAAAGGAACATCACATGTGTCTACACAGAATGTGTGTTAGAGCAGTAAGCAGCACACTGTGGATTGCGAGATGCGGCTGCCCTCCCTCCCGGTTCCGTGTATCTGTGCGCTACTGGTCCCATGCGCATGGCGGATCTGCTATTTCCCCCCACTTGACCTGCAGCAGCATAGAGAGACTGGAAGAAGACTACTCAGCAGCAGTACCCGTGGCTGAGTGACACTTCCGTGTATCTCTGCAGTACTTGTCCAATCCTCAGAGGGGATATGCAATTTTCCCCTGCTTGACCTGCAGCACCGCAGTATGACTGGGACAGGAGTACTGAGCAGCAGTACCCATAGCCTAGTGAATATCTGCATCTTCATGCTGCTTTGCGGACCCCCCCCCCACAGCATCAGCAGACTGTGGCAGGTGAGTGGGAGGTGCTCAGTGGAGTATCACGAAACAAGTGCAGTATTAATGTAAAAATATCGGCATGTTTATTTTTTTTACTCGCATTTGGAGAACTGAAGACATAGTGTAACACAGTAACTTGCTGGTCAGTGTAGAGGCAGAGAGCCTGTATCAGAATGACAGTGTGTGCAGTGATAGGGACAACACATACCAGACAATCTAAATGACAGACAGAAAGCAGTGCATGCATGAAGTTGTAGCTTATTGTGGAGGGGTACAGCACTGGTATTTGGCAGGCAGTGTGACACTTCAGACTGAATTAGGGGGTAAAGTTCCAGTAGGTCTTGATTCTGTTGTCTGTGGCCTGTTTACCACAAAGTTGTCTGTGTTAAACTATTTTAACAGCGGCAGAACACAGAAAACTGTGGTGCTTCAGCCATACGTAGTGGAAGAACACTAAATAGATCCCACATTTTTCCCTATTATTCCTAGAGTTTTTGTTCATTTGTCTCCACATTCAGCCCATGTTATAAGCATAATAACCCACTCTGGGGTGTGTAGTTATTGGGGATTAATCAACACCCCATGTGGTGTGAGAACACTTGGCCTGCAGCCTCGTGCCTCATAATGCACCTGGGATGTAGATCAATCCCCTCTAAATGCACACCCTGTTGTGGGTTATTGTTGCATACATCCTATTCAAGCTTTCAGCAGGTGTGTGTGCACTCCGCGGAACTTGTAACTGCATGTTTCAATCTGGTCCGTGGGAGTAGTCGCCATGTACAGTATGTCTGTGATTGGCTACCGTTTCAGGTAGAAAGAGTGATTAGTGAGGGGGTGCTTTGTTTAAATGCCCCCAGTTCAACAAACAAGGCACTGTGTTTTTTCACTTTGGAGCCTAATTGGAGGAGCCTTGTACTCACGTGGAACTGCGGGAGAGAGAGAGACCGAGAAGAACCATCTACCAAATCCTACAGTGGCATCTTCATCTTGGATGGAGAAAGATCACCACACCAGTTGTGCAGAGCTGACAGAGCACCACTGTTGTTGTCCTCCAGAGCAGTGAGCTAGCCTAGTATGATTCTGAGTTGAAGTTGGAGTGGCTGCAAGACAGGCAGGGACTTGTGAGCTGAGCTGATGCCAGGAGGAGCAAGTGAGTTGAAGCTGCCAGTGCATGCCTGTGTGGTTGGGAAGAAGCCGAGACTTGATCACTATCCTTTACATCAAAACTGAGCTGTATTTCATTATTTTTTTTTTCTCTTGAGTGAGCCCACATGTCAGCCTGTCCCACTTCACTGCATGGCACTGCAGTCTTCCTGGCTGAGGATCAGTTCACCAACTTGCTCAAGTTCTTAATTTTTTATTCTTTCTCAAAAAGTAAGGAAATTCTATGCTAAAAACTGCGTTAATGCATCATTTACGGTTAAAACTCACAAAGTCAGGAAATGACAAATCTTTATGGTTGCCCTCTCCCCGAACCCACCCTTCATCCCAAGATTGATAGCTGACGGGTGTGTCATTGGGGTTGTAAGGCCTAAATGTCATGCCATTCGTATTTACTGTGGCTTGTGCATGTAATTTTAGATGGAATGGGGTGACATTTAGGCCTCACAACCCCAATGACACACCCCATCAGCTGCCAGTCTTGGGATGATGGGCGGGTCGGGGTGAGGGGCAACCGTAAAGATTTTTCATTTCCTAACTTTTTGTGTTTTAACCCTAAATGATTTGGTATAGAATATATATATATATATGTATATGTATATGTGCGTGTGTGTGTGTGTACATATATATATATATATATATATATATATATATATATCTCTATATCTATATATATATATATATATATATATAGTGGTGCGGTCGCTCCACTATATTTAGGGTTGAGATGTCCCTTTTATGTTAAAGTCAAAATTTTGTGTGTTAATAACTTTGGACCCATTAATTAAACGGATTTGCCTTAAATGTGGTATGCACAGTGGGGCATGGTATATCTCTTGATTTGTCAAATTTTGTTTCAGTTGGACTTACGGTCTTTGCACACAAAAATGCAGAAAAATGCAAAATTATCCATTTTTGGAGGCAGTTTTTGGGATATTGTCCATGGTGCTGTGCGGCTGTTGTGTGGCATACTGCTCTGTGACATTGCTTGTTTGAAAGAGCTTCACTGGCGGAACATGCCGCTTTTCATTTGATGAAAACATATTGAGGCATTCAAAAGTTATAGCATTTTTAAGTTCCCATTATAAGTCAATGGGAAAATTCACATGGTTATTTTGCAAACGAAGAATAGGGTTTTGACCATCTGGTGCCTCCTCACGATCAAAAATTTGTAGGTTCATAATCAAAGATTCTTTGATCTCGAGGGAGGGACTAGTTGGCCAGATTTGGAGGGAACAGATAGCCCAATTTTAACAACTTTTAAAATTAAATATCTCTGAAACAGTTTGGCCTTTTAACTTGAAATTTGGAGGGTGTTGACGGGATCTCCTGTAGATGTGAATTTTGGTTCTTAGGTGTCAGAAAATACATTCATTGCAGAGATATGGTGTGGCACAGTTTAGGTTTTGCGGACAGCATTTTGCATTGTGGTAGTGGCTTGAAATTTATAGGGTAGCTAGCCTTACTGCCATGGACATACTTTTCAGTCATTAGGTGTATAAATTATAAACAGTTAATAACTTTGCAACCATTCAACGGATTTGCACAAAATTTGGAATGCACAGTCTGGTGTGGTAGATTTCATGATTTACTGAATTTTGTTTCAGTCAGACATACGGTTTTTGCGCAGCAAAGTGCCAAATAATGCACCTTTCGATACTTTTGCGCATTTTATGTTCGTGGCACTGCGCAGACACCGTGTAGGCTATTGGTCCAAAACTTGAGACATAGAAAGAACTTGGGCCAAGGAATGTGACGCTTTATGTTTGCTGAAAAATATTAATCTATTCAAAAGTTATTACAATTAGAAATTCCCATTATATCCTATAGGGAAATGTATATGTGTTTTTGGAATGTTAACGAGAAAGAGCAGATGGCCCAAATTGAGATGACCATATCTCAAAAATAGTTTGGTCTTTTTACTTGAAATTTGCAGGGCATTGAGGAAATGTCATAGAGATGTGAACCATTTTGTTTAGGTGTTGGGGAAATAATTTTTTGCAGAGATATTCAATGACGTAATTGACATTTTTCCCATAGGATTTCATTGCAGTCTGTGTCATGACTGTTTACATTTTACACACCTAATGACTGAAAGGTATGTCCATGGCAGTAAGGCTAGCTACCCTCAAAGATCTGACATTGTAGAGTAAGCCTGCAGTGGAATTTTGTTTGTATGTTGCACAGTTCATGAGATATTGTGAAAGTACTTTCACAAGGGTTGAAAGAGTGCCTGTTCAGTGTTTTTTGGTGCCCATAGCTTGGAAACAATGTAAGATATGGGTATGGTCTTTCTGATCTTGCGTGAAGTACTTAGTCATGTGAAGTACTTACTGTAATGATTACAATGATGCAAGAATTTTTTTTTGAGCTTTTATGGTTCCCAAGATATGCTTAAATTACTGTTACAAAGGGTTTGGTGCCATGTAGTGCTGCTGCATGGCTCTGTAGCTTTGCATAAGTGGGAGCATGGGCCCAGATGCATATCATTATGCAAAAATTGGCAACTTGGTGGGAGCTGGGTTCTGCACTCCCACCAATACATTTTTTTTACTACTTATATTAAATTTTTTTCAAAAAGTAAGGAAATTCTATGCAACAAACTGTGTTAATGCTTTACTTAGGGTTAAAGTAAAAAAAGTCAGGAAATGAGACATTAGGATTGAACCCCTAGCCCTTCTCACACACATCACCCCAATCTTCCACAGTCTGATAGATGCATTGGTGTGTCATTGGGGTCATGAGGCCTAAATCTCCACTCATTCTCCTTTACTGTAGCATGTCAGCATGCTCGGACATGTAATATGTTATAGGGGCATGGTCATGCCCCTATATTTACAGTTATGAAGCCTCTTCTATGTTAAACACTAAAGTTTGCTCGTTAATAACTTTGGACCCTTTCAACGGATTTGCATGAAATGTGGTATGCGTGTCCTGTCAAGCTAATCTCATAGATTTTTTTGACTGGGTAACCAGAGCGGTGGACCAAGGGGGAGCAGTTGATGTCACCTACCTTGACTTCAGCAAAGCTTTCAGAACTGTTCCACATAGAAGATTGACTAATAAGCTGGGTAGGCTAGGGGCAGGTCAGAAGTTGGTCAACTGGGTGGCAAACTGGTTGATGGGCAGAAAACAGAGAGTGGTGGTAAATGGTATACAGTCAGAAAAGATGCAAGTCAC
Organism: Neoceratodus forsteri; assembly: GCA_016271365.2. Taxonomy (NCBI): domain Eukaryota; kingdom Metazoa; phylum Chordata; order Ceratodontiformes; family Ceratodontidae; genus Neoceratodus; species Neoceratodus forsteri. Next base: position 951,068,325 of record CM028129.1, on the reverse strand, counting down.
AAGTGGGGTACCTCAGGGATCATTACTGGGGCCAGTCCTCTTCAATATCTTCATCAGTGACATTGCAGATGGACTGGAGGGTAAGGTTTATCTGTTTGCAGATGACACCAAGATCTGCAACAGAGTAGATGATCCAGATGGAGTGGGCAGAATGAGAAGACATCTGGAAAAACTAGCAAAATGGTTGGAACAGTGGCAACAGGGGTTTAATGCAAAGAAGTGCAAAATCATGCACATAGGGAAGAGAAACCCTGAAGCCACCTATAGGCTGGAAGGGAAGTTGCTGGCAGTCACAAGGGAAGAAAGAGACTTGGGCATCTTCATCACTGATGACCTGACATCATCCAATCAGACCACTAAAGCAGTAGGTAAGTCTAGGGGGATGTTAGGGTGTATTAGAAGGGGTATCACAAGTCAGAAGAGGGAGGTAATAATCCATCTTTACAAGACACTGGTTAGGCCTCATCTGGAGTACTGCTTGCAGTACTGGAGGCCACGCCTTCACAAGGACATTAACCAAATTGAGGCAGTCCAGAGAAGGGCAACCAAAATGGTAAAGGGACTGCATCAGAAAACATATGAGGACAGATTAATGGAGCTCAATATGTATACCCTAGAGCAAAGGAGGGAGAGAGGTGATAAGATCGAAACATTTAAACACCTTAAGGGCATTAACAAGGTGAAAGAGTCTAACACATTTGAGTATAAGAAAAATAGCAGGACAAGAAGACACAGCATGAAATTAGAGGGAGGCCGATCAACGGGTAATGTGAGGAAGTTCTTTTTCAAAGAAAGCGTGGTGGATGCATGGAATGGCCTAACTCAAGAAGTGGTGGATATGAATACAGTGCAGGGCTTCAAACAAGCATGGTATAGGCATAAGGGAGCAATACAGATGAGTATGAATAGATACCCCTTTGACAGAGCAAAGGCCGATGGCACATTTATAAGGTAGAAAAAGAAATGGGCAGACTGGATGGGCCTTTTGGTCCTTATCTGCCATCATCTTATATGTTCTGTGTTTCTATGTGGTGGGGCATGGTAGATCTCTTGATTTGCCAGATTTCATTTCGGTTGGACTTAGAGTTTTTGCACACCAAAATGCTGAAAATGCACTTTTCGCCAGTTATGTGGGCAGCTTTTTTGATTTGTCCTTGGTGCTGAGTGGCCATCATGTGGCATGCTGCTCTGCAACTTTGCTCAGCTGAAAGAGCTTGGGTAAAGGAACATGCCACTTTTCATTTGGTGAAAAAATATTAATCCATTCAAAAGTTATTAAAGTTTTCAGTCGTTAGGTGGGTAAAATGTTAATAGGTGTAGAATTCTGCCAGTGTGATGAATGAAAACCTGAAGCTTTCACATTTTATATCTCAGAAACAGTTTGGTCTTTTACATTGAAATTTGGAGTGTGTTGAGGGAATGTGCTGTCCATGTGAATTATGTTTAGTTGTTGGAAAATTCATTTGCTGCACCCATATTGCGTGACACACTTTATGTTTTGGATGCGGCATTTTGTATTGTGGTACTGGCTTCACATTAATAGGGTGCCCAGCGTTATGCCATGGAGGTAATTTGTAGTGGTTAGGTGTCTGATATGTAAACAGTTGTTGAATTATGCCACTCTGATGACTGACACTTTGTTTCTTTCAAGGTGGTGGGCCCCACACTCCCAACCATATGCACTACCAGCAATACTTATGATATTCAGTACTTGAACTCTTATTTTAGGCAGGAATTTGCAAGTTGGTGGGAGCACATGGCCCACAGGACTGTGCTCCCATTAACTTATGAAACTTTCTACTTTTCTATTCTTTCTCAAAAGGTAAGGAAATTCTATGCAAAAAAATGTGTTAATGCATCATTTAGAGATAAAACACAAAAAGTCAGGAAATGAGACCTTTAGGGTTGCCCCATCCCCCCCTTGTGGACCCGCCAATCATCCTAAGATTGACAGATGACGGGGTGTGTCATTGGAATTGTGAGGCCTAAATGTCACCTCATTCTTCTTTACTGTGGCCTGTGAATATGATTATAGATGGAATGGGGTGACACGTAGGCCTCACAACCCCAACGACACACCCTGTCAGTTGTCAATCTTGGGTTGATGGGAGGGTCCACAGGGGGATGGGCAACTCTAAGGTCTCATTCCTGACTTTGTGTTTTAACTAAATTATGCATTAATGAAGTTTTCATAGAATATATATATATATATATATATATATATATATATATATATATTAGAGGCAAAAAACTTCATTTAATGCATTAATTAGGGTTGTTCCACAGCTACAAAAGTGAGAATTTGCTGTTAGGGTTGAAAACCCTAACTCGAATTCACCCCCAGCACCACACACACACAGACACACACACACATTCAAGTATGGGGAGGACCAAGTCAACACAACCAATGACAGACATCCAGCAGCAGGTGACAGAAATAACAAACAATTGTCTAAATGTACTACGAGACATCCCCACCCACCTGACCAGGTACTGCATGCTCAGTGGAGATCAACAGCAAAACTGAGGCCATGTACACAAACGTACACATCCCTGATTGCAGCTGCACAGCGTACCACACTTAGTAGTTGCATGGCCTTACCTACCGATGCCCCACACCACACCACAACTGGTACTGTGCCGTTATTCAATATAAATGCTGAAGGTGCATGATGACAGTTGTAGAAAGGTTTTAACACTAGTGAGTATATATTAATAAAGAGAAGCACATAAATTAACTACAAGACACTAGCATGCTCAAGATAAAAGTAGTAATACATTTAGTAGGTGATTTACATAGTAGTACATTTACTGCAATGGTTTACTCAACATAGAGAGCTGATGTAAGCGTATGGAAAAGCATTGCCCTGTTCAAGCTGTAGAAATTACATTACTGCCAGTATCACATGCATTCTTACTGATGAAGGTGTACTGCTGATGTACATACATAGACCTTCAGTGTGTTTCAATACTAAAGATGCAGTAAGTATTCTTTGTAAGAAACATTGTAATTGCATGGATCAGGCCAAGCAACTTCTAAATATGATAGCACTACTGAGCCAACAATGATGTACCTGTATCAGAGATGTATATAAGATAGATTTTCCTGTAGGCACTTACTGAGTATGTTGTACCTGATAAAGACAATCTCATTGCATCTATGATGACTAACTAATTCAAATAGTAACACATTTACTATTGTTGCAATGAGTGATCTATGCCACTTATGGACACAGTGTGATTTTTTTTTAACAGTTGTTTCATACTCAGGCTGTATGCCTACTGTTTGGGTTTGCCACACTTCTGTCACTGATGCTATCAAAGTGATAACTATGTTAATTGTGGTACAACAGGAATCAAGTAGGTATGGTGTAGATATAAACATAATGTCTTTTAGTATTGATTTAACTCACAATGGGGTAAGTGTACTAGGACAGCAGGGGTTATTCTCTATCACTGACTCTGTCAGTTATAATCACACTAGGGTTTCGATGACTGTAATGATCAAGTTACACTGTTCATCTTCATGAGTTCATATTCACAGCCATTCTCCAGTAACTAGACAGTGTATGGTGTAACTGGGTGGGACACTGTGTTACAAAGCTGCTGCAGTGCCTAGCAGAGGGAAAGTATCTACTCATAAAGACAATTAAGCAATAAGACATGACCAACAGTTATATGTTAAATGGTCTATTAATCACCCTGTAGGGGTTTAATGTTGAATGAGGCATAGCCGAGTGCCACATGTTGCTAGACAGTGATAAACTGACCATTAACATAATACCTGGGAGTGGCTTATTGCTATCATAATAAAACTGTTTTTAAACAACATTAAACCATGTTCATCATATGGTTAGGCTCTACATGTATGTTAATAAAAACTAAACATAAGGCTGTTACAATGTTTACAGTCAATTAGAAAGCTGCATTTCTCAAACCCTTGTTATAATCAGAGATATTATACCTGTACAACTCCTTGGTTTTGCTGAACTCTATTGCTCAGGTGGCCCACCACAAGTGGTGTGGTCTGGTGTGGGGCATCGGTAAGTAAGGCCATGCAACTACTAAGTGTGCAGCTGCAATCAGGGATGTGTACGTTTGGTGTACATGGCCTCAGTTTTGCTGTTGATCTCCACTGAGCATGCAGTACCTGATCAGGTGGGTGGGGATGTCTCGTAGTACATTTAGACAATTGTTTGTTATTTCTGTCACCTGCTGCTGGATGTCTGTCATTGGTTGTGTTGACTTGGTCCTCCCCCATACTTGAATGTGTGTGTGTGTGGTGCTGGGGGGGGGTGAATTCGGAGTTAGGGTTTTCAACCCTAACAGCGAATTTCCTCACTTTTGTTGCTGTGGAACAACCCTAACTAATGCATTAAACAGAGTTTTTTGCCTCTAATTTCCCTTCTTTTTGAGAATGATAATGAGAAATAGTGAATGTAATGTGGTGGCGGGATGTCTTGTGGCATAGTAACAGGAGCAGCAACGCAAACAGAAATGCTAACAGTGGCACACATGGTAACACAAGCGCGAATGAGAACAGAAAGGGTAATGTACACGGTGGTGTAGACGTGAACGGTGTGCCACATGATGTCTTGTCACATAGTAACATGGTGCCTGTAAATGGAAATGTCAATGGGCATGGTGGCGCAAAGTGAAACAGAAGAGAAACAGTATGGTACACAAATGGCAAAAAAGTAACAAAGCAGCATAGGTAAATGACGAAAGGATGACGCAAGTGGTGGCATTGGGGAAATTAGGTTCATCAGCTAACTTCCCATGACATGTAAAGCAGCAGAAGATAGGAGAATGGGGTGAGTTAGGACCCACGATCCCAATGCACACCCCAATGCCAGTTGGGGGTGGGTGGGGATGCAAGGGGTTTTCAACCTAACAGCAAATTTCCTCACTTTTTGCTGTGGAACAACCCTAACTAATGCATTAAAAGGAGTTTTTGCCTCTAATTTCCCTTCTTTTGAGATTGATAATGAGAAATAGTGAATGTAATGCAGCGGCGGGAGGGCCCCGAGCTCCCACCACATGATGTCTTGTGGCATGCTAACAGGGACAGCAACGCAAACAGAAATGCTAACAGTGGCGCACATGATAACACAAGTGCGAATGAGAACAGAAAGGGTAACACACATGGTGGCGTAGATGGGAATGGTCTGCCAAGTGATGTGTTGTCACATAGTAACATGGTGCCTGCAAACAGAAATGTCAATGGGCATGGTGACGTAAAGTGAAACAGAAAGATAAACAGTACTGTAGACAGAAATGGCAAAAAATAACAGAAACGCAAGCGCAAATGAAAACGCAAGGGATAACGCACATGCTGGCGTAGACGTCAACGGTAAGTGAAACGGGTACGGAACCACAAGAGGAAAGGGCAACAGTAACAGTAATGTAAGCGCATGGGCTGGTTTTCCCCAAAACCTGCATAGAGAAAGACAGTGAGTACAAATAATGTATTCATAATAATGAGTATCGGCGCAGAAAATGAGATCTTGGAATACTAAATACATTATATCTCAGGAACCGTACGACGTAGAAAAAAAATTTAAAAGTTATATTATTTACAACTGTGCTGGCTAATTTAGATGTTAACCCCTGTTTGGGGGCTAAGAAATTTTCTGACGAAAAGTCCGTATCTCACACCGTTTCCAAGATACAGGCCCTGAAAGGTGCGGCAAACGCTGTAATGTTATCCTATGGGAAAAAAAGAAAAGTTCGGAGTGCCATAACTTTTCCTCCCTGTAATGTTTTTTCACCAAACCACTGAAAGCACATCTGTGGGCTGTTGGCTGTCTTCCCTTCAAATTTCAGGAAAAAAGATCAAACCGTTATTTTGCAGCAGGGATCCAAAGGATTTCTGTAATGCGTCAGGCGCCGTAATGTTATCCTATGGGAAAAACTGTCAACTTTGGAGTGCCGTAACTTTGCTGCTGTGTGATATTTTTTCACCAAACCACTGAAAGCACATCTGTGGGCTGTTGGCTGTCTTCCCTCCAAATTTCAGGAAAAAAGACCAAACCGTTATTTTGCAGCAGGGTGCCAAACGATTTCTGTAATGCATCGGGCGCCGTAATGTTATCCTATAGGAAAAAATGTCAACTTTGGAATGTCGTAACTTTGCCACCATGTAATATTTTTTCAAAACAGCACTGAAAGCACATCTGTGAGATGTCAGCTCCGTTCCCTCCAAATTTCAGCCCAAAACTCCCAACGGTTCTTTTGCAGCGCAGTGCCAAAGAATCGCTGTCACTGTCCCACAGATGGAAAACTACTGTCGCAATTTGCGAAAGCTTCCGCACGAAAGTTTGACACTTTCGTGAGCATGAAAGTAATTTGTGAAAGTACTTTTTCCAGAAATTTGAAAAACATTTCTGGGGTGTTTTACCACAAAATAAAGACATGGCAAGCATCCTCAGGGTCCGATTAGGTGAATACAAAAAGAATTAGGTTGCTAGAGGGTCCCAAATTGAAATTCCAACCATTTTTCTGATCACCAACTGAAAACAAAATGGCCGATTTGTGAAAGTAACAGGCCCATTTGCGAAAGTAAAAATGCATTTGCGAAAGTGTTGAACTTTTTGTTAACTTTTCCCATTGACTTATAATGGGAAACTGTTTTTTGAATAACTTTTGAACCGTTTAATATTTTTTCATGAAATCTTCAAAAGGCACATCAGGGACCCTGGCCACATGTTCTCTGAAGATTTCAGACCGGTCGCGCAAACTGTACGACCTGTAGGCGCGACCGTAGAATTCCAGAAAAAGCGTAAACGTGTGCACAGATCATGCTTAATAACTCCGCATCCGTATATCTGACCACTACAAAACTTGGCAGATCCAAAGGCCTATGGTTCTTGATCATGTATTCCAAATTTCAGTCAAATCTGTCAAACGGTTGCAAAGTTATTAAGGTGCAAAGTTTTGGGGTTTAACATAGAAATGGCTCCTCAACCCTAACTATGGTAGCACTACCGTGCTACCATATATATATATATATATATATATATATATATATATATATATATATTATAAAATACTGTTGCTGTAGTGCCATTATATTAAGGTTGAGTACAAATGTCTATGTTAAACCCAAACTTTTGAACCTTAATGACTTTGGAACAGTTCAAAGGATTTGCATGGAATCTGACATGCATTATCTCTTCTAGGGATAGGTCTCCTGATGTGCCAAGCATTGTGTGCATTCATTCTGTCATTTTTGAGATATGTAGTGGGAAAAAATACTAAATGTCCCAGTTTTGTTGTGTTGTTTTCATCATGCATATCTCCAAAATGGCTTTATGCAGTGTGAAATTTTCAGGGTAGAAAGCCATTAGGTCACAGATGTGCCTTTTGAAGGTTTGGTGAAAAAAATATTAATCTTTTCAAAAGTTATTAAAGTTTTAATTTTTTTTGTTATTTTCTATGGGAAATGTTAAGTGTCCCGCATGAAAGCAAGATTGTTTTTGCAAAAGTATGGTATGTGCAAAAATGGGCTATGCCTATTTTTGCACATACCAGATTTTGCAACATCAACCATCCAGTGTGGCCAACAGCATTGATAAATATAGAAAATGTAAACATGTTGTGCTGCTCTGGTGGTGCAGTGGACAGGGCATAGGGAAGGGACATCCAAGGTCCTGGGTTCGAGCCTAGACTGTCTATATTTTTGGCCCCTACAATAAGGATGAAAAAATATTGAGTCTGACCTTAAACCCAGGAACCTGAGTGTCCTGTTCCCATTCCTTGTCCCCCACACCGGATGGTTTATATTGCAAAATCTGTTAACAGCTCTGATGGCTAGTGCTTCTTTCCCCCACCTGATCATCTGCCTCAAAGTGTTAAAAAAAGTAAGAACCCTAGTTGCTAGCAGTCCCTCCCCCCCACCTGATCACCTGCCCACCTGTCACCTGATGTGTAAAAAAAAATGCTCCCTGGTGGCTAGCAGTCCCTCGCTGCACCTGATCACCCACTCTTGCCAAGTACTAACCCCCCACCCACTCATCCCTATCCCCAGCCCTATATAGTAAAAAAATCTTGTTCCTTGGTGGTCTGGTGAACCCCCCCAACCCTGTCTCCCTATCCCTAATCTCTCGGGCTGACCATGAAATGAAATTTTTTTAAAAATTTATTTCCAGGTGGTCTAGTGATCACCTACCCCAGCTGGTGGTGTCACACCCCTCCATCATGCCCCATCCCAAAAGAAAGCAGGCCACTGGCACAGCCCTCTGCTCTCCTCCATGACTGGCAGGCCACTGAGATGTGAATGAATCCGTGCATGCACACTGTGCACATACTCATTCATTCACTTCTCAGTGAGCTGCTGGCCATGGGGGAGAGCAGAAAGGCTTCTGATGCACCACTAGATTTTCATAGGAAGGAGGAGGGGATGGGACACTACCTGCAGGGGTGCGGGCAGGGGAGGCCACTAGAGCACCATGGAAAAAAACTGCATACTGTTGACCTGTTGCAAGGGTTGAGCTGGCCACAGGTGAGAAAGGGCAGTTTCAGCAAAAATGAGTCTGGACAGACAGGCAGGCATATTAATTCAATATTAAAACAACATATGTGGAAATTTGTGATCCCAGTAAAGGAACTAGTTTGCTGGCTGACAGTTTCTAAGAGGTTTTTCCGTATCTGTAAATGAGTCTTTAGAGTGAATTTCAACTAAAAAATATTTGTACCTTTCTGTGTCTGTCAGAAGTGAGAAAGCAAGGTTGTTTTCATAGAAGTATGGTATGTTATAAAATAGGCTATGCCTACTTATGCACATACCACATTTTTAAATGTAAACCATCCAGTTGCGGACAACAGCATTCATAAATATGAAAAAACACACATGTACTTGTGCTGCTCTTGTGGTGCAGTGGACAGGACACAAGAATGGGGTGTCGAATGCCCTGGGCTCAACACCATACTCTATATTTTTGCCCCTACAAAGAGGGTCAAAAAACATAGAATCTGACCTCAAACCAAGGACTCTTAATGTCCTTTTCCCATTCCTTGTCCTCCACACTGGATGGTTTATGTTGCAAAATCTGGTACATGCGAAAACAACTTGAGATGGTACAGTAAAGGAGAATGGGTTGAGAGTTAAGCCAGATGACCAAAAGACACACCCCAGTGAAAATCTGCATCTCTAACCATTTTCAAGATATAGGTGCCAAAAGGCAATGCAGCTGCCACAATGTTATCTTATGGGAAAATGCATAACTTTGGAGTGGTGTAACTCTGGAACTGGTTTACATTTTTGAACAGAATCAGCAAAAGGCAAATCTGTGGGGCAAGCCCTTTCTACCTTATAAATTTCAGTCCAAAAGTCCAAACCATTTAGTTGCAGTGATGTGGCAAAGAAATATGTTTTAGGGTGTTCTTGTGGCCAGTACTGTCGCAAATTGCGACAGTGGTTGCGAAAGGATGTCATGATTTGTGACACAGTGTCACCAAAATCATGACAGTATAAATGGGAAAATGTGGAAAACACATTCCTGGAGATTATTTTCAAAATCTGATGCTAGGATAGTGTTCCTATGGCCCCATTTAGGTACACACAACAGTTGATGTTTACCAAGAGATATGTGTATATCACAAGCGCTAATGCAAAGAAGCGCTCAGAAATAATTTCATAGAGCCTCTTTGCATTAGCACTCATAATACACACAGTTGGCAGCTGGCCGTGGAGGTGAGTGGTAAGCAGTGCCAGTCGCCAGCTGGGGAAGGGTGGGGGAGTGCTGGGTGGGCTGGCACAAGTGGGTGGTGGGGTGGGAGGTCACTAGACTACCAGGAAATTGGACATCCTTATCTATTTTATTATGATGGAGGTGGGCCACTAGACTACCAGGGATATGAACAATAATTATAATTTAATACAGATCAGGGGGCACTATACTACCAGGGATATAAAAAAGTTATACTTATCAAATACACATGGGGGGGGGGCTACTAGACTACCAGGAAATTCCAGATGCTTATACATTTTATTATGATGGTAGGGTGCTAGACTACCAGGGATATGACTTACAATTATAATTTTATACCAATTGGGGCCACTAGACTACCAGGGATATAAAAAAGCAATATTTATGACATAGACATTGGGGGGGCACTAGAGATCGTTATCTATTTTCTCATGATGGGGGGGCGCTAGACTACCAGGGATATTTAAAACATGATTTTTTTATTCAGATGGGGCAGAACAAAGCCCCCTGAGCAAAATACAGCCTCATTTAACTTTCTAGGGCACCCCTGAGCTGAGAAAATACATTTTAAAATCTGTCCATCTTGTCCCTCGCTCTTTGTTTGTGAGCGAGCAATTTCTTTGATCGCGAGCCTGCAAATTCTTTGATCATGAGATTCTTTGATTGCAATCGTGCATCGTGAGTGAGGGACGAGATGGCCAGATTAAATAATCAATTAGCCCAAGGGTGTCCTAGGAAGACAAATGAGGATGGATTTTACTCAGGGGGCTTCGTTCTGATGAGCCATGGTGGTGGTTTACTGCAAAGCTTTGATTTTTTTTAAATTAGAACAGTTTTTATTCTTTGGTTGTGACCCTGCAAATTCTTTGATCGCGAGCCTGCAAATTCTTTGATAGCAAGATTCTTTGATTATGATCGTGCATCACGAGCGAGGAGCGAGATGGGCAGATAAAAAAATACATTTTCTCAGTTCAGGGGTGTCCTAGGAAGGCAAATGAGGGTGAGTTTTACTCGGGGGGGGGTTCGTTCTGATGAACCATGGTGGTGGTTTACCGCAATTCTTTGAATTTTTTAAATTACAACAGTTTTTATTCTTTGGTCGTGACCCTGCAAATTCTTTGATCTTGAGATTCTTTGATGGCGAGGGAGGGACAAGATGGCCAGATTTTTCATAAATGGAATAGAAATAGGGAATTTTACCAATGTTTAACATTGAATATCTCAGAAACGTTTTGGTCTTTTTACTTGAAATTTGGAGGGTGTTTATGGCATGTCCTGTCGATGTGAATTATGGTGCTTACATGTCGGAGAATATTTTTTTTGCTGAGATATTGTGTGATGCACTTTACGTGTTGCGGACAGTGTTTTGGATTTTTGGTAACTTGAAATTGATAGGGTGCCTAGCCTTCTTGTCATGGATGTAGTTTTCAGTTGTTGTGTTTGTTAAATGTCAACAGGTGTGGCACTGTGCCACTCTGACGAATGAAAATTTCTAATTTTGACATGTTATATCTCGGAATCAGCTTGGTCTTTTCACTTGCAATTTGGAGGGTGTTGATGACATGTCCTGTAGATGTCAATAGCAGTGTTTATTTGTTGGACAATATATTTTTAGTGGAGATATTGTGTGGTGCAGTTTACATTTTGTGGACAGCGTTTTCTATTGCTCTACTAGATTAACATTTGTTTGGTGACTGGTCTTGCTGTTGTCAATGTATTTTTTAGTCATTGGGTGTATAATGTGACCCGACACTTACACTTACAAGTTGATGGGAGCACGGGGCTCCCACCAACTTGTGCAACTTTTTACCTTTCTATTCTTTCTTAGAAAGTAAGGAAATTCTATGCAAAAAAAATTTATTAATGCATCAGTTAGAGTTCTTCTACAGTGAGAAAAATGAGGAAATTTGATTTTAGGGTTGCCAGCCTTTGCACACCACCTCAAGCCCACCCCCACCAACAGGCATCGGTTGTGTGTTGGGGTCGTCAGCCCTAACTCTCACCCCATTCTCCTATACTGCACCACCTCAGCTTGTTTACACATGGGATGGGGTGAGAGATAGGGCCAATGATCCCAATGCACACTCCGATGCCTGTTGATGGGGTGGGCTGAGGGTGGGGTGCAAGGGATGAAACCCTAAAATTTAATTTCCTCATTTTTTTCACTTTAGAAGAACCCTAACCGATGCATTAACAAAGTTTTTTTGCATAGAATATATATATATATATATATTATACTGTCATGATCACGCCAGTATAGTTAGGGTTGAATAGGCCCTTTAATGTTAAACTCCAAATTTTGCACATTAATAACTTTGCAACCGTTCAACAGATTTGCACAAAATATGGAATGCATTGTCTTGTGCGATAGATCTCTTGATTTGTCAAGCTGTGTTTTGGTCAGACTTACAGTTTTTGTGCAGTGAAGTGCTGCAAAACAGCATTTTTTGCCACTTTTGACACTTTATTGCCCAACATGCTGTGACCACACCATTTGATGTTTTGGTCTGAAATTTGGAATGTAGAAAGAGCATTGGTTTGGTTAAAAAACAGTAATCTGTTCAAAAGTCATTTCATTTTTAATTTATGGGTTCTAAGTATGCTCAATTCATTCCAAGATTTATATGTATTTTTTGTGAAAGGGATTTGGGCTCACCATCAAGGAATTCGACAGATCATGAAAGTAGATTTAAAAAATCCCAGTTTATGAGAAAAATTCCCCTATCATGAGCCACCATCTTGTTTTCATTCCCCACCCCCCAAAAAAATATGTTGTAGCTTCCTCCAGGGGTAAATTCTTGTTGCAATAAGGCATGGATTTTGTTCAGGGTGATGCCCTCTGCAAACCTATGCCTTTGGTTTGCTTCATTTTGGACAAAAAATGGCCATTTAAAATTTTAAAAATTATTCTTTCATGACTCACTTCCAATCCCCTGTCTCAAAGTGACAAAATCACATTCCATGAGCCGATGATCTTTCCTGAGGTAGCAAAATCCTTGACCGTCACTTTGTGACCAGATGGTCCTTCTCGCGGATGAGGATTGACTCACAGTCAAGGATTTTGCTGCCTCATGAAAGGCGATCAGCTCGGGACTGGGATTTTGTCAGCTCGAGAAAAGGTATTGGGTTTATGAATCCCCTTTCATGAGCTGACAAAATCCCAGTCCACAAGCTGACAAAATCCTCATCCGTGAGCAATCCCCTTTCTTGAGGTAGCAAAATCCTTGACTGTCACTTAGTGACCAGATGGCCAAAATCTGACAGTCAAGGATTTTTCGCATTTGGCGATTTTGGCAGCTCGTGAATAGGGATTGACCTCACAGTCAGGGATTTTGCTTCCTCGCGAACTAGGAATTTTTAAACTTTTAAAAACTTTCCCACTGCATTGAAAATTAACAGTTTGGTCTTTTGACTTAAAATTTGCAGGATATAAATGGGATGCCTCAGAGATGTGAATTATGCCATTAGTATGTTGAAAAGTTAATCGGTTCCATATCTATGCCATCATAACATTTTGATTTTTCCCATAGGATGACATTGTAGAGCCCATAGTTACTTTCAGTGCACGTATCTCAAAAACAAAGCAAGGTACGTATTTTTCACTGCCCGTAGCTTAGGATTTTTCACTGCCCGTTGCTTAGGTCACCTTTGGGTGACCTAAGCTATAAAAAGGAAGTTTAGAAGTCGTAGATTACACCTGCAGTGGAATTTGTTTCCTACTTTCTATGGTTACAGAGATATTGGCAAAAATGTGTTACAAGGTTTTTTTTTTTGAGTGCTATGGCACTGCTGTATGGTTCTCTACTTATGTGTAAGTGGGAGCACAGGCCCAGATGGCTTGTGCTCTCACTAACATGTACTAGTTAGGTCTATGGCATATTGTGTGTCTGTGTTATGTGTAAGTGGGAGTGCAGGGCCTGGATGGCCTGCACTCCCACTCACATATACTGTTAGGTGGGAATGGACAGATTTATGGGAGTGTAGGGCCTGGACCACCTGTGCTCCCAGCAATACATACTAGTTAGCTGTATGCTGTATTGTGTGTCTGTGCTATGTGTAAGTGGGAGCTAAGGTCCAGAGGGACCACGCTCCAACACACATATACTGTTATTTGGAAATTGACAGGTTAGTGGGAGTGCAGGGCCCAGAGAGGTCATGCTCACAGTAACATGTACTAGTTACCCCATGGCAAATTGTGTGTCTGTGGTATTTGTAAGTAGGAGCGCAGTGCCCTGAGGGACAAATCTCCCACAAACGTATACTGTTAGGTGGAAATGGACAGATTTATTGTAGCACAGGGCCAGGAGGGCCGCACTCCCACCTAAATGTACTAGTTAACTGTATGCCGTATTGTGCATCTGTGCTATGTGTAAGTGGTAGCACACTGCATGGAAGGCCCATGGTCCCACACACATATAATGTTATTTGGAAATTTACAGGTTAGTTGGGGCGAAGGGCCGAGAGGGCTTGTGCTCACACTAACATGTACTAGTTAGGCATATGGCATATTGTTTGTCTGTGTTATGTGTTAGTGGGGCTGCAGGGTCCGTAGTGCCCGTGGTGCCACACATGTATGCTGTTAGGTGGAAATGGACTAATTTGTGGCAGTGCAGGGCCCTGAGAGCTTGCACTCCTACCAATATGCACTAGTGAGCTGTATGCCGTATTGTGTGTCTGTGCTATGTGTAAGTGGGAGTGCAGGGGCTTGAGGGCCTGTGGTGCCACACACATATACTGTTTTGTGACAATGGACAGGTTTATGGGAGTGCAGGCCCAGAGGGTTCATGCTCACACTAACATGTACTAGTTAGCCCTATGGCATATTATGTCTGTGTTATGTGTAAATGGGATTCTAGGGTCTGGTGGGCCCAGACTCCCACTAATGTATATTTTAGTTGGAAATGGACATATTTGTGGGAGTGCAGGGCCAGGATGGCTCACAATCTCACCAATGTGCACTAGTTAACTGTATGCTGTGTTGTGTGTCTGTGCTATGTGTAAGTAGGAGTGCAGGGCCTGGAGGGCCCATGGTGCCACACACATATAGTGTTTTGTGAAAATGGGAAGGTTAGTGAAAGCGCAATGCCTAGCAGGCCCACAGTCCTACAGATATGTACTAATTAGCCCTAGAGGGTGTGTAACTGTGACCACAGGGCCAAAAGTATGCCAATGATTTGTTATGTTTACACAGTCTCTCTGCTTCTGCATACTGTCTCCCACCCTAGTCACACCATCCTCCCTAATCTCTACACATTCCTGCCACCACCACCCTCAGCCTACTGTCTGATACACTCTATGACCCTGCTCAGCAACCCTTGGGACTACCCCCCATGTCATCCCTCCCTCCCACCCACACTCATTTCTCCACCCTCTTCTCTTACCACAGATACTACCTGTGGTGCAATATCCCCGCCTCCTGCCTTACACCTACTACTTCCATCCCTCCACCACACACAGTTTCACCTTTTGATATGATCCAGTTTGCTTAATTTGTTAAAATTTTGAAAGAAGATACAGGAGACATGTTTTTATGTTGCAAATAATTATTCTTTTTTTTGTAAAAAAATAAAAAGCTTTAAACAATTTACATTTTTTATTTTTATTTATTTAATTTAAAATTTTGGTTACCGGGTAAGCCCACTGAGACCAATAGTCCCTTTTTCAGGGGCTCCCTGGGGTTAGATACATACAGCAGTTAATTACATACAGTGGGCAATAGTACAGAGGTTTGAAGCAAGACAGTATCAACTGTAGAGACAGTAATTACAGGTTAAGAATCCAGAATATACATTTACAACATTGCAAGAGGTAATAGGGGTCTACAGTTTGGCACATTACATCAGTAGGGCATGAGACACAGATGTCACAGATTGAACGGTAGGGACAAAGGGGGCTAGCGAGTACAGCCACACAGGCTAAGTTCCAGAAGATATACTTTGAGGCCAGCCTTGAAACCTTGGAGAGAAGGCCTATCGACCAGGGTAGTTGGGAGCGAATTCCACAGGTGTGGGGCAACATATAAGAAGGAGCACTTAACCAGGTTGGTGCATACATGGGGGATGATGAGAGGCCAGCCAGCCAAGGACCTCATATCTCAGCATTGGACTCTGGAGTTGACTAGTCCAAGCAGATGAGGAGGAGGGCTAGCAGTAGTGAATTTGTAAGTCAGGCAGATGGTTGGGTAGGCCAGTTTATGGCATATGTTGGGCCAGTGAAGGTCTGTGAGGACCTCGCAGTGGTGTCTCCAGGATGGGGGAGTTAATGGCAAAACGTGCAACTCTATGGTAGAGCACCATGAATTTTCTTAGTTCCCCTTCTTGTAGGGACTGTAACAGGGAGGCCCCATATAGGGGGTGGGGGAGAAGGGTGTAGGTAGAGATTGCATGCTGGGCCTTGTCAGTAAGGGAATTTCTCAGACGATAGAGGAGTCCAAGTCTCTGGTGGATGGACTTGGTTAAGGAGTTGATGTGGGGTTTGTAGGACAGTTCTTGATCAAGGAGTATCCTGAGGTATTTAATCCTATCTAGGACCTCGACCCACTTCCCCTGGTTCAATTTGAGCTGGAGAAGGTCACACCTGTCTGAACCGAGGTGCCTGGTTAAAAACAGGACAGCCTTCATTTTCTCCTCATTCAGTACTAGTGAATTGGCAGAGAACCAGGCTTCAAGCGTTGTGAGACTAAGTTGCAGTTTAGCAGTGATGACGCTGGGTAGCGGGTCACTGCAGTAGACAACAGTATCATCTGCATAGAGGATGAGTTTACTCAGCCCGCAAGCCCTCACTATGTCATTAACAAAGACAGTGAAGAGTAGGGGGCCCAGGATTGAGCCCTGGGGGAACCCTGAGACAACAGGCTGGGTGCAGAACTGTGTTTCTCTTCAGAGGACCTTTTGGCTTCAGTTCAGTAGATAGCTCTTGTACTAGGATTGGGAATGCACATCAAATCTGAAGAGGCAGAGTTTGGTGAGAAGAAGACTATGGTTGACTAAGTCAAAAGCCTTGGATAGGTAGAAAAAATAGTGCGCCGGTCAGGGAGCCTTGGTCCATGGCATTGAGGATATCGGATGTGAGCCAAATGACGGCTGTGTCTGTACCATGACCTTTCCTGAAACCATGTTGTATGTCAGCTAGGAGAGAATGAAACTCCAAATAGTCATGCAGCTGGTTGTGGGCGAGTCCCTCCTGTACTTTCCCGAGGGGGCAGAGAATGGAAATAGGCCTATAGTTCCCCACTTTGTCTCTGGGCCCTTTTTTATGTACAAGGACTATGGTTCCTACTTTCCATTTGCTTGGGACAGTTCCCTCAAGGAAAGACCTATTGATGAGCCAAGTGACAGGGAGGGCAATAGCAGGAGCCTTGGTTCAAGCAGGTCATGTCCCGAAGAGGAGTCAGGGTCAATCCTGAGCAGGAGAGGCAGTACCTCAGACAGTTTAGCAAGTTTCAGGTGAAACTGAGGCTGTGCATTCTCTCATTTAGTGTTGCTGGAGGAGGGAACACCAGATGGGATGGGGGAAAAGAGTCCGCCTGGATTGGAAAAGAGACATTGAATGCCTCTGCTACTGTGGAGGGGTCATTAGTCAGGGTGTTTCCAATAAGTATAGCTCCATCCTAGGCACAGGAGGCACCTTTGAGTAACAAATTAATTTGGCCCCAAAATTTCTTGGGGTCCTGGAGGTGGCTTGTCTGGAGATCACACAGGTACTTTGACTTGGCGTGTTTGGAAGCTTTCTTGCAGTGATTCCTTAGTTCTCTGTAATTCTCCGAGTCTGCATTATGGCCGGTGGACTTATACTGTCCCCAGGCCCTGTCACAGAGTAACATACTCTGTTTGAGGCTAGGATTTAGCCATTTGTGACACTTACCCTGTACCCTTAGCTTCTTATGTGGCACATGGGCGTTAGCCATGGACAGAAATGAGCAAGTGAAGTAGTCTAAGGCTTCATCCAGGATGGGAAGAATGACAATGGGATGCCAATCAATGGCACGAAGGTCTGAGCAGAAGCTAGCGGCAACAAGGTTGGTGTAGTTCCTTGCCTCGATGACCCTGGCAGCCAGCTTGGGGGGCTTGTTGGACCAGGTGCAAAAGATTGGTGAGTGGTCACTCAGGGAATAGGACATGGTCCCAGCCATCAGAAAATGATCGGGGCAGGAAACATAAAATTAAACTCTTTCTTTTTCAAAAAATATACATTTGTTTAAATAAGGTATAACTATAGAGAAAGTTAAAAAATTAAAAAATAAATGTTATCTTCACAAAGAGGGCTGGGGGTAAGAAAAAAATTTAAATTATATGGGAATGGTTTAACTGAAAACAAAAGTATGAAGGTCTCTGTGTTTAAATGTAATATTACCATCTAAAATCTTATTAAAAAAATAATAGTAATTTTTAAAGATAAAAAAAAAATTAGCTTTTCTTTTTGTAACACAAACGATTCAATTAAATATTACTATATAAAAAAACACAAATAAAATATAAAAGGTGACCTGCAAAGCAGCTGCACAGCCCAGTCCCATCCCACATACCTTGCAATAATACTGAGGAGTTCGGGGCTGCACTCATCACTATTTTTCATGCGATGCTTAACTTTTTAATCAAATGCCAAAACTTATGACCGAATGAGGAAGTGTGAGTGGGTCCAGATTGAGTGGGCACAAGTGCTCATGGGTATCACACCCATTTAGTGATGTGTCAAACACCACTGCTCTTATTGTAGCAGCGGTGCTGGTAGTTTATTAAATTTATATTTGGAGGCAGTATAGTGCAGTGGGTTAAGGCTCTGAGCTGCAGATCTGGAGACCTGGGTTTGAATCCCACAGCCGCCTAGTTGCATGTTGTGTGATCTTGAGTAAGTCACTTAACTTCCTTGTGCTCCCAGGCCACATCTGGGAACAAGCTTTGGCTTAGTGTGCTACTCCTGGTTAAACAATGTTCCCTTCCCCTTATTTTATTGGTTCCTCAGGGATCTTTATACCCAAAATATTACTTACAGTAACACCTGGACAGACTGTTGCTGTACGTAATATTTCTGGTATCAGTACCCCCATGGAAGCAATAAAATAAATATTATAAACTACCAGCACCACCGCCACAGTAAGAGAAGTGATGCTTGACACATCACTAAATGGCCATAATACACATGAGTACTTGTGCCCACTTGATCTGAACTTGCTCGCACCTCTGCATTCATTCGTAAGTTTTAGCAGTTGATTAAAATTTTAGCATGACATGAAAAATAGTGAGGATTGCATTCCCAGATTCCCGCAGCAGTAGTGAAAGATTTGTGGGGTTGGGAGCAGGCTGTGCAGCTTATTTGCAGGACACCTTTAAATATGTGTTGACTTCACATGGGGGGAACAAGAAAAAAAGTTGAATAAAATGGGTATAGTTTAAATACAAAGATGAACAAAGTAAGGACACTGTCTTTGACAGTGATGTGCTAGCCCTCATTCTGTGATGAGTGTGACTTGGGGGAGGTGGAGGAAGTGGAAGGGTCCACAGGAGAAGTTTATTGTTTCAGGAGTTGGTGCCCCTCATCCTCTGGTATTGTGCTTGGAGGGGTACTTGGTGGAGGTTATTGGTGCTGCTGAGGCTGCTGGAGGGCTGGGTCCATTTCCTGGTAATGCTGCAGGTCCTGGTGGATCAGCTGGTGGATTCGTTCTGTGGCTTCCAATTGGTTCTTGGCCAGCCACAACATGAGGCCATGTGTGGTCTCTTGGGAAGCAACATTGGCCTCTTCCTTCTCACGCAATTGATTTATAGCATGAGCGAGGCCTGTTTTGCTGCCCTCAAGACCACAGAAAGCAACCATGACTGCGTGTCCAATGCGGCCATGTTGTTACAGTAAATCAATAATTTCATCTTGTTTTGCTAACGTTTTTTCTTTGTTTGCAGCCACAACCTAGCTGCGTCAGTCCGCAGCCTGATTGCTGTCCTCTATGGCCTTGAGCAGCCAGTGGAGACTGTGCTGTGTGTTTTTTAGCTGCTCTAGAAATTCTGTAAGACAAAAAATGAGAAGACTATGTAAGTAAATGTTATATAGTATTGCTGTTTAGTTTTAGTGATTTGGGGTTCTTAATGTGCACATTTCTTTGCTATTTACTACTTATACCATTGAGCAGCAACAAGCTATGTTGTTCATGAAGAGCATGGTAGTTGTGCTGGTATGTTAAGAATGTTTTGAAAGTCAATGCATGGATAAGAAAGATTATACAAAAGATCTGTGACTTTGAGATGCATGGACATAGACTAGAGTTCTTCTCATGTATGATACAGCTTTTATTGATGCCTGTGTTGCATAGCATAACAACAGTACAATTTTGAGAATATAGCAGTAGTCTGCTGTTTTATGCTGCTGACTCTAACATAGCAATAATATAATGAAAATGGGATGATGAGAAAAATATTTGTTTTGTTAAGGAAACTGAGGAGATATAGTTGCTCAATTTGGCATAACAATTTATTTTCCCATACTGCACTATATGTTATGTATGGGTATAGGTTACACAGATACAGTATTAAATGCTTCTAGAGTATTTCTTGTGATGTCTAACAATTGCTAGCTGAGTTGTTGAGATTTATTATGACTTTTTGGGGTTGACTCTTTAAGGGTTAACAGTGTTGTTACTGTCGAAAGTCCATGCATTATATTTTATGCTGTTTTGAATGCAATATTTGCAAGTGATATGCAGAAACCTATAGGTTAGCCTGGCAATAAGAGTAAACATATATGTTTGTGTATCTTCACATGCAAGCTGTATGGCACATGTGATGATGCTGGGATGTAGATTGGAAAAGAGGATAGAGTTGAAGGTATGAAAACAGCTATTCATGCATTCATGAACTTCTACTGTTAAACCCACTATTAAAGCAGCTAAAAATGCTACAGCATAGCAATAGTGTGAGAGACATCTTGCTTACTGTTTATTTTTTCTTGACAGCGTGTGGCATTATGGAAAGAAAGAAGAAAAAAATTGTTACATAAATATAACGTTGAAAGCCCTCCACCCTCTGCCCCTTTCCTCAACATATACCCACTCATTTGCAATGATTGACAGTGTTAGTATTTTAATTGTGGATACTCCATTTATAACAATTAAATAGACATATACATATTATGTGATCAATGTCTGATCTTATACAGTTACAGTTTCATGTGCTATTATTTTCATCTGTTCCTTTTTGTTCATACTGTGTGCCAGTGCCCCCCTCCCTTGCACAATGTGTTTATGATGTTGTGGCACATTGTCTTTCTTTGGACACTTGCTGAGTACGGCAAAATACTTACTTGTAGCCCTTCAAAGGATGGCTCATCTTGTACAGGAGTTTATCTGTCCCTTTGTAACATCACCTTAGTACCATCAAATAATGGTGTACTCTTCCTACTTACCATGTAAAGGTCTGTGTCTACACAATAAATTCTGTCAACAGCCTTCTTACTATTAAAAGCTTTATAAGAGTTTACTGAACTGTGCTGGAGTGATTATGTGCGTGCAATAATACAGTTGCAGGGTTGGTGCCATTGAGTATACAAGACTTTACAGGAGTTGTGACACCGTGTGCCTGTGGTGAGGGCTGTCATCACTCTACTGCATCATCCAGCATAGCTTTATATTGTACTCTCTGAATGGTATTATGGATTTATTTTTCAACCCAGAACAATTTGACTTTATACTTCTTACCTTCTAGAACAGCTGCTTTTCTTGGACACACAGCGCAGTGATCTGTTGAAATAAAAGATAGAAGTTTAATAAACCACTTTGTAAAATACATAGTGTTGTGGCTTTTGGAGAACAGATTTGCTCTGCCATACAAACTTAATGATTATTATTTGCTAAAAAAAATTCTGTGATACTGCCCCCCACTGTTCTTTCTGTTGTGAGCTGTGCTTTTGATATCTTCTGTACTTATTATGTGTTCTTAATAGTATGGTGTTATCTGTACCCCCCCAGTATCTGTTGCACATGGACAACCCCAGCCACTGACAAATGACACACTTGCTATGCAATAGTCTGGTTGATGATACTATTATATGTATCTAAGAATACATAGAATATTTTTGGAGGTGTCCTTATGTTTTGATATGAAGTCTTAGTATGACATCTTCGTTTATTGATATTTACTACTTGTAAGAAAGTTTATGTAGGCAGAACAAATCTATGTTGAAATTTGACAGCCTCTTACAATGAATAAAATCATACTGATTTGTTAATTGAAGTATGTTTTACTACTTTATCATGCAATGTTAGTAGATTGTCTTGTCTATTTATAAAGTAGCTGTAAAAAAGTTAACTGTTATTGGTTACAGATATTTAAATAATGTATTGGGAGACATTATTGTAAACTGAGATCAAGCAGCTTACAATCTTGTTATGCCTGTGTTATGACGTAAGTCTGTTGTTAACTCTTATGAAATGGCTAAGTCTGTAAAATGATTCTGATTGGTCAGTAGCAGTGTGTTAGAACTGTCTAATGCATGGCTACAACTATTGATTAAAAAGTGCCATCACCAGCCTGCACCCGATATCACTCCTCATGCCACATTCCCGGGTCGTACCTGAAAATAGGCAAATGTCTTGTCTAGTGTACTTACCTGGTTAACAAAAACTAAATAAATAATTGCTGTGTGCAATGACAGCCAGTTTTTACTGCCTTGTACAGTCGGGCCATACCCGGAGCTGAATTGCTTACTCCTTGCCAGTCTCCGACATTGTCAGCTATGCCAACCATGAATTTCAATTTATTCTACACAGAAGCTGACATACTCAGCTTCCTTAGCAGTGACAATGATCCCACAGACACTGAACAGTCAACGAAGCCCACAAAACAGCTGCCTGAAGTAACTGCTACCGAAATGTAAAATGAAGCACAAGACACAGAACACCAGCCAGAAGAAATGTTCAAAGTCACAGAGCAACCTACCAGAATCACTTAGAATACCTCAGAATCATCTTTGGACACCACAGAAAACACTCCAGAAAAATTCAATAGCCCAGTCAAACAGCTGTTCACCAGACAGAAAACAGTTTGGAGACATCAAAAGAGCCAACCACAACTGTAGCTCCCATTCAACAACAAACAGTGAGGACTAGATTTGAGCACTACACACCTCAGCAACAAAATGCAATTAAAAATGGAAAAAAAGGGTAACTAATTTCCTCAGAAGAATATTTTAACAAATAAATATATATTTTTTTCAAATTTAAAATACTGTGTAAACTGAATCTTTTTTAAAAACAAAAGTAAACCATTTCATAAGTGCAATAAGTCACTCCAGGGTGTGCATCTGACAGTTGTAATGCACAGCTAGGGGGCTGGATGCACTCGGCCTGTGGCTTCATGCTTCATGATGCCCCCTAGCCGTGCATTAGAACTCTGTAACTTACACTCCATCATGTCTTATTGCTTACTTCTTGAGTATGACATTTCAATGGTACAACCAAATGGTATGCTCAATAAATATTAGTGTTATAGCAACATAGAATGCTCACAACAATCAATGTTCTATTAAGTTATTCAGTTATGTAAAGTAATTAAATCTGTGATTATGTAATCTTGGTAGCCCATACAACATTACATAAGAGGTACAGTCTTTGGGTAGCAATATCACTGAAAAAAATTCTTGAGGTTGCCATGATATCTGAAAATGTCTCGAGCTGCAATCTTGAGGTTTACGATGATGTCATGGCAATGTTTTGAAGTGCTAACAGTGAGGTTATTAAGCAAAGACCATACATTATCCTCTGTTTAGTGCATGTTTCAGTGTTGTTAGGGATGGAAATATATCCCTTTTCAAAAGTTGTTATGCTGCACTACCTACACTTACAACTTTGCAATGGTGCAGTAACATGTAACTGGTGTAGTATAACAACTTTTAACATTTGTTTCAGCTGTCTGATTCTTTTTATTTTTGTACTTCATATTTTATTGAGTGACCATAGTTTCATTTTACATAACCTTACATAATTCCGTTGGGTACAACTGTCATAACTGATTTTATTTTTACACCTTACAGCCATTCTGTCAGTATGTTCATCAAGTAGATTATATTCTATTCAGTAAGTTCTTGTTTAATTTAATAAGGTAATATAAAAGTAGGAGCCATGCTTCATCTAATCTCCCTCTGTTCTCACTTACTCTTGACTAGGTTGCTCCTTATCTGCTACACTGACAGAGTGGGTAATATCCCTTATCCATGGTCTAGGCTGACTTGTCTAGTTACCTTAACTCAGAACAAAGCCGATAAATGGACTCTATATTTGAATAATTAAAATAACCATCAAAACTAAACTCAGGCATCCTGATAAATCTTTCAATCTGTGACATAATTTTAAACATTGGCTCCTTATACAATTTTGCTGTTTAAAAATTACCAAGGTCAACATAACATAGTTCATTTTCCCTAAGTGAAGCCCTAAGGCTTCAGGTGGAATGTCTGGGGTTCTTCCCTTCTGACTCCAAAACCCGCCAAGGAGACCAGACAGTCTCAAATATCTCCCTGCCCTGTCCTAGATTGTAAGTCATCTGTTCCATTGACTCCAGCTGCCTCATTCTGACTTTCCAGTCCTCTAATGTTGGAGGATGAGGTGAAAGCCACCTCGAAGTGATCGCCTTCAGTGCTGCCACTCTCATAATTTGTGGTAACAGCCTTTCCTGTCTAGGCCCTGTGACCAGGAAGGGAAGCCCCAGCACCACCTCTTCCCCTTTAAGGGGGATCTGTAGTCCTGATACTCTTTGCATGTACTCATGTACTTCTTTCCAAAAGTTACTGATTTTGGGGCAATCCCACATTATATGTGCTGGAGTTCCCCTTGCCCCCCCACACCTCCAACATTGCTCTGGTCCCCCTGCTTTTTTGTTTTGGAGGGTGTAAGAAAATATCTCAGAAGGACTTTCCAGTGAAATTCTCGCCAAGAGGGAGAATTTGTCACCTGCCAGCCTTTGGTTAGTCTATTCTCCCAGACTTGTTGTGAGATCGAGATCCCTAATTCTGTTTCCCATCTTTG
Source organism: Neoceratodus forsteri (assembly GCA_016271365.2). Taxonomy (NCBI): domain Eukaryota; kingdom Metazoa; phylum Chordata; order Ceratodontiformes; family Ceratodontidae; genus Neoceratodus; species Neoceratodus forsteri. The sequence continues at coordinate 951,043,611 of CM028129.1, read as the reverse complement.
TTTAAGTTTATCTAAGCCTGGGTTGACTAGGTTAATCAGAATCTCGTATAGCTGAGCAAGGGGATGTGGGATATTTCTAATCTTACTATTACAGTAAAAAAAACTCTTCTAAGGGGGTCCTCTCTCTAATGATTTTTTGAAACCTGTTTTCAGAGTTGCTATAATGTCGGACTTGTAAATATCTAAAATGATCCTCCCGACGGAAGTGGTATTTGTCCCTTAGGTAAGTAAAGGAGTGGCAGTTGGCTCTCTCAATACATTGGGCGAAAGTGGAGAGTCGATGTGCAGCCCAATATTGGAATCCTGAGTCCTCCCTCGGTGGAATGAATGAGGCTTCAAATCTTATTAGGGAAAGAGGCCCGGGTCCCTCTGGAGTACCTGTAAGCCTTCTCAATTTTTTTAGAATCCAAAATGAGTGCAGAATCCATGGGTTAGTAATCTCTCTCTGGTCAAGGCTGTAGGCATATTGCCTGTAGGAATCGCCCAAAGGGCCCATCTATGAACTGCGGCATCTCTAAATGGTACCAGCCAGAGTCCACCCGACATTTTATCCAGGAGCACAGCTGGGTTCCCTGGGCCGCTAGAAAATAATAAAAATTCGGGAGAGCCAAGCCTCCCCTGCTCCTAGGGACTTGTAGCAGTTTCCTAGCTAGCCTGGGCCTTTTCCTGTTCCAGATAAAGGCCTGGACCTCTTTTTGTAATTTAGCCCAGAATTGTCTAGGGAGCTGAATTGGGAGGGTTTGGAATAAAAAGAGGAGCCTAGGTAAAACGTTAGCTCTCTGATTCTTTGACAATGGTTAAGACACTGAGATATGGTCCGGGAGGAAAGCCTTGTCAAAAACATAAAAAATTTGAAAATAAACATGTACGTCACCATAAGAACTTACCACACACTATGAAATATACTGTGTGGTTGACAAATATTACAGGACTATTTTTAAACTCTAGAGGTGTCTTTGATAATAAGACCTGTTGGGTTTACTTTTGAGGTGTCTGGTTAACATATAAACTTCTTGACCGGCAAATATGCCTGTTGTGTATGGGCAATCATTCAGTATCTTTAATGTGACTGTGGAATATTCAAGCATGATACATGGTTATGCTGGTGCTGAGCAACATTATGGAATTAACAAAATAATCTTTCTACTGTCAGAAGTATGAATTGTGTGTACCCCTGCAACCATTTTTTTTACTATCACAGGATTAGGTGTTACATTCATTACGTATTTGAACCTTTGACTGTGTTCTGAAAAAGAAACACTATAGTGTTTAGAAAAAAGAGAGGCAATCAATTTTTTTTAACCTGTCCATCACATAGTTGTTAGTCACATTGATAAAATAGAAATATGCATTCCTAGAAATTAACATCACAGGGGACACTGCTGTGTGTACAGAGTGCAGAACAGCATGGGGTTGTTGTAGCTAGTGGGTTTTTCTAGCAGTTGATAATGTGCATTACTAGATGTCATGGACTGCTTTTGACTGACTATTCCCCCTTCAGATGCTATGCAGAGTGTTAACTGAGGAACTACTTCATAACCCCTTAATTCAGCGGTACTTTTATTTCCGTGCTATTCGCTGGTCACTAAGTATACGCGAACATTAAGTGCATGTGTATATTTATGTAGCGCTTACTTTGAGCCTGTTTTATCCATATCCAATTTAAGCACTTGCCATGCGTTGTGGTAAAACAGGTAGCCAAACATCTAACATCTAAATTGAAATCGAATCACGTAATACTCTAATAGTTCATGTGATTCTACAGTTCCATTCTCCATTTCGCAAGTGCGTGTGTAGAGAAACCGAACAAAACTAAAATTACAGGGACTGGATTTACTGGATTAAAGAATTAACGGATTGTTCACATCAATATCCAACTCACCAAGTGGGCACAACATGCCACAGTATTTCAAAAAGTGAGTGTCCTGTGTTAATGTGTGGATGTATGAACAGCGAGCAGAGGGGGAGCAATGCAGGACAACCACGGGGTTTAGTGGGCAGTTCAGGAGTCAGTTTGGTGGGGTCAGGGGTTTTGCCAAGCTACGTAAGGTAGTCCTTCTTGAACCCACACACAGTACTCTCATTTATGCTGTTTGAGTACTTCTTGCAGTAGTAGCGAACGACATTCATAACACCGTTCTCCACTGCAGACTTGCCAACCTCAAATCGAACACCTGCAGTGTATTTTGTGTATTCTGTCTGGCACTTCTTTGGCACAGGACCACAGATGTCAGTAGTGAGTTCGGTGATCACTGCCTCGGCAACCTGCAGTGGGACTGCAGCAGTCTGGCTAAGACCTTCAGCACTCAGGGGCTCTCTGGATAAGTCTTGCTTGACAGTAGGCTTTTTTGTTTAACCAGGATAAGAGAAACATCTTAGTAGTCAGTCAGTAATAGTCTGAAAAATGATGGAATACAGTTGGAATACAGTTGTTGGTATTGTCTCCATTTTGTAGACTTCTGGGTACCGTAATACCGCGAATATGAGATTACGCTAAATTCCTATAGTAGTACCATCGCGCGGAAATTTACCTGCGTGGATATTTTGCGTTATACAGTATGTATTCAGTTGTGTGAATGAGTGGTTGATCTAACAGAGAAATCTGAGGTTATGCTAAGAGAGTGATGAATAGTTTGATATAATGATACTTACTTTCTTTCCTTAATTGGAGACATGGCAGGACCTGCAGTATCTCTGAATGGACCCCGAGCAGGGCTGTGCTGTTGCTTGTCCCTTTGCCACTGTTGGGACTGTTGGTTTAGCCACAGAGCGTTCAACCACCATTACATCTTCTTCACCCTCTGTAGCCTTTTGGTCACCCTCAACAGTGCCCTCCAGCTGATCTTCTTCCTCTGCAAAACTATAAATTATATTTCTTGATTGAATTGCATAATCTTTTCACACTTTTTTGTTTAGCTTTACATTGTACAGGTGCTTATGGCTTACCCCCTTGAAAACTATCCTTAAGCACCCACAGTATACTCTGTTAGTGTAGTACCCCACTCAATGCCTGGTGTGTTTATCCTCATAGAAAATGTTTTCATGCATCTCTGGTTGTCAAGTGTATCTCTCGTCACCCACTGATCATGTGACTGTGTCCAGAGAAGTGCCGTGTCAGTTTTTGATAGTGTGGTGGCACCCCTGCCGTGCCCTGTCCTCTGCTTAGAACACACACAGCTAATGTCAGTACCTTCCCACACTCCTGCTGTTATTGACAGCAGTAAACACACCCACAGACCTATGCAGCTTGCCAACAAATGACAACTTACAGTATCTACTGCAACTGGATTGATCTCACACTAGGAGCAACATTATACAGACAGAAGAAAGCCATACACAACTTTCTGTATGAAGACTTTTATTGTGAAAGTTGTGGATGGCTATCATAGTACATAGTGCAAGCCCATTGGTCCCCTAGTGTGGAATAATGCAGTAGCAACAACAGGACACAGAAGGTAATTGTAAATGGAGTCCACTCTGAAGAAAGAGGGGTTATTAGTGGGGTACCCCAGGGTTCAGTTCTGGGTCCAATCCTTTTCAATGTCTTTATAAGTGACACTGCAGAGGGACTGGAAGGAAAAGTATGCCTCTTTGCAGATGACACAAAGATCTGCAACAGGGTTGATACACAAGGAGGCGTGGAAAGGATAAGAAAGGACTTGGCAAGGTTGGATGAATGGTCAGAAGTATGGCAGCTTAGATTCAATGCAAAGAAGTGCAAAGTAATGTACCTGGGAAACAAAAACCCAGGGGAAGATTACACAATGGGGGGAGGTAGTAACAATGACAAAAATGGAAAGGGACTTGGGGGTAGTCATATCAGATTACCTTAAGGTTGGCAAGCAATGTGAGAAGGTGGTAGGGAGGGCTGGGGGGATGCTGGGATGTATAGGGAGAGGAATCACTAGCAGAAAACAGGAAGTTGTTATCCCCCTGTACAGACAGTTGGTGAGACCCCATTTGGAGTACTGTATCCAGTTCTGGAGACCCCATCTCCACAAGGACATAGACAGGATGGAAGCAGTTCAGAGGAGGGCAACTAAAATGGTGCAGGGTCTGCAAGAGAAGCCATACGAGGAGAGGCTAAAGGAGTTTAATATGTATACCCTTGAGGAAAGGAGGGAGAGGGGGGACATGATAGAAACGTTTAAGTACCTCAGTGGAATCAACTAAGTCCAAGAGGGTAACATCCTTCAGAAAAAGAGATGTGCAAGAACAAGGGGACACAATTTGAAGATAGATGGGGGACGGCTCAGGGTCAATGTGAGGAAGCATTTTTTCACAGAGAGGGTGATGGACACATGGAACAGCCTTCCTGAGGAGGTTTTGTGGTCTAAAATTGTGGGAGAATTCAAGAATGCATGGGACAGACATAAGGCAATTTTTGTTGGGGGTAGGAAGAAATAGGCTCTTGGTTAAATATGATCTGCAGCTTATCCTCTAGGTAGGGAAATGGGCAGACTAGGTGGGGCAAGCGGTCCTTATCTGCTGTCAAAGTCTATGTTTCTATGTTTCTGTTGTATGTTGACATTCAGGGGGCAGACGTGTACATGTGAGGTTGCATTTGCTGCTGCTTAATGACTGGAGGGGGGGTGAACTGGGAGTCCTGTGTGGGTGTAGGGGGCTAGGGTGCCACTAAAGTAGAGGGATAGAAAAAACTGTGTTTCACATGCAGTAAGAGGTACACATTGTGTCTTGGGTGATTGGTGCATTTTACTGGTGAACTGCGTTAAGCTCATGCATACATGGGCACAAAGTTACAACTGTACAAAACAGGTGTAAATGGTAGCCACAGACAGGTGGACTGTAGTATTGCATGGTACAACACAGCAGCCACCAGTCATGGCTGGCAGTACCCACTGCACCACACCACCTTGAAACCTGTTCATAAACAGCCACTGTGTGTCGTGGTAGTCTAGTGACACTCTAATCCCTGTGTGGTACTTTAAACCCTGTGAAAAAGAGTTCCATGTATCTCTGGTCATCTAGTGGTTCCTTCCTCCTTGACTGACGATTTTATTGTGGCCAAATAAGTGATGTGTCTGTTGCAGATAGTGTGGTGGCACCACTACACTTCCTCACCCCCTCTCCAACACTGACAGAGGACACCCAGCTCATAGCAGTACCTGCCTTGCATTCCTGCAGTAATCAATGGATAGTGGACACTCCTGTAGGCCTCTGAGGCTGTCCGACAAATGACAACATACAGTATCCATTGAAAGTGCATTGGTTCACACTGTGGAGCAAAACGCTTGCTATACATACTGCAATAGGCATACACAACTTTTTGTGTGAAGGCATTAATTGAGAAAGTTGTGGATGACTATCATAGTATGCAGGGTAAGCCCATTGGTCCCCAGAGTTCATCAATGCAGTAGTTGCAGCTGCTGTATGTTGTCATTCAGCAGGCACAAGTGGAGGAGTGTGGTTGCGTTTCCTGCTCCTCAATGAGTGGAGGCGTGAGGTGGGTGTCCTGTGTGGGTGTGAGTGTAGCTGGGTAGGGTTGCCACTAGGCTACAAGGGATGGATAAAACTGTCTTTTACATGCACTAAGGAGAAGACATATTGTGCTTGATACTTTGTACATTTTTGGTGGTGAACAATATACAAGTCATGCATAGATGGGCACAGACTTACGACTGTACAAAAGACTTGTACATGGTAGCCACAGACAGGTGGGCTGCTATGTTGCATGGTACAACACAGCAGCCACCAGTTGTGGGTTGCAGCTTTCCCCATCCCTGCACCCCCCTACCCCCTTGAAAACTGTCCATAAGTAATCTCTGAGTGCCCTGGCACTCTAGTAAATGTAGTCTCTGTCTGGTTCATTGTTCTCTGTTACAAAACAGTTTCATGCATCTCTGGTAGTCTAGTGTATCCCGGTACCCGACTCCTAATATGATTGTGGCCACATAAGTTTTGTGCCCCTTTGTGATAGTGTTGTGGCTTTGCTGCCCTCCCCCCTTCTGAATATCCACACACTACACCTACCTGATAGCACTCCGATCCTTGCCCTCCTGCAGTCATTATGAATGGTGAACTGACCTGAAGATCTGCGCAGCTGTCTGATAAATGACAACTTAGACTATGTGACGTAAGTGCCATGGCCCACACTGTGAACCAATATGTTTGCTATGCATACTGTAATTGACATACACAACTTTCTGTATGAAGATTTTAATTGAGAAAGTTGTGGATGACTATCATAGTATGTATTGCAAGCCCATTGCCCCCCCCCCCCAGTGTGGAACAATACAGTAGCAGCAGCAGCAGCCAGCTACTGTATGCTGTCATTCACTGGACAGACATGGAGGTGTGTGGTTGCGTTTGCTGCTCCTCAATGACTGTGTGAGGGGTAAGCAGGGTGCTCTGTGTAGATGTGGGTGTAGGGGGCTGGGGTGCCACTAAAGTATAAGGAGTATAAGGGATGGACAAAACTTTGTTTCACATGCAGTAAGAGGTGTACATGCTGAGCTGGGTGCTTGGTGCATTTTGCTGGTGGACACTAAAACTCATGCATACATACACACAAAGTTCTGACTGCACAAAACAGGTGTGAATCGTACTCATAGAGAGATGGATTGTAGTACTGAATGCTATGACACAGCAGCCACCAATAGTGGATGGCAGCTCCCCCCCCACATCACACCCACTTGAAACCTATTCATAAGCAGCCACTGTTTGTCCTGTAGTGTAGTGGACATACTCCCTGTCTGGTGCCTTGACCCCATAAAAAAAAAAAAAACTGTTTCATGCATCTCTGGTAGTCTAGTTCATCGCTGCTACCCAACTGATAACATGATTGTGGCCAAATAAGCAATGTGGTTGATTTTGACAGTGTTGTGGTACCACTGCCGCCCCCACCACCCCTCCCCCGCCAAGCACCCACACAGGACATATAGCTCACACCACTGCCCTGTCCTACCTGCTCTCCTGCCGGCATTATGGGCAGTGAAAGTACCCACAGATCTCTGTGGCTGTCTGACTAATGACAACTTACAGTATGTGCTGTGAGTGCAGTCATCACACTGTGGCCAATATGTTTGCAATGCATACAATTATTGCCATACACAACTTTCTGTATAAAGTTATTCATTGACAAAGTTGTGAATGCCTATCATGGTATGTAGTGCAAGCCCATTACTACGAAGTGTGGAACAATGCAGTAGCAACAGATAAGGTATGCTGTCATTTGATAGACAGCCATGGAGGTGTGCTGTTCGGTTTGCTGTTTTTTGATAACTGGGGTGGGGGAGGGGGAGAGAGTGGTGTGAGCTGGGTGTGATGTGTGGGTGGTTAGGGAGTGTTGAGGTGCCACTAGTCTACAATGGATGGAGAAAACTGTCTTTCATGTGGACTGGGAGTACCACATTCTCTGCTGGGGGCTTCACAAATTTTGTTGATCAACAGTGCACAACTGATGCATATATGGACACAAACTTACAAGTGCAAAAAACAAGTGTGAATGGTAGCCACAGAGAGGTGGGCTGTTGTAATGCATGTCACAATGCAGCAACCACCTGTCATCAGTGACAACCCCCTCCCCCCATAACGCTTTGAAAAATTCTCACAATCACCAACAGTGTGTCCTGGTAGCCTACTAACACTACTATCTGTCTGGTGCTTTGAGCACTGTGGAAAACAGTTGCATGCATCTCTGGAAGTCTAGTAGTTCCTCCCGTCCTGACTGATAATGTGATTGTATCCAAATAAGCGACATGTCCATTCTTGATAGTGTGGTGCCACCCGTGTACACCACCCTGCTGCCCTCAATTACCCAGCACCCACAGAGGACCTTAATATCACTGCCTTCCACACACTCCAACAGTTATTGACGGGCAGTGAATACACCTGCAGACCTCTTCTGCTGTCCAGAAAATGACAATTTAGTATCTACTGCAACTGCATTGGTTCACACTATGTAGCAATATGCTTGCTATACATACTTCAATTAGTCATACACAACTTTCTGTATGAAATCATTCATTGACAAAGTTGTGGATAAGTATCATAGTATGTAGTGCAAGCCTATTGGTCCTCCCAGTGTGGTACAATGCAGTAGCAGCAGCTACTGTATGCTGTTATTCAGCGGGCATACGTGGATGTGAGTGGCTGGTTTGCTGCTGCTCAGTGACTGTGGAGGGGTGAGCTGGATGTTATGTGTTAGCGTGCGTGCTAGGGAGGGTAGGGGTTCCACTAGACTACAAGAGATGGATAAAACTGTCTTTCATGTGCACTAAGAAGAACACATGCTGTGCTGGGTGCTTGGTGCACTTTGCTGGTGAACACTGCACCACTCACACATACATAGGCACAAAGTTAAATGTGCACAAAAACAGTTGTGGATGGTAGCCATGGACAGGTGGTTTGCTGTATTGTATGCCACAACATAGCAAGCACCATCCATGGGTGGCAGCCCCCCCACCTCCTACCACCATGAAAACTGCCCATAAGCAGCCACAGTGAGCCCTGGTAGTCTAATGACCATGCTCCTTGCCTGGTGCTTTGATCACCATTAAAAAACAGTTTCCTGCATCTGTGGCAGTCTAGTGTAGCACCTCTCCTCGACTGATAATGTGATTCTGGACAAATAAGTAACATGACCATTCCTGATAGTACGGTGGCATCCCTGTCCTCCCTTGTCCCCCTTCCAAAGCACCAACACAGGACACCTTGCTTATACCACTCCCCTATCTGTCCTTGTGTAGTCATCGCAGGGCAGTGAACACACCTGCAGACCTCCATGACTGCCTGACAAAAAAAAAACTTACAGTATGTGCTGCAAGTGCACTTTTGCACACTGTGGACTAACACGCTTGGTATACATACTGTTATTGTGATACACAACTTTCTGTTAAAGGTCGTTTATTGAGAAAGTTGTGAATGACTATCATAGCATATAGTACAACTGTATTAGTTCCCAGTGTGGAAGAATGTAGTAGCAGCAGATACTGTATGCTGTCATGTAGTGGGCTGTCATGGAGGTGTGCGATTGTGTTTGCTGCTCCTCGATGAAGCTATGTCTGTGAAAAGTGTGTTACTTTTGCTTACCAGCACAGTCAACCACCAGGCATTGGCCGACTGCAGGAACCTCCCGCTCCTCACCCTCCAGGACTGGCATGAGGTGGAGTCAATGTACTGCAGCAGGGAAGCTTTGTTGTGCTCCTTGTGAAAAAAATTAACGTTACACAAATGAAAAAGATGGTATGTCACAGAGAAAACATTTAGTATCATTTCAAATTCAAAAGTCACTTATTCTGTATGTGCTGTATGTTATGATTCTTGGTTCATTTTATGAACAACTGTTACAGTCTTTGAGGTAGTATTCTAATCATCACAGATCATTATTTTATTAGAAGTGTCATTCTCTAACACTGTTTGGTGAGTACAATGTTGCTACTTGAATTAGTTTCAAATTTATTAATGTTGTATAATTTGAATTTTTTTAAAATTACAAGCAATAAGGGACTAACAGTGTCTACAATACATTATCAATACATTGATTGAAGTCTGTGGCTATATGTCATAATGCAATGGATACACAATATACTGCTTCCTGATTGCTTGGTTGCCACTTGAAACACGTTGTTAACCCTCACCATAACCAACAGGAGGAGGTGTCAGCTGCCAAGCAGGTGCAGCAGAACCCATCTTTGAAATGACTTGGCATATCGGTATCGTGAACAAACAACATAGCAGGTGGTGTTAATCTTAACATAACCCACAATGTATTGTGGTACATTGCTTACCTTGACTACAAGGTACAGTATTGCCACATAACTTCACTCCCCTCTCCCCCTCCTGTTGCCAGGATGGTACTGATAGACTGTTAATGTGATTTGTATTCATGGTTAGCTCTTCAGTTGTGGAGGGGGGTTGGTTACCATAACAACCACCTGGCAGGGTCATAACTAGAAAACAACACAGTAGTCCATGTGGAGGAACTATTTTTATACGAGATAAATAATAATACACTCAAAAAATAGATGCTTATAATATTTTTTTTTTCAAACATAAATTGAACAGATGCCCATTTACTAAGCTTGATAATATTCTCCAGGGTGGGAGGTATTAGGAAATACTGGAGCTTCCAAGAGCTATAAGGCTGTCTGCCTGTGGTGTTGGGCCTCATAACACCTCTATATGGTCCTTCATTTTCCAATACTGCTCACCCTATTGGGTATTGTTGATTATTTATTACATTTTTGTAATGTACTATTAATCATTGTAAGAAGTATACATATGTCCATGGTGGCGATCACCAAATTCAGGCTTCCCTGCCATGACCCACATGTTGCATGCAATGTCGTATCAGTCCTGGTTCCTCCTGTGGACCTCACCAGCAGACTTGCTTTTGTAGAATGCCTGCCGAGTGAACTTCCACTTCCTCTGGCACTCATCTGGTGGTCTTTCAATGCCTTTCTCCCCCAAGGCATGGCCAACCTGTGAAAGAAAAGAGACAGAAATGTTTTTGCAATACATAAATATATATTCATGGTTAATGCAATAATGATGCCCAGTGAATAGTGATTGCCATTACAGCAAGTGTTCACTGTAGAAAAATGAATTTTGGCAATGCAAACTCACGCCGAGCACAGATACTCTGCCTGAGACCGGCAATTTTTTTCATACAGTGGTGCTGTGCCATGCACCATCCCCCCCCAGGAGCTTTGTCCCCTGCTGTTCCCTACAGATAGACTCTCAACTTCAGGGTGGTGTATGTCGTGGATGGGGGCTGAAAATCTTGGAAAAAATAACAAACTTACTGCTGGCAATTAAAAAAAACCACTATGCCAGACCTGAACCCAGCACCTCCCAAATGACCAACCACGCTATCATGCTAGTGCTCTAGCTCGACAGCTGCCAACCACACCCTATCCCATATACCTTCTCTCATGTTCTCCCCCCCGCACATGTTTACATGTGTATATCTGTTCAACACATGCTGCATACCCTGTTATCTGCTTGCTGCCATGCCAGGTGGCACTGTACATAGGTGCTGTGATTGAGTCACCCTTTTTGTAAGCATATAATCATGGTTGCCCTGTACACGGTATACTGTGACTCAAACATTGTAAATTGTATGAGCCACTTAGTCAGGAGACAGTCTTTCTAGAAACAGTGTATATGTCTGTTTACAACTTTTACTGCAGATATAATGCAACCATGTTTCTTTTTACCTTTTTCCAGTTGTGTGACAAGGTGAGTTTGGTCACCCTCATCACTATGGCAGGATTTGCGTGTTGTTCAACTGCCCGAATGAGGGCTAGCACATCACTGTCTTTGCATAACTTCAGCATTGTGGCCTAGAATTCAAAACTTTCAGGGTGTTCTGTGGAATAAATGAAGAGAAAGATGACATGATCAATATTACATCTTTAAAAAACAGATATTACATATTTAATAACACGGTACTCCCTACCCACACTTCACCTCACAGAGACACACATAACACGCCCCCCACCCCAACCCCCATCCCAGCCACACAGAGACATACACATACACTATTATAAATTAATTAATAGGATAACATTCCATGTCAGCTTCATTGAATTATATGCGAGATCAATCTTATTACAAAAATTATGCAGAGTGGTTGACTGTTGCAAGTTGCACAATTTCACACAGCGACACTGCTATGCCATACATACATCGACTTGTTCATTCAAGACTGACACTCAGAGAGCTAGAAAGAAGTTCTCTATTGTTGCATTATAGGTTTGGCAGCAAGCTGATGCTCAATACTATCATATGTTATTTTATGCTTGTGGCATAATGCTTGCTCTCCCCAAAAAAAACCTCCTCTATAATCTCTCTATCCTAAGTAACAGATATTATTAAATAGTGTAACACTGCATGCCACTAGTGCTACATTGGTCCCCGACCCCCCAGACTAAGCACATTTCCATTTTACATGTAAACACACTGATTCCAACAGACACACCGTTCCATCAGATAAAATGACTTATGTTTCAGTTTGTGTTGTTGGTGTAGAGTTTGTCTATTTTTTGACCAAGTTGTGTGGCTCTTAAAAGAGCCGTGTGGTTATTTTCCATAGTAAGCACTGCAGATACATAGAGGTACACATTCAGAGAAGTGCTGGAATTACATCTCGGAGGTCCCCAACAAAATAAATGTTGCCAGCATTTGAGAGATGCACACCATATTTTAGGTATAGTCATTGTTTAAAATGATGAATTTGGGGGTGACGTATAGTGTGCATTCCCTATTATGCAAAGGAATCCAGATATTTGGATGTTTATCTTACAACATGATCTTTCAAGTCCATGACAGTAGTCCTCTCCTCTCCAGAACATCCATTCTGTAATATCTGAATACAGAATCTAACAAGCAAGTAACATCTCCATAAGAGACTGCAAATTTTACTGAGCAGCCTCAATTAAATCTACTCCCCTTTTCTGACCAAAATTATTACCCCCGAGGTGGATAAGGGGTATATCTGGCACAGGGCATGTCTCCTGTAGCTGGCACATAGTTGGCATGCACTGCTCCCATCTCATACCACCCTTGACAGACCATGACACATCACAATTTGGTAGCTGCAAGTTATTGCCAGAATAGCTTGCTCTACTAAATGCAGCTGCCCTTTGGACCAGACTGTTCCCCACAATCCAAGCACTGACTCTGGAGCTTTCTGCCATTCTGAATATTAAGCAATATTTTGACACAGGCAGCAGTCTCAGAAATATGTCTCTATCTGAACAGTCCTGAAGCAAATGCCTACTATTAGCACAGGATAAAGCTGTGACAGTGAAAAAACAGCTATCTAATGTAGCAACATATAGTGTGGATACATATCATTGGTTGAAAGCACTTACTGTATCTTGTTGTGTCTACAGAATTGTTTGCTATTGGCCTTTTGTTTATTAAACATTCTTTTTATTTTTGTGTGATAAGGCTGATGCTTGATTGGCCATATGCAGTGACATGCCAATATGGAAGATTTCTATTGGTCAGTGCCAATCCCCATAGAGTGATACTGACCCTGTGTTCCCTCTCTTTTTGAACTGCCAATCTGAATGGTAAGAACTATTCTCACTCATGTTTATTTAAATGATGCTTGAAATACATTGGAAGTCTGTAATTAAATGTATTTAACAGAAGGCAGTTTGTGATAGAATATTTTTCAGTCATGCTTAGTTTATTTGCTATTTTTGTGTTATATTCACAGAAATAAAATGAGTACAATAGCTGATTAACTAGGCTGTTTAGGTTTGGTTCTCTTTGAAATGTTGTGATTTGAAATGCACCATGGTACTGGTTTGTAAGATAGATCATTTAGCAGCATGAATAGCACAATGTTGATTTCATGTACAACTTTTGATTTATTTCATGAAAGTAAAAAATAAACTGAAGCAGTATAACTTTCTATTCAGTGCTAAAGTGGCTGAAAAGAAAAAAATACCTAGGAGCAGTTTTGCCATGGTGCTCTTTAAGTGATGTAGTTTAAAAATGCTACATGATATTATGTTGGGAAACTGATCACCTGTTAGAGCACACAATCTGATTTTTATCTATTATATTTTTATACAAATTCATCGATTTAGTATATGTCTAAGCAATGCTATTTTGCGTAGTGTAAATGAAGAGACAAAAAAACTGCACCACACTAAAACTACTAGACATGCTTAATTTAAACTGCCTTTTAGCCTGAACGCTAAATCACACAGAATTATGGAGAACAGCATTTAAAAGCTCAGAAATTCCAATTTTGATATCTATAAAATTGGTGCTAATACAGCAAGTGGAAACTGTTTAAAAAGTGTTATGTTATACAATTTTGCTTACAATTCTGCAAAGATAATTTGTGCTGCTTGACTGTACAATCCAAGATGGCTGACTTCCTGTTGTTTCCTGCATTTCCATTGGTCTAGAAAGCTTATTTCCTGTTGTCTTTTGAATCCTCTTTTGCAAGCATGCAAAATCCTTGACCACGACTCGTGCGGACATGGATTCCCTTTACAAGCTGACAAAATCCTTCACCATGAGATTAACACAAAGAACAAGAGTGGGAAATCATTGTTTTTTTTAAATAAAAACATGTTTTAAATTAAACTAATTGATTGAATATACTTTTGTTTAACTTTTGGGGGCTATGTAAGTCATTGTTAAATATTATTTCCTACATTATAATAATAATTTTTTGCCGAACCTCATTTGCGAGCATGAAAACTCATTGACCATGACTCATGAAAATGGGGATTCCCTTTTAAAGTAATTGTTTAATATTATTTTCTACATTTTAGTAAATAAAACTATTTTTTTCAATCCTTGTTTTCTAGAATGCAGATTCATTGACCATGACTCATGCGACCAGGGATCCCCTTTCATAAGCCAGCAAAATCCTTGACAGTGACATTAACATGAGAAATGAGAATATGGATTTAATAGTTTTTCCATGGTAACAATATGGTTTTAATTGTTGTTACTTGTTATATGACCTTTTGTATGATGTTTGGTATTTAACAAGTGAGTGCTTAGTATCATTGTTACTTTTTTTTGTTAAAGAATTGAAAAATCTTTGTCAGTCAGCATGCAAAATTCTTGACTGTCAGTGAGTCACGGACAAAATTTTAGTTTGTGAGGATGCAAACTCTTCCTCCATGACATTTTCAGAAATTGCATTTTATCATATGTTAGTGTGTATATTTCAATGGGGATAATACATTTAAAGGTGAAAAATGAGTTTTATATGTATGGTGACTGAATGCTAACAATGTTATTTTTAAAATGTTATTAACATAGTGCTGATAAAAAAATGTGCTTATAAAAATGGGTGGGTACAATGTTGTTAAAATTGTATTTTCTGCAATTTTTATAAAGGCACTTCCTTCTTCCGCCCCCCCACTCCCATTCCCCATGATAGGGACTGGTAAGACAATGTTCAGTACTCAGTGTAGGCTAATTGGAGGACAAAGTTCACAAATTCACCTTTAGTAGTAGAGTATATCAGACTGTTGTATAGCTCTGTTGGTGGGTGGCTGTGATGGAGTGAAGGGCAGCTTGTGGTGCCTACTGATGTTTAGGAACTGATGGTTGTTGGGAGCAGGGTGTGGTGAGGGTGTATGACTGGGTGGGTAAGTAGAGGGTGTTGGGATAATGGGTGGAGTGGGGGAGGGGCATATTCAGTGTGTCAGAAATATGTGTATCTTGGGGTACAGATAGATAAATGCTTTGTACAGGATGTTGCTGTCAATGCGTAGGCTCTGGAGTACTGATGTGCATGTCTGTGCTGCTGCAGAGTGTGTCTTGAGTGCTGGGATCCAGACAGGTAGTCAGTTTATTTCAGGCATGGCATTGATACTGCAGGGTGTAGCATTCATTGCGCGTGTTTTTGAGTTGTGGAGGTTAAACTGCCAGCAATATGGAGTCAGTTTTTGGCATGCACATGACCAGCAAACATGGTATGAACATGTTTAAAGGTACATGCTGACTACATGTGATATCTGAATGTAATAGCTATTCAAGGATGCACAGCACAATCCGCTAGACATCAGTCTATGAGAGAAATGCAAATTGACACATACTGACATGTAAATTCTCCCATTGCACCTTGAATGTACGATGCCCCATTTGCATGTAGCTGGCTATGAACAGAACATCGTATGAATGTATTATACAATTCCCACCTGTGTTGGTTTGCAATCATGATATGCTGGCACACATATTGGTGGGTGCAATAGTGTTATTAAAAGAGGGTGTGCACCAGAAGGTTGATGCAGCACATTCAATGTGAATACCACAGTGTGTGATCAACACACCTCATTTGTGATGGGGAATTTGACTTGTGAAGAGCGAATTTGTACTGGAATCTTATGCATGTACTTTACTACTAGGAAAAGACACATGTACAGTAAAAAGAATGTGTCACTCCATGAAACAAAAAGACACAAATTTGTAGCACTGTGAGCTGCCATGCTGCTGTACTATTTAGCAGTTGCTAAATACACATTCAATAATTTATCTGAAAATATTTACAATGGACGGTGCATTGTGTACTGTTTTCCATATGACAATTGTCATTTTATCTAACTTTTTTTTTAGGTGCAACTTTGAAAAGAAAAGAGTCAACAGTTCAAGAAGAGTTAGAGAAATTACTTTTGTGAGTAAAATGCAGCCACTTTTGAAGCATAACTGGTATATTGGTGGCTCCATGTCATGTCATGATGAGAAAACTAGTATTTCTCATAAGAACAAAACTGTTGAGTATTCTTCATCTTCTGGCACAGTTTCTAAAAAATGCATACATGTAAAAAAATGTGTGTGCCCTGGTAAACTACCATTGAAGAATAAAAAGAAAGAAAGTGTCCCATGGAAAAGGCCTGCACTACAGCCACAGGATACAATTTGTGTTAGGTCTGTTAGAGACAAAAAAAATGGTGTTAGTGATAGTTGTGGTGTTAGACATCATAGCAGAGCATGATTCTTCAAAAAAATGGTACATACTGCTAAGATTGGCCATATCATCTCAGCAGTTGTTAGGCTTAAGGGAAAGAAAGAAAAAAACAAACCTTCTCTGATGAAACTACGAAGACGCTTTGTGAATATGGCCATGAATATACGTTCACAGCTGTGGGCTGTCATGATGTCAGCCATTGATAAACTGAGTGCCAAAACTGAAGACATGAGAAATAGACTAATTGCATTTGAACACTTAGAAAGAGACGATCTCTGTTCAGTGTCTGAAGGGAAGTGGATGCATTCTGAGCATGCCAAAGCACTTTTCTGGTTGGAAACATACAATGTTCACAGTAATAATGTAACTTTGACATTGGATGTATGTGGCAAAGTTCAGAATATTTTACTTGTGTCAAATGATAAGAATGTCATGGATTACGAAAATGACACTTGTGAAAATATTGCATAGCGAAAGTCACCTGCTAAGAAATGTCCTTATGATGACATGTACAATATCAGGGAAGAATCATATTCTGTGATTGAAAAGTTCCTTTTGACGTTCTTAGACACAAAAAGATGTGTAAGACACAAACTGTTTGCTAATATTGACATGTGTGATATTAGACCTTTTAGTGGCCTGATGGGACATTCACTTGCTTGTTTGCAGACTGTAGCATGTGAGTGTACATTCCATCACATTTGCATGATTTCTGTCCACAACTCTGGTATGTGGTGATTTGTACAACAGCTGTATCATGTAAGATCTGCTGTGAGAGACTTCACGTGTTTTGATTCTTTGTTAAATGATGGAGACGTTGATGGTATCATTGAGTTTATAAAGGAATTACAACAAAAAAAATAATTTGAGGACAACGTTTGATACCTATGGTAGCTTAGATGTGATGCAGACTGGCACACTGCAAGAGTCACAGTTGCTAAGGAAATCTGGAACTGAGATTGCTAAATATGAAATAAGCAAAACTCAGAAATTTGACATTGTGTCTCCTGTGAACTATTGTTTTACAAAGAACAGTCCGTTACTGTGGACCTGTACAGTATCACATGGTGGAATGAGATGTGGGGACATTTGGTTGCATATCTGCTTCTGAAGACAGAGATTAGTTTACAGGGTGCAGCGTCATTATGCACATACTGTTATCGTAAGATCAAGTCTGACACTTTTCCTTCTTGGTCTGTACCAAATGGCATGGAAGTACAGAAGTCCCCTGTAGAAATTGCTGACTTGAATTTGTTTGAGAGAATTTTAATCCAGACAATGAAGCTATTTCAAACCATTCTAAGACTGAACACCAAAATGAAAGATTTGCCAAAGAAAGATCTCATTAGGTCATTAAACGGTTCTTTTATGTATCTGCCTCTACCACTGCAAGAGAATGTGCAGACCATCGCTAGCGAGAATAGTGTTGTCACTCTGGTAAATGGTGCCCCAGCTAAAACCAAAACAATATGGCCAGACATTGTCAATGTTGAAAAGGTCAAGCATGCTTTGCAGTACCTCAAGCAACATTATCCTTTCTATCTTGACATTGACATAGGCACATTTGCTGATCTTCATATGCAAGCTGTTATGCCTGAATGTCCAAAGACCATGATTGAAAAAGTAGAGGCTGCCACAAATGAAAATGTGTATTAACAATACACTATCCACCCTTTGAATGGGAAGGACCCAGTTGTGGATAATAAAGATTCGTACCAGGTGAAACAGGTAAAGGGTAATCCTGTCTGCATCTGGGAGAGTACACTTGAGGCATGTTGCTTTCCAGATCTCTTTCCACATAGTACAGGTGGACGCGTGGATAATCATGATGTTTGTGTTCCTGGAGCTGAGTACAGAGCTTCAAGACTTCTGCATTCAGATGGAAAGTTCTGCAGAAACATATCATATCTCTTTCATCTTCTGAGGGAGAGTGAACTTAACATTCTGTCTGCAAACATTGTGCACACATTGCGACTCGGTACAGAATTTACCAATATGACAGCTGCACAGTTGATCCAGAAATTGGAGAAGAAAGATGAAATGCTACAAGCTAGTCTTTCTTAAGTTCTGTCCAGCATGTATGGTAGTAAAGAATATTGGTACAGACGGCACTCTGAGGTGATGTACATGTTAAGGGAGTTTGGCCCAGTGACATGGTTTGTCACACTCTGTTGTGTGGAATACTACTGGAATGACTTGGTTGACCTTCTTAGATGGGCTAACTCAGATGTGGATGGCATACAGAGTATGACTCTTGGTGACATGTGTTCACTAGATCCAGTCACTGTGTCACAGTATTTTCAGCACTGGTTCCAGGCACTCTTACAGTTCATTCTGTCCAAAACTAGTCCACCTCTTGGTATTGTTGAGCACTATTTTTGGAGGATGGAATACCAAGCACATGGAGCACCCCACATACACATGTTGCTGTGGCTAAAAGATGCTCCATGAATTAGTGACAGTGATGATGCTGATATTCTAAGCTTCATTATGAGGTATGTAATGTGCCAGATTTCAGACAAGTGAAACAACCCAATGCTCTAGAAGTTGGTACAGATATTTCAGCGACACTTGTACAGCAAATACTGTTGCTGAAAGGTAAAAAACAGAGGGAACTGGTACCCAAGGTGCCAGTTTGGATTTCCAAGATAAGTCTGTATGAGTGCATGTCTGAATGATGACTTCTCTGCTATGTGACACCATCTGAAGGCTAAATCCATGAAACGGGTGTATGAGTTGCCTCACAGGGAGTCAGAAGTCTGCATCAATGACTGCAGCCCTCTGTTGTTGATGTGGCAGGCCAACATTTATATGCAGTATGTTGCTGACAATTCAATGGCTCTGGTGAAATACGTAGCTTCATATATCACTAAGCATGAGCAAATCTGCTTACAAGAACTCTGGGAAGACTTGTCCAACTGCAACAGGTCTATCTCTTCTTGACTGTGGTCACTTGGATTAAGAACTCTTTCACACTGTGAGAGTGGAGCACATGAGGCTAGTGATCATCTTACAGGTACCTGTCTGTATGGCAAGTCTGAGTCCATTCACTATTTGAATGTTAACTTTAAAGAGAAGAGACATCATGTCCTTAAAAGTCATGATGAGACTGAAGACCTTGCTGCAACCAGACCAACATCTACAAACTTACTGAAAAGCAACTTGATTGATAACTACTATCCATAGTGCCATAGTGCAATGAATGGTTTCTGTTTGTTTGAGGTTGCTCAGTGGTATGACTACAAATGGGTGTCCCTTCTGACCCTGAGAAGAGTATATACATGGTGTCAGGCCCATATGAGTCTCTGATGAAGAGGCATAAACCATGGTAGATTGAGCACTGTAAACTGAGCTTGGCAGCAACAGAAAATAAAGAGCTCTACTGCTTTGCTCTTCTATTTCTGTTTAATCCTTGGAGAGATGAGAGATATTTGAAAGGTGCATGTGACACTTTTGAAGAGCAGTACAATTTGGCTATGATTCTTTCAAAAGTGAAGTGTCAACTACATATATAAAGAGACTGGGCCTTGAGAAACAGCAACTTGAGAAAACAAGGCAACAACTGGAAGATGATACTCCAGGTGACTCGCAGGACATGGTTGATCCTGAGGGTGAAGGAGCACTTGGTGCTCCATTGCCTGTGAATGACCCAGCTGTGTTGATGTCAGAAATAGAAAGTGCTTTGCAGCAAAGCATGCACTTCACTGATAAATCAGTCAGCATTGTAGATGAATTGAACATCATCAACAAGTTATCTATGCTGCAGTGATGCATGCTGTTGAACATGAATGAGACACCGTAAAAAGAAATGTTTCTGTGACAAGCAGATGCCAATTAGAATGTTTATCAGTGATGATGCCTGCACTGGCAAAAGCTTTGTGATTGAAGCAATAAGTGCAGGTGTACATAGAGTTACTGATACACCAACATATGTCATAGTATTTGTCCAACTGGCCTAGCAGCTTACAACATAGGTGGTGTTACTCTGCATAGGCTGTTTATGTTGCTAGTTGAGCATGACAAAACTGGAGAGTACAGAAAGTTGCTTTTCAAAGTTGCAAGTGAGCTAAGGTCCATGTTTGACAGAATAGAGTTACTGATCATTGATGAAATCAGTATGGTTTCCAACATTCTTCTTACATACATTCACCTACATCTACAGGAGTTAGTGTGCAGTGACAGTGTACCATTTGATGATAAAAACATTGTTGTCTTTGGAGATCTTCTCCAACTGGCTCCTGTCAATGGTCAGCTTGTGTTCTCTACTCTTTCAGTGGAGGAAGCTAGGAAAACCATTGGGTGTATAGGTGGTGTTAATCTCTGGGTGTTCTTTTATTTTGAGCTGTTCCAGAATATGCAACAGAGAGGTGATATGTCTTATAAAGCATTACTTAATGAAGCTCGAATTGGTAGTTTATCAGCTTCTCATCTACAAATGCTAAGAGAATGTGTTATCAACACAAAGAGACATCTATGCAGGAACCATGCAAGCTATTTGCACAGCTGCAGAGCAGTGGACAATGTATTGTGTGTTTGTTGCCGAAACTAAAAGAATATGCTGAGTTCAACCAGATAATGCTACAAAGAGAACAACAACCTATTGTTACACTTACATCACTTAATGCGATTGATGGTGTTAGTCTAACCCGTACAATGACAGCAAAAATGGCTGAATGACTGAAAAAAATTACAACTGATGTGTCGTGGATCACTGGCTTGGAAGCTCTCTTAGCACTATGCAAAAATGCATGTGTTATGCTGCTTCAAAGAAAACTTGATGTTGATTGTGGGCTTGTTATTGGAGCTATGGGCTACATTGCTGACTTTCAGTACAATATAAAGAACACATTTGTTGAATTTGTTATGATCAAATTTGACAACCGTGACAGTTATTTTGCCATATATAGATCCACTGTCAAATTTCAGATTGTTAAGGATATCTATGTGACACGTAAGCAGTTGCCACTGTGTCATGCTTATACTGTGTCCATTCACAAATCACAATGACTTAGCCTTAATAGTGCCATATGAATGGGCGTCTTCAAGGATGGCATGGCATATGTTGCTTTGTCATGAGTCAGATCTCTTTCTGGTGTGCATATACTGAACCTTGCAGAGTATAAGGTAAGTGCTGAAGTGAAATGTATTGTGAAATACAACTGGCTACATACAGTATACCACCCAAATGCAACTCTGATTCCTGTTCCTAGATACATCTCCATGCAAATTGTACCAATGGGCACAACACATAAGTTGACAAGGAAACAGAGTAAAACTTCAGTTTCTTCACCATCTGCTGTGCATGCTAATCAGTCACTTGCTGATCAAGTCAGGTCACCACCTGCAAAAAATGCATTGGTCTTGACAGACTACCAGTCTTTGCCAATAGCACTAGAGTGAACTGCTATGCCAGTGCTGCAATGCAAGCTGTTTTGCATATGCCAGAGTTTCATCACGTATTGTGTGCTGCGAAGTTAAAAACTCTTTCTGATACCCTGAAAATAGTTATAAGAGGTAGTCGGGAACAAGCACCTAGCTTGCAGAGCTTGACTCTGCTACAGCTTATTCTGTCCAACTATCCTGGACTGAGGCTGTTTGCTGATAATGTCCAACAGGATGTGACTGAATTCATGATGGGTGTAATGAATAGCTTGGCAGAGGATGGAATTCCACCGACAGCACTTTACAGTCAATTATGTGTGCAAGTACACTTGTTTGTCATGTGGACACATAGAGTCTCAGGCAACTAATGACTTGCTATGGCTATATGTCTACATTCCTGAAGAAACATCTGTTAAGTTCCGTAGATTGTTTAGGATTGCTGTCACTGGTTGACAGTGTCGCATCTGTGACTGAAGTACTATATGTTCTTTAAAAGTGATGACTTCAGTTCATACATCATAACTGTACTTCAGTGATTCAACTCTCAAGGCATGAATGTTACCACACCTATTACTGATTTAACTGCTGGAAGAACTATGTTCTCAGGCACTCTGTTTGACACACATGCTATCATTTTCTATCATGGACCTTCTATTCAGTCAGGACATTATGTCACATTGCATAGATTTAGAAGTGGATGGGTAGAGTGCAATGATACAGTATGCATCATAAGAGAACGATTACCGAGGAATCTAAAAGATGCATATGTAATCATTCTTTATAACATAGATAATGCTCAACGTATTGAGGAGTGATTTTTTTATCAGAGACTTACAGAATGCTAACATGTGCTACACATTGGTTTACATAATATGTATGCCTCCTCTTTTTACTGAAAGCATAATGTGAAGGGTAATAATATTTGTGCCATCATTAAACACATTCACAACAATATACTACTTTTGTGGTGAACTGTTATCTGTTATGGGCCCACAGTATATATCTTGATCATTGAGTCTGTTGTTACATGGAAGTAGTGCTGTGAAACTTTTACAGACTCCATTTCAGTTGCTATGAAGCATGTCACGTTTGCTGTGATTAGTAGTAATACTGTTGGAGGACCACAAAAACAGTATGATCATTTTGCTGTTTGCATGGTCTATTATTGAGACAGATTTGACACACATTTGTGTACATAACAAATTCATTTTGCGAGCTACTAACAGTTAAAGCTAGTGTGCCTTTTACTGTTATGTTCTACATAAGTGACCATGATGACTTACCAACATGACTGCCATGAGTACAGTCTAAGCAGACTTGAAGGAGCTGGGCAGCACTTATGTGACAGCAAGTAAGTAAAATCTTTGCACATGTACAGTAGTTGAAAGATGCTGATTCATTACATATCTTTCTCTTTAAGACTGATATGTGTTTCAGAATAATTTCTGTGACTGCTTCTTATCTGTCTTCATGCAAACACAGTGTCTGCAACTCATGAAGTATGTAGTGGTTTTTATGTATCACTGTGACTCCTGCTGATAGGAATTCCCATTGTGACACTGTATTTCACAGCTTGTTTTGATTTTACTGTTACATTCAAAGGGGTAATGCACAGTGGAAAACTCTCTTTGCATATCTCAGCTGCAACTGAGAGACATGACGAACTGATATCTGCTCATAGCAAATAAATTTGTGACTTGGTAACAGGTTAAACTATTATGTCTTTTCCTGTTAAACTCTACATGAATGACATTGATGTTTTTACTTACGAGACTGGCATCAGCACAGTCCAATCAGACTCGAGGGAACTAAACAGCACTTATATGTCAGCAAGTAAGTTATATCTTGGCACTTGTAGTTACATGATTCTGAACTATTCTATGACTTTGTCTTTGATAATACCATAGGTTCATACCAATATGGAATTCTAACACCATTGATGGCTGTGTGATAGCTTCCTCAAATAGAAATGAAATTGATTCACCAGACATGACTGCACAAACCACCAAAATATGACTCAGTGTTGTAAATATGTATATACTTCTGAAACTGAGCTGAGAGGTAGCATATTGATGCTACTTTCAGTTCTAATTTGTTTATTTGAAAAAAAAATTGTTATTGTGCATTTTTTGTATGAATGTTGTGTTGTAGAAGTATCTATAGCATTAAATGTCATTGCATTATATTAAGTGCTATACATCATATTGATGCTGTGTATATGCAAGGGTGTATATGGATGTATATATGTATCTATATGTAGATTTGCAAAATTACTGCCTTTTGTTTTACAGAGTGATAGTTGTGCACATCTATAGCACAATGCAAAGTATTGGTGTGTTTCTGTTCTTTAGTAGGATTGCCTTTATCGAGAGTCTGATGAGGAATTTTCCAGTTCAACTAATATTTTCTTGAATTCTGCAGGGTATGATTTTGAAATCCCAGCTATATTTTACGTATATGCTGTGTGCTGTCAGGTGGTTACATGGACAGTACATTTTGCACAGGATAAAAATGTGCTCAGTTGCAACATATACCTCATACTGAGTCTGATATAAAGAGAGTACAGTGATTTCTATAAGTAATCAGTCACTACAACAGTATCTGTGTACTATACTATTTGCATACTTGGTACATGTACAAAACAAACATTGATGATCATATCTGCATTGCACTTTTAAAAGTACAGAACCTTACTGCAATCTTTGTTATGAATATTTTGATGCAGTCTGCCACACGTATTGATACTTATTATGTGATAGCACAATTTATACTTAGCTGTGGTTTCAAAGGCCTTTCCTTTTTAAAGAAATAGTCTAGCTCTCAAATTTTGAGTAAAATAAAATGCATATCATACTGTAAAGTATAGTTATGGTTATGGTAAATAGGCATAGCAAACTAACTTCTAAAAAAGATATACATACATCTAGACTATTGTTGTTTTCAGGAAAAGTGAGAAACATATTTTGTGTTATATAAATGTAATATCAAAGAAAAAATTGCATAGCATTACTGAAAATATTTATTTAACTTAAACAAATAGTCATAAATTATATATCAAAACAATAATATTGAATCAAAAAATATAGCTCGAGTGTTAATATTGTAATTAAGTCAGTGACAATACAATGTTTTTAAGAACTATAAATATGTAGCCTTAGTATTTGTGTTACCTTTGAAAATATAGTTAGAGCATTTTAATATAGTTAATGAAATAGACAAAAACATATATGTTGTAATTGCTTTTTAATATAAAACGATAGGCCACTATGTTTAGCATTGTGATAATATCTTCTTTATAATTACAAAAAAGATATTGATTTAATTATACTGCTAATACTATTCTTTATTTGTCTTTCATAAAACCATAACATTTTTATTTTGTGATGCAACTTATGTAGTGTGTGTCACTACAAAACACAATCGAAGACCACAATCACAGCATTTTTTTTTATATTGTGTTCAACAGAACTGTTTTTTTGCCCATCCCAGGAACAATCACCCAGTTTGGCAACACCTACATTGGAATTTCTTAAATACACTTTTTAAAACTTATGTTCTGTGTCTTGTGTATTATTTCTTCATCAAGTTGTGTGCGATATGTATTACATTGACAATGTATACATCAAAGCAATACTGTATTTGAGATGTATGCATTTATGACTGCGGTTGTGACAGAGTTCAAGGGTAATGGGAATGTGATTTTATCACTTCAGCAAAAAGAGGTAAATAACTGTCTGTTGAGAACAGTGGTAGACATGTTATGTTTCTAAAGAGAATCATTGTAGTGGATTGGGGGGGGGGTTGAAGCCAAGTGGCAGTCAGCTGTGAGTTGTGATGATAATGTATAAAACAGTAGTTTGACAATTAACTACATGTTAAATTTTATGATAGAACACTTTTTCTTGCTGTCATAAAAAAAGTTTAAATATTTTGCAGGTCTTTCTCAAAAAGTATGGAAATTCATTGCAAGAAACGCTGCTAATGCAACAGTTAGGATTGTCCCACAGTGACAAAAGTGAGGAAATTCGGCATTAGATTTTCAATCCTAACTCCTTCTCCCCCCCCCCAAACACACACACAATACACATACAAGGGTGGGACAGTACAAAGCAGCACAACCAATCAGAAACAGACACCATAAGGTAACAGAAAGATCTTACAACTCTGTAAACATACCACAAGAAACATCCATCATTATGTTTTGCAACTTTATCACTTCTGCTGCCAACCCAGTGCCTTGGGGGGGGGCATAGAAACATAAAATTTGATGGCAGATAAGGACTGCTTGGGCCACCTAGTTTGTCCATTTCCCTACCTAATGGATAAGCTGCAGATCCTAGTTAACCAACAGCCTACTTCCTCCTACCCGCACTAGAATTGCCTTATGTATGTCCCATGCATTCTTGAATTCTCCAACTTTTTTTGACTCCTCTACCTTCTTAGGAAGGTGGTTCCACGTATCCACAACCCTCTTCATGAAAAAATACTTCCTCACATTACCTCTGAGCTGCCTCCTCTATCTTCAAATTGTGCCCCCTTGTTGTTGTACATCTCTTTTTCTGAAAGATGCTACCCTCTTGAACTTTGTTGATTCCCTTGAGGTATTTAACATTTCTATCATTCCTTGAGGGTATACATATTAAGCTCCTTTAATCTCTCTTTGTATATCTTCTGGTGCAGACCCTGCAACATTTTAGTTGCCTTTCTCTGGACAGCCTCCAACAGGTCTAAGTCCTTGTGGAGATGGGGTCTCTAGAACTGCATGCAGTACTCCAGATGAGGTCACACCAACTGTCTGTACAGAGGGATAACAACTTCCTCTTTTCTACTGGTGATGACTCTCCCCATTCATTTTAGTATCCTGCCAGCTCTCCTTACTGCCTTCTCACATTGCTTGCCCACCTTTAGGTCATCTAATATGACTACCCCCAGGTCCCTTTCCATTTTATTTGTTGTTAGTATCTCACCCCCCCAATGTGTACTCTTCCCTTGGGTTTTTGCTTCCCAGGTGCATTACTTTGCACTTCTTTGCGTTGAATCTAATCTGCCATACATTTGACCATTCCTCCAACTTTTCCAAGTCCTTTCTCATCCTTTCCATCCCACCTTCTGTATCGACCCTGTTGCAGAGCTTTGTGTCATCTGCAAAAAGACATACTTTTCCTTCCAGTCTTTCCACAATGTCACTTATAAAGACATTAAAGAGCACCAGTCCCAGTACCGAACCCTTCGGTACTCCTCTAGTAACCCCCTTTCTTCAGAGTGGATTCCATTTACCATTACCCTCTGCATCCTGTTGTCCAGCCAATTTTTTTACCCAGGCTATCACCTGGGGACCCACTCTAAGGCTGGCTGACTTGTACATTAATCTTTTTGTGTGGGGCTGTGTGTCAAATGCCTTGCTGAAGTCTTGGTAGGCTATATCCACAGCACCTTCCTGGTCTATTACTTTGGTCACCCAGTCAAAGAAATCTATTAGATTATTCTGACATGACCTTCACACTGTGCATTCATGCTTTCTTGGGTCCTGTACCCTACTGGTCTCTAGGTACTCAATGATTCTTTCCTTCAGAAGTGATTCCATCATTTTCCCTACCACTGAGGTCAAACTAACAGGTCTGTAGTTTCCTGCCTCTGCCTTGCTGCCACTTTTGTGAAGTGGAATCACATCCACCCTCCTTCATTCCTCAGGTACCACCCCATCCTCCCATGATTTGTTAAAGAGGGTAGTCAGTGGTGTCACTAGTTCTACTCTTAGTTCTTTTAGAATGCTTGGATGAACCTCGTCAGGCCCCATTGCTTTGTTCACCTTCAGTTTTAAGAGTTCTTTCAGAACTCTTTCTTCTGTGAATGGACTGGTATCAACACCCCTATCCAGAGTGTTTTTACTGTTTTGTTTAGGTACCTCCCCCTCCTTTTCTTTTGTGAATACTGAGCAGAAGTATTCACTCAGTATCCCTGTTTTTTCACTGTCACCCTCTGCCCATATTCCCTCCCCTTTATTAAGCCTCAGTGTCCCTGTCTTGGTCTTTCTTCACTCCCTAACGTACCTATAAAAGGTTTTATCCCTCTTCTTAATAGATTTGGCTATCTTTTCCTCAGTTTGGGCCTTTGCTATTCTGACAGCCTTCCCTGCCTCCTTCTGTTTAACTGATATAGTTCTCTGTCCTGCTTCTTCTGTGTTTTCTTATATTTCCTGAATGCTATCCTTTTCTCTTTAACCTTCTCTGCCATCTCTTTTGAGAACCATAGTGGCTTTTTCCTTCATTTTGTTTTGTTAATTTGCTTTACATAAAGGCTTGTTGCCTCTGTGATAGCAGTTTTGATTTTTCCCCATTGCTCTTCCACCCCTCTGTCTTGCCTGTTTGCTACTGCTTTTTTGAGGCAACTCCCATTTTGCCAAAGTCAGCCCTCCTAAAGTCCAACACCCTTGCTTTTGTGTGGCTTGACTCTACAGCTATGTTTATTGTGAACTACACTGTTTGGTGGTCACTTGTTCTCAGATGGCTACCCACTTCTAAACCTGAGATCCTCTCTCCATCCCCATTTGAAAGTACTGGGTCTATGATTTCTCCCTTCTGAGGGAGTTCCAACACAGCTGTCCAAGGCATGCCCCATGTAGGGCATCGAGGATGGCCCTGCTCTTGGATGTGGCTGCAGTAAAGGTGCTCCAGTTAACATCTGGCATATGCAGGTCCCCCATCAACAATATCTGTCCTTTTTCTGCCATTCTAAGGATTCCTTCAATCATTTCCTTGTCCATTGCCTTCCCCTGAGATGGAGGTCTGAAAACAACCCCTGTGCAGATTGTGGTCCTATTTCCTGTCTCCAGGGTCACCCACAGTGCCTCCTTCCCCTCCTTGTTTACCCTTTAGTTCTGTTGCCTTGATTTCTGCCCTTATGTAGAAAGCTACTCCTCCTCCTCTTTTACCCTGCCTGTCCCTCCTGTAGATTGTGTTGACATCCCTGCCATGGTTCTCCATGTACCATGTTTCTGTGACTGCCATGATATCCAGGCATCCCTCTTCCATCAAGGCCACTAGTTCAGGGAGCTTGTTACCCAGACTACTGGCATTGGTACTCATCACCCTCCATTTTTTAATAGCCTTGCCCCTTTTTGGCCCATTCCTGTACTAACTACCATTGTCTTTTTCTGAATTTATCCCTGTTCTGCTCCCTATTGATTTCTCTACTTTTGTGTCTAGGTCACTAACTACCCAGTGTTTTTTTTTTTGGGGGGGGTTCCCTGTTTCTCTTTAGTGCTTCCCTCCTTGGCTAGTTTAAATGCTTTCCAATGAAGCATTTAAACATATTACCTAGGATCCTGGTTCCTCTCCCAAACAGATACAGACCAACACACCAGTATAGACCTGTAACCTTCCAGGTGGACCCCCAGTCCCCAATGAAGCCAAATCCCTGAGCTCCACACCACTTTTTCAACCAGTCATTGAATCCCATGGTGTAGAGTACCCTAGCCTCATCCACTAAGCCTGTGCCCTCCAGAAACAATCAACTACAACTCTGACGCACCACCCCAGTGAGTGCCTTTCTTCCTTTCATACACCTATTTCAGATTGTTTAAGTAACAGGTCTAGTCACAAAAGACTGCAAATATTCTCCCAGCTAATTTTCCTCCCTGGAATATCAAACATTGACTTCTACTTACTTACGCAGGCCCCAAAATTAAGAATTCAATTCAGTGTACTTCTATTAAATCACCTCCTTGCTATAAGGAAGCTGGTGGCTGCTTTCTGTCTCACCTACAACAGACAGAATCCACAAACAACTACTGTTTTGAATCCACAGTTCCACTGGCCCCTTTCAGCTCCTCCCCTTATCAGACACTTATTTCACAGAGCTTAAGTAATAGGTCTAGTCACAAATGACTGCAGATATTCTCCCAGCTAAATTTCATCCCTGGCAAATAAAAGTTACACTAAGAAAACTCAACCTCAAAAACAGAGAACCAAAACATTGACGTCTACTTACTTACACAGGCCCCAAAATTAAGAATTCAATTCAGTGTACACTCACATGCTGAGCAAACATGCAGTGAGGTGTTAAGAAGGCTACATAGAACATTTTACATGAAAATTATTTAATATAGGATGATTATGACTATTTCATACAATTTTTCCACACCTGCTCATACTTTAATGAATTGAAGTATATGGGCAACACTGTACTGTATTTACATAGAGACATATTCCAGTCTGTGGAGAGATAGGAATGCAGTGTGTAAAGAAACCTACACTGTGACTGTAACATATAGACACTGTTCTTCTGTGTGGATGGAGGTATGGAAGCACAGGATGTGAAGTATCAGGTGGTTTTGCTGTTAGGTATGTACAGTCTTCTACTAGCTACAGGTAGAGATGTGACTTAACTGTGAATAACTCCACACTTCAAACCTCATGTATGCAAACTGTTGTGGAATCTAGATGGAGTAATGTTGTTCCCATCATTACATATAGACTATGTTGTGTTATGTCAATGTGGGACTGGGAGTGGACTGTGTTTTGCACCATGCACTCTCATGCATACATTGAGATAGTATGTCAAAATCCATAGAACACACTATTCATATGTCACTGTGTGACCCTGCCATCCCAGTTCTATATCAAGCTAGTGCAACACTATCCATATGTGACATTGTCCATATGTCACAGTGAAAAAACAGGGTCCTTTGAACTATGCATTACCATACAGCTATTGAAACAATACGACACAATACATGTGTCATGCTAGCCATATGTTGCACTGTTCTCTTTGTGACATATAGGTTGTGTGACTTATGTATTGTGTTGCATCATGTCGATGGAAGAATGTGACCACAGGATATAAAGCACCCTCTACTCTCATTATGACATATGGATAGTGTCACATATAGAGTGTGTTGTACTTATATCTTGATGCAGGGATGGGAGTGCAGTGTCTGAAGAATCATAAGGTCACACTGTAACATATGGGCAGAGTGACACATAAATAGTGTTGTGCTATGCTGATACAAGAATTGGAAGGTAGGGTACATGGAACCCTATAGTTGCACAGAGACATATGTACAGTGTTGGTCTATCTCAATGGAGGGATGAAAGAACAGGGTCCAACTCACCATGCAGTTCTATAATGACTTATGGGTATTGTTGTACTATCTGCATGGATGTATAGAGTTTATGCAGTGGCCATCTTACATTGTTGCACATCATGTGGGTGTGCCGACCAAGACACTGGGATGTCAGCAGAAGTGATACAGTTGCTGAAACATGATGACAGATGCCTCTTGTGGTATGTTTTCAGACTTTTATGTTATTTCTGTTACCTTATGGTGTCTGTTTCTGACTGGTTGTTTTGCCTGGTACCATCCTGCCCTTGTATGTGTGGTGTGTGTGTGTGTGTGTGTGTGTATGTAAGGGGAAGAGACGGAGTTAAGGTTGAAAACCCTATTGCCAAATTTCCTCACTTTTTGTCACTGTGGAACAACCCTAACTGTTGCATTAATGGAGTTTTTTGCGATTAATAATTATATATACTGTATATATATATATATATATATATATATATATATATATATATATTTATTTGTTTATTTGTATTTTATTAACTGGGTAAGCCCACTTAGACCAGAGGGCCCTTTTTCAGGGGTGATCTGGAATTATTTACAGGGAGAGACACACAAAAGCATTCTTTACAGAAGAGGACACATACTAGCATTCTACACAGTAGTTACAATAATTAATACAAATGTACATTAGCAAGGGGTGACACAGAAACGTTACAGAGTAAGACACATAATAGCATTCTTTACAAAGCAAAGACACATACCGGTATTCTTAACAGTAGTTGCAATAATTACTCAGAGTATACAGTAGCATCCAGTTATAGGGGTAGTAAACTATTGTTAGCAGTGCATGATGTCAGATTACACTTCAGTTTAGTAGCAATGTGAGACAGTCATGGTAAGATGTCATATTAGATATATCCAGGAGGAAGGAAGGGTCAAGGTAGTGAGAGCATAAGAAGAAGTGGGCTTGGGAGCTAACGGTTACAGCCACAATGGCTGAGATTGAGGAGATATGCTTAGAGCCTGGACTTGAATTGGCTAATGGTGGATGCGCCAGTCAAGCTAGCTGGTAAGGAGTTCCAAAGGTGGGAGGCAGCAAACTTGAAGGAGCATTTGTCTTGGTTAGAGCGACACTGAGGGATGTCCAGTAGGTGATTTGCAGATGATCGTAGAGTTCGGCATTGTATTTTGGTAGAGAGCAGTCCATTAAGATGGGGAGGGGGACCAATGGTAGAGAACTTGAATGCAAGGCAGGTGACTGAGTAGGCTAGTTTGTGCCGAAGAGATGGCCAGTTAAGTTCCTTATGTGCCTCACAGTGATGCCTCCTTGGGGAGGAGTTTGAGGTGAAGTGGGCCACTCTGTTATAGAGGACAGTGAGTTTATTGAATGCTGTCTCTCTGAGTGACTTCAGTAGAGGAGCCCCATACAGAATGGAAGGGAGAAGATTGCAGCTGGCAATTTCTTGACGTGCGACGCAAGATAGTGAGTTCCCCAGGTGATAGAAGAGGCCAAGCTTTTGGTGGATGGCCCTGGTTGTGGAGTCGATACGGGGTCTGTAGGTCATCTCTTGGTCAAGATGGACCCCAAGGTATTTGAAACTGGACGTGACCTCAGCTATTTTCCCTTGGTTTGTGCTGATCTGGAGCAGCTGACTTCTGTCAGAGCCCAGACATTTGGAGCC
Source organism: Neoceratodus forsteri (assembly GCA_016271365.2). Lineage (NCBI taxonomy): Eukaryota > Metazoa > Chordata > Ceratodontiformes > Ceratodontidae > Neoceratodus > Neoceratodus forsteri. Next base: position 951,011,069 of record CM028129.1, on the reverse strand, counting down.
AAACAGGATGGCTTTGTTTTTTTCCCCATTTAGCTTCAGGTAGTTTGTGGAGAACCAGGACTCAAGAGTTGAGAGATGCCAGTATATTAGGGTTGAGTGTAAACTTCTATGTTAAACCCAAAACTTTGAACCTTAATAACTTTGAAACCATTCAATAGATTTGCACAGAATTTGGCATGCATATAATCTCTAGGGGTAGGTCCCATGGCATGCCAAATTTAGTGTGACCTGTTGTGTGGTTTGTGAGATGCAAACTGTCAAATAATCTTAAATGTACCAGTTTTTGCACATTTCTTTGCCCACCTTTCTCTCAGGAATGCCTTTTTATTGTGGTGTTACATTTTCATGGTAGAAAACCTTTGGATCACAGGTGTGCCTTTAGAAGGTTTAGTGAAAAAATATTAATCCATTCAAAAGTTATAACAATTGTAGGTTTCCCATTATTTCCTATGGGAAAATTTATATGTCAGGCATGAAATTTTTTTTGTTCACACATTTTTCTTCTTGTAGGGTCACATACAGGTTTTGTGTGAGCAAAATCTGTCTTTTTTGCATGGCAGGACACACAAAGCTTGCTGTACATTACTTAGAACATATGGGCAAACAGCACAGTTTTCTGCATGCTGTTGAAGTGGTGCAGTGGACAGGGCACATGGATTGCATGAACAGGGTTGCTGGTTTAAAACCACACAAGGACCCTGGCTCATTTTTTTACTTAGCAGAGCCTGCTGTAGTTGTAATAATTGCCAACATTGGGGTTCCCAATCATCTTTAGTGTATTAAGCATGCATGGAGGTGGCTAGGCCATAAATACAACTGTGAAGGAATGTTTTCCAAAGTTCCTTTGATTACTGAGATATTGCAACTTTTGCTGCACAAGGTTTACCTGGAATGGCTCTAGGCATGTGCTATGTCTCTATACTTATGTTTACATGGGAGCACAGGGCTCTTGAATCCCATTATGCAACAATAGGAGCGCAGGGCTCTATATTATGTAGTAGTAGGAGTGCAGGGCCTAGAGGGCTTTGCGCTCCCATACAGAGATGTGATATCATAAAAATATCAGTACACTCATGTATAGATGGGAGCGCAGGGCCCTCTGGGCCCTGTGATCCCACATGAAAATCAGAGACAATTACAAAATATATGCATGATGGGAGTGCAGGGCCCAGAGGGCTCTGCAATCCAACAACCACATATGGGTAACAATAGACTTTCTCAAAAATAAGGGAAATTCATTGCAAAAACTTCATTAATGCATCAGTTAGGGTCACTATTACAGTGACAAAAGTTTGGAAATTCAATGTTAGGGTTACCAACCCTACTCCCCACCCCCAACCCCACTCTCCACACACTAATAGGTGTCAGATTGTGCCTTGGGGTTGTCTGGCCTTGTCATTGCACAACCCGATGCCTGTTGGTGTGTGGAGGTACAAGTGGGGGGTATCAGAGTTTAAAACCCTAATGCCTCATTTCCCTACTTTTGTTGCTTAAACCCTAACTGATGCATTAACAAAGTTTTTTGCAATAAAATATATATATATATATAAGTATAAATACAGTAGTCAAGAGACTCATTCCTTCTGTACTTTGACACCCTGTAACTTTTTTCTGAATTGTTTTAATGTTCACATAAAATCTTTCATTTGTAGTGCCCTATTAGGAGATATATTAGACATAAATTCTCTCAGTTTGGTTCTACTGTATTCATCCTGTATCATCACAAACACCTGTTTACACTGGTAAGTAGGGCTGCATTTTGTGACATTACTACCAGTCCCACTTTAAATCACTTAAGTACTGTTCATTATTGTGCCCAAGAAAAACAACTGTTATTAATTTGCTGCCTATTTCATTTTAGTCTCCTCCCATGAACCCTTTTACAAAATAAATGTTTTATGCTTTTTTTTCTACTAATTTGTACTGCCGTAATGTTCCTGACAAGCAGTGTCCTTTTTGAGCTCATCCCTCACCAGACTGTTCTTTTAAGTTGTAAGTAAATATTAAACAAGTTTATTGTTTGGCTAAACAGCCTTTACAATTAATTTCTAGTGAAATACACATACAGCAATATAAATAATAAAACATAAGATCTAACATTCATCACTCATTATTGTAGCTTAAATATCTTTCATAAAATCAAAAAAAAAAGATTTTTATACTACAGATAACTGTCCTCAGAGTTTCAGTTAATTACTCATCTTTAAATAATCTTAATTCGTTTTTTTTTTTGTTGACCAATTGAGGAGAAGTACTTTGCAGGCCTTATCAGGGACCATACATCTTCTGTATGCATCAGAATATTTGTTAGTAAAACCTTATCTATGTTATAAAGTTCAGACAAAAAAAAGGACTTAGCCAATAAGTCCTTTGCTGCTCATACCATTTACAGCACCACAGAACGTGAAGTAAATCTTCCCTCTGACCAGTCCCACAGTCACATTCTTCTGACAGGATTCCTGATTTCCTATATCTCAGGTCCAGAAAATTATTATTAAACTGCTCAAATTTATATCTCATATAAGTCACTTTCAATTTTGGTTCTGTAATTAAATTTAGGTAGGGTTTATAGCGATGGTAAACATTACTACTGGCAAACCAACTTGAATAATGAGAAGCTGAATTTTTTTTAAGTTGTAACTCCTGTGGTCCGGTTGAATTTGTGTGGTAATCTACCTTATTTTTACAACAATATGCTGCCAAAACCTTGCATTTCTTTTGTTCCCCAGTTTTTACATATTTCACTTTTTTCTGGCTTTGTACCCTCATGTCCATTTGTGACCCGAGCTGTGTTGGTTCATAAGCTGGCCCAGATTGTGAAGAACCGGGCATACGAGTGGGCACCATTTTTCATCATGCCCTTGATCCTTAAATGTGTGGGTCTGGGGGTTCAGTGTTATTCTTGCTACCACCTGCATTGCTGTGAAGACCTGTTGTCCTCCATGAGTTCTGTGTCTCGCACGTTACAGCCGCATTGAATCCTCTCCAAGTCTGCCCTGCTACATTGACTGCTAAAGTATGTGTGAACTGGGGTTTGGGGACAGCAGTGAAAAGCACATTTTGAGCTCAGCTGGACCTTGCCTTATGGTCCCAATATGCAGGTGGGGAGGGGGGGTTTCATTAAAAGCATCTAGCACCACATTGCAGAACTTCATTTTGTGTGGAGGGCAGGGAGAGTTAACTAATGAGTTGTGGAATTAATTCGACCAGGTCTCATTTAGTATACACATGGCCACTGTAGAAGCTCATGTTGTGTGTATGTGGGGTGGGTGGCAGGGAGAGTTGATTTAAAACTAAATCTGCAGGGTTGCTGCATTAAATGAATTGAGTAAAACTGAACTACAATGAAATGGATTGGACTAGGTCTGTTTAGTGGCTCATTTTGTCTGTATATGGGTTTCCTTTTTGGTGGGAAGCTTTACAATTCCATAGCTGTTGTTTGTTCTGTAATGGGGAAAAAGAAAAAATTCTGTTTTGGGGGGGTGGGGGGATAAATCCCATTACAATCCCATATCTTTTCTTTGCTGGATTAAAAAGGAAAAACAAATGCAGCTTGGGTGATTCAAGTATTTTGATCTAGTAAATGCAAGGGCTCATTATGTGTAGACCTGGTCTTTGTAGGGGCTTTTTTGTGTGAGTAGCAGAGCACCATAAATGCTTTTTGTTTAGAAAAAAAAACTACAGTTCAGGGGTAATACATGCATACATGTACTTGAATTGTACCTGAACTCCGCAGGGTCAACAGCACATTTTTTGTCTCTGCCATGAGAGAAAAAACAGCAGTTTGGGGGGATTAATTGAATCCAATTAAATGATTTTGACCTGGTCTCTGCAGGGGCTTGTTTTGTGTGGACCTAGACTCTGCAGGTGCTCCTGTTGTGTGAATCTGGTCCCTACAGAGGTAGCAGTTTATTAACTGACTGCTTGCTTGTAGGATCATCTGCTAAAATTGAATCCTGGTGGGGAAAAAAATCATTATTCTTTTCTATTTGTTAGTGTACTTCTTTGTGGTCCATGGTGGTGGGAGGGTCCTGTGACACAATACATTGGGGGGGTTCTGTCCTTTGTGCCATGTGCTGAATGTTAGGCCTAGGGACCACCGTGTCTTCCTTGGGAGTAAAAGTGATGTAAAATATTTTCCTACTGGGAGAGATGCTGATGGTGGATGCCACTGAGTTCCCCTCAATTCATGTAACATTTAATCATTATTTGGTGTTTTGCGCATTTTTAGGCTCGTTTGGCTGTTGTAGTGCATCTCAGTAAAAGTTTGGGCCATGTGCTGCATGGCTAGGCCCAACATGGCTTCTGTGGGAGTAAACATGATGTGAAATGATTACTGGATGTGATGCTGGTGGGGACTGCCAACCAATCACCCTTGGTTCCATTAATATTGCATCGCTTTGGGCAATTTGGTCCATGTTTAGGCTTGTCTGGATGTTGCAGTATATATCAGTAATTGTTTGGTCCAATTAGTGCATGTAAGGTCAAGCATGGCTTCCACGGTAGTACAAGTAAAATTCTTTCATGTTTACTACCACAAAAGCCATGCTAGGCCTAAAATGCAGCGCATGGCACACCAAACAATTACTGAGATTCACTGCAATAGCCAAATAATCCTAAAAGTGCACCCCCCCAACAAATGAGGCAATGCTACTGGAACCAATGATGACTGGGTGGCATCATCTACCATCTTTTTTTCTGCCATGAGAGAAAAAACAGCAGTCTTGGGGGATTAAATGGTTTTGACCTGGTCTCTGCAGGGGCTAGTTTTATGTGGGCCTGGATTCTGCATGGGCTCCTGCTGTGTGAGCTAAAGTGTCCCCCCCACACCAAATGAGGCATTGTTACTAGAACCAAGGGTAACTGGGTGGCAGCATTAATAATCTTTTTTTTTTTCTTCTCTGCCATGAGAGAAAAAATGGCAGTTTTGTGGGATTAAATGATTTTGACCTGGGCTCTGCAGGGGCTTGTTTTGTGTGGAACTGGTCTCTGCAGGGGCTCCTATTGTTTGAAGCAGGTCTCTGCAGGGGTAGCAGTTTATTACCTGCCTATTTGCTTGTGGGATCATGTGTTAAAACTTAACATTGAATCCTGATAGGGGAAAAAATCATTATTTTCTGTGTATGTGGCTATAATACAGTACATTGGGGGGGGGCTGTCCTTCGTGCCATGTGCTACATGTTAGGCCTAGGGTGTAGCATGTCTTCTGTGGGAGTAAACATGACATAAAATGTGTTCCTACTGGGGGAGATGCTGATAGTGTTCAGCTGTTGTAGTGCATCTCAGTAAAAGTTTGGGCCATGTGTTGCATGGCTAGGACCAGCATGGCTTCTAAGAGTGTAAACGTGATGTAAAACAATTTTCTCTTACTGGTGGTGATGCTGGTGGTGACCGCCACCCAGTTGCTCTTGGTTCCATTACTATTGCGCTGCTTTCAGTAATTGTTGTCCATTTTTAGGCTTGTCTGGCTGTTGTAGTATCTCAGTAATTGTTTGGCCCAATTACTGCATGTGAGGCCTAGCATGGCTTCCATGGTAATACAAGTAAAATTCTGTCATGTTTACTCCCACAAAAGCCATGCTAGGCCTAACATGCAGCACATGGCACACCAAACAATTACTGAGATTCACTGCAATGGCCAAATAATCCTAAAAGTGCCCCCCCAACACCAAATGAGGCATTGTTACAGGAACTGAGGGTGACTGGGTGGCAGCATCCACCAGCATCACCCCCAGTAAGAGGAAATTGTTTTACATCATGTTTATGCTCTCAGAAGCCACGTTATGCCTAAGCCTAACATACAGCACATGGCACACAAAATGATTGCTGAGATTCACAGCAATAGCCAAACTAGCTAAAAGTCCCCAAACTCCCCAAATTATGCAGTTACTGGAACCAAGGGTGTTTCGGTGGAGATAACCACCAGCATAACCCCCAGTAACATATTTCCTTACTGGGGTTGATGCTGGTGCTGACTGCCACCCAGTAACCTTTGGTTCTAGGAACTTTACCTCGTGTGTGTGTGGGGGGGGTGAGGGTGGTGGAGGGCATGTGGAGGTGAGGGTAGGGGGAGGTTGGGGGTGGGGTAGTGTGGGTGTGTGTTGGGGTGTGTGGGTGTGGGTATGTGGGTGTGTGTGTTGGGGTGTGTGGGTGGGTGTGGGTGTGGGTGTGGGTATGTGGGTGTGTGTGCATTGGGGTGTGTGTGGGTGGGTGTGGGTGTGGGTATGTGGGTGTGTGTGTGGTGGGGGGGTGCAGTTTTCCGCTCCTGTGGCTGTTGAATTCAATCTTGGTGATTGTTTAGTGTGCCATGTGCTGCATATTACACTGAGGGCCTAGCAGGGCACACCACTTACTAAGACCACTACAATAAGTCTAAAAGTGCACCCCCCCCATGATGCCAAGTTACTGGAACAGAGGGGGACAGGGTGGTAGTCTCTACTAGCATCACCCCTAGTAAGAAAACATTATTTTACATCACGTTTACTCCGACAGAGTTTGTATCATACATTCTCCAAAGAGTCCACTCTGTTCTGCAGTGGTGTCAATGGAGCGTACATGGTTGAAACTGGAAGGGGGAGCAACTATGGTGAAGATGGAATAAAACCTACTACCTCCCGGGCAGACCCTGTATACTTCTTAGCATTCTGTCACTGAAATGTTGGATATAGGCATTCAGAATGTAGCGCAATAAGAGGCATTGATTTCAATGTGCGTTAAATTGCCAGACACATTTTAGAAAACTAGAAGCTAGTGACTAAGCAGCACTCTACACTTGACCACACCCTAGACACTAGCTGAAAGTCCTAGCAGTGCAGTGATAAGGACTCATATTGAGTCTTTTGTGGGATCCCCCCTTTTGAACTGCCAGTCAACTGCAGCTCTTAAAAAGCTGTTGATCATACCAGACTATCTGGTAGACTGAGGGGGATTAGTGAGAGGTCTAGAAAGAAGGAATTTGTCGACTTCTTTAACAGCCATGGGAAACCTGCACTAGTCAAGATGGGCAAGTATAGGGTTGCCTGCATTAGCCCAGGCCAAGTAGAGGGTTGACTCCACTAGCCCTAGAAAACTTGCACAAGGTTCTGGGACAGTCAAACTATGTTAACTACTGCTATACGGCTCAAATAATTCTTGAGATTCACTGCAACAGCCAAACTAACCTAAAAGTACACCCTCCCATGAGGCAAAGTTTCTGGGACTGAGGGTAACTCGGTGGCAGTCACCACCTGTAAGAAAACGTTTTCCTACTGGGGGTGATGCTGGTGGTGACTGCCACCCAGTCGCCCTCTGTTTTATTAACTTCATCATGCTCTGTTTATGTGCCTTTTCAGTTTGTTTGGCTTTTGTAGTGTATCACAGTAATTGTGTTGTCCATGTACTGCATGGTATGCATAAAATGACTTCCATGGTAGTTTAAAACTTTTTTTTTCTTGGGTGATTGCTGGCAGCAACTGCCAAAGCATCACTCTTTGTTCTAGCAATTTTTCATCATTTTGTTGTTTTTTTGGTGTACTTTTCAGCTTTTTTTACTGTTGTTGTGAATCTCAGTAATTATTTGGTGTGCCAGGTGCTGAATATTAGGCCTAGCATGGCTTCTGTGGGAGTAAAACAGATGTTTGCTCCCACAGAGGCCATGATTAGCCTATCATGCAGTACATGACATAGTGTGATTCACTGCAATAGCCAACCAAGCCTAACAGAACAAACTTGCCCCTAATTATGCAGTTACTGGAACGGGGGGTGTCTTGGTGGCAGTCACCACCAGCATCACCTCAAGCAAAAAAAAATCCTTAATGGATGTGATGCTTGTGGTGACTGCCAGAGACACCCTCTGTTCCAATAACTATTCATAATTAGGGGCAATTTTGTCCTCTTTTATGCTCCATTGGCTGCTGCAGTGAATGTCGGTAATTATTTGGTTTGCCATGTTATGCCTAGCATGGCATCAGTGGGAGTAAATTGCTTTACATCACCTTCACTCCCACATATGCCATGCTAGTCCCATCATGCAGCACATGGCACACCAAACGATTACTGAGATACACTGCAATAGCAAAATGAGCCTAAAAGAAATCTGTCACCCATAATGGTGCAAAGTTCCTGGAACCAAGGGTGTCTTGGGGGGGCAGTCTCCTTCAGCATCAACCCCGTAAAAAAATATTTTCTTACTGGTGGTGATGCTGGCAGTGACTGCAACCTAGTTGCACTCAGTTCCAGGAACTTAACTCCTTGGGGCAGGTGCACTTTTAGGTTCCTTTGGCTGTTGCTATGAATCTCAATAATTGTTTGGTGTGCCAGGTGCTGCATGCCAGGCCTAGCATGGGTTCTGTGGGAGTAATTTTATGTTCAATTGGTACAGGTTGCCCTGTTTAGTAATCTGTACATCTGGACCATCTTACTGTTGGCAAAAATCTAGAACTGAATCATAAATAAGTAAGACTACAGTCCAATAGTCCATAAACACTTGAAAGGTCTTTTATTCTTCTTATAACTTCGCACCATACATGTTCAGCTGGCTACAGTTTCGTAGTTTCACACCACTTCTTCAGGTCAGATTTATAATACAGTGCTGATTCTAAACATAAACAAATAATAAAATCATAACATTTTTTATAATGGTATTCTTGTTTTTTGGTAAACTTCATTAATATACAGTTACAAAGATGCCTCACTATCACCAAACAACAGAATTCTGTTCTTAAATTATATTTTGGTTACATTGATTAGACTTGTTTCATTACCAATTAGAAACTTGCAACTTAATTGATATTTTTTGTTAAACCTTGTTTCCCATATTTTTTTAAACTTTTATAACAACACATTCATTAAAGTGTATAAAGTTCATACCTGTTTTGGTATTTTCATTTCACTTTTTGATTCCCTTTGTGCATTCAGAGTTCAGCCTCAATTTACTCTGTTCTTGATAAAAACAAGCTATATTTTAATACAATTCCTTGTATATCTAATATTTATTAATTTGTATATATATATAACGGTACTTACTGGCCCAGATATTCAAAAGGGTTGCGCCATGCGCAATAGAGATGCTCCAGCGCAAGTACGAAATTGTCCCATTCTGCGATATTCAGCAGGAGGCAACTGCGCCACACAAGTCGCAATGTGCAAGAGCACAATGGTAATGAATGCATGCGCAGCCATAGGTGGAGGACACATGAATAAATGGTGCAGTGCGATATTCAACAGCATGCGCTATGCGCAATAGGGGAGCAAGCGGAAGTTGCGAAATTGCAGAAATGATCCAAAATAAAAAGGAAGAAGAGAGAGGCACAAGAACCCTACAGGGAAGCCAGAGGTGGGAGCAAGGTGACAGCAACAGGAAAGAGAGTAGCAGTGAGTGGGACTGGGCAGGAGCAAGACAGGGCACACCTGGGAATGAACAGGAACAGGACAGGAGTGGGGAGCCAGTGCCACTGTGCAGGAGAAACAGGAAGGTGCCACAGTGGACTGAGGGCAGTGGCAGTAGGCAGGACAGCCAAACACTGGAGGTGTACCCAGTGTAGGGGGAGCATCACAAAGGACAGTGGGGGGAATGGGATAACAGTCGCTGGGAGGGGTAACACCTGCCAGGGACGTGGCCAGTGCCACCTTCCAGATGGAGGTGGTAATGAGGGGTGTGAGAAGGCAGACAGCAGGGGGGGCACAGCCATGGAAGGGCCCGTCGGTGGTATGCCCCCAGCAGGCGGTACTGAGCCCGCACCACCTTCGAGCACAACAGTGACACAGAGATCATGGGCTGGTACTGCCTGAACCAGGCGATCCTGAGGCAGTTCTGTGAGCTGTGCAGTGATGAGATGCAGGCACCCACACGACAGAGCCATGCTCTGTCAGTGGAGACAAAGGTGACAGCTGTCATGTGCCTGCTCGCCACGGGCACTTTCCAGAGACCAACAGGGGACACAACAGGCATAACCCAGTCGGCCGCATCATGTCTACTCACACAATTCCTCAGCGCACTGCTGCCACATGCTGCGGAGTACATCCATTTCCCCAGCACACAGGTGGAGCACACAGCACACATACAAGAGTTCCACAGGGTAGCACGTATGCCTGGTGTGCTCGGGGCCATTGACTGCACCCATGTGGCCTTCTGCACACCACCTGGCCCAGATGGTGTAGCATACATCTACAGAAAGGGTTATGCCAGCATCAACTGCCAGGTGGTGTGTGATGCCAGGTGGTGCATAACCAATGTCTGTGCCATGCACCCTGGGGGAGCTCATGAAGCCTTCATCTGGCATCAGTCTGCACTGTGCCACAGGTTTGAGAGTGGGGACATCTGCACTGGCCACCTAGTGGGAGAGTATGCACATCACGCAGGATGACATGGGTATCTGGGGTGGGGGGTGCATAGTCAGAGGTGCCATGGGTACCGGCCTTGACAGCCCATGGCAGAGCGATGCTGACCACCATACTAATGTCCACCCTCTACACACAGGTGACAGTGGCTGCCCACTCCGTCCCTGGCTGCTCAAACCATACCAGCGCCCCATGACCCCATCGCAGCAATGGTACAATGAGGCACATGCCACCACATGTAATGTCATAGAGCGGGTGTTCAGGATGCTGAAGGCACATTTCCATTGCCTGGACACGTCTGGCGGTGCCCTACAGTACAGCCCCTTGAAGGCCTGTGGGCTATTCCTGGCAGCAAATGGACAAGACCACACAATCAGACAGTCATCTTAAGGTAAAATGAACAACATACAACATACTGTACAACTGTTTCTGCATCCACACCCTCTTATGCTTGCAAAAATTAAATGTTTTAACCTAATCTGATCTTTCAAAAATAACGTTTAACTTTTTTCAGGGAAAGTGATGCCTCTAAACAAAACTGCTATAGCCTTGAAAATTTTCTAGATCTATTTCTGAAACCATGATACCCACATTGCAACAGTACTGCTGTGTTCAGAAGCACAGGCCTTCTGCAGACACAGGTACTCTTGCACTCTGCATGACATACACACATACAGTGAGCTGCATAAGCTTAGGCCCCAGTGAATCAAGGGCAAGAACACTTACAGTAGATACTTTGAGTAGGTGTTCACAGTACCTATGCAAAATGAGACTGAGAAAGGACATTCTAGAACCTCAGCTGGAATGGAGTTCAATAATGTTGGAAGAGCATAGACAAAAGAGGATTTCCCCCTTATAGTTCAATGTCTGGGGATCTCAAACTGGGCATATTTCTTATAGGGTTTTCATTACAATTCTGAGATTTATGAAAACAGCTATACAACATTGGTATTTATTTATTGACTGATTGATTGATTAATTAATTGATTCATTCATTCATTCACTCATTTTTTCATTCATTTATGTATATTGTTATTTATTTATTTAAAGAGTTTCAACAGGAAAAACATACTGAGCGAAATAGCTCATTTCCAGATATGTCCATGGGAAAAGGGATGAGGAGAGTGAAATTAGTTACATTAATATTGTTACAATTACAATAGCAATTATTAGATAGCAATACTGAAAGTACACAGCAAGAGTAAACACACTGTCTATGTAGTGCAAAGCATAGCATATCAAGAGCAATAGTTCAGCAAAGCACAACTAGCAGGAACATGGGGGAGGAAAGGGAGATAAAGAGTACAATGATGACAAGTCCAAGGGGGATAGGGGACCAATGAATTGGGCAGAAGTGTGCAGTGGTAATATTGCTGTAGGAGCAGTGAGAGTAGGCTAGAGTTGGTGGCAACTGCAGGAGGGAGAAGTGAATTAATAGAGGAGGGATTTTAGTGATAGGGAAGAGGGAGCATTGTGAATAGCAATAGGGAGGGTACTCCAATGTTTGGGGAAGTATAAGGATAAATCAGCCTGACCAGCAAAGGCTTTTACAGGTGAAGGGAGAGAGAGAGAGTGGGTGTCAGAACTGTGGATGGAGTAAGAGATGGAAGGAGGGGAGGAGAGGAGAGAGAGGAAGTTGGGTGGAGGGAGCCAATCCAGAATTTGGAGACATAGGTGGTACAATAAGCAAGGCACCTGGATGGAACAATAGTGTATTCTGGTGAAGCAATCCAGGGCATATTGGCAGGGGGAAGGAGAGAATCCAGCCAGGAAAAGGTAGACTTGGGGGCAGCGCAATGTACAATGCTGTGGTAATTGAAGATAGGTAGAATCATCTTTCTGAAAATAGTTCTATGGGCAGGAAGTGGGTTGCTTGCTTTGTTCCTGTAAAGTGCCCCAAGTCTGGGTGCAGCTTCAGGAGAATGGCATCTACACGAGAAGAGAAGGCAAGATGGCAATCCAACCATACATTGAGGTATTTAAAAGTGGAGACATCTTCAGTCACAACACCATCAAGCATCTGGAAAGATGGGGAGGGGAGATATTGGCAATTCTCTGCCTAGTGCCAAAAGTCATGAAGATCATTTTTTGTGGCACTGATGGACAGCTGAGTTGCCCAAAATCAATGCTAGATGGTGCTGAACATCTAGTTTGAGTTGGGTCATAAGCTCCAAGGCAGAAAACGTGAGGCATAGAGAACCGTGTCACCTGTATGCATGTGAATTGACACAGAGGAGCAGGCATGGGGAAGGTCATTTAGGAACATGAGGATAGGCTATTGCCAAGGATAAATCCTTAGGGGATGCTACAGCAGATAGGTACAGGAAGGGAGAAGGTATCACCAATACAGGCCCTCAAAGTATGAGGAAAACCATTCACTAGAGGAGGAGGAGGAGAACCCAGTCACTTTTGGCCTATGATGGACAGGAAGGGCAACAATGTCAAAGGACTGGGCCAGGTTAACAAAGATGGTGCAGGTGACCAGCCCCTTGTCCATGCCAGAAATGATTGAGTACATAAGCCTAAGGAGGGAAGTGGTGGTGGAGTGGGATTTCCTGAAGCCAGACTGCTAGGGAAAGAAGATGGCGGAGTCATCAGAGAAAAGGGGAGAGTTAGGAAAGGATGAAGGGTTCCTGAAATTAAGCCAGGGAGAGGAAGAGAGAGATGGGGTGGTAGTTGCCAGGGAGGGAGTTGTCACTCCCACTGGGAAGTGGATTACAATAGCCTTCTTCCACAGATCAGGGTCTGAGCAAGTGGCAAGGATTGATTTAGGAGGTAAATGATGGGAAGGGCAATAGCTGGGTGGAGAAAGGCAATAGTTTGGGGTCAACACCCTCAAGGCCCCCTCAAATGCATGGGTTTAGAGCACTGAGGGCATTGAGGGTCACAAAGAGGTGTTAGGGAGAAAGAGAATAGAAAGAGGATGGAGGAGCAGCCTGAGGCAAAAAGGGAGGGGGTGAGGAGAGGGGTAGGAAGGAGGAGGTGGAGAGAAGGATGGGGAGAGAACAGATGGTGAAAATGAAATTAAAAGATGAGGCAAGTGCTGCAGGGGGGAGAGGCCAGCTTGAGTTCAGGAGGAAGGGGCTGTTATTGGGTTTTATGGTGCTCTCTCGGATTAGGATGGTGGACTGCTAAATAGTTACCTTTAATGTTATCAGGCTGCATAGCCCTCTGAAATGAAATACAGTACTGTAGGAGGTGAGTGATTGCCATGCTCCAGGAAAAGCGCCATATCTAGCTAGAACACATTAAATCATGTCAAAAGTGGGTTGGAAAGGTATACTCATTATATGTGGCCCACCATCACGGGAGAGACATGCCAGTCTTGGTTCATAAAATATGCCTCCTGGTGATTAAGAAGGTGGTACAAGATCCAGAGGGTTGTTGTAGTTGCCTGAATGGCATGCATCTTTTAGTACAGTGCAAAGGCATATATCATTTATTTCAGTACACACTACGTTATGCCCTACTATATGCTCCAAACAGTGACACTGAAAATGTTGAATTTTTGTAGCACCTCCTTCTGAGTCATAAAGTATCTTATAACCTGGCTGCATTTATCTGGTGGGAAGTGACATTAATGCCATTATGCAACCATCCTTAGATAGGTCAGGAAGGACCAGGCCTGTACACATCCAGTGATGTATAAAACAGATATGCAGGAAGATGGGCTTAATAGAAGTATGGAGGTTCTTTAACTCCACAGTATGGGAGTACACATTCTGGTCTTCTCTTCCTACTACCTACTCTTGCACTGATTTCTTTCTGTTGCCAATGGTGTGGTTTCATGTGGTGTATAACTGTGATATAAGGAACAAAACAATTTCAGACCACATGCTGGTTGTGTTACATCTTAATATAGTCCAACTGGTAAATAAACATAGTTGGAGACTCGAAGGGTACGATTCTCAAAGGAATTTGAATGCCACAAGCCCGGGTGTGCCAAACACACAGCACATGGGGTTGCGGCATTTCCAAGTAATCAGGATTCTCAATCCCATGCACCACTCGCTCCTGGTTAGATCAGCTTTTGCTGGTCTAAGTTTGCTGACCTTTTTACAGCATTTGTGCCAAATGTTTGGTGCAAGCCACTGTAAAACAGGTAAAGTGTCACAAATGCATGCAACCTTTTAGAATCCAGCACACGATGCGCCAGTATGTCCAGCATAGCACAGGGTTTATCACCCTTTGAAAATCAAGCCCAATATCTGCTTGTTAAATGCTCCAGCCTTTAAGACCACTATTGAATCTACAATCAAGGAATACCTGTAACTAACTCCAGTAGTTCATACATTGACCAACACATGCTGGGATGGCCTTAAAGCTGTCCTAACTGGTCATATTATTAGTAATGATTCACAGAAAAAAGGCATGTTTACAAGAATAGAAGAGTTGCACCATGGAATACCCAACCTAGAAGAAGAACATAACATTAGAATGGATGTTCCACTTATATGCAGACTGGATAAAAAGAGAACTGCCATGACAAAAACATTATAAAGCACGATAGAGGGGGCCCTCTACTATTAAGTGCAATGCTAATATGAGTCCAGAAACTGAACGAGCCATCTTTTGTCCTGGCAGCTTTGAAGGGAAGCCAGAAGTAGGACAATGCTATGGATTCAACCCAAACCAGCCTTCACTGATTCCGTCTCAGAACCAAAACAAGCGATTCACAATTTTTCATTATACTATAAATCCCTGTAAAGGCAAGAGAAGGTGAGCATCTTTACCTCCAAATTAGACAAATTTTTACCAGAAAGTATGGTTTTGGCTATATACTGTATATTATTATGTGTAGTAGATTCTATTTCTTGGTTGTATGTATCATCAGCAAATTGACTATTGTGATGTGGCCTTTGTAATGTGTTTTGCAATATATTATATATTTTAAAGAAACTGATTTGTTCATAACAGGACTGTCTTGCAAACGGGATTTCTTCCCTAATGACATGCTTACCTGTATAAAAATAGACTCTGTCTGTCTATCTATCTATCTATCTATCTATCTATCTATCTATCTATCTATCTATCTATCTATCTATCTATCGGAGGAGCACAGACAAATTCCTAATAAGCCACTCGGGGAGAAAAAGCTGATAGGGCAATTAAGAAACTTAATGTTAGGAAGTCCACAGGCCCTAATGGGATAGCAGCTGAGTTCTATGAACAAACTGAAGAGTTATTGATACCTTTTGATTGAAGAGGTGGTGGGGGAGGTGTGCAGGAGACAGAGGGCACCAGTCTGCCTGAAGTATGGCCAGATCTCAGTCTTGTCCAAGTCGGGGAGGGTAGTACATTGTATAATTCATACAGACCAATCTCCCTTCTTAATGCTGACATGAAAATTTTCATGTCAGTGCTGGCTGAGAGGTTGCAAATGTGTGTGGGATCCCTGATGTACCTGGACCAAACTGGATTTATTAGGGGTCAGGTATTTGAAGATACATCAGGCACCTTTGTAATACATTCTTTTCCCAACAGCAATCTGTGGAGTTCAGTTTAGCCACTTGATAAAGTTTTTGACAGGGCGAACTGGGGATTCTTCTGCCACACACTTTTTGAGATGCAGGTGGGGGACTCATTCCTGACCTATTTAGCTGCATTGTGTTCAGTACTGTAGGCTGTAGTAAAGGTAAATGGAGAGTAGTCAAATCACTTTTCTCTCACCAGGGATAAGAAAGGGATGCCCCCTCTACCACTTCTGTTTTCCATATGTACTGTATCAAACCCTTGGTGGAAGCAGTCTGACTAAAATGGAACAGATCATGAAGTGTAGGAGGACAGGGAGCAGAAAGCGACACTGTACATAGATAACTCAGTTTTTCCTCATTTCCCCAAAGTCTTCATTCCCAGACCTTGTAGAGGAACTTAGGAAATACAGAGAATTATCCACTTATAAAGTAAACTATGATAATCGTAGGCCATATGTCTCAGTCGTTCCTGCACTGCCCAGTTTAAAGAATGATTCACTTTCAAATTGGTGCATCAAAATGTAGTTCAATCTGGGAATTCAGGTAACTCCTGCTATTCTTAAATTAGTTGCACTCAGTTATGAAAAGCTATTCAAATAAGTACAGGTGGATGTGGCCGAGATGAAGTTGCGACTACTGAGTATGGAAGGGAGGGTCAATAGCCTCAATATAAACATGTTGTATGTGCTCCTTTTCATTTTTAAGAACTGCCAGTGCTCATTCTGGTAGAAGTTTGGAATAGACTCCAGAAGCTACTTCTTTCATTTGCTTAGTTGGGTGGTTGTCACAGAAATAGCAAATCCATCTTATCTCTTCCTAGAGGGCAAAGGGGCATAGGTATGCCAGACCTTAAAAGAAATATCATCTTGCAGTTCAAATCACTCCAGTGGCTCAAATAAAAAAAGGCAAAGGCTGGAGATGGTGTCATCCCTGCCAGCCCTGCTGTTTGCACTCACTGGTAATCAATTTACATCAGAAATATGGGGCCAAATTCAGAATCCCCAGAAAAGGCATACCCTAAAATAGTCCAGAAAATTTGAATTGCAACTTAGACCCTGAATGATATGCTGTAGGGCTACCAGGTCATATGAGAATCACACCCAACACAAGTGAGTGATGTGAGACTCCAATACAAATTTAAGTCCAAGACATAGAGGCACTCTAAGAGACAGGAAGATAACAAAGGTCTCAAGAATAGGAAATTCCAGCAATTCAGAGGGGCTAGGTATAACAGGAAAAGGAATTAGTGAATTTTTCAGTAAGGGTATCTGTGAAAACCAAATAGAAAGTCAGTGTGATGAGCAGTTCCACTAAGTCAATCTTTTCTTTACAGACTGCTTCACTCAAGAGGCTGCTGTGTACCATCTTGTACTGCCTCCTGAGCCTGCTACCAACCCACAAGACTGACTGCACAACCAGCAATTCATGTGGCCAGCTGAATAACAGATTTGGAGTGTAGGGGGCTCGCAGGAGCCACAAACTGGGTGATGAAAGATGGTGGTGGGGCACCAGCTGTTTAAAAGCCTGTGACACCCATAAGGAGTTTAGCAGACTGCTCCATTCTGGAGGCTGCTGTGGACCATATTGTACTTCCTCCTGAGCCTACTTCTGACTGGTATGACTGCCTGCACAACCAGCACTTCATTTGGCTAGCTGAATAACAAACACTGGGTGTAGGGGGCTTGCAGGAGCCAGTAACTGCATGGCATAAGATGGGGGGTGAGCACCAGCTGTTTAAAAGGCTGTGCTGCCCACAAGGAGTTTAAAAGACTGCTCCACTCAAAAGGCTGCTTTGAACCATCTTGCACTATCTCCTGAGCCTGCTGCTGACTGGAAAGACTGCCTGGGCAACTAGCATTTCATTTGACCAGCTGAATTACAGACCCGGGGTGTAGATGACCCGTGGAAGCCAGCAACTGGGTTACAAAAGACAGGGGTGGGGCATCAGCTGTTTAAAAGCCTATGCTGTCCACAAGGAGTTTAACAGACTGCTCCATTCTAGAGGCTGCTGTGGACCATTTTGCACTGCCTCCTGAGCCTACTACCAACAGGCAAGACTGCCTGCACAACCAGCACTTCATTTGGCCTGCTGAGTAACAGACCCAGGGTGTAGGGGGTCGCAGGAGCCTGCAACTAGGTGACAAAAGATGGGGGTGGGGCTTCAGCTGTTTAAAAGCCTGTACCACCTGCAAGAGTTTTATTGTTTAGTATGTTCGTTATTTATATTTAATTTTAATTGGTATAAGCTGTATTTAGCGGGGTTCTGGGAGGGGGGAAGAATTTTATGAACAGGTGGCATATTGTTTGTTCTTTCTAACTGTTTATCCCATATAAAGAGTACGGTACAATATGTGTTGTTTTTGGTTATCAATATTCTTAGTTTGTTACGTGACTGCTTTCCCTGCTTCCAGTGGTGGGACCCTCAAAGTGCACTATTATGCAAATTATGACAGCCATTCATATGAAGGCACTAGTTTTTAAGCCCTTATTGCATTTCTGTCAGGATACAAAACTAAGCACTCAAGACTCATTTTAAAGGATCTTCTCAGAGACCTGGTGAAGTCGGCTTACATTTGTGGAGTCTATCACCTCATAGCAGGTAATTCTGCTTCTCCCAGAAAACAATTAGCTAAAAGACTAAATGCACTTACTCAGAGTATTAATGTTAGAAAAAAAAGATATTGGTTCACTGCTTTATTTAAATCTATCACAGTTCTTCATTTGTTGATGTGTGGGGATGTTCACCCAAATCGAGGAACAGACTCAGCAGTTCAAACTGATGCAGAGATACTTCAGAAGGGGGAATTTAGTGTTGTTCACTTTAATTCTAGGAGCATTTGGAAGAAGTTTGAATTCATTAAAGACTGGGTGGGTGGTCACTTTCCTGGGGTCATTATTATCACAGTGACCTGGTTATGAAAAGAATCCCTGCCTGTTCTTTAGAATTAGAAAAGTATCAACTTTTTCAGAAATGACAGAAGTAAAAAGGGCAGGGGTTTTTCTCTGCCAGTTTAAAAATTGAAACTTCTGAAATTGCTAGCACCTTACCAAAAGGAGGACTGGAAGTATTGAATGTTGTAACTAAATTACCCTTTATTAAACCTCTCCTCATTGTTGGTGTGTATAACCCCCCAACCCCTCCCCCCCAATAAATAATAAGATTTTTTGATATGTAGGATTTTTGGTCAGCATTTAGAAACACACATGAACTGCTGCTAATGGGTGATTTTAACATTAATTGTCTTCAGGTTCATCCCACTAACAGCCTTATCGATGTACCAGAAAGTTTGGATCCCACTCAATTAATTGAAGAGTCAACCAGAGTTAATTGTAAAAATATAAACAATTCTACACTTTTAGGTCTTATTTTCACCAATTATCAAAGTGCTTACTATATAAGCGGAGTATTGTCTGATACATTTTCTGATCACCAAGTAACTTTCATTACACAAAGACAACCAAAAATAATAAAACAGAAATAAACTGTTAATTGGAGAAGTTAAACATTTTGATTATGTGCATTTTATGATTGACATAGAAGGTATACACTGGGACAGATTAGAATTGATTCCCACTGCCTCAGAGGCATGGTCATATTTTCTGCAAGAATGTATGCATATCTGTGACTGACATACCCCACTGAGGTAAAGGAAGGTTAAGAATTCAAATGCTAACTGGTACAATACAGTCTTGCATAAACTCAGAATTGACAGAAATTAGAAAAGGCATAAAGCCATGAGTACAGGATTAACTGGAGGTTGGAATCTTTACAGACAGGCCTGGAACAAATATACAAATGAAAATAGAATAGATAAGCAGAATTACTTTAAGGCAGAATGAGACACAAATAGTAAGCAAAACCCAATAATTTTGTGGAACATTATGGCAAATCTGATGGGTAAAGCCAAGAACACATAAGCAAATAGAATTGATATAAATGGACATTTGATATCCTTATGTAATTGCAAATGCCTTCAATGACTATTTTATAGAAGAAGGAACCCAAACTTTAGGATCTAACTTTCCCTCTGCGCTTAGTTATGTGGGATTGAAGCTCATGATAAGGAGCATAAACATAGACCAGGTGTGTTAGAAGCTTTTAAATTTAAGATTATTCAACTATATGATGTAAGGGAAGAGATGTTAAAAATTGATATTTCCAAAGCAAGAGGTTTGGATAATATTCCTTCAAAGTTATTGAAATATGCCATCCCCTGCATTCCTTACCCATTAGTATGTATTTTTTAATCTCTCCCTCTCAACTGGCTGGTGAATTTCCAGTAGACTGGAAGACTGGAGAGATAATACCTATTCTTAAGGGAGGATCTAAACAAGATATTAGTAATTATTGCCCTATTTCCCGGCTTTCCAAGGTCTCCAAAAATGTCTGAACAATTGGTCTCAGGACAACTGAAGTGTTGCCTAGAATTAAATAATATGATGAATGAGTATCAATCAGGTTTTAGGACAACACATAGTACTCAATCTGCATTAATAATGACTGTGGGAGATATACAGCAAAGTCTGGACATGAGAATGTCAGTCAGTGCCTTATTCATAGATTTATCCAAGGCCTTCAACACCTTGAATCATAACATTGTCCTGGCCAGACTTAAAGAAATGGGGGTTCAGAGAAATGAACTTTGCTGGTTTAAAAATTCGTAATAGGATGGAATTAGATGATGGAATTGGGTCCCTTTAAATCCACAACAGTCCCTATTAAATCAGGTGTTCCTCAGGGGTCAATACTGGGCCCTCTTCTTTACAACATATATATTAACGATCTGCATTTTGTGGACCCACAGACTAAGTATCATAGATATGCAGACAATAGGTTAATTTATGTACATAAAAAGTCAATTGAGACTATCTCAATTAAGTTACAAGACGCTAGGCCCCTTCAAAACCAATCTGAAAAACCAACTCCTTGAGTTCTCATGCTGTGACTGTCCATAGTTGCCCTATCTCTATCCCTACCCAACTCCCTACCTCCAAACTGAGACCCAGTAAGGTCCCTCCCTATCCCCCAGGATGTTGTTTCTCACTGCACTTAATGTTTTGGGTCAGGCTTCCTACCCCAATCACCATGCTTTTTTTTGTTTGTTTTCTCCAACCCTGTGATGCTGGGCTTCTGTTGCCCTATACTATTTCCTTTTTTAGCTGACTATTTTTGCACTACTGTAATCTTTCGTATCTCTGACGTGGAACCTTTGCAAAGGAGTCCTTCACTCAAAGGTGTATTTCCAATTGTTGTAATAAATAAATGCAAAGTGTTTTTGCAATTTCAGATCTTCCTTGGGAAACATGTGTTGATCCTGAATTCTAAAAAGACACAATTAGTGCTTTTTAAAAGCGGCAAAAAAAAAATAATTCCCCCTTAGCAATCCAAACATTGGATTATGTACATATACAACAGGTCACAAACTATAAGTATTTGGGAATCTGTTTGGAAAACCAATTAAAATGGGGTGTACGCCTCGATATCTTAGTTCAAAGCTTAAGTAGAAAACTAGGAACACTTTACAGGTTGAAACATTTTATGTCTACTGAAGTATGATTAAGACTTCTTAATGTTATGATTCTACCAGCTCTAGACTATGGGGATGTGGTACAGTATATGCTGGGGCACTGAGGACAGAGTTGGCCAAGCTTGATGTGATGTATAATAGGGTGTTTTGTCCTCGATGCCCTTAGAAGAACGTACCATTGTGACTTGTATAGAGCCTTGAATTGGTGGAGGCTCCAGGAAAGGAGAAATTGGCAATTCTTGGCCTTATGTTTAAAATAAAGAAGGAAGAATTGCCCAGATATATCTCGGACATCTTTAGGATTACAGAAACTAAGGAGAATCTGAGTTCTGCACTGGGTTTGGAATTTGTAGTCCCAAAATGTAATCTGGGAGTAGGGAGGTTTTCAATAACATTTAGAGGACCTGTTTAATGGAACTCAATGCCCATTCATCTTCAGGAGGTAAACTCAATTACTCATCTGGGCATCTTAAAAAATGGTTTTCTGACAGGGCTGCAATACCAATGCAGTACCAATGCAATTTTATCTGGAATGTTTCGCTGATGAGATAAACTGCTATGTACCTTATTTTCACGATTGTATTAATTATGTGTCTCAATCTTTTATTTTACAATTACATGTATGTATCTGTATAATTTATTTGGATATATATATATATATATATTAGAGGCAAAAAAATCCATTTAATGCATCAGTTAGGGTTGTTCCACAGCAACAAAAGTGAGGAAATTCAGTGTTAGGGTTGAAAGCCCCCCTTGGACCCCCCCAGCCCATCACCGCCAACCAGCATCGGGGTGCGTGTTGGGGTCGTCAGCCCTAACTCTCACCCCATCACATGTGTAAAGAAGCAGAGGTATAGGAGAATGGGGTGAGAGTTAGGATCGACGGCCCCAACGTGCATCCCAATGCTGGTTGGGGGTGGTGGGCTGGGGATGTCCAAGGGGGGCCTTCAACTATAACACCAAATTTCCTCACTTTTTTTGCTGTGGAACAACCCTAACTAATGCATTAAATGGAGTTTTTTGCCTCTATATCTATTATGGTAGCACAGTAGTGCTGCTATAGTTAGGGTTGAGGAGCCCTTTTAAGGTTAAAGGGTCAAACTTTTCACCTTAATAACTTTGCCACTGCTCAACAGATTTGCCTGAAATTAGGAATTCATGTTCAAGAACCATGCATACTGGTATGTGCCAACTTTTGTACCAGTCAGATATACAGCTGTGGAGTTATTAAGCATAATCTGTGCATGCATTTACGCTTTCTGGTGAATTCTTTGCTCACGCCTACAGGGCGCACGGTTTGCTCGACTGGTCTGAAAACTTCAGGGAATGTGCAGCCAGGGTCCTTGATGTGCCTTTTAAAGATTTTGTGAAAAAATATTAAATGGTTCAAAAGTTAATCAAAAAAACAAGTTCCCATTATAAGTCAATGCGAAAAGTTATCAAAAAGTTCAACACTTTCGCAAATGCAGTTTTTACTTTCATAAATGGCCCTTTTACTTTAGCAAATCCACCATTTTGGTTTCAATTGGTGATCAGAAAAATGCTTGGCATTTAAATTTGGGACCCCCTAGTAACACAATTATTTTTGTGTTTACCTAGTAAGACCCTGAGGATGCTACGCATGTCTTTATTTTGAGGTTAAACACCCTAGAAATTTGTTTTTCAAATTTCTGTAAAAAGTAGTGTTGCAAAGTAGTATCACACTCATGAAAGTGTCGCAAATTTTTGCTAAAGCTTTTGCAAATCACGACACTACTTTTCCAGGCTATGGCAAAATGACAGGAATTCTTTGCCACCCTGCTGCAAAAGAATGGTTTGGACATTCAGGCTGAAATTTGGAGGGAACGCAGCCAACATCTAACAGATGTACCTTGCAGTGTTTTGGTGAAAAAAAATATTACAGGGTGGAAAAGTTACGGCACTCCAAAGTTGACACTTTTTCCCATATGATAACATTACGGTGTCCGCCGCATCACAGGAATCCTTTGCCGCCCTGCTACAAAATAATGGTTTGGTCTTTTGGGCTGAAATTTGGAGGGAAGAAAGTCAACATCCCACTGATATGCCTTTTGGTGGCTTGGTGAAAAAATATTACAGGATGGCACAGTGACGGCACTCCAAAGTTAATGATTTTTCCCATTGGATAACATTATGGCATCCGTCGCACCTTTCGGGGCCCGTATCTCGGAAACGGTGCGAGATACGGACTTTTCATCACAAAAATGCTTAGCCCCCCCAACTTGAGCTAAGTACAAAACTAGCCAGGAAAGTCATAATTCATATGAAATTTACATTTATTTTCTAAGTCGTACGGTTCCTGAGATATAAGCAATTTAATATTCCAAGTCCTCGTTTTCTGCTCCAAGGCCCATTGTTATGTATACATTCTTTGTTTTCACAGTGTTTTCCAATGCATTTTTGGGGGAAAAGAAGAGTGTGCCCTTTTGTTACTGTGCCAGATAGTGTTTCTAATTACGTTTCCATTACAGTTTGCGGCACTGTTACAGTCTATGCCACCGTGTGACTTCGGTTTGTGTTTTCATTTCCACTTGCATTTGTGTTTCTGTGTCGTTTGGCGTTATTGTTGCTCTTACCATTACCAGTTTCATTTGCAATTGAGGTACCGTCCACGTGCATTACGGTTTGCGTTTCCGTGCACACTTGCGTTGCTGTTTCATTTCTGTTTCCTTTGGTGTTATTTTTTGCTGTTACCGTTACCATTTGCATTTACAATTGCGGTACCATGACCGTGTGCATAACGGTTTGCGTTTCTGTACTCGCTTGCATTTGCATTTCCATTTCTCTTTCCTTTGGCATTATTGTTGCTGCTACCATTACCATTTGCGTTAACAATTGCAGTTCAGTGACCATGCACATTACGGTTTGCGTTTCCGTATGCGCCTCCATTCCCATTTCTGTTTCTGTTACCTTTGGCATTATTCTTCATAGTTAACTTTACAATTTGCATTTACTATTGTGGTGCTATGGCTGTGCGCATTATGGTTTGCGTTTACGTGTGCGCTTGCATTCGCGTTTCTGTTTCTGTTCCCTTTCGTGTTCTTTTTACTGTGACAGTTAACATTTCCATTTAAAATACCATTGCCATCACTGTTTGCATTACCAGTTGTGTTTCTGTATGCACGTCAATGCCCGTTTGTGTCACTGTTCACTTTGGTGTCACTTTGCGCTTGCATTTCTATTAACGTTTCCTTTACCATTCACGTTTGTGTTACCATGTGTGCCACTGTTGGCACTCAGTTTGCATTGCTGTTGCTGTTACTATGTCACAAGACATCACTTCGGGCCCCGCACTTCCACCGCTGCATTACTTTCACTATTTGTCGTCATCGTTCTCAAAAAGAAGGGAAATTATAGGCAAAAAAATCCATTTAATGCATCAGTTAGGGTAGTTCCACAGTGACAAAAGTAAGGAAATTTGGTGTTAGGGTTGAAAACCCTCTTGGACCCCCAGCCCACCCCAACCAGCATCAGGGGTGCGGCGTTGGGGTGGTCGATCTAACTCTCACCCATTCTCCTATACTTCTGCTTCCTTACACTTGTGATGGGGTGAGGAGTTAAGGCGATGACCCCAATGTGCACCCTGATTATGAATGAGGGCGCAGGGTCAAGGGGTTTTCAACCTAACTACGAATTTCTCTTTTGTCACTGTGGAGCAACCCTTACTGATGCATTAAACGGAGTTTTTTTGCCTCTCATACACATATATATATATATATATATATATATATCATATGAGTAACTAATAGATAGTGAAAAAGGGACATCTTTGGAAATGAGCATTGCTCAATAGATCTTATGAATAAAATATTACTACTACTACTACTATGTGGACGAGAAAACAGCAGAGTGGAGAGCACAATATTCACCCAGATAGGAACCACAGAACTGCAAACACTATAGCTCAGCACAGCTAAATGAGTTCCACTGTGATAAGTGTTTTGTGAAAGATAAATTCTACTAGGGTAATTCTAGTGGCATTAGCTATTATTATTCTTCCATGCATTTTTGAGCAAATTATGCCAAATAGTAACTTGCAGTAGTTACACTGTAAACACAGCTAGTTAGTAGCAGTGATGGAAATTGAACCTGGGTCTCCTTGTTTTCAAGCCTAAGTTCAAGACAACGCTGCTTCAAGTGTGTGTGTGTGTGTGTGTGTGTCTGTGTGTCTGTGTCTGTGTCTGCATGCGTGTGTGTGTGTCCTAGTGGCTACAGTATAGAGCTGTGAACCTTGAGACCCGGTTTTGAATCCCATTTCCACTACATATACAGTTTGTAACCCTGGGGTGGGGGTTGAAGGAAAACATAATAAGGGACTGGCAGTTTGGCCTAGTGTTTAAAGAGTAAAAATGCAATCTTTGATACCCAGGTTTTAATCCCACCATTGCAACAAAAATGTAAATGTGGACACTTACTTTAGCCTAAGGTTTAGAGCCCTGAGCTGTACACATAAAGGCAAGCTTTGAATCCCATATCCACCACATTCCCACCATGTAACCCTGGAAAGGGGAGCAGAAGGGGCACACAGTGTAGTCTACTAATTAGAGCACTAGGTGGTGATAACGAAAAATCCAAGTATAAATCCTTCTACCCCTCACTAACTTACTTTGTAAAAAGGTAAAGAGAAGATTGTTAAAATCAAGTCACCTAATTGGCCCAGTCATACCACATGACAGTTCTTACCTCCCAGTGAACTTTCATTAGAAATAGAGTTAACTAACCTTTATCTGTGAAAAGTAGTGTAAAGCTGAGAACTCGTAAGCAGGACAAAGTATCCAGGCTTCTGTGCAACTTTCTGCAGCAAAGTTCTTAAAAAAGTAAATAAATGAATGATAACCTGCCCCCCCCCCCATAACAGTTACTACCCCTTTCACTAACTTTTTCCTTCCCGCTACCCTGAGCATTTTACTTTGTGTCAGCCACCTGTACACCATCTAGCAACCGCCTTTCTCCAGCCCTCAGAGTCCAAGTGAATTTAGTCAATTTCACATTCTAGAGCTGCAAGTATTGAAATAATAGCTTTTTTCCCCACCCCACATGCATGTCACACACTACCCTCCTCCCCTTCAACCCATCTCTGAGACTAGTGAACTCCCCACCCTCTCACCCCTAGCACCCAACCCCCTCCCCCAAGTACCACAAATAAGAAAGGATATTTGCCACTGGAACCTGCAAAGAATAAAACCATACAGTGCTGTTCAGTGTTGGGGCTGCCATGAAATAAATGAATGATGATGTGTCACCTGTAGCAACACCTGATTAGCCTCTTTAGTGTAGCAAAGTTTTTTAACTTTGGATATTTCTAACTGGCAGTCAATCTGTGGTTTATACAATGTAGTGTACAACTGTGGAGAAACAAATTAATAGTTACTAGGCTTTCAAGCTGGATCACATAGGGACCTGTTGCTGCAGAACACACCCCCATTCCACTCTGAGACTGATGATTTAGGTAAATAATTTGCTCAGCAGCAGCTGTGAGATTTTCAGCTAGCTGTAGGTTCATGCAGGGAAACCACTGCTGCAGCTGTAAAGCCCCACCCCCACACACACACCCCTGTTCTCTGCACAAAGGTCCTACAAAGTTCTTCTATCAGGAGCTTCCTGTCCTGATAGGGTGAACTTCTACCTGCAGTAATTGTTGTTCATAACTAAGTTTGTTTTCAATAAAAGGTACTGTTCCAGTGCCCCACCACCATATATTGCCAGGCAAGTAAAACTGCACTTGAAAAAAAAGATAAAAACATGTACGTCCTTGTAAGGATATGGACCTTGTCTCTTGCTGAAAATGTAAAACATTGTGTTCATACCTGGAATGGAACTACTGATCTGTTACTTGTTAACCAAACACACATCCAATGAGCCACCCAGCTACAGTGAGAGCAACTGCAGATCCTGTGGTTAAGTTGGGATCCACAACAGAAGCCCGACAAAACTTTTGTCTAACGCCCTGTCAGCGACACCGGCAGGTCGACTGCATTCTGCAGTTGGCTGCCGGTTCGCACTTTGTTGTCTTGTTTTCTTCGGGGGGGCTTCACCCCCGAACCCCCCATGCAGGTGGGCTGTGCCCCCCACAACCCCCACCCCACCACTTAAGGATTCTCAACTCCAGTCAGAGCTGATTGGGGGGTGCCGGACCACCAACAGACAGCGTTGAAATCCAGTGGGTCTCCCACCGTGGCTAGGTGCTGTAGTCACTGTGAGGGACCTTGCTGGTGAAATGTCGCTGTTGGGGGGGTAACCGAACAAGTTGCAACCTATAAAGCAGGCAACCAGGGATCTAATTCCATCAGGAACATATATTTTGTAAGTTATCTAAAACATACCAGTTCCAGGTAGGAACGTTTAATGGATACCTTTGTGTGTACTGCACCCAGCCTTTATAAACTGCTCAATCAACAGTACTAATATTCTAGAGTAAGCACTGTAAAAATAAAATGCTGCTGCTATTTGCTTGGAAAACAACATTTTACTGGAAACTGTCTGAAAAACATAGCAGTTTACCTAATGCCTCAGACAGGTTGCTACCAGTGTTTCACTCTGGGACTGACATGTTACACAACTAGCTTGTTCAATAGCAGCTTTAAGATTTACTCTGATATTGATATATTAGATAGCTACTGTAGTTGGTTCACTAACAGACCCTGTACTGCTTAAGGTATAGCACTTTGTAAAAGACAAGGTGAAGTATACTCCCTTTTCTTGTTATTGCAAAACACAGTTTAAACTGGAATTAACATTCCAGGCTGGGCATCACTGGAGATAATGAACACTCAGGGATTTAATGGAAACATCAGGGTGAAATGGCACTCAACCATGTATCTTGCCTTTTTAGCATGAGAAGTGTGCATTAAAGAGTTAGTGTAGTGCCTGGAATTTATAGTAACTTTAAGAAGTATTCAGCTATCACTTACTATTAATGAAGTTGTTTGTCTTTTCTGTTTTGCTAATTAGAAGATGTCCACCTGGTAATACTTGGAGTGATGTGTGCAACAGCACTTTTCCTGAAGGCTGACATGTAGTTGTTGCCAGCATCATGTTTTGTTGTGCTGTTTGTCATGTCCCATGTTATTGCAGCATACCACAGCCACCAGTTATGCACCAGCAAATGTGTTTTGCTCATACAGAACTGTTGTCACAGATCCCACCTATAGGTGACCATATCAGTTCCTTCACATTTTCATTGAGGGTTGTCTGTAATGTTCTTGCAGCAGAGTCATACCTTGAAACCAATTTTGCCCTTATTTTTTTAACCTGGGCATCTTATTTATTTGAAAATTGGTAACTGGGATAACTGGGAAAGGCACACCGGGTCAAGGCTTGTTTCCAAGTGCAACCCAGTGGAAGTAGATAGGGAAGGCAAATATTGTACATACAATACACAGTTAAAAGTAATTACATAACATTGACACTGTACACTGTTAAAATGAAGTGAATTATAGTACATGACTAAAACAACAGTAAGTACATTAAAAGTATGCAGGAAAAATTAGGTAATTCAGCCTCATTTACTGCAAGGTGGGTGGCAACTGTAAGGGGGGCAGTCAGCTAAGGGGAAAACAGGAGATGGGGGAAGGAGTTTCAGCTGGTACCTTTGGAAAACAGGGGAAGTAGTGAAATGGAGTGAGAATGGGAGTCAGTTCCAGAGTGAAGGGAGACTACAGAAAATTGCTGATTGTCCAGCAGAGGAGCAGGTATGATGAATAATGAAAACATGAGGATCCCTTGAGCAGAGGGAACAAGAGATAAAGGGAATGGAGGAGAGAAGTGAGGAGAGGTAAGAGTGAAGGGACCCAAACAGTATTTCAATATGAATGAGGCACAGTGGTTCTGACAATGTGAAGGTAAAAGAAGAATGGATAAAAAGGAATAGAGTGAGCAGTGTGGTCAGAGAGAATAAGACTTAGTAGCAAAACAACAGAAGGCATTGCATGGAGTGTCCAGCCTGGCCTGGAGGTGAAGGGATGAATGCCACAGACCACATCAGCATAGTCAAAAACTGGCAGCACAGTTTTGGTGACAGGCTTGTGGCATTCCTGCAGAGAGACATACAGTATTTATTAAGTTGCAAGGCACAAACTTTAGGGCAAAGCCATCAGTGTGAGCAGAGAAGTCACATTTGCTGTCTAGCCACACACTGAGGTATTTGAATGAATGAACCACTTCAAGAGGGGTGCTATCCAAAGTGAAGAAGAAAGGTAGAGCTTGGACTCTGTCCAATGTTTGGATGGTGTCAAAGTTCATGGACACAGTTTTTTTTGTGTGTGTGTTGATCCAGTGTTGGTTAGATTGAAACCAGCACAAGAAATGGTGGAAGTCTTGCTGGGGCAGACCTTCCATGGTGGTAGTGCATGGACCAGATGTGTAAAGGACTGTGTCATTGCATACATGTGGATATGTGAGATGGCACAAGCTGTGGTGTGGTCATAAAGGAAGATGGAGAACAGGATATGCCTCATGATGGACTCCAGCCTGGATGGTAAGTGGAGGTTACAGGGCACTACTAACCTGTACTGACTACAGGAAGCCGGAGAGGTAAGAACTGAACCAGTATACAACAGGAGCTGAAAGGCCAGCAGCACTCAGCTTATCCAGGAAGAGAGGTTGGGACACCAAGTCAAAGGTCTTGTCTGGATCAATGAAAATGCCTGCTGTGATATGCCCTGATCCATCTCTGAGAATATAGAATCAGTTACATGCAGCAGTAAGGAGATGGTGGAGTGATGCTTCCAGAAACCAGACTGGAATGTAGTAGTAGTAGTAGTAAAAATTGTATTCATTGCATACAAAAGATGAATGAATCAGATAGCTCAACTGAGACAAGCTAATTTCCAGTGAGGTCTTTTGTGCAAAATTACAAAAGTTGCATAACATTCAATACAAAAGTACAAAAATATACAGTACAAAAATATCCAAAACAGAAATGTACAAAACTATACAGTTTTAATACAATGCTTATGTCACATATATCCAAATACTGTCTAATAAATTCCTACTATAACCTCAACCCCCCCCCATACATTTAAGGAACACGAGGACAATTCTAATATATTTCGGAATGGGGAGAGGAAATTGGTGGAGGATAGAAAATTGTACAGTCTAGTGTTAACAAGTTTCTATTGCAGTTTAGCAAGGGATGGGAGAAGGAAGATTGGCCAGAAGGTACTCAGAAAGGAAGGGTTCCCTCTTTGTGGAGTAGAAGAACTTTTGCCACGTTCCAGGACTGAGGGACAGTACTGAGGGAGAAGGAGAGGTTGAGAATATGAGTCAGTGGATGTGCTATGGCAGGTACAGAGATTTGGAGCAATGTAAGATCCATTCCAGCAGGACTGGATTTGTGCAGGTTGAGGGAGTAAAGGGCAGTAAGTGTTTCCTGGGTAGTAATTGGGAGAAGAGGAAACCTGTGGAAGGGAGATTGGAGGGAATGGGAGGAGGAGCAGAGGAAGCAGGAGGGTGAGTGGAAGGGAGAGCATGAGTGTCAAAGAACTGATTGAAATGATCACCAACAGAGGAGGGGTCAGACACATGTGAAACATTTACACGAAGGACCAGAGGGCTGGACTATGTGGGAGGGTCAAGTAGAGACTGAATTACCTTCCAGAACTTTGTGGGAGTATTAAGGTTAGTCTGAAGGTTGTCCTTGAAATACTGAGATTTTGAAGCCCAGACAGCCTTAGTATAGGAGTTACTGATAACCCTGTATAACAGAAGCTCAGAAAGGAGTGAGATAGTTTGAAACATGCCCAGATGAGGTTATGGGACTTGTCCAGTTAAATGATTTCAGGGGTAATCCAAGGGAAATGTTGAATTTTGACACTGGATTTTTTGAGCAGATTGTGTCTGTCCCATGCAGAGGAAAATTTGGAATGAAACAGGAAGAATGCAATGTTGATATCCATGGTGGAGAGTAAAGCTGTCCAATCTGCAGAAACAAGGTTGTTTTAAAGAGCTGATGTGGTCAGTAAGTGGTGGGACCAGGTCCAGATGCATTTATGTGAGGAGAGTGGATGCTGGATCTTCCTGATGCAGAACATCATGCAGTGGTCACTGAAAGCCTCTTGCAGGATTCCTGCTACAATAGGGTGCAGGGTGGGAGGAGACATCCCAGTCCATGGTGGAGTGGTTATGAGAATGGTGGTTGATCCAGGTGGGTTCAATGATAATTTGTGTGAGATTTAAGGACTCAACCTTATACATGGTCAGAATGGATGTCAGGAAGATCCAAGTGATGCTGAAGTCACCTAGCAAGATGAGTTCACTAGATGAGGATTGAGAAGTGATGGTAAATGGGGACTCAATAAGGGAGGCTGGGGATATTCTAGGTGAGGCATAGAGAACAACAAGAACTATGGGCACAGAGGAGGGAAAAGAGAGCCTGACAAGGAGAAATCATGGGGAAGGAGATGCAACTTCACAAAAAGCTATGATGCAAGAGAGGATCTGATGGGCATAGATGGGAAAACCACCACCACATTTTCCCCTGTCCTACTGGAAAAGATGATAGGAAGGGACAGGCTACATTCTAAGATTTTGGAGAAAAGCCAAAACTCAGATACAGTGGATGTTTGGTGACAGTTGTTAAATCCAGGCAGACAGGAGTTGAGCTTTGAAAGAAGGCTCAGATCATTACAATGAAATAATAATCAGGACTTTAGGAGTTGGGAAGGTGGAGCAAGAGTGAGGGGAGGGTACTGGATTGGGCTCTATATTGCCAGACAGAAGAGGAAGTAGGAAAGGAGCAAGAGGTTGGAGTGGGATTTCCACTTCTTAGAGTGGGGGGGGGCAGGAAGGAGGGAGGCAGGGGAAGACCAGAAGGGCATGGTGGAGAAACTGCATGTTAAAAGAGGGAGAAGAGGGACAAGAAGGGTGGATAGTAGGGAAGGAAGATAGAGGGGTGGACTGAGGGATGGATGGTTGGAAGAAGGACGGCAGTGTAAGAGGTAGGAGAGTCATCAGGAAAGACTATAGGGAACATGCACCATGAAGTTTGTGTAAATACACCCAGAAATTGTGTACTTATGGCCGGTTTTATGTATGTTGCTTTTCAATCAAAGGCCTTGAGAAGGAAGAAAATGTCTTCCTGCAGTTTGAAAGACAACACACTGATTCAACCCTCGAAAACACATTTGACTTTAATATTTTTAACCAGGTATCTGGTGGTTGTCAGTGGACCCTGGGGGCAACATACAGTAAGTCCTGAATTTTTTTTATAAATACACCAACACATGCCATAATTGTAGCTGCCTTTATGTGTGCTGTTTTTTAAACACAGACTGTGAGAAGAAAGGAAAATTCTTCCTCAAGAGACAAAAAAAAGATCCACCACCAAAAAAATCACTTTACCTTAAATAGTTGAAAACAGGCATCTGGTGGATGTCAAGGGACCCTATCTGGAACATGTGCCCCATATTTTGTACAAGTACACAAACACATGCCATACTTATTATAATAGCAGGGGAGGTACTAACAACAACAAAAATGGAAAGGGACCTGGGGGTAGTCATATCAGATGACCTAAAGGTGGGTAAGCAATGTGAAAAGTCGGTAAGGAGAGCCAGGGGGATACTGGTAAGCATAGGAAGGGGCATCACAAGTAGAAAAAGGGAAGTGGTTATCCCTCTATACAGACAGTTGGTGAGACCCCATCTGGAGTACTGTGTGCAGTTTTGGAGACTCATCTATGCAAGGACATAGACAGGATGGAAACAGTCCAGAGGAGGGCAACTAAAATGGTGCAGGGTCTGCAGCAGAAACCATATGAAGAGAGACTGAGAGAACTTAATATGTATACTGTTGATGAAAGGAGGGACGGGGGGACATGATAGAAATGTTCAAGAACCTCAAGGGAATCAACAAAGTCCAGGAGGGTAGCATCTTTCAGAAAAAGAGATGTGTAAGAACAAGGGGGCACAATTTAAAGATAGAGGGGAGATGGCTCAGGAGTAATGTAAGGAAATGTTTTTTCATGGAGAGAGTGGTGGATACATGGAACAGTCTTCCTGAGGAGGTCATTGGGTCTAAAACAGTGGGGGAATTCAAACATGTATGGGACAGACACAAGGCAATTATAGCGGGGGGTTGCAGGAAGTAGGCTGTTGGTTAACTAAAATCTGCAGCTTATCCAGTAGGTAGGGAAATGGGCAGACTGGGTGGGCCAAGTGGTCCTTATCTGCCATCAAAGTCTATGCTTCTATGTTATTGTTGCTTTTATGTGTGCTGTTTTTCAAATTCTAGCCCTGAGAACAAAGAAGAAGTCTTCCCATAGTTTGAATGGCAGCACACAGATTCACCCTCAAAATCCAATGTGCCCTTAATATTTGACACCAGGCATCAGCCTGGCATCAGAGGACATCTTGGCTAATCTGTGTCCCTAACTGTGTGTAAATACACCAAAAAAATCCAGACTTATGGTTGCTTTTATGACTGCTGTTTTTCAAACACAAACCCGCTGAAGAAAGGGACAAGGTTCCTGCTGTTTGAAAGGCAACATACAGATTCCTCCCTCTAAAACCCCTTCGCTTTTCATATGTGAACCTGGGCATCTAGAGGATGCAGGGGGCCCTTTGGGGAACAAGTGTCCCAGAATTTTGTGTACATACATCAATAAATGTCAGACTTATGGACACTTTTATGTGTGCTGTTTTTCAAACCCAGGCCCTGAGAACAAACACAATTATTCTTTCTGCAGTTTAAAAGACTTCATAACAATTCACCCCTTTAAAAACACTACCATTTATATTTCAAGCTGGGCATCTGCTGGACATCATGGGACCCTTTGTGGAACATGTGTCCCACATTTTTGCAATACACTCAGAAAGAAGAAAGCAATGGGTTGGCACCCAGTTATTGTTTAAAATTAAGAGTCCAGAAATAGTAATTAAAGTACAGTAGAAACAATGTTTTATTATTTCACTTATTTTTTGTTTCTTTTTTTTTTTTACTTTGTAGCAGATGCGCCCCTGTTTTGCCTCACTGGTCTAAGCTCCCCATTGCATCTGCTTTGCAGACTCCAGGTATCCATCCCATTCTTGCCAGTCTGAAAGCTATAAGTGAAAAAGTTTTTTGTTTTGTTAGTATGCCATACTATGGCAGCATTCACATGTGCACTACTATGACCCACTCCCTCTCATAAAGGAGGTAGTATAGCATAGTAGATATGAGCACTGAGCTGCGAGCCTGGAGAATTGGCTTTAAATCCAACAGCCACAACTTGCATAAGGTGTGACCATGAGCAAGTCACTTAATCTCTCTGTGTTCCCAGGATGCACCTGGAAACAAGCGTCAGCTTAATGTGTCTTTCCTTGCCAAAAATTGTAAAATAGATAAATACAAAATATGTATACACAGAGTGGTCCTTTCCAGGTGAGTGCAGGAGGCAGTGGGGGGACCTCATCCCAAATCTGGCCCCCTGGAAGACATCAGAAAAAAATGATGGTCATTCCTTCATCTTCCCATAATGACATAAGACTAGAGTTTGTTCTTTTATGCTCTAATGTATACTGCATATTAGCACACAATTTAAATTGATTACAGTATGTTACTTCCAGTTGCAACCACAGCTTACATATACTTACTCTGGCATATGTCAGTAGGCACTTTCACTGGGTGGATGCATGAAACACCCACCCTTGTGGGCCAAGGAATACCACTATGAAGTGGGTTAGTGGAATTTGCAATCATATTTCAGCCATGTTTGCATTATGCAATTCATATAGTTCAGTGGTGCTAAAGATTAGACTCCAGGGAAGCCACTTTATCTAGTGGGGGGTAATCACTGGTTGTTCAGAGCTTTTCTGTTTGAGAATTTGTAAAGTAGGTATTACTGATTGTTTGGAGTGGGTTACGTATAGGGATAGTCATTTACTGAGTAATTCATTTAACTACAGTGCAGTCCATAGCTAATTAATTCTTAGCTGTCTGGAACATAACCACCCATGTCTGATCACAGAGTAGTTCAGTTACTGCATAGAACTGTAGGTGTATCAATGTGAAAAAAAAAAAAAAAAAACAGTAAGCAGTATAGGCATAGCTGGGGTAGGAGGGGGGTTGTGGGTGACCAGGGCCCCTTCATATCTTGCTTCATACTGCCTTCCCCCGTGCATGTGTCATTTATTCATGCTGCTGTGTTGAGAAATTAAACCTGGCCTTCATTCAGTTTCTTTAGCCTTTTGCCCCTATCCCCCATTCACAGGTTTCACAGATTTCTGTGTGGTAGTCATTCCTGAATAAGGTGACAGTTTCTTGACTCTAACTTGTTATGATGTGATCAGTGTTACACAGCCACAGGCCTGCAGATTGCAATCTTTTGTGGAGAATGTGGCAGTTTTGATCATCCAAAGGTTCTTGATAAGCTTGTTGCTTTTGGCTTGGGTGGATGGTGGATGTGGTAGAAATCTTGTATAGTTCTCAGTTCCTCCCAGGAGTAATTAATGATATGATGTGACTGTCTTGCTTAAACATCTGTAATGTGTACTGTGCTGCTTATGCTCACTATTGCACAATGCTAGACCTATATGTGGAAGTTGTTTTTATTATGTAGCCGTAATACAGTTGTAGTTATTTCATAAAAATAAAGTGTGGACAAATAGTGTCATATCACAACATCAAGGCACTTAACAGAGAACAAAACGCTTGTGGCAGAAATCTCTGGGAAACCATGGCCTTGGATGGGTCCCCGTTTCTCCCTTGAGCAGTTAATGATGTGGTGCATGGGCACCATGGACTGCTGAAAACACCACCCTCAAGAAATGTGGTGTAATGACATGACCAGCACAAAGAATGCAGAGCAGTGGAAGTGATACAGTCAGAGGGCCAAGAACCATATTGTGTAAATGAAATGTCATTGAGCCATCTTGCAGTGGAAAACAACATGATGCTGGCCACAATTGCAGTCAGTTCTGTTCCTCCCAATACATCATCAGCAATGCAACTTCACTGGCTATGATATCACTTGTAACCAAGAAGAACCAATCGCCTGCTGCTTAACTGGTAATCCATCAAATGTTACCAGTCAGGCAGCAGGGTTTGTGAGATAACAATGAGCAAGGTCATGTGCTGATGATGTAGTGGGAGGAATAGATCTACACATGTCTACTTCCTAGTAAAACATTACTTTTCACATCACACCCCATACTATTTAGTAGACAACCATCTGATGAGCACATAGAAAACACATCCAACATATTCAAAGTATCAATGGTACTAAAGGTACAAAAGTAGGTTTGTAAAGTGTTAAATAATTAAGTGGCCAGAAAGAAACTGACAGCTGACCCTGGCAATCAAAAGGAGGTGGTTGTGGGTTGGAATCTGAAATGCATACTCTATTAGGACTATAGGCATAACAAGGATTTAGGAACACAGAGTCATGCCCCCAGTAATTAACATAGTTTATAAGGGGGTAAAGGCTAACAATGAGGCTAATTTTCCATGGCAAACTAAGGGTCAATCTTAGATCTCGAAATACCTCTAACAAAATATGTTATTGATGTCCAGCCACACTATGTAAACAATGCCTTAAATACCATATAAAAACACACATCAGCCAAATAATATATTACATTATTGAGTGGCTGTGGAAGTTATGTTTATATTTTCAAGCATCACTCGTCACTCTGTGCTGATGTTGCTGGAGAATCTTCATGAATGCTTCATCATTTGTAAATGTACAATAAACAGTGCCTGCCTATCCAACAGTGGTGTTGGTCTGGAGGTCATCGGGAGTCCAGGTCACAGGATAGTGGTACCATGGCAATTGATTTTTTTTTTTTATTTCTTCGGTTATAACAAGTTCTAAAGCCCCATCAAAACCACTCATTGATTCAATCACACCTTGAGCAGGCTGGAGATGCCTGGTTTTCCATTCCCACTTCTAAATGTGATACTATGAGAAGCCCATGATGCCGGTTGTTGCCAGGTTTCTCATTCCTGCTTGTGTATGACACCAGAAGAGGCCTACTGTGCTGGTGATTGCTGGGTTTTCTGTTCTAGCTACTGCAGGACAACAAGAGAGGCCCACTGTGCCAAAGGATGCTCAGTTTTCTGTTCCTCATTGACATTAGGAGAGGTCCATCATGTCAGTGAGAAGTGGGTTTTTAATTTCTGCTTGTGCAGAACACCAGGAGAGGACTGCCATGCTAGTTGATGCTGGGATTTCTGTTCTTACCCCTGCATGCTACCAAAAGAGGCCCTTTGCAAGGACTGCTTGGCCACCAGGTTCGTGGAGAGGGATGGCACTCTATCTTATTTTTCATAGGAAGCTCCATGGAGTTCACAGGGGCTGAATTTATTTTGTAATTTAATGCACATTTTATACAGCAAAATTGTTTTTTCGGGGCCTACAGCCCAGAGCTGTCACATACAGCATTCTCTAAGCCAGGAACCTAACCTCTATTGCAGTCACAGTAAAATTTCACAGATAAACATTTCCTGAATCCTTCATTAGACCAATAATAGCAGAAGTGAAAAACAGACAGAAAACAAAAGTTCATAGTCCGCTTGCTTATCACTGTTGGGACAAAGCACAGAGAGGTTATGTTAATTTGAGTTGTTGGTAATGTTTATCCAATTAACTGTGATAGCTACTTTCTAGCTCCATGTGGGGTATAGGTAGGCAAAAGTTGCGAATTCTGCTTTCACTAAACTTTTATGAAAATTCAGAAATTTTGCAGAATTTTCCAAACTTCCACCATTTGCAAGATCAGAATCTTCTGAGTATGTTTGGTGGATTTTTGCCTGGTTCTGCAGAATTTGGGGCTGAACTGCGGAAAAATATACATGAACTGCAGAATAACAGTTTGGAGGAATTTTTTTTCAGCAGTTTAATGAATTATTCCTCAATACATGTAATTATTCCACCATTCAGGGATCAGTTCTGTGGACTTCTTTCTCCACAGTTTAATACAATAATTCACAGATTAGACATTTATTCCACCATTGTAAATTGGAATTTCCATGAAAGTTGCTAATTAGATTTCTGCAGTTTAGCAGAAGCGAAAATCCAACTTTTGCGGAAATTTCACTGGCAGCAGTTTATTTTCGCACACCTCTAATGTGGGGATATTACAATAACCTTTTCCATTCTCAGAATGGGGTATTATCCCTAATTTCTTGTGTGGGACTAGAACATATAAAGTTTTATTCATCGGGTTGCCTTCCTCACTTGCTGACTATTTCTCTGTTACAACCTAAACTGTAGTAAGAAAGAAAAAATGGGATTGTGACAGGGTTGAGGGCTATCACAGGTTCGTCGGGGGTTAGTGGTAAGCTACACTGCCATGACAAAGCACTCTTGTTTAGTGTTAGCTTAAGAAATAAAAAGGATATCCTAAGAAGGTAAAAATACAGTAGGTCGCAACCATAATATGGTCAGATATTTCCAGATATTTTCCGATATATCTAAACAGATTATCTCTGGTGGCCCATAGTGGTACTGTATCACAAAAATTTCAGGTAATGTCTGATCATGTCTATGGCTGACATTGTAACTAGGTACTGTGTAAAAGAATATAAAATACCTAGATACTGTTAAAAGAATGTAAAAAAAAAAAACAACAGTTACCCGTTATTTTGCACAACACTCTGCGTTCCCTAAGTCTGTTATTATGCTTTCTCTCCACCCCCCTCCCCCATTTAGTGCTCACAGCAGGGCTGTGGTGGTGTGTTATTATGGGTCTGCATTTTTATTTGTGTATAATTTGTATAGGTTGTACATAATGAACAACAGGGAGCCCTGCAAACTTATGTTCAAACAGCATTAATAGAACCATTAAAGGGAGACTAGCACAGTCAGTGCAAGCCACAATGATGGTTTAAGGCTATATAAGTGTATATCTCAAATGCCAAGTACAAAATACAGAACTCCCTTCCCCACTACATAAAACAGTGTAACAAAGGGCATGCAGCTGAATAAAAGTACTAAAAATTATTTTAATGGCAGTAAAGAAATTAGAACATACTGCAATGGCAAAGTCAGTTACCTCAAACCTTAGACTCATGGGATATCTTGGTCCTGTGCAGGTACTGTTGAATTTCTATAAGTTCCTACTGGTCTTTCTTTTACCCTAGATACTATTTGTGCAAATTAAAGACTGTGCAATGGAAGAGTTAACCTAGAGGTGGGGTTAAAGGGGCCCTTGGGCAGAGCATTACCCCTAATTGACCTTATTTCAAAGACTGTTCTGTTCAGGTTTAATTCAGCATTCTGCATTTATTTATTTTTTTTCCAACTCTTTCTTCTGACTCCACTGAGCCCCGGAGAACTCTCTCAGGCATCCACTCACCCCAGCTCCACCTCCGGGCCTGAAACTCACAAGCGTCCTGCCACCAGCCCTGCTATCCCCTCGGCTCTGAGCCCTCCCGAGGTGGGGCCACTCCATCCTTGCAGGGCACTCTATCTGCAAATTCTGGCTGGGCTGGTCTTGGCCCAGGAGCTGGATGAGTCCAGCCAATGGAGTGTGGCTGTAGGGTGGTGCCGTCGCCTATCTCCAGGAGTGGGGACTTTTCTTGTTCTTCCATTGCGCCCTCCCCCCACCCCCCCCAGGTGGAGCCCAGACATGCAATGATGCCAAGGAATGTCTTACTATGGCTCTGCAGCCCTCTAGTTAAGCCCTGTAGCATTGTGATACCTCCAGTCTCCATCAGAGTTCACTGCAGTGCCAGGCATAGTCCCTGGGTCCCCCTGAGGAAGGAAAGCTGTCCTCCAGATGCTTGATCCTTCCCCATCCCTGCTGACCCCCGGCGACCCAGGCTGAGTCCCGAACCTGGGTCACAGGCATGGTGCGAGGTGTGGTGTGCAGTGCCTTAACCCTAAGTGCCACCGGGCCGGCAGCATTCTGCAATTAAAATGTATATATGTTTGCTTGAGAATCTCAACAACTACCTATGTGATGTTCCTGCATGTTGTAAATCGAACCTGTTGTATGGATATGTAATAGGTTAATAAGCAGATCAGTGACACCAGGAGCAGGTTATAACCACTCTACACACATATGCAGACCAGTGGATTTTGGAAGGAGGTTTGCCCAACTAAAGGGGCAGACCCTATTGTCAACAGGCCTCTGACACCAATAGGGTGGTTATAAGTCTAAGAAGGGGAATTGTAAAGGGGAAGGGGTGGCTGAGGTGGGGGAGGAGGGATGCAGTAACAATAGTGGGAAGGGATCTTGGGCCAAGGCATCAACAACAGAAAGGAAACCCAAATAAGGAGAGAATCGATGTGGTAGGTGACATTGCAGATGGGGTTGAGCCACATGATGTCACGACTGAGGTGGAGACAGAGGATTGGTTGGAAAGAAAGAGAGAGGGACAAACAAGGAGGGGTTCATAAGGGCTGGGACAGTGTAGGAGAGCTCACAATTTTTGCTGCAGGGAATTTTCCTAGTAAGCACATTAGTTTGGCAAGTTAATTTAGTGAGAACATTGGTTTTCTTTATTAGAAATTTGGAGTTAATTGATGTCACCAGATTAATTTAAACAGGTAAAATAAGCATTGAATTATATTCTGGTTTACTCAATTGCTGGTGGTTGCTGTGGTGAACTGAACCTGGATGAAGAGGTAAGTAAGATGATGTTATAGCATAATCATGGTATTGGATCACGGTGCTGGAAGAAAAGAGAGGTGCAAATGGGAAATATCATAAATGCAGATCTGTTTCAGGGGCCTAATGCTACTTATTATGTGTTGGACAGGGGGAGTTTTTTCTGCGTCAGACACATCAACAAAAAAAAAAAAAGAAAATGTGTGTTAGCGTTTTGAAAGCAACACCACATCTGAGGGCAAGGCCAGTAAGCAGATATCAGTCAGGCTTTGGTTGAGCAGTATTGTTAGTTTGTGGCAGAATGCACAGGTTGGGAAGATAATTTTTGGTGGTTGGCAGCTTTAACTCCTGGTAATGGATGCATAGAACTGGGCTCGGTGTGCCAAAACTGGAGGCCAGATGCATTGCTCATGTGCGGCAGTGGTGGGTCTGCTACAGGTGAGTCGGCGGGAAGAAAAATAAGAAGTCAACCACAGTCTCTGAGCTCCTCATAGTTGCATGGCCCAGAGAGATGGTGGATGGGGTGCTCCGAGGCCAGAAGGACAGAAGCTGGCTGTAGGCACAGAAAATGGCCAGTGTCTGGAGGACTTAAAAAACTTATAATAAATGGGAAAAGCAGTTCTGAGCAGTACCAAAAAAAAAAAAGAGGAATACGGCCAATACAGGATGAGAGGAGGATGGGAAGTCAAGAGAGAAGGCTGTGAGCAGCCCTCATTTTAGATCGCTGGCATGGACGGCCACCATCTTTGGCCACGCAAATGGGCTGCCACCATTTTGAGGGGGAGACCTGCGGGACACATTTGGATACCATCTTAGGACTGGTATGGTTAAGAAAGAAGGCCACGAGTGGCTGCCATTTTAGATCGCAGGCAAAGATGGCTGCCATCTTAGGCCCCATTCATAGGCAGCCACCATTCTGAAGGTGAGACCCATGAGCTACATGTAGCCACCATCTTAGATCTAGTATGGGGCCACCATTTTAGGGCCCCATTTAGTAAACAAGGGGCAGTGGGCAAAAAGAGACAACAGAGCAAATTATAATAAAAAAAAGAAATTGGCATTCCTAGCAATGCTGGAAAGATAGACATGGATGAAACTAACAAAAAGGAAGGGTTACAAAGTGGCTTCAGAAATGGGCACATGTACTATAGGGTTTTTGTCAA
Organism: Neoceratodus forsteri; assembly: GCA_016271365.2. NCBI lineage: Eukaryota > Metazoa > Chordata > Ceratodontiformes > Ceratodontidae > Neoceratodus > Neoceratodus forsteri. The sequence continues at coordinate 950,969,034 of CM028129.1, read as the reverse complement.
ACAACATGAGCATAGCAGGGTAGCATAATTTGACTAGGGTAGGGAAAGGGAGGAACATCAACAAAAATGGACAGGATAATTTAATATGTGTTTTTTCTCTGTTTGTGCTGTTACAGTTACAAAGATAACATACAGGATCAAATTATGGCACCTAGGAAGAATAAGTCCAGCAAGGAGGATTGCTACAAGGTGGTCATGCAACTGTTGGAAAAGGTGAATAAAAACCTGGAGTCAGCCAAGGATGACCAGCTGGGGATAGGGGAGAAGCAGAAGGCTGGAAAAGGGCAGGGAAAGAGGGACAACAAAAATGTCCCATAGGGTCCGATGGGTCCGGAACCAGTGGGCCTGGTGCCTCCTTAGAAACTGGTACCTGTTGATCTAATTCCTATACCTGCTCTGGTGCCAGAACCCCAGACCGAGCCTGCTGTGGCACCCCCACCTCCCCAACTGATGCCCTCAACTCTTCTAGCCCCATTGGTGTTTTTCTGCTGCCAGTTTCCCCCAACAGACCCAAGTTCGGCCAACAATGCCCAGCCAGCTGCCCCAGTGGTAACAGCACCAGGGGCATTACCAGAGCCCCAGATAACAGGTAATGCAGATCTCATGCTTGAAAGCAGTGTGAAGGAATACATAAAACAAATGTTAAAATCCATGGGGGACAGTGGGATGGGCCTACTGAAGAGAGTTCTGGGAGAGATAAAAAAGGAAAAAGAAGCAGAGACTGGGATCAGAAAAAGGACAAGGAAAAGGAAAATATGGGGGGCAGAAATAGGATCCATAAGGGTTAGAACTGGGGACCACGTACCTCTAGCCACAAAGGAGAAAATATGGAAAGGGGAATATGTAGATGTTTTTATGCTAGGCAACGTCTACAACACAGATAAATATGAAGAAAAAGAAAGCTTTGAAAAGAAGGACATGGCAACTGCAGTGGTACTCTTAGGAAAGGGAGAGAAGGACAAGGCCCTAAAAGAAAAGACATGTGATGCGTGGTCCACAGGATTCACATATTATACAGCTATAGCAGTTGAAAAGAAGCCAGAATTGGCCATACCCTTGCTAACTTACTCACTGATAATAAAAAATGCTTATCAGGCAAAGGATGGCCATAGCTGGCTACAATACGACAAAAAATTTAGAAAGCAGATGGCACACTTTGGGGATCCCAAATGGGATACTTGGCAGGTAGATTTATGGCTTGAGATATGCATGGGAGAAAGCAGAACATAAGGGGAATGGGAGAAGAAGACAGGGATTTTGCACAAGTGTTGCTGGTGATACAATAGGGTGTTTTGCTCTTGGCCTCAGTGCTGCTTTCGGCATGCTTGCTCAGAATGCTGGGGGGGACTCACCCAACTTTGAAATGTAGGACAGGTTGGGAAAAAGGCAGCAACAACAATACTCATTTTAATCAGCCCTTTCGAGCAGGGTACTCCAGTTTTAGGGGGCAGCAGTCGGGGGAAGGGCAGGGGAAATGGATGAGGGAGAGGAAATACGTATTATGGGGGTCAGCAAGATAGCTGAGGGGATGAATACAAGGGCATTTAAGCTGTCTGACACACCCATAAAGACGGAGGTATTAGCAGAATGGGTAGAACATTACCCCAGCAGAGAAGCTGCAAGGCAGTTGAGGAAGGGTTTCCAAATTGGTTTCAGTCTGCATTTTCAGGGCATCAAGGCAGGAACATCTGAAAATAATTTAAAATCAGTAAAAGGAAAAGAGGAGATTTTAGAGAAGAAACAGAAAAGGAAAGAAAAGCAGGCAGGGTTGAGGGGCCATTTAAGGTGCCTCCCCAGCTGGATTTTTAGAATATCCCCTTTGGGTTTGGTATCTAAAAAAACAGGCTAGGGAGTTTAGGGTGATACACCACCTCTCCTACCTGGAAGGGGACTCAGGGAGTGACCACATAGATGAGGCAGACAGCAAAGTAACATACGCCACTTTGGAGGAGGCAGTCCAGCTAATAAGGGCAACCTGGAGGGGGGGATGGTTATCCAAGACAGACATCAAGTCGGCTTTTAGGTTGCAGCCTGTCAGACCAGAGGATTGGGACCTGCTAGGTTTTTAGATTAAGGGGCAGTATTATTTCAATAAAGCAATGCCAATGGACTGTTCACTGGCGTGTGCTATGTTTGAGCTTTATAGAACATAGCTGCAATGCGTATTCTGAGAAAAATATGGGCATAGGGCGGGAATTCATTATCTTAACAATTTCTGGTTAATTGGGGAAGGCAGAATAGAGACAGAGAAGAAGATGATAGCAAATTTCTGGAAGATGGGTCAAGAATTAAGTGTTCCCTTGTCTCCAGATAAGACAGAAGGTCCAGGCCAGCAGCTTGAATTCTTGGGTATAGAAATAGACACAGAGGGTGAGTTGTTTAGGATGACCAAAGCAAAAGCAACAAAGCTTAAATCCCTGGTTATGCCAGTGAAAACTCGAAGGATAGTCAGATTACAGCAGATACAGCAGGTAATTGGGCACTTGAATTTCACATGTACTGTAGAGCAGTGGGGCCAGGTCATACGTTTACATGATGACTGGCCAGGGCAACCAGAGGAGCCACCAGGCCACACTATTGGGTTGACATTGCTAGGGGAACCAGATAGGATTTAGAGATATGGGAGGCTTTCTTAAGAGAATATAATGAAAAAACCTTCTGGCAGGAGGACTGAGTGCACAATACTGACCTGCAACTATACATGGGTGCTACAGGGGGGTTGGGGATATGGATGAAGCAGGCATTCCAGGGAAGGAACAGTAGGAAGTGAAAATACTGAGCTATAAAGTCGTATGCTTAATAGCTTAATGGCATTATGTCGAAACCGGACCTGTGCGCGGCTTCCATGTTGGACCTCCAGAGTTATAATCCTGTGGGGATCCGGGGCACAACCCCCGTACCAGGGTGCCCCCCACATAAGAAAATATATAATTGAATCACGCAACGTAATAATGTCACATGGCATTCTGCCGTGCATGTTATTGACCCCGTGCCGGGGGTGAAGAGGCACCTGCTATCTTCAGGGAAGGGAAGGGAAGTAACTGCAGCACAACATGCTTTTGTTCTTATCTGTTTACATTGGTGAAGGACAAAACTGCAATATAAAGTGCTTTCATTTTACCTGTTTACACTGATGTTTGTTGTAGGGGTGTGTGTGCAGAAACAGGGAATTTTAATATGGTTGCCTGATTGTTTTTTGTGGGAGCAGGAGGCAGTAATGTAACTGCCACCTCCCCACCCCTTAGCGCAGCTTGCCTTTATAGGTACCTGAGTCATACAACATCCTGCATTTCCTTAAGGGGGTACCTGAGTAGTACAACTTCCTACATATTCTTAAGGGGAAACTGCCTGCTCCTCTGCATAACACTACTACCAGGGGCAGGACAGAATCCCTTGCAGACAAGAGACAACACCAGGAAGTACACAGCTCGGAGTGAGGGAAGTGCTTTTTTTTCCTTTTGTTCTGTTTTGCTGTAGTTGTGGTACAAAGTGTGTTTCAGTTGCAGCAACACTAGGAAGGAGCTGATCACTACTTGGACTATAAGCTGATGGTAAGACTGTTCTTGGGCATTACTGTCTGTGGGGGGTGAGAACAAAGGTGCAGCATCAAAATCTGTAGTGGGTAAAAAACTTATAGATAGTACTGTTTTATGCTTCTTTGCAGTGTAACAGTTGGTAAGATATTTTTAAGTAGGGACAAAACTGTTAAAAAAAAAGGAAAATAAGAGAAAAAAAATAGGGATAGTACTGTAGTTTCCAGTTAGTACTGTAGTTGTACTATCTTATGCTTCAGTGCAAAAACAGCTGGTATTGCATTTTTAATTAGGGTCTGGGCTGGTAGGTAACTAAGGTAGGACTGTATTGTCAAGTTAGAACTGTATTTTCTAGATAGTACTGTTTAAGATGGGTAGAATAGTGAGCTGCAATGGATGTGGGGAAGCAGTTTGGATGAACATATTGTGGAAGCTGGGAGGGGGTACAATCTGTCATAGGCTGAGGAGTCTCAAGGAAGAAGTGCTGTGGCTTGGGAGGGAGTTGGAGAGTATGGGGGGGGGAGAATCTAGGGCATGAGGGCATCCCCCAGGGAGTACCATGAGGATACAACATGGGAGGTATATCGGATTGTGGGAGGAGTGGACAGGGGTGTGGGAGAAAAACAAACAAGGGTCCTAGCACTGGAGGGAAAGCTCAAGTCAGGAGGGAGGAACCAAAGTACAGCAATGCAGAGGGGTCAGGTAATAGGTTTGTGGTGCTGGCGACATTGGTGGAGGAGGAGGGGGTGTGGGATACCCAGGAGGGGGCAAGAGAGGGGAAAGGGAGGGGAATGCACTAAGGACAGTAGCCAGTCTAAGGGGTGGCAGGGGTGAGGGGCACAGCTGGAGGGACAATCAAAGGGAGCAGGGATCTGGGGGAGTGGAGCTGGGCAGATAGAGAAGATGTTATGGGCATAGCAGCTGTGGTAGTGGAGAATACTGATGGGGAAGGCAACAGTGACAGATGGGGGAATTGTGTGCAGGAGGATGAGTCAGGCAGGAGAGGAATGGCGGCAAGGACAGGAGAGTGGAATTATGTGCTCGAGGAGGAGTCAGGCAGGAGACAAACGGTGACAGGGAGAGATGGGGGAATTCTGTGCTGGAGGAGAAGGAGGAGTCAGACAGGAGAGGAATGGAGGAGGGGAAGTAGGCAGAGGAAATATGGGAGGAATACTAGATTCAATACTAAGGGGGGTAAGGTGGGGTAGAAAGGGGGAAAGCCATAGTCGTATATGGATGAAGGCCATGCCAGGGATGACAACTGAAAGAGTGGGGCAATCAGTCCTGAAATATGCTGGAAGGGGAAGTGAGAGGCCTCATTTAATTCTACACCTGGGGACAAATGACCTGGCTGATAGTACATTAGAGGTAGTCCAAAAGAGGCTTGAGGAGCTGGGAACTTTATACAAGAGGGAGGGTAGATCAGTAACTTTTTCTGAGGTATTACCAGTGCCTAAGATGAGCATGGCTAGAAAACAAAGGATCAAAAGATTTAATGAATGGTTAGGCAAATGGTGTCACACCAAAGGGCATGTGTCAGTGGGAATGTGGGGAAAGACCCGATAGGACAGTAGTCTGTATGCTAAGGATAGACTTCACCTAAATGAAGAGGGCAAGAAGGTGCTGAAACGGATGCCTGGGGAGTAATTTGAGGTAGCTGGACATTTACTCTAGGAGAGGGGTGGCAGGTGGATGGAGAGCATACAGTGGCCACAAGATGGGAAGCAGAGCAAGCTTACCCCCCAGAACAAAGGCAATGAACTAGGTAGAAGCAATAGAGGGGATCCTGGAAGTGGAGGGCAGAGGGATGGGGGAGGGATGGTAAAGAGATGGAAAGTGGTCACCATAAATGCTAGAAGCCTGAAGGATAAAATGGATGACTTACAGGTCCTCATGGTGGAGAACAAGGTGGACATGGCAGCCATCACGGAAACATGGGCCACCCAATACCATGACTGGGACCTGGCAGTCCCAGGGTACAAAATATTCCACAGGGATAGATAAACAGGAGAGGGGGAGTGGCACTATACGTGAGAGAGGGGCTAAAGTGCATTAGAGAGGATGGGGAGGAGGAGGAGGAGGAGGGAGAAACAGACTCATTATGGCTGCTCATCCAGAATTCCAGGAATAGGACTCTTTGGATGGGAGTGGTTTACAGGCCACCCTCCCAGACAGAGGAATTGGACTGGGAACTTGAGAGGCAGATTAGAAGGGCATGCAGGAAAAGGAATGTGGTGGTTGTGGGGGACTTCAACCTGCAGAGAGTAGATTGGGGAACCCCAGCCACCAGCAATAAAAGGGAGCAAGTACTGTTGGATGCCTTTCAGGAAAGTTTCCTGACACAGGTGGTCAGTGAACCAACTGGGGGTGGGGCACCCTTGACCTAGTGCTCATAAATGGGGAATTTGTGAGGGATATCAAGGTGGATGAACCACTAGTGGGGAGTGACCATCACTCAGTATCATTCAGGTTGAATATGGGCAAAGAGGGGGTGGCATCCAACTCAAAGGTGCTGGATTTCAGGCAGGCAGATTTTGCAAAGATGGGGGAGGTAGTGAATGGGTACCTGCCAGGATCCAGCCTAGTATGGACACAGATCAGAGATGGGAGCTCATTAAGAAGTGGATACTAGAGGCTACCAATTTCTGTAGCAGGACTCAGAGTAAAGAGGCCAGGGCTAAAGGCCAAGCTGGATGAGCAGGGGGGTTGTGGGAAAAAGTGAGGAGAAAAAGGGTGGCCTTTAGAAGATATAGGAAATCAGGGAGGGGGGAGATTGGGCAGAGTACCTGCAGGAGGCAAGGGAGGTGACAAGGGCAGTAAGAACAGCAAAAGCTACCAAAGAGCTCAGGCAGGTGCAAGACATTAAGGAGGGGGAGAAGAGCTTCTTCAGGTACATCAGGGAGAAAAGGAGTTGTAAAGAACAGATAGTAAGGATTAAGAAGGATGGGCAATGGGTAGAGAAGGGGGGAGAAAGGCAGAAGCACTCAATGACTACTTCTGCTTGGTATTTACGAGAGAGAGAGAGGGGGAGTGCTACCCAAGGAGGATGGGAGGGCAGTAAAGGCTGGGGAGGGAGTAACAGCACAGGGTCATAATGTTGCAAGACATTATGCCGTATGGAAAAATTGCGCTGCCAAAACAGCATGATTTCTGCCATAAGGCTTAAGTCTATTTTCTGTGGGAGGCTCTGCCCCCCACACCCCCCGTTATGGGGGGGCTGCACCTCCTGAACCACCCCTACTAAAGATTCTCAACTCCGGGGGGGGTCAACTTTGGGAGCTCACAAAGAACTAAAAAATAATAGATTCTGGGACCGGGAATCAAACCCAGTCCCAGCTGTAGCGCCTGGGTTCCTGCTGCTGTGGCTCAGGTCTGTGAGCCACGGCAGCTGCTCAGCAGAACCCACTCCCAGCAGAGGCCATATCCTCTGCCTGGGAAAGCACTACTGGTGCAATACTGCGTACAGCAGTATACGCAGTATTACACCAGTAGTGGTTACAGACTATGCTGTACCCGCTTAGCCATGTCATATACTATTAAGCGTGTGACATTATGACCTGGTAGGGGGGGTAACGGATGGGGTGATCACAGAAGGTAGTATGCTGGAGGGCTTGAGAGCACTGAGGGTGGACAAGGCACCAGTGCCAGATGGCATTCACTCCAGGGTACTGAAGGAGCTAGCAGAGATCCTGGTGGGGTCCTTGGCAGGCCTATTCAATGCCTTACTGAATTCGGGATGTGTACTGAAGGATTGGAGGTTGGCTCATGTGATCCCCCTGCATAAGAGCAGCCCCAAAGATGAATCAGGGAACTGTAGACTGGTGAGCCTTATGTCTATGGTGGGGAAGCTAATGGAAATGATCCTGAAGGAGAGGCTGGTGTCCCTGCTGGGGTTCAGTGGGCTGCAGGACAGTACACGGCATGGCTTTGTTGCAGGCAGATCCTTCCAAACCAACCTGGTGGACTACTATGACTGGGTAACTAGGCAGATGGAAAAGGACCATGCAGCAGATGTCCTGTACCTGACTTCAGCAAGGTATTTGATTCGGTGCCACATGGGAGACTTGGAATAAAACTTGAAGGCACAGGGGCGGGAGCAAAAATGGTGGGATGGGTGACAAACTGGCTGCAGGGAAGGCAGCAGAGGGCGGTGGTGTAAGGGGAACTCTCATCCCCAAGGGCAGTAATGTGTGGGGTTTCACACGGCTTGGTGCTGGGACCAGTGTTTTTTGGAATATTTATTGCAGGCATTTCCATGGGTATCAAGAGCAGGATCAGCCTGTTTGCTGATGACACCAAGATAGGGGCAGTGATGGATGACACAGAAGGGTGGCAGAGTTTGCAGAAAGATCTGAAAAAGCAGAAAACCTGGTCAGACACTTGTAGCTTGGGTTCAATGGCAAAAAGTGTAAGGTAGTGCATTTTGGGGCAAAACAAAAAATCCAAGGAGAAACTACCAACTGGGGGGGGGGGGAGTGCAGCTGGCAGAGAATGAAGAGGAGACGGATCTGGGGGTGGTCATCATGGGATCAATGAACAACTCAATACAGTGTAGGAAGGCAGCAGCAAGGGCCAACAAAATTCTTGGTTGCATCTCAAAGGGAATAACATCGAGGAGGGGGGAGGTGATTCTGCCGCTGTATAGATCATTAGTTAGACCTCATTTTGAATGCTACATGCAGTACAGGCACCCTTACCTGAAAGGGACATTAAATTACTGGAAGGAGTGCAGCGCAGAGCAACTAAGATGATCCAGGGACTGGGGGACTTACCGTATGAGAGTAGGCTAAAGGAGTTGAACATGTACTCACTGCAGGAGAGGAGGGACAGAGGGGATATGATTGAGACATTCAAGTACATGAGCAGGATAAACAAGACTGGTACAGAGGGGCTATACAGGGTAAGGGAGGGGAGGGACACTCGAGGCAATGACATGAGATTGGAGGGGGAAGGTTCAGGAGTGAAATGAGGAGACACTTTTTTACAGAGAGGGTGATGGCTGAACGAAACCAGTTACCAGCAGAGGTGGTAGTCTGTAAAACAGTGGGCTGCTTCAAAAGGGGATGGGACAGGCAAGAGGGAGGATAAAGGGAAGGAGTGAGGAGGGAATGGCAGCTGTAGATTAGGGTTTTCTAGCTGCAAAATCAAGCAGACTCAGTGGACCAAATGGGCTTTTTCTGCTGGCAAATTTCGTATGTTTGAATGAACCTATTTTTGAGATAGGTACTGTAGTTCTCAGAAGCATGGCCATCCGAATGAGTACAATTGGACATAACAAGAGACATCACCTTTTTAGAAATTTTCCCCATTTGAGTTGCCACACAGGTTGGGGGGAAAGACCTCAGAAACCAGAAGGTCACATTTTGATGTAACAACCGGGCCATAGTAGAGGTTTTAAACCAAAGGGGGGGTCATATCAAAGACGACAATGAAGGTATTACGGCAGTTGGTGTTGCAGGGCTTAAGACTGAACATGTCATTCAGGGCCAGGCATATTGAAGGAGTGAACAACATAATAGCTGACTGCCTCTCCCACTTGCAGTTGGACAATTTTTGCAACATCGCACCAGGGGCAGAGAGCAAACAGAGGCTGGTGCCGAAATACACATGGGCGATTGGATGGAGGGAGCTGAATTGCTTTTTTGCAACTCCTGGTCCTCTAGGACCCTGAAAGCCTATGAAGGTTCTTGGAGGGTATTTCAAGCATTCAGGGAAGTACATGGCTTTGAGGTAAGTGGACCAGTGCTGAAGGACCAGGTAACAAAATTTGTAGTGTTAGGGTGGAAGCAGAAAATAGCGCATGCTACCATGGAAGTACATTTAGTGGTCATAAGTTTAGTATGAAGCCTGAAAGGATGGGGGACTCGACTAAGGAAAAACTTGGAGAGACTCATGATGCAGGGGTGGTTGGGGGTTGCTTTATTTTTCTCTGTAGCAAAGTGTTTCTTACAGGGTATATCTTCTGTGAAATTGTTACTGGTGGTACTTTACAGGTTTTACAGTTTTATTTATCATTAGGATAAGCTTTCAGGGTTACTGCATTTGTTGCTGACTGATTGTTTCTGCTCTTACCACCTTGTTTCTTTCATCCATGGTTCTTTTTTGATAGGGGAAGAGCCCAGCCACCCACCCCAACCCCAGCCACCCCACACTGCACTCCTTTTATAGGGTAGCACAGTCGTGTCATTTCTTGTGGCAAAGCAGGAATGGGCGGATCAGTGGGGTATCCACATGGTGACCTCATTTACAGAGGCACTAGTAATTTAACTTGTTATAGCAAGTTATACAAAAACAAACAAATAAAACAAAATCAAATTTTTACTTGCATTTTCTTCCTTCTAATTACTCTGACCAGGTTATAAACCCAGCCAATGATCTGGAATGGATATAATTAACTGTAGGTACTGTCGAACACTTTTCAGAAGGACAGTTTAACAGGATTTAGGACACTGTCGTATATGCTCGGCCATTGAAGATTTTACGGCTCAGCTCCAGGCAGCATGGGCAGAGATTACGCACCTCAAATTTCATATTCAAGAGGAAATATATTATAAGAACCACCTGCCATTTCCCCAACATTCAACAGAAGCACCTCGATTGCAGAGGATAGTTGGTCCGAGTGGTTGGCAGGTGGATAGGAGGGGCAAATCAGGTGCCCCATCACTCGGTGCTCTCCAGCATATTACCTTCGCAAACCATATCAAAACTACAAACATGTATCTGCCTCTATCTCTGAAATCAAACAAAGGGGCAGAGGACACTGCAGAGCAGGAAACTGCAGCACAGGAGCTAGCACAACAAAACTCACCCAAAACAGGAACCAAAACAAAAAAGCAAAACGGAAATCCAAAAAACTTCTGATCATAGAAGACTCCATGATTAGAGGAGTTGATACCTATCGCCAGCCAGGGGTAATGGTCAGATGTCTCCCCGGTACATCAACATGGAGAGAAACTGACCACATTGCTAAAATTATTCAGGAAGCAGTGGAAAACATTGATGTCCTGGTACACATAGGGACTAATGATCTCACCAGTCAGTCAGTTGTGGAGACGAAGGAACACCTGACCAGGCTGGGTGACAAACTATCATCCATTACATCTGGCATCTCCTTCTCTGAGATCCTGCCAGTCTGGGAGAGGGGGGCAGATGGACAGAAGGTCAGAGAAGGGGAAATAGGGGAGCTAAACATGTGGATCAAGGGATGGTGCCAGGAAAAAGGATACACATTTGTAGGGAACTGGCAACAGTTTTGGGAGCAAAAGTTCTTTAAATTTGATGGACTTCATCTGACTAAGGAGGTAGTCAGTGCATTGGGACAGAAGTTTGATGTCTTTGCAGAATATTTAAACTAGCAAATGGGAAGGGGGAGCAGCACCCCATATGTTGAATGGGGAAAAACACCCCTCCCTCCTCAGGTAGTGGTCAAACAGGAGTTCAGCATGTTTGCAGTTCATTTGCATCACCAGGTAAGGAAAAAGGTCTAGCTCCCCATAAGTCACACAGGGAAAACGCCAGACCTCACTCAACAATTAACACACCGAAATCTGGCCAATGGAAAATCATGTACACAAATGCTTGCAGTCTGGGAAAATAGATACCAGACCTGCAGGCAATAATGACAGAGGCTAAACTGGACATAGTAGCAATTAGTGAGATGTGGTTTACCAGTAATCACACTTCGGAGACTTTAGTACCTGGCTATGTACTGTTCAGAAGAGACCGAGGTGCAAAAGGGGGTGGAGTGGCTCTGTATGTCAATGAAAATATCAAAGCTACAGAAATTCAGGAATACATAAGGAGCAAGAAGAACTGTGGGTCAACCTGGAAACAGGAAATGGGAAAACCATAAAAACTGGGGTTGTCTACAGGCCCCCAGACCAGGGGAAGGACATAGACACATTACTGTTAGAAGATATACAAAACATGACAGCTAAAGGGGAGGTTCTGATAATGGGAGACTTCAACATGCCAGATACTGATTGGTCAATACCAGCAGAAACATCTGCCAGAACTAGACACATAATTTCCAAAACTCAGTCCCAGTGTCCTGTTGTTAAGTTGGTGGGTGCAGTTATATGAGGCCAGTCCCAAACTTAATGGAAAAAAATATTAACTGCACTCCAGAGATAGAGAACAACAGCAAATAAAAAAAAAGGTGTAGCAAATTCAAAATATTTATTGCTGAGCAGACTTGCTCTAAAGTAAATGTTGGTCAATTACACAGACATAGAAACCACCAGCTCTTCACCTTCTCCCTAAGGCTTCGTGAAGGGGTCACATTCTTTTTTTTTTTCAAATTGTTTAACCAGGAGTAGCACACTAAGCTGAAAGCTTGTTTACAGGTGTGACCTGGGAGCCCAGGGAAGTTAAGTGACTTGCTCAGGGTCACACAGTATGCAAGTGGGGGCTGTTGGGATTCAAACCCAGGTCTCTAGATTTGCATCTCAGAGCCTTAAACCACTGTGCTATACTGCCTAAAGATGTCAGTTCATTTTTATGGTCTATTCATTATGACACCAATAAATCGTTGGCACCTACTTCTAAGTAATCATTCACATTAAATACCAGTATTCCATTAACATTCAAGAATGCTTTATAAAATGAAATTAACTCCAAATAGTTACCAAAATACCCTATAAAAATAATTGTGTTCTCACTTATACAGGATTATATGTATTTTCTTCATTATTTCACCATATCTATTTCATTTAACTTTATTTTTTAAGAGACATGGAATACAGCATCAAGAACACCATGTTTAATTCACATAGAGCTATGATTTTGAGATTTTAGTAGTAATGAGGTAAACCCCTGTATTTTATGTGCATCGACTCGGAACCTAATGATATCAACACTACTTACCCTACCATAACAATTACAGAGTCAAATATTACAACTTCTTTTAAAGAAAATTGACCATAATTGTACCAAGCCATAATAACAATATATAGGCACTGGTATAGTGTTTACCACTCACTCTTTTTCTTAAACTTTTTAAGAATCACTATGGAAGAGTGTTTATGGTCGCAACAGATATTATATTTTAGCAGAAAATATTTAAATCACTGTAGTTGTTTGGAAAACTCTTATTTAATCAGCTTCTATATAGAAATACATTTGATTTTGTCCAAATAGTGGGTATTATATTTGTAGTGAGTATTTTATTTATAAAACAGGATAGGGAAGATGCACCAACGAGTATGCTACATGGCAATAAAATGAACTATTGCATTTAGTTAGCCATATCGGGATAGCAGTCCAAGGAAGAACTCCCAGAAAAACTAGAGTACCTCTAATTACATACACAAAAAAAACTACTATTAATAATAAAGATACATAAAAAAACTAATTTTTGCTGTTGTTCTCTATATCTGGAGTGCAGTTAATATTTTTTTCGTTAAGTTTAGAACTAGACACATGGTGGATTCCCTGCAGGGGGAGGGCTTCAAACAACTGGTACAACAACTGACAAGAGACAGGGCTATCCTAGATCTAGTACTGACTAACAAGGAAAGGATCACAGATCTCCAGGATGAAGGTCACCTGGGGGCCAGTGACCATCATGTGGTATGGTTCAGTTTGGACACTACAACTAAATCACCCCATTCCAAGGCAAAAATATGGGACTTCAGAAGAGCTGACTTTGATAAGATGGCCAACAGAGTTAAGCTAGCCCTGGCAAAAAGAAATACAGGTGAGGGGATACAGGCAAAGTGGGCAAGCATTAAGGATGCAACACTTGAAGCAACATCCCATTGTGTTAGAGAGAGAGAGAGAAAAGGAAGTGCAAAAGAAGAAGGAAACCACTTTGGTTCTCAAAAACAGTAGCAGAAAAGGTCAGAACCAAAAGGCTGGCCTTCAGGAAATATAAGGGAATGCAGCAGGATGAAGATAGGGAGACATACCAAACTTCCCTAGGGAAGCAGGGAAGGCAGTAAGGCAGGCAAAGGCCCAAACCGAGGAAACACTAGCACAGACAGTAAAAGAAGGTGGCAAGACTTTCTATAGATACATTAGTGAAAGGAGAAAGTCCAGAGGGGGTATTGCTAAGATCAAAGGAGATAAGGGGGCATGTTAGGAGGAGGACCATGTAAAAGCATCTATCCTAAATAGATACTTCTGCTCAGTATTTACTGAAGAGAAGGTAGGGCATGGCCCACAACTCAGCACCATGGACACAGGGGGGAGGGTGGTGAGCACTGGTCCCTTCACAAAAGAAAGGGTCCTACAAGAGCTTGATAAGCTTAGGGTGGACAAGGCAATGGGGCCTGATGGCATACATCCCAGTGTACTAAAGGAGCTAAGGGTGGAACTAGCACAGACATTATCAGAACTGTTTAGTGAGTTGCCAAGCATAGAAGAGTTCCCAGAAGAATGGAGAAGGGCTCATGTGATCCCACTCCACAACAGTGGTAGCAAGGAGGAGGCAGGGCACTACAGACCAGTCAGTCTTACCTCAGTAGTGGGCAAAATTATGGAGGCATTCCTTAAGGAAAGGATAGTGCAACACCTGGAATCTATAGGAGCACAGGATCCAAAACAACATGGGTTTACAAAAGGAAGGTTCTGTCAAACTAATTTCATAGATTCCTTTGACTGGGTAACCAGAGTCATGGACCAAGGGGGAGCAGTTGATGTCACCTACCCTGATTTCAGCAAAGCTTCCGATACTGTTCCACATAGAAGATTGATTAATAAGCTGGATAGGCTCAGGGTTGGTCAGAAGTTGGTCAACTGTGTGGCAAACTGGTTGATGTGCAGAAAACATAGAGTGGTGATAAACGGTATGCAGTCAGAAGAGATGCAAGTCACAAGCGGGGTACCTCAGGGATCAGTCCTGGGGCCAGTCCTCTTCAATATCTTCATCAGTGACATTGCTGATGGACTGGAGGGTGAGGTTTGTTTGTTTGCAGATGGCACCAAGATCTGCAATAGAGTAGATGATCCAGATGGGGTGGGCAGAATGAGAAGAGATCTGGATAAACTAGCAAAATGGTCAGAAGAGTAGCAACTGGGGTTTAATGCAAATAAGTGCAAGATCATGCACATTTTGAAGAGAAACCCTGAAGCCACCAATAGGCTGGGAGGGGAGTAGCTGACAGTCACAAGGGAAGAAAGAGAGCTGGGCATCATCATTACCGAGGACCTGAAATCATCCAAGCAGACCACTAAAGCAGTAGGTAAGGCTAGGTGAGGGCGTATTAGTAGGGGTATCACAAGTCAGAAGAGGAAGGTAATAATCCCTCTTTACAAGACACTGGTTAGGCCCCATCTGGATTACTGCATGCAGTACTGGAGGTCACACCTTCACAAGGACATCAACCAAATTGAGGCAGTCCAGAGAAGGGCAACCAAAATGGTACAGGGACTGCATCAGAAAACATATGAGGACAGATTAATGGAGCTCAATGTGTATACCCTAGAGCAAAGGAGGGAGAGATGTGATATGATCAAAACATTCAAACACCTTAAGGGCATTAACAAGGTGAAATAGTCTAACATGTTTCAATATAAGAAAAATAGCAGGACAAGAGGACACAGCATGAGATTAGAGGGGTAATGTAAGGAAGTTCTTTTTCACAGAAAGGGTGGTGGTTGCATGGAACAGCCTACCTCAGGAAGTGGTGGATATGAATACAGTGCAGGGCTTCAAACAGGCATGGGATAGGTATAAGGGAACAATACAGAGGAGTATGAATAGATAGGCCATTGACAGAGCAAAGGCCAATGGCACATTTATAAGGTAGAAAAAGAAATGGGCAGACTGGATGGGCCTTGCAGTCCTTATCTGCCGTCAACTTCTATGTTTCTATTTTTTCTAAGAGAGTAGGCGTGATGGGAAATATGGAAAAGGTTTGTAAGATAGTTCAGGATCTTGTTCAGGAGTAGCTTAAGAGTCCAGATACTAGCATGAAGCATGCATCTAGTTGAGAGTGATGTCTAGCCAGAGGCTAGGTACAAATCGCAATAGTGGGTTTGGTAGGGTAGGTTTGTCATGAACCATATGGCGTGGTGGTAGAGGACGTCTAGTTTGTTGAGTCCTGAAGCTGCTGCAGAGCAATTGATTAGATCTCCATAGTCGAGTAGTGGCAATAAAATGGCCTGGACCAGCCTAGTTCTGGTATCCAATGGAAAGAGGGACTTGCTACGGAAGAAGAAACCTAGCCCAGTTTTTAGCCTCTTTGCCAAATTGTCAAGGTGGTCATGAAAGGAAAGCTTTTTGTCTAGCCACATACCAAGATATTTGAATTTGGAGGTGATTTCAAGGGGTTCACCTATGGACGTAGTGATGAATTCTTTGTGCATGTTTGCAAGGGAAATGGAGGTGGTGTTGGAGGCAAAGATCATGCCTTAGTTTTCTTGCCATTGAGGAGTAGTTTGGCATTGATTAGGTTGATTTCTAGTTGTGCAAATTCGGCTTGGAGTACATCCCTCACTTCAGCCAGTGGAGGGCCTGATGTATACAGTACAGTATTGTCAGCAAAGAAATGCAGATGGGACTGGGATATATGTGCATCAAGGTTATTTATATACAGGGAGAAGAGGATGGAACCTAATAAGGAGCCTTGTGGGACCCCCCTGACAACTGGGAGTGATACAGAAAAAAGGCCACCAGCTTTTACTTTCTGGGTCCTTCCAGATAGGTAGCTAGGAAACCACTGAGCAGCAAGGGGGGTGGCGCCCACTTTTGTTAGGCTTGAGACTAACAGATTGTGGTCGACAGTGTTGAATGCTTTGCTGAGATCTAAAAATACTGCACCAGTAAATTTCTTGGAGTCCATTGCTGTGATCCATTCATTGGTAACTTAGGCTAGAGCAGTGACTGTACTATGGTTGGGCCGGAAGCCAGATTGTGTAGGGTTGAGGATTGAAGATTATTCGATATGGAGTTTCATGTGGGAGTAAACTAGATTTTCGAGGACTTTGGAGAGGACAGGTAAGATTGAGATGGGCCTATAGTTGTTTAGGTCGCATGGGTCCCCTAACTTGAATAATGGGAGGATGTTGGCAGATTTCCCAGCAGAAGGGAACAGTGGCAGTGGAAATGGAAAGATTGAAAATGTGGAGGATGCGGCGGTGAGGCCACAATAACCTAGTTTAAGTGAAAAAGGTTCTAGACCATCGTCCCCTGCACTTTTTCAAATGACTATATTAAGAAGTGAATCTTCAACTTCTTTATAGCTAAGCAGGCTCAAATGGAGCGGGCAGGTCGAAGTTTGCGAGTCAGTGTTATTACAGGTTTGGGTGCTACCACAGGCTGCATAAGGCAAAGAGTCGAAAGCTAGTCCAGCAGTTACAAAGTGATTGTTGATTTCCTCGAGGATTAGGCAGCTGTTTTCCATAGCCCTACCAATGCTGAGGATCTTCAGAGGGATGGAGGGGGCTACAGGCTGACCTTCCGATGGATTTGAGTGTCTTCCAGATGTTTTGAGATTTCCCTTTTGCTGTTCAAGGGTGGAGACATAATAGTTATCTTTACTTGCATGGATTTGTTTAATGCAGGAGTTTCTAGCTGCTCTGAATGCTTGCCAGTCAGCTGGACATTTGGATTTTCTAGCCTTAGCCCAGAGTTTATCACGGCATAGGAGTGTAGCCTTGAGATCTGATGTAAACCATGGGTTGAATGTTTTACACACCCTGACTTTGATCAAAGGGGCATGCTTGTTTGCCAGCATGGTGAGGTTGTCGTTAAGGACAGTGGCCACTTCATCGATCATTTTGGCAAGGTAGAGGTCTTGCCATCTAATTTTGCTCAAGTCGGATAAGTAGTCTGATGCATTAAACTTGTGAAAGGACCACTTAGTTATGAGTGTTGGTTGCTGTCGGGCTATAATTTGTGATCTTGTACAAACAACCACCCCATGATCACTCATGTCATTGTGGAAGACTGTAGAGTGAAGAATTTTGTGGGGATGCATAGAAAGTATGACATAAAGGAGAGAACTGTTGTCAGGATTGGATGTATTGGTTCTAGTGGGTTCACCGACTAACTGGGCTAAGCTGACTTTGTCACAGAGGATTTCAGGCTGTTTCGACTCGGGGGTGAGCCAGTCCATATTCAAATGCCCAAGTATTAAAGTTTCAGTGTTGGTGGAGGCGATTAATGATTTAAGTATGGTGAGGATGTCAGTGCCACCAGATGGGGGGGTGGCGATAACCACCAATAACAGTGAGACATTCAGTGGATGGAAGGTGTAATTTGAGAGATACGATGTTGTACTCCTTAGGTTTAGACTTACAGTGAATATCACTGACTGTAAACTTAGATTTAGTGTAGATGGCCACACCGCCCCCTCTGGCTTCCCTATCTGCCCTGTGCAGATTGTAGCCAGGAAGGGAGACGTGTTGATCACTGTTTGACTTTTTGAGCCAAGATTCGGTTATAATAATGAGGTCCGACTCAGTATAGGCAGCCCATACTTGGAGTTGATCAAACAATTTTGTGAGGCTCAATATGTTGACTAACATTAACTTAAGTCCAGGTGCAGATGCAAATTCTGTGGGAGATGCAAGTGGTAATGGGGGTCCAGGGTGTAGCTCCACATTACCCGAACAGAGAAGGAGCAAGAGAAGCAGTTTCTTGATCCAGTTTTTGCAGGATAGGAGAGCTTTTTTCCTTTGTGACCTTCTGCAAGGTGATGATGGGTGTGACATAATGCTTGGGCGGCAGTGAAGGGAAGCTAAGGAGAGTTCTCTCATCGACATACATGAAGGGAGCAGAAAGTGTAAGGGTGAAGGATATGGGCCAAGGATAAAGGGAGGTGGACATATTAAATAAGAAGCAGTACAGTGGAATGAGGTTCTGGTTACAGGATTGGACATTTCCAGAGGTGGACCTGATCCTTGTTCTCTGTTGTGGTAAGCTGCTATGGATAAGGTGGTTAGGAATAAGAAAAGGCTAAAGTATAAGGAGCATGCCATGGCACCGCGAATACAAGGGCTAGGAGAGTTATGGACACAGTCGGTTAAGTGGATAGAAGGCAGGATTAGGAAGTGTTGTGCCTGCCAGAGACAGCAAGCCTGGTGTGCAGATCAGTAGCTCTAAGGAGGAGTAGAAGTGCACAGAAGGATTGGGTAGGAACTTGTCTGGGTGTGGCCAAACAATCAGTAACAATCAGTACAAGAGGAAGGGGGCAAGGACTGATGAATAGTGTTAGACTGACCACACAATAAGTGAAATGGAACAGGAATTGTATTTTATTGTATTGGACAGGGCAAGTGTGCTTATTAACTGGCCCTATAGCGGCTAAAAGATATAATCTGCTAATGGAAAAGTCAACACAAAAAAAACACAAGAACAAGCAGGGAGGTTCTAAAGCAAGTTTGGGGGGGGGCACAGCAGCAGCCTCAATGGGACACAGAGATCAAGGGTGCAGCCCACAGACTTACAGTTCTAAGAGAAGGGGCACAGGGCTCAAGGCAGATAGCATCACACTGCCTTAAAACCTCTCTCAAAATTTAAATCAACTCTAAGAAATCTCTACATCAGACTAAACATTAAAGTAAGAAATAAAAAACATTTCAAGCAGATATCAGTACTAGCATTAATTTCTTGGCAGCAGTTCCTAGAAGACTTCTGGAATGCTGCACAATAGTGTGAGTAACACTGGTAAACAAGAGCAAGTGAGATTCCTCCAAGGGTAGATGCCAGAATTCAGAGTTCCAACCCGTACCTTGCTTGGAGGGTGAGCTTAGGGCAGTGTCTCCTTAGTCTGCTTATCAAACTGCAGAATGCAGTTTGCTTAAGAGGAAACAGCCTGAAAGGGCACAGTAGTCCCCTTGTTTGGAGGGTGAGCTTTGGGCAGCTTCTCCTTAGTCTGCTTATCAAACTGCAGAATGTATCATCCTTATTTGGTCTGTTCTCTTCATTGAGCAGAATGGCCTCTGATGCTGGTATCATGGTGAACCTGGCTGATTTAATGGACATTCTCAAAATGCCTAAGTCTCTTGTACCTACAATTCAAGAT
The DNA here is from genome assembly GCA_016271365.2 of Neoceratodus forsteri. Taxonomy (NCBI): domain Eukaryota; kingdom Metazoa; phylum Chordata; order Ceratodontiformes; family Ceratodontidae; genus Neoceratodus; species Neoceratodus forsteri. The sequence goes on along the minus strand of CM028129.1, from coordinate 950,949,530 downwards.
GTTGTTATTAAGGTAGACAACTGCATGGAAGAAATTGAGATGCGTATTGCTGAAATGGAAGGGTTTGCCTATAGAACAGAACTGCTTCTGGCAGGCTGATAGAATCTATCAGTTGGAAAAGAAAGTGCAGCAGCTGGAGCTCAAACTGGATGATTTAGAGCATAGAAATTGTCACAATGACCTTAGGATTCTGGGCATCCCAGAAGGCACTGAAAGCTCCAACATGTGTGACTTTTTGCAGCAGTTTCTCCCACAGCTCTTGATTTTCAGTGGGACAGCACTTTAGAGGTTAAGCATGCCCACCGCTCCTTAAATGCCAGACCTGCACAGGGTCTCCCTCCTTGACCTATAATTGCATATTTTTTACACTTCTCTGTGAAACAGCAAATCTTACATCTGGCTCAATAAAGGGGTCCCCTAAATTGGAATGGGCATTCCATCTTCATTTTTCAGGATTTCTCTTGGGATGTTGCTACCTGCAGAAAGGTATTTGCCTCTATTCGGAAGATGTTAGCGCAGTACAATTTTCAATACATCATGCACTATCCTGCTGTATTGCATGTGTTTTGGGAGGATTGGTGACTTAAATTTGAAGCACGGCAGGACGCACAGCAATTTGTCACCAGCATCAAGCAGTGGACTAAGGTGAGCCCCCCTGGGGTAACCTCTTCAGTTGATACCTCCTTTTACCGGGCAAGAGCTTCAACTCCCACTCCCACTATGATGACAAGCGCTTCTGTCCAGTTGGGATCTGGCTCTGTCATGTCAGTTTTTGACCTTGTGGATCTTCACACAAATGGCAAACCTAAACAACAGCAGGATAATAGAAGCCCAGCAGTGCCTAGTGCTCTCTGTTTTTAGAGGTGGGAGGATTCTATAATGGCAAGTCTGCTTTGGGGTCCTCTCTGACTACATCACACACCACGACACCAGACCCAAAAAATCCCATCCTATCTCGCACTCAAGTTCCTGCAGATCCAGTACCCACCAGTATGGACTGGGCGGACTTCACTGAAGAGGACTTACTCACATCAGCTTCTGCTGAGGATCCTGTGGAATGGAAGGGATTGGCGGCTAAGGTGGAGTCGGGACCTTCAAAAGTCTCTCCTATTGCTGATGTTGTGGACTCTTCTGCTGGCTCTAGAGGCTCCAGAGGCAATTTAGAGTCACAGGCATTGGCAGTTGGCACCTGATGGCTCCTGAAGGAGGATGAGTTGGATGCTGGGACTTAGACTTAGACTGTTAAGTACTTTTTATGGACTGATAGATGGGTATATCCTCTTTATTTGATGTTCCTGGCTGGAATTTATAGGACTGAGGGAGACGGAGGGGATGAATCAATGGTGGTCTAGGTTTGGGGAGTTGTTAACTGATGCATGACTGCAGTTGATCTCTCAACTTTGCAGGGGAAGGGTGTTTAACTCTCCTAGCTTAACCCTGCTATGGGTGTCTCCCTCTTCTCTTCCACCTCCTCCTTCAACAGTCCATCACCTATTACAGCATTGCTTATTTACAATATCTTTTATCCTTGAGGCTTGGCATGAGCAACCTTGAGCAGCTCACCAATGCACACAGGTAATAATATGGGTTTCTCAGCACCTGTGCCTCATGAGGAGGGGGAAGGTGTTGGCACTATTGCAGGGCCTGCCCTGCTTACTTTCTCCTATTGGCAAAGGAATAGTTTATGTGGGAAGTATCCTGTGGTTTATAGTTCACTGGGGTTTTGTTTAGCATTAATATTGGGGTTGGGTGAATGGGTTCTTTATGTCTTGTTTCACTTCTCACTGTGGTTATTTTTTTGTATGGTTACTCGTTATATCCTTTGTTACATGATATTAATGCATCCACTGTGGAAGATTTTTTATGATGATGTTAAGATTATGGGGGATAACTTTTTTGGTTTTAGATTCTTGTCTTGGGTACAAGTTTCAATAATGGGGGGATTTTACTTTTTGTTCATTTTATGGCTTGGCACTTTAGTGGGTATTAGGATAGTGGCACCACCCAGTTTAGCTTACTGTATGGTATTACTATATCTCTTATGTTACTATTGCCCTTCAGTGTTTTCTTATGTTTGGTTTGTTTGGTCTATGACATGGCAGAAATTAAAATGTTAACTTGGAATGTACAGGGGATGAACCACCCTATAAAACTAAAGAAGAAATATACTTACTTACACTCTATTAAAGGTGATTTGGGTATGTTACAAGAAACCCATTTACTTAAACGGGAAGCAAAGAAATTATTAAGAGGATGGGTGGGGAATGCTTATTTGAGTATGTGTGGGACCAAAAAAAGGGGGTCTCTATTTTAATTCAGAAGGGGTCCCCTTTGCAAGCATTGCAGACTAGTTCTGATGATAGAGGCCAGTGGGTAATCCTTACAGCGCAGTTATACGGTATCAACCTTTTGTTGGTGAACGTTTATGCTCCCAACAAAGATTCTTCTGATTTTTTCTGGACTCTTTCCCAAGGTATTTGTGAGGCATTGGGTGATAATATTATTTTGATTGTTGGGGGGAGATTTCAATCTAGTGATTGACCCTTTGATAGATAGGTTTCCTCAAGAGGTGTAGTGGGGGTGCGGACATTAGAGGACGAAGGAGCAGCTCTCTCGTATAGGGGTGGTTAGGTCCAGATGATGCCCTGGGGTGAATTGGAGCCTGGAACGTGGTAATCCAAGCCTAGTCCCCATACCCAAGGGCACCATCTCTTTTGATGGGCAATTAGCTGGGACGGCTCACGAACCCCGTCCAACTCGAGCGGTGTTATGCAATGCCAGATCTATTAAGAACAAAACTGCAATTACTGCAGATTTTTTTGGAACAGCTGATCTGACTTGCATCACCGAGACCTGGCTGGATGAAAACGTTGGCCCCATTTGGAGGCAGCAATTCCAGTCAGGTACTCGGTTATACATTGCCTGAGACTGGACCGCGGGGGGGGGTAGCGATCTGTTTTAAGACTGAATTGGGCCTCACTGGTATACCAGTTGAGGAGGCCAAATCCTTTGAATGTACTGTGGTAGCTGGTGTGGGCTGCCGGATAGCTCTTGTCTACCGTCCACCCAGGGATGAAAAGCAATTCCTGCAGGAAGTGGCAGATTTCACCACCGACATGGCACTGGAGTCACCCAGACTGATGGTTCTGGGTGACTTCAATGCCTAGGTTGATGATGAGCTCTTGCCATTTGGTCAGCACTTCCTCCATTTGATGACATCACTGGGCTTCACTCAGATTGTTTCTTCAGCTACCCATAATCATGGTCATTCTTTGCATTTGGTTTTCCTCCTGGGAATTGAGACCTCTGACTTGGAGGTGGAACCTGTCAGTTAGTCCAATCATTACACTGCGAGGTTCAATTTTTGTGCCCCCTTCACAGGTCTGCCCCTGTGGAGATGGTCAGTTACCACCCTTTACGGGATGTGAGCCCTGAAGATCTGGCAGCTGTGATTGACCTCTCGGAGGATCCTGATGCCAGCTCGAGTCCAGAGTCGTTGGTTCTAGCATATAGTAAGGCCATTTCCTTAGCTCTGGACTTGATAGCTCCTGTCTGAGTTCATCCCCTCTCACTCTGCCCTTGGACCCGTTGGTTTGATGGGTCTTTGAGGGAGTTGCGATGTGGGGAAAGAAGGTTAGAACATCGCCAGCAGAAATCTGCTCTGGAGGTCTACCACCTTAGTTTGGTAGAGCACTACCAGTTATACCACTCAGCAATCTCTCATAAGAAGGCAGAGGTCCTGTCCAGGGAGATCGCTGTCGCTCAGAACCGACCGGCTCAACTCTTCCGAACTGTGGACAGGTTGTGCAACCCAGCCTGTCTGCAGCTCCGTCTAACTTTTTCACAAAAAGAATGTAATGAGCCCACTCAATTCTTTGCAAATAAGGTGGCCGACATCAGGTCGGAGATCCATATGACTCGCTCTATGGGGGACTCGGTTGGTCTGCATTCAGTCACTATTCCTTGCACTTCCTGGAGTTCCTTTGACCTGCCGGAGTTCAAGGATATTATGCAGATTGTCAAGGGGATGCACCCTACATGCTGTAGTTTAGATCTGGGTCCAATTTCCCTGATCTTGGGTTGTTATGAGATCACTGGCCAGTTTCTGGCTTAAATTATCCAGTGCTCCTTGGAATCAGGTGAGTTTCCAAGCTCCCTGAAGGAGGCGGTGGTGACACCCCTTCTGAAGAAAGCTTCGTTGGACCCGGACATTTTTGCTAACTACAGACCTATCTCAAACCTACCCTTTATAGGTAAGGTTATTGAGAAAGTAGTGGCAATCCAGCTGAGAACCATTTGACCATCCATAATGTCTACAAACCTCTCCAGTCGGGTTTTCATAAGATGCACAGTACTGAGACTGCTCTGGTTCAGTTGCTCAATGATCTCCTGATGGCGAGAGATCGGAGAAACCATTCCATTCTTGTACTCCTTGATCTCTCTTCAGCCTTTGACACTGTAGACCATGGGGTGCTGCTCGAGTGCCTGAGGTCCATCTGTGGCCTGTCAAGTACAGTACTTAGATGGTTTTCATCTTTCCTAGCTGGTAGAACACAGAAAGTTGTGTCGGGGTTTTTTCTTTGACCCTTTCTTTCTATCTTGTGGGGTTCCACAGGGCTCGGTGCAGTCCCCCATATTGTTTGTAATGTACATGCTACCCCTCAGAGATATTGTAAGATAGTATGGGCTGCGGATTCACTGCTATGCTGATGATACCCAGATCTACCTGTCTTTTGCCCCCATCCAGGTTAGTGCTCTCTCAGTATTCAATAACTGCCTTGTTGAAATCCAAGACTGGATGAATTTGAGCTGGTTAAAGTTGAATGCAGGAGAGACTGAGGTTATGGTTGTGGACCCGGGTCACAGGATAGAGGGGTTGAGGACTGATCAGCCCTCTGGACTATTTCTGGGGGGTGCTCAGATCCTTACCTCAGAATGGGTGCGCGACCTGGGAGTGGTGCTTGATGACGGTTGACCCTTCATTATCAGGTGTCGACAGTTGTTAAGTCAGACTTTTGTCATCTTAGGAACATTGCCAGGGTCAAACACCTTGTTTCATCCAGTGATCTGCCTATGTTGGTCCACGCCTTTGTGACCTTTCACCTTGACTACTGCAACTCCCTTTACTTGCGGCTTCCTGGGGTTGATATCTGCCACTTGCAGCTGGTGCAGAACGCTGCTGCTCGATTATTGACAGGGGTGTCTAGGAGCTTGCATATCACTCCTGTGCTGCGTGATCTGCACTGGCTGCTGATTCAGTGGTAGATCACCTATAAGGTAGGTTTGTTGATCTACAAAGCCCTACACAGACTTGGTCCCGACTACTTGAAGGAGCTTCTGATTCCCTACACCCCTGTGTGACAGCTCTGCTCGGCTGACCAGGGGTTGCTGTAGATTCTGAGGGTTACTTTGAAATTCTCTGGGGCCTGTGCTTTTGTGTTTGTGGCCCCTACCCTCTGGAATTCTCTACCCCATCAGCTTCAGGAATGCATGACTGTGGGAGGCTTTAAACAGGCACTTAAGACTTTCTTGTGGAGTCAGGCATTTCAAGAACTGTTATGATTTTATTAATGGTATGTTTTATATGCAATATTTTATGATTTTATTTTAATATTGTAAGGCACCGTGATACTTGAAAGGCGCTTAATAAATAAAGATTATTATTATGATTGTTAAGAGAAGGGTTCTCCTTCCCATAATAAATCAAGAGTGGCTCTACTACAAATTTGTACAGAATTTGGCTTGTGGGATCGTTTTGAGGTGTTTGCACATGAATGTTTTGGGTTACACTTTTCATTCCCCACAATTTCAGACATGCAGTCATTTGGACAATTTTTTGTGTAGTTCAGGGATAATAGGGGATGTGGTGGAGGCTGATATCCTTATTGGTTTTTTTTTTTGACTGCATGCCTGTTAGTGTGGTTTGGACTCTCAGGGATGTTGGGAAGAGAACACTGCATGGGTGCTTGAACCCGGCACTGCTGAGCAAGGATGATTTTCTGACCTGGATGCGGCGGGAGATCACATTTTACTTTGAAACCAATAATTCTCCTGATGTTTTGGTGTTTGTAATATGGGAGGCATATAAAGTGCTTACTAGAGTATGCATTATTACCTTTGTGTCTTGGCTTAATAAACAATGGAAACAGGAGGAGGTGGATTTAACTCAAAGGATTAAGGAGTTGGAAGCAATGATTTATAGCTTTCAAGTTTATATTGAACACCATTTATACTCAGCAGGCAACAAGAGCCTTGTTTTTATGAAGCAGGTGCTACACGAGGTCCCTGCACCCTAATTGATAACCCAGAGGTACACCGTAGACAGCTAACATTTATGTGTATGTTATATTAACATATAGGGCTAAGAACATCTACTGTACAAGAGTAGATGTCAGGATATGTATGCACATGATTGCTATATGCTTTACTTTCTAATATACACATGTATTTCTTGCTTACAAGATGTTAGGACACTTGTGTCCTTGTAGTGTTATGATATATGAGTCGGCATTGCCATCTTCTGATGATCTGTATTACTACACAGCTATGTACAAACTGTACTTTCTTTGTTTCTACAAAGTGATGACTATAACCAAATTGTATAATGTTATCTAGAACTGTGGAGTCACCTCTAATTTAGCCAATATGACTCATCTCTGTAACTAGAAATGTTTCAATCTTACAGTAACTATAGTAATTATCTTAGGTATATAATGTAAGACATTACATCTTTTACCTCGGAGACCAGGAGATGTGAAGATTCCTTGAGGGATAGAGAACGCATAGCATTGGCTCTGAGTTCTTAATGGTAAGAACTGCTTAGGGCAACTGTGATTTTTCTTTTGGTAGTAATAAACAAGATTTATTACTCTTATTCAATGTTTGTGTGATTCCTTGCATTCCCATTATTGCCAAGAACCTGAGAGTGAGGGTTTAGACCTTCTGACAATTGGAGACCACGTGCAGGCAATATTAGGTGTTTGCAATGTTTTCACTTGTTGCTACTACTTTCCCTTCCTAACAGGGACAAAAGGTGTGCACACCCGCATCACCTCTCCCATTTTTCACCCACTTTCTAACTACTTGCAAAGTCTGGCTGCTTACTGGGTGTGGTCGATGCCAACTCACCTCACCCCATGGTAGTTTTGAATTGCAAGCTTACAAGTGTACAGTAGCCCACCTGTGAATTAAAGCACCTGTTGTGGATTGATATACAGTACTGTGCCTTTTCACAGTTTGATTTTACGTTCCCTCCCACTAAATGGCCACTGTATCAAATATCTGCACAGACTTGAGACTCGATGTCTCGAACTTCGTGCCTCCCATGGAGGATGGGCTGACTTTGCACTGGACACAAGTCAGTCCATCAGCCATGTGCTGGGGATTTCAACCCAGTACTCAGAGATGAGACAAACAGCCAGAAAGTGTGAAGCTAAAGAGCTGTGTGTCGAGGTCCCTACGCTGGTCTGGAAGTCTCTGAAGTGAGGTTTTGAATCCTTGGTCTGCAAACCTCATCTCTCAAGCAGGAGATGGGACTGTGGGAAACTGAATGTTTGAAAAGAGAGCAGGATTTGGAGTCTGAACTCCAAACTCTGCAGAATGAAAAGGATTCACTTTTGCATCACTCTGATCAGGAAAATGAGCAGGAACTGTGTATGTTGAAGCTGGAATGTGAAAGTCTGAGACAGGATAAGAGGCAGGCATTGCACATAAATGATATATTAAGTACAACTAATGACCAGATCCGTGATGAGTTGGGAGAGCTCCAGGATGAGATAAATCATGTATGTAATGATTTAGGTGTAGCTAATAGGGATAATCGTGAATTGAGTACCGCGTAGAGAGTGTTACAGAAGCAGTTACAGGATGATGTGGCTCAGAATGTTGCAAAAGTTAGTCATGATGAATGTGAATGCAAAAAGGTGAAACTGAGCCATCAGCAAGAGGTACTGGTTGGTCACACCAAGGCAATGGGTGGCATAGCCCCCGTCCTGATGACTTCATCTGAAGAGGAGGAGTCAGATGATGACATTTCTCAGTACAATGCCCAGTTACACCCCTACTATGGCCCAGTGACCCCATCCCGCCATCCACAACATGGCAGACCCCCATCAAATGACACCACGCCCCTACATCATCAACGGAATGATGACCATCATGGGCGATGCCAACATGGCAACCCCCATAATGGGGGGGAGCAGGCCTAAGCCTAGTCCCAAAGGCACCACTGATCACCATTACTTCTGTGGACAATAGGGAAAAGATTGAAAAAAATGACTGATGATGCCTTAGGCAATGTGACCCTTCCCAAGAGAAGCAAATGGACTCTCTGAACACAGATTAAGCAGCTGCTACAGGAGACTGCTACTCGGGAAGGAATGGTCTGGACTGTGGCTGAAGCTGCAGCTCAAGCAGCCCTGCAGGGCTCCTGAGATAATCTACCTATGAACGACCATCCCAGCAATCCCCTACAAATGGCCCACTCTGTTCACTAGATAGCTGACAGCATTGGTCGGATAAGCCCATCTGACAGCCTCAGTTGCCACTTGGAAAAGGTGTGTTCTAAATGCGAAATGCTTGGTCTCGCTGCAGACTACCAAGTCCAGGTCCTACGCCAGACCATTGATCCGGGCCTATGGGTGAAACTCCCCGATGCTATCCGAAAGTATAGCCATGCCACCTTTGATGAAGTTGCAGCTGACCTCATTACTGCACATAACCCCAGCGTGGTAGTAGTGATGCTCACATACCCTGTGAAACAGATAGAGAAGGAGAGTCCAGTGACCTACCAACAGAGACTCTGGATGGCCTATCGAGCAGGAAATAATCTTTCAGGAGAGGCCACGGATGCAGACCTTATTGAGTACAAGATCTTGTTCCTTGGAACATGATCCCTGCAGTGCAAGAGAAGGTAAAGCCAACTGCTTACCCCACCATGGAGAAGTTTGCTGATATTCTTCAGAAAACGGAGAGAGTCTATCAACTCTACATCCATGATTCAAGCTTCGGCTCCAAGAAGGTAGCGGCTGTGGAACCTATCCCAGAGGCTGCAATGCTGTACATGGTGGAGGGGCAGGCCCAAGATAAACAGCCCTTTCTCACAGAAAACCAACAACCCCAGCAGGCCCAACAAGAGTCCTGGGGTGGGAACTGGAATTACCACAAAAACAATCAATCACTTCTCTAGCAAGGTGTAATCAGGACATGTGTTTCCATTGCGAATTCCCCAGTGTGGCCTGGGAAAAAACCCATGGGCACATGGAGACTTACAATTGACTACAGGAGACTAAACCAGGCCACCCCTAGTTGTGCCCTAATGGTGGCATCAGCACCAGATGTGCTATGACTACTGACCTCTGATCAACAATGGTTTAGTGCCCTGGATATTTCCAATGGTTTCTGGTCACTGCCATTGACCCCCAAATGTCAATATAAGTTTTCCTTCACCTTTGAAGGTAGGCAGTACATATGGACCTGCTTACCACAGGGGTTCCATAACAGCCCCTACCTATTCCATCTGCACATGATGGACACTCTTGAGAGTTTCTCTACACCCCAGTGCCTCTTGCAGTATGTGGAAGACCTGTTGTTGGCAACAGCCACACAAGAGCAATATCTGGACCTCTTGGATGAATTGTTGGCCCTCATTCAGAGGGCAGGCCTCAAATGTAACCCAGCAAATGCACAACTGTGCCAGAAAGAGGTACTCTTTCTTGGTGTGAGGATAACAGACAAAGGCAGAAGCCCTACCTGGAAGAAGATACAGGGATTACAGAACTTGCCACTCCCCACCAGTGTGGCCACTCTTAGAAGATTTCTAGCTATGGTAAATTATTCCAGAGATTTTATTTGTGATTTTGCTTAGAAGGCCACCCCTCTGTATGAACTACTGAAAAGAAATGTTCCCTGGACCTGGGGCCCCATGCATACCCAAGCTGTGACATCACTGAAGCAGGCCCTGGCCTCAGCTCTAGCTTTGGTAAACCCCCATCTAGCCTTGCCATTCCATCTGGAATCTGCCACCTCTGACAATGCAATATCTGCAGTGTTGGCCCAGAAGGTCCATGCACCCTACAACCCATTGCATATGAATCACAGCTCTTGACCCCAGTGGAACAGAAGTACAGCCTTTGTGAAAGGAACCTTCTGACTACCTACTGGGCTGTCAAGCACTTTTTGCATATCATTGGGCATTCCCCTCTTATCATCAGTACAAACCACACCCCTACAACCTTCCTCCTCTTAGACAGAGTAAAGGATGGATCAGTCTCTCTTTTTTTTTTACATTTCTCTTAATTCCCTTCTTACTGTCCTATCGGAGCTGCACCATCAGGAGTCACCAATGAAGACTGACCCTGCTGGTGCCTTACCTGACAGCCTCTGGTACCTCCATCCAGCCTCAGAAACCACTGGGCGGGGTCAGGGTGGGGGCAGACCCCCAAATATTGTATAACTTCTCAGGGTTCGGGGCTGTAGACAGGCACTGGCACATTGGGTCCTGACTCGGTGCTCCGTCTTTCCGGCTCTGATGTTTTTTTCCCCCTTGTTCTGTGGGACGTTTCGGGCCCTTACATCATGGCATGTATATTGACATCAGCAATGTCCCTCCCCCTCCTTCCTCAAAGAAGCAGCCCCATGACTGATTGGTTGCTGGCCTATGTCCATGACCAATCATGCCCCAGTGATTCTAGTTTGCCATCGCTTCTCCAGCCTCCACCAGGGGTCGCCACTTGCCGAGTTGAAAGAACCTCCCTCCCTCCTCCAGAGAAAGCAAGCCATCATTGAATGCTCCAGCCTGTCTCCCCCCCGGCCAAACCCTGGCAGCCCAAGCTCACTCCTGAACCTGGGTCACTGGCATGGCTTGAGGTGTGGCATCCAGCACCTCAACCCTTAGTACCACTGGGCCAGATGGATCAGTCTCTAATACCAGACTGACACACTGGTCCCTCCTTCTCCAGGATAGGGACATCAAGGTTCACCCAACCAAAATGCCATCTATGCTGGTGCATGGCCTCCTTTTCCAAGGAGAACCACAAAACCGTACACTGCAGCCACCTAATCTACTAGATCCGGGCCCTTTCCTTCCTGCTACACCACAGTTACTTGAGAACACCTCATCATGCTGCATTTTTACAGATGAATCAGCCTCCTACTATCAGGGAGAATAGATGGGAGGAATGGGTATATTCATGATTTACCTCTTTGGTAACATTTAAAACTTCTAAACGCTGCAGTGTAGCATCATCACAGTATGCAGAAATGGCAGTGGTGGCCTGTGCCACCGCGTTCATCCAGCATGGAGCCAGGGATACCATCATTTTTACAGACTCTAACTGGATTTGTTGTTCTCTTACAGAATTTCTCCCTTTCTAGCAGAAGAACTCCTTTAACTCTTCTGAAGGCACCCCAGTGAAATATAAGGAACTGGTAATATACATTCATTCAGTGGCACAGAAAATTGCACACAAACTGTACATACACAAGGTTAAGGCCAACTCCATACATGACCACTATCATGCCTTCAATGACACAGCTGACACCCTTGCTAAGAAAGGGGCCTGAGGGGGGGACATCTGAATGATGGACCATCCAGAAGCCAGAGCAGCTGTGTACATTGCAGCGGTCAGGAAGAAACCTGAACCTTTCTCCCCCTTTGGATTTTTCATAAGCTCGGCATGCTGACTCTGAACTGAAGGATGTGTTTAGATTTCTGGACAAAGGCACCGAGAAGAATCTACCCACCCATAACCCATACCAAAGGCATGAAGATAAGTTACACTTGTCCGTGGATGACAAGCTTATCTGGTACCAGCCAGATGACACCACCACAAAATTATGGGTGGTCCCAAATCATCTCAGGTCTGAATTTTTGCACCAAGTGCATGACATCCCCACTGGTGGACACCAGGGAGTGGAAAACACACTCCAGAGCTCAAGATCACCGCATGGTGACCTGGTGTCACCAAGGTTGTCAAACAGTACATAGATAACCATTTTGTTTTTGCACAAAACAACCACATCCCTACCAAAAGAAACACCAAATTACTACCACAAAGGCATTCTGGCTCTTGGCATGCTTTACAGATTGATATCATTGGTCCCTTCACCAATATCAGTAGGAATAACAAATACGCCCTTGTGGTAACTGATCTCTTCTCTAAGTGGGTTGAGACTCTCCCCACCGAGACATGTACTGCAAAAGCCACTGCCAAAATCCTGGTGGAACAGATTTTCTCCAGATGGGGCCTATCTCTTAAGATAGACTCTGACATAGGAACCAGTTTTACAGTTGAATTGATGAAAGAAGCATTTGAACTCCTTGGAATTTACAGAAAGTTCCACATACCGTACCACCCATAATCATCAGGTCAGGTAGAGAGGACCAACAGATGGATTAAGCAAATGCATTCCAGATTTATTGAGGACAATCCCAAGGACTGGGATTCCCTACTGTCATTACTTCCTATGGCAATTAGGGGCACACCCTCAGCCACCACTCAGTTGACACCCTTTGAGGTGATGACTGGCAGAAGTATGAGATTACCTGAACACCTGTTGTTTGACCTGCACTACCCCACTGCAGATAGTGCCTCTGTGGATCAATATGTGGAAAAGTTGAGAAAAGACCTAGTACACACTCATTTGTATGCTGCAAACTGCATGATCAAGGCCCAGCAACAATTCAAAATTCAGTTTGACAAACAAGCACAAGATGTGGATTGGCAAGTTGGTGATCAGGTAATGGTTCTCAGATTTGTGCATCCAACACACTCTTTCTCCAACAAGTGGGAAGACCCTATCCAATTGTCAACAAGCTCAGTCCAACAGTCTATCAAATTAGACTCATGCAAAACAACAAATTGACTGACAAATGGTTACACGTAAACCAGTTGAAACTGTATAAAGGAGTATAATTACTTTTCCTCACCCCATTGGGTGGAATACTATTAATTTGCTAATGTTTGATTTTCCTTTTCAGATACACTGACAAGATGGCTATCTTGTTCCGTTTTCTTCTCATTTCAGGAGTAATGCCCTGCATCCAAGGCACGGTGAAGCACATCCTTCCTCATTTTGATCCACCTGCAACTACCCCAGAGGGAGTCTCCATCAATATTCCTGACAATCTGATTACAATCCAGGAAGGTTTGAATGCCTACCTCACTGCCTCGGTTGTTGCTCCTGATAAATCTACCCTACAAACTGAGTGGCAAACCAAGTCTCAAGGACAAATACTCCTCATGGCCAAACTCTCCAAGGGAACTTTCCATGGATGATCCAATGTAAAATTATCCCCAAATGGGACCTTGTCCTTGCACCAAACCACTTTTAGGCATTGTGGTTTATACAACATTACGGCCTTAATTGACCCTTCATATTGTGATATGCTTTCTAAGGATTCTGCCAGGACATTTTGCGTCATACACAACATGGCCTCAGCTGCCATGTATTTATCTAACATACTAACTTACTAAAATGCCAGCAGAATAGGCCTAACGGTCTTTCGTGTCTGCTCATTTGGTCAGTCCCCAACCTGGGTGCTGACCTTGCTGTCCCCCTCGCCTTCTCTGGCTTCTCCCTTCCCAGTTCCGGATATTCTTGCTGCATTGGATTTTGCTTCCAGAACCCTTCCCTGTACCTGTCCCACCCCTCTTGAACCCCTCCACTGTCTCTGCCTCCACCAGCCCCTAGGCAGTGCATTCCATGGCTCCACCACCCTCTCAGTGAAGTAGCACCTCCTCCTCTCTCCCTGAATCCCCCTCCAGCTTCCAGCCATGCCCTCTAGTGGCCCCTTCCTCCTTCCTTCGAAGCACCCCGACTGTTCCTCCCTATTTACCCTCTTCATGTACCTAAAGACCTCTATCATGTCCCCCCAGTCCCTTATCTCTTCCAATATGTACATATTTAGCTCTTCGAGCCTCTCCTCATAGGTCCTGTCCCCCAAGCCCCAAATCATTTTGGTTGCCCTCCTCTGGACCCTCTCCAGGAGGTTAATGTCCCTCTTTAAGTGTGGCCTCCAAAACTGCACGCAGTACTCAAGGTGCGGCCTCACCAAGCAGTTATACAGAGGGAGTATCACTTCCCTCCTTCTGGAGGTGATCCCCCTAGCGATGCATCCCAGCATCCTGTTGGCCTTGGCTGCTGCCCTCCTACAAGTCTCAGAGTTGTTCATCTTGACATCCACCACCACCCCCAGGTCCCTCTCAGCCATCGAGACTTGTAGCATTTCCCCCCCCAGGGTGTACACTTGACCTGGGTTTCTGGCTAGATGGAGTACCTTGCATTTCCCTGCATTGAACCTCAGCTTCCACTTTCTAGACCATCTTTCCAGAGCCTCCAGGTCCCCCTGTAGGGCCACCCTCCCCTCCTTCCCATCCACCACTGCCCCCAGTTTCGAGCCATCTGCAAAGAGACTCATCTCACTCCTGATTCCTGTCCTTATGTCAGATACATAGGTGTTGAACAGAAGGGGCCCAAGGACTGATCCCTGTGGGACCCCACTAATGACCCTCCTTGGGGATGAGACTATCCCACCAACTATGACCCTCTGGGTCCGGTCCTGGAGCCAATTGCCTATCTATCTGATCATCTGGTTCCCCACCCCATTTCTCCCAGCTTATCCAACAGGCCCACATGAGGAACAGAGTCAAATGCCTTGCTGAAGTCCAGAAAGAGGACATCCACTGGTCTACCCAGGTCCAAGGCACTTGTCACCCAGTCATAGAACTCCACCAGGTTTGTCTGACACGATTTCCCCGGGATGAATCCATGCTGTCTATCGTCCAGGCACCCTGACTTATCCAGGTCCCCCCCTAGCCTCTCCTTGACAATGCCCTCCATCACTTTGCCCACCACTGAGGTCAGGCTGACAGGCCTGTAGTTCCCTGCCACCTCCCTTGATTCCCCCTTGTGGATAGGCACTATATGCGCCACCTTCCAGTCTTGGGGCACCCACCCTGTCCTCAGAGAGATGGTGAAAAGCTCTGCCAGGGGTTTTGCCAGGACATCTGCAAGTTCCTTCAGCACTCTGGGATGTAATTTATCTGGCCCCGGTGCTTTCTCTGTCTTAAGGGAGCTGAGGGCTTCCCTCACTCTCTCAGCTGTGATGTCCACTTCCGTACCCCTTCTCCTGCTTAGCCCTCCCCCACCTGCCAGTGATGCCTCCCCTCTCCCCAGACCTGCCGATCGGTGGGGTCCCCCTCCTCAGTATCTCTGTCTCCTCCCATGTATGATGCACCCCCATTTTCCCTGGTGAAAACTGGGTGAATACTCATTTAGTACCTCAGCCTGCTCCCCGGTCTTGTGCCCATCTCTCCCTGATTTAATCCTGCTAATCTGCCCTTCACCTTCGTTTTTCCCCAATGTATCTAAAGAACCCTTGTTCCCTCTCCTAATTTCCTGGCCAGGTTCTGCTCCTTCCTTGCCTTAGCCGCCTCACCCACTCTAGTGGCCCTTCTAGCCATCAGCTCGTACTCCCCTCGATCCCTTTCACTCCTTGAGCACTTAAATTGCTTATAGGCTGCTTTCTTTCCCCGCACCACCTCCTGGACCTCCCTGGTCCACCAACAGGGTTTTTGGGCCCTACCGCATTTTCGTCTTACTCTTGCACAGGTGCTGGTAGCATCCTGCACCCCTCCTGATGATTTCCCACCTACTATCAGCGTCCATGTCTGACCCAATCCCATCAAATGCTCCTTAAGGATCCTTCCATTTCCTTAAAATCCACCCCCTGAAGTCGGTTACTTCCGTCTTTGTGCAGCCTTCTACCCTCCTAGGTCCAGGCAGAACCAGACCATGGCATGGTCACTCCCGTCAATGGGTCCCTTACCTCCAGGCCCCCAATCTGGTCACTGTCTGCCAGGACCACATCCAGTACCTGTGCCTCCCTGGTTGGTTCCCTCACCTGCTGAGTTAGAGCAGCATCTTGAAAGACATCCAACAGCCTCTGTTCCTGGTCACAGAGGATGTCATAGTCTCCAGTCTGTTCCTGGCATGTTTAAGTCCCCCAACACCACCACCGTTCCTCTGCCCAGTCTGCAGTGTCTCCTAACATCTGCCACCAGACTGTCCTCCAGCTCCTCCGCCAGGGCAGGGGGTCTATACACCACTCCTATTTTTACTCTCTTGCCCCCCTTGTTATCAAGGTGACCCAAATCGCCTCCACGGTTCCCTCCGCCTCCTCTACTCCCCCTATGCCAATGCAGTTTTTGACTATCATTGCTACCCCTCCTCCCTCCTCCCTCCCCTGTCCTTCCTGAACATAGTGTATCCCTCAGGTTCAGGTCCCAGTCATGTCTTGCAGTGGCCCAAGTCTCAGTGACCACTGCCACATCCACTGCTCCCTCAGTTAGCATCGCCTGGAGCTCAGGCATTTATGCCCAAGCTCCCTGGCATTCAGGACTACCTTCCACCCTTTCCCTATAGTTCCATTTCCCCTGCTCATGTTCCCATGGGGATTCTGTTTTCCCCTGGTCTGCACTTTGCCAGTTGGCCTTTTCCTGCAATCCTCCTGGTCCCCAGGGGGGTGGAGACAGAGTCCCTCCTTCATCGGCACCCCCTTGACAGCCTTTTCTCCCATCCCACCCCCCTTCACAAGTTTAAACCCCACTGTATCTGTGTTACTCCCCACTGAGAAACAATTTTTAGAATGTCCAAAATAAAACCCTGGTCCTCGTAGTGGACTCACAGCCACTGCTTTACCTGGCACACTCATTAATAACTTACAGTATATGCATATACCTCTTTTGCTTAACTTTACTTACTGGAATATGAAGGAATTTGGTATGTATCATACTACTAACACATTGCTATTTTACAGTACTTTGTTACTTGATAGTTTAGCAGCTTTTCAGATTTGTAACCAAGACCCTATTGCTGGGGTGCACACCACCGAGCATAGAGGCAATTTTAGGAGAAAACCTAGTTCTCAGAATCCTGATACGCAAAATCATAAACAAAACACACATGACACATCAGACATCACTGGTGCCGCAGGCACCCTTACAGGTCTCTTTGGTACTACAATGTCCATCTGGAATAAAGCAGACATTGCTATTATCAAAGCACACTCACAGAAGTTTGAAGCTGGTATGATAAATGACATCATACCTCCATTATTGCATGGTGTGGATGGCCTTAGTCAAGAAGAAAGATACTGTGGGCCGGATATTCAAACTGCGCCGGGCTGTGGGCAAAGCTTGGCGCAGCTCAACTTGGCTTTCTGCTTAAGGGGTGGCCTGGGCATTCAACAGAGCTGTGCCATGGCTCAGCAGCTTTGAATATCACACCCTGGCCACCCCCAGAGTGCATGGCACAGTGGCACTGTGCCAGCGCAAGTGGCCAGAGTGGAGCATGGAGATGTGCTAACGCAAGTGCCAATGCGCCATTCACAGCACCAGGGATATTTAAAAGTTGACATGCAAATGGGACCATAATTTATGCAAGGCACACATGCGGCCATTTGTATGTCATTATGGCCCCAATTGCATGCAGGTGCACCGATCCCCGATGACTTGCACCTGGCGCCCTGCCAGGCAGCAGCTGTCAGGGACCGATGCCCCCTGCAGCCTGATCGTGGGCATCTGTAAAGATAAAAAAAAACCTCCAATATCCCTGGTGGTCCAGTGGACCACTTTCTGCCCTATTGTGGGCATCTGTTAAATAAAACTGACCCATCCTATATCCCTGGTGGTCCAGTGGACCGCACTCTGCCTGATTGCGGGCATCTGTAACAAATGAAAACACAGTCCTATATCCCTGGTGGTCCAGTGGACCACTGACTGCCCAATCATGGGCATGTGTAATAGAGTAAGGAACAGGTCCAATATCCCTGGTGGTCCAGTGGACCACAGACTGGCCGATCTTGGGCATGTGTAATAAAGAAAGGAACAGGTCCAATATCCCTGGTGGTCCAGTGTACCGCTGACTGCCCGATCGTGGGCATGTGTAAAAAAGAAACCTCCAATATCCCTGGTGGTATGGTGGTACCCCCACCCGCCCACTGAGCCCCACCACCCGCTCCCCGGTTAGCCGGCGGCAGCACCAACCACCTGCCGCCCCACCGCCTGACTGACAACTCGGTGGGTTGCCGCCCGTGGTTCTGGCATGAGCCAGTAGGCGCCACTTCTATACTACACATTCCAGATATGTGAATGATTCATTCACATATCTGGAATGTCGTACAATGGAGCTACATGCTATTAACACACTGTGAACCAGGTGGTGTGCAGCCCTGCCGAGTGTCGAGGCTCCGATGAAGCGAAACTGTTGGCCAGTCGAGGGATGCTGCCAGCCACGCTGACCGGAGGAGCGGGCGGTGAGCTCCAGTGAGCATAGTACCACTGAACCACCAGGACATTGAGGTTTTCTTTACACATGCTCATCGATTACAGTCAGCGGTCCACTGACCACCAGGGATATTGGACCTGTTCCTTTCTTTATTACACATGCCCACGATCGGGCAGTCAGCGGTCCACTGGACCACCAGGGACATTGGACAGGGAAGTATTTTTTAACAGATGCCCACAATCGGGCAGTCAGTGGTCCACTGGATCACCAGGGATATTGGACGGGGAAATATTTTTGAAACAGATGCCCGTGATAGGGCAGAGAGCAGTCCACTGGACCACCAGGATATTGGATGGAGATTTTTTTTTAAACAAATGCCCATGATCGGGCATGGAGGGGTGCTGCCAGGTGCAGCTGGAACTTGGGTGGCCACCCACAGGTGGCAGCTGCCATGTTGCACCCTGTAATGCAGCAGCTCACCTGTGAGTGGCCATCAGGTGTTCCTTATTTCTTTGGCTTAACTTTGTGCTGGCGCAGGTAAGGGTTGCACATGCATGGCTCTGCACATCCTGGGCTGAATATCGGGCTGTGCAGGTTATGCATGGGCACGCGCCCCCACCTGTGCCTACATACATTACTGATGTGCTCCGGCGCATCGGGATTTGTGCAGTGCACTTTTCCCTTTTGAATATCGCGCCGCGACGCATCAGTTGCTCAACCCTCTTGAATATCCGGCCCACTGTATATAATATGCATGACATTGCTAAGGCATTTACAAATTCTAAAGAAAAGATTAACATCCTTATTGCTCAGAACATTAAGGAGGCAGATAAGCAATACATTGCCCGTGAAATAGTATGCTCTGCCTATGGGTCATACATTATTACTACCATAAGCAATCTCTTCTGTGATGAGGAATCTGGAAGAATCCCTGATATCATCCATGACAGACGTATCTCTAAATGGTACTGCCCTCACTGCAAATCCCCTAATTGTGTTACCATGTGTATATTACAATCTGTTGCTATTCCTATTTCTACTGCTAGGAATTTGGGATTTGTGACCAGGCATCCTAATAATGGCCCTTGCTTTACTTTTAAGAAATGTTCCATTAAGGATACTATGTTTGTATCTTTTACTGTTTCTTTACCATGTTTTGATCCCAATACAGCTATAGTTGATTAACTAGCATCCGTACACTCCCTTGGGCACCTTGATGAAGGCATCTACAGAGAATGCCTTGACTTGCCACCTCTTCTGGTTTTTCATCCTCTTCTGGATGCTTGGGTCTCACCACACACGAACTGTTGTGCTAAGAAAGGGTATATTTATTTGTATCATTGTGATGTTTTTGATGTTATTAAACCTGTATGTGGATATTCCCCAGGCAGTATCAATTGGTCCTTCACCATGAACAATGACATCACCACCAATGGCGCAGAATACCAGGATTCAACAACTGCTCCAGATGTTTCTCAGTTATACCAGTCTTATCGGAAGGAGGTTCATCACCTGTCAACACAGATTTCCAACCAGACTTACACTTGCCCAGTACAACTACAAAAATGGAGACTACCTACTGTGAAAATGCAATATAATTCGGATGGTGAATTTTGTGTAGTAACTCATTTTAAGCAATTTACTTATGGAACTCAGTTATATGTTATTACTCAACTCAAGTTATGCTCTGTACCTCACCAGACAACTATTATTGGACACACAGTTATCACCCATGTTCCCCTTGTGGAACCAGATATCATTGATGGTGACCCTGATTATCTTTTTACTCTTTCAGAGTATTTACCTTACTTAATGTACATATTGATCCTCTGACTTTAACACTGAAGTCACTTTTAGACAGGAAAGATACACACCTCATCCACATCAACAATAACGTGACCAAAGCAAATGAAGCAATATATGATCTTAATAATGACAGAAAATTTAATAGTGCACTTACTAATACTTGGTTAGAGAGTACGTTTAAAGGTTTTGTTATTTTACAAGCATTTTTGACATTTTTCCTTATCATTATGTTTTGCTGCCTCCAGCGCACACTCCTCCTACACTGTGAGCAGCTTGAATTCCTTTACAAGACTCGTGCGTTAGGTCTGTAAATGACACCTGCTCTCTCTCCACTTCCCTACTTTTATTTGTGTTGCCACTTCTGAAGCAACAAGGGAGGTGAATGTTACATGAGGTCCCTGCATCCTAATTGATACCCCAGAGGTACACTGCAGACAGCTAGCATTTATATATATGTTATACTAACATATAGGGCTAAGGACATCTACCGTACAAGAGTAGATGTCAGGATATGTATACACATGATTGCTATGCACTTTGCTTTCTAATATACACATGTATTTCTTGCTTACAAGGTGTTAGGACACTTGTGTCCTTGTAGTGTTGTGATATATGAGTTGGCATTGTCATCTTCTGATGATTTGTATTACTACACGGCTATCTAAACACTGTACTTCCGTTGTTTTCACAAAGTGATGACTATAACAAAATTGTATAATGTTAGCTAGGACTGTGGAGCCACCTCTAATTTAACCAATAGGACTCATCTCTGTAACCTTAAATGTTTCTATCTTACAGTAATTATGGTAGTTATCTTAGGTATATAATGTAAGACATTACGTCTTTTACATCGGAGACCTGGAGACGTGAAGATTCCTCGAGGTATAGGGAACACATAGCATTGGCTCCCAGTTCCTAATGGTAAGAACTGCTTAGGGCAACTGTGATTTTCCTTTTGGTAGTAATAAACAAGAATTATTACTCTTATGCAACGTGTTTGTGATTCCTTTTTTTTTTTAATTTAATCTTTATTAGTACAGTTCCCTTTATGAAGGGCAGTTACAGCGGAACAAGGTGTGACATACCACATGCACAGAAAGAACTGCCCAGCCACCCATCCCACCCATCCCACCCATCCCCTTACAGCAGCAACAAGTCCATATAACCCTAAAGTGCAGTGATTATTTCCATTGGACATATGAGAAGGACTGAGGTGTGGCATAATCATAAGTGAGACAGTGAGAGTAAGGAGTGGAGGGGATCCCATATTTTACTATGAGCTGCAAGTCTGTTATGAAGGCTTGCAATCGCCTTTTCTGTTCAGAGATTAGCAATGATTTCATGCAACCACTCTTGGAAAGATGGGGTGGATTTGTCTTTCCAATGGCGTAAAATGAGTTTCTTAAAAGATAGAGCAATCATGGAGATATGAAATTTCCTGATTCTGACCCTGACCAGGGACATGTCCCATAGGAGACATATCTCAGGAATAAAGTACTCCTGAAGGCCCAGCAGGGGATCCAGAGACATCTTGATTGAATTCCATAGAGGGGAAACTTTGGAACAGGACCAAAACATATGAAGGAGCATTCCTTCTTCCTGCATGCACTTAGTACATGTACTAGAATTCGAGAAACCCCATTTCTTTAGTTTAACAGGGGTACAATACATATTGTGTAATATATGGTATTGCATGAGACGTAATCTGTCCTGGGAAACATATTTGTGACAGGATCTCCATAGGGATTGCCAATCCAGCTGGTATTGAGGGAGGAGTGAGTTCCAGAATCTAGTAGGTCCAAAGAAGTCCCCGTATTTTTTATAATACAACACTCTGTATAATTTAGATACAGTGCCTAAAGATCCAGACAGTAAGGAGATTTCAGGTATCAAGGCTGACACCTTCTGGGAAGGGGGGAGTATTCCCCAGGACTATTGTGAATAGGTATCTTAACTGCATGACCTTAAAGTGAGAAGAAACCGGAATGAGAAATGTTTCAATAATTCCACCTGGGGACAACCAGTGTCCCTCCCCATCCACCAAGGAATGCAGTTTTCCATCACCTAATTGGGGCAACCACTTACTGGGAATCTGCTTCCTGTTAATAGTAAAAGATGGGGAGTTCCAAATGTACTGAGCTAAGTCAGTCTGAGGGGAGTAATGAAGAAATAAACCTAACTGTGCATAAACTCTTAAAGAGATGCCTACTGTAGGACAGTCAGCTGTCTTTACATGTGACAGTTTGAGGTAAAATAGGGTTAAGGGGTCCAGGTATTTAGCTTTAATTGCATCTAATTCAATCTTAAGTCATACTGGTTGTTCCATTTCATGGCCCGGGGATATCCATCTCATGCATTTTACTAGGTGACTGGCCCAGTAGTATAATGCCATATGGGGAATTCGCAGCCCTCTCTCAAATTTTGGGGCAGCTAGTTTGTAATAAGCCAAACGGGGGTATTTATCAGCCCAAATAAATCTTGTAAATATACCATGCGATTTTTTAAACCAGCGTATAGGGATAAAAGAATTGAGAAGGGATAGAGGGTAGAAAATTCTAGGAAAGACATTCATCTTAATTATGTTAATCCTGCCCCATAATGATAGGGAAGTTTAGACCATCTGTCAAGGTCATGAATAATAACCTGTGAGAGAGAATCCAGGTTATCCTTAAACCATGTTGAGGGGTTACGGGATAACTTAATGCCCAAATACCTAAATGCTCTAGGAGTCCAGCATAAGCCTAGGGGACTAATACCGTTCTTGAATACCTTGTGGTTTAATGGGAAAAATAAGGATTTACTGGCATTCAGCTTGTAATTAGATAGCTCACTAAATCTGGCTATTTCATTCAGTAAGGACGATATTGATGAAACCAGATGGGAAAGGTGTATCAACAAATCATCTGCATACGCAGTGACTTTAATTTCATGACGCCCAACCCAAATACCTTGTATAGAGATATTTTTGAGAATGTTTTGAATGAGGGGTTCCAAGTATAAATTAAATAACAGAGGCGATAGGGGGCAACACTGCCTAGTACCTGAATGGAGTGGGAAGGAGTTAGAGAAAGCCCCATTAGCTGAGATTCTTGCTGTAGGGGATTTATATAGTGCAGCAACCCAGGATATGGATTCTGGAGGGAATTTGAAGGCACGTAATACCTTGAACAAAAAACTCCAATTTACCCGATCGAACGCCTTTTCCGCATCCAGAGAGACCAGGCCTGTGGGGAACTCGGCGTCTCTGGTAAAGGAGAAGACGTGAGATAACGTACGCAAGTGGTCCACCGATGAGTATTCCTTCGTAAATCCTACCTGATTCATGCCTATTAACTCAGGGAGTACCACGGATAGCCTATTGGCTAAAATCTTTGAGAGAATTTTAATGTCTTGGTTTAGGAGAGATATAGGCCTGTAACTTTGGACAAGCTCTGGGTCTTTGTCTGGCTTGGGGAGAAGCACTTTCAAGGCTTCAAAGAGGTGACAATCAACCTCCGTCCTGGATAGACTATGTTGAAATAATCTATTAAGTATTGGTAGTAAGAGATCTCGAAACGTCTTGTAGAAAAGGGAAGAAAATCCTTCAGGACCAGGAGTTTTATCTGAAGGTAAACCATTGATAACCTCAGCAATTTCTTCCTGTGATATAAAGGAGACAAGACAGTCTTTGTGACGTACTGGGAGGGAGGGCAGGTGGGAGTCCATCAGATACTTCTCCATGCTTACAGGGCTGGGGAGGTGCTCCATGTCCCTGTACAGCGTTTTGTAGTATACTGCAAATTTTTGAACTATCTCATTAGGAGATGTTTTCAGAGACCCATCAGCTGACACCCTAATAGAAGGGATGAATCTCACAGATTCTTGTTGCTTGATACGGAGTGCCAATAGGCACCTCGCCTTCTCTCCCTGATCAGTGTAACTAGCTTTAGTACATATGATAGATAACTTTGCCTTTTCCCGGAGTAATTCTAATTATCTATCTCTCAACAATAGGAGCTTTGTCCTGTGCTCTTCTGGAGTATTGGCCGAAACATTAATTTCAAGTACCCAAATTTGGGATAATAAGGATAATAATTCCTTCTCCCTAGCTCTTTTCCTAGTTGCTGCCATACTAATAAGAATGCCTCTCATGTAGGCCTTAAAAGCCCCCCATATAATGTCCAGTTTTGCACTATCTAAAGGGTTGGACAAAAAAAAAGGCCTCAATATGTTCCCTTATGATTTTACAATATTTAGAATCTTTAAGCAATTAATCATTAAGTTTCCATCTTGTTTCTCTCTTTGAAACATCCTGAAATGCCAGTTTACACAACACCAAGAAATGGTCGGAAACAGGACCAGGTTGGATCGATGAGGTCCTGACCCCAGGCAAGAGAGTCTGAGAAATGAAAATGTAATCAACGCGGGACTGCGAGCCGTGCACCAATGACCTGTAGGTGAACTCCTTGGAATACAGATATAGGACATGCCAGACATCACAGAGCCTGCATTGATCCAGTAGGTCTCTAAAAGCCCTCTGACCTGGAGAGACCACCCCGATCCACCACCTGACCTGTCGAGGTTTGAGTCTATGACTTGATTAAAGTCACCCCCCAGAATAATCCTTATAGGAAGGAAAGGCAGGATTATATTTATAAGTCTCATGAAGTACCCAGGGTCATCTGCATTAGGGCCATATATGCTGCCCAGTAGCAATGGTACTGACCAGAGAGTACCTATAACTAAAACGAACCTACCCTCAGGATCCTTGATGACTTGTGTAGAAACAAAGGGAATACCCCTGTTAATAATAAGCATGACCCCACAACTATTGGAGGATCCTTGAGCCTCATACACCATCCCCACCTGTTGTCTCCTCACTTGAGAGGCTTCCGTTTCTAATAAACGCGATTCCTGTAGGAAAGTTATCTGAGAGCGTCGTAGGCTGAAATGTTTAAGAACCTGATATTGCTTAGATTTTTTCCTGATCCCCTTAACGTTCCATGTTGCAAAAGTCACCTCCTTGGCCACCTGCTAAAGATTACTAGGTGTAATAGATTCGGCCCTGTGCTCAGGGTATAGAGCATGAGTAATCTAACCCTACTGGTTGATGCTGTAAGGCCCTCCCACCACCATAACCCCCCCATCAAAAGCCCAACTTTAAGCCTCCCAGTGCACCCCACCACCCAACAAAAACACATAGCACCCACCTCCTCCCAACCCTCCAATCTGTCACAAGCAATGCTTAGCACAGCACTGGGTCATATCCTCCCCCCCCCCCGAGAATATCCTCTGCTAATGATCACCCACATATCTCTAGGTATAAAGTAGTTTATAAATTGCATTGACAAGCCCTTAATGCCTAAGGAGCAGGCTCGGGCTTCCAGAACCTGTGGACATATGATAGTGAATCCAATAGAGATAGAGAAGAAAAATGAAACCGGGTATCAGAGACATGAATATGGCAGGTATCCACGAGACTCCAAAATGAGAATTGAAAATTGCCTGTCCCCCATAGAAAACTGCACCAAGAACCAGAGCCGGGGAGAAGCTAGTACGAAGGAGTAACCCCAATCTTGAACTGAGAACATGAAAAAATGAGAAACCGGATGACAACCAAAACGAGATCCTGAAATGAGAAAACAACTAGGAGTGATTACCCAGGGGTTACCAATCCCTAGTTCCAAAATACCCCCTACGAAGCCAGAATGGCATAGAGACTGAAGGAGATCCCTCTCGAGTCAAAATCACCCAGACCTATGTTAATTGGGCAAACCGCGCCCTCTAGTGGTCATATCCCATTCCAACCGGCCTGCCAAAAGCGCAATGAAAGCCCGAAACCACTCAGAAACCTGAAAGACTAACATATAAGATCTAATCAGGAGCCATTAACCAAAAGCCTTCCCCCCATATGCTACCCCCAGAAACTGAGTATGTAGTATTCTCCGGAATGCAGTCCCAAATAAGCCATCACCAGAACCCCCAAAAGGATTCGCCCTGAAACAATATTAACACCAAAAAGCCAGGGCATGAAAATGGTAAGAGTCAGGCCGTATACTAGTAGCCCGGTTCCAACTGGGAAAATAAACACAACAGAACTCAGTCATTGGAAAAAACTTTCTCCATGAAAGAAACGAGTAACAGTTCACTCAGCAGCTCTCAGTGAATCCCGATACTCCAGAGGCACTCTCAGGTCGTCCGGAACAAATCTGGCAGCATTGATTTAAGGCTTAGTAGCGCAGCTTCAGGGTCTTCAAAATTAAGTCAAGAGCCGTTTACTGAGACTTGTAACTTCGCTGGGTACCCTATCCTGAATTTTAACCCTGCCACTATAATCTTAGATACAACAGGGTGGAAGACTTTCCGCTTCAGACGAACCGAGCCAGGGATGTCTTGAGCAATTCTCAACTTCACCTTCTCCCATCTGACTTCTTGTAAGGCCTTGACTTTCTGCAAGAAATGCTGCTTTTCCAGATAATTCAGAAACCGGCAGATAATGGGACGAGGGGGAGCATCAGGTGGGGGTTTTGGTCCCAGGGACCAATGAGCACGCTCTATCGTGTACACTGGGCCAAAGGGAGAGGGACCAGCAACCCGGTCTACCAGCTTCTGCACAAAGATTACTGCATTCTGTCCCTCTTCCCCTTCTGGAAGCCAGAGTATTACAACTTTATTTCTTCGGCTACAGCCTTCCAAATCTTTGAGCTTAGCTTCTAAGCGAGATAACTTTTGTCTCATTGATAGAAATTCAGGATCCAGGCTTTCCAGTTTTCTCTTGATCGAGACTATTCGGGCGGTGTTATCCGAGACCGTGACAGAGACTTCATCCAATTTTCTGGAGAGGGATTTCAAATCAGTCGCCATATCTTTCATCTCTTCTTGAAATGACTTAAATTCTTCCAAGAACCTGTTAAGAGTTAAAGGTTCTTGATCCCCAGCTTGACACGAGGGATCAGGCTTGTCTGGACCACTCAAGGCTCAGGATTTCTTTGAGGCCTTCTCAGGTGTGGTGGGGGGGGTATGTTTCTGTGGGGCTTTCTTAATATAAGCCTCCATTTACTGCTCTGATACCCAAAACTGGAGCACAGGATGTTTAAAGACAAGAAAAAATTGTAAGCAGAGGAATTAGATAGGTTTTAATGATGTAATAAGAAGAATTTATATTTGGGAGGCAGGAGCTTAGCGGAGGAGCTTCTACTCAGCACTCTGCATCACGTGATCTCGTGTTCGTGATTCCTTGCATTCCCATTATTGCCAAGAACCTGAGAGTGAAGGTTTAGACCTCCTGACACAGGAATACTGGGTGTTCGGGGAGAGAGTAAGAAAATTACTGGCTTACAGGCTGAAGAAGAGGGCCATGAAGGTCATGGTCTCCTTTTTATAATCTGAAGATGACCAGTTGGTTTCAGACCCATCAAAAATATCCAGACTTTTTCTTGAGTACTATTCTGCTGTTTATGCATCAGTGATCTCTCCTAAAGATGTAGATTTTCAATATTTATTTTGACCTCTGATGTTACCCCAGGTACCTTATAATGTGTTTTTGTTTTTGGAGCAGGACATTACTCTGCAGATTAGAAACATGATGCATTCATTGGCTTCAGGAAAGGCTCCAGGGCCAGATGGCCTGGGCACAGAATTTTATCAGGCAGTTGAACCTCTTTTGACCCCTTGGCTTCACAAGTTTTTTTTGGCCATTCAAGAATCAAGTTCTCTCCCCCTTCCATGCAGGATGCCAATATCATTGTCCTGCCAAAGCCCAACAAAGACCCTATGGTATGTTTCAGTTTTAGACCTATTTCATTGTTAAATACTGATCATAAAATCTTGGCAAAGATTTTGGCATGTCATTTAGAAAAACTTTTATTGCAGGTTATCCATAAGTCTCAAACAAGCTTTGTGCATGGTAGACAGGGCAACGATAACCTTTGGGTTTTGTTAAACATGATACAGATTGCAGGGAGAGGGCCTGACTCAGCAACCTTCATAGCAATCAACGCTGAGAAGGCATTTGATTTTGTTGAGTGTCTTACCCGTTTTACGGGATGGCTGCATTTGAAATAGGCCCTACCTTTCTGAGATGGCAGACTGAAAAAAAAGGGTCACTCCCTAGGGGGTTGGTGCTGCAAGTCCTGAGGCTATGAATCAGTAACAGCAAGGATCCAGCACTCATTGTCCAATAATGCAGCAAACTCTTAAGTCCTTCAGCAAAAAATCATCATTTATTGTGAGCAATACAACAACAGTGGAGATGGTGTAGCCCAGGGAGGCTACCACTAACCAACATTTCAATCCCGTAACTGGGCTCTTTGTCAAGGTATAGCGCACCACCTAGTGATAGGATTTTATATTCCCATTTCAACCATTTAATTATAACATGTGAGAATGCCCATAATTCACATTAGTTTCTCATGCCATTTCAATCCATTAATTAAGCTCAATGCACTGATTCCAATTATGTTAACATACTATTTTAACATGTCCAGCTATATTTATATATAAAGCTGTATCATAATATATTTTTTCACAACATCGAAAAACACTATTCAGCTTAAATCAGTGCTTTCTCAATGTTATCCCTCTTTACTGTTTAGAAATTTTTTTTTATTTTACTACATTGTATGTAGTGCAGCTGTGTTTGTTTCAAGGGAAGGAACAGAAAAAGGGGCGGTGGTTAAATTTTTTACTTTATAAAAAAGCATGTTTTGCTTTAATCATTACCAATGTCCAATATACTATAACAAAATATATGTATCATACTACCTTCTATCAGAAAAAATCAGTGCAGTAATTTCAATTATTCTATCTGGTCATTAAGACCTGGCCAGTCTAAGGCTCCAAACTGATAAATTCAGCATCCTTCATGGTTTGCTAACTTAGTTTCAATATTCCCATCCTAGGGCCCAAAAAAGATTTATCAATTACTACAAAATAGGGTACATGCTGACTGCTGTCTCATGCAGTATTTGTGTGTACTGATAATGCATACTTCATATTTTTCTGATGACAGCCCGCATGTGTTCCCCAATTCTTTCTTTAAACTTATGTTTTGTCTTTCCAACGTAAAACACACCACAGCTGCAGGTGACCAAATAAATCACATTTTATTTGTCACATGTAATAAAATGCTAAATTTTATATTCTCTTCTATCCTTAGGACCCACAAAGGTCTTTGTTCTATGTACAACACTAGAGTATTTACAACAGCTGCATCTGATGCAGACAGGATTCTGAGACCTCAAAAAACTTTTATTCTTAATTGTAGGTTGTACACTACATACAGCTCGATCTTCTATGATAAGTGCCCTCCTGAAGGTAATGCTTCACAATGTTTCTGCTACTTCTTTGAGTCATGGTCCCACTCTGATAATACCTCATTTATTAGGAATAATATTTCTAACCACTCTTGCATTCAATGAAAAAGTGGTCACAAAACTTATACATTTTGGTTTTCGTGTAATTTTTTGTGCACTTTGTTGCAATAAAACTTCCCTTGGCATATATTCTACTGCACATCTTGCCCTGTTAATTACCGCTTTGATATAACCCCACTCTTTAAGCTGAATGGCCAGATTGTCTGATGCATCTACATAATCTGATTCCTCCGTACAATTTTGTTTCAGTCTCATAAATTTTCCCCTTGGTATATTTAGTATCTTGTGCCAAGGGTGACAGCTTCTAGATTTAAGGAGAGTATACTATCTGTTCGCTTACAATACATGGAGGTCATAAGGTCACCATTTTCACTTCTGGAATTTCTAAATAAAAAAATGCACTTCTTTTACACTGTAATGTATTTCAAATCTGAAACCTTGATTTTGCCTTTCTAAATAACCCTGAAAATCTAATAATTCCTGCACATTATCAGTCCAGATTAATATGCAATCATCAATGTAGTGCTTGTAAAAATCCACATTTTCTCTAGATGGATTGCTTTGGGAATATAAAACTTTATCCTCCCAATAGCCCATTGTCAATTTGGCATAACTGGGGGCAAACATTGCCCCCATTTCTGTGCCTTATTTTTGCAAACACAATTGATGTATTATTCTCTGGTACAATTTTTGCCATATTCGCTAACAAATCTGCAGGTGGTTCTTGTTTTCCTCATTTGTCCAGAAAATACCTCAAGGCCTCTAATTCAACATTATGGGGAATATTTGTGTAAAGACTAATTACATCAAATATAACTAAAAGTCTATGTCTCCCTACATACATTTCTGATGTCAAACTGATTATATCCATTGTGGAACATACTGGTGCTTCATTTAGATTTTGGGGCTTGGAGGCAATTCCACAACCAGACATAGGTGAGGATTACACTAAACTACTAGAAAAAGGAGAAACCAGAAGGATATATACTATGAATACACTTAATTCTAACATAGCGTTGAACAGGGATATTAACTGGAATGCATTCAGATAAAATTGGGCAATAGAATGCTTTAATATCTTAGATCCTAAGTAAAGTTTCGAGACCCTGGTTTAGTTCAAGAAAACTGATGTACTTGAATGTTTCCTTGTTTTCTATTCCCCTCCCATACGTCACTTGTACAGGTTTTATTATTAAAATCTATATAACTCTTTTTTCAGCTATAACAATGTCAAGATGTAGTTCAGATTTAATAAATAGTCTCACGGAAGATGTGCCATTCCTTATCTTCCAATTATGCAAGCAGTGTTAATTCTTCTGTGACTCATCAGTAACGCACAGTAAACAAAGATGTATCTGATACAGGAAATCTTTCTCAGCTACTATACAAGAATGCAGCACTTTACTTATTCATTTTTCTGGATATATATTTTAGGTTGAATACATATTTTTTGTAGGCAGCTTTTGATGCATGCTCGTGGTTATCATCTGACTGTGATAGCGCATATGAACCCGACTACTTGGGATTGTATTGTTCCCAAGTATTAACTTACAATGTCATTCAGTACTAAAAAGCATAGCTAGAATTAAGAATAAGCTTAAGCACTACAACAAACACTTGGAGCATGCTCAGTATATATCTCAACAAGTAGTCAGATACATGACACAGTGACGTTACATCTTTGTCACTCCATTTAAACTTGAAACCGCGAACCTCATACAACACGTAGCAATTTATGAGGTAAGGAGAAAGAGTCAGTTCCTTTTTTCAAATTTAAGTAGAATGCACACAGAAAAAAGTTACCTTTAGATTTATACAGAAGAATGACACAATATTAAGGCTACATGTTTTATAACAGTTTTTTACTAAAGGGCCAACAATGTGTGTTTAGAACTTGACTGCATGCTCCTTTTCACAACATTGCTATCTAGCTGGGTTTAAAGGACATTTAATATCTACAAGTTTTTTTTAATAAGTAAACATTTAATACCAAGATGCACTAGCAGAATTACAAGTTAGAATGGAATAGGTTTGGATATGTGACTGCAGGGTGGAAAGGTTCATTTAGGGCAAGCGTCTGAGTCTGAGATATATATATACTATAAATAACAGAAGATTTTTATTTAAAATAGATCCTATGCACTCATCCTGTAGAAACCTCAGTAGATGCAGATAACTAACAGAAGTATTTTTTCTTTCAGTTTGTAAGCCGCATTTACAGGGCTGAAAAATATACCATTTCCATTCCAGTGATGCAAGTAAGATAATGAATACTGTATATTCTGTGTATTTTTTTTCAAAAGTTGAAGGTATCTATTTTAGTTTATTTAAACTTTACAAGTGTGTGTATCATGGGTTCATGGCAGAATCAATAAAAGGCATTGCAACATTTAAAAACTTTTGTTTTTTTTGAAATTACAAATAGTCCATTATAGTTTAAACACAGAATGTATTTTAAAGTATCTTAACATTCACCTAACACTCAATAGAGCTCTAACTGATAACAAAGTATTTAAATTCATATAAAGAGAATTAATTCAGATCAAATAAGGGAAGGTTTCCTAATTAAATATTTATTTAATATGTATATTTGTCAAATTATTTAAGAACTGTGACCAATTTAAATTACCCTTGATGTAATGTGGAAGCAATTAAGCCTGCTTAGAGAAGTGAGTCACTTTCTTGGTCTCATGATTTAGATTCCTTGTGTTGAATTATGATTAAATCTAAGTTGTTTTGGACAGTGATCTACAACTCAATACAAATGTATTTTCTTTATAAGGAATTAAAAGGCCATTCTCCTGATTAAGCCTGAAATCAGGTGAAACATTGAGAACATATCCTGAATGAAGAATATTGAATAAAATCAACAAATAAAAGTGAACTTTGGGGATCTGTCCATTTTGTCATAGTGCCCCTCAATCCCATTCTCACTGAGAAATTCTCTACTGGATTTCTACACACCAGGGGAGCAACCCAAGAACTTTCAGTCCATTTCCTGGGGCACAGCAGGAGAGTTATTCCAGGATTGTTAGTAATTTAAATGTTTGTCAAAGTAGCATTTAAAACTTTCACCCAGGACTGCCTTTCCCCTTGTGGATGGATTGGTAATTTCTCCCTTGTACATGTCTTTATACCCTCATATTTGACCCCAGTCTGTGATGTAGCCAAAACCCTCCTCCGGGCACCATGCCTTCAACAACTCATTGAAGGACCTGGTGCAGAGTTCTCTGATTTTTCCCCAACCATGCATTACCCACCTCAGTGAAGGCCACTGCCTGCTTAAGGACTCTCCCCTTATCCTGCACTACCACTACAGCTTCCCATGCCAAATCATGTGTCCCCAGGTGGACAACAACATCCAGCTCCCTCCCTACCCCAATGCACTGGCAATCTCCAAGGCCTGGCCTGCAGTCCTCCCCACTGAAGTGCCTGTAATGCACTGTATTGCCCTATCCCTCCTTTCCCTGCCCCAACTCAATCCTCCTGGCTATAGAGTCCCCCACCAGCAAGTGCCTCCTTCTTAGCCTGGGGACTCTCTCATCCTCCTTCAGGTTTGCTCACTTGAGGACCCTCACCTCCTCTCTTACTCATGCCTCAGGTGCCACCTTTTGGCTTCCCTGTCGTACCTTGTAGTGCTTTATATATGATGGAAATATGATGCTTAGTGTTCTGGGTTCTGATTTTTGTAATTAAAGTTGCAGTGGTGTCAGACACCTAGTTGAGGTCTCTTACTTGTTGGAATAGGGAAGACAAGAAATGGTATACCTGAAGGTACCTATAGAAACCCCTTCTGTCCAGCTCATACTGTTGTTGTAATTCCTTAAATTATTTGATAGTGCTCCCTATAAAAAATTCAGTTATATAAATTAATTTGTTTCCTTCTCCTGGTGCTAAATGCAAGATCTATAAAGCCCAGGGCAAAGTTCTCAATTTTTACCATTGGGCATATCAATATCTGGGTAGCAGCCAGGTCCCAGTTTGCTACTATTCTACACCAGGTGTCCCATACCAAGCATATCCACAGGTTCTGGTTATAGTACAATGAGACCAGTTCTCTATCCTTGTCTCAAACAGGTAGCATACCATGTCCCAGAAGGGAAGAACATTTCTTTCTATACTAATGCACTGCTGCCCCATACCTAAAATATGCCATAAAAACAATACCCTGAGGTGGGCTGTCATGTAGTACAAGCAGAGGTTTGGTAAAGCCAGTCCTCCCTTTCATGTTAGTAGCACCAATATTGTCATTTTAACCCTGGGTCACTTCCCTGAACAGATACATCTGGAGATAGCAAACTGCTATCTTCTCTAGTCCATCTCATAGAGACATAGAGGTATCATGGAAGAACCACCATTTTAACTGTGTCTACTGTCTGACCAGGCTCAGTGGTAACATGTGCCAGCACTACAGGTACTCTACTAATTGAGAGAAAAGTGGGCTATAATTAAACTTGCACAGCCTGTCCAGGTTAAGGGGAGCCTGATGCCTAGATACTTGATTTCTCTGAGGTCCCAGTAGAATGGGAACTGTGACTTTCAGTGGCCTGAGGAGGTAGAGTAAATTGAGATCACGTAAGTCTTAGTTGTGTTTAGCTTATACTCTAATGCTGGGCTAAATCTTTAGATTATGTCAAACACAGCACAGAGGGAGACCTCAGGGTCTGTCAGGTATAGGAGGACATCATCCACATATAACACTACTCAATGTTCTTCTTCTCCCAAGTGTCTCCCCTGATATGTAAATTTTAGTGCTGTGCAGAATTTTCAAATTCAGATGGAATGAAGTATTGTGGATTTTTTGAAATTTTACTTTCCTCGGGGAAGGTGGGATTTAATTCCTAGGAATTTTTGTTTAGATTCCCTAGACTGTTTCTGTGAATGTATTATTTCTATTATACAATGACAATTTATTGAAATCTGTACATATCAGACTGCATAGTCTCAATTTCTTGGGGTTCCTTGACTAGTACTTCTCTGTTTTTGGCACTTACACTGACAATTGATATTATCATGTATAAAATCTTGTTACAACACTGAAGGCCGTAAGGTTTCTGGAACATAACAGCTGGTTGAGAGTATGTAGGGAATATATCTCCAGCTAGTTGTACATTCATCCTACATTCATTCATCATACATTTACTCATGTTGGGTAAATAACACTTTAATCCTTCTTTATGCCATGTAAAGATCATTTCTGTTGTTGTAATTTTTGGAGCTTATTATTTATTTTTTACTTGCTAATGTGTTACATTTTGGCATGCAATTGTTTTATCCAAGGTCATTTTCTTGTCATTGGCCGTATTCTCAAACTAACAGAGTTCTGAGCAGAGATGAAGATGGCTTCTACTGGTGTGCTCTTACCTCACTCTTGAAGCATGTGTTTTTGGGAGCTTTTTTCACTTGACATATAATTTACTGAGTAGAGAATCCTAGTGTTTTGTTATTCATTAGACTGATACATGGTATAATATATGTGGGTTGAACTCTCTGCCTGCTGTTATCTCTGGACAACCTTTGACCTTTAAGCTTGGTTCAGCTAAAAGCACCTTTAAGATAGTCAAGCTCTCTGACATCACTTTAATTATGGTTTGAATGCCTGATTTAAGCCAGTGAGAATTATTTCTGTTTTTTCTGTATGTTCTAATTGTAAATAATATGGGATTTTCTAAATAACTGTCATTAAGCTTCTGAAGAAGGACTTTTTTGGTCCAAAAGCTAAAGCTATTTGTTCTTTTTATAACATCATTGTTGGTCCAATAAAAGGTATCAAACCATTTGTTCTGAATTTGTTCTTACTAGGACCAATACGGCATTAAACTGTTTGTTTTAAATTCCACTGAAATTCTGCCAAATTTCACCGGAAACAGACTGGTGGAAAAGAGAAGCAGGAAAATGAAGACTGAGTTTTTCCACAGCATTTCCTTGAAATATTATTTCACGGACCTCAATATTTTCTGTGTAAATGTTTGTAGAATGATTTTCTGTGGAAAAAGATGCTGTTCAGCAGAATATTATTCTATGGATCTCAATTTTTTCAGTGGAAATGGTTGCAGAATGATTTTCCATAGAAAATATGCTGTTCCATGCAACAGAAGAACCAGCGAAATTCTTGCAGAAATTCTGCTAGCTGAATGGCCATTCCACACTAATTTCACCGGTGGAATTCTGCATTCTGCATAGCACTACTAACTTTGCCTAATTGCCTGAGCCAGTGTTTCTACAAGACAGCGAAAAACAGGTATGACAGTGGTAACCTTGATGCATGCCACTGGCAAAACCAAAGGACTAGGAGGTGTGGCTATTAACCTTCACAAATGCTGCTCTGGTAGCTGTGGAGAAGCTCCAAGAGCAGGACCTGCTAAAAGCTTGTATTTTACTTTTAAAAGGAGGAGTGCCATTGTGGTGGAGGCAGGTTTGCTGGAGATGAGGGAGCCCTTCAGACAGGCCTAAAAGCTGAAATCTACTGCCAGAACTGCTGGAACAATAGTAAAACTGCAAAAAGCTGCAAAAAGTTTGTGCAACAGCATTGCGTCTGGTGGTTTTTGACTTGCCGCTTGTTCATTTGTTTGCTTGCTTGAAACTGCTGAAACTGCTGAGTGGTGGGGATGCTTGTTCTGTTGATCTTCAGATTTGTAGAAAGAGTGGAATGAAGACCTGAGATCTGCATAGCTGAACATAGATTGATAGAGGTCAGCAGAAAGTCCCCAAAAAATTATATTTTAAATGAATGGTGCAGCACTTTCTTTTTAGGGAGCACAACTGAAAAATAGAGAGTTTAATTGTATTTTATCTTGGACTCAGTTATTTATGGGACATATATTACATTTATGATTTTTTTTTGTATTAGCTTCAGTTAGGTAGAGTACTTGTTTATGTCATCACTGTTGTTTTGTGCCTAAATTTAAATTAGAATCTTAAGGGTCAGCAAGTTATTATTATATTTTAATATATATTTTTTTTTTGCTTCTTGTGCTTTGTATTTTTGCACCGTTAGTCCATTCTGGCATCTAATTGGTGGGATAGGTTCACATGACTAAAGCCATAAAAACACATGAGCAGCATTGAGAGAAAGTTCAATCTGTTCATTTGCTGCCTTATGAATGAAGGGGTGACATTGTGCTATCTCTCTGTGCTCTATGTTGCTGAATTACTGAAGTACTGATTATTGGCTGATCCACGTTTTTTGCTACTGGCACACTTTGTCATGTGGGTTCAACAATTAATGCATTAAAAGCATGTAAGCAACTAAGTGAAGAAGAGGTGTACCCACCCTTCAATTAGAAACCCATGGGGGTCGAGAAGTTTCTTTCTGGCCTGGTGGCTTTCTTCTTTTTAGAATTTGCTCTTGAAGTCAGGATGGCTGTGTAAGTTATTATGAATTCTTTTCTTTTTGGCAACAGATTGTCAACACGCTTCACTGCTTGATTGTTTTTGGTTAGTTCTGGGCAGTATTGCTAGTATAAATTTTAATTTTTTAAATTACTATACTGAAAGTCTAGGATTCCTATTTTTCAGCCTGTGAGATTTTTAGTATTTTAGGCTATTAGGTCAAGAAGTGAATTATATGCTACAGATGTTAGAACTGCCCAAATTGTTTACCATTGTATTGTGTAGTGGAGAAGAGTAAAAAAAAAAATCTTATTCTGTGCTCCCCCTTTTTTTTTCTTGAGTAATCTGGTGCTCAGTCTGGAGTAAGGACACTAAAGAGTACAGACTCCAAAGTGAAAGGACCAAGAAAATTGCCCATTGTAACTTTTCTGTCATTCCAAGGCTCTCCCATAGAGGGAAATGTAGATTTCTACAGAGTGGATTACTTGTTATTCATTAGATGCATTACAGCTTTTTATTATAATCCTGAATTTGTGAAAGGAATGGCTGCGGTGTGATGGTCATTTTTGGACTTTACATTTGGCTTAGTATATTTACCCTATTTGCCCTAGTGCTGGAACAGTGTGAATTTTGCTGTACTCTAACACTGTTATTTTATGTGAAGATTTAGCCCTTTGTAATTGTTAGTAAAATACTGGTATAATTAGTTTAGCTTGCATATATTATTTCATTCAAAAACAAAAAGGGGGAACTTTTTTCCTGCTTTTCTGTCTTGTTACTAGTTTGGGGGATTCATCTTGCACCTCCTGTCTTTTCACATTACCTAGTATCTCTGTTGAAGATAGATAAATACAGAGATGTCTAACACAGGTCCCCCAAAAGGCTGAAAATATATAGCCAAAAGGCTGCTAAAAATTTTAAAAAAGTAGATGAAGGTGATCAGTGGAGTGCTGCTGTAGGAAAAATAACACAATATTTGTGCCCTAACCTTAATCAGATTGAACTAAGGGGTAATAAGAAAATTACAAAAAACTTCAACCCTAGAGTGACATCCTCACCAGTGAAAAAAAATGGAGAAAATATGCAAAATGTAGACAAAATTCATCCATTGTTAGAAGACATCAGAAAGTTAGAGGAAGATGTTCAGGTCAACTCTGTCAGAGTGCAACCAAGAAACCTAATTGATATGACAAGCCCTGAGCTTGTTATATCTGACTTAAATTTGCCTTATCAGTGGAAGAGGAGGTCATTTGATAGAATTAGTATCCTATCACCCCCTATTACATTCAATAAAAATGAAATGTCTCCTGGCACATCTAAGAGGAATGTGGATTTCGAAATGCAGTCTGATAGAGTTTGTACTGCCTCAATTATTTGTGATATAGATAGTGTTGATGTGAAGCAAGGAGAGGGTGTTCCATCTCCACAGGAGAAGGTTAGGACTACAAAAGGAAGTGACTTACAGTTCAATCAATAAAAAAGGGCTTCTGGTTCATTTCTCGAACAATTTGATTCATTCCTAACTCCGTATATAAAAAATAGAGAATTGCACCTTCCACCGAAGAAGGATAATAAAAGCTGCTATTTAGGGATGGTGGATAATTCTAGCAGAGAAGAGGGTAAAATAAATACTAGCAATTTGGAAACACCACATATTGATAATACCCTATTACTTAAAATAGGTAAGTTGAAAAAGAGATTTCTTTTGGAAACACACATCTGTTGAAGATGGTCACCCTCGTTCATGCCTTTATTGAATATTTTGTGGACAGAGCCAGTCCAAGGGTGGAAAGTGCAGAAAAAAAAATGAGTAGCAATAATATTTGGATAGAACATGGGATAGAATATGAAAAAATTCTGCAAAAATACATTTATGGAAAAGGAAAATGAAGAACCACCCACCCAAAAAAAATAAAATGGAGATCAGTTGGTTGGCAGTAACACCGTTAGGAAGATTTCAAAAAATAAAAAAGGACTAAAGCACAGACAAAAGAAAATAACTCAAAACGATAACAAAAGACATATTTATTGATTAAGAAACTAAACCAAAGAAAAATTCCATTACAGCAAAGAAGGGAAAGGTAGTAAGGAGCAGTTAAAGAGGGATAAAGTTACCATCCAAAGCAGGAAAGGAAAAAGCAAGTATGTAATAGAGAAAATAAGTGAATTCCATAATAAAGCTGAAAAGCCCTCAATAAATTTACAAAACAAAGTGAGGTTTGAGAAAATAAAGGGAAAAATGTAAAGGCTAATCCATCAGCTGTATATGACCTGGAAGAAGGGGAGAAAGAGAAACTAATTTTAGCAGGTGAACTTTTACCAACTGTCTATCTAAGAGGTGTGCCAAAACAAAAAAATTAAAATCTCTACCCAGGGAAGTTAACAGCTTATAACATTCTCAAAGGGATTCTGGGAAACAAAGTTAATTGGCAAGATGTTAGATTGGTTAGCAGATATCAAGTAAACCCATATAAGGGATGGTTTTGCCTAGTCCTAAGAAATGCAGAAAAATGAAAATATATCCTGAACAAAAAAAATAGCTTCACAGAACTAGGGATATCATTAGATGTGACTTCTAGAACATCAATGGAAGTTACAAACAATACCCAAGAGGGACAATTGGTAAAAGATTTGAGGGGTAAGAAAGAACAAATTTCAGTTAAACAACCAAGAAGCACAGCATTTCTAAAGCCAATTGAAACAGTTCATACTCTAGAGGAGGAAAACCTGATTGTACTATCAGAAGTGGTTGGAAGCAGGTGGGACAGGGAATAAATACCACTATGATCTTAGATTCTGATGACTCTTCTGACTCAGAATTGGATGTAATCCCAGTAAAGTGCAAGGTTGAGGAGGAGAACAATAGTATATTGAGCTTGGGGGATTGCAGTGTGGAAAGTTTGGAGCTAACGAACTGACTGAAGGAACATAAGAAACAGATAGAAATAGTCTCTTGGAAGATTGCAAGCCTTAAAGAAAAGCTGGAGGATAAAGTGTGTGTAGAATGGATGTTGAATTATACAATTATATTCCTCCAGGAAACCTGGATAGGTAAATTGAATGAGGTTTGGATGAAACAATAGAGGGTATGGATAACCCCAGCCTATAAGAAGTCTAAGTATGGCAGGTGCAAAGGGGGATTGGCCATTTGTTTTGATGTAGTTCTTGATTTTGCACACTCAGAAGTGGGAATTTATAATGAATTTTATATGTATATTGCGATAATAGGGAAGGCACAAAGTATGGCACTATTTAATGTTTATATCCCACCAACTATTAAGAGGAGGGAATTTCTTGTTATTTTAGAGAAAATAGGTCATGATATAGAATCATTGAAGTACAGATTTCCTGGAGTCTGTATATTCTTAGCAGGTGATTTTAATGTACACATTGGAGTTGGGATTGAGGATTCTTCCCCAGACTGGGGGATTGATGATTTGCTGAATATTCCTATTCGGCAGTCAAAGGATAAGATAACAAATCAAAATGGCAAGTTGTTATTACAGTTTTTAAATAAATGGTAGGTAAGATAGGTAATATTTTTATTCATAAGAATGAATATGGATAGCTCCACTGAGCCAAAGCTCATTTACAGTGAGGTCCAAATATAGTTTAAGAATCTTGACTGGGAGAACAAGAGGGGACTGGAAGGGGGAAGTGACCTTTCCCACAATAAAGGGGGTAGCACATTCAATTTTTATATAGTGGAAGCCACAGGATATTCCAGGGTGAATTACTTAAAGATTCTAAAATTATGGGATAGTGACCACTTTCCTGTGAATTGTTTGTTGAATTCATCCTTTAAGCAAACATGCAAAAATCATAAACAAGAACAAGATGCAAATCATAACGTGCATTAAATATGTGAAAAAAATGGCTTGGAATGAATACTCAAAGGTAGTGATAGATGAGATTATCCAGAACTATTATATGGTACATAATACAGTAGACTATTCCACTAATACAATTAGTAATGCTGAGGCAGTGTTAAAAGTAAAACACTTTGAGACACATATGTGAGAAATAGAAGACAAACTGAGCTTAAGAGAAAGAGATGTGGTAAAGCCATGTTTTGGTTCTAGTAAACCATGGTTTGACAAAGAATGTGAGCAACTAAGAAAGGAAATAAAGACACTAGGAAAATTAAGGATAAAAAATACATCCCCGGTGGTTTTAAAAGCATTTAGAAATTTGAAATGTGACTATAGGGACATGATTCACAATAAGAAAAAGGTTTATAAGTACTTGCTCTGGGACAAGTTGCAAGAGGCTATCGGGCAAAAAGATAATCAGATGTTCTGGGCTCTTGTGGCATATGGGTGTAATGAAAAAAATGTTCAGTATAATCTGTTAGGAATGATCTCAGAAAACCAATGGATTTGTTATTTTAACAAAATTTATGGCAATGAGTGTGATATAGTTCCTTTTAAGTATATAAAAGATGGAACTACTGATTCCAGTTTGCTTCTTTTTACATTAGCTGAAGTCAGAGAAGCAATACAAGCACAAAAAAGGAACAAGGCACCAGGTGTGGATGGGGTTCCGGCAGAAATATTTTGACATAGTTTTGACCATTGAGTAACTGTGTTGACCCCTTTATTTGTATTAATAGGCCAGTCCCACATCCTCCCTTCAAACTAGAATAAAGGGGTGATTGTTCCTCTTTTTAAAATGGGCCGAAAACAAGATCTGGTTTGTTATAGGCCAATTATGTTGCTTCCAGCTGCTTAAAAAATGTACGCATGTCTATTACTTCAAAGACTGTCACTCTGGGTAGAGTAAAATAACTTGAAATCCAAATTCTAATGCAGTTTTAGAAAACATTTTAACACCCTGGACCTGATTTTCACATTAACCTACTTTTTAGATTTATATGTTAAGGAGAAAAACGTTTGCTTTATGTTTGCTTTGTCAATATAAGAGCAGCTTACAACTCCATAAATAGGGGTAAATTATGAGAGTTATTGGATGCATTAAAGATAGATAAACAGTTGTTGGGAATGTTGCAAGTTTTGCATTATAACACAACATCTTCAGTGCGTTATACTAGAGATGGAGCTCTTTCAGAGGAAATAAAGATTGGGAAAGGAGTTAAACAGGGATACTTATTAGCCCCCTGTTGTTTAATTTATATATATAAATTATAATAAAATATATTTTTGAAATAGATACATTTGCCCCATAATAAACAATGAAAAGATCCAACTACTATTGTACATGGATGACGCCATTGTCATCTCACAAACCCCCTCTGGGTTTGAGAAGAGGCATAACAAGTCTTCTGAATTCATTGGCCAAACTAGACCCTGAAATGAATGTGTAAAAAATTTAAATATCTTTTGGTAAAAAAAGATTATCAAAGAAGGTCTGGGTGATAAATGGCAAAAAATAGAGTAGGTAAAGGACTATAGATACCTCAGAGTTATATTTGAAAGCAATATGTCATGGAACACATGCTTGTCTGAGGCAAAAAAATAAGTCTTATAGCTCAATGAATGCTATTAGTGTGTTTGCAAACAAGTTTGCAAATAACTCCTTTGTAGCTCTTAAAAAGACATTTGAACTGAAGACTGTTAGCCAGACTTTATATGGGAGTGAAGCTTGGGGTCTATCGGTTAATGAATCAAAAATAGAGTCTATACAGAATACTTTTTTGAGAAATGCTTTAGAGCTACCAAGGGATTGTCCGACAGCCTTTAGGAGATTGGAAGCTGGCTTAAGCTTATTGAGTTCCACAATCAAAACTAGGGCAATTAATTATTGGAACAAACTAATGGACATGGTCAATGATAGACTGCCAAAACTATGTTGGACAGATTATTTGACATGACTACAGGATGGGTCCACATTTGTAACATGGTTCTATGTATTAAATCTGGTTTTAAAATGAATGGGTTTGGAAGATCTTTGGTCTAGGAGGGTGGTGAGTAATGCAAACCTGTATGCAGCTGAAGCTGTTCAGAGAAATAATTATATTGAGACCCAGAACAATCTGATCAAAATACATGACACAGATATGCAAGAGCTCTACTGCAGTATAAAACTAAATGGGGAAACTGAATATTATCTAATACATTGTGAGAATAAATGGCATAGAAATACATTGTGTAATTTAAGATTAGAAAGTCTGTGAATAACAAACTTGCAATATAAGAGATAGTGGGGACAGTTTAGTAACAAATTGGTCTGCAGATGTAAAAATGTGAAATCCTTGAGTTTAAAACATAAATTATTAGAATGTGACAAACTGGCTACTGAAAGAATGAAATGGTTAACTCCGCCGACACAATCATACAATTCAAAAAGTATGGATAACCATATGAAATATTTACTATGTTTGGATAAAATTAAAGGTATTTCTGGCTTGGCAATGTTCACAAATAAGTTGAAATTATGATGGATATATCTTTGTGAAAATGAG
Organism: Neoceratodus forsteri; assembly: GCA_016271365.2. NCBI lineage: Eukaryota > Metazoa > Chordata > Ceratodontiformes > Ceratodontidae > Neoceratodus > Neoceratodus forsteri. Next base: position 950,906,330 of record CM028129.1, on the reverse strand, counting down.
GGCATTCTGTCTTGATATGACTTGCTGTTATGAAAAGGTCATTTGCATTTATTGTGTTTTATGTTTTATAAGGTGATGTAATAAATTGTGAATTTTTTTTATACATCTAAATGTAGCAAAAAAACTTGAAACTTTAACTTGTATATGAGAATCAAAATCCTCTGGGAAGCCTTGTTTCCCCAGGGTCACAAGAGGAAAGGGCCAGGAGACCCTATGGAATGCCTTTTCAGCATCTAGACTGATATCAGCATGGATGAGGTTACCATGTTCTGTATGTATCTCATGGAGAACATGAATGGTATGGCAGGCATTATTCCATGTTTGTCTTGCATGGACAGATCCAGTCTGATCAGGATGTAGTAAAGCAGGAAGGAGGGGTTCTAGGTGCTGTGCGAGCACTGCAATGAAAAGCTTGTAGTCTGCATTAAGTATTGTACCAAAATTGGCCTGTATGCTATGCAGTCTAAAGGGTTTTTGCCTGGCTTGCAGATAACAGAAATAGTTGCATAGTGCCATATTTTGGGGATATCCCAATCAGTTATAATCATGTTGCAGGCCTTTAGCAAGAGTGGCAGTATCTGGACTGTCTGGGATTTACAGAATTGCATGATAAAGCCATCTGGCCCTAGCACTTTCAGTTTTTTTGTCTTGTGCAGGACGACTTCCAAATTTGAAAGCTGAAATGGTCTTATGATGGGATTACCCATAAGATCGCTAAATAAATGGATGCATGGTTGAAAACTACACATGAAAATCAGCTAAATGGAAATTTGTGCTATGAGAAAATGCTGCAAGGCACACATAGAATGAACTCAGGCAAGGATGTAACTCAGGGGTGATAAAGTGGGAAGGGGGGAAGATTAACCATTCTAACAGCAAGGTGGATGCAACTTGGGGGGGGAGTTGGGAGGAGGGGAGATTTACAGTTCAACTCCAGGGGGGATACACCTCTGTGATAGGGGGGTGGTGGCATGAATGCAGGCATGATGGAAAAAAAGTAAAGCCAAGAGGATTGTACCCAAGTCTGCTGAATATAGTAAGCCTATTCACAGCTTGTGACACTAACCTCTGTGCTATGTCACCAGCACAGTTACACAGCACACACATATGGACTTAAAGTACATAGCATTAGTGAAAACAGCTACATTTACAGCAGTGCTATAATATCCTTGCTGTTACTGTCCATGTAGCTGTTTTCAGTCATGCTATTTTGTAGCTTGAATTTAACTGTGTTGCAACCTCAACACGATCATGATGGTATACCCTTATGGTGAACTCTGCCTACTCTTGGATGAGCTGTGGATGAGAAGAAGGCTCAAAAAGGTGACCATCACTGCTTCATTGTGAGGGCACTTGGGGGGGTATAGAGTATGAGTAGATGCATTAGCTATCTGTCTTGTCCTTCAGATAATTAGAATAGTGAATGGGTTCTAGATACTGGCCACTGTTTCCCAGTTTTCTGCCTCCTGATCTGGTGAGTCAGGAGGTATATGGACCTAGGACCCACTTTATTCTTTATTCATTAGAAATCAGGTTTACAACCTTTGAGTCAGGGACTCATTTACAAAGGCATCATAGTAATTTTTGTCATAAGTAGGTTAAGGGAAGTTTTGTTTTTTAAAGATACATTTTGTCCAGCTCTTGCATAATCTTATATAAGTCTGGTTTAACTGTGTTATTGTCATGGATTACTGGGAAAAGATGGACACATAGACAGAATGAAGGTTTTAAAGCAAAGCAAAAGCCAAGCAATCAATTTATTGATTTCCAGCAAAACTTAAAAGCGGACTTGATACAGCAAAATAATAATAAAACAAAAACAAATCAGACATGGAGTCACATCTCAAGCCAGGATGTACATAGGAACTCTAGAAACTGCTAGAGAACAACAGCATGTTCAGACATAGATCTGCAGAAGGTCAGCACTACACTGACCCTACCTCTCATTTGAAGTAGGAACAGAAAGGTGCTTCTTTTATACAAGAAGGTGGTCAGGTGGTCACCTGAAACTCCACCCACTAGTCATTAGAAAATGTTATTATTGTTAAAAGGCTGTAATTTATTACAACAAGCAAAATGAAAAGCTTCTATATTTAAAGCATAGAATAACAATAACAAATACACAAAAAACAGGTTCTATCTTTGTTTTTCTGTCCAGCTGCAGCTGTAGGCTCCTCCCCTAGATCTGGCCAGTATATCTATAGTAAAGAAAGGTCCAGCCAGTGCTTAGGAACACTGGAGAGCTCATATAGGAGAGAGGCCACAGCCATGGTAAGCAGCACAACAACTTACAGTTTACACTGTTTCTCATTTTATATTTCAGGTTTAACTTTTAAGGACAGAAATATATGCAATATTACAATACAATAAAATACAGTTTATTTAGTTCAACTCTTGTAGGATTCATTGAGATTTCTTTTTCCCTTCTTAAGAAAACGTTATTACACACGGTGTAGTCATGCATAAAACCTACACAAAAATGAGGACAAAATAAGCAGCACACTACTGAGTAACATTCTTCTGCTTTCATACAAAATCTAACATTTCTTGCCTGCGTTAATGTTTGAGTTTTTAGCTTTTCTTTTAAACTACTGGTGCATGGTGAAGTGCATCAGAAACAGAAGTAAAAACCTAGTTTTTAATTTTCAGACCACTACTAAACACAACTCTGCACTTGGGGAAACTACTGTGCAAAAAGCTTTACAAGTACTTTTTTTAATTTTCATGCTTTTCTACTTATTTTCTGTCCCATTTTACTTCATCTCCTGGATACCAATACATGGTAATATCCTGTTTGGAGATTGGCTGAAGTAACGCTACAAGAAAAAAAAAATCCTTTTCATTTTGGTGCTGCTCGAGTGTGCGCATCATAGAGCAGTATCCTAATGTAAGCTCTTACTATTGCTTGAACATGCGCATCATTGAACAGTATCCGAAACTCAGCGCTTTAGAGGATTCTGCCTCATCTGGTCTTTTCAATAGGAACAACCACTAGGTTTCAGGTAGAGAAAACATAACTCTTGCAAGTGCACTTTTTAATTTATTAATAGTTTCACCAGGCTATTTTGCACAATAACGTAATAACATTACAGTGCACAGACCAGCTCTCTGTGAGCCTACAAAGCCTACAAAAACATTTAAAATATGTTCCCCACTCTTTCTACCACTCTTTCTTTGAGTACAATATTTGTTTGGGGAAATATATGTTTGGCACATATTAAACAGACAACATCCCCATGGATGATTCCTATGAGCAAGGGGGAGGAGGTTGTACAGACAATACTCCCAGTAAGGACCCAGGAAACAGAAATATTAGGGAAAGAAAGGATAACCTTTTCTAGGTGGCCTAACTGGAAAATAGGGAAAAATTAAGACAGCAAGAGAAAAGAGAAAAGATGCTGCTGCAGCAGCAGGCTTAGAGAGAAAGGCAAAGTGTGAAAAAAGTTCATAAAGGGGTTCTTACTGCACACTATGACAGACTCCTCCCTACCCAAAAGGAAACCAGGGGATTTAAATCAGCAGGTTTCCGAAAATGCTGGAGCAAGGCAGTAGTTAGACACAGTGTCAGATCTCTCCGGAGAGAGATGGAGCTTTAGCCTGCCCACTCCCAAAGCTCCACCTCAGGGTCCCTAGTAAACAAAATGCATTACAATAATTAGATTAAGGGGTAACTCTCCCAATCCATGTATTATCTATTATCCCACGGTCTGACTGGTCTGACTGTATATCTGCCCCATAATGAGACATGAAGTCTTCATTTTTATTAAGGGTGCCTGCCCTGTGCCTAATGACACATCTATAAGGTTGTAGTGACAGATACCAATGCATTATGTGAGGATTTTTATCTTTCATCACCTGCAACCAACAGAGCGGGTTATGGTGAGTGATTAATTCGAATTCTGAACTCCAAGGATAAAAGTTCAATGCCTCAGTGGCCCATTTCATAGCTAGGCATTCTTTTTCAATGGTTGAATATCGGGTCTCCCTCTCATGCAATTTTCTACTTATATAAATAATGGGAGGTTCTTCCCCTTCAAACAGTTGAGACAGAACAGCCTCAATGTCTGTGTCAGAGGCGTCAGTCTATACCAGAAAAGGCAAAGTAAAATCAGGGCTCTTTAGAATCAAAGAGGCACATAGACTAGCTTTTATGGTACAGAATGCTGCTTCACATTCAGGGTTCCATTTTACCTTTGTGGGGTTGTTCTTTTAAGTAAGGTCCATTAGAGGCATAACTATCATGGTGAAATTAGGACTAAATCGCCGATAGTACCCGGCTAACCCTAAAAAGGATGTCCACCTCTCCCTCTGCCATGAGCACCTGTAACTCTGCAGTTTTCCTCCCAAGACTCCTAGCATTAAGGGTAACCACCTTCCCCCTTCCTCCCCCTCCCATCCTGCCCTCCTTTACTAGCATCACCTTGTCCTGTCCCATCCCCTTTTGAAACAGTCCACTGTTCTACTGGATACCACTTCTGCAGGTAACACATTCCACCCAGCCACCACCCTCTCTGTAAAAAAGTGTTTCCTCATCTCCCTTCTGAACCTTCCTCCCTCCAGTCTCATATCATGGCCCCTGGTGTCCCTCCCCTCCCTTACTTTGAACAGCCCCTCTGTACCTGTCTTGTTTATTCCTCTCATGTACTTAAAGGTTTCAATTATGTCCCTGTCCCTCCTCTCCTCCAGTGAGTAAATGTTCAAATCCCTCAGTTTCCTCTCACATGATAAATCCCCCAGTCCCTTGATCATCTTTGTCACCCTGCGCTGCACCCGCTCCAGTAACTTAAAGTCCCTCTTCAGATATGTGTGCCAGTACTGCACGCAGTACTCCAGGTGCAGTCTAACTAATGACCTATACAGTGGCAGAATCACCTCCTCCTTCCTTGAGGATATACCCCTTGCAATACAACCCAGCATTTTTTTGGCCTTTGCAGCTGCCTTCCTACATTGTGCCAAGTTGTTCATTGACCCTGTAATGAGCACCCCCAGATCCTTCTCCTCCTCTGTCAGGGCTAGCTGCTCTCCCCCCAGCTGGTAACTCCTCCTTGGGTTCTTCATCCCAAAATGCAACACCTTGCACTTTTTGGCATTAAACCCCAGTTGCCAGGTGTTTGACCAGGTTTCAAGCTTTGCCAGATCATCCTGCAACCCCTGCCATCCCCCTAGGTCATCCACCACTGCTCCTACCTTGGTATCATCAGCAAACAGACTGATCTTTCTCTGGATGTCCAATGATATGCCTTCAATAAATATTCCAAACAACACTGGTCCCAACACCGAGCCCTGTGGAACACCGCTCGTCACTACCCTTGGGTGTGAGAGCTTTACACCCACCTCCACCACCACCCTCTGTTGCCTTCCCTGAAGCCAGTTCCCTACCCATCTCACCAGCTTTGCACCTGCTGCTGTGCCTACTAACTTACTTCCCAGCCTTCCATGTGGCACCTGTCAGATGCCTTACTGAAGTCCAGATACAGGACATCCACTGCATGGCCCCTGTCCAGTTGCCTAGTTACCCAGTCATAAAACTCCACCAGGTTGGTTTGGCAGGATCTGCCCCATATGAAGCCATGCTGTCTGCTGTCCTGTAGTCCTTTGGCCACTAGGATGGCCACCAGCCTCTCCTTCAGGATATTCTCCATTAGCTTACCCACGATGGATGAGAGGCTCAATGATCTGTAGTTTCCTGGTTCATCCTTGGGGCCACCTTGTGGAGGGGCACCCCATGAACCATTCTCCAGTCCTGAGGTACACAACCCAAATGTAGTTAGGCATTAAATAGGTCTGCCAAAGGTCTTGCAAGGACCTCTGCCAGCTCCTTCAGTACCCTGGGGTGGATGCCATCTGGGCCTGGTGCCTTATCCACCCTCAGTGCCTTCAAACCTTCCCGAACTCTGCCCTCCATGATTTCCTCATCTGTCACCCCTCCCCCCATTTCTGCCATTTCTGCCCCCCTTGGGTGTCACCCCCTCTTCTCTTTAGTAAATACTGAGCAGAAGCACTCATTTAGTGCTTCTGCCTTATCGCACCCTGCTTCCACCCAACTCCCCTCCTTCCTAATCCTTTCTATGTGGTCTTTACAGCTCCTTTTCTCCCTGATGTACCTAAAGAAGCCCTTCTCCCCCTTCTTAATGCCTTGCGCCAGCCTAAGTTCCATAGATGCTTTGGCTCCCCTTACTGCCTTTGTCACCTCTTTCGATTCCATCAAGTACTCCTCCCTGTCCTCCCCTCTCCCTGTTTTCCTGTCCTTCCTAAAGGCAGCTCTATTCCTCCTTACCTTTTCCATGACCTCCTTACTCAACCAGCTCGGTTTCTTAGCCCTAGCCTTCTTGCTCTGGGCCTTGCAGCAGGTTTTGGTTGCCTCCACTATCCCCAGCTTTATGACCTCCCACCTCTGGTTAGTGTCCATACTAGACTGAATTCTGGCCAGGTACCCTTTTACCACTTTCCACATCCTCCTTCCAGCACTCTTGTGCCAGATTCCACTCCTTCCTTGCCCATATCCAATGTGAGCCATACTGAGTGGTGGTCATTCCCTGACAGCGGTTCCTCCACTGTAAGTTCTTTCACAAAGTTCCCATTTGCCAGCACAAGGTCAAGGGTATTCCCTAACCTGGTTGGTTCACTGACCATTTGCAGCAGAAAGCTGTCCTGGAAGGCATCCAGCAGTACCTGTTCCCTTCTGTTCCTGGTTGTTGGGGTACTCCAGTCCACTCCTGGCATATTGAAGTCCCCACAATCACCACATTACCCTTCTTGCAGGTCCTCCTGATCTGTCCCACTAGTTCCCTGTCTAACTCCTCCATCTGAGATGGTGGCCTGTACACCACTCCCATTCTAAGAATCCTATTCTTGGAATTCTGGATTTGCATCCAAAGTGACTCCGTACTACCCTCCTCCCCTTCCTTCCTTGCACACTTCAGTCCTTCCTTCACATATAGTGCCACACCCCCTCCCTTCCCAATCACCCTGTCCCTACGAAATAACCTGTACCCTGGTACAGACAGGTCCCAGTCATTGTCTTGGGTGGCCCACCTTTCTGTGATGGCTGCAATGTCCACCTCTGCAGTTTTCCTCCCAAGGCTCCTAGCATTAAGGGTAACCACTTCCCCCTTCCCCCTCCCATCCTGCCCTCCTTTACTAGCATCACCAATAGTACTTGCCATTTGTCCTTTGTCACTATTATGGGGGTAAGCTCATATGGTTTCCCAACCTGCAGTCTCTGCATGTCTCTTGCCCAATTGCCACCCCCCCGCTCCTAGTTTAAATTCCCTGCTTCCTCTATGTACTCCTCCATCCTCTGTTTCAACACTTTCCTTCCCTCCTCACTCATGTGTAGTCTGTCCTTGGCATACAGACTACTGTCCTCCCAGGTCCCTCCCCACACCCCCAACAGCCTCTACCCTTTAGCTCAACACCAGGTTATTAGCCATCCGTTAAATTCCTCTATTCTCAGCTTTCTTGTTGTGCTTGTCTTGGGCAGTGGAAGTATTTCTGAAAAAGTTACTGATCTTCCTGCCCCCTCACATAATTGTCTTAGTTCCTCAAACCTCCTCTGGACTATATCTACTGTCTTGTCAGCCAGGTCATTCATCCCAAGATGTATAATTAAATGAGGCTTGTCACTACCCCTTCTAGCATATTTCTGAACAGATTGTCCAACCCTTTCCACTGTCATTCCTGGCATGGCCTCCACCCAAATGTGACTATGCCTCTCCCCCTTGCTACCCCACCTGACTCCTCTTAGTATTGAGTCCCCCAGCACTAAGATTCCACCACTCTTATTCCCTGCTTGCTTCCATTCATCCCCCTCTCTCAATTCTGGTTCCTCTTCTTCCTCCTGCACATTATTTCCCCCTTTTGCCCCTGTTGCAATTCTCCCAGCAGAACTTCCCCCCGCTCTGGTTTGGTCCATGCATTTATCAATTACTCCTCTAATTTCATCATTTCCCTCCTCCACCTTCTTCCTCTCTAGCACTGCAAAACTATTTTCTGAAGACCCTTCACAAATGCCTGCTCCCTCCCTCTTCATAGTCACCTGTTCTCTCCTTTCCACTCCATGACTTTTGCCACTTCTTCACCTCCCCTCACAAGTCCCTATCTTCTCCTTCCATTTGTCTTTTGTCTCCTGACCTGGTTTCCCCGGCAATCGTTCTTCCTGGCCTGGGCCCCCTTGTCCCTGCTTCCCTTCTTCTGACCCTCTCCTCACCACTTTTGGCTTAAATCGCCCTCCCTCATCTCCCATTCTTCCTCCATCCAGTATTGGGCTAAACCCACCCCCAGTCTGCCTTGCCTGTCTTAGTTCCTCCTGCAGACCCTCAATCTCCTTTCTATGTTTCTCTATGTGGTTGCACACTAAACATCCTACCACACTCCAGGCAATTTTTAGAAATATTGGTGCACTGCAGTTGTTGCAGCCTACCACCCTACCCATTGCTGTCATTGCCCACCAGTTACCCCCCCACTCTTCCAAATGCAGGATACCAAACACTCCCCCAAGTCTCCCCTTCCCCCATCAGTGCAAAACATTTTTTCTTAATTTCCTTACCCTCTTTGTTGTGCACATTTAGATAGATTGAGGAACTTCTTTTTTATATTCCTAATCTTCCTATCCACACTCAAAAGAGACTTTAAGTAGCTATTGCAAACCTTCTTCAAACTCCTACTCCTCCTTTCCACAATGCAATAGCAATGCAAAGAAGTAACAATAAGCTCCTAGATTTGCAGTTACTTCCTTCCACTGAGATAGCAGTCACCTCTTCACTCGTTGCTGTTCCTTTCCTGGATGTCTGCTTCTGCATGACAGCCACATATCCTTACCCATTTGAGGAAGTGATATCAGAACCCTGGTATAAAGGAAATCATGGACCAGGGTGGGTGGGAAGGAGGTTTGGGGTTGGGACCAACCCAACTCTTCCAGAAACAATCAGGTAGCTGAGGCCCCTGGTCAGACCATTAGAACCCTTCCCCCACTATGCACTAACATTTGCAGCTAGTGAAGCCAGCAAAAATGAATCACAATTCTACTCAAAGCCCCCAAAATAGGTTTGCTACCAAAAGAAACAGGTTTCCAATTCAAACAGCTTCACCAACAACACATCAAAATAAGCTTGAAATTAGAAGATATTGGTCTTTGATTCAAAGAAACAGCCCCCGTTAAATCACACCAAATAGGTTTTAAATCAGAAGAAATAGGCCTCTACAAATGCAGTCTGCTACACAGTGAAACAACAAACAAATGAGCCCACTTATAGCAACCAAAGCAGTTTTCAAAATTCCAACAGCCCCAAAACAATACCCTGCTAGCCCCTTAGAAGTAGTAAGAAAGAAAATAAAAAACCTTCTACCAAGTAAAATCCACAAGAAACAATGTAAAAACAACAAGAAGCTACTGTACTGCAACAGATCTGATCCTTTCCCTTCTAGTTCCTTCTGAGAAGCCAAAGCAACTGACACTACACCTGATTCAGCATTCTCTACAAATTATATCTGGATTAAAAGTTTTCCTTGCTTTAAATGTCTGATTACTCCCTGCAGTCCCAGAAGTAACAGGAGAAACTGAGATGGGTCTTACCGTAGAGTTGGTTATATCAGTCCAGAGTAGCCTCATTGTCCATTTGGATGAGCAGCAAGGTAGTCCTCTGCAAGGGAAACAGCTTTCTCCACTGTTTCTGGGCAGTGCTCCCGTGTCAGGACATCAGATGGCAAGACTTTTATGAACTGCTCCAAAATAATCATTTTCAGGATCTGTTCTGACCTTTTAAGTCCGGGTTGCAACCACTTGTGGCATAACTCTTTCAGTCACACATACACTTCTCATGGATTGTCAGAATTATGTTTTTTAAAAGTTCTGAATCTCTGTTGGTATGTTTCTGGGCTAATATCATAGCAATGAAGTATCTCCCGTTGAACAGCTTCATAATTAATAGCCTGTTGACTGTCCATATGGCTATACGCTAGCTGGGCTTTCCCAGTCAAATAGGGTGCATGCCTGATGACCCATTGCTCCCTCTGCCACCCACAAGCCAGAGCCACCATTTCAAAAGTTGTTAAATAAGATTCAGTGTTATCTGACTCACCCAGTTTGGTTATTTTAATGTCTTTAGGCAGGTCATCAGTAGAAGGATTCTGAGTACCCATAGCCTGTATTGCTCTGAATGTCAGTTCAAGATTTTTGTCCATTTCAACTTGCTTTATATAGAGTCCCAGCAGTAATTCCTGCAAGTCTTCTGGGGAAACATCCTCAGGGGGATCCTCCTCAGGGGGTCCTCCAGGAGCCCTTTCTTCTGTTTCTGCCTGGAATGTCTTCCTGCTCACATCCTAAAATCCTGTTAATGGAGTCTCTCCCAGCTTCTCCACCATGGTTCATGTTAGAACACTGCTGGGCTTCTCGGGCTTCTACTCATCTGCTGGCTGATGCATCTGTTGTCCACCTAGGTATCGATGGATACCCTGGTTGGAGTGCTCCAGGCACAGTACTCCAACCTATCCTACCTCTGAAACCACTGTCATGGATTAGTGGGAAAAAATGGACACATAGATGGAATGAAGGTTTTAAGGCAAGGCAAAAGACAAGAAATCAATGTATTGATTTCCAGCAAAACTTAAAAGCAGGCTTGATACAGCAGAATAATTATAAAACAAAAACAAATCCGACATGGACTCACATATCAAGTCAGGATATACATAAGAACTCTAGAAACTGCTAGAGAATAACAGCATGCTTAGACATAGGTCAGCAGCAGGTCAACACTACAGAGACCTTACCTCTCATTTGAAGCAGTAACAGAAAGGTGCTTCTTTTATACCAGAAAGGGGTCAGGTGGTTACCTGAAACCTTACCCACAAGTCTTTAGAAATTTTTATTATTGTTAAATGGCTATAATTTATTACAAGCAAAAAGAAACACTCTCCTATATTTAAAACATAGAATGACAGGGACAAATTTAAAAAATAACAGGTTCTCTTTGTTTTTCTGTCCAGCTGCAGCTGTAGGCTCCTTCCCTAGATCTGGCCAGTATATCTATTGTAAATAAAGGGCCAGAGGGTGCTTAGTAACACTGGAGAGCTCATAGAGGAGTGGCCACAGCCATGGTAAGTAGCACAACAAGCTTACAGTTTACACTGTTTTTCATTTTGCATTTCAGGTTTAACTTTTGAGGAGAGAGTATATACAATATTACAATACAATACAATTTCTTTAGCTCAATTCTTCTAGGATTCATTGAGATTTATTTTTCCCTTCTTAAGAAAACGTTATTACACACTGTTTAGTCATGCATAAAACCTACACAAAAATGAAGGCAAAATAAGCAGCACACTACTGAATAACATTCTGCTGCTTTGTTTAAAAATCTGGCGTTTCTTGCTGCTTTAATGTTTGAGTTTTTAGCTTTTCTTTTAAACTCCTGGTGCAGGGTCAGTTGCATCAGAAACAGAAGCAAACACATAGTTTTTAATTTTCAGACTGCTACTAAACACAACTCTGCACTGAGGGAAACTACTGTGCAAAAAGCTTTACAAGTACTTTTTTAATTTTCAGGCTTTTCTATTTATTTTCTGTCCCTTTTTACTTCGTCTCTTGGATAACAATACATGGTAATATCCTCTTTGGAGATTGGCCGAATTAACGCTACAAGGAAAAAAAAAACAATAACTTTTCATTGTGGTATGGCTCAAACATGCCATCATCAAGCAGTATCCTAATGTAAGGGCTTACTACTGCTCGAATGTGTGCAACGTCAAGCAGTATCCAAAACTCAGTGCTTTAGAGGATTCTACCTCACCCCGTCTTTTCAATAGGGGCAACCACCAGGTTTCAGGTAGAGAAAACATTACTCTTGCAAGTACACTTCTTAATTTGTTAATAGTTTCACCAGGCTATTTTGCACAGTAACATAATAACATTATGGCAACACAGACCAGCTCTCTGTGAGCCTACAAATCCTACAAAAATAATTAAAATACGTTCAACACCATTTCTATAACTCTTTCTTTGAGTACATTATTGTTTGGGGAAAAATATGCTTGGCACATATTAAATAGACAACATCCCCATGGAGGATTCTTATGAGCGAGATGGGGGGGGGGTGCACAGACAATACTCCCAGTAAGGACCAAGGAAACAGAAATGTTAGGGAAAGAAATTATAGCCTAACCGGAAAAAAGGGGAAAAATTAAGACAGCAAGAGAAAAGAGAAAATATGCTGCCGCAGCAGGCTTAAAGAGAAAGGCAGAATGTGAAAAGGTTCCATAAAGGGGTTCTTGCTGCATACTACGACAGTTATCCCCCTGCTTATCAGCCATTTGCAGGAAATGGAGGGTGTTCTGCAATTTCCAAAAGTCTCTGTTGCCTCTCCCTCTGTTTTCTGGCAAAATATTCAATCATATGGCCCTGTAACACACTTTTTCCTGTGTCCCATAGGACTGACGCTATGTGACCATACTCCTGTTTCTGTTCCATAATTTCTATGATTTTAGTCTCCAAATATATTCAGAGTTCTTCCGATCTAAGATGAAAGACCTTCAGGTGCCACTGAGTTTTCAGTCTTTTCCTTTACAATGTGAGGTATGTGAGGACTGGAGCATCATCAGACAGGAGTACATCTCCCAATTGACATTCCACTATGTAGTCTGGAATTTTCTGCTGTGTGTACTGTAATCTTTACAAGTGTATATCCTGTGCACTACTGGCTAATATGTGTAGTTCTTTGTTCTGGGGTGTAATTCCTTCCAGATATCAGACCATTTTAAATCCTGTAGGGCATGGGGACACACTTTGTGGGCTGCAGGCTGTTGTGGGGGATATATATTGGAGATGTTCAAGGTATTAGAATGTAGCATTTTAAAGTCTCTGGAGAGCAACAGCATTCTCATTCTGTTTATTAGCAGATCTAGAAGGTGCCTGATCTCAGGGGTGCTGGACCTGGACAGGATATACAGTGATGCCAATGTGGCCTTCTTCTGGAACATGATCCCCTTAACTAGCACTAGCCTGCACTATATGTCTCTGGTTACTTTGGAATTCTGAAACTAGTCAAGTGGGGAATAAGAATGTAGACTCCCCTATGTTTATCCTGTGAGAGCGCTGAACTGTACACGTGGCTATATCCAGATTTTATGAGCTTCCCTTGTTCTATCACATCTAAGTGTGTCTCCTGGAGGTACATTAAGTCAGGGTGCTCTTTTTTAATTCTAAACAATACTTTGGCTGTCTTTCCCAGATTATTGAACCCATTGATATTCAATGAGTACCAAGGTATATTACAACCCATTATGATATCTTAAAGTAAGACTGCATCCAACCTCCCACCCCCAAGATCTGCCTGGTTACCTCCAGCAGAAAATAGCAACATTTTGTGCAATATAATAACAACCTGGACATAAATCAATGTGAATGCCAGCTGAGCTCCCTCTATAATAGAAATGACCTAACATAACAGCCTTATGATAAAACATATCAGAAGAAGTCAATCTAATTATACCATGGACCTCAGACACTGACCAATGACATTGTCAGACTGGCACCTTACCTCCATTGATTATCTAATGATAATCATCACAAAAGGTGCCAGCCAGCTGCATGTGAAAAAAAAAACAATCCTACCCTGAAATTGAGGAACCCTGACAGCCATCTTGTTTCCCCAGATAAATGGTGATCTCAAAACAACACCTCCATGTATCTCCGAAATAGGAATAAAACACTATCCAATCCTAAAAACAAATATACACAGACTTCTTTTACTGTTTCTCCCACAACCACTTTCCACCCAGCTCATCTGTAAATAATATTTTCTCTCTGCTCGTCTCTGCTGTATTGCTGACAAGGTCTCTCTTTTTCTCTCGGTTTCCCATACAGTCCCTGTCTCCTTTTGAATCACAGTTTAGCAATGTCACCATACAAAAGAAAAGAAAGATGCAATTTAAAATTCCCCCAATGGCAAACAGTTTTTGTCGACTCCATTGCAATCATGCAAACGGTAACCTGGAAGCTATAAGATGGCAACAACTAACAACTCTTCCACAACGTGCCACACAATCAACAGGGCACTATTTTTATAGCGTTCTAACAAATACAGAAAAACTCAACAAAAAGAAAAGCAAAAAGTCAAAAAAAAACACTTTTATTCTATTCTTAAAAAAAAAAAAAAAACGCACAGTATAATCACAATGAGCCACTCAGGGGATGTGGGTTAATCGGGAGATTTACCATGGCTGGGGCAGATTTAGCCACTCAGCTGTGCCTCATGAGCAAACCACCCCAGCCATGGTAAATTCCCGATTACCCACACCCCCTCGTAGCTTATTGCTTAAATAACCTCAGTAGAACTATGAGGTGCCAACCAGTCCCCCTCAAACTCAGTTTTGGCAGAACAGGGCGTCCAATACTGAGGCTCATAGGTGAGTCCTGTGCTGACAGGTGGTGCCTGTGTCAGGGGATTTCCTTCCTTGTAAGTAGAGGGGCCCCTATAGCAAAATTACTATCTAGGGTGTGGGGTAATAGTAAATGAACCTAGTACAGCAGACTGCAAGCTTTTCCAAGCCCCAGGTAGCCAGTGTGAAACTGAGCTGGTTTGTATATTCCTTTGACAGAGGAAGGGGGATGCACACTACCTGGTGTTCGGTTGGGCTGCTGTTTTGTGCTAATCTACCTTAGCACTCAAAAACATTAGTGCATAGTTAATCATTTGATCACATCTTATAGAATGGCCCTGTAAAAGCTTTTCATTCTTTAAGTCTTTGTACATGTACCAGGCTTAGTGTAAAAGTCCACCAATAATGGTGAAAGTTTTGTTACAGCATACTATATCAGGTCAGCTCAGAGACCTGAGTTGGAATATGTTCTGTAGCTGTCTGGTCATTGCAAGGCTCCTCACCTGAAAAGCATGGACCCTTATGGCTGTTAGACCAAAAAAAGCAGGCAGGACCAAGAGGCTTCCTCAGAAGTGCAAAGGGCCCACTTCATGTCAGGTCATCTCCCCCTCCCCGGACCTGGGCCAGCATTAATATCATCAGTGTCCTGGGAATATGATACATTACAGAAGGGAGGGAGCTAACCCCTGCAATGTCTCAACAGAATGTCTCCCAGAGAGTAGCCATTAAGTGGAATTAGATGATATTGGAGAAGAATCTGCTGGCAGATGTTTAGCCCCTAAATCATTTTAATGTCCGAAGCTGAAATGTCCAGTACTATTTTGTGGCATTCTAGCCTATTACGTGGGGTGTTGCTGTGGATTTGTATCTTTGTAAGCTGCTATTTATTATGTAATAAATTGCTTTTTTAATATGACCTAGATTAAAGGTCGTTCTTTTATACTCACTGAGCTGAATAGCCCTATTTTTGGAGGTCAGTTTACTGTGTTTATGGTAGCACCAGCTTTTTAAACAAGTCACCACCTGGTTCTCAGATTCTAGACTATTAGCATCATGAGAAGTGTAACCCACAAGGCCTCCCACACTCCTAACCCACCAGCAGGCCTCAGCTGACACTTACCATAGAGGCAATTCCCCCAGCATATCCCTACCTCAACCTCCAGATGTAGTGTATACTTTCAGCCCCTATTCTGTATTCCATAGGCCACTGATTCTCCCACCATTATAACTATGGTATCAGTGTTTGGCATGCCATGGAGTTTCATTTTGCCTGGCATAGGACCCCAGGCAGCAGGATGAGCATTCACCTCTACACCATCCAAGAGACAGGTAGAAGCGACAGTCACCCCCACCCTCACAGTCCATTACATATAGTCTATGAGGATGAGGCATCTGCCATGCAGTCCCCACATTACCACTCTATCCATATGGCTCCCAGATCATGGCCTAAACATTGCCCCTTTATTTCAAATCAAGACTGGGCCATCAGCAATATCCCCATATTGCATCTGGGGCACTGATGTTGGAGGAGGGACTATGAGGCCCTGCTCAACAGCTACTTGTCAGGCCCTATCCCAGTCTGCACCAGGTGGAGACTTTACTCTTCGAGGCTTCACTGAGGTTGGAGAACAAAGGAGACAAGGAGGGTGCACAAGCCCAGGTGGCAGAGCTGTGATCTTGGCAACCAGACTGTAAAGCAGGGAGAGTCAAGAAGGGAATTAGGCAACTCACCTGGTGTTTCCTTGTGAGGTGCTGGGCATTTAGTCCTTAGGTGCAGAAGTACAAATGAAAAAATAGAGGAAAGGATAGCCCATACAGTGAAGGAGGGGGTCAAAACCTTCTTCAGGTATGTAAGGGAAAGAAGAAAGGCCAAGAGGGATAGTGAGGTTTAGTAAAGGGGGTAGGTGGAGGGGGACCTGGAGAAAACTGAGATACTGTACAAATACTTTTGATCAGTATCCACAAAAGAAGAGGAGGGGGATGGACTGATAGTATCAAGTAGACACACACAGGAATGAGGGGTGGACAGCACTTCATCCACAGAGGAGAGAGTCCTAAAGGAACTCTTGAAACTGAAGGTGGATAAGGCAATGGGGCTGGATGGGATACATCCCAGAATACTAAGAGAGATCAGAGGGGCGATACTGTCACCACTGACAGCCCTATTCAACAATTTGTTGGAGGAAGAAGTAGTACCAGAGGACTGGAGGAGGGTGAACATGATACCCCTTCACAAGAGTGGGAGCAAGGTAGAAGCAGGTAACTATAGACCTGTTAGTTTGACCTCAGTGGTGGGAAAGATGATGGAATCACTGTTAAAGGAAAGGACTGTAGAATATCTAGTAGCAAGTGTGCACAGGACACAAGGCAACATGGATTAACAACAGGAAGACTGTGTCAAACAAATCTGATAGATGTCTTTGACTGGGTGACAAGGGAAGTAGACAGGGAGGGGTAGTGGACATGGCCTATCTAGATTTTAGCAAGGCATTTGACACAGTCCTGCACAAGAGGTTAATAAATAAGTTGGGCAATCTGGGAGTAGGTCCCTAGGTGGTAAACTGGGTCAGAATTTGGCTTAGCAACAGGACTCAGAGGGTGGTGGTAAATGGAGTTCAATCTGAAGAAAGGGGGGTAACCAGTCGGTGCCACAGGGTTCAGTGCTGGGGCCTGTCCTCTTTAATGTCCTTATAGGCGACATTGTGGATGGACTCGAAGGAAAAGTATGCCTCTTTGCTGATGATGCCAAGATCTGCAATAGGGTTAACACTCCAATGGGGGGGTAGAGCAAATGAAGAGAGACTTAGGCAAGTTGGAGGAGTGTTCAAGAGTGTGGCAGCCTGGATTCAATGCCAAGAATTTCAAAATCATGCTCTTGGGAGATAGAAACCCAGGGGAGGAATACACAATGGTGGGGGTACTAACAACAACCAAAATGAAAAGGGGCCTGGGGGTAGCTACAACAGATAATCTAAAAGTAGCCAAACAATGTGAGAAGGCAGCGAGGAAAGCCAGTGGAATGCTGGGGTGCATAGGGAGAGGTATCATCAGTAGAAAACAGGAGGTGGTGATGCCACTGTAGAGAAAGATGGTGAAGCCTCATCTAGATTACTGTGTGCAGTTCTGGAGACCTCATCTCTGAAAAGACATTGACAGGGTGGAGGCAGTCCAGAGAAGGGCAATGGAAATGGTGCAAGGGCTACACCAGAAACCATAAGACGAGAGATTGAGATAATTCAATCTGTATACTCTGGAGGACAGGAGGGAGAGGGGGTATATGATAGAGACATTCAAATACCTCAAGAGAATCAACAGAGTTCAACAGGGCAGAATGTTTCAGAAAAGTAAATGTGCAAGAACAAGGGGTCACAGTATGAGGCTGGAGGAGGGAAGACTCTGGGGCTATGTATGGAAGTAATTTTTCACAGAAAGGTTGGTGGATGCATAGAACAGCCTCCTGGAGGAGGTTGTGGGGACAAAAACAGTTGTCTAATTCAAGAATGTGTGGGACAGGCGGAAGGCAAAACTAGAGGTATGAAGGAGGAGGTCGGCCACAGATCAAATAGGATATGGAGCTTATACAGTAGGTAGGGAAATGGGCAGACTAGGTGGGCCAGGTGGTCCATATCAGCTGTCAAGTTCTGTGTTTCTATTTTTCTATGTGCTAAACTACTGTTGATGTGGAATCACTGGACTAGGTCAGTAGAACAGCTGAGAGTAGAGCTGCTCTCTCTTAAAAGTTGCATTATTTATTGCACCATTTCAGCTGCCTGCTTCTTCCAGAAGTCAGTCACTGTCCAGGTACGCTTTGCCAATTAAGAAGTGATGGATGTCTGTGGAGACTTCTCAGTTCACAGTGGTGGGTTCACACAGCATCTCTCTAGCTCACAGCTCCTCTATGGCATGAGCACCCCCCCATCAGGAATGTCATTTGCCTATCTGGAAAATTGATAGTGATCTTTGCTTGATGGGGGTGTAGAATTGTGTACCTTGGACTCTTGCTGTTTTAATTATGGATACATAAGCATGCCACTTAGCTTGTAGGTTAGAAAGATAGTCATTGTCCAAGTACACCCAGGTATTGCCATGCAGAACCTCTTTTGTTTTCCAGACATTTATTGAAATGTCTTGTTTGTCATTGTAGCAAAGGAAATGGGAATTAAGGGAGTGTGGGCAGGCATTAGATGCAGGAGTCTTGGGTCCTAAAGGCCTATGGGTTCACTCAATCTCCAGGATTATGTCTTGCATGAGGCCTAGTGTGTTTTTGAAAAAAAAGTCTTGTCTAGAAAAGGGATCATCTCCTGCCCCTGGCACCCTCTGGAAATCCATACAGGTGAAGATTATTTATCCTACTGTGGTTTTCCATATTCTCCAGCTTAACTTCAGTGGACTGGAGAGCAGTATGCAGCTGAAGGAGTGTGGTTTCTGTCAATCCACATGGTGTTGTCAGTCTACGTGAGCTGCATCTCAGTGCCATTGCAGTGTTTCTCCAATTTCATGAAATCAGTCCTAAGTGATGCAGTAGTATTCCTCACCTCACTTCTAAAGACTCTTAGTCTGGCAGTTAGGATGCTAAGTTTGCAGCTGAGGGTGTTCAGCCAACAGGGATTTTTGCATCTGTTTTGCTGTTGTGCAATGTCTGCCTGATCTAGACTAGGCAACTGAGACTTGTAAGTACTCACCCTCAGGGTGGCCAGCTCTGAATCCATCATTATTCTCCATTACACAAACAACCAGAAATTCAGTGGCCAGTCTTCTCCACTGGTGTGTTGCAATCCCTTATAACTTTAGCACTCAGTCTGGTTTACAAGAAAATACTTTTTTAAAGGTTTATGAATAATAGAAGCAAACAAAATCAGCATAGCAAAAACACAGAAACATAGAAAAATAGAAGTTGTCGGCAGATGGGGACCATACGAACCATCACGTCTGCCCTTGGCTTCCTACCCCCTACTGGCAGTAGGCAAAAGGCTAAAAAAATACAAAATCTGCATACGTTTGTTGCTGGTAAGAACCCCAGCCAGTTTCACACATAGTGCTTCATCAGGGTGCCCTGCTGATGACGCACTAGGTGCGAAACTGGTTGGGGTTCTTAACAGCAATGAACATATGGGATACATTGTGGCAGTATTTTTAAACTGCACTAACTCCATGTGAGTAAAATAAAGATTTTCTATTTTGTCAGCCTTTTGCTGAGTGGATTTGGTTTGTTCCTCCTGTATATTTTAATCAGGCAATGCAATTAGCAGTGGAGCTGTACTGTTCTTTTGGTTTATGAAGAATAACCTATGCTGTCTTATCCGGATGCTTCCATCTTGAGGCTAATATTACCAGAAGTTCTAGGCTTAGTTTATAACTTCATCAATGTGGCAGGATCTAACAAATCTACAACATTAAAGTTTAAAATCCCAGTCATTATTATAGTTATCACTGTGCACAAATGGCACTTTATCATATTTGTTTGCTACACTGAAGCTCACGACCCACTTAACCAAAGTAAAATTGCGAAGCCCCTAGATGCTTACCCCCAAGGACTGCCTTTCAAATCTCATTCCTGTGTGTCAACAGATGGCTGAGATATAAGCTGCCAAAAATCATGATTTAATATTGAAGTGCTTCCTCGACGGTAACTGTAGTGGCGCCACAGCACCACTGTAATGATCCCACAGTTGGTTTTCACATCTTAAAAAAAAACAATCATTATACTGATGGCCCTGATTTAGATAGCATATAACCATCTGGGTCCACTTCTAAACTAATTAGAAGTAGATTTTCATATACAGTGTTGCAATTGCCTTTACAAGCTGAGCAAAGCTCAAAAGCTGACAAGACCTATGCATATTTTTGACTTCTAGCGGACTTTATAATTAGAATAGGCACTGAAAGTATACTAGGTCTTAGGTGAACTTTTAATATTAGTTTAAAGAGGCACTGTGAGATTGTTCTAAATGTAAGCACCAATGTTTGACTTCAGCTCATCGAGAATACATTGTATAGAATATGAAGCTGTTTTCACTTTTTACATTCAGTATTTTCCAGTTTGCCCCAATGTCCTTGAATATTAACTCTGCTTTTACTAGCTAGCAGGATCAGCAAAAACTCTTGTCCAACCAGCTATCATGCAGTGTGCAGATCACAGTGTGCATGTGCATACATCATGCTTCCATGCCCTGCAGAAAAAAAAAAAGAATACAATTTACAACATCATACCTTTCATATTTTTGAACACAAATGGCAGCATGTAAAACAGTGTCAGTGCGGTAAGTCTCCAAAAGCACTAGGTTCTGTATTAGGCTTTCTTTTTAGTACTATACAGCATATACATGAATGGGACTTTGCATGCTACACTTACATAGTAACATACTTTACAAACATAGTAATTTAAGGTTTTAAGGGACTGAAGGTCACTCATGTCCACCCCTTCCCCACACACTTTATAAGCAGATAATAAGTATGCCATGCTAGCATGTACTAATGTATAAGGATTCCCATCCACTCTACTACCCAGCATTTGTTGTGATTCCCTTAGTAAGCAGACATATGTCCAGGTTTACCTTGAAGGTATTTACTGTCTTCATATCAACTTTCTCCACTGTTAGGCAATTCCACAGGTTCAAGACCTGCACCCAGATACTGGGTTCAGATTTCAAATAATTGGTACAGAGTCTCTGTAAGTATCTTATTATTATTTTTTAACCCAGTCATTTATACAAAGTCTCATATAGGACATTTAAAATTGATTCTGGATTATCTTTAGTGCAATAAATAATTTACTTATGAAACTTTCAGTTATTACTGCTGATATCCTAAATATTTATATCACCTGTTTTGGAATACAGCCTTATTACTGACAGAAAATTAGTGTCAGACAGGAACACACTTGCAAGTTTTATGCACATCTTTGGTTCCTCACATGCAGCATCAACTGGCACCATTATTTTCCAAAGTACACCCTGACCAAATTACATGCATTATAAATCTAATGTGCACAAAAGGTTGGGAAATGTGTCTGGATAGGGAGGACATGTCCATACCAACACAAAAGTATACAGATTTTCATGGTTCTAAATTGGTCAAAGATAATTTCTGGGGGAAACAAATACTATGTCTGTGAACATTCTTTACTTGAGTACAGTACTTGCATTTTATAACAAATTTTATTTCAGTGCTGAAAAGAAATGGGCATTCTGAAGAGATATGTCACACATTACCACTAACCACAGATATCCTAGACAGCCTCAGTCTGTTTAATGTGGCCAGAATAACACCTTTCAATACATTCCTTTCTCTTCAGAACCCATTATCCTAATCATCAGTTGTCAATCACAAGGTCTTTTTCATTATAGCTGCCATCTTATAGCAACAAGAGTTGGCATACTGTATGCCATGTTTTTGTAGATCTTATTTAGAAACGAATCAAGCTTCGTGCCCATTGTCCCAGTGGTAGGACTACCAGTCATAATGCCAGCGACAGAAATTTGGGAAAGTCTGGGTTATTAGAGGCCATCTGGGGTCAGTTGGACTGAACATCACAGAGAATGTTTACTTATTCTGAGGGAGTAAGTTGCTGCATACTATGAAATACTGTTACAGTACATACAGATGGTGACCATGGGTGGTAGTGCAAAGATATGCAGGCAGGGAATCCCCACTTGTGCCCCTAGCACACTGATGACCAAAACAGGAAGGAAAAAAGCTCCA
This sequence comes from Neoceratodus forsteri, assembly GCA_016271365.2. Lineage (NCBI taxonomy): Eukaryota > Metazoa > Chordata > Ceratodontiformes > Ceratodontidae > Neoceratodus > Neoceratodus forsteri. The sequence goes on along the minus strand of CM028129.1, from coordinate 950,884,256 downwards.
GAGATTGATGCCAACACTCTAGTACAACTGGGCCCTGTATGTCTGTCACACCACTGCCTGATAAGATTCAATATGTTTGACAGCATCCCCCCCCCGCCCCCATCTGCCCATGATCCTACTGAGTGGGGCAAGCCATGTCTCCCTGGATGGGCAGTAAGTGGCACTGCAGTCAGCCTGCTTCATAGGACTCCCAACAGAGTAAGAACTGGACACAGAAGGGGTTATTAATTCTAAGTAATATAACTAGAAATGAAATAAACGTTGTAAGTATCCTTTCAGTACTTAGGTAGATTCCTTCACTGGTACCTTTATACTGCCATGATCCTACTTTTTTGTACGTAGCCTGTCAAAATCAATGCAGCTTGTACAGTCCATCTGGTCCACCCATGCAATTTATGTCTTGATCTTTTTAACCTAATGTGAGCACTAGAAGTGTTGCCATGTTATTCCAGTTGACTAACTCATAATTTGAATTCCATTTTCTTTTATAACTGTCCTTTGTTTTCCATGGCTTGACTATGTTTGCCATATGACTCAGGCTAGACTTTTGGCATTTACACACCAGCAGAGAAATGAAATATCATTGCCACAGTAAATCCTGTAAACTAATTTGCTGTGCATGTCTATGTTAGGCAATGAGTGGGTTGAGGATTTTCAGTTCTGCAGTATAAACTGTATTATGCAAAGAATTTTAATCATCAACTGCTTTTATTTTTTTCTTCTCATAATCAGAGCCAAACATTTTCTTTTTGTTGGTACTGTTGTAAGTTCCTCTTTTTAGTGTATCCATTTTACAATGGAAACCACTGAAAAAGTTAGAATACAGTAGATTCCATTGCCATTATCTTGTAATGTGTGCAATTGAAATTATTACTTAATAGTGTACTAAGATTATTTGAATGTGTGCCTAATAATATGCAGGTTTGATAGCCAGCCATGGATTACTGCCTATATTTCATATCCAGTTGGAAAACATTTGCTACCAGTACAGTGACATGGGTATATGAGACATAGTGGAGAATGAAAATTGTTGAGATGTGATGCTGGAAGTATTAGAGACTGTTATAAAAATACAGATGTGGGAATACGCATAGTAGAATAATGTATTTAAACAAAATATACAAAAAAGCAAGAAGGATACAAAAAAGAAGAAAGGGTAGGGCCCTGCAAAAATTGAGGATAGCAAGAGTAACCTTCTGGCAGAAATGTTGCTGTTGACCATGACACCACATAGCTAGTAAAGATCAGGTATTCTACAGGAAGTAAAATAAATGTCAAAGAATGATAAAATCCTGTACCCAGAGAAAAACAATCACAAGTTCAAGTTCAAGTTTATTGCAGGAAAGCTCCATTGAGGAAGCTCATTCAAAAGGAGGTCCTGGGATGTAGCAATGTAGCAACACACCTGCACGGGGCAGGTGAACAGATCAGCACTTCAGAGTTACATAGAGGAACACACAGTAAATTACTTCAAATTGTCTCTAGTAGTGTATATATTAGCTGTTTTTCTTTCTTCAAAATGGAATTCGGTGTTGTGGTTTTCTGTATAGCACTGAAGTGCCACCCTGTTTACCTGCTGCCATGCAGGTGTATTGCTACACTGTGACTGTTTTTTCTCCAGGTATAAAACACTCATCTCAAGAGAGCAGATGCTTTTGTGTTGTGCAAAGGTAATTTCCTAATAATGAAGATCTAACCACCTAATCACTGAATTGACATTGATAGTACTGATAGGAAAATAGCCAGGATTTTCTAGATGTGGTATGCAACTTTTACATAGTTAACCATCAGCCAAATCATATGTAACCAATTGCTGAGAAGCAAAAAAAGATTTAAAGTAGATACTTTTTTGCACAGATTCCCCCTCCCCCCGTCTGACTGTCAATCCATGACATTGGGTGGGGAAGGACAACAATTCATCCTTTAGTCATTTCTCCTCCCACAGCATGTCTATTCCCCTATAGATTGATTTGTCTTACTGATTTCTCGGGTAGTTCATGTGACTGGGAGTGAGGGGTGAAGTAGCCCATGCTATTGATGATGCTAGGCAGACTTATTGGTCAGGAGGGGTGATGGAGGGCATTGATTGGGGTATGGTGATGGAGAGTCAGAAATTAGTTGGTGGAGAGGGGACTGCCCTGGCCAGCTGAGGAGAGTTAGAGTTTGTCCACAGTTCATTTGGCCGAAGTGGAAAATTACCCAAAAACTTTGATATCCCTTTCTGGTGTAGAAATTGCTGTTTTAATCCCTTTCACTGAAGACTACTTCAGTCTTGGCTCACTCCTATTAATGATTTCAAACTTCTATGGTATAACATATACATCTGCATCAAACACAGCCCTACATCTCATTCATGCTCTAACACTAACATATTTTTTTATAATGGGTGCTGCATATCATAACAAGGAAAGGCCATTAAAACTGACACTTAGCAATTCCTGATTTATAAGGCCATCTAAGGCCTTAGTGATGATTGTCTGTTTCATTTTTTCAAGTTAACTGATTTATTTTAACTAATATTGTAACTTTAGGAGCTCAGATTATTATGTATTGGTTTTATTTATTATATTGTCAGGTATTGTAAGGTGCCTTGAATTTAGAAAGGCGCAATATAAATAAAGCTTTGTTATTATTTATTAACTGGCAGACTGGATCGTCTAATATCTCCTTCTGCCAATATTGTCCACTTTTCTGTTTCTTAACTTGAAACCTGCATTACCTCATGTAGATTTATAAAGGACATCAAAGCAAAGTAATAAGCGCTTGCACTTGTTAATACCTCTCCTCATCTAAAGACACAAGAGGTATGTACACCTAGTACCAAAATCAAATTGCTGAGGCTCAATTAAAAATACAAAGGTAATGCTTTATTAAAGTAAGATTGCTAGTGCCCAGAAGGGTTATTGGCCTCAAAATATAAAGTTGGTGCTAGAAGTCACATATAAAATAGTCTCCCAAGTGAAAAATCATGCAGTCACATCAAAGCAAATTAGATACAAGCAGTATAGCTGGGCAACTAGTCACCCCAGTGCTTTGACTTTGCAATAAGCCTTCTAGACATCTCTCTGGAGAATATTATTGCAGACACACTCATCCCCTCATGGCTGCTTGGACTTTATACTGTACTTACTCACTTACGTTCAGGAAAACTTATAGGTTTGAAAAAGATGAAAACCATGTCAAGTGAGCTTCATATGCAGACTTTACTAGTGGATGCTGCTGCCAATGATGCAGTATATTATATTCCTTTCCAGACTCCAAACTATGCCTCCTTAGGGCTGCTTCACCAGCTCCTGTGATTCAGATAAATGATCACTGCTGCCTCCAAATCCAGCAACTATCAATGCTGTAGTGCTGCCTTCTATCACCATACCACTGGGGAAAAAATGGTCTCTGGGTCCACTATGGTAGACAATGGGAGGGCTTTAAGCCTGAGGTTCAATGTGGGGGAATAGCTCCTCCCACTTCCCCTTCAAAAGCACATGTCTCGCAGCACATTGTGCTTAGGAATCTGAAACTCAGTGTTCATCTAGTTTCCCTAAGCTCATGCTTTAGCGTCTGGATTTTTGCTCCTGCTTGCCTTTGTTTCATTTACTGCCATTTGCAAATCTACTGCCTTGCATTACGCTGTCCTCTGCTAGTCCAGTGTTCTGCCATTCATAAAGGATCGGCCAGGTGGCTGTTCGCCCCCCCCCCTCCTTTCCCCATTGGAGATTCTGCCTGTGTTCTCCTTTTGAAATTCCTCTGGTAAGCTTTATTTCTCTTTTCGTTCCCCCTACATTGCAACTGTTTTCAGTTTAGTAGCTAACATCTGAGGCTAACTCTTCTGTGCCACCACTCACCATGTCTAGTGATTTCAGTTTTGTTACGTTCTGCTCCCTGTTCACGCGGCACAGCCGCTGCTCTGACAGACCTCCACCTTTTGGCATTCTGGACCTCCCTGGTCTTGTCTCTCTTCTCGATGTTTCCCAGCTGTATGTTCACGGTCCCTACTGATACTGCCCTAGTCTCCATTGTCCTTGTCCAGGGTTTCTTGCATCCTGCTGCCACGTTCTGCTATTCCCCTTTCTATTGGATGTCCTTACCTTTCTGGTGCTTGTTTCCCAGTCCAGTATGAGTGTCTGACCCCTGTCGAATCCTGGAGTGAGGTAGACTTGGACTTGGAAGTGGCAAAACATGTTCTTCTATGGACTTCCCATTTTCTCTCTAGTTACACTTCAGAATATAAAAATTATTCACCTGCTTACTCATTCAAAATGTCTTGTACCCCAATAACTAGAACATGAATGACCGCCACTGGCTTCCAACACTGCTAGAAACCCAACTGACAATTTCAATCCATCTGTACAAAATCATGCCTGGTCCCCATTTTTCCTGAGCTTGCCCACCCATTCTTGCATTTCTTCCCTCTCCCTCCTGTTCTGTAGTTCTAGTATTCAGTCTCTACTTCTTAGCTCTGTTAATATTACAGCCTACCTCTCTTGCTTCATTGTTGGTGCTTCTGCACTGAACCATGCAGTTCCAATCTGTTTATGGTGAGGGGCTATTTCATCGTGGTTTCCTTTCCTGTTCAGCGTTTTGTTGTTTCCTTCCCTGCAGTTTTTCTAAGGTGGACATGGCCCCAGAGCAGTCATGAGTTTACTGCCATGAAAGTAACCAGTTTCTGCAGGGGATCCTACCTCAGTTGTGAATTTCTCTGCTTCTCCATGGTGGTGCCTCATTTTCTGCTCCAAATTAGTATTGCTCATGTGTACTGTGAATCATTCAAAATACAAAAAACAAATGCTCCCTCCTTAGCTTCTGGTAGCGACCTACTCCACTCTCTTGCTTTGCCCCATGATTGACCCTCCCCTTAGGCAGTGTTGTGGGGTGATCTTGCACGGGTCACACCCTCACCATCCACTATCTCTCCTGCATCATTTCCACACCCAAAAAAAATCATAACAAGATCTGCATTGCCCTCAGACTGCTTTCGTGATTCCTGCCGACTGCGTTCTTCCTTTGCTCTGCCCTGCTTGAGAGTTCTGGCTCATGCATCTCTTCTCTTCCCTGTGTTCAGTCAGTGGACTCCCCATGTTTTACAAAGTTTCTGCATCCCTTTCCTCTGCATTTGGGCATATTTCCTCCTGCTTCCTTTCTTTTGCTTTCCTGCTTCTTTATGCCTTGCTTCTTTCTTTCGGGTCTGTGGTCATTTCATCGAGATAGAAACATAGAAGTTGACGGCAGATAAGGACCGCAAGGCCCATCCAGTCTGCCCATTTCTTTTTCTACCTTATAAATGTGCCATCGGCCTTTGCTCTGTCAGTGACCTATCTATTCATAGTCATTTGTATTGCTCCCTTATGCCTATCCATGCCTGTTTGAAGCCCTGCACTGTATTCATAGCCACCACTTCTTGTAGTAAGCTATTCCATGCATCTACCACCCTTTCTGTGAAAAGAATTTCCTCACATTTCCCTTAATCGGCCTCCCTCTAATCTCATGCTGTGTCCTCTTGTCCTGCTATTTTTCTTATATTTAAACATGTTAGACTCTTTCACCTTGTTTATGCCCTTAAGGTGTTTAAATGTCTCGATCCTTATCACCTCTCTCCCTCCTTTGCTCAAGGGTATACATATTGAGCTCTGCTAATCTGTCCTCATATGTCTTCTGATGCAGTCCCTGCACCATTTTGGTTGCCTTCTCTGGACTGCCTCAATTTGGTTAATGTCCTTGTGAAGGTGTGGCCTCCAATACTGCACACAGTACTCCAGATGGGGCCTAACCAATGTCTTGTACAGAGGGATTATTACCTCCCTCTTACGACTTGGTGATACCCCTACTAATACACCCTAACACCCCCTAGCCTTACCTACTGCTTTAGAGGTCTGCTTGGATGATTTTAGGTCATCAGTGATGATGATGCCCAAGTCTCTTTCTTCCTTTGTGACTGCTAGCAACTCCTCCCAGCCTATAAGTGGCTTCAGGGTTTCTCTTCCCTGTGCATGATTTTGCACTTCTTTGCATTAAATCTCAGTTGCCACTCTTCTGACCATTTTGCTAGTTTATCCAGATCTCTTCTCATTCTGCCCACCCATCTGGATCATCTACTCTGTTGCAGATCTTGGTGTCATCTGCAAACAGACAAGCCTTACCCTCTAGTCCATCTGCAAGGTCACTAATGAAGATGTTGAATAGGACTGGCCCAGGACTGATCCCTGAGGTACCCCACTTGTGACTTGCATCTCTTCTGACTGTATACCATTTACCACCACTCTCTGTTTTCTGCCAGTCAACCAGTTTGCCACCCAGTTGACCAACTTCTGACCCACCCTGAGGCTACCTAGCTTATTTATCAATCTTCTATGTGGAACAGTGTCAAAAGCTTTGCTGAAGTCAAGGTAGGCGACATCAACTGCTCCCCCTTGGTCCACCACTCTGGTTACCCAGTCAAAGAAATCTATGAGATTAGTTTGACAGGACCTTCCTTTGTAAACCCATGCTGTCTTGGATCCTGTGCCCCTATGGATTCCAGGTGTTGCACTATCCTTTCCTAAGGAGTGCCTCCATAATCTTGCCCACTACTGAGGTAAGACTGACTGGTCTGTAGGTTCCCGCCTCCTCCTGCTACCACTCTTGTGGAGCGGGATCACATGAGCCCTTCTCCAGTCTTCTGGGACCTCTCCTGTGCTCAGAGACTCACTAAACAATTCTGCTAATGGCTCTGCTAGTTCCTCCTTTAGCTCCTTAAGTACCCTGGGATGTGCCATCAGGTCCCATTGCCTTATCCACCCTGAGCTTAGCAAGCTCTTGTAGGACCCTTTCTTTTGTGAAGGGAGTAGTGCTCACCTCCCTCCCCCTGTGTCCATGATGCTGAGCTGTGGCCCTGCCCTACCTTCTCTTCAGTAAATACTGAGCAAAAGTATCTATTTAGGATAGATGCCTTTACAGGGTCCTCCTCCTCACATGCTCCCTTTTCTCCATTAGCTTAGCATACCCCTCTGGACTTTCTCCTTTCACTAATGTATCTATAGAAAGTCTTGTCACCTTCTTTTACTGTTCGTACTAGTGTTTCCTCAGTTTGGGACTTTGCCTGCCTTACTGCCTTACCTGCTTCCCTTAGGGCAGTTTGGTATGCCTCCTATCTTCATCCGCTGTGTTCCCTTATATTTCCTGAAGGCCAGCCTTTTGGCTCTGACCTTTTCTGCTACTGTATTTGAGAACCAAAGTGGTTTCCTTCTTCTTTTGCACTTCCTTTTCTGTCTAACACAATGGGATGTTGCTTCAAGTATTGTATCCTTAATGCTTGCCCACTTTGCCTGTACCTCCTCACCTGTGTTTCTTTTGCCAGGGCTAGCTTAACTCTGTTGGCCATCTTATCAAAGTCAGCTCCTCTGAAGTCCCATATTTTGCCTTGGAATGGGATGATTTAGATGTAGTAGCCAAATTGAACCATACCATGTGATGGTCACTGGCCCCAGGTGACCTTCTACCTGGAGATCTGTGATCCCTTCTTTGTTAGTCAGTACTAGATCTAGGATAGCCCTGTCTCTTGTGGGTTGCTGTACCAGTTGTTTGAGGCCCTCCTGCAGGGAATCCACTATGAGTCTAGTTCTGGCAGATGTTCCTGCTGGTATTGACCAATCTATATCTGGCATGTTGAAGTCTCCATTATCAGAACCTCCCTTTAGCTGTCATGTTTTGTATATCTTCTAACAGTAATGTGTCTATGTCCTCCTCTGGTCTGGGGCCTGTAGACAACCCCAGTTCTTATGGCTGTCCCATTTCCTGTTTCCAGGGTGACCCACAGTTCTTCTGGCTCCTTATGTGTATTCTGAATTTCTGTAGCTTTGATATTTTCATTAACATACAGGACCCTCCTCCCCCTTTTGCACCTCGGTCTCTTCTGAACAATCGTAGCCAAGTACTGAAGTCTCCCAAGTGTGGTTGCTGGTAAACCACGTCTCACTAATTGCTACTATGTCCAGTTTAGCCTCTGACATTATTGCCTGCAGGTCTGGGATCTTATTTCCCAGGCTGTGAGCATTTGTGTACATGATTTTCCATTGGCCAGATTTTGGTGTGTTAGTTGTTGGGTGAAGTTTGGCATTACCCTGTGCATCGTGATGGGAGACAAACCTTTTTTCTTACCTGGTGATGCAAATGAACGGCAAACATGCTGAATTCCTGTTTGACCACTAGCTGAGGGGAGGGTGTTCTTCCATTCGACGATGGGGTGCTGCACCCCTCTCCCATTTGCTAGTTTAAATGTTCTGCAAAAGACATCAAACTTCTGCCCCAATGCACTGACCTCTTTAGTCAGATGCAGTCCATCAAATTTAAAGAACTTTCACTCCCAGAACTGTTGCCAGTTCCCTACAAATCTGTGTCCTTTTCCTGGCACCAGTCCTTGAGCCACGTGTTTAGCTCCCCTATCTCCCCTTCTCTGACCTTCCGTCCATCTGCTCCTTCTCCCAGACTGGCAGGATCTCAGAGAAGGAGATGCAGACAAATAGATGATAGTTTGTCACCCAGCTTAGTCAGGTGTTCCTTGGTCTCCACAACTGAGCGGCTGGCGAGATCATTAGTCCTATGTGTACTAGGACATCAATGTTTTCTCCTGCTTTGTGAACAATTTTGCAATGCGGTCAGTGTCTCTCCATGCTGATGTACCTGGGAGACATCTGACCATCACCCTGGCTGGAGATGGGTATCAACTCCCCGAATCATGGAGTCTCCTATGATCAGAAGTTTTTGGATTTCCTTTGTGCTTGTTTAGTTTTGGTTCCTGATTTGGGTGAGTATTGTTGTGTTAGCTCCTGTGCCAGTGTCCTGCTCTGCAGTGTCTTCTGCCTCTTTATTTGATTTCAGAGATAGAGGCAGATACCTGTTTGTAGTGTTTATATGGTTTTGGAGGTAATGTGTTTGAGAGCAGAGTGATGGGGCACCTGATTTGCTCCTCCTAACCACCTGCCAACCTCCTGGACCAACTACCTCTGCGGTCGAGGTTTTTCTGTTGGATGCTGGGAAATGGCGGGTGGTTCTTATAATGTATTTCCTCTTCAATATGAAATTTGAGGCGTGCAATCTCTGCCCATGCTGCCCGGAGCTGAGACCTAAGATCTCCAAAGGCCCAGCATGGGACAGTGTCCTAAATTCTGTAAGACTGTACTCTGAAAATTGTTCCACAGTACCTGCAGTTAACGAAATCCATTCCAAATAAGTTGCTGGGTTTGTAACCTAGTCAGAGTAATTAGAAGGAAAAAGGAAAAATGCAAGTAATGGTTTAATTGTGCTTTGTTTAACTTGTTATAACAAGTTAAATTACTAGTGCCCTGTAAATGAGATCACCTTGTGGAGCCCCACTGATTCGCCCCTTCCTGCTCTGCCACAGGAAATGTCACAACTGTGGTACCCTATAAAAGGAGTGTAGCGTGGGGTGGTTGGGGATGGGGTGGGTGTGGGCCCTTCCCTGCCTAAAAGAAGAACCACGGATGAAAGAACAAGGAGGTAAGAGCAGAAACAATCAGTCAATAACAATTGCAGTAACCCTGAAAGCTTATCCTAATGTTAGATAAAACTGTAAAACCTGTAAAGCACCACCTGTAATAATTTCAGAGAAGATATACCCTGTAAGAAACACTTTGCTCCAGAGAAAAATAAAGCAGTAACAGAAGATATACCTTGCAAAAGACAATTTGAAGCAGAAGATTACAGCAGTAATCTGTTAGCACACACCTGTAGGCACACCTTGTAATGCAGAAGAAGGTATACCAGCAACAACAATTTGAATCAGATAAAAAATAAAGCAATGAAATGTTAGCAACAAACAGTAGCAATCCCTGTGAGTAAAAAATCAAAACACCACCACACAGTAAATCTGCTTAGCCAAACTAAGTCTTAATCCTTCTCCCTTGCTCTGGTAAGTTTCTCTACTCTGCCTTTCAAGCAGTCTTAGAAGGAAAGAGCTCAGGTGAAGCTAGGTGCCTTGGCCAGCAAACCAAGTCTTCTAGATTGTCTACAGTGGTACCCTGAAGCCCTTTGCCTTCAGCTCCTTCCATCCTTTTGCATCCATGCCATGCTCCCGCCTTCAGTGGTAAGTTTCAGTGCCTTCCCATTGGCTGTTCATTTCCCATTCCTTCCCTGTTTTCCATAATTCCTTGTCCTCATCCTTCCTTCCTTTCCTTCCCTTCCTTTATCCTCATCTTTCTCAGGTTCCTTCCCATTGCTTTCACTCTTTTCTTTCTCGTCCCAAGGTCTTCTTCCTGACAATGTCATCCACTAACGATCCCTCCATCAAAGATCCTTCGATGTCTCCACTGCACCTCTTCAGCTCCCATCAGTCACAAACGCACATCCAAGTTCCATTATTCCATCAAGGACTGGACTGTGCCTCAACTTATGTCAGAGTTAACCAGAAAGGCCATATCCTACTCTAATTCTGCTGGAAAGCAGGTGCTCTATGACCTCCTCATGGCATCTATATCTCAGCCTGGACCTATACTAGGCCACAGCCAGCCTTCTCCTCCTCAGCCTGACTATGCACCCCTTTTGGGCATTCGGAACTTCATGGCTCAAATGACCGCTTCTATCTCAGACATCCAGACTCACCTTTCATCGCATGAAGCTCGCGCTTCTGTTCCTCAGACTCCTCCTCTGGCTCCTGCCCTGCCCGCTAGTGTGCCATCCATGAGCCTTATCTCCCCTCTGGACTCCAGTCTCCCTCTGGTCATGGTACCTTCTCCATCCTTGCCTCCTACCATTCCTTCAGGTTCATTGCTCTCTCATCAGTCTCCATTCGTCTCCCCTGTCCATCTTGTGCCAGCTCACCTCTGCAAGGACATCCTGGATGGTAAGGATATCAACTTGGTCTCACTGCTCATCTCTTCTCACGATGTCTTGGACAATCATATTGTGTCCTGTGGGGATGTCTCCATCATCCTGAAGTCCAAAGATTCTCATCTACTTCACAAAATGTCCATGGCCAAATTTGTGCTTGCCTTCAGTCTCTATCGAGATATTATTTGTTCAGCCTTCCTGACACACTGAGAAGAACTAGACACCTATCTTAATTTCCTCGTTGACCTTAGTGTCTGATATGGAGGGACACATTTCTATGACTACCATAACTCTTTTTCAGCCAAGGCGGCATCCGCTTTATCCCACTACAACATCAAGCTAAGTTTGGCAGTGTTGGAAAATGAACCATTTTGTCGCCACTTCGCTGGCCAACGTGTCTACTCCTGTTCCCTCTGTGGTTCATTTAATCATTTCACTCCCCTTTGCCCCATGGCTGTGTCTCCTTCTCAACCCTCCTCATCCATCCCCGGACCTCCTCACCCTACTGAGTCCACTTTTTATTCTGGCCTGACTTGCCATGTCACCGACCAACATGCTCACCTCTACTGGCACAGTCATCCTATCTGTAACATTGGAAGCAAGTCCATCTGTAACAACTTTAATGACCATGGTTGTTCTACCCCCATATGTCAATTCCTCCACCTCTGCTGCATTTGCGGTGATGTGCACACTTGCTATATTTGCCCCAAAACTCCGCGACAATCCAGATGATGCCAGGTGTATCCTTCTACCCCTGTGGACCTCCTTGCCCTGGCTCATCTGCTGACTGATCAACCTGACCAGGATTCTGTGCATTCTCTCATCTCAGGTTTTACTCATGGTTTCCACACTGTTGTCTTCATTCTCCCTACTTCCTCCTTTGTCTGTGCTAAACTGCAGTCTGCCATTCAGGAACACTATGTGGTCTGCTCCCTCCTTCAAGCCGAAGTTGCCAAAGGCTTCATCTTGGGACCTTTTCTGCACCCTCCATTTCCTATTTACAGGATCAATCCCATTGGCATTGCCACTCGAAAGTTTTCTGATAAGAAGTGGCTTGTTATCGACCTCTCTGCTCCTCGCCATTCTTCCATGCCAAGTATCAATTCTCTCATTCCTGCAGATGACCTTTGTTTAGCCTATTCCCGCATTGACGATGCCATTGCCATCATTAAGTGATCTGGCCATGGCTCCTGGCTGTCCAAAGCAGACATATCAGATGCCTTCAAGCTCTTGCCCATCCATTCTTCTCTCTGGTACCTATACGGTGTTTCTCGGGATTCTGTTTTCTACTTTTCTGTCCGCCTTGCCTTTGGATGCCATAGCAACCCTAAGCTATTTGACATCTTTGCTGAATTTCTGTGCTTGGCCTTCCTCAATGTCTGATGCCAGCCTGCCATGCTTCATCTGCTGGATGATTTTCTCCTCATTGATCCACCACACACATCCCAGGCAGTTAGCATTTCCATCCTTCTCCGCCTCTTCGATGACTTGTCAATTTGCTGTAGTGACTGAAAAAGCATCCAGACCTTCCACATCTCTTGAATTTCTGGGCATCATCTCGGATTCCAACTGCATGGAACCTCGCCTTCTGCTGGATAAACTAGCTAGGATTCAGGAACTGGTCTTGTCTTTTTCTACCCGAGAGGACTGCACCCAATGGGAACTGCTCTCTCTTTTGGGGTGCCTAAATTTCACAATGAGAATCATTCCTCAAGGTCAATCCTTCATGTCTTACCTCCTCATTCAAGCATCATCTGTTCTAGAGCTCCAACATCATGTCCGTATCACAACATCTGCAAAATCCGACTTAGCTAATTGGTCCCTTTTTCTTGCAAGATGGAATGGATGCTCTATGTTTCATAAAGATCCATTGCCTCAGACTCACCCTAGCATATTCACAGATGCATCTTTTACTAATGTATATACAGCCGTATTCTCTCGGTCATGGATCACTGCCCCTTGGCCTCCAGATGTCTCATCATTGATGGATTTTGATTCTACTTCTCCGCTATTCGAAATATATCCCATAGTAGCAGCCGCAGCTCTATGGGGGCACCTATGGTCCCATCAATCATTTTCAGTATTCTCATATAATCAATCTACAGTAGCCATCATTAACAAAGGTTGATCATCCTCACCCTCCATCATGTTGTTCATGCGTAGGTTAACCTGGCTATTACTCATGCATGATTTCACTATTACTTGCTATTTCATTCGTGGTGCTCAAAACCAAGCAGCTGATGCTCTTTCTCAATTTCATTTTCAGGAATTCTTCCATCTTCATCCTTCAGTAGATCCCATCATGACTCCCCCGCCATCATACTACGAACTAATAATGAATTATACAATAGCAAGAAAAAATCCTGGACTCTGATTGGTCAGTCTTGGGCTGGACCCATGATGTTATCCCAGCGCAACATCATGGGTCTAGTCTCAGCCTCATTGTTAACCTGTAGATGAGCATTTTATGGAGCATTTTCTTGGTTGTTTTATCTTCTCTTAAAAAACAAAAACATTTTTCCACACAAAAACACCTTTAAAATTATTTTTTTTATTCTGTATAACAACAAGACATTGAATAATAGCAATAATGCCCTCCAGGGTGTGTGTAATTTGGGATAACGTCACTCCTCAATTATTGGACGCACTTGGCCTGTGGCCTCATGCCCAGCCACCTGAGGCGTGACGTTATCCCAGCATGACACACACCCTATCAGGCATTATTGCTTAAATAACTTACTATCAAAATCAAGCATCTCTCATCATGTGGTCAACATTGGCCTCGTCTACCAGAGCTGCATATTCAACAGCCTGGAACAAATATGTATCATTCTGTGCCTCATCATCATCATCACAACTAACCTTCATTTTGGTTGATCGAGTTCTGGCCTTCCTGACATTCTGCCACCTGGCCTTACATCTTGCACATGGTACCATCAAATTATATCTAGCAGGCAGCCAGTTCTTTCACTCTCAATATTCTCTGTCTTCACCATCTTTATTCTCTAATCAGTCCATCAAGCTACTCTTATTGGGTATTCAAAGACTATCCATTTCAAGTTCTCCTCATCGCCTTCCAATCGAAGGACTGCTATTCCGAAATCTACTAGGCTTACTGGATTCAAATCCATTTGAGCATCATTCAAATATCATGATGTCCTCAGCAACCATGCTAGCATTCTGTGAATTTCTTTATCCTAGTGAATTCATTAGAGCATCAGCTCGCTCATCTGCTTTTCTCAGACTATCTAACCTGTAAAAGCATAATGACAGTTTCATTCTAAATCTACCATCATCAAAAACCAACAGACTTCAATCCAGGACTTCCATAACTTATTCTACATCAAACAAATGGTGCCCAGTCGTTGTACTGTCAAAACTCATGAATTTTCACACCAATTCCAATCCCTCTTCTCCTCTACTAATGTCCGATGCCAATACACCCATGACATCAAAATGGTTCATTGACCACACAAGAAGCCTCCTTCAGAGAATAGGACTATATCCATTTTCCTATTCAAGTCATTCATTAAGAATAAGAGCAGCCACCTCAGCATCCCATCATAATATTCCAGTTTACATTATCAAAAGACTCAGAAGATGGAAATCATCTGCATTTGATGTATATGTACTCAATCCAACTTCCGAACTCAAAAATGCTTTTTCTATTATCTCCTCTTAGTTTGCTCAGAGGATGAGCTGGTCAGTAGCCATGGGTCCTCAGAGGTTTCCCCAAAGGGTTTTTTTCCTCTCCTGAGTGCTCCTGATCACACTTTCCAGAGTTGGAGGAGGTAATGTTTTTGGGACTCTATTCTCTACAGCTACCCAGCTCATCTACAAAGGGTGGGAATAGAGAAAAGCCACATTATAATTCAACATCAAAATACTTGCAAATCTCAGTATCACCAAGCACTACATGTTTCACCAACATTGAATGGGAGGGCTTTAAGCCAGAGGTTCAATGCAGGGGAATAACTCCTCCCACTTCCCCTTCAAAAGCACATCTCTCACAGCACTCTGTGCTTAGGAATCTGAAACTTGCCCTCCATCCTCCCCATCAACTTCCTTCTTCTCTGGCACTCTGTCCACCCTTGGGTAGGGCCTCTATTCCCTACAGCTACCCAGCTCATCTACCAAGGGTGGGAACAGAGAAAAGCTACGTTATAATTCAACATCAAAATACTTACAAATCTCAGTATCACCAAGGACTACATATTTCACCAACATTGAAATAGTCTTTAGTTGACGGTCACGTCAGATTCAATGGTTCATTCAATGTTCACTGCTGCTCTGCCTGTCCTCTGGTAGAGATACTGCCACTTTATTCATTTCAAAAGCAGACTAGTCATTTGATTTCTCCTAATTGTTGAACTGCAGTCCTGTGACAGAAACTATACCATGGCTTTTGGAAGAGCCCACCATATACCAGCAGTGATCTAAGCAATCAACCACCCAGGAATGTATGCACTACAGGGAACTCATATCTATTTATTTAGTTATTTAGTTTTTGTTAACCAGATAGGTGCACTAGCTAAGCAGTACAATACCTAGTCTCAAGCATAACCCAGAACAGTATTATACTATAAAGATAACTATATAATTGTAAATGTACATCAAGAATAGCACAAACCAAAAACTAGTTCACAATGCTGCCACTTAGAATCATAGAATCATTGAAAGATACAAGCTTGTAGGCCAAAGACCATTGATAGCTTGCAACTAAGCTTTAGTGGAGATACACATACTTATGTTTCCCCATATAGAAATCTAGTCTATTTTTAAATGAATCCATTGTGGGGCTAAATACCACATATTCTAGTAGTGAATTCCATCTTTTTACAACCCTTTGTGTAAACCATCTTTGTCTTTTATTGGTCCTACTTATATCTCCTGTTAATTTCAAGTTATGACTACACTTTTGTTGTAGACCTATATAGTCTATCAAGCCTATTGTTTCCCATAGATATCTATCTCTGGTGGCATTATATACCAGACATAGATCACCCTTCAGTTGCCTATATTCCAGGGAGTACATGCCCAGACATCTCAGCCTGTGTCCATAATTCCTATGTCATTGCTGTGTCACTAATTTGGTAGCTCTTCGTTGAACACTTTCAATTAATAATTTTTCCCTCTTTGTCCCTCTAGTGCAGAAGAGAGCACAGTACTCTAACTGTGATCTAATCAAGGCTGTATATAAAGGCAGTATAACTTCCTGGGATCTAGTCTTAATATTTCTTTTAATGCATCCCAGGATCCTATTACTCTGTACTACTTTATGTCTGGTGTTTATATCAAAAACTAGCCTATTGTCCACTATCACTCCCAGGTCATGTTCATTTGTTGTAATTTTTACAGGTTTACCATTGAGGGTATATATAAACTAATGATTCTTCCTCAACAGATGCATTACTTTACATTTATCATAATTGAAATAAAGTTTATTATTATTTGCCCACTTTTCTATAGCAGACCGGTTTAGTTAAAATTGTTTGCCACTTTAATGGTATTTATAATTGCACTCAATTTATTATCGTCAGCCTATTTTCCCATCCAGACACCCCCTGATACCTTCATGGTTGCTATGACCAGGTTAAAAAGTGTTGGGCCCAGGAGTGAGCCCTGAGGTACACCACTTCTGACCTGGGCCCAATCTGATGAATATCCCCTTAAGACAACACATTGATATCTATTAGTCAACCAGGATTTAACCCACATAACCAAATTTAGGGGTAGCTGGTTGGAAATCAGCTGCCTAATCAACACGCCATGTGCCACTGAATCAAATGCCTTAGCGTAGTCCAAAAAGATTGTATCCACAGGCATTCCCCTGTCTAGAGCTGCACTTACTGGCTCAAAGAAGCTCAATACATTTGTTAGATAAGACCTTCCAGTGGAGAATCTGTGTTGTGACAAATCAAAATCTCCTTTGCTCTTAATAAGATTAACCATATAATCTTGTATTCTCCCTTCTAGGAGCTTACTCTTGACTGATGTTAAGCTCTTGGGTCTGTAATTTCCAACCTCATTTCTATTACCATTTTTATAAATAGGAGTAATATTAGCCTCTCTCTACTGTTGCAATGTGCTTCCCTTCTGAAGGGATGCATTAAACAATTGGGTAACTGGGCCAACTAGGCTATCTTTCAGTTCCTTTAAAAATGCAGGGATTATTCCATCAGGTCGTGCAGATGTGCTGTTTTTTTAACTTATTAAATCTATCCTTTACTTGTTTGTTTTTTTGTGATAACGATGTTAGATACCTCACAGCTAAGATATAAACTCCCAATTTCGATATCATTATTAATTTTGGGTTGATATATACTCTGAAAATATTGATTAAAGATATTCACAATATCTTGTTCATTACTTACTAAACCTTGTTGTGTATCGAATGGCCCTATACTTACTTGTTTACCTTTGAGTGATCCAATATAAGTTTTAAAAGGATTTTTTATTGTCCCCAACTAAGTGGCCATATCAAATTCTGCCTTTTGTTTAGCTCTTTTTATAAGTCTTTTGGTACAATTTGCTGCTTTTTTATATGAGAGCCAGTTCTCCATGATTGTATTACTTTTTTATCTAACAAACTTTCTTCTTCTTCTTGTAATACTGTTTTTTATATTCCTGCCCCACCAGGGTGGTATCCTTCCTTTGGCATTATATTTATTAACCTTCGGGACCCATTGTTCTATACAGTATTTCCATGTGTTATCTATTTCTGTCCAAATACTCTCCATGTGTAACCCCTCTAGTCTCTGTTTCCAATCCCAGGCATTCAAGTACGATTTATAGCATAATTATTTGCCCTCCTATAGTCTCTTAATACAGTTTTCCCCTTAGGATGTATAACGTTATTACCAATATTTATAAACACTGAATTGTGATCTCTATTTCCAATTGGATCCTTAACTTAAATCATGATGTTATGTTGCTCTATATTAGTTAGTACTAGATCCAAGGTGTTTCCAGCTCTGTTTGCATCTTTGTGTTAATACCTAAATATACGCACCAGAGTGGTGCACTAGACATTTCTACATATCCAGGTGGTCCAGTCCAAGTCTAGGTTCCAAACAAATAACCATGTGGCATCAGAAGGGAAGACTATGAATTAGGTGTCAAATTAAAAGTATCTGGGCATCTGGTTAGATGCCAGTTTAAAAAAAAATATCCATATTCATCATCTTCTGGATGCACTAAAGTCCCAGTTTGGATATACTATATGTTTCAAAACAAAGACTGCCAGTGGATATGTGTCTCAAAATTGTACATTCTACCATCTTGCCAATAGAAGACTATGGCTATTTTCTTTTTAAAACATTGTTTTTTTATAAAATGTTTTTATACACAGATGCTTCTTGCACATCTTGGAATACAAACAATATACACATTACAGTGCATGTTTGTATAGACTAGATAATCAGTTAATCCATTCACCATTAATAAATAAGTGCTGTTGGATAAGTATAATTTGGCATTACAACAGTCAGCAAGCTGGAGAGAAAAGACTGGTTCCTTCTCAGAGGCCAGAGTCAACAAAGGGAGCGGGAAGGGGCATGCATGATAACTGCTGGGCTATGCTTCAACTGTTGTCCAAAACACCAACTCTGCCAGTTCTCATGGGTCTCCCTGACCTGTAACCCCCTTCCATGGCAACCTCTCAAGGAACAAACCTTTGTGTCTTCATAATGATGTACTAACCATCTTCAGCCACATATTTTTAAATAAAGGCAATTGTCTACTCAAGTAGGCAAGGTTCTCCATCCTATAGTTATCTATGACAATGTTTTGCCAGTGTGTCATGGTGAGAACTGCATCTGTTAGCCAATGCTTATTAATGGACTTTTCAATTCCAAAAGACAGATATGAAGCTGTTAGCTCGATGGAGGTTTTCTAAGGCAATGAGGGAAATGGTATAGGAAGAGCAACTTTGGTCCATAAGTTAAGGCAGAAAGGAAGAGTTCCTGAAGGTATGTCTTCAGGTACGTCTTGGTTACTTGGATCTTCAGACAACACCAAAGCACATGAGCATGAGTGACCCTAGTCTCCCTGCAATTTCATCAGCAAGATACCCTAAGCTGGCCTTCATACTTTGCAGTGATGTGCAATGTATGAAGATATTGTATCAAATGTTTTCATGCAAACTGCTCCCACAGTGGAGAGAAGTTATAGAGAATGGAAATCAAAGGTTCAAAGATGACTGCTGTTACATAATAGCCATTTTTAAGTCCTCTTGCCATGCCTCTTTGATGTAAAGTACTGAGGTTCCCTGGAGTTGCTGCAAACCTTGGTATAGATTGGAAATCCCATGATGAGGTGTGGAACCTTGTTGATGAAGGATTAAGAGGAAAAGAGAGGAGTAGGGCAAATGGAGGCCAGAGAGCTGAGAGTTCACAGAGGTTCTAACATGAAAATATTGAAAGTAGTCCTGGGTACAGAGATTATAAGATGTCTGAATATCGGAAAAGGGGCATATCATATTGCCATCTAAGAAATGAAAAGACAGCCCATTCTAGTCCCATTGTTTAAAAGAATAATCCATTCTCAAAGGAGGGAATCTAGTAGTAAATGGAATGGAGCAATAGAAAACAAATTCTGTTTTTATTAATTTATGAGAGACCATCCTTTGCCAGGTTTGAAGTGAAGTATGTGTGAATGGGTTAATAATCAGTGGAGGGATAGGAAGCTGAAGAGAAAAGAGTTTGAGATAGATGGTAACAATCCTGAACATATAGCTCCACAGCTTTCTGTCTCTCAGCTGATAACTAGGAAGCTGCAGAGAAGACAAAAGGGTCTGAGAAAGAGGTTAACAAATCTAAGCATAAAGATACAAACTTTTCTGTGTGCTGAATAACTGATCAAGCCAATAATAGTCCATACACAATTCGGCAGCATTAAAGTAAGATTTAAGATTAGAGAGAGCTAGCCCTCCCTTAGCCTTACTTTGCTAAAAATTTATACATCTGATATGCGGGTGTTGCCAATCCCACACCAATGTCAAGATCTGTTTATGTCATGTCTGAAATCCATTCAGAGAAGGTGCCTATGAAATGTCTGCAATACGTATAGAAACCAAGGCAGAACAACCACTGCAACTTCTTTTACCATCTGTACTAAAGACAGAGGACATAATCTCCATTTATCCTAATCTTATGTGAGTGAATAAATCACTGGGGCATAATTTATCTGAATTCAAGTAGAGATGTCAGTCTCTATGCATACACCTAGAGTTGCAGCGAAAGACTCGGTCAGATAATTCCAGATATTTCCTGATATTTCTTATTTCTAAAAAGACTTTCATTGGTAGCCCATTAGCAGTACTGTAGGCAGACAGGCATGGAGTTTCTCTAGAGATATCACAGAAATTTTCAAAAATATCTACCCCTGTCTTTGGCTGCAGCTGTAAGTATTTTTACTGAAAAACTGAGACACTGAAAAGAGAAGAGACATTCCCAAGAAAGTGAGGAAGAGAAGCCTATGCAGAAAACCTCTGTTTTGGTCTGGTTTAATTTATAGTCAGAAAGTGAGCCAAAGCTGTCAAGTGTCCCACAGTGAAGTTAAAGATTCTTTTGACTTAATAAGGTATTTTCATTTTTTTTATTTTATTTTTATTTAATGATATCTTGGAGAACACCTATGAGCGGATACTCATTTGTAGGTTCCATGTCAATTACAAGAAGAAATTGAACAGGTATATAGCATTACATTCAAGGCACTACATTACAAGCAAGTACAAAATTGCACTGGTATGAAACAATACATTACAAGTGAGGCAGACAATAAATTGGTGTTGATTACAAGATTGGGATAGTATTTAGCTTACAGTATAACATTTAGACACTTCTACAGCATTGGTGAGAAGGTGCCTGCATCGGAGAGTTAAGCCTACTTATGGGGGAGAAACAGAATGGAGAACAAGCACAGCCATGGTATAGTGAATTGTATGCCTGCATAAGGGGTTAAGAACAGACTTAAGGAAGACTGGAGAGAGAGTGGGCTAGGAGAGCAGCATATGGGGGGAGGCATGAGAGCTGGGACAGAGAGGGTAATGGGTGCCCAGTGGGGATGGGAGGTAGTAGGGGGGGTAGGACAATGAAGTTCTTTGAAGGTAGGTGCCCCTAGGATTAAGTGGAACACTAAGTGCTACAGCTTTACGGTGGTCCAAATGTAGTAAAGTTATTTTGGTCATCATGAGTGGCCAATGCAGTCACAGTTGTCATCTGTGGCAAGGTGCTGCCTGAGCTTGAGCTTGAAAGCACCAATGGTTGTGGCATCAGAGATGGCTGAAGGAAGGACATTAGTCCAGTGTGGTGCACAGTAGTAGAATGCACATTGACCATGTGTAGTGCAGCATCTTGGATCACTGAAAATATGGTTGTGGGTGCTTCTGGTCAGCCTGGCACTTACATGATATGTGAGCAGATTCTGGACTCCTGGTGGCATCAGATTTAGTGTGATTTGTTTGCCCAGTAGACAGGTATGGTACTTAATTCTTCTCTTCAACTGGAGCCACCCTGCCTATGAATAGAGTTCACAGGTGTGTGTAAGCCTTGCAGCAACTGTGAGGAGTTGGCAGGCCTTATTAAGGGCTAGAGAGATGCAATGGAGGGCTGATAGTCTGGTGCAGAATCATAAACTGTTAGGCCATAGTCAATGAGGGTAACAACTGAGCTGGTGATGGCCATGTTAAGTGCTTTATATGTAAGGCTGTGCTTCTGGCAGTGGAGCATCCCAATTCTGGAACTGATGGCTTTGGCTGTGTTGTCTATATGCTGTGCATTGGACAGGGTGGAGTCAAGGGTGATACCCAGGTACTTAAAGTACTGCAGGAGGTTCAGCACATTGCCACTGTTGTTCAGGATGGATAGTGAGAAGGTCTTGTGTCTGCTGTAGGTGCTGCAGTAGATCATAGTCTTAGATTTCTTGTAGTTAAGGATTGGTCTGTGCTCCTTAAACCATGTTTCGGCAGCAGTAAATCCTAGTTGGAGGTCATTTTGAAGTAGTTTGGGGTTGGGGTTGCAGGTGAAAATGATGGCATCATCAGCATACAATAGTATGTGACTGGTGTAAGAGCCTGGAAGTTTATTTAAGATGATACTGAAGAGGAGGGTCCCCAGTATGGATCCCTGGGGGACCCCTGAGAGAACAGGTTTGCTATCTGAGACAATGTCCCCAATCTTGACCCACTGTGAGTGATTGCTGAGATAGCTGTTAAACCATAGAACTGTATCAGAAGAGATACCAGTGTCAGCTAGCTGTTCAAGGAGGAGTGTATGGTGAACCGTATCAAAAACTTTTGATAGGTCTATGAAGGTAGCCCCCACTAGCTGGCCTTGATCCAGGGCTTGGTGGCTATAACCAGTGAATTCCAACAGGTCTGTGATAGTGCTGTGTCCTGCTCGGAACCCATGTTGTTCTGGGCATAGGAGTTGGTGCATATTCAGGTATTCCACAAGCTAATCCACCACTATCCTTTCAAGTGCGTTGGAGAGTGGTGGGAGTATGGAGATTGGTCTGTAGTTGTTCTGTAGTGCCTGGTCTCCACTTTTGTAAACTGCTGTTACAGAAGCTGACTTCCAGAGCTGGGGTAACTGAGAGCAGCGGAGGGATAGATTGATGATGTGGTCACGGGGCTTAGTACTTCTGCAAGTGCCATAGCGATGAACTGAAGGTCCAGAGTGTCTCCACTGTGCCTCAATTTGCCCAGAACCTTATAAAGGTACTTTCTAGCCTCAGTAGTACTGACTTCTTTAAAGTAAAACAGTGGATGGTTCCTCATAGGGGACTGATCACCTACTTGGTGCTTCTGGACTGGAGGATCAAAGTGGTCTGCTGGGAGCAGTCCACTTATGTCCGTGAAGGCAATATTTAGGGAATTTGCTGTTTGGAGTGGATCCACTGTCAGTGCATCATTGACAAGAAGCATGGAGGGTGCTGTTTTGGGATTCTTGCCAGTAATATCGCTGCAGTTGGTCCAGAAGAATTTGCTGTAGTTCCAGGAGTTGGAGAGAGCTTCCTTATAGTAGAAGCATTTTGCTAGGTGGGTAGACTTTGTGCACTTGTTTCTAGCTTTTTTATATAGTTGGGTATTGGCAGCCATACCATGTGCATGTGCCTTTATCCAGAGTTGGTCCTGAGCATTGAGTTGTAGCAGGAGTTCTGGAATTTTCCAGGGGTTGCAGGGAGCTTTAGATATTCTTGTTTTCAGGGGGGCATGTTTATCGCAAGTGGCGTTAAATTTTGTAATGAAGCATCCGAGTGCAATATCTACATCATTTGTTTCATGTAGGTCAGATCAGTCAAGACCTTGAAGGTCCACTTTGAGTTGTGGTAGGTGCCCTTTGAGGAGTACACGGCTGGTTATGGTTCTGGGCTGGGGCTTGCTGCAGTTGTTTTGCCAGGTGCAGGTAATGGGTTAATGATCACTCAGTGAGTCACAGAGGACAGTGGTGTTGGTGATGTGGGCTGATCGGTTTGAGATGATTGAGTCCAGCAGGTAGATCAGAATGTTATCAGCATAAAGAGCTAATTTCTGAAGTTGCTGGCCAAATTGTTCTCCATGTACCTTTTTATTTTAATGTATGAAGAGGCCATATTGTCCTCCATAATCTGCAAGATAGTCTCAGTGACAAACTCCTCACATTCAAAGTTATTCAGATAGAAAGTGTTGAGGTTCCAGAGTGTGAAACCCCTAGGTACCCAATGTCAAAGGTTACCCAGACAGCAGAATGAACATACAGTACCATAGGTGGTATTACACTGTCCTGCACATTATGATAAAGTTCTTTGGGGAATTATAGGTTATCTAATTGGGCATAGGAATTATAGGAGGTGAAGTTGTGGGTAGATTGTCTCATGTATGGATCCTGTACTTGAAAGACATCTATCCAGCCTGCCTGTTCGAAGAACTACCAACAGTACCACTGGACAAGTATTTAACAAGAAGGGGTAGAACTACAGATGTCCAAACTAAGAGTTAAAGTAAGATTACAGTTGCCTCCATTAACTGAAGCCCTTTTATAAATGTCAGAATTTTATTTAATATTAGAGAGGCTGCTGTGGCACCATCCCTGGGGGATAAACAAGCCAACTATAGTGATCACTCTCTCCCATGTAGAGTTACACTAACTAATGCCAAATGGCCATGCCCATCGGTATAGTGATTTTTGACTACAAAGGGAGCTGATTTGGCTAGAAGGACTGCTACACCCATCACTTTTGCTGTCTTAAAAGACAAATAATTTAATAATATCCAAATTTCCCACATTTTCAGTGATCCACTTTCAAAAGATGACTTTCCTGTAACAACAATATGTCAGATTTCTCTTTTTTAAAACAATTTAAATAACTGATATCTCTTTGTAGATTTATTGACACTGTTTATGTTTTGGAAAAGCACCATAAAGACATTTGTACTTCCCATAAGGTTAGGCAAAATGATCAACTTACTGCCATGTGCTGCCCCTGCCAGTCCCAGCTCCAGAGAAAGGAATGAGAGATGCTTAGGTCAAATTGGCAGAAAATTAAAGAGACATGCACATAGTATGTAGAACGATAGGAACAGTAACAGATGAATAAACCAAAAACAGAGAAATTAAAAGAACAAACCAACTGTCCACTTTCTTGAGGTGATGCAGCTGATTGCTATAAGAAGGAGTAGCTTTAGTGAGGTCCCCTGTCCTCCAGTTGAAAACACTTATCAGAGAATAGGTGGAATTACAAGGTGGAGAACAATAATAAGATGCACATTGCAGGCTAGGAAATGGCTTGGAGGAATGAACCATCCAAAGCACCATTAAAATAGTATGCCAAGGTTGGGTTCACCCATATCGGTGTGACAATCATTTTGTCAACACCAGTATGGGTGCAGGCAATATGCCCCCGTTATTTCTTCACTAGGCATTGTGGTTCCTGGGATGGAGAGTGCCAAAGCCCCTTCCTGGGAAATAGTCATGTTTTGTGGGGGGCTTTACCCCTCGCACACCCAATGTGGAGGGCTTCATCCCTGCCACAACTAAATATAGCCTCTATAACATAATGGGAAGCACTCACCCTCGCAGCAGCAACCAAAAAAAGGAGACGCAATGCGGTTTTATAAATGCAGCTCTTATTTTACTCTCATTGGACCAACAAAACAGCCATGCTTACATTTCGACCGACACTTCAGGCTTCATCAGAGATAATAAGTGTTAGTTACAAGGTGTTTTTATATGTTTAACCTGTGACATAATCAAACTCAGGACCAATCAAAGGATTGGTATTACAATTAATCCACCAATCACAATGTAAATAACCCCAGTTAACAGTGTCCTATAGCAAGTAATAAGTGCAGATTCATGCTCATCTTTGATTCCAGAATCACATAACAAACACATCTCATACTTTATTTCATGGAGGACCTGTATGAAGGAAAAAATCCATAATTTAGAAATACATACTATAACAAAAAAAATGTATTTAATAAAAAATCAACACCTTATTCTGTTGTATTAAAAAGCAATATTCCAAAAGGGACTTAAGGGAGCCACACATTGCAAATTAATACAATCCCTAGAGGGAAAGAACTAGAAAAGGAAGGGGAGGTGGGGGGGAGGAAGGGGGGAAAGGGGGGAGGAGAAAATTTTGAAGAAAAAACAATATCATATCCTACTCTTTCTTTCATGATATCTTATAGTTCACACTTTTGATACCAAATTATCGCTGCCTCTTTTATAAACAGGGTTTCAACTCGAATTTATCATTTAGACCAGGGTGTCGATTCGCACCAAGTCTATAGATCCACTGTTGTTCTTTCTCTCTTAATAATCTTCAACATCACCCCCCCACATCTGTTTTTACATGTTCCAAACCACATGCTGTAACTTTATGCACTCCACTCCCACCAAGATTTTGTATGTGGAAGAGCCATGGCATATTCCATATTGCCATTTTTTATTGCTAAGATGTGCTCATTCATGCTTAGCCTCATCTTCCTCTTGGTTCTCCCAACATAAAACTTGCCACATATACACAAGAGCTTGTAAATGACCCCCTCTGTATTACATGTGATATGGCTTTTAATCCTTTCTGTTTTGTTGGTCTTTGGATTAAAAAACTTTTCAGTTTTCTGCATAAACCAACATGTTTTACAGAAACCACACAGACCTGAAACATTTTTTCATATTTCCTCCAGGTTCCTTATTCTAGTCTGGTAACTTTGAACTAGGGAATCCTTTAAATTTCTACCTCTCCGGTAAGAAATGTTCAATGGTTTATCAAATAAAGTGGTAAGTGGTCAAAGTCCCCTCAGAATATTCAGATTCTTTTTTATAATGTTCATCACTTCCTTACTCCCACCTCCATATGTTGTTACAAAAGTGAAGTCCATTCCTGACTCTTTATTCCTCTCTCTTGTTTGTAATAATTCTTTTCTCAGAATAGTATCCACTAATTCCTTGGCTTTTTCTATATCTTGATACAAGTAATTCCTTTCCTGCAATCTCTGTGTTAATTCTTGGGCTCTGAACTGATACTGAAGTTCACTGCTGCAGTTCCTTTTTACCCTACAAAATTGACTTTTAGGGAGATTTTTAACCACATGATGTGGGTGGCAACTGGTGGTTAGCAACAGGCTATTCCTATCTGTTGACTTCTTGTACAAATCTGTGTGTAATGTCCCATCAATCTGTGTAGTTATTGTCAAATCCAAGTAATGAATTTCCTTCTCATCTGCACACATTTAAACCTTAAGTTAGAATTTTTGCTCTCCAAATGTCTTACAAATTCTTCTAATTCTGTCCTGTTGCCTTTCCATATCAATATAATGTTGTCAATGAAACGTTTATAAAAATCCACTTTATCAAAAAATGGATTCAAACTAGGATCATTGACAGCATTTTCCTCCCACCTTCCCAAGTACAAATTGGCCAACCTTGGGGCCAAAGTAGCCCCCCTTGCAGTACCCTTAATCTGTTTATACAAATGTTCCTGAAACATAAAAATATTATTTGTCAATACAATTTCTGTCATATTCACTAACATGGTGATATATGGTTGTGACAGAGTTGTGTACTTGATTAGACACTCCTCTATAGCCAATAATCCATCTTGGTGGGGAATGTTAGTATAGAGGGAATCTATATCCAAGGCAACCAGCAACAAGTCTCCTTCGATTTGCATCTCTTGTAAAAATGTCAGTACACTTGCAGTATCCCTCAAATAGCTTCACACTCTACAGGAATAAAGAGCAGCAAAAGGATGAGGAGCAGAACAGCAGAAAAATACAAGAGAAAGGAATTTATTGGGAGAAGGCAGAAGGTGAAAAAAGAGAGGAACACTGTAAAATTATACCTGGGGAAATCATGGGTATTAAAACAAGAGAGAAACTAAAAAGAACCATATATAATGATTGGAGAACTGCTTTTAATTATAGTGTACTGGGATCACATGTTCTGTATAATGCATATTTTGGGGCTTTTATGAGTTTCAACATATTTAAAGCATATTTGTGAATGTTGAGAAATGCATATTTATAGTAGCCTGCCATGTTTGTTATGGATATTTATTGGTGAATGTATTTGAACTTTATTGACTAATGGCTGTGATGTGGAATAACCACCTCATTGTTTAAGACCTTAAACTAGAAAGCACACCATTTGGAAGAAGGGCATGACATGGGAATAAATGTGAGACTGTCGGGAGGGAAGGCTTGATGGTATTGGTTAATGGTAGTTTAAGTGATTTAATATGTTTGAGACTGAATGGCTTATATAGTGTCAGATATGTACAACATTAGCTACAGTAAGAATCCATTGCCCTGCATAATGGATTGTCCTTGAATACTAATTGCTGTTGCTGGTTAATAAATGAGGATTGGTAAAATAATATTAAAACCACTGAGCCTTGGAAGTTATTTTTTAATACCACTTCATTGGAATGCTGGTACTGTTTCTTTCCTTTCTTTGATGCAGTATTGGCTCGTACTTGCTTTCAGTACTTTCCATTGCATGCTGAAGTTGGGCAGTGATGTCAGAGCATTTATTTATTTATTAAATTTTGTTAACCGGGTAGGCCCGCTGGGCCCCAAAGGTCCCTTTTTCAGGGTCGACCCAGGGATTGTTACATAAGATTTGAACATACAGACAGGTATCACAGCATCATACAAATCATACAGGGTCACTAAGACAGCATACAATTTTCCAGTTTTTGTGCAAAGAGGGCAGGAGATGCATGGTATTAGTGTTAACAGTCATAGTACAATGCAGTGCACAGGATACAAGATACAACAATACAGATCAGTTCTTGTAAGGTCCGCTGATGCGTTCAGTACAATTAATACAGGGTTATGAATACACCATACAGTTTCTGTAGAAATGGGCAACAGATATTTTATAGTATGGAGTACAGCAGTGACAGGTGGAGTGCCGTGATAAGTGCTTTTAATATCTACGGAGGTTCATACGGGGTAGTGAGCCAGCACAAGCAGACATTAGTCGTTACCCTTGTAGGGGAGGAGTGTCTAGTCGGTATGGATTGACATTAGGTATGATTGTCTTAGCTATTGGGGCAGAGGCAGGGACTTGGTTTGTTAAGGTGAGCACGCAGCCCCCTTTGAAAGAGGGCTAGTGTCGGAGCCTTCTGAAGATGGCTGGGGAGATTGTTCCATGACTCTGGAGCTAGGTGAGTAAAGGATTTTCTCCCTGCTGCCGTGCAGGTCTGAGGGGTCTCCAGAAGTTTTTTATTCGAGGAGCGGAGCAGCCATCTGAGTAGCTTTGGGGCAAGTAGTCCATTCAGGCCTGCCAGAGGATGGGCACCCAGGAGCTTATAGGTCCAGTTTAGTAGGGGGTACTGGAGCCTATTGTCCAGGGATGGCCAATTGAGGGTGGTGAGGGCATCACAGTTGTGGGTCCTAGGGTAGGATTTAGTAGCAAAGCGAGCTATTTTGTGATATAGGGTCATGAGTCTGCTGTGGTCCATTTTGGTGGTGCCGAGTACAATGAGGGCGGCATAGGTTAAAGTTGGGAGAAAGATGGATTGTGAGATAGCCAGTCTAGTCTCTGGGATCATATTGTGGCTTAGGCGATAGAGAAGGCCCAGTTTTTGATGGATGTTTTTTGTTACAGCATCCACTTGGGGCTTAAGGGTGAGGCCCTGGTCTAGTTTGAGACCAAGGTATTTGGCTGATTGTACCACCTCTATAGTGGAGCCAGCCAAGGTAGTGAGTGGCAGGAGATGGTCCCTGGAGAGGCCCAGGGATTTTGGCCCGAACAGCATGGCTTTGGTCTTTGTGGGGTTGAGGACAAGGCAGTTCTCAATTAGCCAGGTCTCGACCTTGGTGAAGTCATTTTGGAGCAGAGGTCCTAGATCGAGGGGCATCACAACCTGAAATTAAAGAGAAAGCTCAAAACTGAATGAAATTGAAGACCCCCCATTACAAAAAAAAAAAAAAGAAACAAACAATATTTGACAGCAAGGGCAAAGCTGAATTGCAGACCCAGAGGAGACAACATGGCAAGCCAAGAAAGAGGTAAAAGGGGGTGGAAAGACTGTGGACTAAAATATGCAGCAGCGTGGTGAGCAGAGAGCTAAACACAAAAGGAAGGGGGAGAAGGAGAAAGCATGGAGGGAGAGGGAAAGAAGAGAACACTGCAGGGTGTGGAGGCAGCAGGGACTGCCAGGAAAGGCTGTGGGAGTGGTGGAAAACCAGCAGAAATGGAGATGGAGACAATGAGGCAAGTGCAGAAGAAAAGCATTAGCAAACAGAGGAAGTGAGAAGCATAATCACACAGACCACACAGCAGCTCAGGTGCTTGAACACTAAGGGAGTGTTGCTGGCAGAGGCTACCTTTTCTTTGGATTGTGGGAGAAGTTTAGTCTCCCACATAGAATCTTGGGGAAAGCCCTCATTGAAATACAATATAGCAGTTGTAGGCAGCCCCCAAGAAAGGAATCAGTGTTGCCTAGGTCAAATTGGAAGAAAACAAAAGAGACATGCACATAGTCTGAAGAACTATAGAATCAGTATTGTGAATAAACCAGAAACAAAGAAACCAAAAGCACCAACCAACTGTTCCACATCAACATGGGGTGGAAAACTAAGGAACTTCCTAGTAAATTCCAACAGTTGGGAGAACAAACTAACCCTGAATAATTGTATTGGTTACTCTAAACCCAAAAGGAGGAATGTTCTGCTAGTTAAAGCAATGTCCCCATGGAGTCAGGGAGCTCTCCCACTTATTAGTGGTGATGCACCTAGTGGCTATGAAGAGGAGTAGCTTTACTGAGTTCCCCTGTCCTCCAGTTGAAAAACATTATCAGAGAGTTGGGGGACTTTCAGAGCAGATAACAATAATAGGACGTGCAAGGTGGGGTAGGAGATGGCTTGGAGGAAAAGGGTCCCCGTGAACACTGTTTCAGGTGTTCAGTTGGTCCAATTTGTGGAAGTGGTTACTTAACAGGAAAATCCCAAAAATATATATTTCCCATTCCACAGTGCCAGAATAACAAGAGTATACCCACCCATCTACTGTAGGAAGGATGGCCAGCCACCTCAAGCACAGTTCTCCCACACTGGGGAAATCTCTGAATTCAGATGTTTCCCACTCTCCCATCTCCCAAATCTAAAGCGGTCAAAACTGTACCCCAGTCACCCAGCTGATAACCCCTGCATTTTGCAAAATAGATGGAGAAATGCAATATAACAGTGGTAAGTAGACCCCCCCAAAAAATGAAAAAATCCAAACAATGCCATTGTATCCAATTAAAATTGTAACTGCCATGGTTGAAGCCTGTGTATAATGCAAAATGAATGTCTTAGTTTAATCCCTGGATAAGAAAGCTAAGAGTAACCAAGTGCCAGTGTATAGTCACAGGAAAAGTACCCCAGAGGAAGAGCTCAGGAAATCTCAAGTTATGAAAGGATTTGAGAGTGCCTAATTACAGTATAAAAAGCATTAACCACAGGAAACCTGGGATAACAAAAAGATGATTCCAGGAAGGACAACCTAAGAAAGCAAAAAAAACAAAAACAATACAGGAGGATCTCTCAGAATGTCTAGACCATTCTCCACCATAAACAGAAACATATCTTACCCACAGGCCTGTGTCCAAGAGGAAGATTGCTGTCATGGTGTATTAGTAGGGGTATCACAAGTCGGAAGAGGGAGGTAATAATCCCTCTTTACAAGACACTGGTCAGGCCCTTCTGGAGTACTGGGTGCAGTACTGGAGGCCACATCTTCACAAGGACATCAACCAAATTGAGGCAGTCCAGATAAGGGCAACCAAAATGGTGCAGGGACTGCATCAGAAAACACATGAGAACAGATTAACAGAGCTCAATATGTATACCCTAGAGCAAAGGAGGGAGAGAGGTGATGTGATTGAAACATTCAAACACCTTAAGGGCATTAACAAGGTAAAAGAGTCTAACACGTTTCAATATAAGAAAAATAGCAGGACAAGAGGACATGGCATGAGATTAGAAGGAGGCCGATTAAGAGGTAATGTGAGGAAGTTCTTTTTCACAGACAGGGTGGTGGATGCATGGAGCAGCCTACCTCAGGAAGTGGTGGATATGAATACAGTGCAGGACTTCAAACAGGCATGGGATAGGCATGAGGGAGCAATACAGATGAGTATGAATAGATAGGCCATTGACAGAGCAAAGGCCTTTGGCACATTCGTCTGGTAGAAAAAATGGGCAGACTGGATCGGCTTTGCGGTCCTATCTGCCTTCAACTTCTATGTTTCTATGTTTCTATCCCTAACACACACACCCTCGACTCAGATCCAGCGCCCATCTAAGTCAGAAGCTTGAACCTACAATTAAGTTCCACCTGCAGCATATAGCCACAGGAAGAATACAGTAACTCCCAGGTGGAAATAGAATGATAGCAGATCCCATATTGCGTTATGTGCAGGAGCTATAGATCAGGATATTCATAGGTCCAGATTAGAGTTCACTAAATATTCACTCCATGATCTAGCTAGTGCCTGGTACAAACCAGTGGTATGTTAGAACATGCTAGGGCATATTAAAGGCATGTTCCAATATATCAGCCAGGCACAAACTGGATTGCGTTGGCAAAACCCAGTGTCCCACTGACCACGGGTGGGGTGGGAGGCTAATACAGTGCTATGAGAATTGCAATTGCAATCAGGCTGTTAGGGCCCACTAATGGTAATTGTTCTTCAGGAGCAAGCTGCCGCATTGGAATGGTACCTTAAGATGCAAATAACCCCATAGCACTAGTATGGCACTATGGGGTCATTTGTATGTCATTATGGCCTCATTACAGGTCAGGGAGAAAATAGAGTTGTCTATCCCTTACCCACCACTGCATCTGTAATTGCTGCCTGTAAGCCCCCCAAAAAACTATTTCCCTGGTGTCCAGTGGTCACTTAGCCACCCAAACACCTGTCCACTAATAATCATAAATTCCCTGTCTTCCAGTGGTTCCCCCCACTGCCCTATCACCCACCCATTACTGTAATAATCATGACTTTCCTGGTATCCAGTGGTCCCTCCATGACCCAAACATCCCTTGAGATATATATAAATATATATATATATATATATATATATATATATATATATATATATATATATATATAAAACTGTCTCGTGTGTTGTCCCCTCTGCCCCCCTTAGCTTTGAACCCACCATCCCATCCAGTCCCAGCACCACCCCAGGTATGAGACCCCCCAACCCAGCAGTACCACCATGATCTCCTCAGTGACTGGCACAGCCATTCTGCACACCTTCACTGCTGACTGTCTGTGATTACAGTAGTGCGATCACAAATTGTCCATTGGTGGCTGGTGATGGAGATGAGCAGAATGTCGGTGCCTGTCCCCGAGGGGGGTCATGGTGGTGGTACTGGTGGGTCAGGGGGTATCAGACCTAGAGGGGCATGGTGATAAAAGGTAGGTGGGGTGAACTGAACCCAAGGAGTGGAGCAGTGGGGATACCTACTAGCCACCAGGCCACCAGAGCTGTTTTATATGTACAGTGGTAATTGCACAAATGTTTAACGGTACTGCACACTGCACATCATATTGCACTGTAGCGGTATACATGTTATTCAATTTGTGCCACACTTGCACAATGCTCAGTATACCGCATTACCAGTAAACTTTTGCATGATTATGATGAAGAGAATATGGGGTGATGTACTGCTGATGTTTAGGATACTTGATGAGGAATTGGTAAAATAGTTCGATATTACAAGGTTGACCAGATTTACAAATCTGCATTCACATAGTATGCAATTACAAGTCCATCATGCTAGAACAAATAAAAGGTAAAATTATTTTACTGTGCGGGCATGTAGAATATGGAATATGCTACCGCAGTACTTGATTGTGCAAACAAACAAATCAAAATGAAAGAAAAAAACACTATGGTCCTCAAAAGAAGTGGCGGGGAAGGTAAGGGAAAAAAGATAGCATTCAGGAAGTATAAGGAAACACAGAAGGAGCAGGACAGAGAACTGTACAAGTTAAAGCAGAAGGAAGGGGGTTAGGCAGTCAGAATAGCAAAGGCCCAAACCGAGGAAAAGATAGCCAACTCAGTTTAGAAGGGGGATAAAACCTTTTATAGGTACATTAGGGAGCAAAGAAAGACTAAGACAGGGATACTGAGGCTGAACAAAGAGGAAAGTGGTTGGGCAGACAGCGACAGTGAAAAAATCAGAGATACTGAATGAATACTTCTGCTCAGTATTCACAATGGAAAAGCAGGGAGAAATACCTAATCCGGTCAATAGAAGCACTCTGGATAGGGGGGTTGATATTAGTCCTTTCACAGAAGAAAGGTTTCTGAAAGAACTCTTAAAACTGAAGGTGGATAAAGCAATGGGACCTGATGGGATTCACCCCAGAATTGTAAAAGAACTAAGGGAAGAACTAGTAACATCACTGACTACCCTTTTAATAAATCATGGAAGGATGGGGGGTACCTGAGGACTGGAGGAGGGCAGATGTGATTTCCTTCACAAAAGCGGAGCAAGACAGAGGCAGGAATCTACAGACCTGTCAGTTTGACCTCAGTGGTAAGGAAAAATGATGGACTATTTCTGAAGGAAAGAATTGTAGAGTACCTAGAGGCCAGTGGGGCACAGGACCCAAGGCAGCATGGATTCACAGCAGGACGGTCATGTCAGACAAATCTAATTGCTTTTGACTGGGTGACTAAAGCAGTAGACCAGGGAGGGGCTATGGACATGGCCTACTTAGACTTTAGCAAGGCATTTGACACAGTCCCATACAAAAGATTAATAAACAAATTAGCCAGCCTGGGAGTGTGTCCCAGGGTGGTGGCCTGGGTAAAACACTGGTTGGACAACAGGACACAGCAGGTAATAGTAAATGGAGTCCACAGTGAAGAATAGAGGGTTACTAGTGGGGTACCACAGGGTTCAGTACTGGGGCTGGTCCTTTTTAATGTCTTTATAAGTGACATTGTAGAGGGACTGGAAGGGAAAGTATGTCTCTTTGCAGATAACACAAAGATCTGCAACAGGGTTGATACACAAGGTGGGGTGGAAAGGATGAAAAGGGACTTGGCAAGGTTGGATGAATGTTCAAATGTATAGCAGCTTAGATTCAATGCAAAGAAGTGCAAAGTAATGCACCTGGGAAACAAAAACCCAGGGGAAGAGTACACAATGGGGGGTGAGATACTGACTACAACAAAAATGGAAAGGGACCTGGGGGTAGCCATATCAGATGACCCAAAGGTGGGCCAGCAATGTGAGAAGGTAGTAAGGAGGGCTGGAAGGATATTGGTATGCATAGGGAGAGGCATCACCAGTAGAAAACAGGAAGTTGTTGGCCCTCTGTACAGACATTTGGTAAGACCACATCTGGAGTACTGTGTACAGTTCTGGAGACCCCTTCTCTGCAAAGACATAGACAGGGTGGAGGCTGTCCAGAGGAGGGCAACGATAATGATGCAGGGTCTGCATCAGAAAACATATGGAGAAAGACTAAAGGAACTAAAGATGTATACCATTGATGAAAGGAGGGATGGGGGGACATGATAGAAACTTTTAAGTACCTCAAGGGAATCAACAAAGTCCAGGAGGGTAGCATCTTTCAGAAAAAGAGATGTGCAAAAACAAGGGGGCACAATTTGAAGATAGAGGGGGGATGGCTCAGAGGTAATGTGAGGAAGTATTTCTTCACAGAGAGGGTTGTGGATACATGGAACAGCCTTCCTGAGGAGGTCGTAGAGTTAAAAACAGTGGGGGAATTCAAGAATGCATGGGACAGGCATAAGGCAATTCTAGTGGGGGGTAGGAGGAAGTAGGCTGTTGGTTAACTAGGATCTGCAGCTTATCCATTAGGTAGGGAAATGGGCAGTCTAGATGGGCCAAGTGGTCCTTATCTGCCATCAAATTCTATGTTTCTATGTTTCTATGATTAATATCAAAGTCTTTAACTCCTTTAAGCATGCACTTGATGAATATTTGTTTGGATCTGGGGTAAATACACCTACTGAGAGTGGGAGGTAGTCTTGATGGGCCTAGAGCCTTCTTCTACTTGACAAAAACCGAGTAAACCAAGTACAACTGTATATATATATTTTTTAGGGGCGCAGTTGCACCCCTATGGTTAGGGTTGAATGGTGACTTCTATGTTAAACTTGAAATGTTGCATTTTAATAACTTTGCAACCATTCAAGCAATTCACATGAAAGTTTGTGCATGTGCCATCAAGGACCAGCGATCTCCTGATGTGGCAAGTTTTGTTCCAGTCAGTTGCATGGGTGCAGAGATATGGATTGTAACAAAATGCTCAAGTCACCATTTTTTTTTTAGTTCTTTGTCACACTGCTTCGAAAAAACAGTTAGGAATTTTGGCCTGACATTTTTAGGGTAGAAAGGTCTTGCTTCACAAATGTGATTTTTGAGGTTTTGTTGAAAAATAGTAATCCATTTCAAAGTTATTAAATTTTAAAGTTTCCCATTATTTTCAATGGGAATTTCACTCTCCAGTTAGATGTCCCACTCGAAAAAGAATCCTTTATCGTAAATGGGTAATCCTTTTTTGCAAATATATCATCCTGTGTCACAAATAGGAAATCTTTTTTAATGCCACCACCATCTTGTTTTCAGTTAGCGAGGGAAACAAAATTACATAACTCAAAACAATTCTGTCTTTACTAGAAACCAGCATATGTTTTGTGCTTGGGAATCCTTTTTTGTAAATTGTGAAAAAAGAATCACAAAAAAGGATCCTTTTTCCAATTTGCTAAAAAAGAATTCCTTTTCATCAAATTTTGAAAAAAGAAACATGAAACAGGATTCACTGCAAGTTTGAAGGAATGTCATGATTGGCATGTTATGTGTGCAGAGGTCAAAATACTATGGCTTGAGCAAAACTGCATTTCAAAATCACGAGCTGAGTTCAAGCCTACACACAGTAAAATCTGTTGCTTGGTCTTATTTGACAGTGTCGGCATTTAAAGTTTTTTTTTTCCTTTTCAATGGTTTGCAGTATGAATTTGAAATGTAAAGTTGGTGCACTGTAAGAGCCATTACCATGGACCCCAAAAGCATGTATTGAACTGTTCGATAAAAATTTCCATGAGGGTGACCATGCCATTTATAATCAGTTGGTTTCCTTTGTAGAGTTTAAATTTACAGAGGCACCTTTTGTACCACTACCATTTATTTGAACTGTTTTGAGTTCAAACTGCTGACTAGCTGTAGAGCACAAGATACAGTCATGGGGCATTTTGAAATAGGTGTGCTTAATGTGCAGCAGTAGCTCTTGGAGTCTGTGGACCTTTGGAGTCACTGACTTTATCGGCTCTTTTTTTATTTTTATTTTGCATTGACCTGTACAGTCACTAGCATCACATTTTGCATTATATTAATCATACTGTTTTCATGTAGAAAGTCAATGACACGTTGCTTGCTCCTTCTCATTAGCCTTCACAAAATAATGGTGAATTTATTTGTGAAGTCAAAAAAAAGAAAAAAATTGGGCAGTGCCATATCAAAGGAATGACATATTGATATAGCTAGCAAACTCAGTGATACAGCACTGCCCACAAAATCATAGATGGCTGCTCTCCCATATATTCCACAGTATCCTTGACCCTACACATGCATCTGAACTCTGTCTATAATAATGTATGTTGATTTGTACTCCTAGCACCCTAATCTACTCACCACTATAGCCTTTACCAGGCTAGAGGGTGGATCCCTCTCTCTGGCTGTTATGATTTTGTACTGGGCTGTATCATTGATGACACCCTTAGAGATGGCAGTGCTTCACCCTATGCATCCTTCCTAAAGGCCAGAGCAGCTCCCAGAAGGCTGCATGTGTCTTTGGTTCCCCTATGGCAGTCCCTAAAGTCTCCTTGGTAATTGGTGGCAAATCTCCGTCAATTTCTGCTCCCTCTCCCTGGAACAGACTACCTGCCCCAGTCCGGTCCACAGACACTCACAGCTCTTTCAAGCACTGTTTCAAAGCCTGTCTACTGGATGAGGCAAAATGCCTGTGCTCTCTGGGGTAACTTTCCTCAACCTGGTACCTATCCTGTCTATCTTTAGCTGCCAACCCAGCTCTTATAGTTGCCTTGCCTAACAAAGCACTCTGTGCCTAATCTCTAAATTCTGTATTCTGGTTGTTATTGCCTGTTACCTTTGACTGGGAATCTTTGTGATATGGGTGCTGCATTTTGCTCAAAATGTACTTGTATACTGTGTACTGTCACCCTTCCCCCCAATTCTCTGTAATCCGTAGTGCATTTTGTTAGTTCCCCACAGCACCTCATACACTGTGCTGTAGATACTGTTCTGTTTGTATCTTGTATCAATTGTATTCTGCTATGTATTTTTCTTGTGCCATACTGTTGGCCCAGGTCATGCCTGAAAATGGTCTCCTGGATCAGAGCACCTAACCAGTAATCCAAGACTTAAATAAATAAATAAACAACATTTCAAGATCTATAACAGATCTCTGTAGATACTGTGGTAATGTTGTGAATGTGCAGTATTTCCCATTGTGTTTTAGATGGACAGAGTTCTCTTAGACACAAGTGATGAATGAAACTGTATGCCAGACCTTGCATTCCCTGTAACAGTGTGCTGTTTTATTTGTGGAGCTTTGGGTTCCAACTGACAGCAAATAATGTAATTTGCTGTTTCTTTAGTGCGCACCTTTACTTGTTTGGTGTTGATTTCTGTGGCTTGTGCTACAGTATAGAGTGTCTGAATGTGACCCCCCCCCCCCATGGTAACAGTACCTTCTAATGACTTTAAAGTTTAGTTTCCCATCCTGACAGTAAACAGATATTTAAAATCTAAGGTAGGAGTCTGATACACTGTGCAATCAATGCTAATTTGATTATTTCTTCATGTTATGTCCATTGTCTATTGAGGATTCTGGAGTATGCCAAGACCTGTGTGAGCTAAATGTCAGTCTGTATTGTATAACTGTATGGTTAGGCATAATTTTCCCCTCCTGTCATCAGAATATACATATTTCCTGTAATGTGCTGTGTAAGACATATTCCACTGCACTATTGTGTTCATGCTTTGTATAGGGAAGAGGGGCTGAGCTGCTATGTATTCAGTTAGTTATCTCCTAAAATCACTTCTTAGTTTTTCTCACTACATGAACTTGATCACATGATAGGCAGAATCCTGAATATAATGTAGGACTCAAACCAGTAGTGTACTGTACTGTCAAGTCCTATCTAGTGTTAAAGGTTGTCGAGGTGCAGACTTCCCGTAATGGGTATTGTGCTTTATCAAAGGCAGTGATTTCCTGTTGCTGTGGTGTGCAATACATAATGTTTCTTATATGTATTTGATATGCATTTGATTCCCATTGCCACATCAAAACTCATATGCCCATTACTGTTTGGGAGCACTGCAGTTTTACAAAATACAGCAAAGTTATATATGTGCATGCAGTCTTTTGTGAGATTGCTGTACTAAATGATGTAATGTAAATTATAAATTACATGCTAAGTCCTTACTATACTGCTGCTCTGCATACATTGTTACCATCAAAAAATGGCTATAAGTATTGTTCTACACTCCTTTGAGCATGGCAGTGTTCATCTATTCCCCCAACATAGTCTGCAAAATGAGTGTCCTCATGCCATGAATTTCACTACAATATGCTTGTAACAAATGCAGTTTTAGGTGTGATACCAATTCCATGTCAGTGGTCATTTTTGACACATTATTATTCATCTGCATTCGATGTCAGAAATGCCAGGGCTACTTATGCCGAAGCAATGTACTGGGACCACGTTTTGGAGGTCTGAGGTAATCATGCAGTTTACATATAGACATGCTTGAATATGCAGGGTTGGTAAGAGCCATCCACAAAACCATGAATGTACTGTTACTGGAACATTCCTGTCTACTGAGCACACGCAAACACCTCTGAAATCAAGAGCACCCCTGATAATCCAGACATTTCTATATGCATACTGCCTGATAATGTCAACCCTTTACATTGTTGTGTTGGTACATTGTTTAGTCCGAAGTTGCAATTGCATGTTTGAAGTCTAATGACTAGGTAACCTGTGATAAAGAAAAGAAAACAACAACAAACAAAAAATAAAATCAAAAGATCTTACTGCAACAGATGACTCGAAATGTACACTTTTAGGTGAGGCAGAGTGATCTTACAGGAGACTGGACAGGAGGCACAGAACTGATTTTCAGCTGTATTTGGAGAAAGATGATTTATTGCGCAACACATCAACAGTAGTGCAATGCAGTTTGGAATGCACAATCAACATTAGTGAACATGTGCAACAGAAATGTACCTTTGACCACATTACTGTACTAATGAGCAGGACCACACCATACAGAGTAGGACGTTAATGATGCATGCATTTGATTACAGCTTCTACAAATCACGCTAACAGTTCCATTTAGTGAGGCAGAAGAAAACAAAAAAAAAATGAATGACTTAACTGTAAAACAATATACCCACCTTCACTCCCCCCCAGATACACACAAGCCAGAAAACAACACTGAAATTGTATATGTCTCACAGGCTGCTTTTACAGCAATATGTTTATCTTACCATATGAGTCAATACCAAAATACAAAGGATAACACTGCACACTGGTACAGGGAAAGCAGGCTGGATCAGTCAACCAAAAAAGCTTCATTTATAACTTCTCAGTTATAGAACACCATCCACATAAAAGACAATGCTAAAGACTGCAGATTCCAAACATTTCTTTAGTAACTAGGTGTGACAGGGAGCTCCTGCCACTCTTGAGGATCTACTTTTTCTTAAACCTGCTGCAATAGTTCTTCTATTTCTTAGCCTAGTCTATCCTTTACAATTTCTAGTCCATAAGGTTGGCCACCTATGGGCACCCCCTTCCCTTTCTTGACTATGCTTTAGTGTCTTTAATTTTCCTTTTCCCTCTCAGGTCCTCATACAGGGATGTTATTGTGGTGACCTCCAAGCATATGTAAAACAGGTTGTGTTTATCATTGCTGGATTTAGTATGTAATAGCACTATGTCATATAATACCTTGATGTGTATACACCTTGGTGCAGATATTCAAAAGGGTTGCGCATGGTGCAACAGTGTTGCACCATGCACAACCCACTGATGCACCCTGGCATGATATTCAAAGGGAAAAGTGCACGGCACAAATCCCGATGCACCGGAGCGCATCAGTAATATATGCAGGAGCAGGTAGAGGGGGTGTGCCCATGCATACTCTGCACAGCCCAATATTCAGCCCGGGATGTGCAGAGCCATGCATGTGCAACCCCTACCTGTACCAGCACAAAGCTGATCAAAAAAAAAAAAGGAACAACGGATGGCCACCCACAGGTGAGCTGCCACATTGCAGGGCTCAAAACGGCAGCTGCAACCTGTGGGTGGCCACCTCAGAAGCACCTGGCGGCACCCCCCCATGCCCAATTGTGGGCATTTGTTAAAAAAATGAAGAATGCTGTCCAATATCCCAGGTGGTCCAGTGGACCACAGTGTGCCCGATCGTGAGCATTTGTCAAAAGAGAATAAATATTTCCAATATCCCTGGTGGTCCAGTGGACCGCTGTGTGCCCGATCGTGGGCATTTGTCACAAATTGAATAAATATTTCTGATATCCCTGGTGGTCCAGTGGACCCCCACCCCACCAGCCACTGAATTCCACCACCCGCTCCCCTCCGGTCAGTGGTGGGCGACAGCCTACCCACCTGCCACCCGCCCGCCCACTGACGGCCACAGTCGGTGGGCTGTATGCCCAGTGGTCCAGCGTGAGCCAATGGGCGTGCAGCTCCATCCATACTCACATTCCAGATTTGTGAATGGATCCTATTCACATATCTGGAGCGTGTAGGTCGGTATGAGCTACATGCCCATTGGCTCATGTTAGACCAATGGGCGTCCAGCTCTACTGACTGTGTCAGGCGGTGGCGGATGGCAGGCAGGTGGTGCTGCCGCCCGCCACTGACGGGGGGGGGAGCAGGGCGGTAGGTTTCAGTGGGCGGGTGAGGTGGGGGGTCCACTGGATCACCAGGGATATTGGAAATATTTATTCATTTTATCACAAATGCCCGCGATCGGGCACACAGCAGTCCACTGGACCACCAGGGATATTGGAAATATTTATTCATTTTATGACAGATGCCCACGATCAGGCACACAGCGGTCCACTGGACCACCAGGGATATTGGAAATATTTATTCATTTTATGACAAAGGGCCGCGATTGGGTACACAGCGGTCCACTGGACCACCAGGGATATTGGAAATATTTATTCATTTTATGACAAATGCCCACGATCGGGCACACAGCGGACCACTGGACCACCGGCGATACTGGAAATATTTATTCATTTTATGACAAATGCCCGGAATAGGGCACACAGTGGTCCACTGGACCACCAGGGATATTGGATGGAATTCTTCTTTTTTTAACAAATGCCCGCGATTGGACTGTGGAGCACATTGCCGGCTGCAGGAGTGTCAAATCCCAACGGCTGCAGCCTGGCAGGGCGCCAGGCACAAGTCGTCATGGATCGGTGCACCTGTATGCAAATGGGGCCATAATTACATGCAAATGACCCCATTTGTGCCTTGCATACATTATGGCCCCATTTGCATGTCAAGTTTTGAATATCACAGTTGCTGTGCACAGAGCAATGGAA
This sequence comes from Neoceratodus forsteri, assembly GCA_016271365.2. Taxonomy (NCBI): domain Eukaryota; kingdom Metazoa; phylum Chordata; order Ceratodontiformes; family Ceratodontidae; genus Neoceratodus; species Neoceratodus forsteri. The sequence goes on along the minus strand of CM028129.1, from coordinate 950,842,298 downwards.
CTTGCGCTAGCGTATCCCCATGTTCCACTCTGGCCACTTGTGCTGGTGCAGCGCCTGTGCACCATGCACACTAAGGGTGGCTAGGGTGTGAAATTCAATGCTGCTGAGCCATGGCGCAGCTCCGTAGAATATCGCCCAGTCCACACCCCTGTGCAGCCAAGTTGAACAGCGCCCAAGCTTGCGCCACAGTCTGGCGCAGTTTGAATAACTGGGCCCTTATGTTTATGAAACCTGTAAATTTTGAGAATACCATGGCACTAGGTGTTTTTGATAATGGTAAAAAAGTATTAGGTGACTATTATAGAAATTAGGTTAGTTGTGCTATTTAAAATGCATGTAAATTGCTGTAAACAGAACCCGTCTGAAATTGCATGGTTATTTGCATATATCTCATGATGCTTTGCATTATAGAAGTATGTATGATGTTGTATTTCTTTGAAACTTGACTTGCTGCCAATACCCTTTGGGGTAATCCTTTTTTCAGTGATTCTGCACAGAGGTTCTTTGTTTTTAGCTTGTTTTCTTTTTTTTTTTTTTGAGCCCTCACTACTCAAGCAAACAAGGCCCACATAGGAATGAAGGGTTTACACTGAAAATGTTTAGATTAGAGATCAGTGTCAGTATGTGCTGGCTAAGTGCAGAGAAAGGACATACATAGTCTGTTGCTGCAAACTGATGTACTGAAGAAGGAATATGACATTGCAGAAGCTTATTTCCTGTATTCTGAATAAACATCACACAGAGATTGTGTGTTGAATCCAAAGTCTGATGTCTGGTCCATCTGTTATCCCACAACCCCTCCACACTAGGGCCATTTGCCACTGGACCTGATGATCTCTGCCTATGGGATAGTGTTCCTGCTTATCCCAGAAACCACATTTGATGGCATTAGTCAATAGAAGACCTCTAATCAGACAGTCACAGTGCATCATTGGACTCATGCAATTAATAAAAGACTAAATATACTTTTTATCGAGCTTAGAAGTTCTAGGAATGATTTAACTACAACAATGGAGTCATGCTGCAGAGTTTTACACCTTTTGTAGATTTCAGCACTCCTTTGTTACCTCTTGGTAGTCCCTGCTTGTACTTTGTGCTTCTAAACAAGTTTGTAAGATGCCACACATCACTTTATATTCATCTCATTACTTTTTTACTGTAGCAGTGTAATTGCCATTTAAATTGGATATGTCAGCAGTACTCTGGTTTTCTATCACAGTAGTGACCCTTCTCTTATTTTCGTGAGATGCCTCCCTTCCCCATTGACACCTTCTTATCATTCCTTTACAAATAGGAAATAATGACTGTAGTGCTCCATTGTGTATTGCTCTATCCTGGCCCACAATATCAGTTTCCAATATTCTGGAAAAACACTGCTTACTATCAGTTTTCCTGTGACTAGGGTGAACTAAAACAACATGTACAGACACTGTTCTCTGTCCTTATGAGACACAGGGTGTTCAGAAAGTGCAGAGAATACTGCTGCTACTACAAAATCAAAACCCTTAAATGTGTTCTGAAATATTACAGTATCCCTGGTGGTCTAGTCAGCTCAGTGGGCTGTCAGTCATTGAGCATGCTCTACATACAAAATGCACTCATTGAGAGCTCAGTTGACAGCTGGTCATGAAAGTGAGCATTAGGCTGTGCCAGTCACTGCTTGGTTTCGGGATTGTGGGTTACTACCTGCCAGGTTGGGGAAGTGGGGGTCCACTAGACCACCAGAGATATTGTAATATTTCAGAACGGGGTTCAGGTGTAGGACTGTCCACTAGACCACCAGGGATATCTTAATATTTCAGAACAGGGGATTGGGGCTTGGGATAGGGGAGTCCATTAGACCACTAGGGATGTTGAAATATTTCAGAATGGGTTTCATGGCTGGGGCTGTCTGCTAGACCACCAGGGATATCTTAATATTTCAGAATGGGGGATTGGGCTTGCGGGGGATGCTAGATCACAAGGGCATTTTTTTATTTCAAAATAGGGGCTTGGTGCTTGGGTGGGGGGCCACTAGACCACAAGGGAGTTATTTTAATAATAGGGTGATCGGGACTGGGGAGAGGGGACCACGTCTTGTGCTTTGTACGATTTTCATTGCTGTCAATATCTCACTGGTTCCGACCCTGTTAAGATTTACTATTTACTCCTTGGAGAAAAAAAGGCTGTTACATATTTAAGAGTTTTATTTTTTTACTCCACTCTATGAGCATAAATATAACTTTTTCAAGAAGCAAATTGTTATATATTTTACTAACCATAAGCTCTCTTCTTTAGCTAAACAAGCTGAAATAAAGTTTTGCTAATTTGATCAGTTTAGGGCAGGGGTTGAAACAAAACTGAGCTCTGTGGATGCTGCTGATCCTGACAAAGTCAATAAAACACTACCCTCAGTTCTTGCAGTTCCATTTCAGAGTTATTTAGTGTCTGTGTGTGTTTGATACAAACTAAACTAACTACTGCACTCACTGACTGATTTGAAACTGTTCTCTATCACACATTAATGCGAGTTCTGAAGGTTCTCTGCAACTCTGGGCTTTCTATCTAAATAACATCATATCAACTTCTTAATAGACAAATACAGGACTGTAATTTCCCAATAGTAAAGAAATAAGGAAATGCACATGACAAGGGTCTGCTGTAGTAAGTCCAGTTCTGTATCACAATGATTATTATAGCTGTCACTATCTCACAGGTCTCTCTGGTGATTGTAATGCAGATTTCATTGCAAATATCTCACAGGTCCTATCCGTATTACTCAGTGGTGATTACAATGACATACTGCACTGTAGCACTAATGTTCTGAGTAGCACAGATGGAGTCACCTGCATGCAGTGGAGCTTTAAACTCAGAATTTCAGGAAGTGGGTAGGACCAAGGGGCATGTTTTCCACAGTTGTGTGTAGCAAAGTATTCTCCAAGTCAGACCACGCTTCCCTCATTTCTGCAAGAGTTGAAGTAAAGAAGTTGCTATAAAGATAATTCCAGTTTTGGCCTGTAATCGATGTGGATTAAAAATGGTATAAAAGTTAAAAACATTGCGAAGATCTGTCATAATTGCTGTTTAGTTTTATTTCTTGTTCGCTATTTCCTTGTGCATTCCTATGATGAAATACTGATGGGACCTGGAGCTTAATGAGAACACCAAATCTTGAGTTTATTTATTTGTGCAGCAAAAACATTAAGCCAAGAAGGCTGGGTTTTCAATATTTGGATATTTTATGACTATGGGGACAGATTTATGCATTGGCTGCATAATGGCTCCTTCAATGAATTGATGTGAGGTGCCTTTTGATGTATATCCCCCATGTGATAACATTAAGAAATGTGACAGGAACACACTTGATTATCTTGTTGTGTATGTGTAAACTTTATTGTACTCCCATTTCTAATATTCAATGCCGGCTTGTCGGAAGGGAGGGGGGTGCACTGAGATAAGTCATTATCATTATAATGATGGCCACAGAAACATATATATATATATATATATATATATATATCACGGTTGTGTCACTATAGTTAGGGTTAAGGAGCCATTTACATGTTAAACCCCAAATTTTGCACCTTAATAACTTTGCAACTGTTTGATGGATTTGCATGAAATTTGGAATACACAATGAAAACCCATACTCATTGGGGCCTGCCAAGTTTTATACTGGTCACATATACGGCTGTGGAGTTATTAAGCATGATCTGCACACGCGTTTACGCTTTTCTGGAATTTTACTGTCGTCTCTATAGGTTGCATGGTTTGTGCGACCGGTCCAAAATCTTCAGAGAACGTGTGGCCAGGGTCCCCGACATGCCTTTTGAAGATTTCATGAAAAAATATTAAACGGTTCAAAAGTTATTCAAAAAACAAGTTCCCATTATAAGTCAATGGGAAAAGTTAACAAAAAGTTTGACAGTGTCGCAAATGCAGTTTTTACTTTTGCAAATGGCCCTTTTACTGTCACAAATCTGCCATTTTGTTTTCAGTTAGCGATCATAAAAATGCTTGCCATTTAAAATCGGGATCCTCTAGCAACCAAATTATTTTCGTATTCACCTAGTCGGACCCTGAGGATGCTAGTCATGTCTTTATTTTGGGGTAAAACACCCCAGAATATGTTTCTCAAATTTCTGGAAAAAGTACTTTCCCAGAAGTACTGTAAGCGCCTAGCGACACTGTGGAATAATTTCAAGCTTTGTAAACTTTACAGTACTTTTCTAGGCTCTGGAAAAATGACAGCAATTCTTTGGCACCCTGCTGCAAAGGAACGGTTTGCTGTTTTGGCCAGAAATTTGGAGGGAACGCAGCCAACATCTCACAGGTGTGCCTTTCAGTATTTCGTTGAAAAAATATTGCATGGCGGCAAAGTTACGGCACTCCAAATTTGATGCTTTATCCCATAGGATAACATTACGTCATCTGATGCATTACAGGAATCCTTTGGCGCACTGCTGCAAAATAACGGTTTGGTCATTTAGGCTGAAATCTGGAGAGAACACAGCCAACATGCCGCAGATGTGCCTTTTTGTGGTTTGGTGAAAAAATATTACAGGAAACCAAAGTTATGGCACTCCGAACTTCTTTTGTTTTCCTATAGGATAACATTATGGCATTCTCCAAGCCTTTTAGGGCCCGTATCTCGGAAACGGTGCGAGATACGGACTTTTCGTCAGAAAAATGCTTAGGGGGCTAAGTGCAAAACTAGCCAGGAAAGTCATAAATGATATGACTTTTACATTTTTTTTCTATGTCGTACGGTTCCTGAGATATAAGCAATTTAGTATTCCAACTCCTCATTTTCTGCTCCGAGAACCATTATTATGCATACATTCTTTGTACTCACTGTCTTTCTTTATGCAGATTTTTGGGAAAACCAGCCTGTGCACTTATATTACTGTTACCATTACTGTTTTCGCTTGCGGTTCCGTTCCCGTTTCACTTACCGTTCACGTCTACGCCACCATGTGCGTTAACCTTTGCATTTTCATTTGCGCTTGCTTTTGTGTTGTTTTTAACATTTCTGTCTACACTACTGTTTCTCTTTCTGTTTTGCTTTGTGTCACCATGTGCATTAGTATTTGCGTTTGCTGGCATAATAATACTATGTGCCAAGACATCATGTGCAGGGAGCGCAGGGACCAAAGGACCCCACGCTCCTGCCGCATTATATTCACTATTTCTCATTATCATTCTCAAAAAGAAGGGAAATTAGAGGCAAAAAACTTTGTTTAATGCATTAGTTATGGTTGTTCCACACTAACAAAAGCGAGGAAATTCGGTATTAGGGTTGAAAGCCCCCTTGGCCTCCCCTGCCCACACCCCCAACCGGCATCTGGGTCCGCATTAGGGTTGTCGGTCCCAACTCTCACCCCATTCTCCTATACCTCTGCTTCTTTACACATGTGATGGAGTGAGAGTTATGTCCAAAACTGTAATGTGCACCCTGATGCCAGTTGGGGGTGTAGGGGCTAAGGGGCTTTCAACCCTACACTAAACTTCCTCACTTTTGTCAGTGTGGAACAACCCAACTCAATACATTAAATGGAGTTTTTGCTCTCAATATATATATATATATATATATTATATACACACACACATCTATAGAGGGATGGTCCCACAGAAAAATAGGTATGCAATTATACAACCTGACAAATTATGTGTGCATGGTACAGCAGGGCCCAGAGGGCTCTCTGCTCCCACAGCCAAGTATGGATTTGATTATACTATCTCAAAAAGTAAGCAAATTTATTGCAAACAACTTTGTTGGTGCACTAGTTAGGGTTGTAGTGACAAAAGTATGGAAATGCAGTGTTAGGGTTTCCAACCCTACCACCCCACCTACACCCTGCAGGTAGCAACACAAAGATGCAAGAGGTGAAACCGTAATGATTTTTCGTGTTGCTGCCTGTAGGGTGGGGGTTGGGTGTGAGGGTTGAAAACCCTTATACCACATTTCCATACTTTTGTCTCTTCAACCCTAACTAGTGCATTAACTACATTTTTTTGCAATGAATATATACATATCTATATGAAGATGCGTGTGTGTGTGGTGGGGGGACCACTGGACACCAGGGAATTTATGATGATTAATGGACAGATGTTTGAGTGGCAGGGGGACCACTAGACACCAGAGAATGTATGATTATTAATGATCGGGTGATCGGGGGTGGGTGGCAGTTAGGGGGCACACTATTTAAGACCTGGAATGGTTTATAGCACAGCACAGATGGCTACTTACTGCCTCTCAAACCTATTAATATGGCGGTGCAGCTGCATGTAAGGTGCTATCAGTTGCTTTGCATTGGTGCACCGGCATATTTTAGGGCTAGTTGCAAATGTGTAGTGACTTGCTATACATGCCTTCCAATGAGACATTTCACAGTCCTTCCCTGATTTGGGCCTGAAAAGTGGTGCAGGCAAGTTGCTAGTCCGGTTTGCGAACAGAAATCCTGTTCCAATATCTTGGCCATTGGCCCAGTACCAGATTGCTTTTTGTAAGAGTGAGGGCATCCCATGCAACCACAAGAGAACATCTATACCTGCAGAGCATGTTTTCATGGTAAATTGGAGCTATGGAAAAGACGGCATGGATGTACCATCTACTGGGGTCCTTTCTCCCACTCAGTGTCCACCCCCCTCCCTGAGGTATTCTCAAAAACAGCCAGTGGGAACAGGTGGCCAGCCCCCAGCCCAACGCAAACCAGCATTGAACCAAGGCCAGGAGCCCTTGGGCTTAACAATCCCCCTCTTATGGACAGTATTGTTGGCAGAATGAAAGGATCAATTTAGTCTACAGATCTGGGTGATGTTGCCTTGCCAGGTCCAGTGAACTTTTTTAAGTCATGCACCTGCTGTTTTATTTCTTTCATTGTTGTTTCTTTGAGTCACCAAAGGTGTCACTTGCCAGGCCACTTTTTGGAGATCAAAGATCCCAGACTACAGATCAGATGGCAAGGGGTATAGCTCTACCATAAGTCCCATAACTTTCACCATCTCCCAGACCTCATCAGCTGACACATAAGGAGTTGTCCCCTATGGAAAGAGACTGTAAGCAATGCAGTGTAGGGGGTGCAATATTTAGGCTGGTTTGCATTCAGGGTCTGCAGTATCAGGGCATACTGCTGGTATCTCCATTTAACAGGAGATGGATAGTCTTTGTCTAGGTAGACCTCACTGTTTTAAAAAGATAATGGGGTTTTCCACCAGGCTTTTAGGAACATGTCCTGCTTTGTAGCATATCTGAGAAAGCAGATAATAACTGACCAAAGGTGGGAATTAGAGCCAGAAAGTTTTTGGCCCAGGGCATGATGTTCATACTCAATATCACAGAGGTGGGCTTGAGGAAAAGATAACATGTATCTGAAAAATTTCTCCAAGAATCTGTGTAAGTCCACTCCCACTACACCCTCCACCGGTCCATAAACTCAGATGTTTTTTCACCTGGCACGGCTCTCTATGTCCTCCTGCTTCTCTTGTATGTAGCTGTGGGAGTGTGCAAGGTTGAGAACTAGGGCCTCGAGTTTATCCATGTGGATGTTGTTGGTGATAAACTGATACTCCGCTGCTTTGACTTGAGTGTCCATAGAAACATAGAAACATAGAAGTAGACAGCAGATAAGGACTGCAAGGCCCATCCAGTCTGCCCATTTTTTGCTACCTGACGAATGTGCCATAGGCCTTTACTCTGTCAATGGCTAATTTATCCATACTCATCTGTATTGCTCCCTTATGCCTGTCCCATGCCTGTCTGAAGCCCTACACTGTATTCATATCCACCACTTCCTGAAGGAGACAGTTCCATGCATCCACCACCCTTTCTGTGAAAAAGAACTTTGTCACATTACCCCTTAATCAGCCTCTGTCTAATCTCATGTGGTGTCCTCTTGCCCTTCTACTTTTCTTATCATTAAACATGTTAGACTCTTTCACCTTGTTAATGCCTTCAGATATCTGAATGTTTCATTCATATCACCTCTCTCCCTCCTTTGCTCTAGGGTATACATAGTGAGCTCCATTAATCTGTCTTCATATGTTTTCTGATGCAGTCCCTGCACCATTTTTGGTTGCCCTACTCTGGACTGTTTCCATTTTGTTAATGTCCTTGTGCAGGTGCGGCCTTCAGTACTGCACAAAGTACTCTAGATGGGGCCTAACCAGTGTCTTGTAAAGAGGGATTGTTACCTCCCTCTTATGACTTGTGATACACCTACTAATATACCCCAACATCCCTCTAGCCTTACCTACTGCTTTAGTGATCTACTTGGAGGTCTGACCAAATCTCTTGCATGGCATTTTTCATGTCTTTGTGGAACACCATGAGCTCCTTTAAAATGAAGTCCTTCTTTTCCCCTCCATCTGCTTGGGGGCAGTTTTAATAGAGCTGTCTTCCCCAAGTTGCTGTGCCATTCTGGAAGAGCAGGAATGATTAGAATACAAATCTGCTTTGCACAGTCTGCCACCAACTTGCAATTTCTGGTTTTCAGCAGGTTTTCATGGCTTCACCGCTGTAGTTTGAGTAAGCACCATTTGTTATTGTGGAAAACATTATAACTGAAATAGTTATTTTGATGTGCTTGTTCAGTGGTGGTAGGCAGAGCTCCCAAATCAGGCACCCATCTAGTGGGTGATGTCACAGTAAGTCCTCGACTATGGTTATTTTCTATACAAACATGCAGCAAATGTACTGTGTACAGTACATAGTCAGACTGTATGTAGTCTGTATTCATTTTGCCCATTTTACACTTTCAGCTCCAATGGACTGTCATCTCTATCAATTGTGTGAAACATTAGGATGGATAACCCTTACTATGAGCAGTGTGCACCACATTATTGTGTAAATTCATAAATACATCAGTAAATTCAAAAAAATCAGCACCCAGTCCAAGCCAAATATAAGTATAAAATATTTATTTGACCAAGTGCATCAGTGCAAACATACCGGTTCTTGAAGCATAATGCTGACAGACACAAAAAAACATCTTACATTTTGCAAGGCTAAATGCCAAGCTTCATCAGAGATGGCGTTTAGCCTTGCGAAACGAAGATGTTTTTTTGTGTCTCAGCATTATGTCAAGAACCGTATGTTTGATAGATGCATCTAATAAATAAATATTTTATACTTATATTTGGTGGACTGGGTGCTGATTTTTTTTGAATTTAATGGTATATTTGTCATAGCACCAGTCTTGCTCGGTGTGGTTCATTCTTCAAACTTTTTATACATATATATGGCAGAATTTTTCTAATTACATATGCAGCCTATTCCAGCTCAGATCTAGCCTGCCTAGTGTAAGATCCTCAGTGCCTAGTGTAGCTTGCCTAGTCAAAGATTTCAGCATGTATCACCGTTGGGCTACCTGCAGTCAGTTGTATGGTAGGTAGAGGGAGCTTTGCTTTTGATGGGCCTTATTTTACCTCTCTGCCAGTGCACTGGAGACATTGTTAAGGTTTGCTGCCATCATTTAAATCTATCTGTCTGGTTCATTTAGAAAGAGCTAACTACACAAAGGGGTGTTATCAATGTTAAGATCGTTATGCACAGCTATTACCTCTCACATTTATTTAATATGTCTTAAACTATTACACATGGTATTCCTGTAACTTTTTTGTTATTATTTACCTCTCTTGAGCAACATACTGTACAAAACTCTACTGTATGTGTACAGACTGTACATTACATGTTGATTGCTGCCACACTACTTATACAGTACTTCTATGTTGTAAAACTGTTTAACCCTTTAACTGCTGGTCACTGGAATTAATTTAGACCCCCTGCTGCTGGTGATTTTGCTGGAATTTGGATCCTATATGTACACCCTTAAATCTGTTTTTCTATTTGAGATATAATGAAACTCTCAGAGTATAATACAGTGCACTCCACTTGTACTGTACCCTTCTAGAGACTTCTGGTTTGGCAAGACAACAAATGGCGGCTGACTAAGCTCTCTCTGCAAACTCCCACGGGTAAAATCTGCCAGATTCCATAATAAGGGATCCTCAAAATCTCCCTCTTATCCCTGACTGAACACCTTACCTTCTCTATTGTTTTCTGTGGCTGACTGATCGTGAGCAACTCGGGGATTCTACAGTTTACTACCAGCTTTAGCGACGAGAGAATGGAACTGCCTCAAGACATACTTGATGAGCTACAGGCCTCGCTGTCGGTGCTCCTCTCAGAGTTTCAAACCTATCACACCGAGTATAGGGCTGACCAACAAGCTCTAAAAAATACCTTGTCAGCTTTGGAGCAGAAGGCAGCCAAACTTGAAAGTAAAATGGAGGAACATGATCAGAAAATCCACAAACTACACCAAGTTTCTGTTAAGCTGCTCAGAGATAACATTGATCTGTGAGAGAAACTTGACTACCTGGAAAACCGCTCAAGGTGGTCTAACATTAGAATTTTCGGGGTGCCCGAGGGAATGGAAGCAGGAGACCTTAAAGCATATATTGAACACCTCTTTGATGAGGTCTTAGCTCTACAACATCTCTGTCCCTATGACATAGAGCATATACATCGGGCTCTCCCCCCCAAAGACCCTCAAGCAAGACCGCGCTCCATTGTCCTGTGCATGCAGAGTTTTATTAAAAAGGAAGAGATCATCAAAAAAAGTGTGCAGTCTTAAGAAAATCTTGCTGGATAGTGTCCATACAATTAACTTTGACCATGACTTTTCCCCAGCTGTGGTGCAGCAGCGGAGAGAGATGTATACAACCAAAAAGGAACTGCAGGCAAATAACCTAAAAGCTACAATAATCTTTCCGGCTAAATTAAAAATATGGCTTGGGAACTCTACAAAAGTTTTTGATACATTGGAAGAGGTGAAGCTATACTTACAACAAAATAAACTGCTTCCTGCATAAGAGGATATGGAATCAGAGACTACGTGGGAAAAACGCACTCATCAGTCGCCGAGTAAATCTTCTCTGTCCCCTGCCCACAAACGCAGTAAACAAGCTGAGGCTCTGAGGGATATAAGGGTGATACTCCAGGAGTATGCATACCATCCTGATAGCTCACCTAAACCAGCAGTGCAGGTCTCTCAGGACTGTGGGGACACCACATTAAAGGTGTAGAGCCTTCTCGTATAGAGGCATCTTCCTGGCTTGTCAGTGGCACCTATGGATTTGTTCAATTTTTAGGATGATTAGGCTCAAGAAGGGTTTACTCTCCCTTTTGCTGTCTGCTGAGTATCCCAAAGGAGGCTAAGAAATGGGGGACACTGGCACTTTTACACACGCAGCCTGGGCAGCTTGCTTATCCTTTCTTTCTTTCTTCTGAGCCTACATTACCCAGGCTCCTCAGCTCTGATTGCCAGGGCAATCTATGATACCTTTGAACTGAGTTCCTGATATCCTGATACAGGGCTTGCTATGTTGGTTACAATCTCCACTATTCCACACTATTCTTCTGTTAGAGCGTGCCGGAGGATGAAATATATACCTGGGCGAATGTTTCTCCACGCATCTCCTTTGTGTGACTATATTATGTGCTATCCTTTGTGCCCGTGGAAGGGTCATATGCCTCAGATTGACTATATCTATATTACTTATACCCTACTAGTTATAGTTGATCATCACTGAAGTGGACACACTCAATACTAATCAGTGGATTGTGGCCTTTTTTTTTTCCCCTCCTCCCTGTTTTCCTATTCCTTTTTTAAATTCAACAAAGTTGATTAACATCGCTGGATACAATCTCCCCTATTAATTAGATCGGTCTTTACCCCAGATGGGGAAACCCACTGTATATTGGATTATTATCCTCTTAGAAGGTCTTTCTATGGGGGGGGGGTTGACATGCTGACAGGACGAGGGAGGACTGCAGATGGTAGTGTGTTGCCATGCAAGACAGAGTGGAGAATATGCGCCTATCTTCTTTCCCCCTCCTCCCCTTAATATTACCCTCACACCCAGCCCTTATTATAATATTGTCATTTACCTTCACTTCACGTACATATTTAGGACCCCTTTCAAGAGGTAAATAATTACCCTTGGGAAGTGGGTATTTATTCTCTTATCCTGCCTTAATACTCTGAGAACATGTGACGCCATTTGGTGACTTGATTTTTTCTACCCTTTACTGGAACTCTCGAACAAGAGTCCAGGGAGTGCCCAGTTAGCCGGAGGGGGGAGCCCGCTCCTATTTGGAGTCCTATTTGGAGCACTGCAATAAACTGCTCCCTACATGGAAGTCGTTCTGGTTGGGTTTTATTCATCCTAGTACTAAGTTTATCTATTAGTTTAATATTGGACTGTTGTCAATTGTGTCATTTACTTTGTGTAGAATGTAATTATGCAGCTTCATGGTTATAATTGAAATGCAGCCTGGTGGGGGTTGGGGGGGAACCTGGGATATGGCTCCATTAGGAGTTACTGGGAAGGGACAGGGAAGGGGCATGACATTGTGATCCTGGAACGTGAATGGTATCGCCACCCCCACGAAGAGACAGAGGTTATTCAGGGATATAGGGAGGGCTAACCCAATGTTTGTGTTTCTTCAAGAGATGCATCTTAGTCAGGCTGAACATGTTAAGTTAGGGGGCACAAGAGGATACCAGTTGGTTGGGGCATCCTAGTAAAATAGGGGTAGAAGATGTGGGATGGCGATCCTAGTACATTCCAGAATCACGTGATCGACTTTGAAGGTGGTCCAGGACCCAAAGGGATGTTTTATCCTGGTGGTGGGAACACTTACAGGATGAACCTATACACTGGTATCCTTGTATTTACCACCGGGGACCTAAGCGGTGGAGTTGAAAAGTTTTTTTAAGGTTTTGGATCAGAACACCCAGAGCTCTCTCATTATTGCTGGGGACCTGAACTTGACGGTTAACCCTTCTCTAGATACAGAATACCCGAATAGAAGCAGATACAACCGCCTTTAGAAATTCTGGAAAACTGAGATGTGTAAAAGAGACTTGTATGACACATTTAGATCCCTATATCCCAGTGCTAGGGAATATATGAGGTACCCCCAAAATACCCAGTCTGCTGCCCGGCTAGACTATGCTTATGTATCTAGGGACCTTATAGGATCTGTGTCTGTGGTAACAACCACCCCAACCCTGCTTTCTGACCATAGGCCACTATAGGCCAGTATAGATTTGGGTATCAGCTCAGAATGTTCCCCATGAAGACTAAATATTATGCACCTTGCATCCCCTGAGGCTTGTGACTTTATTCGGCAACAAATTCAAGATATCCTTGACCATGATGGCCGGGGACATACCCCAGCAATATTATGGGATACTATTAAAACTACGCTGAGAGGTGCATTAATTGAATGGGGGACTAGGATAAAAAAGGATAGGGAGCATACAGAGAAGGAATTGGTACAAGAATTGAACCATCTCCAGAAGCTCCCTAAGTATATGCAACCATTTTTTCGTCAGCGACTTCTCTACATCAAAAGCCAGCTTCAGGGGATACAGAATCAGAAACTCCTATCCCAACTCTATTATTTCCGTAGTGTAAATCATCAGGGTGACCCCATCTCTATGAGACGCATAGCTAGAAAAGTCCAAGGGCAGAGAATTCTTACCAGAATCCCCAAATTATGGTCTGCTACCCGTGGTCATTTGTTGAGCCTCCCTTCCCAGATATGTGTGGTTTTTCAGGAATATTACTCACATCTCTATCAGGCCTCTAACATTGCTGATCAAGCGGCGAGGCTGATCTTTCTCTGTCGGTTAGGCCACTTGACTTTAACTAGGGAGTGCCAGCAAGCTTACTCTCTCCAGTTACTAAAGAAGAGCTATCCCAAGCTATTAAGAGAGGAAAAACTAGAAAAGCACCTGGTTTTGATGGCTATCCCATAGAGTTCTATCAGGTTTTTTGGGAGGAACTTACACCCCACCTATTACAAGTCCTAGTGTCAGTTCAGGAAGGGGGGGGGTCCACCGCCCTCTTGGAAGACCTCACTGCTAAACCCTATCCCCAAACCTGAAAAGGACCACACCAAACCGGACTCATACCACCCAATTACATTGGCCAATGTGGATTACAAGCTGTTTATGGCAATACTGGCACACAGGTTAGATTAAATAATGCTTCTTATTATACACTCTGACCAGGTAGGATTTATCAAGCAGCATCAGACGGCGGATGCTATCAGCCGGACTTTGCTGGTACAGCAACTGGCTGTCCATTCTCTGGAGCCCACCCTATTTCTTAGCTTAGATGCCCACCAAGCATTTGATGTGGTAGAGTGGGCTTTTCTGTGGGATGTCATGAACACTATGGGGTTTCCGTATCAATTCATATATCAACTTAGGTCGATATAAGGTTCCAAGAACTTGCCAGAGTCTGTCGGGATAATGGATGCAACATTTCCTTTTCGGAGATATTGCCAGTACCAAAGGCCTCAGTGGAGAAAAAAATGAAGCTCACAGAGGTTAATGAATGGCTCAGGAAGTGGGGTGAAGAGAATGGGTTGGGGGTGTTAGGGAACTGGAATGGAGTTTGGGAGGATAAGGGACTATATGCCAAGGACAGGTTTCATCTTGCCCCATTAGGAAGGAAGTCCTTAAACAGGGATGGCTGACTACATACAAGAAAGGTGGGGTTTAAACTTGTAAGGGGAAGGGATAAGGGAGGGCTGACAAGGCCCCCCCTCCAGATGAGGGAGTAGCCTCAAGCCCAAGGGGAGGGAAACAGACTGGAGGTGGAGGTTTCAGGAGGAGCAGGGAGGATGGAGTATAAGGAATCTGGGTGGGGTTTGACAAAAGGATCAGGGATAAGGGTGGGGGTTAGTGTTAGTAAATGCCAGGAGCTTGGGAAACAAGTTGCCAGAGTTCCAGGCCATGCTGTTCGAGGGGTGGATGTGGCGGCAGTCACGAGCGTGGGCCAACAAAAACCATGACTGGGACCTAAATGTGCGGGGGTACACTATGCTTAGGAAGGATAGAAAGGAGGGCAGAGGGGGTGGAGTGGCTATGTTCATTAGAGATGACATAGAAATTGCTAGGGTAGAAGAGGCAGAGGGAAACGTGGAGGCCTTATGGGTCACCGATCCCCAGCAGGAGATAAGGTCAAGCTGGGGTAGCATATAGGCCCCCGGGATGAGTGATGTTCTAGAGGATGGTTTGCTGGACAACATCATTGTCCAGTGTGGACCAAAAGGGGAAGGAGTGGGTTGATGGGGGACCTAATGCCAGGTACAAACTGGAGAACCATGTCCTCTAAGGTGGCCAAGGAGCAGAGGCTGCTGGATGGCTTCCAGGATGTGTTCTTAACACAGCATGTGATGGAGCCACAAGGGAGGGGCATGTCCTGGATGTGGTTCTGGCAGATGGGGATCTGGTAAGGACATGGTTGTACAGGACCCCTGACTGGGAGTGACCACAATACTGTCTGGTTTCAAATAAGCATTGGGGAGTGGGGTGAGATCTAGGACACTGGCAGTGGACTTCAGAGGGCAGACTTTATGGGCATGGGAAATATTCTCAAGGATCACTTGAGGGATTACCTCAATGACAAGTGTGGAAAGGAGATGGGAGGTCATAAAGCGGGGACTTCATGAGGCAGTCAGGATCTGCGCTAAGTTGAAACATAAGGGAGCAAGGTCACATAAACCATGCTGGTGGTCCAGTGAGGTCCAGGTAGCAGTCAGAGAGAAAGAAGGCGACTTACAAAAAATATAAAACAACAAGAGGGATAGGGATAGAAATGTACAGCTTGCATCTAGAAAAGTCACCCGTATGGTGAGGGAGCAAAGTCCAGTAAAGAGCAATGGCTGGCACAGGGGATACATGGAGGAAAAGGGTTCTTCGGTACATTGGGGAGTGGAGAAAACTAAGAGCCATCTCAGCAGATTGAGATCAGAAGGAGGGTGGGTGGAAGAGGCGAGGGACCAGGCAGAGGTATTTAACGACTCTGCCTCTGTGTTCACTAGGGAGGGGATGGGATATCTGCAAAGCAAGGCACAAAGGGATAGAAGCGGCAGGGAGTGGGATCAGGAGCAACAGAAATGGAGCAAAGGGAGGGAAAGGTACCCAGGGGTGTCACATCTGGATAAAGATAAAAAAGACCAGTAAGGTGGAGGGACGGATGATGCCATCCCCACCAAAAGGGTGTGGTTTGCCCTCAAGGCCCTAAAGAAAGACAAATCTCCTGGGCCAGATGGCATTCATCCAAGAGTACTATGGGAATTGGCGGACATACTGGCTGCACCCCTGGCGGAGCTTTTCAACAGGTCACTTGAGACAGGGAGGGTACCTAGGGATTGGCGAAAGGCACATGTGGTACCAATCCATAAAGGGGGGTCAAAGGAAGTACCAGGAAACTATAGACCCATCAGTTTAACCTCGGTGGTGGGAAAATTAATGGAAGTATACTAAAGGAATGATTGGGGTGTACTTGGAGGAGGTGGAGGTCTGGATAGTCGGCAGCATGGGTTTGTGCAGGTAGATCATGTCAAACCAACCTTGTGAAGTTCTATGAATGGGTAACATCAGAACTGGACAGGGGTAAGCCTGTGGATGTATTATTCTTGGACTTCAGCAAGGCGTTTGACTCTGTCCCCCACAATGGTCTGGTGGAGAAACTGATGGGGTTAGGAGTAGGTCCTTTGATGGTCAGATGGATTGAAAACTGGATAGCTGGACGCACTCAGAGAGTAGTGGTCTGTGGGGAGCTCTCGAACCCTACAGAGGTTGGTAGTGGGGTACCACAGGGCTCGGTCCTGGGTCCAATCCTGTTTAATGCATACATATCGGACATCAGGGATGGTATAAGGTGTGAAATGAGTTTCTTCATGGATGACTCCAAGATGGGAGCAGTAGTTGAGGGAGAAGAGGGGAGGTTGGCCTGCAAGACCTGGACACCCTGAAAGCTGGGCTCACACATGGAATTAAATTTCAATATCACCAAGTGCAAGGTGTTGCATCTTGGTCGGAAACCCTAAACACAGGTACACCCTGGGAGGAGGTGCTGGAAGCCCTCAACAGGGGAAAAGGGGTCATGGTGGATACATGTATGAATAACTCTGAGCAGTGCAGGAGAGCAGCTAGCAAGGCAAACAGGATGTTGGGATGCATAGGAGGATCACCCCTAGGAGCAAGGAAGTGATTCTGCCACTGTACAATGGACTGGTTAGACCACACCTTGAGTACTGTGTACAGTACTGGAGACCACCTTGAAGAGGGACATACAGCTCCTGGAGAGGGTACAGAGGAGGGCAACAAAGATGATACGAGGGCTAGGGGATATGACTTACGAGGACAGACTTGAGGAGCCTGCCTGTTTTCATTGGAGGAGAGGAGAGACAGGGGACATGATTGAGGTCTTCAAGTACCTCAAGGGAATAAATAGGAGTAAACATGGAGGATCTTTTAGACTAAAGCAGGAGGCATCACCAGAGGGCATGGTTTGAAGTTGGAAGGTGGAAGGGTGAGGGGGAAAGAGGAGGAGTTTTTCACTGAGAGGGTGGTGGACCCTTGGAATTTTCTGCCTGGTGAGCTGGTTCAGAGATCCACAGTGGAGGGCTTTAGAGAGGGTGGGACAGACACAGAAAGTGGATGTATCAGATGATGGCCTGTCCCGGGGGGGTGGGGATGGATGATAGGGGTTTCTGGAGCACAAGGGATGGGAGGGTCTCGGCACCCTACTAAGGATCTAGGTTCGAGCAGACTTGATAGACCATAAGGCCTAATCTGCTGGCAAATAGTATGTTAGTATGTTAGTATGATATATGAATCCTCAAAGACATACTGTAAAGCGATGGGATGGATATCATGGGCTATTCCAATCTGCTGAGGGACAAAGCAAGGGTGTCCCCTTTCACCTTATCTCTTTGCCATTTATATCGAACCATTAGCACAAGTTATTCGGATACATCAGGGTATTAAGGGAGTTACTATCCATGGCGCTCCACAGAAGATATCTTTATATGCAGATGATATACTGCTTACCTTGTCTGACCCATATGCCTCACTCCCTGCAGTTTGGGCCCTCCTTTCCAGGTTTGGGGAACTCTCAGGGTATACCCTGAACTCTAATAAAACAGAAACACTCTTGTGCAATTATTACCCTCCCAGGGATTTAAAATCCAGATACCCGTTCAAATTTTACCAACCTAAATTAAAATATCTGGATATACACCTCACCAGATTTCCTTCACACCTGGACATGGATAATTTTGAGCACCTCACACTCCAGTTAGAAAATGTGATTGGTGACTAGAAGCTGAAGGCAGTCCCTATGCTAGAAAGAGTTCTACTGGTTCATCAACAATTACTATCCTGGGTGTTCTATCCAATCCAAACCTTAGCTGTACCCCCACCTAGATGTTATATACGGACATGGAATAGACTTACCAGAAGACTTATCTGGCTAGACAGTCCTCCTAGGGTATCATTAAAACAGCTGCAATCTCCAAAAAACAGAGGGGGTCTTAAACTCCCCAATTTTGAGACTTATGTTAAGGCCGTGATGCTTCGTATAGCTCTCCTCTGGTTTACAGCCCAGATCCATGCTATTTGGCTTGGGATCAAATCCACACTCTAAAGGGACATCATTGACCCAGTCTTAATGGCTGGTGTGCCTCCACCTCAACATCTTCCTGAACCTATCCAAATAATCTGGAAAGCCTGATGTAGGCTTTTCCCTTTCCTGATACTCCCTCGGTATATCTTTCAGTTCCATAGTCTCAGGAGTTTGGGTTCCCCGGGGGATAGACAAATGATACAGGCTCTTAAGTTGTGGGAGAAGTTAGGGCTCGAATGAGTTTTTCAATTATATAGGGAAGAATTACTTGAGGAATTCTCTTACATCCAAGGACTATACGGTGTTCCTGGGAATACGTATCGAGAATATGTTCTTATAAGCTGAATTATCGGTGGAATAACTCACCCCCAATACTCTCATATAGAAGAGACCCCAAAGGTACTCCTCTGGCTGCAAGAAAAACTGTCTGTTCAGAATTCTAATCTTCAGTGAGTGAGCTATACCGGTTTCTCCATAACTTAGAGTATTTAGATAAACCCCCATGGTTAATTAAATGGGAAAGGGAATATGGATTCCCGCTCCCACTACAACAATGGGTGGCAAGCCTAGACATTATCCCGATGGTATGTAAATCCCCTTGGTGGCATTTATTTGCTTGGAAAGTTATAGCTCACTACTTCCCGACCCCAGAGAGGACTGCCTGGTGACACCGTCAACCAATTCCCTGCTGGAGAGGATGTGTAAGTCTGAGCCCTAATTTAGTGCATATACTTACCTTATGCCCGAAATTAGCAGATTTTTGGGATGGAGTACTACGGGATATTGTTAAAATCTGCGGTGAAGAAGAGTGGCTACAACCGCATTTCTTCACTACCCTATGCTCAGTGACCCAACTGACCCCCTCTAAGTCCTAACTTTGGAAGGTATTAATATTTTTTCCACCTACAATGAAAGCTATTACCAGAAAATGGGGTCAGACCACGGTCCCTACGATACAGGAATGGTGAAAAATGGTTCAGGAATTCTCTGATGATGAGAGAATTGCAGCAAAATATAACAGGGGTCAAAAAAGATGGGATGATAGATGGAAAAGTGGTTGATACTCCAGGATATGTTGGATTCTGATTAAGCCCCTCTATGCTCTCCGAATCATCGGACACTTAGGCAACAGCAAAGGGATATTAATCAGGGACAGTTCTGCTGAGTCTGTAGGTGGTTCTGCCCCCCCACTCCCCCCCATGCCTCCCGGAAAGCTGTGTTCCCTCTTTCTCTCATTCCCCGCACCTAGCTGACCTCCTAATAACACCTTTAAACAAGGTATAGAGGCCACATGGGATATTCAGGGTGTCATTTCAGCTGCATAAAGTAGGATAACTGACTTGTTCATAGTTGGATAGGTAAACTATCTTCTCCTGGTTAGCCTCATTGCTTCCTTCTTTCTGGAGGCTTTCACTTGTTATTGCAATGCAGGGTTTAGCAGGTCCACACTTGATGGCTGGGGGTTGGCATTGGATATCATGGGGCCATCTCTTTAAGACCTGTGAATGCAGAGTGGGATTCTGGATAAGCAAGAAAGACCTGTCATTTCAGAGCTTAGCCCTTGAGTGGACGGGATGATATAGGACACTGTTATTCAGATTCGTGTGATGTGCATTGTTCAATATTGGGAAGATGCATTGGATTATGTGATACTTAACGTTTTTTGCCGGCATACATTCTGGCTATCTGTAACACTCTAATGCTATACACTCTGTATGCTGAAATATCTTCCTGAATAAAAAAAAATAAAAAAAATTAAAAATGTACCCTTCTAATGTGGACAATCAATTTGCAAGGACAAATTACATTGCCCCAAACCAAAGTGTATGCTTCCCATTAATTTTCCATCTGGTATCACAGAAATTGTGGTGCGGTTTTGGCAGACAGAATACAGGCAGTTAGTGCTGTTAACAGCATCAAAAAAGAAAAACTTTGCCAGTCAAGTTCACAGTGTGCACCAAGTAGTAAAACTTCCCTGTCCTGCCAGCTAACAGAACCTTCCCTCAGCGATCTTTTCCCACACAACCACCAAGCACTGTCACGGTTTTAACTAAAATAAAGATGAATAAAAATTACATTTTAAGACAAGTTGACAGGCATGGAAGCCTGGAACATTGAAGCCTCTCACTCCTCTCAAATGAAGTTTCCCATACTAACATCCAACACTATAGCGAGTTAAGTTCACTGAAGAGAACTACAGTATTGTACAGTACTGCACTGTACTGTACCAACCTCCCCCCTGTAATGTAGTGAGTTACAGTCAGTGAATTTAACAGTGCACAACTGTAGTGACTTAAGTTCAGCAAAGATAACTGCTCCTTGTTCATTGAGTTGGCAAAATATATACAGTACTGTACTGTAGCAGACTGCAGTTTTGGGTGGGTGGGGGAGCAAAGTCAGTCCCCATCATCAGATAGATATCCTGCAGTTTGGGGGGAGGACAGAGTGAAATCCATTCATATTACAAGTTACAATATTGACGTTAACAGTGCACTGCCATACTAAACAAAAAATCTCCCCATCGATAATGTCTGTGTACTGTGGACATTGATTATTAGGGACATTTTCAGCTATAACAGATGAGTCCACTATAAGAGGCTTTGACTGTATTAGCTCCACTAGCTACAACCAGTTGTAAAATAGTTTTCTTCTTGTTAAAGGAAAGTGAACAGCCTAATCTTGTATATGTACCTAAAATAGTGATTTTCGATTTTTTTTTCAGTCCTAACCATATGTTATGCACGTTTGTCGAGAAAACAAAATAACTGTAAGTCATATAATGCTTTCTTTAATAGTCTGGTTACTAATCTAAGAAATAATGCTATATTTTCCTGTTATTTCTTTTTTTTTTTTACATCTTGCCATATCAAAGTACTGTGTGCAGCTGTTACAAGAAATCAGACAAATTTCAGTTAATTGTCATATACTGTAATGCAAATCTGTTTATTAGGTGGAGACTATTGTAAGTATAATAAAAGCATTGAATAACCAAATACTTTCAAGAAAATATATTTTTTTTCTAAAATAAAGATTTATAATTAGTCTGAAGTCGAAGATGATGGTTTATCTGGTTGTCCATAATTCTTTACAGTGTGAAATATTTCGAAGCATCTTCCCACACAGAGTGGAACATTATAGTCAGGACAGTAATATCGACTTTTAGAAGTTCCTCCACGTGTTCCTCTCTTATGTTTTTAGCCTCTGACTATCAGGGAACATGAGGCCTTAGCAGAACAAACCCTGCAAAGTCTGGTAGGGTTCTTCTTTTTTGGTGTAGGAGGGATTTTGTTCTAGAAAGTACCTGCCAGAAAGGTATACTTTTCTGTCTGCACTTGATACATATCTGTACATTGCAGTAGCATTGCAAAGACAAGCTTCTGCAAGCTCTTTTATGAGCTTTGTAACATAGTGGTAGTGAGTGCCTTTACCACAGTATCATGTCACAACAGCAACAGGAATACAGCGTACACCATCATAGCGACATTTTCAGCAGTTCACTGTGACTGTCCCGTATGTTTCTGATGCTGCTGCCTCCTGGGTATCCGCCCCCTCCCCAGAGTGTGAAATCCTAAATGTGGGAGGCAGAGTCCCCCACATTGGGGGTGTGGGAGGTGAGGCCCCCCACAGAAAGCACACTTTGTTCAAGAAATGGCACAATACCGGGGACCACGTGATGCAGCGCACCGAGTAGCAGCCTAACTGCTCAGCCCCTGTCGCCTGGGAATTTGGAAGCCCTTTTACTACTTTCTCTTCATGTCAACATTGCTGGTTGGGGGCTAAACATCTGTTGAAGTATCAGAGAAGAGAGAGTGACCCAGCAGAATGGAAGTAGAGATGCGTTCTGTACCTCCTAGGCACACGCCGCCGGTGTCGCCCGAAAAGCAAAATAAACGGCCTAAGGCCCAACAAAGCCATGCTGGTAAAGTTACCTTCACCAACGCTACTTCAGCGAAGGAAACTGAGGATGCTCCACTCACACTCGAACGATTCCTGGCTGAGTTTTCCCCTTTTAGAGAAGACGTCAAGTCTCTTATGGCTGAAGTCAAGCAAATGACTACTGTACTGGAAGACCTCACCATACGGATCTCCGATAACGAAGCTTGCACTATCTCCCTGGAGAAAAAAACAGATGTGATTAAGGAGGAGGTGGTGGAAAATCATCACTGGCTCAAAAAATTAGAGGCGAAACTGGAAGACCTAGAAGGGAGGAGCCGAAGAAATAACATTGTCATTATCAGCATCCGTGAAAGGGAGGAAGGTACTGAAACCATCAGTTTTATTCAAAAGTTGCTGGAAAAGTTGGCCGGCTCTTCTCCATTTGGCAAAACCTACATGATTAAGCGCGTGCATAGAGCTCTTAGACCTTTGCCTCCACCCGGAGCCTTACCCCGCCCATTAATTGTTAGATTCCTAAATTACCAGGAGAAGCAGTACTGCATGGAGAAGATAAAAGATCTAAAGGAAATCAAATGGGAGGAGGTAAAAATCAGAATTACCCAAGATCTCCCTGTCTCCGTCAGGCTGCGTCGTACTCAATTTCATCCTATAGTCTCTACGCTGATTGCCGCCAGGATAAGGTTCAAAATGGGTTACCCGGCCAGACTGCAAATACTCCTGGAAGGCTCCTGGGCCACCTTTGAAGAGGTGGATGTAGCAAAAGCCACCCTCCAGAAGTCTCTGCCCGATCTTTTTGGCAACCGTTGATCTGCGGCACAAGGGATGCCGGCAAGAGTGTTCCCTACTGACAAAACGAAGACTTCAGTTAATAGTTTAAATATTCGGTTTCCACGGCCAGGAGGTTCACCCCCCCTCAACATACCTCAACCGTTTTCATGGTCTATGGGGTTAGTAAGGAGGATCTTTATTTATAGGAACAGGGTCTGCTGCTGAAAAGTGTAACACGGCTCCAGAGGCAATAAATGTATTATTCAATGCAATTTCGGCTGTCGGTTTTCCGTTTCTGCATCTTGAGCAACAACCGCAATTTGGTTTCATTTCCACTAGAGGTCCTCATTGCACTACAGCAGAGCGAACGTTTCTTTCGCAAGAGAGCAGACCAAGTCTAAATCAAGACACTGTACTGTAAAATGTCAAATCTGCTTTTCTTGCCTCCCCCTGTCTCAAATCTGGACCGAGGTGAATCTCCAAATACCAAATCCTCAAGGAAGATTGCACCTGAGTTTTGTTTAGCGGATGCATGCAGTCCTTTTTTCCTTTACTTTTCAAGATATTTAAGTTTGTTCCAAGATAGTTGAGAGCCACACACAGGTCTGTGTGGAATTATGTTTCTGACATTTAACACCAATGAGATGTTGTTATCATTGGAAATTATTCTGTGTGTATTGGTCAATTGGGTAACCTTATCCTGGTCTAACTCCCGGAGTTGTTTTTACTGTTCTTTTTCTGATATAACTTGTAACCTGGCGAAGGAGTAGAGCAGCTGGAAAAGCAGTGAAAAGTGGCTCTGCACTTAGTGGGCATAATAGAAGGGGAGTTTTTTCTGGATTATTTCTACGTTAGAGATATTAACTGTTACTTGGGTGGGAGGGAAGGGGCTGGGAGGAACTAAAGAAAGATGGATGGGGGCTGGGAGGGTGGGTATAATACAAGGTACACAAAGTCCTCAATGATTTCTCCATTGGTTCCCTTTCTCTATTCCTGCCATAACATTACTGAGAGGCAAACCCAATGGCTAAGCCACTGAAAGTTATTACTTGGAACGTTAAAGGGGTCAGAGCTAAAACCAAACAATATATGATCCTAAAGCATTTAAACTTGGTCAAAGCTGAAATTATGCTATTGCAAGAAATGCATTTATTAGACGCTGAAGCCACTAGACTTCGGAGACAACAGATAGGGCAGGTTTTTGGAGCTGAGGGTGCTACAAACAGCGGTGGCACCATGATTTTGCTGCATAGAAAACTCCCTTTTGTTGCATCGCGTATCATAAAGGATCCTAAGGGTAGATTTATTTTTGTAGTTGGGAACCTTTACGCAAGGGAGCTAATTTTGGGAAGTATTTACAGGCCAAATTATGACTCCCCTACTTTTTTCACACAAATTATTACTATTCTGCTTCCCTTCCTTGCAACCCCTATGATTTTAGGAGGGGATCTCAACCTAGTGTTTGATCCGACAGTAGACAAATCTGGATCCCCTAGGAAAGGTCTGTCCCCAGCACAATGCGCATTCAGGGACTTAATAGACCAGGCAGGTCTATGTGACATCTGGAGCGTTTTGCATCCGGGTATCAGGGAATATACCTTCTTTTCCCCGGTCCACAGAACCTCATCCAGAATAGACTATTTGCTTATTTCTAGGACTTATATCCCACAGGTTATGGAATCCTCGATACAGTCAGGTCCCCTGTCAGACCACTCTCTTGTAGTTTGTCAACTGACCATTGAACCCCCGTGTAAAGGTAGAAGAAGGTGGAAACTTAATGATCAACTTGTTAAAGATCCTGAATTAGCCAGTACAATATAGAACCATATAGATCAGTTTATCCACTTTAATCAGGGCACAACCCAAAGACCGGATTTCCTCTGGTGTGCTTTCAAGGCTTACCTAAGGGGGATACTCATTGGGATAGCAGCCCACAAGAAGAAAGTGAAGGAACAGGAATCATCCCAAGTGTTAGCGCAGATAAGATCCATAGAAAAAGACTTGTCTCCCTCAACTCCAGAACATACACTCTAAGAGCTTACTCAGCTAAAAGCAGCATATCTAGAGATTCTCCGTGATAAGGCGGAATACGCCATTATAAAAACAAGGCGTCGTTTACTGACCAGGGGGAGAAAGCTGGGCACCTCTTGGCCAGTAGAATAAAACAGATGGAATCTTCCAGGTACATTGCCTCTATTCGGTCCCATGAAGATGGTCTTTTGAAGACCTCCCCGAAGGACATAATTCAGGAGTTCCTCAAGTATTACATGGATCTCTATGGCCCAAGGGCAGATCCCCCAGATGTGAGTCAAATTGATAGATTTCTTAGAGAGACCCCCCTGCCGAGTCTCACTGAGAACCAACAAAACGTACTTACTGTGCCTATTACTAAGGAGGAGATTTTGAAAGTAATAAGTACACTATCGTTAAATAAAACCCCAGGAATAGATGGCTTCTCAGCCTTTTTTTACAGTAGGTTCAAAATGTCCCTCGTTCCTTTACTGCTCCCCTTATTTCATTATATACTTTCTGGAGCAGAAGTAGATGCTTCTATCTTTGAAGCACTAATTGTGCTTATTCCTAAGCCTGGTAAAACGCCTGAATGTGTCACGAATTACCGTCCAATTTCTCTTCTAAATCAAGATGTTAAGATTCTGGCTAAATTAATTGCTTGTCATCTCAATCCGATTCTCCCGTCCATTATAGGCCCCGAACAGGTGGGATTCATGAAAGGCAGATCATCTTCAGATCATCTTCGAACCCTGGCTCATGTCTTCTCAGTGTCCATGGATGCTCCATTCCCAGCTGCCTTAATCTCTCTGGACGCTGAGAAGGCCTTCGATAGAGTGAGTTGGCAGTATCTGTTCCAAGCCTTGGACGCCTTTCAATTCCCCAAGGTTTTCTGGTCCTGGATTGAATCCCTTTATCACTTTCTCACTGCCAGAATTTCGGGAAACGGAATGATCTCTGAACCGTTTACCCTTTACTCTGGTACCAGGCAAGGCTGCCCTCTCTCTCCATTATTGTTCAATATATACCTTGAACCCTTAATTACATGATTACAATCCTGTCCAGAAATACAAGGAATCCCGATTTTCCCATGCGAGGTCAAGGTATCCGCATACGCAGACGATCTCCTTCTCCAGGTTGCCAACCCCGTTTCTTCTCTGCCCCCAATGTTAGAGATTATTAACTCTTTTAGTACAATCTCTAATTACAAGCTAAATGTGAACAAAACTATTGTATTCCCTCTTAATCATATGCTTCTTAGAACAGAAATCCTAGAAATGGGTTTGGCCTGGAAGCAGAACTCCCTGCGCTATCTTGGCATTGAATTAACCAGACTCCCGGGAGATTCTATAAAGCTGAATCTGAGTTCCCTTCTACAAGTGGTTAAACAGGATCTGAACAGGTGGGCCTCTCTACCAATTTCTATCTGGGGTAGAATAAACTTGCTCAAAATGAATGTATTTCCACATCTATTCTACCCCCTTTCGATGCTTAATATCTGGTTACCACTCTCCTGGTTCAAAAGGGTAAATAGTTTATTCTCTGATTTTATCTGGGCTCATAAGTCCCTAGAATAGCATTTCATAAACTAACGCACCTAAGTCTAGAGGTGGCTACGTTTACCCACCTTGGGCTCTACTTCTGGGCTAGTCACCTTTATAAGTACTACAGATGGACTCTACCTAGCCCATCGGATTATACCCCGCTCTGGCTCAAAATAGAAAATGCCCTGATCAGTTCCTGCAGCCTAGCACCAAATGCACTATTATACATGAAAAGTAATCTCCTCCCCACTAGATTAAAAAACACTCTCATCGCATTATCATTGAGGGTTCATTCTCAAATGTGTAATTTCCTTAAGTATGATAACTATAAAGATGGAAATCAAAGTCTGGTTGGAAACCCTAATTTTAAGATTGACGAGAAGTGTATTTCCCTTAATTGGCTACCCCAGCTGAAAGGCACCTCACTTCTTTCATTAATAGGAGATGACAATGGTTGGCTATCCACTCACTGTACATTGGACAAGTTCAAGATTCCGGTTAAGCATTTTTTTTTAGAGTCACTCAACTGAGGCACCTATTAGTTAAAATGTTGGGGCTAAGACAAAATATATCTGTGGATTCTCTTCTATCTCTGGAGTTAGCTCAATGGGTGGGACAGCAGAAAGCAGTTTCCAAGATTTTCAGTTTGTTGTTCGACTGGGTATATCCAGATTATTACGGCCCCACTCATTACTGGTCCTCCCACTTTCCTAGTTACAATTTTAACTGGGGGAATCTCTGGTCTAACTGTCATAAATTTATAACCCAGGATAGACTTAGGGTGACTCAAATGTTTATCCTACATAATGCTTATTTCTCCCCCCTGAGAAAATGTTTAAATTGGGACTGACATCCTCCCCTCAATGTGTAAGATGTGCTAATCATGACGGTTCTCTATTTCATATACTCTGGAATTGTCCCAAAGTAAAGCCCCTTTGGACTAGTATACATAATAATCTGGACCCCGTGTTGGGACTAGAGGAGCTATTTACTCCTGAAATATGTATCCTTGGGGATTTTTCTAATATCATGTTTCCAAACAAAAAATTTTACATGGCCTTGATATCCCTGTCTCTTAAAAAAGTTGTCTTAAAACATTGGAAAAATCAAGTTGAAATTAGATATGGTGAATGGTTTTCCGAGCTGCTGGCAAATCTCAGAACTGAGAAAGTTATTGCAAGCCTCAACAATAGACTGAACAGGTTCAAGAATATATGGGACCCCTTCCATACCTTGCTCTCGATCCAGAATACCATTGAGTAAGGTCTTTCTTGAAATGATGTCTCAATTACTTTTGGTATGAATAATGATATAGAAATCGTAGTGGAAGAACTTTTGTTTCATCTGTACTGTGGGGAGGGGGGTAGGAATTTTGGGGGGGAGGGAAGTGGGGGTTGGCAGGTCTGGTCCCATGCATATTGTATATATGATGTGTATCTATTATGAAAGATCTGTCTTGTATGGTAAAACTCTAATAAACTTTAAATTGAAAAAAAAAAAAGAAATGGCACAATACCAATTGGTGGTGTTGTGCCACCGCTGTAGTGAAGGTCGAATAATTCCATGTCACCGCAGCATGATGGAACCCTTTACCATCCTTTCTCTTCTAAATAACAAAATAATTGTGCACAACAATTCTAGGTGGAAGAACAACTTTTTGTACCACTTTCTGTTTTTTTGAATGCATTGATAGTTCTTTAGCATATGATCACTGATATCTTCTCCTCCCATCTTGTTATTCAGTGGCCTATGCAGCCAGTATTATGTTATGCATGTGCAACTGTGTTACTTGGTTTTGGCTGTTCACACTCTCTGTTCCAGAGGAATTACCACCCTGTAGGGGTGCTAAAGACAAGAAACCCTTGAAGAGGGTTCAACCCCTAGAGGTGCCATTGGACGATTGCCTTGGCTAAAGGTACCTTAGGAAGGATCCCAAGAAGAGAGGCTATGCCATTGGAGGAGGAGGGGAGGATAGTGGGGCAAAGAAAAAGTGCTTGAGAGAGAGAGGCTCAGAGGAACTGCTTATATAGCACAAGAAGGGGGACTGGCTGACTGCTTGTCCACTGAACTACAGGCATAGCCTTCCAATTCAGTGGCCTACGCAGCCAGTATGATGTTATGCTTGTGCAACTGTGTTACTTGGTTTTGGCCATTCACACTCTCTATTCAAGAGGAATTACCACCCTGTAGGAGTACCAAAGACAAGGAACCCTCAAAGAGGGTTCCACCCATAGAGGTGCCGTGAGATGATTCTCTTAGCTAAAGGTACCTTAGGAAGGATCCCCAAAAAGAAATGTAGTAATATGTAGCATATTAGCAATCAGTAGCTGTGAGGCATGGTAGTAGATAAAGCATCAGGCAGCTAGATAACGTAATGAGATGCACAGGTTAGCAATAGCATGAGTACGATGGGTTGCACTGGAGACTGAGAGGGCCTCCTAAGGAGAGAGGGAATGGCAAGCAAGGACACCATCCACCTTCATCCAGCAGCAGAACCTACATAAAGGAACTAGGGAACACTAAGTATGGCTAACTAACGATTATGACCTGAGGCACGGAGGAGAGAAAAATACCCTTAAGGATGAAATCTCTGGGGATCCGAGGCCTAGGTCACCTTCCCTTCAGGCTTGGGGTGTTTATTTTGTGACGGCTCTGCTGCTGCAATTTAGAAACCCAATAAAAAGAGGAGTGAAAAATATTCCAATTTAGAGGAAAGCTCTAGCTTGATCACTGTAATGGGAACGCCGTGAAGGTTGCAAGAGTGCTCTGCAACATTGGGGGCAACCAAGGTGGGAGGAGGAAAGCAATGACTGCTGAGGCACTCACCTGACCTACTTACCCTAGAAACAAACCAGATGAACCAGAGGCAGTCGTAGAGAGAATGTGGTGAATGTGTCTTGCTAGTAGAATACTATAGCCAAAGGAGATCACTGTAACCACCCTTCATGGCTAGTCTTAAATTCTACACCAGGAGCCACCTTCAAGTCTCAAATGGCTAAAGCCAGGCCTGGAGTGAGGACATTCCCAGCTATGGGCCAGATGAGAAGGATCCTGCCCCAAGTCAGGCACACTTAAGATGCAGACTTTGAAATGCAGAGCGAGACCGTCAGTTGCAGGGAGGCCCTGCACCAGAATGGTGTAGCTGGCATGCCTCAGAAAACTGAAGAGGAGCTGAATGAGCATTGAGTACTGGGACCTCATGTATGACGGATGGTAGTAGTGAGCATTAAGCAATGATTGCATAAGCAATGAGTGGACCTGCATGTAGGTCAATAAAACAGAGTAGCAATGGTCAGGCCTGCACATAGGAGTGTAAAGCAGAGTAGCAATGGTTGGACCTGCACGTAGGTCAGAGAAGCAGCAAATATGAATAGTGGGTCAAGCCAGCTAGGCATTCAAGGAAGTCAATGAAAAGTGACAAATACTCTGAGGATTTTTGGTGGCAGAGGCAGGATTAGAACATAAAGCAAGTATGCCATACAGGGCCATGACTCCCCCAGCACCTCCACGTCCCTGTCATAGGAAAATCAAGAAAGTGATGAAAGGCGCCACGACCCACATGCAGATATTAAAACTAGTTTACAGCATCAGTGGTATCTTCACTGACCTCCAGATTATAATAGCAGTGTACAAACATAAAAAGCAGCATCTGTATTGAGTAACTATGCGTTGTAGGATTCAATGAACATAGATTGGAGGGAGGCAATGCCCTGAAGCAGCTATTTCTAGGCAGTGCAGGAAACAACAGCAATGAGGTATGTGGTAAGAAGCAGGACTGAGTTGCATAGGCTAGAGTTCAGAGTGAGCCTGAACTAGGCGAACACAATTAAGGTGCATAGCATGGAGAGCAGCTATGTGGCATGGGTTGAAACACACAGATAATGATTGCAGTTGCATTGTGAATAAATGGAAGCAAGCAGCATGAGCTCCAGATTAGCAATATACAAGGAGTTTAGAAACACAAGCCCCCAAAAAGAAGGCAAAACAAAAAAACACACAGAGGAACAGGAAACAAACAACACAAAGAAGCACACAGCCAGAGACAAAACACAACCAAATGCAGGAGAACAGACAACAGAAGTCCAGCAGAAACAAGCTGAAGCCAAAATAGCAAGGGGCGGGGGGTGGGCCCCAGCCAGCAGCAAAGGGCAGACCAATGGAGCATCCAGCTGCAAAGAAAAAGTGCTTGAGATAGAGACTCAGAGGAACTGATTATATAGGGTAGCACCTGAGGTGGGCACCTGAATTAAGGCACTGTCTGAAATGGCAACACAATGTGGGCAAAAGCCCGAATGGAAATGGGGGGGGGTTAGGGCGACCGGATGTGGTGGGGTGGGCGACTGCAGCGACAGGATGTCGTTATATGCACACGCTGCGGGTGGGGAGCGAGCACGGCAAGCATGGGCTGGGAGGGGGAGGAGGGGATGCAGGGGGTGGCACTGCGGTCAGCTGCCGAGATGCGCCATGACATTGAGGGTTGTCCTCTGCTTGCAGTGCGCGGGGCACTTGGTTTGGGTCTGGGTCCAGGCGCTACTGCGTTTTTGTTGCACCCGGCCCCAAACTTGTGGTTTTTTTTTGCTTCCCTCCCCCCGACATGCACCCCCTGGAGATGAGAATCTTTTAGTAGGGGAGTGTGGGGGTGTGTGCCCCCCCCCCACAGAAAACAAGTGATTTAAGTCCCTGGCGCCATTCTTCCATGCACTGAGGATGTCAGGGTGGCGAAATTGTTTTCGCTGCCCTGATGTCACGATAATGTGAGTCGCCATCTGGTGCTCGCCATTATCACATAGAATCATTATATAGCACAGGAAAGGGGAGTGGCTGGCTGCTTGTCCGCTGAACTACAAGCATAGCCTTCCAATTGTACTGTAGTACCACATCAAGTTTGATTTTGGGGGTTCCATCATGTTTATCACATGATACCATGTCACCCTTATGCACACTAATCATCATACATATAGTCTGTGTTTTCCTGGGCCTTGCACACCACATGATTGCTCTCATTTTTGGACAGTCCTCTGCAGCAAGAGAAATACATTCTCCAACATCCAGCTGGGCTTCGTGAAACTGCAGTTGTAGTCCAAATCATGATTTATTGACAGTGCCACAGAATTCTGCTTTCATCTCCTGAAACTGCCAAACAAGTTTGGGGCTTGAGTACAAGAGTTCTGTAGTAAGAATGTACCCCTGCCCTGCAAGTGGACTAAGAACTGAATTACAATGTCATGAGTTGTTGGCCCTGTCATCGGTGCTTAGGCATGTATTCAAAACCCCCACTATTACTTCAAGATTATCTGTTCTTTCTGGATGAGCGTTCTGTTTCATATTGTCCTCTCCAGTGTGTGTGATGGTTTGGTCCAATGTTATATTTGCTATACTGTTTTTACACTACATAATTCCAAACATACCCTCCCATCCCGCCATTATCTGAATGGCTTTCACATACAGTAGCTCATAGGTTTTGATGCTAAATCTGGAACGTTTCAATGGCATGTATTGTTTAAATCTGTGATGGCCTTTGAATAGTAAAAGAGATTCATATATACAGATGTGTCTGCCATGGGTATATGCTGTCATAAACTTCTTCTGCAGAAAATGTAAGACACTTCTAATTTTCCTTAGTTTGCCAGGTGATTTCGTAACACTGTCATAAAATGCAGGAATGTTTAAATATCCATGAACCTGTCCCTGCTCATAAGTAAGTACACAGTAGATGTGGAAAGGAATGGGGTTGTAGACTAGTAATCTAAAAGTTGTGTTTCTTTTAACAACCTACTCAACAGGAAAATATTAAGGAAGATATACATTCAGAGGAACACACTGGTTTCCAGAAAGAAGTATGTAAAAATTCAAATTGAGTTTCACTAGATGGAAGCTGTTCAGCATATCGATTAGTTTCTGTCCAAATAATTTTTAAAACGCTGTCACTACCATTGGGCTCTGTCTCTGAAAAGAATATTTGGAAACATTGAAGTAGTGTTGGGATGTTAGGCAAAGGGACATTATTACCTGTGGCTCCTGTGAACTCAGATGGTTCTAACTGCTGCTTATTTTCATGCCACAGAATTTCAGGCACACTTTTCTGGTTTGTAGCAGTACTATATGTAGAGAGATTTTGCTGGACTTGTCTACTGACTCTACCTCTTCCATGGGCTCTTCCTCTCCCTCGTGTATTTATTATACCCCTAAAGTTTTTTGTATTTTTTCCCTCAAACCCTCCTCTCTACTGAGAATGATTCACTGTCACTTAAAGGAGGCCTGCACCCATTTACTTGCTTGAGCTTTGTTCCTTTTCACTGTCTGTGCTTTCTTCCATTTCAGTTTGCCTATCAATATCTGATCATACTTCGAGGAAGGCTCTTGCAGCAGGCCACACAGGTAGGACTAAGCTGCTAGGCACTAGGTCCACACAGAAAACTTTTAGCTAGCAGTCTACCATGGCTGACATCAGCCTAGGCTATATAGGTGAGCGGTCCCCCACACCTACCTCAGTTCTTTTCCACCATCGACCTGCACACATCAGATCTAAGCAGAGGCCAAAGCTATAGCCAAACACCATTTCCCATGCTTACCACACTTTTTTTAAAATTTCTCTTTGTGTAAAACATCAAATTTTCTGTGTTCTCATCAACGAGTTTGTCTTCTCCATCAGCCTCGTCTTCCGACCATTCCTTGAAGTGTGCCTGCAGCGAACAGATCCCTTAAAAGGATGGCCACTCTGCATATCTCACCTGCTTAGGCCCCAGTCATGACACTGACGCCTGCCAGTTTTGCTAGAAATTCAACCAGGCCACTCGAAGACATTGTCTAAAAACTCTGGAGAGTCACCTTTTGAAGCAGAATTTGGTCACAATGGAGAAGAAGCTGCTGGCCAGGAGCTCTTCTGCCTTGCTGGCACAATCCTCCAGGCTGCTTCCTCTTCTCGCAAGGAAAATTCCAGGAAGTGTATGCACTGGGATAAACACTGGGACCAGACCCAGTCAGCGTCCAAGTCACGGTCACCCCACAAATTGTCAACCATGAAGGGTTTGTTTCCCAGTGGTGGGCTGGCTTCTCCAGCAATGACAGCTCTGTCTTCCTCCAGGCTCTCAGTGGCTCCACCGCCTGCCCCCATTTCTATTTTGGGTGGCTGCCCTTTGGGGTGGGAGACTTCATCTTCTGCTCCCCAGCCCCTGACACTCAGGCCCATAGCCATCATGGGCTCTCAGCCAGATGGCTTAGTTTGTGTTGATTCCTTGGGCATAGGCTCCACAGTCACGTCCACAGCCATGGCTCTGCCTTCATTGGTTCCCACTGCTGGGACTGACGTCAGTTCTGCCAGGCGATGCCTGCAGCAGGCTACCACCATCTCCACTTCACCAGCATCAACTCTACCTTTGACACAGTGGTCTCCATCCCCTCAGGCACCTGCTTCCCCAGCTGGTCAGCATTTCCTTTCCCTGGGTGCTCCAGACCATCGCCTGCTAGATTGCTGCCAGTGCTGCCACAGCCTATGGGCCCGAATCTGTCATCACCCCTGCTGCAACCTATGCCACAGCTGATACCTGCTAGGCTGATGCCAGATCCTCAATCAGCGCAAGGCAGAACTGCACCTTGGTACCTGTTGCCAGCTCCTCAGCCATCATTCCCTTCCTGGGTGCCTTCTTATCCATTCCTACTGGTGTACAATATACCGGCCTCAGTGGATTATAATGAAATTTTTTGTGCATGATGGCCCTTCATGCAAAGGCAGATCCCCCAACCCTCAAGGGCCACCTCCAGCATCTTTTCTCCATGGTCCCCAGGATCCCCAGTCCCAGAACCCAGAATGAGCTGGTCCAAGTGAACACTGCATGTCGGAGTCCTCAGGGGCTCGGCCTGATGTTGGCTGAGATTCTTGAAGGGACGAATGCTAGCCCTAGGCATCGGTCCCAGATACTGATTCTTCTAATGATTACTCCTATCCTTCAGGGTCTTTCACCTCACCTGGGGAGACTTTGGATGGGGATGAGCAGGCTAAGGAGGTACCCAAGTCCCCCCCCCCTCCGATGATCCATCCTTCATGGATGTCATGGTCACATCCAGTCCATTATGGGCTGGGAAGTTGAGGAGTAGGACCTGGAGAGACACCATTTGGTCATCTACCTCCATTAGCGAGATGCCCTCCCCAAGGTGGTGTCCGCTTTGATCATTTCCTATGAGGATGTCACTAGTGCGGCCCAGAATCACCCTTTTACCACCCCTCCTCTAACTAAGAAGGCAGACCACTTTTATTATGACCTGGTTGGCAAGCCTTTTATGTTAATGCACCCTAAGGCAGATTCAGGGGTGATTAATGTGACACATGACCATACTAGGATGTCGAAGTACCTTAGTATCCTTCCCACAGATTGGGAGTCCAAACAGCTAGATCACCTTGGCAAATGTGTTTTTGCCTCTTCTAACCTCGCTATCTGGGACATAAATTATCTGGCCCACATGATCCAATACAAAAATGTTCTTTGGGACCAAGCCAGTGACATGTTGCTGACCTTACCAGAGGACCCACCAAGAAGCACCTCACCCAACTTATGAATTCGGGCTTAGATATTGGCAATCATTCCTCTGGGCAGTCTATGGTGCTGTGGATGCCTCCAGGTGTGGGGCAGCTGCTGGGGTCTGTCTCCGGTGTCATTCTTGGCTCCGGGTGTCCAGCTTTGTCTCAGATGTGCAAGCCAGCATTTTGGATGCCCCCTTCCATGATTCGGTCCTTTTTGAGTGGACGTTCAGGACATCATGTCTACCCTGTAGGAGTCAGGGCCTACAAGTTGGTCCATTTGCTCTATCACACCCAATCTAGAGCAGGCTAATGTCAGTCTTTTTGCCAGTCTGCCCACAAGCAGTCTCAAAACCAGCTTGCCCCGGGCCAGCACAAGCATAAGCCCTGAGCAGCCCCTGTTGCTGCTGCCGCCAGAGCCCCCAGGACTCCGTGGTCCTGCTGCCTGCATCCAACACTACCTCATGACTCCTTAGCCAAACTTTCTCTGGCCAAACATCCAAGATAGGTGTTCAGGGGTCAGTTCTCCCTCCACCTAGAGGGGTGGGAGGGGGTGACCATGGACAATTGGGTGCTCCAGATCATAGAACACGGTCACACTCTGGAGTTCCTAGATTGGCCTCCAGAACCCCCCCTCACCATCTGCTTCACACACCCTCTCCCCTCCACACACCTGTTACTGGTCAGGGATGAAATTCAGGCATGTCTTCAAAAAAGAGCCATAGAGCCCGTCCCTCTGGCTCAGTGGAGAAGGTGGTTCTATTCCAACTTCTTCATCATCCCCAGAAAGACCAGGGATCTTCAGCCCATCCTGGAATTGAGCCATCTGAATCTGTACTTCAAGTATAAGTGCTTTCAGATGGTCGACCTCCAGGGGCTCTTACCCCTTCTGCACCTGGAGGACTGGCTCTGCTCTCTGGATATGCATGATGCTTGACTGCACATCCAAATCTTTCCTGCCTATCGTCGCTTCCTCCACTTCCATTTTCAGGGAGCCCATTTTCAATTCCAGGCCCTCCCTTTTGACCTTTTCTCAGCCCCCTGGGTATTTATTAAATGCCTGGCAGTGGTGGCAGCTGCATTGCTCAGGCAGGGCTTCTATGTGTTCCCCTACCTGGATGACTGGCTACTCACAGCCCCTCCAGGGACCGCTTAGATCAGACCCTGGAATGCACCTTCTGTCTCTTCCAAACCCTGTGGATCACTACGAATCTGCCAATGTCCTGCCTCTCACCTTGCCAGTGCCTTCAGTATATAGGGGTGGTCCTGGACACCAGCTACGGCAAGGTTTTTTGCCCATGGACAGAGCACAGCAACTGATGGAGCAGGCACATCTGGTTCCCTCCAGTTGGCAGGTCCCCACCAGGATTTTCCTGTGCCTTCTGGGCCACATTGTAGTGGTGATTGCCACGGTCCCCCTGGCCTGCCTCAATATGCAGGTTCTTCAGTAGACCTTGAGGGTCCATTGGGACCAATGCATGAATGATCTGGACTTGTTGGTCCTGGTCTCTGACCTGGTTCTGAGGGTTCTGTTGTGGTGGCTGAATCCAGCCAAACTCCTTTGAGGATCTATTTTCAGCTCTTGATCCCCCAGAAGATTCTCATCACAGAGGCACCTGGCCTGGGATGGGGTGCTCATCTGGCCAATTACCAGACCCAGGGTACCTGGACGGACATAGAGCAGGGTCTTCATATCAACATCCTGGAGATGCAGGTGGTCCTTTACACCCTACAGACTTTTCAGACTCATCTCCTCCCTGATC
Organism: Neoceratodus forsteri; assembly: GCA_016271365.2. Lineage (NCBI taxonomy): Eukaryota > Metazoa > Chordata > Ceratodontiformes > Ceratodontidae > Neoceratodus > Neoceratodus forsteri. The sequence continues at coordinate 950,805,324 of CM028129.1, read as the reverse complement.
TGCTGCTGGTGCAGATGGACAACATGTGCAGGGTGTATTACATCAATAAATGAGGGGCACCCATTCATATCCCTGTGTTGGGAGTTGATGAGAGAATGGTATTAGGCCATCAAGCATGGTCTGGAGGTCTCAGCTGTACATGATGCAGGAGTTCAGAATGTCCTGGCCAACAGTCTCAGCCACTTCAGGTCACAGGCTCATGAGTGGGAGCTTCTAACCTTGGTTGTCAAAGATCTCTTCGACAGGTGGGGCCATCCAGAGTTGGACCTCTTTACGCACCCACTCAATGCAAAACTGCCACTTTTTTGCTTGCATGATCTTGAGCCTGGAGTTTTCTGGTGAGACACATTGTCCCTCTCTTAGAAAGGGAGGTTTCTGCATGCCTTGCCTCCCTTCCTGCTCCTGCAAAGGGTTCTTCTCAAACTTCAGCTGAAAGCAGCAGAGATGATGCTTATAGCCCCCTTCTGGCCATGCCAGATTTGGTTCCCCTTGCTGCAACAGCTAAGATGGAATCTCCCATGCCCTTGCCTCTGTGCACCAGCTTACTCTCCTAGGACCAGGGCAACCTGGTCCATCTGGACCTAAAGTCCCTGCATCTCCATGCGTGGCTCCTGTGGACCTAGATATTGCCTGTTTTGGAGAATCCTATAGGGTCACAGATGTTCTAGTTGAAGCCAGGAAACCCTCCAGCAGGGCTACTTATGCTATGAAATGGAAGCACTTCTCCATTTGGGCCGCTGCTCACCATTTGGATCCTTTCACCTTCCCAGTGAATCAAGTTTTGGAGTACCTCCTTTCCCTAACAGATTCAGGCTTGGGGTATTTCTCACTTAAGGTGCACCTTTACACCATCTCTGCATGCCATCCACCTATTGAGGGCAAAGCTGTTGCCCAGCTCTTTTTTACAGTTAAGTTTTTATGGAAATTTTTCAGTTTACAACACAAGAAAATCCAACGCAGATGCACCAGTGAAGGTTGCCGGTTACATATACAACTGTAATACATGTTAGCACATTATAATAGTTCACAAAAGGAGGGCACTTACCTGCAGACTCGTTACCCTTTTCTGCAGCTAGAGTAAGAATTACAAGACATCTGTGTCCCAATCCATACCCTGGTGTTGTGACAAGGCAACCTTCACCCTAATAAGGAACATGAAACACAAAGAATCAGGTTCTACCTACACAAACTACTACATTCAGGATTATACAGTAGATATCTGTGCTACACATCATCCTGATCAGGTTGTCCTTCCTTTATGTATTCATGGGTGGGGGGGCATTGTAGGCTTCTATATCTGCCATCTGCTGCTCACCCTATTCTGGTTTTGGGGGTCGCATAGTGGAGTAATGGTGTCCAGCACTCATTATGTGTATCCACTGGGTTGGTTGCCAAGTGGGCTAGTCCATCCATGGATGCAATTGGGACCAGAGAGGATGTGATTTCTTGAGATGAGTGAATGTCAGGGGTTCACAATTTACACAGAGTGAGTCATTTGGCCTGCATGGTCGGCAAAGCCAGCCATCTTTGCTCAAGTATTGTTAGGTGAGGTGCTTCAGATTTAACTCTAGATTTACTTATTAAGTATCCTGGTTCCCAACTGTCTGATATGTGTTCATACCCCTTTAATCTTTTTTTTGCAAATAACTATACTTTATTGTATTAACAATAAAACATACATAATATCCCCGTCCCCTGCATCCCTTACATTGGTTACAATGAGTAGATTAAATCGACAAATTTAAGCAGGGGAAAAAAAAAGAAAAAAAATAACAATTAAGAAAAAAAAAGAAGGACTCACCCGTCCCATCCCCGGAACCCCCCCTCCCCCCAGATCTGGCAGCTCATCTCGAGAGCATAATGAGAGAAACTCAAACTGCCCTAAGAGTCACTATATCTATATATAAAAAGGAATAGAAATGACATGCACCTTAATATCACATCCTACTAATTTCACACAACATACACAACTAAAGGGGACTAGCAAATTGCAGAAGCGAGTACAAAAGATTAAGGGCATATAATAACATAAGGAATGAAAGAAGTAGAGAGAAAAAAAGTGACAAAAAAAAGAAATGGTATAATGGTATAGTGGTGGGAAGGGATACTCAAGCCTATTGGTCGCTGCACTTACTCCTTATAGGGCCCAATTAGCTAAGGAGTTAAGGTGCTTACTATGAAAATATTAGGCCTACTGGGTATTAATTGTAGTGATTGGTAAGCTGGTCTTCAACCGTTGGTATAGATTACCCCAACATTTGTCAAATTTTCCCCTTGAATTGAAAAAAGAGGCCACCATTCTCTCTGCACTTAGAGCTTCTAAAAAAGTATCCCACCATTCCTTACAAGAAGGTATCCCCTCCCTGCGCCAATAACGGAGAAGCAGCAATTTAGCCACTAATGTAATTAGTGCTATTTGGCCTTTATGAGCTACAGATGGGATGTGGGAAAAATTGCCAAGGATACAAATCTCAAGGTTAAAATATTGCACTACTTCGCAGAAAGGGGGTCATCCATATTCTAATTGATTCCCAAAATTTAATTACCTTAGGGCACTCCCAAAGTTTATGCAGGGTGGTAGCCCAAGAGTTGCCACAATCTTGGCATTTGGGTGATCTTTGCTTGTATATACGTGAAAGTTTAGCTGGGGAGAGATATAAATTATGAAGAATATTGAATTGTAAACCCAGTAGCCTATCCTGTTTTACGTAATTGTATAAATCTTTCCAGACCTTACCCCAAGTTGAATCTGGCCAATTCAGGGATAGGTTCGATTCCCAATACTGGGACCGGAGAGGCCTTGGTATCCCTTGACAAAAGGATAAACTTATAGATTTTAGATATCGCTCTGCGGATAATATCAGCTTTGAGATTTCTTCTAACAAGATGCTTGCCTTCTCATGCCCATGACCATCCTTCAAGAAAAGGCGGATACAATTTCAGTATTGATATAACCGAACTTGTCCTTAAAATCTATTCTCAGCTTGTCCACCAATTCTGACAACGGTTTAAAGTAACCTCCAGAGACAAAGTCCGTAATTTTAAGTTTCTGATTGTGGTTACCACACTACATCTTAACGGTTGGTTACCAATCAATAAGTTCGGGTTATTGACCAGAGGTTGCCTCAAGTCTTTCCTAAAGGGGGTATTTAAGTGCAAGTATAATTGGTGGAGGGCTTTAAGGCTCCAGCCAAGTGGGGTGACTTTAAGTTTAGGCGGTATTTTGGACCAAGAAGAGAAAAGTAAGGATTCTAGATCTAGGTTAACACTCTGAGCCATTAGCCAATCAATAGTGGCATTTGCCATAGATGTCTGGGCATCCAGTGTCCATTGGGCCGGCCTTACCACATGGCTTGCCAAATAGTAAATATAGAAGTCTGGAAGCTGCAGGCCTCCATCTTCCCTCACGTCGGGTAAGTTTGCCATAAGCTCTACGAGGTGGGTTACCATTCCAGATAAAATCAGCGCAGTACCTGTGGCAGAGATTAAAAAGGATTTTGGAAGATATATATTAAGATTAATGAGGAAATAGGAAATTCGGCATAATCATCATTTTATCATATTGACCCTCCCCAAAAGGATAGGGAAGTTTGGACCACCATCCGAGATCTTCCCTGATCAATTTAATTAGAGGTTTAAGGTTCAGGTCATATAATTCCGTTAAATCCTTAGAAATTTTAATACCCAAATATGGAAGACATTCCGTCTGCCAGCTCAAACCTAAAGAGAGACACCAAGTTCGTTGTAAGAGGGGGGAAAGCGGATAAACTAAAGTTTTACTTTTATTTAACTTATATCCAGAAAATTCACTAAAACGTGAGATAATAGAAAACAGGTGTGGAAGTGAGGACTGACTATGCCATGTATGAATTAATAAATCATCTGCGAAAGCAGAGACTTTAAATTCCGCATCCACAATACACACTCCCTGGACACCAGAGTCTAACTTGATAGCTCTAATAAGTGGCTCTAGGTACAAATTAAATAGATATGGTGACAGAGGGCACCCTTGCCGGGTTCCCCTCTCTAGTCGAAAGGGGAGTGAGGTCAAATTGTTACAAGAAATTCTCGCAGAGGGGCATGTGTACAAGACCCGAATGTAACCTAAAAAAATTCTCAGGGATACCAAATCTAGAGAGCACCTCGAACATAAACTCCCACTCCACCCTATCGAATGCCTTCTCGGCGTCTAATGCAACCAAAGAGGCTTCTTTATCTGGGCTCGCAGACTCCTGTATTAAATAAAACAATTTTCTAAAGTGGTCTGCCGAGGAACGCCCCGCCACAAAACCAGCCTGTTCAGGGCTCAATAGCCCTGTCCAAGCTGCCTTTAACCTATTGGCCAAAATCTTGGCAAATATCTTTATGTCAATATTTAATAGAGATATGGGCCTGTAATTTGTCACCAGATCTGGGGGTTTATCTGGTTTTGGCAGGAGAATTAGCCTAGCCTCAAAAAGGGAGTGGTCCTTAATTCCCTCCTTACACCAGAAGGTAAACAATTGATGCAATAATGGTACCAGGGTTTCTTTAAAGGTTTTATAAAACAGGGCTGAAAACCCATCTGGCCCTGGTGCCTTGTCAAGTTTCAAAGCATCAATAGATTGTGCGACTTCTTCTAATTTAAGGAGCTTCTAAAAGCGGCAAAGGTCCTGGGAAAGCTTAGGGAAGGAGATGTCAGTAAGGAAATCTTTCATTCTGGAGGTTATTTCTGGCTGTAATGACTCACTTGAGTATAGGTTCTTATAAAAATTAACGAAAATATTTAAAATATCTTTAGGGTCGGAAGTCATCTCACCAGTCTGGGGATTGTTTATCGTAGCAACCCATCTTGCTGCTGCTCGTTGTTTTAGCTGCCAAGCTAACAACTTCCCAGCTTTACTACCTTGCCCAATGTAAGACGCCTTCAAGCTATAAGCTGATCTCTCTACTTTCTCTTTCATGGTCATTTTGTACCAAGTTCACAAGGAAGCAAGTTCCTGTTCCTGGGAAATAGATCTAGATTTTTCCCCTATGATGTCCAGGGCTCTAATTTTGTCTAAACATTCCATTGCTGAGCGAGCAATGTTTTTCTTACGGATTGTTGCTAACCTAATAAACTCACCTCTCCAGGTGGCCTTCAACGCCGCCCACACCATATCCACTGCTTGCACTGATCCCCAGTTTACATTAATGGAATAGGACATATAGGAAGTGAATCTTTCTAATAAAGAAGTATCTTTTATCAAATGGTTATTTAAGGACCATGAATGTGATCTGGGTGGTGGGGAAGGTGTGCGGCACCGGAGGCCAACAGATGAATGGTCAGAAATAACACGACCTGAGATAGTAACCTCATAAATCAGGGAAAGAATCTGGTGGCTTACTAAAAAGTAGTCTATTCGAGAATAGCTCTTATGGACCGGAGAGTAGAAAGTGTACTCTCTAGTCTTAGGGTAAGTTACTCGCCAAGGGTCAGATAACCCTAATGATGACATAAATTCGAACAGTGCTCTTTGGGTCAAAGATGGCGGAGAGCCTTTGGACCATGAACGGTCCAAGTAATTTGATTGAACTATGTTCCAATCCCCACCTAAAATTGTCGGTTTATCAGCTAAGGGGGCAAGGAGAACTGCTAGCTGAGTAAAGAAGGTCGGCGATTCCTGATTTGGACCATAAACTGAGCCTAGCACTAAGCTTGCTCCTGCCAACTTACCCACTACAATGACATACCTGCCTTCTGGGTCAACAATTACTTCTGATGAAATGAAGGGAACATTGCTAGCCACTAAAATGGCAACACCTCTTTTACTCGTGGAGAGCCCCGCCCCAAAAACTTGGCCCACCCATCTTTTTTTAAGAAAGGGGAGCTGGTCAGGGGTCATATGTGTTTCTTGAAAAATACTATTGATGGCTTAAACCGTGCCAGATGGTTAAGGATAATATACTTTTTTTTGTTATCCCTTCCCCCTTTTATATTCCAAGAAATTATATTTAAGTCAAAAGTCATATAATGAATAGGTAAAAACATTCCTTAATTTATAGAGCTGCCAGACCTCCCCCCCCAATAACACCCACTTAGCAGAAAATAAGAAAAAAGAAGACCCTCCTGATACCCAAATCTGCCCCTTTATTCCAAACTTAAAAACTAATCTACCCCCCGGCCCCAAGCCGCCTCCAAATTGTTGGACCGTGGTACGCTCCGAAAGTGGGGCCTCTCACTCTCAGAGGTGAGAAAAAAAGGAAAAGCGATTTGCCTCTCGCCTTGAGGTCTAACATTGATATAGAAGCCTTAAAAAGTAAAGGAGAATGTTGCATACCCCAAATAAATTGTCCACCTTAAACCGCTTTATAAGATTACCAGGTGGGCACCAGCAAGAAAAAGGTAAATTCAGGTAATAACCATGTCATTTTAGAAGTGGACATCTCAAGTTAGTCATACTCATGCTAAATGCAATAACCAGTTTGGACCTCTAGGGCATCACACAGCATTATGTATGGGAACTTCTTTTTGACAACCCCATACATATTAATTATAAATTCAGCAAATATGGCTTGCCCTCTAGTCCTGTTAGTCGCCCACAAACTATGGCAAAATAATAGTAGGGAAGAAGCCCTGCCTGACTCTAGGAAGAAAGGGAGAGACTGGTACAATCCCAATCTGTTAGTGGTCTGGCCACCATGTAACTTTAGGGCTCTATACTGCAGAGGTGACTATCGAGGCTACTGTACACAAAGTGGCCTAGCCACGAATAAAGTAGTCATCCTCCATATGCGAAGCTGTGTTAAACAACTCTTCCCCGAAACCTGAACTGAGTAGGAATAGGGCCCTCAACTAGATATGGTAAGATGTGCCCTTCCAAGATAAATTTAAACTTATTAACATTGACATTCCTGCTATTAGATAGAAACAAAGAAAATGAATCAATGGGGGTATATATAAAAAAAAAAAAATGGGGAAGGGGGAAGGGGAGGAAAGGACAAAAGGCGGGGGGGGGAAGGGGGAAGTGGGGGGGAGGAAAATGGCTAAGGGGGGAAGGGAAGGGGGAAGGAGAAGGGAAGAATAGGGAATATGAGATCCATTGATTATTCAAAGTCCATCCTTTGTATTCATGAAGAGAGCCTTGTTGCGTGATGGCGAATCAGTCCATCCAATGGGTATATGTACTGGAAACAGGGACGCAGCAGTACACATCAGGTCTTATGGAAGAGGTCCGGGAAAGTGTCTTTTAATGTCTTCATAGCTTCGTCTGGAGCCTCGAACATCTTCTTTCCATCCTTGAACGTAACTTCCAGCTTGGCAGGGTATAGTATGATGTTTAATTCCCAGTGCCCAAAGCTTGAGGTAATAGGACGAAAACTAGCCCTTGCCATCCTATTCTTTATTGTTAGGTCAGGCACTATTCAAAGTTTTTTTCCCTCCCAGAGGATCGCAGAAAGTTTCCTCGCCTCTTTCAATATGTGCTCTCTATCAAGATAGTTCAGGAGCTTAAAAATTATAGGCCTTGGAGGATCAGTGGGGATGGGTTTAGCCCTTAAAGCCCTATGCCCCCTTTCTATAATGTATTCCGGGCCGTTGGGAGATGGGCCTATTATTTTCTTCAGAAACTTTTGCAAGAAGGCAATTGTATTAGGGCTTTCCTCCCCTTCTGGTAGCCCCAAGAAGACGAGATTATTTCTGCGGTTCCTGCCTTCAAGGTCTTCAAGGCGATCTTCCAGCTTTACTACGGATCTCCTAAGTTCAACCATAGCTGGGCCTTGTTTTTCAGTGTTTCGCTCTAAAGATGAAATACGGGCTTCTCGTCCGTGACTCGGCGAACTAACTGGGTTAGTGCAGGCTTAAAATCTGCAACGTCCTCTATTAGTTTAAAAGGGCATCTTTAATGGTTAAGCTCCCTCGTATATACGTGGCCAGTGCCAAATCCTCCAGCGGAGGCCGTCGGAGAGGTACTCACACGTCTATGCCTCTTCGCTTCTAATTCCATTTTGGGTTCCTCCATTTCGTGCCAAAGACCGCGATTTCTTCTCCGATCGCTTTTCAACTACTAACACTGTGGTAAGTGTAAGCGTTAGTTCTAAAAAAGATGAGAAGTTATTAGATTTCTCTGAGCAGCGAGAGAGAGAGAGCCCCTTAGACCTGCTACTCCTTCAGGCACATCACGTGGTCTCCTATACCCCTTTAATCTTAGGGCAGGCCCAAAGAATGTGTAGCAGGTCTCCACCCTTCCCTGGCAACACCAACATCTGTCCAACTTTACCACACCCTGTTTATGTAACACCACAAGTGTTCAGTACCAAGAGTGTAGGATCTTATTTTGGATAAATTGGCTTTTTGCATCTTTAAAATTTCTAAGTGCCCCCATTCAACACTCTTTCCACGGTTGTTCACTTATCCCCATTTGGAAAGCTGTCTCCCATTTGTCTCATGCTGCCTCAGATTGATTGGTCAGTGTTTCCCTGATTGTGGCATATATTTTGCTGTCCCTTTTTCTGGGGTTAGGGATACATATGGGCAGGAGTGTGATGGTATTGCCCTGTAGTTTAGTCTTGATGTAGGCCTTAATGGCACTGTGGAGTTATAGATATTTCCAGAAATCTGTGGTTGGAAGCTCCCACCTCACCTGAAGTTTTTTAAAGGAGTCTATGTCAGTGGTAGCAAGAGCCAGCATGTCTTCCACCCTCCAAAGGCCCTTGACCCTCCAGTCTTCCCATATAACCTGGTGCCTGTTGATGCAGACGTTCTCGTTCACCCAGATTTGGGTGAGCTTATATGGTGCCAGGCTTGTCTCCAGCTTACTCTGCACCTTTGCCCTGCACTTTAGGGATGGTCCTATGATGGGGTGTGCTTTTAGGTGGGTTGGGGGTTATAAATTAATAATGGGAGACTGGCCTTCATACAGACATCTGTCTCAATATGCACCCATTGAGGGGGATCCCTCTTGGAGTGTGAACCAGTGTAATGTCTGTGCCAACTGAAACACACACTTGTACCCCTCAAACTAGGGGAGACCCCATCTCCCTCTTCACCAGTGTGAATGCAGCTTATTTCTACTGCATATATGGGGTTTCCCCTCCCATAGAAAGTTACCCACCACTTTATTAATTTTTTGCTCCAGGCAGGGATTAGAGCCATGGGGATGTGTACCAACATATGGAAGAGCTTAGAGGTTATAACCATCTTTACCAATGCTATCTTCCCTGCCAGAATATGGTGGAGTTTCCTCCATCTGTTGATGTCTTCCCCCACCTCTTTCATCAGTGGTTGGAGGTTGTGGTCCCATAGCTTGGGAAGTGCTGCCAAAAACCTGATTCCTAGGTATGTAATTCCTTTCCCCTCCCATTTCAACCCTGTGGTGCCCAGGCCCTTGGGGTTACAAAAGGCATTGAAGGGAAGCACCTCAGTTTTGGTCTGGTTAATACGGAAACCTGACAACTTATGGAATTCATGGAGTGTCCCTAGCAGGGGTGGGAGAGCCTTGGTGAGGTCTTGGACCATAACCAGCAGATCATCCGCATACATAAGGGTTTTGTAGCTTTCATGGCCCACTGGTATGTCAGGGATGTTTTTATGTTGCCTGATTTGAGCTGCCAGGGGCTCCACTGCCAACATGAACAGGAGTGGGGGGGGAAGGAGGCATCCCTGCCTAGCACCTTTCCCTAGTTGGAAAGGGGGGGAAAGGATGGAGTTGGTGAGTAACCTGGATGTCAGGGAAGTATACAGTGATTCAATCCGGGCTCTGAAGCAGGGGCCCATTCCTATTTGTTCAAGACCACATAGAGGTAATCCCAATCCAGCTAGTTGAAAGCCTTGTCAAAGTCAATTGCCATTGCAGCTGCTGGAGTGGGAAGGCCTCTGGTCATGTGCGCAGATTCACCAATGTTTTAATGTGGTCCGTACTACACCAGCCTGGGATGAAGCCTACTTGTGAAGGGTGGATTAAGTGGGGCAGGGTAGGGTTTAGTCTGTGAGCTATAGCTTTGGTGAAGATTTTGCTATCCACATTTATTGAGATGGGGTGGTACCTACCAGGGGAGGTGGGGTCTTTCCCGTTTTTTGGCAGGACTGTAATCACAGCTTATCACATTGTGGTAGGAAAAATGCCTTGTGATTCTGCTGCCTCCTATACCTGTTTCAGGATGGGGAGACTGAGTCTGCTAGTGCGTGACAGAACTCTACTGTGAACCCATCCCCAAGGGCTTTCCCTGGTTTCAGAGATAACAGTGATGTTTTTACTTCCTCTGTGGAGAGTTGGGCATCCAACATTTCTGCCTGTTGGCAGAAAATGGATGAGAGGTGGACTGACTTTAGGAAGCTCATGATTCCTGCTGGGTTTGCCTCCCTTGAGGATATGTAAAATGTGGTGTAAAAAGTTTCCATAACCTTATTCAGTTCCTTGTCATTCATGTGTGTTTTCCCCTCCAGATCCTTAAGTCCAGCTATATGTCTTTCCATTTGTTGCCTCCTCAACCTATATGCTAATACCATCCCTCCCTTCTCCACTCCCTCCCAATATTTTTGCTTCAGCCTGAGTATGGAGACCTCTACCTTCCGGGACAGAAGGGAATTAATTTCCATTCTTAGGCCCAACATTTTTCTTCCCAGGTGGCAGTGGGGATTTGGTCATACCCTTTTTTTGTGTTCATCCTCAGCCTCTTTCAAATACCCCTCCAACTCCTCTAACTTCTTTTACCTCTGTCTTCTATTAGCTACCGCATATTATATGATGTCACCCCTCATGGTGGCTTTAAAAGCCTCCCATGTGTTTTCCGCTGTAGTGTCTTTAATTGAGTTTTCATGAAAGAAGGTCTTCGATTTGTCTTGGGCCCATGTAACAAGATCCATGTCCCTCATTAGAAGGGGGTCCAGCCTCCAGGAGGTAGACATGGGGGGTGGGGCATCCATAAAATGGTGAGCATGTACTGGGGCATGATCCGATACTATGATGGGGAGGATTTTGGAAGGTTTAGTATTGTACCTTGAGTAACTTGCAGGGAAGTGAGCCAGAGGTCAATATGACTATATGCCCCATGCACCTGTGAATAGTATGAGTAGTTTCTGGCCCTTGATTGCAATATCCTCCAGTTGTTAGCCAGCCCTGGTTTCTCATTGGCTTCTGTAGTGCTATGCCCCCTCCCCCAATGTGTGTCACCTGCCCCTGAGTCTTTATCGATCAGTAGGTCTGGGACAAGGTTAAAATCCCCCACAGGATGGTGGGGGGTGCCATCACTTGCCATAGTCAATAGATTTTGGGCTACCTGGTGGAAAAAGTCTGGATCATCCTCATTGGCAGCATAAAGGTTCTCTAGAAGGATGGGAGCATTCAGGGTCTGAAATTTGGCATAGATCCATCTGCCCATTGGGTCAGCTTTAGATGAGATGAGAGTCCAGTGTAGCTGTTTGTTGAGTAGTATCACCACCCCCCTCTTCCTGGTAGGGGCTGAGGCATGGAGCACCTGCCCTACCCAGTCCCTTTTTAGGTGCTTGTGGTCTTTCTTACTTAACTTAGTCTCCTGTAGCAGGACCACCTGTGTTTTGTGTTTTTTCAAAAGGGACAGCAGCTTTTTCCTCTTTACAGGCATATTCACCCCTCTCACATTCCATGTGATGCATGTATAATTAGCCATATTTATGCTTCAGATAGGTCGTCATGTTGAAAGTCAGAAAGTACTTGTTAAAAGAGGAAAGGGGGTGTCCCTTTGCTAGGAATCTTGATTCCTGGCCATGTCCCTGCCATGCCTTCCCCATGAGGTGCACTCTTGTGGTCAGACCATGCAGTGGGTTTAGTGCCTTCCCTTATATCATTGTGGGATGAGGTGAGGGTAATGGGGGCACTTGCTTCCTTGTCCAGTCTGACCTTAGCTACCACATTATTTGCCGTGTAAGGTCCATCCTTACCTCTCGTGAACCAATTTCTTTGCCCTCCAAAACCCTGGTATTCCAGTATGCACTGTTTGTTACAGAGGAAACACAACCTATTGTTACAACTCTTGTCTATCTTTACATTCATATCTATGCACACTGAAAAAATATTTACATTATGCACACACGTGCTGAGATGAGGGCACCTGGTGTTGATGGTCAGTTTCCTCTGAGTGCAACTCAAGACCCACTGGGTGTCTCATGGGGTGGTATTCATCTGCATGGTATGGGTTGGTATGTCAGCCTCCCACATATTATCCAGCTTCCAAGGACTAGCCTGGCTGCTGAGATACCACAGGTTTTGCTGCGTGGTAGGCACATGGTATTGGTTAAGGACCAGCTGCATCCTTGCCCCAGTTAGGTATTGTCAGCCCCCTGACACCCTACAGGCATCTGGTCGGGCCTCTCAAGGTGTAGTTTCCACATTTCTCTCAGGCCCAGGGGGAAGAGTTGCATCTTCCTTTCCTACATGCCTATTCTCCCCTTCACCCCCAAAGTTGTTTTACCATCCCCCATTGTCCATAGGCATTCAATTCAAATCAAGTTAACATTTGTACAATCAGAAAAAAAACAGAACCATTTAAACTTGTATAACTTTGTAAACATATTTCGGGGGGGGGGCTGTTAACCTGCAAACAATATGGGCCCAGTCCAAATTAACTATCATAGAAACATAGAAATTGTCAGCAGACAAGGACTGCTAGGCCTATCTAGTCTACCTGTAAGCCTCTTATCTGGTTATGGCTTCTGACCCTCCCTCTGCTTTACCTCTATGGTTCCCCTATCCCTGTCCCATGTGTGTTTAAATCCAGCCACAGTGCTTGTTCCCACCACCTCTTCTGGTAGGCTTTTCCATGCGTCCTCCACCCTCTCTGTGAAGAAAAACTTCCTCACATTCCATCTTAACCTACCATCTTCAATTTCATGACATGCCTCCTCATTCTTATACTTCTCCTGTATTGGAAGATGTCTCCCCCCTGCACCTTGTTTATGCCCTTGAGGTACTTGAATCTTTCTATCATGTCCCCTCACTCCCTTCTCTCCTCCAGTGAGTACATATTGAGGTCCCTTAATCTCTCCTCCTAAGTTTCGTGGTGCAAGCCCTGTACCATCTTAGTTGCCCATCTCTGGATCTTCTCTAGCCTGTTAATGTCCTTTCAAAGGTTTTTCCTCTAGAACTGCACATAGCACTTCATGTGAGGACTGACCAGGGTTTTATGGAATCACTACCTCCTGTCTTCTGCTACTACCCCTACCTATGCACCCCAGCATGCCACTGGCCTTCCCTGCTGCCCTTGTACTCTGTTTTGAAATTTTCAGGTCATCTGAAATAATAACCCCCAGGTCCCTTTCTTCCTTAGTGATTGTCAGCACCCCCCCAACCCCATCCTGTAGCTCTCTCCTGGGTTTCTATGCCTCAGGTGCAGAATTTTACACTTCTTTGAATTAAACCTCAGTTGTCACTCCTCAGACCATTTCTCAACTTCCCCAGGTCCTTCCTCATTTTCTCCACCCCCTTCTGGAGTATCCATCATGTTACAGATCTTGGTGTCATCTGCAAACAGGCAGACCTTTCCTTCCAGCCCCTCTGCAATGTCACTGATGAAGACATTGAACAGGACTGGCCCAAGGACTGATCCCTTAGGTAACAAACTGGTTGCCCCCCTCTCCCCAGATTGTACCCCATTTACCACCACCCTCTGCCTCCTGTCTGTTAGCCAGTTCCTAACCTAGTTTGCCACCTTGTCTCCCATGCCCAGACTACCCATCTTGTTAACCAGCCTCTTATGTGGGATGGTGTCGAAGGCTTTGCTGAAGTCGAGGTAGGCAATCCCCTTCACAAGGTCTTGCTCAGCAACAAAGATGTGTCATTGAGGTGCTTGCCTTGCTAGGTGGGAGGTTGGGGTAGTGTGATGCAGTTTGCCCTTGGCCTTTTTAGGTCCGAGGTGGCATGGCAAATTGGCTGGGATTTTATGCTTATAGACCATATTAGCTTGGCCCATTTTCCAACTCCAGTCACATTACTCGACCCCCTCTCCATCCACTATGATCTAGGCTTTTTAGAAAAGAGGTACTTATCTAGACCTCCAGGTCCTTGGGGCTTGTAGTGTCTCTGTATTGCTGATTGTGGCCTGTGGGAAAGTCCTGCACCTTGGGTAGTCCCTCTGGCTCTCCAGTGACCTCCTCGCATGTTCAGGGTTCTTCCCCCTGCCTGTGTTCCTATCCTTATTCTTGTTGTTTGGCTGCTTGGAGCAGTTGCTGGGTTGGATGCTCAGCAGAGCCTGGGGATGTGGGTAAAATATCCTGAAATGTGCCTTGTTCTCCTTGTGAGATGGGAGGCAGCACTGAGAATTTGTTGCCTGTCATATAGCAGAACAGTGCTATAGATTCTATACTCTGGAGCTCCCAGGTTGCTATGTGTCCCCTCTGATCTCTCCTGGCCTCTGGATGTTCTCGCTGTTGGTCTGGGTCCTTCACCATCCTCTTTCTACTTCTCCATGGGAAGGTCCAGTCATTCTCAGCTTGTTGACCATCCTCCACCTCCATGTCATCCAGGATCTCCGTTGCAGTCCCTGCCACCTATGCATATGTAGCAGGGCTCATCTGCATTGCTATTCTTTGCACTGGGCTCTGTATTTGTCTCAGCCAGTTTTCATCAAGGAAGGCTCCCAGGGCTGCAGATGTCTCGAAGAGCAGGGGAGTGCCATTGTGGACCATGTACATCATGGCTGGGTACCTTAGAGAGTATTGCAGTCCCACTTCCTGCTTTCTGCACCTGGCCTCTGTGTACTCCTGCCTTCTGTTGGAGAGCTCTTTTGAGAAGTCTTGATAAATTTAGACCGGGTGCCCATTCCAACTGAGATGATCTGTCTCCCGTGACTTTGTGAGGATCAGCTGCCTTGTGTTGTAATTAAGCTGCTTGATTAGTAGTGGCCTGGGCCTCTACCCTTTCTCTGGTACTGGTGCCAGTGATCTGTAGGCCCACTCTGTGTCCAAGCGGAACCCTTTTTGTAGACTGAGCATTCCTGGGAGCACTTGCTGGAGGAACAATGCTGCTTCTGGCTTTTCTGTTCCTTCTTGGAACCCAAGCAGGTGGAGATTGTTCCACCTGCTGTGGTTCTCCAGGTGACTGACCTTCTGTAACAGGAACTGAATAATGTTATGGTGCTCCCTGGTGATGGCTTGTATTTCTCCTATTGCTGAGTTGTGCACCTTCCCTTGTCCTTCAACAAACTGTAGCCTATTGTTCAGGTGCTGTATGGCTGCTGTCATTTGCTGGAACATTAATGTTACTGCATCTAACCAATGGAGAATAGTTTCGAACATGCTCCCTATGCCTTCAGGAGCAAGCAGGAGTCCTCATGGTGCTGCCAATGATCGCCTCAGTTTTGCCACACTGACCATTTCCCGAAATCAGAAGCACTTTGCGTCTGGAAGGTATGTATTTGGAGCCCAACTTTAGCTTTATAAAAGTTAATGCTTAAGTAGTTTAGGTTCAGCCTTATTGTCAGATAATGTTGGATACTCCTGTGGCAGTCTCTGCTCAGCCTCCAAATCAAGCTGCCATCTTGTCTTCCATTGAGCCACGCCTGTCACCCAGCTTGAGGTGTCTCACACATTCCTGCAGGGCATTTTGCATTTGAAACCTCCCATTCGGGACCCAGTCCTTCCATTGGACCTCAATTTTATGTTGTAGAAACTCATCTTACCTCCCTTTGAACCAGTTGCAAGTTACGAGCTGCACTTTCTATTGTGGAAAGCACTCTTTTTAGTTGCTGTTACTTCTGCTCAAAGGATTTCTGAGCTGCAGGCTCTTATGTAAGGAGCCTTATTTGTTTTTTCACAAAGACAGAGTGTGTTAGAGAAAGAGCTCCAACAGTTTTTTCTTTGTTTGCCTTTGTTTGGTACTATGCTACTGGAAAGTGAAGTGCATCTATTTTTTTTTTTTTTGGGGGGTTGACAAGAAATCCACTATTTCAGCTGAGAGGCTCAAAGGAATGATGTGTTCTCTTGCTCCTTTCTGAGCACAGAGAAACAGCAACACAATGTTTTTTCCTTTTTTTTTCCTAAATATAATAATGAAAAATGAAGTAGTGTATCGTGTTTATATATATATATATATCTATTTGAAAACAAATCACAAATTTCAGTTGCCAGGGAACAAGGAATGCTGCTTCCCCGTTCCCCTTTATGAGCACTGAGATAAAGCAACAACACTTTTTTCTTTTTTTTATTTATGTTGCTCTGTAAATTGATTAGAAACAGTTAAATCACATTTTAAAATCCATTAATATAGCTGCTATTACACAAAAGTATGTTTCTTAGTGCAGAAAATGCAATCAGAGCTATCGGTCAGAGCTCCTACAGAAAGCTCCATAATGACCGAATTCCCACTGAAGACTGATCTCAAAGCCTGAGACCTACTGTATGCCTTTTGCAGACATCCCTAGAAAGGCTACAGTAGGTCTTATAAGAACTGGTCACGTGATCCTTTCAACTGATCACATGTGGTCCTGTGTAGCACTGAAGTTGTCAGTGTAGAAACATGATCTGTTTCCACAAAATTAATTAGTTACCATTAAGACCGAGTATATTCGACACCCACAGTAGCACAACATCAGGGGTCCAACAACGTATACTTGGCACCCACTGGCAACGGGCTAATGAGCTGTATTCTAAACTAAGCTTAATACCTTAACTTACAAAACAGTGTATGCTCTGAAATGTCATAAACCAATGTAAGGAACTTTAGATCAATTTGTCTTCCTTTTCATCCTTAATGAATTAACAGATAACAACAGTTCACAAGGAAACTGAAATCATTGGCATACAGAAAATCAAGTGTGCTTAGTGCTCTCACAGGAACCACAGGAACAGAAATGCAAGGGTGGCAACTGCCACTATGGCACTTATTGTTATTTTGCAACTAGCATAGCACGAACATGATCAAAGCACTAATTATTTTAAAATTTAAGTGATTTTATTACCCTGGTTACTGTGGAACACAACAAGGTGAAGATATACCAATGGGTTCAATGAAGAAGTCACTGTACTCCCTACACAAAGTAAACACAAATGGAGTCCCAGGTACAATAAGCAAACCTCCAGGTTTATTCTGTGCCTGTACCCAGAAGGGTTTAACTCTATTGTGGTGAGCATAATAAGCCTGGAAGTTTGGTTATTGTACCTGAGATCCATTTGTGTTTACTGTGTGTAGGAAGTGCCATGACTTCTTCATTGAACTGTTTGATTTGTGTCATGGAGCACCCATACCTAGTGCAGCTCTCCACATGCCTATATTCCAATGGGTATTCAAAACAAGGACTTCTTAGGTAGAATTATATCCCAATCAGGAGTGTAGTCCTGCATGGTCCAAGGGAGCAGCGACCCCTTACTTCATTTTGAGAGGGAGGGTCTCTCTCAGACTTCAGAACAGCTGTATGCTTACTGCTGTATCAGGCCTTACTGCTCAGTAAAATAAAAAACCTGCAGTCCATCACCTCTGCACCAATTTTCCAATTAATCCTTTATACTTAATAACTCCCTTTGAAGTCCTAACCATCCATTGTTTAACCTGATACAAAAGGGGCAAAAAGGGTACCATGAGTTAACTTACATGTCATAAATTAAGTGTATCCCCTTCCCCACCCTTGCTGTCTCACTCAAGTATGTGTGATGTCTGCAGAAGATTGATCCTTACCTTGGCCTGGCCTGTCTAATTGTTGTCGCTTGAAGAAAGAAAGAAACCAACTGGTGTGGTGCTTGTATTCATGAAACCTGGTAAAGTATGATACACAATTAATTTATGGGTTAAACACATTAGTTTGTTTCATGTGGAATTTGTTGTTGTCTTATGTATGTTAAAAAAAACAGAACAATGTCTTGTAGAAAAACATTAATACAGCAACTGTATTTTGGGGTAGATGTAGTAATATGGGACTGAAATGCTTAAGCCCTTTCAGTTTTAAAAAGCTTGCTCTTCCTAATGGCCTAACTGGCATGTCTCTATAGGGGGTGGGCTAGAGTTTTGGGATTCATTTTGAATGAGTATCCTAGTTTGAAAATGGGCTGTGAAAACATATCAAAGCCTTGCTTCCCTACTGAGTCTTTATTCAGCAAAGAATGTACCATGTTAGTGGTTCTCTTGATATGCTTGTTTCTAGGGTTATAAGATAGGAAGGTCATGGGTTCTAGTCCCACACCAGGAACTTAGGCTATTACCCAGTACTGACACTGTAATGCACTATTATGGGGCATTTCACTGTTGAAACAAACCTTGGCTTGGTGTGCCCTTCTTGTAACCTATATGCAAATTAATAATGTGAATATTCTGTTCTTAGCAAAGTGCAATATTTTTTATAAAATACATTTTCTAAGATGCCTTTCTTTGCTCTGACTTTGTCAGGTTTTACTGAGCTAATTCTGATAACTGTGTGTGTACTGGGGCATATCATGGTGTTCCATAAATTTTGGGCCCCAGAGCCATCATTTCACTGGGGGCCCCAAAACTATAAAGCCAGTTCTGTTTGGGGGATGGGATCGATGGACCTGCTGGTTGGTTGGTGGGAAGATGGAGAAGGGCCAATGGAGGGGGTGCTTGAAGCAAGAGGAGATGGATTGGCTTGGGAATCTAACCTGTTGATGTGGCTTGTGGGGAAACTGGATCAATGGGCCTCCTGGTCTGTCTGATGGCGAGGATTTGGAGTGAAGGGCATACTGGTGTGGCCAGGGTTTGTGTGGCAGTGCGTGCTGGGGGGGGGGTTGGCACAGAAGCCAAACTTGCTGGTCTGACTTTGGGATCTAGCCCAAGGGTGGCTTGGGATGGATTTGATTGATGGACCTTCTGGTCAGCTGAGGGGGGAGGTGGAGTGAAAGGCCTACTTTATTTTATTTATTTTGATATATTGAAATGTTTCACCAGGAAGGAACACTAAACAACAAGTTGCTCATCTCCTGGGGCCACCTGGGGGTAAGGGAACAAGAGGAAAATACATATCACCTTGCAACTTAACAGATCATATACAGAACATTTTTACATAAGGATCAAATAATACATATGAACCATACATAGAATACAGTAGAAGGCAAGAATACAGGGATCAATCATTATGCATGCAAGGCAAACAACACTTATTGATGAGGGAAGTGCTGATTTGCAGTATAGAGGTGCTGTTGTGGTGAAAGCTTTAGCTGCCGTCTAGGTAAGAGGCACTGGGAGGGGGAAGGATGAGGTTAATGGTAGAAAGTGCAGTTAGAGGAGAGGTACTTTTGCAGGGCAGAGGAGAGGTAATGAGTGGTAGAGGAGTGTCTGATTTGATGGGGAAAGGCATTCCAAATTTTTGGTAAGCGATGTATGAAAGCAGACTGGCCAGCAAGGGTAGAGCATCAGGGAATCAGAAGGGTACTAGAGTCAGAGTATCTTAAACAGTGAGCTGACTGGTGAGGATAAATAAGGAGGAAGCGAGCCTAGCCAGTATTTAGAGATGAGTTTGATGCAGTGAGAGGGGCACCTATTTATAAGCGAAGGGAAGGATAATGAGTGATAGAGATCACAGTGGTGAGTACTTATTGGAGAGTCCAGGGTGAAATGACAGAAAGAGTTGAACAGGGGATCCAATCTGGATAAGGTGGATTTGGGAGCATCACTGTAGACTACATCACAGTAGTCAAAAATAGGGAGAACCATCTTCTGGACAGTCTTATGCCTGGCTGTAAGTGGAATGTAATTATGGTTCCTGTATAAAGCACTGAGCTTGGGTTGCAGCTTTTTCAGGATGGCATCAATGTGACCAGAGAAGGTGGGGTGTTAGTCTAGCCAAACCCCAAGGTACCTAAAGAAGGAGGTATCCTTCAGCTGTGTCACATCAAGGTTGTGGAAGGTGGGCAGAATGGGGAGCCTAGAAAGTCTCTTCCCAGTGCCAAAGGTCATGTAGCCTATTTTCTTGGCATTTAGGAAAAGCTGATTTTATGCAAGCCAGTGCTGGATCTTATTAAAAGTCTAACTGAAGTCTGACTTGCACATCAGAGGGTGATTCACCAGAGGTGAATAAAATGATGTCATCCACATGCATATGGATGGAAGAGGAGCAGACTGATGGTAGGTCATTTAAAAAGGTGGAGAAAAGTAGGGGGCCCAACACTGAGCCCTGGGGTACTCCAGTGTTGATTTGGCAAGGAGGTGGCAGGACTCAGCTATCTTAACTGATTGTGTCCGACCTATGAGATAGGCACTAAACCAGTTAGTAGCAGAAGGGAAGAGTCCAGCGGCGAGGACAGTGTGGAGAAGAATGAAGTGGGAAACCATGTTAAAAGCCTTGGCTAGGTCGACTAAGATGGAGGGAGATGATCAGACCCTTATCCATTTCAGTGAGGACTGAATCAGTACGCCTGAGTAGGGAGGTAGAAAGTGGAATGATTTTTCCAAGATCCAGACTGGAAAGTGGTGAAGAAATTTGAATTGTAGAGAAAGGGGGAGATGTGAGAGAGAACAAGGTGCTACTGGAGTTTATTGAGGGTAGGGAGCAAGGAAATAGGGTGATAGTTGGCTGTGGAAGTAGGGTCAGCACCCTTTGGGAGAGGGAGGGAGGATAATTGCATGCTTCCAAGGCATGAGAACCATGGCTGTCTTAAAGGAGAGGTCAAGGATTTCTAAAAGTGGGTAGGCAATAGCTGAGGAAGAGAGATCAAGGAGTGTTGGGTCGAGCTCATCAGGAGAGCTGACTTTTGATGGGTTTATGGATTGTAGGGCAGTTAAGGGTGTTGGCTGGTGAAACCAATGAGAATGAGAAGGAGTGGTGGTCATAAGTTTGGGGGGATTGTATTTTGTAAGTTTGGGGGTGGAGGGTAGAGCTGGGCATGGGGGTGGGAGGCTAGTAGAGCCGAAACACATGAGGTGAAATAAGAATTAAATTCTATGGCTGCTGAAGTGTGATCTGTAAAAGGAAATTATATATTTTAAGGACAGGAGAAGGGGTGTGGGTGGGGGGAGAAGAAGGGGTGAATCACTTTCCAGAATTTGGATGGATAATTTAGGTTTGTGTGAAATATGGAGTTGAAGTATGTGGCATTAGCTGGCCTGGTAGCTTTAGTCCGCATATTACGGAGTTTATGGCAGATAGTAAGGTTGTATGGTTCATTTGTTGCTTTATGTTTCCTCCAAGCTTTATCACATTCCCTAAGGCAGGCCAGCAGTTCAGGAGTGACCCAAGGGACATGGTTTTCACCTACCCTAGTACACTTGAGTGGGGCATAATGATTCCAGATAGTGAGGAGTTTATCTTTGAAGTAGGCCACTGCAACATCCATGTGGAAAGCAGAGAACATCGGGGTCCAGTCAGAGTTATCTAATTCATGGAGGAGTAGGGCTAAATCAAGGGATTTATATGAGCGTCAGAAGTATTTTGTGGGGCAGTTTTGTCCTGTGGACCTTTCTGATGAGATAGATCAAGTGATGGTCACTTAGTGCAGCAGGTACGATACCTGACTTAATGACACAATATGGGTGAGAGATGAGGGCCCAATCAAGTAAGGATTGATTTTGAGTTTTATGGTTCATCCAGGTAGGTTCTTGGATAAGTTTAGTTAAATTTTGGAAGGCAGTAATATTACATGCCGTGGATTGAGAAGGAGACTGCCAGTTTAGGTTGAAATCTCCCAGCATGAACAGTTCTGATTGTGAGTGGAAAAAAATAGTGGTAATGTGGTCAGTGGCCACTGATGAGTGAAGGTTGGGGTGAAAGTAAACACCCTCAACAAAGACTGGTAGCAAAAAAAGGCAGGGAGAGTCTAATGACAAGAGCCTCATATTTAGATGGTTCAGAGGTGACAAGAGTGACATATTGTAAGGAGGAGGAGATGTACATAGCAACACTGCCGCCTCAGCCGGAGTGGTCTTGTCTAGCTGAGGAGTAGCCAGGGATGGTGATGGTATGGTCAGGTATCTTTTTGCCAAGCCAAGTTTTGGAGAGGATTAATATGTCAGGGGACTTCGAGTTCACCAAGGTTTGAAGGAGGTCTACTTTGGGGAGAGTTAAGGGATTCAAGGGATCTAGAACAGGATTAATTTGAGCAGAGTCAGGTGAGGTGACATCTAGTGGTCCGGGATTGGGATGAATATTACCTGAAGAGAGGAGCAGGAGAGCTATAACTAAGTAGAGAAACTTAGGATTTTAAAAGACTTGCCTAGGCTTGTAGTACTTAAGGTTAGTGGGTAAACAGTTAGGCAGAGTAGTGGCCTTTAAAAGGAGCCTAATGAAAGCATAAGATGCTGGAACTGACAGTAATGAGGCTGCAGGGGGAATGTGGAAATAGCTCCAGTGTAGGAGGAAAGGAGTAGGGGAGATGGCAATTTTGTAAGTGTAGTTATCAGATAAAGTTAGGTAATTCAGAGGGGGGCAGTAGGATTTGAACAGAGAGAGGAGTGGTAGGGGAGAGGATAGGGAAGGAGAGTAGGAGAGGAAGAAGAGAGTGGGGTAGGATCATCATTTTCAAGGTGAAGAAAAAAATTGAGGTTTAATAGAGATTAGGAAGAGGGAGCCGGTTTGCAGACAGAAAAAAGAAACTAGATCTGAGCTAGAGCTTGCAGGTTTAGGGGAGGGAGTGAGTTCCAGACGTCAACAAAAAGGGTCTATTTCTTTAAGGCAGCCAAGCTGATAGTTTGTCCAATCAGGGAAGGCTTTGATGAGGAGGGAGGAGTTTAGGAGGATTTAAAGTGTGCCAGGGCGCGGGTGGGAGAGTGGGAGAAACTTCAAGTGAAGTGCACAGTTGATGTCTGAGTCACGGTCCATATCTGTCAAATGGCTGTGTGGCAGATGCAGGCTCCTTTATTGCCCACTCGAACGGAGTCAGGCAGGCTTATGCAGCAGTGGCCCAAATGGGCTTTGAGGAGTGCCTGAAGAAAGGGACAAGTGGGAGAAATAAATCAAATAGCCAGAGGGGGGGAGATTCACAGTGATGAGAGGAAACTTTAGGTAAGACAAAAGAGACTTATGCTGGGCTAAAATGGGGGATGGGTTACAGACCAAGGCAGACACCAGCAGGGTCTGGAGAGGACAAGGAAACAAAAAAAGGGGTCTGGGCTGGGAAAAAGAGCAGTTTAAACTGTAGCAGTAGCATTAGTTTAAAATGTAGTCACCAGTCTCGTTCTAATTAATTTGAGAGAAAAGCAAGCTTGGCAAAATCCAAAACCAGTTTAAGCAGTGTAAAAATACAGTTTAAATAAATGCAGTCACTAGTCTGGATTCTAATTATTTTGAGAAAATGCAGCTTTAACAAAATCCAATCCAGTTTAAGCAGTGTAAAAATACAGTGCAACAAGGCTAAAAATCCTGTTCTATCCCTTAGTTTGTAGAAACATTCAAAATGAGACAGAGGTTTAGGTAACTAGAATCCGGGTTGCAACTTGGTTGTAAATAAAATAAAAATAATATAAGAAACTGCTCTGCAGTGAGCAGCAGTTACAGTCAGGCAGTGGGTTACAGTTAAAGGACTGCAGATCCCAAGTGAGGACCAAATGCGGGCTCAGATGTAGAAAAAGGTGACACTTTTAAAATTCAGGTGAAGTCCACAGCTGCTGTCTGAATTGTGGTCCGTACCTGTCGGCTGGCTCTGGGGCAGATGCAGATTTCTTTCTTACCAACCCAGAGAGAGTCAGTCAGGCTTGTGCAGCAGTGGTCCAAATGGGCTTTGAGGAGTGCCTGTCGGCTGGCTCTGGGACAGATGCTGGCTCCTTTCTTGCCCACTCAGAGGGAGTCGGGCAGGCTTGTGCAGCAGAGGCCCAAACTGTCTTTGAGGAGTTCAACGAAGAAGTAGATTGACAGGCCGATTTGCTGCAGAACACAGACAAGCGTAGTTCAAACATCGACCACATACTAGCGCCGAGCCAACAGTTCATCAGTAGTTAGTCCTGAAAACATCCTTCATAGCAGTCGGCCATCATTTATCAATTAGCCCTAGCACATGGAGTTAAAATTAGAAGATACTTTTAAAGAACCCTCTTTAAAAAAATGTCTTCTCCTTAAGTGCTGTCCCATGTGCTTTTAAATTTAACTGATAAATGTGTTAATTAAATGCTGTATATAAAGGATGTTTTTCAGGACTAACATTACCCCTTGATGAAGACTTGTTGAAGTCGAAGCGCTGAGTGCTTAGTCAATGTTTGGGCTACCGCTGTCTGTGATTTCTATTTACACAGTAAAATCTATTTTATGCAATCTAATGTGCTGCTTCGTTTGTGCTTTGATCTATGTATGGCTGGCTGCCTATTTTGAAGTTCAGCACTGTACCCGATTTGGCTGTGTCGCTTGATTTTGTTTTTGAGTGTCTTTGAGGAGTGCCTGTTGACTGGCTCTGGGGTAGATGCAGGCTCCTTTCTTGCCCGTTTGGAAGGAGTTAGGCAGGCTTGTGCAGCAGTGGCCCAACCCATCTTTGAGGAGTGTCTGTTGACTGGCTCTGGGGCAGATGCAGGCTCCCTTCTTGCCCACTCAGAGGGAGGTGGGGAGGCTTGTGCAGCAGTGGCCCAAAAAGGCTTTGAGGAGTGCCTGTTGGCTGGCTCCAGGGCAGATACAGGCTTCTTTTATGTCCACTTGGAGGGAGTGGGGCAGGCTTGCACAGCACTGATCCAAATAGGCTTTGAGGAGAGCCTACGTGGGGGAAGGGCTTGAAGTGAAAGGAGTTGATCTGGCTTGGGAATCTGGCCTATTCTTATGGCATGTGGGGAAGTGGATCAGTGGCCCCCTGATCTGTCTTAGGGGAGAGTTTGAAATAAGGGGCTTACTGGTGTGGCTGTGGATTTATGTTGTTGGGGGGGGTTGTTGAAGTAATGGTGCCTGCTGGTGGAGAGTGTGTGTGTGTGTGTGTGTGTGTGTGTGTGTGTGCACACGCATGCATGAATGTGTGTATGTGTGTGTGTGTGTTTGGGGGGAAACTGGAGCATAAGGCTTGCTAGTCTGGTTTTGGGATCTGGCCTGTGAGTGTGGCTGGCAGAGACTGGATTGATGCACCTCTTGGTTGGTTGAGGGGGTTGAGGGGTGGAGTGAAGGGTCTACTGGTGTGACTAGGTGGGTACTTGGAAAGAAAAGACTACTGGTGTGGCTTTGGGGGTTATTTTATAGTGAAGGGTCTGTTGGTCTGGCTTGATGGGCAATCATATCTTCATTGTTTATATAAATGTTTCATAAAACTACAATAAATTAGTCCCCTATGTGAACTTAAATTGATACTGAGTTTACCTAAAACATACCTGTACAATGGATAGGGACATGAGATGCAGTTGGGAATATCTTCAACGGTTATATAAATGTTTTATAAAACTACATTAGTCACACTCTGCTTGGCATCTGACTGATTGTACAGTCCATTAAAACCTTAGGGATTTTCCACCTCTTATGGCAATACACTTCCCAACTTTAATCATATGATATAAACCAGGAAAACTACAGAGGCTGATGTAAAGATTTTTATTTATATCAAACTAACACTGCCTCTTTATGATAGGACTTCTGCCTTGATATGGCATTCAACCAGTAGTTGTGACACGCTGACTTGGCTACTTTTCACAAGCAAAAATTATATGCTTGCACTTAGGCTAGAAGTGATCCACAGCAACCAGAAAGAAAAAGAAACAAAGTAAGGGACAGATTGGTCAAAAGCCACTCAAGTATTGTATTAAAAACATGGGACATTGGGGAATAAAGTACCACACTGTGTTGGTACACACAGTGTGGTGTTTACTGCTGTTAGACAACCTTGCCTAACTCGTGATTGTGTCCCACTGCATGATAACTCATCCGGATCATGCAACTTAGTCGCTGCCCCTCGGCCCACTGATATAAAAATGAGCAGCCTTTGAAACATAGTGCAGCAGAGACACTACATGTTGGATCAGAACACACAGTGCCTAAGCCTCTGGTAAAGTCTCTTTACACCACTAATCACCTTTGCTACTTGGAGCTATGTTCACTTGAAACTGTACTATGCAGTAAAATATAATGCTAAGAAATACCACAAATGTTTAGTTGAAACACTAGCCAGTTTATGGTGACGTATTTACTAAAAACAGGACAGAGTAAAACACTGTGTTACCGCATAACTGCAAGCATTACTAAGTAAGCTGTGAGCAATAATAAATAAGCTGTAGTCTTTGGAGGTTAACATACTGTTGTAATTTAAAGTGTTGTAAACTACGAAAACAAACCAGTCTGTCTTTCATCACCTTTAGACTAGCGCCACCTGTGTCCTGTTGTAAGCCGCTAACCAGTAGTTAAAATAGGCAATTAAAGGTTAGGAGATAATAATAATTAGTGACTGGCAATCAAGTTAAAAGAGAAAAGTCATTACTTGCTAACTCTAAACCTTTTCTTGATACTATCCACAGAAAGGATACTGATAGAATGAATATAATACTGGAGGAGTGTGGAATAAACCTGGAGTTTCCAGGTCAGTCATATGCACTGAATGAAATAATTATTAACCTGTAATTAAGTAAACTATTACTGAAATGTATGTCTAATCCCCCCCTTATTTTAAATTTTGTACATATAGTACACAGACAGAGCGCTACTGAGTGAACTAATCTATCTTAAAGCATATTTTCATGTCTTATGCCTGTAATTCAAGCTTGTACTTTGAATTAAGTTTTATTTTTCTTTGAGGGGCTAACAATTAAGTAGCATACACTGATAAACCATACAGATATGTGGTACTACATTAAAGACCTGCAATATGATTTTAGAGTACTAATAATAGGTAAACTAAGCTAACTATGACTATGTGAACAAACGAGTAAAAAGTTATCATGTTAAGTAAGTAATGCGGTGTAAACTGGTGTACAAGACAGTCTAGAGTCACTTAATGGGGTCTACTTTGTTGCCCAGTCTATGCATTAGTTATTATATGAACTACTGAATTTTATATATATATATATATATATATATATATATATATATATATATATATATATATGATAAGATATTTAGAACAGCCTAACCATTCAGAAAAAAAATGTTTTAACTTAACCATTAGAAAGAGATGGTGTTCTCCCTCTAGTGGCATGAATCAACTATAACCAAAAATGTTTTTCATAATAGATAATTATAACATGTTTATGATATGAAAATAAACATCATAATCAATTTGTAAATATTTCATTTCATTTTTATTTTTTATACTTGTAAGTAAAATGGGCAAATTACCCATTTTCACAAGTGACAAGTTTACCATAAAAACACATTATTTAAATACAAAATACACTACAAAATACATATAAATAACAACAATTTGCTATTACATATCACATTCTAGTCAAACACACAGTTTATATATGTTTATGCATAGATCTTATGAGACAAAAAGGAAAGAAAAATAAAACAAAATCCTTTTTAAAGTATTAAGGCGTGGCTGGCATTTCTTTTCCCTTGTATGACTATCATCCACCACCCTGCCCCCAACTGAAAACTAAAGATATCAGGAGAGAACCCACATTCCTTGGATTTGCTTGAAGAGCAACCAAGCCAGAGCAGCAGGCCCTTCACTCCTAGCCTCCCATCAACTATGGACTTCACTTCAAAATCTGCGCGGGAGGTTGAAATAGCATTTGTGTATGTGGGGGGTGGGGATTGAGATTCAAAAATTATGTTTGGGGGTGTTAAAATGTATGTGGGCTTTGAATGGGTATGTGGGCTTTGAATGGTCATGGAGGTGAAGATTAATAGTTCATCTTAAAATGGAGCTTTTTTGAAGTGGGGGTCCATAGTCTTGGAAGTGTTTTTTTCAGGGTACACTGCATTGTACATGTCAAACAGAGTGGGACAAATCAGGTAGCCAATGGCCACAAAAAAATTGGTTTGGCTATCAGATTTCAAAAGTAACCAGTCAACTGGCTTCCTGTCCATAGACATCATTTTTGAATCTTTAAAAATGATCGACATTTAAATATTTTGATTTGACTATCATTTTTAAAAACTAGGGGCCAAGCTGACCACCAGCTCACAAGCTGATTTGTCCCACTCTGATTCCAGGCCAAGGCTACTGCTTCTTCTGGTGGTCAAGGGGAGTGGGCAGGATTGGAGCAAAGAACCTACTGGTCTGGTCTGGGACATGCCCAAGCCTGACCAGCAGACTCCTTGCTCTAAACCCTCCACCTCCAGCTCTTTACTTTAAAAGCAAGACCATCTTGGTCTGAATCTAACTCTTTAAAGGAGAAAACTCTTGTATATTTATGATTTGGATATGTCTGATGTATTTATTATACATTACATCAATTACTGTACATATATCAATAAGAGATCAGTCATTTCTTCTGCTGCAACACATATCTAGAGTCTGAGGCTCTGACACAAGATAGTAAAGTGTCAAGCAAGTCTCCATTTTCATGTGAATGGGTCACTTGTAATACAGCCCCTCCCATTCCCTGATGTCACTGCAGCAACAGTGCAGAAGGAAACATAAGGGCATCAATGCTGTCTATCCTGATTTCAGTTTAAGTTTACGGTGGCTTAAGATAGTTCTGTCATGCAACTCACACAGGGAGTAGTACTTGTAGCCTTAATACTGTATGTGTAGAGCAAATAATACATCTAATAGTAATTTATTCACAGGAAGCAGAATCTGTTTCTTAGTACTGCATTTCTCTCTGCGAGACACTTGCAACATGTTATGGAAAGTAGTAGAAAGCATCAGTCACTCAATCAGACAATCAAGCAATCTAGAAGTCAATCTGTATTGAACCAGGTGAACACCCTTGAGAAGATTTATTTACAAGGTAGGCCTGAGCAGTTTCCTAAACGATCACACAAGACTGAATTCCTCCTTTGCGGCGCAAATGATACACCCTCCTTTCAGCAGCCTGAAAGTGGAGAGCTAGATCACTTACTTCATAAAGTGTATTGTTTTACATTTCAGATGCTCCTTAAATCTGAGTTTTGGACTGGAAATACCAAGACACAGAGTGCATATGACATGGGAGGAATGAGTTAAGCAAATACAGAGCACTACAAACACTGAGACTGATTAGTTCTTTACCTACAACAGCTGAAGTGTAGCATCTGATTTGTGAGGGTCATCCTACTTCAAATGCTGGCATTACAAAGTGGGGGAGGGGGGCTGTCACAGCTTGTCTTCAGTACCTTCAAAGTGAAATGATGTAGCTCTCACATTACTGCTAATGATTTATAATGGGAATGGGGGCACTTTTAAAGTCATGGACCTGAGGGGCCATCACAGTTCCCAAGGAGGTTAGGGGAAATGTGTTAATGGTTAGAAAGTATAGGACTTTAGTAGGATTTGAACCAGTGTCTCCCAGTTCTTGTGCCTGTACTTTAACCACTAGATTATCCTTCTTCCGTATGCTGCAGCTGATGCTGTACTGGTAACCTATTCCTTGGTATAGCTAAACTCTTTATTGCCTTACGGCAGCCATCCAATCACTGACTGCCTAGTTACAAAGGGAAAGGGGCATATTTGTAATATTGTTTCTCACTGCTGGTGTCAATCAAAATAGAGAATGCTAACACATACATAACATAATACAACAGCTGTGGAATACCACTTAAAACTCTTGTTGTACCCAGAGTCATTTATTGGGTAAACTGTTTTTGCTAACAGAAACAGTTACACAACACATACAGGCACTTCCTTATATGAATATTCTATATACATGTAAAATCAGTGCTGCCTCACACTCATATGGTCCTAGTTCCTATTAGACCTGCACTTCAGAATGAGCAAAACACTTAAAGGGTTCCTCCATTACTCAAGTGGGGAACCAAACATTGTGGGTTTGGTTTACTGGTGGAACTGCATTTAGTGCAGCACCATTATCTGCTGCTCAGATGACATCATCCTCCAGCAGCATTGATGGTAAAATGGAGGACAAACACATTGATAACTTCTGGGGTTGTATATTTTTATTTATAATCTAGATTTGGACAGTAATATGACTGCTGGCAACTGGAGGAAGCACACAACAGTTACACATAAGGAGTTGGTAAAATATTGGTGTGAAACTATGGGAGACTTCCCCTTTAAGATTGTTTAAAAAGTGATGCATTGTCCAAATGTTGTCTGAAACATGCTTTTCATAATTTATAGTGCAACACTGTTTTCTAATTTTTTTTTGTTTGTGTCCTATTTATCATCATTGTCTCAGTTTGTATTTGGAAACTGGTTTGCTTCAACCTCAATCCCGCTGCCCTTCAATTCAGCACCCAGAACAACTGACTTAGGATTGCATAGCCTGATAATGTGGTTTGTTATGGGGAGGGGAAGGGAGGAGTGATTTGCTTCTTGTTCTGGCTGGGGGGGATGTTTAGGACAAAGGGTCTACTTGTGTGGCTTGGGGAGGAGGATTTGGAGTGAAGGGTCTGTGATATAGCTTAGGGATTGTATGCTATTTTTTTTTCTCCAGATTTCCTCCTCTGACAAACCTAATTACAGGGACTTTCTGTGTAGTGTATTGTCTGGCAAGAGTTTAATAAATTTGCGTAAACCACTCTTTTTCTTGTTGGGAGTAAAAAGGTAGTGGATGTTATAGGTGCAAGTTTAGCTAGCTTTGGAAGGGGAGGTGTTTATTTGATAGAGGGCCAGGTGATTCCCTAAAGTTATAACATATGGAAGGTTTCAGTCTTTGGGACAGGCTCAGGAAGAGTGCTATAATAAATTAAAAATCAATTTGTCTGTCAATCTGCCTCTACCTCTGGCTACTGGTGGTTTGCTGCATTTTGGGAGGCACTCAGGAGTATTTGTGGGGGAGGGGGGAGGGGGAAGGGCATTGCACCAGAGAGACGGTAGGATACACAACTGAAGCTAAAGTGGAAAACCAAACTGCAGATCAGTATCTGTTCTTGTATGTCTTTGTTGGACCACTTTTTGTGTTGCTTACATGCATGTGCAAGAAACACATTGCATCAAGTTTTCTTCACAAGCGGGTTGTGGAGGCATGGCAGTGATGTGCCAAATGGCAGCAGCCCATTCAGGGGATGGTCTCTGCCTAGGCCAATAGAGAAGCATGCTGTCAATCACCAGCAGTTATTGAGCAGGCCACTAGATCAAAGTAACTGAGCTGCTGCAATCAGGGAGCACCCTGTCACTATGCAATCAGCTGTTTGTACGGTGGGGTCTTCCTGACTGCAGCAGCCAATTACACAGCTCCATTGTGCTTTGTTCCCATGGTGATGGCTTCTCCATTCGCCTCTCACAGTCCCCACAAAACCAACAGAAAGACATCACCCACCGTTCAGTGTCCCTTCCAGGTGAAATATTTCAATAAATAGAAAGCCGTGCAAGGGTGCCCAATCCACCTTGGCTCTTGCCACCCCCCCGCACTTATTTGTGCAAACAGGTGTGCTCAATCCCCCTGTCAGCATGCCCCCTTCCTGGTAATTTTACTGATGGGGGTGCCCACTCCCCATCGGCATAATGCCCCCTCAATTTCTTGTGTGTCTGGGGGTGCCCAATCCCCCTTGGCTCTTGTTCCCCCCCAGCACTCGGTATGTGTCGATGGGGGTGCCAAGTCTCCCATCGGCTACAGCCCCCCAAACACTCAGGTGGAATGCTATGAACCCACCCCAGTATGCCAAAATTAAATGCTCCTGAAAAAAAGGAAACCTTCCCGTGAGTTTTTTTCTTAACCCTATAAAACAGAAAATGGTACCTCATTGAGTCTGTGGCCCCTCCCCCAACCTGTGCACACCCTCTGCGCACCCTGTCTCCCCACACCCCCTCACCCCATAATTACCTCCAAAGCCTGGTGCAATGATCTTTGGTTGACCAGGAACACGTCTGCACTCTTCAAAACTGACCATGAACTGAAGAAATGCCGGTAAGCTGTATAGTGGCATAAATGATTTTTTTTTCAACTTTGGTGCATATCTCGGCAATTTTTGGGAATTTTTTCACCAAATTTTCAACATGGGGTTCTTAGGACCCCACCTCAGGAACTCAGTTACTGTCATTTAGTTATTCAGTCCCAAAAGGTGATTTTGCGGTCACTGCACTGAAACAACTTTCAGGACGGATTAACAAAATGAATGTCACAGTTCATGAGGTAGGCCCCCAAAAATCCTATGTTGAAAATTTGGTGAAAAAATTCCTAAAAATGACTTTTACAAGTGTGCGTTGCTCAGTTCCTATGCATGCTGGTAACTTCGAGTATTTTTAATATTTGCACTCCAGATTTTCAACATTGCCATTTCACCACAACTTCTTATGAATTGTACAACTGTCATTTTTCACATCTCGCCTGAAATGTGTTTTCGTAAATGTAGTGCACAGTGGCGTGGTCGGTGTGCAAAATCAATGTTTGGGACAGATTAAGAAAACCACAGTGACACTGTTCATGACCAGAGGTCTTTAACTGGCTATGTTGAAAATTTGGTGACAAAAGTCCATAAAATGACTATATTACGAACATGCATTGTGCAATTTCCATGCACCCTTGTAAGTTCACAAATTCATAATCTTTTCAGTCCAGATTTTCAACATTGGAATTTTTCCACACCTCCTTATGAAGAGTACAGCTGTCATTTTTCACACCCTGGCTGAAATGTGTTTTCACACTTCCAGCGCAGGATAGCGTGGTGACTGTGGGAAATCAGTCTTCAGGATAGATTAAGAAAATCACAGTGACACTGTTCATGAGCGGAGGTCCCAAAATGCCTATGTTGAAAATCTGCTGTAAAAAATCTCAAAACTCATTACATTACGGGTGTGCATTGTGCAGTTTCTACGCACACTCATGACTTCACCAGTTTTTTTTATATTTTCATTCCAGATTTTCAACATTGCCATTTTTTACACCTCCTCATAAACAGTACAGCTGTAATTTTTCACATCCTGTTCGAAAGGTGTTTTCACCCCTGTTGCTCCAAATGGCACAGTTGCTGTGCAAAATAATCTTTCTGCTAATGAACTGATAGTGTCACTGTTCATACGGTGGGATCACAAAAAGTCCATGTTGAAAACTTGGAGTAAAAATACCAAGAAACGCCCAGGGTGTTGGGTTTTTGACCATAACGTCCTACCCTGTAGGGACTGACAGGCATCAGAGGTGTGACTTGGGATTGTCGACAGTAATGCTTATGCCATTCCACCCCCACCCTGCAGCCAGTGGAAGGCACTGAGGTGCACCTTGGTCCCTTTGGCCCCAGAGTTCACCCCATTCTCCTATACTGTACCCATTTCAGTGTATTTCCTTATGGAATGAGGTGAGTGGAAAGCCCGAACACTTCAAAGCACACCTCGACACTCGTGTCTGCAGGGTAGGGTGAGATGAAATGTCATGACCATGATAGGCGACGGTGCAAACGCAAACCCCAATGTCTGCCCATCTCTACAGGGTGGGAATGGAGTTGGTGTCAGTTCAATACTTCACTGCCATTCCTGTACTGATGTGTGAAACCACAGTTTGGGCAGGATGTGAAAAATGACAGTGGCACCATTCATTAGGAGGTGTGAAGAGATGGCAATGTTGGAAAATTGGAGTGAAAATATTAAACATTTTCAAAGTTGCGAGCATGTGTGAAAACTGTGCAATGCATGCTCATAACACAGTCATTTTTTTATTCTTTCACAAAATTTTCAACATTGGCATTTTGGGACTTCTGCTCATGAATAGTGTCACTACGATTTTCGTAATCTGTCCTGAACATCGATTTCCCACAGTGACTGCGCCATTGTGTGCCAGATGTTCAAAACCACATTATGGGTAGGATGTGAAAAATGACAGTTGTACTGTTCATAAGGAGGTGTGCAAAAATGGTAATGTTGAAAATCTGGAGTGAAAATATTAAACATTCTCGAAGTTATGATTGTGCATGGAAACTGCGCAATGCAGACTTGTTAACATAGTCATTTTGTGGAATTTTGTCACCAAATTTTCAGCATAGGCATTTTGGGACATCTGCTCATGAACAGTGTAACTGTGATTTTCTTAATCTGTTCTGAACATTGATTTCCCACAGCAACCACGCCATTGTGCGGCGGATATGCGAAAACAGCATTTCGGGCAGGATGTGAACAATGACAGCTGTATTGTTCATGAGGAGGTATGTAAAAATAGCAATGTAGAAAATCTGGAGTAAAAATCAGAAAAATTATCAAAGTTTCAAGCATGCATGTAAACTGTACAATGCACGCTTGTAACAGTCATTTTTTTGAATTTTTTTTCACCAAATTTGCAACATACGCTTTCTGGGAGCCCAGCTCATTAACAGTGGCACTGTTGTTTCATTAAATGGTCCATGCAGTGACTGCAAACTCACCTTTTGGGACCGAATAATGCCATAACAGTGACTGAATTTATGAGGAGGGGTCCCAAGAACCCCATGTTGAAAATTTGGTGCCAAAAGTCAAAAAAATGACTGAGATATCTACATAAGTTGACAAAACCCCATTTTCGCCATTATACAGCTTACTGGTATTTCTTCAGTTCGCGGTCAGCTTTGAAGAGTGCAGATGTGTTCACCGGTCCACCAAAGATCGTTATGCCCAGCTCAGAAGGTAAGTATGGGGTGAGGGGGGTGTGGGGAGCTGAGGTGCACAGTGGGTAGGCACAGGTTGGGACCTGATGGTGAGGGACTGTTTTCTTTGTTTCAGGGAGAGAAAAAAAAGTCATTGCGGGAAGGTTTTTATTTTTGCAGGTTTGCTTTGCACACTGGGGTGGGCTTCCAGTGTGCCACCTGTGTTTTTTGGGGGTCGCTCCCTCATTGCAGTGGCTAATTTTTTTCAAGTTGGTGGCATGCTGGCTGAACTAGTGTCAGCAGCAGCGTGCCACCACATTGGGAAATGAGGGCCAAGCCCAAGAATGCAGTGGTGGCATTGACCGCCACAGTACCGCACCTCCAAAACCCACTTCTGTCCTAAGCTGCCACATAAAGTTTCTTGCACATGCGCATAAGCAAACATAAGAAAATTGATATTTCTCTTATTATTAAAATACATGGTGTCTAGTACCCCCCCTTGCTGATCACCAGCCCCAATGCAAAAAAAAATTGATATTCCTCCTATTATTAAAATCCATGGTGTCTAGTAGTCCCACCGTCCCACTGATTGCCAGCCCCAGTGTTAATTTCCTGGTGTATAGTCAACCCCCCACCCTGTCAGGGTGTGCCCCACCACTCTGGTCCCCCCCTGATCCCAAGTGGCTGACCCACACAATCCTCCATCCTCCACCACTGCTGGCCACCTGACTGACTTAGAATGAATAAGCATGTATTTGTGTAAGCACAAGCGCATTCATTCAGAGTCAGTCAGGTGGCTACCCATGGTGGAGAGTAGAGGGAAGTGCTGGTCACCCACTTGGGATAAGGGTGGGAGTGGGGTGGTGAGCCACTCCCTAACAGTGTGGGGGGGGTCCACTAGACACCAGAGATTTAACATTGGGGCCCATGATCGATGGGGTGGAGGGATCACTACACCAGGAATTTTAATAATAAGAGAAAGATCTATTTTTTTTTACATTGGGGCCAGCGATCAGTGGGTGGGGGGATGGACACCAGGGATTTTAATAATAAAATGAATATTTATTTTTTTAAATTGGGGCCGGCAATCGGTGGTGGTGAGGGGTGTCACTAGACACCAGGGATTTGGGGGAGTCACCATTTGTAACTTATCCTTGCTTTGGCCTTTATTTTATGCTAATAATATTGTTATATTTATTCTTAGTTTGTATTTATTATGCGGA
Organism: Neoceratodus forsteri; assembly: GCA_016271365.2. Lineage (NCBI taxonomy): Eukaryota > Metazoa > Chordata > Ceratodontiformes > Ceratodontidae > Neoceratodus > Neoceratodus forsteri. Next base: position 950,769,748 of record CM028129.1, on the reverse strand, counting down.
TAGTGTATTTTAATGTAAGGCACCAAGAACCCCCAGGATTGGGCACCTGGAAAAATAACATTTGCCTTGCCTTGCCTTAAGTGCAATTTGCATTTAAAAAAAAGAGAGGCAAAGACACAAATGGTGAATTCTTCTAAAATGGGACAACTTCACAAACTACTCTATGGAGGTGAATTTGGCGACTTCGCCAAAAATTCACCAGTGAAGTAAAACTTTGCTACATCTTTATTTATGGTATGAGTCCAAACCCAGTGTGTGATTAGAACCCACAGTCATCTGGCCCAGAGGAAAATGTGCTACCAACTGAGCCAAATTGACAATTGCTAGCCAGTAGCCACAGTTTTACCTGAGATAACAAACACAGTGACAGACAAAAAATGCATAAATGGTGGCAGATTGTCTCATCTCCAAAATGGTCTGGTCCCTTACAGTAGTGTCATTTGACCAAAATCATATAGGTTGCAAAGCTCCCCACACACCACAGTTTATATAAATAAATTCTAGGGAAACCTTGCTTTATGAGTTCCTAGGGGTTTCAGTAGACATCATAGTGATTGCAAAGAAATCATAGGGGTCTTGACTGCAACCCCTTGCTACCCCTAAAATGACGTCCCCGGTCCCTTATCCTGTATTTTGTTTTAACAGCATGTGTTAATCTTATGTGAAATACAGTTGCCATTGTGAACATTTTATGGCTGACATTTTCTGTATTAGAGATGTATGCCGTTTCTGCTCCTTGATATTGATCAAGAAGTTGTTCTAGTTTTGACAAGTTTTTAAAGAAACTAAAAAGCCAGTTATTTTGATACTGATATTGGTTGTTTGTAACAAGTTAAAGAAATCTTTAAAAGCAGCCAAATTGTGTCAATATGACCATCAAAATGCTTCAGAATGCACCTAAAACCTGATAGTTTCTGGGGGCCTAGGCAGCCCCCTGACCCCAAGCATATTGGTTGGGGGTGGTGTGGTTCAAGGCAGAGAACCCTCGCTTCTAAATTTAGCACTACACCACTGATTCTAAATAAGTCACATAACATTAGATAATATTAAATAAAAACTCAGAAGGTGCAGAATTCATCAAGTGCTTGATGCAATATAGTAAAATAGCAGAATAAAAGTTCTATATTGGAATATTACAGATAACTCAAATTCAGCAGAAATCATAGCAGTATCATTGCAGTTACATAAAGTAAAGATGTAATGCCCATTTCTGCAAAGGGTTTTATTTAATGTCCAAAAGCTGTCCTATCTGGCACATCAAATATATGTTTTACCAACTTAGTCTGACTGCATTTCTCATCACATAACTCACTGCAGTTATACTGAGAGAAAACTAAAGGATCTCTTATTTCCTTGTTCATCAGTCACTGATGGTTTAATGATTCATGGTGGTAATAAGGACGCAGTAGCAGCAGAAGTGGTAGCATTGCAGCTCATCTTAGCTATGCAATGTGTCAGTTACAATGCCAATGTTATTGTATGGTGCAGGGATTGCTGAACTACGAGTAACAATAAAAAATGTCACAGAGATGATGTTCCCCACCATGTTGCCTACTCCTTGAGCAGATTAATACGCATTCAGTTCCAGATGCAGATTAACTTAAGTGACAAAAGGCCTTTACTTAAGTCTCTTCAATTCAGCCTTTATTGTGCTGCATTTATGTTGATCCCATGGCTGTGACTGCACATACTGTAGTCATTTCTGATAAAGGAATTTTCATTTAGTTTAAACTAAAAAAAACTCTTCATTTTAATTGTGTTTGGCAATGGAGTTATGTCATACATTTGGTTTCTACCATCCCTTCACAATGGATTGCAGGAGCACAAAAGAAGATAAACTTATAAGATTTTAAGCAAACTGCTTTTTTCCACTTGAATTAATCTGCCTCCATAATTGATAATGCGTAAATCTACTCCTGAATTTGGCTATGCTATAGTGAATGGGCTCCGATGCCAGTTTTATTTTTATTTTTACTTACCTTTCTGGCTGGCCTCTCAACAGTTGGTACATGTGAGAGGTGTCCTGCCTGCCCCCATCATAGCAGGGGTCCCAGAGGGCTCCATCCTAGGTCCTATCCTGTTTTCAATCTTCCTAAATGTCTGCTTGTGTCTCTTTGCATATCCATGTGTATGCTCAATGACATGGTCATCTAAATCCCTGGCCCATCGACCTCAGCTGTGGTGGGTCCAGTCCAGCAGGACTTCCACAATGTGTAGTGCTGGTTACACACTAACCAACTCAGGTTCAACACCAAGAAGACTGTGTCTATGACCTTTGGCACCAGTCAGAAACTGGCCAGGCTCTCACCCTCCCCTATATTCTCCACTCTGGATGACACCCCACTGGAGGCTGAGCCTGCCTTCAAGTACCTTGATGTGTGGTTTGGCAGCAAGCTTGACTTCTTGGCCCACATCGACATAATCCATGCCAAACTTTAACCTAAACTCAGTGCCCTGTACTACAATAAGACTGCCTCTCCCACCAGGTCTGCTTGGAGATGGTGGTAACCAAAATGGTTCTCCCAGTCTTTGACTATGTGGATATGGTTTATGGCATCAGCCCCTTCCTCCTCCATTGCTAGATTGGATACATTCTGCAATGTCTTGTCACTTTACTACCAACACTCCCCTATAGACTCATCACTGCTCCCTGTCTTCCACCTCTCCATCCTCCCATTACCTCTGTGTCACCAGTCTCACTGTGCCTCCTTTATTGCTAAATACCGATTTGGGTCCCTTATCTCCGGCCCTTCTTCACTCCTCTCCCCTACCCTATTCTCTTCTTACTGTCCTTGCTCCAGGGAATCCTGCCCCTTCCCCATCCCCCACCCTCACTCATATGCTGGGCAAACTTCTTTCTCCTACCACCTCCCTTCCCACTGGAACCTGCTCCCCCTCTTTCCTCCACTTCTCCCCCTCACTCTTGGCATTTAGGCAACTGAAAAGGTGTATTGCCTGCTTCCCCCTGTACCTGTTAACCCCCCTCCTGACATTTCTTGTCCTTCCTTGCTCTGTCATTTCTGTACATCAATAATACAGGCACTGCACACTTTATTGTATTCTAGCACATTTGTCCACATATCTTGACATTAATCCATGCTGTTTGTTAATATTTGCTTGACTTTTCACACTTGCTCCTACACCTATGATGTTTGCCTATGTATATACAATCTGATGCTTCGTAATTTTTAATTTTTAATTTCTCTGTGCTCCTCATCCTCCCTTCCTCCAGGTCACACCTGGAAACGAGCCTCAGCTCAGTGTGCCTTTCCCAGTTACCAATGTTTAAGTAACTAATTGACTAACAAACTAACTAACTAATTTTGGCATTCTTTGCATTCCATTAAAACTTCTGTTGCAGTTCACATACTACATATATATTGTAGGCATGGGGGTAATCTCTTCTCTTCTGCTACTGTATCCTTATTACCCTCAAATAAAGATTCCACCACTGTTGACAGGACATATGTTATGCCCCTGTCATCAAAGCAATTTCTGCAAATGAGCACTCACAGTGGGTACATGTATACACTTTCATGGACTCCTGCTATTGGGGCCAAGCACTGATGCATGTCCTAGGAAGAATTATGCTTCTATTCAGTTCTATCACTCACACTCATCCTGATAGCCTTACTCCTCTCCAATACTCTTATGCACTTCCTAATGGCTAAATATCACTTCTGAGTCCTTTGTTGGATTACAATGGGAAATTATCAGCTATACTAACCAGCCATAAAAGTAGTTAATCAAAAAGTTTCTCATGTGTTAACATTTTCTCTCTGATTCCAAAGTCACATGATAGTTGGCATTAAACATGCTATGCTGGTATTCCTTGGAAAATGTCAGTTGGGAAACAGAAATAATAAGCCAGCTGTCCCCACCCTGTGTGCCTGCTTACTTATATTTTGTTTTCTTCTTCACTCCCTCCCTCCAGCCTCAGCACTTGAACAGGGCTCATCCCCTGGAACTGCAGCACTGCTTGTCCCCTTGCCACGGCCGCCACCTGCTTGCTGCCCAGCCCTCGGAACAGAACAATCAGGTTCACCTTTGACGCTCTGCTTGCCCGGGGAACTGCTTGAATCCAGGGGTGCTTTCCTTCAATTCACCAACAGCACAGGCTAACCACAGCAGATTGAATAGTTTGTGGGTGCTATTCTGCCATCTGGCTGGGTTCCTGAGCACCAACTCTCTCTCTGCATAAGCTTGACCGCCTCTGGATGCTCACTTCTTAGGGTTAACTGTGTGTGTTCTCTGTAGGGCAGGTCCAGTGGGCGCAGAGAGCCAGCAGCAGCAATTGGGTTGAATTTTCTCCCACCCATCCTCCCCCACCTGGGCACTATTTGAATGCTCTTGATTCCCTGTATGGCCCACTCCCCCCATAGTATCTTAAAGTGACCACCCTCTTATTTATTAATTTGCTTTTGTTAACCGGGTAAGCACACTAGACAACCAAGTGCCTATTTTCAGCTGTGACCCGGGAGATTATAAGGTACACTCATGAACAACAGGCAAGACAACTAAGGTTAAATATAAAGTGTGTCAAACAACAAGGTCAGTACAAGGATACAACAGGGATTTTACAATACAGGCAGCATGTAGGGTAACAATTAGGGTAGTCTCAGGATAGGCAGAGACCACCATGTCTGGCAGCAGATTCAATAAAACTTGAGGGCAGGCAAAGAAGAAACAATCTAGGGTGGAGGAGACCCAGTGCAAAGTCCAGAAGTGAGACATTACCTGCGCACACACTGATTGAGCAGTTGGTTGACTAGCACCTCCTGCCTACTAGCTGCCCTGTCACAACACTTTCTGCTCAAACCTCCTCTCTGCCATTATGGCAAGCTCAACTATCTACCCTAACTCCCCGCAGGACATGCCTTACAAGCAGCACCTCAAGATATATACCATTCCTGTCCTCCTAGTGCTCCTGCCCATCCTCCTACTTATGGCTGACATTTGTGCCACAATTCTTACTGTCGATCAGCAGAACCTACACACTTTCTTCTCTGCACAATTGCACCTGGACCCTGCTGACACAGATATCACAACTGTATCGCCACCCTTACTGTCATCTGTCCTGGCACTGCTGTCACATTATGAGTGACAACTAACTGGTCATTTTGTCCACTCACTAACTTTTCAACTCCAAAATCGGCTCCCATCTACCTACCCACTAATATCTCTTCTCCTCACTGGGGATATTGACAGTAACCCAGGCTCCATTAATACCAACATCGACAAATCACACACTGCCTGGGCAAAACTACCAGGTCTCAGAGCTACTCACATGAAAATCTGCAGCCTCCCTGCTAAGTTCCATGAGCCTGAGGCCTGGGTGTCCATGTATAATCCACAGGTACTTGGTCTCTCAGACACCTGGCTGAAGCCTTACCACCCTGACTCCTTGCTAAAACTAAATGGCTATTCCCTCCTGGGTCTGGACAGATCTGGTAGTAAAAGAGGCAGGGGTGTGACGCTGTACATCCAGGACCACAACACCACCACCACTGTCGGTTGCTCAACCCTCACCTCTCCGAGTGAGTACATACTCATTGAGTTAACCTTGGCTGCATCTAAGAAGTTCTATCTGGGTTTCTGCTATAATCCACCAACAGGTGGCAACCCAGGGCTTTCAAATTTCCTTGAGGGAATCGGATGTGTAACCAACTTGTGACACTATCGTGCTTGGTGACTTTAACCTCAATTGATTGGACTCACATGCGACAGACTATGCAAATCTACTAGAGGAGCTCAACCTAGAGCAAGTAATCTCCTCCCCGCCCTCTAGATATAATTCCCATACAATGAATCATTTGCTCATGGACTTGGTCACTACCAATAGGGTTGATCTGATCTTAAAGACTGCCACTATGGCCAACTCCATCAGTGATCACACACCAACCTATATTGATCTGTTCACCTAAGCTAGCCACCCTCCACACAAACTCATATCGTTCAGAAATTTTGATGGCCGTGATCATGAACCACTCTTAAGGGAAGCTAGGGAAATAAATGGCCAGCCCTTCAGCAGATTAAGGGCATCTACTCTATGGTTACTTTACTTACCACTGCCCTACTCTGGCTCCAGGATACTTATTACCCCTGACAAAACAGAAGGGTAAGAAGGGGCTGCACCCTCTGGCTATCAAATGAACTACTGTCTCTCATGAGAGCTAGGGACAGTAAGTGGAAAGACTACAAGGTATCCCCCCCCCCACCTCTGGAATGCCTATAGGAAACAACATAATATCTGCAAGAAAACTGTGAAATCACTTAAGAGCAAATAATATTACAAACAATAACGCACTAACCTCAGAAATTCACAAAACCTCTGGGTATCCATTGGGTCACTACTGAACCCCAAGACCAAAAAAAAAATTGCACAGCTCTCTACCCCTGCTGGTCACATCCTGGACCCCTCAGAGATTGTGACTGCTTTTAATATCAAATTCACTGACTTATTCACTTACCTCAACAAACTCTCTCCTCCACTCCTTCCCCAACTGCAACAGACACCCAAACTGTGCAACCATCTCCCCAGACACCATGCTACCACTGCCTTTCCGTTTCAGGGTCATTGGACCTAAAGCCATGGCCAAACTACTAAATTCCCTCCCAACTAATGGAGACCCTGGCAGTGACAGTCTATACTCTGCTTTCTTGAAAATTATCTCCCCTGTCTTAACTAGACCCCTAACATACCTTTTCAACCTTGCACATACCACATCCACAGTGCAAGTCTCATGTAGACTTGTGCACGTGGTACCCATCTTCAAAGTTGGTGATCTCCTCTCCCCCGATAATTACAGGCCTACCTCCTTCCTCCCCATCTCAGTAAACTGTTGGAGAAAGTTGTGCACTTCGGGCTGTCAGAACATCTGGATACATGTAATCTACTATGTCCCCCCCACCACAGCTTCTGGAAACACCACAGCACCATCTCTGCCTTAGCCCTGTTCAGTGATCATGTCCTTAAACAAATGGACATGGGAAATGCAACAGAAGAAATCTTTGTGGATCTGTCAAAGTTATTTGACTTTGTTGACCATCAGCTCCTTCTTTCCTCCTTACTTCAGTTTGGCTGCTCTGATGCAACCATGGCCTGGTTTTGCAGCTACCTTTCAAACAGATCCCAGGCCACTATCATTAGAAAAGCTTGCTCTGCCACTCTCCCCATACTGACAGTGGTCCCCCAGGGCTCTATTCTTGGACCTTTACTATTCTCCATGTTTGTCAATACACCCCCCAAGGACTGCTTCAACTGCAAAGCACTCCTCTATGCAGATGATTTAGTCCTTTACCATAGCGGCAAATCACTGCAATCCATCGCCTCCTCCCTTACCTGTAACTACAGCTCAGCCCACAACTGGTTTCTTTCCAACAAACTACTAGTCAATGAAAAGAAGACCAAGTCAATGCTGTTTGGCTCTAAACCCTTCTTCACAAAAGCCGCCTTCAATAACTCCTCCCTGCAAGTGATCACTCCTGCTGGCCCTCCCCTGGAGGATGTCCCTGTTTTTAAAAATCTAGGTGTGACTCTTGATTCCTCCCTCACATTCATTGAACATGTTAATATAACAGTGCAGAAAACATATCCAGAAGCTAGGTGCAGCCTACAGACTTAGACACCTGCTATCAACTGAGGCTCGACTGGCAATTGCCGAAGGCAATTTGATACCCCTCCTTGACTACTGCTCCCTCATCTACTCTGCTCTCTCCTCCACCCTTCTCTCACAGCTTAATACCACCTCTGTCACTTTGTCCTGCAAACTCCTTTCTCAACCCACCACTGCACTCTCTACCAGGCACTAGGCTGGCTCCCTCTGCAAGGTCACTTCGACTATGCCTTATGTGCCTATGCCTTGGTGGATAATTCACATAGAAACTACCAACTATCTCCTTACTCAACAATCCTAACAAACAGGGTTGCCCAGCGAGTTCTCAGGGCATCCTCTGTCCCCCCACTTTTAGTTCCTTGAACATCCACCAAGATGGGATCAAAAGTTTTCTCCATCTCTGTGCTCTCCCTGTGGAACAAAATACCCCTGTCTATACTGTGTGCTCAGCCACTTCCCACCAGTCCTTTAAACACCAGCTAAACGACTGGCTTCTGTCAGCTACCACCTGCCATTGCTCGCCACAAAACCCCCTGTGACCTTTTCCTTTTGCCCATCCCCATACCAAGGCAACTATGGTCATGTCCCTGCCTTCTTGTTTCTCTGAATTTCTACAGTATATACCTGGTTTTCCTTCATAAAACCAGCTACATTTCCAGTATCTGAAACTTGACAGATGGACAGTGCTTCACTGCCTGTTTGTTCATTTTCTAGTGTGATCTCTACATTTCTATGACATACGACACTGTGCTTATCATTCTGCTGAATGCTGGACTACATCACATGCACTGTACTGCCCACAATTGTAACCCTGTTGCTACTCCTACATCCCTTTGTTGTATTTTAAATGCTGCTTAGTGTATACCACAAGTTTATGTCTACACCTTGTTTCTGAGCATGGACTTTTTTGATTTCTGTGTATTACTCTTGCATTGTAACTGTGTATTGATTTGCACTGTAACTGTGTATTGACTTGCTGTCACATGTGTGGCCTGGTTCATGCCTGAAAACAGTCCTCTGGATCAGTGCACTTACCCGGTTAACAAAGACATAAATAAATAAAGCAGCACCAAAAGGAGCTGACATGAGTTGTTATTAAGGTTTAAAAGTTGTAAGCACTTACTTTTCATTTCTGAAGTAGTTTTCCTTTTCCTTTGTTCACGAGAGAGTATTCTCTGGTAGTATTATGCATGATGTAAAAACAGTGCTTTACATGGCAGATGTCATATCTAATTCTATTCCTCTTCATACCTCATCAGTGTTATGCCCATGCTCAATGACAAATTACAAATGAACAATCTGGCAGCAGGATTTTGGCTCATTCTGAGTAGTTGTGATGTCAAAGTCAGTGAGCTCACAGTGCCCATACCTCTTAACTGTCCCTGATTTTCAGGATGTCTCTGATTTTGCCTCAGACATTTCTTCTGTCCCTCATAAATTTGATATTTTTGTCACTGAAGTGTAGGGATTTGAATCACAAAATAATGCCAGCCATTGGTGTTATGGTCTAGTTCTCATAAAAAAAAAATGCTATTCATACTAAGAAGTATGTTGTACACAGCTTCTGGAACTGATATTACTATTTTTTCAGATGTGTCCCTGATTTTGGTCATTTGCCCCCGATGATTTTAAGCCTTGTCCCTGATTTGTGATGAGGAGGTTGAGAGGTATGACAGTGCCTCTGAGGTATAAAGAGGTATAGTGCTAGATGTGACATCTTCTAGGTACAGTTCTGTTCTATATATCACATTTACAGTAGAACTGTCTCATAGAAAACCTTCTAATTAGCACATAGAAAAAGGAAAAGTGCCTCGGATATAAACAGTAATAGTTGACAACTTTCAAAAGTTAATATGAATTTCAGGCAGAACAGCAGTTCTTTAAGATAATTCAGAAAGTGAAATAATTTTAAACATGCACTTATTAGACCCTTACAGTCTCAAGTCTAAATATAGCATTCTTGACCCAAATGAGATGTATTTGATGTGCTGCTCAGAGTAAAATGAGTTGTACACATCTGCAAACCTAGAAGTTTGCACTGTCACTATACTGCAGTCTGAGAGGTATGCATGAGGTTCAACGGCAGTGCATTGACAGTGCAGTTTAGGTGTACAGTAGCTGATCTGCATCAACAATGCTAAGAAAGTGAACATCTTGTTGTGCAGGTTAAAGGCGTAGTTCATGTGCATTTGAAAATCTCTATTTAGGTATACTGCACCTCACTGAGGTGTATACCTTGGTGTGACATGTAGTCAGGAGGTGTAGTTAATTTGCAGCTAAAAATACTGATTGGGTACACCTCAGTAAAGTGTACACCTCAATCAGTATGGTCTTGAGGTGTACTTGAATGCACTCAAAAATGCTAAATAGGTACACCTCCTTGAGGCGTACACCTCCACCAGAGGTATAGACATGATATGTAGTTGAGGTGCACACATCAATATGGCCAGTTTGGCTGTAAAAAATAGCAAACTCTTAAAAGAGGGCAAAGATCTTGCCCAAAAGAAAATGTAAACATTATCTGCTTAATTAGAAATTTGAAGCCGAGCTTTAAAAAGTATTAACAAGAGGGGCAGTTCCCTTACTCTTGCCTCTTCACCCTTCAAGCCTGATTGCTGGAATCACATAGGCAACCCCTCTAGAAATTCCTGCCTTAAATGGATAACTAGTACAAAGTATGTAGAAGCAGCATTCAAAATAGGTTCTATGTGTTAACGGCTACCGCCGAAGGGCAATCGACATTATGGCAAAGTCAGAGCTCCAAAAATCAATTTCAGCACTCAGACTGCCCAGCGCACAACAAAACAGCACCGAGGACTTGTATTTTTTATGTTTATGTGGGGGTTAATGTCCCACACCCCACGAAGATTTTCAAACGCCAGAGGGTGCATGTGGGGGTAAACGAAAAATAAATTCAGGCCAGGCACATCAAAAGCAAACCTGTGCCTGGACCCGAACCCAGCACCATACCCATCAAAGCCATGAGCCAACCCTCTACACCATGGGGCCAGCTTGGCAGCCTACTGTGGCATCACCTCTCACAACCCCTCCTGCCCTTTGCCGAGCATGCTCGCTCCCACCCCCATGCGCATGTACCTGTAGCAACTTCCTGTCACTACAGTCACCAACCCACCCCATCTGGTCACTTTAGCTGCCTGGTAGCCCATGTGACATGCACCGCAATTAAGTCACTCTTTAGGGGGTCTTTCAATCATGATTGAGCACATCACAGGCTACCTTCAAAATATATTGCTTTTTTTATGCATTTGTCACTAGAGTAGTGAACCTTTCTAAAGCATAAGAAAAGTATTATGGAGTTATAGACTGTCACTCCCCACTAAATATGCACAAGAGACACACACATGAAAAAAAAAACTTAAACACACTTATAAAATCTTAACACTTTCAGTATTAGCAAACTGTAAATATAAACAAGGAATTGCCTTACTTAAAAACTTACAGAGCTCCAAATACTGAGAAAAACATTGCCAACTTTGTTAATAAGGGGATAAAACCTTTTATAGGTACATTATGGAGCGAAGAAAGACCAAGGAAGGGATACTGAGGCTTAATAAGGGGGAAGGAATGTGGGCAGAGGGTGACAGTGAAAAAGCAGGGATACTGAATGAATACTTCTGCTCAGTACTCACAAAAGAAGAGGAGAGGGAGATACCTAAACCAAACAATAGAAACATTCTGCATAGGAGGGTCGATACTCGTCCATTCACAGAAGAAAGGGTTCTGAAAGTACTCTTAAAACTGAAGGTGGACAAAGCAAAGGGGCCTGATGGGATTCACCCAAGAATTCTAAAAGAACTAATGGTAGAACTAGTGACACCACTGACTACCCTCTTTAACAAATCATGGGAGGATGGTGTGGTACCTGAGGACTGGAGGAGGGCAGATGTGATTCCACTTCACAAAAGCGAGAGCAAGGCAGACGTAGGAAACTACAGACCTGTTAGTTTGACCTCAGTGGTGGAGAAAATGATGGAATCACTTCTGAAGGAAATAATTGTTGAGTACCTAGAGGCCAGCAGGTCACAGGACCCAAGGTAGCATGGATTCACAGTGGGAAGGTCATGTCAGAGGAATCTAATAGATTTCTTTGACTGAGTGACCAAAGTAGTAGACCAGGGAGGGGCTGTGGACATCACCTACCTAGACTTTAGCAAGGCATTTGAAACAGTCACACACAAAAGATTAATATACAAATTAGCCATCCTTGGAGTGGGTCCCAACATGGTAGCCTGGGTAAAAAATTGGCTGGACAACAGGATGCAGAAGGTAATAGTTAACGGAGTCCACTCTGAAGAAAGGTGGGTTACTAGCAGAGTATCACGGGGTTCAGTACTGGGATAGGTTCTCTTTAATGTCTTTATAAGTGACATTGCAGGGGGACTGGAAGGAAAAGTATGTCTCTTTGCAGACAGCACAAAGATCTGCAACAGGGTCAATACAGAAGGTGGGGTTAAAAGGATGAGAAGTGACTTGGCAAGGTTGGAGGAATGGTCAAATGTATGGCAGCTTAGATTCAATGCTAAGAAGTGTAAGGTAATGCACCTGGGAAACAAAAATCCAGGAGAAGAGTACACAATGAGGGATGAGATACTACCAACAACAAAAATGGAAAGGGACCTGGGGGGTAGTCATATCAGATGACCTAAAGGTGGGTGAGCAATATGAGAAGGCTGTAAGGAGGGCTGGTGGGATACTTTGATGCACAGGGAGATGCATCACCAGTAGAAAATATGTTATCACTCTGTACAGACAGTTGGTGAGACCCCATCTGGAGTACTGCATGCAGTTCTGGAGACCCTATCTCTGCAAGGACATAGACAGGATGGAGGCTGTCCAGAGGAGGGCAACTAAAATGTTGCAGGGTCTGCACCAGAAGATGTAGGAAGAGAGAGTAAAGGAACTATATATATATATATATATATATATATATATATATACCCTCAAGGAAAGGAGGACGAGGGGGGACATGATAGAAACTTTCAAATACCTCAAGGGAATCAACAAAGTCCAAGAGGGTAGCATCTTTCAGAAAAAGAGATGTGCAAAAACAAAGGGGCACAATTTGAAGATAGAGGGGGGATGGCTCAGAGGTAATGTGAGGAAGCATTTTTTCACAGAAAGGGTGGTGGATATATGAAACGGCCTTCCTGAGGAGGTAGTGGAGTCAAAAACAGTGGGGGAATTCAAGAATGCAAGGGACAGACATAAGACAATTCTAGTGGAGGGTAGGAGGAAGTAGGCTGTTGTTTATCTAGGATCTGCAGCTTATCCATTAGGTAGGGAAAAGGGCAGACTAGGTGGGCCAAGCGGTCCTTATCTGCCATCAAATTTTATGTTTCTGTGTTTCTACTGTATGAGATGAAAGTGCCAGTAACCAAGAAAAACTGCAGGAGAGTTAAACAAAATCAGACCTGCCAATGATGTCCATATTCCGCCCCAAAGAACTTCCACTCAGTAACACAAGGCAGAAATCAAGGTAAGGTTGAGGTATATGGTATACGGAATACTGCTAAATATTAAGTTTCTGAGATGCAGATAAGGTATAAACTACTTACTGCATTAAAGGTGTAGTTGAGATGTATACTACTAAATGTTAAGTTATTAAGGTGCAGATAAGGAGCTTAAGGCTAAATGCCATGTTTGTAAAGTGCAGATGAGGTGTTTTTAATAAAAGTACTGTACATATTTCAAAGGTGCAATAGAAGTGTACTGTACTTGTGAGGTGTGTATGAGGTGCAGTTGAGGGTTACATAGTGTGTGCATATCCGATATAAGCTGCACAACTCAGTTTGGTCAGGAGTATATTTTATTTTACAAAAAAGCATAAACATACACCATAACCTCCCACTATGTCTCCCCGTCACCAACACCAGGTACCTGCACCTCACCACAGTTTTGAAGTTTACAGTTCTAATCTTCTTCACGAGATTTCTAGCATGCTTTGGGTCCCCAAAAAGGTAAAGTTTGCAAAGTAAATCAGATTAAGTTTTGCAGGGTAATGTAGGCTATTGGATACCCAGACTTGATACAGGTACCTGCATTAAAAGCTTTGCAATCAGACTGGTTGTCAAAACTGAAGTCAGGAAATATTAACATTTTGGTGTTACCTGCTGTGATCACCAGCCACTATTTACATGCCAGCTCCAACACATACTCCTTTTTGTGGGCTCCTGTCATAACCACCAACAATGTCCTAACACCCTGAGGGCTGTCATGGGCATCATTTGGGATAATCAGGTATGCCTTTACAACTGTCAGTTCTAAGACAAAAATTAGTCATCAGCCACTCCTGCAGAAACATTTTTGGTTCCCTTCCTTACAACAACTGCAGCATTCCAACAATACTCAGCTGAGGATTAGACTTAATTCTACAGATTTATGATTCAGGGTCACTAGTATACCTTGGTTTATTTAAACAACCCCATTGTAGCCACCATTGACTTGCCTTCACTACCTATCATCACTTTGGCCTTGGCCACAGTTGAGGATGCCTTGTTTAAAAGTAACAACCTTTGATTAATGTCTATGATGTGATGGTCCATAGCTTTCACACCTTAGAGAACATCATAAGGGCCAGCTCCATTGTGGTGGGGTCCATGAAGATGTCATCTGCTTTGTAGGATCCCCCAAGTAATTTCTGAGCAAAATCAATAGTATGCAGCTTTCTTCTGTTTCATGCTTCACTGCCATTTTCTCATGTTTCTCTTCCTCAACCCTTAATTTTTTGATGGACACTGTGGCAGGGGGGAGAACCTGCTTTTACAGTTAATAGTCTTTTAAAAGGTGTATTTTACACATTGCTCTGTTGTGAATTCCTGCAGTGTTTAAAAGAGAAGGATATTTGGTAGTCATTAAGTTTCTGGACTTCCCAGTTATTGTATTTTTTTCCTTCTATTTCCATATTATCTAATGATAAGATATGCTGTTAGTTATTATAATGACAGTTTTCATAGGAGAAGCTGAGAAAGGAGACTACTACCAGACATTTCTCCCTCTGTTAAAGAATTATTCTTACATAGCCTTTAATTGTCTCATTTGCTAAATGCAGTTCAACTAAGATTCCGTATTGTGATTCACAGCCATATGGTCATGTTTTATTAGTGTGTGAACAGTCATTGTGCTTTGTAGACATTTGATTATTTGGTTGTTGCCCCTGTGATGTAACAATCTAGGCAGAATTATTTTGTATCCTACTGTAGTGTATGTGATGCACATAAAATTGAATGTACTGTGCTGTGAATCAAGTGTATATGTACATGCATATAAAAATATTAAAATATAAACCAAAAAAAGGAAATTAAAAAATAGAGGTACTCTGTTGATCAGTCATATAATTTGAGATACACTACCACTATTTTTTCTGTATATCAGTAGGTTAAAAGTGCCTGTCTAATTCATTTGTATTCCACTTCCATTGCATTTCGTCATATACTAGAAAGCATTTAAAGTGCAGTGGGTTGAAGAACAATATAATTGTATTTGATCACAAGACAACCTTTTGTTTTGATCCTATATTTAAATTAATTTTTGATGTGTAGTCTACAAGTGAAGGGCATCAACTCTGTCACCCTTTAGACAGCCTCTGCAAAGATTCATTTTTGGTATTGTGTATAGCTAAGTAAAACAAATTGCTCTTCATGGTATTCTATATTTAATGCTTGGCAGTGCAATCACTTATCTAATTATTCTTACATTACAGCTATTTCTTTCTATATAAGGCTATATCAAATGTTCCAAAGGTTGAATTTAATCACTATGTCAAAAGCTTGACTTTTAAAAGAATCACAGAACCTTGGAAGATTGATGCATTTTACTCGTATAAATATGTGCAGTTATTATTTACACTAAAACAGAATCTTTTATTTTTCTCTACTGTAGTCAATCTTCCATGCACATGTGAAACAAGTAACACTTTACAAGTAATATAGTATAGAAAATATTTACAGCAAGAATACCTTTTAAGATTTCTGGCTGCATGGGAGTATATTGCACATTCTTTTAAAGAACTAGTATCTTTGAAAAAATAAAAACTTGTTTACGTCAACCAGTATTATTTCATAAAAAGAACATTAACATGTATAGTATTAATACATGTATTTAATTAAAACATGTTTAATACATGTATTTAACTACAGTAAGTTCCTCATGCTTTATTGTTTTTCTTCATTACATCTTGCAAAATATTTAGACAGAAGTGTGAGGAACAAGAAAAGTCAAATTAAAAGTTGGTTTCAATGAATTTTAAAATAAACTAATAGAATGAATTTCTAGAGCTCAAACATGATATTATTGAAGGGGAAGGGGTAAGGAGGTTTTGAAACTAAAACTAGTGGAGTTCATCAAAACTAGGTGGGGTTTAAACTTGTGAGGGGGAGGGCTGGGGCTTGATGCTGCTGTTAGCAGGCACATCGAGGGAGGACTTAACCTTCTCCCTCCAGCAGAGGGGAGGTGGTGCCAAACCAGGGCACCCAACTGTGTGCAAAGGAGCAGGAGCATGCAGTTAACTGGGGATTCGAGGGAGGGAATGGGCGGGGGCAAGGGGCAGGGATGGAAAGTAGTCTTGATTATTGCCAGGAGCATGGGTAACAAGATGCCCAAGCTAACTGAAGGGGAGGTGGATGTGATGACAGTCACTGAAACTTGGGCAACTACTCAGCATGATTGGGACCTAAATCTGATGGGGTACACAGTGCTCAGGAAGGATAGGGCTATGAGCAGAGGAGGTGGGGTAGTAATCATTAGGAATGGCATTGATATATGCAGGGTGGAGGGGGCAGAAGGAAATGTAGAGGTCTTAAGAGTTACCTTGCAGGAGCCTGGGAGTAAGAGGATAAATCTGCTGGTGGTTTTCAAGCCACCCCTGCAGGTGGAAGAACTTGAGGAAGGCCTGGTGGCAAATCTCAGGGATCACTGTGGTGGGGGGGGTAGAACGATGGTGCTGGGTGACCTTAACATGCCAGGGGTTGATTGTGGAACTATGGTATCCTCATCGACTAGGGAGCAGTGCCTGCTGGATATCTTCCAGGATGCATTCCTTTCCCAACTGGTGTCTGACCCAATGATGGATGGTCAAATCCTGGATGTGGTCCTGTTGGATTGTGATCTGGTTAGGAACCTAGTGGTAGGGGAACCACTGGCTGGGAGTGATTATGCCACGGTTTGGTTTTCACAAGCCTGGGGTGAGGGGAAAATCACAGCAAAACAGAGGTGGCTGACTTTAGGGTTGTATTACATGAGGTCCCTGCACCCTTATTGGTACCCACAGAGGTACACCATAGACAGCTAGTGCTTAGGTATATATTGTACTAACATATAGGGCTAAGGGCATCTACCGTATAAGAGTAGATGTTAGGATTTGTACGCATGTTATTGTAATACACTTTGCTTGCTAATACATATATATTCTTCTATGTATTTTCTGTGTATTTTTTACTTATAAGATGTTAGGACACCTGTGTCCTTGGAATAATTATGATATATAAGTCAGTATTGCCACCTTTCGGTGATTTGTACTACTCCTCTGAGTTATGTAAGGCTCTGTATAAGTACTCTTTTGTTTTACAGACTGATGACTACTACAAAATTGTATAATGTTATCTTGGACCATGGAGCCTCCTCTAATTTAGCCAATAGGGCTCATCTCTGTAACTAGAAATGTTTCTGTCTTACAGTAACCGTAGTAATTATCATAGGTATATAATGTGAGACACTAAATCTTGTACCTCAGAGATCCCAAGAGACACAAAGAAACCTCAAGGTATAGGGAATGCTTAGCACTGGCTCCCAGTTTGTATTGGTAAGAACTGCTTAGGGCAACTGTGATTTTATCCTTTCTGATAGTAATAAACAAGTTTATTACTCTAATGCAATGTGTCTGTGTTTACTTGCATTCCCAATATTGCCAAGAACCTGAGAGTGAGGTTTAGACCTCCTGACAATTGATGAGCGTGCAGGCAATATTTGGTGTTTGTAAGCTTTCACTAGTTACTACAACTTTTCCCTTCCCAATGGGGACAGTAGGTGTACATTTCTGTATCACCTCTCCTGTTTTCAAACCAGTTTGTAGTCACTTACAAAGTCTGGCTGTTTTTCTCGGGTGTGGTCAATGCAGATTCAACCTACACCACAGCAGCTTTGACTTGTAAGCATACAAATTCTACAGTAGCCCGACTGTGTATAATGTGCTCCTACTGTGGATCAATACATAGCACTGTGCCTTTTTCATGGTTTGATTTGTCATTCCCTCCCACAATGGCCACTGTATCAAATATCTGCGCAGAACTGAGACTCGATGTCTCTAACTTCCCTGCCTCCTATGGAGGATGGGCTAACTTCATGTGGGATGCAAGTCAATCCGAAAACCCTATACTGGGGATTTCAACCCCGTACACAGAGATGAGACAATCAACCAATAAGTGTCATGCCAAAGGGCTGATGGTTGCGGCTCTCTGCGCTGCTCTGTAAGCCTCCGAAGCAAGGTTTCAAACCCTTGATCTGCATATTTCATCTCTTAAGCAAGAGCTGAGTTTGCAGGAAATGGAATGTATTAGATTGCAGCACAATTTGGAGTCTGAACTTCAAACACTGGGAAAATGAAAAGGATTCACTTTTGCATCATTCAGCTCAGGCTGGAGAACAGGAACTTTGTATGTTGAAGCAAGAGTGTGAAAATTTGAGACAGGATAAGGGACAGGCATTGCATATGAATGACTTGTTAAGTACAGTGAACACACAGTTGAGTGAGAAGATGGGAGAGCTACAGGATGAGATAAACCAGGTACGTAATGACTTAGAAGTGGCAACTAGGGACAATCCCGAATTGAGCGCCACATATAGAGTTTTGCAAAAGCAAATGCAGGATGAGGTTGATATGGATCTTGCAACAGTGAGTCATGCTGAATGTAAAACCAAGATGGCGAAACTGCACCATCAGCGGGAGGTTCTGGCTGGACATGTTAAGGCGATGAGAGGCGTTGCCCCTGCCTTACACACGTCATCTGAGGCGGAGGTATCAGATGATGACATCTCTCAGTACAATGTCCAGTCACACCCCTACTATGGCCCAGAAACCCCACCTAGTCATTCACAACATGGCAGGTCCCCACTACACCCTCACCATGTCATACATCATCAATGTCACGAACGCCCATCATGGGAGACGCCAACATGGCGGCCCCCATGATGGGGGGAGCAGGCCCAGGCCTGGTCCCAATGGCACCACCAATAGCCATTATTAATGTGGAAGACAGGCAGGAGATAGAAATAATGATTGAAAATGCAATCGGTAATATACCTATTCCTGAGAGAAGTAAACAGACCATTAAAACCCAAATCAGGCAGCTTCTGCAAGAGGCTGGCACTCAGGATGATATTGTTCATATAGCGGCCGAGGCTGCAGCCTGGGCTGCCCTAGACAGAGCCCAAGATAACCTACCTCCACCTGATCAGCCCAATAATCCCCTACAAATGGTCTACTCTGTTCAGCAAATAGCTGACAGTATCGGTCAGATGAACCCGTCCGACAATCTCAGCTGCCACTTGGAAAAAGTACGTTCTAAATGCGAGATGCTTAGCCTCGCTACAGAATATCAGGTCCAGATACTACACCAGACCATCGATCCTAGTTTGTGGGCCAAACTCCCTGATGCCATCCACTAGGACAGCAATGCCACCTTTGATGAGGTTGCAGCTGAGCTCATTTGTGCTCACAGCCCAGGTGTAGTAGGAGTGATGCTTGCAGACCCTGTAAAACAGAACGGAAATGAAAGTCCAGCGACTTACCACCAGAGACTCTGGATGGCCTACCAAGCAGGAAAGCATCTTGCACAAGAAGCTGCAGGTGTAGATCTTATTGAGTACAAGACCCTGCTCCTTATGAACATGATTCCTGCAGTAAGAGAAAAGGTAGAGCCAACCACTTATCCCAGCATTGACAGACTTGCCAACATCCTTCAGAAAACCAAGACAGTCTACCAACTCTACATCCGTGGTCTGGGCTCCGGTTCCAAGAAAGTAGCCACCATGGAGCATATTCATGAGGCCGTGATGCACTACAAGGTGGAAGGGCAGGCCCAACACAAACAGACCCTTCCCCCAGACAACCAACACCCCCAACAGGCCCAACAACAACAGCGACAACCACAATAGCAACAGCAGCAATGGGGTGGGAACCGGAACTATCATAAGAATAAGAAGCACAAGAATAAGGGCAGACAACAACAACAAAGAATGGGCCCTTCGTATAGGGAGATAGGCAAAGAAAATCAGAAATTCCAAGAGCTCCTGGGGCAAGTGTGCTCTGTAGCAGATGCTGTTGCTGCTCAATCCCTTGCAGCTGTACAACCGGTGACCCAAACCCCGATAGGCCATGGCGACACTGGGAGTACAGGCCTTCAGGCCCATACTGGCCTGAACCCAGAAGCTCCTCCCTATATAGCATCAGTGCAGCATGGTAAAGTGGTTCAAAGGAGCCAGACCCAACCTGTCCATGCTCCCAGCAGTACAGATTGACAATTATAGGCCCCAGTCCAGATTGTAAACAAGCTGGTCATGGATACAAATGGAAGGCCCTGCACCGAGGCCGAGGTTGGGGCCTCCTACTTATAGTGTTACTAGATACAGGTGCGGCTGTGTCTGTATTACATGATGACCACCCTGACACATCTCCTTGTTCCACCGGACAGAGGACCAACATGTCAGGAGTAGATGGTACTAGATTACCTGCATATCAGTCTCTACCCTTGCAGGTAGAGTTAGGCCACTTAAAGGCCTCACACACCTTCCAACTGATGGTATTGCATGATCATCCTAGTATCATAGGAATTGATTTTCTTGTACCGCACGGCTGTGTGATGGATTTAGCTAACATGCTATTGATACAAATTCAGGGGTCAATACCACACTATTTTGATCCCTTATTCACACATTGTGGCAACAATATCTGCTAACAACAAAGAGTATGACGTCATAGATTTGTTCAAAGACCATGAGCTTTTCCCAAAGCTTCTCCCCATTTTTCAAGGCCATTTGGAAGCATTTGCAATCAACAAACATGACTGTGGCAGAATGCACACTGTCATCAAAGTGCCAGGCCCAGCACATGAGAGGCAAAGGCAATATCCTTTTCCAGCTGAGGCATTGCTTTCTCTCAGAGAAACAATAAAGCCACTTCTCAAGCAAGGGGTAATCATAACATGGATTTCTACTGCTAACTCCCCAATGTGGCCCATGAAAAAACCCACAGGTGTCTGGAGACTTACTATTGACTACAGGAAATTGAACCAAGTCACCCACAGTTGTACTCCTACTGTGGCATCTGCACCTGATGTGCTACAAATTTTGACCCCTGACCTAAAATGGTTCAGTGCCCTGGATATCTCTAATGGTTTTTGGTCACTACCATTGGCCCTCAAGAGTCAGTATAAGTTCGCCTTCACCTTTGAAGGAAGACAGTATACGTGGACTAGCTTACCACAGGGATTCCATAACAGCCTGTCCCTGTTCCATCTGCCTATGATGGATGCCCTTGAGGGTTTCTCTACTCCCCAATGACTCTTGCAGTATGTGGATAACCTGTTGCTGGCAACCGCCACACAGGAACAACACTTGGATCTCTTGGATGAACTACTGACTCTCATTCAGAAAGCAGGCCTAAAATGCAATCCAGCAAAAGCACAGCTATGTCAGAATGCAGTACTCTTTCTGGGTCTAAAAATAACTGACCAAGGCCGAAGCCCTACCTGGAAGAAGATAAAAGGACTGCAAGACTTGCCATTGCCTACCAGCCTGGCAACTCTTCGATGGTTTCTAGGTATGGTGAACTATTCTAGAGGTTTTATCTGTGATTTTGCTCAGAAAGCAACTCCTCTGTATGAACTATTAAAAAGGATATTCCATGGACTTGGGGCCCTATACATACCCAGTCTGTGACATCACTGATGCAGGCATTGGCCTCTGCCCCAGCTGTGGTCAACCTCAATCCATCACTACCGTTCCAACTGGAATGTGCCACCTCTGACATTGCCATGTCAGCAGTGCTGGCTCAGAAGGTTCATGGCACACTGAGACCTATTGCATATGCATCACAGCTCTTGACCCCAGTGGAACAGAAGTACAGCCTTTGTGAAAGGAACCTTCTGGCCACCTACTGGGCTGTCAAGCACTTTCTGTATACCATTGGGTACTCTCCACTGATTATTAACACCAACCACATACCAACTACCTTTATGCTCTCAGACAGAGGGAAGGATGGGTCAGTCTCTAATACCAGGCTGACACACTGGTCACTTCTTCTCCAGAATAGAGACATACAGGTGCACCCTACAAAAATTCTATCTATGCTGGCTCATGGACTCCTTTTCCAAGGAGAACCCCATGACTGTACACTGCAGTCACCTGATTTTCCAGATCCAGGTCCTTTTCTCCCTGCCACGCCACAAATAATTGACAACATCTCTTTGTGTCGTATCTTTACTGATGGTTCAGCATCCTACTATCAGGGAGAACAAATTGCAAGGATGGGCATTCTAGTGATTTATCTCTAAGCGTTGCAGTGTAGCATCATCACAGTATGCAGAGCTGGCAGCAGTGGCCTGTGCCCTCGAGTTCATCCAGCATGGAACCGAGGATACCATCATATTTACAGACTCTAATTGGGTTTGTTGTTCTCTTACAGAATTTCTTCCTTTCTGGCAGAAGAACTCCTTCCTCTCTTCTGATGGCAGCCCAGTGAAGTACAAGGAACTGGCAATATACATATATTCACTGGCACAAAAATTTGCACACAAACTCTGTGTACACAAAGTTAAAGCTCATTCCCTCCATGATCCCTACCATGCCTTCAATGATACAGCAGATACCTTTGTCAAGGAAGGGGCCCCGAGGGGGGGATGCATGGATGATGGATCATGCAGAGGCCAATGCAGATGTACATATTGCAACACTCAGGAAAAAACCTGAATCCTTTTCCCCCTTGGACCTCTCAGCAGCCCAGAAAGTTGATACTGAACTCAAAGAAGTGTTCAGATTCCTTGACAAGAGTACCAAAGAGAAACTTCCCACACATTACCCCTACCAGAGGCATGAAGGTAAGTTACGTTTGTCACCAGAAGACAAGCTCATCTGGTACCAGCCAGATGATTCCACCACCATGTCGTGGGTGGTCCCCAGACACCTTAGGTCTGAATTTTTGCACCAAGTGCATGATACACCCACTGATGGGCACCAGGGAGTGGAAAACACCCTCCAGAGGCTTAAGACCATTGCCTGGTGGCCTGGTGTCACCAATGATGTCAAACAGTACATGGATAACTGCCTTGTTTGTGCACAAAACAACCTCATCCCCACCAAATGAAATGCCAAACTTTTACCACAATGACACTCTGGCCCTTGGAATGCCATACAGATTGATTTTATTGGTCCCTTAACCAATACCAGCAGAAATAACAAGTATGCTCTTGTGGTAACCGACCTCTTCTCTAAGTGAGTTGAAGCTTTCCCCACTAAAACATGCATCGCTAAAACCACTGCCAAAATCGTGGTGGAACAAATTTTCTCCAGGTGGGGCCTACCTCTGGAGGTGAACTCTGACAAAGGAACCAGTTTTACAGGTGAGTTAATGAAAGAATCTCTTGAACTCCTTGGAGTTCAACAAAAGTTCCACAAACCCTACCACCCCCAATCTTCAGGTCAAGTAGAGAGAGCCAACAGACAGACTAAGCAAATGCTTTCCAAATTCATTGAGGACAATCCCAAAACCTGGGATTCCCTACTTATTCCTTATGGCAATTAGGGGAACACCCTCAGCCACTTCGCAGCTCACACCCTTTGATGTGATGAATGGAAGACCAATGAGATTACTTGAGCACCTGTTGTTTGCCCTGCACACTCCCACTGCAGACAATGTGTCTGTTGATCAATATGTGGAAAAACTCAGAAAAGACCTCATACACACACACACTTGTATGCTGCTATCTGCATGGGTAAAGCCCAGCAACAATCCAAAATACAGTTTGACAAGCATGCACAAGAAGTGGATTGGCAGGTTGGAGATCAGGTAATGGTCCTTCGATTTGGACATCACACACATTCCTTCTCCAATAAATGGGAATGCCCATACCCCATTGTCAATATGCTCAGTCTGGCAGTCTATCAAGTTAGACTCCTGCAAAATAATAAAGTGACTGGTAAATGGTTACATAAAAAACAACTGAAACTGTATAAAGGAGTTTAATTACTTTTCTTCAGCCCATTGGGCGGAATAGTATTGACTTACTAATGTTTGATTTTGCTTTTCAGATACACTGACAAGATGGCTCTCTTGTTCCATTATCTCCTTATCTCAGGAGTTATCCCCTGCATCCAAGGCATGGTACCAAACCTCCTACCGCACCTTGATCATCCAGCATCTCCTTCAGAGGGAATATCCATCAAAATACCTGAAAGTCTGATTACTGTCCAGGAAGGTTCCAATGCTTACCTCACTGCATCAGTTGTTGCTCCTGATCAATCTACCCTACAAATTGAGTGGCAAACCACATTGCAAGGACAAATTCTCCCTGTGGTCAAACTCTCCTAAGGAACTTTCCAGGGTTGGTCCAATGCTAAATTATCCCCAAACGGTTCTCTGTCCTTGCTACAAACTGCTCTCAGGCATTCTGGTTTATACAATATTACTGCCTTAATTGATTCTTCATATTGTAATTCTCTGTCTAAGGATTCTGCTCAAAAATTTTGTGCTGTACACAATATGGCTTCTGCTGCCATGTACCTCTCTGTGTTACCACCCACTGATAAACAGCTTTTGGAATGTCCAAAGCATACCCCTGGTCCCCGCAGTGGTCAAACAGCTACTGCCCTCCCTGGTTCATTGATTAAAAATTTACAATTTATGCACATAACTGTGTTGTTTGATCTTACTTACTGGAATATGAAAGAATTTGGTATGTGTCACAATACTAATACGTCAGCATTTTATAGTACGTTATTGCTTGATAGTTGGCTGCATTTCAGATTCATACTCAAGACCCTATTGCCGGGGTCCATGCTACTGAACATAGAGGCAACTTCAGGAGAAAACTCAATCCTGATGACCAAAGTCATAAACGTAATATACATGAAGTTGACAGTTCTGATGTCACTGGTGCAACAGGTACTGTCACAGGTCTCTTTGGTATGGCCATGTCTATTTGGAATAAGGAAGACATTGCTGCTATCAAATCTCACTCTGCCAAATTTCAGACTGGTTTGGTAAATAATATACTACCCGCATTATTGCATGGTGTGGATGGCCTTAGTCAGGAAGAAAGATACACTGTATACAATATGCACGACATTGCTAAGGCATTTACAGACTCTAAAGAGAAGATTAACGCATTCATTGCACAGAATAACAAAGAAGCAGATAAATAATACATTGCTAGAGAAATTCTCTGCTCTAATAACAAAGAAGCAGATAAACAATACATTGCTAGAGAAATTCTCTGCTCTGCCTATGGCTCCTACATTATCACTACCATCAACAATCTCTTCCGTGATTTAGAATCTGGAAGAATCCCTGATATCATACATGACAGACACATTTCCAAATGGTATTGTCCACGATGCAAAACCCCTGGCTGTGTTGCTATGTGTATGCAACAATCTCTCACTATTCCTCTCTCTGCAGCTAGAAACCTGGGTTTTGTGACCAGACACCCTAATACTGGTCCTTGTTTTACTTCTAAGAAATGTTCTATAAAAGATACTATGTTTGTTTCTTTTACTGTCTCATTGCCATGCTTTGATCCCACTACAGCTTTGTTCGACAAGCTGGCACTGGTACACTCCATTGGACACCTTGATGAAGATATCTACAGAGAACGCCTGGCTTTACCTCCTCTACTGGTTTTCCATCCTTTCCTGGACACCTGGGTCACTCCGCACACAGACTGCTGTGCTAAGAAACAATATATTTACTTGTATCGATGTGATGTATTTGATGTTATTCAATCTGTATGTGGTTATTCTCCAGATAGCATTGATTAGACTTTTTCCATGGATGATGACATCAGCACAAATGGCACAGATTTCTCAGACTCAACAATGACTCCGGATAAACTCTACCGATCTTATCGTGAAGAGGTTCATCGCCTGTCAACACGGATTTCCATGATGACCTACACCTGCCCAGTACAGTTGCAAAAGTGGAGACTCCCCACTGTTCGATCTCAGTATAATTCTGATGGAGAGTATTGCGTGGTTACTAATTTCAAAAGCTATACTTATGGCTTTGAAACATGTGTTATTGAAACCCCCAATTTCTGTTTTGTCCCACACCAGAAAACTGTTATTGGACATACCGTGATAACCCCCATCCCCTTTATCGATGCAGACATCATTGATGGTAACCCCGATTATCTGCTCACACTTTCTGAATATTTAGCATATTTTAATGTACACATAGATCCACTTACACTTACATTAAAATCACTTTTAGACAGGAAAGATACACACCTCATCAACATCAGCAATAATATGACCAAGGCCAATGAAGCTATCCTTTCATTAATTAATGATGGTGATATGAATAATGCATTAACTAACACCTGGTTAGAAATTACTTTTAAAGGTTTTGTTATTATACAAGCATTTTCGATATTTTTCTTGATTATTATGCTATGCTGCCTATGGCGCACACTGTGCCAACTCCATGAGCAGCTCGAGTTCATTTACAAAGCTCGTGCATCAGGTTTGTAAATGACCACTGCTTCCTGACCTTTCCCTAGATTTGCCTGTGTTGCCCATGGAGGCAACAAGGGGGGAATGTTACCCGAGGTCCCTGCACCCTTCTTGGTACCCTTAGAGGTACACCGTAGACAGCTAGTGCTTAGGTATATGTTGTACTAACATATAGGGCTAAGGGCATCTACCGTATAAAAGTAGATGTTAGGATATGTACGCATGTTATTGTAATACACTTTGCTTGCTAATATATATATATATATATATATATATATATATATATATATATATCCTTCTATGTAATTTCTGTGTATTTCTTACTTATAAGATGTTAGGACACCTGTGTCCTTGGAATAATTATGATATATAAGTCAGCATTGCCACCTTTTGGTGATTTGTACTGCTACACTGAGTTATGTAAGACTCTGTATAAGTACTCTTTTGTTTCACAAACTGATGACTACTACAGAATTGTATAATATTATCTTGGACCATGGAACCTCCTCTAATTTAGCCACTAGGGCTCATCTCTGTAACTAGAAATGTTTCTGTCTTACAGTAACCATAGTAATTATCATAGGTATATAATGTGAGACACTAAGTCTTGTACTTTGGAGATCCTCCGAGACACACAGAAACCTCGAAGTATAGGGAATGCTTAGTACTGGCTCCCGGTTCGTATTGATAAGAACTGCTTAGGGTAACTGTGATTTTATCCTTTTTGTTAGTAATAAACAAGTTTATTACTGTAATGCAACATATCTGTGATTACTTGTATTCCCAATATTGCCAAGAACCTGAGAGTGAGGTTTAGACCTCCTGACAGGTGCGAACTTTAAGACATGGAGGTGGCATTTGGAGGAGATGAGACAAGTCATGGACACAGAGAGCAGATGGAAAATTATAAAAAGAGGGCTCCTGGAAGCTACCAAGTCCTGCACGAAGGTCTGATGGATGTTTGCTAGAGCCAGAAAGCCGAGCTGCTGGACCAGTGAGGTCTAGGAGGTGGTGAGTGAGAAAAGAGCTGCTTATAGATGATAAAAGCACTCACATGGCATTGTGGATGGGAGGAGTATAATATGATATCCAAAAAAGTAACCAGAGTGGTGAGATGGGCCAGGTCGAGGATGGAGCAGAGGTTGGTGCAGGGGGATCAGAAGTGGGAAAAAAGGGTTC
The DNA here is from genome assembly GCA_016271365.2 of Neoceratodus forsteri. Lineage (NCBI taxonomy): Eukaryota > Metazoa > Chordata > Ceratodontiformes > Ceratodontidae > Neoceratodus > Neoceratodus forsteri. The sequence goes on along the minus strand of CM028129.1, from coordinate 950,742,215 downwards.
TTTAGGTACATCAGGTAAAGAAGGAAAGTGAAAGGGCAGATTATCAGACTAAGGTCAGGGTGTGGGTGGGCCGAGGAGGCCGGTGAGCAGGCTGAAGTATTTAATGAATACTTTGCCTTAGTCTTCACTAGAAACGATGGAGGGTCAGCATCTTACAGGGGGAGGCGGGCTAGGAATGAGGACAGGGGACAGGTCACAGATGTTGAAATTCCTGTTGGGAGGGTCAGGGAAGCCCTTAGGTCCCTGAAAATGGATAAGGCACCGGGTCCAGATGGCCTTCATCCCAGTGTGCTAAAGGAGATGGAAAATGTCCTTGCTGCACCTCTGGCAGACCTTTTTAACTCCTCCCTTAAGACAGGTTGGGTGCCTCAGGATTGGAGGATGGCTCAAGTCATGCCTATCCACAAAGGCAGCTCAAGGAAGGAGCTGGGTAACTACAGGCCTGTCAGCCTGACATCAGTGGTAGGCAAAATAATGGAGACCATCTTGAAAGAAAGGCTGGAGGTTCATATGGAGACATGGGGCCTTCTGGATGATCACCAACATGGCTTTGTTCAGGGTAGATCATGTCAGACTAACCTTGTGGAGTTCTACGGTTGGGTGACAAAGGTGCTGGACCAGGGCAGGCCAGTGGATGTCCTCACTTTAGACTTCAGCAAGGTGTTTGATTCAGTGCCACACCCTGGGTTACTGGACAAGCTGGGGGGAATGGGGTTGGGGAAAGGACGGTTAGGTGTAGATGAAACTGGCTAACTGGGAGATTTCAGAGGGTAGTGGTCAGTGGAGAGGTATAATTTCTAGGAGGGTCCTTAGTGGAGTCCCACAAGGGTCGATGCTGGGCTCACTCCTATTTAGCGCTTACATCTCTGACATAAAGGGATGGTATCAGGAGTGAGATGAGCTTCTTTGCTGCTGACTCAAAGCTGGGGGCAGGGGTGGATGGGAAGGAGGGTAGAGGAGCCCTACAGAGGGACATGGAGACCCTGGAGAGATGGTCAAGCACCTGGAAATGGGTTTAATGCCAAAAAAATCAGGGTTCTCTACTTGGGCCATAGAAACCCAGCTCATGAGTACTTTTTGGATGAGGAGAAACTGCCAGTTTCAGAAGGGGAAAAGGATCATTGGGTGGTTGTGGAAGACAAAATGAACAACTTGGAGCAGTGTAGGAGGGCGGCGACAAAAGCAAATAAAATGCTTGGGTGCATCACCAGGGGGATAACCTCGAGGAGATGGGAGGTGCTTCTCCCTCTTTATAACTGCCTGGTTAGACCGCACGTAGAGTACTGCTTGCAGTTTTGCCAGTCATACTTGAAAAGGGACATTGTACTTTTGAAGAAGGTCCAGAGCAGGGCAGCCAGGATGATGCAGGGTTTGGGGGAAAGATCCTATGAGGAGAGACTTGAAGAGCTCAACTTGTACTTCCTGGAGGAGAGGAGAGGAGGGACAGAGGGGATATGATCAAGGTCTTTAAATATCTAAAAGGAATAAACAGGGTCAGCCTAAATAGGGTGTTCCAGCTGAGGAAGGAGGGGGCCACCAAGGGGCACTCTATGAGGCTGGTTGGAGGGAGGCTTAGAGGGGAAGCTAGGAGATGCTACTTCACTAAGAGAGTGGTGGACCCTTAGAATGCTCTGCTTGCAGAACTGGTGGCTGTTAATACAGTGGAGGGATTCAAGAGGGGCTAGGACAGGTATAAGAGGAAGGTAAAACAGAATAATGTCAGATCTGGAGGTGTAACCCTGATGGGAGATGGGGTCAGGGGAGGGTTTCAGGGGAGGCAGGGGAGGCAGAGAGGGCAGCAATGGTGTCCTGGTCGGGTGCTGATTTTCAAGGAGACTTGATAGACCAATAGGCTTACTCTTCTGGCATCTTAGTGTGTTCGTAACAGTATTGCAGGACATAAAGGCAACTGAGGACAAGAACATACATGTAGAGCAGGGAAGAGTACAGTATGGAGAAAGTCTGGGTTTAGTTAGTCACAAATGGGGGGAGGAACATCAGGATAGGAACAGTATATAGGCCAAAACTCAGAAATAAGATACCATCAGGGAACTGGGGATGAGATCATGAGGGCAGCAGAGGGAAGTGCTGCTGATGGGAGACTGCAACATGCCAGATGTGGAGCATCACAGTTGCAGTACATGCTAAGAACAAAGTGCTACTTGAGACATTCAATTAGGGAGTTATGTTTCAGAGAGTGGACAAACCAAGTAGAGAGGGAGCCTTACTTGATCTAGTCCTCACAAAGAGGGACAATATCAGGTAGGATACAGTTCTGGATCTATTGGGTACTAGCAATCAGTGGACTGGGTGGATTAATCTGATTCCAACACTTGAGGAAGGACAGACAGGGTGAATTTAGTACAGAGAAGGGAAAACAAATTTGATCCAGGGACAACAGGGGATGTTCTGCATGGAGAAGTTAAAAGGCCACAATATGTACATACTGGAAGCAAGAATAGAGAAGAGGATATGATAGAGTCACACAGTACTAGTACCTTTATTTAATAAATAAAGTAGACTGCAAGGAGTTGTTCACATTGAGTAGAAACACTGGCACGAGTAGGAACTCAATGAAGAAGTGGAGAGCCAATTTAGGAAGGATGTCAAGAAACACTTTTTAATATAGAAGAAGAAGAAGAATCAGCATTTATATAGTGCTTTCCATACACAGTATCCCAAAGTGCTTTACAAGCAATGCTAGACTGGCAGTGAAGTGACTGAATGTGTGGTGGCGGCCATATCGCACATCATCACCCACACACAGCCTGGATAATTGCATGAACCGGTTTATGGGAAGGGGAATGTTGGACAGGACACCGGGAATGCTCCCTGCTCTTTGAGAAGAGTGCCCTGGGTTCTTTTACTTCCACCTGGACACCCAGAAGGACAACACCAGGATGGGCAGAAGGGACCTCGGTTTAACGTCTCATCTGAAGTTCAGCACACCCCAGCAGTACAGCATCCCCCAATACTGCACTTGGATGCCAACGATTTTTAGGTGCAAGTCCAATCCCGATGTGGGACGAGAAACCACGACCTTCTGATGCAGAGGCGGATGTGCTACCAACTGAGCCATGCTGACACCTATAGAGAGTGATGGACAGGTGGAACAAACTTACAAAGGTAAGTTGTCTGTGCTATGTTAGTAGAGGGATTGAAACATGGGTGGGACAAACATACAGTTGCAGTAAAAGACGTGGTCAGATATTTCCAGATATTTCATTATATTTCTAAAGAAATTCAGTCTTATTACCTACTGTGGTACCATAGGCAGGTGGGGAATTTCTCTAGAGATATCATAGAAATTTCATGAAATATCTGACCATGTATTGTTTTGCAAATGTATGGGACAGGCAAGGGTGAAGGGGGGAAGGGAGAATGAAGGAATGAGTGACCACTAGGACCATCCTATCAAGCCATAAGTAGGGCTGTGCAGACTGGATGGGCTAATGGAACTGTTTCTGGCAGTTGTCAAGGTTTCTGTATGTTTCTATGTAACTAGAAGTTAAAGAACACATAAGACACACTACAATGAGACTCTAAAAACATGCCGTTCACCATCATCTATCACTAGCAATCAGCTTTAACTGCATAGTCTACCATTTGGCAATAATTCCACATTGCTCATTGTCTTGATGTAGGCATTGGGTAAGAAACAGAAGTTGCTGACTCAATGTATTACACTGGCTTAGTGGTAGATGCCCAGACACAGGTCCTAGACTTTACATGTGTGAACTTCGAGATGGTAGAGAAGGAACTAAGGGAGAGGCTCAAGGGCTCTTGCCAACTAAAAGGGGTGGAGAACAAAAAGGTAAAACTATGAAACCAGAAACCCTTGAGGTATCAAAGGCATGTCTTAGGCTCAGGCAGGTAGGGAAGGAGATGACACCCAGGAGACCTATGGTATAGGATTTTCTAAGGGAAGTAGAGGAAGAAGTGTGAACCAAAAAGCTGGCATTCAGAAGGTATAGGGCTAATTAGTCTGAGACAAGCAGGGAACTATACCTCAACAAATTGAAGAAGGCCAGGAAGGCAGTGAAGAGAGCCAAACTGGAAGCAGAACATAGATTATCAGAATGGTGAGGGAAAACACTGATGCCCTTTTATGTATGTCAGGGAAAACAGGAAGAGCAAGGGGGAATTGATAGGTTATACTGTATAAGGGCAGCATAAGTGGAGGGAAACAGGCAAAAAGCAGGGATTCAAAATGAAGACTTCTGTTCAGTCTTCACAGTTGATAGAAACATAGAAACATAGAAGTTGACTGCAGATAAGGACCGCAAGGCCCATCCAGTCTGCCCATTTCTTTTTCTACCTTATAAATGTACCATAGGCCTTTGCTCTGTCAGTGGCCTATATAGTCATACTCATCTGTATTGCTCCCTTATGCCTATCCCATGCCTGTTTGAAGCTCTGCACTGTATTCATAACCACCACTTCCTGAGGTAGGCCGTTCCATGCATCCACCACCCTTTCTGTGAAAAAGAATTTCCTCACATTCCCCCTTAATCGGCCTCCCTTTGATCTCATGCTGTGTCCTCTTGTCCTGCTATTTTTCTCATATTTAAACATGTTAGACTCTTTCACTTGTTAATGCCCTTAAGGTGTTTGAATGTCTCAATCATATCACCTCTCTCCCTCCTTTGCTCAAGTGTACAGTATATATATTAAGCTATGTTACTCTGTCCTCATATGTCTTCTGATGCAGTCCCTGCACCATTTTGGTTGCCGTTCTCTGGACTGCCTCAATTTGGTTAATGTCCTTGTGAAGGTGTGGCCTCCAGTACTGCATGCAGTACTCCAGATGGGGCCTAACCAGTGTCTTGTAAAGAGGGATTATTACTTCCCTCTTATGACTTGTGGTACCCCTACTAATACACCCTAACATCTCCCTAGCCTTACCTACTGCTTTAGAGGTGTGCTTGATGATTTCAGGTCATCGGTGATGATGATGCCCAAGTCTCTTTCTTCCTTTGTGACTGCCAGCAACTCCTCCCAGCCTATACGTGGCTTCAGGGTTTCTCTTCCCTATGCGCATGATCTTACACTTCTTTGCATTAAATCCCAGTTGCCACTCTTCTGACCATTTTGCTAGTTTATCCAGATCTCTTCTCATTCTGCCCACCCCATCTGGATCATCCACTCTGTTGCAGATCTTGGTGTCATCTGTAAACAGACAAGCCTTACCCTCCAGTCCATCTGCAACGTCACTAATGAAGATATTAAAGAGGACTGGCCCCAGGACTGATCCCTGAGGTACCCCACTTGTGACTTGCATCTCTTCTGACTGAATACCATTTACCACCACTCTCTGTTTTCTGCCCGTCAACTAGTTTGCCACCCAGTTGACCAACTTCTGACCCACCCCGAGCCTACCCAGCTTATTTATCAATCTGCTATGTGAACAGTGTCGAAAGCTTTGCTGAAGTCAAGAGGTGACATCAACTGCTCCCTTGGTCCACCACTCTGGTTACCCAGTCAAAGAAATCTATGAGATTAGTTGAAGAACCTTCTTGTAAACCCTGTCTTAGATCCTGCCCCTATGGATTGGAACTCAGCATATTAAAAGTCTCCAATCACCCTACGAGGTAAGACGGCTGGTCACGCAGTTCCCCTCCCCTGCTACTTTTGTGGGTGGGGTCATGACCTTCTCCAGTCTTCTGGGACCTCTCCTCAGCTCAGAGACCCACAACAATTCTGCTAATGGCTCTGTAGTTCCACCCTAGCTCCTTAAGTACCCTAGGATGTATGCCATCAGGTCCCATTGTCTTGTCCATTCTGAGCTTAGTGAGTTCTTGTAGGACCCTTTCTTTTGTGAAGGGAGTAGTGCTCACTTCCCTCCCCCCTGTGTCCATGGTGCTGAGCTGTTGACCCTGCCCTACCTTCTCTTCAGTAAATACTGAGCAAAAGTATCTATTTAGGATATATGCTTTTACAGGGTCCTCCTCCTCACATGCCCCCTTTTCTCCTTTGAGCTTAGCAATACCCCCTCTGAACTTTCTCCTTTCACTAATGTATCTATAGAAAGTCTTGTCACCTTCTTTTACTGTTCGTGCTAGTGTTTCCTCAGTTTGAGACTTTGCCTGCCTTATTGCCTTCCCTGCTTCCCTTAGGGAAGTTTGGTATGCCTCCCTATCTTCATCCTTCTGTGTTTCCTTATATTTCCTGAAGGCCAGCCTTTTGGCTCTGACCTTTTCTGCTACTGTATTTGAGAACCAAAGTGGTTTCCTTCTTCTTTTGCACTTCCTTTTCTGTCTAACACAATGGGATGTTGATTCAAGTATTGCATCCTTAATGCTTGCCCACTTTGCCTGTACCCCCTCACCTGTGTTTCTTTTTGCCAGGGCTAGCTTAACTCTGTTGGCCATCTTATCAAAGTCAGCTCCTCTGAAGTCCCATATTTTTGCCTTGGAATGGGATGATTTAGATGATGATGAGTGAGGGCCATTGCTGGAGTGTAGTATGAAAGTTAAGAGGAAAAAACATTAGTATCAGGATCATCATTGAAGACAGGGTGCTCAAGGAAATGAGTTGGCTAAAGTTGGAGAAGCATCTGGGACCAGATGGGCAGCTCCCATGGGTGTTCTGAGAGGTTGTTACTGGCTCTGGCAGCTCATGGTAGACCTGTAAAACTTTTCAATTGAAAGGGGCATCATCGACATGGATTTGATTGAGGAGAACATTGTGCCTATGCTCAACAGTGAGAACAGAGGAGACATGGGGAACTACAGATTAGTTTATTGGACCTCCATTTTATGCAAGCTTCATGGAAATGTAATCAAGAAGCAGCTGATTTATTTCCTTGAGAGCCACAGTTTCTAGAACAGCAACCAGCATGACTTTGTTGTGGTGAGGTTTTGTCAATGAAACCTCATAGAATTCATCATCATCCTATTTCATGCAGTGGACAAGGGATGAGCACACAATGTCCTGTACCTAGACTTCAGCAAGGCGTTTAACTCAATGCCTCATAGATGATTTGTGGAGGAATTAATTGACTTGTGGTAGAAAATAAAGTCACAAGGTGGATAGAGAACTGGCTAATGGGAGAACACAAATGGTAATACTAAATGGTAGTATACTGAGTTTGGAGGCATGACTAGTGATTAATCCCAGACCTCTCAGCTTTTTGTGGAGGAGAAACTGGTTATTGAAGAGGTCAACATATTTGCTCAGTTCAACTTGAATTGCTTCATTAATGTGAACTTTCTTTGAAATCTCATGGATATCATTCATCAACTTGAGTGTTTTTTGAAGCAGAATGCTTGGAATGGCAGACGGATTAGATATGATAAGAAATGGTTTTGGAGCTGATGGTTTACGATTTGGGCATCAGCAAATCTCTCCATGAGACTAAGCAGTGCTGCCAGGATGGGAGATAGGTCAGCAGTTGTTGATGTCCTATCTCCAATCTTCTGCAGGGGTGCAACCTTAGCATTCTTCCAGACCTCTTGCCATACACTGAGTCTTTGATGTCCCTTGATCTTTTTCTTTAATACTGCTATTCCAAAATATTGTAATACTTGAGTATTAGAGTACGCAATAAGCCTTTGTCAGCACAGTTTCTAAATGTAAGTCCTAATTCTAAATGCAAGCCCTATATTTTTTGGTATTTATTCATTTATTTGTAACTAGGATTGAAGACCTTTGAGCTGAGAGCTCATTTACAAAGGTTCCATGTCATACAACAATTACAGACAAGTGAATAAAAAACAAGCCAAACAAGATTATATATAATGAACGTAGCTATACAATTAGAGAACAAATACAGTAATGAAAAGTACCAAAATAATAGGTAATGGAGAATAATGGGATATAATGGAGAATAAAAGGAAATAAAAAACAAAGGATGTAAAAGGTAGTAACAGAGCAGTATCATAGTCAGGTGAGCAGGGAGGGGTATGAGAGGTAGGCAAGAGGGAAGGAAGGCAGCTTAAAACAAACACTGCCAAGGACGAGGATAGAAGGAAAAGAGGGTGTAGGTGAGGAAACAAAGGGGGGGTGGATTAGAGGAGGAGGATAGAAGAGGGAGAAGTTGTTGTGGCGGTCAGTTGGGAAGTCCTAGGGAGAGAAAGTGATCCAACATAGTACACTGGGGAGATTAAAGACCACAGTTGCATTCAGTGTTGTTGCTCACCAGGTGGGCCTTCAGATGTGGCTTATGTTAGCCGAGCCTGGTGCAAGACAGGAGGTCAGGGCTAAGTGAGTTAAGTCACTTTGGTACTCGATAACTAAATGATCACTGACCTTGTGAGGTCCAGCAAAAGGGGATATTTAGTGACTGACTACACACTTTTCTGGTGTTCCTGTTACTGTTATGAGGATGGAGGAGGGTCAGAATCCCATGGGTGGTGAGGGTCAGGGTGGTTTTCTTTGCTAACAGGCAGACTTGGTATCTGATTCTACACTCCAGGTTGAGTAACCCCATACACAAGTAGAGCTCACAGGTGTACATTTGCCAAGGGGCACTTAAGAGAAGCCTACAGGCTTTATTGAGGGCCAACTTAATTCTCTGGAGGGCTGTGTCTGTGGCAGCTCCATAGACAATCAGACTGTAGTCAATCACTGACAGGACTGAGCTGTTCACTGTGAGCTTAAGTGTTTCATTGGTAAAACAGTGTCTATGTTTATATAATATGCCGATTTTGGAGTTGACAGTTTTTGAGACCAGATCGATGTGTTGCACATAGAAGAGGGAGTTGTCTATTGTAACCCCCAAGTATTTGAAAGTGTGTACCACATCCAGAACTTCATTATGGTTGTTGCATATTTGGACTTGATGGGATCTGTGTTCATTCTGAGATGCAGCAAAGATCATGGTCTTGGTTTTCTTATAGTTGAGAAGAAGCTTATGGTTTTGGAACCACTATTCTATGACCGAGAAAAAGGTTTGCATTTGTTCTTCAAGGGCAGTGGTGTCAGACTGACTAGTAAACAGCACTGCATCATCGGCATACAGGAGAACTTGGCCAGGGCAGGCCATGAGAAGCTTATTTAGGAATAAGCTGAAAAGAAGTGGACCAAGGATTAATCCTTGTAACATTACAATGGGCAGAGAGAGTGGAGAGTATTTTTTTACTAAGTTCAATTTTTCAACCCTCAACTGAATTAACCATGATGTGTTTTTGTTTTTTGCTTTAGAAATGCATCCATGTTAACCATTTTCTATTTTATCAATAGTACATCAAATATCAATGCTCTCATTTTTTTCCAGTTCTCCTTTGTGGCTTGTTTCCAGCCAAACTTTCGCAGCATGCGAACTGTGATATCTAATTAAAGCTGATGCAAACCACTCACTAAAGATTAAAAGAAAGCAAGACAGCAACCTGTGGGAGACTCACCTTCTTGTAAGTACACGTTTGCAAGTTCTACTGTAAATCTCTAGATTAAATAAATTCACATGATCCATAACTGTGTCACCTATTGAATAACCCACCCTTTGCCAAAATGAAGGACATCACAGTGTGATGACCATCAGCCCTGAATTTTCTTGATCAGAGACAAACTGAATCTTTGCCCATCAGGGGTATCACTTAACTTGCAGTGTTTCCTATATATACTTGTTATGTATAAATATTTTTTCTTTACCTTGAATAGTTATGTTATAGTTTCAGAATATGATAAATATAATCACTCAAATCCTAAGTATAGTCGGGGAGCTTGACCTTGCCAAATACTAAATTCAAATACAGTACTAAAAACTACAACACCATTAGTTTGTTTGACAGGATCCTCTTGAAGAAATTTTTGCCTTTTTCTGTACATAATGGATTTACAGTTAAGAAAAAATAAATAAAATGAATCCTTTTGAAGAAATGCATCTTTGTTTTATTAAAGCATAATAGCAAATAATGAGATATCAATATATTCTAGAAATATTGTCCTGCTATTTACAGACAGGTGAGTCACAAAATGAACTGTTAATGTTTAGTGGTATAACATCAGTAACTATATCTTGCTCAAAACTGTCTGTCATTTTGGTGGGAACCAGTTTATTTATATAAATTGTTTGTATCAAGTGTTTGTGTTTTTCAGAAAAAGGGCTGAATTTAGTTACATTATGTTTCTTTGTGCTTCATTACATTCCTTCAATCAGCCCATCAGCACCAGTTAAGGAGTCTCTTTCCATCCGGGTGACTTGGGTTTAACACATTATAGCAGGACAGCAGGAAACTATGGTAGTGTTTATCTCTATGTTTTTAGTCTTTGGGGAGTGAAAATGACTCTCCCTGTGCTTCACTGACTTCTGATGGACAAAGAAACTATAGGCAATTGGACATTGGAGGGTGAGGATCAGCTAGACCTGTTTAGGCATGCCATTATATATGCATGCTAGTGGACTTCAGAGACAGCTTATGGATGGGTGCAGGGATAAAAAATAGATAAATATGATCCAGTCTCTGGATGATGACAGGGCACCCTCAGGCACAGAACCCTTCACCAGTTGTGCAGGATATTTAATGTCTTGGCATGTAATATGATCTTGCCTGTGTACTAATCTCCTGTACCCTTCTTTATATTGTTTCCATGTGCTGGCTTGTGTCTGACTAAGCACACCTAGTTCATTACCCCATGTATTGTCTGACTCTGTATAATATATATTATTCAATATTTTCTGTAATAAACACCAGGTCTCCCTGAGTAATGCACTTTGTGAGCCAGTGGGCCAACCTGGTTAACAAAATTCAATAAATAAAAATAAGTAATTGTAAAAGAGTCCCATTGCATTGAAGGACTCACTATTATGGGCCATGGTGTGGGAGCTGCAGTTTTAAATCATCCACTGTAACTGCACCATGTGCAAACCCAGCTACAGCTTCCCTGTCAGACATACATGATGCTACTCCAGGAAACCTTAGATCTGACAAAACTCCAATGAACATGTCTTTGTGCATTATTTGTCAATACAAAGAGCACAAGGGAACCACATCACTATACTTATTACGGATAGAATAAACCATCTAAAAACCTACTGATTCATCATTGCCTCAAATACTTCAATTTCAGAAACTGGAAATGATCTGCTGCACAACGGACAGACTTTAACTTTGTATGACGTCAAGAAGTATAATGCATTTATTGGTGCCCAAATCTACTGAAGTGAAACTTGCAAGACATAATTTGTTTTTCTCTTTAATCAAGTTTTCTTTTCCCACTAGCCTGAAGCTATCTACTATCTTTAGGCTGCCAAACATTCTATTTCTGATACTATTAGTCCCTCTGGATGATTGCTCCAAATAGGACAATGCCAGAATGTACCATTTGCTATTCTGGCAAACCTGGTTGTCCTTCTTTCCAGTTTTCAGCATGGCCCTCCCACCACCCATCCCCTATAGTGGGCTACCATATCTAGGCATGGTAGCCTTGCATACCCACTACATGACTACAATGTAGGACAACCCTTCATTAATCTGCTAAAGAGGCATATGTTGTTGCAGAAGTGCAGTACATCAATCCCAAGTTGAGAACTCAAGATCAGGTAGATCTCGGCCACCTGAATGCAAATGACCCCGGCTCACACCCAATAAGATGTATTGATTACTGTAAATACAATATTAAAGGAGCAAGGAGGAATTATCATGGCAGGCTTCTGGAAGTTTATTGGCACTGGGCATACTAATGGGCATGTGTACAAAAAAGGGATTTCAAATTTCTTCTAGGCATAGAAACATAGAAACATAGAATTTGACGGCAGATAAGGACCGCTTGGCCCACCTAGTCTGCCCATTTTCCTACCTAACAGATAAGCTGCAGATCCTAGTTAACCAACAGCTTACTTCCTCTTACCCACCCCTAGGACTGCCTTATGCCTGTCCCATGCATTCTTGAAGTCTCCCACTGTTCTTGACTCCACAACCTCCTCAGGGAGGCTGTTCCATGTATCCACAAACCTCTCTGTGAAAAAATACTTCCTCACATTACCCCTGAGCCGTCCCCCCTCTATCTTCAAATTGTGCCCCCTTGTTCTTGCACATCTCTTTTTCTGGAAGATGCTACCCTCTTGGACTTTGTTAATTCCCTTGAGGTACTTGAAAGTTTCTATCATGTTCCCTCTCTCCCTTCTTTTCTCAAGAGTATACATATTAAGCTCCTTTAGTCTTTCTTCGTATGTCTTCTGGTGCAGACCCTGTACCATTTTGGTTGCCCTCCTCTGGACAGCCTCCACTCTGTCTATGTCTTTGCGGAGATGAGGTCTCCAGAACTGCACATAGTACCCAGATGGGGTCTCACCAACTGTCTGTACAGAGGGATAACAGCTTCCTGTTTTCTACTATTGATGCCTCTTCCTATGCATCCCAGTATCCCCCAGCCTTCCTTACTGCCTTCTCACATTGCTTGCCCACCTTTAGGTCATCTGATATAATTATCAACAGGTCCTTTCTATTTTTACTGTTGTCAGTATCTCACCCCCATTGTGTGCAGCTTCCCTGGGTTTTGTTTCCCATGTGCATTACCTTGCACTTCTTTTGCATTGAATCTGAGCTGCCACATTTGACCATTCCTCCAACCTTGCCAAGTCCCTTCTCATCCTTTCCACTTCATCTTGTGTATCAACCCTGTTGCAGATCTTTGTGTCATCTGCAAAGAGACATACTTTTCCTTCCAGTTCCTCTGCAATGTCACTTATAAAGACATTAAAAAGGACCGGTCCCAGTACTGAACCCTGCGGTACCCCGCTAGTTACCCATCCTTTCTTCACTGTGTACTCCATTTACTACTACCCTTTGCGTCCTGTTGTCTAGCCAATTTTTTATCCAGGCTACCACCTTGGGACCCATTCCAAGGCTGGCTATCTTGTGTATTAATCTTTTGTGTGGGACTGTATCAAATGCCTTGCTAAAATCTAGGTAGGCCATGTCCACAGCCCCTCCCTGGTCACCCAGTCAAAGAAATATATTAGATTCGTCTGACATGACCTTCCCATTGTGAATCCATGCTGCCTTGGGTCCTGTGCCCCACTGGCCTCTAGGTACTCAACAATTCTTTCCTTCAGAAGTGATTCCATCATTTTCCCTACCACCGAGGTCAAACTAACTGGTCTGTAGTTTCCTGCCTCTGTCCTGCTCCCACTTTTGTGAAAAGGAATCACATCTGCCTTCCTCCAGTCCTCGGGTACCACCCCATCCTCCCATGATTTGTTAAAGAGAGTAGTCAGCGATGTCACTAGTTCTACCCTTAGTTCTTTTAGAATTCTTGGGTGAATCCCATCAGGCCCATTGCTTTGTCCACCTTCAATTTTATTAGTTCTTTCAGAACCCTTTCTTGTGTAAATGGACTGGTATCGACCCCCGTCTTCAGAGTGTTTCTCTTGTTTGGTTTAGGTAACTCCCCCTCCTCTTCCTTTGTGAATACTGAGCAGAAATATTCGTTCAGTATCCCTACTTTTTCACTGTCACCCTCTACCCACATTCCCTCCCCTTTATTAAGCTTCAGTATCCCTCCTTTGGTCTTTCTTCACTCCCTAATGTACCTATAAAAGGTCTTATCCCTCTTCTTAACAGAATTGGCTATCCTTTCCTCGGTTTGGGCCTTTGCTATTCTGACTGCCTTCCCAGCCTCTTTCTGCTTTAACTGATAAAGTTCTCTGTCCTGCTCCTTCTGTGTTTCCTTATATTTCCTGAATGCTGTCCTTTTCTCCTTAACCTTCCCTGCCACCTCTTTTGTGAACCATTGTGGTTTTTTCCTTCGTTGTGTTTTATTGATTTGCTTTACACAAAGGCTTGTTGCCTCTGTGATGGCTGTTTTGATCACTCCCCATTGTTCCTCCACCCCTCCTTCTTGCCTGTTTGCTAGTGCTTTTCTGAGACACTCTCTTATTTTCCCATAGTCAGCCCTCCTAAAGTCTAATACTCTTGCTTTTATATGGCTTGATTGTATGGCTGTGTTTATCTTGAACCACACTGTTTGGTGGTCACTTGTTCCCAGATGGCTACCCATTTCTAAATCTGAGATTCGTTCTCCATCCCCATTTGAAAGTACCAGGTCTAAGATTGCTCCCTCCCGAGTGGGTTCCGATACTAGCTGTCTGAGGCATGCCCCCTGTAGGGCATCAAGAATGACCCTGCTCTTGGATGTGCCTGCAGCCAAGGTGCTCCAGCTAACATCTGGCATATTCAGGTCCCCCATCAATAATATCTCCCCTTTTTCTGCCATTCTAAGAAAGCCTTCTATCATTTCCTTGTCCATTCCCTTCCCCTGAGATGGGGGTCTGTATACAACCCCCATGCAGATTGTGGTGCCATTTCCTGTCTCCAGGGTGACCCAAAGTACCTCATCTGTTCCCTGTTTACTCTTTAGTTCTGTTGCTTTGATCTCTTCCTTTACATAGAGAGCTACTCCTCCTCCTCTTTTACCCTCCCTGTCCCTCCTGTAGATTGTGTATCCTGGTATGTTGACATCCCAGTCATGGTTCTCTGTGTACCATGTTTCTGTGACTGCCACAATGTCCAGGCAACCCTCTTCCATCAAGGCCACTAGCTCAGGGAGCTTGTTACACAGACTACGGGCATTGGTACTCATCACCCTCCACTTTTTGATAGCCTTACCCCTTTTAGCCCCATTTCTGTCCTTACTGCCTTTGCCTTTTTTTACAATTAAATCTGTTCTGCTGCCTAATAACTTCTGTACCTTGGTGTTTACCTCACTAATCACCATGTTTTGTGGGGGGAGGCTTGGATTTCCCTGCTTCTTTTCAGTGCCTCCCCCCTTGGCTAGTTTAAATGCTAACCTAGGATCCTGGATCCCCCCCCAGGACAGATGCAGACCATCGCACCAGTATAGGTCTGCATCCCTCCAGGTGGCTCCCCAGTCCCCAATGAAGCCAAAACCCTGACCTTCACACCAGTTTTTCAACCACTCATTGAATTCCCTGGTGAGACGTGCCCTAGCATCTCCCTTGCCATAGACAGGCAGCACCTCCAAGAAGGTTACCATATGTACTTGTCTAAGGCCCCTTCCCAACTCTACAGACTCCTCTTGCACTGCTCTGATCCCATTCCTAGCCAGGTCATTTGTCCCTAGGTGGACAATGACATCCAGCTTCCTCCCTTGTGCAGCTCCTCCCACGATCCTGAGGATTCGCTTCCTGTCCCTCCAAGCCGTGGCACCAGGAAGGCACCTTACCTCCCTCTCCCCTTCCTCCCCCATTTCTACTCCCCAATGATTGAGTCCCCCACCAGGAGTTGTTTCCTTCCCCTGTGGGGTCCCATGCCACCCTCCTTTGGGTCTCCTTTGTGAAGGTTCCCAGCATCCTCCTTGGTCTCCACTGCAGGTGCCTCCATAGAGGAACCACTATCCACCAGAAGAGAGAATGAATTGTGGAGAGGTACAGCTGAGGGATGCAACTCTGTTCCACCACCCTATTCCTCCTTCAGCCCACCCTGGTCCAGCCTCTCCTCTTCTTGGCAACCTCTGGAGGTAGTGGCATTGGCCCTGGTGGTCCCTGGGTGGGGAGGAGGTTTCACAGAATCCCAGCCAGGTCAGCTGGAGACGGGCAACCTCCTCTCTCAGACCAGAGAGGTGCCTGCAAATAGGGCAGCATCGCAGCCTCCAGAATGTCTCCCGGAACACTGCCGCCCCACAGCCATTGCACTGAACCACTCCTATCATGTCTTATTTTGTGTCCCCTCTACTGTTTCTCTGGATGCTTACTCTCTCCTCTCCTTACAACTCTCACCCTTCCTGTTCTGTGACAGCAACTTCCTATCTTCTTCAGTAGCCTCCTTCTTTCTTGCTCAATATCAGACCACCAGCAGCTGGGGGGGAGAGTGAACTACTTTTTCTACTTTAGGGTTGATGAAACCAATGTTTCTCTATGATCCTTTCCTTCCTACTGCCAAACAAGAAGTTCCTGTTGACAGTCAAATCCAGTGGCTATAAAAGTAGAACTGGCTTTGGGTGGGTTGGAGGGCAATTAGTAAGAAAAAAGGCTAGCAACAGGAAGTTGTAATTTGACTCACCTGCTTTTATAGTGTCTAAACCACACCCCCAGGTAAGCTCTCTTTCCTCCTACTGGTTTAGCAAAGTCAGCTGATACAGTACCCTTCACTGCACAAAATACACACTGACCTTCTTTCTTTTCTTTCTTTTTAACCCTAAATAAGTCCCCTTCTACTTCTAATAAAGTTATCTGTCTACTTAATCTTAACAGACACTGACTCCTGCTGAGATATACATTTTAAATTAAGAAGAAAATGTAGCTTCTTTAAATTAGCTGCTTTCTGCTCTACAAGCAAGGCTAGCAACAGGAAGTTGTAATTTGACTCACCTGCTTTTATAGAGTCTAAACCACACCTCCAGGTAAGCTCTCTTTCCTCCTACTTGTTTAGCAAAGTCAGCTGATACAGTACCCTTCACTGCGCAGAATACACACTGACCTTCTTTCTTTTCTTTCTTTTTTTAACCCTAAGTAAGTCCCCTTCAACTTCTAATAAAGTTATCTGTCTACTTAATCTTAACAGACACTGACTCCTGCTGAGATATATGTTTTAAATTAAGAAGAAAATGTAGCATCTTTTAATTAGCTGCTTTCTACTCTACAAGCAAGGCTAGCAACCGGAAGTTGTAATTTGACTCACCTGCTTTTATAGTGTCTAAACCACACCCCCAGGTAAGCTCTCTTTCCTCCTACTGGTTTAGCAAAGTCAGCTGATACAGTACCCTTCACTGCACAGAATACACACTGACCTTCTTTCTTTTCTTTCTTTTTTAACCCTAAATAAGTCCCTTTCTACTTCTAATAAAGTTATCTGTCTACTTAATCTTAACTGACACTGACTCCTGCTGAGATATACGTTTTATATTAGGAAGAAAATGTAGCTTCTTTTAGTTAGCTGCTTTCTGCTCTACAAGCAAGGCTAGCAACAGGAAGTTGTAATTTGACTCACCTGCTTTTATAATGTCTAAACCACACCCCCAGGTAAGCTCTCTTTCCTCCTACTGCTTTAGCAAAGTCAGCTGTTACAGTACCCTTCACTGCACAGAATACACACTGACCTTCTTTCTTTCTTTGTTTTTTTAACCCTAAATAAGTCCCTTCTACTTCTAATAAAGTTATCTGTCTACTTAATCTTAACAGACACTGACTCCTGCTGAGATATACATTTTAAATTAAGAAGAAAATGTAGCTTCTTTTAGTTAGTTGCTTTCTGCTCTACAACCAAGGCTAGCAACAGCATAAGGGAACACTTTTTACTGAAAGGGTGCTGAGCCTTTAAAACAGTATTCCATAATCTATTATAAAAGTTAAATGTTTGGACTCTTAAATATTGATTGAATACATTTATACAGGCTAAGGTGATTAATAAATATGCCCAATAAACTTGTGGGGGAATAGCATTGATTGGTTCATTTAATGGATGGAAAGAGAATCCTTAGCATGGTGCTACTGGACTGTCTTATGAAAGCACAAAGAAACATACTGTAACTAAACTCAAATTTGGGGAGTGGTTAAGAGTATGGCAGATGAGTTTCAATTCAAAATAATGCAGTTAATGAACAGAAACCCAGGGGTAGAGTACAAAATGTGTGGAAAGGTACTGATGACAACTAAGCAGAAAAGAGACCTGGAGTAATCATATCAGATTACCTTAGGAGGGCAGACAGTGTGACTAGGCAGTTAGGAGGGCAAGTGGGATGTTGGGTTGTATAGGAAGGGTTATCTCCAACAGAAAGAGGGAGGTGGTGTTGTCCCTGTATAGTTCACTGGTAAGATCCCACCTTGAATACTGTGTCCAGTTCTGAAGACCACATCTCCAGAAGGACATAGACACAGTGGAGGCAGTCTGAAGGAGAGCTACTAAAATGTTGCAGTCTCTGCATCAAAAGCCTCACGATGAGAGACTCCAGGACCTCAATATGAACACCATTGAAGAGAAGAAGGAGATGGGTGATTTGACATAGAACTTTAAAGCAGCAGTGCAATGAAATTAGGCAAAAAATTAACCCCACCTTTCCTTACTATAATAGATTCCAGGAATCTTCCAGTTTTTTAAGGTGGTACAATTTTCTAATTCTACAACAATTTTAATATTTTATAAATTCTTTAATTTAACTTTTTTCTCAAGAAAAAAAGATGGCTGCCACATTTTGCATAGAAATAACATTGTAGACCGGGCAAAGGTTAAAAATGAACAAATAAAAAAGACTCAAGGGGCACCGCATAGCACATACCTAGACAGATACATTTGACAAGTAAGCTGATGTTTTACTTAACTGTAACTGAAATTAGATGTTTTGGAAACACATTTTTCATTGCACTGCTGCTTTAAATACCTCACAGGGGTAAATAAAGTACAGGAGGGAAGTATTTTTTTCTAAATAAAAAAGTGCTCAAGAAAGGGGGAATGGTATGAAGTTGGAAGGGAGTACATTCAGGAGAGATGTGATTAAATACTTCACAGAAACAGTAGTGGATTTCTGGAACAGTCTTCCACTGGAGGTGGTGGTAGAGAAAAAGTGGTGGGTTCAGGAATGCGTGGGATAGGCACAAGTGAATCATAGTGGAAAGAAAGGGGGAAGGGAGAAAGAGCTGTATATCAAGTAAGATCTGCTGTGAGAATGTAGATAGGAAAAAATGGGCAGACTGGGTGGGTCAAGCAGCCCTTATCTGCCATCAGATTCTGTGTTTGTATGTCCTGTCCTACTTATTACATTTTATTGTATTGTATTGTATTCATTGCATTGCACTGCATTGCACTGCATTGAACTGAGTTGTGTTGTGCTCTCTTTTGTTGTGTTGTATTGTATTGTACTGAAATGAATAAATAAGGTAAATGGCATGGAACTATTCATCAGGAATAATGGATCTAGAACATAGGGACATGAATGGAAGGGAAACTCAGGATGCATGTGTGGGAGTTCTTTTTTACAGAGAGAGTGCTTGAGTTGTGAAGCAGTTATCAAATAAACAATGCCCAAAGGAAATCCAAGGAATAAATGGTCTTCTAACATGGAGTTGGAGGAAGTGTGTAGTAAATCCAGAAATAAAAAATTTCCCTGCTCTAGTAATACACGACTTAAACATTTTGAAAAGTGTTTTCTATAATATTTTATTTCTTTCTTCAGCCAAGTCCCAACGTTTCACAAATAAGTGGCTTCTTCTGTGGTGCTGTTAAGAATATATAATCATACTCATAATTAATATAATCATAGTGACACAAAATGTCAATTTTAATCTACAT
This sequence comes from Neoceratodus forsteri, assembly GCA_016271365.2. Lineage (NCBI taxonomy): Eukaryota > Metazoa > Chordata > Ceratodontiformes > Ceratodontidae > Neoceratodus > Neoceratodus forsteri. Next base: position 950,723,031 of record CM028129.1, on the reverse strand, counting down.
AAATGAATTTTTCAAGTACTGCATGACCAATGTGGACTAAGTAATATTGCTTACAAAATCATAAATTTAAATCAAGATAACACTGGAAAAAAATCAACTACCAGTATCATGATGCCATTCACCTGACAAAAGATAAATGTGTGCCCAATGGGCTACCTGCTATTCACAGCCTGAGTAGTGTATCTTTGCAGCCACAATAATCTCCAAAGGACTCTAAAATACATAAAGAAATCCATATAACAAACATCATATCCCTGTTGTGTAAATAAAGACATGTTGAAAAAATAAAATGCACTACCTATATAGAGGTCTCAACAGAGCATAATCCTTCTAAGGATATTGAAATTTCATCACTTTATGAAAACAAAAGAAGAAAAGTTCACCAACTCAATCAATATTGATATATCTAGTCTACAATAATAAACCTAGCCCATACATTGTTCTAAAGTTATGAACATTTCAGCATACTTGCAAGGATTAAAATAATTCCTATTGAGCTTCAAAGCTCTGAAAGAAAAAATGGTAATATTGCTGTTAGTATACAGCCCCCAAACACCTTAAAATATTAATCTATTATCTTTCTTTCTGCAAGGTAGCAAATGAGCCTACCAGATATGTAATGTTTCTCACATAGAGTATTTCTCCAGAATGTGGCAGCAAGAGGCTATCTCCGACTAGACCTCTTATACCAGTGCGGAAAAGCACTGGCTGATGCCAGTGGACATGCTAACGCATCATCACCAGGCTGCAAAGCTGCCTGATAGCCATATTTCCGCATGGGTATAGGGATGGACATCAAAATGAATTACCGTAATTATCTTAATACTGATGTAAATATTCTACTTTTAAATATGGTATTATAATAGCCTTCTGCAGAATATGAGATGTTTCCTCAAAACATTTAAAACTACTTAACAAAGGATAATCAGTATAATATTTAATTATCAAAAATGAAATGAAAAGAAAAAAAGGAAAGGTGGGCTCGGGAGAGGCACACATTGTTGAAATATGAATTTAATTACCAACACAACTGCCAATTGATCTCTTCATTGAGACCCCATGGTGTTTGGTATGTATTTAGTTCAAAAATCCACAAGGTTTCTCTGGTGTTTAAAAATTTTTGAAAACTGCCACCATGTTTAGGTTGTGATACCAATTCCAGTTCTCAAAAATGGAGTTGTACCACTGTGTGTCTCCTGTCTGCAAAATGTCTAGCCACTGATGAATTTCATCTTTTAATCTTATTCGGCTTTTGTGTTCTAAAATTCTTTTCTTGAGTTCCCTGGCTGTTTGACCAACATATAAGTGGTCACAGGGACATCGTAATACATAAATAATTCCCTTGGAGTTACAATCAATATGGTGTTTGATTTTATATTCCTTACTTGTGTGTGGATGCCTAAAGAATAATTTTTTTGACGTGTTGCCGCATGCAACACATTTGTTGCAAGGGAACATCCCTTCTTTTAAAGGACCCAATAATAATTGCCCTTTGTTTTTAACATCACGGGCAGGGTGTACTGCTTTAACTAATTTATCCCTGATATTGGGTGCTTTTTTGGAAATAATGAATGGTTTCTTTGCAAAAATAGAAGCAGTTAAAGGGTACTCTTGTAATATATTCCAGTGATTAAGAATGATGTGTTTCAACTTAAGCATTTCCACACAGTGTGTAGTACTGAAAATAATGTTTCCTTTGTTTTTCATGCATGAACCCATTTATTTTTCTTCTATCAAAGCCATTCTGTCAACGTTAGAGACCTCATTTCTAATTCTGGAAAGTTAAGTGGAACTATAACCCCTTTGTTTAAATCTAGCCATCGTAGCAGTTTCTTCCATTGCAAACTCTTGTATTCAGCTACAATTGCATTTCATTCTAAGAAGTTGGGAAAAGGGGATGCTGTCTTTTAAACAATGAGGATGAAAACATTTGTTATGTAATATAGTATTCCGATCTGTGGCCTTTCTATAAAGAGTAGTGTCTAATTTCCCTTCATTTTTAGAGATGGTAATGTCCAAAAAATGTACTTGGTCCTGACTGTAATCTGCTGTAAATTTTACATTTTGATCAAAAGTATTCAGGTTTTCTAAGAATGTCTTTAAACTGTTCTCTTCCCTTGTCCACAACATAAGTATGTTGTCAATATAATGTCTCCAAAAAATGATACTGTCATAAAAAACATTGCTCTCATGGTTTAAAATAAACTTTTTCTCAAATTGGAACATTTATGAATTGGCATGTCCTGGAGCCATTGTGCTTCCCATTGCTGTTCCCTTTAACTGGCTATAAAAAACTGTTTTCAAACTGAAAATAGTTGTGGTCTAAACCAAAACGTGCCAGTTCTATTATTAAGCTAGTACATGATCTGTATCCTTGAGGCCTAGTATGTAAGAGAACACCCAGAGCCTGAACTCCTGGAGTATGGGGAATGGGGGTATACAGATCCCTCACATCAATGGTGACCAAAAATATGTTTGAATCAAAAAATATAGTATTGTTAAGCTCCTTGATGAGTCTAAGGACATGTGAGGTGTCCTTAATATATGTTTGAGTATTCTTAACTAAATCTTGAATGCGGAAATCCACATACTTTGAAATGGGTTCTAATATAGAACTGATTCCCGACACAATCGGTCTGCCTGGTGGGTCCACCAAGTCTTTGTGTATTTTTGGTAAGACATAAAACCTGGAGTTCAGTGTACAGTTCTGGAGACCATACCTACGTAAGGACATAGACAGGGTAGAGATGGTTCAGAGGAGGGCAACAAAGATGGTGCATGGATTGCATCACAAGTCCTATGAAGACAGGTTGAAGGAACTGAACATGTACTCCCTGGAGGAGAGGAGGGAGAGAGAGGGGATATGATAGAGACATACAAGTATCTTACAGGGAGGAACAGGGTGCAGGAAAACACTATTTTTAAGCGAAAAAGATGTTCCAGGACTAGAGGGCATGGGATGAAGTTGGAGGGAGGACGATTCAGAGGAAACATGAGAAAGAATTTCTTCACAGAATGGGTGGTGGACAAGTGGAACACCCTGCCAGAGGAAGTGGTGGGGGCTGAAACAATCACGGGATTTAAGAATGCATGGGATAGACGTAAAGGAATTCTGGAGGTCAGGGGTAAGGTGCAACAGACTTCTAGGAAAACAAACTGAATTTACAAGCTCAAATGGGCAGACTGGGTGGGCCATAGGCCCTTATCTGCCGACACTGTCTATGTATCTATGTATCTATGTATAGTCTGGGATGTTCATTAATCAAAAGCTCTTTCTCCCAAGATTGTAACCAACCTAGGGCTTCATATTCTTCCAATCTCTCTACGATTTTTTGCTTGATATCTTGAGTTGGATCATTTTCTAGAAATTTTTTATTTTATTCTACTTCCAAGAGTTTCATACACATATTTATGTACTGGCTAATGTCCATAAGGACAATAGCTCTACCTTTATCGGTGGGTTTAATAATTAATTTTGTGTCTTTCTGAAGATTATCAAGACAGTCTTTTTGTTTGTTACTTAAATTGTTTCTAAAAGAACTAATGTTTCCACTATGTGGAGTGAGGATGGTATTTATGTCTTCATGCACCAAACTACTATATGTTTCTACTGCATAGTTGTTGCCAATCAATGGCATATATGAGGATCTTGCCCCCATAGCTAGCTTTAAATTAGTCAATTTCTAGGTTCTGAGATTCAGAGAAAGAGAATTGTGCTTTGAGTCTAATATTCTGAAAGAACTTCTGTAAATCCACTTCTAATTGAAACCTAGTCAATGTTTGAGAAATGGAGAATGAAAGGTCCAAAGAGAGAGTGTCAATCTCCATTTGAGATAAAGTCCCTTTATTCAAATTGAAAACTACTGTTTCCCCCGTTGTCCTCTGTACATCCCTCTTGTGCCCAGTCCTGTTTGCCCTCCATCTACTTCTTCTATTCCTGTTTTGTCCCTTAGTTCATATCTCTTGGGTAGACCTTGTGATGCCTGTTTCTCTATTGGAGGTATCTCTGATGTGCTGGGTTGTGGGTTCTCCTGATCTAGTCTCCCTTGTTGTGGTCTTTTCCCTTAAAAGGACCTTTAGATGGATAAGGCTTAAATGAGCTCCTAGTGTAACTATCAGAGCTATTAGAGCTATACAGATCACCCTTATATGGCTGATATTCGATTTTTTTTTATAGGTATAAATTTTATTATCTCTGTAATCTATAGTATCCTGACGAAATTTCTTCATTTTGATTTCTTTGATGCCCCTTTCATATTCAGATAATTTATCTTTTAATTCTTCTAACCACTTATTAAAGTCCTCTAAATTCAATTGTGTTTTAAGGGACAGTTCCTGTTCTTGCACTGTTTATGCAATCTTTCCTCTTGCTTTGATAATGGCTTCCATTAGGGCATACATAAAATCTACACTACACCTAGTGCGTATACCATGCAATTTTTTCTCTAATTCTTCATCATTAATGCCTAAATTAGGTTCTACAGGGACACATAGACCTCTAGGAATACGTTTATATTCAAGATATTTCGTTAGAGTGAGACCATGTCATTGTAACCGAATGTCTTTTGATTTTATGTTCTCCAATTTTCTCTTAAGATTTTTTACAGTGTCTGCCTCTGTAGCAGACAAATCCCTATTGCCTTTCATAGTTTGTGGGAGCGTCTCCCTTTCCGCATCTGTAAAGCTACAAAATGTGTATGCGGTTTCTATATTGCCACCAACTTCTGCAAACTGTGCCATCTTAGAGGTTAAAACATTTTGTTCAATCCAATCCTAAAGAACAAATAGTATCTATATTTAAAACAATAAAGAAAAATGATGATTAAATAAAGAATGTTGTACTTAAACCACCAAATAATTAAGTTTCAAGTCCAAACTGATGATCAGTTCCTCCCAGTCCTGTGTTCCAGGTTCCTACGATAATGGAATGTCCTTGGAAAATCAGGTCACACTAAACTGAATAAATTCAAAGTCATCAAATAAACAATGCCCAAGGGAAATCCAATGAATAAATGGTCTCCTAGTGTGGAGTCAGAGGAAGTGTATAGTAAATCCAGAAATAAATTTCCCTGCTCTTGTCTCAATGAAGAGATTAATTGGCAGTTGTTTTGGTAATTAAATTTATATTTCAACAATTTGTGCCTCTCCTGAACCTCCCCTTTCCTTTCTTTTTTTTTATTTCATTTTTCATAATTAAATATTTTACTGATTATCCTTTGTTAAGTAGTTTTAAATGTTTTGAGGAAATGTCTCATATTCTGCAGAAGGCTATTATAATATCATATTTAAAAGTAGAATATTTACATCAGTATTAAGATAATTACGGTAGTTCATTTTGACTTCCATCCCTATACCAGTGTGGAAATATGGTTACCAGGCATCTTTGCAGCCTGGTGATGACGTGTTAGCACGTCCACTGGCATCAGCCGGTGCTTTTCCATGTGGGTATAAGAGGTCTAGTCGGAGATAGCCTCTTGCTGCCACATTTTGGAGAAATACTCTATGTGAGAAACATCACATATCTGGTAGGCTCATTTGCTACCTTGCAGAAAGAAAGATATTAGATTAGTATTTTAAGCTGTTTGGGGGCTGTATACTAATGGCAATATTACCACTTTTTCCTTCAGAGCTTTGAAGCTCAATGGGAATTATTTTAATCCTTGCAGATATGCTGAAATGTTCATAACTTTAGAATGATGTATGTGTCAGGTTTATTGTTGTAGACTAGAGATATCAATATTGATTGAGTTTTTGAACTTTTGTTATTTTGTTTTCATAAAATGATGAAATTTCAATATCCTTAGAAGGACTATACTCTTCTGAGACCTCTATATAGGTAGTGCATATTATTTTTTCAACATTTCTTTATTTACTGTACATAACAGGGATATGATGTTTGTTATATTGATTTCTTTATGTATTTTAGGTTACTTTGGAGATTATTGTTGCAGCAGAGATATGCTTCTCAGGTTGTGAATAGCAGGTAGCCCATTGGGCACATGTTTATCTTTTGTCAGGTGAATGGCATCATGATACTGGTAGTTGATTCTTTTCCAGTGTTATCTTGATTTAAATTTATGATTTTGTAAGCAATATTACTTAGTCCACATTGGTCATGCAGTTCTTGAAAAATTCACTTATATGGATTAAAATTGACATTTGTTTTCACTATGATAATATTAATTAAGAATATGATTATATATTCTTAGCAGCACCCCAGAAGAAGCCACTTAGTTGTGAAACGTTGGGACTTGGCTGAAGAAAGAAATAAAATATTACTGAAAATACTTTTCAAAACTTTTAAGTCGTGTATTATAAGAGCAGGGAAATTTGTTATTTCTGAGTTGTGAAACAGCCTGTCAGCTGAGGTTGCGATTACCAAGACCATTTACAGCTTGACACATTGCTGGGAAACAGATAAGGGCTTACTAGTCATGGAGGGTGGTGCAGAGGCAGGTAGTGGTCGCTGCAGGGAACATGGGAAGAGTTGAGCGAGCATAAGCCCAGTAGAGACACTAGGTCTTGGCAGTAAAGTAGAGTATTATGGGCAGACTGGATCAACTGATGGTCTTTTTCTGTTGTCTTTTCTTGTCTTGTCTTGTCTTATTGCTGGGCTAGGTGGTGGTCCAAGAGATGGAATTGATTTTCAAATACAGTATGGGGAGCCTATATCAACTGTTGTGCTCAGCAATGACAGTTGTGCAGAGTCTACAATGCCAACCAGAGATAAATGTTTATACTGTATATAGGCATAATACATCAAAATCCCCTTTTTCAATGGGCTCTCACAGTAATATAATTATGTATGTTACAACGTATCTCTGGTTGACTCTGTGTTAATTACAGTAAGGCAGTGACCTACTTAATGTACTGTAAAATCTCTGAGTTAGCCAGCTCACCACAACAAATGAAACAGAACCAGCCTGTCTAGAAGATACAAACATAACTGCCAGGGAATTAACATAATCCATGTGTATAAAACCTTGTAGCATGGAGTGTTGTCCAAAAACTCAGAGCAGGAAAGTCAGTACAAATAAGCAGCCCTCCAGCAATCAGAAACCATAAAAACACATAACATTATTGCAATAAGACTCATGGTTTGTTTCAGTTTGGCTTGCACAGAAATACACTGGCACTTTTTTGAACAAGTGACTATCATTGGGTCATGTGCATGACCTGAAGCACTAGGTGTTCCTAGTGCCATGCTGACTTTTTGTGTACAAGCTGAACTGAAAAAAAGTACGTATTTTGATATAATACTACATATTTTTGGAACTTAGCTGCCATTCTTTACCATGTATCATAAATGAACAGTAATAATCTCAAAGAATGTAAAGTAATGAATGTTGGTCAGGTCAACAGGTATGCTGTAAGTCCAGAAAAAGCTTCTGAAATCATTCCTCACAGCATATATAATATGCAGAAATTAATAATTGTGTGTGATAAATGTGTAGATCTTATCATAATGCTGAAAGTAGTAGTAATCTAGTAGTAGCATTATTTATAACTGGTGCCTTTCCCAGAGGCTCAGGGTGCCATTACAGCATCAACTACAGTAGAAGCAATACAGTTAATATAAGCCCCCCAGTGTCTAGGGGTATGCCAGATGGTAACTTGGTGGGAGGGGGTGGCTGTACAACCAGAAAACACAGTCCACGAAAATTAAATATGCTCATTTGCCTGGTTCAGATCTTGGAGAATGGTACATTGAGTGGTATGCACTTAACTTTTCTTCGAGGGCACTGCTGCTGGGGGCAACGATGGTCAGCTTTCAGAACATTTTGGCAACAATTATTGGATTAAGCCCATTGTCCACATGAAAATCAAAGTGCAAATAACTGATTTAATCTAACTGATTAAATTAATTGTCCACTCCATGGAAGGGTACAATGATTAGCAGTGGGGCAACTTCACAGCCACACAACCTGCCATTGACTGTGCAGCAATCTCTTTTTCTATCAGATGGACTTTCGTTCATGCAGTTCTTCTCCTTAAGCCAAAAAGGCTACAATTCCTGGAGCAGCACTGTTAACATGGGCTGAAAAAGCCACACCAGATTTGTACTTTGAACTTCGCAGCAATTCCTTTACATGTTCCTTGCACTTCCTAAACATTCCAAAACCCAACACATTTTCTTAAGCTCCTTTTCCTTTGGCAATTAACTACTTAAGTTTGAGGTAGTAAACTGGGACAGCACAAGATGTTTCTACTGCCTAGTCCCATTCCTAGTTTGCTTCCTTAAAATGAGGAGCACTTTGGTCTCAATGGTGGTGTTACTCCAGCATGAACAGTGCCACCAAAAACCCTCTGGCACCTAATCACTGATGCCACATGCCTGCTCTGAGCATCCCAGGGAGCTTTTATCTATCCCTGGTGATCCCAGAGGCCCAAGGCACTTTCTGCTCATACAGCAATTTCAGTCCAGAAATGCTTCCACCCAGGGGCCCAGCTATAGTGCCACATGGAGCACATAGGTGACCTGCCACCTCGCCTGAGTTCCCAAAGAGCCACACCCCATGCAGAACTCCTCAAGCCTCCACAGGCTACACTCATCTAAAGAGCTACAGACTTTGCAGTGGTGCTCAGTCTGGGGAAAGGGGATAGGCTGCCAACACTATCCAACTGTGATCTAGACTGCCACATCAGGACTGCACCTCAGGCCCCTCCTGCCATAACTGGCCCTGTTGCAGTCCTCTCACAGGTTTTCAGGAATGCATTCACACACGGGCAAGACTTTTAGTTACTAGGGACTCCTTTTCTATGCCACACTTCATACATTGGCCCTGAACCACCACACTGCATCGGTCTTTGAGGTAGGAGGACCGGGGTGGCAGACAGTCCATCACGGCCCCACTGCGGCCCTCATGGCTGAACTTACATGCCAACCCCATGACTCTCTCTCTCTATCTCTTTCTTAATCCATTCCCCACTCTCTTTTTTGGCACCAAACTCCCCTATTTATCTCCTCTGGGATGAGGTTCCAATTGGTTACAACAGGACTCAGCTCTAGATCTACCGGCACCACAGCTTTTCCTGCCTAACTACACTTAGCCACAGAAAATTTAACTAGTAAGCTCCAACAGGGTTCTTACACACACAAAAAAATAATAATATATAACAATACCCCAACATTTTCATATAATCAATATTATCATAAAGCATGTATTAAATAAATTAGCTCTTAAATAAATCTGGACTCACTATATAGCACACAATGAGGCATTGTTTTACCTGAGAAAATCCACTGAAAGTAGTTCCAAAGTGCAATAGTGGTTGTTATGGGATTCCCTGCCTCAAATAAGAAACATACAACATTTTTGGGTGCTCAGTCAGCATATTTTATTAAACCACAACCATACATCCCTTTTCTTTTCACCACATGTATACACTGCATCCACATAAACATGACTAGAGTTATTACATCACTTCTTATAATAATTTTCACTCAAATGCACACCTGAGTCACCTATCATCCCTCTGGGTGTAAACCCCCAAGGTGCCAACATCTCTAAGTGTACATGCAGTCCATGTTCCTTCTTTTATTTATTTATTTATTTTTTATTTAGTTTTTGTTGACCGGGTAAGTGCACTAGACAAATCCTGCCTATTTTCAGGCATGACCCGGGGGAGGTGGATACAGATGAATGCCAACTGATCTTGAACCAGATTAAGCTGTTGGTGGTATTTTTAGTGAATGAGGGAAATTTGGCCAGGACACCAGGGAAATTCCCCTACTCTGATGCTGCTGTGCTGATGTTTCTGCATTGTGGCCAGTAGGGGGACAGGCCATTTCCAAGATGGCCACTCCAAGTGGACAAGGGAAGGAGAAGGAAGTCTGTGGAGCAGGAGAGCTAGCCTCGACTCTTGCTCCAGGTGTTGTGGAGGCTCCAGCCGTGGATTTGGCTGAAATTGAATCAGATATTGAACTTCAGGATGCTTTTGTGAGCTGGGAGCAATCGGTTTTGGATAAAACAAAGAAAGAAACTGGACAGTTGGAAATGCAACAACAGGAAGAGAAAAGGTATTGTCGGTATTTGAACCTGCAACCTCTACAGAAAAGTGCTTATTAAACCTCTAAATGTGGGTCTGAAACAGGAAAATGCTGCAATAATGTTTTCTGCAGAAATGGAAGAACCAATTTCATCAGATAGCTCCAAAGGAAGCGAGATGAATTTAAAACTGCAGGCTGACAGAGAAAGCCAAGATATTAAAACACAGCAAACAGACTGCAGGACAGTGGCGCAAAATATGGAGCAAAAAAAGGTACTGTGTCTTATTTAAGTTATAGTTCTGGCAGGATAGAGTTGCCAGCAAAAGAGTTTGCCTCTGGTGTTAAAAAGAATGCTCTGTCCTTGTTTAATGAAGCTTCACTGCAGTGTGTTGAGCTCCCTGACTACAGCAGGTGTCAGCCTGATTGTAATGAAGAGCACAAAGGCAGAGTTAAGGCTGATCCCAAGATTGTCAACAGCTCTGTGGAAGAGAGCTTAGAGCAGCAAGGCTTGAGCTCCATTTCCCAAGAACAAATAATCTCTCTGAATTCAGTACAGGATGGTATTATCTCTGCTGCTAAAAGTGAGTGCTTACTGCCAGTTTCGGTCTCTGATAATGTCAAAGGAAGTAACGAAGTGAAGATAAATGATTTATCTGCACAGAATATATTGCCATCTACTTTTTGTGAAAATAAAACAGCACAGTTGAACAAGGTAGCTGGGTTTGTGTTCAAACAGCAGAGTCAAGAGATTTCAGCAACTGACTCAGCTGTTACATATCAAAAGACTGACGGTTCCCAAAGTGGGGCTACAGATTTCTTTTTCTGACAAATGAACCAAAAAAGTCTACAGCTGATATACAGATGGCAGACCCCTTTTTACATAAAAAGGCTCACAAGATTCTTGGTCACCTCATAAAGCTTTAAGTGAAGCAGGGTGGAAACAGACAGTAGCTGGTGTAGGAAGCCTGATCCTGCTTGGGACTCGAACTTATCTTTATCTCAGCATTCTCCTGAGTGGATTCCAGGTGGCCAGCAGCAGAAAGGGAGGAAATTCTCTTGCAGGAGCCCATTAGGTTTAGTACAGATGAGGTCACTGTACAACCTCCCCCTCCTCTTCACAGAAGCCATTGATGTCCGAACTTTCTCAAATTCCCATAGGGAAGCAGCCCTAGGAAGTAATGCTGTGAGGCTGAGGTATAAAGGAGGGTTAGAAACTAGGGCCAGATAGGCATTATGGGGAAAACCTTGTTGAAAGACTCACTGCATTTCACCCCAGGATGTTTATGCTTTCATTAATATTTCAGGGAGGACAATTATGACATAAGTTTTCGTTCTCAACAGGCTTTAGAGTTGTTCTGGGTTAGGTATGGTCAAGTTAAGTATTCTCCTATGTGGACACCTTTATTGTTATACCACTCTCAAAACCCTGATTAAGTTTGTTACAGTTATGTTCCGAAATGAAGGGTATGGGTGGAAGACATAACCTTTTGGTTAAAAAAAAATGTGAAGTACTAAGTGAGCCAGAGCCTATTTTAGATACAGAGGGTTCTGGACTGGAGGATGGAAGTATAAAAGTTAAATTAAGGCAAACAGAGGCTGGAATTGAACATATACCTAACTCCTTTTGTTAGGAAAGATAGAGGTATGTTTTACAGCGGGCAACCCGTGCATGTTATAAGTGTGGGGCTAGAAGCACTTTTGCTAAATTATATACGATCAGCCCGTTATGATAATTGTAGGGAGGTAGGACATTTAACCATGTTTTGCAGCAATCTATCAAGTTGCGATTTATGCGAAACTAAAGGCCATGTGTTCAAACTATGTCCTTGGGCTGCCCAAAAAAATCCTTCGTTCTAATTCTGAGGTTTTTATTCAAAAGCCCAAGAATCCATGGTTAAGCTACTCTCCAGGATACGTCCCCCTCCCCTGCAACAAATCAGATGAAACTCCCTCTAGGCAAGAGAGAAATTGGAAAAGAAGGGGTTTAAAGGAAGGTGTTGAACAAAAAAGTTAAACTCACCAAGTGGGGAGGATCAGCGTGAGATATCCTCAGAAATGGTTAAGATAGTTAAGGGTAACATGGGTCCCCTAACTCTCAGATTTCCCTCCAGTGTGTTATACAGGAAGGGTCACAGATGCAGTGGTGGTGGCAGCCAGCTGTTGATAAACCAGTGACTGTACTGCCCCAAAGAAGATCTTTACGGAATTCACTATCAAAAATCCCCCACCCCAGTGGAACAGATTGATACCAGTAACTCATATGCGGCTCTGTTTTCCTCTTGGGGTAACACTGAGATAGAGGTTGAAGATTCAGACTCTCAAAATCCTCACTTTCAACCAGGTCACAAATCACGGATAATTACAAGGATAAAAAAAGAAAAGAGGAAAAACAATGATTTAAATACTTAAAAGGTTAATGAGGTTGGTTTGGGGTTCTTTGAATGTTCATAGCTTATTGAATATGGTTAGCGACAAACCCTCTTTCATTATATACATGAATTTCCTGTTTCTGTTTGTTTTTACAAGAGACATGGATGTATTCCATAGATCAGTTGGTGGCATTTAAAGAGATTGGTTTTGGGGCCCTTCATTTTGGTCATTTGGGAAGATTCTGCAGATGGTATAGGAATAGTGTTTAATTCATATGACTTCCAGTTACACAATTTGATAGATCTAATACCAGGAAGGGTCCTGATTATCGATGGGAAGTGGCAAGGCTAAGCTAGGTTTATCAACATTTATAACCCCCAAACAAAAGCAGGTAGAGTTAATTGTCTTAAATCAGTACAGCCCTTTTATTAACAACAGTTAGAGTATTATGGGGGACTTTAATTGTCCCATTTCGACCCATGCTAGTAAAAAATAAAAAAACATACTGTGACTCTAATGCTTTATGTAAAATTATAAAAAGTGCTGGACTCTTGAACTGTCATAATGCTTTACAGGTTGGAGAAGGTTTTAGTTTAAAAGGGAAGAGATTTTCTCTAATAGATCATATGTTAGTGTCACTCTAATATGCAAATAGAATCTTTTAAAATATTTCCTAGTGAATTCTCGGACCATTCCTTTCTATTAAGTTCTTTTAGCTTTTCAGACAGGCAAGAAAAAGGCTAGTTAGATGGAAACTCAATAACTCCTCATTAGAACTCCCTATATACAAGCTGGGTGAGATACCTATTAAGAGCCAGGTTATCAGTAGCCTTTTATATTCAGATTTGGGAGATTGGTGGTTAGAGACTAAATCGGACTTAAGGAAATGGTTTAAATTGCAAGGAGTTAGAGCAAAGAATGACAAATTCCTGCACTATTTAGGTTTAAGACAACAATTACAGAGGCTATGACTATAGCTTATTCTTCTAGGATGGATTACTCAGAACAAATTGCTAATCTTAAAGAAAAATGAAAGAGTTTCAGTATGATAGAGGAAAACCATGCAGGCCATTTTAACTAATGGAATTAAAAAATCACCCATTGGGATCCATTCGAAATTGTAAACAGGTAAGAGATTCTAGAAAATGGAGGAACTCAAAGATTCAGATGGTAATTTGGTATCCTCTGTGGCCCAACTAAGAGAAGTGATTGTAGAACATTACCGCTCTTTGAAGCCTCTTGAAACAATCCCCAATTCAGCTATGGCCGCCTATTTAAAGATATTTAATTCCAGTTAACCTAGTTGGGAGATCGGAGGTATGGGAACCTATCACTCCAACAGAGATTTCAAGCTCCATTAGGTTATTGAAACTAAATATTTCCCGGAATAGATGGTTTCCAATAACTTTTATAAATTATTTTCAGACGAACTTAGTCAGTGCCTATGTCTCTTATTTAGGTTTTTTAGACAAAGCTACAATCTATCCCTCTTTTACAGAGGGTTATTGATTTATATATTTAAGTCAGGGGATAAGCAAAACATTACTAACTGGAGACCAATCACTCTTTTAAACTCTGATTATAAAATCTTTACTGGTATTTTAAATAATAGGCTGAAGAATTTAGCTAAAGAAGTTATTTCACCCTTTCAATATTGTGGGTTACCAGATAGAAGAGTCCAGTCTGCTCTGATGTTGATTCGAGATGTAACTGAGTATTTTACTGAGTTAGGTCAACTAGATGCTTAATAGCAGCTGACTTAGAAAAAGCCTTCGATAGAGTTCATTTGCCGTTCCTTTCTTACCCTTAAGCATTATGGGGTTCCAAAGCAATTAGTGAAAATAATTGAGAAATTATATGATAATTATACAGTAATTCCATATTTAAAAAGATCAAGCCGGAAGGTTTTAAGTTAACTACAGGAGTTAGACAGGGTTGCCCTCTAAGCCCTCTTCTTTATATTTCTCATCTAGACCCTTTTGCAAACTATAGTTTGAGACAGATTTGGAAGGGTGTTACAGTGAATGGGCAGAGGGATTTGCATTTAAGGATACAAGCCTATGCTGATGATTTAGTAGTATACTTGAAGATAAGGCCTCAGTAATCTATTTTGTGACTGCATTTTGAGGCCTTTGCAAAGGTATCAAATGCAAAAATAAATTTAAATAAAACAAAGGGATATTTATTGGAGCTACTGGTACAGAGGAAGTGTGTCAGGGAGGGTAACATCTCCCGTAAACCTCTTTAAAATATTAGGGATATTGTTCGGTTCCCAGAACATGCCTGTTGAAAATGGGAAGATGTCATTATTAAAATAGAGAGAAAGGTTAATAGATGGAAACAGTGGAAATGACCAAATTTAAAAGGGTTCAGGTAATCAAGCAATTTCTTCTTCCAACGATACAGTATGTGGCCATGATTTTTCCGTTCCTGTGTTTCTTGAGACTAGAATATATAGTGTGTTTTTCAAATGTTATAGGGAAATCATGAAATCCTGTTAAAAGGAGCTATACGTATTTAATGAAAATAAGGGTGGTTTAGAATGGTAGACCCAGTGATTTTGTGCATGCTTTGTTTTTATCAAACCAATTAAAGAAGGGTTAAAGTAGAACTAGAGGCAGTAGAGTCATGGAACTTGAAAACAATGGGTAATACTTTAAGAATTGGTACATTATAGCCCCTAAACTGAATCGCTACTTATATATTCCATCATATTTTAGTAGCTAACGCAGAAATTAGTTCAAATGGAAAACACAGAAACAGGTAATTTGAATAACAACATGAAGGGGCTTTATCATTTTCTAATGTCGTTGACTCTTCCTCAGAACCAGGATTTAAAATTGTCCTATGACTTTAAATTCTAGTGTATTAGCTCAATTAAACTGTAAGAGGATGCCTCAAAACAATAGGAGGCACGATGGCTGATCTTTTACGGAAACTGAATGTCAGAGGAAATGCTAAGTACAAGGTTTTACAGGAAAGATTGTGCCCATACTTGGATTGTATTAATGTAGAAGAATCGATGGAACATTTTTTCTTAGATGTTCATATCTACACGGGTTTATGGTCATACCTAGAAAAGCTTTGGGGATTTAAATGGTTAGGTAATATGTCTTATGAATTTTTGATTCTAGGATGTTATCCCAAGAATTTGTCTGAATTTCACGAAGAAACATTATCCTTATTTTGGGATGTCTAAGATATTATTTATGGCAAGCCAGGGTTCAATGGGTTCTTTATCAAAAGAGAATGCCTTACTCTTGTGTGTCGGTTAGTCATCAAGGAGCTTATACTGATTTATACACAGGACGCATCAAGAGTGACCCCAGGAACTTCAATGTAAATGGTGGAAAGGTTTTCTTCACTTTATTAAGTTCAAATAATAAGAGTTAAAAGTGGACTGGATATTTGTTAATAGTTTACTTCTCATGATTTTTTGTGTTCTCGTAGCGTTTACAATGTAAGACTTGCACATCTCTTTGATTTTGTTATGTTATATGTTATGGAAAAGTGTTGTTCTATCGATTATCCTACTTTAAAGTGTTGCTGTTTATGTTTTTTTATGTCAATAAAAACACCCCTACTCTGCTGCTGCATTGTGGCCAGTAGGGGGACCGGCCGTCGTGATGGCCACTTGGTGCTCAGACTTGGAGCAGGAGGACGTCTTGGGGATAGGGGAGTTGGTCTCCCTCCCTATCTCCGTTCCACTGGAGACCATTGGTAATGGACCCAGAGGACTACCAAGAGAAGGTCTGCGACAGCGGGACACTGGAGGAGTGATTGCTACTGTCCATTCCCTTACCTCAGGTTCTAAAGAACATGGCAGTGACACCGTAGAAAAGGCACACCAAGATTTGGATTCTCTGCAGGATTTGGCTGCTTCTTTTGGGAGTTCGACTGCTTGTGGGCAGGCTTCCCCCATGGATGCTTCTGATGGGGCTTTGCTTTGCCCGGCTCCATTGAGTCCTGTCAGCCACGATGTGACGTGGTCTGATGGGAAGCTGCAATGCATTCTGGAGCCTGGAGAGAATGCGGAAGTGTTAGGGGTGCCGATTCACAGTGTCTCTAAGCTATCGGGAGCGGGGGAGACTGGCAGTATTTTGCAGAATCGCATGTGCCAGGAGTCTCCCCTCAGCTCCTCCACACCAGCAGCAGGACTAGGATCTTTGCCTCCAGGTAATGAGCATGATGGGATGGAGAGCGGTTTGCACTTTGGGGCGGTTATTCTACCACCAGCTACTACAAGTCTTTCGGGAGAGACGACTGCACTACCAGCAGGTACTGTACTGGACAAGGGTCTTGAAAGTGGAATTATGGGGTCCCACCAGCAGGTCACAATGGGTCCTGCCGTTCATAGCCCCCCTGGTTGTGGGTTTGATTCCCACTTGTCTGCCTCAGGGCTAACTATTGCTTCAGCTCTTTGGGGTGCAGGGTGGGAGAAGTCCCCATTAGACGATTCCTGGACATCTCCTGCATGACCCGGCCCCACTCCTAAAGGTGACTTACTGGATATTATGGACCCTCTAGAGGTCCCCTCTGGCTTCAGTCTTTCCCAGACTCCATCCTGGGAGGCTGGAGGGGGTGCAGCGTTATGAACAGGGGACATTGCAGAGTGATGAATTGTCTACCTTTCTGTTAAAGCCTAGTGTTGGAGATGTGCCTAAGGCCCCTATATTACCCACTGTGGTTGTTCCTTTGTCTTTGCCTCATACATCTCTTATTGACATGGTGGGGACTGGCTGAAGCCCTCTTCAGGCAGGTGTGTCTGGTACAACCCCTAGGCCTTCATCTACAAATGCTTCCGTTAGGGATATGAACTCTGACTTTGCCACTTCAGCACCTGGACCTTCTGTTGGACCTCAGAGGCCTAAAACTTTTTCCGGCTTATTTCATTCCCCTCCTGAGCAGGCCAAGTGGCGTAATGCTGTCTGGCTTCATTATAGGGGTGGGCTGGACACATTTCCAGATCGTCTCTATGTGGGGAAAAAATTGATTGAATCTAATTTGCAATTTGCTCCCTCTGAGATTTGTGCATTAATCCATACATCTGGTGATAATTATTTTAATGTCAGCTTTAAAACTGCCTTAGGGTTAGATACTTTTTGGCATCATTATCAGGCTGTCCGTCATACCCCATTGTGGTCCCCTTTTTTTTGCTATTCCCCTTACGAAACCAACTATTAAGAATGTTACTTTTTTGTTTAAAAATAAGGGGGTGGCAATAGAGGATATTGTACAGTGGTTATCTACCAAATGCACAGTGTTGGGTTTACCTGATCCCATCATTGACTCTGAGTTTTTTTGGACAGGGGGGTGGAAACTGCAGGTCAAATTACCTATTGTTAATGGGAATATACAACACTTGCCAAGTTGTTTTTATTTGGGTAGGGATAGGGGTTTTGTATTCTACCCAGGACAACCAAAATCTTGTTTTCGGTGTGGGGCCCATATCCATCTAAGCATTGCTTGTGACCAGCTTAAATGCTCCTCATGTTTGGGCTCTGGCCATGTAAGTCTAAATTGCCCCCACCTATCTTATTGCAATTTGTGTGATGAAACCTCCCATTCTTTTAAAGATTGTCCATGGGCTTCCATAATAATCAAGCAAAGCCTACTGATTCCCAGAATGAGACTGTAACTCAGGCCCAAAGATCTGCTCAGGCTAGGCCCCAGTTTCGGCCTTTTGCTTCTGCAGTGGTCCCCCCTCCCGCTCCTCCTTCTTCTCGGATGGATCCAGGGTTGGAACCATCACCCCTGACAGTACCCATGTCTAGTCCGGACTTAGTGTCTAGGGAATTAGGTTTACTACCTCCTGCTATGACCTCTACCCCAGAGATTGCTGAAGAGTAGCCTCCGGCCCTTAGCACTTCAGCTCTGCCCTATGTGAAAGAAAATATGCCATCCTGTGGATACAGATTGGGTCCCGGTGGGGAACAGGAGGATGACAAGGAGCTCTCTGATGAAAGGAGTGCCCCTGCCTTCTGTATCTCTCCCTGCTGATGTGGTAGTTAAAAACCGGTTTACCATTTTAACTAAACAAAAGCAGGCATTGGATACTGAGGAAGTTTCTGATGCCTTCTCTGTTGCATCTTCCCAGGTTGAGCTATTGACTGATTCTGAGCAGGTTTCTGGGAATATCCAACTTAATAAAAAAAAATGTTGTAAGTTAAAATCTCCAGGCAAGGGTCGAGGTAGGAAAAAATCTTGATTTGATCTCTATCTGATATGGGGGATGTCGTATCTTTTGGTAGCTTAAATGCTAATAGTCTTAAAAATGTTAAACGAAGATGGGCTATTTTTTCCTTCCTTTTGTCCTTGCCTTTATATGTTATTTTTTTACAGGACACTAGACTCCATTCTTTGAGAGAGATTGGGCAGGCCTCCAGGGATTGGAGGGATGGCCTGTCCTCTTGGTCCTTGGCTGAGGATGTGTGTTCCGGTGTAGGGATACTGGTAAAAGGGGTGGACATTAATGTTACCAGACTGATTGATTTAATTCAGGGTCGGGTACTTATCTTAGATGTCATTCTCCATCAACAAGAATGGCGGTTTATTAATATTTATAACCCTCAAGTTAAAACTCAGAGGATTCAGACGTTACAACTTATTCAGCCGTTTCTCCATTCATCCAAATCGGTGGTTTTTGGAGGAGATTTTAACTGTATTTTGGCCTTATCTGATAAAACTGGAATTACCCAAAAATTATATTCCGATTCCAATTTCCTTAACACTTTGTATGTTACTGCTGACTTATGGGACGGGGCTTCTTTTGGTGTACTCCCGACGGAACACACTTTTCACCGGGTAGATTTTCCACATGGATTGATTACTTTTTTCTTTCTCATTGGTTGGCTGATGTACAGTATTCGGTTCTCCCATATGAGTTTTCGGATCATTGTGTGTTACTGTTGCACATCGGTTGTCCCAATAACAAACCTGTGACATACCTTCTGGAAGATGAATATATCTGTTTTGGGGAGGAAGGTGGGTGGCAGGACTTGTATGGGCTTCTCCAAGACAAGGTTTCAGTATTTGAATTATATAATGATAAAACTTTTGGTGGCAGGATACTAAATCTGTTATTAAACAATTTTGTAAACGAGTTCCTAAACAAAAATCTTCGGAGCGCTATTTCAGTACCTTAAGTACCAACGCCAATTACAAAGACTGCTGTCTTGGCAAACTGAATGGGGCCTGGATTATTCGGCACAAATCCGGCAGGTTAAAACTGAGATGTGTTCCTCTCAGTATGAGAGGATGACATCATTATTTCTTGAACAAAAGTATGGGAGAAAGGGATCTGCTAAAGTAGTCAATCCCTATGATAGCAGCCACCAACAGGTTGCATCTAAATATATGTCCTCTTTGGTCGCCCATTCTGGTACCTGGATTACTGATAATCGGAGCATTTTGGAGGAGGTTTCCTTCCATATTCGGTCTTTGTATGGGCATGCTTATGAGCCAAATGTCTGGGATGGATTTTTGGGTTCCTTAGAGGTTCCTACCTTTTCCCCGGAGTGTATTATGGTCTCAGGTCAGCCCATTACCTTTGCCGAAGTGGACTCGGTTATTAGCCATTTGAAAACTACTGTCACCCCTGGTCCTGATGGCATTCCCAATGAATTTTATAAAAAAGCTAAAACCTTGTTGATACCATATTTAACGAAGGTATATAATGTCATTTTACAAGGCATCTTGCCTATTCGCCTCGCATTTTCTGATAACTACTTGACTTTTTTAGATAAACAGAAAAATGATAAGGATAAGTTGGACAACTGGCATCCTATTAGTTTATTAAATTCCAATTGGAAGATCTTGTGCAAAATTGTCTCCAATAGACTCTCACAGATGGCTGCCCAGGTAATTTACTCTACGCAGACTTGTGTGATTCCAAGTCGTTCCATGCTCTCCAATTTGAAAATTTTGCGGTAAGTATTTGATGGGAGTACCACTCAAGGCTATGTTCTTAGTTTGGACCAGACTAAGGCTTTTGACCGGGTTCCACATAGTTATTTATTTTCGGTGTTGGAAAAATATGGGGTTCCTGAGGATTTACTCAGCTGGATTAAAATCTTGTATCGGTCTGCCTGCACAATGCCATTGGTTAACGGATTGCGAGGCCCCCATATCCCTATCAAGAGAGGGGGTACACCAGGGATGTCCTTTAAGTCCCCTGTTGTATGTATTTTCCATTGATCCTCTACTCTGGAAATTGAATGGGGAGGGGACCATTAGACATATCTCTGTCACACCAGATCTTGTATTTCCCAGTGCTCTTACCTATGCAGATGACATTTGCATTCTAGTAGCAGATCCAACATCTGGGGACAGGGCAATTGAGATCATCCATTCCTTCTCCCTAATTTCTGGATCTGAGTTAAATACCCAGAAGAGTGTGGGTTGTGCAGTCCATCTTCCCTCACAAGTGATATCACCAGATATTGGAGGGATTAGTATTCACTCTCAAAAAATGTGTATTTTGGGGGTTATTTTTTGGCCCACCTGATGCAGTGGCATGTAATTGGATTTCGGCTATGAACATAACTGAATCAAAAATTGTCCGCTGAAAGCGGTTCCCTATGACCCGAAAAAAACAGATTTTTTTGCTTAAAACTTGCATTCTGCCTCTATGTTTATTGATTAGTTATATTTTTCCCCTTCCCTTTTCTCTTGAGGCTTGTCTTTACAATTTGTTTTTCCAGTTGCTTTGGGGTAGTAGATTGAACCCTGTGAAGAGATCCATTACCTACTGGCCTATTAAACAGGGTGGTCTTCAGATGGTAAACTTGGTGCTATTTTATTTTTCCATTTTTGTACATGCTAATATTTTTCCAAGTATAGTCAACCGGATGGATTGTTGGGCCCTTAGCTTTTCTTCCCATTCTCAATATTTTTTGGATAAACGTCAAGCTCCTGTGTGGAAACCCTTTACCAGAATTCCACCAGGAATGTCTGGATACCTTATTGAAATCTTTAAAAAAGTTAAATTATGGAAAGTGTCTTATGATATAGATTTGCTACAGCATAGAAAGCGTTTATACTCCTCCATACTGCAAACCATGTTCTTGGGGTCACCCTGTTTTGCTGTACCCTGTGATACTCACTGTTTAACAAAGCAATTATTGCAAAACAGGATTCCGGAGAAGATGTGGGATACCCTGTGGTTGTGTTGTCACAACAAATTAAATGTTAAGGGAAACCAGGTGCATAAGCAATTGTCAGAACGTTACTGTGTTCGGGACACGTGTATATGTACACTTGAATCTATGTCGCACCTATTTTTTGATTGTCCGTATATTGCCCCACTATGGTCTCAACTGAGTCAGTCATGGGGATTACCTATGTTCTCTGCTTTAACATATTCTGAATTGGTTTATGGGGAATTTGGACCTGGTTGGAAATTTTTTTTTCCCGGAACATTGCGGGTTCTGTTTGCAGTCTGCAAATGGTGTATCTGGCACAACTGATGTATGTTTGTGTTGCAACAAAAAATGGTTTCCTTGACTGATCTCAGGGAACACATCAGGAGGGAAATTTCTAGTATTTATTGTTCAGAAAAAAAAACTTTACCTGCACCTCTAGTGGCATTTTGGTGGAGAGCGTTACCTTTAATTTTGTTTGAAGGAGTTACTTGAAAAAAGTTTTCTGAAGGGTGTGTAGGGGGGGCTTCGTTTCCGTACTAATTGTTTGTTGTTTTTGTTCTGCTTTTGTCTCCACCTGTATAGAAGATATGGTGATTTTTATTTTCTGTTCATTGCCTATATGTATTATGATGTACGGATTTTGTGATTTGTCTTGAGTTTTTGTTTTCTTATTTTGTTTTCCAATAAAAAATTCCCCTACTCTTTTTGATAAGTGCCATGGGATCTTTAACTTCCACCTGAACTACCACCAATCCAGGCAGATGGGACCTAGGTTTAACGTCTCATCTGAAAGACAGCACCTCAGAAGTGCAGCACCCCCTCTCATGCTGTACTACAGTGTCAGTACTGGGATATTAACCCAAGTGCCAGATGTGGGAACTGAACCCACAGCCCTCTGATCTCCCAGCCTCAGAGGCAAGTGTGCTACCTACTGAGCCACTGACACTGACAAGCCCAGTACCCCCTTGGGCCTCTGTTTCTTTATTCAATGACTTTTTCCCCTCCCCCTCCAACCCCCTTTCTTCTCTTTCCTCTACTTTCGATATTCCAACCACTCCCAGCCACTTAACTAATTTCAGCAGCCCCCCATGACCCCCTATGCCACCTTTCACCTCCCACTCCACCACCTACCTACTGTGCGGGAGGTAGGGCAACTCAACTCAAAAAAGAAGGAGGGGGTAGCCTCCTCAGTCCCCTTATTAAATCCCCTCTTTTTTCCTGTGCTTACCCCCTGACCATTCCTTACCTTCCTTTATCCCCGTGCCCCTTCCTATGCCAACCTGCCTCCCAGCATTGCCCAACTAGCCCTCAACCCCTCCTCCTCCCTTCTCCCTTCCCCTTCATCCCTGACTGACTGTCTTTAAGGTCAGGTAACCCCAGATAACAGAGGCTGCCATTTAAACCAGCAACCCATTTTGTCATGGGATCCCCTTCCTCAAATAAGACACAAACACACTTTTTGGGTGCTCAGTCAGCACATTTTTATTGAACCACAATCATACTTCCATTTTCTTTTCACCACATATTTACATCCATTCACATAAACATGACTAGTTATCACATCACTTCTTATAATCATTTGCACTGGGATGCACACATGAGCCACCTATAGACCCTCTGGGAACAAACCCCCAAGGTGCCAAAACATCTCCCTCCCCTTCCCCTTCCCCTTCATCCCTGACTGACTGTCTTTAAGGTCAGGCAACCCCTGACAACAAAGGCTGCCATTGAACTGACAACACATTTTGATTTAATTTATGGTGGTAACAGTAAAGTGCAGGTAAAAGGTCAACAGCAGAACAGAGCCTAGAGTTTTGTGCAAGAGCACTTTGTCATGGAGTTAGTCTGATTTCTGTGAAAACCCTTTTAAATCATGTTGTTAAAGGCACAGTACCAAACAAAATTGATCAAAGTGATTAGTACTCAAACATTTGATATAACAGGATACAAAATAACAATAAAAATTAAGTCACAAAACAACACTGAACCTGACATTACAAACACATTTTCTCAACTTAAATAACTTGAATGATTCACTTATAATTTGCATATTTCATATAGAACATATATCATGTGTGTAATGTGGAAAAAATCAATTGGCAGCAAAGACAGAACACAGAAGACTTGGCATGGTGTAGAATGAAAACTAGACACCCTTTGCTTGAATGCAATCCATAAGTGAACTTACAAGAAGGGGGCAAGTTCAACCCTATCATATAAGCCTGGTGGATAATGGTGCAGAATTTAAAGATCCAAAAAGCCTCTTTCTGGGCTAAGTTTAGTTCTACCTGTATATCTCCTCCACACAGACCCACCAACAGTCCGGTGCAATCAAGGAGGCCTCGAGGGCTACTGCCAGCTCTCCCCACCCCATGGAAACTGGAGCACTGAAATTACAGTGCCAGAATCACCTTTGGTGCAATCAAGGAGGTTGTGAGGGCTACTGCCAGCTATCCCCCACCCCACGGAAACCGGAGTGCCGAAAATGCAGTGCCAGAATCCCCTCCGGTGCAATCAAGGAGGTCGCAAGAGCTACTACCAGCTCTCCCCCACCCCATG
This sequence comes from Neoceratodus forsteri, assembly GCA_016271365.2. Classification (NCBI taxonomy): domain Eukaryota; kingdom Metazoa; phylum Chordata; order Ceratodontiformes; family Ceratodontidae; genus Neoceratodus; species Neoceratodus forsteri. Next base: position 950,698,968 of record CM028129.1, on the reverse strand, counting down.
GAAACCAGAGCACAGAAAATACAGTGCCAGGTACTTACTAACCATAGCAGGAGCAACCTCCCCGATCGCGACCGTGTCGTGTCCAGGAACCACAGGCTGGATTTGAATTTTCTGCTTTGGCGCCTTTTTTCTTTCACAAGACTTTAAAGACTTTAATTATGAAATGTATCGGCGCAGATGTGGAGATAGTTTTTTTCATTTAAATTAACTTTCCAACTGCAGCATTACTGTAGTTATTTTAGTTATTTGATTTAAGGTATCTTGTAGCATAGCTGTAGTAGATTCTGTCTCCAAACTGCATCTTTTAACACCCCTTTAAGTTAATTTCTGTTGTTGAGAAGTGAAGTTGTGGGCAATTTTTCTCCAGATACAGCCCAGCCCCCCCACTGTGAAACTCGCCCCCCCTACCTATTTTAATTCCCACTGTCTCTCTTTCTCCTCCACATAATCCCCTCTGGTGCACTCAAGGAGGTCGCAAGGGCTACTGCCAGCTCTCCCCCACCCCACAGAAACTGGAATGCCGAAAATACAGTGCCAGGTACTTACTAACTACAGCAGGAGCAGCCTCCCCGATCGTGACCGTGTTGTGTCCAGGAACTGCTGGCTCTGCCCTGCCGCCACCACCCTTGGTCGTCATTCCAATATATAGGTAGATTTCTAATCACCTGATCACGAAATAACCTATCAGTCAACTTTCCCTCCTGCAACTTATATTCTCCCACCACTAGAGGCCCCCTTCTTTCATACTCCAGACCTGACTCTTACATCTAGCTCTCTAGCCCAACCATGCTCCCACTCACCCTCATCACTCTCCTCTTACTATTCCCTCAAACACCTCATCCTCCCACCCATATCATGACAAAGGGGAGCAAAACTGCCACATCCTATCCTCATGCAGCCTGGTGCTCTCTACCCTACCCCCCAACACTACACATGAGCTACCAGCCTTTACAAGCCCAGGTGGAAAAACAGTCGACAACACCCCCCACTACACCACACACATACACAGATACTTCAACATCTATAACCTCAACCCTGGATTTCATTTCCCATGGCAAGAAACCCTCTGGGGCCCCTCCTTCTGTACCCAACCCCCCTCCACACCCTCATCACAGTGAATCCCCTTCCCCACTTACTCCTCCTATCTGCCCTCCTTAGCCTGAAACTCCCAATACCCACCATGGGACACATGCAGCATAAATGCTACATACCAACTCCTCGAGCTAGCAGCTACTGTCTCAGGTCACTCATACTTCTGCTTCTGACAGGAAATGTCCACCCGAACCCTGGCCCACTAAATCCCCTACCATCCCACCCATTTCCAGGAAATGGGCTATGCATTGCCTCACTAAACATCTACAGCCTTCAAAGAAAATGGGACTCCTTTCAGGGGTGGGTACTCTAGCATCACCCCGATATCATTGCTCTGAGTGAAACCTGGCTCTCCCCCTCTGTCCCTATTAACTTCCCTGGATACCTCCTCTATTGCTCCAACTGAGTGGGCAAATGAGGGGGTGGCTGTGCTATCTACCTCAAGGACTCGCTCTCTGGACACCTACTCCCCTGCCCCAACTAACTCTCAGGGTTCAGGCCCTCACCTTAAAATTAATGCTAGGTAAGTCAACCTCCCTCTCCTCCTCCTCACCACTGCATATGTCCCTCCCTGAGACCAGAAGCTAGCCTTCCAAGCCATCATGTCCTACCTCGCTACACTTCCCCCAAAGCATGAACAAATACTATTGGGGGATTTCAACATAAACTGGCTGGCCAAAACAGCTGCCCCATACATCAACGAGGCTGCGGCTCTCGATCTCTCACAGGTCGTCACAACCCCCAACCGCTTACACGCCTGCACAAGGACATCCTCCCTACTAGACCTAGTATTCACCAACTGCTCCCACAAAATAATCAGCACCCTAGTCGTCCTTGATGCCGTAAGTGACCACTCACCAATACTCTGCAACTGGTCTGGTATTCCCCTCAAAACCCCTCCTAAAATTACTTCACAATGCAAACTAGGGCCTGGTAAGCTAGCCCAACTCAAGGCCCACCTCAGCAACTGGGACTGGACACCCCTAACAAGCACCCTCGACCCAGACCACGCCCTTGAACTATTTATCACCACTTTCAATGCAGCCTGTGACCAGTTCTCCCCCCTCACCAAAACTATGTCCAAGGGAAATCATGCCCCCTGGTTCTTGGATAACCTCCAAGGCCTACTACGACAGCGTGATGCCCTATGGCAGCTTTCCAATGACACCCAATGGCCTCTGGACAGGCAACAATATAGGAAGTCCCGAAACAAGTGCACCTGGGCCATACGCACCGCAAAGCGAACTATTACAAAACTACCTTAACCTCCACCTGGGGCACTGGATGCAAGTTCTGGGAAAAGATGCAAGTTCTGGGAAAACCTTAAGGAGCTCTGCAGAAAAGCCCCAAATCTGTCACCTGACCAAATGCAAGTTGATGGAAGCCTCTCCACTGACCCCCTCAGTATAGCCTCGGCCCTGAACTCCACTTTCACTGATCTCTTCCATGTGCTCCACCCTAACTTCTTCGATTCCCTGCCAGCCCATACCCCACCATCCTACCCTTGCTCCACCTTTCTACCTACAAGTTCTCGCCCCGGAGGCAGCTAAGCCCTACCTAACTAAAGCCATTAGCCACTATCACTATAGTCACAATTCCCTGGACCTCAGACTTCTTCACCTCACCCTCCTGGAAGTCCTGGCCCCACTCACCCACATTCTCAACCACTTCCTCTTTCAAGGGAAATTCCCCACCTGCTGGAAATCAGCCTACATCACACCCATCCATAAAAGTGGGGACCGCACATCCACAAACAGCTACCGCCCCATCTCTATTCTACCTCCCCTTTCTAAAGCACTAGAATGCATAGTCGCCAACCAACTTACTGACCACCTTAATAAATACAATCTTCTATCCAGACAGCAGCACAACTTCCATAAGGGTCATAGTACCACCACTGCCCTCCTTGTATTTTCATCCCATGTCCACTCTGCCTTGGACCATGGCAACCTCACAGGCACCATCTTCGTGGACCTATCTGCATTTGATACCATAAACCATGCCCTCTTACTGAACACCTTGGCTTCCACGGGTTTCTCCAATGATGCTATAAACTGGTTCACCAGCTATATCTCCGATAGAACACAGATTGTCAGGGTTGGCCCTGTCCTGTCCCCCCACCTCCTTATCTGCTCTGGTGTCCCACAGGGCTCCATACTTGGACCCTTATTTTTCAGCCTTTACCTTAACTCCCTCCCATCGGCCTGCCCCGGGAACCTGCTCCTGTACGCAGATGATGCGGTCCTGTTCACCTCTGACCCTGCTTCCCTCAAACTCCACCAAACTCTCCAACACTATTTCTGTGAAATTGAACACTGGCTCACCACCCAGCATCTTATAATTAACTACAATAAGACTAAAGTTATGATTTTCTCCCATCCCCAGAACCCACTCAAAAACCTCTGCCCCCAATTTTTCACTGCTAATCATACCCCCCTTGAACAAGTTAGCAACTTTAAATATCTAGGGATTATGTTAGACCCTGCCCTCAACTTTAATTACCATGTCTTGCACCTATCAACAGCCCTTAGCTCCAGGCTAGGCGTACTCTAGCGGTACAAACACTGCCTCACCCCTGAAGCTTTAAAACTTACCATAAACTCCTCTATCCTCTCCCTGCTAGACTATGGCATTCTAGTCTACAGTGCCGCGCCCTCAACAAAGCCTGCTGTCTCATTATTGGATGTGACTGCTTCACACACACCTGCTCCCTCTACAGTGCCACAAACTGGCTAAACATGGATAACAGAATCAGGTATCACACCTGCATAATGTCCAAAAAGGTAATCCTAGGCCTCACCCCCCCTGCCCTGGATGAAATTATCCACCCAACACCACCTGGCAAAACTACCATAACATGAACAAACTGTTATTATGTGTACCCCGTGGCCGGACATCCCAATTCCAGTGAACTTTCAGCTACAGAGCCCCTTCCTGGACCAATGCACTCCCCTGCCTAATAACTGATGAAGCTAGGCTGGGCTCATTCAAAACCAGGCTAAAAAATCACCTACTTGCCTCCAACCTTTGTGACTGCAATTGACTCAGAGCATCTCTGAGTCCTCCATGCCAATGGCCTCTACAAGCTAACCTTTCTTCTGGACAAGCAGCCCCATTCAATACCTCTTTGCTACCTTATGGCTGTGCTAATCTCTTGTAATTCATGTATCCTGGATGAGTAGTGCACCCACTGAACAAATGGGTAAACCATGTTAGCGAATTATAATATAATGTTATGTACAGCACCATGTAAAAATATTGTCCCTGTCTCTGTCCTATGTATGACATGGAGCCTTTGTAAATGAGTCTTTGTCTCAAAGGTCTTTCTGAATATCTCAATAAATAAAATAAAATAAAATAAAATAAGTGAATCATTCAAAAGTATTTTGGTTGAGGAAATGTGTTTATAATGTCAGAATGAGTGTTGTTTTATGACTTAATTTTTATCATTATTTGATCCTGTTTCACAATTATTTGAGCATTTCGTCACCATGAGCACTTTTGTTCAGTACAATGCATATAACAACATGGTTTAAAAGGATTTTCAGAAAAATCAGACTAACTTCTTGACAAAGCGTAAATGCATGAAATGTTGGGGTCTTTTCTGCTGTTGGATTTCTACCAGCACTTTGCTGTTACCACAATGAAGTAAACAACTGCAGTACTTGTTGTACGTGTCTGTGTGCAAGAGCTCAATGAGCTCTATGGATCTAATATTCAGTACTCTTTTTTTTAAATTCTAGGGCCAAGTTTGAAGCCCTTAAAAGTCTTGAAAGCAACACTGAGATCTCAATCAAACAGGCTGACAAGGGTGGTAGTGTGGTTGTCATAATACCTCCACCTATGTGATGGAGTTCTATAGACAACTACAGAACCTTAAGTTTTACAATTCGCTCTCTAGGGATCCCACTGTATCTTTTAAAAAGAAGATTCAACTTTACATCATGCAAGCACATGGGCAAAATATAGTGTATAACTGTTATTTCTCACACAAGGTATATTTAGTGTATGGATCTAATCAGCTGCAATTGGATGCATTATATTTCACTCTCTACAAGTAATGCCTACATCATGCCAAATGAAACTATGGTGTTTTGGATAATTTGTGCATTTTTATTTTCAAGCAGTTATCACTTGAGTAAATATAGCTATGATTATTTCACAGCAAATATAACCTGTTCTGATTCTAGAACTCTAAAGTGACTGGCTGTGTTTGAGAAGAGCTGCCAAAGCTAAATGCTTTTTTGATATAATTTTCAGTTTAAAAATTGTTTTGTTTTATGTAAATTTCAGTGATTGTGAAAGACAACCCTGTAAGCTCCAGGAAGATATACAATTTGTGTGGTAGATATTTGTTGGAAGTCAGAAGGATCAACACATTTATTTAGTGTGATCTTTCTACTCTGATGTGGTTAATTTTAATACTATAGTTTAAACCCTTTCTGTATGTGCCTTTGGTGGTGTCTGATATTGAGAACCTAAGTGTCATTTGTGGGTATCCTGTCTGTTTTGGTAGGTACTTTATTTTCTTTGTTAAACAGCTGAGTATACCTATTGCCTAATACTTTATAGTACATTGTATCTTTTTGCTCAGTCTCTGATTTTTTCTCTTCTTTCTCCAATGTTTTAGAACTGTTTAGTTATTGTGGCAGAGGTGTGGTACTGTGTTCTTTCTTGTAGTTCAAGGTGCTTTTGGAACTGCTGATTTCTATTGGTTTAAACTACTACATTTTTTTTCTATTTTAAAAAAAGCTACATCAACTTGGTTTGTTGTCACCTGTTTGTTGTTGCTAAGTAGCAGATGTTTTTGCATTGTGCTCTGATTCTGTGATACATCTGTATTAGTAGAAGGTAGATTATTGTGATAGTAGTTACCTTTTGATGGTAAGGATAAAGAGGTGAGATAGAAGTATGTATTTTCAAACATTATAGAGGAACAGTGGCAGGATTTTTAGGACAGTAAATTAATAAAAGGGAACTAGGAGAGCTTCAGTAGCAGACAAGTAGTGGAATAGCAGTATAACTGCAGTATAATGTGGGAGTGGTGCAATGCAGTGGCTGTGGGGCAGCCATATTCAGGCAGATCTTCTGGACACTGAGGTGCTGCCCTATCTGCATGCATCTTTCTGGACTGTGGGATGAGGTAGCCAGACTCAGAGCGGAAGTAAACTGGGTCAGAGTACCATCACCCCTATCCAGAGACCACTCAGTCCAATGCAGCTGCCTCAAAGGATGCAGAGAACGAGGAGTACTTGGATGACAGTGGGCTCAGGAGGGTTAGACCAGTCAGGCAGAGGCACATCCCAGATCCTATTCCACTCAAGAACTCATATGCCACACTGCCAAACAGGACAACCATAGAGGTACCTAGAGAAATGGAAGGAAAGGATGGAGGTTAGCCATGCAAAGATGGAGATTAGCACCCAGGAGGTGGATAGGCAGAATAGGGGCAAAATTCAGCAGAAAGGCAGACAGCAAGGTGAACCAGGGATAAAGGACAACCAAGGAAGGGGCTGGAGAACAGCGAAACAGTCTAGGGAGGTCAAATCATGGAAAGTCATGTGCAAATGCCAGGAGCCTTAGCAACAAGATGGAAGATCTGGAATCTGTCATGGTGCAGTCAGATCTGGACATTGTGGCCATCCACTGAAACCTGGTGTAATGATAACCACGACTGGGAGTTGGCCATACCTGGCTACAACATATTCAGAAGAGACAGGGCAGACAGGAAGGAGGAGGAGGGCACTGTATGTGAAAATGACATAAGGGCCACAGAGATCCAGGAGGAACAAAATGGGGAGATACTGTGGGTTAAGCTGGAAAGGAAAATGGGGCCAGCCATCCGCACAGGTGTGGTCTATAGACCACCAGCCCAGGAAGGAAGAAACAGATAGGGCGCTGATGCTAGCCATCCAGAGGATGGCAGACAAGGGGTGAGGTAGTACTGGGTGGAGACTTCAATATTCCAGACGTGGACTGGAGCATCCCAGCAGCAGCATCAACTAGGAGCAGATTTATCCTGACTCCTTCAGGTGCCTTCCTCAAGCAACTGGTCATGGAACCAACCTGGCAGAAGGCAATACTGGACCTTGTGCTCACAAACAGGGACAGTGTGATGGGGTAAGAGTGGGGAGCACCTGGGGAACAGTGACCACCAGTCACTGTGGTTTGAAATCACAGAAAGAGCAGAACCTAACCACAAAAAACACGTATCCTGGATTTTAGGGGCAAACTTTGGGAAAATGGGGAGATACTTGAAAGAGGCATTAAGGGAATGGGGCAGGAATCAGGGGTTGAGGAACAGTGGGAAGTATTTAAAATGGGGATTACAAGAGCAACAGAATTATGTATTAAGCAGGTTAGCAAGAGGAAAAGGAAGAGGAGACCATTATGGTTTTCCAAAGAGGTAGCAAAGAAAGTGAAAGCCAAAAAGATTGCATTCATGCAATACAAAAAGACACAGGCAGAAGGGGATAGGGAGAAGTACCAGGAGAAGCAAAGGAGGCAGGGAGGTCAGTAAGGGAAGCCAAAGCTCAGACAGAAGAACACATTGCAAAATCAGTGGGTAGAGGGACAAAACCTTTTACAGGTACATAAGTGAAAAAAGAAAGGCAAAGGGAGGGATAGTGAGACTGAAGGGGGAGGATGGGAGCTGTGTGGAGGATGACAACAGTAAAGCTGACATATTGAACAGGTATTTCTGCTCATCCTTTACCAAGGAAGAGGAGGGTAATGGGTCTGAATGGAGTACAAGGGGTGAGAATGGTGCAGAAATGGACACAAGTCCCTTTACACGAGAAAGGGTCCTGAAGGAACTGGAAGTAATAAGAGTTGATAAAGCAATGGGGCCAGATGGGGTGCACCCCAGGGTCCTTAAAGAACTAAGAGAGGTGGTGGCTGAACCTCTTGCTATCCTGTTTAGCTGATCACTAGAAACAGGGGAGGTAACCAAAGACTGGAGGATAGCAGATGTAGTCCCCTTATACAAAAGTGGGAACAAAGAGGAAGGAGGGAACTACAGACCAGTCAGCCTCACCTCGGTAGTGGGGAAGATCATGGAAGCACTACTGAAGGAGAGATTGGTGGAACATCTTGTTGTCAATGGACTACAAGACCCAAGGCAGCATGGTTTCACCAGGGGAAGGTCATGTCAGACCAACCTCATTGAATTTTTTGACTGGGTGACTAGGGAGGTGGATCAGGGAGGCAGTGGACATGGCCTATCTGGACTTCAGCAAGGCCTTTGACACTGTGCCACATAGAAGACTATTGCACAAACTGGGGAATATGCGTGTGGGCAGGACAGTAGTGAGGTGGGTAGGTAACTGGCTGGCAGCAGGACACAGAGGGTGGTGGTAAATGGCTGTCACTCCACAGAGGGAAGAGTGACCAGTGGGGTACCACAGGGATCAGTGCTGGGACCGGTACTATTCAATATCTTCATCAGTGACATTGCACAGGACCTAGAAGGCAGAATTTCACTGTCCGCTGATGACACAAAGCTCTGTAACAGAGTAGACACACCAGAGGGTGTAGACAGAATGAGAAGGGACCTGCAGAAACTTGAAGAATGGTCAGGGGTTTGGCAGTTGAAATTCAATGCAAGGAAGTGAAAGATAATGCATATGGGGCACAAAAACCCTTGCACAATATATCAGTTGGGGGGTGAGGATATAGCATGCACCAAGCAGGAAAGGGATCTTGGAGTTATCATCTCTGATGACCTCAAGGCAGGAAACAGTGTGACAAGGCAGCAGGTAAAGCAAATAGGATGCTGGGATGCATAGGCAGGGGCATCACCAGCAGGAAAGGGAGGTCATAATTCCACTATACAAGACACTAGTGAGGCCGCACCTGGAGTACACTGTGCAGTTCTGGAGACCTTACCTACGTGAGGACATAGACAGGGTAGAGAAGGTTCAGAGGAGGGCAACAAAGATGGTGCATGGATTGCATCTCACAAGTCTTATGAGGACAGGTTGAAGGCACTGAACATGTACTCCTGGAGGAGAGGAGGGAGAGAGGGATATGATAGAGACATACAAGTATCTTACAGGGAACAGGGTGCAGGAATGCACTTTTTAAGCAGAAATGATGTTCCAGGACTAGAGGGCATGGGATGAAGTTGGAGGAGGATGATTCAGAGGAAACGTGAGGAAAATTTCTTCACAGAACGGGTGGTGGACAAGTGGAACACCCTGCCAGAGGAAGTGGTGGGGGCTGAAACAATCACAGGATTTAAGAATGCATGGGATAGACATAAAGGAATTCTGGAGGTCAGGGGTAAGGGGCAACAGACTTCCTGGAAAACATAAACTGAACTTACAAACTTAAATGGGCAGACTGGGTGGGCCATAGGCCCTTATCTGCCGACACTGTCTATGTATCTATGTATCTAGAATACTATGAACTTTCTCATTACTCCATACCTTGTACACCTGACGACATATTTCTGCCAAAGAAGCACAAAAGCATAATTGCACCTCCAGGCAAACCTATAATTTTTGGGATTAATTCCTTAATGGAACCCCTGTTGCAATATGTTGATTTCTTTACTAAACCATTTGAGCAACAGATTAGATCTTACTTTAGGGATACCACTCAGGACCTTACTATTTTGCAGGATTTATACATTAAAGGGGGTCACTATTTAGTCTCTCTCGATGTTGAATCCTTGTACACCAATAACCCCATTGAAGGGGTTACAGGGCACTTAGACACTGTCTTAATTGGAAACCTGTGCACACATCCCCCTATTGAATTTAGTGTACAACTTGTTAAATGTGTGCTTGAATGTAACACCTTCTTTTTAGGGGAATATTTTATGTAAATATGTAGCACAGCAATAGGGGTGACCTTTGACTTCAACTTTTACAATTAATTTACTGGCTTATGGGAAGAGAAATTTATTTATAATAAGGAGACTGACCCATACCTAGACAAAATAATTCTATGGAGGTGCTATATCAATGATTGCCTTATGTTATGAGGGGGAAGGACTCTTGATGAACTAGAGGGCTTCCATCTATTCACTGAATTCACAAGTGAAAATTAATGTTTCAGCATAGCAGGCAGTTTATCACATATATTATTTTTAGAGTTATATATCATGAAGAACAGCATGAACAGGATAGACACAAACCTTTTGAGGAACCTCACAGATCAGAATCCAGTACTGGCCAGTTCTTGCCTTCTGCATAATGTGATTAAGGCTATTTCTGCTGCAAGTTCTTGTGGATTAGACAAAATTGCAGTTACCTAACTACTTTTAGTTGAAATGCTGTAAACTGTGTGATATGTTTGCTCAGAGGGAGTATATGCATGCTGACGTACAGGCTGCTTGGTCCAAGGTGGAAAATACAGATAGGGTGGCACTATTAGTGCCAAGAAAACAAGCACAGTCTAGTCAAAGACTTAATTTTATAAATACATATAGTAGAGAAGCTAGACGTATTGAACAGGTGACTGAGAAAAATTTGCATATTTTGTGCACCGAGTCTAAACTCAGTAAGTTTGTGACAGAATGACCTAGAATGGTTTTCTGCCATCCACTTATATTGATGATACTATGACAAGGAGCCTTCAACTGGTCCCTAAAGGACAGGGTACATGGCTACTAACTTTACCCCATGGTTGTCATCATTGCTTTAGGTGTAAATATTGTGAGTCAATTAATAAAAAATCTTGGTTTATCAATCCAGCCACAGGGGAGCAGTATAACATCTGGGGATTCATACATTATGATTTTACCTACATTATCTAATTAGCCAGCTGCACTTATGGCATGTGCTACATATGTAGAACTAAGAATAAATTAATGCAAAGGGTAGGGACCATTTGAGAGCAATAGCTAGACAAGATTTAAGCTATGTCACTGCTGCTTATGTTCATACCCCCTTATTGTTTGTTGTACATTAGTGAACATTCACGGGTGTAAAAAAAGTGTCAGTGTGTCCATGCGGAGGGGATATGGATCTAAAGTTATCCCAGAGAGAGGCTTTTGGATCTTCAAACTCTATGCCACTATCCCACCGGCCTTGAATGATAAGGTTGAACTAGTTCCCTTCTTTTAAGTTCACTGATGGATTGAATTTAAGTTAAGGGATGCTATAGTTTTCATACTGCAGCATGTCAAGTCTTCCATGTTTTGTCTTTATTGCTAATTGATTTTTTTTCTCACTGCATACATGATAATCTATTTATATGAAATATGCAAATCATAGGTGAATCATTAAAAAGTATTTAAGTTGAGGAAATGTGTTTATAATGTCAGAGTGAATGTTGTTTTTTGACATAATTTTTTATTGTTATTTTTATCTTGTTATATCAATTTTTTGAGCACTTAGTCACTTTAAGCTTTTTCGCTCAGTACTGTGCTTTTAACAACATGGTTTGGAAGGGTTTTTACAGCAGTCAGACTAGCTCCTAGATGAGACATGCACATGTGAAATATTAAGATCTGTTCTGCTGCTGGATTTTTACGTGCACTTTGGTGTTACCACAATGAATTAAAACAACCACTTTTTGCATGTTGGAACTGCTTTTGGTGGATTTTCTCAGGCAAAGCAATGCCTCATTGTGCATTGTGTGGTGAGTGTGTGGTTATGTACTTTCTGGTCAGTTTTGTTACTGTCTGCACCTCCATTCCTGTTGAGCAGCTTTGTTTGCTTTACTCTTCAGAAAATTCTGTAATAAATATTATTAAGATGGTACAGATGAGTAGAATTAACCTCCAATCACTTGGACAAACATGAAGGTCTTTAGACCCTACTTAAAGGCCTCCACCAAACTGCCTTCCTTGGGATACTTGGCAGAGAGTTCCAGAAGGCCAGTCCCACTACCTTAAATGCCTGGTCCCCTGAGATTTTTAACCTCCTCCTGGAGACCACAAGGAGATTCTTCTAAGCAGAGCAGAGAGGGTGCAAGTGTACATGAGGGTGAAGGGATCAGTCAGATAGACCAGACCCAGTCCCTATATGGCCTTTTAAGTTACCAAACCCACTTTAAAGGAGATACCCCACTTAACTGACAGCTAGTGCAGATCATGCAATGCCGGGAAGACATGACATGTCCTTGGAAGACTGGTCAACAACCTAGCAACTGTATTCTGTACCAGCAGCAGGCATCACAGAATACCTCCATTGACACCAAGGTAAAGAACATTGCAGTAGTCATGCAACAAAGTTACTAATGCATGCACCAGTGTGAACAATTCACTGGGAAGACAATGGAATAAATCTGGCTGATGTTCCTTAGATGGCAGATGGCAAAAGCCATTCAGGGCTAATGCCAACACCTAAGCCTCAAATTGCAGCACCTCATCCAGAATGGCTGCCAGATTTTTTCCCTTGGTGGCAGTCAAGAGCTCAGAGGAGTGGAGACAAAGCACCATCACCCTTTCAGTAGCTGCCACTCCTCCCCACATCCCCATTCTTCCACCAATACTTCAATTTTATTTGGGTTACGTCTCAGCCAGCTCAATGACATACAGTCTTGGATTATGGCCAGGCACCTTTAAGCACATCAACCTCACCTGATGTCTCAGGCACAAAAGACATGTAGAGCAGGGTATCATCTACACAGCAGTGAAAACTCAGCCCATATTGCCTAATGATCCTACACAGGGGTAGCATGTATACCGGGAACAACTTGAGCAAAAGGACTGAGCCCTGGGATACGCCACAGGGCAGTACCTTCAGGAGTGAGGAAAACCTTCCCAACACTACCCTCTGGGTTCTGCCACTGAAATAAGACTCAAATCAGCTGATGAATTTGCTTGTGTGTCCTACACACTCCTTGAGCCAGTCCAATAACAACCCAAGATCCATGGTGTTAAGTGCTGAAGAGAGATCAAGAAGAATGAGAACTGACAATTCTCCTCTATCTCTTGCCCTGAGCAGGTAGTTGTGCATGCTAACTAGTGTGGTCTCTAAACTGGGTTAGGAATTGGCTATCAGACAGGAGGAAGAGGGTGGTGGTAAATGGAGTACAATCTAGGGAGAGGAGGATGACCAGCAGAGTATCTCAGGGATCAGTTCTTGGGCCAGTTCTGATCAATGTCTTCATTAGCAACATTGCAGAGGGGCTGGAAGGAAAGGTCTGCCTCTTTGCAGATGACGCCAAGATCTGTCACAGGGTGGATACTCCTGAAGGAGTGGAGAAAATAAGGAAGGCCCTGGGTAAGCTTGAGAAATGATCTGCAGAGTGGCAAGTGAGGTTTAATTCATAGAAGTGCAAAATTATGCACCTGGGACACAGAAACCTTGGGGAGAGGTACAGGATGGGGGGAGAGTTGCTGAGAGTCAGCGAAGAAGAAAGAGTCCTGAGGGTTATTATTTCAGATGACGTGAAAATGTCAACGCAGAGTACAAAGGCAGCAGGGAGGGCCTGTGGCATGCTGGGGTGCATGGGCAAGAGTATCACCAGCAGAAGATGGAAGGTAGTGATGCTGTTATACAAAACCCTGGTCAGACCTCACATGGAGTACTGTGTGCAATTCTGGAGGCCACGCCTTCGAAAGGACATTAACCGACTGCAGGCAGTCCAGAGAAGGGTGACTAAGATGGTACAGAGCTTGCACCACAAGACCTATGAGGAAAGATTAAGGGACCTAAGTATACACTTGCTGGAGGAGAGGAGGGGGAGCATGATAGAAACATTCAAGTACCTCAAGGGCATAAACAAGGTGCGGGGGAGGGATCTTCCAATACAGGAGGTGTACAAGAATGAGGGGGCATGACATGAAATGGGAAGGTGGCATGTTAACAAGGAATGTGAGAAAGTGTTTCTTCATGGATAGGGTGGTGGATGCATGGAATGGTCTGCCACAGGAGGTGATAGAAGCAAGCACAGTGGATGGATTTAAACATGCATGGGACAGGCATAGGGGAATCATAAAGGTAAAGCAAGGGGAGGGTCAGAAGCTGTAATCATGAACAGGGCTTACAGGCAGATTGGAATGGCCTTGCAGTCCTTATCTGCTTACAATTTCTATGTCTCTGTGCTGTGCCTGGACCTAAAGCCAGACTTGAGAGGCACATAGATTTCAAAGGCAGTGAGGTGATCCTCAAGCTGTAGTGCATCCACCTTCTCAATAACCTTGCCTAAAAAGTGCAGATTAGAGACAGGTCAATAATTCACCAGGACATCCAGGTCCAAAGATGGCTTTTTTCAGAGGTGGTTTCACCAATGCACTTCTCAGTGCTAGGAGCACCAGACAATCTCAGCAAATACTCTGCCCAGATGCCCTACACAGCTCACACAAGTGGATATGTTGGGTCTAGATCCAGATCACAAAGTGCTGGACACAGCTCCAATATCACCCCACTGATCTCTTCCTTTGTCAGAAGTCAAAACTCTCCCCAAGACCACTGAATGCATATTAGACTTGTGGGCTTAACCCTAATGGACTGTAATGGCCCACTTGGAGAGCTCCTGGTCCTAATAGAGGACACCCTGTCTGAGACAAACCAAGCAAACTCCTCAAATTTCTTGGGTTAAAATGCTCTGGTGGGCTTCAGAAAGGCAGGATGGAGAAGACTGTCCAAAGCTGAGCCTCTCATTTCCTCCGAGTAGCAATCTCTCTTGACAGAAACTTTGTGTTTTTCCAGGTAATTGCCCCTTGATACTCACCATAGAGACACACCAAAGTCAGGCTATCCTTCTGAGCCCTAAATCTCCTCAAAAATGCTCCAACCTCCATCCAAATGAACAGGTTCATTGTCACTTACGATATGCACAAGATTTGTTACATAAAACTTCTGAAACAGGCATGACTGCATAGAACATGGCCAAACTAAAGAAATAATACAAATGCTGAACAACTATAGACATTTAATCATGTGATTGTAACCCATGGTGCATTTAGGGGTTAACAGTTTGGTCTGCTGCCTTCTGGCAGAGTGTAGAAGAGATTCTCTGAAAGTAATAAAAGGTGGTGGAAGTAGTTTTAGAAGGTTTAGTCTAAGACAGCAACTCCAGTGAGAGGAGTATTGAGTGTATGCTCATCTGGTCTGCACAGTGAGAAAGTGCATATTGTTTAGAGGCTGAAGCTGAGCTGAAGCTTCTTTATGATGAAGCTGTAGAAGCATTCAACCAGCGGCCCCTTGGGAGCTTAGAATTGGGTAGCCAGATTAGTAGGACTGATCCAGCAATCCATGATGAGGAAAGAACAACCAGGGAAGCAACTAGTGCTGAGAACTGCTTACCTAAGAAACTCCAGTCCTCAAAGTTTCCATTAGAAAGGTAATGGACTTTATATAATACTTGTAGGCTGCAAGCAAGAGTAGAGTAAGGAAGTTGCCAGGAATACCCCTCAAGGGTTGGTCCCTAAACTGTGGATTTCTGCCTAGTGGAAGAGGCTCAGACTTTTAACATGGCAAAGACTCATCAGTGTGCTGTGTATGCAGTTACTGTAAATGTCATTGGCAAGGTATGCTATGAATTCATCTGCAGGTGACTGAGTTATTGATTAATCAATCAATCAATCAATGCTTTATTTGTATAGCGTCTTTCAAAATCAAGGTGCTTTACATAATAAAAACTACAATGAACAAATAATGTTAAAAACAATCAGTTAATTAAACAATTATACAGGGAAGACCAAAGAAAAATAAGTTTTTAACATGGATTTAAAACTACTAACAGTCAGGCATTCTCTTAACTGCTGAGGTAGAGAATTCCACAGGGTTGGTGCTGCAAATGAGAAAGTACAAGCTCCAGATGTTTTAAGATGAACCCTGTGAAACTCTCACAATCCCTCATTGGTGGATCTGAGAGGGCGATTGGGGGAGTAGGGAGTCAGGAGACCTTTCAGGTAGTCAGGTACCTGTTCACGTAGGGCTTTAAAGGTAAGCAAGCCTACCTTATAGGTGATCCACCACTGAACTGGCAGCCAGTGCAGGTCACGCAGAACAGGCATAATGTGACTGGTCCTAGAAGTACCAGTCAACAGCCTGGCTGCAGTGTTCTGCACCAGCTGCAAGTGGCGGATATCAACCCCAAACAGCCCTAGGTAGAGGGTATTGCAGTAGTCAAGACGGGTAGTGATGAAGGCATGGATCAATGTTGGAGGGTCACCCGGTGGAATCAGGTATTTCACCAGGGTGATATTCCTCAGATGGTAAAATGAGGATTTAACAGCAACTGACACCTGAGACTTCAGGGTCAAGCCATCATCAAAAATAACACCCATGTTACGTTCTCGATCTGAGATAATGAGTTGGACACCATCAAGCCACAAGCCCAACATGTGCCCAACCCCAAAACCCGCCCCTGGGTGACCTGGATCCACAACCAACACCTCAGTCTTATCCAGATTCAATCTCAACCAACTCGAGCTCATCCAATCTTTGAAATTGGAAAGGCAACTATTTAGCACACAGATTGCATCAACCTGTCCAGGCACAAATGACATATACAGCAGAGTATCATCTGCATAGCAGTGAAAACTCAAGCTGTATCGCCTGATGTTATCTTCCAATGGCAGCATATACACTGCAAACAACATGGATGCCAATATGGAGCACTGCTTAAGTGTAATATTAAGTGTTAAGTTGTGAATTAACAGAGGTCCCTTCCATTCTGGGATCCTAGAGCATCCAAGGTGGAAGGGGATTCACTGCATATGACCCATGCCTGGGAGCAGCTACAGGGACCATCTTATACTTAACTAACTCCTATTGATTAACTGGAGATGCTTTCCCAGATTATGGTTCCACCAGAGAAACAGTAAAAACTATGTATGGCACCTATTATGGGTTCCATAGTAACCTACTAATGGAGATGAACTACATGGTGTTTACACATTGTAAGAGCAGAAGTTCTTGACATTAGAAGGGCAGAGTTCAATAGGCTGAGTGAGCTGGTCAGGGATAATTTAAGTGGGGAGTAAGAGAGATGAGGGCAATTAAGGAGAATCATTCTCAAGACATCTAAGGTATGCATGAGAATGGTAAAGAAAAAGAACACATTCAAGAGATCATTATGGTTCTCGTCAAGCATCAGGGAAATGGTGAGGGCCAAGAAAAAGGCCTTTTGCAAATATCTTAAAAGAAAAGCAGGGGGAAGAAGAATGAGGAGAATATTTACTGAAAAATGGAAGGAAAGAGGGTGGTTAGGGAGGTAAAAGCAGATGCAGTGCTGCATATTGCAGAGGTGGATAAAGAACAAAGGAAAAATAGTTCTTCAGTTACATTAGGGATGAAAGGAGGGTGAATGGTAAGGATAATGGGGGGGGGTGATAGAGGAGGATGGGAAAAAGGCCTCCATTCTTGACAATTACTTTTGCTCAGTTTTCACTAGGAAGGACTGTGAACTCTTGCCAGAGTGATGCAAACAACATGGGTGCCAATATGGAGCACTGCTTAAGTGTAATATCATCAAAGTGGACACTAAGGGGGTTTCAGAGATGAGGCAGCCAACATTTACTAGCAAAAGAATCCTGAAAGGGCTGGCATCCCTGAAGATAGATAAGGCCCCAGGACCAGAAGACTTGGTTTGCTGGCCTAGGCACCTAGCTTCACCTGAGCTCTTTCACTTCTAGATTGCTTGAAAGGACAGATTAAGTCTTCTTTTGGCTAAGCAGATTTACTGTGTGTTGTTATTTTTATTTTGTACTTACAGGGATTGCTACCGTTTGTTGCTAACATTTCATTGCTTTATTTTTCTCTGATTCAAATTGTTGTTGGTGGTATACCTTCTTCTGCATTATTACAAGGTGCGCCTACAGGTGTGTGCTAACATATTACTGCAGTAATCTTCTGATTCAAATTGTCTTTTGCAAGGTATATCTTCTGTTATTGCTTTATTTTTCTCTGTAGCAAAGTGTTTCTTACAGGGTATATCTTCTTTGAAATTATTACAGGTGGTGCTTTACAGGTTTTACAGTTTTATCTAACATTAAGATAAGCTTTCAGGGTTACTGCATTTGTTGTTGACTGATTGTTTCTGCTCTTACCTCCTTGTTCTTTTGTCCGTGGTTCTTCTTTTTTGGCAGGGGAAGAGCCCAGCCACCCACCCCCATCCCCAACCACCCCACACTACACTCCTTTTATAGGGTACCACAGTTGTGACATTTCCTGTGGCAAAGCAGGAAGGGGCAGATCAGTGGGGCATCCACAAGGTGAGCTCATTTACAGGGGCAGTAGCAATTTAACTTGCTATAACAAGTTATACGAAAACAAAACACAAACTCAAACCATTACTTGCATTTTCTTCCTTTTAATTACTCTGACCAGGTTATAAACCCAGCAACTTATCTGGAATGGATATCATTAACTGCAGGTACTGCAGAACACTTTCCAGATGGACAGTCTTACATGATTTAGGACACTGTCCTACATGCTGGGCCATTGGAGATCTTAGGGCTCAGCTCTGGGTAGCATGGGCAGAGATTGTGCTCCTCAAATTTCATATTCAAGAGGAAATACATTATAAGAACCACCCTCCATTTCCCCAACATCCAACAGAAGAACCTCGACTGCAGAAGGTAGTTGGACCAGGAGGTTGGCAGGTGGTTAGGAGGGGCAAATTGGGTGCCCCATCACTCAGTGCTCTCCAACATATTACCTCCAAAAACCATATAAACACTACAAACAGGTATCTGCCTCTATCTCCAAAATCAAACAAAGGGGCAGAGGACACTGCAGAGCAGGACACTGCAGCAAAGGTGCTAGCACAACAAAACATGCCCAAGTCAGGAACCAAAACAAAAAAAGCAAAAAGGAAATCCACAAAACTTCTGATCATAGGAGACTCCATGATTTGGGGAGTTGATACCTATCTCCAGCCAGAGGTAATGGTCAGATGTCTCCCAGATACATCAGCGTGGAGAGACACTGACCACATTGCTAAAATTGTTCAGGAAGCAGGAGAAAACATTGGGATCCTGGTACACATAGGGACTAATGATCTCGCCAGCCAGTCAGTTGTGGAGACCAAGGAACACTTGACCAGCCTGGGTGACAAACTATCATCCATTTCATCCGGCATCTCCTTCTCTGAGATCGTGCCAGTCTGGGAGAGGGGGCAGATGGACAGAAGGTCATAGAAGGCGAGATAGGGGAGCTAAACATGCGGCTCAAGGGCTGGTGCCAGGAAAAAGGAAACAGATTTGTAGGGAACTGGCAACAGTTCTGGGAGAGAAAGTTCTTTAAATCTGATGGACTGCATCTGACTAAGGAGCGATTCAGTAAATTGGGGCAGAAGTTTGACATCTTTGCATAATATATAAATTAGCAAATGGGGAGAGGGGTTCAGCACTCCATACGTCAAATGGAAAGAACACCTCTCCCCCCTCAGCTAGTTGTCAAACAGGGATTCAGCATGTTTGCAGTTCATTTGCATCACCAGGTAAGAAAAAAGTCCGTCTCCCCTTACGACGCACAGAGGAAATGCCAGACCTCACCCAACAACTAACACACAGAAATCTGGCCAATGAAAAATCATGTACACAAATGCCCACAGCCTGGGAAATAAGATCTCAGACCTGCAGGCAATAATGTCAGAGGCTAAACTGGACATAGTAGCAATTAGTGAGACATGGTTTACCAGTAACCACACTTGGGAGACTTCAGTACCTGGCTATGTACTGTTCAGAAGAGACTGAGGTGCAAAAAGGGGGGGGGGTGGAGTGGCCCTGTATGTCAATGAAAATATCAAAGTTGCAGCAATTCAGAATACAAATAAGGAGCCAGAAGAACTGTGGGTCACCCTGGAAACAGGAAATGGGACAGAAATAAGAACTGTGGTTGTCTACAGGCCCCCAGACCAGGGGGAGGACATAGACACATTACTGTTAGAAGATATACAAAACATGACAGCTAAAGAGGAGGTTTTGATAATGGGGGACTTCAACATGCCGGATACAGATTGGTCAATACCAGCAGGAACATCTGCCAGAACTAGACACATGGTGGATTCCCTGCAGGGGGAGGGCCTCAAACAACTGGTACAACAACCCACAAGAGACAGGGCTATCCTAGATCTAGTACTGACTAACAGGGAAGGGATCACAGATCTCTAGGTAGAAGGTCACCTGGGGGCCAGTGACCCTCACATGGTATGGTTTAATTTGGCCACTACAACTAAATCATTCCATTCCAAGGCAAAAATATGGGATGTCAGAGGAGCTGACTTTGATAAGATGGCCAACAGAGTTAAGCTAGCCCTGGCAAAAAGAAACACAGTTGAGGGGGTACAGGCAAAGTGGGCAAGCATTAAGGATGCAATACTTGAAGCAACATCCCATTGTGTTAGACAGAAAAGGAAGTGCAAAAGAAGAAGGAAACCACTTTGGTTCTCAAATACAGTAGCAGAAAAGGTCAGAGCCAAAAGGCTGGCCTTCAGGAAATATAAGGGAACACAGCGTGATGAAGATATGGAGGCATACCAAACTGCCCTAAGTTAAGCAGGGAAGGCAGTAAGGCAGGCAAAGTCCTAAACTGAGGAAACACTAGCATGAACAGTAAAAGAAGGTGACAAGACTTTCTATAGATACGTTAGTGAAAGGAGAAAGTCCAGAGGGGGTATTGCTAAGCTCAAAGGAGAAAAGGGGGCATGTGGGGAGGAGGACCCTGTAAAAGCATCTATCCTAAATAGATACTTTTGCTCAGTATTTACTGAAGAGAAGGTAGGGCAGGGCCCACAGCTCAGCACCATGGACACAAGGGGGAAGGAGGTGAGCACTACTCCCTTCACAAAAGAAAGGGCCCTACAAGAGCTTGCTAAGCTCAGGGTGGACAAAGCAATGAATGGGACCTGATGGTATACGTCCCAGGGTACTTAAGGAGATAAGGGTGGAACTAGCAGAGCCATTAGCAGAACTGTTTAGTGGGTCTCTGAGCAGAGGAGAGGTCCCAGAAGACTGGAGAAGGGCTCATGTGATCCCGCTCCACAAAAGTGGTAGCAGGGAGGAGGCAGAAAACTACAGACCAATCTGTCTTACCTCAGTAGTGGGCAAGATTGTGGAGGCACTCCTTAAGGAAAAGATAGTGCAACACCTGGAATCCATAGGGGCACAAGATCCAAGAAAGCATGGGTTTACAAAAGGAAGGTTCTGTCAAACTAATCTCATAGATTTCTTTGACTGGGTAACCAGACTGGTGGACCAAGAGGGAGCAGTTGATGTCTCCTACCTTTACTTCAGCAAAGCTTTCGACACTATTCCACATAGAAGAGTGATAAATAAGCTGGGTAGGATCAGGGTGAGTCAGAAATTGGTCAACTGGGTGGCAAACTGATTGACGGGCAGAAAACAGAGAGTGGTGGTAAATGGTATACAGTCAGAAGAGATGCAAGTCACAAGTGGGGTACTTCAGGGATCAGTCCTGGGGCCAGTCCTCTTCAATATCTTCATTAGTGACATTGCAGATGGACTGGAGGGTAAGGCTTGTCTGTTTACAGATGTCACCAAGATCTGCAACAGAGCAGATGATCCAGATGGGGTGGGCAAAATGAGAAGAGATCTGGATCAACTAGCAAAATGGTCAGAAGAGTGGCAACTGGGATTTAATGCAAAGAAGTGCAAGATCATGCACATAGGGAAGAGGAACCCTGAAGTCACCTGTAGCCTGGGAGGGGAGTTGCTGGCAGTCATAAAAGAAGAAAAAGACTTGGGCATCATCATCACCAATTACCTGAAATCATCCAAGCAGACCTCT
The DNA here is from genome assembly GCA_016271365.2 of Neoceratodus forsteri. Lineage (NCBI taxonomy): Eukaryota > Metazoa > Chordata > Ceratodontiformes > Ceratodontidae > Neoceratodus > Neoceratodus forsteri. The sequence goes on along the minus strand of CM028129.1, from coordinate 950,677,216 downwards.
AAAGCAGTAGGTAAGGCTAGGGGGATGTTAGGGTGTATTCATAGGGGTATCACAAGTCGTAAGAGGGAGGTAATAATCCCTCTTTACAAGACACTGGTTAGGCTCCATCTGGAGTCCTGCATGCAGTACTGGAAGCCACGCCTTCATAAGGACATTAACCAAATTGAGGCAGCCCAGAGTTGGGCAACCAAAATGGTACAGGGACTGCATCAGAAGATATATGAGGACAGATTAAAGGAGCTCCATATGTATACCCTAGATCAAAGGAGGGAGAGAGGTGATATGATTGAAACATTCAAACACCTTAAGGGCATTAACATGGTGAAAGAGCCTAACATGTTTCAATATAACAAAAATAGCAGGACAAGAGGACACAACATGAGATTAGAGGGATACCAATTAAGGGGTAATGTGAGGAAGTTCTTTTTCACAGAAATGGTAGTGGATGCATGGGACAGCCTACCTCAGGAAGTGGTGGCTATGAATACAGTGCAGGACTTCAAACAGGCATGGGATAGGCATAAGGGAGCAATACAGATAAGTATAAATAGATAGGCCACTGACAGAGCAAAGGCCGATGCCACATTTATAAAATAGAAAAAGAAATGGGCAGACTGGATGGGCCTTGCGGTCCTTATCTGCCATCAACTTCTATGTTTCTATGCATCTGAGGATACTCAGGCTAGTGGAACAGGCTGAACCCTTGGCTGGTCTGCTCAACAGCTTGCTTACGACAACAGTAGTTCCAAAAGATTATAGGATGGTGGATGTAGTTCTGCTTCATAAAGGTGGGGGGTGGGGGGCAAGGAACAAGCAAGGAACCACAGACCTGTAAGTCTTACCTCTATTGTAGGCAAACTGATATAGTCACTAGACAAAGAGGACCTTGTGGTCTAGTTGAAGAAAACCTGTTTCCAGGACAGTAAACAGCAGTATTCATGGCAAGGAAGTCTTGTCAGGCTAACCTGATTGCTTTCTTTGACTGGATGATGAGGAATCAGATAGGGACCACGGTGTTGATTTGCTCTACTTTGACTTCAGAAAGACTTTTGACTCATTACCTCACAGACACTTCTGGGCATGGCGAAAGTCATAGTAAACTGGGTAGGTAACTGGCTAAAGGGGAGGCAGCAGAGGATTGTGGTCAATGGAGTTAAACCAGAAGAGAAGGAGGTTACGAATGGAGTTCCACAGGGATAAGTCCTTGATCTGGTCATTTTAAACATGTTCATCAGTGACATTGATGAGGGAATCCAGGGCAGGTTGTCTCTGCAGATGACATGAAGCTCTGTGGGAGAGTGGATTATGATGTGGGAATAAATGAAATGCACAGATACCTACAGAATCTAGAAGGGTGTTAAAGGGTTTGGCAATTGACATTCAACATCAAAAAGTGCAAGACAACAAGATCCCCAGGACCAAGTACTGTCCGGAAAGGATGAAACTTAATACTACGGCTGAGGAATGAGACCTTGGATTATCATCAGCAACTCCCTAAAGCAATTGAATCAATGCAACAAGGCCTATAGCAAGGCAAGTAGAATGCTATAATATATCAGGAGGGGTATTGAAAGTAGAAATGGAGAGGTAATTATTTCCCCTATATAGATCCCTGGTGAGGCCTCACCTGGAGTGTTGCATCCAGTTCTGGAGCCGTCACTTCAGGAAGGATAGGAATAGGCTGGAGACGGCACAGAGCAGAGTAACAAAAATTATTCAGGGACAGCAGGGTAGGTCCAAAAAGGAGAACCTCAAAGCACTGAACATGTTCTCACTGGAGACTAGAACGGAGAGGGAGATATGATTGATTCCTTCAAGTTACTGAAAGGAATTAACAAGGTGAACTGTTTATCTTGAATACTGACTCTTGGTCACGTGGACATGAGTGAAACTAACAAGTGGGAGGTTCATGAAGGATGTGAGTAAATACTGTTTTACAGAAAGGGTGCTGGAAGCATGGAACTATCTGTCAGCCAAGGCTGTAGGTGCAAAAACCATTAGTGGTTTCAAGCATGTTTGAGACAGAGTGAAAAGCATAGTGGCTGCTCTGGGTGACAGAATCAGGGAGGGGAATGGGAAGGAGGCTGAAGAGGCTAGGGCCCCAGAGAAAAATTAACACACAGCAGTTATTACTGAATCCAGTTAGCCCTAATAAGCTGTTTGCAGCCTTGCATTTCCTTCTGGGTAATTTTTTTTTGTCACTCCCAAACTGCATTTTGCTGTAAGCATAATCAGATAGAGTTAGTGGAATTGCTTGTCACATTGATTTTCACCTTATTTTTTAAACATAATCCCTTAAAAATGAAGCCACTTGCTCCTTTTTCTGTCAAACATATTCCTGAGGAATCATCAGAATTTCTTTATCTTGGTGCTCTAGACATTTTCTTTCCTCACCAGGTCTCTACATGCAAGACTCAGTCTAAAAAATGGTAGTGCAAGGAGCTTCTTCCTGCTATTGGACCAAACAACGAATAAAAAAAAAAAATCTTTGCTAAGGTCATTTGTTTAAACACACAACATATTCATATCTTTGTGTGAATTTTACTATGATTTGCTTGATTTCTATAATAGTGACCAAAATTCAGCATTAATCATGATATAAATGAATACAATTCATATGGTGAAGAGACCACCCTAGAAATGTTGTGAAGTTTTACTTTGCCAGCAAATTTGATGAGATTAGGAATCTCACAGTTTGTGAAGGCTTTGTGAAGTTCCAATGGCCACTTCCCCACTCCACATGTTTTTAAATTGTCTCCCTCTAGTAGGCCCTCACCCCCCTCTGTACCCAGAGACATTTAAAGTGACTTACCAACTTCCCCCATGTCATGTTTGCAGATCACCTTCCCTTCATTGAGTGATGCAAAGCTCTGCTGCCCTGAAGTTAAGTATTAAATATATTCAGATGCTTAGTTTTTTAACATTTTTATGCCACAGTTGTCTCTGCATGTTTTTTTTCTTTGTTTGAAGTTCGCACATGAGGGGTGTTCCACATGCATGAGTGACATCAGCACAGGGAAGGTGTTCCCACTGCACCTTTCTCACTGCTTGTTCATTTATCTTTCCTGGACCCAGCCTCAGTGAGTGCAGATCCAAAACTGAACTGGCAAAAATTACAGCACTGATGACCGAAACTGTTTGTTATATTGGCAGCTAAGGTGGATACTTGCTTTTGGGATTGCAGAAGTGGTAATTTCTCCTGATTTTCAGTTTTAATCATTTGATTAAGCTGTGTCCTAGGTCCATCGGTTCTAGGAACATCACAATCTACATTGTTTGAGTACAGTGTTACAGTTTTAGTAAGTGCTGCAAGTGCATAATTATAACAACAAGTCTGTATAAAAAATAATTTTTTTAACTGAGTGGAGTTGTAATCTGTAGCATACTGGGACACAAAAGGATGACTTTTGAACTGGGCAGATCTATAAATTGCAGTAAGCTTTTCAGTACTGGTACATAGAGGTCTGTGTTAAATGGATGACTTTTTCAACAGTTCAGAATTGTAATGTGCAGTAAGAGTAAAAGCACTGAGCTGCACAGTCCAATCCCAGGAGAACAGTGCAATAAACTGTGTATTTTTGGCAAGTGCTACTTCCAGTGTGATTGCTTCAGTAAACTGCCTTTGCTATTGCATTTCTGATTGTCACAATTATTATAGACAGTTTATATTTTTTCCTGTGCTCCTGTGTTTTCTTGGGCTCATTTGGTGTTCTCATGCAAGCACCATAACACTGATCACCAAAGTATGCTTAGATATGCATGAATAAAGGGAAATGGTGCACTGAATTGTTTCTCCAGTTTGCCAGCTTCTCGCTAAGTTTAAAAATAAATGCAATAAAATCAGTTATATACTGTACATAGTTATACTTTACATAGTTTACAGTGTATCTTAAAATTAAACACTTAGTTTTTTAACATTTTAACATACAGTTTTTATTTAGAATTAGGATTGTAGCATCATTGTATGTGCTCCAGAGCATCAGCAAAAGAAGACACTGCAGTTGCCATCCTCTCCCGATACTGTGGTACCAATGCATGGCTTCTCTGGTGTTATAGTGCAAAGTGTGCTAGTTAGTTTGGCATACTTAGGGAATAATGTCTGAACCAAAATATGGGCTACACAGCAGTGAATGCAGGGAGTCTACACAATGCACCATGACATCGGTAAGGCATGGGAGACAGTATAGTGCAGCACCTGTTGTATTTGTTGTTCACTTTACGCATGAGCATCAGAGATCGACTGTAATGGAAAAAATGGGAAGACACAAATGGCTTGACATAGACCGAAGTGGTAATGAAGTATGGTGACATAAGTGGGGAAGGGTGGTTCAAATACAGTCTAACACTTGAGTACCTACCGCAAAGATATGTCCCTTTTTGTAGTGGACCAATCAAATGGTACTTAGGATATCTAAACATAAATGCAGTCTCTTTCTCCATGAGAAGGGTATTGGCAGTGTCATTTTTAACCTTGGGGGGTTGGGGACGATCACCGACTGTACTGTGTATTTTTTGATCAATTCATAATACACCTGGAGGCACACATGTAGCAGCAATAAGCCAATGCCAGGATGGTATTACAGATGTTTATGCAGACACTAATGACAACTGCAGTCTGTATAGTTCCTGAGCGCTTAGAGGTAATCCAAAACTGGTGAAATAATTTGTAGTTTTAAACTTATAACATGCCGTAAACAGGGGAACCGGTGACTTCAACACGTTACTCAATCACTGATACCTCTAAAGGGGAAAGTACAAGCAGGCCCCCCACCCCCAAACACACACATACAAAGAGAAGAAAGCTATAGCATAGACCAGTTGACACTAGGGCAAAGACAGACCCAAACAGTATAAATAATTTACAGATAATAAAAGTTCTTTGCTGCAGCATTTTCTATGTGTACGTGTGTAGCTGGGGGGTTTAAGGTAGTTGGGGTACAAGGTGCCTGCTTGTAATTTCCACCCTGTGCTTCATCAGAGTGAGTGACTGATAAATCAAATGGCAGGAGGTCACTACTTACTAGTATTGGGTGAGGAATTTGGAGAAATTGGATTTGGACAATTTGTGAGCCATTTATCCTGCTCAAGCAATGCCACCAGATCGAGCCGTGCTCTCAGTGTCAAGCTGGAGTGGCCAACAACTCATTCGTATAGGGAAAGCAATCCCCCAAAAAAAAGAAATATAAAAACTCAGGGTACTGTCACTAGCATTTGTGTGGGAAGATTGATGCTGGGAGTAACAGAACACACACCATACCTCGATTTTGCACAGTAAAATGACAGCAATGATGGGAACCAAACCGTAGCACTAAGTAGCAAACCATAATATTAACAGTCCATGTTGCTAAGTCTGCTCACACTGATTTACTGGAATGGATCAAGACTACTGCTGTGACTGCCTGAGCTACTGCCCACATCATTCTCGCTGCTGTCATAGGGTCATCCCTATGGGGATCTACTATGCAGTGGCTGTCAAATTGTGGCACTATGTCAGTGTCCGAAAGATCACTGTTAGTGCAGGACAACACAATGCTTTCATCATCAGACCCTGAAAATTAATTGTTTGACATTGCCATTGTCGTGCTGCATGCTGCGACCAAGAGCTCTGTTACCAAGACAGAATTGCAGTGACCAAGAACTAATTTTAATTGCAGAGCACAGATCTCCCTGTGGTGACATTGCAAATGTAATGAGTGTCAAAGGTCACCAAATACAGGCTCCAATACACAAAATGGCACTTCCTGGTTTGTGAGGGTGAAAACCTGGTTTAATTTGCTAAAATAGGCTATGCATCTATCAAAATACATTGCAAATCAGTTCTATATGCAGTCGCCTTGCAGTATATGTGTTCATAAATCCAAACTTGGTTAATCGCTTTAATACATAAGACACCCTCTCAGTATTAATCCCTTCCCACACCCACAAAGCAAGTTCCTCCCAAATTGCCCTTCCCATAACTCTTTTTGATAACAGCAACCCTGTCCCATTACCACCCTGCTAAAGACAACCCCCTCCCTCTCAAAGCCTGCAATCACAGTTCCCAGGTTAGAACCAGTAAAAAAGAAAACCATCCCCTATTGCAGTGACCACGTCCTCACTCTTCAAAGTATTTGAGCCTAATGAATAGCTAGTGACATATGTTCTAGTAGTAATAATAGAGTGGCTGGTTATCATCCAGTCACTTACTACTATTAGGATAGACACCATTTACTGTTCATCCAGCTCAGAGACTTGGAAGAGTGAAGACTTACTCACTCCAATGAGGAACAGTTTTTTTTTAACAGGTTCTTTATTGTAAACTGAGGTTTTGGTGCTTTAAAGGGAGGGTTTCTTTGGGCAAGAGGATGGTAAAAGGGGTCATTTTTGTCATCCAAATAGGGATGGATAGGGGATGGAGAGGGAAACTTCCTTTTGTGAGCAGAAGAACGGATTAATACTCAAAGGGTGCCTTATATATTAAACTTCTCTAGACACATCGGAAAGAAGGGAGGTGAGGTCCAAATTGGAGGATGGGGGATATCATTTAAAAACATGTGGTGTTGTGTGAGAGGGGTTAGAAACATGACACAGGTGGAGGTCATTATTTTTTGAGAGAAGCAGCTACTGAGTCTCAGTAACCACTTTGTGTAGTTTTGCAAGTGAAGTCGTGCTTAGCTCAGAGAAAACCATACAAGACACTTCACCAGCAGCTTTGCTGGTGCATTGCCACTGTGCTTATCATCTGCTGTGAGGAGAAGTTACTTTGTGAAAACACATTTTGCATTTCCAGAGTTGGAAAACTTCACAAACCAAAGGTTCCTGGCTTTGCACATATCTAGACCATCCTGGCGTTGGATGAAGTAAGGATATTCTTTATTTATTTATAACTCAATCATTCTTGCAGCAAGAGACCTGATGAGTAGTTTTCAAGTAATAGGAAATCACATTCTGGCAATTTATTCATTTGCAAACCTTTCTGAAAATATTTATCTGCCAACAAGTCATTCACCTTTATAGTTACATACCTGAATATTTTCATGCAAAACCATCTCGAAAGGGTTTTTAAGACTATTAAATGGTTACGTGAAAAAGTTCCTGCTTCCTCACACCCCTGTGCACCCTCTCTACACCATTGATGTGGGTCTTCTACCAGTTCCACAGGCCCAATTAAAGCTTTCATGTGACAGAACCTTTGGAGTTGTTTCTCTGGTTATATTAAGCTCCCCTTCTCCTGGTGTTTGGTTAGTCTGCACTGTGGATGTATTCAAGGCAGCTATAAAATCATATTATTTTTGAGGTTGCCTACTGTTCTTTGTTCTGTTTATTTATGGCTTTATTCATTACTGATATTGCTGCTTGCCCTTTGATCAGGGCTGCTACAACTCCCAGTGGTCGGTCGGCACCCCTTTACTCGCCCACCGCGACCAGGACCCCAGACCGAATATGCCTCTAAGGTGGGGTGAAAGAGCAACCGATCGGATTCCAGGTGCCGCCTGGCAGTCTCAGTGGATTGGCTCTGCTTTTCTCTCCCTGCCGACTAGGCTCTGACCAAAGGGATTTACTGTACTTTACTATGAAAGTGGTACAAATTGCAAAACCTGTTCCCGAACTGCTAAAAAATTGTTTAAAATAGTGTGATAAGTGATACAACTCCTTTCTGCTTCTGTGTACCCCCATGCCACCCTCCTACTCAGCCAGCTCTCTTTTGGTGCCCAAATTTCCTAAGGCTATTGAATTGCTAATTTCCCAATCCCCCCCAACTCTCTCTCTCTCTCTCTGTAACTTTTCCAAATCTACTTAACCCGACTTCTATTCTCTCCCCTTAGCTGCTTGTCCTTTGACCAGGGCAGCTACAGCTCCAAGCGATCAGCAGGCACCACTTCAGCCACCGACTGAGACCAGGACCCCAGATCAAATCTGCCTCTAAAGTACGGTGAATGCACAACCAATCAGATTCCAGGCACTACCTGGCAGTCTCAGTGGACTGGCTCTCCTTTTCTCTCCCTGCTGACTGGGCTCTGACTGAAGGAATTTATTGTATTTTACTGTGGAAGTGTTACAAATTGCAAAAACTGTTCCTGAACTGCAAAAAAATTGTTTAAAATAGTGTGATAAGTGATACAGCTCCTTTCTGCTTCTGTTTACCCCCACGCCACCCCATACCAAGCCAGCTCTCTTTTGGCACCCAAATTTCCTAAGGCTATTGAGTTGCTAATTTCCCAATCCCCAATCTCTCTCCCTCCCTCCCTCTGTAGCTTTCCAACCCTACTTAACCCTGCTTCTCTTTTCTCCCCTTAGCTGGCAGTCTCAGTGGATTGGCTCTCCTTTTCTCTCCCTGCCAACTGGGCTTTGACAGAAGGGATTTATTGAACTTTACTGTGAAAGTGTTACAAATTGCTAAATCACACCCCTGATGCCTGTTATTCTCTACAGAGTGGGGTGTTATGGTCAGAAACCCTAACATCATCATGCCCCTGATGTCCTCATTCTCTCTGAAACATGGCTAAACAGCAACATTCCTGACTCCTCAGTCACAATCCCTGGATACACTATGGCCTGCCAGGACAGGGCCACCAGAGGTGGTGATGTGGCCATCTATGTAAGCTCAGACATATGCTACTCAGTCACCGTAACTAATGCCGAACCTAAAGCTTAGGAACGCTTGCTGCTCCAGCTCACCCTCCCTTTCTCGCTGCCTATATACATTGCCGGAATTTACTGCTGAGCTGGCACCCAGACCACAACTGTCACCAACCTCCTTACACTAATCAGTTCACTAACCCCCACAGGGAAATTATACACAATGGGTGATTTTAACCACAATTGGCTAGCACCAGCCTTCAGCAAAACCCAGACAGAAACTTCTGCCCTAAATCTAACCCAAATCATCACTGAGTTCACCCGCTTGAACCTCAAATTGGGTAACCACTCCCTTATTGACTGGTCTCTGACCACCCATCCTCATAGAGTCATCCAAGCAAGTCTACTCCCTGACTCCATGAGTGACCACCATGTCATTTATCTCGTTCGCAAAATCCACGGCCCTAAATCCCCCCAAAGTCCTTAGTCCAAAGGTCCTTCAAATCCATCAATCTCGCTCCCCTTCTCAATTACCTTGTCCTAGAAAACTCACTCTCGTCCCCCCCCTCCAACCCCATAGACGACACCCTCCTGCACTTCAAAAACACGTTCCTTAAGATATGGGACACACATGCCCCACACACCGTACTAGGGTACACGGCAACCACCTGCCTTGGATCACCCAAGAACTCAGCTTGTATGAATGCCTGAGATATAGCATGACGAGCTTACAAATCCTCAGTCCTACCTCGAGACCTCTCCCACTACCGCTATCTGCGGAAGATGTGCACCAGAGCTACTCAACCAGCTAAAGCAGGGTATTTCAGATCTTCACTCCAATCTAACCTAAATAGCCCCTCCAAGTTCTGGAAGGTCATCCACTCCCTCTTTTCACCCCTTGCTGCTAAGCCCTCACCTCTTCTTAGCATAAACAACTCCATCCTCTTGGATCCAAGCGCAGTCACTGCTGAGTTCAACTTATATTTCTCCACCTGTGCCTCTTCACTCCTTTCTTCCCTGGCCTCCTGATCACCTCCCTCACCACTTTCAGGGCCTAAGGAACCTCATGGTGCAGGTACCTTCTCCTTCAAGGAAATGTCACCAGCTGACCCTCTAGAGGCCCTGATAACTTTAAACCCCTCTAAAGGGAATTCCCCTGATGGACTGGACCCCAAACTTCTGTTCCTCTTGGCCTCAGCCATAGCCTCCCCAATTGCCTACCTTCTAAATCAATCCTTCACTACAGCATCTGTGCTTCTGTTCTGGAAGCACGCCATTGTTATCCCCCTCCCCAAAGGAGGAGCCTCCACCTCCACCTCAAATTAGCTACCAATTTCCCTCCTCCCTGCTCTTGTGAAACTGCAAGAACACCTCGTGCTTGCCCAGCTAACCTCCTATCTTTCTGACTCAAATTTCTTCACACCCTTCCAGTCCAGCTTCAGAAAGAATCACTCCACTGCCTCCTCCTTACTAAGGCTCACTGACAACATCCAATCTGGAATGGATAGAGGTCTTATCACCTCTGCCATCTTCATTGATCTGGCTAAAGCCTTCGATAAGGTCTCCCACCCCCTGCTACTATCATGCCTCTCAGACTCTGGCCTCTCCACATCTGCTACAGATTGTTTCAGTGCCTATCTTACAGACCAAACTCAATCTGTAAGGACTGCAGATGCCACATCCCCACCCCTCCCCATGACCACTGATGTCCCCCAAGGTTCAGTGCTTGGCCCCATCTTATTCTCCATTTTTTTAAACAACCTGCCTCAAACTTGTTCCCCGCCTCAATTCACATGTATGCAGACAATATTGTGTTATTTTCCTCTGGCTCCTTTCTGGACTCTGTTGCCTCTACACTCCAGGTGGATTTCAACAACATCCAGCACTGGTTCAACTCTCATCAGCTCTCTCTAAATGCGAAAAAAACAGTAACTATGACTTTTGGCACAACTCAATGACTAGCCAGGCTCCCCTCCCTCCCTCTTTTCCACACCCTTAATGGGACAGTGTTGGAGGATGTCACCTCCTTCCAGTATCTTGGAGTTTGCCTTGACCACCACCTCACCTTCTCCGTCCACGCCGATTCCATATTGAAAAAACTCTGCCCCAAGCTTGGGGCTCTGTATCGGAACCGAAATAGTCTCCCCTTTCCTATTCATCGTGACCTTATACAGAAGGTGATACTTCCCTCCTTCGATTATTGTGATATTGTCTACAGTGCTCCCACAAGAGTGTCTTATCAAAGTTGCATACCCTTTTTATCGCTTCCTGCCGGTTCACTATCGACACTCCTCCTCACACCCATCATTGTGAGCCCTACTGCTCCCTTTCATTCCCCTCCCTCAAAATCTGTCACTTAATACACTGCTCCAAGTTTACCTCAAAGTGCTGGCTTAGTGCCCTCCCAGCTTATCTGGCCTCTACACTATCACCTCCCCTGGCACCCACCCATGCACTGAGGTCCCTAGATTCCTGGCTTCTTATAATACCCAGAAGGAGGACCTCAGTTGGCCAGGCTGCCTTCTCACACTGCTTCCCTCAACTCTGGAACACTCTACCCACTCAAATTCACCACTCCTCCTCTCTCCGATCACTATCCACTGCACTTGCCAACCTCTACTCAGTAAATTGCTCCTGCAACTAACACTCTCCTGTTCATCCATGAGCCCCCCCTTCTCAATTTCCAGAAGGTCTAAGGGTGCTATGCTAGCTGACTCAATGCCTGACTACTACACTTGATCCCAACTATTGAGCTAGTAAGCTCTTACCTTATTCAGTCACTGTTATATATCGCAGAACTAACCCGATCTCTTTTTCCTCATTGTTACCGTTTCTGTGTCTGTTAGGTAACTAATGTTATCCACATTCAGTATTTCTGTCAAATGTATTCAAAATGTTACTCCATGCATCAGTATTATGTAAATTCTCTGTAAATATGTAAGAAGTTTGATAACCTTATTTTCTCCTCCCCTCCCTACCCCTCCCCCCAGGTCACACCAGGAGACGAGCAGTTGATGCTCAGTGTGCTTTTCCTGGTGAATCAATTTCAATAAATAAATATAAATAAATAAATTTATTAATTGTTATTATTCTACACTCCCTGTAAAGCTATCTCAGCCATTTGGAATGAGTACCATAAAAGCTGCATCGCCGTGCCTAAGTGTGAAGATATGTGGTTAAGTAAATTTTTAAGTCACAGATGCTCTAAATTTTGCAATTAGTTATTTGTGACATCCACCCAAATAGTTGATATTTTTAGCAGTCCTGCTATTGCAGGTAGGCACCTAAAATTTGGAATGCATCCCTAATGTCAATAGATCCCAGAATCTAACAAAGCTAGATACATTTTATTTAGTAGTTTACAGTTTACAGAGGAAGCACTGTACACTAATAATGGCTAACATTTTCTCACAGATTCATTGACGTGTAGTAGGTAATGCCTCTTTAATGCTACTTATGGAATTGTAATGATCTCAAAGCACTGACTATCTATGTATCCATGTATCCATGCTGAGCTATTTGTTATTCTGAAGTTGTTTTTCAAGAGACCCTCACAAAAACAAGCATTTGTCAATGCCGAATGTTTGCTTGCTGGCATGGCATTGATAGTGTAGGAGTTACAGAGCTACATAACAGGAATGGCAGTAAAGTATTGAACTGAAGCCAACCCCACCACCACCCTGCAGTGACTGACAGGCATTGGAGTGTGCCTTTGGGTCATCAGGCATAATGGCCACTCCATTTCACCACACCCTACACTGCAGACACTGACAAGTGTTACGGTGTGCCTTGGGGTCTTTGGCCTTTATGCGTACCCCATTCCATTAGGTAATGCAGTGAGATGGGTAGGATAGGATAGGAGAATGGGGTGAACTTTGGGGCCGAAGAGTCCAAGGCACAACTCGATGCCTCTCACTGGCTGCAGGGTGTGGAATGGTATGAGCATTTCAGATGAGAATCCCAAGTCACACCCCTGATGCCTGTAATTCTTTACAGAGTGAGGTGTTATGGTTGGAAACCCATAACGCCTCAGGCATTCGTTGGTATTTTCACTCCAAATTTTCAACATGTTTTTTTTGTGACCCCCCCCCACCTCATGAACAGTGGCAATAACAGTTTGTCAGCCGAAAGTTGCTTTTGCACAGCAACTACAGCATTTAGCACCACAGGTGCAAAAACACATTCCAAACAGGATGTGAAAAATGACAGCTGTACTGTTCATGGGGAGGTGTAAAAAATGGTAATGTTGAAAATCGATAGTGAAAATATTAAAAAAATTGGTGAAGTCATGAGCGTGCATAGAAACTCTGCAATGCACACCCGTAATGTCATTTGTTTGGGGATATTTTTATAGCAGATTGTCAACACAGGCATTTTGGGACTTCTGATCATGAACAGTGTCACTGTGATTATCTTTATCTGTACTGAACAATGATTTCCCAAAGCGACCATGCATTTCTGTGCTGAAAGTGTGAAAACACATTTCGGCCATGTTGTGAAAAATGACAGCTGTACTATTCATAAGGAAGTGTGGAAAAATGACACAGGTGAAAATCTTGACTGAAAATATTACAAATTCATGAACTTACGAAGGTGCGTGGAAACTGCGCAATGCTCACTCATAACACAGTAATTTTATGGACTTTTGTCACCAAACTTTCAACATAGCTATTTTAAGACCTCTGCTCATGAACAGTGTCACTGTGATTTTCTTAATCTGTCCCAAACATTGCTTTCGCACACTGACTGCACCATTGTGCACTGCATGTGCGGAAACACAATTTGGGCAAGATGTGAAAAATGGCAGCTGTACTGCTCATAAGGAAGTGTAATAAAATGGCAATGTTGAAAATCTGAGTGCAATATTAAAATTCGCAACTACAGCTGCAGTATAGGAACTGCACAACATGCGCCTCCTAAAACAGTCATTTTGGGGAATTTTTTCACTAAATTTTCAACATAACCATTTTCAGACCTCTGCCCATGAACAGTGTCACTGTGATTTTCTTAATCTTTCCCAAAAATTGCTTTCGCACACTGACTGTGCCATTGTACTCTACATGCAGGCAAACACATTTTGGACAACATGAGAAAAATGACAGCTATGCTGGTCATAAGAAGGTGTGGTAAAATGGCAATGTTGAAAATCTGGAGTGCAAACATTAAAAATTTGAGAACTTATGAGCGTGCATAGGAACTGCACAATGCATGCTCGTAAAACAGTCATTTTTAGGAATTTTTTCACCAAATTTTCAACATAGCAATTTTAAGACCTCTGCTCATGAACAGTGTCACTGTGATTTTCTTAATGTGTCCCATACATTGATTTCACACACCGACTGTGCCATTGTGCGCTACACACACGGAAACACATTTTGGGCGAGATGTGAAAAATTACAGCTGTACTGCTCATAAGGAGGTGTGGTAAAATGGCAATGTTGAAAATCTGGAGTACAAATATTAAAAATTCATTAACCTACAAGTGTGCATAGGAACTGCACAATGCATGCTCATAAAACTGTAATTTTTAGGAATTTTTTCACCAAATTTGCAACATAGGCTTTTTGAGAGCCCACCTTATGAACACTGGCACTGTCATTTCATTAATTGGTCCTGAAAGGTGATTTTGCTCAGTGACTGAAAAATCACCCTTCGGGCCCTATTAACGCCATGACAGTTCAAGAATTCATGAGGAGGGGTCCCAAAAAACCCCAACTTGAGAAATTGGTGCCAAAATTCCAAAAAAATGCCTGAGATATGCATTAAAGTTGAAAAACCCTATTTATTGCATAATATAGCTCACCAGCATTTCCACACTTCATGGTCAGCTTTGAAGAGTGTAGACATGTTCCCAGTCCACTGAAGATGGTCACGCTGTGCTCTGGAGGTATGTATGGGGTGAGGGGGGTGTGGAGAGGCAGGGTGCACAGTGGGGGGGTGCAGGTGAGCAGGGAGACCACAGAGGGAAAATTTTTTTTGTTTACAGATTTTTTTTTTTTAGGAAGACGATGTGGGACATTTGCCACGCTGGGGTGGGCTCCCAGCATGGCAGCTGGAAGGCTGTTTTGTGGGGACCTGGAGCCAATGGGGGATTGTGCACCCCATCTGCCATAACAATTTTTGCCATGCTAGGTTGGCTCCCAGCACAGCATCTGGAAAGCTTTTGGGGGGGGGTTTGTGGAGCTGTGCAGCTGACAGGGGATTGGGCACCCCCGTCGGCCATAACAATTTTTGCCATGCTGGTATGGGCTCCCAGTGTGGCACCTGGAAAGCTTTTGGGGGGGCATGGAGCTGACGGGGGACTTGGCACCCCCATCGGCCATAAAGTATGTGCTTGGGGGGAGCGCATGAGCACACAATGTGCGTGCATGCATGTGTAGTGGGGAGCGCTGCTCACTGAAGCGGAGCTCTCCCTTTCAACTGTATGGCACTGCATTTTCAACTGCTGTCATAGACAGCTGCAGCATTCATTGGAGAATTGCGGCCGCACCTGCAAACACACTGACTGAATTGGAAAATGGCTGCCACATTTCTGAAAACTAGGATGATGGCACTATGTTTCTTGCACATGCGTGGAAGCAAACATAAAAAGACACTTACTCTTTTTCTTTCAGACCTCCTGTGTAGTAGCCAGAATCTCTCCTTTTTGGAGCCCCAGTCATTTTCTTTCCACATCAGGTCTCCATGACTACATCAAAGCCCCATATATCCACATCCCTTGGCTCTCAGACCAGTCAATTTAGCATGGTCTAAGTCTCATATGGCATGCTTTCATGTAAGACTTGTCACTGTATGCTTCCATACTCCAGCTGGGGGTCTAATATCCTTTTGCTGCCTAGTTCTCCTGCCCTTCCATTGGCAAATACATACATCTATCTCCTGCCAGTGGTGACTGCTGCAATAGCTAGCCAACTTCCCTATCCTTTAGTTTAAAACAACCTGATGTCCCATTCCACTGATAAGACTGTGCCCTCTCTCACTTGGCAGAACTTCAGACCATCTTGGCATGACTATGTATCACATACATTTGACTTGTACAACAAGCAGGCTAATTGCCTTACATATATTAGCATAATGGTCTTGCAATTCCCCTCACATTCCAGCTACAGCGGTGCCCAGCACTGTGTTTTATCATGACTAAAGATATTACTGTCACAAATGCTTTAGTTATAACTAGTTGTAATACTTTATGACCCTTGGCATAACTGTTTCTGAATGGTAAAAGTATACAGTGTAACCTGCGGGGTCACATGAGAGTTAGTATGTGGTATTATACATAAAATGCTGTGCATGTGTGTGCCTCCATAAGCCATTCAGTCTGTGAAGTCTAGTGATTAGTTAGCAAATTGCAAGAAGACAAGCAAGTTCAAAGTGACTGCCTTGACTACTCTTGATGGTTCTTAATACTCAATGGAAATAGGTGAAGATGGCCCAGTCAATAACGGGGAGAGGGGTGATTAGAAATTCTTGGAATTAACTTTGTTGGCCCTGAGTTACATTACATGATGTACACAGTCTGAATTGCATGAGTTTTTTGTTTTGTTTTGTTTTCTAAAAGGCTAAATCCACACGTGAACTAGCCACAAAGGAAACACCATTGTTTGTCCACAGCAAATCTACCAACATCCCCTACAGTGATGGCACAATGCCAACAAACAGTATAGTATCATCCAGAAATTAAGTGTTTTTTGCAGTAGCTGTGCTACCCGCAACCCCCATGAAGAGGGCTCTACTCCAGCACCCATCCCACAATTATATATTATCAACTCCAGGTCAGAGTTGTTTTGGAGAAGGGGCAGAACACTGGGAGACATTGCATCACTGAAACCTGGGCCATTACAGTGATTTTTGCTGTAAAGGTCTTTTTTCGAGTTGTGTTGTTGTGGTGTCTCTGTGCAGTGGGCCACCAGCCCTGAACTAGGAGTTCTCTGGTGGAAGCTAAGAAGGAGAAGCAGGAAAGGAGAGCAAGAAGGGTTTGTTGCTTGTGGCTAAGTCAGCAGTGGGTACCAACAATAAAGTTCAGGGTGGAGTGAGGAAAGGTGAGCCTACCCAGTGGAAGCTTTGTGAAGAAGGGACAGAGAATATATGCACTACCTTAAAACCCATGCTGAGATTAACATACATAGCCACAGCTCCCCATTCTTACACTTGTCCTGTCATATACCAAAGCAAGGATATGTTGATATAACTGTTTCTGGGGAGAAAGCCAGGACTTAGTACTGATGATGTCATGCCTGAATTTTGGGGCCAATAGCCAAAACTGGTGAATCTCAGGAAAAAGGCTCTGGCCATTTAAAAGGGTGGCCTCAGTCCCTTTTTCTTGGGGGGGGAGTGTAAGGAAAGGAGGGGTTAAGGGTTAAGCTCATCATTACCTGGCAACATTATCAGAAGAATAATAATGAGGGGGACCAAGCTTGGCTCTTTATGGTAGAGATAGATAGATAGATAGATAGATAGATAGATAGATAGATAGATAGATAGATAGACAGACAGACAGACACACAGACAGACATTTCATTTTATAAAGCCTTTCTATAAACCAAGGCACTGTACAAAAAGAAAATACCACAAATGCAAAGAAAGCAAAAACAACACATTATACAAAAAGCAAGCATAATTAATTTAATAATTATACAGCATTCATAAATAGTATACAGTATTTAAAAATGTAAACTATGCAGAAGGACAAAACTGTATGAGTCACCATCAGATATTTGACTAAATAACCATCTTTTCAATGTCATTTTGAAAGTGGGGTCCAAGGGGACAGACTGAATATCCCACGGGAAGGTTTTCCCAAAGAAGAGGTCCACAACAGAAAAGACTCTATTCCCTTACAAACCTAGTATTGACTTTGGAATAACCAAAAGGTCTGCCCCTGAAGATCATAACTCACAGATATTGGTGGGGGTTGCACAAAGGTCCTTATGGTACAGGGGCCCTAGTCTGTTCAGGGTTTTTTACAGTAGGTCAGAAGTAAGTTCTTAAAGTCATTGAGTGAAGAAAGTAGTAGAAGTTTGGGTGGGAGGGTAAATGCTTTTAAACTGATTGCTGTATAACTAGAAATATTCGCTGACAAAAATAAGTTCACTTTAATTTCACTACCACTTCAAAGTGCAAAAAATCTTTGTCAGTGAATATAAAGGGACCTTCGGGGCTCAGTGGGCCTACCCAGTCACCAAAAGTTAATAAATAAATAAGTAGATCTTTATATAGACTGCTTGGTTATGGTCTAGTTATTAATGTCTGCACACTGCTCACACTGTGCCCACTCACTGTAAACACAACAGGAACAAACAACATTTATTTGACACGTCACTGTTTGCTGGGTAGAAAACTATGTAGTTGAAAGGAGTAAAGCACTCTTATGAGAGACCATGTTGGTCCTTTCATTTGTATGAAGCTGGCTGGCAAGCTTGAAGTGTGTCAGATAACAGGCAATGGCCCACTACAACCCCTTCCACCTCACGCCACAGCAAATGTCATCCTAGAAAAACTTGTTGAAGTGAAATCTGTGTTATGTACCAAAACACTGACTTTCAATTCTCATTTTGCAGTCTTATAGAGCTCCACATTAAGTAATATGTTAGCAGTGCCACACTGCAATCCGCTACTGAGATCTCACCTTTTAGCAGCATTATGTGCCTGTCATGTTGACTGCGGTTGGTTATTGGCAAATCAAGCTGTCTATCAGCTGTGCTCAGTGTCCAGATCCTCTACAGAGAGAAAGAGCTGTTCCTTGGAAATCTTGCAAGCATGAAGAGGAGTTGAGGTGCTGAAATCAGCTGTTGGATTAAATTAATTCAGGACTCAGGATAATCACAAATGCAGAGATACTGATTTTCCGTATTTGCAGACAAGCAGACAGAGTCACAGAATTTGATTGACTAGGTGGATTTTCAAATACCCAAATGGTGCCAAAAAGAACTATCATTTGTTCATGGAATTCGATCTCTGTGATAAACAGTTTATCTGATAATGGTGATAGAGGAAAGGCGATCACCATTAAGATGAATGTTCATCAGTGAAAATCCATTTTGCCAATGTACACTTCTGGCACAAAGCAAAAGGGTGCCAGGGACTTTTTTTTGCTTGTTTATTTGGGGGGGACTGTGCCCCAACCCCCCCTCATGGGGGGCTTCATCCCCGCACCCCCCTACTAAAGGATTCTCAACTGCAGGGGGGGTGCATGTCGGGGGTGTAAAACCAGGAAAAAACATTTCAAGCCAGGCGCACAACAAAATAAACCTGTGCCCAGAACCAAACCTGGCACCTTTGCAACTCTAGCATGCCACCCACCCACTACGCCACTGGGCCAGCTCGGCAACCCACTGCCACACTACACCTCACAAACCATCCCTCCGCTTCTGCCTGTTGCATGGCATGCTCGGCCCCACCCCTCGCATATGTACATATAATGACAAGATGTCACTATATCTGTATTCGCCCACCCCACCCAGTAGCCATGTGAACAGGCGTCGCTGTTGAGTTGCCCTTTTTGTGAGCACTTAATGGCAGATGCCCTTATCACAGGATACCATGATAAATGTGCCTTAAAACTTGATACCATGGCAACATGGGCCCCTCCAGAAAGATGGACCCTAAACTGAGACCTTCCAAACTTGTAAGTGTTCTGCTTCTTACTCTCTCCACTCCCCTGACCTGCTCATGTGACTCACTCAACTATAAAGACAAAGGAGGACCTGACTGACTCTGATGACTGCAAAAAAGTAAGTGCTTTGGGCTACTTTTTTAAAACTGTGCACGCTACACAGACTTGCATATAGTGCAAAGGGCAGTTACTGTAGATGCACTGATACTCAGGATAAAATCACAAATCAGCACCATAATCTATATAAAAGTGCTCATTACTTCAAACAAGGTACAAATGTGTGAACAAAGTGCAAACAAAGATTTCTTGCCACAAATGCAGCAACCAGACAGCCAAAATGCTCACCTCAGATAACATCAACCACTTCTTTTGCTTTATGCTTCAGAGTCTTAGTTTGCACATTCTAACTTTATCAGAGTAAAGTGAACCCCTATATATACACATACTAGTGCTAATTCCTGTTTTAACCCAGGTACAAGTGCAGCAAATGTTCTTGTGAACAAGGGCTGCCTCTTGTTTGTGGTGCTCAGAAAAGCAAAAAAATTCTCCACTTACAATTTCAGTTCAGAAGAAATACAGCTCTTGGTGTGTCTGCAAAGGTTTTACAGGTTGCTGATTTTTTTTTAGTTATTTATTTACTGCAGTACATTGTAGGTTAACTTGCTGGTGTGTCTGTAGGGCTCACACACACTTCAAGATTTTTCAGACCTAAAATCATGGGTCCCGAGTGTGTCCTCTGTTTATGTCAGTGTTTGGGCATAGCATTTTTACCACTGCTCTCCATCTGATTCCAGAATGTTCAGGTACTGAAGAAGCAGGACATCCTAATGTTGATAATTTAAATAAATTTATGATTAAAAGCACAAGTTAGCCTGCCAAAAATGCTGAAGTGCTGTATAATTCATACATAATTTATGAGAGAGGCTTATTATTAACTAAATTCACACACTTTACAACATTGTCATACCATCAATATGACATCAGATTGTTCCAGTAAAGTTTGTGAAGCACACTCACCCCTGCCCAGGAACCTTGTCAAAAAAAACAATGTCACACCAGGAGTGTGTTTAGAGTTTTAATCTTCCATTGTTGAAGTCACAAACAGTGTATAACAGGAAGAGGCAGTGTGAATACTGTCTCTTCCTGTTATGCACTGTTTGTGATTGCAGCAATAGAGGAATAAAACTCAAAACACACTGCTGGTGTAACACTGTTTTTTTTGTCAAGTTTCCTGAGCGGTGGTGATTGTGCTTCATGAACTGTACTGGAATACCTTACTTGAAAGCTGCACCACTGCCTCAGTGATCACCACCACTCTTAGTAGACGTCAAATTGTTGTTATAACCTCTGCACTATGTCATATCAATGGCATAACAAAATGGAACATTCACTCTGTGTAACATTCTGTACTGTAAATTTAACACAAACTGGTGACCATACACATGGAACCACAGAGCTCCCATTGATGTAAACATTACTGGAATCCAGAAGACAGTGGGTTTATTTACCTTATGCTTTCAGGCTTGTGAACCTGTATTTAGCATTTTACTGGTAGAGCAGTGCTGGTATTTCCTGTAAGTAGATCAAAATGATCTTGCCACTAGTTTGACTTTTGGGTACAAATGCTGCACTCATGGCCTGAGCTGAAAAAAGTAGTGACTGCTTGTTTTGATGGGTAGCTGACCATGGGTTGGTTGGGAGTTGTCTGTGGGATGGTGGGAGCTGACAGTGTTGGGGTGGGCTTCAGGGGGCTGCTGTATCCTGGGAACAACTGTGCAAACTGTGTGTGTGCGTGGGGGCTGTCCATGGTTGTGTGTGGGGGGGGGCTGGCCATGGCTGTGTATGTGAGTACAGGGTGGAGCTGGTGGTGTGTGTGGGTGTGTGTGTGTGTGTGTGTTTGTAGGGAGGTTGATGGTGAGTAAGTGGGGAACTAGATGTGTATGGGGCAGATCAACCATGGCTGGGTGTATAGGAGTGGAGCTGGCCATGTACGTAGCAGGGGAACTGACTGTGATGGGGGGTTGAGCTGGTTGTTTATGTGGTGAGGGGGCTGGCATTCATACCAATCCATTCAATTGAATCCAAGACACTGACCAGACCAGAGGCTAGAGAAGCGGCAGCAGCTTGGCTAATACATATTGCAAAAAGCTGCAGCATCTATCCCATACCAGAAGTAAGGTGGTGGGAGGAAAACAGGTTACAGGTGAGAGATGGATACTTGCTGGCTCAGACACAGCTGTGCTGTACTGAGAACTCAACTATGACTGTTTCTTCTGTTTATTAGTTTGCTTTGGGTGTTGAGTGACAGGGTTGAATCAGACACTGTCTTATTTGTTATGCAGAAAGGGTTAAACCCAAGAGTATGTTCTATTTTCTCCATTTCTGTCTCTTATCTGTCTGGTTGCACAACCTAATGTCCTTGTGAGACCTAGGAACTGATCACTGTAATGGTCTTGTGATTCTCCGCTTTCACTATCTCTCTGTCTTTACTTGCTGTTTCTGTCTTTTCTTCCCCCTTGCATATCTGCAGTTATATAGAAATATATGCAAATCTTTATGTGAAACTGGCATCCCTTGGTTTGAAATGGATATAGTTATACTGTTGAAATGATTGCAAAAAGCTTTTTGGAATTTAGAGGGATTATCTGAGATGCAGTTTGAGCTCCTCTCAGGCTTGTTTGTAAACTCTTTTGCAGAGCTGTCAGCAGGAGTCCAGCTTGGGGCACTGTGCTACTTGAAAGCCTGCTCTGTAAAGAAACTGACAAGAACTGGTACATTTTGTGAGAAACAGGCTGTGTTCTTCATGAGCTCAGGAGGAAAAAGTTAATTGACAGGCAAAGACTTGTTCTAAAATGAGCAGCAATATTTTTGCTAGAGAGATTTCTTGGACACTGGAAAGAAACCCTCAGATGAAGGACTTTTGGTTTCTCTATTTGTACTACCTTTGTATTTTGCTATACTGAACAATTTTTATTTTTTATTTTACTGTTATTGATAAAAATAAAATGTTACTTGCAAATTTTACAAATGTTCCTAGTTTTCCTTTGCTTCCTGACTTATGCCACCATGACACCTTGATGTGTTACTGGTATTTTTTGACCTCCCCCCACCCAACTGGCATGGATTTTTTTTCTTTACTCACAAACCATTCCTGACCTCAGACCACCAAGGTTAAGGTGGTTGTTGTACAGACAGAAGTACTGTATTTAGACCCTTCCCCACCAACATGGAATTTACCAGGGATCAAGGAAATGCTTTTTTGTTTTTTGCTGTAATGCCTTTTCAAACCC
This sequence comes from Neoceratodus forsteri, assembly GCA_016271365.2. Taxonomy (NCBI): domain Eukaryota; kingdom Metazoa; phylum Chordata; order Ceratodontiformes; family Ceratodontidae; genus Neoceratodus; species Neoceratodus forsteri. Next base: position 950,654,755 of record CM028129.1, on the reverse strand, counting down.
ACTTCATACCATTTTCCAGCAACTCTGGCATATTTTTAAATACTAGATTATATTTAATGTAGATTTATTTTCTACTTCACTTCCTCTTCTTTCCAAATGCCTAGAATGCCAGCTCAGCCTGAACTGAGCTGGCAGTTTGGGATTAAAAGCAAAGGAAGTGAAATAGAAAATAAATTTAATTAAAATGAAATATAATATTTAAAAAAAGATATCTGGTGAACTGAATGGAAAATGTGGGAATGAAGGTTGGCATTTAAAGAAAAAACAAACAGCTGTGACACACCTTGTGATTAGAAGTTGTTGTAAATATCCCATCCAGCCATTCTCCTGCCCACTGGGACCAGAGAGGACTGACCAGAGGCTGAGTGCCTGTCAAAAGATTAACAAATCATTCTGAAAGTTCTGGAATCCCACCACAGACACTGCTGCTGCTTGCTGCCTTCCAGTTCTGACCGGAAAGAGAAAAAAAGAGGCTGAACCATTCCATGCAGTACAATTTAAAGCAATTGTTCCATCCAAAAGCCCCAACCCCCAGGTGGCCCTACTTGGCTCTGCCCAAGGGGAGAAAACTACCAAAGTAACCTTCCCAACTCATGTATCCTGGGAGAGGACCCACACACAAATCCAGTGACGATTGGTAAATAAAAGCAAGCAAACCTTTGGTGTTAACAAAATACTTGTCTAGTGCAGTTGTTCTGAGATCCACAGCAAATTTGTGAGGCTGAGTTTCTCATCTGTAGGTGGGCTGACACCTGATTAGTGTGCCAACTCATGAACTGTATTTTCAGTTCATCCTAGAACATTTTATTTACAGTGATGACTAATGTTTGTAGCTGGTTAGTGAAAGAAACAGGAACAAAAATTTTTGATGATGTATTTGTCAAATGTTTTAAGGTCTCTTAACAAAGCATCATTTGAGTGAAACATTGAGGCTGCTTGTTTGTTTGTCTCTGCACTGTTTTCTGCAACTATCTTATTAAATCTTAAACATTTAAATACAGCTGGCACTATCTATGTTTTTCTTCAGCGAAAAAGTAAGTGCTGGATTAGATTTTTGTTCCAACTGTTTTTTATGACATTGTCACTTGTGTGACTGTGAAACAGATCAAAATTAGGATGGATCTCTGCACTGGTGGTAGTCTGTGCTTTGATTTTATTGCCTTGAAGTATGACACAATCACTTCCTTGATGTAATCAGTTGTGGTTTCTGAGTTCACACAGTGATTGACCATGTGTGTAATCTTCCAGGTTATTGGAAAAGTGAGCATTGTGTGGCACTGATTAGTATGGCTCTGATAGATGGTCTGGGGGGCAGAACATTGCAGTACAAGGTGCAGCACAACAGAACTGTAACCTGGCACTTGCCACCAAGACCAGCTACCTCACACTGTTTTTTTTCCAGCTGGGTCCATTGTTAATTCTGAGCATGGAATGAGATTTACACTGGCCTCATCCAGGTTAAGAATCATATCAGAGAGCATGAGCTCCATTCCAAGTATGGGATATGATTCACAGTGGTCTCATCCAGGTTAAGAAACAAGTCAGTCGGTATGAGCTCTTGTCCTGCTGCCATGCTTATTCTTTGTAGGAATTGTGATCTGAGGTTTTTTTAAGTCTGCAGGAGTCTTTCTCTCATCTTTGGTCTCTTTTCTCTTACTAAAATCATGTAATTGAGGAATAGCCAGGACTATTGCATTGGGAAGGAAAAAGTGCAACCATTCTCTTCCAGAAGCTGTGGGTTTGTAGCGCTCACAGTATCAGTGGCTATGGCAATCAAGACAAAACAATTTGTAACTGTTCTCTCACCACTAAATGATTTGACAATCTTTTTGAATTTCAGCTCAATATTCTCAAGCAGGAGAATAGAACAGCTTCTGGGCTATGTTGGCAGCTTATGTGGTAGCTGTTACTGGTCTGTTGTATCTCTTTTTTTTTAATTACACTTTATTCTCTCCTCCACATGCTACAGCCTGCTCAGTCAGGAGACACTCATGCACCTGCCCCGCTTCTTTGCTCTTATCTGGATCCCCAGTGGACCCCCAAGGAGCCATGGAAATATACCCCAGGCAGGCATGAGGTGGGGCCCAAACACCCTGAGGCAATCTAAATTCGTTAGGTCCCCTCCGGTGGTCAGGTGGGCAGGAGCCATTAGGGTCTGTTTTGTGGTGCTTCTTCCTCTCAGCACTTCAGCATCATTTTCCCTGTTCTGGGGGAGTGACATATGCCTTGATGTCAAGGCATCTCCGCTGACATCCACCACTCCCCGACCCTCTCTGTTTGCACTTCACTTGCTTGTCCATGGCTTCTGTCAGAGGCCAGGCAAGTATCAAGTCTGTGCCCCCTCCCTCCCAGGAGAAAAGTGCTGTCCATCGGACGTTCGATCTTCTCCCTTCCCGCTGACTCCCAGTGGCCTGGGCTTGTTCCAGAACCTGGGTCGCTGGCATGACATGAGGTGTGGCATCCAGTGCCTCAACCCTCAATTCCACTTGGCCAACATTCTGTTGTATCCTTCAGCTTTGCCAGATAATTGGCCTTGAATTTTCACACAGTGGAGCTATATATATATATATATATATATACACACACACACACACACATATATATATATATATATATATATATAGATACAGTAGATATATTTATTTCATTTTAATAACTTCGATAATGTTCAGTGAATTTGTAAGAAATTTTGCACACGTGGTTGTGGGGTAGATCTCTTTATGTGCAAAGTTGCATTCCTGTCAGATGTGCGGAGTCTGAAATCCAGATAGCAAAAAAATGTTAAAAATCACAGTTTTTCACTTTTTTTTCATCACCTTGCACCCAGATGGTTTGGAATTTAGGTCTGAAATAGTCAGGGTAGAAAGGGTTTTGGTCACAGACGTGTCTTTCACTTGTTTGGTGAAAAATTATTAATCATTTCCAAAGTTATTAAATTTTAAAGTTCCCATTGCTTTCAAAGGTAATTTTACTCTCCTGGATATCTTCCTGGAATGAAAAAAGAATTTGGTTAAACAAAAAAGGATTCTTCTTCAATTGGAGCCAATTCTTTTTCTTAGCAAAAAATTCATTTTCATTTTCAGCCATCTTGTTTTCTTTTTAACAAAAAATGTCAAAACTCCCCAAAATGACGTTTTGAAGACACAAGACAACATGTATTTTACTCGCATGGATTCCATTAGTGGATTCTGCACTTGTTTGCTGGAAAAGATAACCCTGTCACTCTGTCTTTTTATTATTTAAATCCTTTTTCGTGACTCGCTAATGTCCTTTTTCGTAATTCCTTTTTCACTCAACCGAAAAAGGATCAGGTGCCACATTTAATAGAGGAAAGGAATGTGTGACACAAAAAATGATTTTTTTTTTACAATTTTCCTGTTATTTTTGTTCATTTTCCCTGGTGTCCAGTGGTAACACCCACCCTCCGATTCTGCCCCGGTCCCCGTAATTAAGTTATATGTATCCCTGGTGTCTAGTGGCACACCACAACCTCTGATTTCCCTCATCATAGACATTTTTTGTATACCTGGAGTCCAGTGGTGCTCCCCACCCTCTCTTGCCCGACCTTGCAAAAGTTAGGATTACCACTGGTGTCTAGTGGTAACCCCCACCCTCCCAGGTCCTTTGCATGCTGAAAATAAGAAAACAGTCCCTGTATGTCTTTTTTTTGTAACATCCATAAAAAAAAATTCCATCACTGATGTGCACCCTCAACTCCACCCCCACCTGACCTCCCACCTGACCTCTAGCTGTGCACCTCCAAGCCCGCACCACATAGACACCCCCACACATACCCTCACTCACCTAAACTGATCCCACTGTGAAGATCCACTCTCTGCTTGAAGACAAGTCTTGCTGCTGTAACCAGCAACTTTAATATAAGAAACTAAAGTAAATTCAGCTCAATGTATTTCAAAGGGGTTTTAAATTTTGATTCATAATTTGGCCATTTCTACATATTTTGAAACCAGATTTTCAACATGGGCTTCTTGGAAGCCCACCTCATCAACAATGTCAGTGGAATTCTACAAATCCAGAGAGAAAGGTGTTTTCACAGTCACTTAGTGAAATCACCTTTCCGGCTGGATTTCAAAAACTTCACTGCACTTGTTCATGAGATGGGGTCATAAGAAGGCTATGTTGAAAATGTGGGTCAAAATATTAAAAACCGCAAAGTTATACACATGTGTTGACATTTTGCTATGCTCACTCATACTGTAACTGTAGTAGTTTTCACGATTTTCAAACCAAATTTTCAACACAGACATATTTTTACATCACCTTGTGAATGAATGTGCCAGCTGTGAGTTTTAAAATCCTTGCCAAAGCTGTCTTTTCACACCTGTGACATGGAATGGCTTTGAGGTGGTGTGGAATCACATTCTGGTGGGGATTTGGAAATTGTCAGTACCGGGTTCATGAGGTGGTGTAATAAGAAGGCTATTGTTTAATTTATTTATTTATTTATTTATTTATGTATTTATTTATTTATTTATTACCTTGGAAAGTACCTTTGAGCCAAAGGCTCTTTTACAAAGGTTCCATGTCATAGCAATCACATATGTACAAATTCAAAATACAGAGGTTACATATACACAATCATCAAATTTTCAGTTTACAGTAAAGCAATGTTACAACCAATAAAAGTATCAAATGAGGAGTACAAAATACTGAGCAGAAAATGCTAGAACAGGTTCAGTTGGTAATGTGATGCACATTTGCAGATATAGACAGTTGCTTTGGGGTCAGGGTATCACACAGTAGTATAACCAGGACAAGGTCACTTGGCCCAGTTAAGAAAATAAGACAGCAAAATAGGATGTTTCAGGTATCACAGTGAGCATCAGAACTAAAATTAGATAAGCTTTGAAACCACTTATCTAGGTTGCTAGCACTTGTTAGCGCATCAGTTCTGTTATATGAAGTGCTAATAAGAATAGACAACAGTTACCAAGGTGAGAAGTGACAAGGCAGAGACCCTGAAGCCTATGGCAGGGAGTGACTTACCAGGATGGGAGGGGGAGGTGAACAGAAGTAAAAATGTGAGAGAAGGATAACAAGAGATCATTGAGTGAGATGGGAGGGTCGGGAAATGAGAAAAGGGGAGAGGAGGGAGGGGCGGAGAGGGTGGAGGCAGAAGGCAAAGGAATGATTGTGGGCAAAGAGGGAGTGGGAAGATGGGAGAGCATAGGGAAAGCCAGAGGCAGAGAGAGGGTGGGGTGTGAGGAAGGGTGGGAAACAAAGGGAAGGAAACAGGGAGGAGGTACACAGGGGAGGAAGAAGAGAGGGGATGAGGGAAATAGGAGTGTCACTGGGATGCAGGACAGCAGGGATGGAGGGAAGAAAGGGGGTAATGAGAGGGAAAGTAGGAGGAGAGCCAAGGGGTAGAACAGAAAATAGGGAGGGGAGAGGAGCAAGACTAGAGGGCAAGTAGGAAGGTGGAAGACTAATGAGAGGAGAGGAGAAGAGAGTAGATGGGAGGTGGATTAGGTCCCACAATCGCAGTTGCTATTTGAGGCTAGGGTCATACAGAGTTTAGATTTAAAAGGTCATAGCTTTACTTCTTTTGTATTGCCTATGTCAAGCGCTTTGAGCCATAGCGGTGTCTTGTACTCATTGGACCATTGACCTTGCGTGGTTCAGCAGAAGGGGATGCTTTGGGTCAAATTGTTTACCTCCCTCCGATTCATCTTGTGGTGTTAGGCCAATTAAGGAGACTTTGCAGTCCTGAAGTGGTAAGTTCAAGAGTACATTTCTTGGCGAGAAGGCAAACTTGATACTGAATGCGGCAATCAAGGTTGAGCCTCCCCATCTCAGAGTATAGCTCACAGGTATGGGTGAGGTGGGGTACGCCTAGGACTAGATGACATGCTTTGTTATGCACTGTTCTGATATGTTTTAGTGAGGATTGGGAGGCAGCCCCATAGATTGCTAGACCATAGTTGATCACCGAGAGCGCTGAGCTGTTTACTGCAATTTTTAGTGTTTCAGAAGTAAAACATTGACGATGTCTGTGCAGCAGTCCCAGTTTTGCATTGCATGACTTGCAACTGAGTCAATATGTTGGCTGAATGATAGGGTGCTGTCTAGTGTCACTCACAGGTATTTAAATGTTTGGACCATTTCAAGGGGGAGAGTGCTGACTGATAAGAATGTGGAGTTGGTGAGTACAGTGTTTGTTACGTGATGATGTTAATAACAAGGTCTTGGTTTTTTGTAATAAGAAGTAATTTGGATTGAAGGAACCAATGCTGTACAAAGTAGAAATTAGCCTACATTTGCTTTTCAAGTATAGTAGGATCAGCATTGCATGAATATAGGACTGCATCATCTGCATAAAGCAGACTGTGGTCATGTACAGATTACTGGAGGTTGTTTAGAAATTGTAACAATTTGGTTGTGGTTTTGAAAAAATTGGATGGTCAGGGCCTGGATGGCCCACCACTTCCACAGCAACATACGTACATGCATTTGTTAAGGGACGGAAGCACAGTTCCCTCCAAATAACAATATGATTACAATATCTAAAAAAGTATGGATGAATGGGAGCACAGGACCCAGAGGGCCCTGAGTTCCCACAGGCAAATGAGGATGCAATTATACTGTTTCATAAAGTATGGACATTTATTGCAAAAAATTTCATTAATGTTGAGCCAGCCAGGTGGCGCTGAGGGTTCAGGCAATGGACACCACATCTTGCTCCATGCTTGGGACCCGGATTTGGAAACAGACTTGGGTCACCAGTGGGCAGCAGGGAAAGAGAAGGATCAGGCATCTGGAGGATTGCTCTCCTCTCCTGGGGAGGGAGAGTAATGCACCTCACAGCACTTGTGGCTCCCAGTGGAGACTGGGAGCAGTGCAGCTGACAGGGGCACGTACATAGGAAGGGGGGTGTTGACGGACATCCTGTGCACAGATGTGGGAGCTCACCCATAGTGCACTGGACATCATTGCATGTCCACGCCCCAGGACAAGAAACAAAGGAAAAAGCCCTGGCACCTGCCAAGGTAACACCATGACCCATGGATGACACCCACACTCCTCGCTGGACCCTCCCTGTCAACCTCCGACTCTCTCAACCTCTCTCCAGCCACCATCCAGATTGTAGATAGAGTGCTGGAGGAGTTGATGATCCAAACTTGGGGGACTCAGAGATGGGGAGGGTCGGTTAGGTCAGGGGTGAGATGAGGGAGATCCCAGGATGGAGGTTTGGCAGAAGGACCTTGTCTGAGTGGGAGAAAGCCAGATCCCAACATCCAAGCCTGAGACAAGTCCTAAGGGGCCAGTGAGTAGGAGGTAAAAATAGAATAAAAAAAAATAAACTTTGATAATGCACTAGTTAGGGTTAAAGAGACAAAAGTAGGAAAATGTGGCATTAAGGTTTAAAACCCTAACTCCCTCCCTACCCTCTGGGAGCAACAGGCGTGGGGTGTGCTTTGGGGTTGTCAGCCCTATCGCTCACCTCATTCTGAAATTCTGGGCCCATCTCAGTTTATTTAGTTATGGAATGGGGTGAGTGTTAGTGCTGACAACCCCAAAGCCCACCCTATACCTATTGCTGTCTGCAGGGGTAGAGGTGTGGGGTTAGAGTTTGAATCCCTATTGCCACATTTCCATGCTTTTGCTGCTTTAACCCCAAATAGTGCATTAACAAAGTTTTTTGCAATGAATTTTCGGACATTAGGACTGAAGAACACGAAGCAGGCAAAGTAAGAAAATAAAAAAAACACTGGGTATTGGAGTCTCGGCAAATCGGTGGTGTGGTGTTTATTGGAGTTATCAACCCTAATTGAAACATAGAAACATAGAATTTGATGGAAGATAATGACCGCTTGGCCCACCTAGTCTGCCCATTTCCCTACCTATTGGATAGGCTGCAGATCCTAGTTAATCAACAGCCTACTTCCTCCTACCCCTACTAGAATTGCCTTATGTCTGTCCCATGCATTTTTGACTTCCCACATTGTTTTTGACCCCACAACCTCCTCAAGAAGGCCATTCCATGCATCCACCATTCTCTCAATAAAAAAATACTTCCTCACGTTACCCCTGAGTCTTCCCCCCTCTATCTTCAAATTGTGTCCCCCTGTTCTTGCACATCTCCTTTTCTGAAAGATGCTATCCTCTTGGACTTTGTTGATTCCCTTGAGGTACTTGAAAGTTTCTATCATGTTCCCCCTCTCCCTCCTTTCCTCCAGGGTGTATATATATATATATATATATACATATATATATATAATGCTCTTTTAGTCTCTCTTTGTATGGCTTCTGGTGCAGACCCTGCACCATTTTATTTGCCCTTATCTGGACTGCCACCATCCTATGTCCTTGCAGAGATGTTGTCTCCAGAACTGCATGCAGTACTCAAGATGGGGTCTCAACAACTGTCTGTACAGAGGGATAAAAACTTCCTGTTTTCTACTGGTGATGCCTCTCCCTGTGCATCCCAGTATCTCCCCAGCACTACTTACTGCCTTCTCCATTGCTTGCTTATCTTTAGGTCACCTGATATGACTGCACCCAAATTTCCTTTCCATTTTGTTGTTGTTAATACATCCCCCCACCGTTGTGTACTCTTCCCTTGGGATTTTGTTCCCCAGGTGAATTACTTTGCACTTCTTTGCATTGATTCTAAACTGCCATACATTTGACCATTCCTCCAACCTTTCCAAGTCCCTTCTCATCTTTTCTACCCTCCTTGTGTATCAACCCTGTTGCAGATCTTTGTGTCATCTGCAAAGGGGCATAATTTTCCTTCCAGTCCCTCTGCAATGTAACCTATAAAGACATTTAAGAGCACCAGTCCCAGTACTGAACCCTGTGGTACACCGCTAGTAACCCCCCTATTTTGGAGTGGACTTTGTTCACTATTACCCTCTTCATCCTGTTGTCCAGCTACTTTTTTTACCCAGGTTACCACCCTGGGACCCACTCCCAGGCTGGCTATCTTGTTTATTAATGTTTTGTGTGGGACTGTGTCAAATGCCTTGCTAAAGTCTAGGTAGAATACGTCCTCAGCCCTTCCCTGGTCTACTACTTTGGTCACCCTGTCAAAGAAATCTATTAGATTCACCTGACATGACCTTCCCACTGTGAATCCATGCTGCCTTGGATCCTGTGCCCTGCTGGCCTCTAGGTACTCAACAATTCTTTCTTTCAGAAGTAATGCCCTCCATTCCCATCAGTAATCAGTGTTATACATGATCTCTTGCTTGACCCAGTGCCCCAGGTGATGAAAGGTATGACTGATTCAGTTGGACACATGTGGCAAGCAATACTTCCCTACCTCCAAAGAGTATATGCCTATGATGCACTGGCTTGGAGTGGTACGCTGTGCTTCTGACAGGAGGATATGGACTTGGGAAGGGGTGCACATCAAGGTTGACAACCACAAGGAACGCCACACCACTGATTCACCAAGACTCCTGAGACTTCAAACCCAAATTGTTTTAATTTCCTTACTTTGCCTGCTTTGCATTCTTTAACCCTTTCCACACATACATAATTTTTTGCCATTGAATGTGCTTTCTTTTTGTAGTACTAGAATTGTATCCTCATTCACACAGGTTCCTTCAAGACTTCCTTGAACAGATGCACAGTGCCCTCTGAGCCCCACACCAAAAGTAGAGTCCATCTGGCTGTAGAGCTGCAAGGCCCTTCTAGGCCTTGTACTCCCATGTTGTTATGGATGCAAAGAGTCCATGGGGCTGTCTGTGTGGTAGAAGAAGCACAGGGCCACCTGGGTTCTGCACTTCCTTGTGGCTATAGATGCAGATGAGCAGGGTTAGGAGTCCATCTGGCTGAAGACGAACAGGGCCCTTTCCCCACAGCTACAGATATAGAGACACAAAGAACTCTGGGCCCTATGCGAAAAGAGGAGTTCTCTTCACTATATGGTTATATATTGCCTATGTGGCCAAAACTGCACTGTCCCTCCCCAGGCTGGGAGTTGTGCCACGTGGCAGTGCCACCCCCCCAGCCTCAGGCCATTCAGCTGGCTCATTGAGCTTACCACTTAACACAGTTAACTGGTACAGGAACACAACACTCTACCCACTGGGCCAATGGACAGCCCTGCATGCCCCATTTCTCTGTAACATTTTTTTTTGCACTTTGACTCCACATTTTTAACATAGTCCTTTTATAACCCCACTTCTGAACATGACAGATGTCATTTATAAAATACTGGACAAAACATCATTGTGCACCTCTAGAGTGAAAACACATTTTGGTAAGAATTAAAAAAATTACATCTGTCCCACCCATGAGATGGTATGAAAAAAATGTCTATGTTGAAAATTTGGGGTTAAAATATTGAAAATAAACAAAGTTATAAGTTAATGTTTAAAACGTTCAAGACTCATTAATAAAGTGATCATTTCAACATATTTTTTTCATCAAATTGTCTACATATCCTATTAATGACCCCACTTCATGATCCTGGTAGGTGACATTTTTCAAATCCTTCCTGAAAAGTGATTTCACAAAGTGACTGTTAAATCACCTTTCAGCCTAGAATGGAAGACATCCACCTCCCTTTTTTATGAGGTGGGGTCCCAAAAAGGTCACGTTAAAAATCTGGTGAAAAATATTAAAAAATGACAAAGTTATGAGTAACAGTTTAAAACAAAGTCAAAATAAATTGACCTGTCACTACCAGCTAACAAAAGCAGTTTTACCAAAGGAGGAAAATAAATTTCATCTTTGTGATAGTGATTTTATAGTTACTGGAACATAAAAAGTGAAAAATAGTCTATTTGATAGTGAGTTTCGAGCTACAAAAGCACTTTTTCTCATTAATGGAAAAAAAAAACTATATAGAACTTTTATGTTTAGCACTGAGCATACAAAAAAATGGAACATATTTTCTTAAATAATTAAAAAAATGGACAAAAAATTAAAAATAAGAATGTCAAAAGCATGTGATTTGCGTCAGGCTATACAAAACCTGTAAGTTTCAGATTTCAAAACAAAACCATTATTAGTTACAGATAAGCAAATGAAACCTCTTAAAAACTGTGACCTTTTTGACATTTTGCACCTCTGTAACTTTGCTGGTTTTTTATTTATTTATTTGTTTTTTGTTTACCTTGTAGATGAGCTAGCCATAAAATGACTATTTTCAGTCACAACCCGGGAGGATTACAACATGAGAAAGAAAACACATTATCATTTCAAGCACTGAGTGGACAGTATAGAAAAAATACAAGAAAAACAAAAGGAAGAAAAAATACAAATTGTCAGCAAGTGTTCATGGTGAAGATAAGAGAAACATACACATATAAACCATCAGTAAGCTATCTAACATATAAGGGGAGCTAGGAACAGTTACAGTAAGCAAGTGAGTATATAGCAGGTGCAAAGCTAAGCCAATACAGTTTTTATTACAGTAGAGATGAGGCAGGAAAAGCAGTCATTCTTATGATGCATATTGTAGTGGAACCACCACAATCCTGTAAGAGGAAGGATAAGGCATTTAACTGGATGTAGCAATAGGGAGTGATGTGGGTAGGGACAAAAAGCAACCATTCATGTTGGGGGGAGTAGGAAAACAGTGACAGGTTAATAGTTAAGAGTGTAGCAGTCATGGGAGGTAGGCAGAGTGAAGAGATCAAGGGGGTTGAAAACAGGTGCAGGAGTTTGAGGCAAATAGGCTGGCATGGAGTTCTTTTTTAAAGAGTACATGGGACGATGCTTGGCAAAGTGCTAATGGCAGGGTGTTCCTTTGCTGTGGGGTGTAGTGGGAGAAATCTTGGGAGCCTTTTGAGGTTTTGCACCTAGGCACCTGCAACAGGGATTTATCAGTGGAATGTAGGCCATAGGAAGGTGTTTGAGGGGACAATAGCCTTGCAAGACTATCGGGTGATTTTGCCCTGATAACATTGTCCACCAGGGAGCCAACTGAGTAGAGTCTCAGTGCAGTAGGTGACAGCCAATTAAGGCCTGAATAGAGTTTGCAGTGGTGTTCAAGCCTGGGGGATGAGATGGCATAGTGGCAGATATTATTGTAAGTGGTGTCCCAGGCACGCAGTGATGACTTAGGTATGGCCGAATACGTGATGACTCCATAGGTCAGGGCTGGTAAAAGGATGCTTTGGGCAACAGTCAGCCTGGCAGATGGAGCAAGTGTATAGCTAGCTCTATAGGCAATGCCTAGTTTTGAGTTTACTGACTTACAAGTGGATTTGACATGGGGATCCAAGCTAAGAGACTGATCAAGGACAACTCCGAGATATTTGAAAGAGATAACTGTATTTATGGGAGGGGAGTCAGGGCAGGAGATTGACATGCTATTATTGCATGCTTTTAGTCTGGTGACAGACCCAAACAGCATCACTTGGGTTTTCGCTACATTGAGGACTAGTTTGTGGTTAGAGTGGCAGTTTTGGGTTTTCTGGAGGTTGGAGGAAAGGAATGAGTTTAAGTCAGTTAGGTTTTTGGAGCTAGCATATAGAACAATATCATCCACATACAGGAGGGATGAACAGAAGGAGAGATCTAGGCTGTTGCTGTTGATGTAAATGGAGAAGAGAAGGGGCCCTAAAATTCAACCCTGAGGAACTCCAATGTTTATAATGGCCTGGTCCAAGAGGCTGGAAGCATATTTCACAAACTGACCATGGTTTGACAAATAATTACTGAATCAGTCCACAACACCTACCGAGAAACCCATAGACTTTAGTGTTGCGAGGAGAATTGGGTGGTCGACAAGATCAAATGCTTTAGTCATATCTATAAAAACTGTCCCTGTGAGAAAGCCTGCATCCATGGCAGACAGAGTGTCAGTGGTGAATTTAAGCAGGGCTGTGGTGGTGCTATGGCCCTTGCGGAAGCCATGCTGGGCTGAGGAGAGAAGATTGTTTTTGTGAAGAAAAGCAGTGATTTGAGTAGCAACAATCTTCTCAAGAATGTTGCTTAGTATGGATAATATTGCAATGGGTCTGTAGTTGGAAGGGTCTTTTGAGTCACCTTTCTTGAATACTGGAGTGATCCTGGCAATTTTCCAGATATCGGGAACATAGCTCTGACAGAGGGATAAAGTAAAGATGCGGGCAAGAAGAGAGGCTATGAATGGGGCAGCTATCTTCAAGAGTCTAGGTTCAATCCCATCAGAGCCAGTACTAGTGTTGTGTGAGACAGAGTTTAGGAGTTTTAGTACCTCTGCCTTTGAGATGGCTTTGAAGTAAAATGATTGTTTTGACAAATCCATGTGTGGCTCAGAGTGTATGCCTAATGGTTGCATAGTGGGGAAGGCCGAGGTGTAATTGGTCAGGTCAGAGAATTGTTTGTTGAAGAAATTTGCAATTGTCCGTGGATCATTACAGTGGATCACATTTAGGATCATGTAATTTGGAGTAGGGGACTGGGTAGTACCCAGGAAGGACCTAACGTGTGTCCAGAATTTTCTAGGCTCTCCTGTTGTATCAGTGAGAAGATTTTTGCAATATTTGCTTTTTGCAAGTCGTATATGCTTTTTTCAATCTTTACGCTGTGCCCTATAGAGGTCAAAGTCAGCTGGAAGACCTGAGAGCTTGAAACATTTCCAGCTGTTGTCTCTCATTTTGAGTTTGGAGAGGAGGTCCTTTTTTAACCATCTCATTTGTCTTCCTTTCACTCTACATGTAGAGTAAGGGGTATGGATATCCTGGAAAGTCAGGAATTCATAAAGGAAGAGATCTAGGGCTGTCTGGGCATCTTTAGCTCTGTATACTTTGTACCAGTCAATTTTAGAGACATCATTGAGAAAGTGCACTGGATCAAAACTTGAGAAGGTCCTAAAGGTGATAAACTTTGGAGGCAGGGTAGGGTGTGTAGGGGCCGGAGACCATGTACAAAAAAATAGGGGAATGGTCTGTGAGTGCATCAGCAAGTATGCCACCAGTATGTATGTGTTCTAACCGATTTGTTAGGGCCCAGTCAATTAGGGTACTAGAGTGTGTGTGTATAGCTGTCCTGGTGGGTTCAGTAATTAGCTGATGTAACTTATGTAGCATGATTTGTGATTGAAGGTTGGTTTGGCAGTTTCCCAGCCAGTTTAAGTTGATATCACCCATAGTAATCAATTAGTTTGACCAAGCCAACAGCGATGTCTGTTCAAGTAGCTCCACGAGCCCAGTGAGACCACTGCTGTGGGAGTTACAGGCACATACAATATGCAGTCTTTTTGTACCCAAGGAAAGTATTGCATGTAGTGACTCACAGTAGGGGAGGTCAGGCATAGGGAGGACAGAGAGATTTAAATTATCTTTATAGTAGATAGCAACACCACCCCCTTTTTTAGAAGAGGTTCTATCTCTCCAGATGAGGTTGCAAGTGGCTAATAGGCAGGAGGAGTCAGTGACTCTGGGTTTCAGCCAGGTCTCTGATAGGCAGAGTAGGTCTGGCTTGTAGAGGGCAACCCAAGCCTCAAGTTCCAGCTGGTTTCGCAGAAGGCTCCTAATGTTTGATGAGCAATGAGTAGTCCTTTAAAGTCATGATTCAGAAAGTAGGCATGGGAGTAGTGGGAGCTAGGACCAGGATTTATCTCAACAACTCCAGAGAGTAATAGGGCAATGAGGATAGGATACCACAGTTTCCAGTGCGCAAAGGAGGTATAGTGTAGTGGACCATTGCAGTGTGTTAGAGAAACCACTGCGGCCATGTAGATGAGACGCCTATGTAGAAGGAGAGGGGTGAGGTCCACCCTCATTCCATTTAGAACAAGGCAGTTTGAGAAATAGAAGTTATTTTGTGATATACGACAGTCCCTTGTATTATTGTGGATGCTGAAGGTGGCCCAGCAGAGGGTACTAAGCAGGAGGAGTGTGATAAGTAGATAGGGAAGGGTAGAGGAGATCATGGCATTACAAAGAGTCACAGTGGGACCAGATAAGTAATCAGAAGGAAGGTTTGGATGTTCAAAAGGAGTGAAAGTGTGAACAGGACTGCAAAGTTTAATAGGAATGAACCAACTTACTGCCAGTGTAAGACACATCTACGAGTATTCGTTATAAATTGCACAGTTTATGGTACAGATGCGAAGGGTGAGAAGAGTAGGGAGACACAAACCTGCGGTGACACAGAAATATAGTTTGGTCTGAGAGATAAAGGCATGCAGGGTACAAGAGTGGAGAAATAAATTGGAAAAGCTTGCAGTGTTGCCTCAAGGGGCTAAAGGATGTAGTCTGCAAGTGGAGAAGTGAGCTGATTGGTTCTGCACTCACACTCACCCTATACAAAGGAGAGCTGAGCAAGGGTGGTGGTGGGGTGGTGGGGAGCCAACGCACAGCATCGGCAGGGCCTCCTCTGCTTGCAAATGCAGCAGCTGCTAGATGCTAGGTGGCCGATAGTTTGTGGTGCTTGTTTCACAGCCTGCCCATACCTGAGAGGATCCGTGGAGGGAGGGGTTCAGGGCCTGGCCCTCATGACCACCCATCCGCCCACTGGGGGATCCATTCCTTTCTATGCTGGAGTGATGAAGATTCTGAGAGCAGAGAGCAGAGAAAGGATTACTGTTAATAGGTAAGGGCTTGTTTGAAGTGGGAGAAGATGAAAGAAAGGGGAAGGTAGAGATTGGAGCAGCAGTTTGGGCAGAGGAAATTCAATTTGAGAAAGATGTGTAGTATTAAGTCTATTTATTAGAACAAGGGTACAGTTCATTAGAAAGCCTTATCTACAAGTTAAGCAGCTCGAGTGCAGTAAAAGGTGCACCGTTGATTAAATGTGCAAGCCTACTCTACAATTTAGCAGCTTGAGTGCAGTATGAACTAGAGAGAAGAAAAAATAAATTACTACAGTTTCAATACGCGCTACTGTCTGTGTCCCCTTGGTGCACCCCGCTGGCTCAATTTAGTACAAGTGGGGAGAAAAGGCACAAAAACAGTTTAAAATAAAGTCCCTTAGGTTTAAACAAAGTTCCTTAGGTATTTTATGGTGAGGAGACTATCTCCACCGATGCGATGAGAAGTAATGAGTTAATTCAACAGTCCAATGGTTTGAAAGAAAAGAGGTGCCAAAGTCCCTCCTCCGCTTACAAATGCAGCAGCTGCTAACTGCTAGGTGGCCGACTAGTTTGTGGAGATTGTTTCACAGCCTTCTGTACCTGAGAGGGGATCCATGGAGGGAGGGCTTCAGGTGCCTGGCCCTCACGACTATCCATCCACCCGCTGGTGGGGGGGGGTCCGTTCCTTTCCTATGCTGGAGTCACAAAGATTCTGAGAGGGGATCTGGTGAGTGAGGGCTTCAGGTGCCTGGCTCTCATGACTGTCTGTCCACCTGCTGGTGGGGGGTGGTCCATTCTTTTCCTATGCTAGAGTCATGAAAATTCTGAGAGGGGATCCATGGAGGGAGGGCTTTAGGTGCCTGGCCCTCATGACCGTCCGTCCACCCGCTGGTGGGGGGGGAGGTCAGTTCCTTTCCTATGCTGGAGTCACAAAGATGTTCCTGAACTGATTGACACAAAATTGTCAGTATCCAGAGAATCTATGCCTACAACATTTTGACAAATTGGTTACATAGCGGCAAAGTTATTAAGGTGCAAAAATAGAGGTTTAATATGAGCGTGCTTACTCAACCCTAATATACAACCATGATCGCACAGGTATAATATATTCATTTTGAAAAACTATGTTAATACACTGTTAGGGTTCCAAAACCACAAAAGCAGAGAGATATGGCATTAGGTTTTTTTCTTTAACCCCAATGCCCACCCCTATCCCCCAGCTCCTAGCCTTGTGTCACAAAGCCAAAGTATAGGTATGGGACTGTGTCCCATGGGTCTGCTGTTTCACACTACAGGTCCAGGGCTTAAAGCATCAATCATAACTTTCTTTGCATATAAACACCTACTGGTGGTAGGATAGGACATAACCCTTACATGACCCTTGCCCGGCTAGCTGGGCTTGCCAGACCACATCTGCTCCCCGATGAGTTTTAGGTAGAACCTATCAATCCTGCCAGTGGGGCAATTCCTTGGGGTGCTGGCTGGCAGATAAGTCACAGTGGACGTTGGGATGATAGGGCTAAGGGGGTTGAGCTGAGGGAGAGCCATCTGATAGTGGGATAAAAAGACTAACAAAAAAAAATACTTCTTAAAGTTCAACTTAAAGATTAGCTTGTTGAGCAAATACGATTATTTTTTTTTTTCAGAAAAGATCTTTGCCTTGTATTAAGAGTTTGTTATTTTTACAGACACACTAGCCATATTAACTACATTAACTACACTTCATCACTGCACCACTGGTGGAAGAATACATACCAAACCATGGTGTACCTATTTAGCATTTTTTAAATGCACATCAGTGGCATCTCCCAACAGTACCCCACACTGATGGGTGCACCTACTTAGCATTTTTTTAATGCTACATCTGAATGACAGTAAAATGTATGTGTGCTAGTCTTGAACCTCATGTACACCTCTCTTCTGGTAGTGCAGTTGAGGTGTACACCTTAAGGTGTACTGAGGGACTTAGCTTATTAAACCTTAACAACACATCACAGGCACTTCAGTATGGTCAGAGATAGCAAACAATACAATGAAATCAGCATTTTGCAAAACAACAGAAACACTTCATTGAAATCATGGATTGAATATAAAACCTTGTACATTTCATAGTATAGTATGCAATATGTATAGTAAATCAAGGTAATATATATAAGTACTGTATGTGTCCCATGCTGTTCATATGTAGAGAACATCTAGGGATGTAAAAATTTAGAACATTTGAACTGGTTCTTATTTTTGGACTGTTTTACTACACCATCTGCTGTATACCACTGTGGCCTGATATTAAAAAAAATTGAAGGATGTTCAGGTAAAGATGTATCAAAGCAGGTGCATTGTGTGCCAGATGCACAGTTGTAGCTGCTGGAGGGGGGTGGAATTTAGCAGTGCAAAGAGGTTCCTCATTCTATAAATAAAATTAATGTATATTAGGCCCTACCTTATCCCCAGTATGTTGCAGTGCAATAAATGAGCACCAGATCTTTGTGGTCACAAAAGGGATTTGTGTCATCAAACATCCACAGTGCAACCACTACAAATTCCTGGGCAGGGCTTTCTGCCAGAAGTATGGCACGATGCAATGGTCAGAAGCTGTGGCATGAGACAGTACCATCTCTAATGTCTGCCCAACCCAACCAGATAATTTGTGGGCCATTTATGGGCTAAGTGTATTTTGAATTTTCTCATTCCTTGCTAGTGATTGTAGGAGACCTAATGACCCTTTGACTATGCCACTGTTGTAGTTTAATCCTTTGTGTCCAGTGGAACTACCCTCCTGCCTAGCCCTGTTCCCCTACATATGGTGTTTGCACTTCAGTTTCTCACCTACCTCATTCTCTCATCAGCTCCTGTCACATCCTTCACAAACCTCTACCACTCCTGTGGAACTGCTCACAATTCATAGGGGTCAGAGTGCAGCTGTTCAATGACTGGGAAGAATCTCTGTATACCACAGTTCATCAGTATCTTGTTGGTGCCTGCCCCATCCTTGTGCCAGTGCAATGCCAGTTGCAGTGATGCAGGGAAATGCTCATGACCCCTTTGTGTATAGCACACAGGGGTGCAACATTGAACAATGACATAGTGCAGTTGTTGCAACCTCTTTGCATCATTAATTTTGACTGTGTATCAGGCAGCTGCATTGTTAAAACGTTCTTCATCCATATGCTCGTGCAAGTAGTGTTAAGATAAATGGTGCAATAAAGATCACAATTGTTTGAACAAAGCATAAACAAAACATTATACCTCCATAGATTGGGCAATGTCACTTGAGCAATGTGTCTTTCTAATATACTGTAGCTGTGCTTGAAAATCCAATATTCCCATGTTGCTGAGTGAAGTTTTTCACTCATAAACTTGATTGACTTTGAATACTCAAGGGTCTAAAATATAGTGGCTCAGATAAAGCCTTAACTGTACCATTTGCTGCCTGTTAGATGGCTCAGGTATACAGTTTTTCCTGGCAAGTAAATGAGTGAAAAAAGTTACATGCTAATACTACACCATGCTATCCTGAAAAGTTAACCATTTAATCTGGTAGTGAACTGTAGACTGCAAGACTATAGTATAGTATCAGATATTTCCCCACTCCATATCCTAGCCGCAAATAGCAACACTATCATTACCCATCCCTCCTCATTTCAAACTTCTTAAAATAGCTAACAGTTAACTGCCATGGCCCTTCCCAGGCCATCTTTCATATGCATTTAATGAATGTAATTAGTATCTTCCACAACCTCCAGGCCCAGCTTGAAGATCTCTGTAGACTTGATGATGCTGTAGTCTATATCTTTGTGAGTACCTGCCTAATTTTATTTATTTTTATTTTATTTTCAGGGGTGACCTGGGAGCACTGGGGAGGTTCATTGACTAGCTTAGCGTCACACAGTATGCAAGTAGAGGTTGTTGGAATCGAACCCCGGTCGGCTGGATGTACCAAGCTCATTCACAGCTCATTATTCTAACCTCTAGGCTATACTGCCTGGCCTCTCCTGGAACCTGCATCCTTCTCCTGAACTACATCACAGCCAAGGGCCAACTGGGTGGTGTTGGGAGTTTGCCATGGAGCAGAAGGGATTAGGGTCAATCATAGAGGGCAAGCCAAAAGGGGAATTGCCATGTGGTGTGTGGTGGGTTGTACAGGAGTGCAGGAGTATGAGGTAGGAGATCTCCAGGATGGCAGTAGGTGGCGCTGGTGAATGGTTAAAGGAGGTCCCAGTCAATTGAAGGAGGCAGAAAAATAGATTATAAACAACATGTGCATGACGTGATTTTTTTTTTTACTTTTTAAAAATTATGGTTCTATTCTGATTATTTAGCCCTTTTGTATAGTATGTTTAATCATTATTATACCATTATGCATTTAATTGAATTAAAAACATATCAGTCTCTTTCCTTCTAATTCTAATTCTTAATTTAGAACACATCTATTAATTACTATCAACCCTAGAATAAATTAGAATGTAATACTGCAGAATAGGAAAAGAATGCCGCAATTATATTTAGCACTAGCCACAAAGTGGCCACATTTGTGTAAATTTATTTTCACTCTAAACTAAAAGTCTTCCATTCATCTTAATGGAAAAAATGCTAATTAGCTTATTTTTATTTTCACGCTTCTAAGCACTTCAGTGAACATAGTGAAAATTTATGTACAGTGAATATTTCCTACTCTACAGTAATTCACACAGTGTAATTATTCCACCCATGCATATGAAATAGGGGCCGGTGGACACCATGGACCCACTGTCATGTACCTTCCAACTAGAGCTGTGCAGGAAGTGGAGTTCCAGCAGTGGAATTCATGCAGAATAACAATTCAGGTTCCATAATGCTTTTTGGAATATATTGTTTAATTCCCTGGATTTCTAAAATGCATTTGTTGTTACATGGTCTGTGAAAAATGAATCCATAGTTTACATTCTTTCACAGTATCATTCTGCTTTCAGAGGTTTGAGATTCAGCTTCAGATGGAATTCTGTGGAATTAGGTAGTATTTAAAAAATTCTGTGGAATTCTGGCAAAAGCAAAATTAAAAAATTCAGCACAGCTGTTCTTCTTACCTTAAATTATTATATTACTATGTATTATCTTTGAAAATAGTACAACACCCCGTTGTGAAAAATATTTTATTATAATTAATAACTATACATTTATATTAAATTATGTTTCTATTTCTTGCCTAAAAACAAACATTTTACATAATCATTTCATATTTTTAAAGCTCTTTCTAAGTATTTGCTTAATTGCATGTCATATCAACATTAGAAATTTTCCTTCTATATAGAATGTTTTATTCAATTCACAACTTGTTAATGACATTTACAACATCGAGACACATTTTACCATGCATGTCCTGCACAGTTGTGAAAAATATTTGTGACAATATGGGGAAGGGGTTGCCATGCAAATGACCTTCATGGCCATTAATAAAGTACTGTGGTCCTGTTTCATGTCATAACATTGACTGCTGAAAGTTGATAGGCGTTATGGTGAAGTCAGAGTACCGAACATTTTGGCTCTCTGACTCCCCAGCACAAAACAAAATGGAGCTGGGGACTTGCATTTTAACATTTTATGCACCCCCCCACACCCCGCAACTTAAGGATTATCAATGCCAGGGGGGGTGCATGTCAGGAGGGGGTGCAAAATATAAAAAAAAAATTCAGGCTGAGCACAACAAAAATGCACTTGCACCCAGACCAGAACCCAGCACCTGTCCCAAACAAGCCATGAACCCACCCACCATGCCACAGTACCAGCTGAGCAGCCTACCATGGCACCACCCCCAAAACCCTTCCCACCCCTCGGTGAGCTTGCTCTCTGCCACCCCCCATGTGTGCGTATGTGTAGTGACATCCTGTCACTATATGCACTGACTCACCCCATCCAGTCACCCTATCTCATTGGTAGCCCCCTTGACCTGCACCAGGATTGAGTCACCATTATTGCAAGCACTCAGTCACCGATGCCTATGTCACAGGCTGCCCTATGGTCCTCACAACCCTGGTCTTAGAGTTTTGCAACATCTTTTCCTGTCTCTTAATGATCTTCTCCTAATTAAAAAAAAAAAACATGTCTTGGCTACAGCAGATTATCTTGGGAAAAAGCCATTAACAATGATTTGCAGATACATCAAGCTCAGTATTGTGGTTCCACTGGAATGTCTGGTCTACATATGGAATGTTGTGTGTTGGGAACACTGAACTAATAAGAGATGCTGTGAGGCCCCACAAAAAATGTAAAGCCAGAAGTGGGCATGAAGGTACATGTCAGGTTGGTGAAGTGAGACTTTTGGTGGCAGAACTGGTCACCTGGAGGCCTGAGCATGACCTAGTAACATGTGACTGGTGATATGCCTTGCTCTGATATCCCAGGATGTCATGAACCAATATGTTACAAGCTGCAAAACTTATATGAACCCACAAATATCTGGCAACCTGGTTTGCCTTGTGACATATTTGTGGGGGGCATTTTTTGCTGTGGTAATGCACTAAGTATGTGTATGGCCCCACTGTGTACAGATATAAAGGAGAAGCTGTTTGCACCCTGTTTTCCCCCTCCAGACTTTTTGTTTGTAAATTGGGCACCTCAAGTCAAATCAAGGCAAGTAAGCGTTATTTATAAAGTACCCTTTAACAAAGGCTCAGGATGCTGTACATACAATTTAAACCTGGTAAAAATAAAGAAGAAGCAACACATACAACATTTAAGATATAAAATGAATTAGTCAAATACATAAAATGCAAAATTCACTAATTAACTAGCTAGCAAGCTAGCTAGGGAAAGCTGGTTCAAACAAAAAGACTGTCAGAGAGGTTCTAAATGCTGCCACCTAGTGGGCCATGTGTCTATTCCCAGGCAGCATGATGTACAATACTGGAAAAAAACTCCAAAAGCTCTGTCCCCTGATAATATCAGGTGTGAAAGGCGAGACAACGAGCAAGCCTGCATTGGTGGAGTGGAGTGGTAGGACTGGAGGTAAGGACTCAATAAATCTTTCATATAATTGAGTCCCAAATTGTGTAAGGCCTTGTATGTTAACAAGTATACTGTAGCTTAAAAGTGATGCACCACTGCATAGGCAGCCAGTATAGCCATGTAAGATATGTCCACTCAGAGAAGATCCTGATCTCACCTTTGAAATCATCAGCAGTATTGGCATTCAACTCATTGCCACACTGAAGACTGCTAAAAAAGATGGGAGGTCTGGATACAACTGAGAAGATAGTAAGGTAGGTAGAGAGTTGGCTGGATGGGAGGCAGCAGAGAGTTGTGCAGAATTTGGTCATATCAGTGAAAAGAGAGGTCTCCTGCAGAGTACCACAGGGATCTATTTTGGGTCCAGTTTTCTTTAATATGTTCATTAGCAACATAGGAGACAGAACCCAGGGCAGGTTGAATCTGTTTACATATTAAACTCTGTGGAAGGGTTGATAATGTAGAGATGATAAGGGAGTTGCACTGAAACCTGCAAAGCCTGGAAAAATAGTCCCACCTTTGGAAGTCAAAATTATTTTCTGAACAGTGCAAAGTTATACGTTTAGGGAACAAAACCCCCTAGAACAGATTATTGGATGGGAGAGGGTGGGTCAAGCTGGGCAAAACATCAGAGTAAAGGGACCTAGAAGTCACCATTCATGACTAGGAGTTTTATGAATTTAAAATGTATGTGTGAACTGTGCTGAATTTGGTCACTACACTTTCCACATTGCATTTGCGAACTGCACACAGCACAATTCACTTCACCTACCGCAAATTTTACTATGCAGGTTCCCACAATCTGCACTTTGTAGCAGATTTTTGATGGAAGTTTGGCAATTTTCATAGTAAAATTCACCACAAGGTGTGTAGTGTGTGCGTAGTGTGGCAATTTGAGTAGTAAAATTCATAAAATTGTGCTTTCACACTACACTATGAGCTACATGAATTGCATAGCTTTTTTCACTTTGTCTGCAGTTATTTACTTCCTTAAACACACCCTCTAATGTATAAAGCCTACATGAACTGCATAGTTTGTCTTCACTTTGCCTGCAGTTATTACTTACTGTACTCCCTTAAGCACACCATTCAGTGTATCAAGTCCTTCAGGAAGGCTAACAGAATGCTAGGGTGCATCAGGAAAGGGTTCAACAGATGAAAGCAGGAGACACGTTTACCACTATACAGATCACTGATGAGGCCTCATCTAGAATACTGTACCTTGTTCTGGAGTCTCCACCTCAAAAAGGACAAGGGCAAGCTATAGAAGGTATAATGTAGGGTGAACAAGATGATTTGGGGTGAGAAGGGCAGATGTTATGAGGATCGGCTAAAGGCGCTGAACATGTATTCACTCAAAACTAAAAGACGAAGGGAGGATATGACACAGACCTTTGAGTTCCTGAAAAGAAATAAGGTGAACTGTGTAGAACTGTTTAACAGAAACAGAGAAGCTAGGACACAGGGTCATGAGTGGAGGTTAATGAGGGTAAGGTTTAAAAATGATTAGAGGAAGTATTATTTTACAGAAATAATGACTGAGCCATGGAATGGTCTGCCAACAGAGATGCTGGGTGCCAAAGCCATAAACTGCTTCAAACATGGCTGGGATAGAGTCAAGTGTATAGCAGCTACTCAGCGGGACAAGGGAGGTGGAAACACAGAGAATAAAAGGGGGAATAGTGTAAGCTAAGACACCACAGAGACAATATGTCCGGGGTATGATGAGGTAATATGAGGATATTAGATGGCCCATCAGTCTTTTTCTGCTACTATTGTCTATGTGTCTAAGAACTGAAACTGAGTCCTAAACTGCTCCCCCATATAACATCACTTGCATCTTCCAGTGAAGAAAATAAGTGTCTCTTTACCACTAGTACAGTATTTCCATTCTGCCGTACAGTCAATATTCAGCTATGCAGAAGGTTCATCTACAATTTTGCTATATTTTCTTTTTAGACAGCTATAACTTTTTTTCAAAAGCTTTCAGAAGGCCTAAATGTGCAAATACCAAGGGTTTTTCCACCTCCTGCTAATATAAGCATCCTTCTGACAGATTTGTTATAATATGATAATCCTTCATCAAATCATCTGCAAAAAGGATAACTAACCAGTTTATTCTTAACAGACATGTCATAATAATTTTAATATGATTTTCAGACAAAGTAAGTACTAACAATTTTAAATACACTGATATACAAACTTCACTCTCATGGGGACCATATATCGCTAAAAACATATTTACATTATGATTCTGTCATACCGGTACTGTATGTCAACTAAGTTTAGTTTTGATTAACTGAATCTTTTGAATATACATAGAAACATAGAAACATAGAATTTGACAGCAGATAAGGACCGCTTGGCCCACCCAGTCTGCCCATTTCCCTACCTAATGGATAAGCTGCAGATCCTAGTTAACCTGCAGCCTACTTCTTTCTACCCCCACCCCCTAGAATTGCCTTATGACTGTCCCATGCATGCTTGAATTCAACCACTGTTTTTGACTCCACAACCTCCTCCAGAAGGCCGTTCCATGCATCCACAACCTTCTCTGTGAAAAAATACTTCCTTACATTAACTCTGAGCCCCCCCCATCTTCAAATTGTGCCCCCTTGTTCTTGCACACCTCTTTTTTTGGAAGATGCTACCCTCTTGGACTTTGTTGATTCCCTTGAGGTACATGAAAGTTTCTATCATGTCCCCCCTCTCCTTCCTTTCCTCGAGGCTATACATATTAAGCTCCTTTAGTCTCTCTTCATATGTCTTCTGGTGCAGACCCTGCACCATTTTAGTTGCCCTCCTCTGGACAGCTTCCATCTTGTCTATGTCCTTGCAGAGACTGGGTCTCCAGAACTGCACACAGTACTCCAGATGGGGTCTCACCTGCTGTCTGTACAGAGGGATAACAACTTCCTGTTTCTACTGGTGATGCCTCTCCCTATGCATCTCAGCATCTTTCAGAAAAAGAGACATGCAAGAACAAGGGGACACAATTTAAAGATAGAAGGGAGGCGGTTCAGGGGCAATGTGAGGAAGTATTATTTCACAGAGAGGGTAGTGGATGCATGGAACAGCCTTCCTGAGGAGGTTGTGGGGTCTAAAACTGTGGGAGAATTCAAGAATGCATGGGACAGACATAAGGCAATTCTTATGGGGAGTAGGAAGAAATAGGCTGTGGGTTAACTAGGATCTGCGGCCTATCCTGTAGGTAGGGAAATGGGCAGACTAGATGGGCCAAGCGGTCCTTATCTGCCGTCAAAGTCTATGTTTCTATGTTTCAATATCCCCCCAGCCCTCCTTTCTGCCCTCTCACATTGCTTGCCCACCTTTAAGTCATCTGATATGACCACCCCCAGGTCCCTTTCCATTTTTGTTGTTGTTAGTATCTCACCCCCCATTGTGTACTCTTCCCCTGGGTTTTTGTTTCCCAGGTGCATTGCCTTGCACTTCTTAGCATTGAATCTAAGCTGCCATACATTTGACCATTCCTCTAACCTTTCCAAGTCCCTTCTCATCCTTTCCACCCACCTTGTGCATCAGCTCTGTTGCAGATCTTTGTGTCATCTGCAAAGAGACATACTTTTCCTTCCAGTCCCTCTGCAATGTCACTTATAAAGACATTGAAGAGGACCGGTCCTAATACTGAACCCTGTGGTACCCCACTAGTAACCCCCCTTTCTTCAGAGTGGACTCCATTTACTATTACCCTCTGTGTCCTATTCTCCAGCCAATTCTTTACCCAGGCTATCATCTTAGGACCCACTCCCAGGCTAGCTAACTTGTATATTAATCTTTTGTGTGCGACTGAGTCAAATGCCTTGCTAAAGTCTAGGTAGGCCATGTCCACAGCCCCTCCCTGTTCTACTACTTTGGTCACCCACTCAAAGAAATCGATTAGATTAGTCTGTCATGACCTTCTCGCTGTGAATCCATGCTGCCTTGGGGCCTGTGCCCCTCTGACCTCTAGGTACTCAACAATTATTTCCTTTAGAAGTGATTCCATCATTTTCCCTATCACTGAGGTTAAACTAACAGGTCTGTAGTTTCCTGCTTCTGCCCTGCTCCCACTTTTGTGAAGGGGAATCACATCTGCCCTCCTCCAGTCCTCAGGTACCACCCCATCCTCCCATGATTTGTTAAAGAGGGTGTCAGTGGTGTCACTAGTTCTTCCCTTAGTTCTTTTAGAATTCTGGGATGAATCCCATCAGGCCCCATTGCTTTGTCCACCTTCAGTTTTAACAGTTCTTTCAGAACCCTTTCTTCTGTAAATGGACTGGTATCAACTTCTGTATCTAGAGTGTTTCTATTGTTTGTTTTAGGTACCTCCCCCTCTTCTTTTGTAAATACTGAGCAAAATATTTGTTTAGTATCTCTGCCTTTCACCGTCACCCTCTGCCCACCCCTCCCTTTATTAAGCCTCACTATCCCTCCTTAGTCTTTCTTGGCTCTGTGTTGTACCTAAAAAAGGGTTTATACCCCCCTCTTAAATGAGTTGGCTATCTTTTCCTTGGTTCGGGCCTTTGCTGTTCTGACTGCCTTCCCAGCTTCCTTTTGCTTTAACTGATACAATTCTCTGCTCTGCTCCTTCTGTGATTCCTTGTACTTTCTGAATGCTTTCTTTTTCTCTTGAACCTTCACTGCCATCTCCTTTGAGAACCATAGTGGTTTCTTACATCATTTTGTTTTGTTTATTTGCTTCACACAAAGGCTTGTTACCTCTGTGATGGCAGTTTTTATTATTCCTCATTGTTCTTCCACCCCTCCTTCCTGCCCATTTGCTAGTACATTCCTTAGGCACTCACCCACTCCTGAAGTCCAGTACTTTTGCCTTTTGTATGGCTTGACTCTATTGCTGTGTTTATTGTGAACCATACTGTTCGAAGGTTGCTAGTTCCCAGATGGCTTCCCACTTCTACATCTGTGATCCTCTCTCCATCTCCATTTGAGAGAACCAGGTCTAAGATTGCTCCCTCTTGAGTGGGTTCCAATACTAGTTGTCTACGGCATGCCCCCTGTAGGACATCTAGAATAACTCCACTCTTAGAAGTGGCTGCTGCATCTGAACTCCAGTTAACATCTGGCATATTCAGATCATCCATCAGCAATATCTCCCCTTTATCTGCCATTCTAAGTATACTTTCTATCATTTCCTTGTCCATTTCCTCCCCCTGAGAGGGGGGTCTGTATACAAACCCTGTGCGGATTGTGGTGCTATTGCCTGCCTCCAAATTGACCCACAGTGCTTCTTCTCCTCTTCCCTGTTTACCCTTGTGTTGTGTTGCTTTGATTCCTTCCCTTATGTAGAGAGCTACTCCTCCTCCTCTTTTACCTTCCCTGTCCCTCCTGTAGATAGTGTATCCTGGTATGTTTACATTCCAGTCATGATTCTGTGTGTACCATGTTTCTGTGACTGCCACCATATCCAGATGTTCCTCCTCCATCAAGGCCACTAATTCAGGAAGCTTGTTACCCAGACTATGGGCATTGGTATTCATTGCTCTCCATTTTTTGATGGCTTTACCTTCTGTAGCAGCATCCCCCACTGACCTTTCTACCTTGGTCTTTTTCTCATTTAGTACCCTGTTTTGTAGGGGGAAGCTGAGATTTTCCTGCTGTTTATCAGTGCCTCCCCCTTGACTATTTTAAAAGCTTGCCAATGAAGCATTTAAACCGATTGCCCAAAAGACTTGTTCCCTTCCTGGACGGATGCAGACCATCCTGCCAGTATAGGCTGGTGTCCCTTCAGGTGGAACCTCAGTCCCCAATGAAGCCAAACCCATGTGCTCCACACCACTTTTTCAACCATTCGTTAAACTGTATGGTGCAAAGTACCCCCGCCTCACCCATGCCACTGACAGGCAGCACCTCTGAGAAGGATACTGTGTGTGCTACTTGTCTTAGGCCCCTCCCCAACTCTACAAAGTCCTTCTGCACTGCTCTAATCTCATGATGAGCCAAGTCATTTGTCCCTAGGTGGACAATGATGTCCAGCTCAGACTCCCGTGCAACTGTTCTCGTGATCCTAAGGATTCGCTTCCTGTCCCTCTAAGCCATGGCATCAGGCAGGCACCTTACTTCAGTTTTCCCTGCTCCCCGCAGTTCTATCCCCCTAATAATTGAGTCCCCCACCAGGAGCTGCTTCCTTTCCCTGTGGTGCCCTCTGCCTCCTTCCTGAGGGCCTCCCTTGTGGCAGTTGTCTGTAACCTCCTTAGTCTCCTCTGCGGGTGCATCCATAGGGGAACTATGGTCCCCCAGAATGGTGTATGGATTGTGAAGTGGAACAACTGACTGGGTGTGTCTCTGTTCCACCACCCTTACCCTCTCTGATCCCATTGTGGTCCAACTGCTGTGCTTTCTTCACAACCTCTGAGGTAGTGGTGGTGGCTCTGGTGCTCCCTGGATGGGGGAAGTTCACTTACTACTGTCCAGTGAGGCCTGAAGATGGGCAACTTCCTCCCTCAGGGCAGAGAGTTGTCTGCAAACAGGGCAGCATCTCAGCCTCCAGAAAGACTCCTGGAAGACTGCTGCCCCACAGCCATTACATTGCACTACTCCTCACATGTCTGTCTACCTTGTTTATTTTTTTGTGTGTGTGTGTGTGTGATTGGTTTGTTATATAGAAATATACGTATTATATAATGTGTATGCTTATATTGTCAGTGCAGTGTGCTAGAGAGGATATGACAGTGATATACACCTTGCCCTCTTGAGGAAATGATGTCAGAACCCCAGATATAAAGGAACTATTTCCAGGGGTGGGTGGGGTGAGGGATTTGAAGGGTTTGGGCCTAAACTGTGCCCTCATGAAGCAATCAGCTAAAAGCTCTAGCCTACCGCTGCGATGAGTGCCTTCCTGTCAGCAAGATACCCTACATGACAACTTGACAGAGAAAATACCCTGCTAATCAAACAAAGAAAAATTCAAACATCCAAGTCAGATACAGGTAAACCTCCCCAGCCCCCAAAACAGCCTGGTGACTTGTGCTCTGAAAGCAGTCAGCCCCAAAACACGTCAGCTGCGCACAAGGACAGACACAGTAAACAGTATTCAGTCCCTGTGGATTTAAACTCTTCCTGCACTGAAAATCTTAACAATTGTAACAAAAGTAAAGCAAGGTCCACCTCCCTCTGTTGATTGAAAGACTGCCTTTTCTGATAATTCCAAGTTCCTTATTTCACCCTTCAGTTAGAAGTATCCTCCACCTGAAGAATATTAACTTTCCTAAGGAATCTGCTTCAAACCAAAGACAATTGTAAGGTTCACCTCCCTCTGTTGTGAGCACAACTCACTTTCTTGCAAATCTTAAGTCCAGTGTTGCAGATTCCAGCCAGAGGTAGCTTCACCTGAAGAATATTAGGTTATCTGATGAGCCTGCTAAAATTAGTACTGTTATCAAGGTCTGTAAGATTCTTCCAGAGCTATTGGCTGATAAGTAGCTGTGATGTAAGTACTTCCTGACTCAGTCTGGCCCGGCCTTTTAAGGCACACAGAGATAAACAAAAGAAAAACCAGAGTGTGATGGTCGATTGAATACTGCATAAGCCATACTTACATAAATATGTACTGCACTCATCTGTAGTCATAATAGTTAATAATATTTCAAGTTTCATGTGCAGTCAGTTTTGATTTTGAGAAGAAACAATATAACCAAACTAGATCCCTCCCAACAGTTAATTTATCAGTCACAAAGACAACTAAAAGTATTTCCTGTGCCTGAAGATGAGATAACACATTAAAAAGAACAAACATTCTTTCATCTAAAATGTTCCCTTATGGTAGAGTGAGACAGTGTAGGTGACAGACACAGAGGTGGCCATTATAAACTCAGCAGTGGTTTAAGGAGGTGAGCCTTCTAGCCTGTTAGCCTTGTGGCTCAGCTTGTGGGAATCTGTAGACAGAAAGGGTGACTGCCATCATATTTCAGATTGTCACATACTTTTTTTCTTTCTTTGTTTTATGTAACTACCACATCCTCAGTGACCACTCTTTCAGTTGTAAGAGTGGTATTACATGCATTCCTAGGGTATGAGAACCACAAATTGAAGAGAAGCAGTTCTGATGCTCTAAGAATGTAAGTGAGACTCTCTGCATTATTGGTCAAGAGAAATCAACAATACATGTATAATAAAATGTAACAATCCTCTGCCGCAAATGCGCTCATCTCTTTGGCATCTGTGTACGAGACACTCTTTAAAAAAGTCTCTTATGGTCTTATGGGCAGGGTAGAGGGGAATTTCATTTGGTACAGAGTGCAAAAAAAAAATAAAGAAAAGAATGGAAGGTGATCCTGTGCATAAGTATCCTATGCTGTACTAATTACATGTTTTTCCAAGGGTGGTGTGTCATGCGATATAAAATTATAATTTGTAAATAAAAAAGTGTTAAGGAAATTCACAATGTCTTGTTCATTTGTGGCTAATAAACAATTAAAGTGAAGGTAGATTATACAGTAGCTGAGTTAGTGCTAACAGTATCTTGCTGGTTTGTGCTGGATTAAACTGAATTATGAACTGGGTAGTAAAGATCTTGGAGGATTAGGATTTCAGCTTGGTAATAAGCAGTAGGAGTGATGCCTTCTGGGACAGAGTGGTCTTATTTTTATGCAAATGCCCCATTGGTAATGAATAAACTGAAGAGAAATATGGAACATAATTGTGAAGTATAAGCAAACGTGTGTCTTGATTCGAAAATAGTTTCTGGAAATGAGCATTTGTACTCTCTTGAATTGTAAAGTGTTATGTTAATGGTTGAACTATATTGTCTACTGCATGAAGCCAGCCTATTACTGTATGAAGCCAGCCTACTGAATCACTATAGGTGCTCAGACCATTGACATATATGCAGTAGTTCCAATCACTCAATATATTCTAGTGCTTATTACACTACTTGAATGAGTTACTTCATTGATGCAAACGGAGCAGATATGCAATGTGTTCAATCTTCACTAACATAGTTGCTTATGGGGGAGTACATGGGGGGGGGGGTAGCCAGAGATAAGGTAGGGTCTGCAGTGACAGTTTAGGCAGGGACAAAATGGGCAGACTGGGTGGTTCTTATCTGCCAATAAAGTCTATATTTTTAAATGTTGATAAATTCTTGCATATTTCTTGCATTTTTAAAAGGAAGTGTCTTCATTCTGCTCCCAACACTGTTAATTTGAATGTACAAGACCACTCTTACAACCCATACAGCAGTCTCCACATCAGTATAAACATTCACTTTATATCTTAATACAGGCTTCTGTTAGCTCAACTGGGCTTGTACCACTGACGTGTTCCCCTGCCGAGTGGTATCATGGCCACCATCCCCCCCGAACAGGACGAGAAGCCTCCTGCTGCCTGCTTTACTCCAATGCATGCCAGGCTGCTGTTAGCCCAACCAGGCTTGTACCACTAATGCTGTCCCCACTGAGAGGTATCCTGCCCACCCACCCCTGAACAGGGTGAAAAGCTGCCTGCTGCCCACTCTACTCCAAAGCACACCAGGCTGCTGTTAGCCCAACTGGGCTTGTACCTCTGACGTGGTCCCCACTGAGAGGTATCCTGCCCACCCCCAAACAGGGTGAGAAGCTGCCTGCTGCCTGCTCTACTCCAAGGCACATCAGGTATGGTACCAGGACCTTCGTGGGGAAAAGAGAATCTTGAAATTATTTTGCTTCCCAAATTGCTGGTGCCTTTCCTGCTGTCTAGACCCTATGGGCTCCCTGACGGCCCTCAAGCATGGCCATTGGCCATCTGTTAGCAGTGCCTCAGCCTGTACAGGAATCTCTGACTTAGGAGCTATGAACTGCAGGGAATCCTCTATGTGATTTCTCCCTACTCAGTTTTGTTGTAACTACTGAGTTCTGTCTGTCTTTCATTGAAGTATTTTTGTTGGGTTTTCTTCTGTGTTTTACTTGTGTGGCTTTACTCATCAACCCCAGCCCCGAGGGCCAGTCTCATGGTTTTAAAGAGTAGTTTCACTAAATTCCTCTACATACTATTTTAATGTGGTTAACAGTGTTAGACATTTTTTTAATTTGATTTCATTCTGCTGAACCTTGAATCCTGATAATCAGCTGGGCTGCTAAGAACCCCACCCCCTTCCCACTGCTGGCAATCAGTCGCTCAGGTCAGGTGCCCACCCCCATTGGCCATCTGCTAGCAGTGTCTTAGCCTGCACAGAAATCTCTGACTTAGGAGCTACAAAGTGCAGGGAACCCTCTATAAGATTTCTACCTACTTAATATTTTCTACCGCCCTCCCATCCCCCACCTCATCCCCCACCCCCATCTTTTCTTAAATGCTCCTCACTCACTGCTTGACCCCACCTTTGTCCTTCTACTCTGGTGAATATTGCATGAGTATTCTCTCAAAGGGGAAAACCTTACTTCTGGCAGCTGGATCCTTATAGGAGTGTACCTTTTCCTCCTTGCAGACTGTCCTCCTTCTTGGTGTCCACTCGCACCTCCTATTAAGTATTTTACACCTATTTTTTTTATTTATTTTTTTTTTTATTTTAGTTTTTGTTGACCGGGTAAGTGCACTAGACAAATCCTGCCTATTTTCAGGCACAACCTGGGGGAAAGGGATACAGATGAATGCCAACTGACCTTGAACCAGATTAAGCACCTAAAGTGCTTGATAGCCATGCACTGCACTTGGGACCTGTATGTGCTTCTACTGCTGCATTCCTTGGCGTCATGATGTTTTCCATTACTGCACTATTTCTTAGAGGCATTATACTGCTCTCTCTGTTGACCCAATCTGACCTGACAAGTGAAAGCTCAAGAACATCAACCCCACCAATGTTGGATAATGATCTTTTAAATGTTTATAATACTATCACCTCATCCCAGTGCCCTGAACCTCATGTTATGCCATGGAACCCACAGTCTCCTAGTGTCTGGGGGTTGCAATCTCTTTGCCCTGGCTGGCTTCCCCCTCTGGTACACCTATCTTGAATCTTCAATGTACATGCTAACTGTAAAGTGTGTTCAACTCAGAAGAAGCTTCACAAACTCTGCAACAAGCAGTTAAAGGAATATCTGTGTAGACTGGCCTTACTGCTACTACTACTGCTCTCTGGCAACATCCACCCCAACCCTGGCCCACCACAACATACAGCCTGCCCACAGTCGGCTACTGGGTTACTTACAATTGCCTCACTTAATATATGCAGCCTCCTCTCCAAAATGGATGTACTGAATTCATGGATCATACAGCCTAACCCTGACATTATTTTGGTCATTGAAAAATGGCTTTCTCCAAAAATTGTGGATATCTCAATTTTCCTTCCAGGCTACACAGTCTTTCAACAGGATCATCTCTCCAAGCATGGGGATGATTGGGTGATATAACTCAGAAACAGCCTTCAAGGTCTTGTCCTTCCACTGCCCAATACTGATGACCACATGCAAGCCCTTGCCATAAAAGAGCTCCTTGGTGTGCACAATAAAACCATTACAGTGTTTTCAATCTATATTCCTCCCAGACAGACAGACCCTTGCTTTGATTCACTCCTGGAGTGCCTTGGCTCTCTGAGTCTTAATTCAGAAATTATCTTGTCAGGAGATTTCAATATCAGTTGGCTCTCTCCTGACTCAAGCCCCTTCAAAGATGCAGTTTTAGCAGTTCACCTCACCAAGCTAGTCGAGTCCCCCACTAGACTCAACTATAAAACTTGGACAGGTACCTTACTGGACTGGGTGCTCTCTAACCACCCTGATCATATATCAGACATAACTGTACTCCCAGATGCCTCCAGTGACCACTCCTCTGTCTTGTTTCATTGGTCATATAAATTCTCTAAACCACCTGCAAGAACAAATACTACCAGGATACTCATCCGTTGTCATCTTGACTCACTAAAAGCTGACTTACATAATCAGGACTGGTCAATAGTTTACTCCACCAACCATGTAGACCTTGCCCTTGACCAATTCATCCTGCAGTTCAATGCTATGTGTGATAGACACACCCCTTATAAAAAGTGTAAAATCAAAGGCCACTGCTATCCTTGGTTCTCATCGGACCTACTTGAGCTCCTGAATGTCAGGGACCATCTATGGCATAGGCTAGGTCCTTGTATAATCAGACCAACATCCAGAGGTACAAAGTGGCTAGAAACAACTGCATGAGAGTTATTTGTACAGCAAAAAATCAATACTACAAGGAAGCCCTCTCTCATTCCAGGAATGATGACAGAAAATTTTGGGTTAACCTTGAAGAGTTCACTGGATGAGACCTCAAATCTCACCCAGCCATACTTAACATTGATGGTGTACCCTCACTTGTCCCCGGATTTATTGCCAACATTTTTAATAATGCCTTCTCGGACCTGAGTGGTGTTCTCCCTCCTGACTTCTTCTGTCTCCCCAACACAAGTGACTACTCTGGGAAAGAGACTCAACCCCCTTCACATCCTCCCTTTGATTTCAAAACCCTCTTAACCCACGAAGCCAAGAAGTACCTACTTAAGGTACTTGGGAAATCAAGATTTAGTAGTGACATCCTGGATCTTAAATTTGTTGCTCTTACACTGGGTGAAATACTGTCACCTCTAATGCATATTATTAACATGTCACTTAGATACTCTCAATTCCCACATAAATAGAAATCTGCTACTGTGACAACAGTTCATAAATCTGGGGATAGCTCTATTACTGGGAACTACATGCCCATCTCTATCCTGCCCCCTCTCTTGAAAGCACTTGCGTGTATAGTGGATGACAAACTGGTTGAATACTTGCAAAAATATCAGCAGCAATGCCCTCAACAACATGGGTTCAGAAATGGTCATAGTACCACAATCACCTTGCTGGAGTTTAAGGGCTTTATTCACCACTCCTTAGATCAAGGGTGTCTAGTTAGAGCTGCTTTCATTGACTTAACCAAAGCCTTTGATACAGTGAATCATGCCCTCTTGATCAAACAGCTTGCCACCATTGAACTAACATGTGTCACTGTAGCCTGGTTTAAAAGCTACCTGCACAACAATTCACAGCAGGTAAAGATTGGTAACATACTCTCGGATAGCAGACCTGTCCTATCAGGAGTCCCCCAAGGGTCCATCTTGGACCCACTTTTATTTAGCATTTTCATCAACAACCTCCCTTACTCCTGTTATATGCTGACAATGGTGTCTTGTTTACCAGTGATCCAGCCCCTAAGTTTCTTGAGTCCAGGCTACAGAGAAACTTGGTTCCATAAGCACAAGTTAGTCATGAATTACAAAAAGACTAAAACTATGCTGTTCTCCAGCTCCCAAAATAGGCATAGAACTTACCCTCTTACCATTGCTAATAAAAAGGGTTCTCCCCTGGAGTTGGTTCAGCTCTTTAAATACCTGGGGATAATGACTGATAGTATGATGACCAAGGCCACTGATTTACAGTGATTAAAACAATGAAATTCTGTTTTCAAAACTTCAGATTCCAGAATTGCACCGGTGATTGTTACTCTAATTTCTGGATTTTACAGGGATTCTACTATCATTCTTTTAGTATGTGCATAAATAATCAGAATTAAAGAGACTTAATGTACAGAGCATTAAATAAAGCAAATTGAAAATAGTACAGGAAGGAATTAAGAGAGAAACACAAGTTTTGTAGATTTACTGGTCTGATATAAAATGCCAGATTCCATGAAATCTTTGTTTTTACTGGTCTTCAGGCAGCCCTAATTCTGGAATTTTACCAGATTTTCTGGTAAAAACTGAAAAACAGTGGCCTTGACAATGACCTGTGCCTATCATATTGACAACATAGCTAAGGCTGTTAACACACGCATTGGGCTGCTGTACAGGCATAAGCAATGTCTGGCCCCAGAGGCCCTTAACCTGGCCATTCATAGCTCTATTGTTTTGCTTATTGATTATGACTTTGTAATTTATGAAACAGCTACTGAAACAACTCTTCACCTCATCGTAGTGGTACTCAATAAAGCATGCCAGCTCATTACTGGCTCCACCCGTCTAACCCACACCTGTGATATGTATGCTCTGGCTAACTGGCTCCATTTCAAAGGTAGACTTATGTACCAGTCTTGTTTACTGTCCAGAAAAGTAAGTCTTGGCAAAGTGCCCTGGTGTACAAAAGCCTCTTACCCCCATTGACAACCATTGTTACACCAGAAGCTCTAGTAGCCAGATTTTTAATATTCCCTGGTGTCGCACTTCTCTAGGACAAAAAGGTCCTTTGCATACCGTGTTCCACTCTGGATGAACTCTCTGCACCTTGACATCACTTCAGCATCCACCTTGGGCACTTTTAAGCAAAAACTCAGACTACAGTTAGTTGCAAATGCATTCTGCAACTGCTTCCTATTACTCCCTTCATGTGACCAGCACTTATATCTGGTCTTACCTTAACCCCTAGCTAATACTTAACCTCCCACATTTCCTCTTGATCACCCCCACTCTCTCCCTTCATCCTTCATGTCTTTCTCCATTCCCCATACCCCTTCACTTCGTATCACACTTTCTCATTCCCTACTGATCACCACCTCCATGTCTCCTCACTACCCCCACACACACCCTTATCCCCCCTTGTTTATTTATCCTGAGCTTCCATGATCACCCTAAAATGTTTCACTATAATCTTATCACCTCTGATGAGGCCCCTGGACTGATGCCTCCACTAACCTAGTTGATTTTGATTTTTTTCCCCTTAGTTGTAAGACTTAGTTCTGTTGTCTGTCTTCTAAAGAGTTTGTATTTCTTGGTTTTAAAGATCTGAGTACCTTGGCATACATTGTACAATGCCAAATGAATTGTAATTCCTCCTGTTATTCCCTCTTGTATAGTTGTATAAGTCTTTCTGGTGTTTGCCTCTTTGTTTCATACTTTTACCAATTTGTTTTATCATCTGATGTGGAATCTATGAAATGAGCTCATTCTCAAAGGTGTATCTGAGATTATAGTAAATAAAATAAAGAAATTCTTCTTGTGGCATCTCAGACATTACCATGACTATTTGTGATGTAGCCATAGAAGGAAATAAATTCAAGTGAGGAATAAAAGAAAGGTAGATAAACTGTAAGGGATTAAGACCCTGTTACCATAAAAATGTCCCCAGTAATGACCTAAAGAGATCTAAGAAAAGTATGTGTAGCATTAGTTGAGTGGTACCTAGCTTGTACATTAAAAATAAAATGTTTTTTTTTGTTCAGAGGTACAGACAGCATTTTATTGCTCAGATTGTACCTAAAGGTACATACCAGTGCTATGAAGACATGCATTCTTACCTGTATGTATACAATGTAGCACAATCTTCCTTGCACAGATCCTGCAAAGTGTCTTTCATCCTTGAACACCACATTTTATACTTGCATTTTTCTTGGCTAGTGTAAGCACAGCATTTTTTTCCTAGATTATTCTTATAATCACATATGCATGTTTGTAGGAATATTGCAAGAAAATAATCATGTGTTAGTCAAAAATCATGCAAGTATAATTATATGTACCACACTATATTTTAAATTGCAGATTTCTTGACTAGTGTTAACATTGATATAGTGTGATCTTGTAAAACCTTGTGTGTACTTTGAATATACTTTCATTTCTTCATGCATTTAAAATAACAGTTTTTGTGTCTGATAACATTCTTGTACAGTCCCACAAAGAACTTACAGGTCTTTGACAACAAGTACATTTTCATATCTTTTTCTTACAAATCATGCAAGATCAAAACTAAAACTTTTTTTTTTTCAGTAAGGGATGTTGAATAGGATATTCACAGTCCCAGATTAGGGCCCAGTTCTATTAGTTCCAGGAGCAAACCAGTGGTATACTGGAGCATTTTAGGGCACTTCGCAAGCACTATGGGTATGTTCCAATATACCAGCCAGGCACTATCCTAAATACGATTGCAAACCCCAGCCACCTACTGGCCATAGAAGGTAGGTGGACAGTAGGGTGCTATGAAGGATTGGGATCACAACTGAGCTGTTAAGGCTCACTAATGGTGGCTGCTTCTTTGGAGCAATCTGCCATATTGATACTTTAAGATGCAGATTATCCCATAACACCATCAAGGTCATATGGGGTCATTAAGGTGCTATGGGCTCATTTGCATCTCATTAGGGCTTCATTACAGGACCAGATCACACAACATTTGTGACTTACTCCATTGTATGAGCTGTTTTCAGCTCAGTGTGTCTGTCCTGGTACATAGTAAAGTGATACTGAAGTACAGTGGTATCCAGTAGCCCATTTGCCACAGAACATACTCCATACACGTAGCAATCTACCATTTGCTAGTGGTTCCCTGCCCCTGAACACCCCCAAAATACATAGCAAACTACTTTGGTTGCTAGTTGTCCCCCTCAACTGATCACTATCACATATAGTGGCAGGTGTTTGGAGGTGGAGGGGACCACTAACCACCAGGGTTGATTGTTATGTATATTGGGGTAGTTTAGTTGCTGGATGGTGGTGGTTTGTGGGTGAAGGTGATAACACTTGGTTTTGGGGAGGGAATAAATAGCACAGCACTGATGGCTACTTACCACCTCTTCAAACCTACAGATTTTCTGGTGCACCTATATGCAAGGCACTGTTAGTGCACCAGCATGTTATAGTCCTGATTGCTATCAGGGTAGAGACTTGCTAGCTATGCCATCCAATCTGGCATGTTGTGGTCCATCCCTGCTTTGAACTTGCAATGCAGTGTTAGTGACTCACTGACCTATTTAATAATTGCTAAACACCGTTCAATATCCTTGCCATTTTGTATTGTTATCATAGCATGGTAGATCTCATTCCATTCTCTGGAATTTCAAATTGTTAATATTTTTGTGCTCTTGTTTCATTTTTAATAGTTTCAGAAATGCATTTTATTTTTTTAATTTTTCTTCTTCCTTGTCACTACTTCTTAATAATTATTTATTCCTGTGTTGCTTCTACAGCATCTGCATATCACATTGATTTAAGCTTTTCTATAGTATCTGAGATGTTCCGTCATCATTTGCTGATTACTGCATTAATACTAACACATACTGCCTTACATTAAGCCAGAGCAGATAACCCACATGACTGGTAAATGACTTGGTCTTGAGCAGGGTACATATAGTTCAGAGATCAGTTCACAGTGCTACTTATCTGGTATAGCATCCACCATGTCTATTGTATTATGCAATACAGTCCTGCTTAATGACCAGCTAGCATCAATTTCTTCATGAGATATTACATATGTTTCTTCACAATGCATGGTTCTAGAATAATTTGTACAATGTATGCTTCCTGTACATGGAAATCATATGCTACTGTTTATGGATTACTATTTTTGTGATGAATGATGTTTTTCCTCAAACAATAATCCCTCTCTCCCTAAAAAAATAAAAATGTGAAACCACTTGCTCGATTTCATTACTGCTGTGCAGAATTGAAAAAGTCTGTTGGAAGGGAATGCTATGGAATTGCAGAACAGTTTGACTATGCAGAACTCCATCAGAAGCAAAAAAGCTGACCTTAGTCCTAACTTTCTTAATGCACAGCCCTTCAGGCCCTGCTCAATGCAGTAGCAGAGCCCTTATTCACTTCACACGGTGTTATTTTGACCCTGTATGAACTATGAATGAGTCCAAACTAGGATATAGTGCTGTGCAGAATTTTAAAATTCCTGTGGAATTGAATTCTGTTGAAATTTCCAACTCTAGATTTAGTATGTGCCGTATTGGCCCTTTAAAGAACAGATCCAGAAGCAAATAATTTGATACCTTTTAATGGACAAACATAAATGTAACAACAAGAACAAAGTGCTCTAGCTTTTGGACCAACAAGTCCTTCAGCAGAAGTGTAATGACAGTTATTTAGAAAAAAACAATACTTTTAACACCCAGATCACGCAGAAAAAAACAGACAAAATCCCCACTGGTTTAAAATACTCATTTAAAAAAAACAGAAGAAGAGAAGTTAAACAGTGCCATGTCACCTTGAGTCTCAGGGTCAGAGGTGCTTAATGCAGAAGACATACAAAGAACTCTACTGCATATAAATTAAATTGTCATATGAGCATTCTTCATTCAAGCATCACTCTCTTCTGCCACAACCAGTAGTACATCAACATGTTTGTCCATCAAAAGCTCAACCTTTAGTGTAAAGCAGCATAAAAAAAGTTATAGAAATCCCTTATGGTCAGTTCTGTGTTAGGTGGGTGTGTCAGGCAAAAAAGTAATGCCACCTGACCAAGAGAGCCAGATATCAGCTGCCTCACTTGTACAGGCATAGTGGAGGACACTGAAGAGTTGTGGCTAGACGACAAACTATTATTTTACAGTCATAGTAAACTCACAGTGTGGCCTGCACTTGCCAAAGTGACTATTAATTACCTTGCTTGCCTACTAGCCAGTGTCAGCAAAGAAAGAGTTTTCTGTACTGCAGGTGCTATCATAACAGACAGGAAGACATGTCCTTCAAGTAAGACTATGGAAATGTTTACTTTCATTAAAATGAATTGTGAGCACATCCCACCTGATTACAAACTAAGTGGCACATAGAGGTACCATGAGGAGGGAGGTGGAGAAACCAGACATCCATCAGAGTTGGTGATGGAGGATGATGATGATGGCAGCATTGTGGTGGCTAACCCCTTAGATGAGGATAATGCTGAGGGTCATTTCGAACACACTTCGTAAAAGGCAGCCCTGAAAAAAAAAAAACTGAAAATTTATGTTTACCCTATTTTTTTTATGTGTTTTAATGTTTTTGTTTCACAAACAAAAGGGTCATGCTTGTCACTTGACCCAATTCAAAATATGGATACCATACATTGAAAGCTTTTTTTTAGTATTTGCTTAACAGTTAATTGTCTTTTATTAA
The DNA here is from genome assembly GCA_016271365.2 of Neoceratodus forsteri. NCBI lineage: Eukaryota > Metazoa > Chordata > Ceratodontiformes > Ceratodontidae > Neoceratodus > Neoceratodus forsteri. The sequence goes on along the minus strand of CM028129.1, from coordinate 950,613,491 downwards.
ATCATACAATCCATGCAAATCAGCAGAACAGATGTACAATGACAGGTTCCTCCCTGATGTGCTTTTTGACTTATCTTTTCTTTATGACTGTCTGTGTCGTAGCTGATTAACTGATATTTTAGAGACACCTAACAATGACGTCATACAGTTACAATAGAATGCAAATTTATAAAATGCAGACACACATAGAATACCAAAATATATAACTAACAGAAATAATAGCTGAAATTCTAATGACAGTAAACAATAAAAAGCAGGGCATAATTAGTAGCAGACTTCATACCTTAGTAATTCATAAACACAGTGTAAAAGGTATTTATAAATCATTACTTTTGATATTTAACAGTTACTAGCCATAAAATAGTCTCCCAAAAAAGGTTTCATAACTTTGATTCCAAAATCAGTATTTAATTCTGTTTTCTTACTGGCTTGCACATTAATAATATAGAAAATCTCCTGTTTGTCCAACCAGTCATTGAAATCGCTAGAACTGCAGATTTCTCTACAGTCTTGTGTATGCCCCGAATATCTATTTGTGTTCAAATGGTAGGTCTTTGGTATTATTAATATGCAAGTCAATAAGAACACAAGTTTAAATACAGGTTTTGAAATTAAGTTATGAAACATTTTTTTGGGGGTACTATTTTATGGTAAGTAACTGTTAATAATTATCTATCGTAATGATTTATGCATACCATTTATACTGTTTTTTTTAATAATACTTACATGTGAAGCCATTTGCTAATTATCATTTCATTTTTATGTCAAGTTATTACAATTGTAGCTGTTAGGTTATGTTATCACATATACATTTTTAGTTAACTACTCTGTGTCTGTGAATATTAAAGAGATTCCCCAAGTTATTTCAAATGAGATTTGTACCACATAGTATGCTGCCTTACCACATGACATGCCATCTTGCTACATCTGATAAAAAATGTACTCTCTTATTTGTAAGTAGAAGGGATAGTAAATTTGTCCCCAGCTGATCCCTTTCAGTTTCCAGTCACTGGAACTGCCTAAGATCTGCCTCAGTGCTCAGGCATGTAAAGATGTTCATCCAGGAAGAACACTTGGACATGTTCCATTATAATGTATGGGAGGCAGCTTTAACACTGTTCTTACTTCTTATACATAATAATGGTCAGACATTTGGTGATTAATCAAGGTCACTGGTCAACTAACAAGGCGTCTGTTAGTCAACCAGTTACCTTGATTAAATACCTAGGCCCAGATATTCAAACTGCACCCAAAAACTGCGCAACAGCAGGAGCAAGCGCAAGTCCATTGCGCCCATGCACAAGAGGCGCGATATTCAAAAACTGTGCTGGCCAAGATGCGCCTACAGCCAACGACTGAATATCATACCACCTGCACCACAGCGCAACTAGGGAGGTGAAGCTGAGCATATCTGATGTGCCATAGTGCAACAAGGGATGTTCAGCTGAACAGTCCAGATGTGCCATAGTGCAACCAGGGATGCCCCCAGCAGCAGGGCAGCAATACAACAGTACAACCAGGGATGCAGGGACCCACCACCCATGCCACAGATGGGCAGAGGAACACACAGCAGAACAGGCATTGTCCCGCCACACCCCATGCACTGCACAACTGGGGGAGGGCTGGAATAACCACTGGCCCATGGAGACCAGCAACCAACCCACAGCCGGGCCATGGTGCCCCATCACACCCCCTGGCAAGCTGTGACTGGCACACAAGGAGGGCCAACCACCCTGTGCCACATCATCCCACCAATGCAGAGCACACCCTGCACCGTGACCCCCAGACACCCTGCCCAGGAGCAGCGTCCAGCAGTGCAGGATACCCCATGGATGCCACCACCCCCACTGTGACAATGCAACCCTGTGCACCACAGAACCATGCAAGGCAGCCCCACCACGAGCACCCATCAGTGGGTGGCAACACACAGTGATGTAATGACTGCATACACAGTGCCACCACGAACATCCCCCAGAGGTACTGCTGAGAGACCGACCATGTGTTGGCACACGAGGTACCCCACATGTGACAGGACATGCCTCAGACCCCACCACCAGTGGTACAGCACCCTGTACACCCTCCCAAGGACACACCCCAACCCAGCACTGGCCATAACAGCCAGTGCAGACACCCACAGTGATGCATGGAAGCATGCACCACACGGGATGCAACACAGTGCATGGACAAACACCCACCCATACCCAAGGGCACACCAACACAGGGACACAGTAGCAGGGCAACCAAGCCCCCAGCATGTGGCCATGGAAACCGTGTACACACAGCCAGCACTCCTCCATGGCACAGGAGTGCCAGCCACCCTACGCAGGCACTGTGGAGCTGTACACCACCAGAATTTGCCCGGAGCACAAGTGACAGACAGTGGTGCACATCCCCTGCAACACACACAAGCCACAGCATTGAGGTGGGACAACAACAGCGGAGGCCACAGTGTCACCGAGGCAGACATGCACCACACCAGTGACAGGAGGCAACCCGGCATTGTGGCGGGTACAGTGGCTTGTCCCGCGGACAGCCACCACTGACATGCTCAGTGGACCATGAGGTCACAGACATGCAAGGGTGTCAGCTGCACAGGCCATGGATGGGCTAACAGGTGTGCCATGGACACAGAGCATGCACCATGGACCACTGCACGCAGTCATCCAGTGCACAGGGAACAACACACACACCACAGACAGTGACTGATAGCTAGTCCCACACCATAGTCACCTCCCCACGGACACACACTCACATGCACATGACTGCACCACCCCTGACACCATGCACACCACTGCAGCTGAGCACCTATAGCCCACTGCAAAACAGAGACCATCACATTAGGTATATCAAAGCAAATGTATTGTACAAAACACACAAAACTATTTACAGATATATACAAATGGTTGGGGGGAAGGCCACAAACAAGGTGGGGGTGGGTAGGAGCAGGGGTGAAACAATGGTAGAGGAAGGAGGGGTGAGTGGGTCCAGGGGTAGGAAAATCAGGGCAGTATGACACTCATGGGGCCCCGCTCCCCGCTCTGCTGCTCCTCCGCCATGCTACCATCAGCTCCCACCACGGTCAATCCTCTCCTAAAAGTTCGAGGAGGCCCTGGCCTACAGTATCTCCTGCAGCATTCTTCTGATGGCTTGCAACTGCCATCCACCTAGGACAAGGGAGCAGAGTCAATAGGTGTGAATGCACTGCCCCATGCAGCCCACTCACTGTGCATGGCATACGGCCATGGGACATGCCTCTGTGAAGGTGTGTGACCACCCACAGTGATCGCGTCCTCAAGACCTGCCCACCCAGGCGCACACAGCCATGTGGACCACTGCACACACCCACCAGCCAAGTCCTCTACAGCACCACCGTGGCTGTCCAGTGACATGGCTATGTGGTGCAAAGGCAGTGACACAGCCAGGTATCCGGTGCATGCATGGACCACCATTGATGCTCTCTCAGACATGCAGTGCCACTGGACAGTGCTGACTGTAACAGGTTGCATGCATGGCAGTGGTGTCAATGGATGGTGGCCATGCCCCACTGCTCGCCCTGTTAAACAGCATGCAATAGTAATCATGGATGTAAGGCACTCACGATCATCAGGCTGGTCTCTCTGCCTCTGTAGACCTTCGCCCCTCCTGGACTGACAGTCCTCCTGCTGGTGCCTCCTCTCCCTCACCAGCCGTCGCTCGTCTGGGCCTAAGGTGCAAACATGGAGAGAGGAACATCAGTACAATCCTGTAGCAAAGTCCCCTGCCTCCATGTGTGTGCAATCCACACAGCTGAGACCCACCCACCCCACACCTGCTAACACCACTACAGTCAACACGAGGACAGTCCCCATGTTCTGGACACATGCAACTGTGATACCCATATGGAAGATAAAAGTTTATGGATGTTGCACCTACCTGACTGTGGCACCGTGCCCCTCCTTGCATGTGCCTGAAGGTGGGCAAGCAGATCCGGATCCTTCCACCTCAGGTCCCCATATCTGTGGCGGCACTGCTCCACCATCCGTCCCATTCCTGTGGCCTCCTCCAGGGTGTCGGCCACCTCCTGCCACACCTGAGTCCTGGATCTGTCCAGGGGTGCCTCACCAAACAGTGGGCCAACAAGTGGCTCCACAATGGCAACCACGTTTGCCATTTCTACCTGGCTCCACTAGGCAGCTCTCCTCCGTGCCATCTCTATTGCTCGGTAGAGTCAAAATGGTGCTCTGCAGCACGGTTCTGCCACGTGCAGATGCTGCATGGTACAGCGCTGCCATTCCCTATTGCACTGTCACCGAACAGCGTGATAGTGGTACACCCATGCCTGACGCATGGCGCCTAGGGGGCAAAGGTCAGGCACAGGGTCAAGGGTCTCTGGCGCATGGACAGCCACAGTGCAACTGGAACCTAATGTATATAGCTCGATTGGGTGCCTGTGTGCCACCTCCTGTAGCAACCTACTGCACTGTTGCTCCAGTATGCCTATGATGCCCCAGTGCCACAGTGCCATATAGGTGAACAGCGCTGTAGCACCACTGGCACAATGGTGGCCATGCCCAGCATTGCCTCCCACACACAGCGCATCAGCAGCGTGGAAGGCGCCTGTGTCATCAACCTGGGCATACGCAGTTAGGTGTGTACCGTGCATGTCACAGAACTGCGCCCTTGGCTCAGCATGTTCAACACAATTGCGCAAAGTGCAAAAGTGCAATATTCAGCCGTCATATGCAAATCAGCTAAACAGCCATTCAATGGTGCAGTCACTGCATTTACATCCACTTAAAGATGCGCCTCACCTCATTTGTATGGGTTGCGCTATAGAAGTGCGACATTGGGCTGCACTGGCCATAGTCGGTTACTGCAGTCTATTGGTGAGTTGCATGCTGTTTGGGAGTGTGGACTGTGGATTTTGGGACATGCATGGGACTGCACAGTCATTCTCACAGGCTGAATCATGACTGAGCGAGTTGTGGAGGAAGAGGAACAGAGTTGTGGGAGGAGGAGAAGGCCAAATTTCACATGGGCCAAGACGGATGCCCTGTTTGAGGCCTACCTGGACCAGGATCCGCTTCTCAGTGGACACCAGCAAACACCACAGGCCCGTGCTGCTGCTTGGGAGGAGGTGGCGCATGCTGTGAACCTGCATGGCAGCCACCAGTGCTCCATGCAGGAGTGCAAGAAGAAGATGGACACAGACAGGAGGAGGATTAAGGAGAAGGTGGCTGCCATCAGGGCAGCACAATTAGCGATGGGGGAGGACAGCTGGAGGTGCTACTCCTGACCTCACAGGAGGAGAGGGTTGCTGACAGCATGCAGTGTTGCACCATTGAGTGTGTTCTGGGTGGTGGATTCCAGACAGGTGGTAGCCTGTCACTGCATGGTAGGTCATGGTCTGTCTATTGGGGGGGCAGGGTAGGTCACATGCAGTAACATGACTTTGTTTTCCCTTACAGCTCCTGAGTGTCTGCATGGGTCAGCAGTGGTGGGCCTCTCCACTGAGGCCAGTCAGATGGAGATGGAGGAGGGCCCATCCACCTCCACAGGAATACGTGGCTCAGTGCGACAGTGGGCCCGCCTGGATGTCCAGACTGATGTTGTTGGAGCAGGTGCAGAGGAGGCCCTTCCCATGTCCCAGCATGCCAGCATCCACGGATGCCAGCATGCTGTGACTTGGGCTGGTGCCGGGTCCATTACCGATGATGATGTCGCTAACATTATGGGCAGTGACACGTGTGTGCCACAGGATGGCCACACAGCAGGTAACATCGCGGCCATGGCTGTGGGTGGTGCCGCCTTGGAGGCCTGCGTGTCATCACAGTCCCAGCCTGTGTATGTCAGCACCAGTGGGGCAGCACTGGTGTGTGTACAGGACAGTGGGACTGTTGCAGCCACTGTGGTGACACCAGTGAGCCCTGGGGAGTGGCAGCTGGAGGGGCAGCATTAGAAGTCAGCCAATGGGCATGGGGGTACAGTGTCAGGGGGCGGCGTCAGTGCACCACCTGTGGACATGCCCAGGCCTGGTCCTGGTGTGCAGCACCCACCCTCAAGGGGTGCTGAGCATCATGGCCATGCACACCCTGAGGGACAGAATGCCGATCAGGCAGATGACCTCTTGGATGAGTACACCCGCATACTGCAAGTATCAGTCAATCAGCAGATGCAGCTTGTGATGGCAGTGGATGCACTGAGTGTGGCTCTGGAGCAGGCAGAGGAGCATTGCAGCAGAGAAACTGCTCTGATCCTGGCAGGGATGGACCGGATGCGGGAGGATGTGACCGCTGCCATTGACAGGCTGACACATACAATCACAGCTGCCATGGCCACAGGGGGCACACAGTTAGTTGCCGATGTGGCGCAGACACAGCGCAGTGCAATGTCCACCCCCCATTCCCAGCGTCATGTGACACCCTCCTTGTCGACACTGGGTTCAGCTGTGGGCATCCTGAGCACGCCTGGCACAGGCATGTTCGGTGTGCTGCAGACCCCTGCGCGAGTACAGTTACATTCACTCAGTGGAACCCCTTGGGGACCATCAGTGCCACCTCATGAGGCCAGTGGTCAGCCTGTCAGTACTGGTGGGTCTCGGCAGGGCTGCCCATGCATCTGTGGCAGCTGGGACACTGTGGCATGTGACTGACCTGTCTCCCAATGCAGCTACTGTCTGATGGTGCCCTGTGTGCAGTGTCATTCAGTGGGCAATGCACGGGTGGGTACCCATCCCTGCACGCAAACACACAGTCCATCTTCACACCCTCCCGGCTGATGTCCGCAGTTGCGTGTGCATGATGATGCCTGCATTGCGCTGTACACCAATGTGCAATGGTGCCTAGCAACTGACACATGCACAATGACAGGCAGTGGGCGTGGTGGTCTGTGGACGTGTGTGTGGCTAGGGGTGGTGTTCTGGGTCGGTGTGCATGTCTGGTGCATTTTGTGTGTGTGTGTGTGTGTGTGTGTGTGTGTGTGTGTCTGTCTGTCCACCTGCCATGTTAGACCTCACCCATCCCTGGTGGTGTGTGTGGTTCCATGGCTGGCCACTTCCCTTGATGGCATGCACCCCTGGTGTGTGTCCACGCATGTTTGTGGGTTGTGCCTTTGCCACTGGTGGTGGCACATGGCCCCATGACCTACCTGGGTTGGCTGAACTGCTCCTCCGTGATGGTGTCCCGGTGCAGCTGTGCCAGCCGGAGCAGTCAGGAGTCCCAACGCCCAAGAGGGGGGCTGCCCATCACCATTGTCAGCGGCATCCTCATCATCCCCATCACTGTCCCCCTCTTCGACCTGTACGGCTATCCCACATTCATTGGCCATGTTGTGCAGGATGCAACAGGCCAGGAATAGCCTGCAGGCCTTTGAGGGGTTGTACTGTAGGGCACCGCCAGAGTGTCCAGGCAACAGAAACGTGCCTTCAGCATCCCAAACACCCACTCAATGACATTACGATCGCGGTGGCATGTGCCTCATTGTAGCGTTGCTGCGATGGGGTCGCGGGCCGCCGGTATGGTGTGAGCAGCCAGGGACAGAGTGGATATCCACTGTCACCTGTGTGTAGAGGGTGGAGGTTAGTTTGGTGATCAGCATCGCCCTGCCCAGGGCCATGTAGGCCACTACCCATGTCACCTCTGACCATGCCCCTCCCAAGTCCTATGCTTGTTCATGTGGTTTGCATACTTACCACTAGGTGGCCAGTGGGGATGCCCCCACTCTTGAATCTGTGGCACAGTGTTGACTGGTGCCAGATGAAGGCATTGTGTGCTCCCCCAGGGTGCATGGCATAGACATTGATTATGCGCCCCCTGGCATCGCACACCACCTGGCAGTTGATGCTAGCATAGCCCTTGTGATTCATGTATGTGGCCTCCTCGGGGTCAGGTGGTGTGCGAATGGCCACATGGGTGCAGTCTATTGCCCCTAGCACACCAGGCATATGTGCTACCCTGTGGAACTCCTGTATGTTTGCTGTGTGCTCTGCCGGTGTGCTGGGGAAATGGATGTACTCTGCAGCATGTGGCAGCAGTGTGCTGAGGAATTGGGTGAGGTGGCATGGCGTGGCCGACTGGGTTATGCCTGTGGTGTCCCCTGTTGGTCTCTGGAAGGTACCCATGGTGAACAAGTACATGCAAGCTGTCACTTTAGTCTCCACTGACAGAGCATGGCTCTGTTGTGTGGGTGCCTGCATCACATCACTGCACAGCTCACAGAACTGCCTCAGAATTGCCCGATTCAGGCGGTACCAGCCCACGATCTCAGTATCACTATACAGCTCGAAGCTGGTGCGGGCTCAGTACTGTCTGTTGGGGGCATACCACCGACGGGCCCTTCCACTGCCGCACCCCCCTGCTGCCCACCTCCTCACCTCCCTCATTACTGCCTCCATCTGGATGGTGGCACTGGCCATGTCCCTGGCTTGTGTTCACCCTCCCCTGGCTGCTGTTTCTGTGTTCCCCCCACTGTCCTGGCTGCTACTTCCCCTGCACCGGGAACACCTGACTGTGCTGGCCTCACTGCTGTGTGGCACTTCCCCCTTCTGCACTGTGGCTCCCCACACCTTCCCCTGAGCCTGTGGGTTCCAGGTGCCCTTTCACAGTCCTGCCCTGTGTGTGTGTGTTGCCTGTGTGGCTGGCTATAGTTCAGCAACTTGTGGCTTCCTGTGGCGCTTTGTGCCTCTCCTTGTTGCCTTTTTATTTTGGCTCATTTCTGCTGGTGTAACTTCCGTTGTTTCCCTATTGCGCATGGCGATGTTGTTGAATATCGTGACTGTGCCATTTATGCATGGTTCCTCCCTTCAGTTGTGCATATATTCATTATCATTGCGCTGTTGCTCAGTGTGATTTGGGAGTGAACTGCCTCCCGCTGAATATCGCAGAATGGCGCATTTTCGGATTTGGGCTGGCTCAACCCTATTGTGCATGGCGCAAACCTTTTGAATATCTGGGCCCTAATGTCTGACCATTACTATGCATAAAAATAGTGTCAATGATAATGCTGCCTTCCATAGACTGTAATGTAACCCATCCCCATGCTCACCCTAGGCACATGTTGTTACATGCCTGAGTGGGGACTGGATCTTAGGCAGCTCCTGAGATCATGAACTGGAATCAATTAGCTTGGGACACATTTGCGATTCCTTCTAGTTGTAAATAAGAGAAGAAATTTTTATCAGATGTACCCAGATGGTGTGTCACAGTGGTAAGTCACCACAATATGTGGCATAGACCAATAACATGTTGAATCTCTTTAATCAATGAATTTGATTTACTTTTCTCATCTGGCTGATATCATTGTGAGGTGTACGTAAAATGGTAATGAAGGAGATAGGCTTCTTCAGCTTTTAGTAAAGGACATAGAATTCATAAACACCACAGGTGTGCATTTATGTTGCTGTGTTGCTGTGTGCTGCTGATTTCATGGATTGCTGTCAGAGTTAAAAAAAAAAGAGGATTAACCCTCAAGTAAACCAAGCTTGTTGACTATGGTGTCCATGTGGATTTGCTTCCCCAAACAACCTAACACGGCGAAATGATAGCTTCTCTGCTTGTGCTGCAGTATGTGCCCAGTCTTGCTGTAGTGGCTCCTCCTCCTCCTCCTAAGAAGCTTGCTGCTTCCCCAAACAAGCAAACCCCAGTAAACTGATAGCTTGTTCTCTGCTGGTGCTACTGCATGTGCACAAATATCTCTCTACTGGTTCATCCTCCGCCTAAGAATCTAGCTGCTTCCACAAACAAGCAATCCCCAGTGAACTGATAGCTTGTTCTCTGCTGGTGCTACTGCATGTGCCCAGTCTTTCTGTACTGGCTCACCCTCCTCCTAAGAAGTTTGCTGCTTCCCCAAACAAGCAAACCTCATTAAACTGATACCTTCCCTACTGGTGCTGCTGCATCTTGCCAAACTCTGTGTACTGGCTCATCCTCCTCCTATGAAACTTGCAGTTTAACCAGACATCTAGGGTATCAACACTTGGCCCTGCTGGTGCTGATACTGCATCTGTCACATTATCATGTGCATTGTCCATCTCCATAGGATGCTGCTTCCTCAGAGAAAATAAAACAGTGTGAGCTGATGGCTGCCAGTAACTAGTGCCTCTGTGGCTGTGGAGTTCCAACAGAATACCAACATATGGAAGGAGTTACCATTATGAATACCAGTAGTTTAAAATTTGTAGCTACTTATTTGTCTCCTGCAAGATGTACAGCCTGCTCATGTGTTTGCTCTACCAATGGCTGATATACTGTGCTGTGATACTGGCATGTACATCACATGACTGTTGGTAAGTATGGACCATTGATTGATTACCTAGCACTTATTGTATTCTTTTTGCTTTCTGGATATTTGTGTTCAATTTAAATATATATGTGTATATATATATATATATATATATATATATATATACACACACACACACACACACACACACACACACACACACACACACACACACACACACAGTTCATATTTGATACTGGAGAGACTAAGTGTGACATTCATGTCCCAATTTTTTTTACTTAAATCCCATAACTATATCATTGTTACATTGGGTGCATATGGAGATAATATAATGCCAAATATAAAGATAGTTCATCATCAAGAAGTATAAGAAAATGAGTCTTTAAGTTAGCACATGGATCAGGTAATGTACGTAACATGGTGTTCCTTCTGTTGAATTTTCAGTTTAAATTTCTTTTAGTTTTTTTTACAAATTAGTATGGTTATTGAAGCTATGTAGGTACCATAGTATGCAACATTTCACTATTTTATTCTAAGCATTACCTGATTGTAATTATGCCATAATTTATCTTTGGGCACCACTGCTGTGAAAACAGGATATGTCAAAGTGTTGCTGTTGATTGTATCCATTTGTTTTTACCGTTCCCTCTTTTTAATCTGCTATGTGAACCTTGGTGGATAAGTTAGACACCACTGAGTTTCCTAATTATTCAGTGCAATTTATTCAAAAACAGTTCTTTCATAAGAGGTCATGTACGTAACAGTGACACCACAACACGTCACGTACGTAACAGTGACACCACATAAAGTCATGTGGTTAACAGGGACCCAACAAAAGCAACAATGTAAGTGTAACTATCCAAAAAAGTCCTGCTATAAGAAATACTTATGTTAATGTACATAAAGCAACCACAGTTATCTTTAAACATTTACTTTTGAATGCATTTTCACTGGGTGTGTCAAAGTTTAGCTGCTGATTGTTTGTAACAGTGACACCAAAAGTCATGTATGTAACAGTGACACCACATCAAGTCTTGTGGTTAACAGGGACCCAACAAAAGCAACAATATAAGTGTAACTATCTGATATAGTCCTGCAACAAGAAACACTTGTGTTAATGTACATAATGAGACCAGAGATAGGTTTAAACATTTACTTTTTAATGCATTTTCTCCAGTGGTGTCACAGTTTATCTGCTGACCATATCTGTTTGTTTTATAGCTCTCTTTTTTTCTTACTGAGCAATATAAACCTTGGCTGAAAAGTTAGACACCCCTTATTGTCCTAATTATTTGGTGTAATTTATTTAAAAGCAGTTTTTTTTCATAAAAAGTCATGTACATAACAGTGACACCATAACAGGTCATGTACATAACAGTGAGAGGAATGGAAACAACAAGAAAAATGCTCACTGGGATGAGAAGTAGAAAGGAAGTTTCTTAGGCAGGTGTGGGGCTTTTAAGACCTTCAAAGGTTCAGCAAGAATACAGACAAGTGCTTTTAGTTCTGCAGATGGATCACTGGAGTTGTGGAGCATTTTTGGACCCATAGCCTTGTACATAACAGGGGGACATCAAGGGAGAGGGATCCAAATATTTAAATAAAACATCATGAATACTGCAAAGTAAAGAAAAACAAAGTCAGAAATGATGTTAAGGAGAGTCAGAGGCATTGCAATTGAGGGTTTTTATTAGAAAAAAAGCTATTTGAAAACCAGGGCTGTACAAGTCCTGAAAGTACTGTAGGGGGATACCACTGGTTAGTACGTTACCAGGGACAAAAGGCATATAAAACTACATAAACTATAAATATAGAAATAAGAAAGTTTTAAGAAGCACAAGAGCTAACTATGAGATACTAGCATACAACTTTTTTTTCTTTAAAATGTAAATGTTGAGATTGCAATGAGGCACTCTATGAGTGACATGGAACAATGTCACAAAATGGTATCTTTCTTAAGGGTGAAATGTGGCACTTCAGATGTGTCCACAGCAAAACAGCAACACAACAGAGGCTGATGTTATTTACAGTATGTTCTTATTAAGTAACATACTAGGGAGTATTAGAATGGAAACATTTTATTAGTTATTTAAGAAGTTACAGGGCATTATTATAGAGGTGATGCAAGTCTGTCCAGTACTGTACACAGATATATATATATATATATATATATATATATATATATATATATTTGAAATATATGTTTTACTATACGTAAAGTGAAGTTAAATATCATCCTGATGACACTCATGTATTGAGAGAAACTTGTAGAGGGTGTGTTGGCTTCCAGATCTACCTTCATGTGTGTATGGTACAGTTCATTCTATTTTAAACAATAAAGCTGATTTTGTGAAGGATCCTGAGAAATGCTGTTTTTTGCTGCTGTCTCCAGGAATGATTTTAATGTGTGCACGCTCCAGGTGTGGCTGAAGCTGTCTTGCCATTTTTCTTCAACTTAATGTTCTCATGTTTCTCTTAGCAGGTCTGTGACTCTCTTGGATTATCTCACACCCTGCCAGAAACATCTCTTTCTGGTGCTGGGACCTCACACAGTCTTGTGCATTAAGGTAAGAACATTTTTTCCATACATTTTTTTTCTATGGTTAATGTCAGTCTCTTCTTCAGACCAGTAGAATCACTGAATACATTGAATTTCTTGCTATTTCAATGTGATTCACAAATTTAAAGTACAGATGATCTAGGCAAGTGGGTGGCTGGTTGTTGCATTTCAAAATATATATATGTTACTGTTGCTGTTACATGCTTGAAACCTTTAGTGTACGTAAAAGACTAAAACTAAAAGAAGTACATGAGTGGTTGGTTTAGCCATTTGCCAAACCTGAAACATACTTAAATATATTTAAAACTGAAACATATTGTGTGCTGTTGGTTGATTAGGTTATGAGTTTGGTACAGTGGTTTGGGGTAGAGATGTGGTGAAGTGTAATTTTGCTGGTGAAGTTCTGGTGGAGTCGGCAATTTCACTGCATGAAATATTTTCATGAATTCTGAGCTTTACATGAAATATTTTGCTAGTGCGAATTTGTGAAATTGTGCCCATGAAATGTGAAATTTCACCTGAGAAGTGCGGGATTTCTCACTCAAATGGCAGAATTTTCCCATTCATGGGCGAAATTCCACCGTTCATGGTTAATATTCCTCAATTCACTGGCAAAATTTCACATTGCATGTGAAATTTTGCACTTCGCTTCCACAAAATATTTTGTGAAATGCGCAAAATTCATAAAATGTTTTGAAGAGCACAGTTTGTCGACTTTGCCCATCTCTTGTTTTGGGTGGGGTGGGGGAGGGTTCTTTTTTTCATTGTTTTTTGCTGATCCAAGAACATTGTAACGTTATCCCTAACAATAGCCAAATATTTGAGTTTTGGGTTAGTAACAAACAGAATTTTGAGGAAAAAGTATTCACATGTTCCAATTCATTCCAGTGTCACACCAAATATGCTGATGCCTCATGATCAGCATAAAACATTTGTAGTTGTCATTGACATTTATTTATTATCCTTTTTTCCCCCACACAGTCTAGTAAATTATAGTTACACATATCTTTATTTGTGCGCTTGACTTTGAAACCCCTGAAAAATATTGCAGCTGCAGGAAAAAATGGTACAAGTAGCATGTCACATGTGCAACCACAGTTTGCTTCAGCTCCCCCACGGTCGGCCGGCACCCAGGCAGCCACCGAGCGAGACCAGGACGCCCGCCTGCAGCTCCTTGGAAGCTGCCTGCCCTTGAACGGGGCTGCTTCAGCTCCCCCACGGTCGGCCGGCACCCAGCCAGCCACCGACCAAGACCAGGACGCCCACTTGCAGTTCCTCGGAAGCTGTCTGCCCTTGAACGGGATGGCTTCAGCTCCCCCACGGTCGGCTGGCACCCAGCCAGCCACCGACCGAGACCAGGATGCCTGCCTGCAGCTCCTTGGAAGGTACAGGACAGTGCAGCCAATCGGAACACGGGCATTTCGAGCAAACCCGCTCTGATTGGCCAGGACTTTTCCCCTGCTTCTGCCACCTGGAACTTTTTGCAAATAGATTTTTGATAGAACTAAGCACATTTCAAGTGTGTAATAGAAGTTTTTCAACTGTATTAGCTGGATTGTAATTTCTGCTAGTGTTTTAAAATGCTTACACCTCTTCTGTCTCAGTGATCCTCCTGCACCCCCCATCCAAGCACTCTGCCTTGGCGCTGAAAAGTCTAACTCCCTTTTGTCTTGCTAAACTGCTCAAATCTAAACCCATCCTAACCTCTATGCTATTTAAGACCTGCTCTTTTTTCTTATCTCCAGCTGCCCACCCTTGAACGGGGCTGCTTCAGCTCCCCCACGGTCTGCCGGCACCCAGCCAGCCACCGACCTAGACCAGGACACCCGCCTGCAGCTCCTTGGAAGGTAGGGGACAGGGCAGCCAATTGGAAATTGGGTGCTTCCAGCAAACCCACTCTGATTGGCCAGGACTTTTCCCCTGCTTCTGCCACCTGGCACTTTTTACAAATAGATTTTCGATAGAACTAAGCATATTTCAAGTGTGTAATAGAAGTTTGTTTTTTTTTAAGTGGCTAGTTTTCCATTAGCAGGTTATACAGACCTGCCACTAGAGGGATTATTGGTCTTTCTACACAAATCACTGTACTCAATCATGGGCAGTATGGCCTGCATTACCATTCTACTTCTAATGCTTGCAAAAAGTATGTCTCATAAAGCACTGATCCATGCTAAGTCAGAAGTCATCCCAGCCTGGGAACCCACAATCATAGTTCCTGCTGCATCTTCATATTGCTTCCCTACTCTTAATCTGTTGTGTTTTCATTTTAATTCTCATCCCTCTTCTCTGGCCCTCCTCCCTTCACCAATATCTTTCCGTGCACTTCCCCTGCTAGCCTTGAACGGCCATGTCAGCATCTCCTATGCCCTGGCTAGATGTACCTCAATGACTGAACACCACACAAGAACCCATACAAAAAGAGCCCACTTCTACCTGATAAATGCCCTCAAGAAAATGTTTCTAATTCTCCTTTTCTGTTCAGGCAATGTTGAACTAAATCCAGGTCCCCCAACTCAAATCACTTCTCCGTCGGAGTTTGCAGCTGCTCCTGGGATGAAACTGATGATGGTCAATATTCTAAGCCTGCTCAAAAACTTGATCATCTTCAAGTTTGGGCAGCTCACACTGACCCAGATCTGATTATAATTACTGAGTCATGGCTAAAAAAGACCAACACTGATCCGCAAATTACTATACCAGGTTTCAAGCTCTTTAGAGCTGATAGGGATTCGGGTGGGGGGTGATTGTATACGCCAAATCAAAATTTGATGTTAGCAGCATTTCCTGTAAAACTAAGCCCAAGGAATATGAGATTGTCTCACTTATAGTTCACCTTCCATCCTCAGAGTGCATCACAATCATTGGTGGCTATAAACCCCTGTCAGGAGGCAAAGAAATTCTTCATGTTTTGAAATCCATAACTTTGGCTACTAACACGGAAACAATAATCTTAGGAGACTTCAATATGGATTGGCTCACTGCTAAATCCCACTCCCTTAAAGCCATCTGTGATGAGCTGGGTCTTACACAGATAGTAACTGAACCCACAAGAATCAATGCTTCTAACTCTGCCAACGCTCACTCTTAGATGTCATCTTAACTTCACATCCCCATAAAATCTCACATTCTGCAGTTTTCCATAATGACATGAGTGACCACAGTATTGTTGTATGTACAAGATTCCAATCTAAAACCCAGCAGCACTCTAAATTCAGAATCAAATGCTTGTTCCGTAAATTCAACTCAGTAAACTTCCTAACCGATCTAGCTACGATCAGGTGGCAAGACCTATATCTTGCCAAACCTGCTGATGCTGCCGTCTCTGTCCTAAATGACAACCTCACCACCCTAATTAACAAGCATGCTCCTCTTATTAAAATGAGGGTGCAGAAAATCTCATATCCATGGTTCACCCAAGAGCTCAAATCTGCACTTACCAATAGAGACAAGCTATGGGCTAGGGCCAGGCACACAAAGAACCCGGCAGACTGTCAGGCGTTTAGAACTGCCAGAAATACCTGTGTTAAAAGTGTACGTGCTACTAAAGCAAACTTCTACATCTCCACTCTGGAGCAGGCCAAAGGGAACTCCCAAAAAATCTGTAAGACACTGAGATCCATTGAAGGCCATCCTGCTGCTTCCTCCCTTCCCACCAAGATTCTGGCCAAGGACGGGAAGGCTGAAAATAAACTGTGAATCCTCGAAGAACTTAACCTTCACTTTGCCACTGCCGGGTTGGCATTCGACTCCTCCCCATATGCTAGCCGAGTGAATAGCAACACTAGCCCAGATTCTACACATGCTACTCTGCCTCATCCCTTCCAGTTGTGCCTGTTTAGCTACAAAGAAGTCAAAGACATAATTCTTAGCCTTGACACCAAGAAAAGTGCAGGGGACAATGGCCTTGAATCATATTTCTTGCGGTTAGGCTATGCCCAGCTCACAGCCCCCATCCTTCACATCTTCAACCTCTCTATTATCACAGCCACTGTTCCATCCTGCTGGAAATCTGCCCATGTACTTCATCTCTTCAAATCAGGAGATCCTTGTTACTTAAACAACTATCGTCCTATCTCTATCTTGCCCATTCTCTCCAAAGTGCTGGAAAACTTATGCACAACCGACTAAAAAATCACCTTGAAGAGCACTCACTCCTAAACCCGGCCCAATCTGGCTTCAGGTCGAAGCACATTACCATCTCAGTCTTGGCTAAAGTCTCTAATGACTGGATCTATGCTATGGACACCAAGAAGGTTACTGGTGCAGTCTTTCTAGACCTCAGTAAGGCCTTCGACACTGTAGACCATCACCTCCTAATCACCTATCTTGCCTACATAGGTGCCACTCCACTTACCTTACAGTGGTTTAACAGTTATCTCACGGGAAGGATACAGTCAACACTGATGGCCTACTATCTGCCCCCTTTCAATTGCCAGAGGAGTCCCTCAAGGCTCCATCCTAGGACAAATCCTTTTTTCCCTGTACATCAACAACCTTGACTCCCACGTAAAGAACTCTAGCATACTTTTCTTTGTGGATGATATGGTTTTGTACGCATCAGGCTCGTCCTTAACTGAAGTCAGGGAAGCACTCCAAGCTGACTTTATCCAGTTAGAAAGCAACCGTATCAATGCCAAGCTTTTCTTAAATGCCAAAAAAACCAAGACAATGATTTTCTCAAGACTTGCCTTGTCTGGTGCACTACCTACCCCACCTAAAAACTTCATAGTTACCTCCCTAGGTGAACCCTTGGAAGTTGTACCTAAATTTAAATATCTAGGTATGTGGATAGACAACAAGCTTTCCTTCAACGACTGCATCGAGGATCTGTCAAAGAGGCTTAAAGCACGCTTGGGTTTCTTCTTTAGAAATAGTACCCTCTTTTCTCTCGCGACCAGCAAAAGACTTGTCCAAGCAACACTCCTTCCCTTTCTTGACTACAGAGACATTATCTTTATCTCCTCCCCAACCATAAGCCTATTAAACTGGACGTACTCTATCACCATGCTCTTCGCTTCATTACTAACTCTGCGTACAGGACCCACCACTGTGATCTTTATGCAGCAGTTGGGCGGACCTCTCTTGCCACCAGATGCCTCCTGCATGCTGGCATTTGGACCCTTAAATTACTACTCCACAAGCTTCCTATCTATTTAATGTCTCTCATACACATCTCGCATAGCGCCTACTCCCTAAGGAAATCCGACCTTATCCTACTAGATGTTCCCAGGACACGTGCTACAGCTGGCCAAAGAGCTGTCTCATACACACTCCCAAACATTTGGAACCAACTACAAGCCATGCTGAAGCTAACCAGCATCGTATCAATTAACTCCTACAAAACACTAGATATCTCTAAATTAAAAGACATATGTAGGTGTTACTAGGCCCCCAACGTCAAGTCAACTTCCTAGGTACTAACTGGCCCTCTACTTATTTAGCTGAAATGTGCTGCATAATTTTGGGCAAGGTTAAAGCTGGAATGTACTGCATATATAGCATAAGGACTTCTATTGTGTATACCTCTTGTATTATATATTTTTTCTTTGTTGTTCTACATTTTATATCTCCTGTCTATGTAATTGCGAACTGTATGTGTATGTGCCTCAGGACCTCCTTGTGAATGAGCTTGCTCAACTGAGTCTTTCCTGCAATAAACTTGAACTTGTTAGCCAGCTACAGTATTATCAAAACTAAGAGGTGCAGCCGAGTGCCATACTGCCCCTTGACGGTGCTTAACTGACTGTTAATCTAACTCCTGGGAGTGCCTTATTGCTATTATAAAACATTATTCCCAAAGAAAATTGTTAAAAGTATATTTTTTTTAATTTTTATTATTTTTCTCATTTAAAGGGAGATTTTTAATAAAATAGTTATTCCACCAACAGTTTAAGAATGCTGGTCAAAATCAGAATGCCTCATTACACTCATTCAGCAGTGCTAGAGGATGGAATGCTGATAGGAAGAAACCATGTGCCTTGGTGATCAGTCTGTACATCATAGTGTAACATGGATTATTTTAAGGCTGTTGGTATCCTAACAGCCAATCAGATTGCAGCATTGCTGAGACCCTTTTTATATTTATGGTTGATGTTGGCACATTGTGTAATTTGCAGGGCCTTGAGAATTGGGCACTAGGTATTCCACTGAGATTTAAATGTCTGAATGTGGCAGGTTAGAGTATGGGTGGCTGCACATCTATGGTTTTTGAAGTAATGTTTTCTTTTTATTCTCATTAAAGGTCTTTGTCTCTCTGGTAGTGCTGCTGCTATATTGAGGGCATCCTGTTTTCTTCTCCTGTGACTTCCTTCTTTAGGGTACCATTCAAACATGTGCTTGAAGGTAAGTAGAATTTATTTTTTTTTAAACTGGTTTTTATCTTACATAAATCCATTTAAGACAATGGCTAGAACCAAGTCTTACACAATCAGGACACATTGATTTCCATGCCCATTTTATATCAAATACAAGAAGTCAATGTTTTATAATGTAACAAATGTTTACTGTAAAAACCAAAAGAATAACAACAATAAAAGAAAACCATCAACAACAATAATAATAACCATATCAGGAACAAACAGAAACTAAACAACTATCTACATAGTTACATATATTATTACTCAGCCTGTGCTAGTGGTGGCAGTGGGGGTGCTGTTGCAGTGCTTTCTTTTGCCTCTTGGCCTATCAGCATATCCAGTTTGTGATTAATTTGCTGGAGATTTGCTTTAATTTCTTTCAAGTTGTTGTCCATTTTGGTCTGTCTTTTCTCAAGGGCCTTCATCCTCTGATCTAATGTTGCTTACCCTGACTTAGACTTGCTAGTATTAGTATGTGGTTTATTAATGCCTGATGTGCCCCCTTCTTGGCCTTGACACCACTGCTCTTCTATTTCAATTTGTTTTTTGAAGGCTGACTCGATGTCACAGAACTGCTCATCGGACCTTTTACTAAGGGTCTTTGTGGGTGTACTTTCTTCTCTCACTGTAATTGAATGAATATCATATGACAGCATGTAAAATTCATGAAAAGGAAACATATTTTCATGTTTACTTCTATAACAGTACCTCATTTGGTATCTTCATCAACCGAACTGGACTGTATACTCACAGACTTGTAAAAATGATTTAACTTCTAAAACAAGTCTTTACCCACATAAGTACATGTGGTTTCGGTCACACTATTATCCATACCAAGCTGAAATAATGCATATTTGGTCACAGTGTTTGAGTGCAAATGAATGCATAGGCCTAAGTCTTCATACTTCTATCTTCTATCTGGCTACTCCACTGACTAATGGTAATAGACCATCACCATGTTCACATTCAAATAACAGACATGAAAACATATTGTGGAGGAGCATGTCTTGGCTTTCACTTTCAATCAAACTCTGTGTGACTTGTGACATAAAATTGCTGCCTGCATCACATTTATTACTTGCAATGAACAGTACAATTTACGGTTTGCTGCTGCACCTTTCAGCATACTTACTAAGAACTGGCACTGGAAAATATCATGTTACTGTGGGTGGGGTGGGCAGTGTCCAGGTAGTGTACAGTAACAGCAAAAAATGGCTGCAGACAAACATTTAAGCAAATGAGTTCCATTTGTTAGGCTAGCACAGAGATAACTGTTGGTTTGAGTGTAGAGTGCCTGCAGTATTGGTTAGCACATTATATGCTTTTAAGTTCAAGGTCCAGAGTGACTGTGTCCACCCATAATGGAAAATGAAACTGCATGCAAATTTCACAGCACAGATAATTTCAGGTGGAGACATAGCATTCAAGAAGAACGCATTCTATAATGACACTGAAAAACACGCCCAGCCAGTACCTGTGGCTTTAAACTTCAAAAGCATGAGACTGGAGAGCAGGCAGGTAGAAACAATATCCTATGTCACCACCACCAAAACATTGATGACACAAAATCATCCTCAAACTCATTTTGCCAGATGGAGAAACATAATACACCAAGGTGACTCCAGCATGTTCAAGTTCAAGTTTATTGCAGGAAAACTCCATTGAGCAAGCTCATTCACAAGGAGGCACTGAGAAATGTATACAGACAAAGGAAATTGCATACATAAAATCTTGGTACATAAAAGTATATGGTACATAGTGCTCAAAATAAGACATCATAAGGCAATATTTATAAACGTAACCTGGAGAAATCATTAAAAGTAGAGAAACTACAGCAAAGCAATTTGGAACAAGAGCAATAGGATGCATATGGTGAAGGGAGAGTATAAGATAGGTGCAAAGGGAAGTGGAGAGGGAGAAGAGAGAGGGGATCTTGTAAGGGAGCAGGGGGAGGGGAAGGAGGAAAAGTGAAGAGGAATATCAAAAGTAAGGATGACTGAAATGAAAAGTAAAGGGAGGGTGGGGAAGGAAAAGGAGAGGTACAGTAAGTAGAATTAGCACAGTAGAATAATTAGGGAGGGGAACTAAGTTGTTGATACACAAGTCAATGGTCAAGCAAGGAATAGAAACAGCTGCAGGCATTTTTTTTATTTGGCCGCAGTAAAGGTTTTAAAGAGAGTGACAGAAACAGTGCTAGAGAGTTTCAGTATAGACAGGAGCTGGTTCCAGATAGCTGGAAGTGAGTATGAGATAGCACAATTACCAAAGGAGGAACGAGTCCTAGGCACGTCTAGAAGGATAAAGTCAGGCTTTCTAAGGGAATACAAACTGTGGGAGATGCGAATAAGGGATGTTATAAAGTTTGTTAGTTTGTTCAGGAGGATTTTGAGAGTCCAAGTGCCAGAGTGAATCAAATGTCTGATAGTAAGCAACGTCCAGCCGACAGCTGCTTACACATCACAATGGTGAATTCAAAAAGAGGGGAGTTTGTAATGAACCATGGTGCATGATGGTAGAGAGCATTCAATTTGTTCAGGTTTAAGGCTGAATTAGAATTGTAGATTATGTTGCCATAATCGAGTAAAAGCTGGAATGTGGCCTGAACAAGCCTAGTTCTAATCTCAATATGGAATAGGGACCTGTTTTCTGAAGATGAAACCTAATCTGGATTTTAACCTGCTTGTCAAGTTATCAATATGGTCATTAAAGTTGAGTTCATTATCTAGACATATACCTAGATATTTGAATTTGGAGGCAACCTCAAGAGATTCACCTAGAGAGGTGACCATAAAGTCATTAGGCAGGTTTAGATAGGCAGTGGTGGTGGTGTTGAGAGTAAAAATCATGGCCTTAGTTGTTTTGGAGTTAAGAAGGAGTTTTGCGTTAATAAGGTTCTGTTCAAGCTGTACAAAGTCAGCTTGTAGTATGACTCTTTCTTTAGACAGAGTTTGAGATAGAAGTGTACAGGACTATGTCATCAGCAAAAAAATGCAATTTTGAATTAGTTATTTTATGATCAAGATTATTGATGTAAACACAAAATAGTATAGGGCCTAAAATGGAGCCTTGTCGGACTTCCCTAGTGATAGGGAGGGAGGCTGAAAATAGGCCATCCGCCTTAATTTTCTGAAACCTCTCTGTTAAATAACTGGTAAACTACTGAGCAGTGGAGTGGGTGGCACCTAGATTAATAAGGCTACTGACAACTAAGTTGTGGTCTACGGTGTCAAACACCTTACTGAAGTCTAGGAAGACTGCACCAGTGATCTTTTTGGAATCCATAGCTGAAACCCAGTCAGTAGTAACTTTAGCAAGGGCTATGATAGTACTATTATTAGGACAGAAATCAGATTGAGCTGGTTGAGAAGGAAGAAGGCTTTGATATGTCATTTTAGTTGGGAGTAGATCAATTTTTCAAAGATTTTGGAGAGAATGGGCAGCATAGAGATGGGCCTATAATTATTTAAATCACTTGGGTCACCCGATTTGAATAAAGGAATCAGCCCACTGGGACACTTGGCCAACCTTACAGCAGCACTGCAATGAAAAAAGTTATTCCAAAAAGCTAATTTTCTGCTGTGAACTGTACATTTTCATTTTAGTCTGAATTCTTACCCTATTCAGTGCCTCAATATTATTCCTATGCACAGATGATGTGGTCATCTTTTTTTCTTGACAAATACTTATTATAAAAATATCATAAAATTCTAAAATGATAACGGACCCTGAAAATTTCACCAACATAATAATCTGTAAGGTGTATTTCTAGCATTGATTAGGAAGACAAAAAGCTGGGGTGAAATTTTATCCCATTTGCGTTGCACTGCTGCTTGAATTGGCTTGTTATACTATCATTAAGTCAAGCAGAGTTACAATTCACTTTCATTTAACGGTAAAATTTAAATGATGATGAACATGTAACATAAGGCATAAAATGGAATAGTAATTTCATACCACGTCCAGGTTGTTCTTTATGTTCTATTGACCTAGCTGCTACATCACCACCACCTTCATTTTCTTGCATCTCAGTAGCCACGGGTTCTCTTACCCCAGCTGTAGTAGTATCATGTAGACTATCATCTGCTAACATACTACAATAAATTTAGATAAGCGAGAAGAATGCTGGATCAAATCTAATCTTCACTTAGCACCAACATAGACATAAATAAACATTATATCCAAAGGGACTAGAAAACCTCATGAGAAAAATGGAGATGTGACTAAACTGATTATGACTGTGTTACCTATCAGTAGTACTTAATTTGTAGTCTACGCTATTGTTTAGAATGACAAATGGTGAATCAGCTTGGTACATCCAGTAGACCTGATGTGGATTTCCACAGCCTCCAGTCTCATATGGTATGACTATGAGCAATTCACTTAACCACAACAGTGGTCCCATGTCACCCGTGGAAATAGTCAGTTGTGGATAGTGTGCCTTACAGTTGCCAAATACATTAATGAAACCAAAATCATACATTCCTTTCCTTTCAAATAGACACTTAACCCTTAGGCTGCCAACAGAGTTAGAAGGTATAGGAATTCTGGACTTACATATCAGTCTGGGCACAGCAGAGTGTTAAAATAGGCACATAGGCCTATAAGTGGAGAAGAGATCCAGGTTGAAGACACCTTTTTCAAGATGCTCTTCAACACAGCATCCTTCAATAAAAGTGCGAAAACAGTTTCCTTAAACAAAAACA
Organism: Neoceratodus forsteri; assembly: GCA_016271365.2. NCBI lineage: Eukaryota > Metazoa > Chordata > Ceratodontiformes > Ceratodontidae > Neoceratodus > Neoceratodus forsteri. The sequence goes on along the minus strand of CM028129.1, from coordinate 950,589,654 downwards.
TATGAAAATTAACAAAAACTGTGAAAAGGTCTTCCATCATCCTGGTATGCACTGGTCTGTATCCACTATGCAGTAAAGTTTTTAATTCTATGTTAATACATTTTTCTGTTCTGCTCTGATTATTATGGAGGGGGGACAGATTGTGAAACTGCTTGACTCAAAACAACTATAGTATGTGTCTCTTAGCACATGAAAAATTCTCAGAAGGACCTATATAGCATATAGTTTTATACGATGTCTTAAATACCTGATAGATCCAATTTATTAGATGAGAACATGTTACATATTTTAAGTGAAAGTCAATATAAACTTTTATATGAAGGATAATGTATGAGCATATATCAGTAACCAGTTTGCTAACCATCGAGAGGCTGCCGTGGCAAATATGTAAATCTCAAAAGCGAAGCTTGAGAGGTTTACGTCACCATGGTAAACTACACGGTTACACAAACTGGTTGCCAATATATGACCAAGACCATACATTACATTTTGTAGTGTATGGTCCACATAACTAGTAAAATAATGAAGTCATATCCTTACTATTGTTATTTTCAGTCACCGCATCTCTGCTCCGGGTCATTCTCTCACCACTGCGACTGTTTAAGGAAGACCGTCAGTTCATGCTGCGTGCATGCACATAGTGATCAACATTGTTATACCATCGATGTGACGTACCATCAATGGGTTAACAATGTACAGTAGTGACGTCGCATCGATGGTATAATAAAGTTATAAAAAGATGAATTTATCCATAAAACAAAGCTCTACCATACATTATATTTGACTTATTTTTCTTTTTTTGTTTAATCATTTCAAAGTTTCACAGCAGGATGAACAAAAATAATAAGTTCTTTTGCACTCACCTTGACCACTACTTCTCTGGTGATGTTTCTTTTTGGCTTCTTGAATTGTAAAAACACTACCAAGGTTTTTGATTATGTGACAGCCCCGTATTTGCAGGTCGTCCCGCCTGTGCTTCAGCTGTTAGCTGGTGCGCTGAGATCACTTACCATCCTCGCCGACTTTTTTTCCAATGTCAGACCAAATCACCGCTCTCATGGGGTAGTCCACTCACTTTGGCCCAAACAGGTAATTAGCCATTTTTGTGACCTCTTTGACTAATATTGAGATCTCTTTAAGAGAGGCTGGAGCTGAAGGGCCTTTTTTTGGATGCTAGTAGCCTGTTTTGTGGACATTGTGAAAAAATTGTTCAACGTTTAAATTTTTAAACAAGTTGCGGTTCTCATGTCTCTGCAAAAAGTTGCACAGAATGTTATAACTACGCTACTCACTCTCAGCAATTCTGTGAGGAAGTGATATTGATCTGTGGAATATATTTCCATGGGAACACCATCAAACATTTTCTTTGCCATTGACAATTATGAAGATCTGCAGAATTATATTCAGGCACATTTGAATGTGCATCACAGTAATGCACGGCAGAATTCTATTCCACGGAAATGTCCTGAGGAATAATATTCCTTGGAACGCTATGCAGTAATGCAGGACTTGTAAAGGTAACAAAAATACATACATACAAAATCATAAGCTACAGAAGGGCACACAGGTAGATGTGTCATAGGTATAAGGAATCAATGTAATGCATTTTTATTGTGGTTCAGTATTCTCATACTGCTATAATTGATGATAATGCTTGTGGAACTACTATCTGCAGAATAATGGTATATCACGGAATCCAGTTCCACAGATCAGAAAGCTGCCTCATTAGAAAACATAACTGACAACTGTTCTTCTCTTTATTTATTTCATAATCTTTCTGTAGCTATATCACGATGCACAAAGGCTTGCTTCAAGATTAATCCCCTCGGTTATGAGGAACATAAATCACTTGCCCACAGGGAACCAGACATGCAACTGTTGGCAGTGGGATTTAAAAACAGTTATTCAGATTAGCTGCCCCCTTTTTTTAATCAGTAGTATATGCCATAGTGCTACAATAGCATACTGAAAAGTGAAATTAAAGGTAAACAAAGAGTACTTCTCTGACCCCATCTTCTTCCCATTATACATAACATATACAGTTTCGTTTTGAAAAATTAATTCCTTATTGAATACGGCCCTATGGTTTTAACTTTCCTGTGTTCATATTAAGGTTTTTTGAGTTTGTTGTGGAACTGCATCAATCAGTAGTCTACGCATTGTAATTATTTTTTATTTTTTTCTCTTTCTTCTCTCCACAGGTCTGTTCCTTTCTGTTATTGATTCTGTCATGCCTTGGGCATACTGATCTTGTCCCTTCTGTGTGGATTGCTTAGGGATTGTGATGACATGCATGAAGATAAGTATAATCTTTTTAATTTTATTCCCAAAGTATTTTCTGTTGCTTACGTCACTTCTCCCAACAGGCTGGGATATTTTATGCTATGAAGCTTAAGGTATTTAGAAGAAAAAGAACAGAATAGTTTTTAAAAGCTTTATTATCCAATATGCAAGTGTGTTTGGATGCTCTCCACACATCACTACTACCACCACTGGTCATAACCCTTCATCAGTGGTCATGGTAAATGGAGATACAATTCTGTTTACATACCCACATCCATCATATAAATGTTTTTTTAGGAAAAAACTTGCAAAGCTTCAATTTAAGGGAAGCCGTTGGAAGGCATTCACTTAAGTGTTGGGTAGTAAATAGTAAACCATTAAATGTGTGCTAAATTCTCATAAATCATCAACCCTATTAAATAAAGTCTTGTAAAATTCATATAGCTTTTGCATGATCAATCTCTATCTTATTACAACTGTTATTATAAAAACCAAAATGTATATATTAGTTCAAGTTTACCAAGAAATATCAAAATTTTATAAGCATTTAGTTAATATACAGTTGATGATTTTTAAACATTGACACCACATTTCATTGATTAGTATTTACTACCCTACAGTTTGGTTAATGTCTTCTGATAGCTTTCCTTAAATTGATGCTTTCCTTTTATTACCATAAAATAAATTTATATGATGGATGTGGGTATTTCAACAGACTTGCAACTCTGCCTTCCATGCATGCTGATGAAGAGTTAAAACCAGAAGCACTGTGTGAGGTTTTGTTTTGTGGTGGGTGTCCTGCTTCACTAGCATGTTGGCACCATGATTTACAGCAATATGTAGTTAGGGTTCAAAGTAATGATTTCATATGTTTCAATTTGTAGGTCTGTAACTCTCTGTAATTAATTTTTTTGCAAGCTTTTCTTCACAGGTCTGTGTCTCCCTGGTGTTTTTTTGACACTGATAGGTTCATCCAATTCTGCTGCTGCTGCATATTGCCTACCCTCCAGTGCCTTCTCCTCCATCTCCTTCTAGTCTGCCTGCTGCAATAAAGAACCATCTCCTGCTTATGGTGCTGCTGTACTATAGAACCTAAGCAGAGTGAATTAATAGCTGCCCTGACGGGGCTGCTACTGCTGTATGCCCATCCTCCTGTCCCTACTCCTGCCATCTCATGTCTCTGGTGCTGCTGTGCTAAAGAACCTAAGCTGAGTGAACTGATAGCTGCCCTGATGGGGCTGTTGTTGCTTTAGGCCTGACCTCCTGTGCCTTCTCCTGCCATCTCTTGTTTCTGGTGCTGCTGCGATAATTAACTTAAGCTGGGTGAACTGATAGCTGCCCAGATGGGGCTGCTGCTGCTTTTTGGCCCATCCTCCTGTGCTTCATCCTGCCATCTCATATCTCTGGCGCTACTATGCTAAAGAACCTAAGCTGAGAGAACTGATAGCCACCCTGATGGTGCTGCTACTGCTTTAGGTCCATCCTCCTGTGCCTTCTCCTGCCATCTCATGTTTCTGGTGCTGCTGTGCTAAAGAACCTAAGCTGAGTGAACTGATAGCTGCCCTGATAGGGTTGATGCTGCTTTAGGCCTGTCCTTATGTGCCTTCTCCTGCCATCTTATTTTTCTGGTGATGCTGTGCTAAAGAACATAAGCTGAGTGAACTGATAGCTGCTATGATGGGCTGATGCTGTTTTAGGCACCTCCTTCTGTGCCTCCTCCTGCCTTCTTATGTCTCTGGTGCTGCTGTGCTAAAGAACCTAAGCTGAGTGACCTGATATCTGCCCTGATTGGGCTGCTCCTGCTGTAGGCCATCCTCCTGTGCCTCCTCCTGCCTTCTCATTTTTTCTGGTGATGCTGTGGTAAAGAACCTAACCTGAGTGAACTGATAGTTGCCTGATGGGGCTGATGCAGCTTTAGGCCCATCTTCCTGTGCCTTCTCCTGTCATCTCATGTTTCTGGTGATGCTGTGCTAAAGAACCAAGGCTGAGTGAACTGATAGCTGCCCTGATGGAGCTGCTGCTGGTTTAGGCCCATTCTCCTGTGCCATCTCATATTTCTGGTGTTGTTTCAATAAAGAACCTAAGCTGAGTGTACTGATAGCTGAGCTGATGGGGCTGCTGCAGGCCAGCCTCTTGTGCCTCCTCCTGAAATCCCATATTTCTGGTGCTGCTGCGATAAAGAACTTAAGCTGAGTGAACTGATAACCACCCTGATTGGGCTGCTGCTGCTTTAGGCCCATACTCCTGTGCCTCCTCCTGCCATCTCATGTCTTTGGTGCTGCTGTGCTAAAGAACCTAAGCTGAGAGAACAAATTGCTGCCCTGATGGGGATGCAGCTGCTGTAGGCCCATCCTCCTGTGCCTCCTCCTGCCATGTCATGTTTCTGGTGCTGCTGCTGCAATAAAGAACCAAAGCTGTGCGAACTGATTGCCACTTCGGTGGGGCTGCTGCTGCTTTAGGCCCATGTTCCTGTGCCTCCTACTGCCATCTCATGTCTCTGGTGCTACTGTGCTAAAGAACGTAAGCTGACTGAACTGATAGCTGCCCTGATGGGGCTGCTACTGCTTTAGGCGTGTCCTCTTGTGCCTTCTCCTCCCATCTCTTGTTTCTGGTGCTGCTGTGCTAAAGAATCTAAGTTGACTGAACTGATAGCTGCCCTGATGGGGCTACTGTTGTTTTAGGCCCGTCCTCTTGTGGCTTCTCCTCCAATCTCATGTTTCTGGTGCTGCTGTGCAAAAGAACCTAAGCTGGGTGAACTGATAGCTGCCCAGATGAGGCTGCTGCTGCTTTAGGCCTGTCCTCCTGTGCCTCCTCCTGCCATCTCATGTCTCTGCTGCTGCTGTGCTAAGGAACCTAAGCTGAATGAACTGATAGCTGCCCTCATGGGGCTGCAGCTGCTGTAGGCCCATCCTCCTGTGGCTCATCCAGCCATGTCATGTTTCTGGTGCTGCAGTGATAAAGAACCAAAGCTGAGTGAACTGATTGCAACTTTCATGTGGCTGCTGCTACTTTAGGCCCATATTCCTGTGCCTCCTGCTGCCATCTCATGTCTCGGGTGCTGCTGTACTAAAGAACCTAAGCTGACTGAACTGATAGCTGCCCTAATGGGGCTGCTGCTGCTGCTTTAGGCATCTCCTCTTGTGTCTTCTCCTCCCATCTCATGTTTCTGGTGCTGCTGTGCTAAAAAACCTAAGCTGAGTGAAGTGATAACTGCCATGATGCAGTTGCTGCTGCTTTAGGCCCATCCACTTGTGCATTCTCCTGCCATCCCATGTTTCTGATGCTGCAAAGAACCTAAGCTTAGTGAACTAAAAGCTGCACTGATGGAGCTGCTGCTGCTTTAGGCCCATCCTCCTGTGCCTCCCCCTCTCATCTCCTTTCTCTGGTGCTGTTGTGCTAAAGAACCTAAGCTGAGTGGCCCAATAGCTGCCCTTATAGGAACAAAACCCTTGATGGAAAAATGATTTTATTTTTATCAAAAAATTATTTTTAATTATTATGTTATGTGAATCTATACGGGGTTAATTATGGGAAGATTTACTATAATTTCTGGTTAAGATTACTGTTTGCATGAATTCTTAAAAACAAAAGAAAAGTGCTAATTGAAACTTAAAAACAAGGAATCTGTCTTTATGCTTAAAGAAGGAAAAAAATTGCTTCCAGGCTGAGCAACTCTTTGCCCATATATGGCAGATGAGTTTCTTGCATGAAACTAACAGAAGACTTCAGTTTCTTTTTTAAGCCATGATATCATAGACTTTGAATATATTAGCACAGATACAAAGGGGGTCTACCTTGAGTTTCTTACATTCTGTAACTGGCTCAAGGAAGCATCCCTGTGACCTTGACTGATTTATAGGCATGTTTTTGAATCCTAGGCTGGAATGGACATTCCAGAGCTGGGTATTCATGGGTGCAATCAGATAGGAGATCACGTGACTGGTACAGTCATGCTATGCTTGACACCTCTTTGAAAATCCTATAGACTTTAGCCCAGATATTCAGAAATGCACCAAAGGCCAGCGCAAGTCCAGCACAGTGCAAATCTGATGCACCATGGTGCAACAGGAGCCACATTCAGTGGTTGTGCCAGCACAACCCGGTTGAATATGGAACAGTTGTGCCATGGTGCAAACAGGCTTGCGCCATGGCACAACCATAGTTCTGCCATGGCACAAACACAGTTGCACCATGGTGCAGAAAGAGATGCTCCAGTGAAACTGTGGGAGCAGAGCAGCAGAGCAACAGAGGGAGGGGCATGACACAGAGAAGAGACCAAGCGACAGATGCAGGAAAGCACAGTGACAGGCCACAGGCCACTACCAGCATGGAACAGCAGGTTGCATACAGGCACCCAGACACCCCTCCCCAGAACACAACAGTGGCATAGATAGTAGGCAACAGGAGGTGTTAATGACCAATGAAGGGCCACCAAGGGAGCCCCCCACAGGCTTCTGGCAGTGCCCCCTTCCCAGACCAGAGCAGGCCACACCCAGGACCATGCAGCTGAGCACACACACACACACACTACACAGGCTCACAGGACTCCCACACAGGAGGCACTGACTGTGTCGGGTGGAAGGTAGCATGGCAGACCACATGGGACAGGTCATACAACATTAAGCAGTGGGCCCAAACACAGTGTGTGGCCAGTACCTGACCAACAACCATGGCTGTGTGCCACCATCATGCACACACCTGTCACACACCCCAGACTGCAGCCCCATTGGCACCCCAAGGCACAGCCTCTGACTGAGGGGAAGGACACCACCAGAGTGGGACACACTACAGCACACAGCTGTGAACCACAGAAGCACAACATGTGCCCCGACATACACACACCACACGGACAGACACTGGGCCACTGCAGCATGGTTTCTCATGCCACCTGCAAAGCAGACACTGACACAGGCAGTTACGTCAAAAAATATATATTTATGAAGAGAACTATGCACAAAAACAAGGGGATGGGAAAGGGTAGGAAAGGGAGGGAAGGGGACAGGGAACAGGGACTGTACAGTGAGAAGGGGGACTGTAGGGGGAGGTACATCAGGGGGAAAAAGGGGAATGCTTGGGTCCAACTAATGGTGGCCATGACCTGCCACACCTTGCCATCCACACTGCCCCATGTCACCTAGCAGCAGGCACTGCAACTGTAACACTGCCTCCATGGTGGTGGACATGATCAAAATGAGCTGCAGGAGCAGCCTGCAGTACAGGGATCTTCATCACCGCCATTGGACAACTATGACAAGGGACAGGAGAGGTGATCAGTGCAATGTCCCAAGGAACCATGCCCATCCACAGTGCACAATGGGCAGTGGTAACACTCCCCCGAAGGACCCATACTGGCCACCCACAAGGGGGTGGGTCAGTGCCTGCCAGCAACTTATCACACCACGACAGTGCACAAAGATGGTCCCTGCTGCATAATGGCCACCTGACTGCACAATGACAGTCACATTGCACAGTGCACCAACAGCACCACAGCAACAACAGTGGCAGCCAGGCATACACCCACCCCACCACCAGCTGGCACACGTGTCCAATGGATGCCCCACAGTGGCATGCACCATGGACAGTGTGACACACAAAGCTGCCATAGTACATGGCACAGGCAGCCATGCCCACCCCCACTCCCCCACCCCCATGTAAAGTGCAAAGGACCATGACAGTGCCTACCTGCCCTCTGCGGCCCCACTGTTGCTGGTCCCACTCCTGCTCCTCCTCCTCTGTGGCTCACTGTGGCCTGCTGTGCTGCTGCTGCCACCTGTGCCTGGCAGTAATTTTGAGGCCCTGGGAATGGAACCAAGGCAGGTACACATTAGGAATCATCCACAGCAGCTGCCCACCACCCCCACCTCTTTGCACAGGGCGAGCCCCTGCCCAACACATCCTGCATGGCTGCATCACAATGCAAGTGGCAGCTGGCAGTACCACTTTGTGATGTGCACAATGACAGTGCATCACCCTACAGGGCATACCAGGCAGCATAGCCAACATCACAGTACAGCCCCAGGGCACACATGCAATATGGGCTGACTTACATTCCTGGGGCACAGCCCATCGCCTGGTGCACACCTCAAGCCTCCTCAGGCACTCTGGGTCCCACCTCACTAGGTCACCGTACTGGTGATGGCATTGCTTCCTCATTCTGGCCAACCTGTTCTTTTGCTGCAGCCTGGCAGATATCCCCTGCCACACTGTGACCCTTGCCTGCTGCAGGGGCACCTGGCCAAATAGTTGGGGGCATGGGGCTGGACACAGGCCACCAGGTTAATGAGTTCAACCTGTGTCCAGTTCTGGACTCTAGGAACACGTCTCTGTGTCATGCTACACAGTGATCTCGGTGACCAAAATGGTGCCAGTAGGGGCACATGTCTGCGACATGCACCAGATGCACTATGCTAGGGAACATGTGCTGTGTCCACCCATCATGCAGTGCCAGAGATGCACAGCATGGGTGTGGCTAGGTGGGGAAACCGGGTCAGTGGATTGACCCAGGGGTCTGGGGTCACACCAAGGGTCGAGGTCACCCACCTCTGCGCAGTGCATATGTGCACAATAGCAGGCTTGGTGCATCATGGGTAAGGCAGTAATTAATTCACAGCATGCATGGAATTCATAGATTCCATGAAAATCGACCGTTTCCATGAATTTTGCCAAAGTGTGAAAAGTCAGACTTAGTAAGTTCCTGCTAGTTATTAGAGCACGCTTTTATCTTGCATCCCTTTGTTTTCATCTCCCGATCACCTCTTGCTCAACTCGCATTAAGTGAAACTAAGTGAAACTAATCACTTCATCAACTTGTAATCCATTCATGTAGTGTCAGCACACACAGTCAATTGTCAAGTCTTATTTGCATTTAGTGATGACAGGGAGATCAGAGAATTTGATCATTATGTTAGCTTTAACCAGTCCATTTATTAATTAGGGATTACGTTTAAAAAAATCAAAACTTGCCATTAGTAGACTAAAACTCGGGAATGTGAATGCCAAATAAAAAGCTGAGCTACGCTCCTATACTCAGGAAGCACAAGGCAGCACATTCAGCTCTTCTGAAAAAGACATTGTGAAGTTCTGGACAAACTGTACAGACAGATTCTATTATTATTATTATTATATATTTTTGCACAAATGCACTTCATGTTCACTGTCTTGCAGTTTTATGAAACGTACATGATGTTTTTCATTAGTTTTTAATACATTTAATAAAGTAAAGAATCATTTCTCAAATAACTGTCTATGCAAGTGTGTTTCTGTGAAAATGTTAATTTTGACCACGCATTAGCCGTGAAATCATGCATTTTTTACCGTGAAAAAAATACAGCCTTAATCATGGGCTATGCCCCTTCATTATGCTGTCAGTGCACAGTGCGCAATTGACACCATGATACCATTAGGCACATGTGCACTGCAGGCCTGCACACCGCGCATGCATGCTCATTGCACCACAACTTGCTCTGGAGCAATCTCATTGATCATGGATCAGATTTCGATATTCAGAAATCACATGCAAATTAGCTCATCAGCCAATGTGTGGTGCACTTGGTGCATGAGCATGTTATTATCTTTGTGCCAAACCTCATTTACATGTGTTGCACCTTATACGTGCCATGGAACAGCACTGGCCATGGACCGGTATTGCATCCTTTCGAGGTAAGTTGCACATGCTGCTGCAGCTCACTCAGAGCAGACAGCACAGCAGGGTGGGACAGAACAGGGAGATGTTGCCATTGACACACTGCGCTGTCCGTGTCCACAGGAAGCTAAATGTCTGAATGTGAGGAGGGTGAGGAGTGTGGGCCTGCTCACAAGCACAGGCCTCTTTTCATGAAAGTGGAGACAGAGGCTCTGTTCAATGCATATCTCAACAAGGAACCCCTGTTGAGTAGTGACACAGGCACATCACAGTCCAGGCTGGGGCCTGGGAGGAGGTGGCAACATACATCAACCAGCATGGCAGCCATCAGTGGTCTGTGCAATAGTGCTGGAAGAAGGTGGACATGAACAAGAGGTGCATCAGGGAGAAGGTGGCGGCCATCTGTGCATCTTGGAATACCACTGGAGGGGGGGCCCGTGGATGCCCACCGCTCACAGTGCAGGAAGAGTTGGTGGCAGCCACCATGCATCATAGCACAGTAGAGGGTGTCCCTGGAGTTAGTTTCCAGATGGGTGGCAGTCCATCACTGCATGGTAGGTATGCCAGCCACTCACAGCTGGTGGCACAAAGGGTGCATACATGGGCATGCTGGCTTATATGCAGCCAGCATGCATGTCACGTCATGTGTGTGCTCCCACATGCATGTCATGCTGCAGGAAACATGCAGTGGCAGTGTGTGGGGGCACATGTGGGCAAAGCATCACTGACACACCTGTCTTTCTCTTGCAGCACCAGCACGCCTCCATGCGGATGATGGGGCACCTGGAGCAGCAGCAGCTGTGGACCCTGGAATGGCCCCAGAGGACCAGCCGTCCACCTCCACTGGCATCCAGGGGCCCGGCCGGCTGCATCTCACCACCACAGTGCAGGTGGATGTCCTGGACTTGGGGTCGGACGAGGCCCTGGATGTGTTCCTGCAGGATGCCAGCCTTGGTGTCCTCTGCACAGAGGCACAGATCGAGGCGGGGTCCAAAACTGATGATGATGTCATAATTATGCTCGACAGCATGGCCAACATTGTGGGTGAGATGCCTCTACTGGCCATTGACACAGGCAACATGCCCAGCACTCTGCCAGTGGTGAAACATCTGTGTGCCATCACTGTGGGTGCAGTGGTGTGCGCTGCCCTGGCTTTGCCCAGCAGTGGTGGTGGTGTGACTGCACAGGTGCTGGGTGGTGTGCAGTAGCTGGATGGATAACAGCAGCTGGCTGCAGGTGCCACCAGACAGCTGGATGCAGGGTCCACCCATGGTGTGCCTGCAGTGCCCATTCCCCCTGCAGACCCCACTGTGCAGCGTCCACCAAAGAGGGCGGCTGTGTAGCATGACCAGTCTCCATGTGAGGATCAGCATCCTGCCCGGGAGCCCCAAGATGCCAACCTGCTGGTTGAGCACACCCGTTTGCTGTGGGCGTCTGTCCAGCAACAGGTGCTGCTTGCTACTGGGGTGCACGCACTGCATGCAGAGGTGTGCCAGTTAGCTAAGCAGCAGGAGAGGGGCACTACACAGATCCTATCAGGGATGCAGCACATGCAGGAGGTCATGACTGCATCCCTGAATCACATTGCCACTGTGATCATGGATGGCTTTGTGCTGCTGGCTGCCACTGGACATGGCTGGGAACAGATGATCCCCTGCAGTGCACTGTCCACTCCATGAACCCATCGTCAGGTGACTCCAGCTCAGTCGACACAGGGCTCAGATGTTGGCATCCCAGGCATGCCCAGGGCTGGCATGTTTGGGTACCTTGACACCCCCACGCAGACACGGTTGCAGTCCCATGGTTCACCCCATGGGGGGGCTGTTGCACCACCCATGGCTGATGTGCAGCTTGTGGCTGCCGATCGGAACAGGTGCAGCTGCCCCCGTGGCCATGGTGGCCATGGTTCCCTGCAGCAGACCTGATGTTTGGGCTGCCTCAGCTGTGGTCTGCAGCTCCTGCCCAGTGTGCACATGGGCAGTGTGTGTGCCTACCACCGGTGTGGTGCCTGTCTGTTGTGCCACACACTGCCTGTGTGCTTGCTTGCCCAGCTATTGGGTCATGTGGCACTGGTGTGATGATGGCAGTCTTGCACTGGTTGTGCCTGTGCATTGGTGAGATGCATCTGATCCATGCCACATACCAATGCCTGTGTGTGAGGGTGCATGTGTGTGTTTGTGCGTGTATGTGTGTGGGGTGCTGTGTGTGGTTGTGTGCCCCTGTCTCCCCTACACCTGCTTCACACCTCTGTGTGTGCATGTCCATTTCCATGCATGCCCCTGCATGTGTGCTGTACCTGTTTGTGTGGCCCATGCATGTGTATTGCACCACCTATCTGTGTGCACCATAGTGCTCCCGTGTGATGGTGTTCTGGTGTCATTGTGCCTGCTGTTGCAGCTGGGGATCCCTCCACCCAAGGGGTGGCTGTCCACCTCCCTCCAGCCCATTGCCTCCATTGCTCCCACTACTGTTGCCCTCATCAGCCTCGACAGCTATCCCATGGTCAATGCCCATGTTGTGCAGTATGCAGCAGGCCAGGAATAGGTCATAGGCTTTCAAGGTGCTGTACTGTAGGGCACCACCTGACCTGTCTAGGCAACAGAAATGTGCTTTCAGCATGCCAAAGACATGCTCGATGATGTTGCACATGCTGGCATGTGCCTCATTGTAGGGTTTCTCTGCTGGGGACGACAGGCACTGGTAGGGGGCGAGCAGCCAGGGCTTCAGTCAATAGGTGCTGTCCCCTAAGTGGATAATAACATGCTTAGCACTCTGCTGTTCTATGCTGCACCTCTTGCCTGTCCCTGGTGCTCACACCACCATGCACACCCTGCCCTTCCCATCCCATGGTCTGCTCTGCCCATCACCCCTTGTCCGTGCCATACTCACCCACTAGGTGGCCCATGGAGATGTCCCCACATTCAAACCTGTGGCACAGTGCAGAGCTGTGCCAGATGAACACATCATGTGCACTCCCAGGGTGTGTGGCACAGACATTGGTGATGCACTCCATGGCATCGCACACCACCTGGCAGTTAACACTCAGGCTCCCCTTCTGTTTATGTAGGCCACACCCTCAGGGCCAGGTGGCATGCAGATGCCCATGTGGGTGTAGTCAATGGCCTCAATCATACCAGGCATATGTGCTACCACGTAGAAGTCCTGCATGGTTGTTGTGTGCTCTGCCTGTGTGATGGGGAAATAGATATATTCTGACACACATGGCAGCAGAGCATTGAGGAACTGTGTGAGGAGGCTGAATGTGGCCAACTGGGTTATGGCTGTGGTGTCCCCTGTTGGTCTCTGGAAGGTGCCCATGGTGAGCAGACACATGACGGCTGTCACATTCATCTCCACGAACATGGGGTGGTTCTGTCTGGTGGGTGCCTGCATCTCCTCACTGCACAGCTCACAGAGCTTCCTCAGAATGGCCCTGTTTAGGTGGTACTGGCCCACAATCTCCATTTCACTGTACTGCTCGAAGGTGATACAGGTGCTGTACAACCTGTGTTGGGCATCCCACTAACGGGCCCTTCCTCGGCCAAGTCGCTGTTGCTCCTGCCCCTTTACACCCCTCATTATGGCCTCTAACATGAAGGATGCACTATCCATGGCCCTTGCTGTCCAAAATCCCCCTCGGCAGTTGGCTGCTGCTGGCTGTGTGCCACCCTGGTGCACTGCCTGGCAGTGTGTCTGGCTGTTTCTCTCACTCTCTCTGTCCCTCTCTCCCACTTCACTGCCACCTCTGTCCCTCTTCATCTGTGTCTGCCTTGGTCTCTCTCTTTCTTTCTTTCTTTCTTTCTTTCTTTCTTTCTTTCTTTCTTTCTTTCTTTCTTTCTTTCCTTCTTTCCTTCCTCTCTCTCACTCTGTCTCACCTGGCACAAGTGCTGTCTGTGTGCTTGTGCCCTGTATTTATAGGAACAAGTCTGCTCCGAGCAATTTCAATTTGCTCCGCACTTGCACCATGGTTTCATGGTTGAATATGCCACTGCACTGGATATTCATGGGAATGCCCCCTGAACTTGCACCTACATTCATTATAGTTGCACATTGGCACAATGGTATTTGCGCTGTGCAATGGATCCCACTGAATATGGCTCCTTGGTGCAAGTCTGCACTTGCACTGGTGCAACTCAGTTGCACCATGCACAACTGCTTTGAATATCCCGACCTTTGTATATTAAGAAAAGTATTTTGCTTATAACTTAAAAACACAATATGCTGCCAGTCTGAAAATCTCACAGATTATAAATAGTATTATTAAGAATAAGAATAAGATCTCCAAGTTTCATGGATGCAAGTTAAAGGAATTAAACATTATGTGAAAGTATTGTAAACAACATTCTTTTAAAGTTAAACACACAAGCATGGTCTCTAATGAAAGCTAACACTGTGACAAGTCTGAAAATATAATTTTTAAATGGGTAACTTGCTTTTTGGAAAAGAAAACCATTTCAAAACAATCTTTTGACAGTTTAAAATGTATTGCTTCTTTACAGAACAAAGGAATCCATGTGCTTGAATAAAAAATTAATGTTTGAAACTTTTCTGATGATATTTTATGAACAAGTCTTATATTATTCTGTAGCTTAGAATATTTAGAGATAAACTAACACTTTATTTTAAGACTTTTATTAAAATTATGAAGTTATAACATTTAATAGTCTAGCTTAGGAAATATCAGTCATATAAATTATGACAGCCAGCTTACCTTACTTATAAGCCTCTTCTTTTTCTGCAGAATCCGGATGTCAGGTTGTGAGGGCAGGAGTCCCAAGCCCTCCCTACAGCCCACACACAAGACTGAAGGACCCCCCCCCCCATCCTGGAGCAAGCCGAGGATTCAGCATGAGTAGACAGCATTTTTTCTGCTCTGCAGCTGCTTCCCAGTTCGGAGGAAGAGCTCTACCATACCACAGTTTTGAAATTGGCACCTTTTTTATTCTCTGCACTGCCATAGACCCTAACTGCTGGAGTACAACCTATGCCTACAGTATAGTCATATTGTATTTAAGAGAGTGTTCTGCCTCCAATCCTATATTTCTGTAATATTGTGTTAATTCAGGGGAGAGTTCTGTAGACAGGGGGAATTGTTAAAACAGTAAAACACACAGCTTGCCCAGGGGAAGTAACTGCTTGCAGGTGGTGTAGCTGGTGCTATACCTAGGGGAACTGCAGAATTGCTCAGTATCTACAGCCTGCTGTTAGCAAGGGGCTTTCCCTCATTTTAATTTTTGTTAACCTGATCCCCGACTTGCGTTTTCCACCGCGCCTTCTCTCCTTGCAAACGGGAGGCTGATTTGTTACTTTATTCCGAAGCATTGATTGTTTTACAAATTAGGACGCTCCGCCCACTAGCCGCTTACTTACTTATAAGCCTCTTCTTTTTCTGCAGAATCTGGAGGTCGGGTCATGAGGGCAGGAGTCCCAAGCCCTCCCCACAGCCCACACACAAGACTGAAGGACCCCCCCCCCGGAGCAAGCCGAGGATTCAACGCCCAGGTAGCTGGCATTTTTCTTCTCTGCAGCTGCTTCCCAGTTCGGAGGAAGAGTTTAGCCCTGCCTGCACTATGCGCAGGCTCCCCACCGCCTCCCCACCACCCTTGGTCGGCTTTTTCTTTATGTAGTTGTGGTGGTGTTACACCTCATAGCTCGTGAACCAATCAGCCCACTTTCCCACTAGTCCCTTATATTTCCCAACCACTAGTGGCCACCATTGAGCATTCTGTCATCTCCTCCTCTACGCCAAGAAAAAATGCAGTTCCTCACTGCAATTTTCATTATGCTTTGCATAGCCTCATCCTCCCTCCCCCCTCAGTAAACCCTACCCTACCTGACCCCCTGTCACCTCACACCCCAACTTCCAAGCCCACACCCCATTCCTCCTCAGCTTCAGTAAATTACCTCCTCCACCAGGGATGCAACTGGCCCCTGGGGGCCTCTATCCTCCCCCTCTCTTTCCAAGCCACAACACCCACCCTATTCCTCCAACTCTACTCAGCCCCTAAGGCAAACCCCACTCCAGCATATCGCTCCACCCGGAGGGGCGCACCAATTAAGCTCATGCGCCTATTAAGACACGCCCTGGTTTTCCTAGTGCTCATAGCAGGGGACATTGAACAGAACCCTGGCCCACAGGCACCCACAGCTGCCCAAACAACGGCACCTCCCACACACCTCCCTAAAGGTCTCAAAATTGTGCATATTAATATCTGTAGCATCCTAAATAAAATAGCCGCCCTCCAAACATCTGTCCTCGCCCTTCGCCCAGACATTGTAATCATCACAGAGTCTTGGCTGAAGCCCCATCACCAGGACAAGGAATTTTAATACCCGCTTCCTAATCCGCCAAGACAGGCAGGGGAGGAAGAAGGTATGGTTGACTATGTATGTTGTCGCAAACCTCAGTATACTGTAATTACCTCACTAATATCCTTAACAAACATTGACTCCCTCCTGATCAAAATCCCCCTACCCCACTCTATCCCTGTTTACATATCTGGGTCATATTGCCCACCAAACACACCGCTAACCAGCATCCTCGAACACCTTGGCAACCTGAGGGCCCTCACAGAGAGCAGTGAACTCCACATCCTTGGTGATTTCAATCTGAACTGGCTGGGAAGTGCAGCATCAAAAACACGCAGTCAAATAAACGCTCTAAACTTGCACCAGCAAATAGGGGAACCCACCCGCCTAAACCACAAATCAAACAATCACACACTACTGGACTGGGCACTCACTACCCACCCACATAGGATACTCAATGCAGGCCTCCTACCGGACTCTCTTAGCGACCACCATATGATCTATATAGTGCGTAAAATCTTCCATCCCCTGGCTCCCCCACCCCTTCTGCTGCACAAATCCCTTGATCTCCCTGCACTCCTTTTCGCCCTCACCACCACTGACTGGTCTCCCATCCCTACCATGGACGAGACCCTGAGCTACTTCTCTTCAAACTTCCTTGCTATCTGGGACCTATATGCACCATTAAGGAGATCCAGAGTAAGAGGCTTACACTTGCCCTGGATAACCTCTGAACTCATGGAACAACTCCGTGTCAGGGACCGAGCATGGAAATCTTTCAAGGCCACCGGTTCTTAACCAGCCAAAGAGCATTACCGGGCTCTTTGAAATGCCTGTGCAAGACTCATCCAGCAGTCCAAATCAAACTACTTCAAAACGGCTTTTAATAAAAACCACACCCACCCTTCGCAATTCTGGAAATCCATAAAATCCCTCCTCACCCCTCCAACCAAACCTCCCACCCCCACCCTCAACCTCGCAGGCAAAATCATAAATGACCCTTCTCTGGTTGCCACCGAATTTAATGCCCTTTTCTCCACTGCTACTGCCTTCCTACTCTCCTCCCACACCCACACCCACCCTCCACCCCTTGCTCTCCCCAAGGTCCCCCCTGACCTCCCCAACGCTCCCCCCAGCCTCCTTCTCACTCCGCCCAGTCACCCCTGACCAGATGTTGAAAATATTTCACTCACTAAAAGCATCCAAAGGAAAATACCCATCAGGGCTAGATTCTAAAATGCTACAGCTCTCCGCCCCGGCCATAGTCTGCCCCCTAGCTATGCTCTATAACCTGCCTTTTAAGTTATGTACCATCCCCAGAAATTGGAAACAGGCCACTATCTTCCCCCTTCCCAAGGGAAGGGACCTCTCCTCCCTAACGAACTACCGGCCTATATCTCTGCTCCCAATCCTAGCCAAAATTCAAGAGCGCCTTGTCCTATCCCAGTTGCACACCTATCTAGATACAATCTCCTTTTTCACCCCTTTTCAGGCCGGGTTCAGAAAAAAATCACTCCACCACCACATCCCTCCTTCGCCTCACCAACTCCATCCTCACAGGCATTGACAAAGGAGACATAACCGCAGCTATTTTATTGACCTGGCAAAGCTTCGACACGGTCTCACACCCCTACTATTACCCAAACTTGCCCAAACTGGCCTGTCAACATCTGCACTCAGTTGGTTCCACTCATACCTAACAGGCCGATCCCAAGCAGTCCGCATCGTGCAGGCTCTATCCCCCACCCTCCCTGTCATCAGTGACGTACCTCAAGGGTCTGTACTCGGCCCACTGCTCTTCTCAATTTTCTTAAATGATCTGCCTACTGTCTGCACAAAATCTGGCATCCATATGTACATGGACGATACGGTGCTCTTCGCCTCTGGCCCATCTGGTGCCACCGTATCAGCTTACCTCCAGAAGGATTTCGACTCCGTCCAATGCTGGTTTCTGGAGAATCAACTATTCCTCAACCCAAAAAAAACTGTCTCCCTCACCTTCGGCTCCCGAGCCAAACTATCCTGGCTTACCGACGTGTCCACATTCTATACCTTGGATAGGTCTCCACTTGAGACATGCTCCACATATCACTACCTCGGCATCTGGCTAGATCAGCACCTGGACTTCTCAGCAAATGTAGACGAACTGCAAAAAAAAACTACATCCCATGCTGGGAGCTCTCCACCGCAACAAACTTTGCATCCCCCTACCAACCAGGCAATCATTGGTGCAAAAAATGATCCTCCCAATTTTTGACTACGGCGACGTCATCTACGGCGCCGCCCCCCTACATCCTTAGCCAGGTTAAACCCCATTTTCAACTCCTTCTGCCGGTTCACCTTGGACCTCCCTCCCAATACCCATCACTGCGACCTCTACCAGTCCCTTGACCTCTCATCACTCCAAAATCGGCGTTTGCTGCACTGTGTTAGAATTACTGCTAAATTCTGGTCTCACACGCTGCCCTCCTATCTATCAAAATCTCTAACTGCCGCCCTCCCACCTACCTACGATCTCAGGAACACTGACGCCAGGCTCCTTCACATTCCCCACAGATCCACCCGATCAGGTCAGGTGGCTTTTAGTTTCAGACTGCCCAAATTATGGAATTCACTGGCAGCCGACATCAGACTCGCTACAAGTACTCCCCAACATAATGCCCTCCTCAAAGAGCATTTTGCTACCAACTGCACATGCTTTCCCCATCGTTAAATTCCCTGCATGTCTCTTATCAGCTTCTGGCCCATTCTCTACTCAGCACCTTTTTGCCGCTGACTCCTCTCAACTGCTGCTGTAGATACGCTTGCCTACCCAAATAGTATTGTATTTCTAACCACACGATGTAATTGAGAATTTTCCATGCTATTACAACACTGCCTGTCATGCTCCTCATCCTTTTTCATTGTACCTACCATATGCATCTCAGCTTCTGCATCCACCCTTCTGGACCATTTGTTGTTATCTGCTAATTACTCATGTGCTGAATTATGGGCCACTGTTGTTACCTGCTGATTTTGTATGTACTGATTTTTGTATTTTTGTACTGCACTCCTGTAACCCCTTACCCCAGGGCGCATCTAGAATCGAGTGGTACTCTGCTCAGTATGCCTTCCTGGTAAATCTCTTAAATAAATAAATAAATAAATAAATAAATAAAAAATATGGGAAAAATACCAAAATGATCCATTTGATGAGTGAAGTTCAAATATGAAAGTTTAAGATTTAACATAACTGGCAGTATGAAGTTATAAGAGAAATCAATTTCAAGATAAAAGAGGATTTGGAGTTAGTGGGCAGTCCTTACAGGGGAGTGGCCACTGTCACCATTTGTCATCTGCAAGGACCAATCAAAGTTGGGTGATGACACCACCCAAAGTAGATTAATATATGTAAATTCTGCTAGCCCAGCCTCAGACTTGGCTGAATACTGATGTAAGAGGATTTATGTCAGTCTAGTTAAGAATTTGGCTGAAACCTTAATGGCTTCATAACTTTTGCTAGGCCTAAAAAGCTTAGACTATGACTGAATTTGGAATACTGGAACCCACATTGGTTAATGATTGATGTATCCAGAAGGGGGTGCTAAGGATAAGCTTGAAAGCCTTTGCAGCATTGCCAGGAGGTACGAATGCAAACTTCTTGATACAAAAATATTCTTACTGTGGTACAAAGCAAGGTCTGTGTTTTATT
Source organism: Neoceratodus forsteri (assembly GCA_016271365.2). NCBI lineage: Eukaryota > Metazoa > Chordata > Ceratodontiformes > Ceratodontidae > Neoceratodus > Neoceratodus forsteri. The sequence goes on along the minus strand of CM028129.1, from coordinate 950,569,729 downwards.
TACTGAACATTTTGACTGAAGTAATGTTGCCTGCTAAAGCCTGGACCAGAGACTTGACATTAAAATGCACAGCCAAAGCAAGCTATGCCACATTGTGAGTAAAAGGAGTTTAGTGCCCTAAGGTGTAAGTGCAGATCAATTAACATGAAGAAGTCATTAGAGTCCAGTTATTAAGATAACTTTGCTATCCACAAGAAAGTTCTTTGATACAAGTGTTGCTATGGGACTGTTTAAATCCTATTGTCTGATGTTTTCTGTTGAATCCTACATACTGACTTTTGATGATTAAATGACATCCCAAACTGATGCAAGAAGAATCTCAAGTTTTACAGTTCCAGGGTCCAGGAAAAGACAAGATGACTAAAAAAGACTTTCTTACTTGGAGCCAGACTCAATCAGATTCCTAAGTTAAAAGAGAAGAAGAACCACTTCTACTACCAGAAATTTAAGTATACTTTAATTACTTTTACTAATTAATTTTTAATTGATAGTTTTAGAAATTTAAATTGGTTTGTCTGGGAAAGTAACAAGAGAACTTACTGTTAACTACAAAACACTTGTGGTATATTGTTTAAAAGGTTCAAACTGAGGAAAACATGTTTTGCATAAGAATTTTGAAATAGGTCTCATACAAAAATATAATTTGAACACTGCTGTTATGAATTTTCATGTCCTTAGACATAAAGGTTATGATAAATACTAAGTATAGCAAAAGCATAGTATATAGTCCACACTATTTGTTATGCTAAATATTGCTTATTCATTTGCATTGTTTATCTGCTGAAATGTGTTTTATTTCTTTCTGGTTTGTTTGATTTTCTGAAACATTTGTTTTTTTACAGTTATTATGCTTGATATTTGTGCTAATTAGGGATATTTAGAATGTGCACATATCTGAAAAAAATACATATATTTTTCATATTTCTAAGTGTGGTAGAAGTGTTATTGCCATTATTGTGAACCTGGAGAACAAGAATAATATCATATTTGAATTATAAAATTATGTTGTTAATTTATGAAATATTTTTGGGTAAGGCCCAAGGTAAATCCAAGTGCTACATTATAAAAAAAAAGTAGTATTATAGCCTTTGTTCTGACACCCTGACGGGGCTGCAGCTGCTATAGGCCCATCTTCCTGTGCCTCCTCCTGCCATCTCATGTTTCTGGTGCTGCTGTGCAAAGGAACCTAAGCTACATGAACTGATAGGTGCACTGATGCTATTGCTGCTGTATGTGGCCTGTCCTTCCTTCTGCACCTCTTGCTACACTAAGTGATTTATTTGGTTTAGAAAATAATTGCTTTACTATAATGAAAATAAAAAACAACAATAACTACAAGATCAACAAGAAAGAAATCATAAACACAGTAACAGCAATGTATAAAACTATTTATAAATTCTGCTTCACATGTAAAAGATATTTTCAGTCACCACCAGACTGTGGTGGTGCTGCAATTTCCTTTGGTTTATTGGTAGTGCTGCTGCTATTGTTTTCACAATGGCCAGCAGTGCATCTTTATGAGGCATTTTTTCAGATTGAACAGTAATAAGATGACAACATTAACTAGAAAGACTAGGAGAGGGAAAAGAGGAAGTCTGAGATCCTTCAAGGATAGAGGGAGCTCTGAGAACCCAGAACAAGAAGATCAGTTACAAGTTGTAAATCTATCAAAATACAACCTTACCACTACGGAAACTTCTCTTCTACACAAAGGGTTGAATTTTGTGCCTACCTCATCAGTTAATGAATTTAAAATATACGTGGATCTTCAGAAATTCTTCCATAAAATCAAATTGAGAACTTTTTTCTATCAACAACAAATGCCTGTAAAAATTGGAAGGACATTAATAGAAGACTCAAGGAACAGTGAAGATTTGGATTTATTAATATCTGCTATGCAAGAGGAGACTGTGCAATCTACAGAAACTATAACGGATATGAATGTGGACTTTGAAATTTTAAACACTGATGTGGACATTGAACATAATTTGGACATATTAGAAAGACTAATTTTGGATGAACAAGTTGAGACTGATTCATTGCATTCCCAGTCTCAAATGACAGGTAATTGTATATTAAATGCCAATAAAAATATATCAGTTCTAAGGAAAAGTAAATTTATAGGGATTTCTACTTTTTGTCCAAATATATTTAATCCTAAAATACAGGCCTTTGATAAGGTTGTATATAAACAAGTACAGGACATTTTAAAAAAAATGAAGCTAATCCTAGGTATTTTAACTTAACAAAGGAAGAAAAAAATGCTCTGGAAAGTCTTTCTAAAAATCAACAGATTGTAATTAAGCCAGCAGATAAAGGGGGCAATATTGTTGTGAAAGATAGCGAACATTATAGCAATATAGCTTATAATTTATTGAATTATGTAAATCACTACTGCAAATTGCCCCATGACCTGACACAAGATTTTAGAAAATAACTATTTCAACTGCTTAAACACACTGTTGATAGTGGTCTAATCTCAGAACAGGAATATACTTACATTTGGCAAAACAATCCTACAACCCCTAGCTTCTATATTTTACCTAACATTCATAAGGATTTATATTGTCCATCAGGTAGACCCATAGTATCAGGTTGTGGTTCTCTTACACAGAATTTAGGTAAGTTCATTGATTTCTTTTTAAAGTTTCAGGTAGTAAATCTCCCTTCATACATCAAAGATAGTCGGGATGTTTTAAACCTTGCAAAACATATAGAGTGGAAACCAGGATATCGTTGGCTTGGCATAGATGTTGAATTTTATACACCTCGATTCAACATCAGAAGGGATTGGAGGCAGAAAAATACTGGATGGAAGAACTTTCCAAAATTGAAAATATTCCACAAGAGTTCATTTTGGAAGCCATTGAATTCCAGTTGACACACAACTATTTTGAATTTAAAGGAGAATTCTATTTACAAAACTGTGGCACTGCTATGGGGGCATCAATGGCTCCTAGTTATGCTAACCTATTCTTGGGACTTTGGGAAAAAAATATGATACTGTCTAATACCAATCCATATACAAAAAATATTGTACATCGGTATCGTTTTATTGATGATATCGTATGTATATGGGAAGGAAGAACTGACACTATTACTGAATTTATGGGATGGCTTAACAACAACACATATAATTTGAGATTCACATATGTAACTGATCCATTTAGTATTTCCTATTTAGATCTTTGTCTCTTTCTTAACAAAAATAGGGTTGAAACTGAATGTTTCAGAAAAAATACTGCTACAAATTCAATGCTATTGGCTAGCAGTGCTCACTCACGTAGCCTTAAAAATTCAATGCCATATGGACACATTTTGAAACTTAGAAGGAATTGTAGTTCAGATAAAGATTTTACTGTACAAACTGATGAACTTTTGAAGAGATTTGAGGCAAGGGATTATGACAAAAAACTTTTAGAAAAGACAAGAGAGAAAAAGTTCAAAAAATGTATAGAGATGATCTTCCCCTTCAGAAACAGAGGTTTGACAGAAAGGAAAACAATGTACCATGTACTTTTGTTATGGATTTTAACCATGCGGCAGGCCAAATAGGTAATGTGATACATAAGAACTGGCCTACTTTGTTAGGGGACAATGTGGTAGGAGCATCTGTAGGTTCTAAACCCAGGGTTAGCTTCAATAGAAGTGAAAACCTTAGGGATAAATTAGTCCAGAGTAGGACACCTGCACCACAAAAAAGAACAACTACTTGGCTGCCATGTCGCCTGAATGGCTACTACAGATGTAGCTATTGCAACATTTGTAAATATGGTACACAAACAAAAAAGTTCATACATCCTGCAGACATAAATATTAAAGCTGAGATTAGAGAACTCATAACATGTGACACCCCATATGTTGTTTATATACAGTATTATGGTGTACCTGTAAATTGATTTATGTTGGTAAAACTGTCAGACCACTTAAACAAAGGATACAGGAACATATTCGCTTGATTGTAAATGATAAACAAGACACACCAGTTGGCACACACTTTTCAGAATTTCATAACTCTAATGCTGATGGTTTAAAGTTTATAGGATTGGAACATGTGCCACAAGTAAAAAATGGAGGGGATAGATCTAATCTCTTATTACAGCGTGAAAGCTTCTGGATTCACATTTTACATAGTGTCAAGCCTCAGGGATTGAATGAGAAATGGGATTTGAAACCTTTCCTTAAGTAATAAGTTGGCTACTTTATGCAAAGTCCTTTATAGTATATAATGCTGGTTTTGAGCTTTTTTACAGATTATTTAGAATTATGTTAGATATGCAATGTAAGACACTGTAAATTAATGCTTTTTTCTCTCTTATTTTCTGTAGGTTCATTTTTCATTTCATCTGACTTTCCTCCAGCTACCCGGTACTCATTTTCTATGAGGTCCTTTATTTGGTTCACCTTGGCAGTCTTGCAATAATACTTTGAGTTGCTGGGGGTTTGGTCCTTTCATTTCATTCCTTCTTCCATTCATTCATGTGTTCATTTTTCATTTATTGATAATCCATATGTCAGTGCTTTCAGCTATCTACACATACAAGTGTTGTTTTATTAAAGATGTATATGCTACAATGTAATAGCACCATCTAGTGTTACAGAAATTGCACTGAACATAGCTTGAATTAGAAGTGGAAGGGAGTCTTTAACTTTTACAGGTGTTGGGATTTGTTGGATTAATTGAATGATTGAATAATAATTTATGTTTAATTAAATAGACTATATAAGGGCATTGTCTACATGTAACCTTTACCCCCTTACGAAGACTCATTTGTGAGTTGAAGTGCTTGGGTCAAGTTTGTTCTTTGTCTGATTAGCGTGCCTGTTGGTTCTTTTGTTCCTTTAATATAATAAATGTTTCACTTTTGCATTACTTTGGGATTGGACCTGGATTTATCTCAATAACAGGCTAAGAGTGCTGATTTTTCCTTGGACTGAATCAATTCAAGGGCTGACAACCCTTAATATCAGCACCACCCCATTTCATTCCTGATCACAGCTCATGTGTTTGGTTCTTCTGCATCTTTTTTTCCCCTTAGTTCTCAAGGATTGATTTAATGAAGCATATAGCTCACTCCATTTTTTTATTCACTTTTCATGTTGCCTGTCTGGCTGAGGGTGTCTTGCTGGAACCTGTGATGGACAACCTTCTGTTGAAGGTGATGCCCTACTGTCTGCACTCTCAATTTGTGCATGGAATGCCATATGGATTTGGGTGAGATGCCTGGATGCCTGGGTGCTCATATGCTTCTCAGCAAAGCTGGTGATGCATGTTGTTACTAAAAGGAAAATAAAAAATTTACAAAGATACAAACATACTAAGAAGCCATCAGAAAAAGGCCATTTAGTCTATCTACTCTACTTATATGGTAGGGTCCAGAGCTTAAGTTACTGTCCCTGCCCCTCTTCTGCACTCCTCCCTTGCTCCATATCCATGTCACATTTTGCCCTTAATGCCATCTCCAATGTCATTGATGGTGACTTTGAAGAAAACCGGACCCAGCACTGAGCCCTGCAGGACCCCACTGGTGACCTCTCTGGTGACAGATAACTCTCTGGGTTCTGTCAGCCAGTTTTCCACCCATCTGGATGTCTTATCCCCAACTAAACCAAAAGATCTGCCAACTTCCTGATCAGCCTTTATGTGGGCATATAGTCAAAGGCCTTGATGTAATCAGAATAGAGGCTTTCTACTGCTTGGCCCCTGTCAACGGTCTTAGTGACACAGTTGAAGCAGTCAATCAGATTCTATTGACACAAACTCTCCCCCCATGAACCTATGCTGCTTTGCATCTTCGATACCATGCTCCTGTAGATATTCTACCATCCTCTCATTTAGTATGCTCTCCTTGAGCTTGCCCACAATTGAGGTCAGACTCACTGGTCTGAAATTTTCTTGGTCATACTGGGGAACACTTTTGTGGCTGAGCACCATTTGTGGTGTTCTCCAGTCCTGTGGTACCATGCCTGACTCTAGTGAACTATTAGTTAGATCTGCCAGTGATTCTGACTGCTGCTTTAATTTTTCAATCATATTTGTGTCTTTATTAGCAACTTTGCAGAGGGGCTGAAGGAGAGGTCCGCATGTTTGTGGATGACAATAAAATCTGCAACAGGGTAGACACTCCTGCTGGGCTTGAAAAACATGAAAGGGGTTATCATTAACAGGTTACATGGTTTCAAGACAGAATCATGCTTCTGGATAAAACATGATTATGGACAAGTGCCAGGTGTCATTCTCTGTAGCTGGAGAGGAGGACATGTGAGTGAGCAAGTTTTAATTCAGTTAGAGGGTTGTGAATACATGAAACTGACTCCAACAAGAGGTGCTGGCCTGGGTCAAAAAAATGGAATGGGGATTCTAGAAACCATGGGAGAGGCAAAGGAGAACATTAGTGATAAAACTTGGGGTGGGGTAAGCACAAAATCAAGGAGGGTCTGTGCTGATACAATAATAAAGGAACAAATGGCAGTCTAAGTTGCCCAGGCCAGCAGTCCTTATCTGCTATGAAATTCATATAATGATACTTTCTAACATACCCACCCCCACTGTTGCCGCCTTGTTTTGGGGTGGCCACATTAGCAGCTGGAGCAGATCCCTCCATTTCTGGTTGAGTAACTGCTAATAAGTCCAAAGACAGCATAATTAATTAGCTCAACAAGCTAAATTATTATTTTCAATTTTTTTCTATGTAACAAAAGAAGGACAAATCTTAACAAGAACAACAAATGAGCATAATTATCCTGAAAATGTTCACAATTTCAAAGTGCATTCATATACTTGAGGGTGTGCAGGCATAGATAATGCCTATCGGTGGGTGGGTATGGTACAGCCAAATACTGCCAATCCTGCTGAGTATATTATTTAAGTAGTAATATAAAATGGGCAAGGAAATCCCTGTGTCCTGATTGGCTGAGACTTTGTTCTAGCCATTGACTTCAGAGAGCACTACCAATGGCTAAAAACAAGTCCTTGCCGACTGGGGCAACTCACAGAATTCATAAGACACTTGCTTCCTAATCCTCATCATAAACATGGCTGCAACCTTTACTCATATACAGAAACCTTCAGCTAGGCCCTAAAATGAAAGTACATTGAATTAACTACAATAAGTAAATAAATAGATGTTATTTTCATTCAAGATCCCCTCCTTACACACATACATAAATTTAGAAAAATAAGTACTATTCAGAGTTTTCATTCCATTAATTATACTTATAATAGTGCTTACAAAAGTATTTCATGTTTAATAGTAGTAAATTAGAAAGCAGTATCACTCACCAGCAGTCTGATATAAGTGTTTCTGGACCATGATCAGGGTCACAGCACCACCCAAACTTTGGGAGTACATGGACATCCCACCTCTGTTGGCTATCCCAACAATGCTTGAGTTGTTTCAAACAGCATTGTGGATGCTTGCCATCCTCACTAACTTTAGTGTGAATCTCAGCCCAAATCTTCTCACATGAAGGGTAGTTAACATGCTTCTCACCAAACAATGTTTCAGAATTTTTGGTTACCACTGCAATGAGGATACTAGTTTCCTCAGGATAGAAATGGGGCAGCAATTGACTTCAACCTGGTGGTGGCACTAGAGGTGGTGGCGGCACTGGTGGGACAAGTAGCTCTTTTCTCACCATCACTTGCCATTCTTATATGGTGTTGGTAACTCTCACTCTCTCTAGCTCACATACAAACAAAACTCTCTCTCTCTCTCTCTCTCTCTGGGCTTTCTCTGTCTATCTTGTCTGTCTCTAACTCAGTCTCCTGACTTTCAGTTTAAGTCTCAAGGACTGAGTCAGCTACATGGGATATAATGGGATATAATCCCATGGATATCACGTCTCTGTATTAAACAGCATGAAACAACATGTTTAGATCTGCAGAATAGCATTCTGACACATTCTCCATGTCATCAAAAATGTGTGGCGGAATACTAGTCTGCTGTTGTTATGAACCATGGAGCAACATTTCGTGGAAACAAATGGACAAACCCATGTTATTAAAACCAACAAAACAAATAACAGGACACCATTATGGTAACACTGTACACATGTCCAGGCTATTTGGAATCAAGGGGAGGCATTTTCATTTAAATTCATGTACTTGATTCTACAGAAATTGCATTTCAATATCACGGATCAATTATCCATGGGATATTGTTGGTCCATGGGAAAGAGTTCTGCCATTCTCAAACTGGTGGAATTCCACTGAAAGACTACTTTATTTCTGATGGAAATTCCATAGGTGGAATGACCATTCCACCTTCATTCTGCTGGCACAATGCTGCATACCGCACAGCTGTACTAGGATATTTTTCAAGACCATTTTGGTCTTTAAACATGTTGTCTGAGTTGCACTTAAAAATATTTTAAGGACACTCTTTTCGATACTTTTTTTTTCTTCTCAGTCCAGAAATGTGCATACTGCACACTTACCTCTGATTTTATTTATTTTGGTTTGTTTAGTTGAATTTTATTGTTCTACCTGTGTTATTCATTAGTTATTATTTGGTCATGAACTAGATTTAATATATGATGTATGTTCTATGTATTGCTTGTTGTTCACCTACTGTATGTACAATGCCCTGTGCCCCAGGAAATGGCTGCTTAAATAAACCTGTACTTATTTATTTACATGAACTTCAAAATAGTAATAAATCTGGTCTGAAATGTGATTTGTGGAGGTTAACCCCCCAAACACACTTTAGTTCAGATTTAAAAGGTCCCACTTACATGATTGTGAGGTGGGCTAATGACTTGGACCCATGAAAATATGGGCTCAAAATGGCTGACATGGGCCAATATATTACTAAACGGTTAAAAAGTGGGACTATTATAATTAATTAAAATACAAAGTGTACCTATTTCTGAAAGTTATCACAGATGTTTTTCTAGACTGCCTTATAATGAACCATACTACTGTCAGCCTTAAGAGTTAAGGTTTTTTTTTTTGAGTTTCTGTGATTTACTGTAGTGGTCCATCACCAACCTTAAATAGGAAAACAATGTTTGTGTTTTTTCAGCAATATTTTCCACATTATTTTTTTTTTGTTTTATTTTATTTTATTTATTCTAGGACTACAAAGGTTCCACATCAGAAATAACAAACAACAAGGAAGCAACAGTGAAATAACAGTAAACAATTCATGTACAACTGTGTTATTGAAATGGATCAATTATAGGAAGAGTAAGGTGTCGAAGAGGAGGACTGTAGGTAGTTAACAAAGGCAGCTATAGTAAAATGGTGAACACAGCTAGGACGCATGTGCCCACAAGGAATGGGTAGGGTCAGGCACCCAGGGGTGGCAGGAAAACAGGGATGAGAGGAGAGGGGGAGGATGAAGATGCATCCGGAGGCATTTGTCAAGAAATAAATGGGAAGGAGTGATAGAAGAGAAAAAGTGGTCAGAGTCAGAGTGGGGGGGAGAAGTGCTATAATGGGGCAAGGAGAGACTAATGAGGTGGTATGAAGACCTGAGATTTGAAGTGGCACCACATAGCCCACATGTTTCCAGTTGTAAAACAAATAAGCATGATAACTTAAACATTACTAGTCCATTTGTCTCACAAACAACAAAAGGATCCTAATTAAATCAGTTTAGTTTTCCCCCCACCAAGGGGGAAAAAAGCCTCAGATTTTGAGGAATGAGCTCACCAAATTTCAGTTGTAGGAGCTAGGGTGGCTGAGATTTAAGGTAATACACAACTGTGTTTTGACATAAACACTAGCTTAACCTTAACACAGGGATGCTACCACATCTCTATAATATCTGTCAGTCTGCTTTCCTGCCTGTCTGCATGTATCGATCTATCTATCTCTCAATAGCACATGTATAATGTAAAACTAGTTATTTTCATGGAAAGTAATTTTAACACAAACACAAATACAACCATAATAGTGCAGATTTAACATAAATAATTAGTTCTACATAAAGTGCTTATAGTTTTTATTAGTACAAATTTATTTTCATGCTAGTTAGTGCTTCAGTGAAAATAGTGAAAATTATTTGACAGTGAAAGTTTCAAGTTTTACAGTATTTGGTTGAGTAGGGAATTTAATGTTAAATCTCAGTATGTGTACCATATGTGTGTGCACTGTGTTGGTGCCAGCATCTCAGGATCCTGTAAATTTGCTGTTCTGTAAGTGCAAAGTTCCAGAAGGTTAAAAATACACCAGCTCATAAAAATGAAGATATATTTTGTCACTGATTGCCAAAAAAATAGTTGGGATTTTAATGTTGAAACTTACAGTTTTCTTAGAGTTTGGCCCAAGCATGATTATTTAATGGTTAGTTTTCACAAAACAATCTTTTATAATTATTAACACAAATATGTTACATTTTTGCACATGTGCAGTGCAAAACATAACATTCTAAGGATAAGGAACACTTTTGCTAAGTCTACACCACCTGTTTTTTACCACTTACATGTTACATTAACAGTGAAAATCTAAAAACTTTACCCATTAAAACCACTGCAATGGCTGGGGGTATCAGGCTGAAATTTTGCAAGAGGATGGTGGGCAGGTCACCAAGTAACTTAAGTTCATGTTCTCTGAAATGAGCAGACTTGAAAGATTATGTGTCCTTCTCCTGCTAGCAACTTCATTTGTTTGTTCATATGTGGGGGTAGGATTTTTAGTGATTCCTAACTAATTGTCAGGTTGCATATTTTTTAAAAAGATTTTCATCTTTTTTCTCTACAGACTAAGTTGCAAAACCTATTTGTTGTGTGATTATTAATTGTCAATCCTTTTGTGAAACAGCCAAATTTTTATAATAAAAAATAGACAAAATAACAGTAAGTGAGGAATAATCCCCACATCATCTCTGTTCCCACATAAATACCAGCCTGATCCCTGCTAGCCACAGCAGTGCTTTTGTGCCATCACCGGTGATGGGTGCCCAATCCTACAGCAAGCATTTTCTTTTTAATTTCTGATAACTACCAGTGGTGGGTGCCCAGCATATGGCAGCATACTCTGCAAACACCTGTTGTGGGGGGGGGATGCAAGTTGAAACTCATATGGTTTGTGAGGGGGAGTTCTATAAAGACCGCAATGAAAAAAAAAAAAGAGAGCAGCATCATTAAAAATCACCAAAGTTATAAACTAATAACTTAATAAAAGAAAAAAAAAAACATGAAAATGAATGAGCCTGCATCAGCCCATTTAGCTAGATTTTTTGTTTTTGTTTTTGTTAGTAATAATGTTTGGGTGGTTGGCTTTTTTCATGCATGTATTTTCTTTGACACCTTTTTGATGCTCTCCCCCCAAAACCCCCATGGGTGTCAACTTTAAAATCCTGTCCATCATACACCACAAGCATTCCATTTGGGGGGGATTTAAAAGTTGACACCCATAGGGTGCATAACCCTAGAGGTAAAGTAGCACTCAGCAATAAAATTAAGTAAACGTAGTGAAACACAAAAATGTTACAATTCAACTTGCAGGGCCAGAAGAGCTCTGAGCAAAACAAGCTAGGAGTTAACTCCTGATACTGTGCATGCAGAGCCCAAAGGGACTTGTGCGAAGCAAGTCAGAACATATCTCCTATTATGTGGATTTGTGGAAGGTCTGACTTGTGCATCCTATTTGGGCCTTGCATAAAGCAAGTTCGATCTTATTTTTTGAAGGACCCTTTATGAAGCAAGTTACAATTTATGTTCTTAAAAGTACAATGGGCACTGAGCATCCTGTTTGGGCCCTGTGACAAGCAAATTAGGACTTATCTCACTGTATGTAGATTTACACAATGTTTGAAGGTCCCTGTGTGTTCCATTTCATGCTGTGCCCAAAGGGCCCTGTATAAAGCAACTTAAGACCTACCTCATGATTCACACAGGGCTCAAAGGACCCTATGCATCCTGATTCATGCTGGTCCAAAAGGGTGTGAAGCAAGTTACAACTTATTTTCTCAAAAGTAAGGAAAACATTAAAAAAAACTGTGTTGATGCATACATTAGGGTTGTAAAAATGCTATGTAAAAGAAAAACAGAGTTTAAAGTATCATGATTCTTAACAAATCAGTGGTGTTTCTGTAACCCACATACTGTATATACATTTGTAAGCTTCGCACCCAGTGTAAATCATTATAGGAATAGCATGCATTGTACATGTGTTGGAAAAGTTGACAGGATTTTACCAGAACAAATGTTGCCTAAAACTATGTTTTTATGTTTGTTCTGGTTTAGATTGAGAGTGAAAATCTTCAGACCCAAATTTCATCCTGCTGGAACTCTGCAATATATGGCAGTTGATATTATAGCCAAGAACCAAGTCAACCCTTGAGGAATCCAGGATTTTCATATTTTATTCAGTTTCTATAACTTGTTCTCCTGAAGCCTTGACAGCATGCTGCACATGAGCTCAGTATATCCCCAAGAGTTTGCACTTTATTTGGACAAAATTTAGGCAATGAATATGGTTTTGGGAGACACAGAGAAACAATCTATCTTATTATTTGTTCTTACTGTACATCATTTATGGATACTACACACAGCTCTTCTTGCAAACTGCATCTCAAATAAACAGTACTACCCTCAAGTAAACTGTAACGAGTGCCTAGATATTAAATATAAGATGATAAGTACTTCTGGAAACTCAATTTTTGCCCTGGGGATTGCTGACTTGGTTACTTAAGTACAAGTAACATCAACGGGTAGTTTGAGAAACTTCATTGCATTGACTTATTTATCTGTCTTTCCTAACTGTGATTCCAAGCTAAAACTACAGTAAGCAGAGAACAGAAGTAAAAAGCATGTTTTAGTAAATTCTCTATTTTCTTTATGGGTTTATAATACATGTTTTGGGATGATACCTTGAAATGTGATATTTTGGACAGTTTGATAATAGTTAATATATGATACATTGTTGTTACTAGTACTATCTGTAAGTAGTGTGTATTTTACAAAAAATGGTGTGATTGCTGCTGTACAGACTATTGGTGTGGTCACACCTGGAGTACTGTGAGCAGTGTTGGAATCCTTGGGCTTGATTCACAAAGACTGGTGCAAGCTGCACCAATGGCAGCTTGCACAGATTGCCAGTGTGACAGGCACCCTGCACCTGATTCACTATAGGGTAGGGTCCCAGCAACAAAGTCCCACAGCTTGTGGCAACTGTGGTAGTGACCAAACAGATGGTGCATCTGTGAGGTACACTGCAAGCTGCAGTCAGTCAGACAGCAGCTGCACCCATGAACAGCGACCAGTACACTAAGCAGAAGACATCCTCTCCCTTGTGACTAGCAGACCCCCCAAGCCCTGATCTGCCCACAGAATAAAATATATCTCCCTGGTGGTCTAGTGGAACGTCAAGCCCCGATCTGCCCATAGAATAGTCCCCCAACACCCAATCTGCCCATAGAACAAAATATATTTCCATGGCGGTCTAGCAAACCCCTCATGCCTAAATCTGCCCATATAATAAAATATATTTCCCTGATAGTCTAACAGACCCCTTCCTTATTCCTGATCTGCTCATAAAAGAGAAATATGTATTTTCTGGATAGTCAAGTGGATCTCCACCCCTGCATCTCAGCAGGCAGTGCTTCATCATTCCGATCTTCCCATCACATTCCTGCACTGATGACCAGCACAGCCCTCTGCTCACCACCATGGCTGGCCACTGAATGAACATTCAGTAAGTGCATACTGCATACAGTACATGCTCATTGATTCACATCAGCTCAGCTCAGCCACCAAGGAATAATATATTACTATTCTAAAGCAGATCAGGGCTTTGGGGGGCCACTAGACCACCAGGGAAATATATTTTATTATATGAGCAGATTGGGGCTTGGCAGAGACTGCTAGCCACCAGGGATGTGATTATTTTTGTACATACAGTAGGACCACAGGACATTGATGCAGGTGTCTAAGCCTCTCAGAGAACACACTTCTAAGTAGTCTTAGACTAGCTTTGACTTGTATAATGGTACTAAGAAAGTTGCCCTCTGGGAAGGTTTTGTGAACCCTGACTCAGGGATATGGCAGCCTACATCTGCTGCAAGCCCCTTAGCAACATGCTGCTGCTGATTTTGTAGCACAATGCTGGTGCAAGCCCCTTGTGGCAAACGCAACCTGTGTTTGATGCATGTTGCTTTTGTGAATTGATCCTGACACATCTTTTGGTGCAAGCCACACCTTGAACCATTCTTTATGGTTCACGCCCCTTGCCACAATCAGGGCAGCTTTCAGAATTGAGCCCCTTGTCTGTAAAAGGATAAACAAAAGATAGAAAGTATTCCACAGAGGGCTTTAAAAAGGATCCATGGGAAGCAAGGTAGAACCTATTAGGAAAGAAGAGATAGCCTAAACAGTTCCCCACTAAAGGGCAGGAAAAAGAGAGGAGGGATATGATAGAAACTTAAAAATACATGCAGGGACACAAAAGGGTTGATCCCTTGGATTTATTTACAGTAATGTAAGGAAACAATACAACCATAAGGGGACAAAAACTCAAACTAGCCAGAGAAATAACAAAAAGGACTTAAGGAAAACATCTGCACAGAGAAGGTGGTGGATAAGTGAAACAATCTACCAAGTAATGTGATCAAGTATAGAAATATTTCAATGTTCATAAAACAATACAGTATGTACAAAAGATTAATTAGAAGCAAAGGGAGAGGTGGAGGTTCTGAGAGCTCTGAAAGGATTGGGGAAGTCTAAATAGGAACAACAGTGCAAACCTGATTGGTGTTTAGCATTTTTTCTGTCCACTGCCACCCATGTGCAATGTTATTATTTGTAGAATTTGGGCTTTAATTAATTTGCCTTGCAAAATACAATATATGCAAATACTATACATAATGTTTTGGTTTGCTTTGCTTCCTGAAATGTTTAGAGTTCTCTTCATCTCATTTTGTTTTATTATTTAAACAAGAATGAAATCTGAATTAAAAACAATAATACTGTAATTCTTTTGTGAGCTGCATAGATGGTGTTTTACAGTTTCTAATTCATTGTAATTTCTTTGAGAAAGTATTGCATGGACCAAATATGCAATAGCTATTTTCCATTTATACTGAGTGCTAAAATGTTCTAAAAGATATCAATTACTTTGTCAAAATGTTTTCCAGCAGCTCCTGAAACAATATGATGTAGCAATCTGTAGTATGAGGAACAGTCATGTTCACTTACATTTTAACAGTTTCTGAATTGTCTAGTATGAATAATAAAATTAGACATGTGGAAGTAGTAAAACAGATTAAATGATTTAGGATTAGTGACCTCTGTATAAGTATTTTTCCTATGAGATTTTAACACCATTTGTTCAAAGCTTCATTCTTTGCCAGTATGTCAAAAGAAAAGAATGAAAAAATTGAGGTTAAAGATCTTATACAAGCTAATTAGGCTCCAGGTGTTTATGGGACTCTATTACCCTGTGGAAAGCATAAATAGCACAAACCAGGATACCAAATGATTCCCCAAAAAGAAAGAAACAGAAGAACAAATAACTTAAAAGAAGCAAATGTTTCCAACCAATATCATAGAGCTCTAGAGCATGTTAGTTTATACTATTTAGAGAAATCTTCATTAGGCTCTATTGTTTTACAGAGGTATTATTTAATTGTTGTTTGATTCCAAAGTATAGTTTCAATTCTAACTTTGTAACCTGTGTAATTTTTAAACAAATTTATTATTTTTCTTGGTGGGTCAAACACTACTCCACCCTCTCCCCATCACCCCTGCTCCTGACCCCATCAATCTTGCCACAGTGAATACTCCTGCTCCTCCAGCCAGCATGGCAAACAAACGGGTCACTTCTCATTGGATATTTTTGCTTCTGCATGTGTGGCTGACATTGAGTATACAAATATCAGGTGACCTTGCTCTCCCTCTCTCAGAACCAGGCTAGTCATCTCTGTGGTGGGACTGACTCCATGCTAGTCCCCAGCTGGGACACACAATTAGACACATGAACCCTGGGTTTTAAAATAGCAGTAGCAGTACAGACTGTTGTCACAACACCACTGGCCTGGTTTAGGTGCTACTATACTTAAAATAGACAAGCTCCATATACAAAATAAGGAAATAGGAATGATATTCATAAATATCTTTAATCAAGTTACATGAAGCTGTATATCTACCTGCATCGCTAGAATTAAATTAGCTTTAGACCGTTAATCTGCATTAACATAAAAAATAGTTATTACCATGGGTGTCTTCTGCCATTTTTAAATATAGACAATAATTTAAAATTAGTATTCCAAGAAAAAATACTGCTGAGTAAGTGCCAAGAATTAAAATAGAAAAGTTGTGCTGTAAAACCAAGCAACTATTATAATTATGAAGTACTCCTACCAGATATCTTTAGAAATCTAGTAACCTCAGATCAGTGTTCATATTCATTACATAATTCTCCCTTGGTTTACAATTAACTTTGACTGCATGGTTAACCCCTATCACCCACTGATTTAAATGAAGTACAAAACATTGTAATTCATAGATCACACTCCATTAATCAGTTTACACTGTATTATTCACAGGTGTGACATCACAGTCATGAATAATACAGTATGACCTGTTAATGATGACCCACACCTGCAGTACTATCAGTAATCCCCAAAACACAACACACCATATAATATAATAAATAAAACATAGGCATCTATGAATATTGTGGAAATTTGAGCATCATTACTTATTCTGACCCAATATGCTCATTGAATTTATAGTCGTGTTAATAGGCATATCTGAGTTATACACTCTGTGATATCTGACACTTGCAGATCCAATTCTAAAGCAGCAATGCAGTGAAATCAGGCCCTACCTTTTTTTAAACTGCATATATTCCAGACATCTTCCAGATTAATTTCAGAATAACATTTTACAGTTGCATCAGAGTAAAGCATGCTTAAGATTGTCACTTCATTCACTTTAGAAATAATTTGATGGACCTAACAAGAGCTTGGGTTTAGATCAAAAAAAGTAAAAACCAAAATCTATAGTGCACAGCACAGGAAGCACCGTGAAAAACAATTTAACAGTTATGCTAATAATTTTATTAACAGTAGCTGGAAACTTTGGAAAGTAACTTTCCAAGCAAAAATTTCATTCATCCACTGTTTCAAATACTCTGGTGAATTGAAGTCTTATTTAGTTGTCAGAGTTGCTTTTAGACTGGTACTACAGTACAACAATATACTGTATTTGAGATTACATATATATATATATATATATATATATATATATATATATATATGTATATATATTTATATATATATATATATATATATACACATACATACACAATAGCACTCAAAAGGACAGCTAAATTAAATATCCTTATTATGCCATCTACAAGACTAGTATCCTGATTTGCTATTATAAAATAAGTATTTGGAAAGGACCATCAATCACACCTGTGAAGGCATGAGGAAGAAATAATAAGGTGCATTTATTTTCAAGACACTAGCACAGCACTCAATATATTAAAATCGATAAGGATAACATTATCATCTTCCAGATTTCAGGAAACAATAGACACAGTTAGCTGTTTTGTGACACCTATAATGTCTACAAGTTGCTAGTTAAAATATTTTCAGTCAATCATTTATTTTTGAATTTAACAGAAATTAATGAGAAGGTACCTACTTTAAGAAGTATTCATCTCAGTAAAGGAAAATGTAACCACAGAAACTTAGAATTTGACAGCAGATAAGGACTGCTTGGCCCACCTAGTCTGCCCATTTCCCTACCTGATGGATAAGCTGAAGATTCTAGTTAATCAAAAGCTTACTTCCTCCTACCCCCCACTTTTTTTTCCCATGCTAGGTTGATTTTATTTACAAATCAGATCTAATTTCTTGATATACAGTCAAAAGTACAATATTGCACAGGAAGGAACAGCTTCCATGATGTGCTTTTGTCACACTGTGTAAAGTTATATACAACCATATACATGATTAATAAGCTTACAATGCACAACAGAAGTAGATTTTTGTCACCACCCCCCCAAAAAAAAGTTCTGCACATAGTACAGTTTGTTTAAAGGGGAACATTCATGAAACAGAAGCCCTCATAGTTTGAAAGCTTGTGGAAATCTCTTTTGAATAAGATACTGGACTTACGTGTAGGTGGGAACAGTCAAATTATATCCATAACTAAGCTTGCCCTACACAGATACCACACTTTCACCACTTTTGCAACTCTAGTGTAACACATAGTGAAGCTCTGCACAGCTGCAGTGTAGTCAAGCATAGCTTCTCATGCAAGACATCACAAGGTTCAATTAAATGGTGGCAGTGTTGTATCAATACAGAGCAGAGTGTGGAGATCTCTGGTAGAGGTGAGCTTAATATCTCGTTCAAAAGAAATTTCCATGGCCCTTCAAACCGTAAGGTATGCTTTCATAAAAGTTGCCCATTAATCTCAGAGAAGTAAACTGCTGTTGCATGACCTGTAAAGTTCTTCCAGGCAACTGTGATCTGAACTATCTGTTGAGGTAATTATTTTACAAATGATTTTTTCCTCATCCTGAAATGCTCTTGCCCATCAACATTGCAAGTTATCAGAAGACATAAAATACTATGCCCAAATTATTACCCTTAGTGCTTACCAATGCCCCCAGACCACCAAAATCTTTGGTACTTACCCTGCCATGGAGGGATCACCATATAGATGAGAGGTTAGCTTACACTTCATGCACATTTAATCCTTGGCTTCTCATGTGAGACTGCCAAGAAGGGGGGCCATTAGTGCCAAGTGTGTTGGTGGTTTTGTGGTGGGGACACCAGCACACTGGATACTGGACTGAGACCACCACAACTCATTTTACACATGCCACTGAACAGCCCTGGGGTGACAATGGCTTTTGGCCGCTACTGACCTGGGCTGGAGCTGAACCAGTGACCTAGATGTGAAAGGCTCCTTAACCTGAAGCAGCCCACTGAGCCATACAGCTTCCCCCACATCCTTAATACCCCATTTAAACATTTGAATTATGTGAACAGAAAGTATCATAATTAAGCTTGGCACCAAAAGGCAAGCCAGGTTGTCCTGGGACCCAGCCAGAAAGGAACAAGAAAGGGGGAGGGAGGGGGAGGAGATGGAGGAGACAAGGAGAAAAGGGTGTGTCATTTGACCAGTCTTGGGGCTCACTGGCTATTGGTCAAGGGGAGGGGCCATGTGAGGTCCTGACTGTGGCTCTTAGGGGCTTCATAAGGGCCTGCAACCCTCAGAGAGCCATCTTTCTTGCTGTAAATTTCAGACTTGTACTACAGCATTTTGCTGGCAGTTGAGTTAAGGCACGGAAGGTCTGGGTGCCTTTTCTTTGTAAGGCACTTATGCAAGGGGAGTAGGGTTTTTGTAAGGTGGTAATGTATTTTACATGCTTTGAACTGTATGTTGTTTGTGTAGGAGAAAACAGCAGGAAATGCAGAGCAGTGAGGCATATAAATGGTGGCCTACCTAATATATGTGGTTTATTATTCCCACAGCAGAGTGTAGGGCAGAGTGTTTGGCCACTGGGCCCAGAGCTACTCTGAGTTGGTTTAGTGATCCTTTTTACATGCATTGAACTGTAATGTCATTTGTGTAGGAGAAAACAACAGGAAAGGCAGAGCTGTGAAGCATATAAATGGTGGCCTATATAATATATGTGCTTTATTATTCCCATATCAGAGAAGGGTAGGGCAGAGTATTTGGCCACTGGGCCCAGAGCTTGTCCTAGTTGGTTTGGTGATCCGAGGTCCTGCTGACCTGCCCTGGGAGGTGGTTTGCTGATTCACACAAAAATGGAACTTTTTGCTGCTGTTGTCCCGCTATGGATGGTTTTGTATGGCTCCTGAGAGGACGGGCCTGTGCTGCTAAAAGGAAATGAAGGTTGGTGCTGGCAGGGTGGTTTTGCTGTGAGCAAAGAGGGAATGTGGCTGCATTTTGTTCCAGAGAGCTTCAGATCATGCAGAGTGAGCACTGGAAGGGGGAGACTGGTGGCAGGGCAGCACGTATGTAGCACCACGTGGCATCTCTCCTGCAGCATGGTTTGGTTGTGTGGGCCCTCAAGAAGGGCATGTGGCACAGGGAGAGGTGCTGCAGTGCAGTGAGCTAGCACTGGTTGTGAATCTGGGGGCATGGCAGTGAGGGACACTGCCATGTGGTTCTTGTGAGGGAAGCATTGGCTGGCCTGGGGTGCATTGGTAAGGCCAGGTGGGTGGGGGCAAGGAAGACATAGCGCCAGAAGTGAGAGTGAGTGGTGGAGCCACAGAGGCCATTGGAGAGATTCCCGTATGCTGCCAGTGGCATGAGGAGCAGCCATTAAAGGCAACGTTGGGCAAGGAGGACTGGAGGCAGGTCGGGGGCCGTGGGATCTCCCTGGGGCAGCTGCTGCAATGCAGGGGCAATGGTAGGGCAATTTCGGTCAGGAGCCTGAATGAATGGGATGCACAGGCAGACTAGATGTCCAGTTTCTGTGTGAAGGCACATGGGATAAAGGGTTTCTGGGCACAAAGGAAGAGAATTATAAAAAAAATAAAAAATAAAATAATACAACGTACGTAAAGGGAAAGCAGAAGGCAAGCAGACAGACACAGCGCTTTAAGGAGGGGATGGCAACGAGGCCTGGAGGGGATGAGGAGTGCACATTATTCCCTTGCAGAGGGGCATTGGACCAGCAGGCCAGAAGGCACTGTGAGATTATAGATGCCAGGCCCAGTGGTGCAGCCACCATTTTGGATCGGAAGGTCGACCAGAGGGTTGGATGGTGGGGGAGAGGAGCTTGTGGCCATTTCTGCTGGAAAGGAGGACAAGGGGTCACAAGGCCTGAAAGGGGGCCTGGTCTCCATTTTAGGGCACTGTCACCCTCCCTGCTAGAGCATATGGGCAAGTAGGCCAGAGGGGGGGTGCATGCCTGTGCCTAGACATGTGGTACAGCCACCACATGGGGGCTGGGAGGGGAGGGAGGACAGGGAGGTCCCTTGGTGGGGGGTTTGGTGCCACAGCATACCGGCAGTCATTGACAGTATAGCGGAGTGGTTTAGGGCACCGAGCTTTAAGCCTGGAGACTTAGGTAGAATTCCATCAGCTCCCAGGTGGGGGCTGGGTGACAGTGGGCTGGCTGACCGGAACAGGCCTGGTCAGCCACCCAGGAGTGCCACTGTGGGTATAGAGGAAAGGCTGGGATGGAATGGGCCCCATCCATGTGAGGCAAAGCAGAATGGGGCTCAGGATTTTGGGGGCAGGAGACCTCAAGGAGTGGGGAGCTGCACACCGCTTGTTTCACTGTGTTTCAATTGTGCTTGCTGTATATAAAATAGCAAGGCAGAAGAGATGGCACCCAAGATAACTCCAGTGTCCAGTTCTAAAATGATGGCAGATGCAGAGAAACTGATGATTCAGATAATGGAGCTGGTGGAGGTGGTAAAGAGAAGTGAAGCAGAGAAGGAATCCCAGAAGAAATGGAAGGAGTGTGATGAGAGGGCAGGCACAGGGAAGGCAAATAAGAGGCTGAAGAGGGTGGCATCCAGCCCACCAGCAGCACCCGGAGCAGGAGCTGAGCCGATACCGGCTCCGGCGGGACCACGACCACATAGTGGTAAGGATGAGGTGGATGTCAACAATGAAGCAGATTTAAAGGAGTATATTGAGGGTTTGCTGGGAGATATGGGGAAGAAGGGAGTGAAGAAGATGGAGCGGGTCTTGCAGGCCATGCAGGATAGTGGCAAGAAGGGCAATGTGGGAGGGAGCAGTGGGGGGGGGTGAGGAAACTGTATGATAGAATGCCAGGCTTCACACTGGGTGACCATGTGCCAGCCTCGATAAAAGAAAAGATCTGGAAAGTAGAGTATGTTGATATTTTTGGCTTGGTCGATGAGGAGACGGCCAAAAAGTATGAACAAAAGGAGTCGGTGGCAAGTCAGAAATGGTAGTGGCTTTGGCGGTGATAGGACACAAAGCAGAGGAGGTGAAATTCAAGTGGAAGAGCATTGACACATGGCAAGCTGGCTTCCTGATATACTGTGCACTGGTGCTGGAGAAGCAGCTGGACCTGGCAATCCCCCTGCTGATTTATGTGACGATCATCAGGGACATGTATAAGGTAAAACTGAGCTTAGGGTTGCTGAAATATGATGAGGCTTTTCAGAGGAGAATGGCGGTGAAAGGGGACCTGAGGTGGGACTGCATCCACTCAGAGTTGTGAGTAAGGACTCTCTCAGGGCTAGCAGTAGGACAGGTAGTGGAGCTGGCGAAAAGGGTCACACCAGCCCAGGGCTCCAAGGCAAGATGGGCCTTTAATAGGGGATCATGCATGTGGCCTAGCTGCAAGTTCAGGCACGTCTGTTCGTGTTGCAGGGGGTCACACATGGCAATGCCCTGCAGGCAAGGGGACATCAAAGACAGGAAATTGGTGGGGAGCTCCAGGAACAGCTCTTTCTAGGGGAAGAGGGATTGGGAGGGGCCGGGGTCCCTGGGAGGGATAAATCCCACCTATGGATGAAATAAGAGGGGGCCAGCGGGCCGGAGGTGGGGCTACACCCTGACCCACACCCCCATCCAGCAGGAGGTGGTAGGGGCCTGGACGGAAGGATACCCCAATCAGAAAGCAGCCAGGCTACTGAAGGAGGGTTTTCAGGGAGGTTTCCCTCTGGGCTTTGAGGGCGAGCAGATGGGGACGCGGGCAAAGAACTTGGGTTCCGTATAAGGGAAGGAGGACATAGTCCAGGCAAAGATTCAGAAAACATCAGGGCAGATAGGGTGGAGGGGCTGCTATGAGAGCCCCATTGCAGGCATTTTAGGGTGTCACCCCTGGGGGGGGTGGTGCCCAAGAAGCAGGTGGGGGAGTTCAGGCTCATACACAATCTGTCCTACCCATAAGGTGGGGTCAGTATATGAGGTAATCCTAGAGTCGCTGAGCATGGTCTTTTACACCTCGCTAGACCAGGCGGTGGAGTTGATCCAGGTGGTGGAAGGGGCCTGCCTGGCAAAGATGGACATTGAGTCCACATTCCATTTGTTGCAGGTCCACCCATCGGATGGCGACCTGCTTGGTTTCCAATTTGAGGGGTGGTTGGTACTTCAACAAGGCCATGCCTATGGGCTGCTCAGTGGCATGCTCAACATTTGAAGCATTCAGTTAATGGGTATAATGGGTATTTGGGAACTGTTTTGGGCACAGGAGGGTAGTCCACTACCTGGATGACTTTCTGTTGATTGGGGTCAGCCAGTTGGAGTCCCAGGGGATGTTGAGGGACTTCCAAGACATGTGCATCACCTT
The DNA here is from genome assembly GCA_016271365.2 of Neoceratodus forsteri. NCBI lineage: Eukaryota > Metazoa > Chordata > Ceratodontiformes > Ceratodontidae > Neoceratodus > Neoceratodus forsteri. The sequence goes on along the minus strand of CM028129.1, from coordinate 950,546,511 downwards.
GGGGATCCCCCTGGTGGCAGGAAAGACGGAGGTCCCAGCCTACAGGCTAGAGTTCCGGGGAATCGAGGTGGATGCTGAGCAGGAGTGTTCTCGGCTGCCTGTTGACAAGGTGGCATGACTAAAAGGGCTGCTAGCGCTAGTGGGCAGGAGGAAGAGGGTGTCGCTGGTACAGGTACAACAGCTGCTGATGCACCTTAATTTTGCCTACAAGGCCATAAGCCCAGGCAGGGCATTTACAAGGAGATTGGGGAGCGCCAAAGGGAAAGCAAAGCAGCCCCACCACTGGGTGGACATCAACAAAGGTGTGAGGGAGGATCTCCAGGTATGGGAGACCTTCCTGGAGTCATACAATGGGGTGACATTCTGGCAGGATGAGTGGGCCTACAATACAGACATTGAGCTGTACATGGACGTGGCTGGGAGTTTTGAGATGGGGGCTTACTTCCAAGGGGACTGGATCTCTGAGGAATGGCCAGCATAATGGCAGGAGTGTGGATGGACCAATGACGTCACATTTCCTGAGATCTTCCCAATCTGAGTGGCACTGGAAATATGGGGAGACCAGATGACAGAGCAGTGCATCTTGTTTTGGTGCGACAACAAGGGCATGGTGGAGGTGATCAATAGGCAGAGTGGCCATATGGAGTCGGTAGGTTAGGTCCTAAGGTGCATGGTGGTTTTGGGGTTGTATTTGAACCTGTCCTTTAGAGCACAACACATTGAGGGGATACAGAATGAGGTGGCTGACTGTCTTTCTTGTTTTCTGATGGACTGGTTCCGGGAGATGGCACCACATGCCGCACCTGCCTGGACCAAAGTCCCGGACTGTTTGTGGGAGATTGGAGGGAGAAAGCTAGGGCCTTGTACAGAGCGTCATGGTCGGCCAACACCCTGAAAGCCTACGAGGGGGGTCGGGGCAGGTTTTCAGGCATTTTGGTCCAATATGGGCTGGAATAGGGTGGAGCCAGTCCTAGAAGAACAGGTGATGCAGTATGAAGTGGTGAAATGGAAGAAAGGTTGGCTCATGCCACCATGGTGGTGCAGCTGTCAAGTATCAGCTGGATGTGCAGTGACCAGGGGGTGGTTGGATGTTGTGGGTGGCCAGGCCATCAGGTGGATGATCAGGAGCTGGCAGAGGGACAGGGCACAAGGCAGGACAAGAGGAGGCCCATAATGGGGCCTTTACTCATGAAGGTGGAGGGGGCTCTGGACCAAGTTTGCAGTTTGGCAAAAGAAGCCTACTTATTCAGGGCCATATTTGCAATCATGGCCTGGGGGGCTTTCAGGTTTGGAGAGGTGGTGGCACCCAAAAAAGGGGCAGCTGCCACAGGTTTACAGGGGAAGAATGTGAGATTGGATGAGGATAGGGGGGCATCTGGCTGCAGAGGTCCAAAACGGACCAGCACGGGAAGGGCACCGCAGCGGGTGCACAAGCAGCCAGGGGCTGGAGTGTGCACAGTCCAGGCCATGAGGGACTACGGCAGGGTAAGAGGCTCAATGAAGGGGGCCTGGTCCTTACACAGGAATGGGTCCCTGGTGACGGGGTTCCAGGTAGTTGCAGTGCTGAAGAAAACACTGCCATTCATGGGGCAGAACCCCAGCGAGTTCACCGCGCACTCATTCAGAATAGGTGTGGCATCAGAGGAGGCCACTGGAGGAGTAGGGGAGAACAAGGTCAAGTGGGTGGGGAGATTGAAATCCAACTGTTACAGGATATATGTGAGGTGTTGACATGGCTAATTGGTGTTCCTTTTCTCTTTCTGCAGCAGGCTTCAAGAGACAGGTGTAGATTATGGTGCACTTGTTTATCTACTGGGTGGAGAGGTTTGCAGCTGCCACAAGGAGAGGGACGCAGTTGCGCCCAGTGGCAGAGCACACCAAAGTGCTGTGGAGAGAGTTGAGGGGTATGAGGTGGTCTCAGTTGCTTCCCCTGCTGGAGGTGCTACGGGTGCACTAGGCCAGGTCTGACTGTATCATTGTCCATCTGGGGGTAATGATCTAGGCCAGCAGTTCTCAAACCTTGTCATAGTGAGCCTCCCCTAAGCTATGGAAAAGATCTTGAGCCTCCCCCAAAATACTGAAATATTTTTGGGCCTCCCCATAGAAAAATAGCCTACTTTTCACAGTACATCAGGAATAAATTATTTGCATAGCTGGCTCTCATGTTAAGCTTAGTTGTAGCCCCCAACCCCCTAACAGGACAACCTAGTTGCTCTAATATTTTGACCTCAAATCATTGTTACCTCTACTGCCATATCTTCATGGGTCACATGGCTTTTCTGTTTCCTCTAACTTGAATAACCTTCCTGTCGATCTCTGCCTCTCCCTCTCACCCTTCTCTAAACAATCCTCAGGGATAATTTTTGCTCTCTTGCTCTTATTCCTAGTACCTGTATGGTTAACTCTTGTATTTGGACAGTTCTGCTGCCAGTCAAATTGATCAGTTGTTCCTTGCATTGTTAGTTTATTGTTCTTAATTTTTGTGCACTTTTATTCATTTTGTATTGATTGTTTCGTAATTACATTTTGAATTGTATTCTCTCACTACCCTTCCTGGGTACACCTGAAATAAGCCATGGCTCAGTGTACAGTGCCTTCCCTGGTCACAAACTTGTGAATAAATACATTAATTCACCTACTGTTATCCTCTTTTGGTTTGCCTTAACCCTTCACACAAAATCTATAAAGTTCAAAATTTAAATACAATACTTTTTCAAGGATTGCTTGAGCCTCCCCTTGAACAGGCTGGGGCCTCCCCAGGGAGGCTAGCCTCACCATTTGAGAAACCCTGATCTAGGCATATTGCCATGGGGGTCTCTGATGAGGGACATGATCTCAGACTTGGTGAGGATAAAGATCTGGTGCCAGGGGTGGTGATCGGCTGGTCTGAGATCACATCCTGTAGGGTGTGGAAGGGAGCAAAAGGGGTTAAGGTGGTGGAGGTGGTACAGAAGCACTTGAACAGGAAAATGGCTAGGGCAGTGATTAAAATGTGGGGGTGGGGTATACATCCAGCATAGGGACATTTCATATGAGCAGGCCGAGGTTTACCGGGCAGATGGGGTACACCTGATGGAGTTTGGCATGTGCCTGTTCCTATGGCCCTTTGGGGAGCTAATGTGGGAAACCAATACGAAAGGCCTGAGATTTTAACCTGCAAGGGGAGAGCCCCATCTTCCATCACAAGCTGGAGATGGGTCAGTGGAAAGGCTTGAGCTAGGAGAAGTGGGGGCAGGTGGAGGGGGATAGGCACCACGGGCTGGGGACAAAGGAACCCACGCATGGGAGTAACGAGGGGGAAGGATATAGAGCTATGAGGCAGATCACTGTATCCGCACCTAGTGGCGGGGGGAGGAGTGGTCTGGGTAAGTGTGGTGACCCGGTTATGGTGACTGAAGAGGGAGGTGATCACAGTGTCTGGACCCCAAGAAACAACTCCAAATGAGGAAGAGAACAAGAAGGAAGAACCACAAGAGGGAAGACAGGACTGCTATGTCCTAGAACATAATATTAGACTGATATACCTAAATTGTAAATATTGATTATTAGAAATGAAATTGGGATGTAAATATATAATTGTGCCTTTTAATAAATATTGCCAGCGAGCATCCAAAAGTGATAAAGTAGTAGCCTGAGTTATTTCTGGGTGGGGACCCAGGGACAATTAAGCTTGCTACTAAAAGACTAGCCAGGTTGTCCTGGGACCCAGCAAGAAAGGAACAAGAAAGGGAGGGGGTAGGGAGAGGGAGGAGACAAGAAAAAAAGGGGGGGCTATGACCTCACAGGTGAGTCATTTGACCAGTCTTGGGGCTCGCTGGCTATTGGCCAAGGGGAGGGGCCACATGGAGTCCTGATTGCGTTCCTTAGGGGCTTCATAAGGGCCTGCAACCCTCAGAGAGCCCTCTTTCTTGCTGTAAATGTTCCCACCCATCCATACCTCTCAACCTCTTGCCTTGTGAATCAGGGACAAGGCTTAAAAACATCAGGGACAAAGACCCGAAATCAGGGACACATCTTAAAAATTGATATTATTCACTCAAAAGCTGATAGAATAAGGGAATTTGTGTTAAGATGCATTTTCTGAAGAAAAACAAGTCTGTAATGTTAATGTTTGACATTATTTTGTGATTTTAATCACCACTGTTCTGTCACGAAAAGACAAATTTTACGAGGGACAGAGGAAAATTCTGAGACAAAATAAGGGACAGTTGAGAAGTATGCACCCACTCTCCCTACAAGAAAGAGGTGGTAACGTGAAATGGGCACTAGATAAAGGGAGGCACAAAGAAGGATGGTGGCCTCCAAGGGGGCCCGGGATGGGTCAGGTGAGGCCGCAGATGGGTGGCTGGTGACCAGTGGGGGGCTAGGTGGAGTCACCAGTGGGCATAAGCTAAAGGGAGATGGAAGTAAAAGTGGGGAGAAAGGGTTGGGAGCTAGAAATCGGGGGTAGGTAGAGGGAGTAGGCATCAGAGGCTGGGGACAAAGGAACCCAGGTGTGGGAGTAATGGGGGAGGGTGAGGGATATAGAGCTAGGAGGTGGATCACTGTGCCTGCGCGTAGTGGGGGGGGGAGGTCTGGGTAAGTGTGGTGTGCCAGTTATGGTGATTGAAGTGGGGGGGGCAGATCACAGTGTCTGGACCCCAAGAAGCAACTTCGAACAAGGAAGAGAACAAGAAGGAAGAACCACAAGAGGGAAGACTGGACTGCTATGTCCTAGAACATGATATTGGACTGATATGTCTAAATTGTAAATATTGATTATTAGGAACAAAATTGGGATGTAAATATATAATTGTGCCTTTTAATAAATATTGCCAGCAAGCATCTAAAAGTGACAAAGTAGTAGCCTGAGATATTTCTGAGTGGGGATCCAGGGACAATTTTCTTTCTTTCTTTCTTTCTTTCTTTCTTTCTTTCTTTCTTTCTTTCTTTCTTTCTTTCTTTCTTTCCATAGAAACACAGAGTCTGTCAGCAAAAAAGTAATGCTTGGCCCACCCAGCCTATCCAGATGGTCCCTGGCTACTCTGCCTTCACAGACATTAAATGGTCTCTGGTGATCCTCTCTCCTTCCTCCCAGCCTATTTACTAATATTCCCTTATGTCTATCCCATACATACTTGAAACCCTGTGCTGCAGTCTATACCAGGTGCACCCCAAGAAGAGAGGTAACTGGGACAGGTGGGCATCAGTTATAGTCTCCTTCAGCTAACTGCAGAATAACTAAGATGAAGAAGCTGCTAACAAAGCCTGGTATGGCTGAAAACATAAGAGAATGACTGCTGAAGAGAAGCATGTGTGTGGAGTATGGGCTTGGCAAGGTGATTCACTGGGATGGGTCCCTGGTGGTATTGTATAATGCAGTCAGAGACATAAGCCTAAAAAAGTTTGTAAAAAGACTCCTCAAGCTGACATTTCTAATAAGCTGCAGTGGAATAGCTGTTTTACCTTGCTGGGTAAAAAGCCAGTATTGTCTAGCCCATTAGGTGAGACTCAAAGTTTTCTCCACCCTATCCTATTCCTCCTTCTTTCCTTTCTTTCACTGCAGAGCCATGGCATAAATGAAAGCAATATAGAGACATGCTAGCAAACAAAATGCACATATCTAAAGTCATTAGCACATAGCCTGCTCATACTGATAAACTCCTTGGGGCTGATTCTCAAAGGGTCGGCACAAGCCACGCCAAAGGTGACTTGTGCCAATTGCTGATGTGCTGGAGACCCTGTGCCCAATTTTCTGTCAAGTAGGGACCCAGCAGCTATGTCCCATGACTTGTGGCAAACTTGACCCTGTGCCACACAGAGGGTGCACATGATGGTTTGCCACAAGCTGTGGATCTTCCCTGTGGCAATAGCACCATGAGCAGGTGTCTGGTGCCACACGCCCCTGACCCGATCTCCGATCCCCATGTACAGAATAATAAATCTATGCCCTGTATGTCTAGAGAACCCCCGGCCCCCCAAATGCCCTGAATCTCCGATCCCCATGGAAAGAATAATAAATATACAGTATGCCCTGTATGTCCAGGGCCCCCCACCCCCTCAACAGCCATGATCTCTGATCCCTGTAGAGAGAATAATAAATATATGGTATGCCTTGTATGTTTAGGGTACACCTGACCCCACAACAGCCCCAATCTCTCATCCCCATGGAAAGAATAATAAATATACAGTATGCCCTGTATGTCTAGGGCACACCTGCCCCTGCAATTGCCCCAATCCTCCTGAAATACAAGCCAAATATTCCCTGGTAGTCCAGTGGTCCCCTCACCCTAGATGGCAGTGCTCCCACCACCCTGTCCCCCCATCCCCGAACCAACGACCAGCACAGCCCTCCTCACACCTCTGCAACTGGTCACCGACTGAGCTATCAGTGAATGCATACTGTACAGTATGCGGTCACTGATAGCTCAGTCAGCAGCCAGCCATGGAGGTGTGAGAAGGACTCTGCTGGTCACCAGCTCAGGGATGGGGCAGAGCAGGGCGGTGAGGCACTGCCAACTGAGGTGGGCAGTTGGAGGACCACTAGACTACCAGAAAATGTTTGACTTATATTTCAGGGGGATCGAGGATCAGGGCTGTTGTGGGGGTGGGGGTGCCCTAGACATACAGGTCATACTGAATATTAATTACACATTTTACATGCGGATCGGAGATTGTGGCTGAGGGATGGGGGTGCAATAGACTTACAGGGAATACTGTAAATTTATTATACTTTACATGGGACTGGAGATCATGGCGGGGGGGCAGCATGTACTTCAGGTGGATTGGAACCCTGGCAGCACATTGGCGCAACCCCCAAAGGACACCTAGGTAACACTTAGAGCAGCTCCTGGCTGGTCTAAATGTACCTAGACAGTTGTCCTCTGAACCTGGTGTTAGAATACCATTTTAGGGGATGCTGCAGCTTGCATCTGCAACAAACCCCCTAGCACCATGCTGCAGCCCATTTTATGGGGCAAGGCTGGCGCAAGCCCCCTTTGCCACAAGCAGCCTGCGTTCATTGCAGTCTGCTTTTGAGAATAGCTCGGGGTGTATTTTTTGATTCAAGGTGCCACTTGTGTCTTTTATCTTTGACACAGGCACCCTGCATCATTTTAAGTGCTTTGAGAATCGGCCCCCTTGTTTGTACCAGTATTGATACAAGAGTTTGTCAGCAGCTGGTGTGACGCACTGTTTATGCTTCTTTTACAAGTGTTCCTTTAGTTGCATTCTGCTGCTTAACAAAAACAAAAAAAAAACTTTTGTAAACAAGCTGTCCTTTTTACCTTTCTATTCCCTTGAGTACTGTGCTCAGTTTCTCCAGATGCTCTACAGCCATCTGTTTGGCTGAGGTTTCCCACTTCTCCCTGTATTGCTCAGCAGTGTGTTTAAATAAAAAGATAGCTGTTTGTTAAGGTGCTTTTTTTGTCTCTGCATGTCTACTAGCACAGTTTAAACACCACACAGTGAATATTTTTTTTATGACACCCTCACAGCTGATTGTGTTTAAGCTAAAACAGAGCTGTCAAGTGTACAGTCTGTTTGAAAGGGCTGAATGTTAAAAAAAAAAATAATTTTACCTGTGGGCCAAGAAAGAGACTGGGATAGGAGTTGATAACTCTTGAATGCATAAATTTGAGTCTGTATGTGGTCACCCTCTGTTTCAGTTTAGGCCTTGACTGGTGGCCAGATTTTCAAAGGTGGAAGCAGGACTTGAATCAGGCCCTGCACTACACCTGTTTTTTGGTGCAGCTGTGCCAAACATCTTCACTGCAACTTCACCCAATTTTCCATTCTTGGGTGCAGTTTTGACACTTTTCTCACTGTACAGCAGCTTGCACCAAATCTTTGGTATAAACCTCATGAAAATGGTCCCCAAACTGGCATATGCTAGACCAGCGGGGAGCTGGTCTAACTTGAAGCACTTGATGCACGGGATTGAAAATCCCAGTTCCCAGCCAGGGGAATGCCTCAAGCCCCATGCACCGTATAATTGATGTACCAGGAGCTTGCAGCATTCCTGGGGCTTTGAAAATCCAGCCCTGGATCTCAATTCTAGCCTGTTGGACCAGAAGGAGGTAGGTCATTGGAAGCAGGATAAAAGCAGAATCATCAATAAGAGCATTTTTGTTTCCCTGTACTTCATAGAAGGGTAACTGGAATGCAATAACGTGTTGTGTTACATTCTCTGTATTGTCACATGTTTTGTGAATGCAACTGGTGTAAATATTGTAAATATAAAATTGAGAGGAAAATTTGAAGGTTTTACCATGCAGCAGCAAAGGCTAGCATGGAGACATCCCTGACAGCGACAGCCGTGGTGCCGACTGTCGGCATTGCGTGTCGGGATGCCTCGATGTATCCATCGGGGCCGCGCCCACCTCACCCGTGGGGCTCCACTCCCCACACACCCCAGTCTGTGGATTCAACTCAGAGAAGCAGTCTCGTCACTGTGACAGACCATCACAGTGACCTGCAGGTTTTGCCTGATTCCTGTCGCTGTGATGGTTTCCGTGGTGTCAGGGTCGCTGCAGTGATGGTATACCAAATTTGAACGTTGAGTGATAGGCCCAAAGACCTATCAGGGGTAAGCTAAGGTGTATAAATGCAGAGCTGAGGCAAAATGTGAGCAGTGTCTTATAAGCCACTGACAGTGTAGGAGCTCTGTTGGGCCCTGCTGCTGCCTCTACCTAGCACTGTGTTGGTACATGTCACTTCAAGCAACATTCCATCTGTATGGTAGATAATATATATATATATATATATATATATATATATATATATATATATATATACACCTGTATATGCCTGCAATTTTTTTTGTTTGTTTTGGTAATAAATAAAGTAGTATTTTGGAAACTATTGTTGGCTGCTGAGCCTCTATCCTCACTGACTGCACCCACAACTCCTCACACCCCCTCCCTCTTCTTTGCATGCGGTCTGGTCCTGATGCTCTTCATCCATTGAAAGATATTCCCATCCTGCACCCTGTTCACTCTCTGAGAGGTACTTCTAGGCCTCTATCTTGTCCACTCTTATTCTTCTCTGTTCTAGGGTGTATATTATGATATCTCTCAGCCTCTCCTGTAGGGTGCAACTACTGACCCATTTGTGTTGCCTCCTTTGGACTGCCTCCACCCTGCCTATATCCTTTCTCAGGTGTGGCCTCCAGAACTGGATATATCTGTCCAGGTAGAGTGTCACCAATGAGTGACACAGATACAACACCACCTCCCTTCTCCTGCTAGTGATGCCTCTCCCAGTGCATCCGACATTGCACTAACCCTACCCACTGCTTTATCATGCTGTTGTGCTACATTGAAGTCATTAGTATGATAACCCCAAGGTCCCTTTCCTGATTAGTGACTGACTATACCTCCCCCATCTATGCTCCGTTCTTGTGTTCCTTGCCCTAGGTGCATCATTTTGCAGTTTTTTGTATGTTGAACCCCAACCTCCATGTTTTTGACCACTCCTCAAGTTTCCCAAGATCTCTACACATTCATTCTACCCTATTACAGATTTTGGTACCATCTGCAAAAAGGCATTGCTTCCCATCCTGTTCATCTGCAAGGTCATTTATGAAGACATTGTAGAGGACCAGTCTCAGTACTGAGCCCTGCTGCACTCGCTGTTCATGCCTCCATCCTTAGATTGAATGCCGTTAACCACGACCCTCTGTCTGCTAACCGTTAACCAATTTCTAACAAAATTCATCACTTTGGATCCCACCCCCAGGCTGCTAAATTTCTTCACTAGTCTCCTGTGTTGCACAGTGTAGATGGCCTTAAAAAAAGAGTAGATAGGCCACTTCCACTGCCTTCCCCTGATCTATTTCCCTGGACACTCAGTCAAAGAATCACTCAGGTTCATCTGGCATGACCAACCTCACCATGAATCCATGATGACTTTGATCTTGCAGCCCATTTAATTCAAGATACTCTACCAATCTTTCCTTTAAAAGATTTTCCATTAGCATTCACACCATTGAGGTGAGTGGCAACAGCCTATATGCTAGACTCTTCCCTGCTGCCACTCTTCTACAGAGTGACCATGTCCCATCTCCTCCAATCCTTCAGAATCATGTCCAATTAGAGTGAGCAGTTAAATAAGGCAGTCAGCGTAGCTGTCAGCACTTTAATGAGTTATTTTAGTACCCTTGAGTGTATCCCATCCAGTTCCATAACCTTGTCCACTTTTAGAGATGCAGATCCCTTCAGGACTCTTTCCTCTGGAAATGGACTTGAGTCTGCCTCTGCTTCCTACTGCTCCTTGGTGGTCCATCCCCCTCCCTCGACTGTAAAGACTGAGTAGATGTACCTCTTTAGAATGTCTGCTTTTCTGAGTCATCTCCTGCACAGTCTCCCTCTGGCATCCTCCTTATCCCTGCCCTTGCTTTCCTCTTCTCACTTACGTACCTGAAGGCAGTCTTATCCCCATTTGCTACCGCTTTGGCTATCCTTTCCTCTGTCTGTATTTTTGCACTCTTAAATGCCTTTTCTGTTTCCCTCTGTTTTACCTGGCGTGCTTCCCTGTCTTCCTCCTTCTGCATTCCTGTATACCTTCTAAATGGCACACTTTTTCCTTCACCACCATGGCCACTTCACTAGAGCACCATAAGAGTTTATTTTTTCTTTTGCTTTTACTCCTTTCATGCAGAGTCTGATTTCCTTAATTAATTAAACCAGGGGAGAACCTGTAACTAGTGAGAACCAATATGAGGGATATTCAAACTTTTACACCTCACAAGCAAGGATTAAATGCCTGAGAGAATTACTTGCAACAGAGGACTGAGCAACCCCCCCCCCCCAAATTATCTAATATTGAATATGATGGAAACAGTTTTATAAGTTAATCACTTCTGCTTTGGGGATAAATATTATGTCCAAATAAGGAACAGCCATGGTGTCAGCTATGGCCCCAAGCTATGCAAACTTTACAATGGGGTTATTTGAGAAACAACATATCTGTACATGTGTTTTATTGATGTGTTGATTTTCTGGATTGCTATGTATCAGAATTAGAGGAATTTAAAATATAAATGGAAAATTCTACAACTTAATGTTCACTATTAAGTATATTGCTGAAATAGTATACTTTCTGGATTTGAAAATTTCTGGCACAGAATATAGACTAAACATTAACTTATTTTGAATAACTGGCAGGTAAAAATACATTATTACATTTCTCTAATTCCCATCCAAGACACATTTTGCAACATACTCCTAAAGGACAGCATATGAGAGCTGAAAGAAATAACACTTTATGGAATGATTATGAGGAACAGGAAATAAAACTAAATAAAAGATTTAGTGCATGTGAATACGAAAGTGATCTGTCAGTAAAGACAGAACAAGAAGTGAAGAAAATGGATAGATGTGAGTTATTAAAAAAAATAAATAAGGAAGACACGGAGAAATTGGTGTTAGCCACAACATTTTCAGACTACCACAATAAGATAAAAAACATAATTTCTAAACACTGAGAAGTGGCATAGCTCTCCCAGAAGGAACAAAGGCTTTTAGGAGCAAACCTCTGGTGGTCACTAAAAGAGTAAGAAACTTGAAGGATTGACAAGGTAAGTCAGAACACAAAATATCACATTGAAGTCTGGGAGTGATTGGCTGAATTCTGACATAAAAGGAAATATACCTTGTGGAAATTGCCAGCAATATTCTAATACTCATAGAATTAAGGAATGTCAGACTATAGCAAGAAAAAAAAATATTTTAATTAGAGATTTAATCACTTACCAGACTTCACATATGGTACAGTATACCTAATAAAATGTCCATGTGACCTGAGTTACATGGAAATGACCACCAGAAAGCTTACAAGTAGAGTATCTGAGCATAAAAGTTGCACTAGGAGGAAAGATTTTAATTCTCCAGGTACTTGACATTTCGTTGAGAAAGGACACACTATTCCTCAACTGCAGTTTATGAGTATAGAGGCTATACAAATGCCTTGTGGAGTGGTAACTGGGAAAAGGAATTATTGTTCAGAGAAGTTAAGTGAATGGAATGGATGGAAATTCTGTATCAAAGTATAAGATTCATGATTACCCTTATGTAGGTCACTTAGGTTTTTTTAGTTCCTTGGCTCTGCCTCAAGACCCAGGCTGTCCTTTTCTATCCTGATCTGCAGTTTCTGTTTATTATTAAATGGGCTTCTGCAGCTTAGTGAGGAGTTAGGCTTGTACAACTTTGTTGATAGTCTGAAGGTATTTAAATGAATGTATCGTTGATTATCATAGGTGAATACTCTGGCTGTTCACGTACTCTGTTTCACGGGAAACTGACCCCCTATTAGGGTACTGTGAAGGCAAAGGAATCCGTGTAGGACCTGATGCGGGCTGCAGGATTTTTCTCATTTATCGCCCTCCTGGGCCGATGGGAGATTTCCTGCAGGGGATTGCAGATTTCGTTGCCGACGGAACGTTGGAATCCCCCAGATGTGTTTTTCTGGGGGATTTCAATGTTTGGTTCGACGACGTGAATCATAGATACAGCTGTGATTTTTCTCAGACTATGTCCTCCTTAGGCTTGATGCAAGCTGTCACTGCATCGACTCATCGGGATGGCCACATGTTGCATCTGGTGTTCTCACTGGGACTTGAGATTAGTGATCTCAGGATCAATCCGGTCCTCTGGTCTGATCATTGCACAGTGCAGTTCACGCTTGGGGCTCCCGCCATAAGCCCTTCCCCTGTTGAGATGATTTGCTGTCGCCCTTTACGGGGTTTGACCCCTGAGGGTTTTTGGCAGCAGCGAAATTGTCTAGTGTGGGTGATGCATGTATGGGAGGTGTTGCTGTCGGGGTTGACACCTATAATGGGGTGTTATCCGACACCATTAACTCCCTCGCACCCGTCCGTGTATGACCCAGAACTTCATACCTGAGGTCACCATGGTTTGATGGTGAGCTCAGGGAGATGAAGGATGGGTCGGAGATTGGAGCGCTGCTGGAGGAGATCCCATCTGGATGCGGATAAACTGGTCCTGCGTGCCCACTATGGTGTGTACCAGGAGGCAATCAACCATAAGAAGACAGTGTTTTTGTCTAGGGAGATTGCTGCCGGGAAGAACCGACTGGCCTCACTTTTCCGGACTGTGGACAGGCTTTTACATCCTGCTTGTTTACAGCCCGGGAGGGTTTTTTACAATACAGATTGTGAGGATTTTGCTCGGTTCTTTTCGGACAGGGTGTCCTCGATCCGGCGGGTGGCTTCTTCAGCCAGCAATGCTATACCTGGCCATGATCGCCTGATGTGCTCTGAGTGCACTCCGTCTGGTTGGGGAGAGTTTAGACCAGTGAAGGTTAGCGAGGTTATCGAGGAGGCAACCAATATGAAGCATACCTTTTGTGAACTGGACTCAGTGCCAAATGTGTTTCTTAATGAGATGCGTTGACTCTGTTGGCCCGGTGTTTGCCTTGATTGTACGGTGTTCCCTTTCTGAGGGTGTCTTTATGGATGCCTTGAAGGAGGCTCTGGTGAGACCCCTCTTAAAGAAGCCATCTTTGGACCCAGAGATCAAGGCAAATTACTGTCCAATCTCTAACCTTCCATTTTTGGGAAAGGTTATTGAGAAGGTGGTAGCGCTTCAGTTGGAAGAGCACCTCGTATCTCATGAGTTGTATGAACCCTTCCAGTCAGCTTTTCATGCCAGACATAGCACTGAAACTGCACTTGTTCAGGTGCAGAATGCTCTCCTCAGGGCTAGAGATCGGGGAGACAAGACAATTCTTGTTCTCCTTGATCTCTCTTCAGCATTTGACACTGTGGACCATTGTGTGTTGCTTGTCCGCCTTAGGGACCTATGTGGACTCACCGGTAATGTCATCAAATGGTTTGAGTCCTTTCTTACCAACAGGAGGCAACAGGTTATGATGGGAAATTCCTAATCTATACCCAGTCTCCTTTTTTGTGGAGTTCCTCAAGGATCGGTACTGGCTCCAATGTTGTTCGCAGTGTACATGCTGCCTCTGGGTGGGATCATTAGGAAGCATGGCTTGAGTTTTCATTGCTATGCTGATGATACTCAGCTATATCTTTCCTTTTCCCCAGGAACATCAAATGCAGTGGATGTGCTAAACATCTGTCTGGCTGAGATTGACGACTGCATGGCCTCCAGCTGGTTGCAGCTAAACTCAGATAAGACAGAGGTACTGGTAGTGGAGTTGAACAGAGCCCGTGATAGGATGGCCTCTGACACAGAAACTGGGCTTGTTCTTGGAACTGTGCCATTGTAGGCCTCCTCTTGGGTGCGAAATCTGGGCGTGATTCTGGAAAGGGATTTAACCATGGAGGCTCAAATATCCTCTTTGTTTCGTACCTGTTTTTACCATCTCAGAAACATTGCCAGGATTAAGCCCCTTGTTCCGCCTCTGGACCTCCCTACCTTGATACAAGCCTTAGTCACATCAAGGCTTGATTACTGTAATGCGCTTTATCTCGGGGTCATAGGAGGATCTCTCTGCAGACTGCAGCTGGTGCAAAACACAGCTGCCCGGTTGTTGACTGGGCAGCAAAAGTCTTGTCATATTACACCGCTTTTGTGCGAATTGCACTGGCTGCCAGTCAGGTGGAGAGTCCTCTTTAAGGTGGGTCTTCTCACCTATAAGGCCCTACTTGGGCTGGGACCTAGTTACCTGTCAGACCTTCTGTTACCTGCCCTCTCCTCACGCCCTCTCCGCTCCTCTAGTGGTGGCTTCCTGGCCATTCCCAGAACTTTGTTGAAATCCACTGGCGATAGAGCATTTAGCGCTGCGGCCCCTGTTCTGTGGAATTCTTTGCCAATCATGGTCAGGGAAGCCCCCTCAATAGATATTTTTAATGCCCAGTTGAAGACCTTTCTTTTCTCTAAAGCATTCGATGTCTAGATGGACATCTATGGTATTGGTTTTGATTTTATCAGATTTTGTATTTTATTATGTATAAATTGTATATTTATTATGTTTAAATGTCTGTTTTAAAAATTTGTACGGTGCCCAGAGCCTCCGGGATTGGGCATCTTTTAAATAAATTTTGCCTTGCCTTGCCTTGCCTCTTGAGGAGGGTTCCATGCCTAGAAGTGCCACAGGAACATAATTCCTTTAGGCTAAAGTTATCTTGGGAAGGAGCTCCAAGGAAGAAGTGTGCTGCTGGAGAAGGAAGGGAGGGTGGGGGGCAAAGAAACATTGCTTCTGAGTGAGGCTGGAGGGAGCTGACTTAAATAATTCAGGCAAGAAGTGTTGCTGATTACTCCCACCCATTGAATTGCAGGCATAGCCTTTGAATAAAAGTTAGGTAGAAGTAATGTCTAAGTGGATGAATTTCTAGCAATACGTGACTTCGGAGATATTGATTAAATAAATCTAAAGAGGGTGGAACAGGTTTGTTAGGCTGTTAATATTACAAAAGAACTTATAGTGAGTCAAGATTTTGCCATGTTGGTGATCACATTATGCAATGTATGTTTTATTGTTTAAACTGTATGTTATTGTTATCTGGAACTGACTGAGTCATTAAAGATGTGGCTGAACAGGTCATATTTGGTCTTATGTTGTGGTGTCAAATGGTCTACATTTTTGTAAGCTGGAGATTGCAGTAATCCCAGGATGAGCCACAGATATGGTGCATCAGGCTTGCAGCAACTAAAGGGATTTTCTCTCTTGTGGCAACTGACACAAGCTAGACCATCTTTTTGTGGTTTAGCTTTCATCAATACAGGGGACTATTTTCATGGAACTTGTACCCGAGATTTGGTGCAGGCTGCCGTAAAGTGTGTAAACTGTCCTAACTGCACCCAATATTGTAAAATCAGGTGAAGATGGGGCAAATGGGTATGGAACATGAAAAGGGTTTGATGCAGGGCTTTAAGGGAGCCCTGTGCCTCCCTTTGACAATCCACTTTTTATGTTCTCTCAGTATGTATATAGAAATGTTAAGTAATGAAGCAGACACATATGAAAAATTACTTTCCTGATTATTTAAAAAAAATATTAAAGTAATAAAGGTTGGAAATCATCAGCTATGATCTTTCTTGTATAGCAGATCATTACACAGAATGAATGCTGACCATTGATGTATGGACATGTATCTATAAAAGAAAGTTGAAACAGTTCACCTATGCTGGCAGCCATTGTAGAAAACATTAAAGGGAGTGGTACATGGAACCCATGATACTCGTTACAAAAAAGCATAATCAGTTTCTCTAATATTGAGCTTAAAACCAGAACAATTTATTCTTATAGGTTTCAAACAGAACAGCACACTGGCACTCAATTAAAATATTATTATATAAAAAGCTGTCTTAAAGAAGTTTGATTGCAAAGGTTGAGGAGTTTTAACAGTGCACGTGAATCACTGGCGATTCACTGAAGGGAAGAATGCTATATAGTGTTTCCCTATTTTGTCTCCATTTTAGAAATCAAGAGGCCATTTTGAAGCACAGCTTCAAATATCAGGTCATCATGACAGATCTGAAAATATAGGTACTACTGTTGAATTTTCAGTGGTGAAACTCACTGTGTATAATTAAACTTACAAAAGAACTAAGAGAACAAATTTTTTCAGCTGCCAGTCATTTTGAAAATGGACATGTGAGACTTTAATGATGAAGTAGGTGATTTGTTTTAACTCTGTTTAATAGTGGCTCAAGTAGATGATTATGTGTATAATAAAATAAAAAGGAATGACTATATAGAATAATATTATGACAGAGTGAGGCCCTGTCTAGCTCTGGTATGGATATTAGTGATATTGCTACAGCATGGCCCTTTTTACAGCTGCAGTGGTGGAGCTCTGCAGCCGTCTTGTTATCAGAGAGGAAAAAAGCAGCTCACCTCATTCCGACCGAACAACAATTTTGAAGCTACAGCACTGTCACTATGCCAGTTAAATGAAGTAGTCCACCATCTCTATTCAGTGGAGTAGTTCCAGCACAAATTTTTCAGCTTGTATCTCATCATGTTTACTTTAAGTGACCTGACAGCTAGCATCTCAGTCAAAAAGGTACGTTATTCCACTTCTTTGAAGCAGTTAAACTGTCTGCAACAGTGCAATTAAAAACTTTTCTTAGATTAAAAAAACAAGTCTCCTTAGCACAGAAGTGATTCCTTCTTAGAGAAAGTGACTCCAGAACAGTTTCAAATTACAGAACTCTCTCTCTCTCTCTCCCTCCCCCAAATGTTTGGAGAATTGGTTTATGTTAACCCTTTCAGGATCTATCTATCTATTTCTTAGTGGCATTGGAACTCTAATGACTTTATATTTGTAAGAGGGGTAAATGCTAAGCAACTGATATTTTAGGGGTTTCCAGGGGTTGCAAGAGTCATTACAGGGGATTGCAAAGAAATCACAGGTGTCAACTGCAACAGATGGCTACCACAGAATGCATACCTCTCCCCCAGCCAGGACCAAAATGAGGGACACTGCCCATTATAATCAGGGACACCAATTTTATATGATGTATAGTGCAGTGTCACAATTTTTAGATCTATTCAAAAGCACATCACAACCTGTCTTAAGGGCAACATTGTGCCATTCCCATTATTTTTTATTTATTTAAAAGCTGTTAATCGGGAAAAGCACCAATGAGCCAAGACTCATTTCCAGGTATGATACAGGGAAAGGCAACATGGGAAAACAGTACATTCACATATGACAAAAACACATCAGTAACAAGAAACAAGGGTCACAGTTACAAGGCCCATAACAGTAGGTAACATCAAAGTACAGGAGTACAACATTAAAACAAAAAAATGTTTAGACACAGATAGCACCACAGTCCAGTTGCATGACAGACCATTGCATCAAATCATAAATAATGGGTCAGAACAAAAAGAAATACAGAGAGCAAGGCACAAATTACAACAATGAGGTTCATATTGTACAAGGAGAGATGACTGTCAGAGGTTTGCAACTGTAGGTGATTGGTTAACTAATGCTTAGGAGGCGGTGCTAGGGTATACAGAGAGACACTGTGGGTGAGGCATAAGTCTGAGTAGCCCTTTGATTGACAAGGGGGAGGAGGAAGATAGTCAGAGTTCAGAGGGGAGTTTATTCAAGAGAGAAGGGAAATGAAAGGAGAAAACAGATTGGCCAGATGCAGAGAGGGGGATGGCAAAAGTACATGGATCCTGGTATCAGATGGAGTAGGTAGAGGGAGCAGATTGGGAGAGGTGGGCAGAGTTAGGTAGGGAGGGTTCCAAACCAGAATTTGGCAACAAAGGAGGCACAGTGAACCATTCTCCTGTGGGACAGGGGCACAAGGGTGAAGGAGGAGTACAAGAGACAATGGTGGGTAAGGGGGGAGGCAGTGGTGAAGTGGCAGAAAAAGTTCAGGAGGGTGTCTAGTCTGGTAAGTGAAGATTAAGAGGCAGCACCATAAACCACATGGGCATAATCAAAGATGGGAAGGATCATTTTGGTAACCAATTCATGGCAGATGGATGGGGGAGATTGGTCTTATGTCAATAGAGGACAACCTGTTTGGGGTGCAATTTAGTGCAGATAGTGTTGACATGGTTAGAGAAGTCCAGATGGTGATCCAACCAAACCCATAAATATTTGAAAGCAGAAACATTCTGTAGTGGAGAGCCTTCCAGGGTTGTGAAGACTGGAGAGGACTGGAGAGTGGCCATTTTTTTGTCTGGAGCCAAATGTCATGGCCACTGTTTTTTTGGTGTTAAGCATGAGTTTGTTTTTCTGGAACCACTACTGAACTCTATTGAAGTCTTCCTGGAGGGGGGGGACTGTACACTGATGGCAGAGGGCCTGGAGATCAAAATAATGGTATCATCAGTGTACATGTGTACATCTGAGGATTTGCAGACTGACAGGAGGTTGTTTATAAATAGGGAGAAACAGATAGCACCGAAGATTTAGCTTTGGGGGACACCAGAAAGACTAGGGAGAGGGGAGGAGAGAGCATCACCTTTTTGAACTGATTGCTGCCTGTCATGAAGGTAAGAATGGGACTAGTTTACAGCAGATTCAGCAAGACCAATCATACTAAGGTTTTGAAGCAGAAGGGGGTGGGAGACAGAATTGAAAGCCTTGGCAAGGTCAATAAAGATGGCAGCAGTACTCCCATTAATAAGTACAGTATTCTCTTGTAAAAGGCATGCAAAGGTAAACCAAAGGTTAATTGGTTGAACAGAATTGCAACTACATTACAAGTGATTTCCCAAAAATGAATACAGTGGTAAAAACATCTACAACATGCAACATGAATTATGTGTTCCACACAGTTTACAGTATCGATGTTGAGCATATTAGTAATTTTACACTGCATCCATTTAAGTCACATAAGCTGTCATACATAGAAACATAGAAACTGACTGCAGATAATGACCAATGGGCCCATCTAGTCTGCCCATTTTTAATTATGATCACTTTTGCTGCAGAACCAACTTGATCTACAGCACTGTCTCTTCCAACCTCTTCCTTCCTCCAAACCAAAAGTTAATTGGCTGAACGGAATTGCAGTCACATTCCAAGTGATTTCCCAATGATGAGTAAACTGGTAAAAAAAAAAAAACAATGTCGCAAACTGTAAGGAGCGTCCTCGGTTATGTGTTATTACTGTGTAGACAATGTCTAGATTATTAAAACAAATAAGTAAATAAATTCCTATATTGTAGCTAACTCAGCATTGGTATACAGCTGGGTACCATCATAATACAGTAACTTCATACAGTATGTACCTATTATAGTGTCACAACTGTATGAGTAGTATATTGCTTCACATGTGTTCCCCTTGATTTTTTCTCCCTTGCTCAATGCATATATTATTACCCATTTGATTATCATGTCTGTGTAGCATAGTACAACATGAATTTTGTGTGCCACACAGTTTACAGTATTGACGTTGCACATAATAATAGTTTTACTCTGTATCCATCTGAATCACATAACCTGTCATACATAGAAACATAGAAACTGATTGCAGATAATGACCTCTGGGCCAATCTAGACTGTCCAATTTTAGCTATGATCACTTTTGCTGCAGATACAACTTAGGGCTAGATTCAAAAAGGAGCGCAATGCACAGTGCAAACATTTGCTCTGCAATTTGCAGTTGTGCCTGTGTTAAATATTGCTATTCACAGTTGTAATGCACACACACACATAGGGGCTGGAGGGGGCAGTGCTAACACAGGGAAATCACCGCTAAACCCAGTAATGCTGCTCTGACATTCAGCTAGGAGAATGGCCCAGCAAAGAATAAGTGCAAGTGTGATCTTTCATATTC
Source organism: Neoceratodus forsteri (assembly GCA_016271365.2). Classification (NCBI taxonomy): domain Eukaryota; kingdom Metazoa; phylum Chordata; order Ceratodontiformes; family Ceratodontidae; genus Neoceratodus; species Neoceratodus forsteri. Next base: position 950,526,292 of record CM028129.1, on the reverse strand, counting down.
ACAAAAGGAGCCATGTAGATGAACCCATTGGGCATGGAAGGTGCTAGATAGTTATTTGTTTGCATATTATGGGCCCATTTGGATGATCTGCAGCAGGAGTTTAGCATGCAGTCCCAAATGTTGATTGCCATCCCATTAGTGGTTCCTCCCTGTTCTCCAAACGCCATCCCATTGGTGTGAAAATATATAACTGCTAGTCTATTGTTTTCCCCTTCCCGATCTATGTCCACTGTCCCATTGTGTTATAAACATTTATCCCAGGTAATGTAGTGGTCCCTCCCCCCTCCCAAGTCTGTAATCACCATCTAATTGTATTGTAAACATGTATCCCTGGTAGTCTGATGGTGCCCCTCCCGCCACTGATCTCTGGACCACTCTCAGTAAATGAATATTCTGCTGGTCTATTGTTCCTCCCCCCTTTGCCACTTGCCAGCCTGATTGGTAAATCAGAAATGTAATCCCTGGCATCCAGTGATCCCTCCCTCCACCTGCACCAATGCCCAACCATGTATCCAATATTCCCAGGTGTCCAGTCCCCCCCCATCAATTTCCAGCCCAAGTAGATGAACAATATGTATCCCCAGTGGCTAGTGGTCCCTCCCTCCCTACAAACCCCAGTGATAGACGATCGCCGGTCGGGGGAAAAAATTAATAGAACCTGGTGACTTGCAGTCCCTCCCTCCACCCAATTACTCACCCAACATAGTAAACACGTGTCCCTGGTATGCAGATGCTCCCCCATCCCAATCCTCTGACGAGGCAAGTGGCATATTTTCCTGGTGGTCTAGTGGACCCACCTTCCTAGTCCCAATCTCCTGTAAACCAAATGTTACCCTGTCCCTGGTAGTCTAGAGGACCCCCACACCCTGGCAGGTAGTGAAAGACCACACCACACCCTCCCCCATCCCAGATCCCAGCAGGAGACTGTCACAGCCCTCCTCACATCACTACCACCAGCTGTCACCAAGTGAGTACTGTTTATAGCACCACCCATTGATTGACAACAGCAGTTGGCTACATTTTTTCCATGCAAGGGACCTCCACAACAGGCCCTTGCATGGAGAAAAAGCTTTGTGCATGGGACTGTGTGGATATGCAGGTCCACTCCCCCTCATTTACATTGCAGACCCCCAAACCTTTGCCCCATTGCAAACCCAGATTATTGGTGCAAAGTGAGCTTTTGTGAATGCCACATTGGAGCTAAACTCTGTGCAAACTGGGTTTGTGATGGGTCAGAGTTTTGTGAATCTAGCCTTTGATCTTTAGCACTGTCTCTTCCACCCCCTTCCTTCCTCCAAACCAAAAGTTAATTAGCTAAACAGAATTGTAGTTACATTGCAAGTGATTTCCCAAAAATGAATAAAGTGGTAATAAACAAACAAACAAACACATAAAAAAACAAACAAAAAAAACAAGGTCACAAACTGTAAGGAGCATCCTTGGCTATGTGTCATTACTGTGTAGACAATGGCCCAGATATTCAAACTGCACCAAAAAACTGTGCAATAGCAGGAGCAAGTGCAAGTCTATTGCACCCATGTGCAAGAGATGCAATATTCAAAAATGGAGCAGGCCAAATTGTTCCTACAGCCGATGACTGAATATCGCACCACCTTCACCACAGCGCAACTAGGGAGGGGAAGCTGAGCAGATCTGATGCGCCATAGTGCAACAAGGGATGTTCAGCTGAGCAGGCCAGAGGTGCCATAGTGCAACCAGGGAGCCCCCCAACAGCAGAGCAATGTAACTGCACAACCAGAGAGGTAGGGGCCCACCACCCATGCCACAAATGGGCACAGGAACACACAGCAGAACAGACATCGTCCCCCCACACCCCAAGCACAGCACAACTGGGGGAGGGCTGGAATAACCACTGGTCCATGGAGACAAGCAAACAACCCACAGCCAGGCCATGGTGCCCATCACACCTACTGCCAAGCTGTAACTTGCACACAAGGAGGGCAGACCACCCCATGCCACACCATCCCCCCAGAGCAGAGCACACCCTGAACCATGACCCCCAGACACCCCCCATGAGCAGTGACCACCACTGCAGGCAACCCCATGCATGCCACCACCCCCACTGTGACACTGCAACCCTGTGCACCACAGAACCATGCAAGCCAGCCCCACCACGAGCACCCATCAGTGGGTGGCAGCACATGGCAATGCAAAAACGGCAGACATGTTGTCACCACGCACAGTTCCCCTGAGGTACTGCTGAGAGATCAACCATGTGTTGGCACAAGAGGTACCCCACATGGGACAGGGCGTGACCTTGACACCACCTCCAGTGGTACAGCACCCTGCACAGTATTCCAGTGACACACCCTGACCCACTACTGGCCAGAACAACCAGCACAGACACCCACAGTGGTGTGTGGAAGCATGCACCACACCGGATGCCACACAGTGTATGGACAGACACCCACCCATACGCAAGGGCACACCAATGCAGGGACACAGTGGTGGGGCAACCAAGCCCCCACTGTGGGCCCATGTAAGCTGTGTACACACAACCCGCAGTCCTCCATGGCACTGGGGTGCCAGCCACCCTGTGCAGGCACTGTGGACCCGTACACTACCATCATTTGCTCGGAGCACAAGTCACAGACAGTGGGGCACATCCCCTGCAACACACACAAGGCACAGCATGGAGGTGGGACAACGACTGTGGTGCCCACAGTGCCACCTGAGCCAGGCATGCACCACACCAGTGACAGGGGCAACCCAACAAAGTGACGGGTACAGTGGCCGCCCTGCAGGGACTGCCACCACTGACATGCCAGCGGACTGTGCAGGTCACAGACATGCATGTGTGTCAGCTGCACAGGCCATGGATGGGCCGATGGGTGCACCATGGACACAGAGCACATGCCATGGACCACTGCACACAGTCATCCAGTGTACAGGGCACAACACACACACCACAGACACTGACTGATAGCTACCTCCACACCATAGTCACCTCCACACGGACAAACACACATACCCATGACTGCACCACCCCTGACGCCATGCACACCACTGCAGCTGAGCACCTATATCCCACTGCAAATCAGAGACCACCACAGTATTCATATCAAAATCAAATGTATTGCAAAATTATAATATTCAACTATTTACAAGAATACAAAAACTATATACAAGGTTGGGGGACCACAAACAAGGTGGGGTGGGTAGGGGGGGATGGACAAATGGGATGGGATAGGAGGGGTGTGAGTGGGTCCAGGGGTAGGGGAATTCAGCGGCTGAGGGATCCCTAGCAGGAGTGCCGTTCTGTACTGTGCGACCTCCGGCCTCTGTGCCTCCTCAGTACCCTGGTGCTATCCAATCGCCAGAGGATTTCCAGGGATTCCCGGGCCAGCAGTAGAAGTTCCCACACAGCGTCTCTGATGTCCCGTAGATGGCGGGTACCTAGGAAAAGGGAGCACAGTCAATAGGTGTGAATGCACAACCCCATACAGCCTGTCCACTGTGCATGGCATACGGCCATGGGACATACTGATGGTGTGTGACCACCCGCAGTGATCACGTCCACAGGACCTGCCCACCCAGGTGCATACAGCCATGTGGAATGCTGCACACACCCACCAGCCAAGTCATGCACAGCACCACCATGACCATTTAGTGATATGGCTATGTGGTGCAAAGGCAGTGGCACAACCATGCACCTGGTGCATGCATGGACCACCATTGATGCACTCCCAGACATGCATTGCCAGTGGACAGTGTTGACTGTAACAAGTTGCGTGCATGGCAGTGGTGTCGATGAATGGTGGCCATGCCCCGCTGCCCACCCTGTCACACAGCATGCAATAGTACTCATGGACGTATGGCACTTACCCTCATCGGGCCGGTCAGGTGGGCGGTGATGGCCCTCACCCCGCCTGGCTGCACTGTCCTCCTCCCTCCACCGCTCCTCTCTCAACCTGCGGCATTCATCTGGGCCTGTGGGGAAAACAAGGAGAGAAGAACATCAGTACAATCCTGAAGCAAAGTCCCCTGCCCCAAGATGTGCCTCCCTCAGCCAGACCCACCCCCACACCCTGTGAACACCGACAGCCAACCCCAGATGGTCCTTCCCTATGTGCTGGACACATACAACACTGTGACCCATATGGATGATAAAAATGTGTTGCGGAACCCCTACCTGGGCGTGGCACTGTGCCCTCCTGGCACGTGCCGCAGTCATGCCAGTAGCTCCGGCTCCCTTCTCCGCAGGTCACCATAGTGGTGCCTGCATTGCTCCGTACTCCTCCCCATCCAGTGGCCTCCTCCAGGGCAGTGACCACCTCCTGCCACACCTGGGTCCTGGCCCTGTCCAGGGGTGCATCCCCGAAGAGAGGCCTATGGTGTGGCTCAACAATTGCCACCAGATTGGCTAACTCAGTGGCTGTCCACTGCACTGCTCATCTGCGTGCCATCCTTACAGCTATAGTAGGCAATATGGTGGTCTGCAGTGTGGCTCCCCATGTGCAGATGCTGCACAGTACAGCGCTGCCATTCCCTATCGCACTGTTACGGAACAGTGTGATAGAGGTATACCCATGCCTGATGCATGGCGCCTAGGGGGCAGAGGTTGGGCACAGGGTCAAGGGTCTCTGGCACATGACCACGCACAGTGCCATTGGAAGACAATGCATGTAGTGTGATTGGCTGCCTGTATGCCAGCGCCATAGCGGACTACCAAGCAGTTGGACCATTGCACCTATGATGGCCCAGTGCCACAGCGCCATGTAGTGACCATCGCTATAGCGCCACTGGCACAATGGTGGCCGTGCCCTGCATTGCCTACTGAGCACAGCACATCATCAGCATGGCAGACACCTGTGTCAGCAACCCAGGCATGCGCACTGAGGTGTACTACGCATGTCACAGAACTGCGCCATTGGCTCAGCACATTCAACAAAATTGCGCAAAGTGCAACAGCGCGATATTCAGCCGTCATATGCAAATCATCTAATCAGCCATTCAATGGCGCAGCACTGCAATTTGCATCTACTTAAAGTTGCTCCTTGCCTCATTTGCATGGACTGCGCTATAAAAGTGCGACAATGTGCTGCAGTGGCCATAGTCGGTTACTGCAGTTTATTGGTGAGTTGCATGCTGTTTGGAAGTGTGGACTGTGGATTCAGGGACACACATGGGACTGCACAGCCACAGGTAACAACTGCCATTCTTACAGGCTACATAATGACCGAGCATGTTGTTGGAGAGGAGGAAAACAGTGGTGGGAGGAGGAGGAAGCTGAACTTTACAAAGGCCAAAACCGAGGCCCTGCTCGAGGCCTACTGGATCAGGAGCCACTTCTGGGGAACACCTCAAGCCTGTGCTGCTGCATGGGAGGAGGTGGCACGTGCTGTGAACCTGCATGGCAGCCACCAGGGCTCTGTCCAGGAGTGTAAGAAAAAGATGGGCACGGACAGGAGAAGGGTAAAGGAGAAGGTGGCTGCCATCAGGGCAGCACATGCTGCAACAGGTGGGGGACAGCTGGAGGTGGTACAGCTGACCCCACAGGAGGAGGAGCTTGCTGGAAGCATGCAGTGCAGTGCCATTGAGGGTGTTCCGGGTGGTGGCTTCCAGACAGATGGTGGCCTATCACTGCATGGTAAATCATGGTCTCTCTATGGGGGGGCAGGGTAGGTCACATGCACTAATGCGACTTTGCTTTCCCTTACAGATCCTGAGCATCTACATGGGTCAGCGGTGGTGGGTCTGTCCACTGCGGACAGTCGGCTGGAGTTGGAGGAAGGATCATCCACCTCCACAGGTATATGTGGATCATTGCGACAGTGGGGCCGCCTGGCTGTCCCATTGATGTCATTGTAACAGGTGTGGAGGAAGCCCAGCCTGTGTCCCAGCATGCTGGCGTCCACAGATGCCAGCATGCTGTGACTGTGGCCGGTGCAGAGTCCGTCACCAGTTATGATGCCACGACCGTCATGGCCAGTGACACGTGTGTGCCACAGGATGGCCACACAGCAGGGCAATTCGCTCCCATGGCTGTGGGTGGTGCCGTCGTGGAGGCCTGCATGTCAGCACAGTCCCAGGCTGTGCCTGTCAGCACCAGTGGGGCAGCACTGGTGTCTGTTCAGGACAGTGGGACTGTTGCAGCCACTGCGGTGGCACCACTGAGCCCTGGGGAGCAGTAGCCATAGGGGCAGCATCAGCAGTTGCCCAATGGGCTTGGGGGTACAGGGTTCAGTGGCGGCATCTGTGCACCACCTGTAGACATGCCCAGACCTGGTCCTGGTGTGCAGCACCCACCCTCAAGGGGTGCTGAACATCGGGGCCATGCACACCCTGAGGGACAGGATGCCGAAGAGGCTGATGACCTCTTGGACGAGCACACCCGCCTACTGCAAGCATCGGTCCAGCAGCAGATGCGACTTGTGATGTCCATGGATGCACTGCGTGTGGCTCTGGAGCAGGCAGAGGAACGTCGCAGCAGGAACACCGCACTGATCCTGGCAGGGATGGACCGTTTGCGGGAGGATGTGACCGCTGCCATTGACAGGCATGCACAGGCATTCATTGCTGTCATGGCCACAATGGGCACACAGTCAGGTGCCCATGCATCGTGGACACCATGCAGTGCACTATCCCCCCCATTCCCGGTGTCGTGCGACTCCCACCTTGTTGAAGCCAGGTTCAGCTGTGGGCATCCCGAGCACTCCTGGCGAAGGCATGTTCGGTGTGCTGCAGACCCCTGCATGAGCACAGTCGTATTCACGCAGTGGAACCCCTTGGGGACCATCGGTGCCACCTCATGAGGCTAGTGGTCAGCCTGTCAGTGCTGGCAGGTCTCAGCGGGGCCACCCACGCATCCGTGGCAGCCATGGCACTGTGTCGCATGACTGACCTGTCTCCCAGCATGTCTACTGTCTGGTGCTGCCTGTGTGCATTGTGTGTTTCAGTGGGCAGTGCACGGGTGGGTACCTGGCCCTGCATGTGGACACACAGTCCACCTGCACACCCTCCTGGCTGCTGTCCTCAGTTGCGTGTGCATGATGGTGCCTGCATTTCGCTGTACAGCAATGTGCAATGGTGCTCAGCAACTGACACACGCACATAGACAGGCAGTGGGCGTATTGGCCTATGGACATGTGTGTTGCTAGGGTGTGCATTCTGGGTCGGTGTGCCTCCTGCCTCTGTGCACATTTGTTGCATTGTGTGTGAGCGTCTGTGTGTGTCCTTCTGCATGGCATATTAATCCTCACCCATCCCTGGTTGTGTGTGTGCTTCTGTGCCCTACCACTTCCCATGATGGCATGCACCCCTGGTGTGTGTCCATTCATGTTTGTGGGTTGTGTCTTAGCCATTGGTGGTTGCACATGGCCCCATGACTTACCTGGGTTGGCTGAAGTGCTCCTAGATGATGGTGTCCCGGTGCAGCTGTGCCAGCCGGAGCAGTAGGGGGTCCCGTCAGCCAAGGGGGGGGCTGCCCATCACCATCATCACCGGCGTCCCCATCATCCCCATCACTGTCTCCATCTTCAACCTGTATGGCTATCCCACATTCGTTGGCCATGTTGTGCAGGATGCAACAGGCTAGGAATAGCCTGCAGGCCTTTGAGGGACTGTACTGTAGGGCACCTCCAGAGGTGTCCAGGCAATGGAAACATGCCTTCAGCATCCTGAACACCCGCTCAATGACATTACGTGTGGTGGCATGTGCCTCATTGTAGCATTGCTGCAATGGGGTTGTGGGCTGCCGGTAGGGTGAGCAGCCAGGGACGGAGTGGGTATCCACTGTCACCTGTGTGTAGAGGTGGAGGTTAGTTTTGTGATCAGCATCACCCTGGCTCAGGCCATGTAGGCCACTACCCATGCCACCTCTGTCTATGCCCCCCAGGCCCTATGATTGTCCATGTGGTTTGCATACTCACCCAGGAAGTGTCCAGTGGGGATGTCCCCACTCTCAAATCTGTGGCACAGTGCCGACTGGTGCCAGATGAAAGAATCATGTGCTCCCCCAGGGTTCGTGGCACAGACATTGATTATGTGCCCCCTGGCATCACACACCACCTGGCAGTTGATGCTGGCATAGCCCTTGCGATTTATGTATGCGGCCCCCTCGGGGCCAGGTGGTGCGCGTATGGCCACATGGGTGCAGTCTATTGCCCCTAGCACACTAGGCATACATGCTACCCTGTGGAACTCCTGTATGTTTGCTGTGAGCTCTGCCACTGTGCTGGGGAAATGGATGTACTCCGCAGCATGTGACAGCAGTGTGCTGAGGAATTGGGTAATGTGGCGTGACGTGGCCAACTGGATTATGCCTGTGGTGTCCCCATTTGGTCTCTGGAAGGTACCCATGGCAAGCAAGTACATACAGGCTATTACCTTGGTCTCCACTGACAGGGCATGGCTCCGTCGTGTGGGTGCCTGCATCATATCACTGCACAGCTCACAGGGCCACCTCAGAATTACCCTATTCAGGTGGTACTTGCCCACAATCTCAGTATCAGTGTACAGCTCAAAGCTGGTGCGGGCTCAGTACTGCCTGTTGGGGGCATACCACCGACGGGACCTTCCACGGCCACGCCCCCCTGCCGCCGGCCTTCTCACCCCCCTCATAACGGCCTCCATTTGGAAGGTGGCACTGGCCATGTCCCTGGCTTGTGTTCACCCCCCTGGCAGCTGTTGCTGTATTCCCCCTGCTGTCCTGGCTGCTACATCCCCTGCACCTGGTACACCTGCCTGTGCTGGCCTCTGTGCTGTGTGGCTCCCCACACCTTCCCAGTGCCTGGCTGTTCAGACTGCCCTTTCCCTGGCCTGCCCTGTTTGTGCCTCCTGCCCTGTCTGTCTGGCTAGAGTGCTGCCTCATGTGGCTTCCCTGTAGCATTCTTGAGCCTCTCCCTTGCACCTTTTTATTTTGGCTCATTTCTGCTATGGCGCAACTTCCGCTTCCTCCCCTATTGCACATGGTGCAAGTCGTTGAATATCTCACTGCATCATTTATGCATGGTTCCTCCCCCTTCGGTTGCGCATGCCTTCATTATCATTGTGCTGTTGCTCAGCATGATTTCGGGGGCTCAACTGCCTCTTGTTGAATATCGCAGAGTGGCGCAATTTCAGACTTGCACAGGCGCAACCCTATTGCGCATGGCTCAACTCTTTTGAATATCTGGGTCAATGTCTGAATTATTGAAAATAAAATAAAATAAAAATAAATAAAATCCCATATTGTAGCTAACTCAACATTGGTATACAACTGGGTACCATCATAATACAGTAACTTCATACAGTATGTACCTATCCTGGTGTCACCACTCTTTGAGTAGTATATTGCTTCACACATGTTTCCCTTGATTTTTTCTTCATTGCTCAATGCATATATTATTATCCATTTGATTCTATGTCTGCATAGCATAGTACAGCATGAATTATGTGTGCCACACAGTTTACAGTATTGATGCTGCACATATTAATAATTTTACACTGTAGCCATTTGAATCACATAATCTGTCATAAACAGAAACATAAAAACTGATGGCCGATAATGACTGCTGGGCCCATCTAGTCTGCCCAATTATGATCAATTTAGCTACAGACCCAACCAGATCTATAACACTGTTTCTTCCATCCCCTTCCTTCCTCCTAAGATTCCTTTTTGCCTATGTGGCACTTCTGAAACACACCACAGGTTTTACCCCCTGCCTCCCATGGAAGGCTGTGCAGGAATCCACCACCCTTTCTGTGAAGAAGTACTTCCTCACATCTCTCCTAAATCTACCCCATTCCAGCTTCATATCATGACCTCTTATTCTACAGCACCTTTTTTCACTGAAATATATCTCCATACTGTACTTTATTAACCCCTGTGAGGTATCTAAAGGGCTCCACTGTATCCCAACTCTCCCTCCTCTCCTCCAGGGTATACATATTGAACTCTTTCAGTCTCCTCTCATATGGCATCTGATGCAGATTGTCCACCATTTTGACATCCTTCAGCTCTCTTCTTGTCATTTTTTTCCTTTTTTCACTTGTTCCTCCTTCCTCAGCTTTCTTCTTTGACTGCGCCTTTCCCCCTTCCTACTTTGATAACCCACTGCTTTCATGAATACCATCCTGGTGGAACTCTCTCCCCTTGGGATCTCCCTACTCTCTATTGCAGCCTGTGGTGGCCCACATTCTGCATCCTCTATTTCTTCTGTCACCACCTTGGTAACTTTAAATGTCCATCGAACTAGCATTTAAGCCATCCACTGAGGACTATGGTTCCCTCCTTGATGGTAGCAGGCCATCACTTTGGTATAGGCTGTTATCCTTCCAGGTTGACCAACAGTCCCCACTGCAGCAATCCTTCTCCTCTCTACACCATTCCTTTTACCATTATGTGAAGGCCTTGGTGCAGAGCTCTCTCTACTTCCCCACATAGTACTTGCTGCTCAAATTTTAAACACATGGGAAATACAGAATCAATTAGATAACTGGTCTAACTTTACCAAAAATGAAATTTACACATGGAGATGACTGGGCAAATCATCTTTATATTTCAGCCCATGAAACACCCTTATCAGGTTAATGTATTAGCAGCCATAGTGGCTCTGAACAGAGTTTTTTTGTTGTTGTTGTTATTTTGCCTTAGATACACTTTGACAAGGGATGTCCCAGAAAATAAACAGAAATAAAATGACATATGTTGAAAATAAATAAACAAAAATCTAAGAAACATAAAAAAACATGCTAGCGTTCTGAAGTTTGTTGCAACAGCTCTGTTCTGTCTTTCTTTTTTTCTGTCTTCCATTTGACTATGGGATGGCCACCCAGAGTCATAAAGAGTCCTATCCCTTTCTTATTTCTGCTTTACTTATTTTTATTCTTTTGTATTCTGCTGCTGGTCATTGTATCCTCCCAAAGAAAAAAAATACAGCATAACCTTAAAGTATTCGACTGTTGTTGTCCTACAGGGCAGAATGTGTTAAAAATAGTTAAATGTAGCCAGCCTATAAGTTAAAGGACTTTTATTGTTTGCTACTTGTATGAGAAGTGTTGCTCTACATGTATATAGCAGCCTGCAAATGATTAGGACATCTGTTTATGTCCTTTAAAAGAATCATACTGCATTTTCTACACTTGCATTGCTACTAGCTAAGCAGTATGTATATAATCCTAGAAAACAGAAACATTCCTATATGGTGCCTTTTAGGCTCATAGTACAAACTGACAGGATGTCATAATGCCTGATTTGGGGCCTGCATTACAAAGGGAAAAGAGAACATTTTGCTTTTCACATATTTGTTTTCATTTCATTGTATACTTTGTAGTTTCACTGCTACAGTCTATGTCCAAATTCACCAGCAGAATGTGGACAGCCTGAATTTGGAAGTTAGTTTTAGAGCCTGTTACTTTTAGAAAACGGTGAGGTAGACCTCTCTTATCTGAGTAGAAGCCAGTGCTAGTAGTGTTCTTCTAGAGTGATGACATAGTGAATAGTCAGCCTCTCTATGGCCATATTTTTGTGATAGATAGGGAGAAGGGCAGGGGTAAATGGAGAAAGTGACAAAGGCAAGAAGGACAGGGATGGGGCAAAAGGGGGTAAGGCCATCAGGAAATGGAGAGTAATGAGTACCAATGCCCATAGTCTGGGCAACAAGCTCCCTGACCTGGTGGCCTTAATGGAAGAGGGATGCCTGGATATTGTAGCAGTCACAGAAACATGGTACACAGAGAACCATGACTGTGATGTTAACATACCAGGGTACATAACTTACAGGAGAGACAGGCAGGGGAGAGAGGGAGGATTAGCTCTCTATGTAAAGGAAGGATAAAAGCAACTGAACAAAAGAGTAAACAGGAGGAGGAGGCACTGTGGGTCACCTTGGAGACTGGAAAGGGCACCACAATCTGCACAGGGGTTGTGTACAGACCCCATGTCAGGGAGAGGAATGGACAAGGATATGATGGAAGGCATTCTTAGAATGGCAGAGAAAGGGAGATACTGTTGATGGGAGACCTGAATATGCCAGATGTTAACTGGAGCACATTTCTGCAGCCACATCCAAGAGCAGGGACATTCTTGGCCCTAAGTGGCAGGCATTAGACAGCTAGTTTTGGAACCCACTCGTGAGGGAGCAATCTTAGACCTCGACTATCAAACGGGGCAGTGAGAGGATCTCAGATCTAGAAGTGGTTGCCATCTGGGGACAAGTGACCATCAAACAGTGTGGTTCATGTTAAACTCAGCTATGTAGATTCAAGCTACAAAAGTGAGGGTACTGGACTTAGGAAGGCTGACTTTGGCAAGATGGGAGAGTGCCTCAGAAAAGCACTAGCAAACAGGCTAGAAGGAGGTGTGGAGCAACAATGGGGAATTATCAAACTGCCATCACAGAGGCAACAAGCCTTTTGGTGAAGCAAATAAACAAATCAAAATGAAAGAAAAAGCCACTATGGTTCTCAAGAGGTGGCTGTGAAAGTCAGGAAGAAAAGACAGCATCCGGAAGTATAAGACACAGAAGGAGCAGGACAGAGAGCTGTACCAGTTAAGGCACAAAGAAGCAGAAGGGAAGTCAGAATAGCTAAAGGCCCAAACTGAGGAAAAAGATAGCCAACTCAGTTAAGAAGGGATAAACCTTATAGGTACATCAGCGAAATGAGAAAGACAAAGGGAGGGATAGTGAGGCTGAATAGAATGAACGGTGGGTGGGCAGGGGGACAGTGAAAAAGCAGGAATACTGAACGAATATTTCTGCTCAGTATTCCAAAAGAGCAGGGGAAGTGCCTAATCAATTAACAGAAGAACTCTTGATGAGGTTGATCCCAGTCCTTTCACAGAAGAAAGGGTTCTGCAAGAACTCCTAAAACTGAAGGTGGACAAAGCAATGGGTCCTGATGGAATTCACCCCAGAATTCTAAAAGAATTAAGGAAAGAACTAGTGAAACCACTGGCTACTCTTTTAATAAATCATGGGAGGATGGTGTGGTACCTGAGGACTGGAGGAAGGTGGATGTGATTCCCTTCACAAAAGTGGGACCAAGACAGAGGCAGGAAACTACAGACCTGTCAGTCTGACCTCTGTGGTAGGGAAAGTGATGGAGTCACTTCTGAAGGAAAGAATAGTTGAGTACCTAGAGGTCAGTGGAGCACAGGATCCAAGGCAGCATGGGTTCACAGCAGGAAGGTCATGTCAGACGAATCTAATAGATTTCTTTGACTGGTGACCAAGTAGTAGACAGGGAGGGCTGTGGACATGGCCTACCTGAACTTTAGCAAGGCATTTGACACAGTCCCACAAAAGATTATTAGTCAAATTAACCAGCCTGGGAGTGGGTCCCAGGGTGGTAGCCTGGTAAAACATTGGCTGGACAACAGGACACAGAAGGTAATTGTAAATGGGTCCACTCTGAAGAAAGGGTGGCTACCATGAGGTACTGCAGGGTTCAGTATTGGGTCCAGTCCTTTTAATGTCTTCATCAGTGACATTGCAGAGGGACTGGAAGGAAAAGTATGCCTTTTGCAGATGACACAAAGATCTGCAACAGGGTTGATACACAAGGAGGCGTGGAAAGGATGAAAGGGACTTGGCAAGGTTGGAGGAATGGTCAGACGTATAGCAGCTAGGATTCAATGCAAAAAGTGCAAATAATGCACCTGGGAAACAAGAACCCAGGGAAGAATACACAATGGGTGGAGAGGTAGTAACAACAACAAACAGGAAAGAGACCTGAGGGTAATCATATCAGATGACCTTAAGGTTAGCAAGCAATGTGAGAAGGCAGTAGGGAGGGCCGGGGTATACTGGGATGTATAGGAGAGGCATCAGCAGCAGAAAACAGGAAGTTGTTATCCCTCTGTACAGACAGTTGGTGAGACCCATCTGGAATACTGTGTCCAGTTCTGGAGACCCCATCTCCGCAAGGACATAGACAGGATAGAGGCAGTCAGAGGAGGGCAACTAAAGTGGTGCAGAGTCTGCAAGAGAAGCCGTATGAGGAGAGACTAAAGGAGCTTAATATGTATACCCTTGAGGAAAGAAGGAGAGGGGGGACATGATAGAAACTTTCAAGTACCTCAAGGGAATCAACAAAGTCCAAGAGGGTAGCATCTTTCAGAAAAGAGACTTGCAAGAACAAGGGACACAATTTAAAGATAGAAGGAGGCGGTTCAGGGGCAATGTGAGGAAGTATTATTTCACAGAGAGGTAGTGGATGCATGGAACAGCCTTCCTGAGGAAGTTGGGGTCTAAAACTGTGGAGAATTCAAAATGCATGGGACAGACATAAGGCAATTCTTGTGGGGGGCAGTAAGATATAGGCTGTTGGTTAACTAGGATCTGCGGCCTATCCTGTAGGTAGGGAAATGGGCAAACTAGATGGGCCTAGCGGTCCTTATCTGCCGTCAAAGTCTATGTTTCTATGTTTCTATGTAGATAGAAACATAGAAACACAGACTTTGACAGCAGATAAGGACCACTTGGCTCACCTACTCTGCCCATTTCTCTACCTACTGGATAAGCTGCATGACTGAAAATAAAGGGACAGATCTCAAAATGTGGTCATCCAAACTAGTCCACCAAGCTGCTATAAACTTTGTCTGTTTGACATTTAGTTTATTTGCTCATTTTCTGTTACTTTGAATAGTCTTAACCATCCTGAAGAATGAAACCACACTGAGGCATGTTGCACTACAAAAACTATGTCCGAACTCCCTTCTGCATCTGCACCCTTCCCACATATGGTGTTAGAAGTGGGATTTGCTAGTCACATTATGTCAGGGGTAACAGGCTGTTAAGTATCAGTCATGATACCAAGGGAAGCAGAAGATACATGCAGCAAGGCGGAGGTGCTTAAACAAGATGAAAGACACCTTCTACAGATGTCAGAATATTGACAACGGCTATGATGAAAAAGAGGGACACAGCAATATTGCCTGGTTTAGAGCCTTTGGCGAAACTGAAGTTGAAGCCTCAGCCAGTACTGGCTACTGCAGGAGTGGATGAGACCAGAGAAGAGAAGGCAGAGGCACCACCTGAAAAGCTATCAGAATTACTGTGGTGGCTGGCAATTAAACATGTGGAAAGTGAACACCAAAACAGAAAGGTGAGGCACAGTGGTTGGATACCCTAAGGGCCTTGCACAAGGGAGGTGCAAGCTTAAGTCAGAGAGGGTCTGAATCTGCCAGTCTCAAAGACATTAAATTAAATTGGTTGCCATTGAGGTATACTTAATGATCTTCAACAGGGTGGCTCAAGCCTGTTGCTGGCCCATAGATCAGTGGGTGATACAATTAGCACCATACCTCAAGGGTTGAGCACAGTTGACTTAGAGCCACATGGAAGTCCTAGATGCTCAGAACTATGATCTGGTGAAGAGGGAGATTCAGGGATGCTATAGCATTAGCAGAGAGATCTACAGGCAGCAATTCCAGACCCTGCAAAACCTGCCAATGGACACACCTTGAGAGACCTACACACATCTGAAGGAGATGCTAATGAAAAGGATCCAACTGGAGGGGAACACTGTGCAACAGGTTTTGGAGATACTGAGAATTGAGCAGTTTATCTACATTTACTAATGGAGATACAGGTCTGGGTTCAAGAACATTATCTGGAGACAGGGGAGAAGGCAATGACTTTGGTGGAGTATTTTCAGATGGCCTGGTCTAACATCAGTCAGAGAGGACCTCCCAAAGGCACTAGACTGGTAAGACCACCCATCCTGTAGGCTTTAGGCCTCCATTTATATGTACTTTTCAGTCTTACAAGGGGGTAAGACCCAGTCCTATAGAACTGATTTACTACAACTGTCAAGCAGAGGGACACTTTTGCAGAATGTGCCCCATGAAAAGAGGGCAGAAATATTTCCCCTCTCATTTTGCCTTAGCAAACTGGGGACAATTCCTCACAGTAGTAGAAACTGGGACACAACAGTTACAGGGTTTGATTGACTCTGGTAGCCAGCAGACATTAAAATGGGCAGATATAATACAAATACCTGCCTGGGGACCACAGTACTTGGGTAACCTGTGTGCATGGAGACACAAACTACTACCCCACCACCCAGGTGGCACTAAAAGTAAAGGGGCAAAGTCAGTCAGTAACTGTGGGGGTGGTACCAACACTATCACTACCTATTGTCCTGGGACATGACTTTTAATGGATTTCATCCCTTACTGCAGATTTTACCAGTGTATCTGCAGCTTTGGTCCATAAAGAGCTTACCTTAGGTGCCATTTTCCCTTTTGATGAAAAATATGTTGTTTTTTCCAGTGAAAGTCCATAGGTTTAAGAGAGATGGAAGAAGAACAAGAAACAGCAGGTCCAGACCCATAACAAGACCAATGTTTTGTACTCAAACATTGTTGTTGATATGCATAAAGAACAGGTCAAAGATGTCACTGTTAGAGCTGCTTTTAATCAAGTAGGGGTTAAACAGGAGAAACGGAAGCCCTCTTACAGTATTATTGAAGGGCTGTTATATCATGTCTGTTTACACCCCTGCATGACTGAGAAAGTAGAACAACTAATGGTTCCTGACAAGCATAGAGCGAACCTACTGTACTTGACACATGACTTGCCTTTGGCAGGGCATGCAGGGAAGGAATTTACCTTAGCACTGCCGTTGCAATGCTTTCACTGGCTTGGGATACATGAGCAGGTGGCTTCCTATTGCCAAGCCTGTGAGGAATGCCAGAAGGTAAAAAGGCCAATGTGGCCCTGATGCCCTGATACATGGTAACAACCCCTTTTGAAAAGATTGGTACTAATGTGGTAGGTCCCCTAGTTAAATGCTCAAAATGGAACAAGTTTATCCTGGTAATATGTGAGTATGTCACAAGGTACCATGAAACCATATCCCTGCAAACTGTGACAGCCCCAAAAGTTGCTGAGTAATTTGTGAAAATGTTCAGTTGGGTGGGGATACCTAAAAAACCTTTAGCCAATCAGGGGAGCAACTTTAATACTGTGATGCTAAAAGACCTCTATCGGTTGCTGGGTGTCACTCTCAAACAGATGGCCTGGTGGAGTGCTTTAATTAAACCCTAAAGAAAATGCTTCAGAAGTTTGTGAATTGGGAAGGCAAGAACTGGGACCAATATCTTTCTTACCTACAATTTGCTTATAGAAAAGTGCCACAGGCCTCTACTGGTTTCTCCCCATTTGAGCTTCTACGAGGCAGACATCAAAGACATCACTTGATGTTGTGAAGGAAAGTTGGGAACAACTTATAGAAGTCAGGGTGGGAATAGTAGCCTACATGGTAAACATAAGGAAATGACTACTGAAGAATACTGAAGTGTATGAAGCCAACATGCTAAAGAGAGCTACACAGATTTATCCCTTACTTCCTAAAGATAGATCACTTCTGATTATCCCAAACAGTATTTCCAAGATGGATGAACAGGTGTTCTCATTATTTGCCATGAAGCTCTGGAACTCTTTTCCTATGTCTCTAAGATACTCTCAGACTCACCTACAGTAGCTTTTAAAAATGAACTTCACAAGTTTTTCCTAGATCATGATAAATACTTGTGTAATTGATCCCACTTATTGTATTTATCTCACACTTAATAGGTGTCAGCGTGGCTCAGCTGGTAGCTCATCTGCCTCTGGGCCAGAAGGTCATGGGTTCTCATCCCACACCAGGACTGGGTTCATATCTAAACGATGGCACCCAAGTGAAGTATTAGGAGGGTGCTGTACTGTTGGGGTGTGCCATCCCTTGGATGAGACATTAAATCAAGGCCCCTTCTACCCGTCCAGGTGAAGTAAAAGAACCCAAGGCACTCTTCACAAAAGATTAGGTGGATTTTTTATTTAAAAGAACTCACTATACATCACAGTGAACAAAAACAAAATCATATTATACAAAGGCCACTAAAGAGAATTTTGATACTTTTTAACTTCACACTCTAGTGATCAATTTACATTTTTCCAATTTTTGTAAAGTAAAAATATATAAAACTTAAAGACTAAATCATTTCCAAACCCTCTCAGTGATCCAAAACTGAGACTAATACAGTGGTGTCCCCCAGGATGAAACCCACTTTTAAAAAACACTGCAGTATACTGCAGCAGACCTGCTGACTAAAGCAATACAATTTCAATGACAATTAGTCCATTTTGATATGCAGGAAACTGTGGCATTCACTTCATCCTGGCAGTGTCACATTTTCCTGAATGACAAAAGGGACTAATTCCCATTTAAATGAATGCTTTATTCAGTAGGTCTGCTGCAGCATTCTGCTGATTGCTGCAAAATGTTACAGAATTGGGTTTCATCCTGGTGGACACCACTGTACGTGTAATATTAAAGCAAAAAACTTCTGCTAAATTTAAGCATATATATTTTAATCATGCATATTTCTGAAAAAGGCATCAGACCTTACCACCATATCAAAAATTTTGATTTGGGGTGCATTTTCATGCTTTTAATAAACATTTCTTTATAAGCAGACTCACATAACTGGCTTAGAGTAATATATGACATTCTCTGTTGTTGGAGAACAAATTGACAATGGACTTACCTTAGGTAATATTTAAAATAAGTGAAAATATGGCTAACATGTTACTATGATAGAGTTTTACTAACTGAAAGTAGTTATTTAGTACTTGTGTATCATAATTTAAATGTTCTAACAAAGGGAGGTTCCATTTCTTAGCCAAAAAGGCCCATAACTGAGTAGAATAGGAGCAATCCAGTAGAAAATGTGCAAGTGTTTCTATAGGAGCTAAGCATTCTGGATAAGGACACGTTCTCTCTTCTATGGCTTTGTGTTTCTTATTTCCTCTTACGTTTAGCTTGCCATGAGCGCAAAGCAATTGCAAATCCCATATTTTTTGAAGAATTCTCTTATTATTTAAAGATTTCAATACTAAATGCATCTTCAAAGGGGTGCATTAGTTTGTAAAACCCTCACATAACTGTTTTTCTTTTCCTTTATTTGCTGTTTTTCAGTTTTCCATTTATATATTTTTTGGGCGGTGGGCTTGAAAAAATCTGGTATCATTACATTTGTAGGCAATTTTCTTTTTTGGGGGGGCTCTTCCCATTTTATCAAGTAATCTTGTAAGATGTTCCAAATCCAAACATTTCGTTAAACTGGAATTTGTTTGTAGTACACATTTTATGGCAGTAGCCAGAAGTAACATGTGAAAGAACACTATTGGGTTAAACATGTTCACTCCGTCCTTTTTTTATGGGGAGAAACATCACTTCTTTCTTGATAAGATTTAACCTTCTCCCCCATAATATCTGAAAGAAAAGGATTAAGATCATGGTTTCCAAATCTGTGAGTAAAAGAAAAACTGAACTGATATATAAAAAATAGGTATCAAGAATTGCTTAATGATATAAATCCTCTTTTGTTTGACATTTTTCAGTTCTTTCATCTTGCTACCTTCATCTCCCCTGCACTTAAAGCCTCCTTCCAGTTTGCCTGGGCCATATTGCCAGGTCCACATTTTTCACCTAATATTGTAATAGACTCTTCTGAGAAATGAATACCCTGTACCTCTGGGACTACTTGTGGATTGCATCCTAAATGTAACTCTATACATTTATCTAAATTCAAGGCTGAGCCTGAAACTGCTGAAAATGTATTAATTTCTGACAGTACATTAGCAATTCTGTGTTCATCTTTATTAAATACACACAAATCATTAGCATAACCACGATTTGTACTGTGCAGTGAAGCTTGCCAGGATGAACCCCATTTCAAGGCATTGTGAGGTATGCAGCAGAGAGTTAGTAGGGAATAAATGTAATTTCACTGGAATTAATCTCTTTATCATGCAGGAAAATGTGACACTGCCAGGATAATGTGAATGTCACACTTTCCTGCATGACAAAAGGGATTAATTGACATTGAAATTACATTGTTTTCCACAATAACTCTGCTACAACATGCTGCAGAGTACTGCATAATGCTTCAGAATTGGGTTTCATCCTGGTGAACTTCATTGTATCTCCATTCTGGTTAACTGATATGAACTGAATATCATCTCTAGTAATTATTTAGCTGATTAGGGGATCGATCACAAAGGTATATAATAAAGGGCTAAGGGGGACAGCCATGTCTGACCCCCATTTTAATGGGCATTGTCATACCTTCTACTCCTGAAAGAAGGGGTGATATGGTTGCTGAAATCTACAGTAATTTAAGTCACTGACTAAAAGGAGAAGGTATCTCATATTTCTCTAGAACTTTAAAGAGATAATCACCCTGTACTTCAACAAATGTTTTATACTGGTCCAATGAAAAAAGATACCCTGATATGGTTTCCTTCTGACAAAATGAATATATATCTCTAATAATAGATATATTTTGTGGTATACTCCTTTCTGGAATAGTATACGTCTGATTTTTGTGGATCAAATTTAATGCCACTCTATGTAAACTTTTTTTGAATAATAAATGTCAAAATCTTAAAATCTGAATTAAGCAAACATATAGGAAGCCAGTTCTGCATTAAAGGACGGTCACCTTTCTTTGAGCAAAAAAATCACCAGACCTTTTGAAAAAGAATCCATGATACATTTATGTGTGAAAAATAATTAAATACCTTAGTTGAGCATACTGTGAAGAACATCCCAAAACGTTTATAAAATTAATTGGATATTCCATTCCTCCCAGATGAAATACCAAGTTTAAAATTTTGTATAGCACCTATAATTTCTTGTGTTGTAATGACAGATCCAGAAGCAAATGGTTTAATACCTTTTATTAGACAAACATAGATGTTACAAAAAGAAAACAATGTCTAAGCTTTCGGACCAACCAAGTCCTTCCTTGGAGTCTTCTGAAAATTATTCAGAGTCACAATCTAGTAACACCCAGATCATACATAAAGAAAAAAAAAATTCTCATTAGTTCAAAGTACCTATTTCAAAAAATCACAGATTTAAATGGAATTAATAGCAACCCTTTAGCTTGCTATTACTGAGAATCTTTTCAAGGTCAAACCCATAAAGAAGCTGAACACTCAAGCAGGCAAAGTCTATAACTGAAATTATGAATGAATGTAAGTGTTAGGAGAATACATTCAAATTTAAAAGCAAGACCCATAGATTTAATACCACAAATGTACAAGTTAAAACGTGATAGTATAGTATGATAAATCTTTATGACACAAATATATGTATGGTAAGAAGAGGGGAATAAGAAAAATGTACCTTGTATGAACAACTGTTTAAAGCATTCATACACAAATTTATCTGGAGATATTTTCTAAACTATACTCTCAACCAGTTAACCCATTCCATAAACATTTAATCATGCAGTGTTGCAACAATATTTTAAACAAGATAATATCAAAAATAAAACTCATTCTACAACTGCTACTTTGGATGCTCGTTGGCAACAATTTATTTTAGGCACTAATTACTATTTACATTCCAATTTTTGAATCAAACATTACATTCAAAAACAGTCAACAGAGACGTCCATTACTGCTGTGGGAACTTCCTCCCTTACTGGTCTTCTTCTTGTGTGTTTCACCGTCAGAGTCTGGACACTCAGATCTGACCCCCCCACACCATCACCAGGTCCAGGTACTGACTTAACAGGACCTCCATCCACCCCCAGGTCCGGACACCATGATCCGACCCCTAGGCTCTACACTTCCCCCACCCCCTTTACTTCCACACCTGGGTGCCCTTTGCCCCAGCACATGTTGCCCTGCCCCTCCTCCATTTCTGCCTACTCTCTCATAGTCCTATCTCTTGCTTCCCCCCTTTTTTCCCACCCCCTTTTTTCTTCTTTCCCTCTCCCATTGCCTGTGCTACTTGCTGCCCATAAACCAAGCTTGGACAGCCCCCACAAGGATCCTGCTACTCTTCTGTACCTTCCCTAACCCCCTTTGGGCCCCTGCTGACCTAGGCCAGATATACTCCTGTTACCCCCAGCTGTTGCATCCATGTCTTGCTCTGGGAGGGTAGGTGGGAACATTTTCCAGCAAAGAGGACTCTTGTAGGGTTGCTCAAACTCTTATACCCCTCCAGACCTCTCCCCCTCCTTCCTGCAAGCCCCACCCCATGGCCAATGGCATACCTTCCTCCTTCTGTGTCAAATGACACTTGCCTGATGACCTCATCCCCTCCTCCCCATCCTCCCCCATTCTATTTCCTTGGTCTATCCCTTTCCCTGCTGGGGGCGGGGAGCCATCTGACACCATGGGCTGCCTGTTAGGGGCAACCTTATTTGTCATCTGATCCCCCACAGAAATAAAACTCACTCCACAATTGCTAGTTTGGATGCTTGTTGGCAGCAATTTATTTTAGGCACTAATTACTATTTACATCCCAATTTTTGAATCAAACATTACATTCAAACACAGTCAACACTGAGATCCATTACTACTGCTGGAACTTGCTGCCTTCCAGGTTTTCTTCTTCTAGCTTACTTCACCTTCAGGGTCTGGACACTCAGATCTGACCCCTCCACACCGTCACCAGTACCAGGTACCAATTTACCAGGACCTCTACCCATCCCTAGGTCCAGACACCATGATCTGACCCCTAGACTCTACACTTCCCTCACCCCCCTTTACTTCCATGCCTGGGTGCCCTTTTCCCCCAGCATGTCTTGTCCTGCCCTCTTCCCACTTTTCTGCCTACCCCCTATATTCCCATCTCTCACCCCCCTTTTTCCACTCTCCCATCATCTGCTGGTGATGGAAGATGGGGCTCCCCCTTGCGGGCTAGTACCTAGGCCTCTTCTTACCTATCCCCCCTACCAGGTCTATCATGGGCCTCAGGAACAGACTCATGCCAAACTCTACCAGGTGAACCCCATCAGGCCTGTACACCTCTGCCCTCTTGAAAGAGATGTCTCTGTGCTGAATATGCACTCCAACCATCTCAATCACTGCCCTGGCCACCTTCCTATTGAGCCTCTTCCTCCCTTTTTCAACCACCTGAACATCTTTGACCCCTCTCCACACTCTCAGGGATGTGATCTCAGACCAGCCAATGACCACCCCTGGCAACCACCCCTTCACCCTTTCCAGATCTGCTGTTAGTGCCTGTACTAAGGTCCCCATGGTTTCTCTCCCAGGTCATTTCCCCCTAGGTGTATGACTAGCAAATCTGGCCTAATCCACCTTATTTGGAGCTCCTCCAATAGCAACATGAATTGGGCCCATTTCATGCCTCTTATGCCCTTCCAGTGCACCCTTGTATGTTCCAGATCCTTACACAGCTGGGTCTCACCATTTCTGGAAGCCACAGACCTCTCTGCCTAATAGATGAAGGAGCACCCCACCAACCACACCCGTCATTTTTTTCCTGCAGAAATACAAGCAAAAACACCATGGTGAGTACCCAAACAGTCACTGCCTCACATACTTCTTATAGCAGTTAAATCTTCATTTCTCCACCCTCTTCACTTCTGCCTCCAACCCATCCCTGGCCGAGGCCTCTGAAACTGGCCCTATGAGAAAAGAGTGAGGGGAAAATTCAATGAGGTCCTCCACAATGAAGGCAAGTGCCTTCTTAAGAACTGCAACAACCTGATAACAAGTTACCGGGCTCCCATTCCCATGGTGGAACCATACCCTTCCCCCTGTTCCCCGGATTCTCCTATACTCCTCCATTTCTGTGACCACGCATACCTTGACTGGTCCTTGTCTGAGCAAAGTCACAGCCTCACCCCATGCTCTTGATCAGTTTTGGACCCGGACAATTGTATGACCACCCTATCTGGTCCCAACTCCACCTCTCTCACCTGTAAACCTTGTGCCATCACTGATTTCTGTGGGGCCACCATTTCTCCTATCTGAAGGCACCTTTGGCCATGACCATGAAAACCACCCTTAATAGGCAGGCTTCCTTTGCTGTGGAGCATACATGCTGTAGGGCCCTCACCACTCATTTTGAGCAGCTGCCACATGAGAGACTTTCTCCTGTCCCTTCTCACCCCATGTCCCCTCTGCCATCCTACCACCATCCTCCTCACAGCCATCCCTGCCATGGCATCTGGCCATGCCCTGTCTTCACACATCCACCCTTTGCTGGCTAGATGCACAGCCATTGTGGTATGGGCCATCACCTCCTCCCACTTAATCACTAGGTACTGCTATACCTGATCCTCCAATACTTGCTTCTCTGCATTCCAACCTGCCCCAGCCTGGAACTCCTGAAAAGCCACCCACGCCCCTTCATATGCTTTCACTGTGTTGGGCGCCCAGGAGTTCTGATACAACCATCTGACCTTCTCCCTCCAATTTTCCACAGATGGTCTGGGACCCTGGTCCTGTGTTCTGCTGCCTTCAGCACCAACTCCCAGAACCTGTCCAACTGTAAACAGGAAAGACAGTTAGCCACCTCATTCTAGATACCTTCAATATGCTGTGCCTTAAATGACAAGTTTCATTGCAGGCCCAACAAGACCAGGTGATGCATGACCCTTCCTACTGATTCAGTGACCCTCCCTGCCTGTTTATTTCCTCCACCACCCCTTTATTATCACACCAAAACAGTATGAGTTTTCCCTTCATCCTATCTGCCCAAACCTCCAGTGCTACCCAGATGGGGAATATCTCAAGAAAAGTGATATCTTTCAGTAAACCATCCTCCCCCAGGAATCTGGCCATGCCTCCGAGATTCATTCCCCTCTTAAGTAGGCCCCCATCTCCAGTGCCCCCAATACATCATTGTATAATTCCAATTCCATGTTGTATGCCCATTCATTCTGCCAAAATGTCACCCCATTATATCTGCTGAGGAACTCCTCCCAAACCTCTAAATTATCCCTGTACCCGTTTTGTAATGTCTACCCAGTGATAGGTCTTTTTTGTCTTCCTTGTAGTCCTCACCAGCCTCCTGGTAAAGGCTCTGCCCAAACTTATGGCCTTACAGGCAAAATTGAGGTGCCCCAGTAGCTGTTGTATTATTACCAGCAGCACCCTCCTCCTCCCCTTTACCTGCACTAATAGCCCCTTGAGCCGGGCCACTTTGTCACCCTGATGGTGGAAACACTCCTGCGCTGTATCCACCTCAGTCCATAGGAACACCAGTTGCTGGCTCAGGCACTCCGTCTTCCCCTCTTCTAGTGGGATGCCTACATGCCCGCAAAATTCCCTGAAATCTGACAATATCCCCGATGTCTCCTCCTCATTCCCCCCTATGAGCAGGAAATTGTCCAAATAGTGGACCAGTCTCTTGTGCCCATATTCCCACCTGAATGCCCATTCCATCCTGGAGCTAAAAGCCTTGGAGGTTCAACAGGTGGCAGAGCACACCATTGGCATGGCCTTGTTGAAATACAACCCTCCCTCAAATTGAAAAGCCAGCAGGTTCCAGACATTGGGCCTCATTGGCAGAAACCTGAAAGTGGATTTGATGTCCATCTTTGGTAGCCAGGCCCCCTCCACCACCCTTATCATCACCACAGCTTGATCCAGGGACGCATATGAGGGACTGCCCTCAGGTCGTCCAGTATTCTCTCATTTACTGAGGCTCCTTCCTGGTAAGACAAGTGGTGTATGAGTCTAAACTCCCCTTTCTTCTTCTTCAGGACCACCATTGTGGTGACACCCTGAAATGAGGGCAAGGAGGTTCTGCAAGAGGGCCCTTGACCCTCCTCTCTAACACCTCCTTCTGAATTTTTGCTTGCACAATGGTCTCCTTCCCCTTCACTGACCCTAAATTGCTTGCCCTCATTGCCCTGTACCCACCCTCTAAACCCAGCCTGAAACCCTTCTTGAAACCTTCCTACAGGAATTTTGCTCTGACTACATCTAGGAATTCCTGTGTCCAGGCCTCCACCACCCTCCATGTTATGTGGGTACTCGCTAGGGGAAAATCCCAGCACCCTGTTGCCTCTGTCCCATCAATTCCAACAGTAGTTGGAGTTTTACCACCACTGTGTCCCCCTCTGCCTCTGCTTCTTCCTCCCCTTCCCCCATGAAAAGACTGCTCCTGGTACTATCCCCTTTACTGTGTACTCCTCTCCCCCCGATGGCAGTTTGCCACTGGGTGTGGGCCTGCGCACTGGGAGCAAACATGCTGGAACTTACAGCTTGCCCATGTGTACAAGGCCTTGTTGTAACCACAGCATGTCTTCACCACTGGTGTGGGGATACCCTTCTTGCTGTGATCCCCCCTTGGTCCACCGGCGGTGCCAGACAGCGTACACCTATAACTCTGAGTGTGTGCAGTCCCACTTCAGGTTCCCCTTTGTTGCCATCCTTTTCCTAAAGGCCTTGTCATACTTTAACCAGCTATACCCCAGCTTTGCTTTGTAGGCATCCCTGATGATTGCCGTGAAAGTCAGTAGGGGAATTGATAATTCCGGCTGCTTTTCCAGTACCAGCACACTGTATATAAGAAAACCCACCTGCCATCGTATCTATGTTATTCCCTTTGTATTTTGCATCTTCTTCCTTGTGCCCCACTACTTCTAGTGCCACCGCCATCTCTAACTTTCCCACTGATTCCTTCTGTTCATATTTTTTAGCTGTGTCCTTGTCCAATTCACCAAAAATGTCCACGTATTCCCATTTCCAGATGCTTTTGTGGTGGCCCAGTGTGAAACCTGGTGGTCCATAGTATAGTTTCTTCTTCCTTGGTGGGGTTCCCATGCCCCCTTCTCTCACCTTGTCTCCACCCTTTAACACTTGCAGTGCCTTCTCCATCTTTTCCACCCCTTCCTCACCCATATCACCTATCAAGCCCTCCAAATACTCCTTTAGATTGCCTTCATTTGTAATATCTATGCCACCCTTTCTCCTGTTCAGGCCTGGCCCAGTTAGCGCTAGTCCAGGTTCGGGTGGTGGGACACGTGAGGAGCCGTGCCCTGCTCCTCATGGCTTCTTCCCTCCCCTAACCCCCCTGACCTTCTATCTCTCTCCTTCCTTTTCTTCAATGCCTCCTCCTCCTCTTCCTCTCTCTACTTGGCCACCTCGACCAGCTCCTGCATCTTCTCCATCAACTTGGATGCATCCTCCATCATCTTGGCACTGGAGAAATGTGCCTACTTTGGTGCTGTCTGAACCTGCTATAAATACTATGGGAGGAAAATAACAGCATGAGTGGGATTTGCTTTACATCTCTCCCCTTCATTGGTCCCTCTGACCCAGCCCAGTCTCCGTTCTTCTCAGCTTGCCTCTCTGGCACCACCCCCTCAGGTGACTGTCCCACCCTGACCGCCTCCTGTCTTCCCCTTTTAGCCTGTAAGCTCTGCCTGTGCTGTCCTGGTCATGTTCCTTGGTTATCTATAACACACGCATCTAATATATATATATAGTTTTAGTTTCACCCCTCCCACCTGCTAGACCGGATGTCTCCCTCTCCCTGGAGCCATGTCTGCACAGCTACAGCCTTCACCGACCTTTGGCAAAACCCCCCCTCCCCCTTCCCCTTACCCTCATGGCCTTCTTTCAACCTTATCCCCCTACAGCAGACCAGACCCCAGCTGCACTCTTTGCCAGGCCTCCCCTTTTCTCCCCTTCCCACCCTCCATTTCCACTGCCTGCTCTGTATGCTTTAATAACAGTTTGTTTTGCTCTGTTGTGCTTCTTGCTTCCATGTCTGTCACACCACCTATGTTGTAGGCCTGTCCGGGCCTAGCACTAACCCGTTCGTTCCTCCATGTCTCCAAGTGCCTTGGCCCTCTCTGGGCTGGCCTCATACCCACCTCCTGATTTTGTCAGGACTGTCCTTCTCGGCCTCCAGGCACATCTCGTTGGCCTTGCCAGCCAGTCTATACTCCTGTCCCTCCCTTGCCTGGGCTCTTTCATCAATGCAATGCCTGGTTGAGGCCGGGACCAATGCCGCTCCTCCCATGCCAGACAGGTGACGGGTTCCCCCCTCTGCAGCCTGGCCTGCGGCTAGCGGACTGTCCCTCCCTCCAATTGCACAACCAACTAATGCTCCACCAAAACCCGAGTGACAGGGGAACTGAAAACCCCCGTCTCCAGTGTTGCCCCCATTCCTCCTCCGAGGGCGCCAGCATTCTCCACCTGCATGGTACCCTTCTCATCACAGCGTGCCTCTGCAATCCTGAAGCAACCTCACAAGTGACTGCTATGGGTCCACATGGGCTGCCAACTCAACTCACAGATCACCATAACAGGCATCTCCACCTACCCAACCTCTAGCATTTTCCTGCCGTGAATAAGTTCTCTGGACACAGAACCCTCTTTCCTTCCAACCATCCATGACCTGGCTGCCTGCATGAATGACCCAACCATGCTTCTGCTATGTTTCCAGACTGCTGACCACCTCATCTCATGGCCTGCAAAACCATGATCATCCCGACCTGCCCCAACCAAAAGAATTTGCCATCCACCACAAGCAGAAAGGTGCCCATAAGGAATATACATATTGAAGTGCAGAAAATTTCAAAAGTTGACTCCTGGTAGTGCCCATGAAGCCATGGCTCACCTTTGCAGTGCTACACAGCCTGCAGGCCTACCCAGTACAAATGGCATACAAAAAGGGGCACCCATCAGGAACATTCTCCCATATCCACAGCAAATACAATCAGCTTCCCAGTTGCCTCCATGAACCATGGCTTGACCACAAGGTGCCACGTGACCTGCAGGCCAACTCAGCACAACAAAAGGCCCCCATAAATACACAACAGTCTCCTGGTTGCCTTTGTGAACCATGGCCCGACCAAGCGGTACCATGTGGCCTGCCAGCCTTCCCAGCACACCGGAAAATTCTTCTAAAAATGAGCACCTCACTAAGTGGAACATCCCTCACTGCCTTTGGAACCCCAACTCTTGCAAAGTCATCCACTAAGCTCTCTAACAATCAACTTCCACTGCTCCACAATGGTCATGCATCTTGCACTGGGCACTAGCCTACCCAGATGCTCTCTGGCCCCATCACATTTTGACTGAAACTCGGACCCTCATGCCCGGCTGCTGTTTCTAGTGGCCCACTGGCCCCTAGCACAGCCTGCCTCATGAATGGGGGCCTCCCAACATTCCATTTTTGACCACCATGAAACAATGCAACAATTTCAAACCTCTTAACCAGCCACAACTCCTTGTCGCCCAAAAGCCCCAGAAGAACAGTGGCCATGTACCTTACCTAGGTTGTGCCAGTGATGTGCTAAGAAGCCTCCTATGAACATTTTCCAGCAAAGATGGCCCCTGAAGGACTGCTCAAACTCTTTTACTCTTCCAGATCCCTCCCTCTCCTTCCTGCAAGCTTCACTCCCTGGCTAAAGGCACCATTCACCCACCCGACAGTGAAACATCAACATCGACATCGACTGACACTACAGTGACTAAAGAGCCAGGTTGCTGTAGTGTTGGTGCTGGAACCCGGCACTGCCTTTCAGGGGTCTTGCATCCCCCCCAATCAGCTTCAACTTAGAGTTGATCATATTTAGTGGGGGGGGGTGTGGGGGGCAAAGCCTCCCGGAGAAAACACGTGGTGCTGTAGGAAACTGTCAGCTGACTGTGAAAAGTGAGCAAACTGACGGTTTCGCTGTCTGGCCATTCTACACAAATTTTGTCGATGACCAGTCATAGATCCAATAGCACACCTTCCTCCCTCTGTGTCAAATGACACTTGCCTGATGACCTCATCCCCCCATCCTCCCCCCTTCCTACTTCTACTTCTACTTCCTTAGTCTATCCCCTTCCTGGGGGGGGGCATCTGACAACTTGGGTTGCCTGTTAGGGGCAACTTTATTTGTCAGTATTGGCAAATAAAAAAATAATAAAAAGTAAATCTCACAAAGACCACCTAGAAAATGAGTTCATACATCCTAAAATGTACAAAGTTCAATAATGAGTCAGTATATAATCAATTAACTATATGTGCAGAAACAGTCTTAAGAATCTGTATAAACCCCCCATGGAATTAAACTACCCTCTCCAGAAAAGAGAAGTAGAATAGAAGTGTATATTCACTATGTATATTCATTATGTAAGTGAGCCAAGAGTCCTAACACTCTGTAGCATAATTATTATTTATACTCGAACATAGGTCTCTTAAATGTGTAAACACACTCAACCCCTCGGCCTTGTACAGCTCCTCCTACAAAAAAAACAAAACGCTATGTATGGGGAGTATTTCCTGTGTGTTTTTGTTGAAGGATTGAAAGGATGGTAATTTTTGTGGAGAGGGTGCTGTGTGTGGGGGGCAGGGGTTGGGGTCGTGCTTATGTATTTTGGAGGCCTATATCTGGGTACGTGTCATAATTATGCTACAGGGTGTTAGGACTCTTGGCTCATATACATAGTGAATATACATTTCTTTTCTAGTTATCTTTTTCTGGGGGGACTAGTTTAATGCTAGGGGAGTTTTATTCAGATTTTTAAGACTGTTTCTGCACATCTAGTTAATTGAGTATATACTGACTCCATATTGAACTTTTGGGATCTGGGATCTAATGCATTTTTGGCTAGGAAAGGATTTGCCGCATCTGCAGTTGTAAGTAGTTGTTCAATATATAATAAAGGTTTGGCATCTCTTAAGACTGTTTCTGCACATATAGTTAATTGATTATATACTGACTCATTATTGAACTTTTGGGAACTTGGATCTAATGCATCTTCGACTAGGAAAGAATTTGCAAGAACTGCAGTTGTAAATAGTTGTTCAACATATAATAAAGGATTGGCATCTCTTCCATCTGTATTATCTGCAGTATCAAAAAAAAAAAACAAATTTGGTGTATTCTCAGTAGATGTCATTACTGCTTATCGTTAATGTCTGTAATGCAGAAATTGGTGTATACCCAAAAGGTTTTATGCGGGTCGGGAGACTTATGTTAAAATTTTTTTTACAATTTCTGAATGTCCAGAGATGCAACACCAAAGCTACCAAACTGCTGCCTCCCCAAAACCCGTATGAGAGATACTAAAGAAAAAATTTTAAACTAGGTAATAAATGTTTTGGTCTATATATTGTTTAATTTATTTTCTCCTTTCTTTCCCTGTTTTATTTTTATCTGGCTTATTCCTTCCCCTCACACACACACACACACACACACACACACACACACACACTCTCTCCTCCCCTTTTATCACTAGTTTTTCTTTGTTTATTTTTTATTGTATAGCATTGGAATATGGTGGTGAAGGTATTTGTGCATATGCAGTATTGTATTTTATAAATGTTTTCTTATGAATATAATTGTTAGCCAAATGATATTTTACTATTTGAATTGGCTTTTTAACCAATGAGGTGGAGGAACAAATCTGATGTCATGTATCACATAGTGGATTTTTATTATTTAAATGTGTTGTACGTTAAGAGTCCTTAACCATTGATAAATGACCTGATTCATCTAAAATGCATCAGGTAGTACTCCTTGTCTGTCTTTAAAAAAAAAAAACTAAGGATTTGAAGATATTGTTCCTAGTGGCATCCCATGTGTAAGGTTGTGTGTGCAGAAACTCACTTGTTTTCCATAAGCAAATGTTACAGTCCCAGGTAATACAGAAAATCCATTATGACAAACAGACTGGGGGAAAAGTGTTTCAAGAGGGGGACCAGATTTTGTTGTTATCTTCCTCTGAGAACAAAGTCCATATGAAATTTCAAGAACAAGCCCTCCAAATTATAAGATCGAGACACCTGATGAATGATCTGAGTCTAAGGTGTATCATGTTAACCTGTTAAAGAAATGGGTCTGCAGGGTGGATAAGAAAACCAATCTCACTCATGGTTTTGCCTGAACATGCAGATAGAGAGTTAGAGGTGGCATATCAACGGTTGGAAAAGGAAGGTTTGACCAATGTGGTACATATCAATCCTTATCTAACAGCCCTCTAGTTAGAAGAAACTAGGGCACTTCTCAGTGAAAATGGATCAACGTTCATAATGAAACCAGAGAAATCAAAGGGTGTTGAACACAGCATTCATGTAAATAGTAAGCCCATACAACAGAAGGCATGTAGCTTGCTGAAAAAGATGAGGGAAGAGGTGATTGAAGAGATTAAAAAAATGCAGAAAATTGGCATCATTGAACCCTACAAAAGTGCTTGGTCTTCCCCTATTGTGGCAGCAAGAAAAAAGGAAGGTGGGATCAGGGTATGCCTTGATTTTCAAAAGGTGAATGAGGTATCAGTCTTTGATAGCTACCCCATGCCCCGGGTTGATGATCTGATATACTGTTTAGAAGTTGCCCAGTATATTTCTATGTTGGACTTGACTAAGGAATACTGGCAGATAACCTTAGCCACAGAGTTCAAAGATCAAAATGCCTTTGCCACCCCTATAGGTTTTGTTTTTCCTCAGTTTACAACTATGCTCTTTGGCCTTAATGGTGCCCCTGCAACTTTCCAGAGGTATATGGATCAAGTATTAACACCTTACAGTGCATATTGTGCCACCTATATGGACAATGTAGTAGTTTTTAGTCCCGATTGAGAGACACATAAACTCCATCTCCAAAATGTGTTTGAAGTGATTAGGACATAAAAACATAGAAATTAATGGCAGATTAGGACCGCAAGGCCCATCCTTTCTGCCCATTTTTTTTTCTACTTTATGAATGTGCCATCGGCCTTTGCTCTGTCAATGACTTGTCTATTCATACTCATCTGTAGTGTTCCCTTATGCCTATCCCATGCCTGTTTGAAGTCCTTCACTGTATTCATATCCACCACTTCCTGAGGTAGGCCATTACATGCATCCACCCCATTTCTGTGAAAAACAACTTCCTCACATTACCCCTTAATCGACCTTCCTCTAATCTCATTTTGTGTCCTCTTGTTCTGCTATTTTTCTTATATTGAAACATGTTACACTCTTTCACCTTGTTAATGCCCATACGGCATTTGAATGTTTCGATCATATCACCTCTCCCCCTCCTTTGCTCTAGGGTATACATATTGAGCTCTGTTACTCTGTCCTCATATGTTTTCTTATGCAGTCCTTGCACCATTTTGGTTGCCCTTCTCTGGACTACCTCAATTTGGTTAATGTCCTTGTGAAGGTGTGGCCTCCAGTACTGCACACAGTACTCCAGATGGGACCTAAACAGTGTCTTGAAAAGAGGGATTATTACCTCCATCTTCCGACTTGTGATACCCCTACAAATACACCCCAACATTCCCCTAGCCTTACCTACTGCTTTAGTGGTCTGCTTGGATGATTTCAGGTCATCTGTGATGATGATGCCCAAGTCTCTTTCTTCCCTTGTGACTGCCAGCAACTCCCTTCCCAACCTACAAGTGGATTTAGGGTTTCTCTTCCCTATGTACATGATCTTGCACTTATTTGCATTAAACCCCATTTGCCACTCTCCCAACCATTTTGCTAGTTTATCCAGATCTCTTCTCATTCTGACCACCCCATCTGGATTATCTACTCTGTTGCAGATCTTGGTGTCATCTGCAAACAGACAAACCATACTATCCGGTCCATCTGCAATGTCACTAATGAAGATATTGAAGGGGACTGGCCCCATGACTGATCCCTGAGGTACCCCACTTGTAAGTAGTATCTCTTTTGACTGTATACTATTTACCACTAGTCTCTGTTTTCTGCCTGTCAACCAGTTTGCCACCCAGCTGACCAACTTCTGACCCACCCTGAGTCTATCCAGCTTATTAATCAATCTTCTATGAGGAACAGTATTGACAGCATCGCTGAAGTAAAGGTAGGTAACATCAACTGCTCCCCCTTGGTTCACCACTCTGGTTACTCAGTTAAAGAAATCTATGAGATTAGTTTGACAGGACCTTCCTGTTGTAAACCCATGCTGTCTTGGATCCTGTGCTCTTATGGATTCTAAGTGTTTCACTATCCTTTCCTAAAAGAGTACCTCCATAATCTTGCCCACTACTGAGGTAAGACTGACTGGTCTGTAGTTCCCTGCCTCCTCCCTACTATCACTCTCATGAAGCAGGATCACATGAGCCCTTCTCCAGTCTTCTGGGACCTCTCCTGTGCTTAGAGACTCACTAAACAGTTCTGATAATGGCTCTGCTAGTTCCACCCTTAGCTCCTTTAGTACCCTGGGATGTATGCCATCAAGTCCCATTGCCTTGTCGACCCTGAGCTTATCGAACTCTTGTAGGACCCTTTCTTTTGTGAAGGGACTAGTGCACTCCTCCCTCCCCCCTTTGTCCATGGTGCTGAGCTGTGAGCCCTGCCCTACCTTCTCTTCAGTAGATACTGAGCAGAAATATCTATTTAGGATAGATGCTTTTACATGGTCCTCCTCCTCACATGCCTCCTTATCCCCTTTGATTTTATCAATACCCCCTCTGGACTTTCTCCTTTCACTAATGAAGTGATAGAAAGTTGTGTCACCTTCCTTTACTGTTAGTGCTAGTGTTTCTTTGGTTTGGGCCTTTGCCTGCCTTATTGCCTTCTCTGCTTCCCTTAGGGAAGTTTGGTATGCCTCCCTATCTTCTTCCCACTGTGTTCCTTATATTTCCTAGCCTTTTTGCTCTGACCTTTTCTGATACTGTTTTTGAGAACCAAAGTGGTTTCCTTCCTCTTTTGCACTTCATTTTCTCTCTAACACAATGGGATGTTGCTTCAAGTATTGCATCCTTAATGCCTGCCCACTTTGCCTTTACCATCTCACTGGAATTTCTTCTTGCCAGGGCTAGATTAACTCTATTGGCCATCTTATCAAAGTCAGCTCCTCTGAAGTCCTATGTTTTTGCCTTGGAATGGGATGATTTAGTTCTAGTGGCCAAATTGAACCATACCATGTGATGGTCAATGACCCCCCCCGGTGACCTTCTACCTGGAGATCTGTGATCCTTTCCCTGTTAGTCAGTACTAGATATAGGTTAACCCTATCTCTTGTGAGTTGTTATACCAGTTGTTTGAGGCCCTTCCCCTGCAGGGACTCCACTATGTGTTTAGTTCTGGCAGATGTTCCTGCTGGTATTGACCAATCTGTATCAGGCATGTTGAAGTCTCCCATTATCAGAACCTCTCCATTAGCTGTCATGTGTTGTATATCTTCTAACAGTAATGCATCTATGTCCTACCCCTGGTCTGGAGGCCTGTAGACAACCCCAGTTTGTATGGCTGTCCCATTTACTGTTTCCAGGGTGACCCACAGTTCTTCTGGCTCCTTATGTGCATTCTGAATGTCTATAGATTTTATATTTTCAAAGCTACAGATGGGGTGGAAGGTTGACAATAAATCCCACACAACGTGCTGTGAATATGCAAGAGACACACTCTTGCATATTCACTGCACTGGGAAATGGTCAAGCAAAGCTTGAAATATCCAAAGCAGAGTCAATGGCTAAAAACCCCCATTCCACTGAGAAAGCAAAATGTGAGGTCCTTTTTGGGTTTAGCTGGATACTATAGAAGTTTCATCCTCAACTTCTCTGAATTAGCAACCCCACTGATACAGCTGACTAAGAAAAGACATCCCAACAAAGTACAGTGGATGGAAACCTATGATCAGGTTTCCCAAGAAGTCAAAGCTATCCTGTCCACAGCTCCTGCCCTTACCAATCCTGACTTCTCCCAACCCTTCCTATTGCAGACAGATGCCTCAGAATCAGGAATTTGGGCAATGTTAAATCAAATCAAAAATGTGGAGGAGTAGCCTGTCATGTATATCAGCTAAAAACTCCATGACAGGGAGAAAAAGTATGCACTACAGAAAAGGAGTGCATGGCTGCCAAGTGGGTTATTGAAGCACTTAGCTTTTATCTATTGGATACTGAGTTCACTCTGATCACGGATCACAATCCATTACCTTGGATCAGTCAAATGAAAGATAAAAATTCCTGCATAACCCACTAGTACCTGATGTAACAGCTGTACAAATTCAGGGATACAGACAAAGCAGGAGCACAACATAAGAATGCTAACTTATTGTCCAGATTTGGGGCTGGAGTAGAAGCAGTCAGAACCTCGGTCTTGATATAGGGTGTAGTAACTGTTCATATGACTGCTAAAATGAGTTATGTGTGTTGTATGCAATGTATAACATATATCTAGAAAGCACAAATGTGTTACTAGTTATAGGAGGTCCCAGGGAATTTTTGATTGATAAGAGGTAACCATTTGAAATGGGAGATTTCTCCAGTTGTGTTATAATGATAAAGAGTCTCTGGGGCAGAGCTGCTGAAATGGGTGGGTGGTAGCTCCTTTACTCTTCTCATTGATGCTGGCAGTGTCTGATTTAAGAAACTGTGGAAATCAGCCTTTGTCAAAGCTGTTTCCCTCTTGGGGGGGGTTGTGACCGGGTGAGGCCCTGTATAGCCCTGAAAGGGATGTTAGAAATAGAGGTACTGCTACAGCGGTGTCCTTTTTTTGTTTTGTTTTGTTTTAGAACATTTTGTTATATAACAAGGAGCATCTCAGAGAAGTAAACAGGAATAAAGAAATTGACATACATTGAAAAGAAAAAATAAGGTAAAGAACCATAAGAAACATACCAGACTTCTGCAGTCTGTTGCAACAGCTCTGTTCTGTCCTTTCTTCCATCTGTCTTCCTTCTGACTGTGGGATGGCCACCCACAGTCACAAAGCCTCCTATGCTTTTTTATTTCTGCTTTACTTTCCTATATTCTTTTATATTCTGGTTATGGTCACTGTGCCCCCAAAAAAAAATCATAACCTAAAGTACTAGGCTGCTATCATCCTACAGGACAGGATGTGATAAAATAGTTAAATACAGCCAGCCTGTAAATTAAAGGATTTATATTGTTTGCTACCTGTATGAGAAATGTTGCTTTACATGAATATGGTAGCCTGCAAATGACTAGGACATTAGTTTATGTCCTTTAAAAGTCTTATACTGCATTTCTTACACTTGCATTGCAACCAAAGTATTGTAGTATGTATATAATCCTGGAAAACTGGAACATTCAGAAATTGAGCTTTTTAGGCTCATAGCTGTAAACTGACAGGATGTCAAAATACCTTTTTGTCAAAAATAAATGGGCCTGCTTCTTGGTCTGGATTACAAAGCAGAAAAGAGAACATTATGCTTTTCACATAATTGTTTTAATTTTATTGGATACTTTGCAGTTTTCCTGTTACAGTCTATGTACACTTTGGCTAGTAGAAATCAAAC
Organism: Neoceratodus forsteri; assembly: GCA_016271365.2. NCBI lineage: Eukaryota > Metazoa > Chordata > Ceratodontiformes > Ceratodontidae > Neoceratodus > Neoceratodus forsteri. Next base: position 950,489,361 of record CM028129.1, on the reverse strand, counting down.
ATCCTAAATTTGGGAAGTTAGTTTTAGAGCCTGTTACTTTTATAAAACAAATAGTGAAGTAGGCCTTTCTTACCTTGGTAGAAGCCAGTGCTAGCAGTGTTCTTCCAGAGTGATGACATAGGAAATAGGCAGCCTCGGTATGGCCATATTTATGTGATACAGGTGGGTTGTCCTTAGCTGCAGCGGCAGTCTGGAAGGCAGGAATAGCCCCAGATTTTAAAATGCACTAATTATCTCTATAATAAAATAGTGCAGCTATCTGTGCAGATGTAGCCCTGTCTGATATCATGCTATATGGAACTGTGATGAATGTAACATACTGTATAACTAACCCAGATTTCATTTCTGTACAATAGCTATTTCATGTTTTATGTTATGTGGTGGATCAGGTGACCAAATGGGAGGGGTATAAAAAGGCTCACTAGGGGAAGGGCAGTTAGATTCATTCCACTGTTGTTCAGAAGCTTGCTGGACACAACAATGGCAGGATCTCGCTCCTGTCCTGCCGGTAGGAGAGGTGGAGCATTCAATACTGAAAATAGAGGAATAGATCTGACTGTCTATTAACCTCAGTAACTGGTTATCCAAAACACTCCACCAAGCTGCTATGAACTTTGTCTCTTTGATATTTTATTTGTTTGTTTATTTTCTGTTATTTTGAATAATCTTGAAGATCCTGAAGAATAAAACCACACTGTAGTGCGTTGCACCGCAAAAACAGTGTCTGAACTACCTTTTGCACCCACACCATCCCAAATATATATAGGCTAATATAATAAGTAGAGCTTGTATACAAAGGCATGTTATCAGTTTATTTACTAATCTGATATTTTTTTAAATATGTATGTATTATTGCTCCACAGTAGTGCAGCTATAGTTAGGGTTGCATGGTCATTTCTATGTCAAAGACAACATTTTGCACTTTTATAACTTTGCAACTTTGCAATGGATTTGCCTGAAATTGTGTATGCACCATTTGGTACCATACTGTAGGTCTCAAGATCTAGTAAGTTTCATTCCAGTAGGATTTGTGATTGTGGAGCTGCAGAGTGTCAAAGAAAAGTGCTAAAAACCTTTTTTGGCCATTTTTGGAAAATTCTTTGCTCATCTGTACAGCCCGAACGGTTTGTTTGTCTGGTCCGACATGTTCAGGGTATGTGAGGACTTGCTCGGGGAAGTCCTTTTTGAAGGTTTGCTGAAAAATATTAATCCATTCAAAAGTTATTAAACTTTAAAGTTTCTCATTATAGCCTATGGGAAAAAAGTGTATGTTCCCCTCGAAATAACTTTTTGCTTTCACGCAAGTACCGCACACTTTCCCACAAGTACCATTAGTTTACATGTGGGACTTTCACACAAGTGCAGGAACGTGTGCAAAAGTCCTCCATGTAAACCAATGGCACTTGCAAGAAAGTGCATGATTGTTTCGCAAAAGTGCTCTGAACTTCTGTAATAGTTCCGTTGGCAAACAGCCCCCAAAATCCAGTTTGTTTGCCACTTCATAGCAAAAAAACGGTTAGGACTTTTTGACTGACATTTGAAGGGTGGAATGCCCTTTCCCCACAGATGTGCCTTTTGCTGGTTTGGTGAAATCATTTACAATAATTCCATAGTTACAGCACTCAGAAGCTGGGAATTTTCCCATAGGATAACATTGGGGCGGAGGTGGCTCCTTTCGGCAGCTATATCTCAAAAGTTTGAGATACAGATTTTTTGGTAAGCACAACTTATTACACCATCAGGGTGTACTAAGGACAAGTTGAGGTGGCAAGGTCATGAATACAACTGCAGTGGATTTTTTTTCCAAAGTTCCTATGGTTACTGAGATATTGCAGCTTTTGTGGCACAAGGGTTACCTGGGATGCCTCTAGGTCTGCGCTATGTCGCTATGCTTATTGGCACATTGGAGAACAGGGCCCATAGGGACCTGCACTCTAACATATGGATCCCATTATGCAATAATTGGAGTGCAGGGCCCTACATTATGCAGTACTGGGAGCACAGGGCCCAGAGGGCCCTGCACTTCCACATGAAAATCAAAGACAATTACAAAATATGTGCATGATGGGAGCACAGGGTACAGAGTGCCCTGTGTTCCCTCAACCACATATGAGTAATTTTACACTTTCCCAAAAAGAAGGGAAATGCATTGCAAAAAAACTCCATTAATGCATCAGTTAGGGTTGCCATTACAGCAACAAAAGCTTGAAAATTCAATGTTAGGGTTACCAACCCTACCCCCACCCCTTCCTACCCTCTACAGACCAACAGGTGTTGGTGTGTGCCTTGGGGTCATCGGGCCTAACTTGCACTGCATTCTCTGATACTGTATGATCTCAGCTTCCTTACAAATGGAATGAGGTTAGAGTTAGTGAAAATGACCTCAAGGCACACTCCAACTCCTGTTGTTCTGTGGAGGGTGGGGATCGGGGTTAGGGTTGGTAACCCTAACATTAAATTTCCAAACTTTTGTCTCTATAATGACAACCCTAACTGATGCATTAACAGAGTTTTTTTTGTAATGAACATGTATATATCTGTGAGAGTTTGATTATTATAGTGCCATACTTTCCTGAGGAAAATGCATTGTATTTGCAGCAAAATGCTGAATTCTGAGCTGTTGCATTACATCAGCTGATACAATAGAAAAATACATATATTTTGAAAACTATTCAGTAAGCAGTGTCTCTGTTCCACTTTTGCCTTAATTATGCCATGTTTTGTTTTCCCACTATTCCTCTACCCCTACCCTGCAATCCCCTGCTACTAAGCAGTTTCTGAGACAATATCCCATTTCTTTAAAATCTGCCTTCCAAAAGTCCAGGACCCACTTCCTCATGTGGTTTGCCTCTGCTCCCATCTCAAAGTTAAACCACACTGTACAGCAATCACTGGTACCTAGAGGACTGCCCACCATAACAACTGCAATGCTGTTCCTGCTTGTGAGAATGAGGTCCCACACTAACCCATTCCTACTGGGTTCATTGGCTAGCTGCCTTAGAAAAGCACATCATAAGAAGTCAGTAATGGCCCTGGTCCCTTCTGAAACTGCAGCTGGAAGGCCCCAGTCTACATCTGGTAGACTGAAGTCCCCAACTAGCAGCACATCACTCTTATTTGCTATCCTGATGATGTCTTCCCCGGGTGCCTTATATAACTCCTTTCCATGTGCTGGAGGTCTCTGTACATCTCCTGTACAGATAGTGGTCTGAGCTCCTGTCCCCAGGATGACCCACAGCACCTCCAGCCCTTCCTTGTCCTCTGGGTGTCCCCATATTTCTGTAGCCTTGATTCCCTCTGTCACAGTTAGTACAACCCCTCCTCTCTTCTCTGTCTCTCCTGAACAGAGAGTAGCCTACTATGACCATATCCCAGTCATGACTGACAGTGCATCATGACTCTGTTATAGCAGCCAAATCCAGGCTAGAGTTCTCATGATGGCCTCTAGATGTAGAATTTTATTTTCCAGAGTCTTAGCATTGGAACATATAGCACTCCATATCTTACTCCCTCCCTTCCTGGCTCCCTACTTTCTCTCCTCCATTCTGCCTGTGTTGCTCCCAGAAGCCCTCCCTGGCATCCTCTTTCCTTGTTATTGTCTCAGTTTCCTGTCTCTTTTACTCCCCACTTGATGCATTGTTGATTTATGCACCCTTGTTCTCTGTCTTGCCCCAACCCATTTCTTCTTGCACCTCTGCCCTGAGAGAGCTTCCTCCCCTTGGACCCTCTGTCCTTGTTGCTTCATCATGTGGGCAGGGAACTTTTTGCCTCCCTTGGTATAAAAGCCTTTGCCAGGCTATTTTAAATGCTCATTCAAGTACAATTTAAATTTCCCAATAAGGAATGTAGTCCCCTTCATAGAAGGATTCAGGACATCTCCATAATAGAGATCCATATCCTCCCAGGCTGGGCCCCCAGTCCCCAGTGTAGTCAACAACCTCCTCCATGCACCATGCCTTCAACCAATTATTAAAAGCCCTAGTCTAGTGCTCCCTTTCCTCTTGCCAGTCATACATAGGTAATACCTAGGCAAAAGTCACCATGCATGCTACCTGCTTAAGGTCCCTCCCCACCTCCCTGCAATTACTCTGTACTACTCATACCCTATTACTTGCCAGGTCATTTGTCCCCAGGTCAGGGTTGGACTGGGGTACAAGGCACCATCTAGAAAGTTGATACAGGGGCCCACCTGGAAAATCAATTGGTAAGGACCCAGAATGACACAGTCATATCAATATTCCACTTCAGTTCTAGACACTAGCTCTTTGTTTGCATCTTACATTTGCATGCAGTGCCCAAAATGCCACATTTAATCAGAAAAGAAATAATAAATACTAAGATTTTTAGAAATTAAAAGGTGGCCAGGTATCCAACACAGGGGACCCACCTGGAAATTTTCAGGTATTCTGGTGGGCCAGCCTAACTCTGCCCCAGGTGGACAATGACATATAGCTCTCTCCAACCTCCTGCTACCCTAACAATCCACTGAATCTGCTCTCCATCCCTCCAAGCTGAATCACCATGGAGGCACTACACTTCCCTCTCCCTTCTACCTCCCACTCCAAAATCTGTCCTTTTTTTACTCACTTTTTTCTCCCCCACAGCCCCAGTCTGCTCCTATGTCCAGGCATCCCTTTTTCTCTGGCTGCAATCCATGTGCACCCATCTCCCAGTTGGGCCACCACCTTGCTACCCCCACAGCTTACCCCCCCCATGGTAGAGTGGCAGGGAGTTTCCAATTTCCCACCAGGACCAGATCCAGTACAGGTGGCACCCTTGGAGATGGTGTGTTGGCAGACAGCCATCAAGCCAATCTACCTGAGTGCCAGTTTTTCACTTTTTCCTGGTGGTGGAGCATGCATTGCTGACACGAGTGTGCCACACATGTTTCCACATGTAGCGTACCCACTGGCTGCTGCACCTCCATGCCCCACTTGTATTGGTCAGGTGTGCCAACACCTAGCCTCCACTAGATGTCAGGCAAATGCTGACCACTATTCCCCACCCTCCCTGAGAAATGAAAGCAATCTTCCAGATGCTCAATCATCTCCCATGCCACCTGACCCCCAGTGACCTGCTTGCACCACAGACATGAATCGCCGGCATGGCAGGAGGTAAGACATTACTACCTTAGCTCTCTATGCCACTGGGCCAGCACACAATCTATCCTTCTGATGATATACTCCTCCCACTACCACTGGCTTTCTTCTTGGCCGGGGACCTTTTTCCTCCCACTTTGACACCTCCCCTTCTGAGGAGCCCCACATCGGCACTTCTCACTGCTGCATCCATCTTTCTTTCTTTCTTTCTTTCTTTCTTTCTTTCTTTCTTTCTTTCTTTCTTTCTTTCTTTCTTTCTCACTCTTTCGCTTCACTATTAAATGTCTTAGGTTTAAAGGGACCAAGAGTGACTCATGCCATACCCCCACTGAGTGGCACTTAAACTGTGCATACCCAAGTGTCCTTCAGATGATCATTTTGTTGTTTGCTGTTCCTATCTTTTCAAACTTAATACATTTTTAAAAGTAAGAATTCCAACACTTTTGATTTCTCAGTACTAGAGTAGTCACAGGTCTGCACAGACTCAGAGGGTAATGATGATACAGCCAGTGCCAGTGAAATGTGATTTGCTTATTATTCTAATGACTTTCAAACCTGCAAGTTATTTACAAAATACTAAAAATGTTTAAAAGTAGGATAGGTTGGTACACATTAGACTATTTATTGAATCCACTTGATACAAATGTGATTCTGTATCTGCCATACTCATAAAGCTATGCTATACCTTCTCTTAATCTTTTAGTGCCCTTGGTAAGTGAGGTTTGTCCAACCTCCTCAAATGTGCTGTTTCAGGACGTAAACCAGGCTGACCTAAATTCCATGAAGGGAATTTAACTTTGGAGGGATCTGAGTCAGCTTGTTTACTTACTGATCATTAAATAGTATGCCACATTGCTTCTCATTAGGCCATCAGTCCACCCATTTTAATGCAGTTTTTCAAATGAAGGTGTTTATCCTCCTTTTGCCAGATGAACAATATTGGGCTGTTGTGTTACCAAGTTCTGTTGCCAGGTTCTTTGGTTCTTCATAAAGTCCCTAAATGTTGTGGCAATTTGAGTCCACCCCTATTATGGAGCAGACTCTTGTCCATATTGGGGTGAGGGTGAGGTTCAAATGTTTTTGAGCTATGACCATTAAGCTGCACTTTGTCCTATGAATTTATGCTGTTTTTCATCTGTTTTCCTCTAAGTTGGCACCATTTGCAGTTTGTTGATGGCCCTGCATGCACACAGTGATTTCCTTGTGAGGGAGTGAGCCATCCTTGCCTGCTAAGGGGCATCACTGTGGTGCAGCATGGACACCCTCTCTTTGACAATCTGAACCCAGGCAACCTATGCAGTACTATGACATGAACTGTCAAGTCACTTGGTATATCCCTATTAAAGCATTTCTGATCACATACTTTAGTTTATATAATGAGTCATTGGACTTAAAAGGTAGTGCAGTGGCAATGCTTGGTTTCCAATGAAATCCTTGGAATCCCATGCTGATGTGGCTAGGGTCTAAGCAAATCCTAGATATAGAAATGAAAATAAAAAAATTTCAAAAGAAAAAGGAAAAAAAAACACTGACTGAGTCATACTGCGAATATTATGTTAAGCATACCATTTCTTCAGGAAATGAGTAACTGTGGACTGGTGAACCAGACTAGGATAAATATTCACATTTTTGTACCAAAACCAAAAGTTACTACACAGTAATATTCCATGGGCACATATTATAGAGGGTAGTCCATTGTCAGGCTTGACTAAGCCCTCTAGATGTGAATTATCTCAATCTCTTATTCCATACCAAGGTAGGGAGACACAGTAGCAACTGGAGAGCAAAAAAAAAATTGTCTGAAAAAAGTGTGCTTTGACTGGAATGGTCTTGCAGCTGCTGCTGGGAAAAATAAAAGTGCAGTACATCATCATCCACAATTCAGAAATGTTGTTAGAACTCATATTATTTAGTTTAAATTTAATTCCTTGAACTTAGTTCCCCTTGGTTCTGCCTATTTGTATAACTGGCTACCAGGAATAATAGAAGACTTCTAAAGTGAAAGGAATATATGGCTAAGCCTGGGTAAATTAGGGCTGTTGATTTACTTATATTGCAGAGGCAGATATGGGGGTATGTTGGTATATTTCAAATAAAAATAAAATAATTAAGAAAGGATCATGAAGAACTTTAATGTAGGCTGCAAAATGTAGATACTGTAGTTTTGTTAAAGGAAAACAAAACAGAAGAAAGGACACCAAGAAATGTAAGCTACTGGAGTGGAGTAAGAGAAAGGAATGAGCCCATGAATTAAGACAAACTCTGCTGTACTTGTAACTCCTGGGGAGTGTAAATAAACCTAATAATAGTTAGGGAATAATTTACTTTCAGAATTGTATTCATTTCCTGCTTTGAGGTTTTGTTAAACTTAATATTTTCTATTTTAAATTAGCATAATTTATAAAATGGCAGTATTTTTTTTGAGTAAAACTATCAACTGTTGTGGCATTCTTATTATTTACATTGGCATGACTGAGAGACATACCTTAAAAAAAGATAGGCCCATCAGGATTTAAAAAGTGCACATTTTGAATACATCTCCTGGCAAAGGCAGACAGCCATATTCTGTGTTGCTGTGGTTGGATCTGGACTGTGATTTTGAAAACTGTGACCTCTGCAAAATCTCTGGTACTAAATCAAAGAAAAAGAGGGCATTTAAACAAGTCATAGTCTGCTCCAGACTCCACAACAATGTCACAATTGTGTTCTGTAAAAAGCACAAACATGAATAGGGAGAGAGTTCTCCTGAAGGTGGATGTACAATTCAGACACTTCCCAAGCCTTGCAGTGGTCCTGATTTCAAAAGGGGCTGAAAACTTCTGCAAGCAGTCACCTCGGTCTAGGGAGACTTATACAATAACTGAGTTGTCCACAGATCCAAGTAAGGAGTACAGGGCTGCCGGCCCAGTGGTATGGTGAGCTGAGGCATCTTGCCTTACCTGCTGCCATGCCGGTGACCCATGTTCATGGTGTGAGCATTCCACCAGGGGTGGCTGGGGAGAGAGAGGATCAAGCATCTGTAGGACAGCTCTCCTTTCCTGGTGAGGGGTGTGGATGGAATCCGCTGCCTGCCTGACCCCTAGTGGTGGCTGAGGGCTGGCACAGCAGACCCATATGCAGGGGGTGGTTTCAGGGCAGATGCCTGGAGTACCACGTATCGAAGCGTATGTGGCTTGGCCATTGGCATCATTGTACGTCATTGTGCCACACTTGGGGGATGGACAAAAAAACAAGGAGGGGGAGAAAATAATCTCAGCCAGCAGGATGAAGCTGGCCCCTCACAGGCTCTGCACCAGGCTAGCTGCACCTTTCTAGTGAAAGAGATAAGTCCAGTAAACACTGAGGTGATGGGGCTTAGGGGGCCAGATGGAAGAGGGCTGGGTGCAGGAGCATTAAGGTAAAAAAAAGGAGCACAGGGCAACTAGTAGAGACAGCCCTAATCCTAATAATGGCAAAACACACATAAGAGGTTTGACCAGCTGTTGCCTGCAATGTCTGTTAAAAAGAAACAAAAGAAGAAGCTGCTTAAGTTCTTTTTCATGAAAAGCAACAAGAAAAACAGGTGCAAGAGAGAAAAATGCCCTCTATGGAGGGCATAAAATAAATGTGGCAGTTTTTCCAAGCCTTGCATGCTATTGGAAATTGTTGCTGTTCCCACCAAACTCGATAACCTGAACAGAGTTTTAATGAGGAGGAAGAAGCAGTGGAGAACACAACTGAGCCTGAGGTACCCCCAGATAAGGACTTTGTATCCCCTCCTAGTTTAAATAAGGACTATTCCTCATGCTCTGCATTTGTGAGGTGAAAGGCTAGTACAGCATGCTGAGTCTACAGTTTACTGAAACAGACTTCGATATTGATGAGGTAGCATTCATGATTATGAGTTTATAATAGACAAAAATGAATATGTTTAAGTTACATTGAAAAAAACTATTTGCATATTAATGTTGCAGATTCAAGACATCTCAGTCTCTCTTATTGAAATGAAAAATTAATTTAAACAAAAAAAGTCTGAAGAATGAAAGTGTAAAAAGCTCTAACTACCTAGGTAGAGAATGACAAAAATCTGGAGATTCCAAGCAGCTGTGAATAAATGAAGATACACTGGAAGAGAAGCATTCTCAGTTCACATTTGCTATTCCTTTGTTGTCTTTCTTTGTATGTTTCTAACTTTTTTTTTCCTGATTCTCAGCTTTTAAAAACTGTCTTGTATGAAGTCACATTGTAACAATATAGGTGCCACAACCAGTGACATAATTAATGGCAATCTGCCAGTGGTTTCTGACTATGATGCTTCTACTTGCATGGGCTGCAACACTCAAGAAAATGCAGCAGCACCTCTATCTTCTCAGTCATTATCATTATACCAAGTGATTTTAGAAGCAGCAACATCAAGATTAATTGATTCCTCATTAATCAAGGTCACCACCATGATAAGCAGCTGTATATTGCAAAAACTGCTCTCTGATTGTTGCAGTGTTCCATTATGATGCCACTAAACTTTAAGATAGAAATTACAAATACAGTTACAGTATAACAGTATAGTTTTGATATCTTGCAGTTAGATACTGTCATCAATCAAGATATTGTTTATTTTGTAATTTTCACCAACTCCCGTTGCACAGATAGCTAACTAGCTAGATAGATCTATAGATAGATAGACAGAAAGATAAATATTGCAGCAAGACCCCTCTTCTGCATTCCTCTGGGGGTTGGGGGAGATCCTCATTGGAAAAAAATACATTTAATTTCTTTATCACAGAATTAAAATGCCATCATCTATGTTAATTGATTGGGAATGAGAAATGTATTTTCGTGTTTTGGTGGTTGAAACATTTGGGTGGGAATGATTTTTGTTGTGGTTCAGTTGAATGAGAACTCCTCACTGGCCTACAGAAGATCATGTTTGATTGTTGGTCTAGCGGATGCAGAAGACAGTAGAAATGCTGTCTTTGCATATGGAAGACTTATGTGCTTGGATAAGGAGAAACCATTCATATATTATTTTTAAGCAATAATACACGACAGGGTGTGGTATATCATGGATGTTGTGAGGCATAAGGCCACAGATCGAGTGCCTCATGCACCTGAGAAGTGACAATATCCCATGATATACCACACCCTGGAGTGCATTATTTCTATTATGAACTGGATTCAAATGTGTATTATCTAAAAAAAAAGTAAATAGTTTTTGAAAATATTTTTGCATTGCACTTTTAATGAGTAGTAATACATTTAAAAACATAGTTCTTTTTCTGCTATGAACAGCAGGTGGTGCTGTTGCATAACAGTGTATCTGCAAGCAGATTGTACCTGTTCCTGGTGGCAACACCCTATATGAGTGCCTAATATTGAGTTACTCAATGTGAGCAACTCAATATTTTTTTATTTATTTATTTATTGAGATCTAGGATTTACACCTATGAGCCAGGGCTCATTTACATAGGTTTCACATCACAAGAGAACATACACAACAGAAATGTACAACAAGATGTGGATAATAGTGTGAACTTATACAGTAACTAATTAGTAACATTGTACAGTGTATGCCAGGTCAAATAGCAAAGTGGACTAGATAATTTTATTGTAGGAAGGATAAGAGTCTGAGAATCAGCCAAGAGGCCTGGTCCATGGATGGTCAGGATGGTGAGGGATGGGTAAGTTAGGACAGGATGAGGGAAGAGCAGGGTTTGTGGCCCAAAGTTTTTGTTAAGAGATGGTACACAGCAGAGAAGCCTTGTCAGGTTGGGAGCGGGGGGCGGGAGATAATGAGGAGCAGGGTGGGGTGGGGTGGATGAGGAATAATTTGGAGAGGGAAGAAGGAAAGCAGGGAGGCTGTTTGTAGAAGGGGTACTAGGATAGATTAGGAAGGGGGAAGGGCGTAAAAGCAAGTGGCAGGGGAAAGGAGAGAAGGTGTGAGTGCCCAGGTATGGGAAGAGTGGAAGAGCTAAGAGGGGGTTGGGAGGAATAAGGTTATGAGGAAGATGGAAGTGGGTAAATGAGTGGGAATAGGCATAAGTACTGATGGAGCAATGTGCTAGGTGCATTAAGATTGATGAGGATTTGAGGCATGCATACAATCTATAATAGTGCTTGGAAGTAGGGTGAGTGGTGAAGGAAGTCGCTATATCCTGTAGAGTGAATGTAGCAGGGAGCTACACTCCCTACAACAGGATATAGCATGATGGTTGGACTAGCACTGCTGAGCTGGCCATGAAGCATGGTGGTATATGCTATTGCCCCTGAAGTGAGCAATCCAGGTTCAGGTCTAGTGGCTAGAAAGGAAATATTTTTATTAAATCTTTATATTTTCCCCTAAGTCTACACCCCTGTAGAATTCATTATCATTATTTTGGTGGATGCTGGGGGCATAGCCACCTGCATAAAAATGCATATCTTCTTTTTTTGAGATGCTGTAAGTGACTATCACTATTTGCAACAGCTGCTCTACTGCCCATCGTCCTTTGTATGTCGGGCAGTTCTTGTCATGCTCTTTGTGGTCGGCGCTTATTAGGAGTTAACATTATCACATAAAACCATTCCTGGCTTGTAGAATACATCTTTGATTTGTCTGATCTGAGGATCCTTTGTAAGGAGCAGCTGCCGGTGTTGCTCAAGAGTTAATTTTACAAATTAATGGTGAGTTTTGTATCACAGAATCAGTTTGCAGTTAGTCCAGCCTGCAGACATCGCTTAAGGGGAACCAATCTGACCATGCCTTTCAAGATGCATCACTGCCAGTGCAAATACATAAGTGGTGTGGTAGTTAATGAAGTGTTGCTGTTGGCATCAGTGGGTAGTGGAAGAATGCAGGTTGGAAATTATTTTCATGAGTGGAGGCAGAAATGCTTGCCATTGCGCATCTCATGTGACTTTTTGTGCTGTCAATTTAGTGCTTCATTCCTATTTTAAATAAGGGGTACTTGGGAGCTGTTGGTGATGCTTTAGTTAGTTAGTGTGGTGGTGTGGCCTTAGCGTTTCAGTGGCATGAGTCGGGCTCTGTCCCAGACCTGGAGAGAGGTAACAGTTGCTGCTGAGGGTCTGATGTAAATTATTTACTTGCTCTTTGTTGTTTATTTTTTTAAATGGTGGTTGTTTTAAGTGGTGTTGCCAGAACTAGTGGAGTGGTATGCCAGGATATAATGATGCAGGGTGCTTGGTTCTTTTGTAGCAGAGTGAGGGATATGGGGAACGTTGTGATTGGAGGAAATTGTTGTGAGTGAGAAGGCTGGTGGTCAGAGTTTTTTTGAAGCTGTGATTATGTTGTGGAATATAATCATGGCTTCAAATACCTCTCAGTCGGAGGTTTTTTGAAACCGTGATTATATTGTTTGATATAATCATGACGTCAAATACCTCTCAGCAATCAGCTTCCTCAATTTTTTCATCCAGTTCATAATAGTTATTATACTACCTCATGAGCAACTGATTTGTGATCCCCTTATCTATGGTATTGGATTTTTTTTTAAGTTTACATTAGGTATTCACCTTATGTAACTAGCTTCATTGACTTATTTTCTTTTCATTTTATGTTTCATTATATTAAAACTATGACAATGTGTGCATAATATGTGAAAACTAGAAACAAACAGTTTAAAAAACAAAGTAATAACTAAAGTTATACTTGTCAATATTAAACATTTTCAGATCAACATAGTTATTTGAATATTGCACTCTTATTTTGCCACTGATGAGGATAAGTCAAACTCCTTATTCTGACCATTTAATTGGTTGGAATATTGCACTCTTATTGTGCCGCAGATGAGGATAAGTCAAACTGATTCTGGTCATTTTATTGAGAAAATGTCATTAATAAGGCTCATCAGAATAAACATACTTCAGATGAAATATCAATTCATAACCTTTGTTCTTTTACATCCTCGGCTTGACATTTCTAAAACAGTCATTTATTTTAGTCTTTGTTTAATGAAAGTAAAACCACGGAAGCATGCACACTAATTTACTGAATTTAAAATATTAGTTACAATGACGTGTAGATGTGGTTTATAGACTACAAAAACTTCTTAGAACATTGAACTAATGAGGCAAGTAGGACATTATTATTTTAAGTACCTTAATATTAATATAGTAATTTTTAGATGGAAGGGACTCAGTGTCCCACATGTCCACCCCTCTCTTCATAAGCAGGAACAAGTAAGTATTCTATGTGAACTGCTACTTATAAAAAGGAGTGCCTACCCACTCCACTAGCAGGGCTATTTAGTAGTTCCATTGGTAAGCAGAAATGTGTCAAGCCTTTCAGTGAAGGTGTGTACTGTCTTCATGCCCAGTCCCAGAGTTAGACTATGATATACAATCACCACTCTTTCAGAGAAGAAGTGCTTCCTAAAATTGCTACAACTATATTCACCATCCATTCACTTCAAGACACATCCCTGTGTCCTGTTGGATGATAATAGATCAAACATCCTTGTATGTTTGAGCTTGAGAATACAGCTGAGTATGTAGAAAACAGATAATGTCCCATGTGAGCTTCCTTTTAACCAGTGGGAACGTATTAAGAGTTAAAAGTCACTCCTTATGTCTTTCATCTTACATGTCCAGTGTTCTACACCTAGCAGAAAAATAGCACTATCTCTGGACGCATTCTAGTCAGATTGCTATTCTTGGGTATAATTCATTTAGATTGGAGGAGGAGGTGGACTGACAAGTGCAAGAGATGGGCAGATCACTAGGGAGGCCATCATCAGGATGGCAGGAAAGAGGTTGTGTTGATAACTGGAGAGTTCAATCTACTGGATGTGGAGTGGAACCTACCAGCTGCAGCTTTGGAAAGGAGCAGGGCAATCCTTGATTGCCTACATATAAGTTTTATAAGGCATCTTGTAAATGAACTTGCTGGGCTTTGGCAGTGTTGGACTTGGTACTCACAAACTGGGATAGCATTGCAAACATCACAGTGGGAAGTCCCCTGGGTACTGGTGATCACCATATGGTATGGCTCAATGTACAGAATTGAACTGAGGTGAGCCATGTGAAGAAGAGGGTCCTGGATTTCAGGATGGAAGGTTTAAAAGAAATAGGAGACTGCCTCAGAAAAAGCTTCAGGGAGGGTGATAGCCAGCAAGGGCTGGAGGTGCACTGGAAGGGAATATGGGAAGGCATCAGTAGGGTAACAAGCCTCTGCATGAAAGAGGTAAGAAAAGGTAGGAGGAAAAGGAGACCATTATGGTTCTGCAAAGAGGCAGAAAAGAAAGTCAAAGAAAAAATGGGCAGCATTCAAAAGGTCAAGCACACTCAAATAGAAGAGGACAGAGACGGGTACCAAGCCAGTCTGAAAGAACCAGGAAAGGTGGTTAAGAAAGCTAAGGCACAGGCATAGAAAAATATTATAAGAAATGTGAGGAAGGGGGATTAAATATTTTGTGATAATTCAGTAAAAATAGAAAAGCTAGGAGTGAGATAGTGAGGATAAGACTGGCAGAAGGGGGAAACTGTGGATGGAGACCAAGCAAAAAGGTGACATTTTGAGCAAGTTATTTAGCTCAGTCTTCACAGTAGAAGGAAGATGGGACAGGCCACCAGACAGAAGTAAGAACAGAGGTGGGGATGGGGTAGACACAAGACCATGTTCAGAGGAAAGAATAAGGAAAGAACTTGAAGCCCTAAATGTAGATAAGGCTATTGGACTGGATGTGATGCATCACAGGGTACTGAGGGAGCTCAGAGAAGTGCTAACTGCTCCATTGACAGTCGTGTTCAATAGTTCACTTGAACAAAAAAATGGTTCCTGAGGACTGGAGAAGGTCTGACATGGTCTCTCTGCATAACAGTGGTAGCAGGGCTGGACTGTTGGCACAGCAGTAGGGATTCTGCTTGCAATGCCAGTGAGCTGAGTTCAGTAGAGAGCTCTGGTCATGGGAGGGCTGACCAGGGAGAGAAGGAGGATGGAGCATCCCACAGACTGCTCTCCTCCTCTGTGGGGAGGGCGGAGAAGCTGCCTGAGTTCAACTGACCCCTGGTTGATGCCTGGTATCCTATGACTGGAGCTAGGCAGTGTTGGGAGGTGTGTCAGACATGCAGCATATGCACCATCACGTCACTGTATGTCACGCCTTCCTGGAGTACTGAGAAAAACTATCTTACCATGCACCATGAAGTCCATTCCACACCACAGGTCCTGTGTCACCAACTGTAAATCCTCATTCCCTTTACCAGCCGAGTCTCCATCAGTGGTAGGGTCCCCATGGTGGCCCTGCCTTGGAGGGCAAGCCAGGTGCTGTGGAGTACAGGTGGGTCAGGGTAGTGTGGGGTTGGTGCAGGAAACAGGACCAATGCATGGCTGGTCAGATGGAGCAGAAAAAGAATGCAAAATTAAAAAAAAAAAAGAGAGTGGTGGTAGGGCGGAATCTTGAAACTACCGGACAACCAGTCTAACTACAGTGGTGAGAAAACTATTGCAAACCCTATTAAAAAAGAGACTGGTTTATTACCTAGAAGCTGATGGGCTGCAGGACCACAGGTAGCATAGATTCATGGAAAGGGGAGTCATGCCAAATGAATCTGATCAACTTCTTTGACTTGGTGACCAGGGAAATAGACCATTGGAGGGAAGTGGATGTGGCCTATCCAGGGTTTTATTTAACTCTAAAAATTGATTAGCGTTTTGCTCATAAAAGTTCTAAAACATTATGAAAATGCATAGCACTTGCCTCACTGTGTTTAACATACATAACACTTCTAGAAAACCTACATAAATACTTTCTGTACAGTTAGTATTGTTCCAAGGAAAAAAACTGCTAATCACTTATTTAAAACCCTGCTATCTAGACTTGAGCAAGGCCTTCGACAATGTGTTACACAGAAGCCTGATTAGGAATCTGACCAAAGTAGAGGTTGGGGCCAAGATGGTAATTTGTTTTTTCAAAGACTAATGCATAGGAGGCAAAGGTTAATAGTAAATGGTTCACACTCTAAGGAAGGGAGGGGGCGGATGACTAGCAGAGTACCACAGGATTCAGTGCTGCCACCTCTAATATTTTCAGGGGGGACATGGCAGAAGAACTGGAGAGGAAAGTCTCATCAACATTTGAAATAGGGTGTACAGTCACAGAGGAGGGGGTGGAGAAAATGCACAGGGATCTAGGAGTAGTCAAAGGTATAGCAGTTGGAGTTTAATGCCAAAAAGTTTAAAACCACGCATCAAGGGCACAGGAACCCCAGTGCTGAGTACAGTATGAGGGGAAGGTGTTGGAAGTCACTAAGCAGGAAAAGGACATCTGAGTTATTTCAGATGATGTCAAAGTGACTGTGCAGTGTTATAAGGGCATGGGCAGGATTATTGGGATGCTGGGATGCATAGGGAGGGGTATCATCATCAGGAGGAAGGAGGAGGAGGAGGTGGTGCTGCCACTGTACTGCTCTCTGGCACAGATCCACGATGAGTGTTCTACAAAATATTTGTTGAATGCCCCAACAGTGAAACCGGCAGGTTGACCGCATTTTGCAGTTAGCTGCCAGTTTCCAGTGCCACTAAGCGTTTTCTTTAGGGGGCTTCGCCCCCGAACCCCACTTAGAATTATCAACTCTGAGTCAGATCTTATTTTGGGGGGGTGCAGGAACCCCGACAGACAGTGCAAGATTCCAGTGGGTTCCCTACAGCATCATGGTGCTGTAGTAGCTGTAGGAGGCCTCACTGTCGAAAAGTCACTGTCGGTCGGGTATACACTCTGGCACACACACCACCTGTAATAGTTTGTCCTGTTCCAGAGATTGCACTTTGAGAAACACATAGAGAGGGTAAAAGCTGTCCAGAGAAGGGTAACCAAGATGGTGTAGTGGTTGCAATGGAATCCCTATCAGGAGAGACTGAGGGATATCGATATGAACACTCTGGAGGACATGGGAGTGAGGGGTGGAAATATCAGGACCTTCAAGTACCTCATATGGGTGAGCAGAGTGCTGGGATGGAATCACTTCCAAAAGACAAAACGCTCCAGGCCTAGGGGGCATGCAATGAAACTGGAGGGGGACATTTCAGGAAGGAAGTGAGGAAATAATTCTTCACAGAAAGGGTGGCAGAAGCATGGCACTGACTGCCAGTAAAGTTGTGGAGGTTAGAATGGTGGAAGGCTTCAAGCATGCATGGGATAGACACGGGCGTATTTCAAAAACAAGAGGGAGAGGATCCCAGGAGACCAACTAGGGTCTGCAGAGGTACCCTTTGGAAGACTGGGTGGTCCTACTGTAGTGGTCCTTTTCTAATGACAGTTTTCTATGTTTCTATGTTTTTAAACTAAAAAAAAGGTGAAGAAGTCATCTTTTACGTACCTTCTTCCCTCAGCTGCATCACTTTGCTTTCTGAGGCTATACTAAGATTTCCTTAGTTATAGGCCTGTAATATCCTCCTTTCCTTTGCCATTCCCCTTATCATTGATGCAATCTATTGTGTCCTACACAGTCAGACAGAATTGGTTCTGGGCTTTCTAGAAAACGTTTTCTGTTTGATATGTCCATATAATAGTGAACTTAACATTATGGGAGATATGAAAATCAATTGGTTCAGTCCTTCCTCTAATTTTCTCTGCATCAAGGTTAAAGCTCTTTGTCTCTCCCAGTTAATTACTGCCATACTCACTTCAACCTCTGTTCCTCAAACTATTCCCAACTTGGGTGGATCATATCCCCCACCTTCATCATGTCACTACTTCTAGCACTCCCTCTGATGTGTTTATTGATCACTGTATGACCTACACTGTGTGCAAGCTTACCTCTCCCAACACCCCCCCAACTCATACACATCAGGTTTGTCAAGAACTTTAAAGAGCAACTGTCACGGTGTATATGTTCCAGGAATGCAACTCATATGTGTAGTTGCCTGTCCTAGGAGCCTTTTTATCTGTACTATACCATTTTCTGGCCAGTCATTTTAAAAATATGCCCCTCATAAAACCCATCTCACCATTTCTGTGTACAAGCCAGGCAATCACCGAGTGCTGCAGCCCCACCCCTGAAAACAGAATAAGTATGACACAAGGTCAGGAATGGGGTAATAGCGCTGTCTATGGAGCATGTATTGGAATGGGGGGCTTGCTAAATGCACTAAAATCATATTTGCTATCATGGTTATATGTATGGGGCATATATCTATCTATCTATCTATCTATCTGTCTATCTATCTATCTATCTATCTATCTATCTATCTATCTATATCATAATCATGTATATATATATATATATATATATATATATATATGTATATATATATGAGTACTAGCCCCATACGTGTAACCATGCCTGCAAAGATAATCTTAGTGCATTTAGCAGCCCCCCCTTCCCGATTCCAATATATGCTCCATAGTCCATAGACAGCACTGCAGCCCCATTCCTGACCTCGCATCACAATTGTGCTGTTTTTGGGGGTGGGGCTGCAGTGCTCAGCAATTGCCCCACCTTGTACACAAAAGTGGCAAGCCGGGTTTTACGAGGGGCATGTTTTTTAAAAAACTGGAAAGAAAATGGTAACGTACAAATAAAAAGGCTCCAAGGGCAGGCAACTACATGGTATAAGTTGCCTGCCCTGATTGTGTCAGCTGCTCTTTAACCTTCCCTTAAGCTTCCCTGATAGACCTCCAAAATGAAAATTTAACTTTGCTAGTAGGAAATACAGATTTTAATGTGATGTAGCCCATTTTCACAACTCTTTAAAAAAATGTGCAACTTTCATGCTCCCTGAAGAAAAATTTGAGTCTAAAGTACCTACCTTGCATGGGTCATTTCTGAACGCATTGATATTTTCAGACATAGAGATGTATTTTTTCCCCACAGATAGGGGTTCAGGCCTGCCCTATAATGCCTACTATTTAAAAAAAAACTTTATAACATTTATACCTCATCTCTCAGAAATGTAAAATCTGCTTTCTTTGTTAACAGTTTTATTTCTGCCACCATAAACCATAGGAACATCTGGAAAGTTACCAGGAACTGCCTGAACCATTTGGCCTTCAACTTTCATGCCCTATTGCTAATCTCAAGGTTGGATCTTTGTCTGCTCTAACAGCTCATAGCTATTTGAAGCCTTACACTCCCACATTGTAATGTGTGCTTAGGCTTTGATTTCAGCAAGTCCTTCTGGCACTACCATTGAAAATTCCCCTTCTTCTACATCCTCCCAGTATCCTTCCTTTTTTGTTACAGCTTTACTGTGTCTGAGGTCAACAGGTATTCAGACTCCAAATTCCACAGCAAGGAAATGGCTTAGAACATTCCACCCCAGGTTTCTGACCCTAGGTGCCCACCTTATCAGATATGTATCCCATATTGTTCATTCGCTACCAGTATTGTTCCTACAGCTTGGCTGCAGTCTGCGGTCTTCCCATTTCTTAAAGGTGGGTACTTCCTAAAGAAAGGGTAACTAATGCCCAATATCACTTCTGCCTATCCCCTTGAAAACACCTGAGCATCTGATTTAACTTCAGTTGACTACCTACCTAGACAGGATTGACTTCTTCTCCCCTTTCTAGGAAGGTTCCTACTTTGGTCACTCAACTACCACCTGTCTACTCCACCTCACAAATTGGACTGTCTAGTATTGACAGTAGCCAGATTACAGGTGCTACATTAGTCAAGCTGGTAAAGTCCTTTGATATGGTGGACCATGTCCAACTGCTGATGAAAGCTTCTTGAATTACTGGTGCCTCCATTCTCTGGTTCATGTCTTAACTCACTGGCTATAGTCAGAGTGGATGAGCCTATTTCTAGTGCCTTACCTGTCTTGAGGGGTAACCCAAGGGCTTGGTACTTGCCCCCCTCCCTTTCTCCCTCTTTGTCAATTAACACCCTTCACCGGTCAGTGTCTGCAGCTTACATATGTACGCTGGTGATACTGTCATATTATATTCTGGTCCCTCCTTGGCTGAGACAAAGACAGCTACCCAGCCTGATATTGACTCTGTTTTTGATAGCCTTGGCCAGGATTACAAAGATAGCAGTTGTAATTAGGCTTTTGTCCATACTGGTTGGGGTGAAGTCAGAAAACTGGAGGAGGGGTGTGGAGATGGAGTGGGAGTTCCTGAAGCCAGACTGAAAAGGGGTGAAAAGAGAAGAGAAGTGCCAAAGGGAAGAGTTCAAGTTCAAGTTTATTGCAGGAAAACTCCATTGAGCAAGCTCATTTACAAGGAGGTCCTGAGACATATACACTGATAATGAACATACATAAATAAATAAGAAAAAAATTAAAATAAATGGAAATTAAATGTTAGACAGTAATATAACATGTATGCATGTAATCGTATAATACAAGTTGGTTAATACATACGAGAACACCACATTGGATGATGAACATTTCTAGGTAGTATACTAACAATGCAAGACACGGTAACAGGTATTTGCAATACATTCATTTTAGACAATTGAGACAATTGAGCAGCAACAGAAAAATATAGGGTAGGTAAGGTAGAGGGGAGCAGAAGTGGGATTGCTGCAGTAAAGGTCAGATGATGGAGAATGCAGTAGTGTCTTAGTTTAAAAGATAGAGCGAACAATAAGCAGTTAACCTACGCAAAGCAAATTATGGACTTACGTGGAAAGCACAAGCCCATGAGTTAAGAGAAGACTGGATGTTTCTGAATTTTGAGAAGAGAAGGGAGAAGGGAAACTGGCTAATAGTTCCCAGGAGAGAAAGGGTCATCCCCTTTGGGAAGGTTGATGACTGCTGCCTATTTCCAATAGTCGGCAAAAGTAAACAAGGTTAAAGAGAGGTTGAAGATAGTAGTGATGGGGATAGAGATGGCAAAAGCAGAGAGGTGGAGGAGCATAGGGAATAGCCTATCGGGTATAAGATCTTTGAGAAGGGTAAGAGCTCAAAGGGCATTGAGCAAAGCTGTTAGATTGGTGAGAGAAAAGAAGAAGGAGAGGGGCTGTAAGAAGTAAGGTTTTGATGGAGAATGCAAACGCAATGTGTTCAGAGATGGGGGAGTCATCCTATGATCACAGAGATGTTTTTTTTTTTTCCTGCAAGGATGACCCTCCGTAGAAGGTAGGCTGGATTACCCATTGCTGTGCCTTACTCACATATTACTTAAAGGTTCATCTCCAACCAGCCTGTAGGATCTTCGAAAGCCTAAACCTCATTAGTGCTTACTTCATTCCTCATCCAGTACTCTACTCAAGGCTTCTATAGTCAAGGCTTTCTCTGGTAGTCCATTATATGCCATTCTACCTCCTTAAGTCTGAAACAACCTTCTACCTGTGATTTGTGACTGTAAAACCACTGAGGACTTTAAGAATATAGTCTCTCTATCTTGGCAGAAGTCACTGCAACTGTTATCACTAAACACCTCAGTTCAAATGACAATCTTGTCTCAAAGTACTTTTAATGACTTTTAGCATGCTTATCTTTTTGCTTTTGACTATGTACTGCTGAAATGTGTATAAGTAAATAACCACTGACCTTGTAAACAAATTCTTATCTGCACTTACTATGATCTAACTTTTGTTACTGTTCCTGAATGTCTTTGCATGTCTTGAGTTCCTACCATTGCATGTTTTTCTAAATTGTCATTTATGATTGCACTTTTGTGTAATTACTTCCAGGTCACCCCTGAAAAGGGGACTTTCAGTCTCAGTGGTTTATCCTGTTATCACAGTTCAATAGATAAAATAAACTTGAGAAATGGGGAGGGAGACTGGGATGGTGGTGAGAATACAGAGTGGATAACCTTCCAGTATGTACACAGATGGCTGAGATTGCTCTGGAGTATGGATGTGAAGTAGCTGGACCATGTAAGCCTGGCAGCTCTGGTATAAGTATTGCCATGGGCTTGATAATTGGACAAGTCAATAGGTGACCTAGGTGGCTTATCAGCCTGTTATATTTGATCTCTAGCATGAAGGCAGGCAAGAAACTCAGCTGAGCTCCGTTGACCCTAATGTTTCTAAGATGGTGTGTTAATCTCAGATAGACAAATTTAGAATGAATGAAATGCAAGACAGAATTAAGGTTAATCTCCACGGAGATGGGAAACCAATCAGTACAGAGTCGGTCAGCTTGGAAAGAAGATGAGTAGAGCATCCTAAATGAGTGAATATGGATACATTTAGGAGGAGCTTAGAGGTGTCCAACTTTGCACATACAGTGAAGCCTGCCAGGATGAAGTGCAGTGTCACAGTTTCCTATGATAAAAGGGATTAACTCCCATTGAAACTGCATTGTTTCCTGCAGTAACTCTGTAGCAGAATTCTGCAGTATTGGGTTTCATCCTTGTCAGCTTCACTGTATAGTGTGCCATATGGTTGTCACTGAGGGCATCAGGAAGGGCACATTCATGCCTGATTTGTTCAGGTTGGGAGCAGAGAATCCAGTCCAGAAGGGAGTGTTTAAGGTTTTTAAAACTGAGATGGGTGGGGTCAGAGATCAACTGGGAAAGTTGCAGGGATTTTATATTGTGGCATAATTTCTGTGAAGAGGGGGAGCCATTTGATGTTGAAATCCTCAAGAATGAGTAATTCATTTGAGGAGAAATGACATGAGATGGTAAAAAGGAGGTCAATTATTGTGACAGGAGACAAACCAGGGCAGCAGTAAACCCCTGAAACAAAGTTAGGGGCAGAGAAAGGGAGGGACAGTTTAAGGAGTAGCAGCTCATATGCAGAGGTGAGGAGACTGAGAGCACTGGCTTAAATGGGATGTGAGCGGAAATGCAGATAGCCACTCCACCTCCTATATTAACTCTATCCTGCCTGACAAGTGAGACATCAGGGAGTGCAACAAAGTCTTTAGTTACAACGCATTGCTATGAACTCCAGTTCCTCATATCATCAGTACTTTAGATGGTCACACACTGGACAGAGTATTCAAATTGATTTGCACCTTGATTTTTCCCAACATACTGATTGTCATACATCCACTATTGTTTCTAAAAAATGTGCCGTACATCAAGTTAAACATTTTTCTATATTTTAGGAAAATTATTATGGAGCAGATATTTCTTACTACAATACATTATGGTGATGTAGTCTATGGTGCAGTCAGATCCCAAACAAAAGTAGCTAAACTAGATGTTCTTTTTAACTCATTGTGCAGTTTTGTCCTCAGCTATACAACTCATACTCATAATTTCTGCATGTGCTATACAAATCATAATTAACTGTTGCACCAATGATTTGGTTTTAAATTATCTGTGCAGTTGTAACTTAACTGGACTATAGCTGCAGTTATGTCACAAAGATGTTGCAAAGTTTTACTTCAGCAGTGAAGTTCTGGTGAAGTTGCAAAATTCACTTTCACAAATTGTCCACTTCACATGAGTTTCCTGGGGAAGTGGCACTTTTCAGGGAGAGTCAGCTGAAGTCATAGTGAAGTTGTAACTTCATCAGTGAATGTGCATGACTTTGTTAAAAAAAAGTGCCACTTCAGCTGCCAAAAACATTGAAATCAGCACTTCAAGAATGTTGTAAACTTTCTAAATTAATTCATGAAGCAAATTTTGCCAGCTTCACTCATCTATAGTCACAATGCAATGCTAAACTAACTCTTATGTTGCAGGTTTTGTAAGGTTTTGTGCTGGATCCAGAAACACTTATGGAACTCTTTATGTAATGCTAAACCATATTAGTGTGACACTTTGATGTGAACTGCACAAAGTGCAGTTTTAACAACTGGAATGGGCCTCCCTTGAAGAGGGAGTCTGGTCAGAAGTTCTACATTATAAAATTAAAATCATCATATCCCCAATAAGCCCCATACTCAAAATTAGGCCTCTATATTACTTTGTTTCAAAGTCATGATCCATTTTGTAACCCTAATTTCACTCCATGTTCAACAAAGCCAGTTTCAATGAAGCACTACTAATGAAGTCATAATTAGAATTCACAGACTAGGCTTTCATGTCAGCAACATTATATGACCTTACTTGTCCAAACATAATGAGACTATAGGTAGGGCAATAATTTGAAAAAGAAAATACACTGGGTTGTGTGCAGTGTATGCATTTCCAGAATGCTCAGAGGCATGGTACTGTACTTTAACATGTAGAAGGAGGTGGTTTTGGAATGCTGCTGTCAGGAGGTCTAAACATCAGTCTCAGGTTCTTGGTATTATTATGAATGCAAGGAATCACAGACCCATTGTATAAGAGTAATAAACTTGTTTATTACTGCCAAAAAGGATAATTACAATTGCCCTAAGCAGTTCTTACCAATACAAACCGGAAGCCAATGCTAAGCATTCCCAATACCTTGAGGATTCTCCGTGTCTCTTGGGGTCTCCGAGGTAGAAGATGTAATGTCTCACATTATATACCTATGATAATTACTATGGTTACTGTAAGATAGAAACATTTCTAGTTACAGAGATTAGCCCTATTGGCTAAATTAGAGGTGGCTCCATGGTCCAAGATAACATTATATAACGTTGTAGTAGTCATCACTTTGTGAAACAAAAGAGTACATTTCATACATAAATCAGTGTACTAGTACAAATCAACAAAAAGTGGCAATGCCAACTTATATATTATAATTATTACAAGGACAAAGGTGTCCTAACATCTTATAAGCAAAAAATACATATGTGTATTATAAAGCAAATTGTATAACAATAATATGCATACATATCCTGACATCTTCACTTGTACGGTAGATGCCGTTAGCCCTATATGTTAGTATAACATATACCTAAGTGCTAGCTGTCTACGGTTTACCTCTGGGGGTACCAATAAGGGTGCAGGGACCTCGTGTAACATCCCCCCCCTTTTTGCCTCTCAGGGCAACACAGTCAAATAGGAAAATGGACAGAGAGCAGGGTTCATTTAAAGACCTGACACACAAACCTTGTAAAGGAACTCCAGCAGCTCACGGTGTTGACACAGTGAACGCTGTAGGCAGCAAAGCATAATAATCAAGAAAAAGATCAAAAATGTTTGTATAATAACAAAACCTTAAAAATTAGTCTCTAACCAAGTGTTAGTCAATGCAACCTTCATATCACCATCATTAATAAGTGCAAGAATAGTTCATTAGCTTTAGTCATATTATTGCTGATGTGGATGAGATGGGTGTCTTTTCTCTCTAAAAGTGATTTTAATGTAAGTGTAAGTGGATCAATATGTACATTAAAATATGGTAAATACTCAGAAAGGGTGAACAGATAATCAGGGTTACCATTAATAATATCAGCGTTCATCAGGGGGACGGGGGTCATAACGGTATGTCCAATAACAGACTTCTGATGTGGGACAAAGAAGAAATTTGGGCATCAATACCACATGTTTGGGTTCTGTAAGTATAACTTTTATAGTTCGTCACAATGCAATACTCACCGTCAGAATTATATTGAATTTTAACAGTATGTAATCTCCACTTTTGCAACTGTACCCGGCATGTGCAACTGGTCTTGGAAATCCATGTTGACAGGCAATGAACCTCCTCTCGATAAGACTGAAAAAGTTTGTCTGGAGCCAATGTTGAGTCCAAAGAGTCTGTGCCATTTGTGCTGATGTCATCGTCCCTGTAAAATGACCAATCAATAATGTCAGGAGAATAACCTCATACAGGTTTAATAACATCAAATACATCACATCGACACAGGTAAATGTACCCCTTCTTAGCACAGCAGTCCATGTGTGGGGCGATCCAGGCATCCAGGAAAGGATGGAAGACCAGTAGAGGAGGCAAGTCCAGGCATTCTCTGTAGATGTCGTCAACAACGTGCTCACCTGAGTGAACAGATGCAAGCTTGTCAAACAAAGGTGTAATGAGATCAAAACATGGTAAAGAGACAGTAAAAGAAACAAACATTGTGTCTTTGATAGAAAATTTCTTAGAAGTGAAACATGGACCAGTATTAGGGTGTCTGGTCATGAAACCCAAATACCTAGCTGTGGAAAGAGGAATAGCTAAATATTGTTGCAGGCACATAGCAATACAGCCAGAGGTTTTACATCGTGGACAATACCATTTAGAAATATGTCTGTCATGTATTATATCAGGGATCCTTCTAGATTCTAGATCACGGAAGAGGTTGTTGATGGTAGTAATAATATATGAGCCATAGGCTGAGCATAGGATTTCTCTAGCAATGTATTCTTTATCTGCTTCTTTATTGTTCTGTGCAATGAGTGTGTTAATCTTATCTTTTGAGACTGTAACTACCTTAGCAATGTGGTGCATGATATAGACAGTGTATCTTTCTTCCTGACTGAGGCCATCCACACCATGCAATAATGGGGGTAAAATATCATTTACAAAACTAGTTTGGAATTTAGCTGAATGAGATTTGATAGCAGCGATATCGGCCTTATTCCAAATAGACATAGCTGTACTAAAAAGACCTGTGACAGTTCCTGTGGCACTGGTGACATCAGAACTGTCAACTTTACGTGTATTACATTTATGACTTTGATCACCAGGGTTGGATCGTTTCCTGAAGTTGCCTCCATGCTCGGTGGTGTGTGCCCCAGCAATAGAGTCTTAAGTACAAATCTGAAAAGCTGCTAAGCTATCAAGCAATAAAATACTGTAAAATGCTGAAGTTTTAGTAGTATGACACATACCAAATTCTTTCATATTCCAGTAAGTCAAATTAAGCAAAACAGGTATATGCATAAATTGTAAGTTGTTAATAAGTGTACCAGGAAGTGCAGTGGATATGAGACCACTATGAGGACCAGGGGTGTGCTTTGGACACTCCAAAAGCTGTTTCTCAGTAGGGGGTAACACAGAGAGACATATGGCAGTAAAGGCCATGTTGTGTACAGCACAAAATGTCCTGGCAGAGTCCTTAGACAAAAAATTACAATATGAGGGATCAATTAAGGCAGTGATATTGCATAAACCAGAATGACTAAGAGCAGTTTGGAGGAAGGACAGAGAACCATTAGGGGATGATTTAGCATTGGGCCATCCATGGAAAGTTCCCTTGGTGAGCTTGGCCACAGGGGGAATTTGTCCTTGCAATGTGGTTTGCCACTTAAGTTGTAGGGTAGATTTGTCAGGAGCAACAACCAAGGCAGTGAGGTAGGCATCAGAACCTTCCTTGACAATAATCAAATTGTCAGGTGTATTGATGGAAACTCCCTCTGGGGCAGACGTTGGAAGATCAAGGTGAGGAAGGAGGTGCTTTACCATGCCTTGGATGCAGGGAATAACTCCTGAGATGAGGAGAAAATGGAACAAGATAACCATCTTGTCAGTGTATCTGAAAAGAAATATCAAACATTAGTAGGTTAGCACTATTCCACCCAATGGGATGAGGCAAGGTAATCAGACTCCTTTATACAGTTTTAACTGGTTTTCATGTAACTATTTGTCAGTCAGTTTATTGTTGTGCAAGAGTCTAACCTGATAGACTGTTGGACTGAGCTTGTTGAAAATGGGGTAGGGGCCTTCCCACTTATTGGAGAAGGAGTGGGTGGGATGTGCAAATCTGAGGACCATTACCTGATTTCAAACTTGCCAATCCACTTCCTGTGCATGTTTGTCAAACTGTATTTGGACTATTGCTGGGCCTTGCCCATGCAATTGGAAGCATACAAGTGTATGTGTATGAGGTCTTGTCTGAGTTTTTCCACAAATTGATCTACAGACAAGCGGTCTGCTGAGGGGGTGTGCAGGTCAAACAACAGGTGTTCAGGTAATCTCATCTGTCTTCCAGTCATAGCTATGAAAGGTATCAACTGGGTAGTGGCTAAGGGCATACCCCTAATTACCATAAGGAGTAATGGCAACAGGGAATCCCAGGTCTTGGGATTGTCCCCAATGAATTTGGAAGCATTTGCTTAATCCATCTGTTGGTTCTTTCTACTTGACCTGAAGACTGTGGATGATAAGGTATGTGGAACTTCTGTTGAACTCCCAGGTGTTCAAATTATTCTTTCATCAACTCACCTGTAAAACTGGTTCCTTTGTCAAAGTCTACCTTGAGAGGTAAGCCCCACCTGGAGAAAATCTGTTCCACCAGGATTTTGGCAGTGGTTTTAGCAGTACTTGTCTTAGTGGGGAAAGCTTCAACCCACTTAGAGAAAAGATCAGTTACCACAAGAGCATACTTGTTGTTTCTGCTGGTATTGGTCAAGGGATCAATAAAATCAATCTGAAGGGCATGCCAAGGGCCAGAATGTCTTTGTAGTAGTAGTTTGGCATTTTGTTTGGTGGGGATGGGATTGTTTTGCTTACAAACAAGGCAGTTGTCTATGTACTGTTTAACATCTTTGGTGACACCAGGCCACCAGGCGGTGGTCTTAAGCCTCTGGAGGGTATTTTCCATGTCCTGGAGTCCACCAGTAGGAGTGTTGTGCACTTGGTGCAAGCATTCAGACCTGAGGTTTCTAGGGACCACCCACAACTTAGTGGTGGTATCATCTGGTTGGTACCAGATGAGCTCGTCATCTGGAGACAAGCGTAACTTACCTTCATGCCTCCAGTAAGGGTTATGGGTAGGTAGTCTTTCTTTGGTGCTTTTGTCAAGGAATCTGAACACTTCTTTGAGTTCAGAGTCAGCATGCTGAGCTGCTGAGAAGTCCAAAGGGGTAAAGTGTTCAGGTTTCTTTCTGATTTCTGCTATGTGTACAGCCGCTATGGCTTCTGGATGGTCCATCATCCAGGTGCCCCCACCTCGGGCCCCTTCCTTGACAAGGGTGTCTGCTGTGTCATTGAAGGCATGATGGAGTCATGTATAGAGTAAGCTTTAACTTTGTGTACATAGAGTTTGTGTGCAAACCTTTGTGCCAGTGAATGTATGTAGATTACCAGTTCTTTGTGCTTCACTGGACTGCCATCAGATGAGAGGAAGGAGTTCTTCTGCCAGAAAGGGAGAAATTCTGTAAGAGAACAACAAACCCAGTTAGAATCTGAGAAATGATGGTATCCTCGGTCCCATGCTGGATAAACTCGAGGGCACAGGCCACCGCTGCCATCTCGGCATACTGTGATGATGCCACACTGCAATGCTTAGAGATTTTAACATTGTTACCATAAGGGTAAATCACCAAGATACCCATCCCTACAGTTTGTTCTCCCTGATAGTAAGAAGCTGAACCATCTGTAAAAATATGACACAATGAGGTGTTGTCAGGTATTTGTGGCATGGCAGGGAGGGAAGGACCTGGATCTGGAAGATATAGTGGTTGCAGTGTACAGTCATGGGGTTCTTCTTGGAAAAGGAGTCCATATGCCAGCATGGATGGAATTTTGGTTGGGTGTACCTATATGTCTCTATCATGGAGAAGAAGTGACCAGTGTGTCAGTCTAGTGTTAGAGACTGACCCATCCTTCACTCTGTCTGATAGCAGAAAGGTAGTTGGGCTGTGGTTGGTGTTAATAATCAGTGGAGAGTACCCAAAGATATACAGAAAGTGCTTGACAGCCTGTAGGTGGCCAGAAGGTTCCTTTCACAAAGGCTATACTTCTGTTCTACTGGGGTCAAGATCTGTGATGCATATGCAATGGGTCTCAGGGTGCTGTGAACCTTCTGGGCCAGCACAGCTGACATAGCTATGCCAGAGGTGGCACACTCCAGATGGAATGGCAATGCTGGGTTGGGGTTGACCAGAGCTGGAGCTGAGGCCAAGGCCTGTTTCAGTAATGTCACGGCCTGGGTATGAATGGGACCCCAAGTCCAGGGAATGTCCTTTTTCAGTAACTCATACAGAGGAGCAGCCTTCTGAGCAAAATCACAGATAAAATCTCTGGAATAGTTTACCATACCTAGAAACCTCCTATGAGTGGCCACACTGGTGGGCAACGACAAGTCTTGCAATCTTTATATCTTCTTCCAGGTAGGGCTTCAGCCTTGATCAGTTATTCACAGGCCCAGAAAGAGTACCTGTTTCTGATATAATTGTGCTCTTGCTGGGTTACATTTGAGGCCTGCTTTCTGGATGAGAGTCAGTAGTGCATGCAAGAGATCCAAGTGTTGTTCCTGTGTGGCAGTTGCCAGCAGCAGGTCATCCACATACTGCAAGAGACACGGGGGGTAGAGAAACCCTCAAGGGCATCCATCATGTGCAGAGGGAACAGGGAAGGGCTGTTATGGAATCCCTGTGGTAAACAGGTCCACGTGTATTGTCTACATTCAAAGGTGAAGGCAAACTCATATTGACTCTTAAGGGCCAATGGCAGTGACCAGAAACCATTGGAGATGTCCAGGGCACTGAACCATTTTTGGTCAGGGGTCAGAAGTCATAGCACATCAGGTGCTGAGGCCACAGTTAGAGCGCAACTGGGGGTGACCTGGTTCAGTCTCCTGTAGTCAATAGTAAGTCTCCAGGCACCTGTGTTTTTTTTCACAGACCACAATGCGGAGTTGGCAGTAGAGACACATTTTTCTGATTACACATTGGTTCAGGAGATATTTTGTTGTTTCCTTAAGAGAAGGCAAGGCCTCAGGTGGGAAAGGATATTGCCTTTGCCTCTCATGTGCTGGGCCTGGCACTTCAATGACAGTGTGCATTCTGCCACAGTCATGCTTGTTGGTAGCAAATGCCTCCAAGTGTCTTTGTAGAATGGAGAGGAACTTTGGGAAAAGCTCATAGTTCTTGAACAAATCTATGACATCATATTCTTAGTTGCTGGCAGATATTTTTGCCACCACGTGTGACTCAGGGATCAAAATGGTATGATATTATCCCTGAATCTGTATCAGTAGCATGTTGGCTAGACCCACCACACAGCCATGTGGTACAAGGAAGTCAATTCCAATGATACTAGGAAGATCGTGCAATACCATTAGTTGGAAGGTGTGAGAGGCCTTCAGGTGTCCTAACTCTACAGGCAAAGGTAGAGAACGGTATGCAGGCAACCTAGTACCATCTACTCCTGACATGCTGGTCCTCCATCCGGTGGACCAAGAAGATGTATCTGGGTGGTCATCATGTAATACTGACACAGCCACACCTGTATACAGTAATACTGTAAGTAGGTTGCTTCCAACCTCCGCTTCAGTGCAGGATCTTCCATTTGTATCCAAGACCAGCTTGTTTACAATCCAGACTCAGGTCTGTAATTGTCAATCTGTACTAGAGTAAGCATGGAGAGTTTGGGCCTGGCTCCTGTGAACCACTTCATCATGC
This sequence comes from Neoceratodus forsteri, assembly GCA_016271365.2. Classification (NCBI taxonomy): domain Eukaryota; kingdom Metazoa; phylum Chordata; order Ceratodontiformes; family Ceratodontidae; genus Neoceratodus; species Neoceratodus forsteri. The sequence continues at coordinate 950,458,238 of CM028129.1, read as the reverse complement.
TGTACTGATGCTATATAGGGAGCTGCTTCTGGGTTCTGGCCAATTTGAGCCTGAGAGCCTGTACGTCTGGTATCACCATGACCTGTTTGGGCCTGGGTTCCCAGTTGTATAGCTGCAAGGGCCTGAGTGGGAACAGCATCTGCTACAAAGCGCACTTGTCCCAGGAGCTCTCTGAACTTTCGATTTTCTTCGGCTATCTCAATATATGAAGGGCCTGGTCTTTGTTGTTGTTGTTTACCCTTGTGATTCTTATGGTGTTTCTTATTCTTATGATAATTCCGGTTCCCACCCCATTGTTGTTGTTGCTGCTGCTGCTGTTGTGATTGTTGTTGTTGTTGATGGGCCTGCTGGGGGTGCTGGTTGTCCGTGGGAAGGGGGCTGTTTGTGGTGGGCCTGCCCTTCCACCGTGTAGTGTGTCGTGGCCTCTGGGGTAGGCTCCACAGCAGCTACTTTCTTGGAACTGGAGCCCAGATCACAGATGTAGAGTTGCTAAACCCTTTTGGTTTTCTGGAGGATGTCGGTAAACTGTACCATGGTGGGATAAGAGGTTGGCTGTACCTTCTCTCTCACTTCAGAGATCATGTTCCTAAGGAACAAGGTCTTATACTCGATAAGATCTACATCAGCAGCTTCTTGTGCAAGTTGTTTTCCTGCTCAGTAGGCCATCCAGAGTGTCTGGTGGTAAGTTGCTGGACTTTCCTTTGCATTCTCTTTTACAGGGTATGCAAGCATCACTCCTACTACACCTGGACTGTGCACAGAAATTAGTTCAGCTGCAACTTCATCTAAGGTGGTGTTGCAGGCCTGGCAGATGTCATCAGGGAGTTTGGCCAACAGCCCAGGATAAATAGTCTGGTGTTGGATCTGGACCCGGTAGTCTGCAGTGAGACTAAGCATTTTACATTTGGCATGCACCTTTTCCAAGTGACAGCTGAGGTTGTCAGATGGGCTCATCCAACCAATACTGTCAGCTATTTGCTGAACAGAGTAGGCCATTTGTATGGGATTATTGGGACAATCAGGTGGAGGTATGTTACCTCGGGCACCGTCCAAGGCTGCCTGAGCTGCAGCCTCTACTACAGAGTGGTCTATGTCCTCCTGAGTGCCAGTTTCATGAATAAGCTGTCTAATTTGGCCTTTTAAAACTCGCTTATTCCTCTCCGGAATGGGCACACTATTTACTGCCTTATCAATCATTCTCTCTATCTCCTGCCTGTCTTCCACATTAATAATGGCTACCTGTGGTGCCATTGGGACTAGGACTGGGCCTGCTCCCCCCAATCACGGGGTTGCCATGTTGGCATCACCCATGATGCACGTCATGATGTCAACGACCTATGGCATGGTGTGAGTGTAACGGGGATTCACCATGTTGTGGATGGTGGGGCGGGGTGTCTAGGCCATAGTAGGGGTGTGACTGGGCATTGTATTGAGAGATGTCATCATCTGAGACCTCCCCTTTAGATGACATAGTTAAGGCAGGGGCTACGCCTCCCATCACCTTAACATGTCCGGCTAGAACCTCTCGCTGATGGCGCAGTTTCGCCATCTTAGATTTACATTCTGCATGTCTCACATTTGCAACTTCACATCAACTTTGTGTTGCATTTATTTCTGCAATACTCTGTATGCGGCACTTAATTCGTGATTGTCCCTAGTAGCCACTTCTAAGTCATTACGTACCTGGTTTATCTCGTCCTGTAGCTCTTCCAACTCCCCACTCAACTGTTCATTTGTTCTACTTAACAAATCATTTATATTCAAAGCCTGTCCCTTATCCTGTCTCAAATTTTCACACTCCTGCTTCAACATACAACTTTCCTGCTCTCTTGCCTGGGCAGAAGGATGCAAAAGTGAATCCTTTTCATTTCACAGAGTTTGAAGTTCAGACTCCAAATTCTGCTACAATCTCACACATTCCATTTCCGGCAAACCTATCTCTTGCTTAAGAGATGGGATTTGTAGTTCAAGGGTTTGAAACCTCACTTTGGAGGCTTTCAGAGCAGCACAGAGAGCCGCGATCAACAGCCCTTTAGCTTGGTGTTTATTGACTGTTTGTCTCATCTCAGTGTACTGGGTTGAAATCCCCAGTATAGAGTTTTGGAGTGACTTGTGTCCTGCTCGAAGTCAGCCCAGCCTCGATGGGATGTAAGGAGGTTTGAGACATCGAGTCTCAGTTCTGCGCAGATATTTGATATGGTGGCCATTGTGTGGGAGGGAACGAAAAATAAAACTGTGAAAAAGGTGCCGTGCTGTGTTTCAGTCCACAGCAGGAGCACTTCATACACAGCTTGGCTACTGTGCACTTGTAAGCTTGCAATTCAAAACTGCTGTGTAGTGGGTCGAGCCGGCATTGACCACACCCAGAAAGCAGCCAGACTTTGCAAGTGAGTATGAAGTGGTCTTAAAATGGGAGATGTGATGTGGGAATGCACACCTACAGTCCCCGTTGGGAACGGAAAAGTTGTAAATCAACAAGTAAAACTTTGCAAATACCAAATATCGCCTGCACGTGGTCGCCAGCTGTCAGGAGGTCTAAACCTCACTCTCAAGTTCTTAGCAATATTGGGAATGCAAGAAATCACAGACACATTGCATAAGAGTAATAAACTTGTTTATTACTGCCAAAAAGGATAATTACAGTTGCCCTAAACTGTTCTTACCAATACGAACTGGGAGCCAATGCTAAGCGTTCCTAATACCTTGAGGATTCTCCATGTCTCTTGGGGCCTCTGAGGTAGAAGACGTAATGTCTCATGTTATATACCTATGATAATTACTATGGTTACTGTAAGATAGAAACATTTCTAGTTACAGAGATGAGCCCTATTGGCTAAATTAGAGGTGGCTCCACGGTCTAAGATAACATTACATAATTTTGTAGTAGTCATCACTTTGTGAAACAAAAGAGTACAGTTCATACATAAATCAGTGTAGTAGTACAAATCAACAAAAGGTGGCAATGCCGATTTATATATCATAATCATTACAAGGACACAGGTGTCCTAACATCTTATAAGCAAAAAATACATATGTGTATCAGAAAGCAAAGTGTATAACAATAATATGCATACATATCCTGGCATCTACTCTTGTACAGTAGATGCCCTTAGCCCTATATGTTAGAATAACATATACCTAAGTGCTAGCTGTCTACGGTGCACCTCTGGGGGTACCTATAAGAGTGCAGGGACCTCATGTAACACTGCACTGAACAAAGCTATGTAATGTTGAGGTGGTGCACAATTTCAGAATATTGTGAGTGACAAGCATTCTCAAAATGTGGCAGGGATGCTCTAAATGTGATGTTTTTTTTCTTAAGTTTGTATTTATTTTCAAGCCAAAATGACAAAACAATAATTCCAACATGATACATTTGAACAATCCAAAATGTATACATCTGGGGACAATATGTCAAACAGAAAAAGGTACTGTAAGATGGCCTACATAAAATATAATCTAAATATAGACAAACCATTCCTATCTAATTTCAAAGTTTAACAGACATTAAAGATATTCTATACAATCTTATGGAATTATTTAGATTCCAGAAAAGGAAACCAAGGCCCAGATATTCAAAGGATATGTGCCCAGCCCAACTGAGTTGCACCAGTGCACCCTTGAAATGCACCTCGGGCCATATTCAAAAAGGGGTTATGCACCATGCAACTCCAGATGAGCTGCAGCACAAAGATAATGTATACAGTGGATCCAGATGGGACGGTACCCCTGCATACACGGCACATCTCCATATTTAGCTGAGATGTGTGGCACAGCTGCCCTCACATCACAGAGATGTGCTGCGCAAAGATAGGCATGGAAAAACCATGCCTAAGTCATAGCCTCCCACAGGCGGGCTGCTGCATTGCATAGCACAACACAGCAGCCCAGCCCCTGAGTGGCTACACCCCCCATCGCTGAACATATGCCAAACCAAAGGGCAGCCATCTCTGGTAGTCTAGTGTCCCCCCCACCCATCCATGATCATAAAAAACAATAAATACTCCACTGCCCATCCCCTATCATGTAATAAAATAAATCTCCCTATCCCTGGTAGTCTAGTGGCCCACCTCCCTTCCCCAGATGATGCCCAAATAATAATATTTCCCCAAAACATCTTGGTAGTCTAGTGTCCCTTCAACATCAGAACCCCATCCATATAAGAGGTAACACCCAAATATCCCTGGTAGTTCAGTGGTACTCCCCTCCCATCCCCGAAGCCCCATCTGTAAAATAGAGAAACTCCCGAATGTCCCTAGTGGTCTAGTGGACCCCCTCCCACTGAGGAACACACACACCCCTCTCTGCTCCCCCATCCCAGTATGGCCTTCCAGCTGGTGGGCAGCACGCCTCCTCACACCACCATGGCTGCCTGCCAACTAAACTGTCATGAATGACAGCTTACTGTAACACCTACAATTCCATTGGTTGACACTGTCAATCAATGAGCTTGCAGTATGCACTAAGTTGTGAATGATGGCTTACAGTACATACATACATGAGGAGGGGTGCTGCCCACCGACTGCAAGGCCATGCTGGGATGGGGAAGCAGGGTGGAGTATGTGTTCCTCAGTGGGTGGGGGGGTGCATTAGACTACCAGGGATGTTCAGGAGTTTCTCTATTTTACAGATGGGACTTAGACTTAGGGAATGGGAGGGGGGTACCATTGGACTACCAGGGATATTTGGGTGTAACCTCTCATATGGACAGGGTTTTGGGGTTGGTGGACCACTAGACTACCAGGGTAGATGTGATGTCTTATGTTATTATACGCTCAGAGGACAGGTGGGGGGCCACAAGACTACCAGTTACAGAGGGGATGCTGTGTATGTTTTATACGATAGAGGATGGGGGGGACACTAGACTACCGGGGATACTGTTTTCCCACATAACAGTTGCAGTATTGTGTCTTGCCTGCAGGGCACCCGGCACATCCTGCTAGGTGCATCCCTGCACAGGACATACAAATGGGGCTATAATGACATGCAAATGGCCCCATTTTCACCTTGCATGCCTAATGGCCCCATTTGTATGTCATGGTCCGAATATCTGGAATTTGCACTTAACGCGTTCCCAAGATGTGCTGAACATCCCTGTTCTAGGTATTCAGACCGCACAGGGGGGTGCACCAGCGCATCTTCAGCAGCTCCATATGCACCACCCACATCACTTGCTATATTCAGATTGCATGCTCGATAGCGCATCTCATTTGAATTTTGCAAGTTTTCAGTCTGGTGCAATTCAGTTGCACGGAGCAACCACTTGTGCTCCTTCTGGGTGCAGTTTGAATATCCTGCCCTTAATCATTTGAAAAATTTGCAGTCTGTCAATGACAAGATAGCTGATCCTTTCGTTATTTGCCAGTAAGGTCATTTGATCAAACCATTCTCTTAGGGAAGCAGACACTGGGTTTGCCAGTTCCTCAAGAGAATTTGTTTAAGGCTTAGTGATGCATGGCAGATCCAGGTTTGTTTATAGGGATCAAAATTAATGCTAGATGGGACAACTCCTAGTAGGAATACTGTGTGAGTGAGAGAAATGTTTACATTGGTGATCTTGGAACAAAAGCCATGTATCTCCTTCCAAATTGGTTGTGTCTCTATTTGATTATGCTGACAAGTCAAATCTTTAGAATAGCCCATGTTAAATAGTCTGAGAGGATATAAATAATATCCATATAAGATCTTAAATTGAATAAGCCTATCTTGAATCTCCTTAAATATTTGACATGCCTGCTTCCAAGTGGATTTTCTCTCAGATCTAAATATTTTTAAAGGCAATTCTGCTTCTCAGGATTCTTTGACTCTGGCAGTTAAGGATATAGGTGAAATAGTGTTAGTTAGGAACTTGTATAATAGACCTGCATTTTTCCAAAGGGTACGAATTTTTAATAGTTGGTCCCACTCCTTGTACTTAAGTAGCTTACAATCTGATGTCAGCACATGTTTACTAAGTAGGTCTCTAAATCGCATGTATTGATAAAAATACAATTTATGTATTTTAAATTTATGCTGAACTTCCTCAAAAGAAAGCATAGAGCTGGTATTGGGATTAATGACATTCTTACATTTTTAGTGTGCCTGATTTGTTGCAGATGGGAATGGAAAGTGTTTTCTTTCCACAGGCTAGAAGTAGGTTTGACCATATTGGTGTAAAGTCTAATGGAGTCTTATTTGAATAATAATAGAATAGGACAGTCTTGTTGACCATAGTTCAGTCTACTGTTGTTGCAGTGCAAGAACCAAAAAGGTCCTCCCAACCTACATATTTACAAGAAATTTAAGGAATTTGGACTTTAATAAGTTTTGAAATGCCTTGTCTTCTGTAGACTAGAATAGACTGAAGCTGGCAACTGATGTAAATGAGGCATTAAAACTCTCTTGCACTGCTTTTCACAGTATCTGCAATAAATTTGTTCCAATGAAAAAGCTGCAGATTAGGGGAAATAAGCTTCAGTGGGTAATGTCTGAACTTCTACAGCAAATGAGAGACACAAATAGAAAACAGAAGATTTTTAAAATGTCTTTGGATATAAATTCCAAAATTGCTTACACAATTGCTTGAAATAAATGCAAAATGATGGCTAGGAAGTTAAAAAAAACTATCACATAGAGAAATAAAGGCAGTTTAAGGATAAAGACAACTCACTCACCTGAGACTTAATGAACTATTAGGTAAAAAATGTTCCTCCACGGTACAATGCCTAAACACTACTGCAGGAGTTTTGACTGGCCATTTCTTAATAGCTCAGGAATTTAATCTCTTTTTTACTGACTTAACAAAATACACCTCATGCAATACATTAAGCAAGGTCTGTGAGTTAACCAACCTTACTAATACTAATTTAGAATTGGCATATCCTAAATACTATTTTAAATACTTACTTCAGATGAGGTATTAAAATACCTCCTAAAGTTTGACCCATGATCATCTGTGGGCAGGGATGAAATCGACTACAGACTTGTGTGAATCACTATGGATATTCTGTGTTTTCAATTATCTGTTATTTTTAATTTGTTTTCCTTTGTTTTTCACATTCCCCTTTTTTATGGAAAGATGCTGCTGTAGTTCCAATTCCTAAAGCTGGTGATCTTTCAAGTGTCCATAATTATTGGACTATTTCTCTATTGGCACCTCTTTCTAAAATCTTAGAATGAATGGTCTTTGATCAATGATAGAATATTTATCCAAGTGTGAAGTCCTAACACCAGCTCAGCATGGGTAACGGGTTTCAACCAGGACACAGTACTGCGACAGCCTTGGTGGGGTTCACGACTGCAGTACATGTGGCCCTTGATAAAGAGCACTGTGCTGCAATGATGTTTGTGGACCTCACCTAGCCCTTTGACTTAGTTGATTATAGACTCCTTAATTTGGCTCTTGTTAGTCTTGGAGTGTTCCCAGATGTTGCTGGTTAGTGAGACAGTTATTTAACTAAACGCACACAACTTACAAAAATAAATGGATGTTATTATTTTCCTGCCCCAATCACAGTGGGTGTTCCTGAAGGTTCTGGTTTGGGTCCTCTTTTGTTTATTTTTAAACACTTTACCTTTGGTTTGTAACAAATCCCAAGTTTTGTGGCTATGTGGGCGAAGCTCCACGGACTTTATGTCATCATCATATCTTTAGTAAAGCACTGTGGAAGCACATGACTGGACCGCTATCTGGTGTGCTTTCACAGTGCTAAGGCAGAGTTTCAGTCATTGTGTTTATGCAGCCCTTTTCCTCTGCATGCCGCATAAACACACACCCTTAGTGAGCACTACTTTTTCTTCCTCAAGTGCAGAAGTGACAGCTACTATGTAAACTACTATCTGATCTGCTAGCTGCACATTCTGACTCCTGCACTAAACAAACACAGGTCCATTCACTCCTGTAAAGGGGCAATTTTTTTATGCCCCTAGTGAGTTTACCCGCTTGCCAATGTTCTGTCCTTGCACATTGCAATGGGGCTAGCTGAAACCTGAAGTAGCATGCAGGGGGAAAGAAGCCAGAATCAGCAGTTTTATGCACTGTGCATGAGTGGCCTCTGACTGGTGAAGGCTGCCAGAGTTCAACTAACTGCCTGTATTTTGTTTTCAAAGCTGCATTAGTCAGTGGTTAATATGTCCTTAATAAATATTATGTCATTTGTATCCCACAAGTCTGTTTTATTTTACTACAGTTATTATTCTTAGCAATAAACGTATGTAGCTCATGCTGTAGCTTGTATTCTTAGATACCATGTGGAATACTAACATACTAACATACTATTTGCCAGCAGATTAGGCCTTATGGTCTATCGAGTCTGCTCAAACCTCAGATACCTATTTGGGTGCTGAGGCCCTCCCCCTTCCCCTCCTTGTGTTCCAGAAACCCCTATCATCCATCCCCACCTCCCGGGACAGGCCATCATCTGATACATCCACTTTCTGTGTCTGTCCCACCCTCTCTTGAAGCCTTCCACTGTGGATCTCTGAACCAGCTCGCCAGGCAGTGCATTCCAAGGGTCCACCACCCTCTCAGTGAAAACCTCCTCCTTTTCCCCTCACCCTTCCACCTTCCAACTTCAAACCATGCCCTCTGGTGATACCTCCTGCTTTAGTCTAAAGATCCCTCCATGTTTACCCTATTTATTCCCTTGAGGTACTTGAAGACCTCAATCATGTCCCCCCTGTCTCTCCTCTCCTCCAGTGAAAACAGGCAGAGCTCCTCAAGTCTGTCCTCATACGTCAAATCCCCTAGCCCTCGTATCATGTTAGTTGCCCTCCTCTGTACCCTCTCCAGGAGCTGTATGTCCCTCTTCAAGTGTGGTCTCCAGCACTGTACACAGTACTCAAGGTGTAGTCTAACCAGTCCATTGTACAGTGGCAGAATCACTTCCTTGCTCCCAGAGGTGATCCCCCTTACAATGCATCCCAACATCCTGTTTGCCTTGCTAGCCGCTCTCCTGCATTACTCAGAGTTATTCAGACATGCATCCACCATGACCCCTAGGCCTTTTTCCCCTATTGAGGCCTCCAGCACCTCCTCTTCCAGGGTGTACCTGTGTTTAGGGTTTCCGCCCAAGATGTAACACCTTGCACTTGGTGATATTGAAATTTAATTTCCATGTGTGAGCCCAGCTTTCCAGGGTGTCCAGGTCCCCTTACAGGGCCAACCTCCCCTCTTCTCCCTCAACTACTGCTCCCATCTTGGAGTCATCAGTGAAGAGACTCATTTCACACCCTATACCCTCCCTGATGTCTGATATGTATGCATTAAACAGGATCGGACCCAGGACCGAGCCCTGTGGTCCCCTACTACCAACCTCTCTAGGGTTCGAGAGCTTCCCACAGACCACTACTCTCTGGGTGCATCCAGCTAGCCAGTTTTCAATCCATCTGACCATCAAAGGGCCTACTCCCAACCCCATCAGTTTCTCCACCAGACCATTGTGGGGAACAGAGTCAAACACCTTGCTGAAGTCCAAGAATAATACATCCACAGGCTTTCCCCTGTCCAGTTCTGATGTTACCCATTCGTAGAACTCCGCAAGATTGGCTTGACATGATCTACCTGGCACAAACCGATGTTGCCGACTATCCAGACCTCTCACCTCCTCCAAGTACACCCCCAATCATTCCTTTAGTATACTCTCCATTAATTTTCCCACCACCGAGGTCAAACTGATGGGTCTATAGTTACCTGGTACTTCCCTCGACCCCCCTTTATGGATTGGCACCACATGTGCCTCTCTCCAATCCCTAGGTACCCTCCCTGTCTCAAGTGACCTGTTGAAGAGCTCCACCAGGGGTGCAGCCAGTATGTCCGCCAATTCCCATAGTACTCTTGGATGAATGCCATCCGGCCCAGGAGATTTGTCTTTCTTTAGGGCCTTGAGGGCTAACCACACCCTTTTGGTGGAGATAGCATCATCCATCCCCTCCACCTTACTGGCCTTTTTATCCTTATCCTGATGTGACACCCCTGGGGTACCTCTCCCTCCCTCTTGCTCCATTTCTGTTGCTCCCCTGATGCCACTCACTGCTGCTTCTATCCCCATCGTGCCTTGCTTTGTAGATATCCCATCCCCCTCCCTAGTGAACACAGAGGCAAAGTACTCGTTAAATACCTCTGCCTGGTCCCTCCCCTCTTCCACCCACCCTCTTTCTGATCTCAATCAGCTGAGATGGCCATTAGTTTTTCTCTGCTCCCCAATGTACTGGAAGAACCCCTTTTCCCGTCCATGTATTCCCTGTGCCAGCCGCTGCTCTTTACTGGACTTTGCCCCCCTCACCTTCCTGGTGACTTTTCCAGATGCATGATGGTACATAGAAACATAGAATTTGACAGCAGATAAGGACCGCTTGGCCCTCCTAGTCTGCCCATTTCCCTACCTACTGGATTAGCTGCAGATCCTAGTTAACCAGCAGCCTACTTCTTCCTACAACCACCCCCTCGAATGGCCTTATGATTGTCCCATGCATGCTTGAATTCCACCACTGTTTCTGACTCCACAACCTCCTCCGGAAGGCCATTCCATGCATCCACAACCCTCTGTGTGAAAAAATACTTCCTAAAATTACCTCTGAACTGCCCCACCTCTATCTTCAAATTGTGCCCCCTTGTTCTTGCACACCTCTTTTTTTGAAAGATGCTACCCTCTTGTACTTTGTTGATTCCCTTGAGGTACTTGTACGTTTCTATCATGTCCCCCCTCTCCCTCCTTTCCTCGAGGCTATGCATATTAAGTTCCTTTAGTCTCTCTTCATATGTCTTCCGGTGCAGACCCTGCACCATTTTAGTTGCCCTCCTCTGGACAGCTTCCATCCTGTCTATGTCTTTGCGGAGATTGGGTCTCCAGAACTGTACGCAGTACTCCAGATGGGGTCTGACCAGCTGTCTGTGCAGAGGAATAATAACTTCCTGTTTTCTACTGGTGATGCTTCTCCCTATGCTTCCCAGTATCCCCCAGCCCTCCTTGCTGGCCTCTCACATTGCTTGCCCACCTTTAGGTCATTTGATATGACTACCCCCAGGTCCCTTTCCTTTTTTGTTGTTGTTAGTATCTCACCCCCCCATTGAGTACTCTTCCCCTGGGTTTTTGTTTCCCAGGTGCATTACCTTGCACTTCTTAGCAATGAATCCAAGCTGCCATACATTTGACCATTCCTCTAACCTTGACAGGTCCCTTCTCATCCTTTCCACCCCACCTTGTGCATCAACTCTGTTGCAGATCTTAGTGTCATCTGCAAAGAGACATTGTTTTCCTTCCAGTCCCTCTGCAATGTCGCTTATAAAGACATTGAAGAGGACCGGTCCTAATACTGAACCCTGCAGTACCCCACTAGTAACCCCCCTTTCTTGAGTGGACTCCATTTTACTATTACTTCTGTGTCCTATTCTCGAGCCAACTTTATCCAGGATGTCATCTTGGGACCCACTCCCAGGCTGGCTAACTTGTATATTAATCTTTTGTGTGGGACTGTGTCAAATGCCTTGCTATAAAGTCTAGGTAGGCCATGTCCACAGCCTCCTGATCTACTACTTTGGTCACCCAGTCAAAGAAATCTATCAGATTCGTCTGGCATGACCTTCCCGCTGTGAATCCATGCTGCCTAGGGTCTTGTGCCCCTTGGCCTGTAGATATCAACAATTCTTTTCCTTCAGTAGCGATTCCATCATTTTCCTATCACTGAGGTTAAACTAACAGGTCTGTAGTTTCCTGCTTCTGCCTTTGCTCCCACTTTTGTGAAGGGGAATCACATCTGCCCTCCTCCAGTCCTCGGTACCACCCCATCCTCCCATGATTTGTTAAAGAGGGTAGTCAGTGGTGTCACTAGTTCTACCCTTAGTTCTTTTAGAATTCTCGGATGAATCCCATCAGGCCCCATTGCTTTTGTCCACCTTCAGTTTTAAGAGTTCTTTCATAACCTTTCTTCTGTAAATGGGCTGGTATCAACTTCTGTATCCAGAGTGTTTCTACTGTTTGTTTTAGGTATCCTCCCTCTTCATTTGTAAATACTGAGCAAAAATATTTGTTTAGTATCTCTGTCTTTTCAAAGTCTCCTCTGCCCACCCTCCTCCCCTTTATAAAGCCTCACTATCCCTCCTTGGTCTTCCTTCACTCCTGATGTACCTATAAAAATTGTATCCCCTTCTTAACTGAGTTGGCTATCTTTTCCTCGGTTTGGGCCTTTGCTGTTCTGACTGCCTTCCCAGCTTCCTTTTGCTTTAACTGATACAGTTCTGTCCTGCTCCTTCTGTGATTCCTTGTACTTCCTGAATGCTTTTTTTCTCTTGAACCTTCACTGCCACTTCCTTTGAGAACCATAGTGGTTTCTTACATCATTTTGTTTTGTTTATTTGCTTCACACAAAGGCTCGTTACCTCTGTGATAGCAGTTTTTATTATTCCCCATTGTTCTTCCACCTCTCCTTCCTGCCCATTTCTAGTGCATTCCTTAGGCACTCACCCATTTTGGCAAAGTCAGCCCTCCTAAAGTCCAGTACTTTTGCCTTTGTATGACTTGACTCTATTGCTGTGTTTATTGTGAACCATGCTGTTCGATGGTTGGTAGTTCCCAGATGGCTACCCACTTCTACATCTGTGGTCCTCTCTCCATCTCCATTTGAGAGAACCAGGTCTAAGATTGCTCCCTCTTGAGTGGGCTCCAATACTAGTTGTCTAGGCATGCCCCTGTAGGGCATCTAGAATAACCCCACTCTTCGAAGTGGCTGCTGCAACTGCACTCCAGTTAACATCTGGCATATTCAGATCACCCATCAGCAATATCTCCCCTTTTTCTGCCATTCTAAGTATACTTTCTATCATTTCCTTGTCCATTTCCTCCCCCTGAGAAGGGGGTCTGTATACAACCCCTGTGCGGATTGTGGTGCCATTGCCTGTCTCCAAATTTACCCACAGTGCGTCTTCTCCTCCCTGTTTACCCTTTTGTTCTGTTGCTTTTATTCCTTCCCTTTATTTCCTTTTCCCTATCCCCTCTTGTTGTTTTATATTTTTTGTAGGCCACCTTCTTTTCTCTGACCACTACCTGAACCTCACTGGACCACCAGCATGGTTTATGTGACCTTGCTCCCTTACTCTTCACCTTAGCGCAATGTCCTGACTGCCTCATGAAGTCCCCATTTTATGACCTCCCATCTCCTTTCCACATTTGTCATTGATGTAATCCCCTTCAAGTGATCCTTGAGAATATTTCCCATGCCCACAAAGTCTGACCCCCTGAAGTCCACTGCCAGTGTCCTAGATCTCACCACCCCTTCCCCCATGCTTATTTGGAACCAGACAGTATTGTGGTCACTCCCAGTCAGGGGATCCTCTACAACCAGGTCCCTTACCAGATCCCCATCTGCCAGAACCACATCCAGGACATGCCCCTCCCTTGTGGGCTCCATCACATGCTGTGTTAAGAACACATCCTGGAATCCATCCAGCAGCCTCTGCTCCTTTGCCACCTTAGAGAATATGGTTCCCCAGTTTGTACCTGGCATATTAAGGTCCCCCATCAACACCACTCCTTCCCCTTTTGGTCCACACTGGGCAATGATGTTGTCCAGCAAACCATCCTCCAGAACATCACCCATCCTGGGGGGCCTATGTTCTACACCCAGCTTGACCTCATCTCCTGCTGGGGATCGTAAGGTGGCCCGTCAGGCCTCCACGTTTCCCTCTGCCTCTTCTACCCTAGCAATTTCTATGTCATCTCTAATGAACATAGCCACTCCACCCCCTCTGCCCTCCTTTCTATCCTTCCTAAGCATAGTGTACCCCCGCACGTTTAGGTCCCAGTCATGGTTTTTGTTGGCCCACGTCTCCATGACCACTGCCACATCCACCCCCCCCGAACAGCATGGTCTGGAACTCTGGAAACTTGTTTCCCAAGCTCCTGGCATTTACTAACACCAACCTCCACCCCTTATCCCTGATCCCCTTTGTCGAACCCCCAGGTTCCTTATACTTCCATCCTCCCTCTGGTCCTCCTGAAACCTCCACCCCAGTCTGTTTCCACCCTCCCTTGGGTTTGAAGGCTATCCCTCATCTGGAGGAGAGGGCGTCTGGTCAGCCCCCTTATCCCTCCCCTCACAAGTTTAAACCCACCTTTCATGAATTTAGTCAGCCATCCCCTGTTTAAGGACTTCCTTCCCTAATAGGGCAAGATGAAGCCTGTCCTTGGCATACAGTCCCTTATCCTCCCAAACTCCTTTCCAGTTCCCTAACACCCCCAACCCACTCTTTTCACCCCACTTCCTGAGCCAGTCATTAACCTCTGTGATCTTCATTTATTTTTCTACTGAGGCCTTTGGTACTGGCAATATCTCTGAAATGGAAATGTTGCATCCATTATCCCGACAGACTCTGGCAAGTTCTTGGAACCTTGCTTGGATTTCCAAAACGCTATTTCCCTCTAGATCGTTAGTTCCCAAATGGACCAGGAAATCCAGTTTCCCTCCACAATCCTAACCAGTTCGTACACCATGAACTTTGCTCTGTGCACTGTTAGCCCAGAGATACTCACTACCTTCACCTGGCTATGGCATCCACCCCCCTGTCCCTCCCACTGGATACCCCTAATCATCGAGTCTCCCAATAACAGAACCTTAACACCGCCATCATCCTTGTGGTCACCTCCACTATGCACTCTCAGCTCCCCATCCCCCACTTTATTTGTAATCTCAGTTCCATGGGAGTCTTCCTGCCTTATTACAGACCCCCTTGTCACCCTTCCCTTTCTTCCTCCCTCATTATTTTGCCCACTTAACTCAGACACTCTCTGAATAGGTGTCCCCTTTAACCCTCTCTTATCTAAACCATTTATCCTGGCCCTGATGGTTTCCCTTCCCCCACACCACCATCCTCCCCCCTTGTAATAGTACCCCTACCTCCAGAGGCTCTCTGTGGGTCCCCTTTAGCTAGGGCCCCATCCTAGGTACTGACCTCCCTGCTGAAGAGGGGCTCCTCCCCTACCTTCTTGTCTCCCAGTTTCTCTCCAGTCATGCTCTCCTCCCTCATGTGTGCAATATGTTGCATCTCCCCCATCTGCTTAACATTTATGTTTCCCCTTCTCCCTCTGGGACTATTTCTATCCTTTCCATTGCCAGTCTGTGATGCCCTATGGGTATCCAACTCCCTTCCCCCGGCCTCTGTATCAGTTTCCTCATTTCCACCAACCCCTTCCTCCCCCTCTAGGTTGCTTAGTAGCTCAAATTTATTGTGACACTCTATGTCAGCCTCCATCAAGTAGCCCGAGTTTCCCTGACTGCACCTCTAAACTGCCCTCTTCCTCCCCTCTGCTCTGTTCTCCTTAGAGCCCTTCCCACAGTCTGCTGTTTTAGGCTTCCCACAACAACCCTCCCTTCTCAATGTCTGCTCTACTAGGCTTCCCCACAACAGCCCCTCCTGACTCTTCCCTCCACTCTCTTTGTATTCGAATGTTCACCCCAGACGCTTCCCTTTGTGTCAACATCCTATCTAAGGGTCCTGTGTCCCTAATATCCCTCCTGCTTGTTGCAACATAACGCCTGCAGGTTTCAGAGTGTTGCCCCAGCCTCCCTCAGCCCCACCCCTTCTGCTGCCCATATCCACACCCCTTATCCTTGGACATCCCCCAACTCCCCAGCTTACTCCTTAACCAATATACTTCACTCCTAATACAAGATAACTGTCTCACAGTGGGCAGCTCCTTCTATAGGGCCCACTGAGAATTGTTGCCATCCCACAGCCTGTGCAGTCTACAACCTTCCGAAGATGCCTGCAATGGTGGAAAATGGCCACCCTGTTTGTTCCCTCTGTTTATAATGGCACACACCATTTTCTCAGTCCCTTCCTGAATACAGTTTCTTTCTATACTGACTGCAGTTATTTACAAACCCAATTTCAACCCCACCAATAAAGTTCCCAAGTCTCACAAACACATACAGTCCAGTGTGTCCAGTCCCACTAACAGTGTGTGTATGCAGACATCAGGTACCGTGATGATGTCACAGGCCCACCAGTTCCTGTGTTGCTTCAAATTTCAGTCACAAACAGAAATACACAGCCCTTCAATCTCAACCCGAAGTGGCTTTTCAGTATTTAAGAAAGCCTACAAAACAGGGTGGGTGGGAGGCTCTTACCAACACCAGGCAAACATCACATTTAAATTTCACTCTAATTATCACTGCCAGACAAGTGTCCCCAAGCCCCAAAAGTTACAATATTACAGCCCAAGTAACAGTTCTAACTCAAAGTAGTAATTTTTAACACACAGAACTAATTTCACGTACAAAACTATTCAAATATTTCAGTTAAAACGGAATATAAACCCAGACCTCTGTCCTTACCAGCCTCCTGCTTATGTTCCCAAGTGAACAATGAAAGACAAGGTGATTTTTGTTAATTTACCCTCCCCCTAACACCAGGCAAACATCACATTTAAATTTCACTCTAATTATCACTGCCAAACAAATGTTCCCAAGCCCCAAAATTTACAATATCACAGCCCAAGTAACAGTTCTAACTCAAAGTAGTAATTTTTAACACACAGAACTAATTTCACATACAAAACTATTCAAATATTTCAGTTAAAACAGAATATAAACCCAGACATCTGTCCTTACCAGCCTCCTGCTTATGTTCCCAAGTGAACAATGAAAGACAAGGTGATACTTGTTAATTTCCCCTCCCCCTAACACCAGGCAAACATCACATTTAAATTTCGCTTTAATTATCACTGCCAAACAAGTGTTCCCAAGCCCCAAAAGTTACAATATCACAGCCCAAGTAACAGTTCTAACTCAAAGTAGTAATTTTTAACACATAGAACTAATTTCACGTACAAAACTATTCAAATATTTCAGTTAAAACAGAATATAAACCCAGACCTCTGTCCTTACCAGCCTCCTGCTTATGTTTAAGTGCAGCGTTTTAAGTACAGTATCGTGCATAATCAGTCTCTTTCTTAGTCACAGCCATTCTTTTCTTTTAATTTTTATCATTTTTTTAAACTGTATTAAGTTACTAACTACAAGATATGCCAAAAGGTTGTGCATTTCATTGCTGCGGTAACACTGCTAAAGCAGGAGTTCACTTTTTTTCCTTAGTGAGGGGCGTCCTAAAAATGAATTGAATTTGTAAGCAGAACTACAACCCATTATAATTATTCTATAATTATTCTACCAGTCTACTCACTTTTTTGCAGTGCTCATTTTATTCAGTCAAGTGATATACCATACCCCCCACACACACACACACAGGCATCAATTAGCAGTTATTTATCAGTATGCAGTCTAGTTTGTTTGACTGTCAGTTCTACAAATATTTTATTAACAACAAAAAGAATGCTTGGTTTGGGAATTTGTAGGAAAGACATTATGAAATAAAAATATTGTATTGCCCAGTACAGTGTAATGCAAACTTGCAGTGTTTCATTAACTGCCAAGACTGCTCCATTGACCACCACATCTCCCCAGCATATTCCCTCTGCATGCCTTTTAGCCAGTCACCATCTACTCTGAAAGACAGTGCCAAATTACTATAAACTGACTGTGCAAATAGATGGTTGATTAAAATCACTTCACACTGTCAATCAGCGGCAGAGGAACTACGCCAGTTGTCACCATGTGAGGGGGACTGGAGGCACCTACAGTGAGTAATGGCTGGGGTGAGAGTGGTACAAAAGTGAATGGAATGGGTGATGTTTTTACTAGTGGGGGATGGCCCACTGGAAACCAGGAACATCATTTACAAAAAAGGTTGATGATTGTGGGAGGGTGGAACTCTGGTTACAGGGGACAAATGTCCCATTTTCAATCCTGCAAATGAGTGTACCGCCTGGGGAGGGGGAGGAATTGGACTGGGGAGTGTACCACCACAGATGAAAAATTAATATCAGTGTTCTCCTGCATAATTCACATGTCTCAACTGTCCCTGATTGTGAGGGACATCCCTGATTTTACCTCTCAAAATTGCCCTGTCTGTCTTGCATCCCGCAGAGAAAAGGTGCCGCCCACAGATGGAGTGTACTAAAATTTCAGAATTCACAATAATTTCCAAACAGAAAACAGTGAACTGACTGACAGATCTAAGAATGACTTTTTTAACTGCAGTATAAGTATGGTGTATGAGATTTCAATAAGTTCCAAACTGAAAACAATGAAGTTTGAACTGCTTCAGCCATTTGCCATTTGCCTAATTTTGTCTAATGCATGTATTCACATACGGCCCTCAGTGTTCCCTCAATTGTCAAGCTAGTGGATCTGATTATATATTTATGGCTGAGATATTTTTATTTCAAAGAAACCTAACTTGTTAAAAAAATATATTTTAGGCCATGTGGCATCTCACAATGAATTACATATTATTTAAATAAGGGAGATATCCATGATGAGCTGCTGACTTTCATGGGTGTCATTTTTCAGAAAGGATGGCCAAATGTATGGGTGGAATAGCATGTTACCTTAAGAAAAAGTTATCCTTTATGAGGTTACAGAATTTAAAGGAAAATAGCTTTGGAACATGATGGCCAAAAGTGCAACTTTGTAGAGACACGTATGGGTATTCATATACGTATATGTGCGGTGGCATACCACCAGGGTTTGAAAGATAAAGCAAGGATTGCTGATCATATTAATGCTATGATGGAGATTGCAAAATCCAGATACAGTACCCAGATTCTGACATTATTCTTATTGGTGATTTTAGTAGACTACTGGTGGTGTCTTTCCAATTATCCCATAATTTAGTACAGATTATTTATAAATCTATATGTGCCAAAGCAATACTATATTTGGTACTTTTTAATTTGAACCATATTTATCCAGAACCAATCATTTACCCTTAGTTGGCTTACCTAACCACAATATATTCATTTTTGAGCCCCTGCAAGCCCAGTTTTGTAAAATAAACAAACTGATGAAAATGCATTTTCCTAAGATGTGCATACCAGCGGTCGCATCTGATTTGAAGATTTTATTCCTCCATTAGTCAAACAATGTTGTCAAGAAGATCTCAATCTCAGTCTCAATCTTTATTTATTTATATAAGGCGCCTTTCTAAAACCAAGGCACCTGTACAATACTAGATAAAACAATAAATAAAATTAGACTAAGCAACAATATTAAAAATCATTATATGCTTTGCTAAAGAGGTAAGTTTTTAAAGATTCTTTAAAACTTTGGACAGTCGGGCTATCCCGCACCTGACGAGGTAGAGAATTCCACAGGGTTGGGGCCATAAAACTAAAAGATCTGGCCCCTGAGGTTTTTAAATGAACCCTGGGAATCTCTAGCAATCCCTCGTCAGTGGATCGGAGAGAGCGGGAGGGACAGTAGGGGTGAAGGAGATCTTTCAGGTAAACAGGTCCCTGATCATGTAGGGCCTTATAGGTCAGCAAACCGACCTTGAAGGTGATTCACCAGCAAACTGGCAACCAGTGCAGACCGCGAGACACAGGCGTTATATGACTGGACCTAGAGGAGCCCTGTCAACAGCCTGGCTGCCACATTCTGCACTAGCTGCAGGTGGCGAATCTCAACCCCAGGAAGCCCTAGGTAAAGGGAGTTGCAGTAGTCAAGGCGGGAGGTAACGAAGGCATGGACCAAAGTAGACAGATCGTCTGGTGGAACCAGGTGCTTCACCCGGGCGATGTTCCTCAGATGGTAAAAAGAGGTTTTGACAACTGCTGACACCTGGGATTTAAATGTCAAGCAGTCATCAAATACAATGCCCAGATTCTGCACCCGGTCTGAGATAATTAGCGGGACACCCCCAAGCCATAGACCCGAGGGTGATCCAACCAATAAACCCGCCTCCCGGCAATCCTGGCCCACAGCCAACACCTCAGTTTTATCAGGGTTCAACCTCAGCCAACTCACATTCATCCAGTCCTGGATTTCAGCAAGACAGTTATTAAAGACCAAAAAGGCAGCATCTTGGCCGGGCACAAAGGACATGTACAGCTGAGTATCATCTGCATAGCAGTGAAAACTCAGACCATACCGCCTAATAATCGCTCCTAACGGCAGCATATATACTGCAAACAGCATGGGTGCCAAAATGGAACCTCACGGTCACCTAGAATAGGAGAATGATGTCGAGAAAAAATCCGGACACCACTCTCTGAGTCCTACCCTCGAGGTAAGATCGAAACCAACTGAGGACTGTACCAGACAGTCCACAGATAGACCGCAAGCGTTCTAATAGCACACCATGGTCCACAGTATCAAATGCTGCAGAGAGATCTAGAAGGACCAAGATGGAACGAGATCTTCGATCTCTCGCTATTAGGAGGTCATTTAGCACCCGAACCAGAACTGTCTCGGTACTATGTCTTTTTCTAAATCCAGACTGGAGAGAATCGTAGACATTGTGGCTGGTCAAATGATCATCTAACTGCAATGCAACCACCTTCTCAATAACTTTACCCACAAAGGGTAAGTTAGAGACAGGCCTGTAGTTTGCCAGGCAGTCCGGGTCCAAGGAGGATTTCTTAAGAAGGGGCTGAACCACAGCCTCCTTTAGAGGATTTGGAAAAATCCCCCTCTCCAAGGACCTCCAGACTATCTCAGCAAGGATGGGGCCGATTTTATCCACACACCCCACTAAGAGACGTGTGGGGCCCGGATCCAAACTACAGTTGGTCGGACGCAATAATTGTATGATCATCACAATTTCATCGATTGTGGGAGGCCAGTCAGACCACACAAACTGGGTGTCCGACATCTCCTGCCGACCATCACTACTCCCATTAGAGAGGGTTAGATGGATATCCGATCTGATTGTGGCAACCTTATCTGAAAAGAATAGAGCAAACTCCTCACACCATTCTTGAGAAAATGCTCTTCTGGGCTGCAGACAGATTGGATTGCATAATCTGTCCACAGTCCGGAAGATGGTGAAGAATTGTGAGAAGGCTTAAAAACAGGACTCAGAGCTAATAATTCAATAGTTAAAATTTTGTTACAAAAAAAAAGTGTAGCCAAATAATCCACAGATCACCAAAAAAAGGGGGTATGTAGCTATGATACAAGATTATTTTGTCATTGAGACCAGAAGGATAGGAATTACGGAGTACCAAGCTAAGTTCACTGTAAGGTGCACCCTTGTGAGGCTGCACAGCATCCACAAATCAGCTGTGCACTGCTGCAATGATACAGCACAAACAGTTGATTGGCTGAGTCATAAAGGAATGTATATTGAAACAAGACTTGCAGGGGCACACTTAAAACAAGACTACAAAAAGACCACTGCTGGTAATGACCATGGGCAATAGTATTTTTTTAACAGTATTCTAACCCCCCCAAGACACCACCCACCCAAAGTGTAGTGAATAGGGAGCAGATAGGCCCTCCTACAACAGGTCAAGATCTGCTATGTCTAGCTGTGCTGCTTCTTATGTAAAAGTTGTGCCTTACCCCCAACACAGTTAATAAAAGAAGGAAAACAAGTTGGACAGTTGGAAGGACTATGTGGTATAATCAGTGATAGGAAGGGGATGGGTTGTTTAACCCTTGCAACTTATAAGCACAAGGCTTCAGTTTTAGGCTCAACTTGATGCAGATGGAAAGATCCTCTTAGTGGGTGCACAGAATTGATCTACGTGTTCTCCCCTACTGCACTAATATTGAAATAGTTAACAAAGCAGATTAAATTGCTGCAGAGGGATGTGGAAGTGTGATTACTCAGCTCTGCAAAAAGTGATAACATTGGGGAGCCCTAACTTTTATTTAGGTCTCCCTGATGTGACCACATTTTCAGAGCTGAATAGTACCATTTCCCTGAATTTGATCAGACAGCAACAAGTACTGGAGTGTGTTGAAGGGCTGAATGATATTCCGAGTTCCGATTGTAGGTGTATGGAAACAGCTTCCCTCTATGTTTTCTCCTTCGGTGCACAGAAGCAGCCTTGCTGTTAGTTGTCTCCCCTGTCACACTAGTTTTATTGTTTTAAAAGTTTAGCAGAACCAAACTGCAGTCATTTCCTGGTCAACACAGGTGGGTGTGGAGTCCAGCCGGGAGAATCAAAGCTAGCAGTGTGTTTCTATAACAACAACAAAATATTCCTTCCTCACTATAGTAGTTTGCCTACTCCAGAGCCTAGGAAAGAATTTAAAACAAGGGGGAGAGGGTTGGATTTCCTGGCTGCATTTCCACAGTTATGACATAACTGCACAAACTGTTGCAAGTGCCAGCAAATCAGGGAATTTATTTTTTTTTATTTAAAATATTCCCACCTACAGAAAAAAAAAACCTTGCCTGACAACCTGGCAATACACTACTGCAATCAACATCATTTTACTTAGTTGTCTTTATTATTTCTGGGCAGTTTTCCCTTTTCTCACTATTGCCCAATCTAAATCCCCAAACTACAGTTAGTAGTCTCTTGCTTCCGGTCTACATGTCTAGTCCCTACCTGGAGGGCTAGTGACTTGTTAGACAAGGTTCCACATGATCAGTCACTGGTAGTCACCATGCCCAAGAGATGTACTGTGTAGTGTGGGGGGGGGCAAAAGAACAGTGGGCAATTCAAAACTATATAAATATATATACCCCTGGCTGTACTTGTCCCACCATTTGGTGATCTGACAGATTTTGTATATGGGGATAGTGGATGAGCATTGGTTCAATAATTGACCAGAAGTGTGAGCAGGAAAGCATGCTGATAGAGAATCACAGACAGCAAGTGGTGTCCAGACCAGTCTTCAGAATTATGAGCAGTCAGTTGTTCACTGAATCTCAAAGAGCTTCATTTTTTTTGTTTATGAATTACATAAGGTATAACAGCGTCCCACAGGACTCTTGTTTCTGTGGCACTGGCAACACTTTTATGTGATTCCCTTGCAAAACTGTAAACTATGAACTGAAATGGTGGTACCGATATGAGCTGGAATGGGGGAGGGGAAGGGAGTGATGTGAACAGAAATGGGGGTAGTGTTAAGAGCAGAAGGGTGTGTGATATGAGTTGAAATGGGGTGGTGATGTAAGCTGACATGGATGTGATTATTAGATAATATGGGGAGGATCTATGCTGTAAGAGCTGATGACCTTAGCACTACTTTTCTTTTGAGATGGCTGCTTGGCAAGTGAAACCTTTTTAGTGTCATAAATATCCATAACACCTCATTTAGATGAAGTTTCATTGCCATTCTGTATTTCTGATAGTAGTGCACTCCAAAGGTAGCTGAGGCTGTATGGGTCCCACTTACATGCTAGATAAAGAACAATTCTTCAGACTCAACTATGGTGCAAATAGTGATATATTGGCCCAGATATACAAAAGGGTTGCGCCATGAGCAACAGGGATGCACCAGCGCAAGTCCGACAATGCGCCATTTTGCGATATTCAGTGGGAGGCAGATGCGCCCCCCAAATCAGAATGTGCAAGACCGCAATGGTAATGAATGCATGTGCCACTGGAGCAAGGAGGAACTGTGCATAAATGGCGCAGTCACGATATTCCAACAACATCTGCACAATAGAGACAAGCGGAGATTCTTGTGATAAGCGAAATGATCAAAATAAAAGGAATGAGAGGTGCAAGAATGCTACAGAGAAGCCACATGTTGGTGAACTGCAGGCAGCCACATAGGCACACAGAAACTGGGAGCAGGACAGGGCAGGAGCAGGACAGAGCACCTGGAACCACCAGGAACAGGGAAGGTGTGGGGAGCCTGTGCCACAGTGCAGGAGAAAAGGAGGAAGTGCCACACAGCACTGAGGGCACAGATAGTGGGCAGTATGGCCACTACAGGGAGGTGTTCCCAGTGCAGGGGGAGTAGCAGCAAGGACAGTGGGGGGAACAGTAAAACAGCTGCTAGGGGGAGTTACACAAGCCAGGGACATGGCCAGTGCCACCCTCCAGATGGAGGCAGTTATGAGGGGGGTGAGAAGGCAGGCAGCAGGGGGGGGCGCAGCCGTGGAAGGGCCCATCGGCAGTATGCCCCCAACAGGCAGTACCAAGCCCACACCAGCTTTGAGCTGTACACTGATACTGAGATCATGGGCCGGTACCACCTGAACCAGGCGATCCTGAAGTGGCTCTGTGAGCTGTGCAGTGATGTGATGCAGGCACATACATGATGGAGCCATGCTCCGTCAGTGGAGAGCAAAGTGACAGCTGTCATGTGTCTGCTCACCACGAGTACCTTCCAGAGACCAACAGGGGACATGACAGGCATAACCCAGTCAGCCACATCATGCCTCCTCACCTAATTCCTCAGTGCACTGCTGCCACATGATGCGAAGTACATTCATTTCCCCAGCACACCGACGGAGTGCACAGCAAACATACAGGAGTTCCACAGAGTAGCACGTATGCCTGGTGTGCTCGGGGCAATAGACTGCACCCATGTCACCATCCGCATGCCACCTGGCCCCGAAGTGGCCGCATACATTAATCAGAATGGGTATGCAAGCATCAACTGCCAGGTGGTGTGCACTGCCAGGGGGTGTTTAATCAATGTCTATGCCACGCACCCTGGGGGAGCACATGATGCCTTCATCTGGCACCAGTCCACACTGTGCCACAGGTTCGAGAGTGGGGACATCCCAAATGGCCACCTAGTGGTTGAGTATGCAAATCATGCAGAAAGACATGGAGCTTGAGAGGGGCATAGTCAGAGGTGACATGGGTACTGGCCTAGATGCCCCATGGCAGGGCGACGCTGATCACCAAACTAATGTCCACCCTCTACACACAGGTGACAGTGGATACCCAATCCATCCCTGGCTGATCACACCATACCGGCTGACGAGACCCCATTGCAACAGCGCTACAATGAGGCACATGCCACCACATGCAATGTCATCGAGTGGGTGTTCGGGATGCTGAAGGCACTTTTCCATTGCCTGGACACGTCTGGCGGTGCCCTACGGTACAGCCCCTCAAAGGCCTGAAGGCTATTCCTGGCCTGTTGCATCCTGCACAACATGGCCAATGACTGTGGGATAGCAGTACAGGTCAAAGAGGGGGACAGTGATGGGGACTATGAGGATGCTGGTGAAGATGGTGATGGGCAGCCCCCCCTTGGTTGAAGGGACCCCTGACTGATCTGGATGGCACAGCTGCACTGGGACACCATCACAGAGGAGCACTTCAACCAACCCAGGTAAGTCATGGGGCCATGTGCAACCACCAGTGGCAAGGGCACAACCCACAAACATGCATGGAAAAACCCCAAGGGTGCATGTCGTTAAGGGAATTAGCCGAGCATGGAACCGCACACGCCATCAGGGATGGGCAAGGTCTAACACAGCATACGGTCATACACACACACACACACACACACACACATCCCTACAAGACATGCACAAAGGGTAGGAGGCATGCCGACCCCAACCACCACCCCTAGCCCGCACACACATCCACAGACCACCACGCCCAGTGCCTGTCATTGTGCATGTGTCAGACGTTGGGCACCATTGCACAGTGATGGACAGTGCAATGCAGGTATCATCATGCACACGCCACAGCGGGACAGCAGCTGGGAGGGTGTGCAGATGGAACGGTGTGTGTGTGTGTGTGTGTGTGTGTGTGTGCAGGGCCGGGTACCACATTGAACAACACAATGCACACAGGGCAGCATCAGACAGTAGCCGTGGTGGGAGACAGGTCAGTCACACGCCGCATCGCCATAGCTGCCATGGATGCATGGGCAGCCCCACTGAGACCCGCCAGCAGTGACAGGCTGACCAATGGCCTCATGAGTTGGCACCGATGGTCCCCCAGGTGTTCTGCTGCGTGAACACGACCGTGATCACGCAGGGGTCTGCAGCACACTGAACATGCCTGTGCCAGGCATGCTTGGGATGCCCACAGCTGAACCCTGTGTCGACAAGGAGGGCGTTACATGACGTTGGGAACAGGGGGCGGACATTGCACTGTGCAGTGTCTGCGACGCATGGGCAAATAACTGTGTGCCCACTGTGGCCATGGCAACTGTGATTGTCTGTGTCAGCCTGTCAATGGCAGCGGTCACATCCTCCCGCATCTGGTCCATCCCTGCCAGAAGCAGAGCGGTGTCCTGCTGCGCGGCTCCTCTGCCTGGTGCAGACCCCGTACTGAGTGCATCCACCGCCGTCCCAAGCTGCAACTGCTGATTGACTGATTCTTGGAGTATGAGGGTGTGGTCTTCTAAGAGGTCATCTGCCTGATCGGCATACTGTCCCTCACGGTGTTCGCAGCCCTGATGGGCAGCACCCCTTGAGGGAGGGCACTGCACACCAGGGCCAGGCCTGGGCATGTCCACAGGTGATGCACTGACACCACCCCGACACTGTACCCCCTTGGCCATTGGCCGACTGCTGACACTGCCCCTCCAGCTGCCGCTCTCCAGCACTCAATGGTGACACCGCAGCGGCCGCAACAGCCCCACTGTCTTGGACACACACCAGTGCTGCCCCACTGGTGCAGACAGGCACAGGCTGGGACTGTGATGTCACGCAGGCCTCCATGGCCCAACCACCCATGGCCATGCCTGTGATGTCACCTGCTGTGTGGCTTCCTGCAGCCCACATGTATCACTGTCCATGAAGTGAGCTCCATCATCATCAGTGATGGATCCGGCACTAGCCTGAGTCGCAGCATGCTGGCATCCATGGACGCTGGCATGCTGGGACACAGGCAGGGCCTCCTCCGCCCCTGCTCCACCAACATCAATCTGGACAGCCAGGCAGGCCCACTGTTGCCCTGACCCTCGGACACCTGTGGAGGTGGACAGACCCTCCTCTATCTCCATGGTATCACCCTCAGTGGACAAGCCCACCACTGCTGACCCATGTAGATGCTCAGGAGCTGTATGGGAACACAGTAGCATTAATGTATCTACCCTACCCTGTCTCCCCCCCATTGACAGACCAGGACCTACCATGCAGTGATGGGCTACCACCCATTTGAAATCCACCACCTGGAACACCCTCGATATCACAACGCCACATGCTGCCAGCAACCCACTCTTCTCGTGGGGTCAAGCATTTCATGGCCAACTGTCCCCCACCGGTCGCAGCCCATGCTGCCCTGATGGCAGCTACCTTGTCCTTAATCCTCTGCCAGTCCGTGCCCACCTTCTTTTTACACTACTGCACGGACTGCTGGTGGCTGCCATGCAGGTTGACGGCACGCGCCACCTCTTCCCATGCAACAGTACGGGCCTGTGGTGTTCCCCGCTGTCCGCTGACCAGCTGCTCCTGGTTGAGGTAGGCCTCAAACAGGGCATCTGTTTCTGCCTTTGTGAAGTTAGGTCTCCTCTTCCTCCCACATCTCCGTTCCTCTTCCTCCACCTCACGATCGCTCATTCTTCATCCTGTGGGAATGACAGGTGTTACTTGTGACTGTGCAGTCCCATGCATGTCCCAAACACCACAGTCCACACTCCCAAACAGCATGCAACTCACCACAATAGACTGCAATAACAGACTATGGCCACTGCAGCCCAATGTCACATTTTTATAACACAACGCATGCAAATGAGGTGAGGCGCAATTATAAGTGGATGCAAATGCAGTATCTGTGCCATTGAATGGCTGATTAGCAGATTTGCATATGCCGGCTGAATATAGTGCTGTTGCGCTTTGCGCAATTGTGTTGAACATGCTCAGGCAAGGGTGCATTTCTGTGACATGTGCAGTGGATACCAAATGGCGCATGCCCGGGGTGATGACGCCGACACCTGCTGTGCTGCTGACATGCTGTGCATGGGAGGCATTGCAGGGCATGGCCACCATTGTGCCAGTGGTGCTACTGCGCTGTTCACATGTATGGCACTCTGACACTGGGGCACTGTAGGCACACTGGGGCCACAGCATGGTAGGCCACTACAGAAAGTGGCACACAGGCACCCTACCGTGCTACACGCAGTGAGTACCAATTGCGCTGTGGACGTCCATGCGCAGGGGACCCCTGACCCTGTGCCGACCTTTGCCCTCTAGGCACCATGCGTCTGCATGGGTGCACCTCTATCATGCTGTTCGGTGACAGCGTGATGGGGAATGACAGCGCAGTACCATGCAGTATCCGCACATGGTGAATGTGTGCTACAGAGCGCCATTTTGATACCAAAACTGTACAGGATGGCAAGAAGAAGAGCACCCATCTGGAGCCAACTTGAACTGGCCAATCTGTTCCAGTTGGTGGAGCCCCATGCTGCTGCCCTATTTGGGGAGGCCCCCCTGGACAAGGCCAGGAGTGCCGTGTGGGAGGAGGCGGCAGTGGCCATGGAGGAGGCCACAGGCATGGAAAGGACAGCAGAGCAGTGCAGGCACTGCTATGGTGACTTGCAGCAGCGGAACCCAAACAGGCTTGTCCTCCTGTGGGTACATGCCAGGAGGGGCATGGTGCCATGGCCAGGTAGGTGCCTCATCCATACACTGTTAACGTCCATACGGCTATCACAGTGGCATGTGTCCAGCACATGGGGGGCCATCCAGTGTTGGCTGTGTTGGTGGTATTGGGGTGGGGGGAGGATGGGTATGGCTGTGTGGGATTGCACACACATGGGGTGGGGGGACTTTGCTACCAGATTGTACTGATGTTCCTCTCTCCATGTTTGTACCCTAGGACCAGAGGAGTGCCGGCATGTAAGGGAGGGGAGGCTGTGCCAGGCTGAACAGCATGCCGGGAGGGCTGCTGGACAAGACAGGCACAGGGACCAGCCTGATGATGGTGAGTGCCTTACATCCATGATTACTATTGCATGCTGTGTAACAGGGTGGGCAGTGGGGCATGGCAACCATCCATTGACACCACTGCCATGCATGTTACAGTCAGCACTGTCCAGTGGCACTGCATTTCTGGGAGTGTGTCAATGGTGGTCCATGCGTGCACCGGGTACATGGCTGTTCCACTGCCTTCACACCACATAGCCATGTCACTGAACAGCCATGGTGGTGCTGTGCAGGACTTGGCCGGTGGGTGTATGCAGTGGTCTGCATGGCTGTGTGCACCTGGGTGGGCAGGTCTTATGGACGCGATCACTGTGGGTGGTCACACACCATCACAGAGGCATGTCCCACAGCTGTATGCCATGCACATTGGGTGGGCTGCATGGGGTTGTGCATTCACACCTATTGACTCTGCTCCCTTGTCCTAAGTGGACGGCAGCTGCAGGAGATCAGGGTGGCACTGTGGGAGATTCTTCAGGTAGCCAGGGTGGCACTGGAGATACTTGAATGCATGGACAGGCTCAGTGTCCGAAGACGTCATGGTGGGAGGAGAAGCCGGAGCGGGGAGCGGGGCTCCTGCTGAGCTTGGAAATACCCCTGATTTCCCCTACTCCCCTGGACACACCCTCACACCACTCCTTCCCTCTACCATTTTTTCACCCTGCCTTACCCACCCCACCTTGTTTGTACCTCCCTCCAAACCTTTGTAAATACTTGTACATAGTTTTGTTTGCTGTTTTTAAATACATTTCCTTTGATATGCCTACTGTGGTGGTCTCTGATTTGCATTGGACTATAGGTGCTCAGCTGCAGTGGTGTGCATGGCATCAGGGGTGGTGTAGTCATGTGTGTGTGTGTCTGTGGGGAAGTGAGTATGGTGTGGGAGTGGCTATCAGTCACTGTCTGTGGTGTGTGTGTTGTTCCCTGTGCACTGGATGACTGTGTGTAGTGGTTCACGGTGCATGCTCTGTGTCCATGGCACACCTGTCAGACCATCCATGGCCTGTGCAGCTGACACCCTTGCATGTCTGTGACATGTACGGTCCACTGGCATGTCAGTGGTGGCTGTCCATGCAGGACAGCCACTGTACCTGGCACAATGCCAGGTTACCTCCTGTAACTGGTGTGGTGCATGTCTGCCTCAGGTGATACTGTGGCCTCTGCTGTTGTTGTTCCACCTCCATGCTGTCACTTGTGTGTGTTACAGGGGATGTGCACCATTGTCTGTCACTTGTGCTCCGGGAAAATGCTGGTGGCATACAGCTCCATGGTGCCTGTGCAGGGTGGCTGGCAATTCTGTGCCATGGAGGGGTGTTGGCCGTGTGTACACGGTTTCCGTGGCCACACGCTGGGGTCTTGGTTGCTCCGCTACTGTGTCCCTGTGTTGGTGTACCGTTGGGTATGGGTGGGTGTTTGTCCATGCACTGTGTTGCATCCTGTGTGGTGCATGCTTCCATGCACCACTGTGGGTGTCTGCGCTAGCTGTTGTGGCCAGTGCTGGGCTGGGGTGTGTCCTTGGGAGGGTGTGCAGGGTGCTGTACCACTGCTGGTGGGGTCCGAGGCATGCCCTGTCATGTGTGTGGTACCTTGTGTGCCGATGCATGGTCAGTCTCTCAGCTGAACCTTGGGGGGGGACATGCATGGTGGCACTGTGTATGCAGTTGTTGCATTCTGTGTGCTGCCACCCACTGACAGGTCCTCATGGTGGGGCTGACTTGCATGGTTCTGTGGTGCACAGGGCTGCATTGTTGCAGTGGGAATGGTGGCATGCATGAGGTATCCTGCACTGGTGGATGCTGCTCCTGGGCAGGGTGTCTGAGGGTCATGGTGCAGGAGGAGTTCTGCTTTGGTAGGAATGTGTGGCACGGGGTGGTCAGCCCTCCTTGTGTGCTGGTCACAGCTTGACAGGGAATATGCTGGGACACCTTTTCCCGACTGTGGGTTGGTTGCTGGTATCCATGGGCCGGTGTTTATCCTGGCTCTCCACCTGTTGTGCAGTTCATGGGGTGTGGGGGGTGATGTCTGTTCTGCTGTGTGCTCCTTTGCCCATCTGTGGCACGGGTGGTGGGCACCTGAATCCTGTCCCTGCGCATCCCTGGTTGTGCTGTTGCACTGCTGCCCTGCTCCACGGGGCATCCCTGGTTGTGCTATGGTGCATCTGGACTGCTCCACTGAGCATCCCTGGTTGCATTATGGTGCATCTGAACTGCGCAACTGCACATCCCTGGTTGCGCTATGGTGCAGGTGGTGCGATATTCAGTCATGTGCCACAGGGGCATCTTGACCTGTGCAGTTTTTGAATATTGAGCTTCTTGCGCATGGGCGCAGTGGATTTGCACTTACTCCTGCTGTTGCGCACTTTTTGGATGCAGTTTGAATATCTGGGCCATTGTGTAATCTCCACATAGCCAAAAACAGCTTGACAAAACCAAACACTCTCCATGTCACTTTGGGTCCAACTGATCCTTCCTCAGGGAGTGTGGTTATCTTAGACATACACTTTACTTAAATACTTCAACCACATAATTAAAATAAATTACATACAAGTGTCCCACTTTAATCCTATTAATCTAAGCTTATTATTGAAAAATAAAAAACAGCAACAAATATGTTCCATCCTTTTGTAGTTTTTTAAATTCATTGTCTTATCTGATTGCTGCCATTTTTCTAGTGCAACCACTTAAAGAACCACAATTTATCTTAACGTTTTATTTGTTAGCCTAGAGCATACGTTGCATTTTATTACATCAATGTGCCTAAAAAACAGATAATTCAAAGAAAACGTAAGCTAATAAATCTTGGCTTCAAACAGGTAATAAAAAAATAAAATTAAACATCCAGATAACCTAAACATTTTTTATCTTTATAGCATTTTTGAGCTTCCATATTAATCCGTCTCTTTTTGTTCCAGGGATGTCAGTAATAACGCTAGGGGTCAAGTTCCATTTGTTAACAAAATGAGACCATTATGAACTAATAAATCTTTGCTTTAAATAAATATAAGTAATTAAAAAAATGTGGACATCGTGAATAACCAATTATCTAAACATTTTTATCTTCATAGTATTTCCCTATTTGTCTTTCTACTTTATTGCACTTGGTGACAAATGTGACAGGTCCCCAATTTTTGTGCATTGTTTCTCTCTGTCTCTCTCTCTCTGTGTCTCTCTCTCTCTCTCTCTCTCTCTCGCTCTCTCTCTCTCCCCCTCCCTCTCTCTTTGTTGCATAATGCAATGCACAAAACTGAGGGACCTGTCACATTTGTTACTGAGAACAATAAGGTAACTGGACAAAAAGGAATATAGTGTTCAGAAATTGCTGATTTTCCTGGCAGATGTAAATGAGGGAACCCAGAGTCTCTTTCAAGAGAGCTAAAAACCTGAGGGACAATCTTACATACAGTAGACTGAAAAGTGAGGAGAACATTGGGAGAGGGAGGATGATGGAAAAACGAAATGTTTTTTGTTAATACACAAGGGCCCAGATATTCAAAAGGGTTGTGCATGGTGCAACAGCTTTTGCACCGTGTGCAACTCACTGATGCACCCTGGTGCAATATTCAAAAGGGAAAAGTGCGCGGCACAAATCCCGATGCACCGGAGGACATCAGTAATGTATGCAGGTGCAGGTAAGGGGAGGTGTGCCCAAGCATACTCTGCACAGCCCGATATTCAGCCTGGGATATGCGGAGTCATGCATGCACAACCTCTACCTGCGCCAACACAAAGTTGATCCAAAAAAAAAAGGAACAATGGATGGCCACCCACAGGTGAGCTGCCGCATTGCAGGGCACAACACGGCAGCTGTCACCTGTGGGTGACCATCTGAGCTCCGGCTGCACCTCCATGGTGGAGCCCCCCATGCCCGATTGCGGGCATCAGTAAAGAAAGAATTAATCCTGTATCCCTGGTGGTCCAGTGGACCACTGCCCACCCGATCGTGGGCTTTAGTGTGAATAAATTGATAACTCCTATATTCCTGGTGGTCCAGTGGACCACCGCCCGCCCGATCGTGGGCTAAGTTAAAAAAGAAACCTCAATCCCTGGTGGCCCAGTGGACTTGTCCACCCGATCATGGGCTGAATTAAAATAAAAAAGTAACCCCGATCCCCGGTGGTCCAGCGGACCTGTCCACCCGATCACGGGCTAAATAAAAACTAAGAGAAACCTATTATCCCTGGTGGTCCAGTGGACCCCTCTCCCCACCCGTCCACTGATCCCCACCACCCCGCTCACCCCCAGTCAATGGCAGGCGGCAGCACCCCACCCACCTGCCACCCTGCTGCCCACTGACTGACACCATCGGTAGGGCTGTACACTCATTGGTCCACAGCGTGAGCCAATGGGCATGCAGACCATACCATACTACACATTCCAGATATGAAATGGATCCATTCACATATCTGGAATGTGTAATATGACTGGAGCGCCCATTGGCTCGACGCTGTGGACCAATGGGCAGCCCCATTGGACGGTGTCAGTCAGTGGGCGGTGGGGCGACAGGCGGTGGGCTGCCCCGCTGATGGGGGGGCGGTGGTGAGAATCAGTGGGCGGGTGGAGAGGTGGGTCCACTGGACCATGAGGGATAAAGGTTTATCTTTTATTTACTCAGCCTGTGATCGGGCTGTGGGGCACATTGCCATGCTGCAGGGGGCATCAGTCCCCGATGGCTGCTGCCTGGCAGGGCGTCAGGTGCAAGTCATCAGGGATCGGCACACCTGCATGCAAATGGGGCCATAATGACATGCAAATGGCCCCATGTGTGCCTTGCATACATTATAGCCCCATTTGCATGTCAAGTTTTGAATATCGCAGTTGCTGCACCTTGCACAATGGAACTTGCGCAAGCGCATCCCTATGCTCTACTTTGGCCACTGGCGCTGGCACAGTGCCACTGTGCCATGCACACTGCGGGTGGCCAGGGTGAAATATTCAATGTTGCTGAGCCATGGTGCAGCTGCATTGAAAATCACCCAGTCCACACTCCTGCACAGTCAAGTTGAGCTGCGCCCAGGCTTGCACCACAGCCTGGCGCAGTTTGAATATCTGTGCCATGATGTATAACATGCAAATATATTAAAGTTGCCAAGTAGTTTGTACACCCCAGACAGCCACAAATCAGAGTAGACATAATAGAATGCATCACTTGTAACACTCCATATTGTGTCTCTTGCTTGTGATGCACTTGTTTTATTAATGCAGCACACAATGCTATTAAAAATGCACTGCACTTGATCAAGTGGGGATGCGCAATTATTTGCAATCACTGATACAGTACATCTCAAATTCTGGTAGCACAAACATTTAGGGGTACAAAATATATTAGTCATATACTATAATGTCATAAACAGCTTCAGATTGGCCACACCACTCTGGATATACTAGAGTTCAATTCAAAGTAGTGCCAAAGTAAGTTCTAAAAGCAGAGGGCAGCGTTGCTGCCTTTCTAAAGGAAGTCTGGAAAATGCCTATTGCCTTATTATTTCTGCAAGTCTGTAAACTGAATAACAATATATTGTTAGCTATTCAAGTGTGGGGTGACAGCTTTCTTGTGTGCCCCCCTCCCACATCACCAGACCCTCAAAGATGACCCTTGATGTCCGGCTTTTGTTATTGGTGATATGTACTCTCTTGCTGCAACAGTTTCTTAAGACAGACTAACGTCTGTAGTTTTCTTTCTAAAATGTAACAAATGTTTTTATCACATTCCCAGTAAAATAGATTTGTAAAACTGTTATGACTAAATAGGACCCCTAACACATTCTGCTAGGAAAAAATAATCCATACGGATTCCCAAAAATTTAAATATTGGACACATTCTAACAAGTAAGGGGTTTAATGCTATAAAGAAACTACTATGCATCAAATATATTTAGTGCCCCCATATTTTCATGCTGCCAGCATCTGAGATGTATTAGCAATCCCAAATATTTGTTCATCCATGCCGGGTCCAGTACAGTGCAGTTTTTTAATAGCATTGCAAGCTGCATCAAAAAAAATGGTGCTGATTGCATGTTCCCTCTCACCCCTCTCTAGTCTGTGATGTGACTGGGAAAGTGAACATAAGTGGAAGGGGGTTTGCTGCTGTCCAGAATTGGTTGCTATCATATATGAGGCTCAATCATATGTATCTGATGCACTCACATCCACATCTACCTGGACTGGGGTGTAAATACCTTTGTATATCGATACATCTCTCTGAGCTGCATTAGAGTAACACACTAGATCTGCTGACAGCTTACAGCACCCTGGTGATTCTGCCATATTAGGTGCTATCATTCACATTCATCCTCAGCATAAGAAATAAACTGATTATGCCATTATGTCAACCGCTGATGTTATGTTTCTTATATACTCATTTTTTTTTAAACTCATAGGTCTTACTCTTGATTGATAATATTGTGGTGGTGGGTTGAACCACTATGGACACCACTACAGACATGTAATACTGCTTTTCATTTATTTGTTGTAATTTGCAAAGGTAAATTATACTGTTTCTGCTGTATCTTTTGTAAACCTCAATTTGTTTTATACTGCAGAGATGTTTGGGATGTTGAGGTGCATTACAATTTAGCACTGTCACTTTCACTTTTAACTAATGATTCCTATTCAACAGTGGTCTCTGATTTTTTACTGCTTTTAACAGTTTTAACTACTACTGAAAATAAATACAGTAAGTAAAAGTTGTGGTTACTGTTTATGGTGTTTCTTGATGAGACACTGCTTTCTAAAACTGACACTCGATAGTTTAACGTGTTGCAATATTTTACTATATTGATGTTGTTTTGGGGGGCTGCATCCGATCTGTGAATCTATCCACCCCCAGCAATTCTTGTTGGTTGAAACAAATGTTAGTTGACTATTTCCAGATGTGAGAGAGGTAGTGTTGGTCCTTGCAGCTTAAGTGTATAGCCTATTATACTGTAGACCAAATTTATTCCAGTATAATAATATTGTTGCTATTTTCATGGTCTAATACAGTCCCCAGAAAATATCACTATTGTGAGGTATCACAACATGTTATGCTATCCAGTGTCAGTTTTAGATGGAAACACTCAGAACCCAAAAAAAAATGACTATTACTGTATTTATTTTTAGTGGCAGTTAAACATGTAAAAAGCAGTAAAACTCACAGAGAGCACCGCTGAAGTGCTAATTAAATGTGAAAGTGACAGCTTTTAGTAAATTGTAATGTATCTGCACATCACAATAGTTCTACAGAATAACAAAAAATTAACTTACACAGCATACAGCAGAAACAGTATAATTTACCTGTTCAAACTACTACAAATTAGCTTAAATAAGCAGTATTTATTAGCAATATTACATGTTGGTAATGGTGTCCATAGTGGTCCCCCCAATGTTATCAGTCAAGAGTAAAATATTAAATAAGAATTAAAAAAAAGGAATAAATATGAAGCAGAACGTCAGCAACTGATGTAATAACATAATTAATTTACTGTATTTCTTGTGCTGGGGATATGTGTGAATGATACCACCCACAATGGCAAAACCAACAAAATGCTTTAATTTTGGCTCCCTTCTGTATTTTTGGATATAATAGACATAGAAACATAGACTTTGATGGCAGATAAGGACTGCTTGGCCCACCCAGTCTGCCTATTTCATTACCTATTAAATAAGCTGCAGATCCTAGTTAACCAACAGCCTACTCCTTCCTTCCCCCCACCATAATTGCCTTATGTCTGTCCTATGCATTCTTGAATTCTCCCAATGTTTTTGACCCCATAATCTCCTCAGGAAGGCCTTTCCATGTGTCCACCATCCTTTCCATGAAAAAATACTTCCTCACATTGCCCCTGAGCCTTTTCCCCTCTATCTTCAAATTGTGCCCTTTGTTCTTGCATATCTCTTTTTCTGAAAGATGCTATCCTTTTGGACTTTCTTGATTCCGTTGAGGTATTTGTAAGTTTCTATCATGCCCCCCCCCCTTTTCCTCAAGGGTTTACATATTAAGTTTCTTTAGTATCTCTTCATATGGCTTCTGCATACTCCAGCAGGTGCTCCTAAAAGCTAGGCACAGCCATATCGGCTCTGACGAGAGATTGCTGTTACATGTAGATGATGCAGTGATCCTCATGAGCGGTCCTAGATTTGATGCCTTACAAGCCAATTTGGCTTCTGACTTCCTGAAATTACAGGCTTGGTTCTGTGTTCATAACCTAGTTCTGAACCAAAAAAAAGACTAATGCAATAGTATTTTATAATCACAAGAAAAAGGTAACTGTCAAACCTACTGTCTCAATACATTCCGTCACTGGGGTTAAAACTGAGCATGTCAATTGCTTTAAATACTTAGGCCTAACTCTAGACTCAGGTATGAGTTATGGGCATCACATTTCTAATTTACTTAAAAGGGTGCACCAATGACTTGGAGCACTATATAGACTGAATCAGTTATTAA
Organism: Neoceratodus forsteri; assembly: GCA_016271365.2. NCBI lineage: Eukaryota > Metazoa > Chordata > Ceratodontiformes > Ceratodontidae > Neoceratodus > Neoceratodus forsteri. The sequence goes on along the minus strand of CM028129.1, from coordinate 950,421,193 downwards.
CTCCTTCAACCAGACTACTTTTGTCCAGGAGTTTTCTTCTTCCTATTAGTGATTATGGTTTGATTTTTTACTATACTGCTAGTGATGGGTTACTTGCAAGGGTTTAATTTCTTTTGAGCCAAACGGCATGATTCCCCCACTCAGTTACCATTTCAGACACATCTCTGTAATCTTCTTAAACAAGTAGGATGGCTCTCTTTAGAGCACATATTTAAAGTTCATATAGGTCTCTTAGCAAAAAAAGATAACTCTGAATCAGGTGCTTACCGTTTTTCAGACTATCTTTACAAAATATAAAAACTATATTCCTACTCGTTCATCTGTTCATTGTTATTTCTCTGTCCACAAAATGAAAACAGTAACTGGCCAGAAGAAGTTACTCTATAACTTATCAATAATGTTTAATACAATCATGATGAAGTTTGATTGCATAGAAATTACATTATATTTTTTATTAATAAGTGATATATAATTGTATGTTTATCTGCACTCTGGTTGCCCATGAAAGTGGGTTTTTGGCCTTTGGACCAACCAGACTAAATAAACAAATCAAATAAAACAAATCAGACTTTCTTAAGGGTATTAATAGAGGTTAGCAGGTATAGATTGCATTTAACAAATGTGTCAGCATGTAAGATTCAAAGGTCTGATAGGCTGTAGGGTTTAAGCAGATGTGTTTCAAGTTCTAACCAGAGGGGCTGTAAAGAAGTGATAGAAGGTACATCTATTAGGTGAGCTAGAGTTTTTTTAAAGATAAAGCATAAGGGTATAAAGCATAGTCAAATTTGGGTGGAATGTATGCCAGGAATGGTGTCAGGAAGGGTGGTGCAGTTTATTCTTAAGTATGCAAGGTGGAAAAGGGTGACACCTCATATCATAGAGCACCTGGGAATTAATGATTTAGAGAAGAACACAGTCAGGAGGTACAGGAAATATTCATGGAGCTGGGGAAGCTATACGAGGGAGTGGGGCATTAATTTGCCTTCTCAGGAGTTCTCCCAGTACCAAGAGCAAGTATGGCAAGGAAGCAGAGGATAGGATAGTTTAATGCGGGGCTGAAGACATGGTGTCAGGCCAAAGGGTATGGCTTGGTGGGGTGATAGGACAGTACATGGGACAATAAAACCCTGTATGCCCCAGACAGGTTACAAGTGAGTAGGAAGGCTCAGGGGTCTTAAAATGGAAGCTGGAGGAGTACATAGTAACCAAAGTGAATTTAAACTAGTTGTAGGGGGAAGGCAAGAGCGTGGACAGTAGGCAGGGTCTCCAGACTGAGGAGCCCGAAGGGCCTACCCCCCATACCAGAAAGAAAGGAGCAGGGGAGTATTCCAATGGGGAGGCAGCAAGGGTGATCAGACAGGGAAGGGTAAGAGGGGCACATACTGAAAGGTGGTCTCCTTGAATGTGAGGGGCCTAGAGAATTAGGTAGCCAATTAGCAGGCTCTGATGGCAGAAGGAGAGGTGGACTTAGCTGATATCACAGAAACTTGGGTCACACACTACCAGGACTGGGACCTGGTGAATCCAGGGTACAGGCTGTACCAGAGAGACAGAGAAAAAGGGAAGGGGGTGAGGTAGCAGTGTACTTAAAGGAGGGGATAGAGTGTACCAGGGAAGAGGGGTAGAAAGGCAAGGCAGAGGCATTATGAGTACAAATCCAGGACTCGAAGGGAAGAATGGTCAGGTTAGGAGTGGTGTATGGGTCACCAGCCCAGGCTGTGGACATTGACAGTGAGCTTGCAGAGCAGATATGGAAAGCCACTGGTAAGGGTAACACCATGGTTGTCAGGGAATTCAATCTGCCAGGGGTAGACTGGAGCACCCCAGTAACCTTGAGTGCCAGGGAGCAGGTCCTACTGGAGGCTTTCCATGAGAAGCTTTCTAGAACAATTAGTAAGGGAGCCAACAATGTTTGATAACATTCTGAACCTTGTGCTGACTAACGGGGAGCTTGTCAGGGGACTGGAGGTGGAGGATCCACCAGCAGGGAGTGACAACCACACAGTGTGGTTCTCACTTAGCCTGGGCAAGGAGGCTGCAGGATAGGGAACAAAGGTTTTGGATGTCAGGCGGGGTGGACTTTGGCAGGATGAGGGACATAGTGGCACAACACCTAACCAGCATCCATTCACACATGGATGCTAACCAGAAATGGGACATTGTCAAACTCAGGCTAACAGAGGCCACTACCTCTTGTACAGGGATCCTAAAAGGCCAGATCCAAGAAGTTGAGTTGGCTAAGTGGGGAGGTGTTAGAGAAGGTGATGGTGAAAAGAGCAGCATTCAGAAAATTTAAGAGCTCCAAAACGGGGAAGGATAAGGAGGAGTATTTGAAGAAATCAAGGAAGGTGAGCAGAGCAGTGCAGGCTGCCAAGGCTTCAAGGGAGCTTAGGCTGGCACAAGGTATAAGGTATAAGAGATGGTGAGAAGGATTTCTTTAGGTACATAAGGGAAAGCAAGAACTGCAAGGATAAGATTGTGAGGATCAGAAAAGAAGGAGGGTGGGCAGGGGAAGGGAGTGGACCAGGCGGAAGTGCTTAATGACTACTTTGGCTATGTGTTTAGCAGGAAGAAGCAAGTGTCAGTGCAACAGGGGATTGGGGAGTGGGCATGGGGGGCAGGTTTAACTGATGGGGAAATCATGCTGAGTAGGGCACAGGAAGGCCTAAAGACCCTGCAGGTGGATAAAGCCACAAAATTCAGCACTCAGGCAAGAAAAAAAATCTCTTACAATGGATTTAACTGCAAATGCAATTTAATGTGGAATGCTAGGGCCAAAAAAAACCTTGAGTGCTGAATTTTGTGACTGTGTTCCTTGGGCTGACTGCCCACTTCTCAAACACTGACTCCCATTATCAGTATCACAACAGTGATCTGTGGACTGGGGTGCATAAAGAACCTGACCCAGACAATATACATCCCAGGATTCTGACGGAAATGGCACAGAGCTGCTGGCAGACTTATTCAACACCTCACTGGGAACAGGGTGCATACCCCAGGACTGGAAGATGGTGCACATGGTGCCCACCCACAAAAGTGTACCTCAGGATGAACCAGGCAACTCCATTCTCTCTGGTATGGATCAGGACCACATCACATCTGCCATCTTTGTCAATCTGGCCAAATCCTTTAACACTGTTGCCCAAACCCTGCTCCTTTCCAAGCTGGCTATAGCTGATCTCTCTGTGACCACCATTAACTCATTTTATTCCTATCTTATGGGTAGGTCCCAGCCCAGTAGGGAAGACAACTCTGTCTCCCCCCCTCCTAAACAACACTGGAGTCCCTCAAGGTTCAGTACTTGGACTGATCCTCTTCTGATATTTCTGAATGACTTGCCCTCTGCCTGCTCAACAGCAGATATCCACATGTATAGGGATGATACTGTTTTGTTTACCTCTGGTACCTTCCCCTCTGATGTTGCGACCAGCCTTCAATTGACTTTCAATAATTTCCATTGCTGGTTTTGAACAAATCAACTGTTCCTTAAAGCAGCAGTGTTTGTTAGTAACGATAAACATTTTTCAGTTGATAAGGTTCAGCTGGCCGGCCCAGTGGCACTGAGGGTTAAGGCGTTGGATGCCACACCTCACGTCACGCTGACAACCCTAGTTTGGGAGCGAACTCAGGAGTCATCAGGGAGGGAGATGGATCGAGCGCCCACTGGGCTGCTCTCCTCTCCAGGGGGAGGGCATGGGACTACTCAGCACTCTGGCAGTCCATGGTGGAGACCTGGGGCACCACAGAGCACAGAGTCAGATGTAAGGGAGCGTGGCTGATGCAGGCAGGGTTGCCGTGTGTCAGTGTCAGATGTGCACCACGTATGGGGGGGGACTTCAGGCACATAGAAAAGAAGGAGAAATACCCCTCCAGCTCAGATAGGCAATGGCCCTGCCCGTGCCACCGACACACACCAAGCGCTGGTTTCCCATCACTGCACGTGAGGTCTCCCTGGGTTGCCACCCCCCAAATTGGGGAACCGCGATCAAATTGAAGATGTAGGGGAACACAGCGGGCGGTAGAGCGAGTCGGTGATTGCAGTGGTCCGAGAGCATTCCGAGCCAGAGGGCCGGAAAGATAGTCGAAAAGAAAAATGGTTCAGCTGGCAAAAATATCAGGATATAAGATATGGTCTTGAAGGTTATAAAAGTCCCCATGTCCATGCCACACCCACCACAAAAAAGTTAAGTATTTTGTGCTGTTTACTATTGGAAATGTGGAAGAACCATCCTAATACAACAACAGCATGAATCTAGCATGTACATTTAACAAGTAACCCCAAGGGGAAAGATTTTTAAAAATGGTAAATGGTGGCCATCTTTAATGATATGAGTCATTAATTGCAAAATCCACTATAAAAAGAGTATTAACATCTAGAAAACAAAAAAATATACTGAACATGACTCTTAGGTTGTAAGAAATACATTTTTGCTAAAAAACCAATATGATAAATTTTGTTGCCGACTAACAAATACTGCTTCTTTAATGCCAAAAAGAAGGTCTCTATGACTTTGGCACCAGGCAAAGGCTTGCCAGGCTTTCAGCCACCCCAACATTCCACACATTTGATGGGCCCTATTACAGAATGTCTCCTCCTTTAAATACTTCAGGCTTTGGCTCTGTAGGAATCTCAACTTCTCTTGGCATGTGGATGCTATCCACAAAAAGCCACATTCCAGACTTGGTGCTCTGTATAGACACCATGGCTGACCCCCCCCAATGCCCACCATGAAATTGTACAGAAGATGATCCCTCCAATTTTTGACTTTGGAGACATAGTTTACAGTGTTTCCCCTAAATCCACCCTTGCCAGACTGGACACCCTATTCAGCTCCTTCTGCCGCACTGGCTTAAACTGCCTGCCACATACACACCACTGTGATCTCTACAACTCCCTCTCCTTCCTGTCTCATGGGACCAGATGCCTTGCTTATTGTGCTTCATTAGTTGGGAAGTTCTGGTTTGGCTCCCTTCCATCCTACCTAAATGCATTCCTCTCCATCCCTTCTTCTACCTCCTTCTCCCTCCACAAGCTCCCCCTACAGGACTCTAGCCCTCCCTGCCCAAACCTCCACTTCAGGTAGGACTGCCTTCTCCTATCATTTTTCTAGTGCTTGGAACTCCCTCCCTTTAAATATCTGCTCTGCCCCATCCACTAGTTCATTGACTTCTCTGTAACTACATTTGCCCTTCCTGCTACTTCTCCTGACCTCTTCACTCTTCAATACTTTTATCACTTTTTCCAACTATTGTCCTGTTTCTTATAGCTACCCTTTCCCTCTTCCCTCTTCTGGCTTGCAATTAGCCTATTACACTGGTTGGGTATACTTTGGCCTGCATTAATTTTCCGTGGGGCTCTTGGGGTTATGCCCTTCATGTGTCAATTGTATCTTGTAAACTTTTTGTTTTATTTTTAGTTCATTGTATTTTGTATCATGCTATGCATAGTGTATCCCATGTTCCCCTTTTCCCCAGGATGCATCTGGAAATTAGCTATTTGTAGCTCAGTATGCCTTTCATGGCGAAACTTTTTAAAATAAATAAATAAATAATTGGCCAGTTGGACTTACAGCCATTATGGGGAAGCTAATGGAGATTATCCTTAAGGAAGGCTGGTAGCTTTTCTGGTAGTGAATGGTTGCCAGGACAGTAGGCAACATTGGTTTGCCTCTGGTAGATCCCATCAGATCAACCTGGTCAACTTTTATGACTATGTGACTAGGGCACTTGACAGGGGCCAGGGGTGGGTGTCCTGTACCTGGACTTCAGCAAGGCCTTTGATTTTGTGCCACACGGTAGGCTAGTTAACACATTGGGATATCAAGGAGCTAGGGAGAAGATCATGAACTGGGTCAGAAACTGACTGAAAGACAGGCAGCAGAGAATAGTTGGGTGGGGTACTCTCCACTCCAACAGCTGAAACTAGTAGAGTGCCACAGGGCTCAGTACTAGGCTCAGTGTTTTTTAACATTTTTGTTGCTGACATCTCAAATGAAATTAAAAACAAGACGATCCTTTTTACAGATGACACCAAAATGGATGCAGTAGTGGATGACACAGAAGGGTTTCAGGGGCTAAAGGATGATCTGGCAAAGCCTGAACACTGGTCTGACACATGGCAACTGTGGTTCAATGCAATGAAGTGCTAGGTCATGCACTTGGGAGCAAGGAACCCAAGGATTTGTTATCAGCTAGAGGGATACACTTAGTGACTACAGAGGAGGGCACAGATACTGGGGTGATAATAATGGCAAATGAACCACTCAGACCAGTGCAGGAAAGCGGCAGTTAAAGTCAACAAAATGCAGGCGTGTATAGCCAGGGGAATCACCTCCAGCTGTGCAGTTCTTTCACCCTTACTTAAAGAAGGATGTTAAATTACTGGAGGGGATCCAGTGCAGAGCATTCAGGATGATCCAAGACTGGATGAAAAACCATATGTGGAAAGACTGAAGGAGCTAAACATGTGCTAACTGGAGTAGAGAAGGGATAGAGGAGACATGGTAGAAACCTTTAAGTTTGTGAAAGTTTGAACTAAGGCCGGTATAGAGGAAATTCTAAACTCAAAAGGTGGGAGGGACATGAGGGGGCACAGTCTGAGACTGGAGGGTGGAAGATTCAGGAGGGAAATAAGAAGCAATTATTTCATGAAAAGGGTCTAGTTGGAATGCACTGCCCAAAGAGGTCATATCCGTAAAGTCGATGGACATCTTTAAGAGGGGATGGGACAAGTTCAAGGGGAAGGCCAGAAATGGGATATTGGGAAGGGGGAGAGGAGGGTCAGCAAGCACGGGAATAAATTCTTAAAAAAAGGTAGGGATGGAAGGGACAGCTGCAGTGTAAGGGACTGTTAGCTGCACATTCAAGCAGACTTGATAGACCATCTGGCCTCTATCCACTGGCAGTTTTGTAAGTTCGTATGTTCGAATGGTATCCTTCCTACCAAGGAAGTGCAGATCCTCCAGCTTCTATAGGGGCTCTTAGTTTAGTTATACTAAGTCTTGGTGGCTTTGTGCCCTAGAGAAATTTCCTAATTATGTTTCCTAGTTTTTTTTAAGAATCTTTTGTCAAACAGAATTGGCAGGTTTTAAAAAAGAAAGGTAAAAAATTTTTGGAGCCACTATCATCTTTAGAGCACTGAACTTGCCCCAAAGACACAGATTAAATGTTAATCATTTAGCTAGATCTATTTCTAGGTCTCTTATTAGAGGAGTAAAGTTTATCTGTATGATGCTTGCTAGTTTTGTTGTAATTTTCAGTCCCAAGTAGGTGATGTTGTCGTCTGTAAACCATTTGCTGTCCAGAGATTTCTCTAGAGCATCCCTTATAATTTAATTTAGATGATCATGAAGGATTTATGTTTTCTTCCAGTAAATTACCAGGCCAAATATATCTGCAAATTTGTCAAGGAGCAGGTATGTAACACTACATGAGTCTGCCAGTCTACTGAGAGTTAAGAATGAGTCGTCATCTAATGCAAAGGACTTACGGTTTTGCCTTCCTATTGATATACCATATATTACAGGGTGTTCATTAATACTAGGAATTAGGGATTTAAATGCTATGATAAACAGGTAGAGTGATAAAGGGCATCCCTGCCTAGTGCCACAGGATAGATTTAATGGAGGTTGTAGAATTCCATTGGTAATTATTTGTGTTATTGGTTTTTCATAGATCATGGATACCCATTTTATGAAGTCCTTACCAAACCTGAATTCACTGAGGGTTCTAAACAGATAGTTCCATTTTATTGAATCAAATCCCTTAAAGATATCTAGTGAGAGGGCAATGTAAGGTTCCTTTTTCTGTTAACTCACCAGAGAAGCAGGGGCGTAGCTGCAAGGGTGCAGGGGGTGCAGTGGCACCCGTTACCACGTGGTTTGAGGGGCCCAAATAATAATGTTGATGTTTATGCAAAACTGGGGAGGGGCCCTGTAGCATCACCTTGCACCCAGGTCCTTTGGGAATTTGCTACACTACTGCAGAGAAGATTAATTAAATGGCGCACACAGTGTGCCCCGACCTGTTTTGAATAAATCCTACTTGGTCCTTACCAATCGGCTTTGTGATAATAGATTGTGTTCTTCTTGCTAGGATTTTGATCAGAATTTTGTAATCTTTGTTTAAAAGGGGAAACGGGTCTGTAGCTTGAACAGTTTAGTGGGTCCTTATTTTTCTTTGGAATAAGGGTGATAAGTGTGTCTTGCATTATGTGGAAGTGATTTATCAGTCCATGTTTCACATATATTGTGGTATGTACCATGGGGGTGAGGGAGGGTGTCATTGCTTTGTAAAATTCTCCTGGAAGACCATCACAGCTGGGTGTCTTACCGGATGGCAATTCTTTAATGGCGCACTGAATTTCTGACAAAGATATTTCTTTACCTAGATTTTGTTGGTCCTGAATAGACAGAGTAGTAAGTTTAAGATTTTTAAACAAAGTGTCCATACTTTCAATAGAGGTTCTTGTATGTTTGGCATAAACTGTTTTACAGAAAGTAAGAAACTCTTTATTAATAACTTTTTTGCTTATAACAATATGTCCAGATTTATTTTAAATACCTGAAATTAAGTTTTTGCTGTGGCAATTTCTTTAGTCTTAATACTAATTAGAGGTGCAGTAAAATTTTTCTTCACTTGCGAATTTTAGTCAAAGTAGCCAAATTCGCCTCCACGGATCATTTCATGAAGCTGTCATGTAAAATGAAAATTTACCATTTGTAACTTTGCCTTGCTTTTGTTTTTTTTTTTTAAGTGCAAATTTCACTTAAAAAAAAGACAAAGCGAGGAGAAATTAGACATTGCAAATACCTCAAATCCCTGGTGTCTAGTTCCCCGCCATATACCATTGCCACAGTGATGGTAAAACAGCGAAGACCAGTACAGCAATAGAATTGGCTGTTCACTATACTGGTCTGCGGTGTTACTGACATTGCTGTCTCCGGGGAGTTCGGCCCCTCCCTGAAACAACTCCAACTCAGAGTTTGTAATCCATAGTGTTGAGGGTGTGGGGGGGTGAAGCCCCCCCAAAAAACACTTGTGCTCCTCAACAGCATAATGCCAGCTATCAGAATTGTGCCATCACCGTAATGGCCTTTGACAGAATTCCTGTTGCAGTGGCTTGGTGGAACTCTGCCCGTCCCATGTCGCAGGCCACATTGTAGAAAAAAAATCCCTGGTGTGTAGTGATCCTGGTCCCCCCGCTGATCACTGGCCACAATGAAAAAATATATATTATGACTTAAATCCCTGGTGCCTAGTGGTCCAACTGATCATTGGTCCCAATGTAAAAAGATGTAAAAGAAAAATTAAATCCCTGGTGTCTAGTTGCCCCCTCCCCACTGATTGCCGCCCCAATGTAACAAAAATATATTAAATCCCTGATGTCTAGTGGTCCATCCCCACGATCACCGCCCCAATGTAAAAGAAAAATTAATTCCCTGGTGTCCAGTTTCCACCCCCCACTGATTACATTTATGTAAAATGAAATATAATAATTAATTAAATCCCTGGTGTCTAGTCTTTACCCCTTCAGGTAGTTCCTCACCACCCTGGTTCCCCCCACCCTAACCCTGGGTGGGCAACCAGCACAGTCCTTCATTCTCTCCACCATGACTGGCCACCTGGCTGTCCTGGAAATGAATGAGCATGTACTTGTACAAGCGCATACTCATTCATTCCTGGTCACTTGGTACAGCCATGGTGGGAGAGTGTAGGGCTGTGGATTGTTACTTGCTTGGAGTAAGGGTGGGGGGGTGGAGTACTACCTGATGGGATGAGGGTCCACTAGACGCCAGAGACTTAACTGATAATTATATCTTTTTTTACATTGGGGCCAGCGATCGGGGGGAGGGGGAACACTAGACACCTGGAATTTAAAGAGCTAGTGTAGTGCCTGGAAACTGCCTGGAATTAATTGTAACTTTCAGATGTAGTTAGCTATCACTGCTTATATCTCAACTATTTTTTTCTTTTCTGTTTGCTAATTAGAAGATTTTCCACTCGGCAGTACTGGTTAATGTGTTTAGCAGCACAGTGTCTGGAGGCTAATAAAATAAACAAACAGTTCTGTCATCCCAGTACATCAACACTGAGACCACACTGGGTGGCCCCTCAGCACAGTGGTTAGATTTCCATTTACAATGACCCTGGTGACCTGGGTTTGGGAGTAGACCTGGGTGCCAGAGGGCTGGCCGGGGGGAAGTAGTCTGAGCATCCGCCAGACTGCTCAGCTACTCTGGGGAAGGGGAGTTCTTTGGCCCAGGGGTGGCCTGACCTCTGGTGTCAGTCAAGAGGTATCACAGTCCCAGTACCTCACCAGTGGGGGAGAACAACGGATGCCAGTGCAAGCCATGGCATCACATGGCATGTCATGCTTGGGGGACGTACATCTAAAAATACACCACTGGAGCAACACTAACGTGAGGGCCTGATAATGGGTTTTCCCCCAGTCAAGCCATGCCAGAGCACAGGTCCCTGACAAAGACTTGATTCCTTGAGGTAGGGGGGTCCCCCACTCCAGACCTCACCTGGGAGGTAAGCCGGTGCTCCATGGGGGGAGACTTTGAGCAGATGGTGGGTAGGCAGGGGAATTGGGTACAGATCTGGTGGTGGGGGAAAATAGAAAAAAAAAACACTAAGACCTCACTGACTGTGACAGCACTACCAACCAATGAGAACCATTTCTCACTGCCAGATTATTCTCTTTCACATGAAGCAGCAGGGACAGGCTCTTCTTGGTTACTAGTCACAATTTCCTGCATTTTGATTGGTCACATTTATGGCAACGTAGTGGAAGGAACAGAACTCACTTTTTTTTTAGTTACCAAACAGAGTGTTGCTCTACACATCAACCCAACACTTCCAGGTGGAAAATCTTCTAATCAGCAAACAGAAAATAAAAAAATACTACAGATAAAGGAAGTGATAGATGACTACATCTGAAAATTACTATTAATTCCAGGCAGTACACTAGTTCTTATATATATTTTGTCTGTTTATAACCTGGGTGTGCAGGGGAAGGGCCTTGCCGTGGCCATCTGGTTTATCACTCACATTACTCCTATGCCTGGTAAGACACCCAAAAAGAAAGGTAGAGGAAGGAATGCTCTGGAGACTCTCCCCTTACTAAAGCATTGCCTCACAGTTTTATTGCTCCAACATCTACAAACTGTTTGGCTACCTTCACCTCATCACCCAGTTTTACTGTAACAGTTTATCCCCCCTTCTTGATTTATTTATTTTTTGCTACCCTGTGGCAAGGCTATGTTAACCTTTGTAAATGCCCCTTGACTGAAATATGTAGTCTTTATTACCCAGGTAACCCCTTCTCTGGTGTTACTAAGTAACCAAGTGCTCTACAAGCTGAGCAAAATAACTTGAAAGGAGGGGCAGTACAACCTGCGTGCTTTCCCCAAACATATCAATGCAGCCCATAGAAATGGGTAAAACCAAATGAAGTCAGCTATACCAGATTTGTTTTCAACTTTGGCATTAAAACATAGTGGAGAGGCCCGAGCAATGAAGCCCATATCCAACTGCATCAGCAGGTCAAACATTTAGTTGTTAATCCCCCTGTGCCTCCTACAACAAAATTAGGTGGTTCATTACAATATACTGCCCCAGGCCTTAACATTATGGCTATTCAGTTCTTACTCTCCGATGAGGCTGCATGGTGAAATGGGAAAGTTAACTCTACAACTGAATCCAGCTGCTTCCTTAAAGGAGAAAACAGCGCACATGAGCTGCAACTGTATCTACTAACTTAATGCTCCAGCTCCTGTTGCATCTTTTGCAGCAAACTGTGCTCATGCCTCTAAATGCTGTTCTGCCTGGTATACTGAGAGTACCATTGGGAAAAGACAGTCATGCTGGAATAGTGGGACCAGTGGGGAGAGCTCCAATGATTTAGTTTCCCTTGATCAACTTTAACACATTAGTAGACTACAACACCTCACCGGCAGAGTTGACATAGCTGCCGTAGGAGTAATTCAGACTCTTAATGTATTCTTCCTAGGGGGTTGTACAACCCCATTCTATCTTCAGCAGCATCATCCACAATACACATGTCATTAGCCAACTCGCCATCTCATCATCTTTTCCTGTGCTCCTCAGTCTGTAAAATCAAATCAGTCTTCCATGCTCATCTATTTCAATCAACCAAAAAAAGTTAAAAAAGGGAGAGATGCTCTGGGAGGCAGATGATCAAAAGCAAACTGCAAGACAATAAATATACACTCCTCACAGACACTACATAGATGGCATGCCATTTCTAATATAAAACATATATAAAATCATTTGCTGAGTCAGTTCCTCTTCAGCGTGTCTGCATACATTCACTATCTCATTAAATGGAGTATGTTTCTAAAACCCTCCAGCCAGTCCACTCTTTTTTTCAATTATTATTTTATCTCCTGTAACTTCACAGTAGCCCTATTCCAGTCTGGTCCCCTCAGCTACGTCACCTGGTTTATCTGGGATGTACACCTTTGTGTCACCCATCCTGTGCCACTTAGGGTCGGGCTGGGGGGAGTGGGGTGGTGGGGCATTATCTGATGGTGTTGAGATGTGGAGGGTCCAATAAACACCAGAGATTTAATTGATAATTATATTTTTTTACATTAGGGTCATCGATCAGTGGTTGGTGGGGCCACTGGAATCCAAAGATTTATTTATTCATTTATTTTTACATTGGGACTAGCAGTCAGCGGGGGCCTAGACACCAAGGATTTAATATAGTTTTTTACATTTGGGCCAATGAACAGTGGGTGTAGGACCCATTAGACACCAGGGATTTAGTTGATAATACACTTTTTTTTACATCGGAGTTGGTGATCATTTTGGGGGGCGCCCACTAGTAGACACCAAATATTTGCCACAATGTGTGGAATTTCACCCACAAAGTTCCACACTTTGCGGTTGACCCGTGCTCCATGAATTTGAGAATTTCTCAAACTGCACTTCGGGAATTGTGTACAATTTGCAACATAATTCACATAGTGAATTTTGCCAACTTCACACATCTCTAATGCTAATAACTTACTGGGCTGCTCTCCTGCCTCCCAGTACTTTTGATTAGTTCTAAAAATAGTGAATTCTGCTTTCTCTGATAACATTTTGTTAATTTCATATTTAAGGGAAGAGCTTTTTTTTTTGTCATAAATCCTGTACTGGTGTTATATCTGTTTTGTATAATTTGTCAAGCTTTTTAAGTTCCTCTTCTTTTTTTAAGTCCTTTTTTTTCTTTTTTGCTGTGAAACCTATAATTTATCTCCTTATGAATGCTTTGTGCGTTTCCCAAATTGCTGTTTCAGAAACTTCTTTGTTGTTATTTAAATCAAAGAACTAATCTGTCTTTTGTTTAATGAAGTCCACAAATTTGTCATCTTTAAGTAAGCTTGTGTTAAACCTCCATCAGTTAGGCATTCCTCCCTTCCCCCATTCCAAATTATTGGTGATGAGAGTGTGGTATGATAATTTAATACTGTCAATATTTGCTCTCATTATGGGTGCTATGCATGATGTCAACATGCCACGTAAACCAGGTGTGTTGTCATCATTACACATGAATGCCATGGAGAGGGGTCCCGCAGACCCTGTGTGGCATTCATCCACAGGGCATGAACAAGTTATGCATCTGAACCCATGCTGTGTGGACAGCACTGCACCAGTGGTAGGTGGGGGGACATGCCAGGGGTTTGCCAGCACTAAGCAGCAGGCATGATGCCATAATGTGCTGCACACAGGGGGGGGTGCAGTAGAGTGCTGGTTCTGACAGGGCAGATCCTGCCGTAACCCACTGCACGCCCCCATGGACTTCACCCACTAGTCTCAAGGGGACTGGGAAATGACTTTCAGTGCTGCTTCAGCCCATGAGGCAGATGGGGGTGGCTGGGACAGCTGAGTGGGTAAGTGCCATGGCACTGGCAACATATACAGTATAGAGACCAGGGGTGTCAGTACTGTGGGGGTAGGGGTTTGCAAACTGTATCCTGGGACAGGGTTGCAGTGTGCTGGGATTGGGACAGTCAGTCTCCTGAGCTGGCTGGTCACTGGGGTAGGGCCACACAGGTCTGGGCACTCACAGGGGTTATGCACAACCCAGACCTGCTCCTACAGGTGCAAGGGATCCACGCATGGACCCAGGATGGGCATCTGATTGGATGCCCACCCATGTCAATGACTCCTCCCCCAGCTGCCCTGTGGTGTCCCGCATGCTGGGGGATGGGGCCATTAAAAGTTGGTGGCTGGTAGTGAGTACCATCCGGTGCGCACCTGTCCACAGGTGTGCAGCTGTGCGGGAGAGTACGCACCTTTGGCACGTACCTGCACCCCATTTGTGCATAGCTGCCTAAGGTATTAGTAAACTTGTTAGATAATAAGATATAGTCTATCCTAGTATAGGACAGATGCCTGTTGGAGAAAAATGGCTTATCTCTGCCTCGGGTTTGAACTAAACACCACGTATATGATAGACTGAGATCATGTAATAATTTTCTACAAGATGGCCTTGTTTTTGTTTCTATTTGTATGGCTTTATGGGAACTTCAATCGAGAATAGGGTCTAGGATTAAATCGAAGTCACCCCTATTATGATTTCATAGACTAAAAAAATTACACAGTTGTGTTGTGTGGGAGTTGAAGATGCTTTCTTGACTTTTCTTTGTGGCGTAAACATTGCATAAGGCTACTAAGGCAGGGATAGCAAGGATGTATGATGAGTTCAGGGAGTTGGAGAGGGGCCTTGCACAAGTAGCAAGCTCTGTGACCTTCCCAGAGGTGCTACCTGTCCACGGCAAGGGGGAGGCTAAGAACCTCTGCACCAAGTACTTCAATGCTTGACTGGAGAACAGGTGCAGAGAAAAGGGTTTTGGCTTCATTAGGAACTGGGGACCCACATGGAGGAATGTGACCCCGTACAACATGGATGGCCTACCACTGTCTTCAGTAAATGGTTTAAATGCTTTACTGGTAAGCATTTAAACTATCAAGGAGAGGGTGACAGAAGGAAGCAGAGAGAACCAAACTGCCCACCCCCACAGGATAATGAAGTCAACATGGAGGACCATAAAGTTGTGATAGCGTCAGAGGAAACAAAACCCATAGGGTAGCACTTGAGGTGGTTGCCTGAATCAAGGCACCATCCGAAATGGTGACATGATGTTGGCGAAAGCCCGAATGGTGAGGGGTGAGGGAGGACTATTGGATGTGGTGGGGTGGGCGACTGGAGCAACAGGATGTCACTGTATGTACATGAGTGGGGGGGAAGACGAGCATGGCATGGGGGTTGGCCTCCACTTGTGGTGCATGGGGTTCTGGGTTTGGGTCTGGATTCAGGCGCTACTGCGTTTTTGTTGCACCCGGCCCAAAACTTGTTTTTTTTTTGCTTTTGCCCCCCCAACATGCACCCTCCTGGAGCTGAGAATCTTTAATTAAGGGGGTGTGGGGGTGAAGTCCCCCTGCATGGGTGTGTGTGTGGGGTGCAGCCCCTCCCACAGAAAGCAAAGGATTTAAGTCCCCAGTGCCTTTCTTCCATGCACTGGGGATGTCAGGGTGGCAAAATTGTTTTCGCTGCCGAGACATCGTGATAATGCGAGTCACCGTTTGGCGCTCACCATTATCACATAGAACTAACCCATAGAAGGGAGAGCAGCAAAGGACAGGAGGAAGGAGGATGAATACAGGAGGGACAAAAAGAGAAGGCAAAAAGACAGCAGAGGGGATGTTACAAGAAAAAATGGCAGAACATGGAAGGCCATGTATACCAGTGCCCGCAGCCTAGGGAATAAAATCCCAGACCAGGTGGCCTTGATGATGGAGGCTGACCTGGACATTGTAGCTAATACTGAGATGTGATACACTGGAAACCATGACTGGGATGTAGCAGTAATGGTTATACCCTATTTAGGAGAGGCAGAAAGAGCAAAAAGGGAGAAGAATGGCTCTTTACCTCAGGGACGGTATTAGAGTGACTGAGATAAAGGGAATGAAGGGGGGTGGATGTACTGTGGGTCACCCTTGAGACAGGCAAAGGCATTACTATTCACACAGGCATGATATACAGACCTCCAGCACAGGGGGAGGAGGGGGACAAGGTTCTAGTGGAATCCATCCACACAATGGCAGCTAAAGTGGGGGTGCTGCTACCAGGTGATTTCAATTTGCCAGATGTGGATTGGAGAATCCCAGCTGCTGCCTCAGCCAGGAGCAGGGGCATCGTACTCTGTGCAAGGGGCAAGCCTCAGGCAGTTAGTGCTAGAGCCCACCAGGGAGGGTGCAATTTTGGACCTGGTACTCACCAATGGGGACAGAATTGAGGAAGTCAGGGTGGGTGGACACTTGGGATCCAATAATTATCATATGGTGTAGTTCAGCATGAGTACAGTAGCAGAGTCAAGCCACACAAAGTCGATGGTCCCGGATTTCAGGAGGGTAGACTTTACTAAGATGGGTATATGTCTCAAGCATTTCCTGGCAAGGAGGTACAAATGGGGGGAGTGGAGGAGCAGTGGACCCCTCTGAAGGGAGCCATAGTGGAGGTGGCAAACATTTGCAATAGACAAGTAAATAAGGGCAAGAGAAAGAGAAAGCCACAGTGGTTCTCAAAGAAAGTGGCCAGGATAGCAAGGATGAGAAAGATGGCTTTCAGGAAATACAAGGAAACACAGCAGGAGAAGGAGTACAGGGTAGTGTACCTGGATAAATAGAGGGAGGCAGTGAAAGCAGTCAGGAAAGCAAAGGCACAGACAGAGGGAAAAAACAGCACAGGAGTTAAAAAAAAAGGGACAGGACTTTTTATAGGTACATTAGTGAAAGGAGAAAAACCAGGGATTGGATAGTAAGGCTAAAAGGGGAAGAAGGGGAGTGTGTGGAAGGGGACGTGGGAAAAGCATCAATGCTGAACAAATATTGTTGTTCTGTATTCACAGAAGAAGGAGAAGGTGAGGGTCCACAGCTAGGCAATATGAATAAATATGGAAGGGAGACTGACACCAGCCCATTTATGGAAGAGAGAATCCTAAAAGAACTCAAAAAACTGAAAGTGGACAAGGCAGTGGGACCAGATGTGATACATCCTAGAATATTAAGGAGACTACAGGAGGTGCTGGCAGCACCACTAGCAGCCCTGTTCAATGAATCACTCAATACAGGAGTGGTTCCAGAATACTGAAGGAGGGCAGCTGTAGTCCCTCTTCACAAAAGTGGGAATAGGAAACAGGCTGAAAATTATAGACCAGTCAGGCTAACCTCAGTAGTAGGGAAAATTATGGAATCACTAATTAGAGAAAGGATTGTGGAACACTTTGAATTCAGTGGAGCACAGGAGCTGAGACAGCATGGATTCACAGCGGGAAGGTCATGTCAGACAAATCTAATTGATTTATTTGACTGGGTGACTAGGGTCATGGATCAATGGATCAGGGGTGAGTAGTAGATATGGCCTATTTGGATTTCAGTAAGGCCTTTGATTCTATTCCACATCGAAGACTGGTGAACAAGCTGGGCAGCATGGGAGTGGCTTACAAGGTGGTAAACTGGATGAGGAACTGGTTGAGTGATAGAAGACAGAGGGTCATGGTAAATGGAGCTCAATCTAAGAAAAGGAGGGTGACCTACTGGATGCCACAGGGATCAGTCCTGGGGTCAGTCCTATTTAATGTCTTCATAAGTGACAATGCAGAGGGACTGGAAGGGAAAGTGTGTCTCTTTGAGGATGACACGAAGAGCTTCAACATGGTGTACACTCCAGGAGAGGTGGGAAAAATGTGGAGGGACAAAGATAAACTGGAGGAACGGTCTAGAGTTTGATAACTGAGATTCAATGCAAAAAAGTGCACAATCATGCATTTGTGGTGTAAGAACCCAAGGGAGGATTACATGATGGGGAAGAGATACTCATGGTCACTAAACATGAAAGGGATTTCAGAGTAATAATATCTGATGACCTAAAGGTGACCAAATAATGTGCCAAGGCTGTGGGGAGAGCCAGTGGGATGCTGGGATGCATAGGAAGGGGTATCACCAGCAGAAGAAAGGAGGTAGTGATGCCACTGTACAGATCATTGGTGAGGCCTCATTTGGAGGCCACATCTCAGTAAGGACATAGACAGGGTGGAGGCAGTTCAAGCAAGGGCAACAAAGATAGTGCAGGGCCTACAGCAAAAGTCATACGAGGAGAGACTGGGAGACCTCAGTATGTATACACTGGAGGAGAACAGAGACAGGGGAGATAGATAGAAACCTACAAATATCTAAAAGGCATACTTAGGGAACCAGAGGGTAGCATGTTTCAGAAAGGGAGATGCCCAAGAATGAGGGGGAATGGCATGAGTTTGGAAGTGGGTAGACTAAGGGGTAGCATGAGGAAATATTTCTTTGTGGAAATGGTAGTGGATGCATGGAATAGACTTCCAGTGGAGATGGCAGGAGCAAACACGGGGGGAATCCAAATATGCATTGGACAGGCATAGGGGAACCCTAGCAATAGGAACAAGGAGGTAAAGCCGGAGATCAAGTAGGGTCTGCAGCTTTTACAGTAGGCAGGGAAAATGGTCAGACTGGATGGGCCTAGCAATCCTTATCTGCTGTCAGTTTCTATGTTTCTGTGTTACTTTGAAACCATCAAGGGTTCCAGTAAGGCTCTGGAATCTTCCTTCCTGGTCTGCTATTAATGACGTTTGATGACGTTAACCCCTTTTCTAATTTTTATAGATGTACCTCTTTTCCTTTTTGGAAACAACTGTTCTCCTGTTGCCCTACCCATCCTCTTTGCAATTTAGCAGCCTCATCCATATTCAAATGAGTTTCCTGAATGAATGCAAAATCAGCTTTACATTTATTTAAGTAAGTTAAAATTCTCTTTCTTTAAATGGGTGAACCTAGACCTTTTGCATTCCACAAAACACACAAAACAACAATATAGTTGGCCATGGCTGTTCTTTGAGAGGTAATGAAAAGTAATAGCTCTCTACGTTATATCTTGTCCCTAAAAGATCTCAGCTAAACACTACCTTATAATGAATTTACACTGTATTTCTGTAGATAAGTTCTAATTATAAGAAACAAAAGAAAAAGGAGATGTAAATAATAACAACTTTAATCAAATAATTACTAAGAATTTAAAAATTTCAAGACTACTGTATATGAATTCACTCAATAAATACATTACTGGTGCCTATAAAATATGGAATTATGCAATATGTAGTTCACAAAAGGTCCAATAAGATGAAGTAGAATGGTAGACTACTTAAGACAGCACACTAGGTACCGGATTAGAGTCTAAGGCACGGAGGGTGGTTGTTTTGCTAGCTATGGGATGGACAGATAATTATCAGCTCTATTATTAATAATTATAGATCGAGGGAGTGCTCCCAATCAATTGGAGCACTCCCTTCTCCTGCTCGTGAGACACTCTTATTCTGTGAAGAGTACCTTACATGCAGATGCCCTGAAAACAGGCACATTCCAGGACAGTTTGCTTTCTTTTAAATGGCATTGAGTGCTTGCAGATCTATAATATTTTAGTATGTCTCCCTTCGCCACTGCTCGCAGGTAAGAATGGTTTCACTTGCCTTCTGCTTAAGCCAAAACAATTCAGCTTCACTTCACTGTTCTCTTGAGCAGAATGTGAGCGAAACTACTCTTATCCTGTAATGAGTGGCTCTGGGGGATGTATTAATATATGGTATATAGCCATTCATAATAATTCTGTGGTAATGAAATTTGTTTTCCTTTTCTTCAATATAGTTACGAGACTTCGAGGAGATAAGGGGGTGGGGAAGAGAATGAGGGTGGTCGTCTTGCTAGCTACAGAATGAACAGACGTGTCAGCTCTGTTATTAATAAGTATTCAGCAATTCATAATAATTCCATGGTAATCAAATTCAGTTTCCTTTTGTTCAATGTAATTATAAGGCTTCAAGGTGATAAGGGGCTGTGGAAGACGGAAAAAAAAAACGTTCTACACTATTTCAATATTCACTTTGAAAGGTAGGCACATTCCTAAGGGTAATAAACAGACTCAAATTAGATTGTAGCTTAGGCTAGGGTGTAGTCTAACATAAAAAGAAATATGGTTCATAGGGCTATCCTGGCTACCCAGGATCCCATATGAATCATTCTAGCTTAGTCAATAGGGATATACCCTGCAGCTAAGGCTATATGGAGCTGTTAACAAAGTAGGTTTTATTGAAATTAAGTAGTACAAAATGAATGTCTCAATCTGTTCATTACCGAGTCTATATAATATATAAGGATTACCACTATTAATAAGGAAGAGAAGGTGAGGTTAGGGGAAATAAAAAAAAATATTTTACCTGATCACTGTCACCAAATTATGAATTTACTTTAACAGTTATTATAAAGGCAGCATTTTACTCAGCTAAGATAGCATCTACAAGCAAAGTAGTGTTTTAAAGAATAATTAAGTAAACACATAAATGCAGAATTATAGATATAGGACAAGGAATTTAACAAGTCAAATCATAATAAATCAGAAATTCTTTAAAGCAGTGTGTAAATATTGTTCAATTGTTCATGTTCAGTGTAAAGCTAACAAATTGACCAGAGACAAATGTCATAGACATTTGAGCACCATCTTGGCTTGTATCAAATGACAAGTGCCACTATCATCAGTCTTTGTTAAGTAGCTTTACATGGGCAAAATGTGCCAGAATCCAAAAGGTGAAGAAAAGGTAGAAAACTGGAAGACAAACAAAAGAAAAACAATACGTTAGCAATGAAAAACATCAGTAAAACTCATTTCAGCTTTATAGTCTACGTACTGTATGAAGTGGCCAAAGAAATATGTAACTGGCCATATAACCTCACTAAAGTAGAGTAGTAAACCCTCATGTTGTAAAACTTATAAAAATGTTTAAGTCCTATTTGTTGTTGTTAGACCATTTGGTTTTATATTGTCAAGTTTGTAGATCCAGGCACCTTCTTTCTTCAATAACAAATTAAGTCTGTCACCCCCAGGCAGTGGCACCATTTATATTTCCATGAATTAAGGTTGCCTTTGGATCTGACCCACGTTTTTCAGCAAAGTGGCTACCGACAGGGATAACACGTTTTTTTGTTTAGAAAGGAGCAACTGTGCTCTTGAATGTGAATGTTTACATTCCTTATGGTCCAACCCACATACACTTGATTGCATGGGCATCAGAGCACATAAATCTCAAAACTGGTATTGCAGCTAATGAATTCTCTAATACTAACATCCTTGGTGTTGACTAGGGGGTGGGTGAAGGCTTTACCAGGGACAGTATAGGTGCACACATTACAGCTGTGGTATATTGTGAAAATGACTTAGATTCTGTGGTAGCCAATTTCTAGGGTCTGTAACAGCCTCTGGTTCAAAATGGATGTGGAAAAATGTATCTTGTAGGCTACTAGCCTTGCTAAAAGGGATATGGGGTTTGCTGCCTGCAGCTCTGGAAACATTGTTATCCCCTAACAATATGGACAAGTTCTTGTGGATGATATTCCTGATTTCCCCTGCTACATGACTGAACCTAGTGACAAAGGTTACAGGGCCTTACTTAGATTTTTTTTGATTTGGTGGTGGTGGTTCCTGTTACTGTTCAGTAATTCTTGTCTGTCAAAATTAAAGGCCTTATTTGATTTTCCAACAGATTTTTTTTTTTTTTGTCATTACCTCTTTGTAGAAACCTAGTTTCACGTTCCTTAGCTTTTTCACTGAATATTTCCAGATAACTGCAATTCTGCCTCAGCCTGACAAATTTGGTGTAAGGGACTGAGTCCTTTAATGACTTCAGATGAACATTTTGGGCTCACATGACCGTGTTGGTTGCAGTCTGTTTACAGAAACATCATGTTTCTTCTTGATTTTCTTTTCCAGGAATTTTACTAGATAGTCTGATATCAAAGAAATGTTATTTGTTCTGGCCCACTTCATAGGTAAATTTTAAATTCAGTTAATTCTCATGACACCTTAACACAAAGGACTCAATTTCTAAGTGGTCCCCATCCCACACACACATCACATCACTGATAAGTCTTAACCTGGCCCTTGGTATTCTTCATGAAAGGGTTGCTCTTCTGATTTAACACAAACTCCTCCTCCCACATACCCAATAACTGGGTGGTGTAAAATGGTGCCATGCCTGCTCCCATTGCCATACCACATGTGTGAATAAAACACCTCTCCTCAATTTCAAAGCTGTTGAGTGCCAGAATAAATTCTAAATCCATGATAACAAAAGTTCTTTCTCAGGGTGGTTTTGCAGGAAATGTCTACTGACTCTAACTTTCTGATGATGTCCTATTGAGGTATAAAGTGCCTCTATATCAGTTTCTATCCAGTGGTATGTGTTTTTCCAATGAAAGTTTTCAAATTTTCTTAAACAGATGCTGAAGTCTTTAGGAACACTTTATAAAACATAATTTTCAGACTCAGTTTAGTTGTTATTTCACATACATCTTCTCTATATTTCTATTGATTTCTCCTCATTATTTATTACTGAAGAAATTCTAGCAAAAGCAAGATCTGTATCCCAGAGAGTTCATCTGCCTCTATAACTTATTCCCTACTTGAAATTATAATGCTCTTTTGTGACATCACAGTCTTTTGCCATGGAAATAGCTGTACTGTCACAAGCAGAGTATTATGACATCAGGTTGGGAAGAAGCAAAAGGAGCTGATGAACCCTGAAGGAACAGCAATTCTGTTTTCATACATATGACCACAGTAAGAAATAATGGGTATAAGAAATACAAAGTTAATAAGAAATTTAAAGCTGCTTTTTGTCCAAATAGTATGTTTTTCAAAGTTCTTTTGAAACATAGAAACATAGAAACATAGAAGTTGACGGCAGATAAGGACCGCAAGGCCCATCCAGTCTGCCCATTTCTTTTTCTACCTTATAAATGTACCATCGGCCTTTGCTCTGTCAGTGACCTATCTATTCATAGTCATTTGTATTGCTCCCTTATGCCTATCCCATGCCTGTTTGAAGCCCTGCACTGTATTCATAGCCACCACTTCTTGTGGTAAGCCATTCCATGCATCTACCACCTTTCTGTGAAAAGAATTTCCTCACTTCCCCTTAATCGGCCTCCCTCTAATCTCATGCTGTGTCCTCTTGTCCTGCTATTTTTCTTATATTTAAACATGTTAGACTCTTTCCCCATTTTATGCCCTTAAGGTGTTTAAATGTCTCCGATCATCACCTCTCTCCCTCCTTTGCTCAAAATTTCATACATATTGAGCTCGTTAATCTGTCCTTATATGTCTTCTGATGCAGTCCCTGCACATTTTGGTTGCCCTTCTCTGGACTGCCTCATGTGGTTAATGTCCTTGTGAAGGTGTGACTCCAATACTGCCGATATACCCAGATGGGCCTAACTAGTCTTGTGCAGAGGATTATTACCTCTCTTACGATTTGTGATCCTACTAATACACCCTAACACCCCTAGCCTTACCTACTGCTTTAGAGGTCTGCTTGGATGATTTTAGGTCATCAGTGATGATGATGCCCAAGTCTCTTTCTTCCTTTGTGACTGCTAAACTCCTCCCAGCCTATAAGTGGCTTCAGGGTTTCTCTTCCCTATGTGCATGATTTTGCACTTTGCATTAAATCCCGTTGCCACTCTTCTGACCATTCTGCTAGTTTATCCAGATCTCTTCTCATTCTGCCCACCCCATCTGGATCATCCTACTTGTTGCAGATCTTGGTGTCATCTGCAAACAGACAAGCCTTTCCCTCTAGTCCATCTGCGAGGTCACTAATGAAGATGTTGAATAGGACTGGCCCCAGGACTGATCCCTGAGGTAAACCTACTTGTGACTTGCATCTCTTCTGACTGTATACCATTTACCACCACCTCTGTTTTCTGCCAGTCAACCAGTTTGCCACCCAGTTGACCAACTGACCCACCCGAGCCTACCTAGCTTATTTATCAATCTTCATGTGAACAGTGTCAAAGCTTTGCTGAAGTCAAGGTAGGCGACATCAACTGCTCCCCTTGGTCCACCACTCTGGTTACCCAGTCAAAGAAATCTATGAGATTAGTTTGACAGGACCTTCCTTTGTAAACCCATGCTGTCTTGGATCCTGTGCCCCTATGGATTCCAGGTGTTGCACTATCCTTTCCTTAAGGAGTCTCCATAATCTTGCCCACTACTGAGGTAAGACTGACGGTCTCTGTTCCCCGCCTCCTCCTGCTACCACTCTTGTGGTGGGATCACATGAGCCTTTCTCCAGTCTTCTGGGACCTCTCCTGTGCTCAGAGACTCACTAAGCAATTCTGCTAATGGCTCTGCCAGTTCCTCCTTTAGCTCAAGTACCCTGGGATGTGGCCATCAGGTCCCATTGCCTTATCACACCTGAGCTTAACTGGGCTCATCCATGGACCCTTTCTTTTGTGAAGGAGTAGATGCTCACCTCCCTCCCCCTGTGTCCATGATGCTGAGCTGTGGGCCTGCCCTACCTTCTCTTCAGTAAATACTGAGCAAAAGTATCTATTTGGGATAGATGCCTTTACGAGTCCTCCTCCTCATGCTCCTTTTCTCCATTAAGCTTAGCAATACCCCTCTGGACTCTCCTTTCACTAATGTATCTATAGAAAGTCTTGTCACCTTCTTTTTACTGTTCGTTACTAGTGTTTCCTCAGTTTGGGACTTTGCCTGCCTTACTGCCTTACCTGCTTCCCTTAGGGCAGTTTGGTATGCCTCCCTATCTTCATCCCGCTGTGTTCCCTTATATTTTCTGAAGGCCAGCCTTTTGGCTCTGACCTTTCTGCTACTATATTTGAGAACCAAAGTGGTTTCCTTCTTCTTTTGCACTTCCTTTCTGTCTAACACAATGGGATGTTGCTTCAAGTATTGTATCCTTAATGCTTGCCCACTTTGCCTGTACCTCCTCACCTGTGTTTCTTTTTGCCAGGGCTAGCTAACTCTGTTGGCCATCTTATCAAAGTCAGCTCCTCTGAAGTCCCATATTTTTGCCTTGGAATGGGATGATTTAGATGTAGTAGCTAAATTGAACCATACCATGTGATGGTCACTGGCCCCCAGGTGACCTTCACCTGGAGATCTGTGATCCTTCTTGTTAGTCAGTACTAGATCTAGGATAGCCCTGTCTTGTGGGTTGGTGTACCAGTTGTTTGAGGCCCTCTGCAGGGAATCCACTATGAGTCTAGTTCTGGCAGATGTTCCTGCTGGTTTTGACCAATCTGTATCTGGCATGTTGAAGTCTCCATTATCAGAACCTCCCTTTAGCTGTCATGTTTTGTATATCTTCTAACAGTATGGTTTATGTCCTCCCTCTGGTCTGGGGGGCCTGTAGACAACCCCAGTTCTTATGGTTGTCCCATTACCTGTTTCCAGGGTGACCCACAGTTCTTCTGGCCTTATGTGTATTCTGAATTTCTGTAGCTTTGATATTTTCATTAACATACACAGGGCCACCCTCCCTTGCACCTCGGTCTCTCTGAACAATACATATCCAGGTACTGAAGTCTCCCAAGTGTGGTTACTGTAAACCACGTCTCACTAATTGCTACTATGTCCAGTTTAGCCTCTGACATTATTGCCTGCAGGTCTGGGATCTTATTTCCAGGCTGTGAGCATTTGTGTACATGATTTTCCATTGGCCAGATTTTGGTGTGTTAGTTGTTGGGTGAAGTTTGGCATTACCCTGTCATCGTATGGGAGACAAACCTTTTTCTTACCTGGTGATGCAAATGAATGGCAAACACGCTGAATTCCTGTTTGACCACTAGCTGAGGGGGAGGTGTGTATTCGGACTGTATGGGGTGCTGCACCCTCTCCCCATTTGCTAGTTTTAAATATTCTGCAAAGACGTCAAACTTCTGCCCCAATGCACTGACTCCTCTTTAGTCAGATGCAGTCCATCAAATTTAAAGAACTTTCGCTCTCAGAACTGTTTTGCCAGTTCCTACAAATCTGTGTCCTTTTTCCTGGCACCAGTCCTTGAGCCACGTGTTTAGCTCCCCTATCTCCCCTTCTCTGACCTTCCGTCCATCTGCTCCCTTCTCCCAGACTGGCAGGATCTCAGAGAAGGAGATGCCGGACGAAATAGATGATAGTTTGTCACCCAGCCTAGTCAGGTGTTCCTTGGTCTCCACAAGGCATTAGTGGCTCTTTAAAGCATCCCTGGTATCCTCTAGGTAAGATGGTAATAGCTGCATACATTGTTGCAAGAAGAAATCAATGAATCTCCCCACATTTTCTGTCAAAGAATGACAGACTGACACTATAGAATGGCCTAGTGTGTCCTTTATGTTTTATGAATCTGGGGTAGGCTACTGAAGGGGAACATAACTGGATGTTCCTTCCATATATGTATGAACTCACTATCAGTGATATTGCCCACAACAGTGGCCTGTCACAGTAAAGTGAGTAATCCCTTTTTAAGATAGGGCACAGTGTTAGTAAACACGTCCCTACATTTATTCACATTCCCTAATAATGACAGTACAATCCTTCCATTGTGGTCTTTGTCCAGGACTACTATGTTGCTCTCCCTTATCTGCCGGTTTTATAACTAGTGCATCGTTGTCTGCTAGTTGTTTCAGTGGTTCTATGTGATAATGGTGAGTGCCGAACAGCGACTCACATTATTGCGACATCAGGGCTGTGAAAACAGTTTCATCATCCTGACATCCTCGGCGCATGGAAGAACAGCACCGGGGATTTAAATCACTTGCTTTCCGTGGAGGCTGTAGCTCTACACTTCAGTGGGGCTTCACCGACCCCTACTAAAAGATTCCTCAAGTCCGGGGTATGTCGGGGTGAAAGAAAAAACACAAGTTTTGGGCTGAGTGCAACAAAATGCAGTAGCCCTGGACCCAGACCCAACCAGTACCCCACGCACTACAAGTGGAGGCCAACCCCTGACACCACGGTGCAGCTCAGCATCCTACCGCAACACCACTGCCTACATCCCCTCCACCCCGTCCCAGCCTACGCTCGCCATGCTCACTCCCTCCCCCCCCGTGCGTATATGTATAGTGACATCCTGTCACTGCAGTTGCCCACCCCACCACATCCAAGCGCCCTACCATCACCATTTGGGTTTTTGCCCACATCGAGTCATCATTTTGGACAGTGCCTTAATTCAGGTGCCCACCTCACGTGCTACCATTTCAGTGATGTTTGGCCCATGATGAGGTTCTGGTTGTACATTCTCTCACTCACATAAAATAGTTCCTCTGCCTACGTGGTAATTACTCTTTCAAAACAATGATTCACATTATTGTAAAAGAAGGGGCAAAAGGTAACCCTTTCCCTTTGTAACAATATTTTTCTTTCTTCAACAATGTCAATGTTATACAAATTTTCTGAACCACCAAAATTACCTGTATTTGCAACAGTTTGTCATATTAAAAACAGTGGAGACTATTCATCAAGGTGCAGGTTTTACTAACATACTAAAATGCCAGCAGAATAGGCCTAACAGTCTTTCACGTCTGCTCATTTGGTCAGCCCTCACCCAGGGAGCTGACCTTGCTGCCCCCTCACCTTCTCTGACTTCTCCCTTCCCAGCTCTGGATATTCTCACTGCATTGGATTTTGCTTCCAGAACCCTTCCCCTGTACCTGTCCCACCCCCTCTTGAACCTCTCCACTGTCTCTGTCTCCACCAGCCCCCTAGGCAGCGCATTCCATGGCTCCACCACCCTCTCAGTGAAGTAGCACCTCCTCCTTTCTCCAATGAATCTCTCCTCCAGCTTCCACCCATGCCCTCTAGTGGCCCCTCCTCCTTCCTTCAAAGCACCCTGACTGCTCCTCCCCTATTTACCCCTTCATGTACCTGAAGACCTCTATCATGTCCCCCCGGTCCCTTCTCTCTTCCAATGTGTACATATTTAGCTCTTCGAGCCTCTTCTCATAGGTCCTGTCCCCCAAGCCCCAAATCATTTTGGTTGCCCTCCTCTGGACCCTCTCCAGGAGTTTAATGTCCCTCTTTAAGTGTGGCCTCCAAAACTGCATGCAGTACTCAAGGTGCGGCCTCATCAAGCAGTTATACAGAGGGAGTATCACTTCCCTCCTTCTGGAGGTGATCCCCCTAGTGATGCATCCCAGCATTTTGTTGGCCTTAGCTGCTGCCCTCCTACAAGTCCCCGAGTTGTTCATCTTGACATCCACCACCACCCCCAGGTCCCTCTCAGTCATTGAGACTTGTAGCATTTTCCCCCACAGGGTGTACACTTGGCCCGGGTTTCTGGCCCCCAGATGTAGTACCTTGCATTTCCCTACATTGAACCTCAGCTTCCACTTTCTAGACCATCTTTCCAGAGCCTTCAGGTCCCTCTGTAGGGCCACCCTCCCCTTCTCCCCATCCACCACTGCCCCCAGTTTTGAGTTATCCACAAAGAGTCTCATCTCAGTCCTGATACCTGTCCTTATGTCAGAGACATAGGCGTTGAACAGGAGGGGCCCAAGGACTGATCCCTGTGGGACCCAACTAATGACCCTCCTTGGGGATGAGACTATCCCACCAACTACGACCCTCTGGGTCCAGTCCTTGAGCCAATTGCCTATCCATCTGATCATCTAGTTCCCCACCCCCATTTCTCCCAGCTTATCCAAAAGGCCCTCATAAGGAACAGAGTAAAATGCCTTGCTGAAGTCTAGAACGAGGACATCCACTGGTCTACCCAGGTTCAAGGCACTCGTCACCCAGTCATAGAACTCCACCAGGTTTGTCTGACATGATTTCCCCAGGATGAATCCATGCTGTCTATTGTCCAGGCACCCTGACTTTTCCAGGTCCCCCCCCCGCCTCTCCTTGACAATGCCCTCCATCACCTTGCCCACCACTGATGTCAGGCTGACAGGCCTGTAGTACCCTGCCACCTCCCTTGATCCCTCCTTGTGGATAGGCACTATATGTGCCACCTTCCAGTCCTGGGGCACCCACTCTGTCCTCAGAGAGATGGTGAAAAGCTCCACCAGGGGTTTTGCCAGGACATCCTAAAGTTCCTTCAGCACTCTGGGATGTAATTTATCTGGCCCCAGTGCTTTCTCCATCTTAAGGGACCTGAGGGCTTCCCTCACTCTCTCTGCTGTGAATTCCACTTCCGCTACCTCTTCTCCCTGCTTAGCCTTCCCTCCTCCTGCCTGTGATGCCTCCCCCTCTCCCCAGACCCGCTGATTGGTAAGGGCCCCCCCTCCTCAGTATCACTGTCTCCTCCCATGTATGATGCAGCACTCCCATTTTCCTTGGTGAAAACTGAGGTGAAGTACTCATTTAGTACCTCAGCCTGCTCCCCCGGGTCTTGTGCCCATCTCTCCCCCATTTTAATCCTGCTAATCTGCCCCTTCACCATTCATTTTTCCCCAATGTATCTAAAGAACCCCTTGTTCCCTCTCCTAATTTCCAGGGCCAGGTTCTGTTCCTTCCTTGTCTTTCCCACCCTCACCACCCTAGTGGCCTTCTAGCCATCAGCTCGTACTCCCCTTGATCCCTTTCACTCCTTGAGCACTTGAATTGCCTATAGGCTGCCTTCTTTCCCTGCACAACCTCCTGGACCTCCCTGGTCCACCAGCAGGGTTTTTGGGCCCTACTGCATTTTTGTCTTACTCTTGCACAGGTGCTGGTAGCATCCTGCACCCCTCTGCTGATGATTTCCCATCTACTATCAGCATCCATGTCTGGCCCAATCACATGCAAATGCTCCTTAAGGATCCTTCCCATTTCCTTAAAATCCACCCCCCTGAAGTCAGTTACTTCCATCTTTGTACAGCCTTCTACCCCTTCTAGTTCCAGGCAGAACCAGACCGTTGCATGGTCACTCCCCGCCAACAGGTGCCTTATCTCCAGGTCCCCAATCTGGTCACTGTCTGCCATATAAGTGAAATGTGCTTATAATGCCCACATAGCTACACAGCCCTAGACAGGTGCATGGTGCATGGAATTCAGAACCATGAGCACCCTCAAGGCACCTATCTGAGGCTATGCCCCCAGTACACAGCTGTGCAGTGGTACATTGCAGCTGTGGGGGGCACATTGTGGGGCACATATGGGCATCAAATGGGATGCCAGTCCTGGGTCCTGCAGTGGATCCCCTGCTGCATGCATGCAGAGGATCAAAGGAACATGTGAGACCAAGTTTTTCTGCCTTCACTGATGTGTACCTGACTGGCTGCCCAAGGCTTCACAGTCAGTCCAGTGGGCTGGGGAAGCACTGTGGAGTAGGTTCCCAATCTGCTGCTGCTGGTGGGTTTCCATTGGGGGTGGGCACATAGCAGTTATAGCAGAATCCACCCTTGCATAACTTGCACCTCCTCTCCTGTCACTCTGTGCCTTAGTGCATGGTGCTGTGTGTAGGCATGCCCCCTGGCATGTCCCCAAACTGCCCGGTTTCATAGCTTTACAGGCAGCCAGAGGATCATGTATGCACTGGCCTCATGCATTGACTGTGAATGCCACTGGGGATCCATTGGACCAGCAAAGTGGCATTGCAATTTAGGGTTGCATGTTTGCCTCAGATATATGGCAGGTAGACAATCCACATGTTCATGAGTAAACCCAAATGTCCATAATGTTTTCTTGCTGAGTTTCAAGCACGGCTTCTGGATTCTGTAAGTTGATGATATCCTGGTGACTCATAACTTCATGAGGTTCAAGTCCATCTGTAGTAGCTGGTGGGTCCACTTCTGTGCTAGTATTCATTATCTAAGTTATGGGAAATCCAAGCCTTCTGGAATGCTATTAATTCCAGGTTCTCTAATGTGTATCCCATAGCTGCAGGACGATTACCTTCTTTATTAAAGTGGTGCTTAAGTTCAATTAAGAAAAACAACTTTCATAGATGGTGCAGAATGTCCATCATAAGAATGAACATTCTCCTGCATCTCCTGTATCCACTTACTATTGTCAGGAGGCCTAAACCTCACTTTCAGGTTCTTGGCAATATTGGGAATGCAAGTAATCACAGACACATTGCATAAGAGTAATAAACTTATTTATTACTACCAAAAAGAATAAAATCACAGTTGCCTAAGCAGTTCTTACCAATACAAACTGGGAGCCAGTGCTAAGCGTTGACTATACCTCAAGGTTTCTTTGTGTCTCTTGGGATCTCCCAGGTACAAGACTTGTGTATCACATTATATACCTATGATAATTACTATGGTTACTGTAAGATAGAAATATTTCTAGTTACAGAGATGAGCCCTATTGGCTAAATTAAAGGAGGCTCCATGGTCCAAGATAACATTATACAATTTTGTAGTAGTCATCAGTTTGTGAAACAAAAGAGTTCTTATACAGAGTCTTACATAACTCAGTGTAGTAGTACAAATCACCAAAAGGTGGCAATGCCGACTTACATATCATAATTATTCCAAGGACACAGGTGTCCTGGCATCTTACAAGTAAGAATTACACAGAAAATACATAGAAGAATATGTATGTATTAGCAAGCAAAGTGTATTACAACAATATGCGTACATATCCTGACATCTACTCTTATACAGTAGATGCCCTTAGCCCTATATGTTAGTATAACATATACCTAAGCACTAGCTGTCTATGATGTACCTCTGAGAGTACCAATAAGGGTGCAGGGACCTTGTGTGACATCCCCCCTTGTTGCCTCCAAGGGCAACACAGGCAAATCTAGGGAAAGGTCAGGGAGCAGTGGTCGTTTACAAACCCGACACGCAAGCTTTGTAAAGGAACTCGAGCTGCTCAGGTTGTTGGTGCAGTGTGCACCATAGGCAGCATAGCATGATAATTAAGGCAAATATCAAAAATGCCTGTATAATAACAAAACCTTTAAAAGTAATCTCTGACCAGGTGTTAGTCAATGCATCATTCATGTCACCATCATTAATCAACTAAAAGATAGCTTCATTGGCCTTGGTCATATTATTGCTGATGTGGATGAAGTATGTGTCTTTTCTGTCTAAAAGTGTTTTCAATGTAAGTGTGAGTGGGTCTATGTGTACATTAAAAAATGGTAAATATTCAGAAAGTGAAAGCAGATAATTTGGGTTACCATCAATGATGTCTGCATCCATAAGGGGGGCAGGGGTTATAATGGTATGTCCAAAGACAGTCTTCTGGTGGGGAACAAAACAAAAATTGGGGTTATCAATAACACATTTCTCAGATCCATAAGTATAGCTTTTAAAGTTAGTTACCACACAGTACTCCCCATCAGAATTGTACTGAGAATGAACAGTGGGGAGTCTCCACATTCGCAACTGTACTGGGAAGGTGTAGGCTGTCTTTGAAATCATCCATGTTGACAGGTGATGAACCTCCTCACGATATGATTGATAGAGCTTATCTGGAGCCAAAATAGAATCCAAGAAATCCATGCCATTATGGGCGATGTCATCATCCATGGTAAAAGTCCAATCAATGCTATCTGGAGAATAACCACAAACAGGTTGAATAACATCAAATACATCACATCGGCACAAGTAAATGTATTGCTTCTTCTCACAGCAGTCCTTGTGCGGAGCCACCCAGGCATCCAGGAAAGGATGGAAAACTAGTAGAGGAGGTAGATACAGGCATTCTCTGTAGATGTCTTCGTCCAAGTGCCCAGTAGAATGTACCAGTGCAAGCTTGTCAAACACGGCTGTAGTGGGATCAAAACATGGTAAAGAGACAGTAAAAGAAACAAACATCTTATATCTTATGGAACATTTCTTAGCACTGGAACAAGGACCAGTGTTAGGGTGTCTGGTCACAAACCCCAGGTTCCTAGCTGTAGAAAGAGGAATGGTAAGAGATTGTTGCATACACATAGCAGTACAGCTAGGGGTTTTACATTGTGGACAATACCATTTGGAAATGCATCTATCATGTATGATATCAGGGATTCTTCCAGATTCTAGATCATGGAAGAGATTGTTGATGGTAGTGATAATGTATGAGCCATAGGCAGAGCAGAGAATTTCTCTAGCAGTGTATTGTTTATCTGCTTTCTTGTTGTTCTGTGCAATGAGTGTGTTAATCTTGTCTTTAGAGTCTGTAAATGCCTTAGCAATGTCATGCATGTTGTATACAGTGTATCTTTCTTCCTGACTAATGCCATCCACACCATGCAATAATGGGGGTAGTATATTGTTAACCAAACCAGTCGAAAATTTGGCAGAATGAGATTTGATAGCAGCAATGTCTGCTTTATTCCAAATAGACATAGCCATACCAAAAAGGCCTGTGACAGTTCCTGTTGCACCTGTGACATCAGAACTGTCAACTTCACGTGTGTTAGGTTTATGACTTTGATCATCAGGATTGGGTTTTCTCCTAAAGTTGCCTCTATGTTCAGTAGAATAGACCCCGGCAATAAGGTCTTGAGTACGAATTTGAAATGCAGTTAAACTATCAAGCAATAACATAGTATAAAATGCTGACGTATTAGTATTGTGACACATACCAAATTCTTTCATATTCCAGTAAGATTAAACAAAACAGGTATATGCATAAATTGTAAGTAATTAATCAATGAACCAGGGAGAGCAGTGGCTGTTAGACTACTTCAGGGACCAGGGGTGTGCTTTGGACATTCCAAAAGCTGTTTATCAGTGGGTGGTAATACAGAGAGATACATGGCAGCAGAAGCCATGTGGTGTACAGCACAAAATTTGCCAGCAAAATCCTTAGACAAAGAATTACAGTATGAACGATCAATTAAGGCAGTAATATTGTACAAACCAGAATGTTTAAGAGCAGTCTGCAACAAGGACAGAGAACCATTTGGGGATAATTTAGCATTGGGCCAACCCTGGAAAATTCCTCTGGAGAGTTTGGTCACAGGGAGAATTTGTCCTTGCGATGTGGTTTGCAACTCAGTTTGTAGGGTAGATTTATCAGGAGCAACAACCGAGGCAATGAGGTAAGCATCAGAACCTTCCTGGACAGTAATCAGACTATCGGGTATATTGATGGATACTCCCGTCTGAAGGAGATGCTGGATGATCAAGGTGTGGTAGGAGGTTTGGTACTGTGCCTTGGATGCAGGGGATAACTCCTGAGATGAGGAGATAATGGAACAATTGTTAGTGTATCTGAAAAGCAAAATGAAACATTAGTAAGTTAGTACTATTCCACCCAATGGGGTGAGAAAAAGTAATTAAGCTCCTTTATACAGTTTCAGTTGGTTTGCATGTAACCATTTGTCAGTCAGTTTATTGTTATGCAGGAGTCTAACTTGACAGACTGCTGGACTGAGCTTGTTGACAATGGGGTATGGGCCTTCCCATTTATTGGAGAAGGAATGGGTGGGGATGTGCAAATCGGAGTACCATTACATGATCTCCAACCTGCCAATCCATTTCGCGTGCGTGTTTGTCAAACTGTATTTTGTATTGTTGCTGAGCCTTGCCCATGCAGTTGACAGCATACAAATGTGTGTGTATGAGGTCTTTTCTGAGTTTTTCCACATATTGAGCTACAGACACATGGTCTGCAATGGGGATGTGCAGGTCAAACAACAGGTGTTTGGGTAATCTCATCTGTCTTCCAGTCATCACTTCAAAGGGTGTGAACTGGGTGGTGGCTGAGGGTGTGCCTCTAATTGCCATAAGAAGTAACAGCAGTAGGGAACCCCAGGTTTGGAGATTGTCCTCAATGAATTTGGAAAGCATTTGCTTAATCTGTCTGTTGGCTCTCTCTACTTAACCTGAAGATTGGGGGTGGTAGGGTACGTGGAACTTTTGTTGAACTCCAAGGAGTTCAAGAGATTCTTTCATCAACTCACCTGTAAAACTGGTTCCTTTGTTGGAGTCTACCTTAAGAGGTATGCCCCACTTGGAGAAAATCTGTTCCACCAGGATTTTGGCAGTGGTTTTAGCAGTGCATGTCTTAGTGGGGAAAGCTTCAACCCACTTAGAGAAGAGGTCAGTTACCACAAGAGCATACTTGTTATTTCTGCTGGTATTGGTCAGGGGTCCAATAAAATCAATCTGTATGGCATGCCAAGGACCAGAGTGTCGTTGTTGTAAGAGTTTGGCATTTCACTTGGTAGAGGTGGGGTTATTTTGCACAGAAATAAGGCAATTGTCCATGTACTGTTTAACATCTTTGGTGACACCAGGCCACCAGGCAGTGGTCTTGAGCCTTTGGAGGGTGTTTTCCACTCCCTGGTGCCCACCAGTGGGTGTATCATGCACTTGGTGCAAAAATTCAGACCTGAGGTGTCTGGGGACAACCCACAACTTTGTGGTGGCATCATCTGGCTGATACCAGATGAGGTTGTCATCTGTTGACAAGTGTAACTTACCTTCATGCCTCTGGTAGGGGTTATGTGGGAAGTTTCTCTTCACTACTCTTGTCAAGGAATCTGAACACTTCTTTGACTTCAGCATCAACATGCTGGGCTGCTGAGAGGTCCAAGGGGAAAAAGGGTTCAGGTTTTTTTCTAAGTGCTGCAATGTGTACGGCCGCATTGGTCTCTGGATGGTCCGTCATCCAGGTGTCCTCCCATCGGGCCCCCTCCCTTGGCAAGGATGTGTGTTGTGTCATTGAAGGCATGATAGGGATCATGAAGGGAATGAGCTTTGACTGAGTGTACATTGAGTTTGTGTGCAAATTTTTGTGCCAGTGAATGTATGTATATTACCAATTCCTTGTATTTCACTTGGCTGCCATCAGAGGAGAGGAAGGAGTTCTTTTGCCAGAAAGGAAAGAGTCCTGTAAGAGAACAGCAAACCCAATTAGAGTTTGTAAAAATGATGGTATCCTCCGTCCCATGCTGGATGAACTCGAAGGCACAGGCCACCGCTGCCATCTCTGCATACTGTGATGATGCTACACTGCAATGCTTAGATATTTTAACAGTGTTCCCCTAAGGGTAAGTCACTAGAATGCCAATCCCTGCAATTTGTTCTCCCTGATAGTAGGATGCTGAACCATCAGTAAAGACGCGACACAAAGAGTTAATTGGAGAGAGCACTCAATGGAGGATATTCATTTTGATCAGGCTTATGCATCCCCAGAGGGTCAGAGGCAAAGTCTTCCATCTGGTTAGCTCTTGATGTATTCTATTGACAATGGAGTCCGGGTTTAATTTTTTGAGTTGAGAGGTACTTGTCGCCAGATGGTTGTCCAAGTACTTGAGGGGATTTGGAGCCCACAGGAGTTCTAGGGGCTGTAATTCACTCTTAAGGGTTCTGGAAGTTAAGGGAAAGACCACTGTATTTTCCATGTTTAGTCTGTAGTTAGCTAGAGCACTATATTCCTGAATAATCTTGAGAGCTGCTTGGATGGAGGTAAGAGGGTGGGTCAGGTGCAGAAGGATGTCATCCACATAAGCGGAGTGTTTGACCCCGTGGGGCCCTAGTTTTATCCCTTGGACTTCCAGGGATAGCTTGAGTGTGATCAGGAGAGGTTCCAAATATAGATTAAACAAGAGGGGGGAAGGGGCACCCCTGTCTCATACCTGAGTAAAGGGGGAAATTAGGGGGGAAAACTCTGTTGCAGCATATATGAACATTGGGTTGAGTATATAAGGTTTGGATCCAGGTGACGAAATGGCGGGGGAAGCCAAAATGACCTAGGGCGCTGAACATGAACTGCCACTCTACCCGGTCAAAAGCTATCTCTGTGTCCAGGGAGACCAACAGAGCAGGGTGTGTGACATCCCTAGATGCAGAAAAATTGTGTGCCAGCTTCTGTAAATGATGCACAGAAGACCTGCCCTTCATGAATCCTACTTGTTCTACTCCAATGAGAGATGGGAGCACATTGCTCAGCTGGTCCGCTAGGAGCTTGGCCAGAATTTGAACATCACAGTTGAGCAGGGAGATTGGCCTATAGTTCATAATGGGGCAAGGGTCATTCTCTGCCTTATGGAGCACTATGATAAGAGCTTCAAAAAGCTGGGAGTTGGAATTCTCCAAATTAAGAATATGAAGGGAGCCGGCCTGGTGGCACTGAGGGTTGAGACACTGGACGCCACACCTCGTGCCACGCTGGTGACCCGGGTTCAGGAATGAGCCCAGGTCATTAGGGGTCGGCAGGGGAGGACTATGATTTAGCATCCAATGACAGCTTTTCTAGCTCTGGGGAGAAGGGAAGGATGCACGCTGCGCTCTGCTGGTCCCTGGGGATGCCCAGTGGTACTGCAGTAGCGTGGGTGCTAGTGGAGGGGGGAGCACGGCAGACATCTGCACATTAGTGCACTGATGTCCTTGCACATCCGTGCTTCCAGGGAACCAATGGAGGAAAAAGCAACACACAGATCCATGGCAGCTTGATAGCCACAGTTTCACTGGCCGATGATGCCCGGACATGTGCCGGTAATGGTTCCTTGCCAGGCACGGGGGCCTCGGGGGGCCCCCTTCACAGGCAGAGAAGTGTCTGCCAGCTGGGTATGGAGCTTCAGGGTCAGAGGTGGACTGGAGGAGTGGCGGCTGGAGGTAAGGCAGGACTGTGGTTGCAAGGGAAGGAGAAATTATTAAATGATAAAAAAAAAAAAGAATATGAAGGAACAGTCTGTGGAGCCAGGGAACTAATTTGGGTGTGAGGGAGTTGGGAGAGAACCCATCAGGGCCTGGTGTTTTATCTGCAGAAAGACCCTGGATGGTTGTCAATACTTTGGCTTCCATAATAGGTGTCATGAGCAAATTGCAGTGTGGGCTAGAGAGTGTGGGTAGTGGAAGACAGGCTAGGTAGTCATCGACCACCTGTTAAGAAGTTCTGTCCGGCATCAGACTATATAACTTACAGTAATACTCCTCAAACTCAAGTGTAATATCCCCGGGTTCTGTCATAAGGGACCCTGACAAGGAGGAGTGGATCACCGTGACAACCCTAGACTCCTGCTGTTGGGGTACTCGTAGGAGCAGCACACGTCCCGTCTTCTCCCCTTGTTCTACATTTGTAGCCCTAGTTTTTAATATGGCCAATTTGTCTTTGTCCCTCAAGAGGGCACTGTAGTGTGCCCTTAGCTTGACCAATTGTTGACGTGTCATGTCATCTGTTGATTTTGAGAGATGGGACTCTAGCTCTCTAATTTGGAAAAGGAGGGATGCACCCGGTTTTTCCCTTTCCTTTTTCTTGGTAGAGGCAAGTTTATTAGCTCTCCCCTCATAAAGCACTTACGTGCTCCCCATTCCATGTCAGGCCTTGCAGTGCCTCGATTATCTTGTGTGAACTGGTCGAGGCATTCCTCTACATGTTTGACCAGACTGGTGTCTTTCAGGAGCTGAGTGTTAAGCTTCCATATGGACTCCTTAAGGCAGACCGGAGTCAATGAGAGTCTACAAGTGACCGCTTGATGGTCGGAGATGACTCCAGGTTCCACCCTGCAGTCCAGGACTCCACTCAATAGACTTCGACTGATCAACACATAGTTGATGCAAGAAGCCATACTGTGGGCTGCAGAATGAAATGTTTATGTTTGATCATTGGGGTGTAGAATCCTCCAGGGGTCACAAAGGCCAAGTAGGTCCAACATCTCTCGTAAAGCCCGCTGAACCAGGGACAGGCTGTATCAATGCCTCTCCAATCTGTCCATGGCAGGGTCATATGTGAGGTTCCAATCTCCTCCTAAAATTAAGGGGATTGGACCAAAGTGGGACATAATTGAAATCAGATCTGTGAAAAAAGAATGGGAGTCAGCATTAGGGCGGTAGATACTGCCTAACACAATTTCTGCCCTGTCTAACATGCCTTTAACTAGGATAATCTGCTAAATGGGTCCTTGATACACTGAATATTTTGAAATGGAATGTTGTGTGGAATAAGTATGGCCACCCCATGACTTTGTGTACTATCCTCCGCAGCAAACACCTGTCCAATATATTGTCTATGGAACTGCAGCCCTTCTTGTTCCTTCAGGTGTGTTTCTTGGAGCAAAGCTATGTCCCCTGTAAGGTTCCACAGATGCTACATAATTTGGTATCTTTTACCTTTCTGGCATGCCACTTTTAAATTCCAGGATATGACATTTATTGGTCTAGCCATCACCCCTTCGATTAGGGAGAGCGACAAAAAATGGGAGGCTCAAAAGTGTACAGGGGCCATATAGGATCCATGATAGCCATACTTTCAAAGCAGACCTATAGCAATAGTGTTGCACTCTCCCCCCTCCTTCCGACCCTCCCCACCCTTTCCTCCACAGACCCTCCCCACACACACATATGTCTGTCTTCAAACCCTGACCCCCAATCCTTTTCCCATTCCTTACAGCCAACGAAAAACTCCCATCCCTCCCTACCAACATAAAGCTAGTACAGTCCATGATTAACAGTAGCTCAGTTTTGATCTCCTCCTCCCACTCACCCAGTTTGTAAAGTTTTAAAGCCCAAAACAGTTGGCGTCATTCTAAAGTGATGTTCCAAACATTAAATGATTCCTGAAAGACAAAGTTCAAATAGGCTAGAAACATGCTGAACAAACATTCACTATGTGCTAAAACAGTTGAATATGCTAATTAATAATATAATCAGTCTGGCAAAGAAACCTTAGGCCTCCAGCCAGGGGCATCAGCACGGATGGACTGTGTCCAATGTCCCAGGGGTGATCATGTCCCAAGTCTTAAAAAAGAATAATAGTAAAGCAATGTCCCCCAAATAGTTCAAATAATGCTGAATAAAGAATTAGTCCCCTTGTTTACCAGTTTATAACCTGCACAACATAAGATAGCTATGTAATATCCTAAAAGAAAAAATACATCTCTTCACATCAGAGAAAACTTATCATGAGTCTTTTCATCCAGACAATGGGAACTTCGTGATTGAAGGCTCTCCCAGCTCACTGTTGGTTGTGGGCCATGATCAAAATAAAGTTTGCTTCTGGGGGAAAGCAAGTAGTTGGCCGCACGGCCTCGGGCTGAAGTTCACTGCATAGCCAGCATGTCTGGCAACTCTGACTGGGAACACATGCTGTTGGGGGCATTAGGGCTACCACTATCTCCTAGGTCAAATTCACCTAGGAAAGTCTCTCCCCATCTTTATGAACCAGGCAGAACATTCTTAAAACTGACCCAGATCAGCGGGGGTGGAACAAATCCAGGAAGGCTGCTTTCATAGCCATCTGTGCTTCTTCTACCTCTTCAAAGGTGGTACAAGATCCTGCAGTCTGTACCTACAGTCATGCCGGGTACCCCATCTTGAATTTCACTCTTGCAGCTACCAATTTCGATATGATGGTGTGAAACTGGGTCCTGCGTTGTCTGACCGACACTGTCAAGTCCTAGGTGACACAAAGCTTGGATCCCTCCCATTGAATCTCCTGCATGACTCTTACTTTCCCTACAAAATGTTGTTTTTCTTGAAAGTGCAGAAACTTAAAAATAAGGGGACGTAGGGAGGAACTAGGTGGTGGCATCAGCCTGAGGGCTCTGTGTGTGCACTCTATGGTGTATGCAGCACCATAAGGAGAGGGGCACAGTAACTTTTCAATGAGTTTCTGAATAAAGAGAATAGTGTTGGTCTCTTCCTCCTTCTCTGCGAGACCAATTAACACAACATTGTTTCTGTGGCTTCTATCCTCGAGATCCTCGATTTTGGCTTCTAACTTCTTGATCTGGTGCCTTTCAACCACTGTTTTGCTGGTCATCCACTCGGCTGTTTTCTCCAGGGATATCAGGCATGATTCATTATCCGCCATCCTCATGGATATATCTTCAAGAGTTGTAGACATCTGTTTAAATTCAAAGGTGAGGGATCATAGTTCCTCACGAAAAGGCTGGAATTCAGCGATGAAGTGATCAAGTGTGTGCAGAGTGGCCTTCAAGGTCAGGGCAATGGCAGCAGTAGATGATCTTCCAATGGTGCCTGACTGGGCCTTGGATCTGTTGCTGGCTTTCTCTGGGGTCATTGGGGTCATGCACTTTTGCAAAGCCAGATGCACCTCTGCTTCCATAACTGTGTCAAAGGAACTTCCTCAGGGTATTAGCTGGCACCCGGTATAAAAATTAAACTGTTTTAGGCTGTTTAAATTAGTTTTAGAAGAGAATTATTCATCGGGTGTTGGGAGCAGTCATGGAGATCTGCTACTCAGAGCACTGCATCACATGGTCTGTCCCAATCTTTTCTATCTTTCACAAAATTAAATCATCTCTCCTCTCTGCTACAGGGCGATCATATAATTTATTTTCAGCAATTCCGGTTATTACGTTCCCTACCATCTTCAGTGGTTTTTGCCTTCTTTCAGTTAACTCATTACATCAAGTCATGATTGGGACCCCGGCTCTGGCATTTTTTTCAGAAGATCTTGGTTTCAAGGAGCTATGTGAGTTGGTTAATTAACCATATGCAGTTTCACTGTTATATAAAGCCCTCAGAAATGTTTTGGGAAATCATATGCAAATTAAGTGTAAGTATTGAGAGAAAGAATTTCCGGATCATACTGATTTGTGTACCTCTTCAGTTCCTTGGGACTATATAAATCATTACATTTGGGTAGATAAATGATGGCTTATGCAGTATAACATTTTGCATAATGTTTATTTTACTTCTCAGAAACTGCACACAATAGGTCAGTTACCTAACCCTACTTGTTGAAAATGTTCTGACACTATAGGAACATTACAACATTTACTGTGGGATTGTTCTGAGATTTATAACTTTTGGATGCAGATTCATTCTCACATGGATCCAATTTTTGGCCTGCAAGAGGTCTTTAGCCTGAAAATTTGTTTATTCAGACTAAGTGTTGAGCAGTTGATGGGAAAGCAAATATTTCATATATCCTTAATAGCCACAGTAGACAAATTGATTATTTTGAGACATTGGGTAGTTAATGAGGCCCCAAAAGATTGGGAATGGCACAATAAAATGTTATCAGTGTTACGCATGAAAATATTGATGGCTAGTATGCAACATACCCTTCACTCATTTTGTAATAGGTGGGAGAAATTGTTCACTTTACTTATGATTTCATGAGATATATAATATAGGATTCCTTATCTTTGTACTGACGTTTATCTTTACCATATGCATATACTCTATCCTGTGTAGAACACGTTTGTACATATTTATAGTATATCCTAATATTTCCTAGTATTTCTGTTTGATTTCAGTATTGGTTACCAGTGGTAGACAGGGCTTTCCCTGGTGTTAGGAGGTTTACAATTTTGTGAACTCCCACTATGAGTAGAATTATTTTGGTCTCTTTTGCCATCCCATGGACATATGGTAAGTGTTGTTGTATTTGTTTACCATTGCCTTGCTTCAAACTG
The DNA here is from genome assembly GCA_016271365.2 of Neoceratodus forsteri. Lineage (NCBI taxonomy): Eukaryota > Metazoa > Chordata > Ceratodontiformes > Ceratodontidae > Neoceratodus > Neoceratodus forsteri. The sequence goes on along the minus strand of CM028129.1, from coordinate 950,379,053 downwards.
GGCACTTGTTTTGTTGGTTTTGATGTTGTTATTTTGTTATGTCTAATATGCAACATTTTTAATAAAGAAAATTGAATAAAAAATGTAAAGGTCTATATGAATTTGGAACACATTGGGCTTGGGGTGGATACAAATGTCAGACCTTTTTCTTATACAATGATCTGGTCCTTAGTACACTACTGGAAAGATATCATATTTTTAATTTTGTACCTTCTTTTCCCTCAATATTCATTTATTGTTTCTTCTTCTTCTTCTTGTTTCTCACATTTCCCCTTTTTGTCTTTTAATGTGTTTCTTGTGTTTCATTTTTTTTTGTTATTGTTTTACTTCTTTTTGTTCCTGCCTAAAAAAATCCTGCTTTTGGATTCACTCAAGTGGCTGATTACATCCTCCTCACTATCTGTAGTTTATTTCTTTGATTTGTTCTTGTTCCTGCTATTAGTTCTGTTAGAGACTGCATTTTTGAGCACCTCCTACCCTGGAATGTTCTCTGCCCCAGTCAAATAACTGGTTTATGTCATAATCCTCCTGATCTCTAATTAATTTGGTTTGATTTTGTTCTATGAGATCTTTCTCATATTTCCTCTGAAATGTTCTTTTAAAATTCTTGAATTCTTTGTAACCTCTATGTTCTAATACTGCTGCCTTAACTTTGTCAATATTTTCTGATAATTTCTTGTATTTGTCACTGTCCTCTTTTTTATAATAACTGTTTTATTGAGAGTTACATAAGAACACAGCTGGAACATTCATAGTATAATGTACATCCAGAATAATCACAATTATATTTAAAATCAAAATATGAATTACAGATGTTTGCAATGTACTGCATACCACATTAAAATTATAAAGATTAATAAAGTACCCAAAAATATCATAACAAACGTAATACTTACACTGTAACTAACAAAAATAACAAGGTAAACAGAGTTACTATTTGCTCTGAGGCAGGGTACGGATAAGGCCAAACTAATATAAAACTACAGAAAAAAATTCTGACAAGTAATTTATCAGACACAAGTAATTTATCTACAGTTTAAAATACACACCTGTAAGAGAGGAAAGATAAAAAAAACTTATGGAACAAATGTGGAAATGGATTGTAGTTTAGGAAGTACCCAATATCTCCAGTTTTCTTTGAATGCTGGCATGATGTATAGGAGATAATAGGTGCATTTTCGAAATTCTGAAATAGTATTAATTATGACCATCCATTGGGATAGCTAAGGGGCCCTGTTTGAAGCCATAATTTGTTGAAATATTTTTTGTGCATACCAAAAGAATCAGCAGTAATTTAAGTTGTCTGTATCGTACATTATACTTATCAGGGGTATATGTAAAATTACCAGTGTGAGGGAGAGAGGTAATGAAATATCAAACACTGAGCCTATAACATTTGAAATAACTGTCCAATAGAATCACAAGCAAGGACAAAACCAAAAAAATATGAGCATGGCCAGCCCTGGACTCGCTGCAAGCCCACCAATAGGTGCATGCCTATATTCCTAAATATTTTATTGAGAGTGCTGGGGTCTTAAAGGATGTCATCTGACACTTCCAAGTTAATTATTTTAAGTAAGGTGACATTGAAAGTTTATATGTAATGAGGGAGAATTTTTCCCACAGGGCAGGATTGCATGCTATCTTCAAATCTTTCTTCCTTTGGTCTAAAATAGAAAGGGTAGATTCTATTGATTGAGCACAAAGAATAGAATACAGTACATATGACCAATCAAATGTCCCTGCAAGCTGCCCTGTTAGTGATATATTATTAAAGCAGTTAATTCTGTAAGTGAGTTTGGAAGACACCTGCAGGAAGGAGGAAGGGATTGTATATATGTGCAAAGTTGTAAGTAACAATAATGGGCAGTGGATAGTACGAAGTATGCAGTACATAAGTAAGAAAAGGGGTGGACTTCCTCTGAGTCTAAGAACTGATGGAGATAAAGAAGGCCCAACTGGGCCAACCTTCATAAGAAAGGATATGAAGTATTTAATAGGTTTCTTCACATCTAGTTCAGGGTGCCTAAAAGAGGAGCTTCTTCTTCCCCCAGCAGCCTCTTTTGGATTCTATGCCAGACCCTTAAAGTTCATGCCATATTGCAAATAAAGTTAGAAAATGAAAAATAGCCATGAGTGGAGGGAAAAAGAATATGGTTAACATCATGACATTCATTAAGTGTGAATTCTGTCATTCCAACGAGCTTAAACGTTCACCGGGGTCCACAGGCAGACTAAAATAGAGTTGTCATGCTAAGGCATATAACCAACAGTGAGGTTGATTTATTCCATCTTGAGCCGGGAAAAGGTGCAACAGTGAAAGTCTAAGTCTAGGTTTATGACCGCTCCATATGCAATGAGATACCAGTCTTTGCCTGTCTCATAAATAACAACCACAGGTATCATAGATATAACTGAGCATAATAAAAACTTTTGTCCATGAAGCTAGCTACTTTATATCTTTTGGAATTTTTTTTGCTTATGTACATCCTGTCTCCAATGTCTGTCTAGATTTGCCTTAAATATATGCATTGAACCACTCCCCACCACTTCTAGTGACAATGCATTCCAAACTGGAACAATTCTCTGATTGAACCATCTAGCTCTATTCTTTGATCTATAATTATCACTATCTAACTGAAGGGGATGTAATCTAGTCTCATGACACTTATTTTTGGTTTGCAATCTCAAAAGATCCCATAGATCAGGATTTTCACATGTCCTATAAGTTAAACACATATCTCCCCTATGTCTTCTGAATTCCATTGTGCAGCTATCCAGTTCCTGGAGTCTTTCTTGATAAGACATATGCTTCAAACCCTCAATAGCTTTTGTAGCCAAGTTTTGCACCCTCTCTATCATCTGAACCTTTCCTTTCTTAAAGGGGGACCAGACCTGTGCTCCATACTCCAGTATAGGTCTTACCAAGGAAGAATACAAATTAACTATAACCTCTCCTTTTCTACTTTAAATATGTCTTAGTATACAATTTAAAATTGTATTACTTTTCTGTGTGATAGTAATACAGTGTGTTTTGAAAGAGAGATCCTGTGTCACTGTAATTCATAGATCCCTTTCTTCTCTGGTTACAGATAGGACAACCTCATTTAACACATACTTATGTTGTTTATTGTTGTTTCCCATATGCATAACCTTGCATTTATCTTGGTTCAAAGACAGTTTATGAGTTTTGTCCAATCATGTATACAATGTAATGCTTGCTGAAATGCTACAATATCATCTTGATTTTCTATTATTGCCCCTATTCTGCAATCATCCACAAATTCTGATACCCAGATTTCCACGTGAGAATACTAGATTGAGGAAATGTATAAATTAAAAAGGCAAGTGCCCAACACCGAGCTCTGAGGCACCCCACTCATCACATCCTTCTATTTAGAGAGTGACTCCTTTATACATACTCTCTGTTTTCTTTCAGATAGCCATGAAGCCACCCATGAGATCAATTTTTTATGTAAACCATGGTTTTGGAGTGAAGATACTGTATCAGTTCTGCATGAGGCAGTTTATCAAAAGCCTTTGAGTAGTCCAAAAAGACCACATCCACTGCCTTACCCACGTCCAGTGCCATGTTTATGCTATCATAGAACTGTAAAATTTGTCCAGCAAGATCTTCCCTTGGTAAATCCATGCTGAGTTGTATCTAACAAATAATTTACTGTTAAATGACTTATAATATAGTCTTTTATAATGCCCTCCAGTATTGTTGGTATTACAGAAGTCAGACTAACTGGACGATAATTAGCTGGCTCAGCCATTGATCCTTCCTTGTGCAATGGAATGACAGTGGCTAATCTCCATGCTCCCACAACAGCCCCTTTTTCCACTGATTCTTGGAATAAATTTGTTAAAGGTGGGGCTAACTCACTAGACAATATCTTTAACATTTTTGAATGTATACCAGAAAGGTATAGTGGGAGCATTTGTAAATCAATAACATTTTTGGTAAAATATTTAAATGAATAACTTCAACCCTCTGAAAAAATGAGAAACTTAACAAAGACCAGCAACTTAAGTCTTCTGCTATAGCTGTCATCAGTGGTTCAAAACTGACGAATTCTAAGTGATCTGGATATTTAGTGAGATATTTCAAAGAATTTTGGTTCCAGTGAATGCTAAATAAATCTTTAATTTGTTGAGACAGAGTACAATTGAAAGCCAATACTTCTGTTTTATGTCTATTGAGGTGAAATCCAGTGAGTCAGTCGAATCTATTTAAAAGATTGGAAACTATCAAGAGAGATGTAGTTGGGTCAGTAAGAGTTAAAAGAATATCATCAGCAAACAATGTGATTCGTTATAATCCCGACTACCTAATGGAATAACCTGTATATTTGGGAAGTGTCCAGTATGAGATGCTAATAGTTCAATATATAGAGTGAACAACACTGGGGAAGGAGGGCAACATTGCCAGGTGCCTCTCCCTAAGGTGAAAGATGAAGAGACTGACCTACTAATTTTAACTAAAGCATAGGGGGAATGGTGTAGAAGTTGTATCATACTTATAAAGTCTAAAGGGAAACCAAACACCTTTATCATAGCCCAGAGAAAATACCACAACACCTAATCAAAGGCCTTCTCCACATCCAAGCTGCCAGAACCAATGGGATTAAGATTTTATGGACATAGTCCAGAATACATAATGTTCAAAGGATGTTATCATGGACCTGCCATGTACAAACAAACCCTGCATGGTCCCAGTCTAGTAAGGAGGGGAGGAGGACCTCTAACCGAAGTGCCCAAATAGACATAAATAACTTATAACTGAAATTCAGTATACAGATAGGATGATGTGAGGCTGAGGAAGTAAGATCCTTTCCCAGTTTTAGAAGGGCAGTAATAACAGCATACTGCCAAGAAGGTGGTGGAGCACCCCCTTCCTGGAGGTAACAGAAAAGGCAGAGTAGGAGTGGGGTCAAAAAATTCTCAAGAGAGAGAATTTCATAAAATTCAAATGGAAAGCCATCAATGCCCAGGTATTTATACATTTTAGGTGATATGATACCATGGTGGATTTCTGCCATGAAAATGGAAGAGATAAGTGACTGGAGTTGCTCAGGAAAAAGTGAAGGTAGATGGCCCTGAGTTATAAATAATTTAATTTGTTGCTCTGTGGTTAGAGGGGATTAAGGGGTATACAGTGAAGAATACTAAGACTTAAAGATGTTCAAAATATCATTTCCATTATAGGTGAGTGTACCCATACTGAGACAATGGAGTCTGGATATAGTAGCTGCTACTTTTTGTGTACAAAGATGTCTAGCTAAATTGCATGCAATGCGGGCTCCTTCTTCATAATTGTGCTGCCTTAGATAGAAAAGGTCATGCTTGACTTTTTGATCTAAACAGTTTTGAAGCCGGACCTGAGTCTCAAGAATATGTGGGGGAATTGATTTGTTGCCTTGCATCAAGGATGTTTGTAAGGTTCAAAGGGTGCAGTAAAGTTCCTGCATTGTATGTGCCTTGCTCTATGGAAAGAACTGATTTGAGGGTACTCCAAAGAATACTAGGTTTAACATTACCATTTTCATTGTCCTGAAGAAAGTAAGGGATTATGTTTTCCAGCTTCTTAAGAATCTCCTAATCTTGGAGAAGACCTGGGTGTAAATGCCAACGCATTTGATGTGTGTTTCTTCCCAAAGAAATAAGGGCACTTAACGGGACATGATCAGACAAATGAAAAGGATCCTGTTGAACATCTTGTATGGTATCTACATGCTCAAGGTTGTGAAAATGTAATCTAAATTGGCAAAGCTGTGTGACAGGGGAATGGTGGGTATAACCTCATTGTGAGGAGCGAAGATGACACCAAGTATCAATTATACCTAGTTGATGTAAAGTTCTACACAGTCTACAGTATGTCCTCTTTTATCAAAAATTTGATAAACCTTTTGGAGCAGAGAAAGGCTATTTCCTTCCACTTTTAACAATGTTTAAAATTGTATAGTCCACACAAGGGTGCAACAATCACCATCAGACCTCTTGGTGCTTATCACTTCTTAATATATTTTTCTAGGATAATAATGTTAGAAGTCAAATCCAGTTCTTTAATGAGTAACTTCTCAAATTTATAGAAAAGAGACTTATTATGATCTATTGTTATGGATGATGGTTCAGTACCTTGGAGTTTCTCCATTGCGTTTTGTCATCTACTTCTTAGTGTCTCCACTCTCTCTGAGCTGCATTTTCCCTGTATCCCAGATGTAGAGGTTGATTCTTCCTATGCTTGCATGCTCTAAGGCAAGTATAAACAATTATCTTCAGAAACCCTGTGGCTACAGATCAAACTGGGAAACTGTATAGAGATTTCAGTACACAGCAATGAGATATTCTTTTGTCATTACCCACAATGCTCAAATAATGCCCGATTTCAGCAGCTTCCATTTCAGTGTTCAATATTATCTTAGTGCAAAAAACAGTGAATGTCCTGCTACCAAATAAGGTTATCACCTGTCCTGATTTTGGCAGGACAGTCCTGGTTCAAGCAGCTGTGTCCTACAAAAAAAAACATGAAAAGACTACATGTCCTTACTTTATAATAGGAAAATTATTTTCTAGCTTTCCTCTAAATGTTACAGAAAACTGTAATACATTAAAATGCCTTACAATGATAAGAAACAATGGCAACAGTTAAAAACTACAACAGTTAGTCTTAATTCTGATGATATAAAGAAAACATGTCTGTTGCACTGGTTGAGGTTACATATTGTTCCGTGAAAAATCATGTTTCAATAAGAAATGTCCCACTTTGGACTTCTTAAAATGTGGCAACCATACAGCCAACTAGCTCTTGTTTTGTGTTTGCCCAAGCCTCAGTGCTTTGACTCTAGCTTGAGTAATCATCAGAGGGCATGGCTAAGGAAAGGTATCACAGCATTAGAATAGTGAAATTCTAGTGATGTAAGCATTGGTGTAATGGCAGTGAATACACAAGTAGGGTTCAATTTTAACATTGTTTTACTAACCCAAATCCTAGTGTTAATTTTATTTATTTATTTAGTTTTTGTTGACCGGGTAAGGTGCACTAGCCATAGCAATGACTCTTTTCAGGCATGACCCGGGAGAATACAGAACAAAAAAATATTTTGAACAAAATGACAGTACAATCATTTAAACAGTAAGTGCATTACATACATAGTAATACATTGAAAGTAGTGGGAACAAGTATAAATACAAATAGATACAAAAAATTCTGCAGAAACTATATAATAATACAAACGTTGGAGGGCAACAGTAAAAATCACCAGGCAGCAATTAGGCAGCAGTCCAATTTGCTAAATATGAGCAGGAGTGCCATCTAGTGGTCAAGGAAGATGGAATGCAAGAGACAGGAGTAGTAATTGAGGCAGAGAGGAAAGTGTAACAGAGGTGGGCTAGACTAGGATTGGAGGAGATTGGTGAGGTGTGGATGATGATTAGTTATAATTGAAATTACATTGTAATAAGCTAAAGAGACAGGACAGTACAGAAGCTATTTAGTTAAGGGAAAGGAGCATGAAAAGGCTGTATGGGTAATGGTTAAGGTGCAGAAAAACTGGGTTAAAGGGGTTTGAAGTGGGAGCAAGAGCATGAGACAGCAAAATGATCACACAGTAATAACCTGAAAGAGGCATGGGATGATGATCAATGAATAGTTAGTGGAAGGGAGTTCCATTTTTTGGGAGCATGGCAGGAGAAAGCACTAGCACCTTCGGAGGAGTGGTGTCTGGGAATGACAACTTGGGCATTGACAGCTGAGCATAGCCAATAGGGATGTCTGGTTTATGAATAGTTCGCCAGAGGCTTGGGTGTTTGAGTTTGAATGATATTATCAATGACAGAGCAGAGTGCATAATCAGGGGATGCTGATGGAGAAAGCCATCCAAGATTAGTGTAGAGGAGGCAATGGTGTTTTAGTCGATGTGAGGAGGATGCATATCTACAAATATTGTTGTATGTGACATCCCACTTCTGAAAGTTAGTTTTACCTGGTGAGACATATGCTGCCACCCCATACATGAGTGAGGGAAGTAGTAGTCCATGGGCTATGGCAAGCCTAGCAGATGGAGTGAGTATGTAGTTGGAGCGATAGATAGGTCATACCAAGTTTCATGTTAGTCAGTTTGCAAGTCTGTTGGATATGAAGATTAAAAGTGAGGGCTGGATCAAGAGTGATACCCAGATATTTGAAAGAGGGTACAGCCATGAGTGATGAGCTATTTAAAGTGGAGACATTAAAGGTGGGTTGGGCAAGTTTACGTTTAGCATTGGAACCAAACAGCATGGCTTGAGTCTTAGAGACATTTAGGGCAAGCCTATTTCTTAACAACCACTTTTCAATTTGTTGATAGTCTTGGGAGAGTTATTGATTGATCTCAGAAATATTCTTAGCGCTGGTGTACAAGACAATGCCATCAGTATATAGGAGGGAAGCTGTATGGGGAAGGAGTGAGGCAACATTATTAATGAAAATGGAGAAGAGCAGGGGACCTAGAATAGAACCTTGTGGCACACCAATATTTATCGTAGTGTAATCTGACAAGATGGAGCTAAATTTAATGCATTGTGTCTGAACTGTCAGGTAGCTGTCAAACCATGCAGTCACATCATGTGAGAAGCCCAGTGATCTTAAAGTAGTGAGAAGGATAGGATGGTCCACTAGGTCAAAAGCTTTAGTCATATCTATAAAGATTGCCCCTGTTAGGAGAACTAAGTCCATGGCTGCTAGGGTATCAGACATAAATTTGAGTAAAGCGGTGGTGATGCTACGACCCTTGTGGAAACCGTGTTGCACTGTCATGAGAAGGTTTCATTTCAAGTCAATGGTTTTAGTGGCTATGAGCTTCTCAAGGATTTTGCTAAGAGCAGGTAATATCGCAATGGGCATATAGTTTGAGGGATTTTTACTGTCCCCTTTTTTGAATACAGGGGTAATCTTCGCATTCTTCCATATATCTGGGACATAGCTATGGCAGAGGGAGAGGGAAAACACGTTTGCAAGAGGTGCTGCTATGTGTGGGGCTGCTAGCTTTATGAGTCTGGATTCAAGGTTATCCAACCCAGCAGCAGTGAAATTGGAGATACTTTTGAGCAATCTTAGAACTTCAAGGCGAGTGACAGCCTTGAAATGAAATTTGGGCCCAGTAGCTTCAGGTAGGTTAGTCGAGTATGGTCTGGCTGGGAAAGTAGAGGTATAGTTAGAGAGGTCAGAGAACTGGGTATTGAGAAAGTTTGCAATAGTGGAGGAATTATTGCAGAGGACACCATTGAGAGACATATAAATTGGAGTGGGGGCAGGATTTGATCCTAGGAAGCGTTTTATATAGGACCAGAATTTTTTTGGGTCACCATAAGATTTAGTTAAAAGATCCTTGCAATAGTCTCTTTTTGCCCTTTTGATTTCCTTTCTGCAGGAGTTCCAGAGGGCTCTGTAGGAATTTATGTCAGCTGGGAGGCCTGTGCTTTTGTAGAGTAGCCAGGATTTGTCTCGCTGTCGTAGTTTGGCAAGAAGGTCAGCCTTTAGCCACTGAGTATTTTAATTATTTACCCGATGGGTAACAGGAGGGCAAAGTTTGTCCTGGACCTCCAGGAAGTGAGTCAGGAATATATTTAGAGCAGACTGAGGGTCATTCATGTTAAAGAGTGGGGTCCAGTTAACAGTGGCAATGTCCAGTAGGAAAGATTGTGGGTCAAACTTAGCATAGTTACAAAAAGTGATAAAATGGGGCTTTGAGGGGGAGTGTCTAGGTTTGCCCCATATACAAAAAGTGGGGGAGTGGTCTGTGATGGCATCTGCTAAAATGCCAGAGGAGATAATATTGTCTGGGTGGTTGGTCACTATCCAGTCCAGCAGAATACTGGAGTTTGAACGCAGGGCAGTTCTAGTGTGGTCACTGATCACCTGGTGAAGGTTGAAACTTTAGATCTTGGACCGTATTACATGTAGTGAGTTTCCGAGCCAGTTTAGATTGAGATCGCCAAGTAAAAGAACCTCAGTTCTCCCGGATATAAGTTAGGTCTGATCAAGAAGTTCACCAAGACCTTTTATACCACCTGATGGGGAGTTATAGGTGCAGATAATATGTATTTTTTTTGAGCCAAGAGTTAGGAGGACATGAAGCGCTTTGCAGTGGATTAGGGGAGCTGAGGAGATAGTGGTGACCTATAGGTGAGCTTTAAAATAGATGGCTATACCCCCCCCTTTAGGAGCTGGTTAATCAAATTTCAGGAGATTGTAGGAGGGAAGTGAGCACTGAGAATCCTGGACAGAAGGTTAAAGCCAGGTTGCCGTAAGGCAGATGATATCCGGCTTGTAAACGGTGACCCAGGCTTGTAGTTCAGGAAAGTTATGCAGGAGGCTCCTGATATTCAGGAGCACAACATTAAGGCCCTTGGCATTGGAGAGGGGCTTCTGTATGTTGGTGTTTGGTTCTGGGTTAGAGTGTATATCTCCAGAGAGCAGCAGGGCTAGTAGGAGGAGTTACCAAAGTTTGTGCTGCAGGAATGGGCATAGGGTCCTTGCATTCAGGGGACAGTGTTTTAGTACATGGGCTACCAACAGTAGACAGGGCCTATTAGATAGTAGAGTCATAATGGAGAGAGGGTAGCAGGAGAAGGTTAGAAAATATGTAGTCATGTGACTGAAAAAGTGGGAGAACCTTAGGGTCAGTGGGAACAGTGGGTAAGGATAGGTGGAGTAGAGCAAGAGAAGGTATAAGAAAAGATAGTAGCACAAGTAGTTTCATAGTTTAGACAGATGTAGGTACTGGCTATGAAAAAGAACGAAAGACAGGTTAGGACACAACAGGGAAAAAGGACGTGTGAGAGTAGAAAAACGAAATAGAGAAGGGAGCTAGGATTGAGGATAAGGGTGAGGTTGATTAATGACAGAGCACAAATGACTCTCAGGAAAAGAAGGAGGAGCTATAAATGCCTTGAGCACTGAGAGAGGAGAGATGGACAAGGTGGGAGGAGCAATTGAATATTTAAAGGAGGCCTGGGAGGGGGTGTGGGAGCAGGAGAAAAATTATAGGGTTTCTACAGTCAAATAGTTTATCAGCGACCAAACTCAGTCCCTCAGAATAGTGCAAAAGCCCATAGAGAAGGTGCACCAATCCGAAGGGCTGGGAGGCAGAGAGCGGACCAATGAGGATTCGCCAGCACAAAGCCACACCAATAGGAGGCTTCGGCACCAGAATTCAACTAGCAGCTGTACCTGGAGTTCAATCCAAGCTGGAGGACTGCGAGGGTGGTCAGACTTGAAGAGGGAGTCAGGGCGGTGGTGGTCGGAGGTGGCAAGTGGCCCACCTTGCAGTCTGTAAGCACTGCTTCTGGTGCTGAACTATGGAGAAGAAAGTGGGAGAAACAGCAATAAGTAGGGGTCAGGGAAAGGTGGGGTGATGTGTCTTTTGTCAGACCAACACCGGGGGGTTGGGAGCAGTCGAGATAATTAAACAGTAATTAGCAGTAGACAAAAGTTAACAGAAGGGTGGGGAAGCTGCAAGATAGCCAAGAGGGGGAGGATTAAGCAAAAAAATAGCAGAGAAATTTAGTAGTGGAGTGAGGGGGTTAGAGAACAGGAACGGCAGTTTGTGAGAGTTTTATGCAGTGGTTAGAAAACAAAAAAAAAATAAAAAAAAAACAGTCATAGTGAGCCATAAGGCAAGAAAATGAAGGTAGTGAGTAATATAGTTAGACAGTGCAGTAGTATTAAACAGTAGTCTATCAATTCTTAATGCTCTAAGCAGTCAGGTATGGTTTGGAGAAAATCTAATCAGCTAAAAGAGAAAACAGGCACAGTATCTCTGCAGAGCTAGTCAGTGGTTTAGGAAAAATTACAGGGTTTCAACAGTCAAATAGTTTATCGGCAGCAAACTCAGTCCCTCAGAACAGTGCAAAAGCCCATAGAGAAGGTTCACTGATCCAAAGGGCTGGGAGGCAGAGAGCGGACCAATGAGGAGTCGCCAGCACAAAGCCGCACCAATAGGAGGTTTCGGCACCGGAATTCAACTAGAGGTTCAATCCGTGCCGGAGGACCATGAGGGCGGTCAGACTTGGAGAGGGAGTCAGGCGGCAGTGGCTGCAGCAAATGGCCTGCCTTGCAGTCTGTAAGTGCCACTTCTGGCGCTGAACCCAGGCTAATGCAGTTAACCCTCTACTTGTCTGTCTTGACTAGTGCAGGTTTTCCATGGCTGCAAATGAAGTAGAAAATTCCCCTGTTTTAGCTGGCTCTAGTCCTTGTGCTAATCCTTCTCAGGTTTGCTAATGGCCTGGTGTGATTAAGACATCATTAAGAGCTGCAGTTATCTAGCAGTTCAATAAAGTGATCCCACAAAAGGCTTAATGTGAGTAATTATCACTCCACTGTCAGAACTTTTAGCTAGTATCCAGGGTGTGATTAAGGGTAGAAGCTGTCAAGTCACTAGCTTCTAGTTTTCTGAATGTGTCTCTGTCTGAACATTTTTTCCACATTATTAAGACCAGTGCCCCTCATTTCCCTACATCTTGAGAGTCTGTATCTAGTATTTCAGTGAAAAAATGCTAAGAGGTATATAGAGTCTGCTCTGTAGGTGGAGGGTTTTCTCCCAGCCTCACCATAGCTGCTCCCTTTCCCCTCCAAATCTCTCAACTCTCTACTTTCCCTGGACTCCACTGCAGACCATACTCTGAAATGACTATCCATAGACCCATAGCAGCCACTACTGGTAAGTGTAGTGGTCCTCAGCTCTTCCAAATGGACCATGCCAATCAACACCATCCATATATTCCCACCCTATCCTACTCAGCATAACCTTCCATACTAAAATCATGCCTGTATACTGTTTACCCTGGCCTGGTGAAAGGAGAATATTTAAAAAAATCTGTTACTATTGAGGCATAGCATGTTAAAATCAATACTAAAAAATTAAAATGTCATAAAGTTTAGTTTCCTAAGCCCCTTAGGTTTGTATAACCTCCTCCCCAAAGAAATCCTAAATGTGCTTCTAGCTCACTTGATAGTGTACAAAAACATCCAGAAATGTTGGGCTCCAGTAGATCACATGGTGGGGGCTGAGAGTGTCTTTCTCTGCCTGACTCTGTTCATTGCCCTGTGGGTGGTGGTGAGAGTGTGGTGAGCTGCATGATGATGCCAGGAGTTGTGGGTGCAGAGCTAGGTTTACTTGACTGAACATTTGCTGCTGTGTTATCCTCTAGTTCAGGGGGTGCAGAAATAGGAAGAGAGGAAGTCATGGTACAAAACAATAGATGGGGGCACACTGTGTGTGATGGCATTGCATTCTTTTTTTCTGCTGGAGCCAGAAGCAATGTTGGAGCTGGATAAATGTGCAATAATAAAAGTATTTCTTGGCTTGCATTTTTTGCCTGTATAAGTGATTAACATTTACTATTATAATTGTGGGCTAGTGCAACCATCTGTGGGCTAGTGCAGTTTTGAATCAACTTGTCTTGCTGGCTAGTGCAAAGAAAAGTTAAGGTTGACCACTGCACAAGTTATCTGAACCCCAAACAACTGGAATGTGTGTGGGTTGAGTCTCTTCTACGCACTCCTGTATATGTCTCTTTTTCTCTCCTAGTGCTTATCCTATTTGCTTCATTGCATGCTGTAATTTGTTATCTTTATGATGTGTTATATACCCAATGTACTTACCTTTCACTGTACGCATAGCTTGTTTATCATGTTCCTGATTTTTTGATAACTATTTATATTATCTTCTCATATTTAGTATTAGTTCCAGTTATCCGTCACCCCTCAGTCACAACAGGAAAAAATATATATTTGTATTTCATCTCGTGTTTCTGTCTGAATAATATAGATTTAAATAAATACCCCTGATCATGTTGGTGGCCCTGCATAACACATTATCAATTTCCTCAATATCCTTTTTTGTTTGCAGAGCCCAGAACTAAACACAGTAACTATAGGCTGATGAATCTCACATAGTAGTGGAAAAATTAACAGAAAACCTGTTAAAGGAAATGCTAGTGGACTATCTTGAATCCAACATGTTACACAACAAATAGAAGCATGGATTCAAGGGGTGTGGGGGAGGTAATGCCAAACAAATCTGATCTAATTATTTGACTAGATGACCGGGAAATAGAGCAAGTAAGGGCCTGTATGTAGCCTATTTGGTCTTCAACAAGGCCTTCAATATTGTGCCACATAAGAGACTGAAGAAATTAGGCAGTCTAGAGTGGGACCCAAAGTGGTGAACTTGGTAAAAAAAATGGTTAATGGATAGTCAATAGATGGTGGTGATGTACCTACCTGTTACTGTATGTATAGCTTCTTTATTTTTTTCCATTCAACTTTTATTGAAGTTTACAATACAGAGAACGAAACCACAACAGGCTTAAAAAATTGAGTATATACTTATAACAAAATTTGTAATGGTTCATTCTCTCCCATACCCCCCTCCCTCCCTCCACCCACCAAACCCTCCCCAAAACCCAGCACAGTATTGTACCAACAAGGGTGCGGTGTACCCTATTAAAAATATGCACTTCAGTTTTGTAACGCATATAAAGTTTGAAAGGGGCCCAAATCTTATTGAATTTGTCAGTTTTATTTGCAAGACTTGCAATAGTCCTCTCCGTTCTGAGGTTAGCAAGGAGTTCCTAGAGCCATTCCACATAATTTAAATTATCCGAGTCTTTCCAGTGTCTAAGGACCACTTTCTTAACAGACAAAGAAATCAAAGCCATGTAGTACTTTCTACACACCACAGAAATGTATGAAAAATCCCCCAATAAACATACTTCAGGTGTGAACAAATCAGAAAACCCTGAAAACGGATCAACTCTTTGTTTAATAGTGGCCCATAGTGATACCACTCTAGGACACTCCCAAAAAATGTAAAGAAGGTCTCCAGACTGCGACATACAGCTTATACAGAGTGGAGAGGAAAGAACACCCAGTCTGGCAAGTTTCTGTGGGGAACAGTACATATTATGTAGGATTTTAAATTGCATTAACCTAAGTCTATCCTGTAACAAAAAGATATGACAATAGTGCCAGAGGCGGGACCAGTCAAATTCCTTACCTGGAAAGAGGGATTGCCAGTAAGCTACCAGGGCATAGTTATCAGGATATGCCCACGTAAAAAAATGACTGTATAGTTTAGAAACCACATGAGGCAAACCAGCCAATTCAGCTAGAGTAGATTGAAAGCAGATAAAAGTTCCAGGAGGTGGAGTAACCCCAAAGACTTGAAACACGAGATGCCATAACTGATAGATCTTAAATATACTTTTACCAGGTATCCTGAATTTGCGCATAATATCTTCTGAAGAAGACCACTGCGTATCAGCTGTAATGAGGTCTTCCAGCTGTCAATTTCCTAACTGAGGAAGCCAAGAAGGTGATAGTGGTTTATTGTTTATTCGTACATTGGGATTACTACTTATGGGCTAGGACATATCCTTGATATTGTCATGTTTGAGAAAAATTCATAGCTGCTTATGGGCCTTAATCGAGACTGCAATGGGAGAGTTACTAAATGCTTCGGGAAGAGAACGTAGTTTGGAATATAACATCGCCCTGGGAAGGTATCCATACTTTTTAATAAGGGCTATTTCCACCTTTAACCATAGTGGGATATAACTAGAACAGGCTGAAAGATGATCCATTGCCAACCACCTAAGATATTTGTTAGCCTGACTGGCCCAATAATACAGTCCAAGATGTGGAAGCCTCAAACCTCCTTTTCCTTTAGGTGCAGCCAGTTTATGGAATGCCATCCTCGCTTTCTTATATCCCCATATAAAATTGGAAAGCATACTATGCACTTTTTTAAACCAAAACATAGGGAGTACAATATTTAACATATTGAGGAGATAAAAAAGAAGGGGGAAAACATTCATTTTAATCAAATTGATCCTGCCCCATAAAGAAGAAGGGACCACCTGCAAAGATCTTGGTCTATCTTATGCACCACTAAATCTAAATTTAGTTGCATAAGTCGAAGCATGTTTCGTGTCAGAGTGATTCCAAAATACTTAATGGAATCAGACTTCCACACCAGACCAAATGTAGTAATTTCTTGCTTATAGACTCTATGATTAAGAGGAAAAACCAGGGTTTTACCTATATTAAGCTTGTAATTAAAGACTATACTAAACTCCTCTATTATCTTGAGAATCGGGGGAATGGATGTATTCGGGCTTGCTATTTAGAGGAGAAGGTCGTCTGCATATGCCGCAACTTTAGCTTCATGTCCATATAAGGAAATACCTGAGATATCTTTAGCTTTCATCAGCCTCCGAATAAGAGGCTCTACATAAATGTTAAAAAGCAGCAGGGATAATGGACACCCTTGCCTGGTTCCCACGAATAACTTTATCGGAGCAGAGATCACCCCATTGCAGGAAATCATAGCAGAGGGTAATAAGTATAATGAGTAAACCCAGTTCCGAAATTCTCCAGGAAAACCAAAGGCCTCCATCGCTGCAAACAGATATTTCCAATAGATCCTGTCGAAGGCCTTCTTGGCATCCAGGGAAACCAAGGCCATCAGGAGAGGAGCATCCCTGGAGGCTGAGAAGACATGAGCCAGAGTTCTGAGGTGGTCAGCTGATGATCTACCTTTCATAAACCCAACTTGCTCCTCACCTATTATGGAAGGAAGTACTGAGCTCATCCGATCCGCAAGTAATTTGGCTAAAATTTTGATATCCTGATTGAGGAGGGAAATCCGTCTATAGCTAGAGACCTGGTCACGTGGCTTGTCTGGTTTGGGCAGTAACACAATCAGTGCTTCAAAAAGGGAGGTGTCAGTCGCTTGACTGGAGAGAAAAACGGAACAGCAGAAGTAAAATGGGAATTAGTTGTTTGGAAAACACTTTGTAAAAATTAGAGGTAAACCCTTCTGGACCAGGGGTCTTATCAGATGGAAGGGATTTAATTACCCTTTCTATTTCCTCTTCAGAGATAGCAGAAATTAATGCAGTTTTCTGAAGCTCAGTAAGACTAGGTAGTTGTAGGTCCCTCAGATATGCCTGTAAATCCTCCTCCAAGGGGGGGGGGCTAACATGGGACCATATAAATCCTGAAAGTAATTAGAAAATTAATTTACTATATCTGAAGGTGAAGTTCTAAGGGAATCACCATCTAAGGAATGAACTGCAGCAATAATCTGACGTACTCCAGTTGTTTGACATGCATGGCTAACATCCACCCTGCCTTCTCCCCTTGGTCAGTACAGACAGCATTCGTTCTCAAAATAGCAAATTCAACTTGCTCTCTTAAGAAACCAAGGTAGGCATCCCTCAGCTTGACTAGCTCCTGCCTAAAAGCTTCAGAAGAGGCTGGGGAGAGACTAGCCTCCATGCTCCTAATCTGAGACAATAGACGAGAAGCTTTATTTTCCCACTCTTTTTTCCTTTTCGAAGTTATACCAATTATAATCCCTCTCAAAAAAGCTTTGAGAGCCCCCCAATCTATGTCGGGTATGTATAGCTTCTTTATCATGTGCCTGATTGTTTGACACTTTATATATTATCTTCTCTTACATATTAGTTCCACTTATCTGTTCACCCCATTTCCCTGTCACAACTGGGGGAAACAAAATTGTATTTTATCTCTTCTTCCTGTCTGAATAAAATAGATTAAAATAAATAAATACCTGTGATCATTTTGGTGGCCCCACATAATACATTCAGAATTACCTCAATGTCCTTTTTTTGTTTTGGGGAGCCCATAACTAAACACAGTATACCTGCCTATCCCTGACCAGTATTACTTCCCCTGTCCTACTGGCATCTCCTTTTGATGTGCCTGAGCATTTTGCCAGCCCATTGACAGTGACCACACATTGCTTGCCATGCTTTTTCCCCTTATCGTTTATGATCCTCAGGTTAATTTCTTCCTCCACTGAAGAAAGAGGAGCCCCAAACAGTGTATACATCTTAATTTGATTTTCCTCTCCAAGTGAAGCACCTTACATTTGGCTATATTGAATCTGAGATTCCAAGAGTCTGACCTGTCACCCAGATCATTCATGGCCTCCTGAAATATGCCCCATTCTCAAGGGAGTCCATCACCTTGCCCAGTTTAAAATCATTGGCAGGCTTGAACAACCTGCTATGGAATCTAGCTTCCATATAATTGATACAACTGTTTAATAGCAACTCTCTATTATAATAAAAAGCTTTATATACTAGATTTAGATAACTGATGTTTTAACTATTGTTTTCTAGTTCATTATTTTTATTTTTTACTTCCCCTGCTGTTAATCTACTAATACTGTAGATAATGCAGCAATTACAGTATTTCACTGAGTCTTCAAAATGTATCTGATTCTTCCCTGTCAACCACACAATTGTTGTTTAAGACTAGAGATGCAGCAAAGTTAAATCCCACCTGAGAAGTGGACATGACATTGCCCACTTCTCATTACTATTCCGCTACACAAAGTGCCCATTTAAAAGCATTACTTTGCCACTTTGCATTGTAATTATGACTTTGCGTTGCTCACTCCTCCTTATCTTGTTTTAAGGCAGAGTGAGAATTCACAGACAGGCCACACACATCACATGACATTAGCTGCCTTCTGGTGCCAAATCCACAGTGTCGTGTGCCTGTTCTTAAGATGTGTATGCTGTCTCCCCATGCCCAGATGACTCCACTTTGTACCTCTACTCAAACGCGCATGGCAAAGCTGGTAGATTGCAATTGACTCATCATTTGCATCTTGGACAAAAAAATCCCAAACAAGGGATTGTGATCCCCTACTTTTAACATGTTCCTGATGCTGTTTATTGGACTCCATTTTTTTAACTGCTGAAATGAGGGGCATACTACATGATTTTTCTTGTTGGACACACTTGGACTCTGACTGACCACTGCACCTACCTATGATTATTACTGGGTCATCATGATAATCATCAACAGGAACCGCTAAATCACAATTTTTTTGAGGAGGGGGGATTTAACTCCAACAGACCCAGACACAGCCACCTTGACTTTCTTTTTCTCCAGTTCCCATTAGGGGTCACTGACATCATCATAATCATATTCATCAACATCATCCACATCCACAGTTTCAGCTTGGATGCTGTCCTGTGGAGAACATGTTCCAACCATAGCATCATTATCCTCACCTGGTATTTTTGCACTACACTTTGAATCATTGGATGGCAGAGGTATGACCTCAACATCGCTGGAAGAAATGTGACATTGTGAGTTGTTGTCAGGATCAGAATCATGTTTAACAACCATGGAGATGTTGGGGACTATATCATCTACACTGTCAGTCATAGCTTTAGACTCAACTATATTTTCTAAAATGGTTAACTGGTCAGAAGTAGAACTTGAGTCAGCAATACTCATGCCAGCAGCAACTGTACTAACACCTCCAGCAGGGACAACATAATCTCCTCCAACTACCAGTGAAGCAACAGATCGTGCAGTAAAAAACATTGATGGAGAAATCCCTTTACTGACATCACTATGCAGTTGTGTGTACTACCACGACCATGGCCAATCTTGCCACTGGCAGCAACGCCATGGCCAGAAACAGCTTTGCTTGCATTCTCTTTGCAGGCATTTTTGGGGATCACCAAGAAAAGTCTAAACAAATTTAAATTTCTGAACTTTCAGTCTGGGCTGGTGGATGGGAAGCAAAAAAAAACAACAACTGTGGCTTGCAGATGGAGATTGGGCACTAGCAGATGCAAAAGCATGGACAGATTAAGATTGCACTGTGCACTTAAGAGATGCAAAGGCATAACAACACCTTAACTAGTGCTCAAAAATCACAAATCCAAATCTGGAAAAGAATACCTTTTGCTGGTTGGTGGGGGGAAGGGCAGTGCACTGCAGTAACAGTCCATTACCAAGATATGACAAAGCAGTACAAAATAATGCAGGTGGATAGCAGGTTCACAGTGCTGCAATTACTGTGTGGCACAATAAAATGTGTCTGATGTGATGGCACGCATCGCACACACACTCATACTGTACATACACTATAGGTAATGAGCAGCAAATTGAAAACTTCAGTAATTTAACAAAATATATTAAACAAACTGAAATTATGCACTGCACCACAATAATCAGCAAATAATTGTCAAAAATTACTAAAAATATTACTGTGTGTACATTAACACAGTTATACAAGAAAAGTATATCCAAAACAGAAAGAGTGCCTTTCTCCCAGTTTATCTACCTCCACAACAGATATACCCCTTCCCAAGCACACTACAAGTGTCTGTCACTACACAGACTGAATGTTCTAAATTAACATTCTAAATCCACACACAAACAACAAACACTTGATAATATGAGCACAGGAGGGTTTCCTACAATCAATGTACTAAATTATGAGAAAAAATGGCTCAAAAAGGCTTTTTGAATGGTTTTTAGATGGTATGAATCTCAGAGCTCTGAGAGCAAACTGTCTCCAGCTACCACTACAGACACACTACACAGAACTGAGGCTGTGCAGAACAATCTAAAGCTCATGTGACCTGCAATCACATGAATCATTGCAAAATTCACCTTGGAGCTCACCAACAAGGGGAAGTGATGTGAAGCACATTGATTTCAATGTACTTCACATTAAAATTGATGTAGAAGTGGTTGAGGAAAGATGGAGTACTCTGAAGTCATTGTTTCTAATGGACTTCACAATCCTCATTAAAACGCAAAGTACTCCACTTCACATTGTGGCTTACTTCATGGATTCCACCTTAATTAGCGAATTGTTTCATGTAGCAGATTTTGGCCACTTCGCCCAACACTATTTAAAACATTACAGTCCATTGTCATAGTGAGTACTATGATTTCATATACAATGGCACTGTAATGTAAACAGGGTAAAGCCAAATATTTTGAAATGTTTTCTAAACAGACTTTTTAGATGAACTACCAAGGTGTACTGTAAATGTTGGAAATGAACATTGAAAATGAAAAAAAAAGATTTATTCTCTATTAAATTCTAACAGCTGAAATGGCTGATTTATGAAAACACATTCTGAAGTGTAGAGCTGCTCCTTAAACAATTGTTCCAGCACCAATCCGTATGGGGTGCCATTGAGTAATCTGTTCCTCACACTGTAGTTGCCATCCACCACACATCTCTGCTTAGTGCCCTGAGTCAGGTAATAAGCCACCCTGTGTATGCTTTGTTTATACCACACTGGTGTACTTAACCAGAAGATTGTCATTCACCACAGTACCAAAGTTCAATATAGACTATGCCTACTGCCCTGATCCTGTCCACTTTCTTGGCCACTACTTGAAAGAAGGTTATCAGGTTGGTTTGGCATGATCAGTCCCTTAAAAAGCCATCCTAACAGTGCTTGAATATTCGCTCCTTGATAATGGCTTCCAGGACCTTCATTCTTTGAATTTAACTTGTGCTTATTAAAATAGTAATATACAGGATGATGTTAAGTCATATGAACAATGGTATACCATTGTGTGGGTAATGCAATTAGGGTGCCACAATTAGGGCACTGCAACCAGTTTGCATGCCATGCTGGCAAACTGGATTTTGTGGTGCTCAGCAGGGACAGCACCCTAGGGGTGTTATGCCCATTGCCTCATATACCTCTGATCTGGAGGTAATTATGATATAGTATGGGGTGTAGGGGGACAAAGTCCTTCCACAGTGGGGGGTGCAGGGGTTAAGCCCCCCTGAAACATCCAGAGCATGCCCCAGGGCATTCGGCAAGATAAGGGTCGGGTGGCACAATGGTCTTGCCATCTTCACCATCAACATTGTACTGGTGCCTTCATGATGGTCACACTTTTTGTTGTCACTACCTCATGGGTGAACCCTAAGCAATCATCCCCATTTACAATAACATCTTCTGCATATGATTCAATAAAGTTACATTGTAATAAATACTCACAACAAAGCCAGCCCAGTTGCACTGAGGGTTGAGGCACTGGATGCCACACCTTTCACCACCCCAGCAACCTGAGTTTGGGAATGGACTTGGATCATTCAGGGGTTGGCCAGGGAGGTAAGGATTGAGCATCTGGAGGACTGATCTCCTTCCTTGGGGTGGAGAGTCTGTGCTTCATGTGTCAGCACAACAAGAGGGGTTCGGTCTGCACCCAGGGTGCTTGGCTGCCTCTGCAGAGAAGGAAACAGCTGCTGCACCAATTGCATGAGGGAGGGCATGGGGGAGAAAACAGAGGAAAATATTGGGACCCGGCAGGACCCATGATGGCCCAGATAGGCCAGAGGACATACCCATCTGGGGGGGTTGTAATAATAATAATAATATAATAATTTGTTATTTATATAGCACATTTCCAGTTTCAAAGTGCTGCACATACAAAACATTTCACAATAATTTAAAATCTAACACAAATTCAGCTTCAATTTAAAAACATCCCCAATCATAAATAGCAGTCATTAAAAGCCTGTTGGAAAATATGTGTTTTCAGGCTGGTTTTAAAGCTCTCCATGGTCCTGCACTCTCTAATCTGATGAGGTAAAGAGCTCCACAGGGATGGTGCCACAAACATAAATGCCTGGACACCAGATGTTTTTAAACACACCCTGGAAACCTCTAACAACCCCTCATCAGATGAGTGGAGAGGATGGCTGGGGCTGTAGGGAACCAGGAGCTCTTGCAGATAACTTGGTGCCTGTCCATGCAGGGCTTGGTAGGGCAGCAGACCAAACTTAGAGGTGATCCACCACTGTATCGGCAGCCAGTGCAGAACACGCAGCACAGGAGTGATATGACTGTAGCGCTATGACCCAGTCAACAACCGAGCCACTGCATTCTGCACTAGCTAGACCCTGCCAGGTCTGCGGAGGTGGTACAAAAAGCGTTATGATAAAAAAATACTCACAACACTAATTATTGGAGTGTGGTAGCACCACTATAGTTAGGGTGGCTGGTGAGTTCTGTGTTAAGCTTGATTTTTTTTTTGTTTGCTGCTTGCAGAAAGATGGTTTTACAGATTTACATGAACCTTTCAAGAAGTGTTGTCCATGGCAGAATCCACAATCCCTGAAAGTCTCATGTAAATCAGTTGTTCATTTTAGAGATATTAGAATGTGAAACACAATATAGAATTTTCCTACCCCTGAAGTAGACTGAGAAAGTGGAGAATTCTAAATACAGCATTTTCTGGGATCCAAGATGGCTGCACGCTAAGTGATTTTGGAGGAGTCACATAAGCAAGAGCAGAGAGAAGCTTAAAAAAGTTTTAGTAAAGGTATGCCATCATTGCCTCGGTAGGTTTTACACTCTCTTCCCTTTCCAGTTTGTCTTGTGTCATCTGGTTCCTGTGTTTCCCCTCTCTTTTTGCTTGTTTCCCCTTCAGTGGAGCTGGAGAGGAGTCCCAGTGGTGGACAGGGAGCCCCAGCAGCTACGGAGTACAAGCCACCTAGCAGAGGGCTGTTGAGCTGAGTAAACACCTCTTGGAAAAACTTGGAAGCATCCAGGAGTTTTTTTTTTATTTGACAGAGCCGATAGATCATACTAACTGCCGTATTGCAGAAACATCTGATTGGCTGAATTTTCATCGCATTAACTTTAAGACTTAGTGGGACATCATCACAACTTTCAAGTACTGAGTTTTTTAAATAATTAATGTCCAATACATTGTTGATCATTACATAAGCTCCTTTGTGTATGCAGAACTTCTGATTGGCCAAATTTTATATCGGAGTACTTTGTGGCTCTTTGATACTTTTTAGTTTTCTTATTTTTATGCATTGAGTTAAATTAATTAATATACAACATATCGCTGCTTGTTTTATAAGATTCAGAGTGTATATTCACTGTTACACTGTTACAGGAGGTAAAAAAGGCAGAAAGGCAGAGGGGGTTGGGTTAAAACTAGATAAAAATTGGTGGTGACCTGGAGAGAGTGAATGATTTTATATTTTAAATATTAAAACCCTGTCTGTACCTTTTTGTGTGGTTTGGCATCGTGTGTAACTCACATGTACACTTGATTGCGGTATGCTGGGCTGTCTGAGCAAGGTTGGGTGTTTGGAAGCTAATTCTGTGAGGTGGAGAACATTTTGAGAATTAATTTTGCCTGGTTTTCCTGGTTTATCAGTACCGGACCAGGTTTCATAGTTGTTCAAAGTTGTTCATTGTTTTCTATTGCTTTTTTTGCTTCCTTATTTTATTTAAATGCCAAGTTAAGATTGTTGATCCTGACTGGTCCTGATTTTGGGTTCATTTGACCTAGCTCCTTTACTCCGCACCTGCACCTGCACTTGTATTTGGGCAGTTTTAAGGGAAGGCCCTCTGATATTGGACATTCATTGACAACTGCTAGCTAATCAAGGAGGACTCAGGCCTATTTGAACATTTCTGAATCCCTGAATCAAGTCCCAACTTTATCCTAATTATTATTGGTGGCACAAGTAAGCATCCTTCTGTATTTTCTGCACTAATCTGTTGTTTATCAGAGATAGCGTTAATAAATATCTAAAGCTGTTTTGTTGCCATAAGCTGTTTTGACAATTTATTTAAGCATCAGTTTGATAAGATTCTGTTAAACAGAACTTATGCTATGATTTAAGGATAATCTGGTCATTCATTTAGTGGCTATTTGCACTACGCTGATTTTGCTGATATTGCGGTCACTGCGTGTATTTGTGATTTGTTTAATAGCTACTGAACCCTAGTGAGCTTTCTCATTGTTTCTTTTTTAGTGGAGTCCTGGTCCTATTATGCACTCCCTGCTTGGTACTATAATCATTTTTATTCCTATCGAACAATTGAGAATTCTTCCTTGAAAATCACAAGTGGCTGGAAAGAGGGGAAACAAGGGAAAAGAGGATTATCCGATTGCACTTGACGGGTTTCTCAGTCTCTTCTTTCTGGCTTTGGATATTTTGGGAGGAGAGCCATCAAGGCACAGCATTGGGTATAAAATGACAAACATTCAATAGATATTGCCAAACAAATTAATCTCTTTCTCCTTTTGGTGAATCACCGGACTGTGATACTCTTACAGATTAATTGTTTGCGTTGTTTATTTTGTTTATCAGACTCGAGTATAAACATTTTTTTTTGAACATGTCAGCCGCAACTAGAAGCAAGAATCAAGGCTCTTTTAACACATTTTACAGCAATGGCCAGAGCAATCCTAATTTTAGCGAGGGAGATGGGGTGGTGTTAAGCCTAAGAGGCCTTTTTCCCTGAAATACTTGGCAATGAAACAACTGGGCAAGAATGCAAAGAAACTGAATAAAAAGGGATGTGACATGAAAAAGAATAGTAAACACTTAATACATGAAATAATCAATGGAAATAATGATATTCAGTTAGTTTCTATCCCTAATTTGGTTTCCAAAAATTGGGGTGGCATCCGAAAGCTTTTCTGTCCCCTTGCTCCCCGGTCAGCATTTAGCTCCCTCAAAAAGAATAATAACACATCAAAAGAAATTGTTGAAGCTAGAGGAGAGAGCCCACTCAGCTCAGACTTGACTGGTAGTCAAAAGCTCAAAGTAGCTGAGATGGATCATTGTGAATCTAGTGGATATGATGAAGGGGGTCAGCAGGAATGCTAAGATAGATTTCTCTAAAATATTTCATAACCTTTCAGTGCTGGACATGGAAGTCCAGACTATGAGAGAATCCCTGCATATGGAGGAGGCCAGTAGAGACAATACTGGATGTGGTATAAAATTAACTCACAATATTCTGAAAAGACTTGAGTTTTATAAGGACACCTCCAGTTGTGACAGAATCTTTCAGCCAAATTCATCTTAAACCCATAATCATATATCCAGGGCCAATTATAACTGTGACAGTAGGGGTAATGACAGAGTGAGATCTCAGAATGACTATCGGGGACAATCTTCCAGAGATTACAGTACAAATTCCTGGACGATGAGCCCTGAACATCAGGATAGTTCAAATTTTATGGATATGGAGGGTATTTCAAGGGAACCATTAGTAGCATTAAGGGATCCAGTTAAAGCTAATGTCTTGCTGTTTAAACAGCTAATAGAACTTAAGCAGGATGTATCATTTATCAAAGGGGTGTGCCTAGAAAACAGGATAAAACTAGACTCAATTGATAGCAAAAAGGTGATTAGGAAGGGTAGAACTGACTCTATGAGTAAGGAATTAGATATACATCACATCATCTCCCTTAGTAATCCTGGCCAGGATGTCAATAAGACATAGGTCTCACTTGTTAATAGGGAGGAGAGTAAGGTGAACTGTTTACCACAAACTAGGGAACATGAAGTTGTATCCTTTGTGGACTTCTTATCAATAGACCATGGTTTCTTAAGCAGTGAACCTCAATGCATTATGCTTCCAGCAGTGGAATTAAGAGATACCAGCATCTGTAGGGAATTAGCACAAAACCATGCATTTTTGTGGCAAAAGGGGATACTACAGGAAGCATCCATCAGTAATGGTGGAAGCACAAAGGAGATCAACATTTTTAGGAAGAAATTAGGAAGCAGTAAAAAGGATATATCCTTTGATACCCCATATCCCCTTATAAAAAAAAAAGGATGGGAATAGGAAAAAAGGAAAATTGATTAATGAAGTATCAGTGGATACGAGTGAGGAGATTATCACTAAACAATCCAAAACTAAAAAAAGCTATATTGCCAAAAATCAGAATACATTATGGAAAAAGACTGAGAAGAGTAATAAATCTAAGAAAGATGAGTCTAAAACCTCAAAAAAATTCAGAAAACAAAAATCTGAGCAAGCTACGAAATTGGCAAATACAGAAAACCAGAATGAGAGTAAGGATAAGGATTCAGAGGGTGTAAGAAATGGACCCATTAGTACTGATTCAAAGGCAGAGGTAGTTTTAACCAAAAGTGATTGCTCTAAAAACAGAGAGAAACCTTTTAATCTTAATGTTCACTTTGATTCTTTTTTAGCAAAAACATTGGGCTCTAACTTTACACTGCCTCTTTTTGGGGTAACTTGTATGCCGAATGAAACACAAAAACATTTAATGGATGCTTTATCTGCATTACTGTTTTTTATACTGAATGGTTGTAGTATTCTGAAAGATTCAATCAGTATTATTAGACCCCTGAAGGAAACCGAGCTGGCTTTGGTGGTGACCGACCAATTTTATATTTTAAAAGCTATAGCACTTAAGGCAAAAAAAAACTGGATGATAAGGGTATTAAGGTGGCAGTATAGCACA
The DNA here is from genome assembly GCA_016271365.2 of Neoceratodus forsteri. Lineage (NCBI taxonomy): Eukaryota > Metazoa > Chordata > Ceratodontiformes > Ceratodontidae > Neoceratodus > Neoceratodus forsteri. The sequence continues at coordinate 950,351,935 of CM028129.1, read as the reverse complement.
GTGGTTTAAGGCTATGAGCCACAAATCTGGTGACATCCAGCGGACCAGACCTGGGTTTGAATCCCACAGCTTCCACTTGCATACTGTGTGACCCTGAGCAAGTCACTTAACTTCCCTGTGCTCTCAGGTCGCACCTGTAAAAAAGCTATCAGCTTAGTGTGCTAGTCCTGGTTAAACAACTAAAAAAATAAGGTGGGTGAGGTCACCACATTAATGGATCATTTTCTGGAATTCTATATAAACCAAAATAGCTTTGGTATTAGGAAAAAGGCTTCTGTAATCTCTGTCTTTGGGCTAAAACAATTCCCAAAAGAATCTAAAAATATCTTATGGGACAAACTGACTGACTTTCTGAATATCTGCCTTGACATAGATATAAAAACCATAGTTTAGGGAAAACAATAAGACTGGAGACTGATGGTCAAATTATGTTCTATGTGAATCAAATTTCTATAATTAAGGATCTAATGATGAAACAGAATACTCTGGATCAACTTGGAATTTATTTTTTTACGTAGAAGATAAGGATGTTTATGCCCTGTCAGATCTTGGTCAAACTTGTATAAAATCAAATAAATGGGAATTCTTGGTTGAGACATCAAACAAGTTGGAGATTTTAGCAACCACAGATGCATGACAGATTAAATTGGACAGTCTTTAGGGGAGACCATGGATTTATGGTGGGAATAGGACAGCCGAAATGGAATGTCACACTAAAGATGACTGTAGAAACAATATTTCTGGACAATGAATCATTTAAAATTTTGTCCTGGAATTCTTTAGGGTTGGGAATAAAAATTGGTGACCCAGAAATCTGTGATTATTTGAACCATTTTCATATAATTGGCATCCAGGAAACCTGGGCATTGGATGTTGTACACTTAAGTGGCTACAGAGTTTACTGTAAGAAAGCAAATAAAAATAAAAACTTTGGGAGGGGCATCGGAGGATTGACCACATTTATTAGGTTGAATAATAATATCATAACTGAAGAAATGCCATTGCCTATTTGTAGCATTTTAGCTGTGAAGTTAATAGGGAAACAAACCAAAAAAATATGGGTTTTGATAAACATTTACTCCCATCCATCAGGAAGTCAATATGGAGATCCTGACTATTTAGATTCATTAGAAGAACTGATCAGTAGTACCCTAACTGACCATCCAACTGCCAATATAGTGATATTTGGAGATGTCAATGCAAGATTACTTTCCTTGCAAGGATGTTCGGAAGATATCTCAGAAGCTTTATCGGTCCTCCAGTATACATCATTGAACACAAAAAGGAACTCTAAGAATCATTTTATTAATAAAAGGGGAGTAGTGTTACATAGGACAATGGCAGGAATAATATGCTCCTTCTGAATGTTCGGTTATCTTCTGACCCTGAAGGAGAATATTCCTTTATAGGTGGTAATAGATCAATTGTAATTGACTATATCTGGATTAATCCTAGTTTGTTTAATAGGCATTTATCATTAAAATTATCATTCAGAGCAGAAAGCCATCACAAGGCCCTGGAGTTAGAAATAGGGCAGGGGGATTTTATCCCTGACAAAGGTATTAGGGCCCCAAAAGTGATAACAAAGTGAAGGGTAATTGAATGGGGTACAATTGGCAGTGACAATTTTGAGAATTTACTAGAGAGCAGAGGGATATTATCTAAATTAGTCTTATTGGCTAATCAACCTATGGGTCCACTTATGATTCTCGAATTTAACTCTATCATAAGAAACATAGAAACATAGAATTTGACGGCAGATAAGGACCACTTGGCCCACCAAGTCTGCCCATTTCCCTACCTAGTGGATAAGCTGCAGATCCTAGTTAACCAGCAGCCTACTTCTTCCTACCCCCAACCCCTAGAATTGCCTTATGACTGTCCCATGCGTGCTTGAATTCCACCACTGATTTTGACTCCACAACCTCCTCTGGAAGGCCGTCTCCATGCATCCACAACCCTCTCTGTGAAAAAATACTTCCTTAAATTATCTCTGAGCCCCCCCCAGCTTCAAATTGTGCCCTCTTGTTCTTGCACACCTCTTTTTTTGAAAGATGCTATCCTCTTGGACTTTGTTAATTCTCTTGAGGTACTTGAACGTTTCTATCATGTCCCCCCTCTCCCTCCTTTCCTCGAGGCTATACATATTAAGCTCCTTGGTCTCTCTTCATATGTCTTCCGGTGCAGACCCTGCACCATTTTAGTTGCCCTCCTCTGGACAGCTTCCATCCTGTCTATGTCTTTGTGGAGACTGGGTCTCCAGAACTGCACACAGTACTCCAGATGAGGTCTCACCAGCTGTCTGTACAGAGGGATAATAACTTCCTGTTTTCTACTGGTGATGCCTCTCCCTATGCATCCAAGTATCCCCCAGCCCTCCTTGCTGCCCTCTCACATTGCTTGCCCACCTTTAGGTCATCTGATATGACTACCCCCAGGTCCCTTTCCATTTTTGTTGTTGTTAGTATCTCACCCCTCATTGTGTACTCTTCTCCTGTGTTTTTGTTTCCCAGGTGCATTACCTTGCACTTCTTAGCATTGAATCTAAGCTGCCATACATTTGACCATTCCTCTAACCTTGCCAAGTCCCTTCTCATCCTTTCCACCCTACCCTGTCCATCAACTCTGTTGCAGATCTTTGTGTCATCTGCAAAGAGACATACTTTTCCTTCCAGTCCTTCTGCAATGTCGCTTATAAAGACATTGAAGAGGAACGGTCCTAATACTGAACCCTGCAGTACCCCACTAGTAACCCTCATTTCTTCTGAGTGGACTCCATTTACTATTACTCTCTGTCCTATTCTCCAGACAATTCTTTACCCAGGCTGTCATCTTGGGACCCACTCCCAGGCTGGCTAACTTGTATATTAATCTTTGTGTGGGACTGTGTCAAATGCCTTGCTAAAGTCTAGGTAGGCCATGTCCACAGCCCCTCCCTGATCTACTACTTTGGTCACCCAGTCAAAGAAATCTATCAGATTCGTCTGGCATGACCTTCCCGCTGTGAATCAATGCTGCCTAGGGTCCTGTGCCCCTCTGGCCTCTAGATACTCGACAATTCTTTCCTTCAGAAGTGATTCCATCATTTTCCCTATCACTGAGGTTAAACTAACAGGTCTGTAGTTTCCTGCTTCTGCCTTGCTCCCACTTTTGTGAAGGGAATCACATCTGCCCTCCTCCAGTCCTCGGGTACCACCCCATCCTCCCATGATTTGTTAAAAAGGGTAGTCAGTGGTGTCACTAGTTCTACCCTTAGTTCTTTTAGAATTCTGGGATGAATCCCATCAGGCCCCCATTGCTTTGTCCACCTTCAGTTTTAAGAGTTCTTTCAGAACCCTTTCTTCTGTAAATGGGCTGGTATCAACTTCTGTATCCAGGGTGTTTCTACTGTTTGTTTTATGTACCTCCTCTTCATTTGTAAATACTGAGCAAAAATATTTGTTTAGTATCTCTGCCTTTTCACAGTCTCCCTCTGCCCACCCTCCTCCCCTTTATTAAGCCTCACTATCCTTCCTTGGTCTTCCTTCACTCCCTGATGAACCTATAAAAGGTTTTATCCCCCTTCTTAACTGAGTTGGCTATCTTTTCCTCGGTTTGGGCCTTTGCTGTTCTGACTGCCTTCCCAGCCACCTTTTGCTTTAACTGATACAGTTCTCTGTCCTGCTCCTTTTGCGATTCCTTGTACTTCCTGAATGCTTTCTTTTTCTCTTGAACCTTCACTGCCACTTCCTTTGAGAACCATAGTGGTTTCTTACATCGTTTTGTTTTGTTTATTTGCTTCACAGAAAGGCTCGTTACCTCTGTGATGGCAGTTTCTATTATTCCCCATTGTTCTTCCACCCCTCCTTCCTGCCCATTTGCTAGTGCATTCCTTAGGCACTCACCCATTTTGGCAAAGTCAGCCCTCCTAAAGTCCAGTACTTTTGTCTTTGTATGGCTTGACTCTATTGCTGTGTTTATTGTGAACCATGCTGTTCGATGGTCGCTAGTTCCCAGATGGCTACCCACTCCTACATCTGTGATCCTCTCTCCATCTCCATTTGAGAGAATCAAGTCTAATATTGCTCCTTCTCGAGTGGGCTCCAGTACTAGTTGTCTAAGGCATGCCCCCTGTAGGGCATCTAGAATAACTCCACTCTTCGAAGTGGCAGCTGCAACTGCACTCCAGTTAACATCTGGCATATTCAGATCACCCATCAGCAATATCTCCCCTTTTTCTGCCATTCTAAGTATACTTTCTATCATTTCCTTGTCCATTTCCTCCCCCTGAGAAGGGGGTCTGTATACAACCCCTGTGTGGATTGTGGTGCCATTGCTTGTCTCCAAATTTACCCACAGTGCTTCTTCTCCTCCCTGTTTACCCTTTTGTTCTGTTGCTTTTATTCCTTCCATTATGTAAAGAGCTACTCTTCCTCCTCTTTTACCCTCCCTGTCCCTCCTGTAGATAGTATATCCTGGTATGTTTATGTCCCAGTCATGGTTTTGTGTATGTACCATGTTTCTGTGACTGCCAAGATATCCAGATGTTCCTCCTCCATCAAGGCCACTAATTCAGGAAGCTTGTTACCCAGACTACGGGCATTAGTACTCATTTCTCCATTTTTGATGGCTTTACCTTCTGTTGCAGCATCCCCACTGACCGTTCTACCTCAGTCTTTTCTCATTTAGTACCCTGTTTTGTAGGAGAGGCTGGGATTTTCCTGCTGCTTGTCAGTGCTTCCCTTGACTAGTTTAAAAGCTTGCCAATGAAGCATTTAAACCGATTGCTCAAAAGACTTGTTCCCTTCCTGGACATATGCAGACCATCCTGTCAGTATAGGCTGGTGTCCCTCCAGGTGGAACCCCAGTCCCCAATGAAGCCAAACCCCTGTGCTCCACACCATTTTTTCAACCATTCATTAAACTGCATGGTGCTAATTACCCTCGCCGCCCCCATGCCTTTGACAGGCAGCACCTCTGAGAAGGATACTGTGTGTGCTACATGTCTTAGGCCCCTCCCCAACTCTGCAATGTCCTCCTGCACTGCTCTAATCTCATGATGAGCCAAGTCATTTGTCCCTAGGTGGACAATTATGTCCAGCTCAGATTCCCTTGCAGCTGTTCTCGTGATCCTGAGGATGCGCTTCCTGTCCCTCCAAGCCATGGCACCAGGCAGGCACCTTACTTCAGTTTTCCCAGCTCCCCCCAGTTCTATACCCCTAATCATTGAGTCCCCCACCAGGAGCTGCTTCCTTTCCCTGTGGTGTCCTCTACCTCCTTCCTGTGGGCCTCCCTTGTGACAGTTTTCATCAGTCTTCTCTGTGGTGCATCCATAGGGAGCTATGCTCCCCAGAATGGTGTATGGATTGTGGAGGGAACAATTGACTGGGTGTGCCTCTGTTCCACCATCCTCACCTCCTGAGCCCACTGTGGTCCAACTGCTGTGCTTTCTTCGCAACCTCTGAGGTAGTGGTGGTGGCACTAGTGCTCCCTGGATGGGGGAGGTTCCCTTCCTACTGTCCAGTGTGGCCTGGGGAAAGGTTTCCTTACTACTGTCCAGTGCAGCCTGAAGACGGGCAACTTCCTCCCTCAGGGAAGATAGTTGTCTGCAAATAGGGCAGCATCTCAGCCTCCAGAAAGACTCCCGAAAGACTGCTGCCCCACAGCCAATACATTGCACTACTCCCCACATGTTTATCTACTTTTTTTTGTTTGTTTGTATTTGTGTGTGTGTGTGTGTGTGTGTGCGCGCGTGCATGTGTGATTGGTTATATAGAAATATATATATTATACAATGTGTATGCTTATATTGTCAGTGCAGTGTGCTAGAGAGGATATGACAGTGATATGCACCTTGCACTCTTGAGGAAATGATGTCAGAACCTCAGGTATTAAGGAACTATTTCAGGGGTGGGTGGGGTGGGTGGGAAGGGGTTGGGCCTAAACTGTGCCCTCACAAAACAATCAGCTAAAAGCTCTCACCCACCACTGCGATGAGTACTTTCCTGTCAGCAAGATACCCTACACAACAATTTGACAGAGAAAGTACCCTGCTAATCAAACAGAGAAAAATCCAGACATCCAAGTCAGACACAAGTAAACCTCTACAGCCCCAAAACAGCCTGGTGGGTTGTTAGCCACAAAGAAAAATCAAATATGCAGTTATTTCAGCCCTTCTGAAGATGCTGACAAGATAAGTAGTTTTGAAAACCCCCTTTCTGAATTAAAAACTAAAATAATTAAACACAAAGCAATACCACTATAAAAGTGAGGAAAACTTCTCTCAGATGTAAGCAAGAGAGAGAGATTAGTTACAGATATCTAGTCCAATATAATATATCCCACGCAGCTTCTCAGTTGTTTCAAAGCACACCCAGTACACAACTTGGAAGAAGATGGACTTCTGTCTCAAACAGGATCACAACAGTAGTTTATAGTAATTGAACAATGCTGAAATGGTCAAGCTAGACAATTGGCTGTGATGCAGGCCTCTGACTTGTGAAGACAATTTCCCCCACCTCAGGCTATGTCTGGCATCCAATTACAAACTGCAGCCTTTGCTATTTTAAATCACACAACCCCACCAAAAGGGTCAAAGATGCTATAGTAAGGATTGCCAAGCTGCAAGGAAAATATTAAACAACAAGTTTAGAATTCTAAAACAGTATCTAAGCAAAAGTAATAATAAACTAATGAATAAAGCAAGAAAAGAGTATAGCGAAATCTTAGCTAGGAATAAGCACAAATACACAAAGCAATTATTGTTAAAATTACATAATGCAGTCCTTACAAAAGGCAACAAAACATTTTGAGGGATTGTTAGTTCTGGATTGGGTCATCATACTAGAACTAACACCATATCGAACTGGATATATGGGTATATCATTACAAGAGCCTATTTTATAGGGAAGATCCAGACTATCTCTCTGGAATGACAAGATACAAATATCCTGAAAGAAAACACCTTTCAGATGATGAGATCACACTCTTTGAGCTAGAGAGAGCCTTAAATTCATTCAGCAAAGGCAAAGCACCAGGGTCTGATGGAGTCCCACTGGACGTAATAATTAAAACAAAATTATTTTGGATCCTTTTCCTGCTTAATCTTTTTAACTACATATGGACCTCAGAGGACATCCCTTAAATGTGGAAACTAAATATTATTGTTCCAATTTTTAAGAAAGGGGACAAGAAGGATCCAAGCTGCTATAGACCTATCAGCTTCTGCTATAGACCTATCAGCTTTCTGGATACCCTGGAAAAGGCATTCACTAGAATTCTGAATAACAGGCTGATGATATGGGCTGAGTTGAATTGTATAATTGATTAAGCCCAGGCTGGATTCCATAAAAATCATTCCATTATCGACCATATTTTTGTTCTGTCTTATTTGATCTAAAAATTGGACAGTTAATAAACAAAAAAATATTCTACACTTTCATTGATCTCAATGCTGCATTTGATCAGGTCAATAGGCCATTATTATGGAACAGACTTAAGGAATTAGCGATTGACCTCTCCTCATTGGAGATGATTAGACTTATGTATCAAGAAAATTACACTAGTATCATTTATGGGGATTCTGGGGAATTAAGCTCCTGGATTAAAAATAATGTTGGAGTTAAACAGGGATGCACTCTGGCCCCATTAATATTTAATCTCTATTTTGATACTGTCTTGAAAAATATGGACAATCCTGACTATCATCTACCAAGAATTGGGTCAAGAGTGGTCCTGTTTTTAGCCTATGCAGATGACATCATATTACTCTCCCTCAGTCATCTGAGAATGTGTAGGAGTATCGGAAAATTCCATCATGAATGCAAAAGTGCTGATCTGCAGGTTAACTATGATAAAACTAAGGTACTTATTTTGGGGGGCAATAGGAAGTGCCTTAATTACTTCATGGATGCCTCTAAGCTTGATTGGGGGAGGTCAGTTGAAGGAAATATAAGAGTTATACGAGCAAAAATAAAAAGTTAGATCCTTTATGGAGCTGAATCATGGGGCTGTGAATTTAAAGGATCTTTAGAACATGGTTTAAATAAACATCATAAAAAGATACTGGGACTTCCAAACAGTGCCCCCTCCATTATGGTTAGGGCTTAGATTGGTGAGCTATCTATAGTGTGCTTGCATGCAGAGGCAAATTAACTACTAGATTAGGATCTACAGGATGTCATCAGACAGATTTCTGCATTCATGCTTAGAGGAAGCTATTCTCTATTCTCACTCTAATATTATATTTCCTTGTATGAAGGTTTTGGAGAAACTCATCGAACCTTATGGGTTGTTACACATAGTCACTGACTGTTTAAGGCTTCCCATTGACCATATTAAAACAATAATAAACAATAAAATACAGGATAATTTTGTTCAAAAAGACCTAGAGGCCTGCCGACTATCTAAAGCATGCAGTTGGCTGTCCAAAAATAAAAGGACACATAGGTTTGAAAGATATCTTTCTATCCTTCCCAGTGCTGGGCAGAGGATCCTTTTAACTAGACTTCATTTTTTTTTTTTTATTTATTTATTAAATTCTCGGATTACAAATACCTTTGAGCAGAAACTGTTCATTTACAAAGGTTCCACGTCAAAGGATGAGGGTCAACATACATACAGAGGTAGTAAAAGAATGCACAATAAACAACCAAAACAACTAAAAGAAAAAATAAAGATACTCAGTTATAACATACTTTGAGATAATATTCATATAATGAGCAGCTTGAGTAGGCAGCTGGCTACGGTAACAATAAGAGATAGAGGGCACCATAGGCAGTTAGTATTGCAGGCGTGCGACTGGGGAGGAAGTTGGCAGGCTAATGGGCCACTGTCCGATGGTGGTGGAAAATGTCTTGTACCAGTGGAGATGCGAAGCAGGAAAGGAGTCACAAGGAAGGCCCGGTGCCAGAGGGAATGAGACTGGGAAAGGGCGGGCTGTGAGACATGAGTGAGCTGGGAGGTGTTTAGAGAGATCTCTGTTCAGAGAAGCAGTCACATTGAGTGATAGAGGTGAGGTAAAGTCTGAGATTCCTTTTGAAGGGTCTAAGTGTAGTAGAGGAAAGTGCTTTTTTATTGAGGGAATTGAACCATTGAGCGTCTCTATAGATAAAGGACCGCTGACCCATGGAGGTACGACATCTGGGAACCTGAAAGGTTAGAGATTGGGCACCATGTGTTTGTTGAGTGCCACTGGAGGTAGTAAGGAGTGAGCTAACACCAGGTGGCATGAGACCGAGGAGAATCTTTTTGGTAAGTAAGCAAGTCTGGTATTGTATTCTGCTGAGTAGGGGTAGCCAGCTGGCCTGTGCATAGAGGTCACAGGTGTGAGTTTGTCAGGCCATACCCATTAGTAGTCTACAGGCTTTGTTGAAAGAAACTGAGATCCTGCAGAGGGCACTTGCTGAGGCAGAGCCATAGATGGCAAGGCCGTAGTCAATGATAGAGGTGGCAGAGCTGTAGATGGCTAGTTTAAGGGCATCCGCAGGCATACAGTGCTTGTGTTTGTGTAGTAGTCCAATCCGTATATTGGCGGTCTTGGCAACAGTGTCAATATGCCGAGTGTAGGAGAGGGTACTATCCAGGGTAATAACAAGGTACTTGAACTCCTTGACATGTTTGAGTGGGTTCCCAGCGTGGTTTTTGATGGTGAGAGACAGAGAGTTGTGCCTGCTCCTTTGGGTACAGAAGGACATGGCTTTTGTCTTGCTGTGGTTCAGGACAAGTTTATGAGAACTGAACCAGTCTTCGATGCACTTGAAGTCAAGCTGCAGCTGGGATTCAAGGACTGTAATGTCATGGTGGTTGGAAAGCAGGACTGCATCATCTGCGTATAGTAATATTTTTTGGTGGCAGGCACTGGAGAGATTGTTGATGAAGAGGGAGAAGAGTAGAGGGCTCAGAATAGACCCCTGGGGGACTCCGGAGCGGACCGGTTTCTCATCTGAAGAGATCCCTGCAATCCTTACACGTTGGATCCGATTATCAAGGTAGCTGGTGAACCATGGAAGGGCATCACTGGAGATCCCAATGGAGGACAGTTGCCTGAGCAGTAGGGGGTGGTTAACTGTGTCGAATGCCTTAGTAAGATCTATAAATACTGCCCCTCCACAATTCCTTTTTCAAGCGTGGCATGGATGAAGGTTGTAAATTCCAGTAGTGCAGTGGTGGTGCTGTGCCCTTTTCTGAAGCCATGCTGCTCTGGGCACTGTACATTGTACTTATCCAGGAATTCAACTGGTTGGTTCGACACTATTCGTTCCAGCACTTTAGATAGTGGGGGGAGGAGTGAGATAGGTCTGTAATTGGTGTGCAGCATCCTATCTCTGCTTTTGTGAACCAGTGTGACAGTGACTTTCTTCCAGAGAGAGGGGAAATGGCCCAATCTAAATGAGAGATTGAAGATCTTTGTAAGTGGCTCTAAGATTTCATCGAGGACTTGTGCCAGCAGTTTCAGGTCAAGGGAGTCACCACTGTACCCTTGTTTACCGATGGCCTTTTGAATGTATTTTGTAGCTACTTGTGGTGGGACCTCCTTAAAAAAAACTTTGGGGTTATACGTTCTAGTTGGGGGGTAATTTGGGAGGAGCTGAGGGAGGTCATCAAAAATTTGGTGGAAGGACACTGTCCAGGTTTGTAAATGCATTATTAAAAGTGCTGGTGATGGTACGTAGGTCGAGTGTAGGAGTGCCATGAAGGTTGAGCATAGTAGGTGGTGCTTTAGGATCCTTGCCTGTGAGTTCTTTCATGTTGTTCCAGAATTTGTTTCCCTGGCCCCAAGAGTTGGTCAGAGCGTCTTTGTAATAGCTGTGTTTAGCATTCAGTGTTTTTAGAGTGCAATAATTTCTGGCTGCTTTGTATAATTGTATGTTTACTTGCATCGGAGTTGAACGAGCACAATGCCAGAGGTGGTCTCTGTGCTTGAGCAGAGTTAAAAGGTCAGTAGTAACCCAGGGGTTAGTCTGTCCTTTGACCTTCATCTTTTTCACTGGTGCATAGATGTCACAGGCTTCATTGAAACGTTTGATAAATAGGTCCAGAGCTTTGTTGGTGTCACTGAGGGAGTCGAGCACTGCCCAGTTCAGCCTGGTTAGATGGGATTTTAACAGCTGGAGGTGCCCTTGTTTGATAAACCTGGCATAGATAAGCTTGGGAAGGGGCTTGTGGTATTTGTTTGACCAGGAGCAGATGAGGTCTATGAGATCTATAGGAAGCAAGGATTATTTTTAAGGGAAAAATAAGGCTTATATGTGTGAGTGTGGACTGGGTGAAGACAACTTGCTGCACTTAGTACTTTTGTGCCCAATTTATGAAAAACATAGGACCTCTCTGCTAGGAAATATATTAAGTAAACAAAATTATCAGCCTACGCAGCTACTGATATATCTGTTTATGACTGCTGGCCCTATAATATTGAGATCCATGGTCTTCCTTCTTAAAATAATTGAGCAAAGAAGGTTGCATTTAACCGGACAGCCTCTGATGGATGGCGGAATTGCTCTGCTTATTTAAGCAAAGAGCCAGTTATAAATTTATATCTGGTTTGGAACAGGTTTAATCCTGACACTTATGTAGTTTATTTATGCTAAGAATACCAATGTTTGTAAGGTTTATATACATAGATACATAGACAGTGTTGGCAGATAAGGGCCTACAGCCCACCCAGTCTGCCCATTTGAGCTTGTAAGTTTACTTTATGTTTTCCTAGAAGTCAGTTGCCCCATAACCCTAACCTCTAGAATTCTTTTATACCTATCCCATGCATTCTTAAATCCCATGATTGTTTCAGCCCCCACCACTTCCTCTGGCAGGGTGTTCCACTTGTCCATCACCCATTCTGTGAAGAAATTCTTCCTCACATTTCCTCTGACTCACCCACCCTCCAACTTCATCCTATGTCCTCTAGTCCTGGAACATTGTTTTCATTAAAAATAGTGTATTCCTGCACCCTGCTCCTCCCTGTAAGATACTTCTATGTCTCTATCATATCCCCTCTCTCCCTCCTCTCCTCCAGGGAGTACATATTCAGTTCCTTCAATCTGTCCTCATAGGACTTGTGATGCAATCCTTGTACCATCTTTGTTGCCCTCCTCTCTCCTCTATGCTTGACCAACAGATTATTTTAATATTGGGAACTGTATATTAAGATCAAACCTCATCAGAACACTTATTATATGGTCACACTGAATGTATGAAAGGGTCAAATTGCTTGTGAATTTAATACCATATGTATGGATGTCTGTGCAATTTAAATTAACTACATTAGCATTTATTGTATAATAATTCTGTGAGTATTCACTTACTGTGCAATAAGTTTTATGTAATGTTGCATAAGAAATTTTAACTGTGTTTATTATTTAATATTTTAATGATTTTTCCTTCTTATTTGTAATGGCTATATTGTCGAACAATAAAACTCAAAAAATACATATATAATTTTTCCCATTGATTTGAGTGGGTCTTAATTTGTTACATTTTGCTCTCCTCTAGGGCAAAAACTATAAATCTTTAAATAGTGAAATGTTGTTTGCCTGTGTACATTGGTGGGGAAGGATTTTCTGGGGGGATTTGGTGTTTGGGAGTTTTGTATTTTTTGAGATATTTACATCTGAAAGATCATGTTTTTAGTGTTATGTACTTTGCTCACAGAATCTGGCTGTGTTTAACATACCACATGTGCAGAAGGGTTTCAGTGTACTTGAATGGAGATTGCATTGGTGTCAGTATTTTGAAGGCTGTAAAGGTTTGCTCTCATGTAAAGAAAAAATATCAAAGGATACATTTTGAAAGTTGGTATGGATATGTGGATTGGTGTGATATGATTTTCTTAGGGGGTTAAAAGTTGATACCGTGTTTAGTGTTTTAGCTATTTAAGTTAAACAAATGAATTTGAAGAGTGCATTTAAAAGTGAAAGAGAACAGTGTGGCTTAACTTTCACTTTGACTTACACTCCTCCATGACCATCACCAGTCAGTCACTGACAGCCTGCTGTGCTACAACGTGCATGGACAAATTGTAATAAGAAATAAGAAATCACACAGTGATGGCATGCAGATGCATCAGGGACCATTTGCTAATATGGGACATTTATTTGGGTTTGGTTACCATCTCACACTTAGTAAATAGGGCCTGCCCTGTCCAGTTGTGTAGATTGATGAGTATATGGACAAGTGCAAGAGTGGCCAGGGCTGGGAGTCACATGATGCAGCCTACCGCATAGACACTCTATACACTAGCTCCGGCCGAACCCCATTAAAAACATAAAATTTCAAGGATATCTACCCTGTTCTCAGTTTCTGTGGCTTTCCACCAAGTGAATAGCTTTACCAGTACAGCTCTTTGGTGACAATTGGTGACCATGGATGCAGATATGAACATGACTTTGTCGAGGCACACTCCCTCTCCCCACGCCCGATAAGGTCAGTAAACATACCAAGGCCCAGGCCTCTTCTGGAGGGCAAGCAACAACTACTACTCTGGTCCAATCTCCTCTCACAGTGGACTGCTTCTTATTGGAGTTTCAGCCCTTTAGAGAAGAACTCCAATCACTAACGTCTGAATTCAAGGCTATGGCAGTAAACTTTGAAGATTTAATGAAGAGGACTTGGGACAACGAAGCCAGGTTCATATCCTTAGAGAAAAAGGGAGATAAATTTGACCAGGAGATGGTTGCTACACAGCAAAAAATGGCTTGGATTGAAGCAAAAATAGAGGATCTTGAGGGTTGGAGCTGAAGAAATAATGCTGTTATTATCAGGCTTCCTGAGAAGGAAGATGGCTCTGACCCTATTTCATTTACGCAAAACCTTGTTCTCAATTTGGTGGGTCCATCTCCCTATGGCCCTAATTACTCTACTGAAAAAGCACATAGAGCCTTGCATCCCATGCCTGCAGTGGGGGCTGCGCCCCATCCTTTTTCTTTCAGATTTTTAAATTATCTTGAAAGGCAGCATTTCCTCAGCAAGATAAAGGGGCTGCAAGAAATCAAGTGGGAAGATTGGAGAAGAAGGATGGCTCAGGATTTACCAGCCACTGTTCATCAGAAATGAGCCACCTTTCACCCCTGGTGACAACATTAATCACAGCAGGTATAAAATTTAGGATGGAGTACCCCGACCAATTTCAGGTACAGCTATTGGGAACCTAGCACAGCTATGAGGATGCAGAGAAAGCTGCCACAGAGCTCAAGAAAGCCCTGCCTGAGCTGTTTAGAGATAAATGAAACCTCTACTCCAGGACACTTTCCTTTTATTTGAGTAAGCATTTAATTGCTAGAGAGTTCCTTTTTTGGAGTTTTGGCAAACCATCTGGATGGATTTCTGAGGTCCACGTTACTTGAGTTTCTCCAGAGGATCTGGTCTCTTCTTCTGTACAAACACCGTGAATTTTGAGCTGCGTACTGGCTGGGGAAAATGTACTAACTAGAGCAAGTCTGTTGCGAGTGGTGGTCTTATGGGGTGAAAAAGAGTTGGGTTTGTTTTATTATTTTATTAGTCTGAGAGACCCTTGGCTGGAGAAACTAGCAGCTGGGTATTGTGTCAATATTTTCTTTGTACTGAGGGGATGTGTTAATTATTGCTATCTTTGGAGTTACACCACAAACCTTCAGAGGGCACCCCACTCCTTTTACAGACTGGCAGAAAGTTTACTTGGATCCCCTCTTGTGGCTGCTTGCAGCAACGGATGTGGATTGAACTTTATTAAGGATGGCAGGAGGGTGCTATAAGAAGGACTGTTTCAGATTGATATGACTGGGACAACTGATATTGAACTGATGTTTATGTTAAATTTTGATTACCTGCCTATACTGACTTTACCTTCATAACTTTTCTAGTTTCCTTCTAAGAATGTGGCTCTGGGTTTGGAGCATGATGGGGATCACCATGGTTTCATGCTTAATGGAGTAATTTCTGTTTCCCTCCAGGTTTGAGAGAGGTGGACATTCTGTTTAAATACCAAAGGCACAATTAAGCTGAACTATGTAAAGATCATTTGTGGCCTATATTATTTTTATTCTGTGGCAATCGCCATTTCAGGCCTTTGGATATAAACTCATGGGCCCAGATATTCAAAAGAGCTGAGCCATGTGCAATAGGGTTGTGCCTGTGCAAGTCTGAAATTGTGCCATTCTGTGATATTCAGCAGGAGGCAGTTGCACCCCCCAAATCATGCTGAGCAACAGCGCAATGCTAATGAAGACATGCTCAACCGAAGGGGGAGGAACCATGCATAAACTGCACAGCCCGATATTCAGCTGGGCCATGCAGAGTTATGCATGTGCAACCCCCTACATGCACCTGCACAACTTTAAGCCAAAAAAAAAGGATCAAGTCGAGGGCCACCCACAGGTGAGCTGCCATATTGCAGGGCGCAACACAGCTCCACTTGTTCCCGGTGCCCCCCCATAGCCCGATCGCAGGCAGCAGAGTATCCCCCCCCGCAGCAGCCCAATCACGGGCATAAAGAGACACAACCCCCTGACTAGACCTATCGTGGGCAAACGTATACAAACCCCGACTAGCCCGATCGCAGGCATAACTAACCCCCAAAGACCAATATCCCTGGTGGTCCAGTGGACCGCAAAGCCTGATCGTGGGCATAAGGTCAAAACCACCACCCCAGTCCAATATCCCTGGTGATCTAGTATTTCCCCCACCCCACCCACCACGAGCCCCACCACCCTACTCCCCGTCAGCCAGTGGCGGCAGCACCCACCTGCCTGCCACCCCTGCCCACCAACTGACAGCTTGGTAGGGCTGCATCCATTGGTTCCAGAGCAAGAGCCAATGGGCGTGCAGATCCTATACAGAGCAGAGCAGTCAGATCTGTGAATGAATTAATTCATTCACAGATCTGGACTGCCTTATGGCATGGCTGCACGCCCATTGGCTCTTGCTCTGAACCACCGGGCATGCAGCCCTACCGAGCTGTCATTCGGCAGGCAGCGGGTGGCAGGCAGGTGTGCTGCTGCCTGCTGGCTGATGGGGAGCAGGTGGTGGGGCTCTGTGGTGGGTGGGTGGGGGGCCACTAGATCACCGGGATATTGACTTGGGGTGGTTTTGACCTGGCGCCCATGATCGCTTCACGTCCACTGACCACCAGGGATATTGGTCTTTGGGGTTGAAGTTATGCCCGCGATTGGGCTAGTCGGGGTGGGGTTGGAAGTTATGCCTGCGATCGGGCTAGTCGGGTGGTGGGGGTTGAAGTTATGCCAGCGATCGGGCTAGTCAGGGGTAGTTATGCCCGCATCGGGCTAGTCGGGTGGTTTGTATTACATTTTGCCTGTAATCGGGCTAGTCGGGGTGGGGGAACGACTTATTGAATGCCCGCAGTTAGTCGGGGTACAGTATGTTATGCCCACGATCGGGCTGCTGCAGGAGGAGGACGTTATGTTATGCCCGCAATCGGGCTGCTGCGGGGGGGACTACTCTGCTGCCCACGATCCGGCTACGGGGGGATTACATTATGCCTGATTGGGCTGCTGGGGGGGGAACTGATCTGCCCGCAATTGGACTGCAGGGGGAGTCGTTCCCCGACGGCTGCTTCCTGGCAGGGCGCCAGGCGCAAGTCGTCAGGGATCGGCGCACCTGCATGATAATGGCATGCAAATGGGGCCATAATTAGATGCAAATGGCCCCCCGTGCACCTTGCATAAATTATGGCCCCATTTTCATGTCACCTTTTGAATATCGCAGGTTTGCGCATGGCACAATGGAACTTGCGCCACCACATCTGAATGCTCCACTCTGACCACTTGCGGTGGCACAAGTTCCACTTCGCCATGCACAGTGGCTGTGGCCAAGGGGCGATAGTCAAAGGAGTTGCTCAATAGTACAACTCCATTGAATATTGCCCTGGCCACATCCCTGCGCAACTTTTTTGAGCAGCGCAATGGCTTGCGCCACAGAATGGCGCAGTTTGAATATCTGGCCCATGCAGTTTAATGTTTAAAGGTGGAGTAGGGGGATCTGGTTTTGGAGGGTGCTTAATGCACTGCTGGGGGTGAGAGCTCCTCAATCTTGGATTCAGAGCATTTAGCTTTGTATAAATTAATCTTGGAGGGAGCCTCCATTACTTTCATTTGTTCCCCTGAGGGGAGGCTGGGAGATATTGGGCACTGAGTTGAAGTGATTGGCATCATGGACCAATTTGTTTATGATTTGGGGTAGGGGTGTCTGCTTTTGGTGGGTGCTTAATGCACTGCTGGAGAGGGGAGATCTCCTCAATCTTGGCCTCAGAGCATTTAGCTCTGTATAAATTAATCTTGGCAGGAGCCTCCCTTAGTTGCATTTGTTTTCCTGAGGGGATGCTGGGAGGTATTGGCATTGAGTGGCAGAGATTGGCATCATGGACCAATTTGTTTATGATTTGGTTGGGAGGGAAGCAATGTTGTGTTGTTAGGTCAATTTATTGGCTACTTGTTAGTTTGCATATTATAGAATTCTTTGTTGTCATGAGTGGGTGGTTATATTAAGTTTGGGTTGACAGGGGGATTTAGGGAGTTTGAGGC
This sequence comes from Neoceratodus forsteri, assembly GCA_016271365.2. NCBI lineage: Eukaryota > Metazoa > Chordata > Ceratodontiformes > Ceratodontidae > Neoceratodus > Neoceratodus forsteri. Next base: position 950,334,446 of record CM028129.1, on the reverse strand, counting down.
TAGGTAGATATGGGGATGGGTGAGGCTGGGGGCATCAGAATGGTTAATGTTTAGTCGGGCTGAATTTCTGCTCTTTACTATATGGGTATCCCATATTTCAAAATTGTTAAAGGTAAGAGATGGCTAACTGCATGAATATTATTACGTGGAATATATGAGGGGGCCCCCTCAATAAAACCAAGCTCTATCAAATCCTCAGACATCTACAGCATCTTCAATGAGACATTTCCTTTCTCCAGGAGATGCATCTGTTGGAGAAGGAGTCCACTTTGTTCAGGAGGCAATATATTGGGCAAGTTTATACTGCTGGGAAAACACCCAGAGTAGGGGGGTTGGCTATATTGCTTTCACAAAGAGTTCCTTTTGTTTGTTCTCAATGTATACAGGACCCAAGAGGAAGATACATATTTCTTAGAGGGATTCTTGATCTCACTGAGGTACATTTGGGATACATCTATGGCTCTAACATGGACTCCCCCTCCTTTTTTTATGGACTTGCTCCCCATACTGTCTCCCTTCCTCTCTCCTCCACTTTTTTAGGAGGGGATTGGAAACTCCCATGTGTCCTGGATCTGGATAAATCCTATAGGATTCAGTCTAGTCTGTCACTGGCTCAAAGAGCTTTAAGGGACTTGATAGAGTATTTTGGTCTTTGTGATCCCTGGAGAATGTTTTACTCTGAAAGCAGGGAATATATGTTTCGTTACCTTGTTCATGGCACCTTCTCTCATCTTGATTATTTCTTGAGAGCCAGTCCCTTTTGCTGGGCCTTCTAGACTGTGGAACAGACCCCAGAGTGATATTTGATCACTCCTCAGCCTGGTGTAAACTCTCCTTTTCCCCTTGTAGTCAGAAAGAAGCAAACTGGAAGCTGAATAATCAACTTTTAAAAGATGACTTGTTGGTCAAGAACATATATAGCTGTATCGATCAGTTTGCTTGGGACAGTCTAGGGACAACAGGTAAGCCAGATATAGAATGGGGAGTGTTGAAATGTTATTTAAGGGGGGAGCTTATACAACTAGCCCCTCCTAGGAAGTGTGAGAGAAGAAAATAGCCCTGGATCTACTCTCCCATATACAAGATTTAGAATCTCATTTGTCTCCTTATACAATGGAAGACTCCAGGTAAGAACTTATTCTGCTCTGGGATCAGTACAGCAAACTTCTGCGAGAAAAGGTGGAGTTCACTATCTTGAAATCTCATGCTAAATATATTGACCAAGGTGAAAAAATGGTAGATTGTTGGCTATGCATGTTAAGATGCAGAAAGCTTCTAGGATTATAAATGCTATCCTTTCTCCTATAGACAGCTCACTTAAAACATCCCAAATGAAACAGCTGGGGAGTTTGAGCAGTACTACTGTACTCTCCATAGCCAAATGCCAGCTCTCCCCTCTCAGAATCTGGTAGATGACTATCTTTTGTCTATACTACTTCCTTCTTTGAATGAAGCTCAAAAGGAATCTCTGGTTACTCTGATCAAGGAAGCTGAAATTTTGGGGGCCATTCGTGCCTTACCATTAGACAAATCTCTGGGCCCAAATGGTTCACTCCAAAGTTTTGTAAAATGTTTGCAGACCAGTTGTCGCATTGGTTACACAGCTTGTTCCATCATATTCTCACCACACAAACTTTAGATAGTCAATTATTTGAGGCCCTCATAGGAATACTTCACATGTCAGGAAAGGAAGCCAAGAAAGTTACAAGTTACTGCCCGATTTCGCTCCTGAATTATGATATTAAACTTGTTGCAAAAATTTTGACAAATAGAATTGGGCAGGTATTGTCATCTTTGATAGGCCCTGAACAGGTTGGCTTTATGACGTGGTGCTCTTCCTTGGACCATCTTCGTAAACTGGCCCATGTCTTCTCTACATCCAGTGACTCAGTTAACCCAGAGGTGCTGGTGTCTGTGGATGAGGAGAAGGCATTTGATCACATAGATTGGCAATTTTTGTTCTAGGTGTTGCACCAATTTGCATTTCATGGGCAATTTGTACAATGGGTCAGGGCTTTATATTTACATCCTAGTGCCTGCATATATTGTAATGTGGTTTTCTCCTCTACATTTCCACTATATTCTGGCACTAGGCAGGGATGCCCTTTATTGTCCCTGTTGTTTAATCTTTACTTGAAGCCATTGCTTATTAAAGTTAAAGAGAATCCTGTTGTAAAGGGCATTCGGGCGGGGACCCAGGAGTTGAATATATCAGCGTATGCTGATGACATTCTTTTACATCTCTCCTACCCCAGGACTTCCATTCTGGCTGCTCTGGAGACAATTTGGGAATATAAAGAACCTCTGTGTGCAAGCACTGAAGCAATGGTTACCCCAAAGGGCATTTGGCTGGGAAGCCAAGTTTCAAAGAAATACAAAATCACACATACCCCCACAATGCAAAGCATCATGAGCTGCATATGCAAATCACCCCAGAATATTATGCTGGTTCAACTTTAAGCAAAAATGCATGGTGCCGAAAGGCCTCTCACACAATTTGCAAAGGGTGCCAACCGAAGACATAGATACATGTTTTGTCCTACCAGGACTCATCAGTATGCCTCGTCTGTTTGACACCCCAGTGGAATGAACCAGCTACCCTAATTTGGGAACATAGTTTGTATTCTAACTACAAAATTAATATATATATAAGACATCAGTCTTCTCTTTAAATTTCAGTACCCCCAAAAGTGAGATAATTGAGTTTGGGTTATCTTGGTCTCCAAAAAAATTTAAATATTTGGAAATAAACTTGGCCATGAGTGGCACAAAACTTAAGCAGCTCAGTCTTATCTCCCAATTGCAGGAGATACAGCAGGATTTGTTCCATAGAGGATCTTAACTTGTGGAAATTAATATTCTCCTCATCTGTTTTACTTGCTCAATTTGTTGAATTTATGGCTGCCTCTTTTCTGGTTCTGGAAAGTCCATGGTATCATTTCAGACTTCATCTGGTTGGGGAAACTCTGGAGGAGAGCATATCACAAGCTGACAGCTCCTAAAACACGGCGGGGGGGCTTTGGGTCCCTCACTTTGGGATATACTATTGGGTGAGTTAGGCAAGTAAGTATCTCCGATGGTCCACACTGGAGGAGGAAGTAGACTCACTCCTGTATGTGCCTATTTGGCTCCTCATTAAGCAAGAGTTGATTTCCTCAGCTGGAGTGTCTCCACTGGCCTTTTTGCAGATTAAACTGAAGGATTTACCCCCAGATTTGTGTAACACCGTGACTGGGGTCTCAGTTAAAATCCACTCACAAGTATGTTATTTTTTGAAATATAAACACTGCTAAGACGTCTCCCATCCCCTCATTCATAACCCTAATTTCCATATAGGCAGTAAACCCTTTCCTTTTTCTTGGTTCCCCCCCTTGGCTTTGGCCAAGGTTGGTGAACTGATTCGGGATGGGGTCTGCCTTACTTTAGGAGAGATCATGCAGAGGTACCAGTTAGATAAAGTGCTCATTTTTAAGGTCTCTCAGCTCCAACACATGATTTGTCAGAAGTTTGGAGCTGATTTTGCAGGAGTAGAGGGGGAGATGTTCTTGTTTTCACTCTCTTAGATTGCCAGTTTGCCACATGCAGTGTCTAAATTATTACCTGGTATTTATGATAGGGCTTTCCCTAGTAAGGAGGAGCTCTCTAGATATTGGGCTTCACAATTCCTACAACATGAGTTTGATTGGTGGAATATATGGAAAGACTATTATACTTATGTTACTCAGGATAGGTTGAGGATAATGGGAAGAACACCCCTCCACCCTCAGCTAGTGGTCAAACAGGAGTTCAGCAAGTTTGTAGTTCATTTGCATCACCAGGTAAATAAAGGTCCAGTTCCCCATATGATGCACAGGGGAAAAGCAGGACCTAGCCCAACAACTAACACACTGACATCTGACCAATGGAAGATCATGTACATAAATGCTTTATGTCTGGGAAACAAGATCCCAGACCTGCAGGCAATAATGGCAGAGGCTAAACTGGACATAGTAGCCATTAACGAGGTATGGTTTATCAGTAACCACATTTGGGAGGCTTCAGTACCTAGCTATGTACTGTTCAGAGGAGACTGAGGTGCATAACGGGGGTGGTAGAGTGGCACTTTATGTCAATGAAAATATCAAAGCTACAGAAATTCAGAATACACATAAGGAGCCAGAAGAACTGTGGGTTACCCTGGAAACAAGAAATTGGACAGCCATATGAACTGGGGTTGTGTACAGAACTCCAGACCAGGGGGGTGGCCATAGACACATTACTGTTAGAAGACATACAAAACATGACAAACTTTGGGAAAATGGGGAGATACTTGAAAGAGGCATTAAGGGGAATGGGGCAGGAATCAGGGGTTGAGGAACAGTGGGAAGTATTTAAAATGGGGATTACAAGAGCAACAGAATTATGTATTAAGCAGGTTAGCAAGAGGAAAAGGAAAAGGAGACCATTATGGTTTTCCAAAGAGGTAGCAAAGAAAGTGAAAGCCAAAAAGATTGCATTCATGCAATACAAAAAGACACAGGCAGAAGGGGATAGGGAGAAGTACCAGGAGAAGCAAAGGGAGGCAGGAGGTCAGTAAGGAAGCCAAAGCTCAGACAGAAGAACACATTGCAAAATCAGTGGGTAGAGGGGACAAAACCTTTTACAGGTACATAAGTGAAAAAAGAAAGGCAAAGGGAGGGATGGTGAGACTGAAGGGGGAGGATGGGGGCCATGTGGAGGATGACAACAGTAAAGCTGACATATTGAACAGGTATTTCTGCTCAGTCTTTACTAAGGAAGAGGAGGGTAATGGGTCTGAATGGAGTACAAGGGGTGAGAATGGTGCAGAAATGGACACAAGTCCCTTTACACGAGAAAGGGTCCTGAAGGAACTGGAAGTAATAAGAGTTGATAAAGCAATGGGGCCAGATGGGGTGCACCCCAGGGTCCTTAAAGAACTAAGAAAGGTGGTGGCTGAACATCTTGCTATCCTCTTTAGCCGATCACTAGAAACAGGGGAGGTACCCAAAGAGTGGAGGATAGCAGATGTAGTCCCCTTATACAAAGTGGGAACAAAGAGGAAGCGGGGAACTACAGACCAGTCAGCCTCACCTCGGTAGTGGGGAAGATCATGGAAGCACTACTGAAGGAGAGATTGGTGGAACATCTGGTTGTCAATGGACTACAAGACCCAAGGCAGCATGGTTTCACCAAGGGAAGGTCATGTCAGACCAACCTCATTGAATTTTTGACTGGGTGACTAGGGAGGTGGATCAGGAGGGCAGTGGACATGGCCTATCTGGACTTCAGCAGGCCTTTGACACTGTGCCACATAGAAGACTATTGCACAAACTGGGGAATATGGGTGTGGGCAGGACAGTAGTGTGGTGGGTAGGTAACTGGCTGGGCAGCAGGACACAGAGGGTGGTGGTAAATGGCTGTCACTCCACAGAGGGAAGAGTGACCAGTTGGGTACCACAGGGATTAGTGCTGGGACTGGTACTATTCAATATCTTCATCAGTGACATTGCACAGGACCTAGAAGGCAGAATTTCACTGTTCGCTGATGACACAAAGCTCTGTAACAGAGTAGACACACCAGAGGGTGTAGACAGAATGAGACGGGACCTGCAGAAACTTGAAGAATGGTCAGGGATTTGGCACTTGAAATTCAATGCAAGGAAGTGCAAGATAATGCACATGGGGCACAAAAACCCGGTCACAATATATCAGTTGGGGGGTGAGGATATAGCATGCACCAAGCAGGAAAGGGATCTTGGAGTTATCATCTCTGATGACCTCAAGGCAGGGAAACAGTGTGACAAGGCAGCAGGTAAAGCAACTAGGATGCTGGGATGCATAGGCAGAGGCATCACCAGCAGGAAAAGGGAGGTCATAATTCCACTATACAAGACACTAGTGAGGCCGCACCTGGAGTACACTGTGCAGTTCTGGAGACCTTACCGACGTAAGGACATAGACAGGGTAGAGAAGGTTCAGAGGAGGGCAACAAAGATGGTGCATGGATTGCATCACAAGTCCTATGAGGGCAGGTTGAAGGCACTGAACATGTACTCCCTGGAGGAGAGGAGGGAGAGAGGGGATATGATAGAGACATACAAGTATCTTACAGGGAGGAACAGGGTGCAGGAATGCACTATTTTTAAGTGAAAAAGATGTTCCAGGACTAGAGGGCATGGGATGAAGTTGGAGGGAGGACGATTCAGAGGAAACGTGAGGAAGAATTTCTTCACAGAATGGGTGGTGGACAGGTGGAACACCCTGCCAGAGGAAGTGGTGGGGGCTGAAACAATCACAGGATTTAAGAATGCATGGGATAGACATAAATGAATTCTGGAGGTCAGGGGTAAGGGGCAACAGACTTCCTGGAAAACATAAACTGAACTTACAAACTTAAATGGGCAGACTGGGTGGGCCATAGGCCCTTATCTGCCAACACTGTCTATGTCTATGACAGCTAAAGGGGAGGTTCTGATAATAGGAGACTTCAACATACCAGATATAGATTGGTCAATACCAGCAGGGACATCTGCCAGAACTAGACACATTGCAGATTTCCTGCAGGGGGAGGACCTCAAACAACTGGTACAACAACCCACTAGAGACAGGGCTATCCTAGATTTAGTACTGGCTAACAGGGAAAGGATCACATATCTCCAGGTAGAAGGTCACCTGAGGGCCAGTGACCATCACATGCTATGGTTCAATTTGGCCACTAGAACTAAATCATCCAATTCCAAGGCAAAAATATGGGACTTCAGAGAAGCTGACTTTGATAAGATGACCAACAGAGTTAAGCTAGCCCTGGAAAAAAAGAAATACAGTTGAGGGGGTACAGGCAAAGTGGACAAGTATTAAAGATGCAATACTTGAAGCAACATCCCATTGTGTTAGTGAGAAAAGGAAGTGCAAAAGAAGAAGGAAACCACTTTGGTTCTCAAACACAGTAGCAGAAAAGGTCACAGTCAAAAGGCTGGCCTTCAGGAAATATAAGGGAACGCAGCAGGATGAAGACAGGGAGGCATACAAAACTTCCCTAAGGGAAGGAGGGAAGGAAGTAAGGCAGGCAAAGGCCCAAACTGAGGAAACACTAGAACAAACAGTAAAAGAAAGTGACAAGACTTTCTATAGATACATTAGTGAAAGGAGAAAGCCCAAAAGGGGTATTGCTAAGATCAAAGGGGATAAGGGAGTGTGTGAGGAGGAGGACCATGTAAAGACATCTATCCTAAATAGATACTTCTGCTCAGTATTTACTGAAAAGTAGGTAGGGCAGGGCCCAGAGCTCTGCACCATGGACACAGGGGGAAGAGAGGTGTGCACTAGTCACTTCACAAAAGAAAGGGTCCTACAAGAGCTCGATAAACTTAGGGTGGACAAGGCAATGGGACCTCATGGCATACATACCAGGGTACTAAAGGAGCTAAGGGTGGAATTAGCAGAGCCATTATCAGAACTGTTCAGTGAGTCTCTGAGCACAGGAGAGGTCACAGAAGACTAGGGAAGGGCCCATGTGATCCCACTCTACAAGAGTGGTAGCAGGGAGGAGGCAGGCAACTACAGATCAGTCAGTCTTACCTCAGTAGTGGGCAAGATTATGGAGACACTGCTTAAGGAAAGGATAGTGCAACACCCAGAATCCATAGGAGCACAGGAACCAAGACAGCATGGGTTTACAAAAGGAAGGTCCTGTCAAACTAATCTCATAGATTTTTTTGACTGGGTAACCAGAGTGGTGGACCAAGGGGGAGGAGCTGATGTTGCCTACCTTGACTTCCGCAAAGCTTTCAATACTGTTCCACATAGAAGATTGATTAATAAGCTGGGTAGGCTTGGGGTGGGTCAGACATTGGTCAGCTGGGTGGAAAACTGGTTGACGGGCAGAAAACAGAGTGTGGTGGTAAATGGTATACAGTCAGAAGAGATGCAAGTCACAAGTGGGATACCTCAGGGATCAGTCATAGGGGCCAGTCCTCTTCAATATCTTCATCAGTGACATTGTAGATGGACTGGAGGGTAAGGTTTGTCTGTTTGCAGATGACACCAAGATCTACAACAGAGTAGATGATCCAGATGGTGTGGGCAGAATGAGAAGAGATCTGCATAAACTAGCAAAATGGTCAGAGGAGTGGCAACTGGGGTTTAACACAAAGAAGTGTAAGATCATGCACATAGGGAAGACAAACCCTGAAGCCACCTGTAGGCTGGGAGGGGAGTTGCTGGCAGTCACAAGGGAAGAAAGAGACTTGAGCATCGTCAACACCGATGACGTGAAATCATCCAAGCAGACTTCTAAAGCAGTAGGTAAGGCTAGAGGGATGTTGGGGTGTATTAGCAGGGGTATCACAAGTCAGAAGAGGGAGGTAATAATTCCCTCTTTACAAGATGCTGGTTAGGTCCCATCTGGAGTACGTTGTGCAGTACTGGAGGCCACACCTTCACAAGAACATTAACCAAATTGAGACAGTCCAGAGAAGGGCAACCAAAATGGTGCACGGACTGCATAAGAAAACATATGAGGACAGATTAACTGAACTCAATATGTATACCCTAGAGCAAAGGAGGGAGAGAGGGGATGTGATTGAAACATTCAAACACCTTAAGGGCAATAACAAGGTGAAAGAGTGTAACATGTTTCAATATAAGAAAACTAGCAGGACAAGAGGACACAGCATGAGATTAGAAGGAGGCCAATTAAGGGGTAATGTGAAGAAGTTCTTTTCACAGAAAGGGTGATGGATGCATGGAATGGCCTGCCTCAGGAAGTGGTGGATATGAATACAGTGCAGGACTTCAAACTAGCATGGGATAGCCATAAGGGAGCAATACAGATGAGTATGAATAGATAGGTCATTGACAGAGCAAAGGTCTATGGCCCATTCATAAAGTAGAAAAAGAAATGAGCAGACTGAATGGGCCTTGCAGTCCTTATCTGCTGTCAACTTCTATGTTTCTATGTTTCTATAATGCAATTTCAGTTCCTAAATAATATGTATCTTACCCAGGTCAAACTCTTTAAAATGGGGAAGGCTCAATCTTCTCAATGTGTGAGCTGTCAACAGGCGAAAGGCACCATTTTCCATATTTTTGGGGATTGCACCAAGGTAGCTTTGTTGTGGTCTCTCATTAGGCAGAGAGAAGACCCATTATTAGGTATTGAACATCATTTCAACCCAAAAATCTGCCTGGTGGGTGATTATACCAGGGTCGTAGCCTGTGAGTGCAGATACCACTTAGCCATTATGGCATTATTAGTTAAGAAACTGGTACTGTGACACTGGCTTGACTCCGAGTCCATTATATATACTGAGTAGATGCAGGAACTCCTCTTCAATCTCTGCACTGAGCAGATAATAGCTGGTTTGCATAATAGCCTTAAAAGGTTTGACAGAATTTGGGATAAGTTGCAGGCCATCTACTCCCTGCCAGCCACTCCTTTTAACACTGTCAATTAGTCAGGACTTAGGTTAAGGGTATGGCATTCTGATGCTGGGGAGGGTGGGAGGAGGTAGGGGATTGCTGGGATTTTGACTGTTGTACGTTATTATGTTTGAATGTGTGTGTGTTTTGTCTTAATTAAATAACTGTGACTTAAAAAAAAAAAGAGTGACCAGGGCTGGACTGAGGAAGGCTGCCAGAGAAATGAGGTGAGCAGGCTGTATAACATAGAGAGAGAGAAATATATTTCATATGCTTCCCCTCACCCTCTCTGCCAGAGCACCCCTTCCCTTACCCTCTACTGTATTCATGTGGTGACCATTCCCTCACCCTCACTCCCCGAGAACTGCTTCCCTAACCATTTGTCTCTCTCTTAAGTATATAGAAAGTATATCTGGACAGATTGTTTCCATTGATTAGTACACTCCTATGTTTAAGACATTGTCGCTTCTCAGGTGGCACATTAGATATATCCTAGCTTTAGAAGCAAAGAGTCAAGGGTTTGATCCTTGATGTGGGTGCATGTGTACTACCTTAGCAAGGTACTCAAGAATTATACAGTGAGTATACTCATGATTTCACCATGCTCTTCTCCTTTTTTGCTGAGCTGGTGTCCTTTTATGGTGTTTGGATTAGTGGGAAACTGGAGCGATACTTGAGAAAATAAAGAATTCTTCGCTAGGGATAGATTACACCCAAGTAAAGCAGAAGAGGATATCCTGAAAAAAAAAATTAGGGGAGTAAATAGGTACCAGGTGGAATTTAAACTTTGTAGCGGGGGGGCTTGTCAGAAGGAGGCAAACAGCAGACCACATCATGTGAGGTCAGAGGCCTCTCCCCCCCATTAAGAGCACAGGTGGAGAAGGCAGGCTTGGATAGTGATAGTGGACAGGGTGGAGGGTGGTCTTGATTAATGCAAGAAGTTTGGGGAATAAGATGCCTGAGCTGCAGGGTCTACTGGCAGGGGGGGTGTACATAGCAGCTGTTACAGAAACCTGGGCCACACAGTGCAATGACTGGGACCTGAAGCTCCCGGGGTACACAACTTATAATTGTTAATTAGGGATGGGATTGAGTGTAGCAAGGATGAGGACATGGAGAGGAATGTGGAAGCAGTTTGATCCACCTTGCAGGACAATAAGGAAAGGAGGGTCAAGTTGTGGGCTGTCTACAGGTCACCAACACAATCATAAGACACAAACAGTGAACTGGTAGCCAGTATTAGCAAACACTGAAACAGGGGTAGAGGATGGACCATGGTGATGGGGATTTTTTTTTCCAATTTATTTATTTTATTTTTTCATTTTTTTTTTTTTAAACAGACAAGACATACATATACAGAGCCGGATTACTCCAGGATCCACAAACACAAAACTGGTTGTGTAACCTAGATACACATAAAACTATGAACACACACAGCAATGGGGTTGAACCTCCATTGCAGTTTAGCACAGTCTGACTAGTACTTAGTTTCACTTAATTCAGTCCAGGGATGACTAAATAAAGAAAAAAAAATGCAACCATGAAGGAAAAGAGAAAAAAAAAGTAAATCCCTTGCTCCAAGGGTGAAGTCTTTTCAATTAAAGTCCTCCACCTGCATTATGTATTTCCCTTTAGTTGAAAACTTGAAACCCTAATTAACTTGAAGGGTAAACCCCCTCTGTGTCCCCTGGAAAGAGAGAGAGCCACACCTATTTATCGACCATCAGAGCATAGCCCATATCCGCCAGTAATTTCATATAAACCACCTACGCTGGGCACCAATTTATGGAATATTGCCTTTAGGCACTATATAGCTTTAACTTAAGCCACTTAAAATTATAACACAAATTCTTTTTACTAATCACAATCCGCCAGACAGATCTAAGTCTCAGTACTGCCAATCTGTAATAGACAGATGGTCTCCAATATCGACCATCTTTTATCAAACAAACCCTTCTTGCCCTCTAAGCACATGCATCTCCCGATTTTACCCAGGGCCCATATAAGATCCCTCACCCAAAATTTGTAATTGTAACATTGATCATCTTTCCAATGTTTCAATATAAATGATTTAGCTATCAAGGATAGGTGATATTTGGGTGTAGATCCTGTTAAATGTGACATATCACCTAAGATACACACTTCTGGCACTATAAACTCTGAGTAGTCTAACATGGGGTCCATTTTATGCTTAATTTCCACCCAGAGCGCCCGTATTTTACAACAATTCCACATAACATGTAGGGCATCACCTGTCTCAATCCCACATCTAAAGCATAGATCTGTCTGTCTCAGCTGTCTATCACACAATTTCTTAGGAGTAAAATACATACTTGAGACAATAAAGTACTGCATGATTCTTTACCTGGGTATAGGTATATATTTAATGCCTTTCCAAATAACATTCCAAGCTAGCTGTTGAGGGGCCATTGCACCATCCCAATATAATGTTTTAACTGGGGACTTCGGACTGAGATAGTCTAATAATACCTCCTGTACTTTGGTTAAAGAATTAGACAATAGATTTAATTCAGAATAATTTTCCGAGGTAAAAGGATTTGTTAGTGAACTCCCCAGGTCTTTCTCAACCTTCTCCAACATTTTGACCAGCTGTATTCTTTTAAAAAAGTGCATAGACTCATATCTCAACAGAAGAACAACCCTATTGTCTTGCATAACATCCCTTAATGCAAGGCCCTCTAACTGTGCTGCCCAATGTCTAGTAATGACTTTACCCCCAATCAATAAATTGGGATTTCCTAACACCGGCTGATCTAAAGACCTCACCTGTTCCTTTCTCTGAGAAGGTGAAAGAAACATCCACCAGGCCTTCACAGTTTTTTTCAATTGGAGTCCCTGTTGCTTTACCAAAGTATTTTCCTGGATTGGCAAAGACCAATGCCTCCGGCTTTATGCCAAGTTCTTTTAACAACTGCCTGTCCATCTTAAGCCATATTGGAGTATATGATTCCTCCTCCACCTCCCTTGAACCCCAGCAACTCATAATACCCAATTGACTCGCTACATAATATAGGTGTAAGTCAGGCAGTTTCAACCCCCCCCCCATTTTTCGGCAAATATAGCACCTTGTGTTTTCTCCTGGGGGGCTTTGAATTCCACAGAAACGCAGAGAGTGTTCTTCTAATTTTAATGAACCATATTTTGGGGATATTATATGGGGCTAAATAGACTGGATACAATACTCTTGGCATCCGATCCATTTTATTTAGGTCCAACCTAGCCACAAAATTTAGAAGAAGCTTATTCCATCTAAGCATATCCCCATTTATTACCACCAGCACCTTATTCAGATTCATTGCAGCACCATCCTCCCAACAAGCAGTAATCCATATTCCCAAATATTTTAACTGGTCTCCAGCCCAGTGTATTTGCATTGGAGCAAATTCAGCTCTACACACATGGGGCGTCAGGGGAAGAATCTGTGTCTTAGTCAAATTTAGTTTATAATTTAACACTTTAGAGAATTGGCTTATAATTTCAACCATTCTGCAGAAACTTACCACAAGATTAGCAAGATGCAAAAGAATATCATCTGCATACACTGTAAATTTTAATTCCCACCCTGCAATCGAGATCCCCTTAATGCTAGCATCATTTTTAAGAGCAATTAATAATGGTTCCAAATATATATTAAACAGTATTGGTGATGGGGGCATCCTTGCCTTGTTCCATTGCCCAACAAAAATTCTGAAGAAATATACCCATTACACATTACACTGGACGTGGGAGCTGAGTACAAATTTCTGATTCCTCTAAGAAGGCCCTTTGGAAAATCCATCCCCTCCATGGTGGCAAACAGAAATGGATGAGAGACCCTATCAAAAGCCTTTTCGGCATCCAGAGATATCAAAGGTAAGGGTAATTGTGAGTCTGGGACAAAACTAAGTATGTGATGTAATTTTCTAAGAGCATCATGTGCCCCCCTCCCTGGCATAAAACCCACCTGCTCAGGACTTATTAAGTTTGGTGCAATATTCAGGATTCTATTGGCTAGAATCCTTGTAAGAATATTAATATCCTGATTCATCAAAGATATGGGTCTATAGCTACCAAGTAAATCTTTAGGTTTATCCAGTTTAGGAACCAACGTAATTTAAGACTGGTATAACGGTGGGTGGGGCACCCCATCCTGCATTATACTGTTAAATAAATCTTTTTACGGGGAAGTATAGTATGCAAATGCACTTGGTAAAATTTAGCCATAAGGCCATCTGGACCCAGAGCCTTACCAGAGGGTCATGACTGAATCGCCAGTATTATCTCCTCTTCTCTAATCTATGCTGCTAATTCCTTAGCCTGACCTACATCCAGGACCAGTAAATAAATACCATCTAGGAATGTGTTAATTTCCTTTTCACCAACCACTTGCTGTGACTGATAATTTCCTTTATTGTAGGATGCAAAGGCATCCACCATTTGTTGAGGGTCTGTAATAACAACCCCACCCTGTCATATTTCTGGGATTGTTCTACTAGCTTCCCACGCTTTGACTTTGGCTGCCAGCAAATGCCCAGGAACATCACCCTGCATCAAGTATTTAGCCTGATTTTTTTCAAGCCAAAATTCCACTTTACTATAAGTAATGTCCGCCATCTCCTGTCATAAGCTTTGGAGTTCAGAATCTATCTCCCCTGAAGTTCCCTCCTGAGGTGCCAGAGAGTCAATAGCCCCCAATAAAAATTCCTCCTTTGCTCTTCTCATACTATTTTGCCTTACATCATAACCCCATGCTGTCCCTGAGTACAATACCTTACATGTAGGCCAAGCTAAACCCTTGTTTTGTAATGTAGGTAATTGATTCTGTATAATATCCTGTAAAGCATCTTCCAAGTTACTCTGGATTGTAGTATCTGAAAAAGGATGTCATTTAACCTCCACCTATAAGGTCGAGAGGGAATATTCTCTGGTTCCCAGGTTAGTTGAATTGGGGAATGATCTGAAAAATCCTGCACTTAGTAGATTTCTCCTTGACCTCCCTAAGTGCTTCCCTATTGACCAAAAAGAAATCTATTCTGGAGTGACTCTTATATGCAGCGGAATAAAATGTCATATTATTACCTCCAGCTGCATGGGTCCTTATCGGATCTGTTAATGCAGCAACCTCTAATAATCTGGACATAGCCACCTGAGCCACTGATAAGGGGCTTCTGGATGGTGGTATTTTATCCTCCCAATTATTTAGACAAAGATTCCAATCCACTGCCAATATAAGAGGATGTGATGTTAACAAAACATTATCTGCCTCCACTGATGCCAAAAACTAAGGGTTAGGAGTTGTAGGGCCATATATAGATGCAATTGAAAACTCTTTACCCAGTATAATACTTGAAAGGTATATCCCCCTACTATCCTCTCTGACCATCACCTTTTCAATAGTATATGGCCAATTTTTCCCAATTAAGATTGCTACCCCACCTGAAGCTGTTTCTTTACCTGCTCCATATACCTGGTTCACCCACCTCCTCTTTAACTGAGTCAATTCTTCCGATAACAAGTGAGTCTCTTGTAAAGCAGCCATATGTACCCCCATTTGCTCAATGTGTCTCATGATTACCATTCTTTTACATCTACCCCTAAGACCTTTTACATTCCATGAGATAATTTTTATACCAGACATTTCACACCAACATAGTAGATTCCCTGTCCAGTTATTATAACTATCTCTAGTTTAGCTTCTCTCTCCTGTGCAATAGTGTGCTGTCTCTCTTTCCAGATTCCCCACACCCCCACCCCAACCCCCGATCCCAAGATCACCCTCCTAAAGAAACACGGTTTATTGATGAGCCCTTAACAGTATGCTCCCAAGCCCCACAAGCCCACCAGTGTACCTCATACTACTCCATCCATCTTTAACCCCCTACAATCAATTAGCTACTCCAGCTTTCCCTTTCCCCGTGTGCATATATTTCCCCATAAGCATATCCTATCTGCTTATTTAATACCTAAATTAAACTTCTAACTCTTGCAAAGTTAACTTATACATTTACCTATACAAGTCCCTCAGCCGGCCACTTGCCACAAAAGATCATGAGTTGCCCAACCAAAATATAACTAACTTCCTACCCCTATAAGAGTACCAGGCAGTCCATAAAACGTACCCAACCCCTAAAGCCTCCCATTATCCCCCTGCATTCTCTTATGTGATTCCCGTACAAGGCGATAGGAAATTTCTCCTTCGCATACAGAAACTCTGTTAACCCCCCTAACTGCCTATCAAAAGAAACTTTGAACATTCCCTATCCCCCTCAGTAGCTGCCACCTGGTATCCATCCTCCCCCTGCTCCCCAGTGTCCAAGTCAAGTTCACTCTTCGAGGGGGTTAGCCCCTCCCCCCAAATTCAAATCACTCGCCCTGTTCAAAATGAATTCGCAGCATATGCTGCAAAAGGAAACAGACAAAACCTCCATTCGCAATCTTCTTATCTCAGGTCCCCACAGTGAGAGATAAAACAGAGCACTTCTCCCTCTTTCTGCAGGGACTCAAGTCGTAGTTTGAAAAAGAGCAGGTAATTTGAACCGGAGACCTTCCATTGCATCCCTAGCAGTCAAGTATCTTTTTTCTCCTGTTTGAAGATGAACAGTCAGGGTTGCAGGGTACTGTATCCTAAATTTGATGCCCACAAGATACAGCTTCTTCTTTATATCAGCATATTCCTTTTGTTTCTCCCTCACCGAGGGTGTCTGGTCTTGAAATAGCCTCAGGGAAGCACCATTCCAATACAAGGTTTTATTCTGTCAAGCAGTAGCAAACACATGTGATTTCTCTTTATAATTTAAAAACCTCATGATTAACACTGTGGGTCTTGCTTCTGGAAGGGGCATCTCTCTTAGAGCCCTATGCTCCCGCTCCAGATTATGTGCATCTCCATATGGCGTGGGACCCAACAGTTTGAGTAGCAGCTCCTGCATAAAAGTAACACATTCCGATCCCTCGGCCTTCTCTGGTAACCCTGCAAGGATATGATTATTTCTTTGACTTCTGGACTCCTGGTCATCCATTCGGTCCTCTAACTTTAATCTGTTTGCAGGCTAAAATCAACTTCTGATCTATCGTGGAGACCTTCTGTTCTTACGAGGAGACTCTTGCTTCCACATCTCCCATTCTTTGTGTCAACGACTGTAACACTGGCTTCACTGTAAAAAAATCAGCAACCAGGCCTTGCAGTAACTGTTTTATTTCTGTTAGGTCATCTATGCTCTTGGTGTCTCCCCCTTCTTGTTCTCGATCTATTTTGTCCATTTGCTCTTGTGGCTCTGGTGATTGCGATTTCAGCCGCTTAACTGCAGGCGCTCTCGCTGCGAAGGGTTCGAGAGCTTCACCCTCCATCTCAGTGTTTTAACAAGGCCTCGCACCACCGTCAAATTCGCCACTTAGGTGGAGAGAAATTTCAGTATAACTCTCTCAGTCCACAATATTTTACAACCTGAAGTCACCCAGGAGCACTTCACCAATTAAAGCACCGAAAGCGATCAACTGCAGCAATTCAAATGGGTTTTTTATAGCTTTTTAAAGTAGTCAGGGCCTAGGAGTAACACTGCAGACGTCCTCTCATGCCAAGCTCATCATGTGACCTTGTGCTGGGGAATTTTAACATGCCAGGAGCAGATTGGAGTACCATGGCATCAGCATCTACAAAAGAACAAAATATGCCACTGGTGATTGCTTAAACAGTTGCACAGGGGACAATTTACCTAACAATAGATGTGAACAGGAAGCTAGTACAAACATAGCTAGCATCTTGCAAAGTGACTTCAGTGGAAAATATTATGACTCAGGTGGGCATTCCACTTGAAAACTACACTCTAGATAAGCAGACAGGAATTAACCAAACTAGCTATTTAGAGCCTGAGCAAGACATAAGTGATCAGAAAATGGAAACAGAAGTGCAGCCCCCCCCCCACATCATCAATACTAGTAGAGGAGATCTTAGGAACATCAAACAGGTATATGTTCTGGGGACTCTATTCTTAAATACACAGATAGATATATATCAGGGGTAATAAAGAAAAAATTATCACCAGCTACTTCTAGGGAGCCAAAATAAGTGATATACAACAGATGTTACCAAATATTATTAAAGAAAGGCATCATTCATCAGCTATTATGAACTGGGGATTGAAAATCTAGGAAGCTGATTGGCCAACAGCGCTTTGAAGCTGTGATGATATCTAGCTACATCATCATGGCTTCAAAAAGCCTCTGGCCACCAACCTCCTCACTCACAATGGCAATAAATACAGCCACACTGAAGCTGTGCTCGATAAGAGCAGTTTCTAACTCATTGCCACTCACACGCCTAAACCCTGATTTGCCGACTGCACGGCAGCTAACAGAAAAAAAAAAAGAAAGCAGCTTCAGCCTCTGAGAAATCTGGAAGTTCACACAGACTTACACACTAAACACCCCATGTACCTCAAAGGCTTACTTAGACTTCTGTCTAGTGACTCAGGCAGCATCCCAGAACTCGTCACACAGGAATGGCCACTGACACTCAAATACCATCACCGCTACTGCCTCTTCACATCAGCACTGTAATTGCCAGCTTATAAAGACATTACAAAATGAATTTTTCCCTCACAAGACAGCACTCAGGGACAGCAAACAGAAACAGAGTTCACAAGTCACACCACCACAATACCTATACCTCTCCTGCCAGCTCCAACTACAACAGTGCCAACTGCTGTCTCTTAGAACTATTTTTTAACTGTATCCCTACACTAGCATAACATTCTATTTTTAAAAGGTTTAACTGTTTTTTTTTTAATATTTCATTTCCAAACCTTTACTGCAGTTCATAATAGCAATGAGGCACTCCAGGGTGTGGTATATCATGGGATATCATCACTTCTCAGATGGTTGGTATGCACTCAGCCTGCAGGATCATGCCCAACCACCAGAGGTGTGATGATATCCCATGATATACCACACCCTTTCATGCCTTATTGCTTAATTATACTACATCTAGTGATTAATAACATTTAAAATCAGAGTGTGGTAGAAATAATGAATACATTTAGGAAAATAAAAGAAGAAGCACAAAATGTAAAATGTAAACTTTATTTTTCAGAGATCCTTCTTGTCCCCTGAGCAAATGCTTCAAGAACAGCAACAATTAAGCTGATTAACAATTGGCTAAGGCCCTGGACCCTGCAGGAAGGTATGTAATGCATTACCCATTGGGAGGAATTAGCTGACAATGGGCCCTATCCACAAAGTGGGTGAGGGTATGCAAAATCAGAGAGTACCCTGCCAGCTTAGCTGTGCACCTGCAGACAGGTGCACCCATACCAGCATTCATAAATGCCAGCCACCTATCCATGGCTCTGCCGCCCCACCTCTGAACAGGACTCTGCATGGTGGTCAGGGGAGGAGTCAAGATCTCAGGTGGGCATCCAATGGGATGTTCCTTTCAAGACCCAAAGTGGATTCCTCACATAGCGGGGCTTGGGTCTGGGGTAGTGCATGCCTACAGCAGGCACCCATAGCCATGTAGCATAGCCCCAACCCTGTCCCATCTCATGGTACTCAGTGCCCTCTCAGCACACAGATGGACTCCAGCAATGGGCACTGCCCCATCCCATGGAATGCACCTCCAGACAGCTGCTGTGCCCCAAGCCACTCCTGGCCATGCCCACTGCCACTATCCCACACCTTCAGTGGTAGGCAATGACACTCCCCAGCACTGACAGCACCCCCCAACAGCCGGTTGTTGTCAGGAACTCACCCCTTCAGCAGCCCCACCCCTCTGTATGTTCCAGTCGGCCATGGCAGCATGGGGGGGGGTTGTGGCTATGGTCCACCATGCCTGGTGGGAGGCATCCATGTGGCATGCACTGGGTTATGCTTGGTCCTGGCTGGCATACCAGCTGCCACCCTCTACACCCATGTGGTCAACACTATGCAGGTTAGTAAATACCATGTAGTGCTGGTACACACCAAGAATGCCTCCAGCACGGTGCAGTCTGCAGACCTGAGGGATCAGGTGTATTGGGTCTCTGTGCCCCCTGCTTTTGCATCACACATGGGATGGTGCAATGGGTGTGGGGTGGCTATGCGCAGTGCATAGCCACTCCACATCTTTGTGCATAGGGCCCAATATGAATTATTTTAGCAAGGATGAGCTACACCTCAACAAAATGGGCAGTAGGAAATTAGGAATAAAACTGAAACAAAGTATAGATGGATGTTTAAACTGAATAAGAAGAGAAAAGGGGTAGCATGTAGGGCACATAAGCCTGCTAGACTGTTACACTTAGAAAAAAGATCCCCTAGAAATAAGAATATAAGACTTAAAGCAGCAGTACTATGAAATCAGGAAGTAACATATCAAAATTCTGTTTTTTGGCTGTAAGCATGCGGCCAAAGTTCCAGTTCCCATACCTGTAAATGTTTTTTTCCAGTCAATTTTAGTTTTTTAGATATTTGCAATTTATTTGAATGGTTGTAGCGCTACAACAAATATGGCGACTGACTAATTTTCCATGCGCTTTTTCTACAGGTCACATCACGTCTTTTGACAACAGCAGAGGGACCCAGGCTGACCATTCCAGATGCCCTTGCAAGTCATTCATATGTGCAGTTGGCAGCAGAGGGGGTTCCAGTGCAACATGCTTACTGGCAAAAATGTAAACAAAAGTGGAGAATAACCAAGAAAATTACTCGGTGATAGTACAATGCTGGTGAGAAAGAGTACCAAGTATATAATTAACAGGGCACAGGGAATAAACTGTCAAAAAAAGCACAGGTTTTTTTTTTTTAGTACTGCTGCTTTAAAGTATGGGCCCTCAATGTACAAAATATGAATGACAGGAAACCATCTGAGCTGGAAGTACTACTACACAAAAGATAAAGATATATGCACTATAACTGAAACATGGTGGGACAGTAGAACTACTTGGAATAAAAATATATATGGATATGCATTTTACACTAGGGATTGATCTGAACAAAGGGTGGGGGTATAGTAATCTACATTAAAAACACAAGTAGTGGATATAGCATTCTACATTAAACACACAAGTAATAGTACTACATACAATGCATGTGGTAATGAATCAAATATTGAATCACTTTGGGTTGCAGTACATATACAGCATGTTAAAAAAATTGTACATTGGTGTTTTTTATAGGGATCCAACTGCTTACATTGAAACTGACAATGAAATTTGCAAGCAGATAACAGAAATGACAGATATAGGGGATGTAGTGGTGACAGGTGATTTAATTATCTTGATATTGAACGGGATAAACACATATCAATGGCTGGGATCAAAAAGAAGTTAATAGAGACATTAAAAGTAGCTGACCCACATCAGATGCTGCACAAACCAATGAGAGGTCATACAATATTAGATCTAATAATAACTAACATAAGTGAATTAGTAAAAATCATGAGCAAAAGAGAAAATCTGAGCAACTGTGATCATAGTATGATAGAATTTTTCCTTAAGACAGAAGTGGTTAGAACCACAGGATCAACTAAATAATTAGAAATTACAATAAGGTACATTTTCAGAAGATATGATCAGTATTATCAACATGAACATGGGAGACTTCATTTAAACATAAGAATGTAGAACAAATGTGTATAATCTTTAAGGATATATTAATTCAAGTAGAGGATACATTTGTGCCCAGCAAAAAAAAGTATAACAAAAGGGTTAAATTGCCTATGTGGTGCACTCATAGAATTTTGAGGCAGTCCGACAAAAAGAATACGGCTTATGATATTATGAAAAAAATGTCAAAAAGGGGAATCTATTGCACCATATAAATGTGAATTAAAGGTATTTAAAAAATGATTAGATTGGAAAGAAACAAGTTAGAATTTAATATCACCCACAGGAAGGATAATGGGAAAAGCTTTACTCATATATTAACAATAATAAACATGGCAATGCTCAAGTGGGGCCAATTATACATAATGGTCAAGACATCACAACACATATAGGGATGACACATTCCTTTAATGAATACTTTTACTCAGTGTTTAATAAAAACATGGTTAAAGCTAGTATCATCACTGAAAAAGAATGAACAGATCGAGCTATTGAAATCAGCTCATTAGAAGCTGAGGATTTAAAAACTGAAGGAAAATAAATCATCAGGCCCAGATGTCTTGCATCCCAGGCTCCTAAAATAAGTAAAAAAAGCAAATATTAAAATTATTGGCATACTTGTTTAACACCTCAATTTCCACAGGAGAGATACCTCATGACTGGATAACAGCTATGGTCATACCGCTATTTAAGAAGGGAGCTAGGGCAGTAAAATCAAAGTACATGCCAATCAGTCTAACCTCAATTAGTTGTAAAACAGCAGAAAGCTTCCTGGAAAAAAATTGGAAGAGGACTTACTATAAGATATAAAGATGTTAACCAGCATGGCTTACATCAAAATAGGTCAGGCACAACACATCAATTATACTTCTATGAAAATGTAAATAGAAGGATAAACAAAAACATTCTGGTAGATGTACTGTACCTAGATCTTCAGAAGGCATTTGATAAAGTACCGCATGACTTGTTAATAGATAAGTTATCAAACGTCGGTATATATACTAGGTTAATTAAATGGATTAGTAACTGGTTAAGTGGGAAAAAGCAAAGAGTCAGGGTGAGGGGTACTACTCTGAGGAGGGTAGTGTGTCTGACGGAGTCGCACAGTGTTCTGTCGTGGGATCTGTGCTATTTGACTTGTTCGACGGCAAGTTACACCACATTATTAGTAGCTGGTTGGTGAAATTTGCCAATGATATCAAACTGGGAGGGCCTGTGCATACTGCAGATAATATTATAAAGCTCAAGATAGCTCTAGATAGAAAGAATAGAGAAATTGGCACTGGATAATAATATGCAGTTTAGTATTAAAACAATGCTCTATATTTCACATTGATAAGGGAACTGAACAACAGAATTACTTTATAAATGAGATTCCACTTAGTAAAGTAATAGTAGAGAAGGACTTTAGCATTTATGTGAATCAGTATTTGAATCCTAGAGAACATTGTACCAAAGTAATACAGAAAACAAATTATATGATTAGAAATATAAAAAGAT
The DNA here is from genome assembly GCA_016271365.2 of Neoceratodus forsteri. NCBI lineage: Eukaryota > Metazoa > Chordata > Ceratodontiformes > Ceratodontidae > Neoceratodus > Neoceratodus forsteri. The sequence continues at coordinate 950,311,947 of CM028129.1, read as the reverse complement.
TTTTTGTGAATTGTTCTGCCTCCTGTATAATGCCTCTGTACAAGTCATTTATAAGGCTGCACCTGGATTATGGATCCCCATTGTGGAGCCCATTCTTAAGGGGAGAGGTGGAGTGGGCAGAGAGGGTCCAGCACTGGGTGACAAGAATGACTGGGAAATTAAAGGGTCTATAGTATGATGTAAGGCAACAATGCCTGGGGCTGTATAGCCTGGAGCAGAGAACGATTAGGGGTGATTTCATGACCATGTACAAAATTGTGCATGACAATGAATTATTGAAAGAGCTAGGGGTGGAGATCCAGGCCAAACCTGCTGCACTGAGACGGCATAAGTTACAGATTAGGTTGGATACCGTGGTAAAAAATGGGAGATATAATTTTTTTAAGTATCATGCTGCTAGACAGTGGAACAAACTACCCAGAGACATAGTAAAAAGTCAAAACTTGGGAATTGTTCAAGAAGAGACTTGACACATTGTTATTGCAGGAAGGGACTACTTGGACCCACTGATTCAGGTGGATGGTATTAATGGGCATGTAGCCTTCTTTAGTCCATTCCCCATTATGATAACCCAGTATGAAAAGTTACTGGATGCCTCTCAGGATGAATTTCTAACACAACTGGAGGAAGAGTCGACAAGGGAGGATAGGATTCTGGATTTGGTACTGATGGATGGGGATGAGGTGAAGAATTTGTTAGTAGAGGACCTAATGGCAGGGAGTGATAGCTCAGTAGTTTGGTTCACCTTAGACCTGGTAAAGTAGTGGAACCAGACAAAAACAGCTATGGTGGACTTTAATGGTAGATGACTTCAGAGAGATAGCTGATATACTCAGGAAACATTTTAAAAATAGGCCAGGGATGAGCATGGAGAGTCAGTGGGGGATACTGAAGCTGGGCCTGGTGTAGGTTACAGAAACCTGCACTAAAACCTATCATAAGAATGCTAGGTCCAAAATACCTTGTTTAGTGGTCCAGAGAAGAGCAGCAGGGGGTGAAGGAAAAGCAGTTGCCCTTCAGAAGGTACAAGCATTCCCGTAGGGAGTTGGATAGGGAGGACTACCATAGGATCTCAAATGAGGTCAGTAGAAAGGTAAGAGTGGCCAAGTCAGCTAAGGAGCTTAGGCTAGTGAAGGGGATCGTGGAGGGGGAGAATGAATTTTATAGATATGTCAGAGAGAGAAGGAAGGGGGGCAGATAAACAGATTAAAGAAGAAAGAGGGTTGGGCTGAAGAGATGGTAGAGAAGGCTGAAGTACCTAATGAGTATTTTTGATCTGTCTTTACTAGGGAAAGGGATGGTCTCTTACCACAGGGGGGAGGCAGGATTGGGATAGCGGATGGGGGGAACTTACAGATTGCAAGATCCAAGTGGGGAGGGCGAGGGGTCTCAAGTTTTTGAGGACTGATAAGGCCCCATGACCAGACAAAATTGACCCCAGAGTTCTAAAGGAACTGGCAGATGTCCTGGCTGCTCCAATGATGGAATTATTCAATTTCTTCCTCCATTCAAGATAATTCCTCCCTCCAGTCATGATGGGTACCCTGGACTGGAGGACAGCGCATGTTGTGCTGCTCCACAAGAGTGGACTGAGGGATGAACTGGGAAACTATAGACCAGTCAGTCTGACATCCATAGTGGGGAAACCGATGGAGGACATCTTGAAGGAAAGGATGGTGGAGTTCCTGGAGGTAGATGGCATTCAAGGTGAAAGTCAGCATGGATTTGTCCAGGGCAGATTGTGTCAGACCAACGCTACTGAATTCTTCAATTGGGTGACAAGATCCCTGGACAGTGGAAGGTCAACTGATGTCCTATACTTGGACTTCAGCAAGGCTTTCAATTCAGTCCCATGTGGAAGGCTGATATGTAAGCTAAGGAACCTAGGGGTGGGGAGGAAATAGTGCAATGGATAGTAAACTGGCTCAGCAGCTGGCAGCAGATGGTGGTGGTAGGGGGAGAGACTTTGACTCCTAGGAGTGTCATCTGTGGGGTCCCTCAGGGATTGGTATTGTGCTCAATCCTGTTCAATGCTTTCATTGCAGACATCAGGGATGAAGGTAGGAGCAAGTTAAGCCTATTCACAGATGATTCCAGGTTGGCAGTGGTAGTTGACAGTGAAGAGGGTAGGAAGACACTTCAGGAGGATTTGGTAAGGTTGGAAAGGTGGCCACACTTATTGCAGTTGGGGTTTAATGTTCGGAAGTGCAGCATACTACATCTGGGATTCTGTAACACTGGGTATAACTATAATTTGGGGGGACCAGCTGTTGACATCTAAGGGGGAAAAAGACCTGGGGGTAGTCATAGATGCCAAGATGATGTACTCAGAACAGTGCCAGAGAGCAGTGGCTAAGTCAAATAAAATGCTTGGGTGTATCTCTAGGGAAATAATTTTGAGGAGAGGGGAGGTCATTCTGTCCCTGTACAACTCCTTGGTGAGGCCTCACTTGGAGTATTGCATACAATTTTGGAGACTTTACTTAAAGAGGGATGTTACACTTTTGGAGAGGGTACATAGGTGAGCCACAAGGATGAGCCATGGCCTGGGGAGAATGTCTGATGAAAAGTGACAGGAAGTTAAACATGTACTCCACTGAGGTCATAAGGAACAAGGGTGATATGACAGAGGTCTTCAAATATATAATGGGGATCAATAGTGTAGACATGGAGGGTCCCTTTACATTGAAGGGGGAGGGACATAAAAGTGGATGTAACCTTAAACTAGTAGGGGGAGGTACAGCGAGAAGTGAGGAGACACTATTTCACAGAGAAAGTGATGGCACTTTAGAAAGTACTACCATGGGAGCTGTTGACAAAGGAAACAGTGAAGGGATTTAAGTTGGGTAGGGGCAGGTACATGACCATGGTACAGATTTGCATCTGAGGTTAACAGCTGGGTGCTGGGAGTATGTTAGATAGGAGGGAGCACAACACGGGAAGTGGGGTAGCTGCTGAAACCTAATTAGGAGCTGCATCTCTGGCAGATGAGATAGACCACTGGGTCTAATCTGCTGGCAACTTTGTATGTATGTATGTATTCATGTATTCATGTATGTATGTATGTCTGTATGTATTCTTGCATACAGGAAGACATACAAGAGCTGTCAGTTACAAATCCAATAGCAACCGACTGTCCCAAGTCAATTTTGTAACCATTTAGAGTGTATGTATGCTTTTAATCGACCAACCATTGCACCCAACCAGTTGTAGTTTGGACCTGGGCCCTACACCCCCCTTTTTAGTGGGATGTGTAGATGTTATCTTCCCAATCTTTGCTGAAATTTTCTGGAAGTCCTTGAAGAGTGGGGGTCTTTCCTGACCCCCTCAAGGAGGTGGTCATTCGACCACTCCTTAAGAAATCCTCCTTGGATCCAGACTGTCTAGCCAACTACCGGCCTATCTCTAACCTGTCATTTGTTGGTAAGGTTATTGAAAAGGTGGTTGCATTGCAACTGAATGATCATCTTACAACTCACAATGTCTATGATACTCTCCAGTCTGGTTTTGGGAAGAAGCATAGCACAGAGACTGCTCTTGTCCGGGTATTAAATGACCTCCTAATTGCTAGAGATCAAAAGGCACATACCATTCTGGTGATTCTTGATCTCTCTGCTGAATTTGACACTGTAGACCATGGTGTGCTGCTGGAGTGCCTGTGGCTCTTTAGTTAGGCTGTCTGGTAGAGTCCTTAAATGGTTCCATTCATACCTCATGGGCAGGTTTCAGAGAGTTGCCACTGGAATTTATTCCTCTGGTGCTCACTCCCTGCTTTATGGGGTGCTGTAGGGCTCCATTCTGGCACCCATGTTGTTTGCACTGTACATGATGCCATTGGGAGATATCATCAGGCGATACAGTCTGAGTTTTCACTGCTTTGCAGATGACACTCAGCTGTATATGTCCTTTCTGCCCAGGCAGAATGATGCATTCTCCATGCTAAATAATTGCCTTACTGAGACCAGAACCTGGATGAGTTCCAGCTGGCTGAGACTGAATCCAGACAAGATTGAAGTGCTAGTAGTGGACCTAGGTCATCTGGGTGCTGGTTTGATGGCTGGACAACCATCAGGCTTGTTATTTGGTGGTATATCGCTCACTACCTCAGACTGGGTGCATAACCTGGGTGTTATTTTTGATGATGGTCTGACACTAAAATCTCAGGTGTCAGCTGTTGTCAAATCCTCTTTCTACCATCTGAGGAATATCACCCAGGTAAAACACCTGGTTCATCCAGATGATCTTCCAACATTGGTCCATACCTTTGCCACTACCAATCTTGATTACTGCAATTCCCTCTACCTAGGGCTACCAGGGGTTAATATCCACCACTTGCTGCTGTTGAAGAATGAGGCGGTCAGGCTTTTGACTGGGACCTCTAGGACCAGTCATATTACTCCTGTGCTCCGCAAGCTGCACTGGATGCCTGTTCAGTGGCGGATCACCTTTAAGTTTGGCTTGCTAACTTTTAATGCCCTACATGATCAGGGACCAAGTTACCTGCAAGATCTTCTGGACCCTACTGCCCCCTCTGTCCTCTCCGATCTGCCGATGAGGGATTGCTGGAGATTACCAGGGTATGATTGAAGACATCTGGTTCTCATGCCTTCTCTTTTTTAGATCCAGTGCTGTGGAATTCTCTACCTCATCAGTTAAGAGAATGCCTGACCATTGGTAGTTTAAAAATTTAGTTAAAAACTTATTTATTTCTTTTAGCCATCCCTAAATATGGATGATTTGTTTTTATTGTTCCTGTTTTTAATCATATTTATATTTGATGGATTTGGTTTTATGTACAGCACCTTGGTTCTGAAAGGCGCTATAAAAATAATGCTGATTTGATCTGATTTAAATTAAGCAGTGAAATTAAAATAAATGGGGTCTTGACATAGTTACAAAACTGACTTTGAGCAGTCAGTTGCCATCAGATTTTTAACCTGGCCACTCTTGTATGTCTCCTTTATGCAAGAATACAATGTCTTCCAGAGAAAACAACTAGTGATGGCATTCAGATGCATCAGGGACTGTTTGCCCGTATCACACATAGTAATGAGAGAGAGAGAGAGAGAGAGAGAGAGAGAGAGAGAGAGAGAAAGAAGAAAGAGAGCTGAGTATTGTCATTTTTCTAGACTCCAGATATGGTCATTTCATCAAGGAAGGAGACATTTTTTCAGGGTGAGCAGACTTGATTTACAACCCTTCAGGTTCTGCTCACAGTTTAACATGTTCAGACAGTGATGTAATTAAAGTAATATTTATTTATCATGCAAAGAGAAGTTTAAAAAAACTATGATACGGCATTCAAGTGTTAAAAAAGCGATACCATTTTAGCAGATGTGCTTTGATTTCCTATTCATACCAGTGGCTCTAGCAGGTTTATTGTGTTTTGGGGGAGGCTGATTAGTACCTGACTGTGTGAATGTAATTAATCTGAGTGAGGTCCTTAAAGTAGTTTGGATACACAGAGTCTCCAGTTAATGATATATAATCAGCCTTTGTGTCATTTGTTCGTTCTCAGTACCAGTCCAGCATGCTCCATCTGATCTCCTTTCAAACTGAATTTCACATCAATAAATAAAGCAAAACAGGGACAAGAGTCCCCAAACACAGGAGAAATATTAGAGCCATTCCATGGAAGAGTATTTCAGGGGATGAAAATGAGGAGTAAAGAAAGTGCATCTTATCTCTCAGATTCCATTGGGTTCAAAAGAGAATATATTTGCTTCTCATTTTAAATGACATATAGAGTCCACTTAAAGAGAAATAAATGCAAGTTACATTTCTAATTTATAGACAGTCAATGAAGGGAATTAACTTGCCTTGCTATCTGTCTGGTTAGTGACAATTGTGCAAATAATATGTGGATGACTTTTTTTTCTGTTAATTATGAGATGGAATGAAATATTGCTAGTTTTAACATATTTATTACCAGTTTTCTGAACAAGTTGCAGTTGGCACTGGCAGGACTCAAATCTCAAACCATGCCAAAACATTTAAATTTCAAGACAGTACATTAAAATAATGTTAATAGTATTCAGTTGTGATATCATAAATAGGAGAATGAGACTTTGGGCCAACTTAAAAAATAGAACAGGTGGAATTTAAAGGAAAATAACTGTGTCTTAATGAAAATGTATTCAGTTACAAAAAGGGAAGGTCCTGAAATTGAGCACTTTGCAGAATGCTATTTAGCTGAGTTCTGTCAACAACAACAGTGAATCATTTTCTAAAACCAGAAACAACCTACAACAGTTACACTGCACTTATGGGGTCCTTGAAAACCAAACTATTTACATCATTTAAATTTACAAAGTTGCTGCCACCACATTAGTTTTCCTTTTAGTTTTTGGACTAATAAATCAGCAGAATCATAGGTTTTTAGTGCTGATGCACCCATTCCTGTTCACATCAGGAGTCAAGTCTCAGGATATATTGAGAGCTGACAACAGGTATCATGATGAGTTTAAAATAAAACTTTGTTTCATCTTTCCTAAACGGTATATTTCCATCACAACACAATGCAAAAAGCTGACTATTAGTTTTATCAAATCTTGTAACTGAAAACAGAACAACTTGTTCATTTTGGTAAAACAATACTGTGCAGTATTTGTTATACAGTGTGCACTCAAATAGTACATCATATACTGCACAACTGTTGAACTGAGCACCTTAAAAAGATAACCTAGCAGGGGTATATCCCCACATCTTTTTTTAGCCATAGGTACAAAATAAAAAAAAAATATTTTGGGAAAGTTAATTTACATTTAACTCATTGAGTCAATCAAGAAGCCTTTAGGAACCAATTTTAGTATCATGCATCTTTCTCAGGAAATCAAACCCTGAAAACACACCAGTGACAAAACTCTACACAGCCACTACAAGTGCAGGAAATGTTATATATCTATCTCTTCCATGCTTATTTTATCTTATACCATGATGAAAACCTCTCTGTTGTATGTTGAATTTGTAAAGGGTTAACAACCCCCCTTCCACTTTTCCCTCATTGAGCCCCTGAATGCCATTGCTTTCCTGTAGAGGTCTCATGAGATAAATCCTAACTGCTATTTTCAGCATTTCCTCAATCAGATACCTTTAAATATAGCTGCACAAACAAATAGGTGGCAACAAAGCACAGATCTTGTCATGTGTGAGTCAAATCCAATAGTTTGTCCTTGTTTGCACTGTAATTACTGCTGGGCTGGAAGCAAATGTGTCAGAAGTGTACGATTGCTATAAGGATGGGATCATCTGGGGCCTCTGCACTGCACATAGCCTAATGTGTCTACCAGCTCTAACAGGCTTGGGTAGCTATATATTCTGCTATGTTTTAGGTTGTTGTGCCATAGAATGCTGCAGAAGAAACAAATCTGGTGAAATAAAAATGCTGCCTATGTTATCATGGTACACAATATCTGACCACATGTAGGCTGCAGATATGGGGGTGGGGTGTCAAGATCATTATCAACACACATAATCAGAACATTTAGTTTCACTGGAGACTGTACTACAACATAAGCAGAATCTTTTGCTCCCATCACCATGTGTGTGTGCAACTGTAATTCAGCTTCAGTTCCAGACTAAATTATAACTGTCATTAAACTGCCACTAAATGCACTGATATTGTTCACAGCTAATAGGGTTCAAACAATATTGTTTTGTCAATTTACTTTCAGTATAGTATATGAAAGACATACTGTAACACACTGAAATATTGCTGTAAGTGCCTTGTGCATCCTCAGGTTCAACTATGTTCTTGAACAGCAACCAAATTCAATCTCCCTGACAGAAAAATAAGTCAACATTTATAAAAAAAAAAAACAGACAACAAACAACCGATCCAATACATACTGTATCAAGAGAGAATGAAAATAGAATGTTCATGTATATGCCAGCTCATCTGTAGTGTTATTTTAAGGGAAAGATACTTACTAAAGCCACGGGAAAATAACTTAAAATAAATATCAGATACAACAGATAAAATACATAGGAGAAAAAAAATTATCTCCCTCCCCATATTCATCTTCCACCTGGCAATACTTTTACACCTATTAATAAAATGTCCCACTAAAAATATTCATATAAAAGAGGCCTAGGGATCACCCCTATGCTGCCACCAGGAAGGGCAACCCATCAGGTGGTGGTGTGGGGGGGTAGCAACTAGAAACAATGGAGGGATTCCCAGGTTCAAGTATGGCCCAGAAAAGTTTTCATACCACAGAGCCAAGGGGGACTGGAACAATAAGGAGAAACTCACCATAGGAATGAGCAGCAAACCCACAGGGATTTGAGGAAAGGGTTGAAACCCCACCAGGATTTGGGGATAAGAAATGTGTGAAAACCAAAAAGAAGATAAGAAAAAAATGGATGGGAGAGTCGGATCCTGTTTCATTACATAGAAATACTATTGACTTTTATTATCTTAAGTAAACTACACACACACACACACACACACACACTACCTGCTGCAATTTATGACAAGATATCTTAGCTATAAAAGTTTTATCTGACTGTATTCATTTTGTTTAGATTTTCAAATAAATGTTTCAAAGAGGATCCATCACACTGCTTTTATTATAGGGTCATGGCAGCACCCCTATATTTAGAGTGGCTGGAGAGTTCTATGTTAAACTTAATTTTTTGTTTGCTGCATGCAGAAAGATGGTTTTACAGATTTACAAGAAACTTTTGGGATTTATTTTCCATGGAATAATCCAAAATCTCAAGTAAATCGGTCTAGTATTTTTGGAGATATTAAAGTGTGAAAAAATGTACAGTTTTTCCAATGATTTCAATGGGTTTTAATATGTTAAATGTTTGCTCTTCTCTAAGGCAAAAACTATAAATCTTTAAATAGTGAAATTTTGCATGCTTGTATAGGTTGGTGGGGAAGGATTTCCTGAGGGGGATTTGGTGGTTGGGTGTTGCTTCTTTTTGTGTCTGCATAGTCCTCTGACCACTCAAAGCTAGTAAAGGAATGCATAAATATACACAGAGCTATGTGTTTCAATAATGAACTTTATTCACAAACTAAAATGTGATAAACCTGTTGAAAACCAATGAGTACATGCTCTTAAGAGGCAGTTTGAGCTCTGACTGCGTGAATCAGTATACGATTCCTCTATCACAAATAGAAAGGAAATTCTGTGCAAAATACTACATTGAAGCACCAGATAGGGTTCAAGTTAATACCACAAATGTAGGGAACTGTGCCATTAGGGTTTCCAACCCTAATTTTCAACCCACCCCAAACAGCAAAAGGAAAAAGAAATAGAGTTTGGGGTCTCTGAAATCTTGGTGACTCAGTGGTTGGGTCTTTCTTGGGGTTATCAACTTTAATACCCACCCTATTCCCTGAACAAACAATATCATTTGTGATATCCTTTCTCATATGAGGAAAATCTCACCATGGATTCAACAAGATTCCAGAGACCCAAAACCCTAATGTTTTTCCCTTTTGCTGCTTGGGGTTGGTGGGGAGTTAGGGTTGGAAACCCTAACACCATATGTTGCTACTTTTGTTGCATTAACTTGAACCCTATCTGGTGCATCAACATATTTTTTTGCAAAGAATATACATACAATTTGGGATCAGCATATACAGCAATTCAGCAGTACCTCCTGGACAGTTCATTTTGTGATTGCACTTAAAATAATGTTGTTTTACCCTTGACTGTGTACTTGCAAAACCGTTGGACTTGATATTCTCAGTTTTGTGTTTTGTCACTCCCTGAATAAGTGTCTGTATAACTCCAGACCCTGCTTAATATTCTTTGATGTGTTGTCACTGGACGCTTGTGAAAACAGGCAGTTTTGATCACATGACTTTCCAGTATAAAAACTGAAAATTAAATGAAAGTATTAACCAATTACAACAGATACCAATACAGTAATAAACAAAAAAAAAAAACTAACATACAGTAATGTACTCATTTAATGAATCAGATCAAGTAACAGTCAATTTGTTCTCATGACACAATGCTTCTACTCCATTGTTACCAGCCACTGCAAAACACTCTTACCAGTGACAGGGTCACTAAAATGAGAATTAATGGACTGTGGAATAAATTTCCAAAAACAGTGGGGCACTAACTTAACTATTTGATCTTCCTTTGACAGTACTCATATATTGAACCACAAATTCTCAACCCTGTAGACCTCAGCCACATCCTAATATTACTCACCCACAACAAATTAGATACATAATTTAGAATTTTACATTTAAGACTCTGGCGCAAGAATTTAAAAGTATGACTTTTCCTCCTATTACTAAGTGATGTCAATCTTGTCAGATGATATGTCACAAACCTAGAAACATGGTTGAAAATTATATCCAGCCCACCAAGGTTAGCAGCATTTCCACCTCCATAGATCATGTTATCATAATTAATCAATGGCAAAACCACTGTAGAAACAATTGAATATACTGTGTTGCAAGAAAGGGCAATACACACCCTACAACACAAAGGGACCCCAATATTTGCCCATGTTTGCTCACTGTTGCAGAGATATGAGCATCCTAAGTCAAATAAGACTCAAACCACACCCTAAGATACTTATATAGTACTTATCTACTACTTTAAAAGTTCTGAATCCTCAGCTAATGGGATTTGCCCTTTAAGGAGCAGACCAGGTTGTCCTGGTGCACCCCTTCCCTTTTCATCAGGATGGTGTGCTCAGAAGGGGAAGGGAAAGGAAGGGGAAGGGCTCGGGGATAGAACAATGGACAAGCAACAGGAAGGGGAGGGGCAAGTGGAGGTACATAAGGGACAGTACAGAAGTGGTTCAGCCACTTTTGCTGGAGTTTTGATTATTCTGAACTGCAGCACATCAGATTGGCATCAGAACAAAGGGTGGGGATTTGGTCAGGTAAGCAGCAACAGACTTTCTTAAAAAAAAGAAAAAAGGGGGGCTTTAATTATATGAATGATAAGGACAAGTATATCATGGTTAGGCAGTGAATCTGTGGTAGGTCATCATGAACAGTTGTCAAGAATAACCCTCTTTAAAAAAAAAGCTGCCCTTGTGGTGCAGGGGTAGTTTCTCTGACTACAAAGTGGGTTTGTGTTGTTTGAATCTTGTTAGGGTCATTATGAGTGGGTAAAATGAAGAAGGTAGGAAACCTCAGATGGTGTACTGTTTATGCCTGCATTTAAACAAAAAAAAAGAAAGAAAAGCATTATTGAAATAGATAGAACATCGCTAGGGGGCAAGACTGGTTCCCATGTGTTTAAAAGAATTGGAGGCTGTTTTGAATGCTGAAAGTAACCCTTTGAGGTCGAGAAGGAGACCAAAAGGAGGTCAAGGGGAGGGGTGAGAGCACCACGTAGTTGTTATGGCTGTTTTCAGTTGGCTGGGGCAGATGCCTGTTTTTCACAAGGTTTTTTAGCGGCTAGTTGGGGAAGAGCGAGAGCACCACACATTTCATGGATGTCTCATCGGCAGGGCAAAAGGCCCGTTTTGTTTAAAAAAAAAAGTTTTTGGTGGCCATGGCAAGGCAGAAGGTAGCATTGGGTGGAAAGCAGGCTGGAAAAAGCCATCGGAGGGGTGAGAGTGCCACGTGGTTTTGAGTGTTGTTTTCGGATGGCAGGGCAGATGCCCGCTTGTTCAGAGGAATGGTGGGAGCAGACTGGAAGGAGCAGCCTGAAGGGCTGTATACTGGATGAGAGCAGAGCCCGCACTGGCTATGAGAGCACTGCTGGGGGGGGGTTATGCAGGGGAGCCTGCATGGGAAGTGGGGGAGGGAGGATGCTCGGGAAGAGGGAGAATGATGTAATTTGCTGTGTAGTGAATACACGACATGAGGGTAGCAGGCTTTGAGGCTCTGCAGGTTGCGGTGTGTAATGGGAAGCCATTGGGCCTGCAGCTTTCTGGATGGTGAGGGGTGCCAACGAGGGAGGTTGGATCAAATGCTGAGCTGCAGGGAACATCGGGGGGTCACAGGGACCCAAGAGGTGAGTCAGAGCAGTGCAGACTGGCTAGTTGCACGCCGGCGACTGTGTGTGTAACTGGGGAGACCGAAAAGGGGGCTTACCGGGGGGACAACACAGGGTTTGTTGCCCTATGGCCCAGTGGGACTAGTGGAGTGAAATAAGGGCCTTTAGTTTAAGGGCCTGAAGGACAGGCCAAGCAAGCAGGGAGGGGCAGTCAACGAATCGGAAAGGTGCATGCTGGGGGGGAAGCATGTGCATGTAGAGCGCTGGAAAAACAAGGAGAGGTTTAAAAAAAAGCCATAAGTGGCCATGCGGCATGACGTCACACATCGGGGAAGGGGAACAGACCAAGAGGGAGCAGGGGCCCGAGTCGGCTGGGCAGGAGGGCCTAGTGACAAGAGGCCTAGCGATCTGGAGGACAGGAAACCCGGGGGTCTGAAAATGAAAGGGGGGCTTTCCTTGGGGCCCAGCAAGGGGCAATGGGGAGCGACCAGAGGACTGGGAAAACTGGGCCTGGACATGTGGCGGGATGCAGCACATCATTTTGGGCCAGGTCCAAAAGAAAAAAAAAAGGGGGAGCAGGTGCATCTCAGCCTATGGGGGAGGTGGGCCGGGCCTCTAAGGTTACGGCCCCCAGATTTCTGTTTTAAAAAAGTTTCTCTTCTTTTCCAGTGTTTTCACAGGTGACTAAGCAGAGATCATGGCACCCAAGAAGAACAGACCTTCAAAGGAAGACACCTACAAGGTGATAATGAAGCTGGCTGAAAAGGACAATAGGATGTGGGAGTTGGTGGAAGGGGAGGAACCAGGGAGGTCTGGGGAGAAAAGGAAAGCGGGGAAGGGTAAAGGGGTCAGAGAGAAGCGGCCAGCAGAGAAGCCACGCAGCCCAACCAGGGCACAACCACAGATGGCGGGGCCAAACAAGGTGGCTAATCCAGTACCTCTGCACCCAGGAGACCCGGCCCCATCAGTACCTCCCCAGGGCCAGGAGGTGGTTCCCCCAGTGGAGCCCAGTCTGGATCCCCAGCATACAGTGGTTCCTCCACAGCTGCTAGTAGGCCTACCAACCCTTCACCCAGAGGGAAACATGCTGGGGCACCAGGATGCTAGCAGGCAGCAAGGAACGGACAAGGTCACAGGTAATGCACCCGGCTCTGTTGGTGACAGCATCAAGGAGTACATAGGTCAGATCATTTCAGCACTTGGTTCGGGAGACTTGAGCTAGATGGAGGCTGCACTAGCTGAGATTAGGGCAGGAGAAAGGTGGTGAAGAAGAAGGAAGGTGGAGTTGAAAAGGAGGGAAAAGGAACAAAGGAGATAGGAGCTCCAGGTATGAGAGTGAGTGAACACGTACCGTTGACCACAAAATAAAAAATATGGAAGGGAGAGTATGTGGATATTTTTGCTTTAGTAAGCCAGGACACAGCTGCAAAATATGAAGAAACAGAGAATATAGGAAAAAGTGAAATGGCAGCTGCAGTGGTTTTGTTAGGCAAGAAAGACAGAGAACAAATTCACAAAAGGGAAGACTTGGGAGGGGTGGTTCATAGGTTTCGCCACATTCTCAGCATTAGTATTGGAAAGAAGGCCGAGTTGGGCATCCCATTCATCACATACTCCCTGATAATAAGGAGAGCAAAAGCAAAAGGGGGTGTAGGTTGGATATATTATGATGAATTCTTCCGGCAAAGAATGGCCACATAGATTTATGGACAGATTATGTAACTGATCAGTCCACGCCAGAGGGAGAGTTTGGGAAAAAAGTTACCATGCTACAAAGATGTTGCTGGGTCTACAATAGGGCCTTTTGCTCATGGGCACAATGCTGTTTTCGGCATGCCTGTTCAAAATGTGGGGGATCACATCCGGCAAGCAGATGCAGGATGACATGGATCCAAGGAATGCAAGGAACTGAGGGCAGGGGTCGTGTCAACAGTTTTTTTGGGAAGGGCAGGGGTATAAAGGCCAGACATGGAATAGAGGGGGGAGGGGTTGGGGACATGCAAATAGAGGGAGTCAAAATCATTGACCAGCAAGGCTGGGCATCAGCCAGAGGGGGCGAACTGGTGGGGAAAAAGAAATGAGGACAGGGGAACAATTTAGAGCAGCTAGAACCCCTATCAAGATAGAGGCATGGAAGGAATGGTTGGACAGATACCCAGATAAGAAAATGGCAGAAATGATTAAAGAAGGTTTTCACACAGGTTTTTCACTACAGTGTGAGGGACCAAGACAGGCCAGAGAGGCGAGCAATCTGGTTTCAGTGAGAGGGAGGGAAGACAAGATAGAGAAGGAGAAGGCAGCAGGGAGACTAGAGGGACCATATGATACCCCCCATTGGAGAACATGGGGATTTCCCCATTAGGTTTGGTTCCCAAAAAACAAGAAGGGGAGTTTAGGGTGATTCATAACCTATCCTTTCCCAAAGGTGAGTCGGTGAATGATTTTATCAGCTAGGAATATAGTAAAGTGACATATTCCACCCTGGAAGATGCAGTCCAGATTATCTGGGCAACTGCAGATGCATGGATGGCTAAAACAGACATAGAGTCAGCTTTCAGATTACTTCCAGTTAGAAGAAAGGATTGGGACTGGTTGGGGTTTAAAATTGGAGGACAGTACTATTTCAACAAAGCCATGCCCATGGGTTGCTCTATAGCATGCACCACATTCAAAGCCTTTAGCACATATTTGCAGTGGATATTCCAAGAAAGGACTGGTTATAAAACAGTGATTCACTATTTGGATGATTTCCTTTTCATAGGCAGTGGGAAAAGGGAAATGAAAAGAATGTTAGCCAGTTTCCAACAGCTGTGTCAGGAATTAGGGGTCCCACTGGCGCCTGAAAAAACAGTACCCAGTAGGGTGTTAGAGTTTCTGGGCATCAAGATAGATGCTCTGGGGTAAATATTTTGGTTACTGGACAAAAAAGTGAGAAAATTGAGGGAGTTGATTAAGATACATAACAGTAGAAGGAAAGTACAGCTAAAGCAGGTACAACAAGTATTTGGGCATCTGAACTTCGCGTGTAGGGCTTTTGGGCCAGGGAGGGCTTTCACAAAGAGGCTAGCAAGGGTCACAGTCAGAGTGACCAGGCCACACCATTGTGCAGACAGGACAAAGGGAGTCAAGGAGGATTTCAAAGTATGGGAGGAATTCCTTTGGGAATATAATGGCTGCTCTTTCTGGCAAGAGGAATGGGTGTATAACACAGACCTCGAGCTTTACACAGATGCAGCCAGAGGCCTGGGCATGGGGGGCTATCTGAGGGGCAGATGGTTTGCAGAGCCCTGGCCTTCAGATTGGGTGAGGGATGGTAAGGTGAAGGACATAACCTTGCTAGAGATCATACCCATCTGGGCATGCACCCCGGTTTGGGAAGAATAATTACGGGATCAAAAAGTAACATTCTGGTGTGATAATAGAGTAGTGGTCGAGGTCTTGAACAACAGGGGAGCCAGGTCAGAAACAGTCATGCAAGTTTTGCGACTCTTGATGCTAAGGGCATTGCAGTTGAACATGTCATTCAGAGCGAAACACATAGAGGGGGTACACAACACCCTGGCTGACAACCTTTCCTGTCTGCAGCTGGATCATTCCAGAGGCTGGCACCAACAGCGGAGGGGCAACAAATGCCCATACCAATGAACATATGGGACGTTGGCAAGAAGGAGCAGAAATGTTGTTCCACAGTTCATGGGCTCCAGGACTCTGAGGGCTTATGATGGGGTCAGGCGAGTGTTTCAAACATTCAGGGCAACTCACCACATGGAGGTAAGTAGGCCACTCACAGAACAACAGTTGGGGAAGTTCACCATGGAGCAGTGGCAGAAGGGGACAGCCCACGCCACAATGGGGGTCAACCTGGCAGGTATTAGTGTGATCTGCAGTCTAAAAAGATGGCAGGACCCAACGAAGTCAATGTTCATTAGAAGAATGATGCAAGGATGGGGTAGGTTAAAGCAAGGGATGGTGGATAATAGGAGACCAATAGGGGAGCAGTGGATGGTGAAACTGAAGGGTGTGTTGCCAGCAATATGCAGATCAATGGCCGAGGCCCGGTAATTCCACACAATTTATGTGGTAATGTTTGCCAGGGCCATGAGAGTGAGTGAAGTACGGGGCCAGGGCAGGCAAGACAGAGAAGGGTGACTGGAATGGGAAGATATAAGTTGGGGGATGGAGGAAATACAGGTCATGATTAAGAGGTCAAAGATGGATCAAAGGGGTCAGGGTTGCATGGTAATACTAAAGAAACATATATAGGGCACAGTGTGCCCAGTGCAGGATTTGTGGGCTTTCGCTGCAGAGTGTGGAAATAAGACATGAAAATTATTTCTGCATGGGGATGGAAGCAGAGTCACAAGTTATCAAGTCACAGCATCACTCAAGGGGGGCATGCAATTCCTGGGGGAGGATCTGGTGAATTATTCCTCCCACTCTTTACGGATAGGGGCTGCCTCACAGTGGGCAGTGGCAGGGGAGACATTGAATAATATTTTGGAGAAGGAGCGCTGGCGGTCAGCCAGTTATAAAAGATACATCCAAACACTGCAGTATGGAGACTAACATATCGCTTATGTTTGTGACAGATGGGGAGCCACGGGGGGACAAGGGAGAGATGATATGATGGTGAGAAATTAAGATCATAAATAAAATATCTATTTTGTTTAAACCCTATAGGAAAAGGGAGGATCATGGAAGTCTGGATCTGCGGCCACTCCTATATTTATTGGGCAGAAAGGAGAGCTGAGAAAAAGGATGGGGGAAAGCAGCTTTACCAGGAGGTGAAACAATGTAAATTGGTATGGCGTGGCATTCGAGGGATGAGATGGGTGCAGCTGCTCCCCATCTTGAAAGAGCTGAAGGAGTGGTGACCCACTCCAGACTTAATTATTATTCATTTAGGGGGTAATGACCTTGGGGGCAAGCCATGGGTAGACACATATATGCAGATAAAAAGGGCTTAGAGACAATACAGCAGTGGTGGCCTAAGGTATGCCTGGCCTGGTCTGATATGATACCAAGGAGGGTTTGGAGACTGGAGCACAGCAATAGAGCTGTGGATGGGGCCAGAAAAAAGATGAACAGAAGGGTAGGGACACTGGTGAGAAAAATGGGAGGACAAGTACTATTGCGGGGGGTAGAAGAGTGGGTAGAAGATTTCTATAGTTCAGAAAGTGTCCACTTGTCAGATCTGGCAGTAGATATGTTTAATACGGAAATTATGGGTTTTATAGAAGCATGGAGGAGACATGCAAAAAATGTATAAAAAAAAAGAGGAAGAGAAGTCTTGGAGGGGTCTCTCCGAGGTGAAAGGGGGACAGGACCCTAAGTGGTGGGAAATCAAGTCATCCAATGAAAGCTGGAGACCAGCTAGTGGGGAAAAAGGTGGGGGAACAGAGGAGGGGGGGAAGAAAAAGGAATAAGACAAAAGAGGAAGAAGCGGAAGGAGGAAAGCAGTCTCGGTTTTCACCGTTACCTAACAGAAAAGGAGATGAAGAAAGCACCCAGGTTCTCACCTGGGGGGAGAAAAAGCAGAAGAAAGAGAGATGAGCAGAGATGGATATATGGATGTAAATAAATGAAATTGTGAGAGATATAATAATAAAAGATGATAAAATGGAACATGGAATTATGATATATAAAGAAATTAATTGCCAATCTGAGCACAACAACAAACAATGGTCTCTGTCTTTTTGTGAGGGAAAAGGGGGGAATCCGGGACAGTAGAGTTTGCCCTTAAAGGGGAAGACCAGGTTGTCCTGGTGCACCACCTTTTTCATCTAGATTGTGTGCTCAGAAGAGGGAGGAGGGAGGATCGAGGATAGAACAATGGACAAGCAACAGGAAGGGGAGGAGCAAGTGGAGGTACATAATGGACAGCACAGAACTGGTTCAGCCACTTTTGCTGGAGTTTTGATTCCTCCCACCCACCCTACAAAACAGGGCAAGAGGGAAAGACAGTCAAAAAGGGACTGTATGAAAGGGCTGTAAAAGGTGGATGACAGATGAGTCCGGTTGGACAGTTATGGGACTGCCAAAGGTGGATGGCAGGTAATAATGTGTTTATTGGACTGCCAAAGTTGGAGGGCTGGTGAGAGTATGGTTATTGGACTGCCAAAGTTGGATGGCAGGAAAAAGGAGAGGGAAAAAGGGGGAGGGAGGGAGGAAGGAGAGGAGGGGCGAAAGAAAAAGGAATAAGATGAAAAGAGGAAGAAGCGGAAGGAGAAAAGCGGTCTCGGTTTTCACCGTTACCTAACAGAAAAGGAGAAGAAGAAGGCACCCAGGTTCTCACCTGGGGGGAGAAAAAAAGGAAGAAAGAGGGATGAGCAGAGATGGATATTTGGATGGAAATAAATGAAATTGTGAGAGATATAAAAATAAAAGATGATAAAATGGAACATGGAATTATGATATATAAATTAATTGCCAAATCTGAGCACAACAACAAACAATGGTCTCTGTCTTTTTGTGAGAGAAAAGGGGGGGATCCAGGACAATAGTCAATTGATCTTCCTGCTGTCCTCTTCTTCTGGGAGAGCTGAGAACTATAACCTGTGTTTTCCTTGAGTTAAGCAAATGTTTACTATTAATCACAAACACTTGTATCTTATCAAAACCCAGCAGTAAAGTCAGACTGAGTGTTCTGTATTTGCCAGTGTCTGACCTTGCATGTCTGTTAAGGATGAGGGTCCCACTTGCCACTGTCCAGTCTTTCTGCACAACACCTGTCCTAACAGACTTCTTAAAGGTTATTGCAAGCACTCCTATCAGTCATTTGCTCATCTCCATTATAATCCTGAGTGTATTCTTGCAACCTTTGGACTTACCTGGTTTGATCTTCACCAGGCATTCAGCTACAAGGGTGGGTGTGATGTTTATACAAAGAATCCTTGCTCCTCCTGATGCAATGGTCCTCTGAGTAAGCAGCATCTACCCCCTTCGTGCCCCAGCATGAAGCAAACATTCAGCATCTTAGCCTTTACCCCTCACTTTTTTTCTGGTTGCTCAGTTTTCAGAGACCTAATACTCTACTTCATCATCTTACTTTAATCTAAATACTGGGAGACGGCTTTGGTGTTCTTTACAGTTCCTACTGCTGTCTTGGCTTCCAGTCTCTCCTTGTCTTTCTTCATGCATGCCTTGTAGTTCCCCGTACTGCTCTGTAGTCCTAAATGGACTGGAAACAATCATTCTCCAGCCAGCAGTCATAGACTTTGTATTTGTTTAGAATCAGTTGCTTTAGGTCCTTTTTGGGCTGGGGGGAGCAAGTTGTGGTTGCTTTCCACTAATTGTTTATAGGGATGCAGACCTTTGCAGTGCTTTAAGAACCTTCTTCTACAAATTTCAAATGTGTGTTATATTACTAGCCTCACACAGCTGCTTCTGGCCATTGTACACTAGACTTCATTTTGAAAAATTGTTACCTGGTGGCTGAGGCAAACCTAGTCTTCCCTGTTACATGCTGTTACTCCTTCTCACTGATTCCTTTGACATGTACACTGAAGGTTACCCTTAGTCAACTGCTGAGGACAAGTTCAAGTGCAACCTTGTGCAGACCGTGTGGCCTAGTGGTTAGAGCACTGCACTATGATATAAATTGCCTTTCAGTTATGGGTTTGAATCCTGTCTCTGCCATTTCACATTTACCTTTAACAGGGAGGAACAGGGTGCAGGAATACACTATTTTTAAGAGAAAAAGATGTTCCAGGACTAGAGGGCATGGGATGAAGTTGGAGGGAGGACGATTCAGAGGAAACATGAGGAAGAATTTCTTCACACAACGGGTGGTGGACAAGTGGAACACCCTGCCAGAGGAAGTGGTGGGGGCTGAAACAATCACGGGATTTAAGAATGCATGGGATAGACATAAAGGAATTCTGGAGGTCAGGGCTAAGGGGCAACAGACTTCTAGGAAAACATAAACTGAACTTACAAGCTCAAATGGGCAGACTGGGTGGGCCATAGGCCCTTATCTGCCGACACTGTCTATGTATCTATGTCTATGTATCTATGACCTCTAATCTAGTGCCCTGTTTAAAATGCTGATCTTGGGAGAAGTCCTTGAAGGTGGGGACTTTGTCTAAGGTAATCTGTCAATATTGTGTTTTTGTATATTTTTACTTAAAATATAGCATGGAATAGAACTGCACTACTGCAGTTACTCGTACTAAAACCAGACATTAATAGGTTATACATTAGAGAGAGAGAGAGAGAGAGAGAGAGAGAGAGAGAGAGAGAGCTACAGCATTATAATGTACTTAGTATAAGTATTAAAATATACCAAGTATTTTATTAGGAAATTCACAATACATTCATACAGAATATCTAAGTTGAAATGCTCTCTGAACAATTTATAAACAAACAGAAATTGCAATGGGATATATTATAATCTAAGGATTCATGGAATAATATTTTACATATTTCTAGGAAGATAGCAGTCAGGTTTCTACAGTGCTAAGCAGTGACATCAGTAATGATATCTTTAAAGTACAAGAGGGTAGCATCTTTCAGAAAAAGAGATATGCAAGAAAAAGTACCATATCATTACTGATGTCACTGCTTAGCACTGTAGATAAAGACCGCTTGGCCCACCTAGTCTGCCCATTTCCCTACCTAGAGGATAAGCTGCAGATCCTATTTAACCAACAGCCTATTTCTTCCTACCCCCACAAAAAATGATTATGTCTGTCCCATGCATTCTTGAATTCTCCCACAGTTTTAGACCCCAAAACCTCCTCAGGAAGGCTGTTCCATGCGTCCACCACCCTTTCTGTGAAAAAATACTTCCTCACATTGCCCCTGAGCAATCCCCCCCTCTATCTTCAAATTGTGTCCCCTTTTTCTTGCACATCTCTTTTTCTGAAAGATGCTACCCTCTTGGACTTTGCCATCAAAGTCTATGTTTCTGTGTTTCAGACATATATAGCTATGGCCTCTACTCTCTGGTATGGCTTGCCATAGGTAGACATGAGTCATTCAGTTCCATACCAGAGAGTAGAGGCCATAGCTATATACACCATTGTGTAATCTTCCCCTGGGTTTTTGTTTCCCAGGTGCATTACTTTGCACTTCTTTGCATTGAATCCAAGCTACCATACTTCTGACCATTCCTCCAACCTTGCCAAGTCCCTTCTCATCCTTTCCACGCCTCCTTGTTTATCAACTCTGTTGCAGATCTTTGTGTCATCTGTAAAGAGGCATACTTTTCCTTCCAGTCCCTCTGCAATGTCACTTATAAAGACATTAAAAAGGACTGGGCCATGATACTGAACCCTGCGGTACCCCACTAGTAACCCCTCTTTCTTCAGAGTGGGCTCCATTTACAATTACCTTTTGTGTTCTGTTGTTCAGCCAGTGTTTTACCCAGGCTACCACCATGGGACCCACTCCCAGGCTGGTTAATCTGACTACTAATCTTTTGTGTGGGACTGTGTCAAATGCCTTGCTAAAGTCTAGGTAGGCCATGTCCACAGCCCCTCCCTGGTCTACTACTTTGGTCACCCAGCCAAAGAAATCAATTAGATTTGTCTGACATGACCTTCCCACTGTGAACCCATGCTGCCTTGGGTCCTGTGCCCCACTGGCCTCTAGGTACTCAACAATTCTTTCCTTCAGAAGTGATTCCATCACTTTCCCTACCACAGAGGTCAAACTGACAGGTCTGTAGTTTCCTGCCTCCATCTTGGTCCCACTTTTGTGAAGGGGAATTACATCTGCCTTCTTCCAGTCCTCAGGTATTACACCATCCTCCCATGATTTGTTAAAAAGCGTAGTCAGTGGTGTCACTACTTCTCTGCTTAATTCTTTTAGAATTCTGGGGTGAATTCCATCTGGCCCCATTGCTTTGTCCACCTTCAGTTTTAGGAGTTCTTTCAGAACCCTTTCTTCTGTGAAAGGACTGGGATCAACCCCCCTCTCCAGAGTGCTTCTGTTAATTCTGTCTGGTTATTGTTACAGATGGCCTTGGCTACAACTGTATAACATGGAGGACATTGTTTTTGATTCCCATTCCTATGAATCTGAGAGTTAGCACTGTATGTACTTGCGTTTGTTACACAGCAAGATAAACAAAGTTCTAGACTAATTACAGTATCTATACCCCCTGTACAGGTAGGTATGTACAGCTTTCTGATAGTATATAATCTGAAGGAAATATTATAGCCTTACTAGTTTTTTGCAAAGCAACAATCACTGAATTCCCTGAAACACCTTTAATTAAACAATCACAAAAACTGCTAGTTTCTTTATGAGAACTGAAATGCATTTCAGCCTTTTGTGGTGTGGTTTAAGAAAAACAACAGACTCATAGCACTGGTTTTCTATAAATTTGGAATCACTTCATAGCCTAAAATGCCTCACTGGTAGTATAAAATGCATACCCAATAGTTAATTCCACAAGTACAATTGCCAGAAGAAAGTGTTCAGGTGGTTAATTGCACAAGTAAAATTGGCAGAAAAAAGTGTAAAATAATAAATAAATTTGAACTTTAAGAAAAGAAATCATACTGTGAGCAAAATCAAATAAAAATCTACCTATCTGCTATCAGAAGTGTTCAAATCTCCAAATGTTTTTACAACCTGCAGTTAAGAAAAAGAGTTAGCATGCTTCATTTGCTAAAGTCTTTCTAAAATGATTAAATTAATACATTTATTTATCCCGAATGGATATAAGTAATTCTTAGCCAGCAAGAGATAGTACTCTTAATCTGACTATAACAAAAGGATGTAAAAAAAGACTAAAGGTATTTTCTGATTATTGCAGCGAATTAAAAAAAAAACTGAAACTGCAGACATCAATCTTATATTTCACACTGATTACAAAGTAAGTATTGCCTCTGGTCATTCCAGTGGTGTGTTGGTACAATGTTGTGCTGCAACTAGAGATGTTGTGAAGTTTTAATTTGCTGGGAAAGTTCTGGTGAAGTTATCAACTATGCCCCCGTGAAGCAATCCACAAATTGTTTTCTGTGAACTTGTAAATTCACCTATTACCTTCACTGGTGACTTCACTGGTAACTTCATCATTAAGACAGTTAGGAGAAGTCGGTTCAAAATGAGGGTACTGGTGGTCACAAGTGCCTGAGGTCACATGGAAACAACTCCTTCAGGTCACATGTTACTGTTCTGTATACTGACTCATTCTTAGTTGCACTTTGCACTCTGAGCAAGTCAATGGAAGGGGACAGATCTGCTTTTAAAATTTAGCCCAAAAAACCCCACAATATTTCCAGATTTCTTTTGCTTGTTCTTCATCTTATTTTTACTGTGCAGTTTGGGAGTCTTTGTTTAGTTGTTCTTTAGCTATTATTTTCTTTATATTGAACACTTTTATTTGTGCTA
Source organism: Neoceratodus forsteri (assembly GCA_016271365.2). Classification (NCBI taxonomy): domain Eukaryota; kingdom Metazoa; phylum Chordata; order Ceratodontiformes; family Ceratodontidae; genus Neoceratodus; species Neoceratodus forsteri. Next base: position 950,288,671 of record CM028129.1, on the reverse strand, counting down.
TTTGTCATCCCTTTTAGTGTGTTTTTTTTACTCTGTCTTTTTACTGTTTCTTTTTTTTTTTTGCTTTAAAATGAGTGGACATTGTGAGGAGGAGGAGAGGGAGTGCAGCCAGCATATGGGAGATGCTGTGCTTTTTGGATGAAGAGGCCCATGGCACTGGCAGTAGCAGAGAGTAGCAGCACCCCCTACACACAGTGCAGCTCCCCTAGCAGCAACATGAAGCAGGGGCACACCACCAACAATAAAAGAAGCTCCAGCTCAGACAGCTGTTGTACCACCACATCACCATCACCACCACCAGTGCACAATGAGGAGAAGGAGGATACACTGCCTGGACCACCTTGCCCTTCCCCTCATTGGCAGCAGCTGAAGTCCCTTGCCTGGGACTTTTTTGATATTGATCCCACCCACAACAGTGAGGTCATCTGTCAATTATACTGCACTGTTGTTCAGTGTGGGAAAAGGGGGAACCATTTATGGACAGGTAGGCAGCACTCCCACCTTAGAGGTAGGCACTGCAAGTAGTGGGAGGAGCATCTGCAAAATAATGTTGCAGAGAGGGATGGGTTTGGTGCCACCCCTACTGGTTCTTCTCTGCCAGGCAAGAAAAAGAAATGTGGTATGCAGGTACCAGAGGGAAAGATAGATGGGACTGGCAGAGAGAGACCTGTAGGCAGACTCATATGCTGCTGCTGAGGGCAACTGAGAGACTGGCATCAGATCCTCCTCACACATCCACCCATGTGGAACTACAGCCACTTCACATGGAGGTAGGGGCCTCTCCCCAGAAGCTACAAGGATGAAAGAGCTGTTGGAGGTGGTGCTGCAAAATCAGCAAACCTTTCTGGAGGGTTTGGCTGAACTGTGAAGTAGGGGTGCACCCTCTGTCCCCAGAACATAGCCCTCCAACCCAGATATTTTATTGTGCCTTTCTCTTTTACCTTCTGTGAAATCATAAAAATAAAAATGTAAAAAAAAATTAAAAAGAAAAACGAAGTAGTTCCTCTATCTTTATTTCTCTCTGTCTGAATTTCTTTATTTCTGTTACTGATGCGTTGTTAAACCATAAAAATAAAAAAAATTGAAAACTTAAAAAGAAAAAAGAATTTTCATCTACCCATATTTCACTCTGTCTGCATTTCTTGATTTCTTCTACTGCTTAGTTCGATCTATTGAAATTCTTGTATTCTCATTCGTACAAAAGAAAATGTCTGATTTCAACTATATTGTTGTCTTTTTTGTGTAACTGCAGTCCTAATACTATCACTAAAATTGTTTGTAATTACTGCTGCTACATGGTGCTGTACTGTGTGTCTCACTTCTCCACCAAACATGCCACCTCTTGTAATTCTTTGCACAACAGTAGTGCAAATGTTCCAGAAAAACAAAGGGGTCCAAATGTCAGTACTCCCAGATTTATGTGCATGCTGCTGCTGCAAGGTGATGTACTGTTTGTCTCTGCCCTCCTGGCCAATGTTTGCCTTTCCTGTAATTTACTGCACAACAGTAGTGCAAATGTTCCCGAAATTAAGGTAGGTTGAATTTTGGTACTCCCAGAATTCTCTCCCAAACCAGAAATCAGTAATGCTGGTAATAAACTGCTACTGCTGCTACTATGCTCTTTAAGTCACCCTGTCAGACAGTCTGCATTGTCAAGCACTTTAGTACATACATCTGCCAGCACAATATATACATTTCTTACTTCTGGAAATTCTCTCCCAAACCAGAAATCGGTAATGCTGGTAATAAACTGTTGCTGCTAATACTTTGCTGCTTAACTCACCATCTAAGACAGACTGTGTTATCAAACACTTTAGTACACACAACTGCCAAGCACAATATATAAATTTCTCACTTCTAGAAATTCACTCCCAAAATCAGAAATCAGTCATGCTTGTAATAAACTGCTGCTACTGCAGTCACTGCTGCTATGCTGTTTAAGTCATCCCATTGGACAGTCTGTGTTGTCAGAAACATTAGTACACACAACTGCCAAGCACGATATATTAATTTCTCACTTCTGGAAATTTTCTCCCAAACTGTAAAACAGTAATGCTGGTAATAGACTTCTGCAGCTGCTTCAGCTGCTATTAAGCCTTTTTAAGTCACTGTCTTGGACAGTCTGTGTTGTCAAGCATTTTAGTACACACAACTGACATGCACAATTATATAAACCACATTCTTACTTCTGGAAATTCTCTCCCAAACCACAAGTCAGTAATGCTGGTAATAAACTACTGCTGCTGCTACTACTATGCTGTTTAAGTCACCCTCTCATGCTGCTTATGTCACCCTATCGGGCAGTCTGAACTAGTCAGTCGAAGGGACAGATCTGCTCTTTACAGAGGTGTAAATCCTAGCCCCAAAAAACAATATTTTCAGCTTTCTTTTTCTTGTTCTTCATCTTATTTATACTATACAGTTTGGGAGACTCTGTTTAGTTGTTCTTCAGCTGTTATTTTCCTTATATGGAATAATTTTATTTGTGTCATTTTTGTATCTCTTTTTTTAAAAAAAACATTTTTGTATCTCTTTTAATGTGTTTGTTATTCTGCCTTTTAATCTGTGTTTTTGGCTTTAAAATTAGTGAGAATGGTCAGGAGGTGGGGGGAGTGCAGGAAGCATATGGAAGACACCATGCTTTTCATATCAAGAGGCCCATGGCACTGTCAGTAGGAGACAGCAGCAGCACCCAACACTCCCTCCTACAGAGCAGCATCCCAAACAGCAAGATGAGGCAAGGGCACCACCATCAACAGGAAAGGAAGCTCCAGATCAACCATCTATTGTACCACCATCTGTGCACCCTGATGAAGAGGAGACACAGCCAGGACCATCTTGCTCTTCCCCTCATTGGCAGCAGCTGAAGTTCTTTGTCTAGAACTTTTTCAATATTAACCCCACAATCAATGGGGTGGTTACTGTAAACTCTGCCACACTGTTGTTCAGTGTGGGAAACAAGAGTGCCATTTTGGGACAGGTGGGCAGCACATCCACCTTAAAGTGAGGCACTGCAAGGAGTGGGAGAAGCATCTGTGAAATAAAGTGTCTGAGAGGGATGGAGTTGGTGCCACCTCTTCTGGTTCTTCTCTGATGGGCAAGAGAAAGAAACGTGATGCACAGGTGCAGGGGGGAGAAGATGGAACTGGGAGAGGGATCAGCATTCAGAGTTAGGTGCTGCTATGGGGGGAACCTGAGAGACCAGCCTCAGATCCTCCTCCCACATACACCTGTGTTGATGAACAGCAGCTCCACAGGGAGGTAGGGGAGCTCTCCTGGCAAGTTGTGGGGATGAAGGAGCCATTGGAGGTGTTGCTGCAAAATCAGCAAACCATTCTGAAGGGTTTAGCTAAACTGTGAAGTGGCGGTCCACCCTCTGTCCCCAGACGATATCCCTCCATCCCAGATATATTCTTTTATTTTTCTCTTTTACTTTCTGTTAACCCCCCAAAAAAACTTAGAAATAATTGTTCATCTATCCTTATGTCTGTCTGTCTATATTTCTTTTTTTCCATTGCTGCAGTGCTGTTAAAATCTAAAAATGAAAAAAAAATGCAACAACTTAAAACAAAAAGTTAATTCATCTTTATTTCTCTCTCTGTCTGCATTTATTGATTTATGCTAGTCCTTACTGCTGATTTGTTAAACCCTAAAAATGAAAAACTAAAAAAATATGTTCAACTATCCTTTTTTCTCTATATATATTTCTTCATTTCTGTTACAGCTGTGCTATTAAACCCTAAAAATGAAAAGAAAAATTAAAACTTAAAAACACAATTGTTCATCCATCTTTATTTCTCTCTGTTTGTCTGCATTTCTTAATTTCTGCTACTGCTTTGTTCTATCTATTGAAATCCTTCTGTTCTCATACATCAAAAAGGAAAAAAACTCATTTCAACTCTATTGTTGTCTTTCTTGTGCAACTGCACAGTCCTTACACTAATACTAAAACTGTTCTCAACTACTGCTGCTACATAAAGCTGTGCTGTTTGTCTCACTCTCCTCCTAACAAGCTGCTCTTTCTGTAATTCATTGCACAACAATACTGCAAATCTTCCTGAAAAACAAAGTAGGCTGAATTTCAGTACTCCTATATTTAAGTGTATGCTGCTGATACATGGTGCTGCACTGTATGTCTCACTCTCCTCCCAACAGACTGCCCTTACTGTAATACACTGCACAACAGTAGCTCAAATATTCCAGAAAAAACTAAATAGGTAGAATTTAGGTACTCCCAGAATTCTCTCCTAAACCAGAAATTAGTAATGCTGGTAATATACTGTTGCTGCTGCTGCTGCTGCTGCTGCTACTACTACTGCTGCTTATGCTGTTTAAGTCACACTCTTGGACAGTCTGTGTTGTCCAGCACTTTAGTACGCACAACTGCCAAGCACAATATATAAATTTCTCACTTCTGGAAATTCTCTCCCAAACCAGAAATCAGTAATGCTGGTAATAAACTGCTATTGCTGCCACTGCTGCTGTGCTGTTTAAGTCACCCTTGTGGACAGTCTGTGTTGTCAAACACTTTACTACATACATCTGCCAAGCACCATATATACATTTCTCACTTCTGGAAATCTCTCCCTAACCAGAAATCAGTAATGCTGGTAATAAACTGCTGCTGTTGCTGCTGGTACTATGCTGTTTATGTGACCTTCATGGATAGTCAATCAATCAATCAATCAGTCAATCATATTTATTGTTCAACCAAGGTGACATTACACTTGGACATTACAATTTGAGATGCAGTGAATTTAAATTTTGCTGGCAAAGTGAAGGCAAAGTAGGCACTTACCATTGTTGGAGTGATCAATACAAAAGGCTCACTTCACCTTGTAATTATTACTTCATGTTGTCAGTCCACCTTAATGTGAAGTAAGGAGAGTGAAAACAATACTGGCAGCCCCTCACACACACAGTCACCAGAATTAATGTGCATCCCCAAAATGCTACTGGCTTGTGTCCAGAAAACTCCTCAGTGCTGACAATGTGAAATGAGAGCACAACAAGAAATTCAAAGTCTCCCAGAATTAATGTCACAATCAGTCAGTCATGCATGCAGTGGTCACACACAGTCACCAGAATTAATGTGCATCCCCAAAATGCTACTGTCTTTTGTCAAGAAACTTTCTCAGTGCTGACAGAATGAAATGAGAGGGTAACAAAAAATGCAAAGTGCCCCAGAATTAATGGTGCACTCCGTCATGCACACAGTGGTCACACACAGTCACCAGAATTAATATGCATCCCCAAAATGCTGCTGTCTCGTGTCAAGAAAATTCCCCAGTGTTGATGAAGTGAAATGAGAGGGTAACAAAAATGTAAAGTCTCCCAGAATTAATGGTGCACTCCGTCATGCATGCAGTGATCACACACAGTCACCAGAATTAATCTGCATCCCCAAAATGCTACTGTCTTGTGCCCAGAAAATTCCCCAGGGCTGATGAAGTAAAATGAGAGTGTAACAAGAAATACAAAGTCTCCCGGAGTCCCAGAATTAATTGTGTACTACAAAATACATAGACAGATTAAGATTGTGCTGCACACTCAAGAGATGCAGATGCAAAGGCACAACACCTAACCAGTGCTCACAAGTCACAAATCCACATCTGGAAAAGAATACCTTTTGCTGGTTGGGGGGGTAGTGCATGGCAGTAACAGTCCACTACCAGTAAAGATACTACAAAGTAGTATAAAAAATTCATGCAGGTGCAGTGGATAGCAGGTTCACACAGCTCCAATTACTCTGTGGCACAATAAAAGGTGTCTGATTTAATGGCATGCATTGCACACACAACCTCACACACACTACAAGTAATGCATAGCAAATTGAAAACCTTTAGTAATATAACCAAATGTTTTAAACAAACTGAAATTATACAATGCTGCACTACAGCAATCTGCAAAAACATGTCAAGAATTACTGAAAATATTACTGTGTGTACATTAACACAGTTATACAAGAAAAATATAACCAAAACAGAAAGACTGCCTTTTTCTCCCAGTCTGTCTAGTTACACCACAGATACACCTCCCCAAAGCACACTTCACAGTACATAGACTGACTGTTCCAAATAGCATTCAAAACCCACACACAAGCAATAAACATTCAATGATATGAGCAGAGGAGGGTTTCCTAAAATTGATGTACTACATTTTGAGCAAAACAAAATGGCTCAACAAAGCTTTTTTAACAGCTCTTAGAGGATTTGAATTACAGAGCTCTGACAAGAAACTGTCTCCAACTTCCACTACACATACACACTACACATAACTGAGTCTGTGCAGAACAATCTAGAGCCCATATGACCTGCAATCCCATGAAGCTTTGCAAAATTCACCTTGGAGCTCAATAACAAGGCGAAGTGATGCGTGATTTTGATGTGTGATTACAATGTACTTCACCTTAAAATTGGTGAAGTGGTTTGGGGAAGGCGGAATGATGCAAAGTCATTGATTTCAATGGACTTTGCATTCCTCATCATGACATGAAGTACTCCACTTCACATTGTGGAATACTTTGGGGATTCCACGTTACTCCATGAATCACTTCGCAGAGCGAATTTTGGCCACTTCACCCACCACTAATTACAACATGTTATTACAATTAATGTACATTAAAATCAGTAAGTACTTACAAACAATTATTCATACCTAACTATCTAAAATCCTACCTATCTTCATACCAACACATTTAAATACATTAAAAGAGCATCGTCACAAAATCTTGTGGGAAACACCCCTTATTATTGCACTTTTTACCCTTCTGATTCTTACTTTCTTTTCCAGTACATCTTCTTTTTAATTGTTTGCACTGCCATCAAAAATGTTGCTATTTTTCAGCATCTTCAATATAAATTGGATGTAATAAGATAAAAAGATGACCATAGTTTGCCTCTGCATATATTATCAATATGTCCTTTAAATACACATTTCTAGGTTCTATGTATAAAGGACAACTTTTATTAACATGGGCTATAGATTCCAGAAATCCCCCATTACATAAACAGTAATTATCAGTTTGCACAGTCCTCTTTTTTGATTTCTGATATGTATATTTAGAGAAGAGTACTTCAAATCTAGCCCAAGTCAATGTTGTTCTATGTTCTGGCAGAAGTGACATAATTAAGTACTCTTCTAATGAATGACATATTTTATTTTCATTATACCGTTGTGCATACTTCTGATTCCTGATTTTCTGCATATCAGTTTTTTTTGTACCAAATTAAACACTTTTTTTAATAAGTGTACTGAATGCTGGAGCAATCATAATTTTCCTATTATAATCTGTCCAAATATATTACATTTTAATTTTAACTAAAACATTACACAGTTTATCTATTCATTGTGAATTTAGTTTTTCTTTAAAGCAGTTTTTTTTTCTGTAAGACAATGTTTTGGCAAAATATTATATTCATTGTTAATTATTCTGATCCAGTACAAGACCAATCTCAGTTTTTTTATGGTATTAATACTTACCCTATCTAAGTCTGTCCTTACTATTGCATTAGATGTAGAAATAGACACCTTCAACAGGGCTTTATAGTAATAACACAAAGGGATTATCCACATTATTCAAAGTATAAGTACCCCAAACCTCAGAACCATTTAAAAGAAGTGTATTAATTTTTGCTTCCCTGGCCTTTAACACTGGAATCTGTATTACCCTCATATTTATAATTAAACTTGAATAGTGCTTTAGCTGCTATCTTTGCTTTTACCATTTGCTGATCTACATGTCTACACCAATAAAAGGAAGAGGCCATATTTATACCCAAATAAACATACTCTTTCACTATCTCACTTTTTGATCTCCCAAGTATATTTTAGTTTTAATTGTTTTGTTCGAGTATTGTCCACATATCATAACTTTTGTTTTACTGAAGTTTATTTTTACCTCTAAGAGATCACATTTTTGAAGAAATACATTAACCTTTTGTTGTAATCCAGCTTTGGAAAGCAAAAACAAAACAACATCATCAGCATAAAATAATGAATGAAGAGGAGCATTTAATATTTTTTGTGAGTCAAATTGGTAATTTTCCTGAAATTCCAAAATAGAATTTAATTAACTGTTAAACAAGGTTGGAACTACTGTAGTAAGCAGCCCTGCCTGACTCCATGATTGGAATCAAACAATTATGTAACATTTCCTTTCTTATCATATCTTACAGCAGTGGTTGTATGTGTATATAAAAGAACAACTGGCATAAAAGGGCACAGTCAAGCTGCATTTTTTTCTAAAATTTCCCACGAAGTGTCTCTGTTCATAGTGTCAAATGCCGCACTGACATCAACATGTAAAGTATATACTTCCATTTTTCTAATATGGACATATTTCTTCATTATATGTGAAAAACAAAATATGTTTTCTATTGTGGAGAATCCCTGCCTGAAACTGGCTTTAAAATATATTATTATCTAGCCATTTTATTAATTTATTAAGTAATATTTTGGAGAAAAGTTTGTAATTAATATCCAGAAGACTAATAGATCAACAATTTATGGGATTATAAACGTCCCCTTTCTTATATATCGGTACAGTAATGTTCTTTGTCTGAGACCTAGTGATACATTTTTGGGCTAAACATACATTCAAAAAATGTGTAAGTAGTGGAGTCCAGAATTCTTTAAATTCTTTGTAAATATCTGGAGGAATGCAGTCAGGTCCTGCAACCATATTGTTTTTTAGTTCCATCATTGATCACTTTATTTCTTCTTCTGTAAACTCTAGTGAAAGACTGTTACTGTTTTCCATTAGGATCTTCTGTAGATTTCCCTCTAAACCTGGTTTGTGGACAGTCTCTGTTGGCAAGCACTTTAGTACACAGAACTGCCAAGCACAATAAACAATTTCTCACTTCTGGAAATTATTTCCTAAACCAGAAATTAGTAATGCTGGTAATAACCTTCTGCTGCTGCCGCTGCTACTATGTTGTTAAAGTTTCTCTCTCAGACAGTATGAGTCAGTCAGTGGAAGTGGACAGATCTGCTCTTTTCAGAGGTGTAAAACCTAGCCACCCCAAAAAAATAGCTTTCTTTTGCTTGTTCTTCATTTTATTTTTACTGTACAGTTTGGAGTCTATGTTTAGTTGTTCTTTAGCTGTTATATTCTTTATAGAAACATCAAAGCATAGAATGTTTCAGCAGAAAAGGACCGCTAGTCCCATCCAGTCTGCCTGTACGCCCTACACTTGTTTGTATCCTCTGATCCCTACCTGGTCAATGGCATTTTACCACTGCATCCCACCTCTAAGGTTCCCTTATGCCTGTTCCAGGCATGTTTACATCCCTCCACTGTGCTCACTCCCAGCACCTCCTGTGGCAGACTATTCCAAGTGTCCACTACCCTCTTTGTGAAGAAAAACTTCCTCACATTTCTCCTCAACCTGCCACCTTCCAGGAGTCACATGATGCATCAAACTGTGTAGCAGCATTTTGTCTCAGCTCCTGCTCCTTCTTCCTTTTAAATCAGTTAAAAACTGGTGTTTTGGCACATTAGTGTTATTTTTATTGTGAATACCTCCTGCTTTGATTGTCCTGAGTTCGGCTGTGTATTGAAAGGACTTGATTGTGCTGACAAGATGAATACAGAAATGTAGCAAGCACTACCAAAACACATGCCACCCTCTACCATGGATAAAATGACCAAGCACTGCAAGGAAGAGGGGTCAACTGCAAGGTTCTCATCTGCTACTATCTTGGTGCCTATCACAGTCTCTACCCCCTTGTCAGAAGAGCGCTACCTCAGTGAGTAAAATATATTCAGGGAGTCCCTTCAAGAACTCACCAAAGAGTTGAAATCTCTCCAGTTAGATATCAGGGACCTCAGCTATCGGATGGGAGATACTGAAGCCCACACATTTTCTTTGGAGCAATGGAGGGACAGAATTGACCCAGAACTTGTCTCTATTAAATAAAAAAATGGCCCGACTGGAGGATAAGTTGTAGGACATAGAGGGAAGAAGCTGAAGGAATAATATTGTTGTTTTTGGGCTTCTCGAATCTGCAGAAGGTTCAATGTCTGTCCTTTTTGCTCAAAAACTGATTGCTAAAATTGCTGGACAATAACCACATGGCTCTTCCTATATTATTGAGTGTTCACATTGCTCACTTCATCCGATGCCCTCCAAGGTATCACCCTCAAGACCTTTTAATACAACATTTTTAAATTTCCTAGAAAAACAACATGTGCTCCAGAAGGTCAGGGAGCTCCATAAAATGTCCTAGGAGGGAGTGAAACTAAGGATTATCCAAAATATGTCAAGCTCAGTCCAGTGGAAGCAGGCCACCTATCAAACAGCAGTTACCAAGCTGATCACAGTTGGGATCTATTTCCATGCCCTGTACCTGGCTCATCTACAGGTACTCATCCAGGGTGTCTGGTGCTCCTTTGACTCAGCTAATTGGGCCACTTCAGGACTGAAGGAGCTCATCCTGATTTATTTAAGGACCGCTAAATGAACAAGCAGCCTGGTTGTTTTCTTTTGTGGTGGATTTTAAGTTTTAAGAGCTAGTTCAGTCTGTATGAAGATTTCTAGTTCAAACCGCATTCCTGGTGTGATATGGGATCCTGTTCTGCACATAGCCACCTCTTGGACTGCTTGTTGCTGCTCTTCAGTTTTCTATTTTGTTTTATGGTGGCAGAACTCAGGTTCTCTAAGTACTGCTACTTTTGACAGGATGGACTATTTATTGTTTCCCCCTTTTCACTTTGATACCTCAGTAACAGTACTGGCATTTAGATCAAACTATGCAATCTCTCCTTCAGGGACTCACTTTGTGTTCTTACATCTTTAAGTTTTGGCATAAGAAAAACCCAGTTACTGCACTGGACCAATTATTGAATTATGCTGGATGTACTCTTTCTTTGATGATGTTTGCATCCCATTTTGGAGATCCTCCTTCACCTTGGCGGCAGACTCTGATCTGATCTAGGATTATCTTCTGACCAAAGATTTTATTTCATCCTTTCTTATTTTGTGGAATGTCAATGCTCAAACATGCTTCTACTCATGGACTGGGCTGATTTATCTTTTATGTTGCCACATTGTCCACGATATGTGACTTGTTCAGGCCTCGACTGAGTGACTAATTTTTGTTTTTTCTTCAGTGATCTGCTTTGGGCAGAAATATCGGTTATACATGAAAGGTTGCACAATTCTTCCTTTGTGTTTCGATATGCGTTATGGGCCCTACAGTATATATAATTCTAGTTAGATCTAACATCGGCTGTGAGATTGACTCTATTGGTGGATGACATAGAATTTTTCAATATTTGGAAGCTGTTGATCAAATCAGATGACATTCTGGTCGTTGTACCACATTACTTTTTGAATTATGCTTGGAGGACTTTCTCACTAACACAGATTACATCTCGGTTTGGGGATCCCCTGCTGCTCTGGTTGAAGATCTTGATTTGAACTAGGATCCTCTACCGATCAAGGATTATACTTTACTACCTGCTACTTTCTGGGATGCCTGCGGTAAAAGACATCTCTCTTCACAGGCTGGAGGAGTGTACCTTTTATGCTGCATAATGGACTATCGACTGTGATTTATCTTTGTTGGGACCTAGTCAAGGCATATTATGTTTTTTCTAGGTAATATCTTTTCTTTTGACAGCATTATGGGATATGCCTGAAGTGTGGTACACTTCTCTTTTTCGATTCAATTTAAGTTTCTAAACTGATGCAGGATGGTTGTCTGTTCCAACTCCATTGTAAAGTGACTTAATTTCCAGGTTATTTTTAACTTTTCTTTGTTCTGAAGTTCTTACTTGATCCGGAAGGTATATAACCAGTGGTGCTTTTCAGTTGGGTGCCTGAAGATACATGGGGAGTTATATGCATCGTTGTTATGCTTAATTTACCTGTACCCTATTTTGCAGCTCATTTGGCCGAGACCCCACAATTGGACTATTAGAAGGCTTTATGGCTTTTGGACCCTTTACACCTGGGGGTGCAGAACTGGACTGTATCCTCTGGCTTATGATGATCTAAGTATTATATAGACTTATGTTTTGTCCAATTATCTGTGAAGTGTTTTCCCACCAGATGACCTATTGCTTCTACATTTTTTTATTTTCATTTTTGGACATTAACCACTCCTATCATATGATGGATAGGTTCTGGCAACAGTACAACTATCATATTAGGTTTTGTTGCACTGGTTTATCGAATAATCTTTGGGTCAAGGGGTGGGGAGTTAAGATTGTATTTGCTGCATGATATCAGGGGGTCATCATGCACTGGATGTTCTGTCTGAAAAGGGGGCGGTTTGGGGGAAACTTTGTGGGCACTTTTTCCTCTATATATACTGCATATTTTTGACTTTACTGGTTTGAAACAGTAATTTGCTTTTTTATGCTATTATGGCATTTTTATATGAGCAGGTTTGCTTGCTTGATGCCCCTCAGGTTTATGGTGTTTAAGGTCAGGGTAGTACTTGGGAGTGGTGGGAGGGTTAGTTATGTTTAAACTTTTCTGGGATCAAGACTCAGGTGGTGGGTAGGGAATCATGGGATGTATATGGTTTATTGGTTGGTTGGGGGTGTTCAATGTGTGGGTAGGAAGGGTAGTAGGGTGGAAGTAATCTGGAGAGGGCCTTTTCCTGGTTTTGTTACAATGGCTGGTAATCTTATATGGGAAGACAGAACAAAATATCAAGAAATCATTTTGAATATGGCATTACAAGCTTTTCATTTTAGTTTGTGGAATGTTAAAGGTAACCAATCCCCAACAAAAAGATTTAATTGTCTGCTTCACTTGAATAGCTTGCAAACTGCTATTGCTTTACTTCAGGAAACTCACTTGCCTACATCTCAGATTTTTTTTTTTACTTATATTTGATTAGATTTTATATATTTTACATCAGGAAAGAAAACAACATTAAACATCAAAACCATACATTCTCTAACAACATATTACTTGTTGTCATACCTTGATGTTGGTGTGTCTAGACCAAATTGTAAAGGGGAGGGAGGGTGAATCTAAAAATAATCTTTTCTTTTTCAACAGTGCACTAGCTGCACTTATTAAATTATACAGGCATATAGATAATTACTAACATTTTTTAATACCACAGCACTTCCCCTTATTATACTTTATTCCACATTTCATAGAAGTAATACTTATTGTGCCCCCATTCCCTATCCACCCCAGCTTTTACATATAAAGCCGATTGATAAATCAAACATCAAACAACAATGTTTTATCACAAATTTATCATTTCCTCTTTGAAAAGTGTGGGGGATTCAGTTTCATTATCTTGATTGTACTGACTATGGATAAATGAGGCAAGTTGGTCTATTTCGTAAAACAAATATTGTAGTCCTTTATATTTTATTTTAACTTTTACTGGGGCCAAAAACTGAAAATCAGCACCCATTTCCAAAAGTTCATGACAATATCCCAGAAAATGTCATTTTCTCTGCTGAGTCTCATAGGCATAATCAGGGAAAATGGAAAACGTTGAAGTTTTATGAACTACTGGTGCTTTTATCTGGGAAAGTCTCATTATTAAGTCTCTGTCAGAGTCAAAACACAAAAGAGACAAATATAGTTGATTTCTTGTAGGTGGAAACTTCAGATTTCATTTGGGAGTTTGAACTTTTATTCTGTATTTTGGTGTAATGCGATATGCCTTTGTAATAAATGGTATTTCTTTACTTTGCAGATCCTGAGTGGATTGAGTTTTTGGGACGGGGTTCGATACCTGCAAATGGGAAGTCACTGTCCTCATTGCCTGTGGGGTTCCTTTCTGCTTACTACAAGAGGTGTCCAATAACCAGGGTAGATATATACTACGTAGAGCCTTACCTGGTCATACTGAGGTTATTTGGGGGGTATATATGGTCCTTCAACAGAAGATCCTGTTTATTGGGGGAATTTATTAAACCTTTTGTTGCCTTGGATAAATCTCCCCATTTTACTTGTGGGAGACTGGAATCTTTGTGCTTAACAATGGCCTGGAAAGATCTGGGCTGAGATGTTCAAATTTAGCACCAAGTCAGCTGGAACTTAAAGAGTTGATAGACTCCCTAGATCTGGCAGACCCATGGAGAGATCTCAACCCAGCTAAGTGAGAGTACTCTTTTTACTCACCTCCACACAACTCATTTTCTTGAATTTTTTTCCTTTTGAGGGTTGGGCACCTGCAGGGCATTCAGCTCTGTCAATACGGAGTTAAAGCTATTTCAGACCATCACCCAGCCATTCTTCAGCTTATTTTTTCTATGTTTATACAGTTAGACAAGTCCTGGTGCTTTAATAAGCAACTTCTGAAATCAACCAAGACTTCAGAGCACCTTAAACAATTTATTCAATCTTTCCTTGAAATAAACTCACCCTCCATGCTGCAAGGAGACTTATTATAGAGCACCCTGAATTGCACTCTTCGGGGAAGGGGTAATTATATGCCTTTCCGCTAAATGGAAGAAACAGCACATTCAGGCTATTAATGATTTAGTAAATCAGATTAGAAAATTTGAAGGCCAGCTCTCCCTGGAGTCCCCAGAGCAGCTGTGGGTGCAGCTAGAAACTCTTCGGGCCAAATATAATGACTTCTTAGTGAAAAATCAGAACATTTTTATTGTGTACTAAGGCCCGTTATTTTGATCAAGATGAGAGGGCAAGTAAGCTTCTCACTCTTCGTCTGAAGACCCTAGCTATGGAAAAGATTATTCCTTCTATTTGTTCTGAATCTAGCCAATTATTTTCCTCTCCTTGAGATATAGTGGCCCAATTTAGGGAATTCTATCAATCCTTATATACTACTGAAGTGGAGGTGCCTGACTCCTCTCACTTTGAGTCCTTCTATCAAGAACTAGATTTACCCATGTTGCATAAGGAACAGGTAGATTTTGGGGGGGGATCCATTCTTTCTACAGGAAGTAAAGGCTGCTATTGATTCCATCTCACCAGATAAAGCTCCAGGCCTGGATGGCTACACACCAAATTTCTTTCTTTTTTTTTTTATTTAGCTTTTTGGTCCCCGTCGCCTCCTTCCACCAACTGGTGATGGGGACACACAGCATTTTTTACAGATTTCCCCCACTTACCCCACCTCGTGGCCCTGGTACATGGTCGTGCAAGTGTATGGAGGCACACTTTGCCCCTGTGGTGCCAGCTCAGCCCCTTCACCTCCTGATTCTTTGCTGTCCCCTCTCTGCCTATGCTACCCACCGTACCTCCACCTGGTGGGAACAGAACTATGGAGGGGCACCAACCCACCCTCACCACCCTTAGGAGAGGAGAGCTGCCCACTGGCATGGTCAATCCTGCTCCACTCCCTCATGTGGCACCATGATGACCTGAGGTAATTCCCGAACCTGGGTCACCGGTGTAATGTGTGGTAATGCACCCAACACCTCAATGCTCTGCGTCAATAGGCTGGCTTTACACACCAAATTTCTACAAACATTTTAAGGATTTCCTAGCCCTGGTTTTTTTAGATACTTTTAATTATATTTATGTACATGGTCTATCTGATTTCTCCCTCACAAAAGCTCTGATTGTCATTTTGTTAAAACCTGGAAAAGACCCTCTGAGAGTAGGCAGCTATCGGCCTATCACTCTTATCAACATGGACCTTAAAAATATTATTTTAAATCTTGGCCACTAGGTTAAATCAGGTGTGGGGAATTTTAATTAGCAGGGAGCATGTGGGGTTTGAATCTGGTAGGGTATCTGCAGACCATCTCCAGAAGCTGTTAAATCTGATCTCTGCATCTGGGGAGTCATTCACACTAGCAGTGTTGGTCTCCCTGGATGTGTAGAAAGCTTTTGATAGGGTCTTG
Source organism: Neoceratodus forsteri (assembly GCA_016271365.2). Taxonomy (NCBI): domain Eukaryota; kingdom Metazoa; phylum Chordata; order Ceratodontiformes; family Ceratodontidae; genus Neoceratodus; species Neoceratodus forsteri. The sequence continues at coordinate 950,272,869 of CM028129.1, read as the reverse complement.
TGGCACTTTTTATTTAACTTGCTTCCTAGGTACCAGATCCTGCCTGAGTTTTTACAAGGGGTTAAGGTCTTATACTCCAACCCCTCAGCCCGGATGTTATGCAATGGTGTTCGGTCATATCCTATTTTCTTAAAGAGAGGCAACAGGCAGGGATGTCCTTTATCCCTTTTCTTTTTAATCTCTTCTTAGAGCCCTTAATTAGGAAAATTAACACCATTCCACAAGTGAGAGGTATATCTGTTGGACCACATCAATATAAAATATATTTCTATGCAGATGACATTTTATTAGATCTCATCCACCCAGCTACATCCCTGCTTTCTGCCCTGGAAATTATTACTCAGGTTGAAGTGCTTTCCAACTTTAAATTAAATTTAGGTAAGACTGAGATTGTGCCCCTAAATGGTTTGACTAATAAAGCAGATTTTGAGAGTTTAGGGCTTGTTTGGGTCAAAGATAAACTCAAGTATTTCAGTACATACAGTACCTTAGTACCCCCCCCAATAGAATGAAGCATTATAACTTGGATCCTTTACTTGAATGGATTAAAAGTGATTTGAACGGATGGGCCATTTTATCTATATCTTTTTGGGGGCATGTGAATATTATCAAGATGAACATAATACCAAGACCTGTGCCCCCTTATTATGCTTAGTGTAGTCATCCCTCAGAGCTGGTTTAATAACTTGTATCACACACTATCTTCCTTTCTTTTGCAAGGCAAGAAGAGCTTTTTGCAAATTATCAGCACCTGAAAATGAAAGGGGGGCCTTCATCTACCTAATTATTATTTATACTAATTGGCCATTCATAAAGGCATAGGTTCCTCAGAAGATACTATGTACCTGTATGTCCTCCAATGGTTGGAGATAGAGCGATTTTTTTGTGCTCATATCCAATCCAATATAAGATCTCTATTGCATATTTCATGTTGCCAGCTCCCCCAATATTTATGCCACACTCCAATTGCCATTTCACTTTATGTACATAAACAGTTGTGTGCTTTTCTACGACTTGATCCAAAGAAGGATGTCACGCAGCCTCTGTTAGGAAATCCCAATCTTACAACTGCAAAACAAACCCTGACCTCTGCTTACTGGCCCTACCCAAATGCTAACTTGGTGGAACATCTCCTCAAAGATGGTAATATGATGACATTCCAGGAAGCCCAGCAAAACTTCCTTATTTCCTCTAGATTTTGTTTAAAATGTTTTAAAATCTCACATTTATTGTCTAGTTATTTTGGCCAATGACCGTGGTCCAAGGTGTATGGTTCAGTCTTTCACAGTTTAGTGCTCAAAGCCGTGCACCCCATCCTATGTCTTCTTTATATAATCTTCTTTATGACTTACTTCCCACCAAGGTGTTGGTTGTATCTTCAGATTGTGATAAAGCTCTTCCCCTTCTGCAAAACCATATGATTGGCCTGTTTTATGGGTAAATTTATACAAGTTTATTAAGTGGGATAGGTATTGTCATATGCAATTCCAGATTTTCCACAGACTTCATTATACCCCTGTTAAATTGCTGTAGAATGGGTAAATTAGAGTTTGATATGTGTACAAAGTGTGATAAGGTAACGGGTACCTTGTACCATATTTTTTGGGACTATGACAAAACGGTGCCCCTGTGGACTCTATTCAGCAGTGGCTAGATCCCTTCCTGAGACTGGATTCAGTGTTTTCTCCACAAGTGTGTTTAGTGGGCCTCTTTCAAGATACCCTTCTAGGTAATTAGTGTTACCATATGGCTTTGATCTCCGCTTGTGCCAAACAAATCATCTTGAGGCACTGGTGTGATCAAGCTATTCCCTCATACCCGGAATGGTATGAAGAGATTCTGTTCATATTATGAGCAGAACAATTATTGTTAGTATGTTCAATCACTCAGCATCTTATGTGAAAATTTGGGAACCTTTCCATGCTTTACTCTCTATTCAAGAGGCATAAGTATTCTTATGATATATCAAAAAAAGGTTAATCTGTTTGGTATCTGTGTGAGGTCCCACTGGAGCATGTCCCCCATTCTTTTACTATTATTGTTCTTCCCTAAAATTTATGTCTTAGTTACTGAGATATCCCATCCTATATATGTAGTTTGTGTAATGCAACAATTTTATTTCTGGAGTAATGGGGGAAGGGGTTTGGGGATTGGTGGGGTACGGGTTGTGTTCTATGTTCATTTATTACGTTACAGCTTACTCTTTTGTGTGGGGAGATTATGTGAGGTTGATGTTAACCATGGTTTGTTGTGTTTGTTGATTATGGTGTATTGGATGAAAGTTTTAATAAAGCATATTTCATGTAAAAAAACTGCCACCTTCCAATTTCATATCATGCTTCCTCGTTCTTGTACTCTTCTTGTATTGGAAGATGTCTCCACCCCACACCTTGTTTATATCCTTAAGGTACTTGAATGTTTCCATCATGTCTCCCCAATCCCTCCTCTCCTCCAGCTAGTACATCTTGAGGTCCTTTATCTCTCCTCATATGTTTTCTGGTGCAAGCCCTGTACCATCTTTGTCTCCCTTCTCTGGACCACCTCCACACTGTCAATGTTCTTACGAAGGTGTGGCCTCAAAGAACTGCACACAGTACTCTAGGTGAGGCCTCACTAGTGTTTTATACAATGGCATCGATACCTCCCTCCTTCTGCTAGTGATATCTCTCCCTATGCACCCCAGCATGTCACTGACCCTCCCTGCAGCCTTTGTACTCTGCTTAGACACATTTAGGTCATCTGAAATGATAACCCCAGGTCCCCTTCTTCCTTGGTGATCATCAGCAACCCCCCATCCTGTAGATTTCCCCAGAGTTCCCTTATCCCAGGTGCATTAGTTTGCATTTCTTTGAATTGAACCTCAGTTGCTACACCTCAGACCATTTTTCAAACTTCCCCTGTCCTGCCTCATTTTCTCCACCCTGTCTGGAGTATCCACCCTGTTGTAAATATTGGTGTCATCTGCAGACAGGTAGACCTTTCCCTCTAGCCCTTCTGCAATGTCACTTATAAAGACATTAATCAAGACTGGCCCAAGGACCAATACCTGAGGTACCCGCTGGTCACTCCCCTCTCCCCAGATTTGATCCCATTTACCACCACCCTCTGCCTCTTGTCCATTAACCAGTTCCTAACCCAGTTTACCACCTTGTACCCCATGCCCAGAATATGCACCTTGTTAACCAGCCTTTTATATGGGACAGTGTTGAAGGCCTTGCTGAAATCAAGGTAGGTGACATCCACCACCCCCATTTACTTCCTGCATCACCCAGTCAAAAAAATCTATTAGATTTGTCTGACATTACCTTCCTGCTGTGAGTCCATGTTTGTCTTGTATCCTGGGCACTGTTGGATTCCAAGTGTGTCACTGTTCTTTCTTTAAGCATTGCTTCCATGATCTTCCCCACTACTAAGATAAGCCTGACCAGCCTGTAGTTCCTTGCCTCTTCTCTACTACCACTTTTGTGCAGAGGGACTGCATGTAATCTCTTCCAGTCATCTAGAACCTCTCCTGTGCTGAGTGACTCAGTGAACATGGCTGCCAGAGGCAAAGCTAGCTCTCTTTGCAGCTCCCTTAATATCTTAGGGTGTATGCTATCTGACCCCATCACTTTGTCCACCTTCAGTTTTGTGAGCTCCTCCAGGACTCTCTCCACTGTGAATGGACTTGTTTTTACCTCTACCCCTTCATGTCTGTTACCCAGCTGTGGTCTGTGACCCTCCCCCTCTTTAGTGAATACCAAACAGAAGTATTTGTTCATTATTCCACCTTCTTCAGGTCTACCTCCTTACACCCCACTGAATCCCATCTGAGTCTTACAATCCCCACCTGTTATCCTTCTTTCGCTGATGTACCTACAGAAAGTCTTGTTCCCTTTCTTCACTGTCTGTACTAATCTTTCTTCAGTCTGCACCTTTGCACTCCTTACAGCCTTCACCACTTCCCTTAGATTCTTTAGGTACACCTCCCTGTCCTCCTCCTTTTGAGTCTCCTTATATTTCCTGAAACCCACCCTTTTAGCCCTTACCTTGCTTGCCAACTCTCTTGAGAACCATAGTGGATTCCTCCTTCTGTAGTCTTTGTTTACCATCTTGATGCATTGGTTCGTCACCTCCTCTATGGCTCCTTTCAGGTGTTCCAATTGCTCCTCCACTCCCCCCCACTCCCTCCTTGCCAGGACCTCCTTGATACACCTCCCTATTTTAGCAAAATCTACCATCCTAAAATCTAAGACCCTTGCCTTTTTGCAACTAGCCTTTATCTCTGTCCCTACGCTAAACCACACTATATGGTGGTCATTGTATCCCAGTTAATCTTCCATCTTCTGAGATTCTGTCCCCATTGGTCAGTATGAGGTCCAGAATCACCCTGTCTCTGGTGGGATCAATCACTAGCTGTCTGAGGCCTGCTGTCTGTATGGAATCCAGGATGTCATGGCTCCTGGTTAAAGATGCTGCTGGGATGGTCCAACCCAAATCTGGGATATTGAAATCACCCAGCAGTAATCCCTCACATTTTGTTGTCATCTCATGGATTTGATCCATTAGATCCCTATCCCATCCTCCCCCTGTACTGGAGGTCTGTAGATCACCCCTGTGTTGACTGCTGTGCCATTGCCTGGCTCAAGGGTGACCCACAGTGCCTCAGCCTCCCCCATCTACCCTGAAGCTCTGTTGCTTTTATACCTTCTCTTATGTACAGGGCCACTCCCCCACCACTTTTTTATTCCCCCTATCTCTCCTGAATAGAGCATAACCCAGAACATTTGCATCCCGGTCATGATTTGCGGTATACCAGATCTCTGTTATTGCTGCTATGTCCAGGTTTACCTCTACTATCAAGGCCTCCAGGTCTGGGATTTTATTTCACAGGCTGCAGGCATTTGTATCCATGGCCTTGCAAGTTTTGCTGCCTGTCCTCCCTCTAACCCTGTGTTTGCCCTCCTGCTTCTTTCTCCCAACCCCATTTTAATTTTTATGATGCCTTCCTATCTTTGCCTTTCCCTTTGTATCTGGTACCAGTGTCCCTGTCTGTAATCTGCATTCATGTTCCTCATTTCTGGTTACTCTAGCCTGTGGGAGTGGGCTATTAAACACTTTAATTTGTGCTATTTTTCATCTCTTTTAGTTTGTTTATTTTTTAATCTGATTTTTTACTCTGTGTTGTTTTTGGCTTTAAAATGAATGGGAGTGATCAGGAGGAGAGTGGGTGCAGGCAATAGGTGGGAGACACTGTGCTTTCTGTGTCAAAAGGCCCATGGCACTGGCAGTAGGGGACAGCAGTGGTACCCACCCTCCCACACTACAGCACCCCAGCAGCAAGATTAGACAAGGGCAGCACAATCAACAGCAAAGGAAGTTCCAGCTCAACCAGCGGTTGTATCACCACCATCTTCACCAACAACACTTGCTCACCATGGGGAAGAGGAGACACAGCAGGACCATCTTGCTCCTCTCCACTTTGGCAGCAGAAAAAGTCCCTTGTCTGTGACTTTTTCGATATTAATGACCCCACCGACAACAGGGTGTTCAGCTGTAAACTATGCCACACTGTTGCTCAGCGTGGGAAATGGGAGAGCCATTTGGGGAGAGGGGGGTAGCATACCCATCTCAGAAACAGGCACCGCAATGAGTGGGAGGAGTATCTGTGAAATAAAGTTGCTCAGAGGGGTGGAGGTGGTGCCACCCCTACTGGTTCTTCTCTGCCAGGAAAGAGAAAGAAACATGGTGTGCAGATGCAGGAGGGGGAGATGGTTGGGATAGTGAGAGGAACCTGCAATCAGAGTTGGGTGCTGCTTCGGGGTGCACCTGAGAGACTGGTCTCGGATCATCCTCCTACATCCACCCATGTGGAAGTACAACAGCTCCACGGGGAAATACAGGAGCTCTCCTGGCAAGTTGTGGGGATGAAGAAGCTGTTGGAGGTGGTACTGCAAAATCAGCAGACCATTATGGAGAGTTTGGCTGAACTGCAAAGTGGCAGTGCACTCTCTGTCCACAGGCCATAGCCCTCCAGCCCAGATATTTTCTTTATCTTTTTCTTTTACCCTCTGTTAAACCCTAAAAATTAAAAAAAAATTAAAAAGTAAAACAATTGTTCAGCTATTCTTATTTCTCTCCGTCTGTCTGTATTTCTCTATTTCTGTTACTGCTGTACTGTTAAACCCTAAAAATGAAAAAAAAAACCATATACAAACTTATAACAAAAAGTTCATCCATGTTTATTTCTCTCTGTATTTATTGATTTCTGCTAGTGCTTTGTTCTGTTGAGATTCTTCTGTTCTCATCCATTCAAAGAAAAAATCTGATTTCAACTCTGTTGTTTTCTTTCTTGTGCAATTGTACAGTCCTTACACTGTCACTAAAATTGTTATCAATTTCTGCATCTACATGGTGCTGCACTATGTGTGTCACTCCCCCCCCCAAACAGACTGCCCTTTCTGTAATTCATTGCAGAACATTAGTGCAAATATTCCAGAAAAAACAAAGTAGGCCAGATTTCAGTACTCCCAGATTTATGTGTATGTTGCTGCTACATGGTGTTATGTGGTGTGCATCACCCCCCCTCACCCACAGGCTGCCCTTCCTGTATTTCTCTGCAAAAAGAGTAATACAAATGTTCCATAAAATCAAAGTAGGCTGAATTTCAGTACTCACAGAATTATGTGTAAGCTATTGTCACATGTTGCTGTCTGTCTCTCACCCCCCGCCACAGGCTGTCCTTCCTCACCCTATGATTCTTCTGTGTAATCCTGCACAATGTGGTGGAGAAGATGGTTGGTGATGGCTTATTTGCTGGAGGAGGAGGCCACAGGACTGGAGGACACCTGTACAGAAAACAAAAAATAATTATTTAGACTCCACCCAACTTGAAACTGTGGTGTATATCCGTTGTCTACTCCCTTTCTCTTTTTTTTTCTATCTATACTTTATCCTTCTCCTTTGCCGTGCTGGCAGGCAGCTCCAGACCTCCCTAAGAGTGCTCACCCTCTGAACCCAGCAGTCCCCGCCTGAGCCGTACCCTGTAGTTCCTCCATGGATTGCCCCTATGGCGGGTCCAGTGTGAGGAGCATGAACTTTCTCCCCCCCTCAATAGTCCAGAAGTCAAGGTGGCTTGTTTCAGGGGTGTGTCCAGGCCATCATGGAGCTTGCCAGCTCCCATTTTTCACCTTGCTTTACTCCATGGGCACTCGGACATGTGATGGGTGTAGCAACCTGGGTCCACTTCCACAAAGGCAGCCTACACCTAGACATGGGGTCCCTCCACATTCTGGTGGCATGCATGTGCTGATACCCAGCCACTGCTGGGTGTCAGGTAAACAGCATGCCACACCATCCCCCCTCCACAAGGATGGAAACCTGTCTGTGGATGCTCGATCCATCCTCTCCCCACTGGCTCCCAAGCAACCCGAGCCTGTTCCTGACCCTAGAGTGCTGGTGTTGCAGGAGGTGTGGCATCCAGCACTTCAACCCTCAGTGCCACCATGCTCTCTGTTCACTCCCATTCTTACTGTACCTGTCACCTGTGAACAAAAATGAGAAATTATTTAGCTTCATTTTGGCCACCGTGGCACAATCTGTACCTGTGAAAAAGAACAAAAAAAAAAAAAGAAAAGAAGAAAATCATAATGATACTTACCATTGGTGTAGGAAGACATCATGTAACTCCTGTCTGTTTCTTGAGGACTGTCTGGCTTTGTGACTGCCTTTGCCAGTCATCCCTGTGAATGGTGAAAGCTGCAGGCTGACAAAAGGAAAGAATGAAAAATGTTTTAATGTCTTTCTGAGTAAGGTGGAAGGCCTTTTGTCCTCTGTGAGGCCAAGGACTGGAGTCAACCACCAACAGTGAGGGAGGAATAAAGACCATAAACAATAGTGAAAGTGACTTACCATCACAGTAGACAAAGATAGGCCATGGTGGATCTGAGGTTTTGCTGCCTTCTTGAGCTGGTTGGCTGGAGGGTCAGCTTGAGGGCTGGCTAGTGCGTTGACTGGTAGGAGAACTGTGCAGTGGACTTTTTATTCTGCATTAGTGTGGTGGTGGTGGATCATGCTGTCTGTGGCTGCACAGGACACAAGCAGGCCAGAGGAGGAGGAGGAGCCAGTGCCGTATCTTGCTGGCTGGAGCAGGCATTGTCTCTACACATCACATTAAGGTGATGGAGTCAGGTAATCAATTATGTGCAAGGAAACAGCAGCACAACAATTGGGGATGAAGAAAAGTAAAATGACTGAAAATAACAGAACTATTAATCATAAAGTGAAGGATCATATTGATGAGGGGAAAGGAGGGAAACAACACATCTTTTATTATGCTTCAATCTCATAGAGGAAGCAGCCCTCAAAGTCTTCCAGACTGGAGTTGTCACCAGATCGGAGTTCTCTCTCCATTACTTTTTCATCCTCCTCAGTGATAGAAGACACTTTGCTAATGCCAATAACACCTTGCTTTTCATCTTCACTACCTTCACCACCACCACCATCACGTCCATGCAGTAGGAACATGGACATGATTGTCAAGTGTGGATAGTGCCCCTCATTCATTTTAATAAATGTTAGCAAGCCAACATTTTTTGGTGACAGATTGGTGCTCCTGTCCAGCACAATGGCCCCAGCTGAACTGAATACATATTCCACACTAACATTCGAGTGTGTGCAGCTGAGGTATTGCATTGCAATCAAGGTCAGTGCTTACAACTCAGTGACCTTGCAGATCCAGTATTGCAAGGGCTCATCAGCAATGGTAAAGTGCCTTGTTTCTGCCAAATATGCATCTACCATGCTTTACACTGCCTGCAGTACTGCTGCCTTATCAGCTTCCGCCTTCTTCTTTTCTTCCTTGTCTTCAACTCTTACCTGACATAAAACATCCCAAATGAAATTCGGCATTTTATTTTTGAACTTGCATGTTTTTTCAGCCTGTTTCCCATGTGAGGTGTTGGTAGCAACACCTGATCTCTGTGGAGTTTCATGCTGCGCCTTGGATAAATGTGTCTTTAGTATATGTGCCCCACATACCCTTCTTCACAGAAGATCAGTCAGATTTTGGACTGTCTCACAACCAACTTTAGTTATTGGTGCCAGCCTACATTTATGGCATGGATCAAGCATGGTGTCAACCCAAAGTCCTCAGATTGCAGAATGTCAGAAATATGTGTATTGCAGTCTAAGACATGGAGCATATGTTCCATTAAGGCACAACTTCCACTATCACCACCTGCCTCCAGCACTTGCTGCACATTCACCAGTGTCTGCCTCAGCACATGTAGAAGTGTAATGACCTGAGTGATACAGGCAGTGTCGCTACTCACTGCCTGGGTTGCATGTTTGAGTGGCCTGAGAATTCCAGGGTGGGAAATACTCCTGGCTGTTAGAGGGAATGGGGATGGCAGGAAGTGGGTAGGAAAAGGAGAAGGGAGGAGGTGGCAAGGCAGGAGAAAACATGGTATGGGTATGGTACAGGTGGTTGGGGGAAGGGGGGCTGGCAGGTGGGGTGTAGGAGAAGGAGTGCGGTGAAGGGGAGATAATGCTGCAAGAAACAAGAAGTGGGAATGGCAGAGAGACTACAGAATAGGTATGCTCCCTTATGTAATCTAAAGGACACAGACAATCAGGAAAAGGATGGTGCCATGGTGGATAGGAATGGCATTGAGACTATGGGTAGCATGCAGAATTGGACTGCTCCCTTAAGAAGTCTGAAGGACAAAGTCAGTCAGGAAGAGGCTGGTGCTATGGTGGATAGGACTAGTGTGGGGGGAAGGAGGTGAAGTTGAGAGGGGGAAACAAGGATGAATTGGCAGAGGGAGTGATGGAAAGGAGAGGCTTAGAAGCAGCTAAGGCTGGTAAATCAGAGTAACCAGATCGGGACAAGGATAAAGGAACAGGGGACAAAGATTCAGGAGGAGAGAGGGAATTTAATGGCAAGTTACATTATCAGTGTAGATGGAAATGGGAACAAGGGGCAAGTAGGAGTGATGAAGCAGATAATGGGCAAAAGATAAAGGGGGAAGGAAATTAGGAATTAATAAAACCTCCAGAAGGAGGATTTATATTGGGAATCTCGGGGAGGGATGCAGGGACTGTAGTATCTATGATTCAAGGTGAGGATAAGATTCACAAGGGGAGGCAGTACATGCAGGGGGTCTAGGGAGAAGCACTGGTGGTGCAAAACCAGGGAAGCAAGGTGACAGAAACTGGGACACAGAAGGGGGAATTAAGGTTTGGACAGCAAATATGGGATGTAAGAGTTGCCTTAGTAGGTGACACAATCATGAAGGACATCAGGTGGGGTGGGAATCTGAACAGGAAGAGTTCAATCTGGGTGGAATGCTTTCTGGGGTTGACAGCACAGAAAGCAAAGCACATCAATCTTGCAGGTGATAGAAGACAGGGAGAAAGTCTCACTTGGTAGTACAGCTTGGCACTAATGACTTAGCAGATAATAGTGGGCTGGCAGTATAGCCTAGAGGTTAGAGTAACAAGCTGTGAATGAGCTTGGTACATCCAAGCATTCCACCCAGATTGAGCTCTTCCTGTTTAGATTCTCACCCCACCTGATGTCCTTCATGATTGTGTCACCTAGACTTTAGCAAAACATTTGTCACAGTCCCGCACAAAAGATTAATAATCAAGTTAGCCAGCCTGGGAGTGGGTCCCAGGGTGGTAGCCTGGGTAGAAAACTGGCTGCACAACATACACAGAAGGTAATAGTGAATGGAACACATTCCAAAGAAAGGGGTGTTACTAGTGGAGTACCTCAGGGCTCAGTACTGGATCCAGTCTTCTTTAACATCTTCATAGGTGACATTGCAGAGGGTCTGGAGGGAAAGGTATGCCTCTTTGTAGATGACACAAAGATCTGTAACAGAGTTGATACACAAGAGGGGGTAGAAAAGATGAGAAGGGACTTGGCAAGTTTGGAGGAATGGTCAGACATATGGCAAGTTAGATTCAATGCAAAGAAGTGCAAAGTAATGCACCTGGGAAACAAAAACCCAGGAGAAGAGTACACAATAGCAGGGGAGGTACTAACAACAACAAAAATTGAAAGGAACCTGGGGTTAGTCATATCAGATGACCTAAAGGCGGGTATGCAATGTGAAAATTCGGTAAGGAGAGCCAGGGGGATACTGGGATTCATAGGAAGGGGCATCACAAGTAGAAAAAGGGAAGTGGTTATCCCTCTATACAGACAGTTGGTGAGTCCCCATCTGGAGTACTGTGTGCAGTTTTGGAGACCTCATCTATGCAAGGACATAGACAGGATGGAAGCAGTCCAGAGGAGGGCAACTAAAATGGTGCAGGGTCTGCAGCAGAAACCATATGAAGAGAGTCTGAGAGAGCTTAATATGTATACTCTTGATGAAAGAAGGGACAGGGGGAACATGATAGAAATGTTCAAGTACCTCAAGGGAATCAACAAAGTCCAGGAGGGTAGCATGTTTCAGAAAAAGAGATGTGTAAGAACAAGGGGGCACAATTTAAAGATGGGGGATGGCTCAGGGGTAATGTGAGGAAATTTTTTTTCACGGAGACAGTGGTGGATACATGGAACCGCCTTCCTGAGGAGGTCGTTGGGTCTAAAACAGTGGGGGAATTCAAACATGCATGGGACAGACACAAGGCAAGCATAGTGGGGGGTTGCAGGTTGTTGGTTAACTAGAATCTGCAGCTTATACAGTAGGTAGAGAAATGGGCAGACTGGGTGGGCCAAGTGGTCCTTATCTGCTGTCAAAGTCTATGTATGTTTCTAGCCAGCAGACCTGACCTTGGTTTGATTCTCACAACCTCCACCTGCATACTGTGTGACTCTGAGCAAGTCATTTAACCACCCAGTGCTCCCAGGTCACCCCTGAAAACATGCCTAGTGGACCTTACCCAGTTACCAAAGACTAGAATAATAAAAATAAAAAAATAAAATAAAACAGTCTTCAGGAGGTCAAGTCATGGTTTAGAGAACGGGAAAGAGTGTATGATAGTGTAGTGCAGTCAATGGAAGGTACTGCCTGTACCCAAAGCCAGTACATATTGTAAACAAAAAAAAATGAAGGAATTTAATGAATGGTTGAGAGGGTGGTGTGGGTCTATGGGATTTGGAGTGGTAGGTAATTGGGGGAGACATAGGCAAACAATAACTTGTATGCCCAAGGCAGGCTGCACCTTAGCAGTGAGGGCACAGCAGTCCTGAAAAAGAAACTCAAGGAGTTTCTAGCATCCAACTTCAATTTAAACTAATTGGGGGGGGGCAATACATATCAAACAGTCGGAAGCTCAGGTTAATGGAGGACCTTTGCTTCCCCCCAGATGGTAACATAGGACACAAGGAATCTACTTTGGGAGGAAGGTATGAGGAAAGGGTTAGAGATGATGGGGATCATGGGAAAGAATAGGTTGTAGTATCTTTGAATACAAAGAGCCTAGAAAATAAGGTGCCAGAGCTCCAAACACTGTTGGCAGATGGGAGGGGGGTAGATATTGCCACCATCACGGAAATGTGGGCAAATCAAAACAGAGAATGGGATTTACTAATACCAAGCTTTAGATTGTATAGAATTGACAGGGCAACTGGCAAGGGAGGAGGGGTAGCTGTTTATATAAGGGAAGGAATTGAGTGGAGAAGAGAAGAGAAGAGGAGAGAAGAGAAGAGAAGAGAAGAGAAGAGAAGAGAAGAGAAGAGAAGAGAAGAAGGTGGTGAGGGGAATAAGGAAACCTTGTGGGTCAGTTTAAGCAAGGCAAAAAACAGGAGGATCAGGCCAGGAGTGGTGCACAGACCACCATCCCAGATGGAGGAGAAGGACAAGGAGCTAGTGGGGGTTATACAGCAGAAGTGTAGAAGGGGCAGCACAGTGGTGTTTGGAGACTTCAACCTACCAGGGGTGGATTGGGGCACCATGACATCAGCTAGTAGAAGGGAACAAGTCATCCTGGATGCACTCCAGGATGCATTCTTTTTTTTTTCATATAAAATTTTATTCGTTTTTTCCAAGTACATCCAACCAAGGTAGAAGCACCCAGGCGTACATCATACAGGTGAACAGGAATGCCATAAGCATGTTTGAAATATTCCATAACTACAACTGCTAAGAGATTTGTGTATTACATCCTATTCTTTTTATAAATCATAAAACCTTACATTGTACTCATGCTACTTTGATCCATATCTGTATATACCAGGCAATTTTTTAGATTAATACCTCCTTCAACCAGGGGAGTCTCCAGGAACTAACTGCTCATAAAGTAATCATGAGTGTCATGGATCAGAGTCGTCATATCTCTTCTTATTAGTCAGACCACACAAGTCTTTTCAGAATGGTCATCTGAGCCTTATGACACTAGGATAGGTAGTAAGGACAGATTGACAGTAGTATGAACAGTGTGGGGTAAATACACAGTCTACACAGACACTGGACATCCACTGCTTTAATAGAAGATAGATATGAAGGCAAGACTATTAGAAAAAGAGAAGAGACATCACATTTTAGAATATCGGTGGGTTTTGGGGGGGTGGGACCGCACAAATATGTGAGTGCAAGTAAGCATTCCATTTCTCATGAAATCTGGAGAGACGATCTTTCCCAATCATGGAAAGTCTTTCAAAAGTAGCCAGCTGCGCCATTGCTGCCCACCAGCAAGTGATCGTGGGAGAATTAGGCAGCCTCCATTTCATCAATATAGATCTCTTAGCTTCCATGACTGCCACCAACACCCAAGCCTTAGAGGATGCAGACAGTGGGCCCAGGGTAGAGACATCCCCCAGCACCAATGCGGGTTGGGCAGTTGATAGGGATCTGCTGACGATTTTTGAGCAGTCCTCTAACATCTGCTGCCAAAACCCCTGAACTGCTGGACATGTCCATAGAATATGGAGTAAATGGGCAGGGGAGGCATTGCACCTCCAGCATTTATCATGTTTCGTAATGTTCATTTTATGAAGTACTGCAGGTGTCTTATACCACCTGAGAAGAATTTTCAACCGAATCAGTTGACTTTTGGCATCCTCATATGCCAAGTGGGCAGCTTTCAAATATTCACTCCATTGTTGCTGGGAAAGGGGGCATCAAAGTTTAGCTTCCCAGGCTGTTCGACTAGTCAACGTAGTGTCAGGTTGGGCATCCCTTATCACCTTATACAAAGTTCCAACCAAGCCCCTACCCTTACCGGGCTCGTAAAGGGTGGCAAGGCATTTCCACCTCCCTGTACCAGTTGGAGTCATCAAGAGAGATGCAGCTGCACTCCAGATTTGGAGATACCTCCAGAAGTCCTGAGTTTTTATTCCATACATCTCTCGCAGCTGCTCAAAGGACATAACTGTCGTACCATCAGGGAGGATAAGATCCCTCACCACCAGAAAACCTCTAGTGGCCCAATTTTTCCAATAAACAGGCTTGCAGTCTACCTTTAAGAGTTGGTTGTTTCACAGAGGGGCGTAAGGGATTGGAGGGAGATATGTTTCTCTTGGAGTACCAGTAAGGGCCATTGCCAGTCGCCAAGCCCTACAGGTTTCTGTCATAATAGGAGGGAGCAAATCTTCCGACAGCTTCTTGTTGGTAAGCAGAGAAAAGAGTGAGTTATCAGGTAGGAAAGCTGCTTCTAAACAGACCCATTGAGGAGGAGGGGACAAGGGGGCAGCAAACCAGTTAGTAGCCTGGGTCATGTGAAAGGCTAGGTGATATCTCATAAACCATGGGAGTCCCAGCCCTTCCCTGGTCCAGTGTGCCCGTAATTTGGCTCGGCTTCAGTGTGCCATTTTGCCTTCCCATAAGAAGGAGGAAATTAGTTTGTCCAGTTGTAGGAATGGCCTAGGGGTTAAGGGGATGGGGAGGTTGCTAAGGAGGAACGAAACACTGGAAAAAATAAACATACGAATAGCCTCTATTTTACCCTTCATGGAGAGCTGTAACTTTCTCCATCTCTGAACCTCGGCTGCAATGGCTGTTAGCAAGGGAGAAAAGTTGGCCTTTTCTAGATCTTTCCAGGTGGAAGAAATAAAGATCCCAAGATATGAAAACCCCTGGGGTGCCCAGGTAATGTCCATATTTTGTAGACAATTTCTACTGCACCTTGCGTTCAGGGGAGATAAGATTGTCTTCTTTTGGTTAATTACCAGGCCAGAAAGGGAGGCAAACTCCTGCATCACCTGGTGAATTGTAGAGATGGAGCATTCCGGGTTAGACAGGGTAAGCAACATATCGTCCGCATAGGCATTCACCAGGAAACAATGCTCTTTCACTGGGATCCCAGTAATGTCTGGGGTGCTCAAAAGCTTCTGTATCAGGGGGTCCAGAGCCAAAATAATAATGTCTAATGCCCCTCTATAAAGGGAAGGGCTGGGATACATCTTGGTTGGTTATAATTTTAGTTGTGGGAAATGATAAAGAGTAGAGACCCAGGAGCAGAACCCTGGCCTGAATCCATAAAGAAGCAACACTGTACGGAGATAACCCCACTCTATAGAATCAAAAGCCTTGGCAAAATCTATGACCAAAACTGCTATAGGTGAGTCTGAGTGCAAGGCTAACCATTTTAAGTTAAGAACTAATCGAAGATTGTCTGCCCCCGACTTCCCCTTAGAAAAACCAGCCTGTGAGGGGTGTATTACGGTTGGTAAGAACGGGGTGAGCCTATTTGACAGGACTTTGGCTAGCAGTTTGGTATCCACAGACAGCAAAGAAATGGGCCAAAAATTGGTGCAATCCATTGCATCAGAGGATTTCTTAGGAATTAAGGTCACCAGAGCCTCCCGCAAAGTAGGAGGGAGAGCTGTAGATGCCTGGGCTTCTTGCAAAACCTGTAGGAGTGGAACAGTGATTTCTGCTTGTAAGAGTTGATATAACTCCACTGTCATTCCATCTGGGCCAGGTGCCTTTCCTTTGGCCAGCTGGAACAGTGCAGAGCGGAGTCCCTCCGCAGAAACTGGGGCATCTAAAACCTCACTTTTCTCCTGAGAAAGTTTAGGGAGAGAGACCCCATCACACAGCTTAGAGTTGAACCAGCATAATATTTTGTGGCAATTTGCATATACAGCCCATGATGCTTTGCATTATGGAGGTATGTGTGATTTTATATTTCATATATCTATCTATCTATATATCTATCTATATATATATATTTCTCTTGAGTGATGCTCCTTTTCTTTACTGTTTAAGTTTTAATGTATCAAGAGAGCTATCTGACCTACCCCCCCCCACATTGACATCTTGCAGTTTAGAAAATAAAAACCATTGCATTTGATTTTCTTTTGGTTAATGAAGGGGGAGGGCAACACCAAAGTGCAGTCACTCTACTAAATGCCCTCTTTCTCTCTCTCTCTCTCTCTCTCTCCATGTAGCCTCAATCTCTTCATACATTAAAATTTAAACATCAAAGCAAAGGAGCAGCACTCAAAAGAAAAACATAATACTTGTTTCCTACCTTTTATCTTTGTTTATAAAGTAGTATTGCCTACTTTATTCATCTTGTTTTTCTTATTCTTTGTTTTTCCCACATTCAAGATATGGTATGTTTATCATGGAATGTTTACCATGGAATACAAGGATTCAAAATTCTCCTCAGTTCCACTGTCAGAATGTTCCTCTCCTAACATACTGTAGACACACACAACAAAGGCCTCTTCTAGAGCCCACAACTAAATTATCTCACTGTCAGGGCAAGCAGAAGAGAGTTCCCCGATGAGCAGATAAAGACAGAGAGCCCAATTCTCAAAGATGACCTTAGAGCGACACAAGGTGCATTGGACGCACCGTGCACCAAAGTGCCCAGTGTCATCGGCAATGCACCATATTCTGTAAGGAATGCGCTATGTGCCAGATGCAGCACACATGGCATAAGAATGCACAGTGCATAAAATAAAAAGCATAGGTGAAATGCAAGGTGCAGGCAGTGTCAAAACGCAAGGGGCAGAGGAATGGCCGAACCACGGAGGACACAGCAAGAAGAGTGGGGGCAGCCAACCCCAGGACCATGGACGAAGAAGAATGGGCACACCAGGAAGAAAAGCTTCACAGACCAGGAGGCAGACATCCTCCTGGATGCAATTGAGGCCCAGGTAGGTGGAACTGATGGTGACAAGAGCATGAGCAAGATGTGTGTGACATTCAACAGTCCTGGGAGGGGACCAGAAGGTACAGACACAGCAGCAGGAGGCCTGGGATGAGGTAGCCAGACTGGTGAATGTGGTGGCACCCAGCAGGCACAGTATGAGTGAGCTGCAGAAGTGGCATTGTGACATCAAGTGCCATGCTAAGGAGAAGGAAGCCCACAATAGGCACTGCATAATGGCAATGGCTGGAGGACCCTCACAACCATGGCCCCTCAGCAGACATGAGGAACATGTAATGGCACAGATCAGCATGCGCAGCATACAGCGTGGCACTGACCTAGACCTGTATTGGCAACAACATGCACAAGGTAAGCACTGGGCATACATGTGGCTGGTGGCACTACCATGCAGACAGCAGCTGTGGCACCACCAGTGGAGGCTGATGCACTGCATGGGCACCAGGGACCCACAATGGACTGGGATCCAGGGGAGCAGACTCAGAGGGACACAGTGTGCCTGGGCCACCATGCAGATGCATGGGATGCAGGAGGTGACCCCTCCACAGGGCGTGACAGACTGGACATGCACTGTGACAATGGACACATACTGCCATATGGGCACCAGAAGTAATTCACTGTGCACATCTGTCTGTACGCCCAGCAGGTGCTCAGACTACAGTGACCAGAGGACATACAACTGCCAGGTGGGCAACACCACCACAATGCCATGCTGTAACCCACAGTGACAGTGAAGCACCAGAGCACAGCACAAACAGCAGCAGTGATGAGGAACAACAGCAGGCAGCCACCAGCGACAGAACAGTGAGCCAAGCCCACAAGAGGGTGACATATAGTGAGGCAGATGTCCAACAGGGAAGTGACACTGATAGCAATGCCATGCTGTTCAACAGCAGCAGCACCATTGGGCACAGCACACATGTGGCCAGAACTGCAGACCAGCACCAGACCATGGTGGACACTCAGCAGCAGGGGGACAGAGGGGATAGCACTGTGGTGGGACAGGTTGACAGCACACTCACCACTGGAGGCCGTGACAGCCAGGGACACAGCACCACCACACCAGACCATGGAGGTGCAGTTAGGACAGGAGAACATAGTGCAACACCACTGCCAATGGTCAATGACCTCAGGGATGACCTGTCACGATACTGCCAGGATGTCCTGCTCACCCAGGAGGCAGCACAGCATGAGCTGACAGGGATACAAGACAGCATACGGGTACACACCACTGCCACGGTTGCACACATGGAACAGCTGCAGCTGACAGTGGCAGATATCCATGCAGCCATCATACATGGGAACCAGGAAGGGGCACGCCAAACAACACAGACAACAAGGTTACTCCAGGACATATAGCCATGCTTCACACACCAAACTGATGCCATAGAACAGCAGACCACTATCATGGAATGCATCATGGTGCTGCACATTACCCAGACGGAGGCAACAACAGCAATGGCAACAGCACTGCAGAAGATTGCAAGAGGCATGCAACAACATGCAGCCAGTGTGGCACTGGTCCCACAGGTATGTCCGGAATGCAATGTGCAGCGGCACAACAGAGGGGCAGGAGATGACCTCCACAGCATGGGGAACACAGCCAGCATACAGGATGTGGGACAGAGCCATGAGGGCACACAGGGCACAGGGCAGCCATTGAAGCCTATGGGACAACAGCCAGACACAGTGTTGACACAGCACATGACATGCACAGTTGTGCCCGAGGACAGGACGGTGGGCAACACAGCAGGCCAAGACACAGACAAAGGGGATCAGTAGCTGGATGCAAGTGCCTCTGAAGACAGACAAGTGGGCCCATCAGACATCAGGGATGTGCTGGAGCCAGGTAGTGATGCCGGTTGTGGGCGATGGCCATGACACAGTAGGGCACACACTGCAGGGGGCCACAGCCACTCAGGACACAGAGGACATCTGCAACACCACACCCATGACCACTGCTGAGGGTGTGCACAGGCACATAGGGGTACTGGAACACAATAGGCACAGGGGGTAGAACATCCACCTGCCTGTCAGTGATGTGGAGCAGTCCAGACAGACATAGAACAGTATAGTGCTGGACAACAACATGGCCATGCCAGCACCCAGTGCAGCACGGAGGCTGGGATAGCACATGACATCTCGATCCTGAGGCTGCAAGAGGGACCACCCTGAGGCAGGTGAAATGGCTTGTGAGGTACAGATGGCCAGGCAAAGGACCACCAGCAGCAGAATCTGTTGCACAGATGGCTGCAGCAGTCAGCAGGAGTGGATTGGGAGGAACAGCAGCTGCAGTATGACAGGGACCGCTGAAGCACAACAGACATCCCCGGTGACATGACATCATTCACAGAGACACAGGGTGCACACAGTGCTACCTGTGGCGGAGGTGGAGACAGGGTGTGCCACACTGTAGGATGCTACGTAGAGCAGCACCATGGCAGTACAGCCACCGTGCACTGCACAGTGTGAGCCACTGGCCACCGTAGGCTGGAAAGGGAAGCCAGCACTCACACACAGTAGCCACTGTGGGACATGCCACCATGGCAGCCATACAGAGCTGCACAATGCATTCCACTGGGTGGGACCTGTGGTATGCCACATAACGTGACACACCACCCGGCCCCACTATGGACATGCATACCACACATCTGGGTACCGTCACTTACATGGCACATTCAGGCCCAAACTGCAGGGTCCCACCTTGTTGACTGGTGATTTGGCTTAACCATTGTGGCATGCCACTGTGGAACTAAGAGGACCCCAACACTCTGTGGCACAGGCCCGCAGGGATACAGTGTCCTGACACTGTACCCAGCGTGTTGCACTTCCAACCCTGTGGCACACTGAGGTGCATTCAACATGATGTTGGACAGCAGTCTGTTGTCCACATGTTGCCCTGTGGGCCACTGTGGGCTGATACCCACACATTGGCTTGCACCGACCAGTACACAGCATAGGCAGGTGAAGAGAATGCACAGAACAGATTGACACACAGACAGAGCTTGCACATGGAACAACCAGAGGTTCAGTTCATTTATTTTTTGTGGAAGTCAAATACTTCAATTAATCAAAATCTGGAAGTCATTCCAATTTTTTGGAAGTCAAAATATTTCCCAGACACACAGTTTAAAAGTCAGTATTCTAAGGAGGATCAATTTATGGATGTTAATACAAATATTAGTGGTCAAATTTATTTTACAAAAATCCATAATTTCTCATCTTCTGTGCCTTCAGTTTTTAGAAGTCATTCAATTCTGTTTTTTACATTTGAAAGTCAATGACTTCCTCCTCCTTTATTTTGGAAGTTTTTGCCTTATTTTTGGGAGTCAAATACTCCCAAAATAGAGTTAACTGAAGCCCTGGGAACAACGATGTATTTTGAATACAACAGCAGTACACAACAGCAGTGAAGGCAATCCAAGAGGTACACAATGCAATGGGCACAGCTCCCCACACAGCAATAGGGGGTACAATGGCAATGCAATTAACTGCATTGCATGCTCAGTTACAGAATCCCTGAAGTCCCATAAACCTGTGTCCATACTACCCTATGTGCCCTGTCCATAGTATGTCTGTGATTGCATGAGTGAGGCCAGGACAATGTTGAACTCACATGCCCACCACTCATTGTCCACCAATCTGGTCCAGGTAGTCCAGCAGGTCACACACTGCATGATTCAGGTTGGTCAGCAGCCTTGCCATGGGCCTGATGCATAGACTTAGTCCCTGAGCAAAGTCACGAAAGGTGTGCGGGTGGGGGTGAACATCATCTTTGCTCCTCTTATCCCTGTCTGGCGATGTGTCCCTGTCACTCATGGGCTGTCCTGGACCATGTTTGAGGGCTGCTTCACCACTGCCATGCATGGGGGTAGCACCATACCCAGTCTGGTCAGCACCCACTGTCCAGCTGTACCACAGGTGGCCCTGCATGTTGCCACGTCAGCCATGTCACCTGCCACAGACAGTCCCACAGCACTGTTATCTGGCCCTGCTTGCTGGTGATGCTCCTGTAAGTCATCTGGGACATCCCCCTCCTCCTGTTCCTCTGTTGTGTCCTCCGTACCCTGCGGTGGTGCCACCTGTTGTCTGCCCTGGGCCATCATCTGGGTCCTGGATGTGCACGCCCATGCGTCACTCTGCTTCAGGCTTCACATCGCCCACTCCAGGGAATGCCACTGTACATCTGGGCCCTGCTGTCCACTCCTCGCACCAGCCTCGGCACATGGAAAACAATGTGACAGCCTGTGAGTGAGTGCACCACGTGGCCATGCCTCTCAATGCACTGCCTGACTGTATGTTGCCCAGACTGCAAACGCAAGGCTGGCAGGCTGGCATTATGCCATGCCACGTACTGCATGGGCTGTGAAATGCATCTGCCATGTGTGTGGTGCACACTAACACATGTGTCCATGATGCAAGTGCCCTACCAGCATATAACAGCCACAGCCAGTTGTGCTGGCCCTACCAGTGTCTGTGTGTATGTGTTTTTGTGTGTGTGTACATCCCCCCCCGCCTGCTGGACCTTACACAGTAGCCTACACAGCTACATACGTCATGACTGCTGAACACCTACCTTGATGATGTTGCTGTCTGTGGGGTCCTCTTCCCTGTCCATCCAGTCCAGGTTCCCTGGGCCTGCCTTGCCCTTCAGTGTCACTGACCTCTTCTGTGGAGACATAATGGTGTGTGACATCATCAATATCCATCTGTGCAATCATGGTCTCTGAAGTGTGCTGTGTGTCATTCATGTTACTGGTTACACATACCTGACCAGCATGGCTGTCTTCCATGCATCTGGATGTCTGCCTCTGATGCCATCCTCCACAGGTGGGCAAGGAGCCACCCCTCCCTCCAGGCCAGGTCATTCCATTGGAGTCTGACCTGCCGCATGGTCCTCCTGATTTCAGACACTGCCTGGAGCCTGCTGCCTATGGTGGACCACACCCTCTCCCTGTATGCTGTGCTGGACTGCTGTGCTCCCTGTGGTAACAGCACCCTGCTCCACTGTTCAGCCAGGCTGATGAGAAGCACTGTCTCATCATCACTAAAGTTTGGTGGCCTGCTCCAGTGTGCCATTGCAACTGGGACTGCCACCTGGTGTTTGCCTTGGGATTGCTTTAGTTCTTTTCCTCCCTCTGCACTGTCTGTGGAGCAGTGTCATATGCTATACTGTCCTGTGTGGCCTCGCTTGTGCTACTGTGGCCCTGCAAGTGCTGATGGCTGAGCTCCACGTGTTTCCTGCTTTCCCACTGCTAGTCATGTGCTGTGATGCACACTGCATAGCATGACACAGCGTGCATTGGCATGCAGCACACAACTCAATGTACGTCATGTGTGGGACAACACGCTATGCAAGCAGCATGGCTGCGGCTGCCACCCAGTGCAACATGCATCATCCCATTGTTGATGCACAGTGCACCTTGCGGTGCATGGGTTGACATCCCCCCTGTCACCGCACACTGCATTTGTGCAGGGTACCAGGGTTGTGCTTGGGGGGGACACATGCATCCAGTGACTCTGTGCCACTCCTCATGGCATGCCCTATGGGTCTGCCACAACACACCCATGTCCTGCAGCCATGGGTGCACTGTGCTCACCCATGTGCCACACCTGTGGCTGTGCTACATGGTGTGTGCAGCCACCCACCCACACAGTCCTCCATATCCCCAATGTGCCTGCCTATGGTGCCCACCATGCAATGACACTGCATGTTGTGACCAGCACCACTGTGCTGTGAGACACATAACCAAAGTGCTGTTCCCATACCATGCTGTACATGTGTTGCCTAGTGCTGTGGCTGCTTTGCATGGGACCCCTCACATCTCACCATCCCTGCCTTACACTGCCCGTCCACATCTTTCCTGTGCTAGCAATGGACACCCAGCTGCTCATGCTGCTGTCAGTGTCACTGTGCATTCCACCACTTGGGTCAGCACACAGGCAATGGACACATCTGTGTCAACTGTGCTGCCACTGCCTGTATGGTGGCCCAGGTGGTGACACTTCTATATCGCCACAGCTGTTCCAGTCCACCTGCAGTGTACGGACTCCACGGAGGTCCCTTGGTTCCTGGCTCTGCTTTGTTGTTCTCTGCAATGTCATGGCACTGCTGCCCAGTGTGCCTGTTGTGTGTGCCGTTGCTGCATGCATGTGGTCTTCCCACTGCCTCGGGGCTATGGTCCATAGCCAGCACATAGCATAGTGGTGTTGCTGTACCTGTGTCCTTACACACTGCACATGCTGTTGCATGCTAATCCAAAGTGTGACCCAATGAGCTGTGCTCACATTCATTGTCCAGCCAGTGTGTGTTGTGCTTGGCCTTGATGTCGCCAGCCATGGGCAGACCCCACTGCCTCCTCCTCCTCCTCCTCCCCCACAGTGTCACCACCTCGCTGGGTGCCTCCTTATTCTCTGCCAGTGGTGTGCCATGTTCAAGTGCTATATTGTGCAGCACACAACATGCTATGCACAGTTTGCATGCCATTACAGGTGTATACTGCAGTGCACCCCCTGATCTGTCAAGGCACCGGAGCCTCATGTTGAGGATGCCAAATCTGCACTCTATTGCACTACGTGTTGCTGTGTGAGCATTGTTGTACCATTGCTCTGCTGTACTCTGTGGATGCCTCACTGGTGTCATCAGCCAGGGCTGTGTAGCTATCCACTTTCACATGTGGAGAGGGGTGTAGGTTACTGCTGTGCCCACATGCTTCCCATGCCCACCCATGCTGCATGTGTCTGTGTGTGCATTACTAATCAGCCAGCCATCTGTGAGTGTCCTGCTCTGGAAGGCCTCACATACTCCACAGTTCCTGTAGATGTACATATCATGTGTGGACCCATGATACTGTGCAACGACATCAAGGATCTTGCACCTGCTGTCACAGATGACCTGTACATTCATGGAATGGAATCCTTTCCAGTTGACATAGGTCCCTGGTCCGTCCAGTGGTGCCCTTATGGTGATGTGTGTGCAGTCTACTGCACCAAGCGCATGTGGGAATCCTGCTGTGCTGTAGATTCCCTGATTGATTGCCAGTTGCTCTTGGGCATCTGTGGGTAGGTGGATATATTGGTGCAACCTGTGTATGAGGGCATCCATGACTGCCCTCAGGCACCATGATATGGAGGGCTGTGAGATGCCCACAGTGTCACCACTCAGTTTCTGGAATCTGCCAGTGGCCATTACCCATAGGGCTGCACATACCTTCACCTCTATTGGCATGGAATGTCCTCTCCAGGTGCTGCTTCTCAGGTCAGCATTAAGTTCCTGGCATAGATGTGCTATGGCTGCCTTGCCAAGCTGAAATCATGCGATACACTGCTCCTTGGTCAGGTCCATGTGGGCAGTGCATGGACAGTACACATGCATGGCATGCCTCCAATGTCTGGGTTACTGCTGTCTGTGCACCTGCTGTACAGTGCCACCCTGTTATGCATCCTGGTGGGCACATCACCTATAGCATTGCATGGCCAGCTGTATGCCCAGTAGGGCCTGTGGTGCTAACATCCTCCTGGAATTTGTCTGTCTCTGTCCTGCTGCAGTCCTGTGTCTCAGTCCTGTAACACTACCCTGCCTCTTCCCTTCCTTTTTCTAAGTCCTCTTAGATCAGCTCTGTGTGGTGTAGCAGGTGATTGAATTCTGCTGTTTGGTGCACATTTGTGAACAGCACTCCTGCGTCCTGCATGTCTTACCCCTGTCGCAACACGCCATGTGTCATGGCACTAGCTGCCATCTGGCACTGTGGTGGCACATGGGGTGATTGACACAGTGGGTCTTTGCATTCATGCATGGTGCATTTGTGAATACTGTCTTGCTTGCATCTTGAATCAGCGTGCTGCTTGTGTTCTGCTGCTTGGCGCACGCACCTTGCATCTTGGTGCAGCATTTGAGAATCGTGCCCAGAAGCGGGAATTTTCATTCTCAGCAAAGAAACAGTTGTAATGAAAACAATACTTAATGTTTCTAATTTGTTTATGTGTGTAAGGAGAGTGTGATGATCAGGGAAACAACATTTCATTAATTTGTTTTATTTTTTATTTAAGGTAGTTTTATTTTTAGGGCCCGGTTGAAGGTTTTTACTGCGTAATGGTGGCATTTCAGACTTGTGTATTCTAATGGCACAGTGATTTTGTTTGAGTAATGTGGTCTTATTTTAGGGACTTGTTCTTACCTGTGCATGAAAGTTTCTGAAACAGATTTCATGCACAGGTAATAACCAATCAGAAAGTAGGATTGTCTCTTCTCATTTTATAATGTTTATTATTAACTTATGGGAAAATTCAGGTTATGGATCTTCTGGGAAAGTGAGCATTGGAAAAGACTTTGACTGTTGGAAGCATCCTCCCCCCCAACAACCCAGGAGGGGCACCCCCTTTCTGCCATCAGGTCAAATGTCCAAGATGGCTCAGCTGGGGCAAAGGTGGGGGGTCTGGCTGCAGCTGACCAAGAATGGGAAAGGATAGTACAAGAAGTGGAAGGTGCAGGGCTAGAATAATGTGGCAGATGACCAATCATGGAGGGCAGGGTAGAGGAAAGAAAAGGTGGTACAAAAAGCTTGCTCCTCTGGAATCTGTCTTTTATGCCAGGAATCCCATGGAACCTGAGAAAACAGCTCCATTATCCCAGTAATGGAATCATGAGGGGTCGGGTTGGTCAGGTCCTATTGAAAAGCCTTAAAAGTAATCCATGTTGGTTCCATGGACAGTTTAGGATCAATCAGCTGTTGGGTTTTAGGGCCTTGGGTTAGGTTTTACAGGGCCTGTGAGTGGCTGAAGGGCATGGAGGGCATAGGTAGGTACAGCAGTTGATTATTCCTAGAATGGCTGGGAGAGACAGTGGTATGGGGAGCATTTGAATTTATGCAGCTCAGACCTTTGTTTGTAGTATGTTGTGTCACTGCCCCGATATCCCTTCTTTGCTCAGCCGGGGCTCACATAGCCATCCTTTATTCCTGTGCTCCTGGCCATGACCTATAAGGAAGATTCAGCTAGTAACATGTAGGACCATGACTGATGCCACAGGGCAGGAGGAGCACAATGAGCTGATCATTGTTGGCTCAGTTTTTTATGAGCTCTGTCTTGGCCTTGTATTGTGTCCTGTGGTATGAGCTATCCAACTCCACTCTACTGGAGTCTCCAAGACCACCCAATCACACTCTATACAAACCTTACTCATTGGGACGTAAGGATGACATCCTCAAATGTTTTCCAGCTCTACCTCAAATATGAACAATGGCAAAAGGTGTGGTGTGCCCCTTTTGCACAGGATGGACACTGTCAGGGCACTCTGTAGCTTGAAAAATGTTGGATTCATGCCCCTCTACATTTATCCTATCCAACTATCTTGCTATACCAGTGGGTTGGACTGGTGCTGACCTGGGGGCATATGCTGTTTGCCACCCAATTCATGAATCATACTCCATGGTGCAGAGGATGGGCAGATGGATTGGCAGATACCCCTGCAAGGGACAGCTGTAGCAGCTATGCATCCCCCTCCACTAATCCAAATACCACAGATTCTGGGCACCGGCAACTAATTTTCCTCCAACCCATAGCCCTGAGAGACTCCACTGCAGGCTATGGGCATCACTAGCACCAGCCACTGAATTTTATAAATTTATGTTTGTGTGGTGAGGAAATGGCAGGGATCCACTTGTAGACTGGCAAGAATATTTGATTGAATACCTGTGGTCCAGACCCACTCTACCCCCCCACTACCTTCTGTCTCAATGTGTGGCTCCAAACCAGCACACTTCAGGGGTTATGGATTCCAGCAGATGCACAGGTAACTGCAAGACAACAAACTTCAGATATATGAAAGTCATGCAGATCAGAAATACCTTTGAAGATTGGGCCCTATCTCCATTGCCTTGGACTACAATCATTGCTGTGGCTCCCTGCGAAGGCAATTATTACCCACTGGCCATGTGGGTGGCCTCCTGGAACCAGCCTTTGATGACTGTCAAGCAGCCCAAATAAGCCTGCCGGTGGGGCAGAAATTGATCAGTTCAGGAACAGAGAATCCACATGGAGCTGTTCTCAACAACAAAAAATAGTAGAAAAGAAACAGATAACTGCTACACCTGCTCACTCTTCTTGTCTAATCTGCTCCACCAGCATTAGAGTCCAGAGGCTCAATTTTCAAAGTATGGTGCAGGTCTCACACCAAGCCTTGTGCCATAACACTTTGGTTCTGGTGGTGTGCTGAACCCTTTTGCCGTAACTGCACCCGATTCTTGAATTCCGGGAACAGTTGTGACAGTTTTCATGTTTTATGGCAATTTGTCTCAAATATTTGGTGCCAACTCCGTAAAAACAACCTCCAGGAATGCCACAAGCAAGAAAAGAAAAATGTGGTCTAACTTGTGGCACCACGTGCATGGACTGAAACTCTTGGTTGCCATCTGGTTGATTGCTGTATGCCCCATGCACCATATCTTCAGTGCACCCAAGGCTTGTGGTAATCAGGGGTTCTGGAAAATCGAGCTCCAGCCATCTGGCCCACAAGTACCTCACTTCCTTCAGCCTGGCAATGAATTAAGTTTAGCAACCATGCAGTAGAGCAGATGGGGAGCTAGGAAGCTGAAACCAGTAACCATGGTGGGAATAGCACTGAACCACATTGGGGAGTCACACAATCATGCAGATAGTACAAATCAACCCACTACCAGTTTTCTTCTTCTAATGAGTACACTCCATGTGTGATTACTTATCAGGCCTGTGGGTTTTACTGTGTAAGCTCATGAGAAACAATGGAAGCTAATTTCAAAGCATCAGATTTGTGGTTACTGAATGGGACCATTGTTTGAAACCCAACCACCACCACCCTTCTCCCACATCCTCCATGCCCCATCCACTAGATGCACAGGTCTTCCCCCAGCTGAGAAAAGCTGTAGCTTAGGTGCAGGATTAGAGAGTTAAGCACGTATCAAATCAACCATGTAACTTCAGCTAAGGGTAGTAAAGAAGAACAATGGTACAGAGTCAAGAAGCGGCTCTAAACAAGATCCAAAAAGGCATCCATAAAGGCTCTGAAAGGGATATCGAAAGGTAAGCACCACAGGGATATTCAAGTGCTTTCTGATGCAGAAGTGTGGCCTCTGACATGGTACCTTGTAATAGATGAATTGAGCTCATGAGTTGGCCCCTGTGTTCTCCTAACAGCAGGACAAGAAGCCCAATACTTTTCCAGTACCAGAACCTGGCTGATCTCTGGCAGTGAGCTCCTTAGCCACTTGGTCATTAGGGGCTAATGGCAGTGTGTATCAGAGGCAATGTATTTGCAAGTCTCTTTCGTGGGGTCCTAACAGGAGCAAATATTGGATCACCTGGTACAAGTCATGGAGTCAATGTCCTCTCTGTGCACTGGCCAGGAATGATCACTGGTGTCAGTGGAGAGACTACTAGCATGTGGGATGCGGGGCATGGTAGTGAAAAAGCATTAATTTGCTAGTATAGCAGCTTCAGCTTCACTAGACACAAACCTGTTCAGAAAGGTCAAGCAGCAGATAAAAGGAGAGAATTCCTGGATATGTTCTCTTTGCTTCATAGGGAAAAGGAAGGGGAGACTGAAATGAATGAGCAAATACAGATATGCAAAAGTGACCCAAGGTGGATTATTTTTTCCTGAACTGGTCTATGGTATTTATGCATTTTCCCAGTGTAGTCTTTGAGCAGAAACCTGGGAAGAGCAAGGGGCTATTTGAGGACCGTAGTATGGTACTCAAGGCTTAGTTGGGAACTGGCAGCAATCATAGCTTAGGCTTTGCAAGGTTTTTCATCAGCAACATGAATCTGAGTAAGACAGGGAAGGGGAGAAATTGGATATGCCCCTGTGGGTGGGACCTATATTGTATTCAGAAGCCCCATGTGCAGCACACTGACAGCAGACTGCTGTTGAACGAGGCTCCACAGAAAAGGAAGCAGGATCAAACAGAGAGGAGAACAGAGCATTGCTAAGGATATAAGGGAGGATTTCACACATGTGTTTAGGATGCCATACCAGTAGACTAGACAAGCAAGGAAGACAGACAACATAAAATTGGCCAAAACTGCCCCAGGGGTGGTGATAATAAAACTTCAAAAGCATCTGGCTGTACAGAGGAGGCCCCTTCCCAGTATGACCAGTAAGCTGATTCCAGGCTTCACGTATTAGTCTGGTGCCCAAGAAAATTTCAGGCAATTCAGGTTTATTAACCACCTGTCTTATCATGCAGGACAGTCAGTCGACATTGTTATCCCACCAGAGCTCTTGTCAGTGCTCTACACTGTCTCTGATAGGGCGACTAAGGTATTGTGCAACTGAGAAAAGGGGTTCCTAATGCCTAAGGCAATATTGAATCAGGCTTCTGTCTGCAAACGGACCTTTTCACTGAATACGATCTGCTTGGGATGATGTCTGAAGGGCAATATTATTATTTTAGATGTATGCTCATGGGCCATGCTATCGCCTGAGTTTACTTTGAGCAGTTTGATACATTCAATCTCAGGGCTGTTTCTCAGAAGGTGGGTGTTGACACAATGGTACATTAATTAGATGATTTTATCTTTGTGGGCCTGGCAACACAATGTCAATGTCTCCAGCTCCTGGACACCTTCCGTGTGCTTCACTGTTACTTTGGAATACCACCTGCCCAAGAAAAGACAGATGGACCTGGAATGATGATTGCATTTTTTTTATTTAGCTTGCTTTTTGTCGTGGTCATCTGAGGCTCAGCCCCTGCTTCATGCCTGACCCCCCCCTTCACCACTGGGATCCCTGAGGGCTATGGTGATACCCCCTGACTTGCCCCCCCAGTGCAGGGCTGCTCTGGCAAACATGGGACCCACCCCATGATGCCATTACAAGAGTGCTGGTTGGGAGTGCTCACTGGCATTGCCTCCCAGTTTGCCCCCCCCAGGGTGGGATGAGGGGGCTGGGCTCCCCTGTCACAGATGGTATTAGGTCACCAGGAGAAACAGCGGTGGTGATTGGGGCTGGGGGACTGGAAATCATGAAGGGCAACCACAAGGATTTCTTCTAATGAGAGACCCATGGGGGCATGGCATGCAATGATGTAGGGCACAGGTCATGTTCTGCCATCTGACACATCCCTCACAGCATCTCTGGCACTGGTTGCTGTTGGCCCCCAGCCTCTGCCTATGATCAGTCTTGCACCGGACATACAGCACCCCCATCCCCCCCACAGAGAAAGAGATTTTCCCCTAGGATGCTCTATCCTTCTACCCCCAGCTGGCCCTCCAACTCCTGAGTCTGTTCCTGAACCAGGGTCGTCAGCATCATAAGCCGAAATCCAACCACTGTGCCGTCAGGCTGGCTCCTGATGATTGCATTTTTGGGTAATGAGAGTGACTCACTGTGCATGGAATGTAGATTCCCAGCAAAGTTCTAAACCATGTATGTGATTGCTACTATAATCTTTAAATATATATTTTTAATGTTTTTATTGTATGTTAAATGGATAATGGGAGAATGTAAGTGGCATTGTATTTCTGATTGTATAGGACTTTGTTGAAAATAGATCTTGCCCTAACAAATTGTAATCCTGTATAAAAATAAACATCACAAGACAAACTCACTAGGCTCCACTTCAAGGTAACAGCAGCAACACCAACATGAAATATGATGCTCAGACAGGCCCATAGCCTATTGGAGTCATTAAACATCACCTGCAGGGTGTTGCCCACGGCTCACATGCTCACTAGACGCTTGACTTGGGCCACCTACCACCCACAGCATCACCAAAAGACATGAGGCACCATCACATTAATGTCTTGGAGAGTCAATTTGTCTTGTGTGGAATCTACATTCTGTGTACAATAAGTCACTTGTTGTACACAATATGTAGATTCACACGAGGCAAACTCACTAAGCTCTACTCCAAGGTAGAAGCAGCCATATCAGCAAGAAATATGATATTCAGACAGGTCGGTAACCTATTAGGGTCACTGATCATCATCTGCAGGGTGTTGCCCATGTGTCACATGCTCACCAGATGCTTGGCTTGGCCCACCTGCAGCATTACCAATGCGCAACATCACATTAATGTCTTGGAGAGAGTCAAGTGGTATCTCTATCTGTGGGCAGTGTTCCTAACAAGTACAATGCCATCTCAGTGTGGTTTGCAGCCTGAACATCAAGCAGTTTACCAGTTCCTCAGAATGGTAGTCTTGGGACCTATCTTGTTGGTTCATGGTGCAAAGTAGACTGGCTGGAGAGCTGGGGGTTTAAGGATTGGACAAACATATCACACTTTTAGAATTGTTTCTCATATTTGTGGTGTTATTCGTTTGGAGAGGTAGACGAGTGGTGTTCATATCATGCAATATGGGGGTGGATGAAACCATTAACAAGTTGTCATATTTGGGAGGTTACTTAATGAGAGTGTTTATGAAAAAATGCTTACTTCTTAACATCTCTCTCTTACACTAAACCTGTATGTTGATGATGGAATAGATGACATTCTGTCTTGATTTCAGTGGCAGGACTTCAGAACCCTTGCTCTGGACACAAAGACCACCCTCATAAGGTAACAATGATCTTGTAGCAGCTAGTGAGTGAGAAGTCTGGATGCTAGATGGCCACTTTTTGGCTCCCAGCACAGGTCAGGAATAACAGAAGGGGGGCGTTGTGCAATTCATGGAAGTGCAAGCCAGTTAGGGGTGACAAGAGGGCTTCCTCATTCTGGAGGCTTAGCTCTCAGTGTACATTCTGAGAGCTTGAACTGAAGGTCTGTCACAAAAGATGGTTACCCAGCACCTGGAAGGGTTGCCTTGGGTGTCAAGGGCAATAGGTCTAGACAATTGGACACACACCATCACCATCAGCAAGATGCAGCAGGGGTTGGCATGGAGGGAATTCAGGACTTAAAGACCTCAGGCACCCACTGTTCATGAGAGTAACTAACACCATGGAAACATCACTGCAGTACATCTATACCAGCCTGTAAGAAGTTCAACTGTTCAACTTTGACTTTGTCATCAGATTCTATGGGGCATTCACAGTGTCTGAAGTGGTGGCCCAGAGCAAGCAGGACCAATGGCAAAGTTGCCTCTTAAAAGGTGAGGTGGTGGCTCAAGGTGGCACAGTTATGTGGAAAATTTGTAGGACAAAAACAGACCAGTAGCCATCAAAACCTGGGAGGGGCTCATGTCCCCCATGGGTATGGCCTGAGAAATGATCCAACTGGCAATGTAATACTTAATCAATCAATCAAAATCTTTATTTATCCAGACCAACATCATTGAGCGAGGCTTATTTGCAAGATGGACCCGGGTATGTTAAGATCATAACAAGGTCACATACAATAAAAAAAGGAAAAAATCGTACAAGGGAATATACAGTATATAGCGTACATGAGCACAAAAGCACTACAATACATAAGGCACAAGGTGTAACAGATAATAGACATACATAAGGGAATATCGTGGGATAACCATCTGTAATTTTAATATCCATATATAGCTAAGTAGTGGGGCAAAATCCAAGGGAGCCCTTTTCTAGTTTTGCATGAGGACATATACATCAGGGGCAGGGAAGGATGGCGGGTGAAGGATAACAACCGATTGGAATGAGGTTAAGGTACTTAGACAGAACCAGGAGCCAGGATCAGGCAGAATTATGTTAGAAGGATGAAGGAATAGGCATAGATACTACACAAAATAGGTGGGCATTGCAGGATTAGGATCAAGGGAGACAACTACAAGACTTCTTAATAAGACGAGAGTCTTATAAGATGAGAGCCCCACAGGTGGGGGAATACTTCTTCAGGTACCAGGACTCTTCTCTGGTGATGATGTTTCAGTCCTTATGGGTGTTGAGGCTGACTCTGGCTGGTGCAGGCCAGGACACAGCTGGCTTTAGTACCCATTCCTTTTGGACTGGGGCTGCCATCCATGTGGCAGCAATTGGAACTCTCACAAGTTAGGTCTGGGTGCTGGGAAGGTGGCACTCCAAGAAATAGGATGTATGCCTACCGTCACTTTCTGTAATTAAAGATTCTTCTCTTTGTCCCTTGGCAGGTTATTGAGTTAGCATGTCAGGAATGTGGGTCTGCAGCCACCCAGTTGTTCTTGGGGCAGTGGTCAGGGACCAAGTGGTGGGTGGAGGGCCATGGCTTGTACATTTATGTGTGGATGCAGGTGTTCCTTGACATACTGTAGGAGCTGAGGCATGGGCTGGTGAGCTTGACCCCACTCTTGTCACGTGAACTTCATGTCTGACTATCAATGGTATCTTTAAAGTAGTTATGGCCAACTATAGATAGACATGAGTCATTCATGTCAGTGCCAGAGAGTAGAGGCCATGGCTAGATATATCTGGTCATTGATACAGATGGTCCCGACTTCCACTGTATAATTTGGAGGCCATTGTTTTTTATTCCAATTCCTGTGCATCTGAGAGCTGACACACAGTATGCACTTGTGTTTATTACACAGAAAAAGAAACAAACTTCTTGAATAACCACAATATCTAAAAACCCTGTAGAGCTTTCTAAAACTATATTATTTGAAGGTAATGCTATAACCCTACTTGTTGTTTGCCAAGCAACAAACTAATTGAATTCCCTAAAACACCTTAACTTAATCACACAAAGTGCCAGTTTCTTTATGAAAATTGAAATGCATTTCAGCCTTTCATGATGTGGTTTAGAAAAATAACAAGACTCATAGCATGGTTTTTATTTAAATTTTGAATTACTTCATAGTTTAAAATGGCTCACTCACTGTATAGAATTCATACCTAATGGTTAATTGCTCAAGAAAAATTGCCAGAAAAAAAGTGTAATAAATAAACTTAAAACATAAGAAAAAAGAAATCATACTGGAGTCTATGCGTGAATGCATGTAAACAGTGCACAGAAGTGTCATAGTGGCAGTGTACACCTATGCACCTTGCAGGCATGAAATTTATGCAAAATACTTAAACATATGCACAAGGCATGCAGGATCAGTGTGTAGTAATTTGAGGCATGTATGGCTGCATGGAGCAGGCAACATGGTGGCCAGAAGAACCTGGCCACACCCTGTGACCCTGCCATAGGTGCGCAGCCTCCATCCCGTGCAAACACAGAAGAGAATAGTGCAATGGAGAACACAGAAAATGCCCCTACTGAGAGGGGAATAGATGTGTCTGTTGCACTCATGCTGCAACTGGTGCCCAATGGGCTCGGGCATGGTTGTCCCATGATGCGCAGTCCACACCAGACATGCATCCAGTGCCATACCTGGTCCATGAATTTCACAAGTAGATAGATAGATAGATAGATAGATAGATAGATAGATAGATACATGTTTTATTTATAAAGCACTCCTCTCCTGAGATTCGGAGTGCTGTACATTAAAAACAAAATCAATACAATAATAATAATAGAATTTCAGATTTCAAGAAATAGAAACTTCTTCATATGCATCCATCATACATAAATAAAATACTGCATCCAATTTAGCTAATTATGGGTAGAATACCTGTTGAATAAGGAGCGTTTTAAGGTGTACAGGTGACCACCATGGTCCATGACATTTGAGAGTACTATGCAACACTTTGTGGGGCAGAGTACCTAAAGGCACTCACTGAGACCAAGGCACATCTGTGGCTGGACATACAGGCCACTATCAATGAGGCCAGGTCAGAGGCATGCACATTAGCTGCCATCAGACATAAGTGTTGTGATATGCACTCCACAGTGAAGTGGAAGCTAGCAGCAACCCAGTGCCAATAGACCAGCACAGGTGGAGTGGCACCCACATGGGGTACAGCCTGACACCAGTTGAAAGGATGGTGGAGGACACCCTTGCTGAGTTGACCCTGCACAGGGTGAAGGACAGCATAGATACCTTCCCAGGTACACACTGTGGCCTGGTGGGGTTGGACACCATGGACTTGCTCACCACCCTGTGATTCATCTTACAGAGCCAGAGACTGGGCACACCTCAGATGTGGTGTTGCAAACCCTATTAAGGATACCATGTGACAGGAGAGTGAAACAGACAGCCTGTGACTGGGGAATGTAGCAGGTATGGGTCACCTTAGGTGTCCTGCTGGACATCCCTAGATCTACACTGCAGTTGCACTATATGTAAAAAAGGTGTTACCACTCACCCAAAGGTGCAGTGGCAGTGCAAGTGTGCATGCCATAGATGGGGAATACATTGGACGCCACACTCCACCTGGACACAGTGACGGACAGCTGGATGGACAAGGAGAAGAGGTCCACCCCCACTGAGAACCAAGAACAAACTATTCTCTCATGCAGATGCCTTGACACAGTCCTACCCAGACATACACCAAGGGACATCACACATGTCACAGTGAACACATTTGATCACCTACATGCAGTAGGCACACTGAACGGCCCATCAGCAGCCATGGCCAAACACAGGACACAGGCATCTGCACAGCATCAGTAGGCAGTGGAGAGGAGAGGATATGAGGAGGCATGCACAAAGACACCCAGACAGTGGGGAAGAGGGCCTGCCAGGCCAAGGACCACACAGGATGGGCAGGCAACTCCAGGGGTATTCTGCATGCATGGTACCTTAAGGTACGGTGGCTGAAGTGAAAATGCCTCCAAGCACAGAGGGAGAACACAGAGGAACAAAAGGGGATGATGATGGAGCTTAGGTGAATATATGGTATAGATAGGATAGCAGACCTGCTGGAGAGGCTGAAAGACAATATAGTGGCCAGTACAGGCATGACCCTGATGACAGTCATTGAGGCACACATGTATGTGCAATGCACCACACACACAACACAAACTGTATCCCCGAGGGTAGAGAGGGCAGACAACTATGAGTGGAGCCCAACACCCAGGCAGACAAGCACAGAGTCATTGCAGCAAAGTGAAAGCCAAGACATATCACCTAGGGACACATACTGTATAGCTTAGACAGCAGCAGACAAGGATACAGTGATGCACCCATCCCACAGCACCTGAATCACAGTATTGTTTTATTTTATTTATTGAAATATTTCACCAGGAGGTCACACTGAACAACAAGTTGCTTGTCTCATGGTGCAACCTGGGGGAAGGGGTTACATAGGGTTGTGAAGGATGATCAATTACAATAGTATGTCGGTTGTAGAAACAATACAACATTGTAAGATTATGCAACAGTTGAAACACACAGTATTGTACAATAAACAGTAGTGGAAATTGGGTAAATTACAATATATGTCCAAAAATCATACAAAAGAACATATAAACATACAAAACAGTGATAATGCAACAGAACCATTATAGTGTATAAGTGTACCAGGAGCAGGATTGAGGTAGTACACAAGTGCTGCTGGAGTAAAAAGGACGAGATAGGTTCTGTACATGGGTGACCCCAGAAGAAGAGAAGGTGGAGAAGAAAGGGGGAGAGGTAAGAAAAGAATATGAGGTAAAGGGGTAGCCATTTCCTGATTCACCCTTCAGGATGTTGAGAACCCTGCCACGGGGGTCAGGATAGGAAGGCAGAAACTGAGGATAGGTATAAAGGAGGGTTAAAGCAGGAATAGCTGAGGGACAGGTAATTGTGTAGGGCAGAGGTAAGGGAGTAGTTGGAGGAGGAGTGTTGTATTTCAGGGAGGAGGGAATTCCAGATTTTAGGGAAGCAATGAGCGAAACAAGTCTGACCAATGAGGGTGGAGCGGTGAGGGATCGTCAAGGTGCGGGCGTCATTAGATCTGAGGGAGTGGGTAGGGAGAGGTGGAGTGGAGAGAGAAGATGAGAGATAGGAGGCGAGCTCTGTGAACCATAATTTGGAGGATAGTTTGGCACAGTGTGAGATGCATCTGTGAGATAGTGGAAGGAAGATTAGAGAGCGATAGAGTTCACAGTGGTGGGAGTGGGAAGGGGAGTCGAGAGAAAAGCAGCAGAAGGAGTTAAAGAAAGTGTCCAACTTGGTCAGGGAAGATTTGGGAACAGCACCATAGACTACGTCACAGTAGTCAAAGATGGGGAGTATCATCTTCTGAACAATTTCATGCCTCGCAGTCAGTGGGATGCAACTACGATTCCTGTACAGAGCACCAAGCTTGGGGCACAGTTTCTTCAGGATAGCATCGATATGCAAGGAGAAGTTGAGGTGCTGGTCCAGCCAAACCCCAAGATATCTAAATGAGGAGGTGACCTCCAAAATGGTCCCATCAAGGTTGTGGAAGGTGGGTAGGGCCAGGAGCCTAGAGAATCTCTGCCTGGTGCCAAAGGTCATTGAGACTGTCTTCTTGGCATTTAGAGAAATGAGAAATGGTGAGAAGCAAACCAGAGCTGAACTTGGTTGAAGTCATGCTGTAAGCTGGTTTCCACAGCAGCAGGGTTTTTGCCGGAACTGTATAAGACAGTATTGTCAGTGTACATGTGGATAGATGAGGATGAGCAGGCTGTGGGAAGACCATTAAGGAAAATGGAGAGCACAAGCACTTACATCACTCAACCACACATAACCACCCCCATCACATATACCACCAGTAACAGAGCACAGAACACATCCACGTAATACCACAAATCATCTAACTCATGGCCCCCTACCATGTAGAATGACACCCAGGATACACAATGTTATCATCACCATTCCAGAACAACATGCTACCCCCTAATCTACCCTGTAATGGCTGAATGACGCCAGCATGAGCCTATAGCATGCCGTCTAGCAGGACAGTAACTCAGCATAACTCCCCTGGTGTGCCACTCTCGCCTGGTGGGACACACCTCTGTATGTCCAGTGGCAGCAGTACCTGACAATGCACAGCCATGTTGTGCAGCATTACACATATGGCAGGGTTGGACTGGCCCACCTGGATACCTGAAAATTTCCAGATGGGTCTTCCTCTGTTGGGCACCTAACCACTTTCAAAACACTGAAAATCCTTGCATTTATCATCGATTTCTAAATTCCTAGAGCCAGGACCTCACTCGCCCAACCACAGAGCACCCTCTAGTTCAACTCCCTCCCACCTCATATCACTAGCATCCCCAGAACTGGCCCTTTTAAAAATCACCCTCCAGAAACACCTCATGGACACTTGGATCTGTAAGTGCCCCGACTGCCCTAGAGCCTGCACTCGTCCAGCTCTCTCTATCTGACAACGTCCTCTCGGACTGCCTCTCCCCAACTCACTGGAGGCCATGGTCCTCATTCTGCTCAGGACTTGCTCCATAGACAGACTAGAGCAGGCCTATTATCTTATGAATGTTGGTCGAATCTGTAACTAATTGCACACCACTGATTTTCCTCATTTATGTATTATTTGAAATTGCTGTGTATATTCTCTTTTCTGTTCCTCATCTGTATCATCCCTCATTGTTTTATTTCACTATCATGTGTTGTCTAACCTCACTGTGATGAGGTGCCTTTGTAAATGAGTCTCTGACTCAAAGGTTGTAAATCCAATTTATAAAATAAATAAATAAAAAATTAAATGGGAGTATTTTGGGCACTGCATGCCACTGTAAGATGCAAACAAGGAGCAACTATATTGACCTCTCAGCCTTTTTGAAGAAGTATCAATGATAGGAATTTGATATTGCTTGATCATAACCAAGATAAATTATGCCTTCTGTTGCTGTGAATTTAAGAAAGGTGTTTGGAAACCTCAAACTTGTGCTTTGTATCCATGGGTAAACATATAAACATATGAAGTTTAAATGAAATACTAAATGTAAATAAAATATAGTTCAGTTTATTGTATCTATATTTTATAAATAGGGTACAAAACAATAGATAGATTTTTTGAGGTGACCAAGTTAATATTTGCTGAATATGTGTAATATGTAACTAAAGGGTCAGTAATGCAGATGTATTTAATGATATACTTTTCAGTCATTTGGCCATGAAATGGTTAATAATGATTTGATAAAACCATTTAAAATGTTGATTGGCTGGCTTGAGTCACATCTTTCAATTCTTGATGTGTATTTAATGAGCACCAGTTGAAAGTAATATTTCACTCCGATGAAGCTTGGCAGTGTACCTGGTGAAACGTTAGTTCTTCTTCACTAAGTCACTTTGTATATGTTATTGCACATCTGCATCTATATAAATATGGGGCTGGATATTCAAAAGGGTTGCACAATGCGCAATAGGGTTGTGCCAGCGCAAGTCAGAAAATGCGCCATTCTGTGATATTCAGCAGGAGGCAGTTGCGCCACTAAAACATGCTGAGCAACAGCGCAATGATAATGAAGGCATGCGCAACTGAAGGGGGAGGAACCATGCATAAAGGGCGCAGTGCGATGTTCAAAGACTTGCACAATGTGCAACAGTGGAGCAGGTGGAAGTTGCGCCATAGCGGAAATAAGCCAAAATAAAAAGGAGCAAGGAAGAGGCGCAAGAACGCTACAGGGAAGCCACATGAGGCAGGGGGAGAGACAGGCACAGGAAAGCCGCACAAAAGAGAGCAGGCCAGGGAAACCACATCACAGAAGAGGGGCAAGGGAAGGTGTGTGGGGCCACACAAAGCAGAGGCCAGTAGGTGTACCCAGTGC
The DNA here is from genome assembly GCA_016271365.2 of Neoceratodus forsteri. Lineage (NCBI taxonomy): Eukaryota > Metazoa > Chordata > Ceratodontiformes > Ceratodontidae > Neoceratodus > Neoceratodus forsteri. Next base: position 950,233,336 of record CM028129.1, on the reverse strand, counting down.
AGGGGAGGTAGCAGTCAGGACAGCGGGGGGAACAAAGCAACAGCTGCTGGGGGGGAGCATAAGCCGGGGACATGGCCAGTGCCACCTTCCACATGGATGCCATAATGAGGGGGGTGAGAAGGCATGCGGCAGGGGGACGTGGCCGTGGAAGGGCCCGTCGGCGGTATGACCCCAACAGGCAGTACCGAGCCCGCACCAGCTTTGAGCTGTATACAGATATTGAGATTGTGGGCTGGTACCACCTGAACAGGGCAATACTGAGGTGGCTCTGTGAGCTGTGCAGTGATGTGATGCAGGCGGCTCTGTGAGCTGTGCAGTGATGTGATGCAGGCACCCACATGACGGAGTCATGCTTTGTCAGTGGAGACAAAGGTAACAGCCTGCATGTGCTTGCTCACCACGGGTACCTTCCAGAGACCAACAGAGGACACCACAGGCATAACACAGTTGGCCACATCACGCATCCTCACCCAATTCCTCAGCGCACTGCTGCCACATGCTGCGGAGTGCATCCATTTCCCCAGCACTGCGGTGGAGTGCACAGCAAACATACAGGAGTTCCACAGGGTAGCACGAATGCCTGGCATGCTAGGGGTGATAGACTGCACCCATGTGGCCATACGCACACCACCTGGCCCCAAGGGTGCCACCTACATGAACCGTAAGGGATATTCCAGTGTCAACTGCCAGGTGGTGTGCGATGCCAGTGGGCGCATCATCAATGTCTGTGCCACGCACCCTGGGGGAGCACATGATTCTTTCTTCTGGCATCAGTCAGCACTGTGCCACAGATTCGAGAGTGGGGACATCCCCACAGGTCACCTAGTGGGTGAGTATGTATGTAGAACTGACATATCGTGGGCAAGGGGGGTATGGCCAGAGGTGCCATGGGTGTGGCACACAGGGCTTGGGGCAGTCTGAAGCTGAACAAGACACTAACCTCCACTATCTTCACACAGGTGACAGTGGATACCTACTCTGTCCCTGGCTGCTCACACCCTACCGGCGGCCCACAACCCCATAGCAGCAACGCTTCAATGAGGCACACGCCACCACACGCAATGTTATTGAGTGGGTGTTTGGGATGCTGAAGGCGCGTTTCCATTGCCTGGACACCTCTGGCGGTGCCCTACAGTATAGCCCCTCAAAGGCCTGTGGGATATTCCTGGCCTGTTGCATCCTGCACAACATGGCCAAAGACTGTGGGATAGCCGTACAGGTCAAAGAGGGGGACAGCGATGGGGATGATGGTAACGCCGGTGATGATGGGGATGGGAAGCCCCCCCTTGGCCAACGGGACCCCTGACTGATCCGGCTGGCACAGTTGCACCAGGATACCATCACAGAGGAGCACTACAGCCAACACAGGTAAGTCATGGTGCCATGTACAACCACCAGTGGCTAGGGCACAACCCACATACATGCATGGAAACACACCAGGGGTGCATGCTGGCAAGGGATGTGGCAGGGCACAGAAGCACACACATACAACCAGGGAGGGGTGAACAGTAACACGCCACATGGATGGACACACACACATACACACACACACAATAGGCACAAAGTGCACAGGGGTCAGGTGCAAAACCGAACCAGAACGCAAACACTAGCAACACACATGTCCACAGGCCACCACATCCACTGACTGTCCATGCGCGTGTGTCAGATGCTGGGCACCATCGCACTTTGGTGTACAGTGCTATGCAGGCATCATCATGCACACGTACCTGTGGACAGCAGCTGGGAGAGTGTGCAGGTGGACCGTGTGTCTGCGTGCAGGGCCGGGCACCCACCCGTGCACTGCCCACTGAAACACGCAATGCACACAGGGCAGCACCAGACAGTGCCCACGCTGGGAGACAGGTCAGTCTTGCGGCACAGTGCCACATCCACCTTGGATGTGTGGGTGGCCCCGTTGAGACCCAGCAGCACTGGCAGTCTGACCATGGGCCTCATGGGGTGGCACCGATGGTCCACCAGGGGTTCCACTGCGCGAACACGACCATGCCCGCACATGGGTCTGCAGCACACCGAACATTCCTGCACCTGAAGTGCTCGGGATGTCCACAGCTGAACCCGGCGTTGACAGGGTGGGTGTCGCACAATGCCGGGAACAGGGAGTGGACAATGAACTGTGCGGTGTGAATGACGTATATGCACCTGACTGTGTGCCCATTGTGGCCATGACAGCAATGAACGCCTGTGCTTGCCTGTCAATGGCAGCGGTCACATTCTCCTGCAAATGGTCAATCCGTGACAGGATCCTATCGGTGTCCCTGCTGCATCACTCCTTGTCTCACTCCAGAGCCACACACAGTGCCTTCACAGACGTTGCAAGCCGCATCTGCTGCTGGACCGATGCCTGCAGTAGGCAGGTGTGCTCGTCAAAGAGGTCATCTGCCACCTCGGCATCCCATCCCTCAGGGTATGCAAGGGCCTGATGTTCAGCACCCCTTGAGGGTGGGTGCTGCTCACTAGGATGAGGTATGGAAAGTCCACAGGCGGTGCACAGACGCCACCGCTGAACCCTGAACCCCCAGTCCCAGTGGGCGACTGCTGCTGCCACCCCTCCGCCTGCTGTGCCCAAGAGATCAGTCGTTCCTCTGCTGTGGCCGCAACAGTCCCACTGTCCTGACCAGCCACCAGTGCTGCCCCACTGGTGCTGACAGGCACAGCCTGGGACTGTGCTGATATGCTGGCCCACACTTCAGCACCAGCCAGGTCCATGGGCGTGAGCTGACCTGCTGTGTGTCCATTCCGTGGCACACACATGTCACTGCCCATGATGGTCATGTCTTCATCATTGGTGCAGGTCTCTGCCCCAGCCACAGCCACAGCATGCTGGCATCCTTGGATGCCAGAACACTGAGACACAGGAAGGGCTTCCCCCACACCTGTCTCAACAACATCAGTGTGGACAGCCAGGCGGCCCCACTGTTGGAATGCTTAACGTATACCTGTGGAGGTGGATGGTCCCTCCTCCAACTCCAGATGACTGTCAGAAGTGGACAGGCCCTCCACTGCTGACCCCTGCAGATGCGCAGGATCTGTAACAGAAAGTAAAGTCATGTTACTGCATGTGACCTACCTTGCCCCCCCATAGACAGACCATGACTTACCATGCAGTGATGGGCTACCACCCGTCTGGAAGCCACCTCCTGGAACTCCCTCTATGGCACTGCGCTGCATGCTTGCAGCAAGCCTGTCCTCTGCTGGTGTGAGCTGCACCACCTCTGGCTGGCCCCTGCCTGTTGCAGCACGTGCCGCCCTGATGGCAGCCACCTTCTCCTTCACCCTCCTCCTGTCAGTACCCATCTTCTTCTTACACTCCTGCACGGAGCACTGGTGGCTGCCGTACAGGTTGATGGCACGTGCCACCTCCTCCCATGCAGCAGCACGGGCCTGAGGGGTGCCCCGCCATCCACTAAGCAGTGGCTCCTGATCAAGGTAGGCCTTGAAGAGTGCCTCCATCTCGGCCTTTGTGAAATTGGGCCTCCTCTTCCGCCCACCATCGTAGTCCTCCTCACCTAGACCTCACTCGGTCATTATTCAGCCTGTAAGGATGACAGTGGTTACCTGTGACTGTGCAGTACAAAGCATGTCCCTGATACCACAGTCCAGACCCCCATACAGCATGCAACTCACCAATAAACTGCAGTAACCGAATATGGCCACTGCAGAACATTGTCGCATCTATATAGCACGGTCCATGCAAATTAGGTGAGGAGCAACTTTAATTAGATGCAAATCATGCTGCTGCACCATTGAATGGCTGATCAGATGATTAGCATATGGCGGCTGAATATCGCGCCGTTGCACTTTGCGCAATTGGGTTGAACATGCTGAGCCAATGGCGCAGTTCTGTGGCATGCGTAGTACACCTCACTGCGCATGTCCAGGTAGCTTATGCAGGCGTCTGCCGTGCTGATGATGTGCTATGCACAGTAGGCAATGCAGGGCATGGCCATCATTGTGCCAGTGGCGCTATAGCGAGGGTCTCTACATGGGGCTGTGGCACAACTGCGCGATAGTTCGCTGTGGTGCTGGCACACAGGCAACCAATCGCACTTGGTGCATAGTTGTCCGATGGCGCTGTGCATGGCCTTGCGCCAGAGACCCTTGACCCTGTGCCCGACCTTTGCCCCCTTGGCACCATGTGTCCGGCATGGCTGTACCTCTATCATGCTGTTCAGTAACAGCGCGATAGGGAATGGCGGCGCTGTACCATGCAGCATTTCCACATGGGGTACCGCGCTGCAGTGCACCATATTGCCTTCTATACTGTTTGGGATGGCATGCAGGAGAGCCCCACAGTGGACTGCCATTGAGTTGGCCAACCTTGTGGCCCTTGTGGAGCCATACCATGGGCCTCTGTTTGGGGAGGAGCCACTGGACAGGGCCAGGACCCAGGTCTGGCAGGAGGTGGCCACTGACCTTGTTGATGCCACTGGAAGGAGGAGGACCGCAAAACAGTGTAGGCACCGTTATGGGGACCTTAGGAGGAGGGAGCCAGAGCTACTTGCCCAACTGCGGTCACGTGCCAGGAGGGGCATGGTGCCTCGTCTAGGTGGGTGATACATCTACACACTTGTATTGTCCATATGGGTAACACAGTCTTATGTGTCCAGCACATAGGGGAGGGATAGTCTAGGGTTGGCTGTGGCGGTGTTTACAGGGTGCAGGGTGGGTGGGTCTGGCTGGTGGGTGGGCACACCTTTGGGGCAGGAGACTTTGCTTTGGGATTGTACTGATGTTTTTCTCTCCTTGTTTCCCCCACAGGCGTGGACGAGCGGCGGCGGATGGGGGAGCAGCAGCAGAGGGAGGAGGATGCAGCGCACAGGAGAGTCGGGGACCAGCACCACCGACATCACCGGCCCAATGAGGGTGAATGCCATGACACCATGATTACTATTGCATGCTGTGTAACAGGGTGGGAAGCAGGGCATGGCCTCCATCCATGGACACCACTGCCATGCACACGACTTGTGACAGTCAGCACTGTCCAGTGGCACTGCATGTCTGGCAGTGCGTCAATGGTGGTCCATGCATGCACTGGGCACATGGCTGTGGCACTGCCTGCACACCGCATAGCCATGTTACTATACGGCCTTGGTAGTGCTGTGTAGGACATGGGTGGTGGGTGTGTGCAGTGGTCCACATGGCTGTTGCTGCCTGGTTGGGCATGTCTTGTGGACACAGTCACTGTGGGTGGGTGCTCACCATCATAGGAGTATGGCACATGACTGTATGCCATGCATAATGGGTGGGCTGCTGGGGGATGGACAGTCACACCTATTGACTCTGATCCCTCGTCCTAGGTGACCGGCGACTCCTGCAGATACAGCAGGCTGTTCAAGAGCTGCTGCAGGTGGCAAGGGAGTCCCTGCACATCTTGAGGGACATGCACCAGCATGGAGTCAGGAGGAGGAGGAGGGCCAGACGACAGCACCAAGCGGAGGAGGACCAGTCTGGTCATTGATGTCCCCATGCGCCAACTAACACCTTCCCCCCTTTGACCAACCCTCACACCCGGTCTTCCCTCTCCCATATGTTCACCCCTGCCCCTTACCCACCCCCACCTTGTTTCTGTCCCTCCCCCATATGTACATAGTTCTGTATATAGTTTTGTTTTATATGTTGCAATATAAATATTTTGATATGAATACTGTGGTGGTCTCTGATTTGCAGCTGGCTATAGGTGCTCAGCTGCAGTGGTGTGCATGGCATCTGGGGTGGTGCAGTCATGGGTATGTGTGTATGTGTGTGGGGAAGTGTCTATGGTGTGGGAGTAGCTATCAGTCGGTGTCTGTGGTGTGTGTGTTGTTCCCTGTGCATTGGATTACTGTGTGCAGTGGTCCATGATGCATGCTCTGTGTCCATTGAGCCCCTGTCAACCCATCCTTGGCCTGTGCAGCTGACACCCTTGCATGTCTGTGGCCTGCAAGGTCTGCTGCCATGTCAGTGGTGGTTGCCCATGCAGGTCATCCACTGTAACCGTCACAATGCTGGGTTGCCTCCTGTCACTGGTGTGGTGCATGTTTGCCTCGGGTGACACTGTGGCCTCCGCAGTTGTTGTCCCACCTCCATGGTGTGGCTTGTGTGTGTTGCAGGGGCTGTGCACCACTGTCTGTGACTTGTGCTCCAGGCATATGATGGTGGCGTACGGGTCCACAGTGCCTGCACAGGGTGGGTGTCACTCCTGTGCCATGGAGGACTACAGGCTGTGTGTGCTCAGTTTTCATTGGCCCACACTGAGGGCTTGGTTGCCACACTACTGCGTCCCTGTGTTATTGTCCTCTTGGGTATGGGTGTGTGTTTGCCCCTGAACTGTGTTGCATCCGGTGTGATGCATGCTTCCACGCACAACTGTGGGTGTCTGTGCTGGCTGCTGTGGCTAGTGGTGGGTCGGGATGTGTCACTTGTCTACTGTGCAGGGTGCTGTATCAATGGTGGTGGTATCAGGGGCATGCCTTTTCCCATGTGGGGTACCTCTTGTGCTAACGCATGGTCGGTCTCTCAGCTGTGCCTTAGGGGGATTGTGCGTGTTGGCACTGTGTCTGCCGTTGTTGCATTGCCGTGTGCTGCCACCCACTGCTGGGTGCTCATGGTGGGGCTGGCTTGTATGGTTCTGTGGTACATGAGGTTGCAGTGTGACAGTGGGGGTGGTGGTATGCATGGGATTTCCTGCAGTGGTGGTCACTGCTCATGAGGGGTGTCTGGGGGTCATGGTGCAGGGTGTGCTGTGCACTGGGGGGGCTGGTGTGGCACGGGGTGGTCCGCCCTCCTTGTGTGGCAGTCTCAGCTTGCCGGTGGGTGTGCTGGGGCACCATGGCCCAGCTATGCATTGTTTGCTTGTCCCCATGGGCCGGTGGATATTCCAGCCCTCCCCCAGTTGTGCTGTGCTTGGGGTGTGGGGGCGCAATGTCAGTTCTGCTGTGTGTTCCTGTGCCCATCTGTGGCATGGGTGGTGGGTCCCTACCTCCCTGGTTGTGCAGTTACATTGCTCTGCTGCTGGGGGGCTTCCTGCTTGTGCTATGGTGCCTCTGGGCTGCTCAGCTGGACATCCCTTGTTGCGCCATAGTGCATCATATCTGCTCAGCTTCCCCTCCCTAGTTGCGCTATGGCGCAGGTTGTGCGATATTCAGATGTTAGCTGTTGGCGCAATTTGGCTTGCTCCTTTTTTGAATATCGCATCTATTGCACATGGGCGCAATGGACTTGTGCTTGCTCCTGCTATTGCGCACTTTTTGGGTGCAGTTTGAATATCCAGCCCATGGTGTTTTTACTAAAATAGCACTGGTGTTGTTTTCATTATTGCTGTATGGATGCTGATTTTCTTGTGCACTGGTATCAACTTTAAATGGAACAATGATATGAGTTTGCCACCCTGGGCCCCACCCTATTGATTTTCTAGGCAGGCCCCGGTGTCAACTTTCTGAGTGGGCCCCCTGTACCCCAGTCTGACCCTGACATGCGGTGAACACTCTGAAAGCCTTCCCAGGGGCAACCAGCATTGTGCCACCAGTCATATCCAAGCATCAGAAAGTCATCATCAGCTGGCCTATTGTCTGCATGACCACTGCCTGTGTCTTCCTGTGGGCATCATTGTACGCATTCTGCTCTTTGTCTTCAGCCTCCTAAAAGGGTGTCAGTAGGTATTGTCATCATGGATATCTGCTGTCACTTGTGCAATGGAAGAACAATGGCATTACTACATCACAGGGTCTCTGCAGCCACATTGGTCACCTGTGTGGAGTACCTGTACCCACCTAACAGCCACCCATCCCTGGCACCACATGAACCAATTAGGGTAACAAGCCATGAGTTCTTAAATATGTCGGCATCATGACAGGATCCCAGGTATTTGGCACACATGTTAGTGATGATACTCTATGCATCTGGCACCACTTGGCAACTAATAATGTGGTATCCCTTGAAGTTCCGGTAGAACTCATCAACCATAGTCAGGGCCAGGATCACCAAATGCAAGCAGTGTATAGCCCCAGTACATTAGGTATGCCACACATTGTACAGAACGCCTCCTTTTGTGTCCCACATATCTGCCTCCATTGTGGGGAATTATATGTGGTCCTGTACATTCAGGACCAGGGTGTTGAGGAAGGACCAGGGTGTTGGTGACCTGGTGCAGTATCTACTCGTGGATGACTGGCTGACACCCATGACATTCAGCCTCTTGAATGACCCTGTGTTATAGTACACAAAGCCACATAGCACCTTTGCCTCCACAGCTATCACCTGTGACCATTGTTTCATTGTTGCCACATGGGGCTGGACTAGGTCACACAGCCCTGCAATTGTGGCATGGTCTAGATGAAAGCAGTTAGCACAGTGTGTGTCCCACAGGGTGCTGGCATCCAACCATGGATGAAAGACACATGGACATGGCCTTACCCTCCTCTTCCACTTGTGCTCCCTCTCCTCATCTATCAGGAGCAGATTCATTAATACACCTAGGTACATTAGCAATGTTGCCTCTGTTGTGACCCTTGCTGGTAATGCAGAGTCCAGTTGCTCACACCAGCATGTGCTGTTCCCCATCCCATGGCATACAGTGCTTCTGCATTGCTGTTCCCTTCTTACCAGCACACTTTTAAGAAGGTGTGAATAGGGCATGCCTTGGGAGTTACACACCATGGAAAGTACAAAAAATCTGGTGTCTTCACTGAGAAGTTGTGCCAAAAGTAATGCTCTGTTAGCTCCAAACACTCACAACAAGCAGAATTGTCCCATGCACATTGGCCCACCTAAAGGCTTCATCGGGGGTACTAATTCAAACAATACCAAGCTTATTTATAGTGCCAATAATTATTAGACACATGCAGTATGTAAAAAAAAAAGTAGTACAGACCTCAATTAATCTAAGTAATTACATGTTTAACAGACATCAAAGACAAATTTAAAAAGACTTTTGCTGCTCAACAATGGGGATAATTAAACAATTTCTTGATGGCTGCTTTAGGAATACTGTCTGTAATGGATTGATGCTAATTGGAGACCTCCTCAACAATATACAAATAAATGTAATACTTGCCTTTTGTTTATAAGCTTATTTAAGTGGAGCTTCTTAATAATTATATGATTGCAAATCCCTTCTAAGTAAAACAAGCTTCCAAGACATTTAAACACTGAACAAATCAATCATTCTTACTCACCTCCCAGTAGCCATCAGGAAAAAGAAAGGGATTTAAAGAAAGGAAAGCTCTTAGCTTATATATATATTTTAAAAATATAATAACTTATTCAAAAGGAGCAAGTCCATACTATTATCCTTATTATTAGAGAGAGATACCATATACATCATTACAAACCTGGACCAAGCAAGAAAAAAAGAAAAACAATATTTGTATAACGCATATATACATAAAAGGACAGTAAATAAAATTAGCCTAGGGATCACAAGCAAGCAATAATACCTGACAGGGTAGGTGGTATTGGGCAATACCAGACTGCCCATGGGAGTAATAAGGCCCACCACCATACAAAGGGCCTTATAGCCCTTGGAAGGTCTGGTATTGCCCATACCGCCCACCCTGGAGGAATTGGTAATATGACAGTGTTCCCATAAGGGTAAATCACTAAAATACCCAGCCCTGCAATTTGTTCTCCCTGATAGTAGGATGCTGAACCATCAGTAAAGACACAACACAAAGAGGTGCTATGAAGTATTTGTGGCGTGGCAGGGAGGAAAGGACCTGGATCTGGAAGATCAGGTGACTGTAGTGTACAGTCATGGGGTTCTCCCTGAAAAAGGAGTACATGAGCCAGAATAGTTGGAATTTTTGTCGGTTGTACCTGTATGTCTCTATCCTGGAGGAGAAGTGACCAGTGTGTCAGCCTGGTGTTGGAGACTGACCCATCCTTCACTCTGTCTGAGAGCAGAAAGGTAGTTGGGGTGTGGTTGGTGTTGATGATCAGTGGTGAGAACTCAGTGATATAGAGGAAGTGCTTGACAGCCTAGTAGGTGGCCAGAAGGTTCATTTCACAAAGGCTGTGCTTCTGTTCTACTGGGGTCAAGAGCTGTGAGGCATATGCAATGGGTCTCAAAGTGCCATGCACCTTCCTGGCCAGCACTGCTGACATGGCAATGTCAGAGGTGGCACATTCCAGATGGAAAGGTAGTGCTGGATTGGGGTTGACCAGAGCTGGAGTGGAGGCCAAGACCTGCTTCAGTGATGTCACAGCCTGGGTGTGTACAGGGCCCAAAGTCCATGGGATGTCCTTTTTGAGTAACTCATACAGAGGAGCAGCTTTCTGAGCAAAATCACAAATAAAATCTCTTGAGTAGTTCACCATACCTAGAAACCTTCGGAGAGTTGCCACGCTGGTGGGCAATGGCAAGTCTTGTAATCCCTGTACCTTCTTCCAGGTAGGGCTTCAACCTTGGTCAGTTATTTTTAGACCCAGAAAGAATAATTCTTTCTGACATAGCTGTGCCTTTGCTGGATTGCATTTCAAGCCTGCTCTCTGGATGAGAGTCAGTAGTTCATCCAAGAGATCCAAATCTTGTTCCTGTGTGGCTGTTGCTAGCAACAGGTTGTCCACATATTGCAAGAGACATTGGGGAGTAGAGAAACTCTCGAGGGTGTCCATTATGTGGAGATGGAACAGGGATGGACTGTTATGGAATCCTTCTGGCAAGCAAGTCCACGTGTACTGTCTTCCTTCAAAGGTGAAGGCAAACTTATATTGACTCTTAAGGGCCAATGGTAGTGACCAGAAACCATTGGAAATGTCCAGGGCACTGAACCATTTCAAGTCAGGGGTGAGAAGTCATAGCACATCAGGTGCTGGTGCCACAGTTGGAGAACAATTGGGGTTGACCTGATTCAGTTTCCTGTAGTCAATAGTAAGTCTCCAAGCACCTATAGGTTTTTTCACGGGCCACACTGGGGAGTTGGCACTGGAAACTCAAGTTCTGATTACTCATTGCTTGAGGAGTGACTTGATCACCTCTCTAAGGGAAGGAAAGGCCTCAGTTGGGAAAGGATATTGCCTTTGCCTCTCATGTGCCGGGCCTGGCACTTCGATGACAGTGTGCATTCTACCACAGTCATGTTTATTATTTGCAAATGCTTCCAAATGTCATTGCAAAATAGGGAGGAGCTTTGGGAAAAGTTCATGAGTTGTGAGCAAATCTATGACGTCATACTCCTTGTCATTTGCAGATATTGTTGCTACGATGTGTGAATCAGGAATCAAAATGGTATGATATTGACCCTGAATCTGTATCAGTAACATGTTAGCTAGGGCCACCACACAGCCGTATGGTGGGAGGAAGTCAATCCCTAAGATACTAGGATGATCATGCAATACCATTAGTTGGAAAGTGTGTGAGGCCTTTAGATGGCCTAGTTCTACCAGTAAGGGTAGAGAATGGTATGCAGGTAATCTAGTACCATCAACTCCTGACATGTTGGTCCTCCATCCGGTGGACCAAGGGGATGTGTCTGGGTGTTCATCATGTAACACAGATACAGCTGAACTTGTATCCAACATGACTACTAGTAGGCGGCCCACGACCTCGGCCTCTGTGCAGGACCTTCCATTTGTATCCAAGACTAGCTTGTTTACAATCTGGACTGGGGCCTGTAATTGTCAATCTGTACTGCTGGAAGCATGAAGTGGTTGGGCCTGACTCTTGTGAATCACTTCACCATGCTGCACTGATGCTATATAGGGAGGAGCTTCTGGATTCAGGCCAGTATGGGCCTGAGGGCCTGTACCACCAGTGTCCCCATGACCAGTTAGGGTCTGGGTTGCTGATTGTACCACCACAAGGGCCTGTGCAAGAACAGCATCTACTACAGAGTGCACTTGTCCCAGGAGCTCTCAGAATTTCCAATTCTCTTCGGCTATTTCCCTATATGAAGGGTCTGTTTTTGCTGTTGTGTTTTACCTTTACCCTTATGCTTTTTGTACTTATGCCAATTCCAGTTCCCAACCCATTGTTCCATTGTTGTAGCTGTTGTGGTTGTTGTTGATGGGCCTGTTGGCGGTTTTGGTTATCAGCTGGAGGAGCTTGCTGATGTTGGGCCTGTTGGTGTTGGGCCTGCCCTTCCACAGTGTAGTGCATTGTAGCCTCTGGAGTAGGCTCCATGGTGGCTACCTTCTTGGAACCGGAGCCCAGATCACAGATATAGAGAGTTGGTAAACTCTCTCAGTTTTCCGAAGGAAGTCGGCAGACCTATCCATATTGGGATAAGTGGTTGGCTCTACCTTTTCTCGTACTGTTGGAATCACGTTCCTAAGGAACAGGGTCATATATTCAATAAGATCTACAGCTGCAGCTTCTTGTGCCAAGTGTTTTCCTGCTCAGTAGGCCATCCAAAGTCTCTGGTGGTAAGTCACTAGACTTTCCTTTGCATTCTGTTTTACAGGGTATGTAAGCATCACTCCTACTACACCTGGGCTGTGAGCAGAAATGAGCTCAGCTGCGACCTCATCAAAGGTGGCGTTCCCATCCTGGCAGATGGCATCGGGGACTTTGGCCCACAAACTAGGATCAATGGGTTGGCATAGTATTTGGACCTGGTATTCTGCAGCGAGGCTAAGCATCTCGCATTTAGAAAGCACCTTTTCCAAGTGACAGCTGAGATTGTCGGACGAGTTCATCCGACCAATGCTGTCAGCTATTTGCTGAACAGAGTAGGCCATTTGTAGGGATTACTGGGTCGGTCAGGCAGAGGTAGATTGTCTCAAGCACAGTCCAGAAGCTGCCTAATCTGAGTTTTAATGGCCTGTTTACTTCTCTCAGGAACGGGTACATTGCCTATCGCAGTTTCAATCATGGTTTCTATCTCATGCCTGTCTTCCACATTAATAACAGCTATCGGTGGTGCTGTCGGGACCAGGCCTGGGCCTGCTCCCCCCCATCATGGGGGCCACCATGTTAGCATCTCCCATGATGGGTGTCACAACATCGATGATGTATGAAATGATGAGGGTGCAGTGGGGACCCGCCATTTTGTGGATGGCTGGGTGGGGTATCTGGGCCATAGTATGGGTGTGACTGGGTGTTGTATTGCGAAATGTCGTCATCTGACAACTCCCCTTCAGATGACATATGTAAGGCAAGGGCTACACCTCCCATTGCCTTATCATGTCCAGCCAGAACCTCCCGCTGATGGCACAGTTTCACCATATTGTTCTACATTCAGTATGGCTCACACTTGCAACATCCATATCAACCTCATCTTGCTTTTGTTTTTGCAACACTTGTACGCAGCGCTCAATTCGCGATTGTCCCTAATAGACACTTCTAAATCATTATGTACCTGGTTTATCTCATCCTGCAACTCACCCATTTCCTCAGTCAACTGAGCATTTGCAGCACTTAGCAAATCATTCATTTGCAACACCTGTCCCTTATCCTGTCTCAAACTTTCACATTCCTGTTTCAACATACAAAGTTCCTGTTCACCAGCTTGAGCTGAATGATGCAATAGTGAATCCTTTTCATTCCACAGAGTTTGGAGTTCAGACTCAAAGTTCTGCTGCAGTCTGATACATTCTGTTTCCTGCAACCCCATCTGTTGCTTAAGAGATGAAATTTGCAGATCAAGGGCTTGAAACCTCGCTTCGGAGGCTTCCAGAACAGCATAGAGAGCCGTGACCATCAACCCTTTAGCTTGTCGCTTATTGGCTGATTGTCTCATCTCCGTGTACTGGGTTGAAATCCCCAGTATAGGGTTCTTGGATTGACTTACATCCTGCACGAAGTCAGCCCATCCTCCATGGGAGGTAAGGAAGTTCGGGACATCGAGTCTCAGTTCTGCACAGATATTTGATATGGTGGCCATTGTGTGGGAGGGAGCGAAAAATCAAACTGTGAAAAAGGCACCGTGCCGTGTATCGATCCACAGCAGGAACATTTTATACACAGCTGGGCTACTGTAAAAGTTGTAGATTTACAAATCAAAGCTGTGATGGGGTGAGTTGAGTCGGCATCGACCACACCAGAAAGGATGAGAGCCAGACTTTGTAAGTTACTACAAACTAGTTTTAAAATGGGAGAGGTGATACGGGAATGTACATCTACTGTCCCCTTGGGAAAGGGAAAAAGTTCTAGCAACAATTGAAAACTTACACACACCAAATATCACCTTCACATGGTCGCCAATTTGTTAGGAGGTCTAAACCTCACTTTCAGGTTCTTGACGATATTGGGCATGCAAGTAATCACAGACACATTGCATAAGAGTAATAAACAAGTTTATTACTACCAGAAGGATAAATCACAGTTGCCCTAAGCAGTTCTTACCAATATGAACCGGGAGCCAGTGCTATGCATTCTCTATACCTCGAGGTTTCTCTGTGTCTCTTGGGGCCTCTCCTGAGGTGTCTGAGGTATAAAACTAGTGTATTACATTATATACCTATGATAATTACTATGGTTACTGTAATATAGAAACATTTCTAGTTACAGAGATGAGCCCTATTGGCTAAATTAGAGGTGGCTCCACCGTCTAAGATAACATTATACAATTTTGTAGTCATCAGTTTATGAACAAAAGAGTTCTTATACAGAGTCTCACATAACTCAGTATAGTAGTACAAATCACCAAAAGGTGGCAGTGCCGACTTACATATCATAATTATTCCAAGGACACAGATGCCTTGGCATCTTGAAAGTAAGGAAATACACAGAAAATACATAGAAGAATATATGTATTAGCAAACAAAGTGTATTACAACAATATGCATTCATATCCTGACATCTGCTCTTGTACAGTAGATGCCCTTAGCCCTATGTGTTAGTATAACATATATTTAAGTGCTAGCTGTCTAAGGTGTACCTCTGAGGGTATCAATTAGGGTGCAGAGACCTTGTGTAACAGGCTGTAGAATAAAAGAGGAAATTATTTTCAAACTGAATACAAACAGTAGAAAAAAACCTTTTCTGGTGGAATAATCCCTCGTTTTTGTGCTGTTCCATCTGCTGCTGCAACCCCCTCCCCCACAGAGCCATTCTGTTGTACTAATCCCCCCCCACACCACAGACTACAGAAGAACAGAAGGAGAAATTTTTGAAGCTCCCCCCAAGCAGTTAGTTGACATCATTTTGGTCTTTAAAATGCAGTTGTCTGCTTTCTCTGCAACACTTTTTCCTCCAGTCCAAAAATGTGGCTTTTTACGCAACCCTAGTTCCTTAAACCAGGAAGTTGAGATGCCAGTCGCTGTAACAGGTCCACAGTGCTGAACTCCTGCAGTGTTGGTTTTCATCCAGGTTGGAAAAGCAAGGCAGTTGAATGAAGGTAACTGCTTTTCCTTGTATAAAGAAAAGGCAAATAAATTTGTTGGGGTGATGTCACTGTGGCGGAGATGACAGGTTTGACTGAAGCTAAAGTGGAATGGAAAGGAGCATGGGTGCTGTTCCCTTTTGTCACAAAAGGTTTCTAAAACAGAATTAATTATCACTTTTTGTAACAATTGCCACAGGCTCTGTGGCAACAAAAAAAAAGAAAAAAAATAACACACTGTTTTATGTGTTGTGTAATGGAGAGTAATGAGTAGGTCGGAGGACACCTCCCTCACTAAGAGAGTGTAAAGAAAAACATGGCAGCACATCAAAAGTCTGACTGGCACTATGATAGCAGTACTGGGGTTGGCACAACTAATACTTGTTTTTTACAGGGCTCTACCATACGTTAATGTACCCTTGGCATTACTGGCATCCAATAAGAATGCTTAGATTTGGAAGCCCATTTTTGAAAAAGCTATATTTTAAAGGCTACTATGTTAATTACTACTCATCCCCATAAACAACCATAAATGAGGCAAAATACATTATAAATTGGGCATTAGATCAAAAACCTCATTTAAACCATAATGGGAGATTGCTGACAACTTAAACATCCAAAACAATTCTTTTTTTTTGTCCAAGGCCAATATTCTATCACCCCCTCTTCAACATTTTTGAACATCCTCTAGTGGTCAGAATTTCAAACCTCTAGAGTGTCTGTATGTGTCAGGGATGGAAGTTTGGGAATGGTCCCTCTTTTTGTTGATTAGTTGAATTCTAATAATTTAAATATCAAATGCACATCAATGTGACAAGAATTAATTTGAGATTCTTGATAACAGAGTAAAGAGGGGTATTAACAATTTAGTAGAAGTGGAACCTTTTAGAAAATCCATGACATTCACCAGATTTAGGGAGAGAGGGTATTCAAAAGAGATGATTGATGAAGCTCTCCTGGTACCAAAACTTCAGAGACAGGTAAAGGAAAAATGGTAGGATTCAGTTTGTGATAGATTGGCATTCAGATTCCAATAAAATCAGGGATATTACTGTATATAACTTAGATGGGAGATATTGACATCTGATCCAGATTTAAGTATAATACTAAGTCCAAGGTCTAGAATGCCCTACCATAGAGGTATCAAACCACCTATTTTGTTCATCTTCTTGTACAAGGACTAATACGGCAACTACAATTTTTCTACATTAGAGTTATGAGCATCACAGACATGGTGACTAAAAGTCATTATTGTAATAAGAGAAATGAGTTCAATCTTCCAAAATGATTTTAGGAATCTTATGGCTGCAGTGTTTGTAAATATACTGTTCAAGGACAAACTTTTACTTACCCAATTACAAAGATAGAGTTTTCTTTTCTTAATCATTATGGAAATTGTAAGACAACACATGTTGTGTAGGTGGCATGGTGTGTATGTGGCCTAATATATGTAGGAAAAACTCAAAGGCAGTTGAGAAATAATATTCAAGAACATGTTAGGGCTATACTGAATGCTGACATCCAGAATGTTTTGTACAGCATTAAAAGGAGAAGCATGAGTCCCTTAAGCTTTGAAATTAAGACTGCTAGAGCATGCTCACAAATGAGAAAGAGGGGGTGATAGAATATTGACCTTCTGGGCAAAAAATAAATGTTTTGGTGGTATACATTCTCAACAGTCTCCCCTGATGGTTTAAATGAGGTTTTTGATGTGAAGCCCTATTTGTAATGTGCTTTGTCTCTTTTATGGTTATTTATTGGGATGAGTATTAATTAACATACCAGTCTTTAAAAATATAGGTGCCTACTTTATGCATGAATAGGTGGGAAATACACACTGGAGGTGCACACTCCACCCGCGTAGCTCCACACCTGCAGACAGGTGCACCCAGGCCAGTATTCACTAATGGCCACCACCTGTCTGTGGCCCCACCCCTTTGGCACATAGAACTTCACAGCACAGCAAGGGGTGGAGTTGTAGACCCAGGCAGGCATTCAATGGGATGCCTGACATGGGTCCCAGAGTGGATTACTTGCACGGTACAGGGCAAGTCCAGGTGCATGAATAGTGGCCACAGGCTTCAGGACCCACGTGGCCATGCCCCATTGTACAGCATTCCCCTGCACAATACCTGCCTCTGCAGGCATGCCAGTGCAGCACATGGACATCCCCCACTAGCAGCACCCTCAGTCTACCCAAATGCCACCCCTAACACATATTGGTGCCCTGTCCCCTTCCCATGGCATTCCCCCCAAAGCCCCATTATTCAGAACACAGGCCAGTATGGCACTGCCAGACCACCTCCAAATCCCAGACCCCTGCCCCATCCCTTTTGCCACAGTTAAACTCCCCCACCACACAGGGCCACCCAGTGCCCTAGACACACCATAGTGTCACACACACCCTGATCCCTGGACCTGAATCCCTCACCCAGTACTCAGTGTCATGTGCCACCACCCACCACCCCCATGGAAATGGAACCAGCACCTCCATATCCCGCCCCCACCCCACAGCCACATAGTTGGGCCATGTAAGGGCAATAAACCATATGATGGCTGACACCTTTCATCCTAAATGGGATGGGGCTTTGGAAATGATGAATGCCCCTGTGTCGATGCAACAAGCATGAATGCTGGTGAACTACTACCAGTGGAGACTGTGACCGTGGTTACTGCATCCCGAATCTATCATTTGAGTCCTGGACACTGTACAGTCATCAGAGGTTGGCTGTTGAGAGGCTCCATATGTGACTGTGGCAATGTACTGTACTAACAGAGGGAGGCATGTAGGGGGCTACGTGGGGATGTGGGTACTGCAGGAGGCGCCTGATCCAGGACTACTGTACATTCAGTATGCTGCATCACATGTACATACAACGGCGTAGTGTGGTACTACCAGGGGGTGGCACACCGATGTGTGGTACACAGTGAGCTGGCCCCTGTATTTACACTACCATCTTCTGGTGCACTGGAAGTATTGGGCTATACTGTCACTTGTCACATGGCATAGTCATTGCTGTATGATATACAGCATTCTTGACATATGGCACTATTACTGTACACCATGTCACATGGTTGCAGGCTGTTCAGCTAGCATATGTAAGGGGTATCACAACAAGTAAAGCAATGCAGAGGTCACTGCAGGGTTGGGGGGCATCAGTGGGCTTTATGAGACATGGTGAGCCTAGCACTGGTATATTGGGGTCCCACTGTTCAGGTACAGGCAATGGTTCTGTCCCATGTCACACACTGGTGACTACATCTGTTAATTTGCCATTGGTAGTATGTTGTTTGCTGTGTGTGTATGTGTGGCATAGAACCCTTACAGTATCCTCTGCTGCAGGACTGTCAGAAATGGTAGACAAGGGTGGTGTGGACAGTGCCATGGAGGGTGGGGTCACTGTACACCACTGCCAAGCGGGGATTCCAGGTTGGGGGGTGTGGGACACTGACATGCGGGCAGGGAACAGGGTTGCCCTGTGTGCTGGGGGGGTGGTCTGCCATACTAGACAGAGGTGGGGAACTCTTTGTCTATTGGCCTCCCCTTGCTCTCAGGTCAGTGCAGTATCCTGTGAGCTCAGGGAGCAGCACGTATGGTGGTTATAGCAGGGTCCCCACCTGCTGTCATATGCCTCCCCTGTGTTGCACCTGTAAAGCCTTTGTGCATGTCCTGTAGTGCAAGAACGCCCCGGCACACCTTCCCCACTCACCCCAGCATATTGCTGTCCATGTGCTGTGAGATCGGGCACAAATCGGACATCTTCGCTGTTCATGAATGCAGCCAGTGGTCCATAGGACCCGCGGCATGGCATTCATGCGAATTCATGCCAACGCACACGTTTTTCGCGGCACGTTGGCATTGTGCATAAGGCCCATAGCTTTGCGTGGCCCCAGGCTAATTTTATTTACAGTCCTTTCATGTATATATGTATTATACATTTTTTTTCTTTTTATTTCTTGCCTGGAGAAGGTTCATAATGATGTGTGAGGCTCTCTCTCTCTAAAAATAGGGATTATAGTATGGACTTGCAATATGTATGTTGGGTGCTGCCTGTTCTTTAAATTCCATGCTTTTCCTAATGGCTATTGGGAGGTTAGTAAGAAAGATTTATATTTTAGTGTTTAAATGATAGGGGAGCATGTTTTGCTTAGATGGGGGCTTGCAATCATAGAATTATGGAGATGCTCCAGTTAAATAAGCTTATAAACAAAAGGCAAAGGCAATAATTACATTTATTTTATATTGCTCTGAGAGCTCTCTGATTAGCATCACTCCATTACAGCCTATATTTTAGTTATTACATTTATTCATAATGCAGTCATCAGGAAATTGTTTAATTGCCCCCACTGTTCAGCAGCAATAGTCTTTAAATTGGACTTTGATGTCTGATAAACATGTAATGATTTACATTAATTGTGGTTGGTTCTACTGTTTCACATACTACACATCTCTAATAATGATTGTCACTATAAATAAGTTTGGAATTGTTTGATTTAGAACCCCCGATGAAGCCCTTAGGTGGGTGAATGAGCATGGGGCAGTTATTCTTCATGTGTTTGTAGCTAATAAAGTGTTACTTTTGCTACAACTTCTCAGGGTGAGTGACAAACATTTTTTGTAGTTTCCTTGGGCTTGTGCTTGGATCTGGCAATACCTTTGGGAGCGTCTGTCTGTGCACTGGTGTTTTTAGTTTTTAACTGGGTTTATGCACAATGCAGGGGCTGCGTGAGGGTATACCTTCACAGAACCTGAGATGGTGGAGATGGAGTCAACAGCAGGCACTATGTGGCAGGTGGATGTGTACCCATGAAATTTGTAATCAGTCTCCTGGCTCTTCTACCTGCAGTCGACAGATAGTGAAATGATCAAGGAGGTGAGGGAGCCACTTGAGCTTTGTCTGCAACAGGTAAGGGGCATGGTGGCATGTATGCCATGTGTGCTGTGTACTGTGAACCTGACCATGTTCCCATGTTGCATTTCAACAGCATTATTGTTGGAAGCCAGACAGAATTGTCCTCAAGTGCCTGGACCAGCCAGATGGCGCAATGACACAGGAGGTGGCACAACAGTGATGGTGGGAGCTGCAAGTCCTGTACTGGTTGTCCTGGCAGGTGGGCATGTAGGATGCATTCTGCAAGGCCAACATCAGGTGCTACTGGGCTATCATTGAGCCATCCAAGGTATGAGAAATTCAGGGGGATATGCTAGGGTTCTGTATACTCACAGAGTGTAATGGCCACAATGCATGTACATCCCACTCATGACTGTACCATGTATTCCTCTCTTTCCAGGGTTATAGTGATCTGCTGCACTGTCTTGTGCTCATCGAGTGTGGTTTCACCAACACAATGTCCTTGGGGTTGAGTGAGGACTTCCAGTGAGAGGACAATGACTTACAGCACGTCTGAGCCCCCCGTCCACTGATGTTGCCAACACATTGCCCTGTGGGGCTAATTATTGTCATGTTTCTACATGCCTGTGTCAGTTGGGTGTCAAATGTTTCTGTTTTGTACTGTACTGTACTGGTTTGCCTGTAGTAAGTGTATATTTCTGACATGTGTCCCATTTCCATGTTATTTTTCTATTCAGCAGGTGCATGCTACTGTCTGTGACCACAGTGGCCATGGGTCAGGGTGATAGTGTAGCAGGTACTGTTGTGGGGCAGGTGGGGGATGTGGGACATGTCATGTGCATGCTGTATCTGTGCAGTGCATGGGATGGCATGCTTATCTGTGTCCAGGGAGGGAGCAAGTTCCATATCCCATGCAGGTCACAGGTGTGTCTATGTGGGTGCTGTTTCTATGGCTGTCCCATGCAGTCTGGTCAGCCTATGCAGCTTAAGCAGTGCCATTTGTGACTGCCCCTGGTAACACAGGTCATCTGCAGGGGTCTATTATGTCCCTGAATGCCCACTGCTGTCCCTGTTGTTTGCCTGACCAATCTTGTACCTGCCACATCTGACCTGCATGCAAGCAGTTTACAGTGGCCTTCCATCTGGCATAGTGCTGCGCCCTTGATCCCATGCACCTGGGCAATGTACTAGGCTTCATGCATGAGGTGTGCACATGACATTACACTGGCCATGTTCCCAGGCACACGCATACTGCTGCCACAGCGCAGCTATGAGCAGCCAGCATTTGAACACCTCTATGCATCTTACGTGTATGCTGCCTGGCCTTGCCGTGTGTGTGTGTGTGTCAGTGACTTAGGCATATATGGACATCTGCTGCACACCGTCCAGTGGCTGCAGCATGTTAGTGCACAGGCCCCACTGGGAGCAAAATAAAATATAACTCTATTCATAGATTATCAGAAATTTTCAAACCTCCAAATATTTTTACAGCCTGCAGTTGAGAAAACTATTATCCTGCTTCATTTGTTAAAAGTCTTTCTAAAATGATTAAATTAGTAAATTTGTTTACCCCGGAGGGACAGAAGTAATTTTGAGCTAGTTACAGTGGATAGCACTCTCAATCTGACTAAAACAAAAGGATGTAAACAAGGGCTAAAGCTCTTCTGATTAGTGTCAAACTGCAAAATAACCAGAAATTGCAGACATCAGTCATATTTCTTACTTGATTCTACTTATGTTTGTAACCATTACAAAGTAGACATTTCCCCTAGTCAGCCAGTTGGTTTGCCAGAACCATCTTGTGCTGCTACCAGCATGGTTAAGGGTACTCACTCTCTTACCCCTGAACTTGACCCTGGGGATAGTTGGGGACAGTTGCATTTCAGAAGTAAGGAGCTTGCTCTGACAAAAGTAGCATGCTGGTTGCCTTGCGTTCTCAGACCCCTGACAGACCTGCTTTTCCCTCCCCCCCAGGTGGAGTAGAGTTGCAGCCATGGCCACCAAATCATCAGGGTAGAAGATAGGGAGCAAATCTGAAGAAACAGGGATAAAGATAAATAACTGATTCAAATATTATATTGACTTCTTGAAGTTCAGTCTCAAGACATACAATATTTACTTCAAGAGCCATAACCTGCGGTAATGACTTAAAAAAATATATTATATGCTTTATATACATATATAGAGGAGCTTTCTCTCCTCTGGCAGTCCCAGAGGGGCTCTCTCTTTCTACCATCAAGCTAAATATCAGTGTCAGTGGTTCAGTAATTAGCACACCTGGCTCTGGGGCTGGAAAATGGGAGTGTTGGGGTTTTTACTGGGAAGCCCTATCTGATGAATTCAGGACTATCATTTTTTGTTTTTTTTAGCTTGCTATTGTACCCCCCTTCTAAGCCTGTTACAACAGCATCTCTTTTCTCAACATCTATCTCTAAATCTTTATTTCTACTGTCAGGTTGGACACCTGCAGTACATACCCTTTTGACCTTACTTAAATCTAGTTCCTATTTTTCTATTTCTTTTCTTCCTCTCCCCTCCCATTTTTATGGTCCAGCAGCTAGCTGTATAATGTAATAAAATACAAAATGATGTAAATACAGACAGACAGTGTAATCTAAGAAGCAGTCTGTTATTTAAAGAAAGAAAGATGCTGCACTGTTGAACTGCCCATTACAGTGTAGCTGAACAGCATGTGCCATTTTTTTTTAGTTTGTTTATTCCCTCTTCTGAGTTGGTGGGAAATGAAGATAAAAGGGGAAGCTAGCTACAAAGATACTGTAGCTGTCCCCAAGCTGAAGAGCCAACTGCTCGGTCAGATGAAAAGCCAGTTCTTTTATACTGTTAACATAAAATGTGATGTAATTTGAATGGGGGGGGGCTTGTGCCAATTTAGAGGGTAACACTGATTTTAAGGAAATTGAAGAGAGACGCTATAATAATCTAAGGGCCCAACTCTCAAGCAAGACCTCAGAGTGGCACAAGGTGCATTGGATTCACCGTGTGCCAAAGTGCCCTGCGTCATCAGCAATGCACCCAATTCTGCAAGGAATGGACTATGTGCCAGATGCAGTGCATATGGTGCAAGAATGCACAGTGCTTCATATAAATAGCATAGGCAAAATGCAAGGTGCAGGCAGTGTCAAGATGCAGGGGCAGAGGAATGGCCGAACCACGAGGATGCAGCAAGAAGAGAGGGGACAGACAACCCCAGGAATGTGGAGGAAGAAGACTGGGCACTCCAGGAAGAAAAACTTCATGGACCAGGAGTCAGACATCCTCCTGGATGCAATTGAGGCCCAGGTAAGTGGAAATGTGGGTGACAAGAGCACATGAACATGATGGGCAATGGTGCAAGGCTGTGACTTGAGTGTGACATCCAACAAGCAGACCTGCTACTGTCCCAGGGAAGGGACCAGAAGGTATGGACACAGTGGCAGGAGGCAGGGGATGAGGTAGCCAGACTGGTGAATGCAGTGGCACCCTGCAGGTGCAGTGTGAGGAAGCTGCAGAAGCGGCACTGTGACATCAAGTGCCATGCCAAGGAGAAGGCAGCCCACAACAGGAGCTGCACAATGGCAATAGATAGCGGACTCTCACAACCATGGCTCCTCAGCAGACATGAGGAATGTGTAGTGGCACAGATCAGCATGAGCAGCGTACAGGGTGACACTAAGCTGGACCTGTTTCAGCAACAACATGCACAAGGTAAGCGCTGGGCATGTGTGTGGAGGGTGGCACAACCGTGCAGATAGTGGATGTGGCACCACCAGTGGAGGATGACACACTGCATGGGAACCAGGGACCCATAATGGACAGTGACCCAGGGGGCAGGCACAGAGGGACACAGTGTGGCTTGGTCCACCATGCAGATGCATGAGGCAACCCTTCCACTGGGCACCACAGGCTGGACATGCACCATGGCAATGGACACATACTAGCATACTGTATGTGCACCAGAAGTAACTCACTGTGCACATCTGTTTGTACACCCAGCAGGTGCCCAGAATACATCGACTGGAGGATGTGCCACTGCCAGGCAGGCCACACCACTACAATGCCGTGCTGTGACTGACAGTGACCGTGATGCATCAGAGAACAGCATGAACAGCAACAGTGATGTGGAACAACAGTAGGCATCTGCCAGCGACAGCACAGTGAGCCAGGCCCACAGGAGGGTGACATATAGTGAGGCAGATGAACAACAGGGAAGTGACACTGACAACAATGCCGTGCTGTCCAACAGTAGCAGTACCTCGGGGCACAGCACACCTGTGGCCAGAACTGCAGACCAGCACCAGACCACGGTGGAAACTAAGTGACAGGGGGACGGAAAGGATGGCACTGTGGCGGGACATGTGGACAGTGCATTCACCACTGGAGGCCATGACAGCCAGGCACACTGCACAGCTGCACAGGACCATAGAGGAGCAGGTGGGACAGGTGAACATGGCGCAATGCCACTGCCACTAGATGATGACCTCGGGGATAACCTGTCCCTATACTGCCAGGATGTCATGTTCACCCAGGAGGCTGCACAGCGTGAGCGGTCAGGGATACGTGACAGCATACGTGAACACACCACTGCCACAGTAGCACACATGGGACAGCTGCAGCTGACAGTGGTAGGCATCCATGCAGCCGTTATACATGGGATACAGGGAGGGGCATGCCAAACAACACAGAAAACAAGGCTACTCCAGGACATATGGCTGTGCATTGCATGCCAAATGGATGCCATAGAACAGCAGACCACTATCATGGAACGCAGCATGATGCTGCATATAACCCAGACAGAGGCAACAATGGCAATGGCCACAGCACTGCAGGAGATTGCAAGATGCATGCAACAACATGCAACCAATGTGGCACTGGTCTCACAGGTATGCCTGTAATGCAATGTGTGGTGGCACAACAGAGGGGCAGGAGACAATATCCACAGCATGGGGAACACAGCTGGCATACAGAATGCAGGACAGAGCCATGAGGGCACACAGGGCATGGTGCAGCCGTTGAAGCCTATGGGACAACATTCAAAAACAGTGATGACACGGCACATGACATGCACAGCCGTGCCCAAAGACAGGACGGGGGTGACATGGCTGGCCAATGTGCAGACAAAGGGGACCTGCTGCTGTATGCAAATACCACTGAAGACAGACAAGTGAGTCCAACAGACAACAAAGATGGGCTGGAGCCACGCAGTGATGCCGGTGTAGATGGTGGACATGGCACAGTGGGGCAAACAATGCAGAGGGCCACAGTTGGACAAGACACAGAAGACATCTGCAGCACCACACACATGAACACAGCTGAAGGTGTGCAGAGGCACATGGGGTACTAGAACATGAAGGGCACGGGGAGCAGGATGTCCACCTGCCTGACAGTGCTGTGGTGCAGTCCGGCCATACATAGAACGCTACGGTGCTGGACAACAACATGGCCATGTCAACACCCAGTGCAGCACAGATGCCGGGACAGCACATGACATCCCAGTCCTGAGGCCACAAGAGGGGCCGCTCTTATGAAGGGGGAATGGCCTGTGAGGGGCGGATGGCCGGGGGAAAGACCACAAGCAGCAGAACCCATTGCACAGATGGCTGCAACGGTCATCAGGACTGGATGGAGTGGGAACAACAGCAGCAGTATGACAGGGACCACTGCAGCACAACAGCCACTGACGGCGACACCATGTCGGTCACAGAGATACAGGGTGCACTCAATGCTGGCTGTGCCAGTGGCACAGATAGGGTGTGCCACACTGCAGGATGCTGCACAGAGCAGCAACATGGCGGTAACATGAGCTGCACAGAGTGTGACACCAGCCACCGTAGGCCGTAAAGAGAAGCCAGCACACACACACACACCAGTAGGAAACCCACATCATGCCAGGCATGTGCAATGGACAGGCGGTGGTCCCACTGATGTTAATGCCTGCCACTATGCATTGGTCCTGTGTCCACACCATACCCTGGGCAGAGACCCACAAGCAAACCCACACCACACATGGATGTACATGTACCATGCATACCTGTGCTGAATGCATATGTACCCCATGTTCCCTGTACATTGCCATGGCCATGGCACACCCAGTCATGACACCACAGCATGGGACATGCACACAAGCCTGCATCCTATACAGTGGCACCTCTGACATGACAGCGGTATGCACACCGCCAACCCAGACAGCACATACTGGACACCTGCACACCCTCCAATGCCTGCCCTGGGAACAGTCACCTGCAACCGGGTGTGTACACCATGGCATGCCAACAACCATTGACACCGCACACCCACACCCGTGCACCACCAACTACTGCCAACCAGGCAGGCCCCCCATACCTGTGACCAGAGAGACCAATGGGTGTGCACAGCATGGTGTTGCGCAGCAGCACAGGCATGGCCCATGGCACACATGGAACCATACCCGTCCATGGTGCCATGCATGCCCCCACACCCGGGTGATGGCCTGTGCCTGACTGTTGCCTCTGCACCACATACAAACCACCACCAGCACTCACACACAGTACCCAATGTGTGACACTCCACCACAGCAGGCATACTGAGTTGCACAATGCATGCCAATGGGCGGGCACTGTGGCATGCCACATACCATGTCACACCACCTGGCCCCACCATGAACATGCGTACCACATGTCTGGTACCGTTACATACACAGCACATGTAGGCCCAAACCGCTGGGTCCCACCTTGTCAACTGGTGGTTTGGCTTACCCACTATGGCATGCCACTGTGGAACTAAGAGGACCCCAACACTGGGTGACACATACCCACATGGGTACAGTGTCCTGACACTGCATACAGCATACAGACAAAAGAATTTCACATCCTGCATATGCACAGGCAGAGTTCATCCCTTTCAGGAATTCTAACACATTTTATGACTGTGGACCTCAGCTGTTGATCATTTCGTTTAGCTTTTAACTTAACCACCAAGTATCAAACATTTTCAATTGAAATCAACTCTTAATGTACTTGTCTCTAAGGGCTATCTATCCAACAACCATTTTGAAGAACAAATGAAACTTTTGGCCTGTTCTCAAAACCACTGCAGCTGTGCCCTTACAGCTCCTTGCTATTACTAACTGGTCACTACCTAATGCATCACCCCTATGGAAAGGAACCTGTTAAAAAAAGGCCCTGCTGCCCCACAGAAGCAACTTTAAACCCCTTTTAAAACATCTAATACTGCTGCTGTTGCTCCTCTCAGGCAACATTCACCCTAACCTTGGCCCACCACAACTTGGCCACAAGGTTAACAGCAGTGCAGGGTCACTCCTTGGCAAGCATTAACATCTGCAGCCTCCTCTCCAAACTTGATACCCTCTCTGCCTGGGTTTCCCAGCACAATCCAGACATCCTATCAGTGCTGGAAACATGGCTGTCTCCGAAGATACCTGACTCCACAATAGCAATTCCCAGATATGTAGTTTTCAGACAGGACAGACTTACCAAGAAAGGAGGAGGCTGTGCCCCTCTACCTTAATGAGTCCCTCATGGGTCATGTCATGCTCATGCCCATCCCTGGAAATGACATCCAAATCCTTGCTGCCAAAGTACTTCTTGGAACTCATAATAAGATCCTGACTGTTGTCTCTGTCTATATACCACCCAAGTTGAGCAATCTGGGCTTTCACTCCCCTCCTTGACTGTATCAACTCCCTGGATCAGAATACAGAAATTATCCTACTTGGTGATTTCAACATCAACTGGCAGGCCTCCAGCTCGAATAGTTATAAGGATGCCCTAGCTGCTGCTAACTTCTCACAAATGGTCAAATCACCTACTAGAGTAAACTACAGAACAGGTACCTGTACACTTCTATACTGGGTGCTAACTAATCGTCCAGATCACATCTCCAAAGCAACAGTCCTCCTAGACTCCTTAAGTGATCATTCCCCTATCTTGTGTATCTGGACCAACAAATGCACCAAACTCCCCCCCAAAACTATTAACAGGAGAATGCTGACCCTTGGTCATCTTGAGTCACTTTAAACACTCCTTCATGAACATGACTGGTCACCAATTGATATAGCCCCCGATGTAGACATGGCACTTGAATACTTTATCACCTGTTTCAACTCAGCCTGCAGTGCTCATGCTCCGTTCAAGAAGAGTATGATCAAGGGTTTCAATAACCCATGGATGACACTAGACCTCCTTACACAAATGAAATCTCGAAACCAGCTCTGGTATCGTGCTAAGGCTACTGGCACCAAGACTAATTCTTGCTATCGGCTCGTGGCTAGTGCCTTCTGTGATTGCTTTTTATAATCTCCTCCAGGCATACTACCCTCAAGCATCCCTCCTCACTGCCTCAGCTCTTTCTCCTCTCCTACCCCCCATTACTGGGTATAGGATGAATCTGTCTCCTTTTCTTTTTCGCCCTTCCCTTTCCTCTTCCCTTACTGTTTCCCATCTACCACATACCCAATGCAATGCCCTCCCCATTTCTCCCCTCCTCCCTCTCTCTGTCTCCCATACCACCCCCTCACCACCACTCTTCTTTCTCTTCTCCCACTAACCCACTCCTAACAAAGCTTCAGTGAGCCGCCTATGACTTGCACTGTATAATTAACTCACAACACAATTCCTTGACAATGCCTTTGTCTGCTATTACTGTAACCTTTTTTGTCTTTTTTTTTTATAAGTTGCACTGTAATGATCATGTTATGTTTTGTACCTTATTGTCCTTATTGCCTTGATGTGGAACCTTTGTAAAAGAGCCCTCGGCTCAAAGGTGTCATCCAAAATACAAATAAATGCTCCTGTCGGTCACCTGGGACATCGTCCTCCTCTGTCGTGTCCTCTGTACCCTCCTGCGGTGCCACCTGTTGCCCACCCTGGGCCATCATCCTAGTTTTGGCTGCGTACACCCATGCTTCACTCTGCTTCAAGTGGTGAATTACCCACTCCAGGGAATGCCACCGTGCAGCCCAGCTCTGCTGTCCACTCCTCGCAATAGCTACGGCACCTGGAAAACAATGTGACAGACTGTGAGTGACTGCACTGTGTGTCCACGCCTATGTGTTCACTGACAATATTTTTCTTGTCCAGACCACCAACGCAAGGCCAGCTGGTCATCACCATGCCATGCCACGTTTTGCATAGGCTGTGACATGCACCAACTATGTATGGGACACACACCCACACATGTGTACACGGTGCATGTGCCCTACCAGCAACCGATAGCATTAGCCAACATTGCTGGCCCAGCTGATGTGTGTGTGTGTGTGTGCCTCCTCCTGCCTGCTGGTCCCTACACAGTGGCCTACACTACTGCAAACATATCATGAACGCTGTTCACTTATCTTGGTGATGTTGTTCAATGTGGGGTCCTCCTCCCTGTCTGTCCTGTCCATTTCCCCAGTGTCTGCCCTTCCCTTCGGTGGTACAGCCCTCTCCTGTGGAGACATAATGGTGTGTGACAACATCAGTACTCATCTGTGTAGTCATGGTCAATGTAGTGTGCTGTATGTCATTCATGTTAGTGGTTACACAATCCTGGCTGGCGTGGCTATCTTCCACGCATCTGGACTTCAGCTTTGTGTGTCATCCTCCTCAGGTGGGCCAGAAGCCGCCCCTCCCTCCAGGCCAGGTCATTCCAACAGTGCTTGACCTGCCGCACGGTCCTTCTGATTCCAGACACTGCTTGGAGCCTGTTGCCTATGGTGGACCACACCCTCTTCCTGTCTGCTGGGCTGGATTGCTGTCCCCCCTGTGGGACCAGCACCCTACTCTGCTGCTCAGCCAGGCTGATGAGAAGCACTGTCTCATCATCTGTAAAGTTTGGTGCCCTGCTCCAGTGTGCCATTGCAACTGGGACTGCCACCTGTTCTGTGCCCTTGGGATAGTGTTATTCCCTTGACTCCCTCTGCACTGTATGTGGAGCTGTGTCCTGTGCTGCACTGTCCTGTGTGGCCTACAGCTTGTGCAAGTGTGGTCCTGGCACATGCTGGTGGCTCTTCTCCACGTGTGCAGTATTACCCTGATTTCCCATGGCTATGCACATGTTGCAGCCGATGCTGTGTATTCCTATGGATCATGCATGATGCAGTGAGCATCAGCATGCATCACGCAACTCAGTGTTCATTGCCAGGGATGACACGCAATGCAAACAGCATTGCTATGGCTGCCACACAGCGCATCCTATGTTGTCTCAGTGTTGCTCTGCGGTGCAACCTGCGGTGCATAAGTTGACATTCCTGCCCGCTGTGTGGTGTGTTGCTGGGGGGACATGCCTCCAGTGACACTATGTGCCATTCCACATGGAATGCCCTATGGGTATACCACAACACACCCATGTCCTGCAGACATGGGTGAACTGTGCCCAGCCATGTGCCACACCTTGGGCTGTACTGCTTAGTGTGTGCAGCCACCCACCCGCACAGTCCTCCCTGTCCCCATTAGACCTGCCTCCTGTGCCCACCACGCAATGACATTGCATACTGGCACCAGCACCAGTGTGATGTGTGTTGCATGGTATTACTGTAGTGCTGTACCCATCCCATGCTGTCTATGTGTGCTGCCTAACACTGTGGCTGAAGTTCCTGGGACTCCACATGTCTCACCATCCCTGCTATACATTGCCCATACACATGTTGCCCATGCTAGTAATGGACACTTGGCCAATCACTGTGCATTGCACCATGTGGGTCAGCGCACAGGCAAGGGGCACATCTTTGTCAACAGTGCTGCCACTGCCTGTCTGCTGTCCCAGGCAGCAACACCTCCATATCACCGCAGCTGTTCTGATCCACCTGCAGTGTGGGCACTCCACTGTGGTTCCTGGATACCTGGCACTGCCTTGTTGTTCTCTGCAGTGCCATGGCAATGCTGCCCAGTGTGCCAGTCATGTGTGTCATTGTTGCATGTGTGTGGTCTTCCCATGACCTCAAGGCTGTGGTCCATGGCCTGTAAACAGCTTGGTGGTGTTGCTATACCTGTGCCCTTGCACACTGCGCATGCTGTTGTGTGCTCATCAATAGTGTGACCTGATGAGCTGGGCCCTCATGTGTTGTCTGGTCAGTGTGTGTTGTGCCTGGCCTTGTTGCCACCAGTCATTGGCAGGCCTCACCTCCTCCTCCTCTGCAGTGTCACCATGATTACTGGGTGCCTCCTTATCCTCTGCCAGTGGTGTGCTGTGTACAAGTGCTATACTGTGCAGCAAGCAACATGCTATGAACAGTTTGCATGCCATTACTGGTGTGTACTGCAATGCACCCCCTGATCTGTCAATGCACCGGAACCTCATCTTGAGGATGCCAAATGTGTGCTGTATCACACTGCGTGTTGCTGTGTTGGCATTGTTGTACCATTGCTCTGCTGCACTGTGTGGATGCCTCGCTGGTGTCATGAGCCAGGGCTTTTGTGGGTATCTGCTGTTACCTGTGGAAAGGGGGGTGTAGACTACTGTTGTGTCCACATGCTTCCCATGCCCACCTGTGCTGTGTGTGTATGTGTGTGCCTTACCTATCAGCCAGCCATCTTTTAGTGTCCCATTCTGGAAGGCCTCACACACTCCACAGTTCTTGTAGATATACACATCATGTGTGAACCCAGAATACTATGACACAATGTCCAGGATCTTGCACCTGCTGTCACAGATGACCTGTACATTCATGGAATAGTATCCCTTATGATTGACATAGGTATTTGGTTCATCCAACAGTGCCCTTATGACAATGTGTGTGCAGTCTACTGCTCCAAGCACACATGGGAATCCTGCTGTGGTGTAGAATCCCTGCTTGATTGCCAGTCGCTCTTGGGTGTCTGTGGGTAGGTGGATGTATTGGTGCGACCTGTGTACAAGGGCATCCATAGCTGCCCTCAGACAATGTGATATGGAAGGCTGTGAGAAGCCCACAGTGTTGCCACTCAGTGTCTGGAATCCACCAGTGGCCAATACCATAATGCTAACATATCTTCACCACTGTTGGTATGGCATGGCCTCTCTCAGTCCTGTTTCTCAGGTCAGCATCAAGTTCCTGGCATAGCTGTGCTATGGCTGCCTTGACAAGCTGATATTGTGCAATGCACTGCTCTTCAGTCAGGTCCATGTGGGTGGTATGTAGATGGCACACATGCACAGCATGTCTCCTGTGTCTGTGTTGTTGCTGTCTGTGCAACTGATGCATCTGTTCCTATGGCTGCTGTACAGAACCACCCTGTTGTGCTTAGTGGTGGGCATGTCTCCTGTGGCATAGCATGGCCAGCTGTATGTCAAGTAGGGCCAGTGGTGTGAACATCCTCCTGGGATCCGTCTCTTTCTCTGTCCTGCTGCAGTCCTGTGTATCAGTCTTATTACAGAACCCTGCCTCTTCCCTTCTTTTTTCTAAGTCCCCTTAGATCAGCTCTATGTGGTGTAGCAGAAGTTTGAAATTTCCTGTTTGGGGCACCTTTGTGAACTGCACTCCTGCGTCTTTCTTGTCTTGCCCCTGTCACGATGCACCGGGCATCATGGCGCTAGCTGGCATCTGGCACTGTGATGGCACATGGGGTGGTTGCCACAGCAGGTCTTTGCATTCATGCATGGTGCATTCGAGAATCCTGTCTTTGTTGCATCTTGGTGCAAGGTGCTACCTGCGTCCTTCTGCTTGATGCACACACCTTGCATCTTGATGCAGCATTTGAGAATCAGGCCCTAAGTGTGTAAACATGCTATACCCTATTTTCTAAAGAAATATCATGATCTCATGTTAAATGAGTCAGCCTGTCTGTGTTTGTTTAGAATGAGTCAGCCTGCCTGTGTTTACTTAGGATGAGTCAGCCTGCTTGTGTTTACTTAGAGAATTGTGAGTCAGACAGGTCACATCCTGTTGACAGCATCAATAGGCAGGTATAAAACCCTACCTCCTGAGATGCAAAATAGATGAGTCGGTCAGTAGAGACCTGACTGTTGTGGAGGAAACAGCTCATAGTACATGCACATTTTCATGTGCTAGAAATCTATTTGGCTGGAACTAAGCCTGGAAGTTGTGCACTGAGGGAGTTGTGCACTGTTTTGAACTTAAAGACTAACCAACTATTTCCTTTCTGTACTTTTACTGTTTTCTTTCCTTTTCTTTTTTAGAAATAAATACCACAAAGTGTGTTCTACACCTTTTACCTGTGTTTTTTGCATCTTTCTACCCACTAGCCTTCACATCTAGTGTCAGAGTGGGGTACTGGTGTGTCTAGGCTGGGAAAGAGATGTTACCAGGGGATTTCACCCTGATATCCTGATCCTGGCAGATGTCACAGG
Organism: Neoceratodus forsteri; assembly: GCA_016271365.2. Classification (NCBI taxonomy): domain Eukaryota; kingdom Metazoa; phylum Chordata; order Ceratodontiformes; family Ceratodontidae; genus Neoceratodus; species Neoceratodus forsteri. The sequence continues at coordinate 950,199,963 of CM028129.1, read as the reverse complement.
AAGTACAACAGCAGCAAGGCAGAGGTGCTTGTATGAGACGAAGGTCACAATCTTGTGACAGCAGAGTCTTAATAAGAACCATGACAGAAAAACTGGGTGAGTCATTATTTCCTGGACTAGAGTCGATACTTCTGTCCAAGATAAAGCCTGATGGAACATTTGTGGAGAAATTGCAGGCTGTGTTGACAAGCCTGCTGCAATCTGCCAGTACCAGTGATGTGTCCAGTGAAATAGATAGATGTCCTAACTATGGTGCTCCAGATGGTAAAGGCCTTGATGACATGACTGATCTGAAGGTGGCTAGAGGCAGAACAGCTTTGCCTGAAGGCAGAGAACAATGTATTGGAGGTCGAGAAGAGTTTGAGTTCACGTACTGCACACTTTGAGTTGGAGAAACATGAGAAAGTGGAGTTGCTATTGCCTGAACTAACACAGCTGGAGAGGGAAGAGGTACTGTTACCTGAGCTGAAATAACATGAGAAAATAGAGGTAATACTGCATGAGCTAAAGCAGTTGGAACAGAGAGGAAAAGAGGAACAGAGTCTACCATGTGTACCTTTTCAGGACTTGGGTCCAGGAGTCCAGAAGGGACATGGAAGCTCAACAGGAGGCAGCACTGAAGAGCTCTGCTTAAGACCAGAAGGGACTAAATCATTGTTTAATGGGGTGATTCCTTGTGATGAGGTGGACTTGAGTAAGATGCAAACTAATGATATGAAAGCACCCTGAATAATCTGGTACCACATTTCTACTGACCAGGAATGTAGAGACAGGTGTCAGCATACTTAAAATCCTGTTTGGTCAGCCAGTCAGAGATGTTCCCTGCCTCCAGGGAAGGGCTCATGCACAACAGTTGTGATGGCAAGCAAGGGGTGGAAACTCCAACCCTTCCAGGGTATTTTGGAAGGTGAAAAACTAGTTGAACTGTTTTCTTTTTAAGTGGGGGGGGGTGATAGGGAAGCCCTATCTGAGGAATTCAGGACCATAATTTTTTTGCTTGATATTGTACCCCTTTTCTAAGCCTGTTACAACAGCACCTCTTTTCTCTACTTCTATCTCTTAAATCATTATTTCTTCTGTCAGGCTGGCCACCTACAGTACATACCTGTTTGACCTGTCTTAAATCTATTTTCTATTTTTCTATTTCTTTTCTTCCCCTCCCCTCCCATTTTTATGGTCCAGCAGGTAGCTGTATAATGTAATAAAATACAGCATGGTGTGAATACAGACTGACATTGTAGGTAAGAAGCAGTCTGTTGTTTAAAGAAAGAAAGATGCTGCACTGTTGAACTGCCCATTACAGTGTAGCTAAATGGCATGAGCCATTTTTTTTGTTTGTTTATTCCCTCTTCTGAGTTGGTTGGGAATGAAAATAAAAGGGGCAGCTAGCTACAGAGATATTGTAGCTGCCCCCAGGCTGAAGAGACAATTGCTTGGGCATCTGAAAAGTTAATACTTTTACACTGTTACCATAAAATGTTATGTAATTTGAATGGGGGGGGAGGGCTTGTGTCAATTTAGAGGACAGAATTGATTTTAAAGAAAATGAAGAGAGATGCTGTAATAATCTTAGTGTGTAAACATGCTATACCCTATTTTCTAAAGAAATATCATGATCTCATGTTAGATGAGTCAGCCTGTCTTTGCTTATTTATGATGAGTCAGCCTGCCTGTGTGTACATAGGCTGAGTCAGCATGCCTGTGATTACTTAAGAGAATTGTGAGTCAGACAGGTCACATGGTGCTGACATCATCAGTAGACAGGTATAAAATCCTACTTCCTGAGATGCAAAACAGATGAGTCAGTTAGTAAAGACCTGACTGTTGTGGAGGAAGCAGCTCATAGTACATGTAAGTTTTCATGTGCTAGAAATCTTATTTGCTGGAACTAAGCCTTGAGGTTGTACACTGAGGAAATTATGCACTGTTTTGAACTGAAAGACTAACCAACTATTTTTGTTCTATACTTTTACTATTTTCTTTTCTTTTCTTTTTTGGAAAATAAATACCACAAAATGCATTCTCCACCTTTTACCTGTGTTTGTAGCATCTGTGTACCCATGAACCTTTACATTGGGGACTTGGGGTAAAAAAAATAACAGAGTTGTGTCACTGCCCTGACTTTGTGAGAAGGGCATTTTTTCAAACATGACACACAGTGGTAAGCAGTAATGAGTGCTGACCAGTAACGGCAGAGAGCAGGATGTGTCAGAATGACAGTGGCTTTCTGTAGTGGTCTCTTTCTCTGCCATACATTAAACAGGGTCACACTGATAATGGCATGCTCAGTCATCAGTGTTTCTTAGCAAAAGACATACAGAAATAGATTAGTTGCCAAATTGGTCCTTGTGAGAACAGATCCAGAAGCAAATGGATTGATACCTTTTATTGGACCAATATAGGTGTTACAAAAAGGAAACGATGTCTAACCTTTCGGACCAACCAAGTCCTTACTTAAGACTTAAGACTTATGTCTGAGGAAGGACTTGGTTGGTCTGAAAGCTTAGACATTGTTTTCTTTTTGTAACATCTATGTTGATCCAATAATAGGTATCAAACCATTTACTCCTGGATCTGTTCTTAGCAAAAGAGACAGACACTATAGATGCTGTACACATCTTGAACATGTCCACCTGAATGACACTATCTACAGAACCATTATTCGATATGTGCTTTCTTTCTTCTCTCTCTCTCTCCCCCAGTGCCTTACCTGCTGGCAATATCTCTTATGTGCATCTCACTCTGGGCTTTCTGAGGTGCCATAGGTAATCTCTGAACTGTATTTTACACTGTATTGAATATAGTATAGTTGTCCATTTAAAACTACTGGATATGGGATGTGATTATCAAGTTGGGGAGGCAGCCAGAGAGCACATCAGTGTTTAGGTCACTGTCTCCTGTATCATGGATTTTAAATGACTGCATCTCTCTTTTGCTTTGTCCAGGAGGGAACAAGTCCCGACCTTATGCTTCTCACAGGACTGAATGACACTGTAGGGACATTGAGTAAGAGAGTTTCACTCCAGCTGTGGATTGAATAGGATATTTATTCCACGGTCAGGTGATGATCTCTTACCAATTAGGATTCCTCCTTTTTGTAACCCATGTTACAAAGTTTAAATAAACATGCAGTTGTTGTCATATGAACGTGATAGTAAACAGTTTTGTCTCTAGATCCCCCCATTTTCATTTTAATGTGTATCTAATGTTCTGTTGTTTTTCCCTTTTTTGTTATATTAATAAGCTTATTTTATTGCCTTTGTAACTATCTTGAACCCCATTCTTCTACAAAGTTGCTGCTTATTTTATATTTCCTTAACATTCCAACACATTAGATACACTATTGTAGGCCTTTTAGATGAATAACATGGAATGGTGTTACTGATGTCATGGAATTTTTTTAAAATAAAAAAAAAGCAATAGCTGGTGTAGAGGGAGAAAGGAAGTAAGTAATAATACCCAACAAGGTGGGTGGTATTATGCTATACCGGACCACCCAGAGGTGTAATGAGGCCCGACACCACAGGCGGAGGGCCTTATATTCCCTGGAAGGTCCAGTATAGCACAATACCACCAACCCTGCAGGATATTATTGCACTTAGAAAAAGGGTTAAAGTTACATTTTTTAATAAAATAAAATCAGATTACAAAGAAGACAAAGAAAGATTGAAAAAAAGAATAAAAATACAGTTTGATGCAAATAAGTCCCTCTGCACTCCCTACTCACTTGTTTGTACTGTACTGTCTGCATCCCCCTTCCCTAAGATGGCATTGCTAATGATGGAGAGGGCAAACTTGTTAAAACTAGATTTTTTTCCACCCCCAACACCACAGTCCCCAACACTACCCCAGAGAAGCTGTTGTTTTTTGTTTTCTTTTACAGAGAGTGCAATAGTAGAGTGAGGAGCTGCGTCTGACTTGAAGAGAGCAAATGAATTTAGAGTGGGAGACTGGTGCGGGACAGCGCAGCCAATCAGAACACGGGTGCTTCCAGCAAACCCACTCTGATTGACAGGAGTTTTCCCCTGCTATAGACACCTGGCACTTTGTTAGATTTTCGATAGAACTAAGCACATTTCAACTGTGTTAGTAGGAGTTTTTCAACTGTATTAGCTGGATTGTAATTTCTACTACTGTTTTAAAGTGCTTACACCTCTTCTGTCTGACTGCTCTTCCTGCAGCACCCCCGTCCAAACACTCTGCCTTGGTGCCGATAAGTCTAACTACCTTTTTTTGGCTAGTTTTCCATTAGCAGGTTTACAGACCTGCCACTAGAAGGATTCTTGGTCTTCTCATAAATCACTGTATTCATTCATGGGCAATAGCCTGCATTATCATTCTACTTCTTTCGGTTCTGCTACAAGGGGACTTGAGTCTGAAGGGTGGATGGCCACTAACTAAGCTGCTCCTGCTCTCCTTGTTCCCCTTTCTGCTGTATTTTCTCATCTAGGTTTTAAGTGAGTACCTAGGTGGGCACATTTCTTGCCTAGAAAATATTGCACTAATACAAATCACGAGACCACACAATCTGGGACCATGGCTCTCCTTATTGTGTTTTTATTGCTCCTAAGGTGCAGAGTTTTCAGCAATACAGTGCAATTCGAAGTACCTCAATGCAATTCAGTTCTCCAATGTATCTTATCAATACCTAATGTTATAACAGTCTACTGTGCAGACACTATGTCATTCTCCTCTCCCCTTTTAGCCTATCCCCCCCTGTTAGCCTACATCCCCTTGCTGCTGTCCTCACCTATGTCCACCCAAGCACTTACATTGATCACGATTAACTGTCATTACAGTGGTGCCGCCTCTTGCGCAACCGCGATATGATTTGCTCGAAGAAATAAAAAGCAGTCTCCATTCTTATAAGCTCCTTAAAGAAAGTTATACTTCTGCTTCTCCTCTGCTCAGGAAATATGGAGCTTAACCCTGCCCCCAACTTACCTCGCCTATCGATTTTGCTGAGGCCACAGGTCTCAAAATGATGATGGTCAACATTTTAAGCCTGCCTAAAAAACTTGTACAGCTGCAAGCCTGGGCTGCACACGTTAACCCAGACCTTATCATAATTACTGAGTCGTGGTTAAAAAAGACGAACACTGATCAACAAATATCACTGCAGGGCTACAATTTATTTAGAGCAGATAGAGAGTCTAGAGGCTGGGGTGTGGTTATCTACCCAAATCTAAGTACTTGGTCACCAATATTAGTTGCAAATCTCTAGCCAAGGAATTTGAGTTAGTTTCGCTGAGCCTTCATCTCCTCCCTCGAATGTATCACTATCCTAGGTGGCTATAGACCCCGTCTGGTGGTGATGAAGTCCTGAATCTTTTGAAATCCATGTTCGTAGATGCAAAAACTGAAACAATATTTCTAGGAGATCTAAATATGGACTGGCTGTCACCTAAATCACATGGCCTCAAATCCCTTTGTGATGAGCTAGGTCTTGGGCAAGTAGTCAGTGAACCTACTAGGAACAACACTCTAAATACTGCCAACAGTTCCATTCTAGATGTGGTACTAACCACCCATCCACACAAAATATCTCATTTGGCAGTGTTTCACAATGACATGAGCGATCATGGAATTGTTGCTTGCATAAGATCTCAAATTAAGGCCCGTCCGCAACCCATCTTTATAACAAAAAGATCCTTTCACAAATTCAGTGCAGTAAACTTCCTATCTGACCTGAGCATGATCAGATGGCAAGATCTTTACCTAGCCAAAGATGTCAACAAGGCAGCTTGCATCCTTAATGACAAACTCACTACAATAATAAATAAGCATGCCCCTTTCATCAAAGTAAGGGTACGGAACAATTCCAACCCCTGGTTCACCTCAGATCTCAAGGCAGCCCTTATAGCTCGAGATAAGCTCTGAGCTAAAGTTAGACATTCCAAAGAATCTTTAGATTGGCAGGCCTTTAGAACAGCCAGGAATAACTGTGTGGAAAAACTTCGCTCTGCTAAAGCTAACTATTATATTTCTACTCTCGAACAAGCTAAAGGTAACCCTCATAAAATATGGAAGACTATCAAAGCTATAGAAGGACGGCCCATGGCCCCCTCTGTCCCAACAAAGATAGTTGCAAGTGGCAAGATTGTGGAAAACAAGTCCCTAATCCTGGAGGAACTTAACTCCCACTTTGCCACAGCTGGATTAGCTTTTGACTCGTCACCTTATGCTGGTGCTGCGGTGAGCCAGCATACCCCTCCCGCCACATCTAGTCCTGCACCCAGCCCCTTCCAACTGTACGAGATAACTTATAAAGAAGTAGAAGATTCTCTTCTTAACTTAGACACCAAAAAAAGCGCAGGGGACGATGGCTTGGAACCCTTTTTCCTAAGGTCAGGCTACGCCCATCTCACTGCCCCAATTCTCCACATCTTCAATCTTTCCATTACATCTGCTACTGTGCCGTCCTGCTGGAAATCAGCACATATCCTCCTCTATTAAATCTGGTGACCCATGTGATGTAAACAACTATAGCCTATCTCCATATTGCCTATCCTTTCTAAAGTTCTCAAAACTGATCCATATTCAGTTAAAATCTCACTTGAAACCTTCTCTCTCATTAACCCAGCTCAATCTGGCTTCTGGGCTAATCATAGCACAATCACTGCACTAGCAAAAGTAACCAATGATTGGATCTCTGCTATAGATGCTAAGGAGGTAACTGGTGCAGTCTTTTTGGACCTCAGCAAAGCTTTTGATACTGTTGATCACAAACTATTAGTCAATTGCCTTGCAAAGTTGGGTGCCACATACCATACCACCCAGTGGTTCTCTAGCTACCTAACTGGAAGATTCCAAAAAGTAAAGGCGGAAGGCTTTTTTTCTGCTGCCTTGCCAGTTGCAAGAGGAGTCCCCCAAGGATCCATCTTAGGCCCTATCTTGTTTTCTCTGTACATTAATGACTTAGATGCTAACATATCTTCGTCCAATCTGCACTTTTTTGCAGATGATACTGTGTTGTATACTTCTGGCTCATCGTTATCTGAAGTCAAGGGAGTGCTTCAAGTGGACTTCGCACAACTTGAGCATAATCTAATAAAGGCAAAGCTTCTGCTCAATGCTAAGAAGACTAAAGCGATGATATTCTCCCACAGTGCTGTCTCAGGCCCCCCCCAATACCCTTGCCAAAGACTTCATTGTCACCACGCTAAACGAACCTCTGGAAGTTGTAACCAGATTTAAATATCTAGGTATCTGGATCGACAATAAATTATCTTTCAGTGACCACGTCGAAGATGTCTCTAGAAGGTTAAAAGCAAGGTTAGGTTTCTTCTACAGAAATAGGCCCCTTTTCCCCCTTGAAACTCGAAACAAGCTTGTACAGGCCACTTTTCTCCCCTACTCGACTATAGGCATGTAATCTATTCCTCCACCACTCTTGCAAATCTAAGTAAACTGGACATCCTTTATCACCGTCAGTGTACGGTTCATTACCAACTCCCTTACCGTTCGCACCACTGTGACTTATATGCAGCTGTTGGTTGGACATCCCTTACTACTTGTCGCCTGCTCCATGCTGGGCTATGGACTCTTAAATTGCTCCTGCAGAAATTGCCAAGCTATCTCTCTTCCTTATTAGTATCTCACATAGTGCATACTCGTTAAGAAAATCTGACTTTATTATGCTTGAGCATACCAAGGTTCTGCGGACTTCCTTTGGTAAGCGTGTATTGCATATGCCCTTCCTCCATTTGGAACCAATTACAAACCGTACTGAAACTAACTAGCACAGTTTCAATAAACTTTTACAAATCGCTAAGTTCAGCCAAAATAAAAGACACCTGTAACTGTCATTAAGTCTCTTCCTTCCCCATGTGTGCCATATTTATCCACTGGTAAGGTACAATTGATTTGTCATATTAACTGCTTTCCCTTCCCCTTCTACTCCTGGCTTTATCTTTGCTTACGCTCCACTGCTACTCTATCAAATCACTCCTCCCCCCATATCAGTTGTAGACTGTTGTTTGTTCTAGCTGCCAAAATATTGTATATGTATTGCACACACCAGTCATCATGTTTCATTTATCAGTATGCAACCTGTAAGTCGCTTCCCTGTCTCATATCAATATTTACCACCTGCGGTCACCCTATGTGGTACCCTTGTATGTATATCCAGCCTGTATCATGTAACGTGCATTTCATGTATATACTGTTATTACCTATCTGTGTTTGTACTTTAAGTGTTTATGTCACAGGACCTCCTTGTGAATGAGCTTGCTCAATGGAGTTTTCCTGCAATAAACTTGATGCAGAGAGTAGTAGACTAACAAGTAGTTTTTTTTATTATTGTTATTTAAATAGTGAGCATGACTCACACTCTATATGTCTCTCTCTCTAACCATGGTAGAAGTGGAACATTCAGCACCGCTGCTCAGATGAGAGTCTTGAAATCTAGCCTTTTTTGAAGAAAAAAATGGCAGTTTGAGTGAGGGAGACAGCACCATCGAGATTCAGTGGGCAGGGCATGGTGACTCACCTCGGACTCTGAGGTTCCCGAGGGTGTCCCAGATTTACAAGATACAGTGGCTTCTCCCTTCAAGCAGTTAAAGAGACGTCCTGGTGCTATGGTCCCAGCTGGCAGGGCTAGCAGAGGCACTCTTCCTTCAGCAGCAATGTACTAAGCTGCCCAACAAGAAATTTAAGTGGTGGTAATGAGTCAGCAGGGGGTGTTGGAAACTGATTGTGAATGAGAAACACTCATCTTCTCTCTCTCTGACCACAGTGGAACTGGAACATTCAGCAGCATGGTTCAGATGAGAGGGGTGACAGTGGTTTCGGGTTCACATACCCGAGTTCAGGAAAGTGTCAATTGGGACAGGCATGCTCGCTGATTATTGTGATGTTTTATGATAATTTGTTATTTATTTCTCTCTCTCAAACAACTCCAGACTCCTCCTTTTTTATTTACTTTACACCGGCAGCAGATGGATTGGGGGGGCTTTTAAAAAATGCGTTGTGGAAATCATTTCTCTTGCTAAGCAAGAGAAAAAAATGGTGGCAATTTTAAATTGAACGTTCTACAGCCAAATAATTTTTTATGGTAAACAGGCAAACAGAGACTGGGACTAGTTATATCCTAGTCTCTGTTGCCTGATACTGAACTGGGTAGCTGGTGGCCCTAAGTTAATCAGTTTCCAACAATTTCACAACACATTTTCTAACTCTATATAATGTAGCTCTTTGGGCACCGTAAAGAGAGATTATTTTCTTTAGATGCCTTCACAGGGAAAAGAGAAGAAGCTGACATGTTCACAGCATGATTAAAGTTGCAAGAAAAATAAAAATAAAGTTGTTAACTATACAGTTACTAATTAAATAATATGTAGCATTACCAGAATTCTGAAGATGGAGAAAATCACCAAAGCCTTTGATTTGGTTAATCACTCCAAATTATTGGAGTCTTTGAGGGAGGTTAATGTATCGGGCAATGTGATTCTATGGTTCTCTGATTATTTGCAAGAAAGGGAGCATAAGATCATTATTGCAAATATTTGTTCTGGGTCTCTTCCGATTTCCTGTGGTGTACCACAGGGCTTTATATTGGGCCCTTTACTTTTTTTCTCTCTTCATGATTACTGCCTCTTAGTCTTGTGTTGGTTCAAGAATAATATTATATGCAGATGATGCAGTATTGTTTGCCGATGATCCTGATCCTAATTCTGCTTTGGTTCAGGTCCAACCCGACTTTAAAAGGTTTCAAAATTGGTTATGTTCCCATAATTTAATTCTTAATTCATCTAAGACTAAGGCTATGGTTTTCTCAGGTCCCAGGAAATTAAAAAAAATCACCGTTCCTATAACAGATTTGCAGGGTAATGTTATTGAACTTGTTGACAGTTTAAATTACTTAGGGATTATTTTGGATTCTCAATGTTCTTTTGAAAATCACATTAATATATTAATTAAGAAAATTCATCAGAGATTGGGAATGCTGTTTAGGATAAAAACTTTTCTTATTTTAGAATCCAAAAAGTTAGTGGCACATAACCTATTGTTAAGTCTGTTGGACTACGGATTGTTGATCTACTCAGGTAAAAATGAAAAAATATTGCAGAAACTCAGGACTACTTATAATAGTATTCTATGGTTTATGACTGGTTTGCCATACAACACCCATCATGGTATACTAATCAGGGAAGCCAACTGCCCCTCAGTCTTGGACAGAATTAATATTAAATTGGGAACTTTTGTGTTTAAGGGGACCCTAGGCCTCCTGCCCCCCCCCACCACCATCCTAGACCTTTTTCCAATTCCAACTGGTTTAAAGAATACCAGGTTCCAACTTAGGGAATTATTTGGTATTTCCTTCTATAGAAAAATCATAGGTCAAAAATCAGTTATCTATAGGGCCATAATGTTTTTTAATAGTATTCCCACATCAGTAACACACTCTAGTATAGTGAGGACATTCAAAAATAGGTTGTTTCAGTGGCTTGACACTAAATCAGAGTGCAATTGTTTACACTGAATTATGTGTTTGACCAGAATGTGAAATGGGATAGTAAGTTTTTGTTATTTATATGTATCTTGTAGTGTGTTTTGTAATTATATAATGAGTGTTTTACATGTTTAACTTGTCGCTTGTGAAAATGGGCAATTTGCCCATCTTGCTTACAAGTATAAAAAATAAAAAATAAATAAATGAAAAAATCATTTTCATTACATTTTTTTAAACTATCATGCAGTTAACAGTGTCAATGCAAAACAAGTGTAGACATACTCTATCAGCTGTAAAAAAAAGTTAACATGCTATATTTTTCAAAATTAAGCAGTATCACAATTTTAAAAAACTGTATCCACAATTTTCCAGAAAAGCAGTTTTAGATAGTGTTGACTTATTCACAGTATTATCTATGAAACAGTATTGGATAGGGATAGCTCTTAAGGGCAAGACTCCAAGACTTCATTTAAAAAAATATGATTCTAGCCCCTTGATGCAAATGTTAGACCTTTAAAAATGTGATTTCTTTAAAACTGGTTAAATCTGAAACCATGTGGGATAGAGACTTGTTTTGTAAAGGGAAACTTGGAGTCTGCTAAACTGACACATAGTACATATTATCAATTATATTTTTTTGTGATAGCAAACATGCTCACATATCAGCAAATTTTCTTTTTATTCTTAATGCCACTGTTAGTGGCTCACAAACTTTTTTCTTTATACTGTAAACATATAAAATTGATAATTCAAGTTAGAATATGATGTTTTAGTAAGAACTGTTTTACTCTTTCCAATGTGCCACACCAACATACTGTTCTCAAAATGTGCCAAAATGGCTACTACTCATGTAACCTAACTTGCAGCTGGTCTTACTGCTATTTGGCTGCCATTTGTTTTGTGTTTTATTTATTTCAGAAAATAAATAAATAAATGCCACTGTTATAAATATATTCAGTAATTCACAGTAGTCCTAATAGAAATTACTGTATAGTGTATGGGAGAGGGTTATTATTGTCAGAATTCTATGTAAAGCCTTGCTTGTTGTACCATCGTTGTGATGTCATGCAGCTGTTGTACCATCGTAAGTATAACATAGTGGTGGTGTGACAGGTTAAACTGCTGTCACATGGCACCTTCCCATGAACTAACTCTGATCACTTGTTTTTTTTACTAACTTTCAAGAAAATTTGACATTTAGCCGTGTCAAAAAATCAAGAAAAAAAACAAAGCGAGTGTCAGTCAAAATAACTAGTCCAAAATTATCTATATATTTTAACATCAGCGATGTCCCCGTCTTCACTGACAGGTAAAGAACTACCACTATGGCTGAGACTGAGGCAGTTACTCATCAGTGATAATGTGAACTGCCATATTTCATTGCTTGTGCTCTGTCACTGATGCCCATAAACTATACAAGATAATGGATGGGTACCAGTTAACAACCACGCTTAATTCACTTCTCGAGTTTACCATGCCAACAGTAAACCTCTTGAGCTTTGCTCTCAAGGTTTATTATGTTGCAATGGTACCCTCTCAAAGTGAATACAGTGTGGTTGTTAACTGTTGCCCATCCATTATCCTCTATAATGTTGCCTAAAACACTATAGATTTGTTTTACATTTTGTGCTTAAAAAATGTATAAATATATCTTTGACATAATGTTTAATGTTCAATTGCTTTGAAACAAACAAGTTATTTTTTTTTCAATTAAGCATTTTGGTACTAGTTTTCTACTTCTTAAAACTATTTTGAAAACTTTTATTTCAAGCACGTATTAACACTTTATATGCTTTCTACATCATTTAGTGTTCTTATAGTAACTCTGCTTAATTTTTCTTACCTTTTTGAAGGTGTTTTGCCTAAGTTCTTCCCCAACCCCAAAAAATGGCTAAATTAAGTGTTTGTCTGAACATCTTACTTGTGTGTTCCCATTAAACTGTCATCTACCAGAATTATCTTTTCTTCAGAACAAGTCCCATATCTTACTCTGTTTAATGAGCCATGGCTGGAGAGGGAGACTCAGTGCTATACAAGTTTCAGCCTTATTCAGCTTATTTCATAGTGTGGTAAATTTTTCAGTAAGGCTTTCAACACTGTTCCACATAGGAGGCTAGTAAGCAAGCTGAGTAGCTTATGTGTGGGTCCAAATGTAGTAAACTGGGTAAGAAATTGATTAGGGGATAGGTGGCAGAGGGTGGTGTTAATGGAGCTCACCCTGAGGAAAGCAGGGTGACCAGTGGAGTGTCTCAGGGATCAGTGCTGGGACCAGTACTCTTCAATGTCATTATAAGTGACATTGCAGAGGAGCTGGAAGGAAATGTCTGCCTCTTTGTGGATACCACCAAAATTTGCAATAGAGTGGGCACTCCAGGGTGTGTGTGGGTCCATATGTGTGTGTGTGTGTGTGTGTGTGTGTGTGTGTGTAGAAAAGATGAGTAAATGCCTGAGAAAACTCAAGGAGTGGTCAAGGGTATGGCAGCTGGGTTTCAGTGTCAGGAAGTACAAAGTAAAGTGCTTGGGGCACAGAAACCCAGGGGCAGAGTACAAATTGGGAGGAGTAGTACTGACAACCATCAAGCAGGAAAAAGTCTTGATGGTAGTCATATTAGATGACTTAAAGGTGGCCATGCAGTATGAGAAGGCAGTTTGGAGGGCAAGGGGGATACTGGTGTGTATAAGAAAGGGGTATTACCAACATAAAAAGAGAGGTGATGTTGCCTCCATGTAGATCACTAGTAAGATCCCACCTAGAGTATTGCAGTATATCCAGTTCTGGAGACCACATCTTTGGAAGAACATAGACAGGGTTGAGGCAGTCCAGAGCAGAAAACTAAAATGGTACAGGGTTTGCATCACAAGCTCTATGAGGAGAGAATTAAGGACCTAAATATATACACACTAGAAGGTGGTAATATAACAGAGATCTTTAAAATACCTCATGGGGGTAAACTTGGTACAGGTGGGAAGTATTTTTCAGAAAAAGGTGCTCAAGGACAAAGGGATATGATAAGAAGCTGAAAGGGGGTAGATTCAGAAGAGATGTGAAGAACTTCTTCACAGAAACAGTGGTAGATTCCTGGAATAGTCTTCCAGTGGAGGTGTGGGGGGAAGGTGAAAACCATGATGCGGGATCGAAAATTCATTAGATAGGCATGAGGAAACCCTAGGGAAAGGTGTGTGGGTGAATGGGCCAGAGATCAAGTAGGAGCTATGGTGATACTACAGGCACAGAAAAATAGGCAGACAAGCTTATCCACTTGCAGATTCTATGTTTCTGTATTTCTTGTAGCTCAATTACACAGTGTATTTCCATCAAATGCTTGCTACAGAGAAAATTCCTTGTTTATGTTACCTGTTCTGCACCAGTTAAAGTATACTTACCTACTTCCTGGGAAGTCCGTTCTTGTTTGGCAGCAAGAACTGGCTCTTATACTCACTGAGATCTATGTCCTGACACCATGACGTCAGCAGGTGTTAGAATGACACCATTATTAAACAACTGCAGCTGAGCTGCAGGTTTATTGTTGGGGGCAGAATTATCAGCGCAGTTGTGTTTTACTCTCATTTACTTCTACAATGTGATATTATATTTAAATGATTATACTAACTGTACAATGTTATAAACATGGGGCTGGATTTTCAGAGGGTGGCACAAGATTTATGTGAAGTCCTGTGCCACCAGATGACAGCCTGGGTAAAGAATTGGCTGGAGAATAGGACACAGAGAGTAATATTAAATGGAGTCCACTCTGAAGAAAGGGGGGTTACTAGTTGGGTATGGCAGGGTTCAGTATTAGGACCGGTCATCTTCAATGTCTTTATAAGTGACATTGCAGAGGGACTGGAAGGAAAAGTATGTCTCTTTGCAGATGACACAAAGATCTGCAACAGAGTTGACACACAAGGTGGGGTGGATAGGATGAGAAGGGACTTGGCAAGGTTAGAGGAATGGTCAAATGTATGGCAGCTTAGATTCAATGCTAAGAAGTGCAAGGTAATGCACCTGGGAAACAAAAACCCAGGGGAAGAGTACACAATGGGGGGTGAGATACTAACAACAACAAAAATGGAAATGGACCTGGGGGTAGTCATATCAGATGACCTAAAGGTGGGCAAGCAATGTGAGATAGCAGAAAGGAGGGCTGGAGGGATACTGGGATGCATATTCTCTAGCCAATTCTTTACCAAGGCTATCATCTTGGGAAACACTTTCAGGCTGGCTAACTTGTATATTAATCTTTTGTGTGGGACTGTGTCAAATGCCTTGCTAATGTCTAGGTAGACCATGTGCACAGCCCCTCCCTGATCTACTACTTTGGTCACCCAGTCAAAGAAATCTATTAGATTAATCTGGCATGACCTTTCCATTGTGAATCCATGCTGCCTTGGGTCCTGTGCCCCTCTGGCCTCTAGGTACTTGAATTCTTTCTTTCAGAAGTGATTCCATCATTTTCCCTACCACTGAGGTTAAACTAACAGGTCTGTAATTTCCTGCTTCTGCCCTGCTCCCACTTTTGTGAAGGGGAATCACATCTGCCCTCCTCCAGTCCTCAGGTACCACCCCATCCTCCCATGATTTATTAAAGAGGGTAGTCAGTGGTGTCACTAGTTCTACCCTTAGTTCTTTTTAGAATTCTGGGATGAATCCCATCAGGCCCCATTGCTTTGTCCACCTTCAGTTTTAAGAGTTCTTTCATAACCCTTTCTTCTGTAAATGGGCTGGTATCAACTTCTGTACCCAGAGTGTTTCTATTGTTTGTTTTAGGTACCTCCCCCTCTTCATTTGTAAATACTGAGCAAAAATATTTGTTTAGTATCTCTGCCTTTTCACCATCACCCTCTGCCCACCCCCCTTCCCTTTATTCAAGTCAAGTCAAGTCAAAGTTTATTTAAAAAGACGCCCAATCCCACAGGCTCTGGGTGCCGCATAAAACTGTACAGTATATCATACTGTATACATTACATTAAAATATAATACACTTAAAAACTTAATCCCCAAAAGCTTGCGTAAATAAGAAGGTCTTTAGATGACTCTTAAAGGCCTCTATAGTCGGGGCCTCTCTCACTTCAACCGGCAATGAGTTCCAGAAAGCGGGAGCAGCAGCTCCAAATGCTCGATCCCCTGCAGATTTTAATCTTGCTTTCTGAAGTTTAAGGAGACCACCACCAGAGAAGCGGAGATTTCGGACAGAGGTGGACAGTACCAGAAGATCAGACAGGTAACCAGGGCCCTGTCCGTGTAGGGTCTTATAGGTGAGAAAACCCACCTTGAACAGTACTCTCCACCTGACAGGCAGCCAGTGCAATTCGCCCAATACTGGAGTGATATGACAAAATTTACTTTGTCCGGATAAAAGCCGGGCAGCAGCATTTTGCACTAGCTGCAGTCTGCGAAGAGAACTTCCAGAGTCCCTGAGATAGAGGACATTACAGTAGTCAAGCCTAGAAGTGACTAAGGCGTGTATCAAAGTAGGGAGGTCCAGAGCCAGAACAAGGGGCTTAATTCTGGCGATATTTCTAAGATGAAAAAAACAGGAATGAACCACAGAGGATATTTGAGCCTTCATGGACAGGTTCCTGTCAAAGATCACACCAAGATTTTGCACCCATGGGGAGGCCATCAATGACACAGCTCCTAGCACAAGGCCAGTCGCAGAATCAGAGGCCATCCCATCACGAGCTATGTTCGACTCCACTACCAATACCTCAGTCTTGTTAGGGTTCAGTCGCAGCCAGCTGGAGGACTTCCAGTCATTTATCTCAGCCAGACAGATATTCAGCACATCCACTGCATTTGATGTTCCTGGGACAAAGGATAGGTATAGTTGAGTATCATCAGCATAGCAATGAAAACTCAAACCATACCTCCTAATGATCCCCCCCCAAGGGCAGCATATATACTGCAAACAACATTGGGGCCAATACCGAACCCTGAGGGACTCCACACGAAAGGAGGCAGGGTGCGGATGAGAAATTACCCATCACAACCCGCTGCCTCCTGTTAGTAAGAAATGACTCAAACCACTTGATGACAATACCAGTGAGTCCGCGATAATTCCCCAGGAAAAAGCAACACACAATGGTCCACAGTATCAATGCTGAGGAGAGATCAAGGAGAACAAGAATTGTCTTGTCCCCGATCTCTAGCCCTGAGGAGGTCATTTTGCACCTGAACTAACGCAGTTTCAGTGCTATGTCTGGCCCAAAAGCTGACTGGAAGGGATCATACAACCGTGAGTCATAAGATGTTCCCCAACTGAAGTGATACCACCTTCTCAACAACCTTTCCCAAAATGGAAGATTGGAGATAGGACGTAATTTGTCCAATCTCCGGTCCAGAGAAGCTTTTAAAATGGGTCTCACCAGAGCCTCCTTCAAGGCATCAGGAAAGACACCCTTGACTCAAGGAGCACCGGACAATCAGGGCAAAAACCGGGCCAACAGTGTCAACACACCTCATTAAGAAGCGCGTTTGCACGGGATCCAGTTCACAGAAGGTATACTTCTAGTTGTCCGCTATCTCAATAACCTCACGAACCTCCACTGGCCTAAACTCTCCCCAGCCAGAAAGAGTGCTCTTAGAACACAACTGACGACCACTGACAGCAATGATATTACTGGCTGAGGAGACTTCCCGCCGGATCACAGACACCCTGTCCGAGAAAGACCGAACAAATTCCTCGCAATCCTCATTCGAGGAAACTCTTCCGGGCTGAAGACAGGATGGATGAAGAAGTCTGTCAACAGTCCAGAAGAGTGAGGCTGGTTGGCTTCTCCCGGCAGCAATCTCCCGAGACAGAAATACTGCCTTCTTTTGGTTGATTGTTTCCTGATATGTGCAATAATGCGCACACAGGACCAGTTTGTCAGCCTCCAGACGGGATTTCCTCCAGCGATGCTCTAATCTCCAACCCAGCTTCTTCATTTCCCTGAGATCACCGACATACCAAGGCGACCTCAGGTATGAAGTCCTGGGTCATCCACGGATAGGTGCGAGGGAGTCGATGGCACCAGACAGCACCGTATTATAGGTGTCTACTCCAGCGTCAACAGCTCCAACGCATGCATCACCCACCCTTGATAAATCAACTGCCACCATAAAACCCTCAGGGGTAAGATGTTTTAAAGGGCGGCAGCGAAACATCTCAGAAGGGGAAAAATTTATGATGGGAGCACTGAATGTGAACTTCACCGTGCAATGATCAGACCAAACTACCTGATCAATTTCAAGATCAGCGATCTCAAGTCCCAGTGAGAACACCAGGTCCAATGTGTGGCCATCCTGGTGAGTAGGCATGCCGACAGAATGCACCAGCTCCAAAAGGGACATACTCTGCAATAACTCATTGGCGCACTTTTGACTTTTATCCTCGGCCCAAACATTGAAGTCCCCAAGAAAAATACATCTTGGGGAACCCAATGTTTTGCCGGCAGCAAACTCGGTGAATTCCTGCAGGAACCTCCCCACCGGACCAGGAGGGCAATAGATGAGGAGGATCCTGCAACCCACACCAAGTCCTCCACGAATGGCCACACATTCAAATGAACCTGGGGTTCCCACCGGGTGCACGGTGAAGTTCAGGCTCGACTTAAAACAAATAGCTACAATGCCTCCCCTACGATTTTCTCTGGGGCAGTGCACCACAGTATATCCTGGGGGGACTGCAGCCTCAAAAACAGGTCCAGCATCATCTCCCACCCAGGTCTCTGTAATGCAAGCCAGGTCGACCAATGAAACCAGAGCGGCAATAATAGCCATCTTGTTTCTGATCGACCTGGCATTGCATAGCACCGGCGTCAGAGGTATTGATGATGACGCAGCCCTATAAGTTACCTGGCCACTTGGCCTGGTGGCCCCCCTCGGAATAGGCACCAGCCACAACTGGCTTCTCCTAGATGCTCTATTTACTCCAGGGCGTCTCCTGGACTTAACCACCTCTATCCTTTGATCAACCCACTCCTGGTCATCCCACAGCGCATACGCAGAGCAATCCCCCACAATCCCCACTTCCCTACAACGCCTGACAATAATCAGATACAGGAGGGGGATAAAAGGACGAAGCATGCAGCTGCGTAGTTCCATAAACAACTTAGGTCTCAAAACTCGTTCAACAGAACTCCTACACATATCTATTTACATAAGCCAATTGGCACATATAACTAATGCAAGCAAAACACATATTAAAACTCTACCATTTCAATAAAATCTAATTAACATACATAGACTATTATAACATAATCTACTTCCCTCCTCTCACCCAAAGCAAGGAGAAATTTCAACTCCGCGCTTGTGAGCGGTGCCTATACTTATACAGTGCCTCCCCGCCCCCACACACCAACAATTATTATCTTCCCACTCACACCTCCAGCTCCAGCTGGCAACGATTGACAGCAGTAACACAGAGCCTCTCACACTGTGTTTTAGCCAGGTAGGGCTAGTGGGCAGGCAGTCCAGATAAAGGTATTATCCAGATATTAAGCCTCACTATCCCTCCCTTGGTCTTCCTTCACTCCCTGATGAACCTAAAAATGGTTTTATCCCCCTTCTTAACTGAGTTGGCTATCTTTTCCTCGGTTCAGGCCTTTGCTGTTCTGACTGCCTTCCCAGCTTCTTTTGGCTTTAACTGATACAATTCTCTGTCCTGCTCCTTCTGTGATTCCTTGTACTTTCTGAATGCTTTCTTTTTCTCTTGAACCTTCACTGCCACCTCCTTTGAGAACCATAGTGGTTTCTGACATCGTTTTATTTTGTTTATTTGCTTCACACAAAGGCTTATTACCTCTGTGATTGCAGTTTTTATTATTCCCCATTGTTCTTCCACCCCTCCTTCCTGCTCATTTGCTAGTGCATTCCTTAGGCACTCACCCATTTTGGCAAAGTCAGCCTTCCTGAAGTCCAGTACTTTTGCCTTTGTATGGCTTGACTCTATTGCTGTGTTTATTGTGAACCATACTGTTCGATGGTCATTAATTCCCAGATGGCTACCCACTTCTACATCTGTGATCCTCTTTCCATCTCCATTTGAGAGAACCAGGTCTAAGATTGCTCCCTTCTCGAGTGGGTTCCAGTACTAGTTGTCTAAGGCATGCCCCCTGTAGGGAATCTAGAATAACCCCACTCTTAGAAGTGGCTGCTGCAACTGCACTCCAGTTCACATCTGACATATTCATATCACCCATCAGCAACATCTTCCCTTTTTCTGCCATTCTAAGTATACTTTCTATCATTTCCTTGTCCATTTCCTCCCCCCTGAGAGGCAGTCTGTATACAACCCCTGTGCAGACTGTGGTGCCATTGCCTGTCTCCAAATTGACCCACAATGCTTCTTCTCCTCCCTGTTTGCCGTTTTGTTCTGTTGCATTGATTCCTTCCCTTATGTAGAGAGCTACTCCTCCTCCTCTTTTACCCTCCCTGTCCATCCTGTAGATAGTGTATCCTGGTATGTTTACATCCCAGTCATGGTTCTGTGTGTACCATGTTTCTGTGACTGCCATGATATCCAGATGTTCCTCCTCCATCAAGGCCACTAATTCAGGAAGCTTATTACCCAGACTACGGGCATTAGTACTCATTGCTCTCCATTTTTTGATGGCTTTACCTTCTGTAGCTGCATCCTCCACTGATCTTTCTACCTTGGTCTTTTTCTCATTTAGTACCCTGTTTTGTAGGGGGAAGCTGGGATTGTCCTGCTGCTTATCAGTGCCTCCCTCCTTGACTAGTTTAAAAGCTTGCCAATGAAGCATTTAAACCGATTGCCCAAAAGACTTGTTCCCTGCCTGGACAGATGCAGACCATCCTGCCAGTATAGGCTGGTGTCCCTCCAGGTGGAACCCCAGTCCCCAATGAAGCCAAACCCCTGTGCTCCACACCATTTTTTCAACCATTCATTAAACTGCATAGTGTAAAGTATCCTCACATCACCCATGCCACTGACAGGCAGCACCTCTGAGAAGGATACTGTGTGTGCTACTTGTCTTACACCCCTTCCCAACTCTACAAAGTCCTTTTGCACTGCTCTAATCTCATGATGAGCCAAGTCATTTGTCCCTAGGTGGACAATGACATCCAGCTCAGACTCCCGTGCAGCTGTTCTCGGGATCCTAAGGATGCGCTTCCTGTCCTTCCAAGCCATGGCACCAGGCAGGCACCTTACTTCAGTTTTCCCTGCTCCCCCCAGTTCTATTCCCCTAATAATTGAGTCCCCCACCAGGAGCTGCTTCCTTTCCCTGTGGTGTCCTCTGCATCCTTCCTGTGGGCCTCCCTTGAGACAGTTGTCTGCAACCTCCTTAGTCTCCTCTGCAGGTGCATCCATAGGGGAACTATGCTCCCCCAGAATAGTGTATGGATTATGGAGTGGAACAACTGACCGGGTGTGCCTCTGTTCCACCACCCTTACTCTCCCTGAGCCCACAGTCATCCAACTGCTGTGCTTTCTTCGGAACCCCTGAGGTAGTGGTGATGGCTCTGGTGTTCCCTGGATGGGGGAGGTTCCCTTACTACTGTCCAGTGCTGCCTGAAGACGGGCAACTTCCTCCCTCAGGGCAGAGAGTTGTCTGCAAACAGGGCAGCATCTCAGCCTCCAGAAAGACTGCTGACCCACAGCCATTGCATTGCACTACTCCCCACATGTCTGTCTACCTTGTTTATTTTTTTTTTTTTTTTATGTGTGTGTGATTGGTTTGTTATATAGAAATATATATATTGTATAATGTGTATGCTTATATTGTCAGTGCAGCGTGCTAGATATGACAGTGATATGCACCTTGCCCTCTTGAGGAAATGATGTCAGAACCCCAGGTATAAAGGAACTATTTCCAGGAGGGGTGGGGTGAGGGGTGGGAAGGGTTTGGGCCTAAACTGTGCCCTTGTGAAACAATCAGCTAAAAGCTCTGACCTACCGCTGTGATGATTGCCCTCCTGTGAGCAAGATGTCCTACACGACAATTTGACAGAGAAAATACCCTGCTGATCAAACAGAGAAAAATCCAAACATCCAAGTCAGACACAGGTAAACATCCCCAGCCCCAAAACAGCCTGGTGACTTGTGTTCTGAAAGCAGTCAGCCCCAAAACACATCAGCTGTGCACAAGGACAGACACAGTAAACAGTATTCAGTCCCTGTGGGTTTAAACTCTTCCTGCACTGAACATCTTAACAATTGTAACAAAAGTAAAGCAAGGTCCACCACCCTCTGTTGATTGAAAGACTGCCTTTTCTGATAATTCTAAGTTCCTTATTTCACCTGTCAGTTAGAAGTATCCTCCACCTGAAGAATATTACCTTTCCTAAGGAATCTGCTTCAAACCAAAGACAATTGTAAAGTGTAAGGTTCACCTCCCTCTGTTGTGAGCACAACTTGCTTTCTTGCAAATCCTAAGTCCAGTGTTGCAGCTTCCAGCCAGAGGTAGCTTCACCTGAAGGATATTAGGTCCTGCCAAAACTTCTCCTTACACCCTCCTGCCTGTAAACTTCATAATCTCTGCTGCCCATAACTTCTACTTACACCCAAATGTTTTTTTATTCCCCCTGCCTATTACTGTATGTCTCCTTGCACCCTCATGCACATAAAGTTCTCCTTACTCCCTGCTGCCCACAACTTCTCCTACTCCCTCCTATTCATAACTTGTCCTTACTCCCTCCTGCCCATAATATTCTTAGTTTCTGCTGCCCAAAACTTCTCCTTACTCCCTCCTGCTCATAACTTCTTCTTTTGCCCATAACTTCTACTTATGCCCTTTTCCAATAACATCTCGTTACTCCTTCCTGCCATAATGTCTCCTTATGCCATCCTGCCTATAACTTCTCCTTACTCTCTCCATCCAATAACTTTTCCTTATACAGTCAAGTTCATAACTTTTCCTTATTCCCTCCTGCCTGTAAACTTCTTACTCCCTCCTGTCCATAATGTCTCCTTAGATCTATAACATCTCTTTACTCCTCCCTGCCTATAACTTCTCCTTATGCCCTCCTGAACATAAAGTTCTCCTTATTTCCTCCTGACCATAAAGTTCTCCTTACTCCCTCCAGCCCATAACTTCTCCTTACTTCCTTTTGCCCATAACTTCTTCTTTCACCCTCCTGCCCATAACATATGAACATACGAACATACGAATGTACCAGCAGAAACAGGCCACCCGGTCTATCTAAGTCTGCTCGAGTGTACAGCCAACACCCCTAGTTTGCAGCTGCCCAACTCCTTCCTTTTGTCATCCAACTGCCACCCCCACCCTCACTCTTCCCTGTTCCCTGTCCCATGCCCCTTTGAAGCTGTTCACAGATTTATATGATACCACCCATTCTGGTAGGGCGTTCCATTTTGCTACCATCCTCTCTATGAAATAGTGTCACCTCATTTCCTTTCTAAATTTTTCCCCCTCCCTTCTTAGCCCATGCCCCCTGGTGACCCTTCCCCCTCCTTAACATCCCCTTACTCCTCCTGCCCATAACTTATCCTTTTGCCCTCTTGCCCATAACTTCTGCTTATGCCCTCTTTCAATAACTTCTCCTTACTCCCTCCTTCCCATTAATTCTCCATATACCCTCCTGCCATAACTTCTCCTTACTCCCTCCTGCCTGTAAACTTCATAGTCTTTGCTGCCCATAACTTTTTCTTACACCCAAGTGTCTCTTTATTTCCCCTGCCTATTATGTCTCCTTGCACCCTCATGCACATAAAGTTCTCCTTACTCCCTCCTGCCCACAACTTCTCCTACTCCCTCCTATTCATAACTTGTCCTTACTCCCTCCTGCCATAATTTTCTTAGTTTCTGCTGTCCATGACTTCTCCTTACTTCCTCTTGCCAATAACTTCTTCTTTCGTCCTCCTGCCCATAACTTCTCCTTACTTCCTTCTGCCCATAACTTCTTCTTTTGCCCATAACTTCTACTTATGCCCTTTTCCAATAACATCTCGTTACTCCTTCCTGCCATAATGTCTCCTTATGCTATCCTGCCTATAACTTCTCCTTACTCTGTCCATCCAATAACTTCTCCTTATACAGTCAAGCTCATAACTTCTCCTTACTCCCTCCTGCCTGCAAACGTCTTACTCCCTCCCGTCCATAATGTCTCCTTAGATCTATAACATCTCTTTACTCCTCCCTGCCTATAACTTCTCCTTATGCCCTCCTGAACATAAAGTTCTCCTTATTCCCTCCTGACCATAAAGTTCTCCTTACTCCCTCCAGCCCATAATATCTCCTTACTTTCTTTTGCCCATAACTTCTTCTTTCACCCTCCTGCCCATAACATATGAACATACTAACCATCTAATGTACCAGCAGAAATAGTACACCCGGGTTCATCTAAGTCTGCGTTCTGGTGTGCAGCCACACCCCAGTTTGCAGCTGCCCCAGTACCCCTTCCTTTGTCATCCCACTGCCACCCCACCTCACTCTCCCTGTTCTCTGTCCCATGCCCTTTTAGAAGCTGTTCACAGATTTACATGATACCACCATTCTGGTAGAGCGTTCCATTTGCTACCATCCTCTCTGTGAAATAGTGTCACCTCATTTCCTTTCTAATTTTTCCCCCCTCCATTCTTAGCCCATGCCCCCAGGTGACCCTTCCCCCTCCTTAACATCCCCTTATTCCTCCTGCCCATAACTTCTCCTTATGCCCTCTTTCAATAACTTCTCCTTACTCCCTCCTGCCTGTAAACTTCATAGTCTTTGCTGCCCATAACTTCTCCTTACACCCAAATGTCTCATTATTCCAGCTGCCTATAATTTCTCCTTGCACCCTCTTACCCATAAAGTTCTCCTTACACCACCCTGCCCTTCTCTTCTCCTTACTCCCTCCTGCCCATAATTTTCTTAGTTCCTGCTGTCCATAACTTCTTGTTACTTCCTCTTGCCAATAACTTCTTTCACCCTCCTGCCCATAACTTCTCCTTACTCCCTCCTGCTCATAACTTCTTCTTTGACCCTTTTGCCCATAACTTCTACTGATGCCCTTTTCTAATAACATCTCATTACTCCTTCCTGCCCATAATGTCACCTTATGCCATCCTGCCTATAACTTCTCTTTACTCTCTCCGGCCAATAACTTCTCCTTATGCAGTCAAGCCCATAACTTCTCCTTACTCCCTCCTGCCTGTAAACTTCTTACTCCCTCCTGTCCATAATGTCTCCTTAGATATATAACATCTCCTTACTCCTCCCTGCCTACAACTTCTCCTTATGCCCTCCTGAACATAAATTTCTCCTTATTCCCTCCTGACTATAAAGTTCTCCTTACCCCACCAGCCCATAACTTCTCTTTACTTCCTTTTGCCTATAACTTCTTCTTTCACCTTCCTGCCCATAACATATGAACATACGAACATATGAATGTGCCAGCAGAAACAAACCATCCGGTCTATCTAAGTAAGTCTGTCGAGTGTGCAGGCAACACCCTAGCCTGCAGCTGCCCCAACCCCCTTCCTTTTGTCATCCCATTGCTACCCCACCCTCACTCTCCCTGTTCCCTGCCCCATGCCCTTTGAAGCTGTTCTCAGGATTTACATGATACCACCCATTCTGGTAGGCGCTCCATTTTGCTACCATCCTCTCTGTGAAATAGTGTCACCTCATTTCCTTCTAAATCTTCCCCCCTCCATTCTTAGCCCATGCCCCCCGGTGACCCTTCCCCCTCCTTAACATCCACTTACTCCTCCTGCCTATAACGTGTCCTTTTGCCCTCTTGCCCATAACTTCTCCTTATGCCCTCTTTCAATAACTTCTCCTTATTCCCTCCTTCCCGTAACTTCTCTTTATGCCCTCCTGCCATAACTTCTCCTTACTCCCTCCTGCTCATAACTTTTCCTTACTCCCTCCTGCCTGTAAACTTTATAGTCTCTGCTGCCCATAACTTCTCCTTACACCCAAATGTCTCTTTATTCCAGCTGCCTATAATTTCTCCTTGCACTCTCATACCCATAAAGTTCTCCTTTCACCATCCTGCCCTTCTCTTCTCCTTACTCCCTCCTGCCCATAATTATCTTAGTTCCTGCTGTTCCTAACTTCTTGTTACTTCCTCTTGCCAATAACTTCTTTCACCCTCCTGCCCATAACTTCTCCTTACTCCCTTCTGCCCATAACTTCTTCTTTCACCCTTTTGCCCATAACGTCTACTTATGCCCTTTTCCAATAACGTCTCCTTACTCCCTCCTGCCCATAACATCTCCATATGCCATCCTGCACATAACTTCTCCTTACTCCAGCCAAAAATTTCTCCTTATGCAGTCAAGCTCATAACTTCTCCTTACTCCCTCCTGCCTGTAAACTTCTTACTCCCTCCTGCCCATATCGTCTCCTTAGACCCATAACATTTTCTTATTCCCCTCTGCCTGTAATTTCTCCTTGCTGCATCCTGCCCAAAAAGTTTCCTTAGTTCCTCCAGCCCATAACTTCTCCTTACTTATTCAGGCCATCAGACCTCCAAGCCATGGCTCCTGTAGCCTGCCGCTTCTGTCACCACCTTCAACCCACCTCCCAGACCAATGCCGATGGATACAGCCCCTGTTCAGGCCACTGGACCTCTGCCAAGTGTGGCCACGGCTCCTGTAGCCTGCCACTTCTGCCACCACCTTCAACCCACCTCCCAGACCAGCACCGATGGATCCAGCCCCTGTTCTGGCCACCGGACCTCCACCAAGTGTGGCCACAGCTCCTGTAGCCTGCCGCTTCTACCACCACCTTCAACCCACCTCCCGGACCAGAGCCGATGGATCCAGCCCCTGTTTGGACCACCAGACCTCCACCAAGTGTGGCTGCAGCTCCAATAGCCTGCTGCTTCTGCCACCACCTTCAAGCCACCTTCCAGACCAGCACCAATGGGTAAGACCTCAGCCCTAGGTCAGTTAAGCTGTGAGTGGCTGCCATTGGTCACAGCACCAACAGCTAGTGCCCAATTGGACCTCATGCTTCCCAGACTGCTGCTGATTGGCTGGCTCTGTTCTCCCTGCCTTGCTCTGCTCACTGGGCACTGTGCCCATAGACTTATATTGGATTTTGCTGTACTTTGTGCCCTGCACTACTAGTTATTTGGAACTGTGCTTAAATTGTTACTGCATTTGCTTTATTTTTAAAACTGTACTAGAAGCTGGTTTTGTATACTGCCTGATTTTCCCTTTGAACATCTCTACTTTTTCTCTCAGCTCTCTCTCTCCCTCTCTCCCCTGACCTTAGTTATCCTATCTAAAAACTCCTCTCTATGCTCTGCCCTGCACCCCACCTCCCACAGCACCAGGATCTTCAAAACAAATTTTGTTTTTTGTCTTTGGCTGCCTCCCCAACCCCCTCAACCATATTCTTCTCCTCACTCATCTGGCTCTCTGCATCCCTGGCTCCCTGCACACTGATTTAGCTACTGCGTCACCTCTGCAGTTTTCTCCTCCCCAGGTCTTAATCCCTATCTCCTCTCTCCTCTCTCTCTTCCCTCAGATCCAGCCCCTGTTTGGGCTACTGGACCGCCTGCAAGAGCGGCCATGGCTCCTGTGGCTTGCCGCTTCTGCCACCACCTTCAATACACCTCTCAGACCAGCGCCAATGGGTAAGACCTCAACCCTAGGTTGGTTAAGCCATGAGCAGCTGCCATTGGTCACAGCACCAACAGCTAGTGCTCAATTGGACCTCCTGCTTCCCGGACTGCCAGTGATTGTCTGGCTCTGTTCTCCCTGCCTTGCTCTGCTTGCTGGGTGCTGTGCCCATAGACTTGTATTGGATTTTGCCATAATTTTTGGCCTCCCCCCACCTCACTTAAATACACCTAAATCCCATCCACCCACTACCTCAACCCCACCTTTCTTTACCCATTGGCTCCCCTCTAGAGACACCTTTTCTACCCCCTATGCCTAATTCCCTCCCCTCAATCTTCCTTCTTAGGCTCTCTCAATCTCCCTCATACTCTCTCTGCCATCCACTATCTCAGCTCATCTATCCATGCGCTCTCACTGTCTGTCCAAATATGCCTTCTCCTTCCTTCTATCACCTGTACATCTACGCCAGTGATGGCAGCACTCTCCCACCTGTTCCTTCCTCTCCTGCTCCTTCTTTCTCTGCCCTCCCTCTATTCTGTCTCCCTGGCCCCACCCATCCTCATCCCCTCCCCCAGCCCCTCCATCCTCCTTATTGCTTCTTGTTACTCCTGGGGTACCCTCCATTACCCTATGTGTCCCCCATACAGCCCTCCTCACAGTGATACTATGATACCTTCCCACATCACAAACTTTCTCATGTGGGATCATCTTCCCACACTATACCAACTTGTATCTCATGGACTTCGTCGAATGGTGCCAACCTATCTTCCCACCTGCAAGCAACAATGTAAATTGTCCCTTAAGGTTCTGTGCCTTTGCTCTCTTAAACTCATTCTCCTCCTCCTACTTATATCAGGAAGTGTCCACCTGAATCCTGGCCTGGTCCGTCCATGCCCTGGAAACCCCCCTGGGACTGTAACCCTGGCTACCATTAATATATGCAATCTTCTGCCAAAGATTGATGCCCTCCAAGCCTTCATCTGCCAACACAACCCAGACATTCTTGCTGTTGTTGAAACCTGGCTGACTACAAAAGTCCCTGATCGTGCTTTAACAATACAGGGGTAAAACATTCACAGGTTGGACCGGGCTACAAAGAAGAGGGGAGGATGTGCCATATATATCAAAGACTCCCTCATGTGGCATCCTGTAGATACTGTCTCATCTGCTGTCTTTGCCCAGATCCTTCCAATCAAAATTATCTTAGGGCCAAACCAAAAAGCCCTTACCATTATCACTGTATACATTCCACCTAGAGTTCAAAGACCTGGTCTCCATGATGTTATTAGCATCATAAACACGCTGCCACCAGACTCTGAATTTATTCTGCTAGGAGATTTCAATATTAACTGGCTTGCACCTGATGCAAGTGCCCAAAAAGACTCTATTACAGCTGCTAACCTCTCACAGATGGTTACGTCTGCTACCAGGACTAACTACAAAATGGGCACCAGTACTCTGCTTGACTGGGTACTCACCAACCACCCTGCTAGGATCTCTCACACCACAGTCCTGCCAGACTCTCTCAGTGACCACTCACCAATCATCTGTGAATGGACAAACAAATTCGTAAAGCCCCCCCAAAAAATCATCTCCAGTAGATTCTTACCTCATGGCAATCTGATACACCACAAACAATATCTGAAGTCTCATGACTGGTCATCGATATTTCAAGCAACCAATGTCAGCCTTGCTCTTGACCATCTCATCTCAACCTTCAACAAAACTTGTGACCTCTATGCCCCGATTAAAAAAGCGTAAGGCTAAATCTATCTGCAACCCCTGGATCATGGTGGGACTACTAGCCCAGTTGAAATGGAGGGGCCACCTCTGGGCTGTGGCTCAAATTATCGGAAAGTTACCTGACACTCAAAAATATAAACAAGCCCGAAATGCCTGTACTGAGGCCATACGGCTCACGAAAAGCTCCTATTACAAAGAAGCACTCACAAACACCTGGGGTAACGGACGAGCTTTCTGGGAGAGTATGAAGGAACTCACAGGGAAGTAAATTTAAACCCCTCTGACCATGCTAGTAGTCGATGGATCAACTACCCTCGACCCAATGGTCATTGCAAACACCTTTAACAAGGCATTTACAGACCTCAGTTCAGTCCTCCCCCCCTGACTACTTCGAACAAACCACCTGCACCTCCAGCCCCCAATCACAGTCTCATCTACCCCTCTTCTACTTTAGGGAGGTCAGACCATATGTTGCATGCTGCTATATTGCCACAGCTATCTCCAAATCCAGAACCAGTGGAGATACCTTGGACCTTAAGCTTCTGTCACTTACCCTTGATGAACTTCTTTTCCCCTTAACAAAAATTCTGAATCTCTCCCTTACTAGTAGTAAATTTCCGGACAAATGGAAAACTGCGATTGTGACCCCTGTCCTCAAAAGTGGTGACAAGACAAATTTCTCTATCGCCCTATCTCAATACTACCTCTGCTCTCTAAGGCCCTTGAGCAGATCATGTCAGACCAACTTACTGACCATCTGGAGAAATACAATATCTTAACTGCAAAACAACATGGCTTCTGGAAAGGTCACAGTACCACCACTGCCCTCCTTGAGCTCACTGGAGCAGTTCATAAATCCCTTGACAATGGACAGCTCATGGGAGCTGTTTTCATCAGCTTATCTAAGGCCTTTGATACTGCCCACCACAGGATTCTTATTGACCAACTACCAGTCGCCGGCCTATCACTGGACTCTGCATTATGGTTCAACAGTTACCTAGATCGCCGGCGGCAAAGAGTAAAAATTGCTAGTGCTCTCTCTGATTCCCTGCCCGTCTGCTCAGGTGTCCCACAGGGTTCCATTCTGGGCCCCCTGCTTTTCAGCCTCTTTTTAAACTCACTGCCACAATTATGTTCTGAACCCATTTTACTGTATGTGGATGATGCAGTAGTCTTCTTATCTCACAAAGACCCCTTAACACTGCAACATACTCTCCATCGTGATTTCAGCTCCGTTGAATCATGGTTCCACAAGCACAAACTAGTGCTAAATCACAAGAAAACTAAATCAATGCTCTTTCATAGCTCTCAAAACCCGCATAAGCAACATCAGCTGGTTATCTCTACTGCAAATGGTAATACCCTTGATCAGGTCCAGTCTTTCAAATATCTAGGGATCCTACTAGATCCTTGCCTCTCATATGTGGCTCACATTGACTATGTTGCCAGGGCTGCCAAAACCCGACTTGGTGTACTTTATAAACACAGGCAACACCTTACTCCTGAGGCCCTGACAATTGTCGTACAGAGCTCAGTGGTCTCGGTCATCAACAATGGTATCATCATTTATAGCTCTGCCATGATGACAACCCTCAGACGGATAGCAGTTACCCTAAGTAAGGCCTGTCAATTAATTACTGGTGCCCACCATCTTACCCACACCTGTGACTTGTATGCTCAAACTGGTTGGCTCCAACTATGAAGCCACATGAAGTACCTCACTTGTACAATGGTGAAGAAAATCCACCTTGGCCTTGCACCCTCAGGAGTCCTTGCTCTATTACCTGAAATCACCAATTGATGGAGCTCCAGGAGATCAAAGCAGCTGCTTCTGAATGTTCCCCACTGTCATACTAGCCTGGCCAACACTTCTTTGCCTACAAAGCTCCACTCTGGCTAAATGACCTCAGCCACACCATCTCCTCAGCCAAAACACTTGGGTTGTTCAAAACCAGTCTCCGGCACCATCTCACTACCTCCAGCTCCTGTGATTGCTTCCCCTAAACTGAGGCATCACTTTCGTAGCAAGCTGGTGGCACCCACCCCACTTACCAGTCCAAACTGCCACACCTCAAAATCTTGTACCCCTAATGCTCTTACTTCCTTTCCCCATTCCCTGCCTCCTCTTCCTCCCTCCCTACCCCTCCTCCCTATCTGCTACATTCTCCCTCTTCTTCCCCCCCCTTGAAATAGCACTTACTGGCAAATCTCGCCTGACAAATGCCTCTGACTGCTTCATCATCTCACTCTCCACCATGCCACTGTTGGTCATACTAAAAGTCTTAATACCTATACTGTCTGTAACCATTGCAATGTTATCACTCTGTGAAGTGTTTTGTTTTTGTTTGAAATGTTTTGTCTCCCATTTGTATTTCTCTGACTTGGAATCTTTGTAAAAGAGCCTTGGCTCAAAGGTATTTGTAATCCTAGATCTAAATAAATAAAAAACTAAATAAATAAATTGCTTCCTCTTGCCCATAACTTCTTCTTTCGCCCTCCAGCCAATAACTTTTCCTTACTCCCTCCTGCTCTTCTTTTCTCCTTACTCCCTACTGTCCATAATTTTCTCAGTTCCTGCTGTCCATAACTTCTCCTTACTTCCTCTTGCCCATAACATCTCCTTACTCTCTCCTGCCCATAACTTCTCCTTTCTCCCTCATGCCCTTGTCTCCTTTTGCCCTCTTGCCCATAACTTCTGCTTATGCCCTCTTCCAATAATTTCTCCTTACTCTCTCCTGCGCATAACTTCTCCTTTCACCCTCGTGCCCATAACTGCTCCTTATGCCCTCTTCCAATAACTTCTCTGTACTCCCTCCTGCCCATAACTGCTCCTTATGCCCTCCTGAACGTAACTTCTCCTTACTCCTTCTGGCCAAAAACTTTTCTTTATGCAGTCAAGCCCATAACTTCTCCTTACTCCCTCCTGCTCATAACTTTTCCTTACTCACTCCTGCCTGTAAACTTCTTACTCCCTCCTGCCCATAACTTCTCCCTACTCCTTCCTGCTCATAACTTCTCAGGTTACCTATGCTGAATCAACAACACAATTGTTGAAGTTTGGCATAGTGAGATCCCCAATGTTGACAGGTGAAATTTCACCTTTCCAGCATTTGAGTGTTTCTCTTGGGGGCTGTGCCCCCAGAACCCCCCATGCAGGGGGCTGTGCCCCCATGCTCCCTTCTAAAGTTTATCAGTTCTGAGTCAGAGTTGAATTAAAGGGGGGGGGTGACACATGGTGAAAGGGTGAAATTTCACCCTCAGGTCCCCACAGCGACAATTTCAAAACCTGTTAAAATTTTCACTGTGGAGGATTTCAACCTATAAGTCTTGATGTTTGATCATCACACCAAACTTCTCCTTACTCCCTCTTGCCCATAATTTTCTTAGTTCCTGTTGTTCATAATTTCTCCTTACTCCCTCTGAGGGAGTAAGGTGAAGTTATGGATAGGATAGAATAAGACATTTATGGACTAGAGGAGTTAGAAAACAAAGAGCAGGAGAGTAAGGAGAAGTTTAAGACTGAGATCATGAGAAAATTTGTAGGCTTAAGGAGAAAGGGAAGTTATGAGCAGGAGAGATTTGTATAAAGAAGAAGTTCTGAGCAGGAGAGAGAGTAAGGAGAAGTTATGTGTAAGAGGGCATCAGAAGTTATGGTCTGGAAAGTAAAAGGAGAAGTTATCAACACAAGAGATATGTAAGGAGAAGTTATAAGCAGGAGGGAGTAAGGATAAGTTTCTGGGCAGGAGACAATAAGGAGATATTATGATCAGGAGGGCATAAGGAGAAGTTATGGGCAAGTATGCATAAAGAGAAGTTATGGCATTGGAGATATGTAAGGAGAAGTTATGAGCAGGAAGACATGAGGATGTAAAGAGAAATTTTGGCAGGAGGGTCTACAGAGTACTTATGGTTAGGTGGGAGCAAGGAGAAGTTATGGGTAAGAGGGCATAAGGAGAAGTTGTGGGCAGGAGGAATTAAGGGGAAGTTTATGCTCATAAGGAAGTAAGGAGAAATTATGGGCAGAAGGATGTAAGAAGCAGTTATTGGCAGGAGGGCATAAGGAAAAGTTATGGACATGATGGATTAAATAGAATTTAATGGTCAGGAGGGAGTAAAGTGAAGTTATGGGCAGCAGGGAGTAAGGAGAAATTATGGGCAGGAGAGAGTAAGGAGAAGTTTATACTGTAGATGGGCCGAAGTTGTCAATCGACGACTAAGTTGAAAAAGTTTTAATTCACAGGCAAAGTTGCCAACTGTGTGCCCCATGAAGTTACCAGATTAAGGTGAAGCTGGACTTCATCCGGCAGATTAACTTTGTGGTTTGTGTCAAATTCGCAAATTAATTTGTCGAGCAGAGTTTTCCAACTTCACTCATCTCTATGCATCCACCTCCCTCACAGTGGTGCTTCTATCATCTAAATATGGTCCCTCCCATTCTGCTTCTTCTGTGAATACTGAACAAAAATGTTTGTTCAGAATTTCTACTTTCTCTTGGTCCCCCTCTGCACACTCCTCTCCTTCCCTTCTTATTCTCACTAGCCCACCATTAGTCTTTTTTCTTTCACTAACATACCTGGAAAAGTTCTTGTCCTCTTTTGTTATTGCTCGGGCTTTTTTTTCTTCCATTTACACCTCTGCCCTCCTGACTGCTTCCCCCCCCTTTGCTTTCCAAGATAGAGTTCTTGGTCTCTTTCCCTCTGTGCTTCCTTGTACCTCCTGAATGCCACCTTTTTACCCTTACCTTCTCACCCAATTCCATTGAGAACCACTTGGTGTTATCTTTCTCTTTGTTTTGCTTACTTGCCTAATCTAATGGCTTGTTGCCTCCGCTGTGGCTCCCTTAAGATTCTCCCATTGTACCTCTACCCCCCTTTTCTCCTTTGCTGTCAGTGATTTCCTAAGACATTCCCCTATCTTTGCAAAGTTGGCCGATCTAAAATCCAGGACCCTCGCTTTTGTGTGGTTTGACTCTTCTGTTGTTCTCACATTGAAAAGCACTGTACCATGATCTCTTAATCCCAGGTGGCTACCCACCTTTACATCTGTAATTCTGTCCCTGTGGTGAGTACCAAGTCCAAAGTCACTCCCTCTTGGGTGGGCTCTACCACTAGCTGTCTGAGGTATGCCCCCTGCAGGGTTTCCAGGATGTCTCTGCTCCTGGTTATGTCTGCTGTCTGGTTGCTTCAATCCATATGCAGCAGCTTGAAGTCTTCCACCAGCAGCATCTCCCCTTTAGCTGTTATTCTGTGGATGGCTTCTACATGTTCCTTGCCCAGCTATTCCTCTTGTGCAGGAGGTCTGTAGATCACTTCAGTGCAAATGCAATGCCATTTCCCATTTCCAGTGTGATCCAGAGTGCCTCCACCTCTCCCCTGCATTCCCAGTACATCAGTTGCTTTATTTCCCTCCCTGATGTGGATAACCACTCTTCCTCCCTTTTTACCTACTCTGTCCTTCCTGAATAGAGTGTAACCTGGTATGGCTATATCCCAGTCATGGTTCCCCATGAACCATGTCTCAGTAACAGTGACAATGTCGAGGTCTGCCTCAGCCATTAAAGGAAAACTACACCCAAAATTTAAAAAAATATATGTTGTGCAGAGTGTTTTAATTTGTATGTGAAGTTCTAGTGTTTCCTTCCCTCTGACTGGTATTAGGAGTTTTTCCCAAATTAGCCTGCTAGCTTTATGCTAGTTTTACGACCCCCTAGGGATCTTCATCCCTGATAGCATAATTGTATTTCTTGTTCCCACAGTGCATCTTGTCTCATGTGACTGTGATGTAAGAGAGACCCAACATTCAGCACACACATGCCAAACAAACTAAATATCTAGGAAGCTTTACAAGCTGCACAAAAACTACCAGCAGCAAAGTTTTTCAGGACAGTAAAACCTTTAGGATGAGGGTGGTCACCAAGCTGAATTCTACGGATTTTAAAATATAGCCATCTCTGTTGTTGTGAACTGATTGTAATGCAATGATTTCTGCTGGATTTATGGGCTCTGCTACATCACCATCACATGAAACAAAGTGCATTGTAGGACAAAGAAATACAATTGAGCTATTTGATATGGAGATCTCCAGGGGTCGAAAAACTACCCTAAAGCTAGCAGACTAATTTAGGAAAAACTCCTAATACCAGTCAGAGGGAAGGAAACACTAGAACTTCACATACAAATTAAAACACTCTGCACAACATATATTTTTTCAAGTTTTGGATGTAGTTTTCCTTTAAGGCCACTAGGTCCAGAATTTTACTTCCCAGGCTGGGGGAATTTGTGCATATGGCCTTCCAATTTTTTCTGCCTCCTCTCCTAATACTAACTCTCCTCCAATCCCCATGTCTTTCCTCCATACTACTCTTGTCCTTACTCCCATTCTGCCTTATTCCTGCCATTTTACCTATTCTAGTTTTAGGTATCTTTGGCAATTTCTCATCCTTAGTGTCCTCTCTTCTGACTGCTTCATTCTGCAGGGGGGTGCTGTTTTCTTCTCACTGCTTACTTCCACCACCCCAATTGGCTAATTTAAATGCTTGCCAACTAAACATTTTAACCTCTCACTGAGAATTCTAGTTCCCCTCCTGGATAGATGCAGGCCATCATGCCTGTATAGACCTGCATCCCTTGAGGTGGAACTCCAGTTCCCAATGAAGCCAAATCCCTCTGCTCGGCACCAGTCCTTCAGCCATCCATTGAATCTCTTGATGTAGAGCACCCTGTCCTCCCTTGCCATTGATAAGCAACACCTCTGAAAAGGGTACAGAGTCTGACACCTGTCAAAGACCCTTCGCCAACTCCCTGAACTGCTTCTATGCTACCCTAACCTTCCTTATCACTTGTTGGGGCATTCATCTCCAGGTGGACAAAGATGTCTATCTAGCTCACCTTCCCATCCTGATTCCCCAGCGATACTTGGAATGTGCTGTCCATCCCTCCAAGCTGTGGCACCAGGTAGGCACTTAATCTCCCTCACTGTCCTCCCCCATGCCCCCAAGTCTACTCCCCTAATGATAAAGTCTCCTACTAGGAGTTGCTTCCTCCTTCTCCTCCTCTGGGGTCCTCTGCCTTCCCCTGGGATCTGCATTATGGAAGACCCCCACATCCTTCTTGGTAACCTCTGCAGTTGCCTCTTTGGGACAGCCCTGCCAGTGCAGCATAGGAGTTTTGGAGTGGAACCATAGAAGGAAAGTACTTCTGCTCCACCGCCCCCACCCTTCCCAAGTCCAGCATCATCCTGCCACTCCTCCACCTCCTTGCCAATGACTGAGACAGTGGGAGCAGACTTGATGGTCCTTGGGCAGGGAAGGAGGTCTCCCAAATCCTAGCCAACTCTGCTTGGAAACAAGCAACCTCTGCCGTTAGCCTAGAGAGGTGTCTGCAGAAGGGACAGGATCATAGTATGCAGAAAGTGTCCCTGAAGACTGCTGCCCCACAGCCGCAACACTTTGCCACTCCCATTATGTCTATAAATGTCCTTACTGCTTTAGTTTATTTTTGTCCCTTCTCTCTTCTCCCTTCTCTACTTTCCTTCAGTAGAGAAACACCCTTCCTTAGTTGACTTTGTGCCTTGTGGTTCTGATTTTATGTGTTCTGGTGAACCCTCTCTTTCTTCCTCCACTGGAAGTACCTATCTGCTGTCAATCACCCCTTAGCACCTATAAAAGTTGGGCTAGCCCCGGGTGGAGGGGTGGGGGGAACAATCGTGCGTGTGTGTGTGTGTGTTTGTGTTTGTTTAGTGTGTTTCTTCATTCCCTGAAGTCTTGTTTCTGCAATGCTGATTGCAGAGTGATTGAGGATTGAAGGCTGGGTGTCAGGAACTTTCATCCTTGTCCTCCAACTTGGCCACTGTGAGCCCTCCTGACTGTTCAAGCTATTTAAATCTCTTCTTGATATGGCACCTTTTCACTGAGCCCCTCTGATTGGCTGTCTGCCCATTTGTTCTCCTCTTTGGATGCCTGCTCCTCACTGATCACACTCTGTGTGTTTGCTTGGTTTGTCCACTCTTTTCTTGAGGTCCTGTTTCTGTACTGCTGGTTGTTGAGTGACTGAGAATTGAGGGCTGAGTGTCATTAACTTTCAGCCCTGTCCTCAGACTCAGTGTCTGTTAGCCCTTATGACTGCTAGAGCTATTTAAAGCTCCTCTTCATGTGGTGTCTTTTCTCCATGCCCATCTGATTGGCTGTCCACCCCTTTGTTCTCCTCTTTGAATGCTCGCCCCTCGCTGACCCCGCACCATGTGTTTGTTTGTTTGGTTCCTCACCTCTTTCCTTAAAGTCCTGTTTCTGTGCTGCTGCTTGCTGAGTGACCGAGGATTGAAGGCTGAGTGTCAGGAACTTCCAGCCCTGACCTCCAACTCGGTGTCTGGTGTTTCTGCTGTGGTAGCCCTCCAACGGTGGTCACTTGGGGTTGTATGGGAACCGCTGCCTCAGATGGCACTCTACCCTCAACTTTGCCACATGGCAGTACCATCATGGTCTTTAGAACACAGTGACTGCCACACAGAGCTGCCGGCAGTATCCAGCCATGGCAGGTTGTGTCCTCTGGGACCATCCATGACCACATGGTGCCAGTCATCCCAAGGCCCTTCCAGCACTTTGGCATCAGCAGTCCCCAATCACCGTCATGGGTCTGTCACCACCCCCCTCCATCCAACCTGCCCCATCTGGTCCTCCATGATCTGTATCCAGGTGTACTTTAGGACATGCAGGACAAGGCTGCTTGGGACAGAACAGTGCAGACTGGCAATTTGTCACCTGCAGTGGCTCATACCTGTCCCTGGTGCACACCATGGTGAGGCCTTCTGGTGCTGGTGACTCCCTGTGTGACAAAACATTTGCAATGTGCACTCTTCAGTCCTCCTTCCTGTGAATACAGCCACTGCCAGTATGCCACACATCCCTCCCACTACTCGCGGACATCCCCTCCTGTGCACCAAGTGTTTGGTGTGTTGGAGTGGCTGCCACAAATTGTAGGTGTTAGACTCTGGGACCCCTCCCATACAAGAATTGGGCACTGAGTCCCTGGCACATCTGCAATTGGTGTAGTCTATAGTTTGGTGCAGCTTGTGTTGAGCTTATGGACATTTTGAGTATTGAGCCCAGTATGTCGGTGTAGCACAGAAGGACATATAAAGTAGTTATTACTAAAAGTCATAGTGTGATTTGAATTGTCAATTGAATATGTTTACAGGTATAAAGAAAAAAGTTTGTGAGCCACTAACAGTGGCATTAAGAATGAAAAGAAAATGTAATGGTGTGTCAACATGTTTGCTATCACAAAAACAATAACAGATAATATGTATAAAGACATGTTTTTTAGTTGATTGTTTTAATTTGTTACTGTTCCTCTAGAAGTAGCCATACAGGCAAAATGTTGGGGTTGTTAAATAAATTTAAAGAAAATAGAAACAGTAGTATACTGCTAGTTCTCCACAGCAAACCACACCTGTAAAGTTAGACCGGCTTGTTATACTGTAGGTAATATGCTGTAATCTAGCTTCAGTGTTTACTCTGGCACCAAGCAGAGATGAATACTAAGGAGACATAGTAATAATGAAAGAAATAATCCAGCCACTAATACAAAAACACAATTGCCATCAGCAGAACACAATTGCTATAGCTTAAAGTGTCAATTTCAAGCCATGCTGTTATTCTTTATAGTACTGTATGAAGGAAATCTACAAGAAAACGGATCAGCATCTCTTATCACATGAAGCTGGCATGAGCACACAGTGGGCACAGTGGTTCTGCATTCATACCTAGTTCATTTAAAGCTGAGATATATTCAGGAACTGAAAACTTAACACAGTATGTTAGTTGTGATACCACAGTCTGTTGCTTTGGAAAGGACAGTGATGTCATAAACAGGGTAGTATTTCTCAGCTCCTGAATGAGTCTCAATATTAGGTGACCAGTAAGGGACAAAGCTTCTGTTTTCATTCAAACACCCTCAATAATCAAAAATGGAATGTCTTAAAACTCAGAGTTTTTGTTTAACGTGGTTCAGTTAAGTTCTGCTGATACAACTATGATGCTTTTTTTTTTAGTTTTTAGTGGTGGCTAGACCTCCTTTTTAATGCCTTGTCACATAACCGCCTTAACTGTAGCAAGCAAGGAAGCAGGAAAACTTAAAATTAAGTCATAAAAGTGTTTCTACTACTATAGAAATTTAAGAAGACATGAAGGCAGAATTTTCAAAGTAAATCTGTCACAGAGCCACCTGCACTTTTTTTTTCATTGTGGACATACATCTGCACTGGTAGGCCAACAATTAACAGGTGTATGTGCACTCTATGAGTTTCTGATAATCAAATGTGGGTATCCCTACACTTGCATCAATAAGTGATGCATGGTCTGGAAAGCCTGATTTGCATTATTTACAGATGCATGGTGCTGCAAAGCGTGGTAGGCTGTTGGACACCACATGTAATCTTTGAAACTAGAGGCACATGGCAGGCACACATGCTCCCCAATACAGGCACAAGTAGATCTTGTTTTTGTATTTGTAGTGGGAACTTTGAAAGTCCCCACACCCAATATCTTAAAAGGACTGGTATCACCATAAATATATATAAAAAGTCCATTGCTGTTTATTTCTGTTGATCCCAAATAAAAAATGTCAAAAATAATTTTAAAACTATGGAGGTGGCATTCTAACATATTTATTACAGGCCATTTTTCAAAGAATCAATTCTTTATATTCATTTTAAACTTTAATATCGTCCATTCTTGCATGTGCCATCTTGAAAGGTTCATCACGGTAAAATCCCCCCGATATGTGAATTAAAACTAGTACATATATTTTCCCTTAGCTAATGCCTTAAAACTTAGCATAAGAATCAAATTTATGTTTTGCACACTGCTAAGTCACATGCAAAACCATGACAGTTGAGTATCATTGATTACCTCTGGAATACATGTAAATGTATTCCTATAGGTGAAAACTAAAATCTAAACCTATAGGTGTCAGCATGGCTCAATTGGCAGCCATTCCATCTCTGGTCAGAAGGCTGTGGGTTCTAGTCCCACCCTGGGACTGGGCTCATGCCATAAATACTGGCACCTAAGTGCATTATTAGGGGATGCTGCACTGCCTAGTTGTGCAATCCTTTAGATTAAACATTAAATTGAGGTCCTGCCTGCTGCTTTAGTGGTTGTTTAGGAAGACATTAAGGATCCCATGGCACTTCTCATAAACAGTAGGGGAATTTTATAAAAGAAAAATACCATATAAAATTATTACACTATTTTAGTTAATCAGTTTACAGTTTCATGTATGGACAGAGATCTAAAAATGATTTTAAAATAAAAATATTAAAGCAGCAGTGCAACAAAAATGGTTTAAAATTTCACCCCACCTTTTATCTTCCTAATTGATGCCAGATGTCTTCCAGTTTAATTTGGTGGTGAAATTTTCAGTTTTCTTTATCATTTAATAATTTTATGAATGTTTTAAAGTAATTATTTCTCAAGAAATAAAGCTGGCTGCCTCATTTTTGCATAGAAATAATACTGAGGACCCGAGGAGGATAAGTGTCCAGACAAAAGTGCAAATGTACAGTACACAGCATAGGAAGCATACAGAACACTCAAATCAACAGTTCTGCCAATAGTTTTTATAACCATAGCAGAAAATTTGCTTTTTGGAAAAAAAAATTTCACTGCACTGCTGCTTTAAGTTTTCAAAAATGACCAATAAAATCTACATTCACAGTAAACATGAACCAGTTGAGTTATCTTCCTGTATAGGACAGAAGCAAACAAACTTCCTCTAAAGTTTTTTTTTAAGTCTCCATGTTGCATCCTGTTACAGTCAGATAGATTAAATCAGCTGAATCCTTTCAGTGTCACAAACTTACATTTTGTGTACATATTATGATTTTCTTCTGTAACATAAAGTCACATCTTGCTTGCCACAGGTAAAAGAATAATGGAATTTTTTATAAAGAAAAATATGATGCAAAAGATAACAACAAATAAGAATGTAGTACCTTAAATTAAAACAAAATGAAATAAGGGAAATACAGGGAAATTAAAAGAGGAGCAGTAAATCATGCACATCTGTCAAACATGCAAATAGTATAATATCAATCAGTAGCTATGGTAAATGAAAAAAGGCAATTCAAGCAATGTAGAAATAATTTCAACATAGAAGAGACTGTTACGCAGTCACAGTGGCCCCATAATTTTCAGAAATTGGTATTTCTGTAATGGGGGACACACCATATAACACATTTTTTCTTTAACAAGTGACAACATTAAGTGCTATACCAGTATGGGGTATCACTTTTTGTTGGATAATAAAGTATCAACTGGCTTACCAGAGGTAAGATTTGCATACAGCAAAAATAAGCCACATTTTGCTTGCATAGATGTTTTTCCAATGTGCTAAGTCTAGACCTAAAACCACTACTGCATAAGAAACTTTAGAGAAGATTGGAAATTTCCAGTGGTGGGCAAGTTTATTCCAATAACACACTGCATACAATTGTTCCACGAAAAAAATGCCCCTTTTTTCAGCTTCAGTGGGGCAGGTTTCCTGGGAATAAGCTCTCTTCTATTTTTTTATGCTTACCTGAGTCACATACTCCAAGCTTTATGTGATAACATAGACCTGTTATATCTCACATACAATAGTTATTCTTTTGTCAGTCCTTTGACCAAAGACTTTTTGAGTTTTGTTCTTCTGGGCATTAAAGGAGAGGTGCAAGTAGTAAAAGGCTGGTGTCCAAAATAAAATTATAAAGTTGTTTTCTAGTGTTATTAGATACATATTCATGAAGAATCTTCCACTGTCTTAATTTTATATGAGATATTATGAAGTATTGGAGCATATGTGGGAGACATTGGGTTTTGGAAGTCATAATGTGTCCTTCTCCAAAGTCCCAATAAGTGGAACTATCCAATCCAATAAAACAAGAGACCAGTCTTATCTTTCCCTGTTAAGACATTATGTAAACTTTTCCATGCATAGATACTCAAGAAAAAGACTATGTAGTTCATCTTTCTTACCCCCCCCCTCAGTAATCCTGGTAAGAAGCATTTTGTTTTCTCAGATTGAGTCTGCTACCTCAAAATCCTTCAAAATATGTGCTATAAATGTTTGCTTAAAATAATACAGGTAGTGGAAATACATAACATAGACGGAAAAATGTAGGAGGTATCCAAGGTTTAGTTAAATAAACCCATTTTCTTTTACATAATGCTTTCATTTTCTAAATATATAATTTGGGTATGGCTTGGATTAAAACCATTTCCCATTTCTCAGTTACTGGATCAGGACCTTCAAAGTTTACACCCCAAATGTTCATATGGGTATCCATGATGGGAATTTGCACAATGACAGCACATCTACCATACATGCTGTAGTATCTCTGGTGTCTTCCCTATTCTAATTTTCTTACTTTTCAAATAGTTTATTTGTGCTACAGCAATATTGGAATATTCTGAGAAAATATGCTAGAAACAATGCTAGAGGCTGAAGTGCCATCCTTCAAAAATAAGCAGCTGTCATCAGCATATCTCATGACTTTAAATGGGGGTCTAGAAAGACACACTTGTATTCTAATGATGTCTGGACATACTTAAATTTTACTCAGTACTGGGTCCAAAGGAAAAAAGTGCACAAAAAGTGTCTAAGAGGCCAGCCTTGCCTAACTCCTATCTAAGCAATAAGTCATGAAGAGGTGTGTGTAAAACATATTTTACAGCATGGCAAGTGGCGTAGTAAGGCATGAGGCCAAAGGCCAAGTGACTTCAGCTGTTTGATGTGCTATAAAATATGTTTTA
The DNA here is from genome assembly GCA_016271365.2 of Neoceratodus forsteri. NCBI lineage: Eukaryota > Metazoa > Chordata > Ceratodontiformes > Ceratodontidae > Neoceratodus > Neoceratodus forsteri. The sequence goes on along the minus strand of CM028129.1, from coordinate 950,157,455 downwards.
CACACATTTCTGCATACCTTATTGCGCTTATAAAATCGCCTTCTTATTTTTTTACTTTTTACTATTGAGAAAAGCATGTTTATGTGTAGAAACAATAGTTTTTCTTGTGTGCATTTGTGATAAAATAGTCCTTCCACCCACTGAAAGTGATGTCATTGATGATGTCATTGTATTATTACCTACTTTCTTAATCCTGTTTTTTTCTCTGCTTTTCTCCACATTCAAGATTTGGAATGTTTATTATGGAATGTTTACCACAGAATATATGGATTCAAAATTCTGCTCAATTCCACTTGCAGACTGTTTCTCTCCTAACACACTGTACACACAGACAACAAAGGCTTTGTTACAGCCAGAAACTCAATTAACTCGCTGTCAGGGTGTTAGGAGGTCTAAACCTCTCTTTCAGATTCTTGACGTTATTGGGAATGCAAGTAATCACAAACATGTTGCATTAGAGTAATAAACAAGTTTATTACTACCAAAAGGATAAATCATGGTTGCCCTAAGCAGTTCTTACCAATACGAACTGGGAGACAGTGCTAAGCGTTCCCTACACCTTGAGGTTTCTCTGTGTCTCTTGGGGTCTCTCCTGAGGTCTCCGAGGTATAAGGCTTGTGCATTACATTATATACCTATGATAATTACTATGGTTACCGTAAGATAGAAACATTTCTAGTTACAGAGATGAGCCCTATTGGCTAAATTAGAGGTGGCTCCACAATCCAAGATAACATTATACAATTCCGTAAAGTCATTAGTTTAAAGGGACACTGTCAACCCCCTTAGGTCTCAAAGTGTCCCTAGTTTAAAAAGCATATTTTATGATTGCCAACATTCTGTAAAGAGTGTTGATGTAGCTGGTAGTTTGATTCTGACTCTTATTTTCTTTAAAAAAGTTAAACACAGACTGCCCAACATACTGGTGTTATCACACCAAAACAGGTTTGTTTACATTCCTTGATCAGCTCCAAATACATCTTTCCTGGTCTTGGGAACACCCGCAACACAGTTTAGCCCCTCATGATGCAGTGGGAGTTTAGGATGCGACTGCCTTATGAGTGACTGCACTGTTTGGGTGTGTTTCTAATGCTCAGGAAGCATGTAGTAAGAACAGAACCAGGATTGTAAACAAAAACAAGGTTGTTTATAAATATACATTACCATGCATTTCCGTTCTACTAAGCAAGGAGACTGACAAAACAAACAGTAACATCAGTGAATTTTAGTGAGGGTAAGCAATCATAAAATGTAGGGTTTTGACTAGAAATAATATGATGAAAAACAGGTTGACAGTGTCCCTTTAAGAACAAAAGAGTTCTTATACAGATTCTTACATAACTCAGTGTAGTGATACAAATCACCAAAAGGTGGCAATGCCATCTTACATATTATAATTACTCTAAGGACACAGGTGTCTTGGCATCTTACAAGTAAGAAATACACAGAAAATACATAGCAGAATATATGTATTAGTAAGCAAAGTGTATTACAACAATATGCATCCATATCCTGACATCTACTCTTGTACAGTAGATGCCCTTAGCCCTATATGTTAGTATAACATGTGCTTAAGTGCTAGCTGTCTATGGTGTACCTCTGAGGGTACCAATTAGGGTGCATGGACCTTGTGTCACATTCCCCCCCTTGTTGCTTCCAAGGGCAACACAGGCAAATCTCTAGGGAAAGGACAGGAGCAATGGTCATTTACAAACCCAACCCGTGAGCTTTGTAAAGGAACTCGAGCTGCTCACGGTGTTGGTGTAGTGTGCGCCATAGGCAGCAGAGCATAATAATCAAAATGAAGATTAAAAATGCTTGTATAATCACAAAACCTTTAAAAGTATTCTCTAACCAGGTGTTAGTCAATGCGTTATTCATGTCACCATCATTAATTAATGAGAGAACAGCTTCATTGGCTTTGGTCATATTATTGCTGATGTGGATGAGGTGTGTCTCAAAGGTGTATCTAAAAGTGATTTTAATGTAAGTGTGAGTGGGTCTATGTGTACATTAAAGTATGGCAAGTATTCTGACAGTGTGAGCAGATAATCGGGGGTTACCATCAATAATGACTGCATCTAGAAGGGGGACGGGGTTATAACATTATGTCCAATGACAGTCTTCTGGTGGGGAACAAAATAGAAATTGGGGTAATCAATAGCACATGTAACAGATCCATAGATGTAAGACTTGTAGTTGGTGACCACGCAGTACTCGCCATCAGAATTATACTGTGAGAGCACAGTAGGGGAGTCTCCACTTTTGCAACTGGACAGGCAGGTGTAGGTCATCTTCATAATCCATGTTGACAGGTGATGAACCTCCTTATGATAGGATTGGTAGAGCTTATCCGAAGCCAGAGTTGAGTCAAAGGAGTCAGTGCCATTTACAGTGATGTCATTATCCATGGTGAAATTCCAGTCAATGCTGTCTGGAGAATAACCACAAACAGGTTAAATAACATCAAATACATCACATCGGCACAAGTAAATGTATTGCTTTTTCGCACAGCAGTCCATGTGCGGAGCCACCCAGGCATCCAGGAAAGGATGCTAAACCAGTAGAGTCAGTAGATCCTGGTGTTCTCTGTAGATGTCTTCATCCAAATGCCCAATCGAGTGAACCAGAGCAAGCTTGTCGAACAAAGCTGTACTGGGTTCAAAGCGTGGTAAAGAGACAGTGAAGGAAACAAACATGATATCTGTTATGGAACATTTCTTAACAGTAAAACAAGGACCAGTATTAGGGTGTCTGGTCACAAACCCCAAATTCCTAGCTGTAGAAAGAGGTATAGTTAAAGTCTGTTGCATACACATAGAAACACAGCTAGTGGTTTTACATCATGGACAATACCATTTGGAGATGCATCTATCATGTATAATGTCAGGGATTCTTCCAGATTCTAGATCACGGAAGAGGTTGTTGATGGTAGTGATAATGTAGGAGCCATAGGCAGAACAAAGTATTTCTCTAGCAACGTATTGTTTATCTGCTTCTTTATTGTTCTGTTGTATGAATGCGTTAATCTTATCTTTCGAATGAGTGAATGCCTTAGCAATGTCATGCATGTTGTATACAGTGTATCTCTCTTCCTAAGGCCATCCACACTATGCAATAATGGGGTTAGGATGTTGTTGACCAAACCAGTGGAGAACTTGGCTAAATGAGCTTTGATAGCAGCAATGTCTGCTTTATTCCAAATAGACATAGCCGTACCAAAAAGGCCTGTGACAGTACCTGTTGCACCTGTAACATCAGAACTGTCAACTTCATGTGTTTTATGTTTATGAGTTAGATTATCATGAGAGGGCTTCCTCCTGAAGTTGCCTCTATGTTCAGTAGAATGTACCCCGGCAATAGGGTCTTGAGTACGAATCTGAAATGCAGCTAAACTATCAAGCAATAATGTACTATAAAATGCTGAAGTGTTAGTATTGTGACACATACCAAATTCTTTCATATTCCAGTAAGTAAGATTAATCAAAACAGGTATATGCATAAACTGTAAGTTATTAATCAGCGAACCTGGGAGGGCAGTGGCTGTTAGACCACTACTGGGACTAGGGGTATGCTTTGGACATTCCAAAAGCTGTTTATCAGTGGGTAGTAACACAGAGAGGTACATGGCTGCAGAAGCCATGTGGTGTATAGCACAAAATTTTCGAGCAGCATCTCTGGACAAAGAATTACAGCATGAAGGATCAATTAAGGCAGTTATGTTGTACAAACCAGAATGTTTTAATGCAGTTTGTAACAAGGACAGCGAACCATTTGGGGATAATTTAGCATTGGGCCAACCTTGGAAAGTTCCTTTGGAGAGTTTGGCCACAGGGAGAATTTGTCCTTGTGATGTGGTTTGCCACTCAATTTGAAGTGTAGATTTATCAGGAGCTACAATCGAGGCAGTGAGGTAAGCATCGGAACCTTCCTGGACAGTGATCATACTATCTGGTATAGTGATGGATACTTCCTCTGGAGGAGGTGCTGGAGGATCAAGGTGTTGTAGGAGGTCCGATACTGTGCCTTGGATGCATGGGATAACTCCTGAGAGGAGGAGATAATGGAAAAAGATAGCCATCTTGTCAGTGTATCTGAAAAGGAAGATCAAAGATTAGTGTGTTAATACTATTCCGCCCAATGGGGTGAGAAAAAGTAACTTAAGCTCCTTTATACAGTTTCAGCTGGTTTGCATGTAACCATTTGTCGGTCAACGTGTTGTTATGCAGAAGTCTAACTTGATAGACTGCCAGACTGAGCTTGTTGACAATAGGGTATGGGCCTTCCCACTTGTTGGAGAAGGAATGGGTGGGATGTGCAAATCAAAGTACCATTACCTGATCTCCAACTTGCCAATCCACTTCATGTACATGTTTGTCAAACTGTATTTTGGATTGTTGCTGGGCCTTGCTCATGCAGTTGGCAGCATACAAGTGTGTGTGTATGAGGTCTTTTGTGAGTTTTTCCACATATTGGTCCACAGACACACGGTCTGCAGTGGGGGGTGTACAGGTCAAACAGCAGGTGTTCAGGCAATCTCATCTGTCTGCCAGTCATCACCTCAAAGGGTGTAAGCTGGGTAGTGGCTGAGGGTGTACCCCTAATTGCCATAAGGAGTAATGGCAACAGGGAATCCCAAGTTTTGGGATTGTCCTCAATAAATTTGGAAAGCATTTGCTTAATCCTTCTGTTGGCTCTCTGTACTTGACCTGAGGATTAGGGGTGGTAGGGTATGTGGAACTTCTGCTGATCTACAAGGAGTTCAAGGGATTCTTTCATCAACTCAAATGTAAAACTGGTTCCTTTGTCAGAGTCGACCTTTAGAGGTAGACCCCACCTGGAGAAAATCTGTTCCATCAGGATTTTGGCAGTAGTTTTCACAGTGCATGTCTTCGTGGGGAAAGCTTCTACCCACTTAGAGAAGAGATCAGTTACCACAAGAGCATACTTGTTATTTCTGCTGGTATTGGTCAGAGGACCAATGAAATCAATCTGTATGGCATGCCAAGGGCCAGAATGTCATTGTGGTAAGAGTTTGGCATTGCGTTTGGTAGGGATGGGGTTGTTTTGAGCACAAACGAGACAGTTGTCTATGTATTGTGTAACATCTTTGGTAATACAAGGCTACCAGGCAGTGGTCTTGAGTCTTTGGAGGGTATTTTCTACTCCCTGGTGTCCACCAGTGGGGGTGTCATGCACTTGGTGCAAGAATTCAGATCTTAAGTGTCTGGGAACCACTCACAACTTGGTGGTGGTGTCATATGGTTGAAACCAGATGAGCTTGTCATCTGGTGGCAAGCGTAGCTTAACTTCATGCCTCCGATAGGGGTTGTGTGTGGGAAGTTTCTCTTCAGTACCTTGTCAAGGAATCTGAACACCTCTTTAAGTTCAGTGTCGAAATGCTGGCATGCAGAGAGGTCCAAGGGGGAAAAAGGTTCAGGTTTCTTCCTGAGTGCTGCAATCTGTACAGCTGCATTGGCCTCTGGATGGTCCATCATCCAGATGTCCTCCCCTCGGGCCCCTTCCTTAGAAAGGGTGTCTGTGTCATTGAAGGCATGGTAGGGGTCATGGAGAGAGTGAGCTTTGACTTTGTGTACATAGAGTTTGTGTGCAAATTTCTGTGCCAGTGAATGTATGTATATTACCAATTGCTTGTATTTCACTGGGCTGCCATCAGAGGATGAAGGAGTTCTTCTGCCAGAAGGGAAGAAATTCTGCAAGAGAACAACAAACCCAGTTAGAGTCTATAAAAATGATGGTATTCTCGGTTCCATGCTGGATGAACTTGAGGGCACAGGCCACCGCTGCCATCTCTGCATATTATGATGATGCTACACTACAGCGCTTAGATATTTTGACAGTGTTCCCATAAGGGTAGATTACTAGAATGCCCATCCCTGCAATTTTTTTCTCCCTGATAGTAGGATGCTGAACCATCAGTAAAGACACGGCACAAAGAAGTGTCGTCAAGTATTTGTGGTGTGGCATGGAGGAAAAGACCTGGATCTGGAAGATCAGGTGACTGTAGTGTACAGTCATGGGGTTCTCCCTGGAAAAGGAGGCCATGAGCTAACATAGATGGAACTTTAGTCGGTTGTACCTGTATGTCTCTGTTCTGGAGAAGAAGTGACCAGTGTGTCAGTCTGGTATTAGAGACTGACCCATCCTTCACTCTATCTGAGAGCAGAAAGGTAGTTGGGGTGTGGTTGGTGTTGATGATCAGTGGTGAGTACCCACTGATATACAGGAAGTGCTTGACAGCCCAGTAGGTGGCCAGAAGTTTCTTTACACAAAGGCCATACTTCTGTTCCACTGGGGTCAAGAGCTGTGAGGCATATGCAATGGGTCTCAAGGTGCCATGCACCTTCTGAGCCAGCACTGCTGCCATAGCAATGTCATAGGTGGAACATTCCAGAGGGAATGGTAGTGCTGGATTTGGGTTGACCAGAGCTGGGGCAGAGGCCAAGGCCTGCTTCACTGACATCACAGCCTGGGTGTGTATAGGGCCCCAAGTCCATGGTACATCCTTTTTGAGCAACTCATACAGAGAAGCAGCTTTCTGAGCAAAATCACAAATAAAATCTCTCGAATAATTCACCATACCTAGAAACCTTCGAAGAGTTGCCACGCTGATGGGCAATGGCAAGTCTTGCAATCCCTCTACCTTCTTCCAGGTAGGGCTCTGACCTTGGTCAGTTATTTTTAGACCCAGAAAGAGTACTTCTTTCTGACACAGTTGTGCTTTTGCTGGGTTACATTTCAGGCCTGCCTTCTGAATGAGAGTCAGTAGTTCATCCAAGAGCTCCAAATGTTGTTCCTGTGTGGCTGTTGCCAGCAACAGGTCATCCACATATTGCAAGAGACATTGGGGAGTAGAGAAACTCTCAAGGGTGTCCATTATGTGGAGATGGAATAGGGATGGACTGCTATCGAATCCTTGTGGCAAGCAAGTCCACGTATACTGTCCTCCTTCAAAGGTGAAGGCAAACTTATATTGACTCTTAAGGGCCAATGGCAATGACCAGAAACCATTGGAGATGTCCAGGGCACTGAACCATTTCAAATCAGGGGTCAGAAGTTGTAGCACATCTGGTGCTGATGCCACAGTCGGAGAACAACTGGGGGTGACCTGATTCAGTTTCCTGTAGTCAATAGTAAGTCTCCAGGCACCTGTGGGTTTCTTCACAGGCCACACTGGGGAGTTGGCAGAGGAAACACAAGTTCTGATAACTTCTTGCTTGAGAAGTGACTTGAGTGTTTCTCTGAGGGAAGACAAGGCCTCAGTTGGGAAAGGATATTGCCTTTGTCTCTCATGTGCTGGGCCTGGCACTTTGATGACAGTGTGCATTCTTCCACAGTCATGCTTGTTGATTGCAAACGCTTTCATGTGTCATTGCAAAATAGGGAGGAGCTTCGGGAAGAGTTCATGATTCTTGAACAAATCTATAACGTCATACTCTTTGTCATTGCCAGATATAGTTGCCACAACGTGTGAATCAGGAATCAAAATGGTATGATATTGACCCTGAATCTGTATCAGTAGCATGTTAGCTAGGTCCACCACACAGCTGTGTGGTGCAAGGAAGTCAATCCCTATGATACTAGGATGATCATGCAGTACCATTAGTTGGAAAGTGTGTGAGTCCTTTAGATGGCCTAGCTCTACCGGTAGGGGTAGAGAATGGTATGCAGGTGGCCTAGTACCATCAACTCCTGACATGTGGTCCTCCATCCAGTGTACCAAGGGGACATGTCTGGGTGTTCATCATGTAACACAGATACAACTGGGGTAAGACCATCTATACTGTACCTGGGACAGTATTATAGTTAAGCTGTCTAATACCCAGTAAAACTTATTTTAAAGTAATTGAGAAATTAGATGTTAGAAAAATGTATTAAACCCCTGACACATTGGGGGAGGAACCACACCTGTGCATGACATAACAGTATAAAATCTGCAGAATTTCTTCTGGCTTGGGACACATTTTGTCAGTGGAAGATCTTTAAGGGACACCCTCAACCCCCTAGGCATCAAATTGTCCCTAGTTTAAAAAACACATTTAATGATTGTTCACATTATGTGCATATTATTGATGTATAGTAGCTGGTAGTTTGATTCATATTCTGTTTTTCTTTTTAAAAGTGAAAATGAGACTATCAACTTTACTGGAATTACAACATGAAAATGGGTTAGTTTATATTCCTTGAACTACTCCCACAACCTCTTTTCTGGATTTCGGAACACTACCGATACAGTCTTGACACTCTGGATGGAGTGGAAGGAGAGGAGAGGAGACTATTGCATCATGAGTGGCTGTGCTGTTTGGGGATGTTCCTAATAATCAGAAAGTATGCAATAAGATTAGACCAAGGATTGGAAACAAAACAAGGCTGGGTAAAAATACACTATTAGCATGCATTTTAGTTTTACTAAGAAAGGAAGCAGATAAAACAACCAGCAACATCAATGAATTTTAAAGAAGATATGCAATCATAGAAATAATATGATGCAAACAGGGTTGACAGTGTCCTTGTAAGAAAGGCATGATTCTTTAAGAAACTTAATCCTGGCACTCTCTCTAAATATACATAAATGTTGTTTTATTTACCTTGAATCCTATGTTGTATTTCCTGTTTCAGAGACACTGACCCATTTATACAGATAGATGTAAATCTCCTGTTTGGTGGACTCTGTTTGTCCTCAAAAATCACTTCTGTTCCTGCATAGTGGAAATTAGATTGTGTAGATAAGCTTACAACTTTAAACATGTTAAACATTTGGAGTAACACACACCTGTTTTACTTTTATATAAAAAATCCTTAAAATCTGCTTTCTTTGTTTCCCAGCATTCTATTAGAGTATCATAAGCAAAGAAAATTGACTTTTAAGCTAGTCTTCCATTGCAGCAGTAGTGCCGCTGCTTGTGTCACTGAAAACCCTGATTCAGGATCAAACTTGTGGTGTCACAGGGTTAGTCAATTGGGAGGACTGAGCATCCATAGGATTGTTCTCCTCCTTCAGGGAGGAAGATCTGTGGAAACTGGAATGTGCCTGGCCCCAAGGGGTGCCTAAGGGGTAGTGCAGTTTGTGCTGCATGCATAGGAAGGGCAGCAGACTCAGGACCATGTGATGTGTATCATGACATTATTGCACTTCTTCTCCCCCTAATGGGAGAAAACAGGAAATCCTGACCAGCACAATGACTGTGGTCACCCGCAGGCCCTGAACCCGACAACCAAGTATGGTTAAGACAGAAATGGATCAGTTTTAATGGTGGAGAGTGTGGAATCTATACCATCTCCACCAATGGGGGTAAGTCCTGGAGGCAGATGTGTCTGGTAAGTGTCAGGAGAAGTCGGAGTGATAGGGCTGGGGTGGTTGGAGGATGGGGGCTACCCAAGCTGAGGGTATGAAAAAGATTGACAAAAGATAAAGATAATAGACTTTCAAGCTTTATGTAGTGGATACCATTTTACACAAATCTTTTCTTTAGTTAATAAGTTATTGTTAAGTCACCAGAACTTTGATCTCTTTTGTTATTCTTTTGTGCGTGGGAACCTGTGACACACTAAAGGTAAATGATATGAAGTTTCAATGGCAATGGTGTAAGCACCTTTTACAGTTATATTATTTGAAAAAAAAATAGGTAATCTTTCAATATGGGTCAGTTATGTTCCCATGGAGTGTGTTTTCCACCAGACTTATGTACAGTTTCATACCCCTCACATAGACCTGCAGTATTCACCACAGTATTTTAAAAAAATTGTGGCACTCGATGTGTTTTTCTTTTTTTTACCTACATACTTTGTAGAGTTTTTCTATTTTTTTCTCCTCGTTCCCATCTCCTTGTCTCTGCATGGATGCACACATGTGGAGGCAAGCAGATGTTGCACTACGAGACACCATCCCTTTGTGTCACCCCTTCCTGCCTGCACCATCTATGGACTTCCACCCAGCAATGGCAGAAATATGGAGGGGTGACCACCTCCCCAGGAGAGGAGTGCTGCCATTAGGCAGCTCAGTCCTGCTCCATCCCTCTCCCCATGCCAACTCCCCAATGACATGAGGTCATTCCCGAACCTGGGTCACTGACATGGCACTAGGTAAGGCATCCAGTGCCTCAAACTTCAGCACCACCAGGCCGGCATCAATCAATAAGTTTTTGGCTTGTATTTCTTGATCCTCCATCAAGAGGCCCCATCTGGAGTACTGCATGCAGTACTGGAGGCCACACCTTCACAAGGACATTAGCCAAATTGAGGCAGTCCAGAGAAGGGCAACTAAATGGTGCAGGGACTGCATCAGAAGACATATGAAGACAGATTAATGGAGCTCAATATGTATACCCTTGAGCAAAAGAGGGAGAGAGGTGATATGATCGAAACATTCAAACACCTTAAGGGCATTAACAAGGTGAAAGAGTCTAACATGTTTAAATATAAGAAAAATAGCAGGACAAGAGGACACAGCATGAGATTGGGGGCTGATTAAGGGGGAATGTGAGGAAATTCTTTTTCACAGAAAGGGTGGTGGATGCATGGAATGGCTTACCACAAGAAGTGGTGGCTATGAATACAGTGCAGGGCTTCAAACAGGCATGGGATAGGCATAAGGGAGCAATACAAATGACTATGAATAGATAGGCCACTGACAGAGCAAAGGCCGATGGCACATTTATAAGGCAGAAAAAGAAATGGGCAGACTGGATGGGCCTTGCAGTCTTTATCTGCCATCAACCTCTATGTTTCTATGTTTCTATTAAAGTCCCCACCTATAACAAGCAGTTCACTTGTATGCAGGCATGGTTTATTTGTTTAAGAAAGGCTCCTCTGGCTGCACTTTATTGATGGACATATATTTTGATAAAATTATACTGTTTATCCATGCATCTTACATCTAGTACCAATATTCTGCCAGGGAACACATCTACCAGTCTTTCTAAACTACAACTGATTCCTTTAAATAATATACAAACACCATCACAGAAATACATCCCTTGTCACCAAAAGAATGCCACAGAACCCATAGCCATTTTATCTATGAAATTTCTTGTGTTGTTTTAATTCTGCTATCCTGAAGAAAAGTTATATTGCCAGGTAGTGAATTCAAAAGTGAAAAAGTTGTCAGTATTTTTTTATATCACTTAACACTATTCTAGTTTATAGGGTTAAGAGCAGCCCCTATACAGATTTAAAATTAGGTAGGAAGGCAGTCATAAGGGCAGTCAGAAAAACAAATGTTCCTGGGTTCAAGTATGGTGTGACAAGTAGGCCACGAGCAATACATTTTGCTTAACTGTTTTGTCTGGTTAACTTTTTTGTTTAACTCCCATCATCCCATGCCTGCTGAGCCATATCACATCCTAGGCAAACTTAGGGATCCTAGGGTTTCTCATCTGAGACAAAACCACCATGACACTATGACTCTGACATGAGGGGAAACTAAGCTCCACCTGAAAGGCAGCATCCATGACATACTTACAGTATATAACGTTTGCCAAGAGAATGTCAAGTGTAAGCATGATGCAAATCCCACTTTTTTATCTTCTCAAAAGTGTGTTTATATAGTCTGGGTTCCTTATGTTTCTGGGAGGGGGTTCATAATCTGTTCTGTGTCCAAAGCAAAATATAAGGCAGAACCCATTCTGCTACCAGTGCAGACCAATTCTGTCCTCAAGGTTTCATAAGTACAACAAGGCTACTATAAATAAACACACTGTAGTAAAACAAAAGGGGTTTATCATGCCTAGACCACCCTTTTCAAGTGGTCAATATGTAACTTCCTTTTCCACTTGAGTTAAGGCAATTTCTTCACAGGGAATGAAAAACAATATATAATGTGCTTCAAATACCATGGGGGGGGCCGGGAATGTAACTCAAGTATAAAAGGCAAAGAAGCAGCAGGAATTTTATCCCAAAAAAGTAATTTCTGCTTTGAAGCCTGTTTACTTTTCCAAGTCTGCATTTTTGGTTTTGTATACTGAAGACATATCTCCCAAATCTTCTTGCCCAGATATTCCTGCCTAAACTGATTTTAATAATGGTTTTGACTGGGTCCTGGGCTATACTAGTGATAAGAGCAGTTGTGTTACTGCCTAGTCCACAACCAGTGCTATTCTGGTAATTTACGTAAGAGCTAAATACTTCAATAAATTTGTTTAAATTGTTAGTTACTGCACATCTAGAAGATGTATTAGATGCCAATAGCACCATGTCATCAGCATAAGTGAACATCTTAATCTGCAGGAACTCAGGATGCATGGATAGGTCTTTTATTCGAGGGTCGTGTTCTACATGTCTCAAGAAAGAATACAAGCTGAATCTCTCTCTCTCTCTCTTTTCTCTCTCTCTCTCTCTCTCTGTAGTACAGTACGGTCTGCATGCCCATTGGACGACACAGTGGACCAATAGGCGTACAGCCATACTGTACACTGTCAGTCGGCAGGTGGCTGGGCGGCTTGAGGGCAGGGAGCTGCCACCCCCCACTGACCAGCGGGATGCAGGGTGGTAGGGTCACAGTGGGCGGCTGGGTACTGTTGGCACACATAGTAATTGACTACCACCCATGAGCAGGAGACAGGAATTGGTCCACTGGACCACCAGGAATCAGTTATGTACATGCCTGTGATCAGGCAGGGTATTGGGTCCACTGGACCACCAGTGTCTATTATTATTATGCACGCAATCAGGCAGGGAAATGGGTCCACTGGACCACCAGGGATCATTCTACACATGCCTGTGATTGGGTGAATGGGTGTGGCACCCACTGAGGGGCAGCGGGGCATTGATCCCTAACAGCTGCAGCCTGGCAGGGTACCAGGTGCAAGGCCCTGGGGTCCGGCACACCAAATGCAAATGGGGCCATAATGACATGCAAATGACCCCATTTCTGCCTTGCATACATAATGGCCTCATTTGCATGCTCACAGCTGAATATCACTCTTGCTGTGCCTAGCGCAACCTGCACTTGCACTGTTATAGCCTCCTGCTCCCCTGTTGCCACTTGTGCTGGTGCAGTGCCACTGCACCATGAGCAGTGTGTGTGCCCTCAGTGCCATATTCAATGGTGCTGAGCCATGGCACAGCAAAATTGAATATCGCCTGGACCATGCCCTGGCTCATCCCAGTTGCACTGCACGCAGGCTTGCACCCCTGCCTGGAGCAGTCTGACTATCCCACCCTTAGTTTTTTGCCAATTCTTTTTCCTTTTCATGGAATCTTTTTTCATTTCCTTTTGTCATTTGATATGGAAAAATATTGCTTCAAATGAAAAAAAAAATGATTTTATAAACTGTCCCCCTAATTGTGTACATTTTTCATAGGACTAGTGGCTCCCCCCACCCTCCCTTTGACATCCCCTTAATTTTGTAAATTCACCCTGGTGTCTAGTAGTGCCCCCGCCCTCCAATAGATATCCCCCAAATTATTGAAATTTTCCCTGTTGTCTAGTGGCAACCCCCACCTCTGATTGCTGTCCCTGAAATTATGGGATTTTTCCAAGTTGTCTAGTGGCACCCCCACCATCTGATTTCCATCCCTGTAGTTCAATATTTCCCTGGTGTCTATTGGCATCCCCAACCCCTGATTACTATCCCTGTAGTTCCTCAATATTTTCCTGCTGTCTAGTGGCACCCGCACCCTCCAATCACCATTCCACTTGATTTTCTTTGTTTCCTTGGTGTTAGTGGCACCCCCACCAATGGCTCTCCTCCACTGAAATAAACAAAATGGTCCCTCAATGTCTTTTTTTCCCCTCCAATTGCCATCCCTGAAATTATGGAATTTTTTTCCCTGGTGTCTAGTGGCACCCACCACCCTCTGATTGCCATCCCCATAGTTGCTGAATATTTCCTTGGTGTCTAGAGGCACCCCCAACCTCCAATTGCCATTCACCTTGATTTTCTTATTTTCCTTAGTATCTAGTGGCCCCCCCTTCCAATGGCTGTCATCTACTGAAATAAAGAAAATGGTCTCTTGATATCTTGTTTTTTTTCCTCCAATTGCCATCCCTGAAATTATGACATTTTTCCCTTGGGCTATTGGCACCCCCACCCTCTGATTGCCATCCCTGAAATTATGGGATTTTTTTCCTGGTATCTAGTGGCACCCTCATCCTCCAGTCACAAACCCCCTTGATTTTCTTCATTTCCATGATGTCTAGTGGCACCTACCTCCAATGGGTGTCATCCACTGAAATAAAGAAAATGGTCCCTCTATGTCTTTTTTTACATGCAAAAAAAGGTCCCTTGCCAATCTCAACCCCCCCATACCGACCTCCCACTCGGCACACACCACCCCACACTCCCATACCTCAACACACACCCTATTCACCTGAACAGGTTCCATGGTGAAGATCCACTCTGCTACAGAAAACATGTCTTGCTGCTGGAACAGCGAACTACAATATGAAAAAATAAGATAAGTGTGGTTCAATGCATTTAAATGGGCTTTTCAACTCTGGTGCATAACTTTTTAATTTTTTTATATTTTGACTCCAAACTTTCAACATGGCCTTTTCGAGACCCCACCTCATAAGCAATGTTTGTGGAATTAGGAAATTCCATCCCAAAAGGTGATTTTGTGCTTCCTTGGCAAAATCACCTTTCTGGCAGGATTTCAAAATTTTTACTACCCTTATACATGAGGTGGCATGATAAGAAAGCTATATTGAAAATTTAGGTTGAAAATATGTAACAATGCCAAAGTTATATGCATCCATTGAAATTTTGCTATACTTCCTTGTAAATGTGATAATTTTACATATTTTGACACCAAATTTTCAAAATAGGCATTTTGTTACTCCATCACATGAACTTGACAGCTGTCACTTTTCAAATCTTGTCCAAGAAGACTTTTCATATCTCTGACTTGGAATGACATTGTGGTGTGTGGAATGACATTTCAGTGGGGATTTGAAAGTTATCAGCACCACGTACATGAGAGGGGGGTAATAAACCTGTTCTGACAATTTGGTAGCTATTATCCTACAGATGGAAGAGTAAGAACTTGAGGGCCCTATGCTACAACAGCAATATACAGATTCACATCTACAGAGAAATGGGAACACAGGGTCCAAAGGGATCTGCATTCCAACAGGCAAATAAGGATATAATTTCACTATCTCAAGCAGTAGGGCTGGGTAAGTTACTTTTTCTATTACTTTCTATTCCATTAAGAAACTTGATCCAGGAAGCTCTGTGCAGTCACTAGCAAGGATAGAGATGTACTAGAAAAAGTAATACACCAGACAGTTACAGTTACTTATTTCTTTTTATGCAAAAGCAATACAACACTAATGAAAAACAATAACAGATGACATTTATTTGAAAGTAATAGGTTATTTACTAATTACTTTCAAATAAATGTGATTAGTTACAGTTATGTATTACTTTTGTATAAAAAAGACACAAGTAATTGTAACTGTAAGGTGTATTACTTTTTCCAGTACTTCTCCATCCTTGCTAGTGACTGCACAGAGCTTTCTGGAACAAGTTTCCAATAGTAAGAGAAAGTAATAGAAAAAGTAACTTAACCAACACTGTCAAGCAGTATGGATGCATGGGAATACAGGGCCCAAAGGCTATTATCTCTATTAAACTATCTCAAAAGGTAAGGGAATTCTTTGCAAAAAACTGCATTAATGCAACATTTAGGTTCAGGCTAAAGTGATAAAAGTAGGGAATGTGGCTTTAGGGCTTCCAACCCTATAACTTCACCCCGAGCCTAAAACAAATTAGGAATGCAGTCTTCCTTGGGATTGTCAACACTAAAGCTCACCCCAATCTATACACTCCATAGAAACATAGACTTTGACAGCAGATAAGGACCGCTTGGCCCACCTAGTCTGCCCATTTCCCTACCTACAGGATAAGCTGCATATCCTAGTTTACCAACAGCCTATTTCTTCCTGCCACCCACAAAAATTGCCTTATGTCTATCCCATGCATTCTTGAATTCTCCCACAGTTTTAGACCCCACAACCTGTTCAGGAAGGCTGTTCCATGTGTCCACCGCCCTCTCTGTGAAACAATACTTCTGCACCTTGCCCCTGAACTGCTCCCCATCTTCAAATTGTGTCCCCTTCTTCTTGCACATCTCCAGAAACACACAAACCTAATGGAGTGCGATTTACTGTAGACAACCCCAAGGAAGACTGCACCCCGATTGGTTTTAGGTGTATAGGTGGGGTTATAGGGTTGGAAACCCTAAAGCCACATTTCCCTACATGTGTCACTTAATCCTGAGCCCTAAATGTTGTATTAATGTGACGTAGTTTGCGGTGAGCATGGTGTTCTATGTTAAACTTCAAATTTGGCACTATAATAATCCATTCAACAGATTTGCATGACAATTTGCATGCTCAGCCTTGAGGGGCAGATCTCTTAAAGTACAAAGTTTAGTTCTAATCAGATATATAGATTCTGAGCTGCGCATAGTGAAAAAACTTTAAAAATTACTGTTATTTTGCTGTTTTTTGTCATTGCCTTGCACCCAGATGGTTTGGAATTTTGGTCTGACATTTTCAGGGTAGAAAGGGCTTGTCCCACAGAGTTCATTGGTTTGATGAAAAAAAATGCTAATCCATTCCAATGTTATTAAATTTAAAAAATGTTGGGTTCTAAACATGCTCAGTCAGCCTAAAAAAATAGATGTAAAATTTATTATTCATGAATTCCTAGAGTCATCTCATAGCTTATGAACAATTATGAGCTTATTTGCATACCTGCTTTTAAAAATTGAGGGAACTAGAAAAATCGGGCAAAAACTACAATCTATCCCTTGTTCGGAAGTGTGCTGTGTTCAAAATCACTGTTCACAACAATTTCTTTTTGGTTTTACCTGTTCAAATTGCAAGAAGAACAGTTCCTTATGTGCCCCATGTTTTCAAAAATGTCAGTGTATGCCCAATTTATGAATAATCATGAGATGATTGACATGCCCTTTCTTTCAAATTGAGGGAATTAGAAAAACTGGTTAAATATTTCTGTACTCACTACAGAAATAGGAGACTACTTCTCTCAATAAAGAAATCATGTCAGCTACAGTATATAGTGTATGCACAATGCATCATTTTGAAAATTAACATGTGAGATATTATACTGTTGTAACCACTACAAAATAGGAGACTACACCTCCCAATAAGGGAAGTAGAAGACAAATTCATTATTGTACCCAAAATGCCTTGCTATGCACATCTACATATTAGGTGCTATACTGCAGTCACCACTACTAAAACAGACTGCACCTCTGAGTAAGAAAAAATTAAGTAAACTTTATAATCTATGAAGAAATCCTCATTGCTGGTTGTTTATCAGCCTACTAGCTGTTGTACTGCTGTAACTATTACCAAAATAAGAGTTTACTGATTTAACAAAAATGAACTAATTCATGTGCACATGTACTTACAATGATAAATTATAATGTTTTTGAAAGCAGTTTCATGATTTTTTAATTTAATTTTACAGCTTTAGCAACTTTTCTACACATTATAATTTATAATGGAACTTGTGTAATTCAGTGAGTGCCTTAAAGACGGTAGTAGTGAGCTTAATATTTTGCACTTAAATATCTTTGCAACTGTTAGTAGGGTTTGCACAAAATTATGCATACATGGTCTTGAGGGGTAGAGCTCTTCATCTACCAACATTTATTTCAGTTGGATGTACAGAATCTGAGATGCAGATAGTGAAGAAATATGAAAAAATATCCTGTTTTTTGCTGTTTTATTTTTGTCATTGTCTTGCACCCATATGGTTTGGATTTTGGTCTGAAAATTTCAGGGTAGAAAGGGCTTGGCCCACAGATGTGCCTTTCATGAGTTTTAATCCATTCCAACAGTATTATCATTAGGCATCTGTAAATCTCACAAATAATCAAAACGCATTTAATTCATTGACTACCATACAGATGGCAGGAGGGAACAGTTCTAGCCAGGTAAGTGTATAATTTATAATGAAACTCATGTGTAATTTAGCCACTGCCCTACAGATGACATGACGGATCAGTTCTAGCTGGGTAAATGTATAATTTATAATGGTACTCATGTAATTTTGCAACTGCCCTACAGATGGCAGGAGGGATCAGTTCTAGCCAGGTTAAGTGTATAATTTATAATGGAACTCACGTGTAATTGAGCGACTGCCCTACAGATGGCAGTAATCAGAATTAAATTTTGAACTTTAATATCTTTGCAACCGTTATACAGATTTGCACAAAAAGTTTCATGTGTGAGATCATGTGATGTCTGCAGCATGGTAGCAGCCTTCTGGTGGAGCTCTCTCCTCCCCCTCCTTTATCTAACTGAATCTTTTGCTATTATCATTGTATTTCAGCCTCCAAGCTTATCTACTGATGCCTGCCTGTCTGCTATACCTTGTTTTTAAGCTATTATCTCACTTTTGGCAATATTCGCCGCAATGGATACTGAAATGCGGCAGGCCCCACTGTACCACACTCCACCGACCTCGCCTATGAAAACACTGAAAAATTCTAAAGCTCAAAGGACCCAATCAACACATCCTTCAACACAGTCGTCCTCCTCAGGACTCCTTACTGAGGTTCGTTTTCTCCAAGAATTACTTCCCTTTTGGAAAACATTGGCTGATATACCCTCGGAGCTAAAATCCCTGTGCTCTGACATGGTGGACCTGGCCCATAAGATCAGTAATGTGGAGGTCCAAACTGTCTCATTGGAATCCTGGAGGGATAAGACCAACCAGGAGATCATCAAATTATGACAACAATTGACAAGATTACAGGCTAAAAGTGAAGACCTCGGAGGTCAAAGCTGTAGAAGTAACATCCTCATATTCATCTTACCTGAATCAGAGGAAGGACTGAATGATGTGGCTTTCACCCAGAAGCTCCTAGCAAAAATAGTTGGTCCCTCTCCCTTTAATGCAGGATATCAACCAGACAGCAAGGCAAGGCAAATTTTATTTTTCTGGTGCCCAATCGCAGAGGCTCTGGTCCCTGTACAAAACACAATGATTTAATTTACAAATACATATATAAAAAATATTCCACCACACAAACCCAATCACTATATATAAACAAACCCCTCTTTTGTATTAAAAATGACTGATAGCAATGGTATCAGACAGAATCTGAGAAGGCCTCACTAAACAGATAAGACTTCAGGTGGACCTTAAATGCCTCCACCGATGGGGCCTCAATGGTGGAAGCGAATTTCACATGACAGGACCAGCGACACTAAAAGCTTGATCACCAGATGTTTTAAATTTTGTCCTGGGAATCACCAGGAGACCCCTCGAGGATGACCGGAGGGGATGAACTGAGGCAGCGGGTGTAAGAAGGTCAGGCAGGTAGCAAGGGCCCAGTCCATGTAGGGCCTTGTAGGTGAGCAAGCCCACCTTAAAAAGCACCCTCCATTGAACTGGCAGCCAGTGCAGTTCTCACAGCACCAGGGTGACATGACAGTACTTCGACTGACCAGTTAACAACCTGGCAGCTGCATTCTGCACTAGCTGCAGTCAATGGATGGTGCCTCCAAATACCCCAAGGTAGAGCGCATTACAATAGTCATGCCTAGATGTTACAAATGCATGTACCCAGGTGGGGAGGTCTAGGGGCGGAATAAGGTGCTTAATCCTGGTGATGTTTCTCAGATGAAAAAACTCACCCTGACAATGGCAGATACCTGATATTCCATCATCAAACCGTTGTTAAACATCAAGCCAAGATTACACATCTTAGAGGAAGCTATCAATGGTACATACCCTAGGACAAGTCCAGAATCTGCCCCAGAGAGCAGCCCTTCATGCCTCCTGTTTGACTCCACCACCAGTATTTCCATCTTATCGGGGTTCAGTCGCAACCAGCTAGAGGCCATCCAGTCATTGATCTCTGCCAGACAGTTGTTTAATACTTCAACCGCAGTGGATGTTCCAGTGGCAAAGGATAAGTACAGCTGGGTATCATCGGCATAACAATGAAACCCTAAACTGTACCTCCTAATGATCTCTAGCAGGGGCAGCATATACATGGCGAACAACATCAGTGACAACACCATACCCTGAAGTACCCCACAAGACAGAAGGCTGAAAGATGTGGAAAAATTCCTGATCATGACCCTCTGTCTTCTGTTTGTCAAAAAAGACTCAAACCAGGTAATGACAGTGCCGGTGAGTCCACAGAAGTCTCTCAGGTGGTCAAGTAACACCTGATGGTCCACTGTGTCAAAAACTGAGGAGAGAGTGAGTAGAATGAGAACTGTCTCCTCCTCTCAGTCCCTCGCCCAGAGGAGATCATTGTGCACCAGAACTAGTGTGGTTTCTGTTGAATGTCATGCACAAAAACCTGACTGGAGCAGCTCATAGATATCAAATGCCATGAAGTGATCTCCCAACTGTCGCACCACAAACTTCTCCACAATCTTTCTTAAAAATTGAAGGTTGGAGACAGGTCGATAATTCACCTTGATGTCAGCAACCAATGATCACTTCTTCAGAAGGGGTCTCACCAGCACATCCTTCAAGGCATCTAAGAACGACCCCCTCTGACAAGGAACACTGGACAATCAAGGCGAACACCGGTCTAACGGCGTCAACACATCCCACTAAGAAATGCATTGGCTCTGGATCCAGTTCACAGTATATGTGCTTCAGTTTTGAGATCACCTCAATGACATCAGCCACCTGCACTGGTTTAAACTCCTCCCAACTGGGGTGAATGCTTTGTCTACAATCCAGGTGAACACTGTTGTCCATAGTACGGCCCACTGGCAGAACTCTCTCCCTGATGGCAGACACCCTGTCTGAGAAAAACTGATTAAACTCATTGCACAAGGCTTCAGAAACTGCTAGTTTCAGCTGTAGACAGGCAGGATGCAATAACCTGTCCACAGTCTGAAAAAGCATCGCTGATCAGTTTCTCCCAGCAGCAATCTCCCTGGACAGGAACACTGCCTTCATACGTTTGATTGCCCCCTGGTACACACTACAGTGTGCATGCAGGACCAGTTTGTTTGCCTCCAGCCCAGACCTCTGCCAGCAGTGCTATGTGATCACAAATTCTCTCACTGTAAGTATTACCTGAGCAACCACTCCCATCGTCACGGGGCAAAAACCACACCACTGGGTTTTGTCTTAACGTCGCTTTATTTGATCAAATATCTCACACATGCATGTGGGACTTCTACAAAGGAGATCGTCCCTGATTAAAGTTTACAGCAGCTTTTTATAAGCTAGATTTTGCACTTCTTATCTTGAAAAATACCAACATTTCAGTATGAGCCAATCATAAAACAGCATAACAAGTTTTCAGCAATGTAACAGAAGAAAATAAAACATGTTGATTTGTATGAGGTACTTTTCCACTGCAATTCATTTCTTTCCCATTACTGCTTGATACATATGCCTGGGTCAAGCTGACCTGAGAGAGACAATTAGTTTCACTCACACCATAGCAACGTACAGCTTGCCTTCAATGCCACTACATGCTGTTATCTTTTTATATTTTGCCCAGGCATGCTCCTATCTCTATATTTTGTCCAAGCCTGCTATTCAGGATGGTACAACCAGTTCTGCTCAGTTTTATCTAGCTTTCTGTTTTCCCAAATGTACCTCAAGTAACCTCAGTACAAATTCTATAACCCTTAAAAAGAAAACATGAACTCAGAAATGTCTACTACATTCATTATTACTTTGTTACAGCATGGCTTTTAAAGCAAGCATAACTTCAAGGCATATTATAGCAAATATAGCTTTAGGATATAAAAGAAACATATATAAAAATTCCTCACACTTTCCTTTGATACTATGTATCAACTAACCGATCTCTTTTTACTTTTTTCACTTTTATGGTTAGCCAACTACATATTGTTGATAAAAGTTTGGTCACTGATTACTAAAACCTGGCCACTGACCACTGTTAATAATTTCCACCCTGAAGATAGGAGGCCCTGAGGGACTCGAACATTCACAAAAATTGAACATAAATGTAAAGATATTAGTTAATAACTGAAGGTTACAAAAAAAAACTAAACATTTCTACTTTTAGACTGTTAGACTAGGTGAATAGGTATATGATTTAAAACTGGTTGCCAGCATACAGATAGTCAAGGCATTTATACAAAGCATCCTGTTCTGGAGTAGGTACAGGGGTGGTTACAGACGGAACACAAATCATGAGTTTGTAAAACATAATACAGAATTGAGGGATGTCAACACCACAATTGAAATATGTGAAAAAATGCTAACATGTGACACCACATATAACACAATATAACATAACAATTTTGTTGATGAAAAGAGTTCATGAATTCACTTTGAGAGTGAATAAGGTAGATGCTACCTTGTGTTGAGGTGTGGCACACCCTGGGAGCTTGATTGAAGAATCTGTTGATAATGTCTCTTGACAGAGATAAGTCCTTATAAACATAACAGTCCATGAAACTAACAGTTCATAAGTTCATATAAGTATCCACAGGTTGATGTAGTTACAGTACAGATGAAATGTCATTTGCAGAATGGTGGTAACCCCACAAGGCACATGGGGCAATGCAGACAGTAATTTAAAACAAAACACCAGCATAGTAGAAAAGTCAGTGTTCATTTTGCTGGCTAGCTGCTGGATGGTTGAGTAGTAGACACCTGGCCAGGGGTGCATTGAGTCCTTTTAATGGAATAGCCACACACACACTGGCATGGCATTTGTTTTGTCGTAGTTGATTACACCCGCATAAAGATTAACAGTCCATAAAAAGGTAACAATTGACAATAAACCATTAAGAACACAGTCCATAACAGAGCAATAGGTTGTAGAAAGTACCAGCCATGTTTGGAACAAGTGGCAGCGAAGAAAATGGATGTATTGCTTGAAGGTCAATTGAAGCAGAATCTTCTCGCTGGAGTTGGGAGTGCCCTTCCCAGACTTAACTTCATAGTAAGCAGAAACAATAAGCTTGATTGCAGAGTCTGAACTGACTGGACCTTCTTCAGTTGATTTAAAGTTCTACAAATAGGTGTAATTTTGCTGAAAACATTACACTTGCAGAGGTAAATAATTATCGGATTCATGCAATGGTCCTTATTAGAACCAGTCAGGCACAAAGATGGTGATAACATCAAAACTGTGGCAGTTGTTTTCTTTTAAGGAAAAGATGAAGGTCTTGGCAACTAGATGAAAGTATTACTGCTGTTGAACGTGGAGATCTTATGTGCCACACCTTGATCCTGCAAACTTGCAAAGTGTGTTAGACACTGAATTAAAAACACATAAATAACAATCTTTTAAACCATTAACTTTTTGTTTTGTAAAGAGTGGTGTGACAGAGCCTAAATTCTGGCAATTAGAAAGAGAAAATAAAATTGGATATTAACTGCACACCTGGGGTGCAGGCCGAGGTTCAATTATACCATTTGACCATCTGTAAATCATGACAGTGTTATGGTTACCTCCTGCTTTTAAATCACAGAAGCAGTTATGACAGTGATGAACATTATTTCCCCTGTCTGTTGCAAGCAGGCCTGACTTATAAAATCTTGTAATGTTACAATACATAGATACATAGATACATAGACAGTGTCAGCAGATAAGGGCCTATGGCCCACCCAGTCTGCCCATTTGAGCTTGTAAGTTCAGTTTGTTTTCCTAGAAGTCTGTTTTCCTTACCCTGACTCCTAGAATTCCTTTATGTCCATCCCATGCATTCTTAAATCCCGTGATTGTTTCAGCCCCCACCACTTCCTCTGGCAGGGTGTTCCACTTGTCCACCACCTGTTCTGTGAAGAAATTCTTTCTCATGTTTCCTCTGAATCGTCCTCCCTCCAACTTCATCCCATGATCTCTAGTCCTAGAACATCTTTTTCACTTAGAAATAGTGTTTTCCTGCACTCTGTTTCTCCCTGTAAGATACTTGTATGTCTCTTATCATAACCCCTCTCTTCCTCAGTAAAGACTGAGCAAAAATACCTGTTCAATATGTCAGCTTTACTGTTGTCATCCTCCACACGACTCCCATCCTCCCCCTTCAATCTCACTATCCCTCCCTTTGTCTTTCTTTTTTTTTTCACTTATGTACCTGTAAAAGGTTTTGTCCCCTTTAACCACTGATTTTGCAATGTGTTCTTCTGTTTGAGCTTTGGCTTCCCTTACTGACTTCCCTGCCTCCCTTTGTTTCTCCTGGTACTTCTCCCTATCCCCTTCTGCCTGTGTCTTTTGTATTGCCTGAATGCTATCTTTTTGGCTTTCACTTTTGCTACCTCTTTGGAAAACCATAATGGTCTCTCTTCCTTTTCCTCTTGCTAACCTGCTTAATGCAGTTACACGCTCAAACATATTGTTCATAACAATATGCCTTTACACAATGCAATTAGTGGGACAAATACATATGTTGTTGGCCTATGCCAATTTAATAACAGTGCCTATTGCACCTGTGACAAGTGAAAAGGTCTACCTTTTTTACCCTGTATAGTGAAATACTCCAAAGTACTGAGTGGGGTAAGGCTTGAAGCATAGGTTTGGAGTACAATCTAAATTTTGCATATTATAATTGTTAAAATTTAAAATGACAAAACCTGCATAGAGTACACTCATTATTCAGGGGTACCTGTGAGCAATAAGACAAACAGAGCATTAATTTTACTTTTGGTTTTGCTTTGGAACATTTTGTAGGGGTGGCCCCAGTATTTAGGTTTGGTTATGAGCATTAAAAACGTTATACATGTGGAACACTTTTCTGAATACACACATGATACAGTGTAGCAAGATGTATATCAAACATTATAACATAAACATGAAACATAAGCATGTTTGTAATAGAACAATTTCAGTATTGAGCATAATGCATAAAATACATTTTAAACAACACATATAGACTGTAAACTTAGCTTAGAGTCCAGAAATGTTAGAGTACTGTGAATTTACTGGTTGAAAAATGCATTCATTGCTGTAAGGCAATGACAAAAGTTGTTTTGCATTTGTTTTAACAGGATAAGAAAGCTGAAAAGACAATCAAAAGAATGAATATGTGGACATACAAACACAACTTCACCCTCCAGCGTAACTGATTACTTGCTGAGGGCAGAAACCCTTGTACCAATAATAGGTGTGAGATTTAACTGTTTGCACTAGAAAAAACAGAAGGGCTTGTGCTGGGTTATGCTGTTAAAATACCTTGGGTCTTTTTTTTAAACCTGTAAATAAGAAACAATTATTGGCAAATATACTTTTTCTTTATTTACCCCTTTGGGGGACCAGTGATGTACCTTGCAACCTTTGTGGGTACTACACTGGAAGGGATAGAGGAAGGGTAGCTTACCCCCTCCCCCCAAACTCCTACTGATGGAAGAGACAGCTCGAAGTGAAAGAGACAGCTCGAATACTGTAGCAATAAAAAGGTTAGCTGTGGATGGTGACATGATCCCCACCTACTACACTTTAAATTATAACAAGATAAAATTACAATTAGTTTAGTAAGTTTCATACCTTACTATAAAGATGGGGAACTTTTTCTCTAGAAGAAAGAGAAGAACACAGACAAACAACAAAAACAAACACACACCAGTTTAAAAAAAAACAAGATTATTTCCATAGGATAAAAGAAGCCAAGCGTCCCTGGTTCCTTATCCTAAGCATGACAAAATGTCAGCTGAGTTTATAAAAATCCAGATTGATGGTAATACCGTACATACGTATCTCTAGAATGCATTTCAAAAGAAAAAAAATGATTAACTATGGTCACATATAAAACAAAAGCCATTGTTTTAACTGTAGATGGTAAACTCTAAAACAGCTGTAATAGTCCTTTTTCAAAAGCTTACTATATATATAATAAAAATATGGGGAGATGATGAATAATTCCTCCCTTCAGCTGGAGTATTGCCTTTGTTGGCTGCAAGTCAGAAGCAGTGAGATGAGAAGAAAGTTTGTTCCTCTTCACTTAGAATACTAGTTTTGCAATAAAAGTCAAATTACATGGTTCACTCTTGTGTGCTTTCATGAAAACATACATTTTGTGTGAAAAGTTGTGCTTTAGGTATGGAATACACATCAAGTTTGAACTGGTAGTAACATAAAATGTTGAAACACAAGAAGGTCAAATAACGTGCAAAAGGTCACAGTGTGCATGCAAGGGTCGTTCAAACCCAGTTATTTATTTTTTTTTAGTGTCCTTGAACACTACTGATATTAAATATCTTTACAATAAAACTGCTGGCCAAGACAGTACACACACATACACATACACAAAAAAAAATACTTTACACAAAATAAGACTGACATTGTTTCACACCAATTTGCTGAGGTAATGCCCATAGTTTCATTAGAAAACTGTACATGTTTTAGATATATGTGCTGCCTCCCCCTGTCTTGTAACACTGACAATTTTTAAATCAACACATTTATACATATCACCATGCCAAATCTTTCCAGAACAAAACACTTTTTAAACAGATTTTAACTCCGTTAAAACGCAGCACAACATATCATCTGTAAGTGAACACATCTTGTATAACATGGTTACACCTTTGGCACATAGCCAAAATATGGCACCTGCCATTTTGCAAAAAGTTTCTGGTTATAACTAGAAGTATAATAAAGCCATTTATAGCTGTTAACACATTACATTTTCACCTAGCAGTGGCTTGGCACATTGCTTGCAAACTACAAATCTTTCTGCACATTGCGATCTATATGACGTCATAACTCTTCACCATCAACACTACCTGCTCCAATCCAACAACTACAAACAAAAGTTCTTCACTGACCCTATCTAGGCAGCACAAATGTTCCATTAAAAATAAAGCCAATTAAAACAGTCAGCTATGAGGCAAAGAAGCTTCTTCTTTCTTTTTTTTTACTGTAACATGTTGTGCACTGAAGGCAGTCAATCCTATCTCGCAACCTTGACAACAGAACATAATTACAGAACACAGATATATAAGCTAGAAAATATGCACGAGAAAGACAGAGCATTACCTTGTTTAGTATATGTATTACAGAAATAAAACAGACAGACATAAAACAACTTTGAATAAAAAATTCAGACTTACCTGGTGCCAAGGTATTTTTCTTCTTCTTTTCCGATACACTAGTCTGAGTAAGAAAACTGACTGCAGGACCCTCATGATAATTTCCAAACACTGCAGCTATTAACCCTTTCAAAGGTTTTAACCCTTTCAAAGGTTTTCTTTTGGCCATTTTAGTAACCTGCCAAACCAAGTCTTTTTCCAGAGCTCTGGTTTGCAGTTTAAAAACAAAACAAAAAAAATCTCTAACAGTACTAGGTTGAGATCCATCTGGTAGAGGTCCTGAGTACTTGGGTTTGGGATCAAATGTAAACTACACAGATAGGCAACGTGGGGGGGTAGGATTTTCAAATCATCCCATCTGTAGTCACCTACTGTGCGTACATCCACAGTAGTTTATTTTTCTTTCTCTAGATGTTGCTTACCTAACGTTACTTAATCAGCCACTGCTTTTCTCCTAAAAGCAGCCTGAACTGTGAAAGCCATCATTGGCTCTAACAGTATATACTTGCAGCAAGCACAAATTACAAGTACAAAGGGCAGTGCAGTTGCCCTTGTAATTTGTTTGGTCAAACTTGTCAAACATACATTTTGCCGGTCCAGATAATACTAACTCTGGACCCAGCTATTATTTTTTTTGTTTGTTTCCCATATTATCTAGGCCTGTCCTTTATAGTGCACACTCGCTCCAAGGTATTCTTGTACTTACAGTGATGATGAGTGTCGCCGGCCCCTAGGCGTCACGTCCTGATGGGGTTCCACAAAAATGTCCTTCTTTTTGTCTAAGGGAAACAACCCAATCATGAGGTGACATGGACCGAAGAACTCATCCTGCTGACTACGCCAAAACTGTGATCGCAAATTCTCTCACTGTAAGTATTACCTGAGCAACCACTCCCATCGTCACAGGGCAAAAACCACACCACTGGGTTTTGTCTTAACGTCGCTTTATTTGATCAAATATCTCACACATGTATGTGGGACTTCTACAAAGGAGATCGTCCCTGATTAAAGTTTACAGCAGCTTTTTATAAGCTAGATTTTGCACTTCTTATCTTGAAAAATACCAACATTTCAGTATGAGCCAATCATAAAACAGCATAACAAGTTTTCAGCAATGTAACAGAAGAAAAGAAAAACATGTTGATTTGTATGAGGTACTTTTCCACTGCAATTCATTTCTTTCCATTACTGCTTGATACATATGCCTGGGTCAAGCTGACCTGAGAGAGACAATTAGTTTCACTCACACCATAGCAACGTACAGCTTGCCTTCAATGCCACTACATGCTGTTATCTTTTATATTTTGCCCAGGCATGCTCCTATCTCTATATTTTGTCCAAGCCTGCTATTCAGGCTGGTACAACCAGTTCTGCTCAGTTTTATCTAGCTTTCTGTTTTCCCAAATGTACCTCAAGTAACCTCAGTACAAATTCTATAACCCTTAAAAAGAAAACATGAACTCAGAAATGTCTACTACATTCATTATTACTTTGTTACAGCATGGCTTTTAAAGCAAGCATAACTTCAAGGCATATTATAGCAAATATAGCTTTAGGATATAAAAAGAAACACATATAAAAATTCCCTCACGGCTACAACCTCTGACCCTTGATATTCAAAGCCTTGAGCTCCCCATCAAACCATGGGAACCTCAAGTGAGAAGATCTTGGCCATACACGGACCGGTGCAAGGGAGTCGAGTTCCTCAGTCACTGCCATGTTATAGGCATCAACTGCCTCACCCACACCTCCCCTGCATGCATTGTCCACACTAGATAGGTCTGTCACCGCCAAAAACCCCTCCAGGGTCAAACCCCTCAATGGGCTGCAGCTCACCATCTCTGCAGGGGGAGGGATCTCGGAGGGTGCCCTGAGCAAGAACTCCACCGTGCAATGATCAGACCAAATGACCAGATCAGTCCTGAGATTCTCAGTCTCAAGGCCCAGTGAGAATACCAAGTCCAACACGTGGTCACCCTGGTGGGTCATAGTAATAACTGCTTGTGACATGCCCAGTGTTGTCATCAACTGAAGGAAGTGATAACCCAACCTGGATGACTCGTCATCAGCCCAGACATTGAAGTCCCCCAGAACTAAACATCTGGAGGACTCCAATGTTTCACAGACCACAAAGTCACCCACTTCCTGCAGGAACTCTCCAACCACCCCAGAAGAGTGGTATATCAAGAGAATCCTGCAGTCTGCGTCCAGACCCCCATGAATGGCCACACATTCAGATTAACCTGGTGTTCTCACTGGTGTACAGTGAAGCCTACCTCAGCTCTAAAACAGATAGACAGTCCTCAGTCCCTGTGTTCCACTTTGGGGCAGTGCACAACGGAATAACCAGGGGGGACGGCGGCCTCTACCACTGGCCCAGCATCATCCTTTAACCAGGTTTCTGTAATACAAGCCAGGTTGCCAATGGAATCAGATCCACAATAATTGCAGTCTTATTATTGATCGACCTGGCATTGCATAGTGCCACCCTCAGGGGATTGGTGGACAGTACAGCCCTTTTAGCTGCCTGCCCACTTGATCTAATGGGAACCCTGGGAATAGGTATTAGCTCCATCTGGCATCTCTCCAAACCCCGTCACATCCCAGGGCACCTTCTGCACACAACCACCTCTATCCTATTCCCCTCACCCGTGTACGGGGTTCCCTGCCAGCTTCTGCGTACACGTCTCCTTCCAATTCCTACCTCCCAGCAAAAGCGAGCTGTAGTACCCAATACCAGAATGGTAATAAAGGGCCACAGGTCATAAAGCTGGGACACCCCATACATGATTCTAGCCCACCCCAATTTAACAGACACCCCCAACACATATTTATTTGTCCTAACACAAAAATCTTCCCCCTCACTCAAACACACCCATCAGAAAAAAAAACAATCCCCCAACCCTATACATGAATATAAACAACAAATGAGAAAACCTAATGAGATATAAAACTATCTACATCAGCCAATCCAGAAAGGATTTAGCTCACTAGCAATCATATAATTCTGCAGCAAACAGTCAATCCAGTCCTAGCAAAAAACTGGTAATAGTCCCTTCAAACCAGTTATTATCCACAGTTCAGATACAGCAATTTCAGTCTCACCAGTTCTTCAGGGAGCAGATATTCACCACAAACAAGAAATCACAAAATGGTGCCAAACCTCACATTCTCGACTTAATTTCTCCATACCGTTAATCCATCGTAACAGTTCCACACTAGTAGCACAGCCCACCAGCATATAAGGCCACCTTCTCCAGCCCAGTATCTGCCACAGAAATTCTTATGCTCTTGGCAGCGGGAGACAGGTTAGGTTCTCCCAAGAGGCAGCGGAGCTCCTTCCTCTTGCCGACCGGTTACCCACACCTCTCAACCACTGTCCCAGCACCACAGATCCCCTAAGCCCACAAGGTGGCCTCCATCACAGTCAGTCTGGAAATCTTCCTGCTCGCCTCACACAATCTCTTCTCAGGATTTCCTTCTAATTGGTCCCATCCTACACAACGACCGATAGCTTCCTGCAAAACTAGAGAGGGCACACAGGGTTGCTTCGACCGAGACCCCCTGACAATGCTCCCCCATGGACGATCATTCTAAAAATTTTGAGTTTCCTTGAAAAACATGTTCTCTCCAAGTCACAAGAACTGCAATCAATTCAATGGGATGGGAAACCACTACATACCACTCAAGACTTGCCTCTCGAGACCAGAGAAAAATGTTCAGCCTTTCATCCAACAGTCTCTAAACTGATTGTGGCCTGAATTAAGTTTAGGATGGCTTACCCCGCTTGCCTTCAGGTTTATGTGAAAGATGCCTGAATATCTTTTGACAGCCCCAACTCAGCAAAAAAGGCCCTTAATCAGCATCTACCCAACCTACTTGTGGACACTTGATAGTACTGACTCATATTTTTAGCTCAATTATTGTTGGAGTTAAATACCTGTTCTGTACAGTATCATTCCCTTGATTGTTTTCCTCATTTGTTGGTGGGGAGGGGTATGGATGGCAATTAGGCCAAGAACCAGCCTGTAAGGTTTCTTCTGAATTTGCTCACTCAAGGTCCGGGGGTTAGGCACCATACATGACTGGCACTGCCTCCAATCCATTAGCCCTCTGCCCCACCCCAATCAGGAACACATTGGGGGATTCAGTTTCCCCAGGGACCGGATTTCATGGTGCACAGGTTCAGACATGTTAATTGTCCCCTTCCTTGGACTCCACAAACTCGGACCAGAACACAGAATCCAAGGGGTGCATTTAACCCTGCTCATCTTTTTGGACCCAAATAACTGGTAATAGGGATCTGTAATACCTCAGCAGTGCTTTCGTTACTCAAGTCACCCAGTACACAAGCCAATTAGGCATTTATACATCCCGGGGGCCCTCTATCTTTGGTAGAATGTTTTTGTCTCTTGCTTCTGACCTCACACCTGCTGGCAGCTAGCAAATGGATCCTTCCATTTTGTTGTCCAGTGAAGGTCTCCAAGGAGTCAATTATGCTCTTACACAGAATGGGCTATGGTGCACCCGATCATGGGAGGTTTGAAGCAGCTGCTAACTGTTCCCAACAATTATCTATCGGGTAAGCCACCCTCCAGCTACTCCTTCTTGTTAAATAACTTGGGCTGGGCAGAGATGGAGAAATGGAGGGAGGGAGGGAGGAGGGCTGTACAAGTTGGCTCACTTACTATGCTGATCAGTGTCGTGTACTGGATTAAGGGATGGTTGAGCCTGCTTCTCCTAAAGCTATGTACTACTCATTACTATTACCATTCCACAACTCACTCACCTAGTGAGAGAAGAACTGGGCTCTGTGGGTTTAGCTCCTCTTTATGGTTTGTTGGCAATGCAAAATATTGGGTTCTCTCTAGGCGGGCTCTTCTTGTAAATAGTTTGTTTGTTTGGGGAATGTTTAGTATTAAGGGGTGGAATCTGCTACTTATATATGGTCATGGTTTGAGGTATAGGGCAGGGGGTGGGGTTTTCATGGGGATAGGCTTAGCAACTTGACGGTCAGGGGACAGTGGGTTTGTTTTTTTAAGGAATCCACCACTGATTTATGGAGTTGGTCTGTTTACCCACTATTATTGTTCAATTATTTACCTTGTAACTTAAAGGTAAGATGGGTGGGGAAGGGTTTCTCAAGGAGCCCTCTACTGATATCTTGATTTGCTCTGATTGTTCACCAGTATTGTTCATTTGTTGTTGATATATTACAAGGGCTCCTTCATTCTGCAGCAAGGCTATGCCTTTTTGGTCGGTCTGTTTTTGGGGTGGGATGGGGTGTCCTCATAGATATTTGCATGTTTTCTACTCTATTGCTCTTGTTTGTTTTGATAATTATAAAACATGTTGAGTAATATGTTGAAAATTGTGACATGGAATGTCAGAGGGGTGAGAGACACCACTAAAAGATACCAGGCCTTGAAACACTGTGTTCTTTTAAATGCATAGATCATATTCTGCTGTAGGGGATTCATCCTCAAGCTGGGGTGTAGCTATTTTAATTATGGGGAATGTCTTCTTACAGGCAGATCTTTCTATTGTGGAACCAAATGGGAGATATATTCTGGTTAAAGGTCTCCTGGATAGTAGAAAGAGTTGTCCACTTTTTTATGGACCTTGTGAACAAACTGGCAACCCTTCTACCTACCCAACTAATCCTAGGGAGGGGACTGGAATGTACCACCTATGCAGGACTTAGACAGGACATATCTACCACTTAATCCTCCCACCTCTACCCAGAGGGCTCTGGGTGATCTCACGAATATGCTGGGCCTTTGTGACCCATAGCAAATCCTTAACCTCTCCCATAGCCTTTTCACCTTTTATTCGGCTATTCATCAATCCTGGTCCTGCCTAGACTACATATTGATCAGTCTTCCCTTTCTTTCTGGTCTTTGCAATGCAGGCATTGAACTGATTGTCATCTCTGACCACTCAGTGGCTTGGATAGTTTTATCTCCTGACCCTAATGTACATAAGGATACCACCTGGAAGCTGAATACACAGCTTCTGAAAGACAAGTCCATCACATCCCAAATAAAAGCTCTCATTCAGAACTTCACCAACTTCAACAGAGATTATGTACCCTGAATTGATCATGAATGGTGTGCAATTAAGTGCTTCTTAAGAGGAGATTTCATTAACCTCACCTCCAGAAAGAAGACTGTGAGAATCCCAGGCCTTGTCCCTTCTGTCACAAATAAGGTCCTTAGAGTTGTCCCTTTCTTCCTCTTCCTCATCTGATTATCTAGAGATCCTACTTTCTCTAAGAAACAAATACTCTGATCTCATGTGGGAAAAGGCTGAATACACCATCTTAAAGACTAAGTCTACTTATGTAGATCAGGGTGAAAAAGCTGGGAGGCTTCTGGTCCTTCACCCATGGAAACTGGAAGGCTCCCGATTAATCTTCTCTATCACAGCTTCAGATAGCACAAAAAAAACCCTCCCTAAAGAGATAGCCTTGGGTTTCGAGGCCTATTACCTCCATGTATACAGTAAAATCCCTTTGCTTCCAACCCCTGAGGAAATAGATGCATACCTAGATGCCCTTCCCCTTCCAATTCTCCTAGATCAACACCAACTATCTTTATCTTCCTCGATCTCTCTTGTTGAAATAGAAGAAGCCATCAAAGGCCTGGTCTTAGACAAAGCACCAGGACCAGATGGTTTCCCTCTAATTTTAATAAGACTTTCTCTAAAGAGTCAGCCTCTCTTCTGCTCCACTTATATACCTACATTCTGGAATCTGACTCTCTAGACTCTTCACTCTTGGAAGCTATCATTGTTCTTCTCCTCAAACCAATCAAAAACCGATCCCACCCTGCTAGCTACCAACCTATCTCTCTCTCTTAAAGAGTGACATCAAGATTCTCACTAAAATTTTGGCTGTTAGAATAAGGAAAGTCTGGGTCCATCTGCTTAGCTCAGAGCAAGTGGTGTTTGTCCCAGGCAGGTCTTCAGCAGATCGCCTACATAAAATGGATCATATTATTCAGGTAGTTCAATCCACTCACTCCCCCATGGCCCTAGTATCCCTTCATGTGGAGAAAGCCTTCAACAGGGGGGAGTGGAGCTTTCTATTGTCAACTCTGCAGAAAATGGGCTTCCCCCCAAAGTTCCTGAGCTGGCTAAAAGTGATCTATTCATCTCCCTCAGCCAGGATATATTGCAATGTTTTTTTCCCTCTCGCTTTCCCCTCTTTACAGGCACAAGACAAGGATGCCCTCTGTCACCCTTCCTTTTTAACCTATACCTGGAACCTCTTCTCAGATATCTTAAGACAACTCCCCAGATATGTGGAATCCTGATAGGTGGCATTGAGCACACTCTATCAGTATACACTGATGACATCTTACTGCATTTATACCACCCTTCAGCTTCTCTTGCCTGTGTCTTGAAGGTGATATCCCAGTTCAGCTTTCTATCAAATCACAAGTTAAACCTTAGTAAGACTGAAATTTTTCCTCTTAATCACTTTATTTACAAGACAGATTTTACTCAGTTTGGCATGAAATGGTCTGCTAATTCTATCAGATACTTAGGTATATGTCTATCCACCAACCCTGCCCTAGTCAAGAAACTAAATCTGGATGACCTGGAAGGCAGCATCTAACTTGACTGTTTGAGATGGGAGTCTCTTCCACTCTCTCTATGGGGTTGAATCAGCATCATTAAAATGAACATTCTTCCCAGGCTTTTTTATCCCCTGAATATGTTGAACATATGACTTCCCCTTTCCTTTTTCCAACATATCCACTCTCTCGTATCTAACTTCATTTGGCTGCAAAAATCTCCCCAGATGCTCCTTCCTTAAGCTGAGCCTTCCTAAAGAGTTTGGTGGGCTCTGCCTCCCAGATTTTCTTCTTTATTACTGGGCCAGCCATTTCTCTAAATGTAGTCAATGGCTTTCTGTACCTAAGGGTGACTATATCCGTCTTTGGTTACAAATAGAGAATCAAATTATGCAACAACACAATCTTCTTCCCTCTAGCATATTATACTTACCATGGAAAACCCTGCAGGCCCCTATCAAGGACTCAGTAATTGGAACTTCTATTAGAATCTTTTCTCAGTTCTGTTCCTCTTTGAAGATCCCATTCTCCAAGGACCCATCCCAGCCAATAATCTCTAACCCGATCATCAAGATTGTGGGTAAAACTCTCTCCAGCGCGGCTACCCCAGTTATGGGATGCTAAGGTTACTGACTTCTATGGCCAGGACTCGCTCCTTTCCTCTCCTGACATTCTTTTAAAATTTAACATAGGTCAACCCCACATCTTCAAAGTTTTCCAACTGAGACACTTAATAGTTCAACTTTTTTGGAACAAGGCCCAAACCCCTACTAGTTCACCCTATCTTGTCTCGGTTCTCAGAGCTAGCTAATGTGCCTCACGGAATCTCCTGCATATATTTGTGTCTTCTGTCTCTGTTTCACCCAGATCCCCTAATGGGTTCCAAGGTCTGGGATTCCCTGTTACCTGACAACTCCCTCAACTGGGCACAAATATGGAAGGACCTCTACATATATAATACCCATGACAAACTTAGGCTCACCCAGTATCAAATTCTTAATAATATGTACTATACACCAGTCAAGCTAGCCAGAATGGGCCGTCTTCCCTCCCCTACTTACTCCAGGTGTGGCAAGGAAGACAGGAATACTTTGCACATCCTATGGTCCTGCAAAATAATCTCTCCCCTCTGGCAAATGATACAAACCAGAATGGATCCTATACTGGGTCTTGATGGTCTAGTTACTGTGGAAATTTGTATTGTGGGTTCTTATCCTAGTACTAATGTCAAGGAAAGAAGATTCCATATGGCTATCATATCAATGGTAGTCAAGAAGCTGGTTCTCAGGCATTGGATGGACCAGTTGTCCATTTCCTACAATGCATGGTTAAAAAAATTCATCTTGTGCTTCTAGACTGAAAACCTAATTGCCAGTACTTGTAACAAGCTCAAGCTCTTTGATGAAATGTGGGGCAAACTGTATGTCTTGTACCTATCTTAAACTGTTTGTAACTTCTCTGACTCCTTTGGTGTAAACTTAATGTGATTTTGTAAGCTAAGAATATCATAGTGGGGTTTTGGGCACACTTCCAGGGGACCGGGGAAGGGATGGTAGGGTAGTGGATATGTGTAGTTTGTTGTTATCCAGTCTTCATTTCCTAACAATGTACCTGTGGTGCTGGTTTTGTGACAACAATCTAATAAAACTTTAAATTAAAAAAAAAGTTTTGTGTGTGGTCTCGCTGGGTAGCTATCTTAATGTGTCAAATTTTGTTTGTGTTGGATGTGTGGAATCCAAGATGCAGACAGTGACAAAACATTACAAAATTTCTGTTTTTTGGTTGGTTTGTTTTTTAAATCGCCTTGCTCCCAGATGGTTTGGATCTTGGTCTGACATTTTCAGGGTAGAAAGGGCTTGGCCCACAGATGTGCCTTTCACTGGTTTTAATCCATGCCAACATTATTATTATTAGGCATTTGTAAATCTCACAAATAAACAGAACTCATGTGTAATTCAGTGACTGTCATACAGATTGCAGGAGGGATCAGTTCTAGCCTGGTAAGTGTATAATTTATAATGGAACGCATGAGTAATTTAGCAACTGCCCTACAGATGGCAGGAGGAATCAGTTCTTCTTAGTAAGTGTATAATTCATAATGGAACTCACATGTAATTCAGTGTCTGCCCTCCAGATGGCAGTATTCAGTGTTACGTTTTGCACTTTAATATCTTTGCAATCATTCAACATATTTGCACAAACTTTTGCATGTATGGTCTCATTGTGTAGCTCTCTTGATGTGCCAAGTTTTGCTTTGTTCAGATGTTCAGATACTAAGAAGCAGACAGTGGGACAAAAACATAACAAATCTCTGTTTTTTTGCTTTTTTTGTCATCACCTTGCACCCAGGTATTTTGGTCTGAATTTTTCTGGGTAGAAAAGGCTTGACCCACATATGTGCCTTTCACTGTTTTGTTGAAATATATTAATCTGGAGTCATGTGATGCACTTGAGCTAGATAGCAGCATGGTTCAGCAGCTCTATCTTACCCCGCTGAAATCTTCTATTTTATTCCCTCCAGAGGTGAATTCTTGGATTATTACTTGGCTTCTTTGCTTCTAGGATGACCACCAAAGTTGATTCCGAAAGATCATTTGTCCTGGAAAAAAAAGTATAAACTTTTGGCTTCTCCGCCGACTGAGAAAGGGCTAGGTCTGGTGGCGGATGCACAAGTGGAGTGTGAATCTGATTCAAGCCACTTAGCCAGAGAGTTGGGTTAGATCAAGGCTTTCATTGGAGGAATAAGATCCAACCTGAATTAAAATACTGTTCAGTTAATGGCTGTCAGAGTCTTGGTGAATGCTTTGGACCATCGTACAGAGCAAGCAGAGCAGCGGATAAGCAAGACTGAGGACTGGCCAATCCTGTAGAGCAGTGCCTGGGGCTAGCAGAGTGGGACATCTGGGCTCTGCAGGACAAGATCTATGACATGGAAGCCCATAGCCGAAGGAGCAATGTGCATTTGTTTGGTCTGCCAGAGCAGGCAGAAGGAGTAGACATGATGTTCTTACAGGCAAAGTTGCCAGTATGGCTACAATGGGAACCTGGTATGGTGGTGGAATTGATCGGGCTCACTGGGTACCCATTGGTCCACCACCAAATGGTAGTGCCACCCTTCCCTGGCCTAATGTGCTTAAGCTGTTGAGGGTTCCAGATTGTGAGCGTATTTTGAGGGATGCCTGTACTTAGAAAGATATCAGGGTGAATGGGGCTCGCCTTTTCTTTTGACAGGATTTCACACAAGGGTCTTGCAGCAGAGTAAGGAGGTTGACAAGATGAGGAATCTGGTGAAAATGAAAGGTCTCAAGGCATTTCCTATCCAGTCTGCCACTTTGAAACTTGTGGACCGGGAAGGAGCGCAGTTTCTTTCTTCCCCCTCAGAGGCCCTGCAATATCTTAATGAGCATGCTGAAGGAGACCAGGATCGATCTCAGAAAAGCCCTCAGAAAGATTGTACCTCCTCCTAACAGAAAAGGAACAAGGACAGAGCACTTTGGACCATGAAGATGGATAGGGTTGGATTGAGGAGGATTCTAAACCCATTGCTTAGGCATGTGTGGTGGCCCAATAGGAGGAGGAGGATTTGATGGAGTGATAGAAGACAGTGGGGGAGAGGCTTTTCTCTTCCCACTGAAGCTATGGAACTGCATTTTCCAGGTAACAGGTGATGCATGCTTTTTCTTGCCTGGTGTTTTTGGGAAGGTGTTAGGCTGTTTTCCACTGCTGTATAGGGGAGGTGGGGCTGGATTTGTATGGAAATAGGCTTATTTTCTGTACTCATTGGTGTGGCTTTGGGGTTGAGGGAGCAGATCTTTTTGGGGAGGTGGGGGGAGTTAGTGAGTAGCTGACATTTAATTTGGGTGGGTCCAAACAGTTTGGTGGATTGCCAGATAAGGTCTGGGTGTACCGCACTATTAGGGGCGTCATCTGGTATTGTTTATTGGGGAGAGGCCATGTTTTTTTTTTTTAGTCTGCAGAGTCTTGTTTTAGAAGCCTCCTTAGGGGATCGCACAGGTCATGGAAAGTTGTGTGAGGGTGCCCTAGCAGTTGATGGATTGGGTGCTGCAGATGGCTGTCCTGGCAACAGGAAACAGAAGGGTGTGCATTGAATGCACAACTTGGTAGTTTCTTCAGCAGCTAGGAGGCCAAGCAGTAGATGAGAGTGGCTATGGGTTTATTTTCTGCAATTCAGTGGATGAGGGGCTCTTTTATATGTATGGTCCCTTGGGGTTAGTTGGAAGGGGCTATGGAGTGATCTTTTGCTCTGGAGGCATTGGGGATGGGGAGAACTGATATTATTCCAGTGTCAGTGCATTAGGGCTAAGATTGCATGGGTTAATGGCTTCAAACCATGAGGTCATCTGCGGTTATGTACGGAAAGGGTGTGAAGAGATCAAGTGATGGGAACGTGCTATAGCCCCTGCTTTAGAGAGTTCCCCGGTGAAGAGAGAGCAGTTTGATTGGTGCAGAGAACTCTGATGGGGGCAGGCTTATTACCGGTACTTTGCAGAGTGCTGAGTGTGGGTATACCTAGATTAGGGAGGTTGGTTTGGGGCTACAGGAGAAAGGATGTTTCGGGGAACTTTTCGTTCAGGGAAGGGGTAGGGTGGTCTGGAAGGTTATCTTTATGGAGTCTAGGGAGGGAAGGGTGTATGACAGGATATTGGAGCATCCTCAGAGGTTTGATTAGGCTTGAATTTAGATTTTAGGGTAAATTTGGTTATCAGTAGTGGTATTTAGTGAGGGTGGGGGACTGCCTCTAGGGTTAAGCCAATCTTTAGTGGGTGGTAAGGGCTTCTGGACTTTTTTTTTATGCCAGCCATTGCAGTGCAGTTCTAATTTCTATTCAGTGTCTAGTGGGTTTTTTTTGCAGTCCATGAGGATGGTTAGAACCTCAGAGGAGATACAAATGGAGGATTCTAGTAGAACTCAGCTCTATATTAGGAGACTGGGACCCTGTCTCATATAGATGGACTGTATACCAGAATTCTTACATTTATTGTTCTTGTTTCTTTGTCCTGTATTGGACATTGGGGAGACTCAGAGCAATTAGAGATTGACCATAAGGAGTTTGGATATGTATGCAGAGGGGGAGGATGAGCATGTAAATTTCCAATGCCTGGTTTGCCGATGCACACTTTTAAAATGCTGCTTGATTGCACCTTGCAAATGCATCACCAGATGACTTGCATCCCCTCCCTGTGCATCCTAACATATTTTCCTGAGCCCTTCCATCCCTTCCCCATACTCACTCACATATATAAACTCTGCACCCTTTTACCTCCCCTCTGCTACCCTTCTCTTAC
This sequence comes from Neoceratodus forsteri, assembly GCA_016271365.2. NCBI lineage: Eukaryota > Metazoa > Chordata > Ceratodontiformes > Ceratodontidae > Neoceratodus > Neoceratodus forsteri. Next base: position 950,117,576 of record CM028129.1, on the reverse strand, counting down.
TAAATTATCTTTCTATCCCCTGTGCCTCCTTGTGCTGTGATTACTTCTCTCCCTCCCTCCCTGCTTATTCTAGCATAACTGCCAGAGTCCATATCCTTTCTTATACTACTCTATTGTATATATTTTTTGCTTTTCACCTCCATGTCCCTTTATCCTCCTTCTGCTACTTTTCCTCATAATATTACCCTCATCTCCTTGTGCCTTCCTCAGGGCTTCCATTTATATATCATACATATTATGTTACTGTATTACATATTACATATTTAGCTATGTTCTCTGTAGTTCTGGAATATCTTTACATTTGTTTATTGTGTACTTTGGAATACCTCTACAGTTGTTATTGTACCTATGTTTGTATCTAAGTTTATTCTACAGTTGTTGTATTTTTGGTGAATACTTTCCAGTTCTACTTTGCAAATGAGTTCGCTCAATAGCATTTCACCTGGTAAAATAAAGATTGATTGATTGATTGGTATCAGGAGTTGATGGGGGCTGATATTGCTTTTCATGGATCCTGGGGTTCTAGAAGATATGGAAGGTGGTGGATTTTGGGTGAATGAGAATCTTGTGTAGATGGATTGGTTTGAACAGCAGACAGATTTTTAAAACATTGTCTGCTGCTGGGGAGGGTATTTCAAATGGGTGGGATGATAAGCATTGTGATGATTTCAAGGCCTCGGACAGTGCCCATTATAACACTCCACTGACTACTTGGCAGAATTCCTGTCCTTGGTTTGCAATTTTTTCTTTTCATTTAGCAAGGTTGTAGGTAGAGGCCAACTCATTTCTGGGCAGTGGAGGGAACATTATCCTTTTGAGAACTATGGGGGGATGGAGGACATGGCTCATGGAGTGCCTGAGGGAGTTATTATTTTTGTCATGTGGACTTGTTTCTTTACAGGACTTGTACATAGTTTGAGGGGGGTGGGAGAGATTATACACTGTGTTGGGAGTTGTTGTTTTCTCTTTTTTCTTCCCTTGGAAGCCACAGTCTGCCAGCTTTACACTCTGATCACTGGGTGGTGGGGAGTCTGGGGGGGGGACAAAAGGCAGTTAATTATGATTGGATATATGTTTCTGTCCTATAACGTGTGGAGAATGAATTGGCCTAGTAAAAGGAAAAGAGTGTTAAGTCATGTTAAGAAGTTGGGGGGACCAAATTGTCTTTTTGTGAGAGTCCCACCTGTTAGACAAGGAAGAGGAGAAGATAAGGATGAGGAATAGTTGGAAGGGCCAGCTCTTTGCAGCCTCTTACATGTTGAAGAAGCAGGGGGTCCTGATCCTTATTGCTAGGAATATTACTTGGGTAACTAAGCAAATTGTGAAGGATCTGCACGGCTGTTTGGTGTTGGTGATGGATACCTTGGAGGGTCATTTATACACCTTAGTATTGTTGCTCTGTTCTAGGTACCTGGATCTCATTTGAGCTCCACCCATGAGGAGGAAGCACAATGGCAGAACACAGCACACCATGATGGCTGCATGCTGACAACACTCCCACTAATCCTACTCCCCACTGAGGCTTGAGAGAAAGAATAATGTTTACCTGAACAGAAAACAACCAACGGCATTATTTATGGTATGGTGCTATTGTCTGAAAAGGCTGCTTTTGCTACAAACATGTTGGGTAGAGAGCACTTTATGGACGCTGAAGAATCACAAAACAAAAATAACAAAGCTTTTCGTGCGTTTGGTATGATGTCCATACTAGAAGGGAAAAATAACCAAATGAGAGCCAAAGACAGAAACACAAGGAAAGCAGTGACTTCTTCTATGCAGACCAGAAGGGGTTAAGTCACAACAAAACTACCAGCACTGGAGAAATCTACAATTGGTGAAATGACTCAGGGTGAATGTAATGGTACAGAAATGTATTCCCTGTTTATATTAAATGAAAAACAAAGTTCCAAACAAAAATGAGCAACTACAGAGTCAGCTGATGAGGGAAAAGAAGAACTAAATTCTTCAAAGAGCCAGCTGATAGCTTCAGAAGGAGCAACTGGAATGCCCTCAACTCAGAGGCCTGCTGCTGAACAAGTTTCATCAACTGTAGCTGAAACTAATAACTAGCAATTTCAGTTGTCAGAAAACGGCAACACTGTGTTACCTACTGCAGAAGTAACTGAGCTCATTGAGGAAACAACAGAGTGAAATAAAAACCCTGATATTCTTGATAAGACCGTACAACCCAAACTTGCAATTGATACTCTGGTCACCCCGAACACTCAAGAAGTTCTAACTGAAAAATAACGCTTCATAAAAACCAAAACCAGCACCTACCAATGAACTAAACAGCAAACAGGGGGTAAGCATTCATCTTTTTGATTCTTTTTCTGCCAATAACATGATGAACCCAACATGTGAAAATATCTGTAATTCTGATTTTAAGACACAAGTTTCCATGAGTGCACATGAGAGCAACAATGCAGCAAAAGATAATTATAACTGTGAAGCCAAAAATTAAGAGAAATTAAGTGAAGGAGAGGTGGGGACAGATATATCTGATTAAGAAAAAGATTGGGAAGATGAAAACGCTAATGGGGAAGATGACCACCCACCCCAGGCCAAGAAGCTGTTTACACAAATGCATTCAATATCCAACAAAATGGAACAGATGCTGTCCCATCAGAATAAACTTGAAACATATTTTAATTTAACTCAGGAAGTAATGAAAGAAAATGAAGAACTGAAAAAAGAAATGAATGAGATAAAACAAACCTTAAATAAACCAGCCAATGAAAATATTCAAGTCCCCAAACAATTGAATAAGTTAGAGAAAATAAATGAAGAGCTTAAAGACAAAATATTGGACTTTGAAACAAGGTACAGAAGGAAGAACATCCACATTATAGGAGTACCAGAATCTTGGGATGGAACAAAAAGATTAATGGAATTTTTCCAAATAATTACAGCTTCATTCATGGATACTGATCCTGAGAAAAATCACATTTGATATTGACAGACTACATAAAGGGTTACATGCTAAACCATCAGATGCTGAACCTCCTAGGCCCGTTATATTGAAATTCATGAGCTATACGGATAAGGACTGTCTGATGTCAGCAGTGTATAAAAGGAAAAAAGTTAATATCCAGGTAGCAGAAATATCCAGATATATAATGACTTGCCAGCTCAGCTAGTACAAGCTAGAAAAAGTTTGAATTTTTGCATAACAAACTATGGACTAGAGGATATTGAGCAACCATAGTGCATCCTGCAAGAATGAAAGTGATTATTGGTGGCAACTGATTGGTTTATAATACCATTGAAGAAGCCGTCTTAGACTTAAAAATAAAAATACCAAATCTGTTTCACCAAGAATAATCTTAAGAGATGTTGCAGTACTAAAACTACCAGGGACGAGAACGGGGGTGGGGTGGGGTGAGGAATGACTGAAACACAGTTTATTTCTTCCCACACACAAATAATGTTATTTCCAAGGTACTATTAGATTACTATTTAATTGATGTGTGCAAAAAGGATTATTGTAAAAGTTTTTATAACAAAATATGTTGGATGCCAGTTACTTATTGTAATTTGAATTAGAGGAGCTTGGGAAGGGAGAAAGGAGGTTTTTCATCAGTGGTCTCACATGCACTGGGCAAGCTCATTTCAAGATGTATCAACACAAGGAATATGTATTTAAATATTTTTGGACTATTGTCTTTCTTTTTGGGGTTATGTTTAATAGTTTTTGGGAAGGTTATACAAAGGGGAAGAAGAATAAAGATAGGAAAATTTCATGGGCAACATCTGGGAACTCTATATGATGGGAGACAATGAGATGGAGCAACATTTATGAAAAATGAGTACACACTTTTCAATTACTATTGGAATCATTCATTAACACATTTTATAAATTACCAAAGGGCCATACAGCCATAGAGTAAAGAATATTTTTTTTTATTCAATATACTTTATTATCCTTTTTTTCCTATGATAACACCAGCAGCATATAAGAGCAAGAATACAATAGTATGGCTACAGAGGGAAATGCAGCATATGCAAACAAGGAAACATACAGCACTAAACAAAACACATACACTACATACCATCCCTTCAAGCCCCCACCTCCCTCCATCTCCCCCCATCTATGCAGCGTAAGTACTGAAACAGCTCGTCAAGTGGGGAATCAGCCTTGCCTATGGTCTCCATAGTGCCAGCAGTGCCATCAAGGGTTCTTAAACCTTCTGGTATATCTAGGGCCTATGTCATATATTGGAAGTGTGTTTCTCCAATTGTATGGCCACGAGAATTTCTCAATACCATTCCATGGTCGAAGGCAGGGAATCCTCAACCCAATGTCTGAGCATGACCAGTTTTGCCACTGCCGCCACTAGAGATAGGTTGGCTTTCCTTAGTTTGGGCATTCCATGGGGGAATAGAGTCAGTAAGCAACACTCTGGCATGAACAGAGATTCAAGTCCCAGAAGTGGGTCCAGGACTTGCTTAATAGAATTCCAAAAGACCTGAGTGCAACAGCAGTCCCAAAGTAAATGATATAATGACCCAGGAGCTAGTTTGCAGAGGGAACAAACTGGAGAAGAGATTATTCCCATTTATATCACCTTATTGGGGTGTAATACAAGTTATGCATAATGTTAAACTGGGTCAAACAATCTGTCCTGTTCAATATACACATATATGGTGCTCCACACTTTCCACCAGAACTCAGACTCTGATAGAAGGGAAAGATCCTGGACCCAGTAGTAACAAACCCCTTGGGGTAATCAGGGGTCTGCTGTCAGTAGCTTCTTATAGACCCTAGAAATTGCATGTGGCTGATCAGCCTCTTGAAATATTTGTGTTCGTCCCACTTGAGGACCAGAGAGTTGAGATGTCTTACCTAGAAAGGAGAGAATTGAATGACTGATTTGCATATGCTTAAAAATGTCTTTGACTCCCACTGAAACCAGGATTGAAGGTTGATGAATGAGGTAAATTCTTGCTCTGAGAGGAAGTCAGCAAGATTAGCATCCTTCAGTGTAGGAAGAGAAGGTGGGTGAGATAGGATGGTGTCTAATCTGAAAATGTAGATTATAACAGATAGGTTGAGAGGGGGAGTGATACCAGTCCTCCAATATGAGCCTTTTTGCCTGTTGCATAGCCTTCAGGGACCATGCTATAGGAGAAGCCCTGAGAGGGCACGGGAGATGAGAAGGAGACAGATATGTCAGGGCAGAGAGAGAGCTGTCAGACCTATATACTAGGTCCTTCTCTATATCTAACCAAATGGGGAAGTAGGTGTCTCCCTGCATTTGTAGGTTCCCTTTGGGCCAGAGTGCTATTTTGCTGATGTGTTGGGTGCAATAGTATTTTAAAAGAGAGGGGAGTGCCAGGCCGCCTTGTAATTTAGGGGCTGTTAGCTTATTGTATGCCCTTCTCACTGCCTTACCCTTCCAAAGGAAAGAATTAAAGAGCTTCTGCAGCCTCATAAACCAGATTTTGGGAAAAAAAACTAGCATACCCAGCGGGTACAGCAATCTTGGGAAGATATTCATTTTGGGAATATTTACCCATCCCCAAACAGAAAGGGGCAAGGCTCTCCAACAATTCAAATCTGCCTGTATCGTCTGCACCAAATTGGTAAAATTATTTTTTATCATTGAAGGTATATCTCTAGTGACACTGATCCCAAAATATATAAAGGCTTTGGGTTCCCAGGAAAATCCAAATCTGTCACAGCTAGACTTAATGCAGCAGACATTAAGGGGGAACATCTTTTTCTTGGATAGATTCAGCTTGTAGTGTGATACTGCGGAGAAATTATCTAATACCTGCTTGAGGGCAGGTATCAATGTTTCTGGGTCTTCAATATGGAGAAGATGATCATCTGCATAAGTGGATAGGGTATAACCCTTCCTCTCTACTTGAATAGCCCTAATATCTGATGTAACAAGGATTTTCCTGATCAGGGGAACCAAATAAAAGTTGAAAAGTAGGGGGGAGAGAGGGCACCCCTGCCTGGTGCCTCTTTTCAGAGGAAAGGAATCATAGAGACATCCATTGCAGCATGCTTGGGCTAAGGGGGAAGTGTATAGAACCTTAATCCATTTAAAGAAATCATCTGGAATTCCAAAATGACACAGGGAGGCAAAGAGGAATTTCCAAGAAACCTGATCAAAAGCCATTTCAGCATCCAAGGAGACCAGTATTGAAGGGATCATGGACTCCATAGACGCTGATATGAGATGGAGTAATTTCCTCATATGAACTCTGGATATCCTCCCTGCCATGAAGCCCACCTGTTCCCTACCAATGACTCCACCATAACTGGTGAGAGATGATTGGCAAGAATTTTGGCTAGTATCTTGACATCCATATTTAGGAGGGAAATTGGGTGATAGTTCTCAGGGTACTATGGGTCCTTCCACAGTCTGGGAATTGGAGTAATCAGGGCTGTTAAGAAACTGGTGTCCTGCATTCCCTGGGAGAACCATAGGTTAAATACTTCTACTAATAATGGAGAGAGCTGCGAGAGGCAGGCTTTGTACAAATTATTTGGGAGACCATCTGGCCAAGGGACTTATCTTGAGGAAGCTGTTTAATAGCATGAAGAACCTCTGGGAGAGAAACTGGAGCCCCAAGACACTCTGTGAGACATGAGGGGAGTACTGGGACATTTACTGAATGAAGGTATTCCCTAATGTCATGATCCACAATGGCCAGGGAGTCCTCTAACAAATAGAGTTTACTAAAATAGTCACTGAAAATTGCTACAATGTTCCTAGGATGAGAGACTAGAGGTTTATCAGGGGCCACCCTCAGGCTGGAAACATATTTTGCAGAATCTGCCTGTCTCAGCCTAAAGGAGAGAGGCATCCCAGCCTTTTCCCTGGACTCAAGGTACTTCATTCTTGTGCGGTGGATGGCAAGCTCTGCTTTCTGTGCCATAAGATCGGAAAACCATGCTTGCAAATGATGGAGCTCAGCCCATTCCAACTCCAGGGAAAAGCAGTGGAGGGAGGATTCTCTAGTACTTATCTCACTCAGGAGAGTGTCTAGAAGGAACCTGCTCTTTTGAGCTCCTGTGCATGAAATACAGATGAAATCTCCATGAAGGGTGCACTTAAGGGCTGCCTATACTGTGTCAACTCTTTCCACTGAGCTGAAGTTAGTATTCAGAAAAGTAGATATAAATTCTTGGACACGGGGCAACATGTTGGGGATCTGGAATAGTTGGGTATTCAAATGCCACAAGGAATCTTTGCATACACCTGGACCCATGAGATGAAGGACACTGACTGGGGCATGATCAGACAATACTCTGGGATGAATAGCAACATCTATAACACCTGGGAGACAGAAAGCACTTACTAGCCAGTAGTTGATTCTAGATAATGTATTATGTGGAGCAGAGTAATAGGAGTATGATCTATTAGTGCGGTGTAGAGTCCGCCAGACATCAATGAGGCCTGTTCCAGCAGTAAGGTCATGTAGAGCCCTTTCTACAGAGAACAGCCCATGCCTCTTGTTTTCTGAGTGCTTGAGGTTTGTTTGAGGAACCAGATTCCAGTCACAACCTAAAAAGGTCAGTATAGGGGAAGCAAAGGATATAAGAGAAAGTAACTGAGTAAAAAAGAGGGGGGAGTCCCCATCTGGACCATAAATGGATCATATTAGAACTGGGAAGGTTTCTAGAATACCCTTAATTATTATGTATTGTCCCGATGGATTCCACCACTCTTATGTCATGACAAAGGGCACAGATTTAGCAATAAGATTAACAGTGCCTCCTCATTTGGAAGAAACTCCAGCACCAAACATTTACCCTACCCAGTCCCTCTTAAAGAGAGAGAGATATATCCTCTCTCTGCAAGTGAGTTCCCTGTATGCATGCAATTCCCATCCTTAGGTAGGCAAGGCACTTTAATACCATTATATGTTCCTTTCTATCTGTTTTCATATATCAGCATCCTACCTAACTTGCTAAAATGAGAGAATTATGCAAAATTTCATTATTTTTCATAGTCTTACCAAATGTAGAGGAGGATTATGGATAGCACATACTTCAGTAACAAGCAGTCTTACCCACACTTACAACAAGTATTTTATTTAGTTTCAGAAAATATATACTTTTCTTATGTTATTTTGATGTCCTGAGATTAATGCTGTGGATTTTCCATTGTGAGCCTACATTTTCTCCTTTAAAATATACATAGCACCCTATAGGTTTCAAGCCTATTTCAACCAAACCTTTGTGGTGAAGGTGCATAAATGTGGTATCATTGTAACTAGTACTCTATGCAGAATCCAGAAATGTGATGTTTGTGTATCTCCATTCTATGTTACATAGAAATTTGGTTTGCTAAACTGTGAAAACAATGTGAAGTTCCATCATTTTGCATAGTTCTACCAAATGTAAAAGAGGATCAGGGGTAGCAAACATTTGGACAGCTGGCAATGTCATACATTTTTAAAAACAGTATTTTGTGTAGTTTCAGAAAATATATCCTTTTCTTATGGTATCATGGTGTCCTGAGATCAATGCTGTGGATTTTCCATTGTGGGCCTACATTTTCTCCTTTAAAATATACATAGCACCCTATAGGTTTCAAGCCTATTTCAACCAAACCTTGGTGGTAAGGATACATATGTGTGACATCATTGTAACCAGTACTCTAAGCAGAACCCACAAATGTAGTGTTTGCATACCTCCATACTATATTACATAGATATTTGGTTTGCTAAACTGTGAAAATGATGCCAATTTCCATCATTTTGCATAGTTCTAACAAATGCAAAGGAGGATTATGGGTAGCAAACATTTGGACAGCAGGCAATGTCATGCATTTTTAAAAGCAGCATTTGTGAAGTTTCAGAAAATATATACTTTTCTTCTGGTACCATGGTGTCCTGAATGTCTACAGGCCAGAGAATCAATGCTTTGGATTTTCAATTGTCCACAATTTCCCCTTACATATAGTAGCACCCTATATGTTTGAGCTTATTTTAATTAAACCTTTGTGGTAAAGGTACATAAATGTGGCATCATTGTAACTGGTACACACAGCAGAATCTAGAATTGTGATATTTCTGTACTTCCATCTTATTTTACATATACAATTGGTTTGTTAAATGGTGAAAACTTTGTGAATTTTCATAATTTTGCATAGTTCTACAAATGTAAAGAAGGATTATGGGTAGCAAACATTTGAACAGCAAGCAATGTCACACATTTTTAAAAACAGTATTTTGTGCAGTTTCAGAAAACATTTATTTTTCTTATGGTACCATGGTGTCCTGAATGTTTATGGGCCAGCGAATCAGTGCTGTGTATTTTCCATTGTGAACCACATTTTCCTGTTTTAAAATACACTTAGCATCCTATAGGTTTTGAGTCTATGTCAACGAAACCATTGTGGTAAAGGCACAAAAATGTGGCATCATTGTAACTGGTTCACACAGCAGAATCCAGAAATGTGATATTTTTGTACCTCCATACTATTTTACATAGATATTTGGTTTGTTAAACTGTGAATACTTTGTGAATTTCCATAATTTTGCAGAGTTAGACCAAATGTAAAGAAGGATTATGGGTAGCAAACATTTGGACAGCAAGCAAAGTCATACATTTTTAAAAACAGTATCTTGTGCAGTGTCAGAAAACATATACTTTTTCGATGATACCATGGTGTCCTGAACGTCTACAAGCCAGAGAATCAATGCTGTGTATTTTCTGTAGTGGGCCAAAATTTGCCCCCTTCGAAATGTTCTCAGCACAATTTAGGTTTTGAGCCTATTTCCACCAAATCTTTGTGGTAAAGGTACATAAATATGGTATCATTCTAACTGGTACTCTCAACAGAATCCACAAATGTGATATTTGTATACCTCCATCCTATTTTACACAGATATTTGGTTTGTTAAATTGTGAAAACTATACAAATTTCCATAATTTTATATAGTTCTACCAGATGTAAAGAAGGATTATGGGTAGCAATCATTTGGATAGCAGGCAACATCAAACATTTTTAAAAATAGCATCTTGTACGGTTTCAGAAAATACATATGTTTTCTATGGTTCCATGACATCCTGAATGTCTACAGCCCAGAAAAACAATGCTATGAATTTTTTCTCTGTGGGTCTAAATTTTCCCCTTTGAAATACATATAGCACCCTATAGGTTTCAAGCTCATTTAAACCAAATCTTTGTGGTAAAGGTATATGAATGCAGTATCATTGTAACCAGTACTTTCAGCAGAATCAACAAATGTGGTATTTGTGTACCTCTATCCTATTTTACATAGAAATTTGGTCTGTTAAATTGTGAAGAAGATACAAATTTTCATAGTTTTACATAGTTCTACCAGACGTAAAGGTGGTTTATGGGTAGCAATCATTTGGATAGCAAGCATTGTCATACATTTTTAAAAACAGTATATTGTGCACTGTCAGAAAATATATACTTTTTCTATGGTACTATGGCATCCTGAATGTCTAGAGCCAGGAGAAGCAATGCCATGCATTTTTTCGCTGCGGGCCCAAATTTTCCCCTTTAAAATACACATAGCATCCTATAGGTTTCACGCTTATTTAATCCAAATATTTGTGGTGAAGGTATATAAATCTGGTATTGTTGTAAATGGTACTTTCAGAAGAATCCATAAATGTGGTATTTGTGTACCTCCATCCTATTTTACATAGACATTTGGTTTGTTAAATCGAGAAAACTTTAAGAATTTCCATCATTTTGCATACTTCTACCAAATGTAACAGAGGAAACATATAGAAACAGAGAAACATAGACTTTGATGGCAGATAAGGACTGCTTGGTCCACCTAGTCTGCCTATTTCCCTACCTACAGGATAAGCTGCAGATCCTTGTTAACCAACAGCCTATTTCTTCCTACCCCCCACAAGAATTGCTTAGGATTATGGATAGCAAACATTTGGATAGCAGGCAATGTCATACATTTGTAAAAACAGTATGTTTTGGAGGTTCATAAAATGTATACTTTTTCTATGATACCATGTTGTCCTGAATGTCTACAGCCCAGAGAAACAATGCTATGCATTTTTCAGCGCAGGCCAAACTTTTACCCTTTAAAATACAGATAGCACCCTATGGGTTTCAAGCCTATTTAAAGCAAATCATTGTGGTAAAGGTACATAAATATGGTATCATTGTAATCGGTACTTTCAGCAAAATCCACAAATGTGATATTTGTGTACCTCTAACCTATTTTACATAGGCATTTGGTTTGTTAAATTGTGAAAACTATGCAAATTTCCATCATTTTGCATAGTTCTACCAAATGTAAAGGAGGATTATGGGTAGCAAACATTTGGATAGTAGGCATTGCCATACATTTTTAAAAACAGTATTTTGTGCAGTTTAAGAAAATACATACTTTTTTTGTTTGTTTATACTCCTACTCCTCGGACCTCTCAATCTGGGTGGGAGCCCCAGTCACATCACCCTGGCATCCACCAGCTGGCACAGTACCCCAGGGATTACCCCCCACTGGGTCGGCAGAGGGGATCCTTCCACTACCAAAACTGGATGCATTTGTGCCATTGCTAGACAGGTGTGGAGCCTGCGAGATACCCCTTCTCATCCTCTGGGAACCTTGCTTTTATCTCTGTTTTTCTCCCTCTTGTGGGAGAGCGGAAATCAATGACACCAGTGACTGACCCCACACACACTCCTGTGCACGAACCAGTCAAGTGTCTGCTGCCCCACCCCCTGTAATGCAGCCACTTGTCGTTGAGCCCCAGCCTCCGCTAGGGCTCAGATGAGCTCCGGCCACTGTAATCCCCCCTCCCCAGAGATGGAGAGCAGTCCATAGGATGCTCAATCCTTCTCCTCCCAGCCAACCCATGGCAACCTGTGCTCATTCCCAAACATGGGTCAATGGCGTGGAGCAAGGTGTGGCACTCAATGCCTCAACCCTCAGTGGGCTGACTGAAAATACATACTTTTTCTATGATACCATGGTGTCCTGAATGTCTACATGCCAGAGAAGCAATGCTGTCCATATTCCACTGTGGGCATATATTTTCCTATTTAGAATACACGCAGCACCCTATAGGTTTTGAGCCTATTTCAACCAAATCTTTGTGGTGAAGGTACATAAATGTGGTACCATTGTAACCAGCACTCTCAGCAGCATCCACAAATGTGGTGTTTGTGTACCTCCATCCTATTTTAAATAGACATTTGGTTTGATACAGTGTGCAAGCTATGCAAATTTCCTTCATTTTGCATAGATCCACCAAATGCAAAGGAAGATTATGGGTAGCAAACATTTGGATAGTATGCAGTGTCATACATTTTTAAAAACAGTATATTGTGCAGATTCACAAAATCTATACTTTTTCTATGGTACCAAGGTGTCCTGGATGTCTACAGGCCAGAGAAGCAATGCTGGGCATTTACTATTCTGGACCAAATGTTTTCCACTTTAAAATGCATTTAGCTACCCATGTGTGTGGGAATTATTTCTGCTAGACCTCTTTGGGAAAGGTACATAAATGTTGTACTGATGTAACCAGTGCTCTCCATAGAATCCAAAAATGGGATGTTTATATACCTGCCTCTTGTGTTACATTTGCATTTGCTTTGTTAGAACATGAAAATTCTGAAAATTTAATTTTTTTTTCATAGTTGCATGAAATATAAAGAATAATAATGAGTAGTATATATTTGGGTAGTGGGCTATGCTACCCATGTTTAAAAACAGTATTTTGTGTAGTTTCAAAAAATACATACTTTTCCTAAAATATCATGAAGTTTTGGGTTTCTACAAGCAAAAAAGTAATTATGTGCATTAAATTAGAATTTAAGTCACTTCAAGTAGAAATTTAATAGAGTACTACTGCTGTACTATGTTTCTGCCTATAAAAAAGATTGTTGGTGAGTATATAGCACAGATATTGAGAAGTTCAGCAACATATAGCTTCCCATCATTCTCAGTTAAATAGAACATTTTCTGGGATCTTTTCTGCCACATTTTTGAGTAAAAATAGCATTTTGTTCACATTTTAGGCAGTGTTTCATGGCCACATGAACAGATATTGACAAAACCCTACTACCTATAAAAAGGCAGAGTCTAACAATAAAAAACATCCATGGTTTACCTACTTTTCCTTGAAGGGAACATAATGATATTTAAATTTTAGATAATATTGTACAAAAATAACAAAAATTGCCTGGTACAGGAGTGTAAAATACCCCTTGCAGTGAAAGGGTTAATGAATTAAACTGTGGTTAAAAATAGCCTCAGAACTTTCCACTAGCAGTGATCCATTCTTCAGATTTATTTCCCCACAGTTTAATAAATTAACTCGTAGTCTATATATTTATTCTGCAGTTTTAAGGCTGAATTTTTGCAAAAGTTGTGAAAATGATTTCTGAACTTTTGCGCAAGCGAAATTCACACTTTCGCAGAAATTCCGCTGGTGGAATTATATTTTCACACCCCTAGGAGAGGCTATACCTTTTTATCTACTGTGGATCAGACCTATAGTTGGATTGATTTAGTGTTGACTTCTCACTTGCTACTCCATCAGTCCCAGCAGATTTCCATAGAGCCCATTGTGATCTCTGATCAAGCCATGGTTACATGGTTGTTCACTAGGACAACGTATCAGGGGGCAGCAGGTAGGTGGTGTTGTAATATTAGTTTCTTTTCAGATGAATCCTTTCAGGAGTAGCTGAGGAAGGAGGTTTCTGATTACCTTGAGTTAAACCATTCTGGAGAAGTTGTCCCAATGGGTCTGGGAGGAACTTAGGGCCTTTGTTCAGGGCCAGTTCATTTCTTAATCTATGGCACACAAGAAAGAATGGAGTGCACAGGTGCAAGCCTTATTAGCTCAGTTAGGCACATTGGAGGCTCATCACAAAGCGGGTTCATCAGATGAGTCTTTAGTACGACGGATTCGAGATGTCCGGTTTCAGCTAAATCTTTTGCTTACCCAGCAGGCAAAATTTATGCTATTTAGATCTAGACAGGCCTTTTGGGAAGGGGTAGAGAAAGCAGGTCACATTCTGGTGTATTGGCTTTCGAAGCTCAATAATGAGCATGTGATTAAGGGGATTATTACTGGGAAGAGACCGGTGTTTGATCCAAAGGGGATTAATACGGAGTTCTTGGACTTTTACCATTGTTTGTATTTCTCAAGGAGGGATTTAGATGGAGAGTCACAAGAGATTCAGGATTTTTTGAACTCTTTGGCCCTACCTCAACTCTTTGAGGAACATAGATGATTGGACCAACCGGAGACAGAGCAGGAAGTAAGGGCAGCCATAGGGCAGTTGTTGGAGGGGGGGTCTGTGGCCTGATGGGTTCCCTATTGAGTTTTACAGAGTGGTGCAGGAGCAGATATTGCCCTTGCTTATGGAAGTTTTGGGGAAGCATGGTGGGGAAGGGAGCTGCCCCCAACAATGTACGATGCTGTGATCTCTGTCCTCCTGAAGAAAGACAAGGACCTCTTTCATTATACCAGTTATAGACCAGTGTCCTTGTTAAATGTGGATTACAAGGTGTTGGCAAAACTTCTAATTACATCTCCTCAGTGCTCTCTTCCTTGATTCATCCAGATCAGGTGGAGTTTGTGGGGGCAAAGATGGTGCAGACCACATGCGGCATTTGATTGACCTTTTCTGTGTCCCTTTTCCTCCTTCCTCTGTACCAGCAGTGGTGGCATTGGACAAACAGAAGGCCTGTGATTCTGTCAAGTGGCTTTATGTGTTTGCAGTTTTGGCTAAATTTGGTTATGGGCCTAATTTTATTCACTGGGTCAAGGTCATCTATTCATCTCCCAAAGCATTGGTTTTAACTAATGGCAAGCTTTCCCCATCATTTGCATTATCGAGGGGTACACATCAAGGATGTCACCTCTCTCTGGCTTTATTTCAGTTCCCTATAGAGTTGTTGGCCCAGAAAATTAGGGACAATATGGGAACTGAATGAGTATCGGTGGGTACCAGAGTTTATAAGACCATGCTTTTTGTGGATGATATTTAGTTGACCCCCAATGATGTGGAAACCTCCATTCCTGAGTTTATCTGAGTGTTAGAACAGTTTCAGAGTGTCCTTTGGCTTTGGAATAATTGGTTTAAGACTAGTATTATTCCTTTAGTGCAGAGAAAGATCCTTCCACCTTGTCCAGCTCCAGTATTTGAGTGGACAACTAAGCCAATGAAATATCTAGGGGTGTATATATATCTATGGTGCTTGCAGAATGGCTAACTTTAAATCTGAGCCCTTTGTGGTAAATTTTGAAGAGTGATGTGGGGCGTCGGTGTCATCTCCACCTCTCGCTGTGGGGTAAGGTACAACCATTGAGAATGATTTTCCTTCCCAAACTGATTTATGTACTCCATTACTTACCTTTAAAGATCTCAGATACTTGGAGGAAGCAGTTTTGGCAGGTTTTAGCTATGCTTTATTGGGAGGGACAGAAGCTCCATTTTTCTACAAAGAGATTAATGGGACATTTCCATAAAGGGGGTTTTGCTACACCATGGCTTCAAGGGTACTATATTGCCGCAGGCCTTCACCACACTTGCTATTGGTTTCATGTAGAGTACTATGTGGTTGCAATACTGTTGCTGGCCTTAGAATGGGATTGGAAGGCACCACACCCCCCGGAGTGCTCATTATGGGATAGTAAGAAGTTCCAAGTCTCTTCTGGCCACTCAAGAATATGTGCTTCACATCTGGTGATTAGCGCAGAACATGTTTGGCTCAGCATGGTCAATTCCTCCTTCCTTCTTACCTATCTGGAAAAACCGTAGGATCACCATAGGGGGTAAGATGTTTTCTTGGACTGCATTGGCATATGGGGCTATTGGAGTCTTTTCAAGAGCTTCAACAGCAGGCTTCCTTGTCCACAGAACATCACAGGAAGTTTCTGCAGCTGAGACATTTAATTGGTTCTACTTTGATGAACGATGGTAAGATGTCCCCTGGCAGCCAGTGGGAGAGGATTTTTGGGAGGAAGATAACCCCGACAGGGATGCCTGTGCATCTGAAGCTGGGAAATATCTATGCAGGGTTATGAGATTACATGGCCCTGGACACAGAAAAGATTCAGCAGAAATAGTAATATATGCTGAGCAGCACTTTGGGGGAAGAAGAATGGAAAGTGGTTTGGCGAAATGTGTATGGGAGGGTCAGAAATTCAGAGGGGAGATGGATACATCTTAAAGCCTTGTTGTTATGGTACAGGACACCCACAGTGCTGCACTCCATGAGGCTACTTTCTCACTCAAGATGCTAGTGCTGTGACAAACAACAGGGGATGCTGTTGCATGTGTTGTGGGTGTGCCCCCCTGCTATCATCAGGGTGGAAAAGGGGTGGTACATATACCGGCTGGGGTGTTGGGTAGACCTATCCCAACTGATGCTTCCTTATTAATTTTGGGGAACACCATCAGGCTAAGATGACTTGAAGACTGTTGATAAGCATAGCTTATGACAGCAATCACAAAGGCTAAATGCCTCTTGTTGCAATGGTGGAGGTCAATGAGTGTTCTGAAGGTTGAGGAATAGTTCGACTGTATGCTTAAGGTTGCTGGGTATGAACGTTTGTCTGATATAGCATGTGACAAATATAATAGGTTTGTGGAGGTTTGGGCCCTTTCCTGATCTTTTTAAAGTTACCTGTTCCTAGTGGACGGGTGTGGTTACCTCCCCACATGAATTCCTGAAGTCAGGGCTGATGGGGGTCCTCAGAGTTTTAAAGAGGGGTATTTATTAGGTAGCGTGGGAGTCAGGGGAAAGAGAGGAGAGGGGGCAGCTGGCAAGATGCTGCCTGTTTATTGGGAGAGTAACTCCCTTATTGACCTGGGGGTCTCTTAGATGTTAATTGGGGTTCATGGACCCTCCACCCCTCCTCCACTCACCTTCCACTCACCATTCTTCCTCCTGTCCCTCTCCCTTTGCCTTTCCTCTTATGGGGTGCTTGGGAAGACGGTAGTTGTAGTTCTAACAAAATTGTCTTTATGGTATGATGGAGAGGAAATTATGGGCAGACTGTTGGCTTTTTGTTATAAGGATGGCTTCCTGTTTGTTATATTATTGTTGTGAGTTATGTAGGATAATTGTTTGGTTGTACTTAAGGTGCTCTTAGATTGTATTTCCATAGAGTTTTTATTCCGGCTATGGTCCTCAGTTGGAATTATATATTGTATATGTTGTTTGATATGTTCTTATTACAATGATAAAATATTAAAAAAAAAAGAAAATATTATTCTGTTCCAAAGTTATTATTAGGTGTGTGTAAATCTCATAACAACACAACCACTGTTATGCATTATTGTTTAACTAGAACGTATGTATCATTCATTGACTGCCCTACAGATGGTAGGTGGGATCCTTCCTAGATTGGTAAGTGTATAATTTATAACTGAACTCATGTGTAATTTAGCAACTGCCCTACACATGGCAAGAGGGATCAGTTCTAGCCAGGGTAAGTGTATAATTTATGATGGAACTCAAGTGTAAAGTGACAAAACTAGGGAAGTGTGGAGTTAGGGTTTCCAACCCTAACACCCCACCCTACCATGCAAGAAGCAACAGGCATGGGGTGTGCCTTGGGGTTGTCAACCCTAATGCTCACCCATTTCTCATATACTATACCCATGTCAGCTTGCTTACTAATGGAATGGGGTGAGTATTAGGGCTGTCAATCCCAAAGCACTCTCCATGCCTGTTGCTGCCTACAGGGAGGGGCTGAGGTGTTAGGACTGGAAACCCTAACACTACATTTCCCTACCTTTGTCACTTTAACCTAAAGTGGTGCATTAACAAAGTTTTTTGCAATGAATACATTCACAGTGAAGCCTGCCAGGAAGAAACCCAATTCTGCAGCATTCTGCAGTACAGTTACTACAGGAAATGAGGCAGTTTCAATGGACACATTTCACAAACAGATTTAAATGTTAGCTGGAGATTGTTGCTATCATAGCTGCTACTTGGAAGAAGCAATATTGGAACCCCATCTTTTCCTCTCTCTGAAAAAAATCAAAGAAAGCTCAAAGCTGCCTGCAGGACTTTGTTTTACTTTTGTTTGTTTTGATTGTTTTGCTGTTCACTATGTCTGGCACTCACTACACAATTACAAAATTCTTTTTCAATGCTCAAATGAGTTGGCAACTGCAGTTTTCATCACAGAGGTCTGGTACCTTCCTTGCTCATGTGATTACTGCTCTTTGTAATAAACTGCTGCTTACGTGCTGCTTTCTTACTGAGAGAGAAGGAGAGAGAGACACTGAATTGGGAGAGAGAGAGAGATACTGAAAAGTGTGAGACAGGACTGAAGGGGGGAGACAGAAACCAAAAGGGGGATACACAGAAGGGGGAGAGAAAGAGAGACAGATAAATGGGAGCAGGGAGAGAGAGAGAGTGCCATATTGCGGGAGGGAGAGAGAGAGAGATGAAAGGTGGAAGAGAGAGAGAGAGAGAGAGAGAGAGACAAAGATAAGGAAGACAGAGAGAGGGAGAGAGATAGGAGTGGGAGAGGGGAGAAGCAGGAGAGAGAGAGAGAGATAGATGGAAGGGAGAGAGAGAGATGGAGGGAGAGAGACATGGAGGGACAGAGGCTGTATCCCTGACTTGAATATGTCTGATTACTTGGAACTTCTTGTGTAAGCTGTTTTTGGGCCTGTTGTTGACTTGCTGTAAGTCTGTGGTTGAACTTACAGTGTGTGTGTGTGTGTGTGTGTGTGTGTGTGTGTGTGTTAATAGCTGGTTCCATACAATTATACTTTGTCAAAAAGTAAGGAAAGTCTTTGTAAAAAACTTTGCTAGCAGACCATTTGGGTTCCAGTGTCAAAAGTTGGGAAATGCCATCTTAGGGTTCCCAACCATAAGATCCCACCCCCACCCTCGGTTTCCAACCCTAACATCCCATTTTGGATTTTTTTTCCAATTCTTTTTTCATTTGAAGGGATCCTTATATGTATGCTGTTTTCATTCATACCAAAAAGGATCCCTTCATACTGAAAAAGATTTTGGACTTAGGTTTTTTTCTGATTCTTTTTTCATTCGATGGGATCCTTTTTCGAATGCCTTTTTTGTTCATACGAAAAAGGATCGCTTCATACTGAAAAAGTTTTGGACTTAGTTTTTTCCCCAATTCTTTTTTCTTTGAAGGGATCATTTTTCATATGCTTTTTTCGTTCATACAAAAAAGAACCCCTTCATACTAAAAAATATTTTGGACTTAGTTTTTTTTTTCTGATTCTTTTTCCTTTTGCAGGGATACTTTTTTCCAATGCTGTTTTCATTTGATAAGAAAAATGATTTGTTCATAAAGAAAAAAAGATTCTCACAGAACTGAACTTGAAGAAGCCATAACTCCATCTACATTTGGAGTTTAGGGGCAATCTATATATCAAATGGAAAGTCTTAAGGGGTACTATGAGAATACACATATACTGCCAAATAAAGATTTAAGGACAAGATAACAAAATCATGAAAAATATAAAATGCAAATTCTCATGGGATAACACTGGAACTTTAACAAGCTATAACTCCTTCAATATTTGGGGTTAATGGCAATCTATATGTCAATACAAAGGTGTTAATGGGTACAGTTGCATCCATAGACGTGGTCAGATATTTTCAGAAATTTCTGTGATATTTTTGGAGAAATTTCCTCCTTACCTGCAGTACCGCTATGGACTACCACAGAGAATCTCTTTAGATATATCATGAAATATCAGGAAATATCTGAACATACTAACATACTATGGCTGCAACTGTACTGCAAGTAAACAAACATTTTCCCTGGTAGACATTTAGGGGCAATAACAAATAAATTAAATTACAAATTTCCATAGTCCTTTATATTACCGCTGACTGCGAGTGCTATCTACATAGCATGAGGCTGATTAAAGATTTAAACAACAAAGTTTCCAGGGTAGCTGCACCAGATGATCAACTCAAAACTGCATGAGCAAGGGATTTCAGTGGGACCTATGCTTGCTAAATCGAACAATGAACTATTCGGATACAGCATCAGCATCATCAGGTTCCACGAACACAAATGCCAGTTGCAGCTGGGAGCAGACTGATACAGGTTCCTTTGATGAATGAAGGAGAAAATTATGAAGTAAGTTTAACTTGAACAGAGATGACTGTGTGAATGGTACTGATACAGGAACTAGGGCTACATTTAGAAACCTGGAGAAACTACTAATAAGGGAATTGGATGTTTCTTATAATATAAACACATTGGAAGAATATCTAGATTATGGGCAGGCACCCAAGGGCTTATGTGTCTCAATAGCACCCTCTTGTTGTCTTAAAAACTTCAGATTTAAAGATAAATGGATAAAGGCTGCCTGTGAATGTTCCAAAATATTTTTACAATTATTAATTAAAGATGATCTCAGCAAATTTGAAGAATTAATCCCTGACCTCACACTAGCAAAAGAAAGTGCTTTAAAACTAAAAGCTTGTGATGAATATAATGATTTCAATGAACAGCTGAAAAATAAAATACAGAAATACAAATTGACATTACTTCAAAGGAAAATCTCTAAGCTTGAGAGAAATAAAAATGACTATGAGAGAGTGGACATATTAAGGTGGAATAAACCACGATCACAGAGTAGAGGAAGGTCCAGAGTGAGGTTTATGGGACAAGAAAATAAGGGACTAACCCAACAAAAGGAGACCACAAATAGAACTAATAACACAGGCACTGACACTTCAAGAGATTATTTTTTCAAAGATGCCCAGACTCCAGAGAAAAAAAAAGAGAAACAAGGAAAACATGGAGGGGGGGGGGGGCAGGAAAACAAATCGGTGTGGAGAGACTGCTGAGAGAGCAGATGAATAATCTAATCTACAGATATTAAATCTATCACCTCTGATATTAAATAAAGATCAAGAAACAGTTTTGAAAAGAGGCCTGAGTTTCCTCCCTACCCCTCATATAAATGAATTTCAAGTTGTGGTGGACCTCAGAAAAGTCTTTTGTAAATTATATTTAAAGCTACATTTCTCTGGAGATACCAATCAGGAACTGTCTGTGTATACTAGTCACGAGATGGGTTTTTCACCAGAAGAAGGGGATATTTCATTTGAGGACATTGATTTTTTTGCTACAAGAGATCTCTAATGGAGTCACTAGAGGACAGGGACTTGAACATAGAACCCTTACAGACTCAGCCCATATACCACTGGGACCAGCTAATATGGACTCGGGTAAAGAAATCTTGGCAATAGATCAAG
The DNA here is from genome assembly GCA_016271365.2 of Neoceratodus forsteri. Taxonomy (NCBI): domain Eukaryota; kingdom Metazoa; phylum Chordata; order Ceratodontiformes; family Ceratodontidae; genus Neoceratodus; species Neoceratodus forsteri. The sequence goes on along the minus strand of CM028129.1, from coordinate 950,096,381 downwards.
AAAACCTTCTAATCCTAGAGAAACTATTGAACAATAATAATATGCTACTTGACCCTGTGACCTCCCAAGCAGAATTAGGCTTTGGGATTCTTGGGGCTAACTTAAACATTAAGAATTAAGAAAACAACTATTTAGACCAGTTTCTACTTTTTTCCCCAATATTTACAACAGCGTTCTAGGAGCATTTGAGAAAACTGTTACTAAACAGGTTAGGGAGTTAATTAGTGAAAAAGCTAAGGTATCTAGATTCAACCTCACAAAAAATGAAAAAATTGCACTAGATACACTGTCACAAGATAAGTCATTTGTTGTTAAACCCTCTGATAAAGGGGGTAACATTGTGATTCTGAAGACAGAACACTACAGGGAAATTGTGATGGGGTTACTAGGAGAAAGAACACACTACAGACAACTTCCAAGTAACCCTCTGCCTGAATACAAAAAATAATTGTTTAAGTTACTAACTGAAGCACTTTCTTCAGGCATAATTTCTGAATCTGAATTTGGTTTTATCTGGCAAAAACATCCTGTCACACGTGGCTTCTACATCTTACCCAAGATACATAAAGACAGACAGAGGCCATCTGGGAGACCCATCATATCTGGGTGGGGTCCCTTACCCAAAACTTGGGGAAATTTGTTGATTTATTTTTTACAGTTTGGGGTTAAAAATCTAGACTCCTATATTAAAGACACTACAGATCTTTTAGACAAATTATTAGGGTTGAAGTGGGCAGAGAATTGTAAGTGTCTCACTACTGATGTGGAATCACTGTACACCTCAATAAACCATGAGCAGGGGTTAGCAGCCACTGAATACTTTCTGTCTCAATATCCCACAACAGAAGATGTACCTGTTGAATTCATTTTGAAATCTTTAGACTTCATTCTGACTCATAATAATTCTGAATTTGTAGGCAATCACGTTCAGCAATCATGGGGTACTGCTATGCCAAGTTAACACTGTTTAGTTTAAATATCCACATATTCTCTTTCTGAAGTCCAAGTTATGCTAACCTTTTTCTTGGCAAATGGGAAAAAGAGTATGTACTAAACAACACAACAAATCCATTTCTTAGCAAAATAAAGCATTGGTTTCACTTTATTGATGATATTATTTGTATCTGGGATGGATCTGAACAGAAGGCAGAGTCCTTTGTAGACTGGTTACAATCTAATGATTTAAATCTCAGGTTTACCTATCAGTTTGACCCACAGTCACTGAATGTTCTAGATTTGAATTTATTTATAGAAACTGATGGTGATAATGACCCCCAATTGAATACCAAAATGTTCAGGAAACCCACAGCCACCAATTCAGTCCTTCATTCTGACAGTGCCCACCCTGTTAGTCTGAAAAAATCAATTCCCTATAGCCAGTTACTGAGGCTTAAGAGGAACTGTACAAAAGAAAGAGACTTTGAACAACAGGCAAATGTGCTCATGGAAAGGTTCAGAAATTGGGGTTATGATTCTGGCCTCCTTAAGGAAGCCAAGATGAGAGTAGATAGGATTGCAAGGGACTCCCTATTCCATCCCAAAACAGCTGATGTAGCCCACAGATCACCATGTACATTTAGCACTGAGTACAATCATTTGGCAGAACAGATTGGAAATATTATTTTTAGGAACTGGCCTATTCTATTTAGTGATGAAACAGTCGGTAGTGCAGTAGGTCCCAAACCCAGAGTCACTTTTTGTAGAGCAAAAAACATTCAGGACAAATTGGTACATTCCAGATTATCAGCTATACCCAAAAGGATTGGGCCTAAATGGTTACCACAAAGACCAAAAGGTTTTTACAAATGCAAAAGATGTAATGTCTGCAGATTTCCTAATGAAAGTAATATGTTCTGTCACCCTGGCAATCTGGACTGTACCATGCAAATATGCAGCCTTATAACTTGTGATACTACATTTATAGTGTATGCACTATGGTGTAGCTATAATTTTGTATATGTGGGCAAGACATCAAAACAATGCTTGCAGGAACATGTTAGGTCTATTTTACATGCTAGGAATAACACATCAGTAGGTACACACTTTGATATTTATCATGACTCTTCACCAGCAGCCTCAGATTTATGGACATTGATTGGATACCACTACAAATAACGGCGGGGGGGGTGACAGAGCTAACAAACTGCTTCAGAAAGACAGTATGTGGATATTTAAACTAAACAGTGTTAAACCTAATGGTCTTAATAATAGTTGGGATATCAAACCTTTTTTGAAATAAGTGCCAGTTGACTTTTCTGATTTAAATGCTTTAATTGTATATGTTTATCCAGTTCAATACATAGACTGTGGGTGTGTGTGTGTGTGTTAAGAGTGTACATGTAAATATATATATATATATTATGTATTACATATACACACACACACATATATATGTATGTGTGTGTGTGTGTGTGTGTGTGTGATTTACCTCTGTTCTTTATTTACAGTGAAGCACCTCCTTTTTTAGACTCCAACCTACCCAGTTGGCATAGCCATGTGGAGATATGAATCTGGCAGACTTCCTACATCAGTACAAAACAAGTAAACCTGTACAGTGTTGTATTTTGTTCATTTTGAGATTTTTAAACTAAAGTACATTACAAGTCAAAAGTTAACTGTAATTGTAGATTTAGTCCTTTTTTATGTTGATTGCGCACATGCGCAAGAAACATTTTGTGGCAGCTTTCTCCAGAAGCAGGTTGTGGAGGCGCGGCACTGTTGTGGCCAGTGCCCCCACAGCCTGTAAAGGCTTGGCCTGCTTCCTCCAATGCTGTGGCACGCTGCTGCTGACACTAGTTCAGCCAGCATGCCACCAACTTGTAACAAATTAGCCTCTGCAATCGGGACTGCCTCGTCATTGCAGCGTCAGCCATTTGCTGCAATGAGGGAGTGACCCATCATTGCAGGGCAGGATCATGAAATCCTGATATTATTTGTGAACATGGCATCTGCTTGCCACTGTGTTCACAAACAATATTAACCCCCCCACCATGTTTATTTGCCAAAGAGGGCCCCAATCCCCATCGGCTTCAGTGCCCCAATGTTTGTTATTATTTAACCCCCCCTTTTGTTGTGTGCTGACAGGGGGTGCCTAACCCCCATTGGCTACTGCCCCAAAATAAAGACTCTGGTGGCATGCTGGGAGCCCACCCAGCGTGCCACATGCCCTCTAAAATAAAAATGGTCCCGCAATGTCTTTTTGTTTTTAACCTGTAAAAAGGAAACTGTCCTCGGTGGTCTCCTGCCCCCAACCTCAGACCCACCCACTGCACACACTGCTCCTACCCCCATCACCCTATACTTACCTCCGAGCTCAGCGCAATGATCTTCGTGGACCGAACACGCTCTGCACTCTTCAAAGCCGACTGCGAACTGAGGAAGTACTGGTAAGCTGTATAATGGAATAAAATTTTTTTTTTCAAACATTAATGCATATCTCAGTCATTTATTGGAATGTTGGCACCAAATTTTCAACATGGGGTTTTTGGGACCCCTCCTTATGAATTCTGGCACTGTCATGGCATTAATCAGCCCTGAAAGGTGATTTGGTGGTCACTGACTGGAATCACCTTTTGAGGCTGATTAACAAAATGACAGTGCCAGTGTTCATGAGGTGGACTCTCAAAAAGCCTATGTTGCAAATTTGGCGGAAAAAAATCCAAAAATGACTGTTTTACAAGCGTGCATTGCACTGTTTCTACACATGCTTGTAACTTCGCAAATTTGCAATATTTTCACACCAGATTTTCAACATCAGCATTTTTTCACACCTCCTTGTGAACAGTACAGCTGTCATTGTTCACATCCTGGCCAAAATGTGTTTTTGTACTTCCGTCGCAGAATAGCACGGTCGCTGTGGGAAATCAGTGTTTGGGACAGATTAAGAAAATGACAGTGACACTGTTCATGAGTAGAGGTCCTAAAATACCTATGTTAAAAATTTGGTGACGATATCATAAAATGCCTGTGTATTACGGTAGATTACTTAGTTTGCACACATGCTCTTAACTCATGAAATTTACAATATTTTCACTCCAGATTTCCACATTGCCATTTTCTCCCACACCTACTTATGAACAGTACAACTGCCATTTTTCCCATCCTGGCCAAAATATGTTTTCGCACTTCCGGAGCAGAATAGAGCGGTCACTGTGGGAAATCACTGTTCGGGACAGAGTAAGAAAATGACAGTGATACTGTTCATGAGCAGAGGTCCTAAAATGCCCATGTTGAAAATTTGGTGATGATAGCCCATCAAATGACTGTGTTACAAGTGTGCATTGCGCACTTTCCATGCACCCTTGTAACTTTGAAGATTTGTAATATTGTCAGGCCAGACTTTCAACAGTGCCATTTTTTCACACTTCCTTATGAGCAGTACAGCTGTCATTTTTCACATCCTGGCCGAAATGTGATTTCACAGTTCCGGAGCAGAATAACACGGTCGCTGTGGGAAATTAGCATTTGGGACAGATTAAGAAAATGACAGTGGCATTGTTCATGAGCAGAGGTCCTAAAATCCCTATGTTGAAAATTTGGTGACAAAACTCCATAACATGACTGTGTTACAAGTGTACATTGAACTGTTTCCACGTACCCTTGTAACTTCATAAATTTGTAATGTTTTCACACTACATTTTCAACAGTGGCATTTTTTCACACCTCCTTATGAACAGTACAGCTGTCATTTTTCACATCCTGGCTAAAATATGTTTTTGCACTCCTGTCGGAGAATAGCATGGTCACTGTGGGAAATTAGTGCTTGGGACTGATTAAGATCAAATGAGTGAGAGGGGGGACTGACCGAGCTCAACTGAGCTCTGTCGGAACTGATGTGGATTTGTTTGTGGGCAGAAAAAGGCCCCAGCACAAGAGCCCAGTACAAAAGGGCAGCCTGCAGCACTGGGAGAAACAGAACAAGAGAGCGAGTGAGAGAGGGGGAGTGAGTGAGCTCAATGGAGCTCTATTATGACTGCTGCGGATTTCTTTGTTGGCAGAAAAAGGCGACAACGCAGGCAGGGGCCCAGTACAAAAGGCCAGCCTGCAGCGCCGGCAGAAATGGAATGAGTGAGTGAGAGAGGGGGAGTGAGCAGGCTCAACAGACCTGTGTCAGGACTGCTGTAGATTTCTTTGTGGACAGAAAAAGCCAGCAACAGAGACAGGAGCCCACTACAAAAGGGAAGCCTGCAGCACCAGGGCAAACAGAATGAGCGAGAGAGAGAGAGGGAGTGAGCCACCTCAACGGAGCTCTGTCAGGACAGCTGCAGATTTCTTAGTGGGCAGAAAAAGGTGCCAATGCAGGCAGGAGCCCAGTACAAAAGAGTAGCCTGCAGCACCGGGAGAAACAGACTGAGCGAGTGACAGAGGGGCAGTGAGCAAGCTCAACAGACCAACGTAATCAACATTCGGCAGTGACAAATGCTTGTTGAATAACTCTTTTTGATAACTCCTTTTGATAATTATCCTTCCATTTTTCATCTCTTGACTCTGTGTATGATAAGCTGCATTTTCTCTATGAATTAGGTGGCGGTTTTCATTGCACTTCTTTTTGAATTTGTTTACATGTATTGACTTTGCTATTATGTATTAACTGATTTTAGCCCATACTAGGACTTTAAAGACAAATGACTGCATAATTGTTTGGTCTAACAAGATACAGCTGTTTTGAATCAAATTGAGTGAATTTAATGCTGTGAGCTGCTCTTGTATTTTGACCCCTTTGAAGACTCGTTGAGGAGTCGAGGTGCTAGGGTTCGCCTGGATACTGGCTTTGTTGTGGCAAGAAAGTAAAAAACACACTGGTGTTTATTATTTAATTTCTTTTGCCTTGTTTTCTTTAATTGCGCACCGTATTCTCTTGTGATTGTTCATACTTGTGGAGATTAGCCATCTCCAATATGGAGCTGCATCATCCGAATTGCAGGCGCATGGTAATAGTCCTGGACTTGTACTTAATGGCAATCTATATGTCAGTACAAAGATGTTGATGTGTACAGTTGCATCCATAGACATGGTCAGATCTTTTCAGAAATTTCTGTGATAATTTTGGAGAAATTTCCTCCTTGCCTGCACCTATGGGCTACCAGAGAGAATCTCTTTAGATAGAAACATAGAAACATAGATTTTGATGGCAGATAAGGACCGCTTAGCCCACCCAGTCTGCCCATTTTCCTACCTAATGGATAAGCTGCAGATCCTAGTTAACCAGCAGCCTACTTCTTCCTACCCCCAGCCCCTAGAATTGCCTTATGACTGTCCCATGCATGCTTGAATTCCACCACTGTTTTTGACTCCACAACTTCCTCCGGAAGGCCTTTCCATGCATCCACAACCCTCTCTGTGAAAAAATACTTCCTTAAATTACCTCTGAGCTGCCCCTCTTCTATCTTCAAATTGTGCCCCCTTGTTCTTGCACACCTCTTTTTTTGAAAGATGCTACCCTCTTGGACTTTGTTGATTCCCTTGAGATACTTGAAAGTTTCTATCATGTCCCCCCCTCCTTCCTTTCCTCGAGGCTATACATATCCAGCTCCTTAAGTCTCTCTTCATATGTCTTCCAGTGCAGACCATGCACCATTTTAGTTGCCTCCTCTGGACAGCCTCCATCCTGTCTATGTCTTTGCGGAGATTGGTCTCCAGAACTGCACGCAGTACTCAGATAGGGTCTCACCAACTGTCTGTACAGAGGGATAATAACTTCCTGTTTTCTACTGGTGATGCCTCCCATGCATCCCAGTATCCCCCAGCCCTCCTTGCTTCCTCTCACATTGCTTGCCCACCTTTAGGTCATCGGATATGACTACCCCTGGTCCCTTTCCATTTTTGTTGTTGTTAGTATCTCTCCCCATTGTGTACTCTTCCCTGGTTTTGTTTCCCAGGTGCATTACCTTGCACTTCTTAGCATTGAATCTAAGCTGCCATACATTTGACCATTTCTCTAACCTTGCCAAGTCCTTCTCATCCTTTCCACCCACCTTGTGCATCAACTCTGTTGCAGATCTCTGTGTCATCTGCAAAGAGACATACTTTCCTTCCAGTCCCTCTGCAATGTCGCTACAAAGACATTGAAGAGGACCTAATCTAATACTCTGAACCCTGCGGTACCCACTAGTAACCCCCTTTCTTCAGAGTGAACTCCATTTACTATTACTCTGTGTCCTGTTCTCCAGACAATTCTTTACCCAGGCTGTCATCTTGGGACCCACTCACAGGCTGGCTAACTTGTTTATTAATCTTTTGTGTGGGACTGTGTCAAATGCCTTGCTAAAGTCTAGGTAGGCCATGTCCACAGCCCCTCTCTGATCTACTACTTTGTTCACCCAGTCAAAGAAATCTATCAGATTCATCTGGCATGAACTTCCCGCTGTGAATCCATGCTGCCTAGGGTCCTGTGCCCCTCTGGCCTCTAGATAATCTACAATTCTTTCCTTCAGAAGTGATTCCATCATTTTCCCTATCACTGAGGTTAAACTAACAGGTCTGTAGTTTCCTGCTTCTGCCTTGCTCCCACTTTTGTGAAGGGGAATCACATCTGCCCTCCTCCAGTCCTCGTGTACCACCCCATCCTCCCATGATTTTTTAAAAAGGGTAGTCAGTGGTGTCACTAGTTCTACCCTTAGTTCTTTTAGAATTCTGGGATGAATCCCATCAGGCCCCATTGCTTTGTCCACCTTCAGTTTTAAGGGTTCTTTCAGAACCCTTTCTTCTGTAAATGGGCTGGTATCAACTTCTCTATCCAGAGTGTTTCTACTGTTTGTTTTATGTACCTTCCCCTCTTCATTTGTAAATACTGAGCTAAAATATTTGTTTAGTATCTCTGCCTTTTCACAGTCTCCCTCTGCCCACCCTCCCTCCCCTTTATTAAGCCTCATTATCCCTCCCTGGTCTTCCTTCGCTCCCTGATGTACCTATAAAGGTTTTATCCCCTTCTTAACTGAGTTGGCTATCTTTTTCCTCAGTTTGGGCCTTTGCTGTTCTGACTGCTTCCAGCCTCCTTTGCTTTAACTGATACAGTTCTCTCCTGCTCCTTCTGTGATTCCTTGTACTTCCTGAATGCTTTCTTTTTCTCTTGAACCTTCACTGCCACTTCCTTTGAGAACCATAGTGGTTTCTTACATTGTTTTGATTTGTTTATTTGCTTCACACAAAGGCTCATTACCTCTGTGATGGCAGTTTTTATTATTCCCCATTGTTCTTCCACCCCTCATTCCTGTCCATTTGCTAGTGCATTCCTTAGGCACTCACCCATTTTGGCAAAGTCAGCCCTCCTAAAGTCCAGTACTTTTGTCTTTGTATGGCTTGACTCTATTGCTGTGTTTATTGTGAACCATACTGTTCGATGGTCGCTAGTTCCCAGATGGCTACCCACTTCTACATCTGTGATCCTCTCTACATCTCCATTTGAGAGAATCAAGTCTAATATTGCTTCCTCTGGCGTGGGCTCCAGTACTAGTTGTCTAAGGCATGCCCCCTGTTGGGCATCTAGAATAACTCCATTCTTTGAAGTGGCAGCTGCAACTGCACTCCAGTTAACATCTGGCATATTCAGATCACCCATCAGCAATATCTCCCCTTTTTCTGCCATTCTAAGTATACTTTCTATCATTTCCTTGTCCATTTCCTCCCCCTGAGAAGGGGGGTCTGTATACAACCCCTGTGCGGATTGTGGTGCCATTGCCTGTCTCCAAATTTACCCAAAGTGCTTCTTCTCCTCCCTGTTTACCCTTTTGTTCTGTTGCTTTTATTCCTTCCCTTATGTAAAGAGCTACTCCTCTTCCTCTTTTACCCTCCCTGTCCCTCCTGTAGATAGTGTATCCTGGCATGTTTATGTCCCAGTCATGGTTTTGTGTGTACCATGTTTCTGTGACTGCCATGATATCCAGATGTTCCTCCTCCATCAAGGCCACTAATTCAGGAAGCTTGTTACCCAGACTATGGGCATTGGTACTCATTGCTCTCCATTTTTTGATGGCTTTACCTTCTGTTGCAGCATCCCCCACTGACCGTTCTACCTCGGTCTTTTTCTCATTTAGTACCCTGTTTTGTAGGGAGAGGCTGGGATTTTCCTGCTGCTTGTCAGTGCCTCCCCCTTTGACTAGTTTAAAAGCTTGCCAATGAAGCATTTAAACCGATTGCTCAAAAGACTTGTTCCCTTCCTGGACAGAAGCAGACCATCCTGCCAGTATAGGCTGGTGTCCCTCCAGGTGGAACCCCAGTCCCCAATGAAGCCAAACCCCTGTGCTCCACACCATTTTTTCAACCATTCATTAAACTGCATGGTACTAATTACCCTCACCTCTCCCATGCCTTTGACAGGCAGCACCTCTGAGAAGGATACTGTGTGTGCTACTTGTCTTAGGCCCCTCCCAAACTCTGCAATGTCCTCCAGCACTGCTGTAATCTCATGATGAGCCAAGTCATTTGTCCCTAGGTGGACAATTACATCCAGCTCAGACTCCCCTTGCAGCTGTTTTCATGATTCTGAGGATGCGCTTCCTGTCCCTCCAAGCCATGGCACCAGGCAGGCACCTTACTTCAGTTTTCCCAGCTCCCCCCAGTTCTATACCCCTAATAATTGAGTCCCCCACCAGGAGCTGCTTCCTTTCCCTGTGGTGTCCTCTGCCTCCTTCCTGTGGGCCTCCCTTGTGACAGTTGTCATCAGTCTTCTCTGTGGGTGCATCCTTAGGGGAGCTATGCTCCCCCAGAATGGTGTATGGATTGTGGAGTGGAACAATTGACTGGGTGTGCCTCTGTTCCACCATCCTCACCCTCCCTGAGCCCACTGTGGTCCAACTGCTGTGCTTTCTTTGCACCTCTGAGGTAGTGGTGGTGGCGCTGCTGCTCCCTGGATGGGGGAGATTCCCTTCCTACTGTCCAGTGTGGCCTGGGGGAAAGTTTCCTTACTACTGTCCAGTGCGGCCTGAAGATGGGCAACTTCCTCCCTCAGGGCAGATAGTTGTCTGCAAATAGGGCAGCATCTCAGCCTCCAGAAAGACTCCCGGAAGACTGCTGCCCCACAGCCATTACATTGCACTACTCCCCACATGTTTATCTACCTTTTGTTTGTTTGTTTGTATTTGTGTGTGTGTGTGTGTGTGTGTGTGTGTGTGTGCATGTGTGTATGATTGGTTATATAGAAATATATATATTATACAATGTGTATGCTTATATTGTCAGTGCAGTGTGCTAGAGAGGATATGACAGTGATATGCACCTTGCACTCTTGAGGAAATGATGTCAGAACCTCAGGTATAAAGGAACTATTTCCAGGGGTGGGTGGGGTGAGGGTGGGAAGGGTTGGGCCTAAACTGTGCCCTCACAAAACAATCAGCTAAAAGCTCTCACCCACCGCTGCAATGAGTGCCTTCCTGTCAGCAAGATACCCTACACAACAATTTGACAGAGAAAGTACCCTGCTAATCAAACACTGAAAAATCCAGACATCCAAGTCAGACACAGGTAAACCTCTCCAGCACCAAAACAGCCTGGTTGTTTGTTAGCCACAAAGGAAAATCAAATATGCAGTTATTTCAGCCCTTATGAAGATGCTGACAAGATAAGCAGTTTTGAAAAACCCTTTCCTGAATTAAAAACTAAAATAATTAAACACAAAGCAATACCACTGTAAAAGTGAGGAAAAACTTCTTTCAGATGTAAGCAAGAGAGAGAGATTAGTTACAGATATCTAGTCCAATATAATATATCCCACACAGCTTCTCAGTTGTTTCAAAACACACCCAGTACACAATTTGGAAGAAGATGGACTTCTGTCTCAAACAGGATCACACCAGTAGTTTATAGTAATTTAACAATGCCGACATGGTCAAGCTAGACAATTGGCTGTGATGCAGGCCTCTGACTTGTGAAGACAATTCCCCCCACCTCAGGCTATGTCTGGCATCCAATTACAAACTGCAGCCTTTGCTATTTTAAATCACACAACCCCACCAAATGTTTCAAAATATATTGATGCAGATTGTCACAGAATTCTAATAATCAGTCCAGTTAGCCACAAAGGAAAATCAAATATGTTGTTATTTCAGCCCTTCTGAAGATGCAAACAAGATAAGCAGTTTTGAAAACCCCTTTCCTGAATTAAAATCTAAAATAATTAAACACAAAGCAATACCACTGTAAAAGTGAGGAAAACTTCTCTCAGATGTAAGCAAGAGAGAGAGATTAGTTACAGATATCTAGTCCAATATAGATATATTGTGAAATATCAGGAAATATCTGAACATACTAACATACTATGGCTGCAACTGTACTGCAAGAAAACAAATATTTTCCCTGTTAGACATTTAGAGGCAATAACAAATAAATAAAAATACAAATTCCCATAGGATAATATTGGAATGTTGACAAGCCATAACTCCATCAGTTCTTGCAGTTTGTTAAGGGTCATTGTAACATGGCCAAAACATGAACAGGCAAAATAAAGAAGGCAATTGGTTCAATTGCATCAGGTGTCACAAGAGCAACATGGCATAATGGCACAATAATGCTGTGTTGCTTGTGAAATGCAGAAACCAACCACAGCGGAGAAAGCAGCAGTATACAGAAAGACAACAGGTACTGTAAATCACGGTAGCGAGCAAGTGTTGTGACAGCAGTTAGGATGGCTTGACGGGGAGTAGGAGAAGTGTAATGGAGATACAGTGAGAGACAAATAGTATAAGAGAGAGAGAAAGAAGGAAGTGCAAATGAAGAAAATGTGGGTAAGTTGCAACGTATGTGGAATGAGAGATATGGAGACATGGCTAGATGACAAGTTTGGAAACGAGGAACAAATGGCAAGATGTGCACAGACAGGGAGTAGGGCTGTGTTTGAAAAAGTGAGGAACCTGGGGAAAAAAGAGCGAGTGAGATGCCAGGGAGTGGAAGGGAACAGAGAGTGGCACAGCAATGAAGCGGAAATGGCTTTTATTTGGAGATGGTCACAGTATATGGCACTGGTAAATTAAATAATCGTGGAGTATCGATGGAGTTGAAACAGAAGAGAGCTTGAAATTCTCAGCAGCATAATACTGGGAGCAGTCTGAAGATGAGCGTCTCAGGTAAAGACCATGATCTAATGGTACTAACTGGCTAACGCTGTATGCAAATGAGACACAGAGCCTCAGAGTGACAGAGTAAAACTAGCAACTTGGGGTCCTCCTGAAAATGATAGGAAATGAACAGCAATCAGAAATATTGAACAAGTTATGGTAATCATTAAGCAATACTTGTATGTACTTATGTGCAAAAGTATTGAAAGGACATATATGTATGTAACTGAGGGTCACCTTAACCTCTCAAAGTAACAGTAAAGTTTACTGTCTATCTCAAATGGTATAGTCATGTAATTGATCACAGCAGTAGAAACTGATGTGTGAGACCCGCAGTAATGTGCATACCATGTTACAAGTGCATTAATCCACTCCAAAGGTGGCATCAAATGGGGAGTTAATGCATGGTTGGTCTGTTGTAGGCACTTGGCCTGCGGCCTCGGGCCACAATGGTCCCAACCATGCATTAACTTTGTCATGGATTAATGCTTATTTCTATATATCAAAATAGAGGTCTTAATGAGAACTACCATAATAAGAGATATTGTCCCCAAAAGATTTAGTATACAATATAAGAAAAGCATAAAAAATAAAGAAATGCAAATTCCCATAGGATAACATCAGAAGTTCAAGACGCCTTAAGTTTGTCAATGCTCACACTTAAAGGGCACTGTATATATCATAGAAACATGGACCATGATAGAGAAAAAGACCATAGGTGCATCCAAGGTGCCTATGTTCCCTATAATCCCTGGAACCTTCCATGGAACCTATTGGTCTTCCAGGATACTAACCCTCCCTGTATATCCCTATTCTCCTCTCTGGTCTTGTCACCCAGGGCAATCACTATTGTCTTCATTCTATCCTATGCCCACAGCTAAATCCCACTGCTCTTCTGTTGTGGTACTGTATGTTTCGCCCCACTCGTCCAGTAGTCCATAGGGGTTCCTTTTCCCTAAATGCATTATGTTGCAAGTTTTGGCATTGAATTTTAACCAGTGTGTCCCCCTAAACATGTACATATCTGATGCCTCCATACTGGAGGCAGTATAGCATAGTCAGTTAATGCTCTGAGCTGCAAATGTGGAGACCTGGGTTTGAATCCCACAGCCACCTATATGCATACTGTGTGATCCTGAGCAAGTCACTTAATTTCCTTGTGCTCCCACATCACATTTGAAAACACACTTTGGCTTAGTGTGCTACTCCTGGTATTTATAGAATACCTTCTTTTTGGCCCTAACCACTTCCCTGACCATAGCTGAGAACCATAGTGGTGTCTTAAATCTGTTTTTTTTTTCACATACAGTTCTTATGCTTGTCTTTGATGGCTTGAGGATGGCTCCCTTCATTACTCTCTGTATCTCCTCTAATCATCTTGTATCCTGCAGCCCTGCTAACTTGTCCCTGACCAGTTCCCTCAATCTATTGAAATCCACCCTTTTAAACTCAAGTGCTTCTGTTCTTGATTCTGGGTTGGCAGTCCTGAGGGCCAATTCAAACCACATGGACTTGTGTTCTATATTCCCTGGTGGCTCCGTAGTATCACAGTATCTACCAACTGTGAATTGGTGGTCACCACATCGAGGACTACCTGGTAGGTTCTTTAAGAAGTTGCATCAGTAAACAATCTTGGAAGGCATCTAGCAATGCCTGACTCCTGTCAGTCTTGGCCACATGGACTTCCCATTGATGTCAGACAGCTTGAGGTTACCTATTACCACTACTTTCCCCTTTGATTCTCCTCTTTTTGGGGGAGTGGGGGTTCCGGGTTCAGGGGGTGAGATTCAGCTGAGCTGAGTGAGCAGGTACAATCACAAGAAAGATCTTAAGTACTACTAAAAGAATTAACCATGTTCCCCCTAGGCATTTGGAGGCAATATAAAAAAAATCATGCAAAATAGAAAGTGCATTCTTATGAAGGGATCTTTTTTTGTATGTGTTTTTTTGTTAATGTGAAAAAAGATGCCATCATACGGAAACATAACTTCGGGCTTAGTTTTTTGTCCTCCTTTTTTTTATGTATGAAGGAATCCTTTTTCATATGGCTTTTTCATTCATGTGAAAGAGGATCCCTGCATACTGAAACATTTTTGAGTTTTTTTTCCACATTTGAACTACAACAATGCATAAGTTCCTGGAGTTAGTACAGGTAGAAAAAAACAATCAACACCCTGAGTTTCATTATAAAAACAATCTTTTTTATAATTTTTTAATAAATATTAATTTACATAATGAAAACCTTAAAATAAAATGAAGTAAATGAGTTTTTTTAATTATAGATTGATGTAAATGAAAATAAAACTAGTAATAGTGCATTCATATTGCAAAATACATTTCTATAAAGCAAAATAGTAACTTTTTTTATATGAAAGGCATTTTAGAATTATTTTTTAAATTAAAATCCTTTCATTTTTTTTGGGGGTTAGATGAGGAGGGACCTGTCCTTCAACATCTTGCTGCATGATTGTCAGTCACTTTCTGTTTGAGACTGCAAATGGAAGCAGGTGCTCACTGGCAGTGTCCATGTCAGGGACTGTGAATAGATGAATCACACCACCTCCTCTTGAGGAGTAAATTTAGGGTGGGGCTGTGACAAAGGAACTTCTGGCTCCTGATGAGGTCACTCAGAGAGGACCTGGTCTTCCCACTGCAGCAGCATTCTGTTTGTTTCATAGATGGCTTCCTTAGTCCTGCGTAGTTCCTCCATCATTCCACACAGTAATTCGTGCGTGGTCTGCTGAGCTGCTACAATGTTCTTGTAACTCTGAGCTCTCTGATGCTGTGAGTGAGGACAGCATTGCTGCTGTGGAGAACACAGAGGGCCTCATAAGTCTTGCACTCAATTCTGTTGTGATGGCAAATCCAGTTTAGGATTTATTTTTGTGTATCGGAGTACCATCACCACAGACTTAGCCATATTCTTGATACCCTCTGACACAGTGCTCAAGAAATGACAGAGGTCCTTCCTCAGTGACTCAATTGCTGTGTAAGATGATACAAAACAAAAGAAAAGAAAATACATTAGTAAACGTTGCATGTTTGGCTGTGCGTACTATTAAAAAATGTTAGGACTTTTAGTTTTTTTATGCATTGTCCTGTGAAGAGAATGAGTAGTATTAAGTTTGTAATGTAACTTGTAAACCTGGAAGTGAAGACGTTATTGGGCCTGATTCTATAAGGATGGTGCAAGTCACCACCAATGGTCACTTGCACCAAACCCCAATATGCCAAGGACCCTGCACCCAATTCTGGAATGGGCAGGGTCCCCATGGCTAAGCCCTACAATTTGCAACAATCCCATGGGTATTTTTGTTATTTTGTTCCCTGTTATGAGGCATGAATGAGGAGCATGGATGCCTTGCCTCTCCATTATTTCAAGATAATGAACCGTATATAGTGGGGTAAGTACAGGTCATGTAACATTGTTTTTTCCTGCTCCTGTGCTGAGTTGTATATGTAACTAGCAACTCATTAGTACATCCTGTTTTAGTATAAGGGTTATCATTATTGTAAAGAAACTGAAATAATAAAAAATGTTAACGGCAAAAAAAAAAAACAATCCCATGGGTATGCCAAATGGCATACCTGAAGGCACTGTCACAAGCCGCATCCCCAGACCAGAAGGGCACATGTGACACCCCCCTGTGCCCCAATCCCACTTGTGGGAACATTAAGCCCTGCAGGGCTATTGCTGTTCTCCCATGCCCCAAACCCTGAACATGCTAGTTAAAGCTCTACAGGGCAATTCATGCCCCTCCATGCCCCAATCCGTGATCAGCCACCTCCCACAAACTGCATCTCCCACGTATTAGATACCCATTAATCCTGGTAGTCTAGTGCCCCCCCACCCAGCAGTGGCAGAATACCCCACTCCTGCTCTACCCAGCTGGTGACTGGCACAGCCCACCTCTCACCACCACTGCCAGCCACTGACTGAACTCCACCAGAGCACGTACCACTTTACATAATATGTGCTAATGAATATTCATGAGTACATATTATGTATAGTAGTATGTGCTCCTGTGGAGTTCAGTCAGTGGCTGGCAGTGGTGGTGAGAAGTGGGCTGTACCAGTAACCAACTTGGTGGGGGGGGTAATCTGCCACTGCTGGGTGGAGGGGAGGGGGGTCACTAGACTACCATGGTTAAAGGGTATCTAATACTCGGGAGATGCAGTTTGTGGGAGGTGGCCAATTGGGGATCAGGGCATGGGGGGCATGATTGGCCCTGTGGGACTTTAACTAGCATTTACAGGGGTCGGGGCATGGGGGGACAGCAATAGCCCTGCAGAGCTTTAACTCAGATGTCTGGTGGTCAGGGCATTCGGGGGGATGAGGCATTACAAGTGGCAGTATGGGGAGTGGGGCATTGGTGGGGGGAAGGTGACATCATGGCATTGGGTGTTGGGCTGGTGGCACATATACGCAACCCCCAGAGGGAGTAAGTACACTTACATCAGCTAGAAGCTGGTGTAACTGTACTTTGGCAGATGTCCTATGGGGTTGTTTGAGAATGGCAACCTTGGGGTCTTTGCTGCTGCCCTTCCAGAATAGGGTGCAACTGCTGCCGTAAACACCCTAGTGCCATGTTGCAAGGGGTTTAGGGCATAACTGGTGGTGTTTGTCAACTTAAGTGCAAGCAGCCTGTGATGTCGCAGGCTGCTTTGCAGAATACCACATGTCACAAATGCTGGCGTAACTTGCTACTTGTGCCATTATTTTTGGCTGAAGTCATGTTACAGCAGGTGTATTCCTTTGAGAATCGGGCCCTTGTCTTTTGCTACTATACTTATTGTATCTGAAGGTACTATCTGGTGATTTTGTTTACCTCTGACTATTACGATTTCTGTGAAGGGAATGCAGTATTTTGTAAACCTGTAATTTAGAAGAATATATGTATTAGCAAAGAACGTAAAGGTTGATTTCTCTTCTGCTGGTGTATCACTATGAGGTCAAGTGAAGAAAGAGTGTGTTGATTTTATTCACCTGTGAAGATAAAGACTTGTGTCATGTATTGAGTTTCATTATCTGTGAGGATAAAGATTTCTGTTAAAATAATATATTAGATATGGGGAAAAAAGCAACTTTTTAATTTTGATTCTAGTTTCTTTACCTGTAAGGATATGGATTAGGATATAGATTTCTGTGAAGAGAATGTATTAGTTATGAACAAAAACCTTCCTTTTTGTTTCCTGGGACTATATCAATATGAAGCCAGTTAAGACATTGGTAATTGTATTGTCCTGTGAAGAGCAGTACTAACACAAAGGCATGATACAGTATTGTTCAATGCCCATTTGTAAGCAAATTTTGAAGACACCTGTAAAGTTTTCTTCAGATAAGAATTTCAGTTAAGCTTTGTTGTACATTACAGATCCAGTTTGTCCTGCTAAGTACAGTTCAACAGTCAGACATTTTTCTATGGACTGTTACCATATTGACAAAGGACTACAATTACTAGGTGGTCTGTTAGCAACTATGAACACAGAATTTTGTAAATATTTTTACTTTATGTGAATAACACTGTCATCATTGCTTTTTTCATGCAGTATATAATGTTGCTTACAGTAGGTTCAGGCCATGCAGAATGGAGCTTTTAGCAGTACAAGATAGTGGTAGCAGGTACAGGCTCTACAGACAGAGGTATACTACAAAAATCAGCATAAAAGCTGCATTGTGGGGGGGGGGGGGGGGACAGAATGAAAGATGGTGTAGTATAGTGCTAGCACCACTGCTACAGAAATGCCTGACACCTGAAGAAGATAAATACTGTGTTGTTGGGACTTCAAGAGTGACAAATTTTCAGTTTTCACATCGAAATTCTGTTTAAAATACAAAATAGTGAAATACAACACAAACAGCAATATACAACACATGAAATACAGTTATGATACTGTCTTAGTGTTATGATACCTATATATGTTGTAAGAATAATACATGACAGGGTGTGAGTAGTGGTGTGAAGGCATGCATGCAGTTAGGTATTTGGCTGCATGTTGACTCTTATTGTCTCTGGAAATGTGCTGAATGAACTACTGCCCAGAGTCTGAAGTGTATTAGTGCACTTATCATATGCCAAATTTGTGAAAAATATAACTTTAAACAGAGAAAGCATCAATTCTAAAAGTCCAATTAGTTTTTTTTTATTTCTTATTTGTATGTAGAGGTACAGTGAAGAAATCAGTTCCAAAACTTGGCTTGTGGGAGGTGGGGGTGGGGGGCAACAAAACAGAGTATTATTATGTCACATTTTTTCATTAGTTACAAATGGCAGGGGAGCTTGCTTCCATTAAGAAACACAATTTCTGTAACTACTTTGGAATATGGACATAAAGATCTAGGGCAGGATTCACAAAACACTTTAAAGGGGAAAACAATGTGCAAGTCCCAAATATTTGCACAGTTGCAGAAAAAAGGGGTAATTACACTGTGTCATATACACCAAAAGCCCACAGCTGCAGAAAAAATACACTGCAGACTGTGAAAAATACTCAGCTGAGGAAAATTCCTGTGCAAAAAATGGCATTGTAAAGTATGGCATATCCCTTAAAGGATATTCTCAGCCACTGTTTTTCCACAGTTGCGGAAAAAATGTTGCGCACATGCTGTACCAAGGAGAGTGAGGTGTAACTCATCTAGAGCAAAATGCATTGCACTAACACTTGGGAAACAATCATAGTGGAGGTTCAGGCACCAAACAACAGCAAACCTGTGGGCTGTATAGTAGTGTCAGTTGCTACACCAAAACTATCACACATTTCCATTGAAAGGCAACAAAGCACAACTACATGACCCTGTGCAGCCCATAAGGTAGCCCCACAGGCAGTAAAGGCAGAGGTGGTAACAGCCAGAAGTGTGTGTTACAGACACAGGAGAAAAAAACATCTCAGAGACACAACCAATAGATACACATTGCGACTGGGTGCAAGGTCCTGCTGGTACAGGTGGTGCTACCATGGTCCCAGTTGTGGAATTGGCTGCTTGTCTCTCTGGGAGTGCTGTTTTTGCTGCAACATTTGTGGAATTTAACAACTTGCCTGTTTTGTGATTTTCTGCACCTGGGGAATTTTTTTTTTTTTATCATTTAACATTTTTTTTGTCACCCCCCCCAGACAGCCCCATCTGACTGAACCCCCAGCCCCATCACCTGGAATTACCGGGCTTACACTTATGCCCAGCCCTGGAGTGGAGCCTGTGGGGAGTTGGTCGCCATCCTGCCGCCAGCTTTTTTTTCCTTCTTTTTTTTACCCCAGGGGCCCCAGGAGTGGGTTCACATGCATGTGGAGGCATGCATTAGTCCCACGGCCCAGGTAATGGCCCCTTTCTTCCCATCCCAAGTGAAGCACCTGGCTTCTCCTGAACCGTGCTGCCCGCATCCTCCATCAGGTGGTAGCCATCAGCTGGAGGAAGCCCCTTGCACCTCCACAGAGAGGAGAGCTTGCCTATCGGCAGCACCATCCAGCTCCACCACACCTCCTGCTAACCTCCAATGGCTTGGGCTCATTTCTGAACCTGGATCGTCAGCGTGCTGTGAGATAAAACATCCAGCACCTCATCCCTCAGCACCACCAGGCAGGTCTGCACCTGCGGAAATTTTTACTGTGAATACACCGCACTTACATCTCCACAGTTTTTCAAACCTTTTTTCCACATGTGCAATTTTTTTTGCTCTCTTTGTGAACCTAGCCCATAGTATTTTAACGATTGGAATCTTAGATTGGTAGTTTTTAGTGCTTGTTGGTATGAGTGCGATGTAACACATGACAGTAGCAATTCAGATTATAGCTGTAGTCTTTGCTGTATCATGAAGAGTTATTTTACTCAGAAAAGAAATGCACATTTGCACATACGTGTACTACTGTTAAAATGCTTGTGTGCTACTTAGTATTCTTTAGTTGTGATGTATCTGTAACATTGTATTTGCACATACTGTCTGTTTAATAAGACAGATAATATTACTTTCAAAACAGCAACCGTGTTGTGGCACTGGGGAGGTAGAGCTATGGAAAAGGAAATAAAAATATGTAGTTAGGAACGTGTCCTCTATTTGTTACTGCAACATATTATTACAATTCAATTTCCCAGTGCTAACTTTATGCAACATCTTGAGTGACTGTCTCTTACCCGAGAACAATTCTACACCTGCGGTTGTTTCCATAGCTCATAAATTGCAGACATTTTCTAATACAGCTAGTCTAGTACATGATGTGTCATTGTGGCCCGGCATGGAGAGGACCATCTGAACTGTAGAATGACATACAGTAACACATTGCTATGCTATAACTTCTATGTAGAATAAGTAACATTTTATCTCCTGGAAGAAACAGTAATGGACGTATGCAACTTTGTCAATGATTTTTATACATTTATCACCAGTTTGTCTTATGAGTGTGATGAGACTGCCTGATTTGGAATGCAAGCACAGTATGAAATTGGACATGTCTGCCTGGTGTCATACTGTAAGATAGTAGTTACAATGTCTTGTACTTCATTGTATTTGTTTTGCTACTAGTTTAGATGATGTTGCAGGATACTGCCTGCAGGGATGCCCCCAGCTGTATTATGTAGTTAAGTGTGATGGGCTATGATTGGATGAGATGAGGTGAAGGGTCATGTAGGGATATGGAATCCCCCTGTGGTGATTGTCTGGCCACATACCTGTATGGTAGGGCTGGGGGTATCCATGTGGATGGTATGCTGCCTCATCCTCTATACTGATAGCTACGAAGATACATGATTGCAGTAGACAGTGTAAGAACTACCTTCTAGTATGGTACCAGACTGAGATGTGCAATATCATAATGTGCTGGCAGTCTAAATAGTGGGGTTTCACAACCCTGTTGTAGTACTGACATATCTGCTGGAGAGTCTATGCTGATGTGTCTGGATGCTGTCTGCATGTCCTGCTGTACAGAGCTGCTGAGTATGTTTAGTATGTTCGATGGGGTGCACAGTAAAGATATGGCAGGCTTGCTCCTGCTGCAAGGTGGACAGTGTCATGCTCTGCAGTCTGTTCCTTTTTGCATGTTGAGCAGAGTAGACATGGATGCTACTGTCTCCCTACACCACTCATGTGAGTGTGTGTGTGTACATCTGGCAGGGGAGAACCTGTGCATAACTAGCTTGTGCACATTTTGCAAATGTTGCTGGGTGTCCAGTGGACCCCCCTGCTTCATGGTACTGCAATGTAGGGTTGCCTATGTGTGTCTGTGTATGCAGTTTGGACATCACTGGATAGGACCAGTTAATTCTTGCAGTTCCATGTTAAAATAAGCAGTGATAAAAATTAAAACTACATATGAAAGGGAGAAAGAGAACCAAGTGATATAGAAGAATATTTCAAGAAAGTGTTTTTTGACTTACATTCTGCATGAGCTTGCTTCCCGCTGCAGCGTCGGATGTACCAGAAGGACCAGGCTGGGGCTCTTTCTCTGGCTGTTATTCTGTGTTAGAGCCACAAACACACAGTGTTCCCTGAGTTATGGTCACAGAGGTGGCTGGGTGTTTCTGGCTACACCCCTCTGCGCCTGCTTTGATGGAACCACCAGTGCCCTCTCTGTATGTTTCTGGATCTGTAATAGACAAATAAAGAAGCACATACTTTATAATTATCTTAATACATAGATATTGTATTGTTCCTATTTAACCCACGGTCATATTGAATGTCATACTGTATTGTAATTTACCAGGTATTGCCTGATATTGAATAATTTTTAAATCTAGTAATGCATTTAGTTATCATGAAGCAAGACAAGAAAGTATTTCTATTGTTTACTATTATATGAGAGCTTAATTATTCAGTAGTGTTTTAACAGACACCTATACTTTGATTTTCTGTAATATATAAACAAGTCATATACTGTTGTCAATCTTTAGCAGCATTTTCAAACATACATATTGTTTGCTTGATATAGAACCCTTGACTATTTAGGCTCAGTTCTCAAGGAGGGTTTAGATCAACACTAGCTGCAGTAAACAGCAGCTTGTGGTAGTCTAGCAATGCCCCCCACAATACCCAATTTCATCCATAAATATAAATCATAAAAAAAACTACCCTGTCAGTCTAGTGAACCCCCACCCCACCCCAGCAAGTAGTGCCCACCACCCCGCTCCCCAATCCCAAAACAGAGTCGGTGACCAGCACAGTCCTCCTCGCACCTCCATGGCCAGCTGCCAATTGAACTGTCACAGAGCATGTACTGTAACTGTAAGGTTTATTTGTTTGACCATAAGCAAAGGATCTATGTGATAATGGCGAAAGCCTAAAGGCGTTTGCCGTTATCGCTAAGTCAAAGTGCTGAAAAACTTTTTGCCAGTCTGACACCCCAGCGCACAGCAAAAGGATGCCTCGGATTCAGTTTTTTAATGTTTTCTGTGGGGGGCTGTGCCCCCCACAGGGGGCTTTGAACCCCGCACACCCCTACTAAAGGATTCTCAACTCCAGGGGGGGTGCATGTCGGGAGGGTGAAAATATTAAAAAAAATAAAAGGTTCAGGCCAGGCGCAATAAAAATGCACCAGCACCCGTACCCGAACCTCGTACCCTGCTGACCAGTGCCAGCAACCCACCCACCTCGCCATGGGGTCGGCTCAGCAACCACCATGGCACAACCCCTCACGTCCCCTCCTGTACGTGCTCACTCCCTCCACCACGCACGCATATGTATAGTGACAGGAAGTCTCTATATTTGCCCACCCCCTTTCAAGCCACCCTATTTGGCTCCCTTTATTACTCTCTATATTTCCTCTAATCCTCTTATATCCTGCAGCCCTGCTAACTTATCCCTGACCAGTTCCCTCAATCTATTGAAGTCCACCCTTTTAAACTCAAGTGCTTCTGTTCTTGATTCTGGGTTGGCAGTCCCGAGGGCCAATTCAAACCACATGAACTTGTGTTCTATATTCCCTGGTGGCTCCGTAGTATCACAGTATCTACCATCTGTGAGTTGGAGGTCACCACATCAAGGACTGACTGGTTGGTTCCCTAAGAAGTTACATCAGTAGACAGTCTTGGAAGACATTTAACAATGCCTGACTCCTGTCAGTCTTGGCCACATGGATTTCCCATTGATGTCAGACAGCTTGAGGTTACCTATTACCACTACTTTCCCCTTTGATTCTCTCCTTTTTTGGGGGAGGGGGGTTCAGGGGTGAGATTCAGCTGAGCTGAGTGAGCAGGTATAATCAAAAGAAAGGTCTTAAGTACTACTAAAATAATTAACCATGTTCCCCCTAGGCATTTAGAGGCAATATAAAAAAAAGCATGCAAAATAGAAAAGTGCATTCTTACAAAGGGATCTTTTTTTTATGTGTTTTTTTCTTAATATGGAAAAAAGATGCCTTCATACGGAAACTATTCCCTGTAGCCATCCCTGGAATGCACTGGGAAAGGGGTGCCATTATTTCAGGTGCTCTTTCCCCAATGCCTTTATCATGTGCTATCGAAACAAAGGCCATTATAATCATGATACACATTAAAAGGACACATCAATATATACAGCAAATTACATTTAACAATAGCAGTGAATTTCTGGCTACTTAAAATATACTGAATGACAGGGAGACGTCTGTTCAGTTCTACATACTTTTGATAACAGGGTAGCAAACAAGAAAAGTGCTAAGATATTTGTAAGTGGCAATCAGTTATTAAAATATGCATCCATTCTCAAATTAATTTGCTCCTAGATTAATGTTATAAAATAAACATCATGTTCTATGCTGTAATATATTCACAAGCTTTACCCTTTTCATGTAAATCACATAATTAAATAGGTCCTGCTATTTCATTTTCTGCTTGGAGAGAGCTTATTCTAACCTCTCCAGACCCAGGCAGATAATTGCTGCAAGCCAACATTCAGAAAGTGTAGCCAAAAGATGGAGATTAGGCCGAGTGGTACCATATGAGATTAATCTGTTTCAGAGAGTTTACACTACCCCGTCACATCCTGACCCATCTGTACTAACCTCATAACCTTGTAATGCTGAATTTATGGGGCAAATCCATCATGGGTACCATACAGCACATGCTGCTCCTTAATCCACAGATCACCTCCTATCCAGACATGCCTATCGGCTTTTCCAGAGGCACCTAATGGGTCTACATGTCACAAGAGGGGCCCTTCTGATCACACCATGTCACAACTGTGCCTACCTGGTAGCCAGTCAGACACACTGGCTTTGGGGCCAGATCCATTAGGGCCACCATGCAGCACATGCTGCTCCTTGTCCCATATACAATTCCCCCATTGAGCCAGTCCTGTCGGCTACTTTCAAGGCATATAGTGGCACTCTTGTCTCCATTAGGTCCTATCCATCCACACCATGCTCTATCTGCTCCTCCTTGATAGCCAGTCGGACATGCTGGCATTGAGGCATGTCCATAGGGGCACCATGTGACTCAAGCTGCTCCATGTCCCAATGATTACCCTTGATCCAGCCACTCCTAGCAGCTACTCCAGAGGCATGTAATAGGACTCCATGGCACAGGTGGGCCCACCCAATTTGGGGCATTTTGTCCTAACTAATGATGCCAGAAAGCCAGAGGCTGGTCAAATGGTCATCTCCTGCCCTAGGCATTGGCCTCACAACTAAGAAATGCTCAATCAAGTTCTAAATCAAATCCTAAAACACATACCAAATTGTAACAAGTATATGCTCATTTAGAGAATTATAAATAATATTTGTCCTCCGTATCATGGAGTTACCCCAATCAATGGAACAACATAAAAGAACAGGGCTAGTAACACTTTCTTGAATAAAACAGGCATTTAACAGCTGCTCAACAGATGCTTAAGAGGCACTTGCCTGCTAAACTCCCACCACCTGCTTAAGTGGCCATAGTAGCATCTCCCGAATTAGAGCAGCTCACAGCTAAAATACATATGACAGCACAATAAGTTGAAATTCATATAAATAATAAGACATCTGAGACATATAAATATGTTCCCATTCTGTCCTCGGTTAAATATCCTGAAAAGAAAAGTTCTTACAGAAGTTCATGTATTATTTTTTTTACTCCCGAGCTGCCTTGCCGCCGTATTTTTTCAGCCTGGTCACGGGCCGCCTACCTCTGCCCCCCAGATTGGCCGCTGTCCCCCGATACCCCATGGCTTTCCCCCCATGGTGGGCCCTGTGGCACACCCCCCTTTTATATGCCGCAGGCACTGGGACTAGGTCGGGGGCCTGGCCTGGGGAGCACATCGAGGCCGTGGCAGCGGGCTTCACTCGTGGCGGGCAGGCTCCCATCCATTCGCTTTTTGGGAAGGCGGGGTCGTTGCCGCTGATGTCACCATCCGCCCGCCTCCAATGGGATTGACAAGCCCGCGGTCTGCGTGGGAACTCCGGCCTCCACCAAGGGGTCCCCTGCACTGCCCGCTATCCACACCTCCCCGGAGAAGGAGGCTGTCTGCGGACGCGCTCGATCCCTACTCCCCGGCCGACCCTCGATGACCCGAGTCCGTTCCCGAACCCAGGTCGCAGGTGTCGCAAGCGGAAATCCAACCGCTGCGCCGGCGGGCCGGCCTAAGTTCATGTATTATGTAAAATACAGCCCACTTTTAAAATTATTTCAGGTTTAATGTGCCAGATTATTATATTTTCCATCAAAATTGCCAACAAACTGGAGTTTCTTCCCCAGGTCAAATTACATTGTTCATTGAACACAAAGTAAACACAGAGTTTTGCAAGAAAAGCCTTCAAGGAGTCCATAAACTGGAAAAGCTCCACTTCTTGTTCTAGAGACTCTTACATCACTTGGGAGAATTCAGTTTTAACAAAAAATGCAGAAGGAAAACATGCTCTTGGTAAAATAACACGGTCCAAAGTTCACCATAGGAACAATCAAAAAATCACACCATCTGCAAATATTAGGCTCAAAGTGCCTGAGTGCCAAACCACAGCAACCAAGCTGCTTGCAGTAAGAAAATGTTTGAATATAGGCATTTGGGGGTACAATAGTCAGCTTCAAACCTTGAAGTACGTATTCAGTGACTTATCTATATTGAAGAGCCCCAGATTAAAAAACAGGTAAAAGCACCCTGGGTTGCTATAATTAGTGTCATTATAAGACCCACATTGAGAATCACTGTGTTTAAATAGTGAGAAAAACACAGTACCTTCTGGAGGAGATATCGCATACCGACCTCTACCCATCACTGAAACAGTGTCCTTTTATGAAAATCTGCCATTTGCAGGTCCTGTCCAAATTTTACTCCCTCTTTTAATTTTATCTTGGAGTTCAGAACATCACTCTCTCCTATTGTCCAGCAACCTCTTTATCATTAGTTGAGTGCATATGTAGTTGTACCTGATGAAATAAATAGAAAAAAACACCCCACTGAAGTAAGGTGCCTGCCTGGTGCCATGGCTTGGAGGGACAGGAAGCGCATCCTTGGGATCACGAGAACAGTTGCACGGGAGTCTGAGCTGGATGTCATTGTCCACCTAGGGACAAATGACTTGGCTCATCATGAGATTAGAGCAGTGCAGAAGGACTTTGTAGAGTTCGGGAGGGGCTTAAGACAAGTAGCACACACAGTATCCTTCTCAGAGGTGCTGCCTGTCAGTGGCATGGGTGAGGCCAGGGTACTTTGCACCATGCAGTTTAACGAATGGTTGAAAAAATGGTGTGGAGCACAGGGGTTTGGCTTCATTGGGGACTGGGATTCCACCTGGAGGGACACCAGACTATACTGGCAGGATGGTTGCACCTATCCAGGAAGGGAACAAGTCTTTTGGGCAATCGGTTTAAATGCTTCATTGGCAAGCTTTTAAACTAGTCAAGGGGGGAGGCACTGATAAACAGCAGGAAAATCCCAGCCTCCCTACAAAACAGGGTACTAAATGAGAAAAAGACCAGGGTAGAAAGGTCAGTGGGGGATGCTGCTACAGAAGGTAAAGCCATAAAAACATGGAGAGCAATGAGTACCAATGCCCATAGTGTGGGTAACAAGCTTCCTGAATTAGTGGCCTTGATGGAGGAGGAACATCTGGATATCATGGCAGTCACAGAAACATGGTACACACAGAACCATGACTGCGATATAAACATAGCAGGATACACTATCTACAGGAGGGACAGGGAGGGTAAAAGAGGAGGAGGAGTAGCTCTCTACATAAGAGAAGGAATCAAAGAAACAGAACAACAGGGTAAACAGGGAGGAGAAGAATCACTGTGGGTCAATCTGGAGGTAGGCAATGGCACCACAATCTGCACAGGGGTTGTACACAGACCCCCCCCTCTCAGGGGGAAGAAATGGACAAGGAAATGATAGAAAGTATACTTAGAATGGCAGATAAAGGCGAGATATTGCTGATGGGTGATCTGAATATGCCAGATGTTAACTGGAGTGCAGTTGCAGCAGCCACTTCTAAGAGTGGGGTTATTCTAGATGTCCTACAGGGGGCATGCCTTAGACAACTAGTATTGGAATCCACTCAAGAGGGAGCAATCTTAGACCTGGTCCTCTCAAATGGAGATGGAGACAGGATCACAGATGTAGAAGTGGGTAGCCATCTGGGATATAGTGACCATCGAACAGTATGGTTCACAATTAACACAGCAATAGAGTCAAGCCATACAAAGACAAAAGTACTGGACTTCAGGAGGGCTGACTTTGCCAAAATGGGTGAGTACCTAAGGAATGCATTAGCAAATGGACAGGAAGGAGGGGTGGAAGAACAATGGGGAAAAATAACAACTGCCATCACAGAGGTAACACGCCTTTGTATGAAGCAAATAAACAAAACAAAACGATGTAAGAAACCACTATGGTTCTCCAAGGAGGTGGCAGTGAAGGTTCAAGAGAAAAAGAAATCATTCAGAAAGTACAAGGAATCACAGAAGGAGCAAGACAGAGAATTGTATCAGTTAAAGCAAAAGGAAGCTGGGAAGGCAGTCAGAATAGCAAAGGCCCGAACCGAGGAAAAGATAGCCAACTCAGTTAAGAAGGGGGATAGAACCTTTTTTAGGTACATCAGGGAGCGAAGGAAGACTAAGGGAGGGATAGTGAGGCTTAATAAAGCGGGGGGGAGGCAGAGGGAGTCTGTGAAAAGGCAGAGATACTTAACAAATATTTTGCTCAGTATTTAACAAATGAAGAGGGGAGGTACCTAAAACAAACAATAGAAACACTATGGATACAGAAGTTGATACCAGCCCATTTACAGAAGAAAGGGTTCTGAAAGAACTCTTAAAACTGAAGGTGGACAAAGCAATGGGGCCTGATGGGATTCATCCCAGAATTCTAAAAGAACTAAGGGTAGAACTAGTGACACCACTGACTACCCTCTTTAACAAATCATGGGAGGATGGGGTGGTACCTGAGGACTGGAGGAGGGACAATGTGATTCCCCTTCACAAAAGTGGGAGCAGAGCAGAATCGGGACACTATAGACCAGTTAGTTTAACCTCAGTGATAGGGAAAATGATGGAATCACTTCTGAAGGAAAGAAGTGTCGAGTACCTAGAGGCCAGAGGGGCACAGGACCCAAGGCAGCATGGATTCACAGCAGGAAGGTCATGCCAGATGAATCTAATAGATTTCTTTGACTGGGTGACCAAAGTAGTAGATCAGGGAGGGCTATGGACATGGCCTACCTAGACTTTAGCAAGGCATTTGACTCAGTCCCACACAAAAGATTAATACAAGTTAGCCAGCCTGGGAGGGGTCCCAAGATGATAGCCTGGTAAAGAATTGGCTGGAGAATAGGACACAGAGGATAACAGTAAATGGAGTCCACTCTGAAGAAAGGGGGGTTACTAGTGGGGTGCCGCAGGGTTCAGTATTAGGATCGGTGCTCTTCAGTGTCTTTGTAGGCGACATTGCAGAGGGACTGGAAGGAAAAGTATGTCTCTTTGCAGATGACACAAAGATCTGCAACAGAGTTGATGCACAAGGTGGGGTGGAAAGGAGGAGAAGGGACTTGGCAAGGTTAGACGAATGGTCAAATCCATGGCAGCTTAGATTTAATGCTAAGAAGTGCAAGGTAATGCACCTGGGAAACAAAAACCCAGGGGAAGAGTACACAATGGGGGGAGAGATACTAACAACAACAGAAATGGAAAGGGACCTAGGGGTAGTCATATCAGATGACTTAAAGGTGGGCAAGCAATGTGAGAGGGCAGTAAGGAGGGCTGGGGGGATACTGGGATGCATAGGGAGAGGCATCACCAGTAGAAAACAGGAAGTTGTTATCCCTCTGTACAGACAGTTGGTGAGACCCCATCTGGAGTACTGTGTGCAGTTCTGGAGACCCAGTCTCCGCAAGGACATAGACAAGATGGAAGCTGTCCAGAGGAGGGCAACTAAAATGGTGCAGGGTCTGCACCGGAAGACATATGAAGAGAGACTAAAGAAGCTTAATATGTATACACTTGAAAGGGGGGGCATGATAGAAACTTTCAAGTACATCAAGGCAATCAACAGAGTCCAAGATGGTAGCATCTTTCAGAAAAAGAGATGTGCAAGAACAAGGGGGCACAATTTGAAGACAGAGGGGGGATGGCTCAAAGGTAATGTGAGGAAGTATTTTTCACTGAGGGGGTTGTGGATACGTGGAAAAGCCTTCCTGAGGAGGTAATGAACTCAAAAACAGTGGAGGAATTCAAGAATGCGTGGGACAGACGTAAGGCAATTTTAGTGGGGGTTAGGAGGAAGTAGGTTGTTGGTTAACTAAGATCTGCAGCCTATGCATTAGGTAGGGAAATGGGCATACTAGGTGGGCCAAGCAGACCTTATCTGCTGTCAAATTCTATGTTTCTAAGGACGGCAGATACCGAAACTTGCCTTATTTCCATACCGAAACGAGCAGACAGAATGGACAATGAAGTGGTCGAAAAGAGGCACAGAATTAAGAAGCTAGAAAATAAAATTAAAGATTTAGAGGGGATGAGTCACAGAAATAATGTGGTGAAAAATCAGGATACAGGAAAAAGAAGAGGGTAACAACACAATCCTGTTCATCCAGAAATTGATCAAGAAAATGGCAGGCCTTTCTACCTTCGGAGTTTCCTACACCATAGAGTGGGCCCATAGAGCCCTAAGACTGATGCCAGCGTTGGGCTCTTCGCCCCGACCACTAATATTTAAATTCCTGAATTACCAGGAGAGGCGACTATTCTTGGGGAAAATTAAAGAATTGCAGGAAGTGCTTTGGGAGGGGAACAAAACCTGAATAACTCAAGACTTGCCAGCTTCTGTAAGGCAATGGAGGACTCAATTCCACCCTATTGTTATGAAGCTAATAGCTGCTGGAGTAAAATTTAGGATGGGTTACCCTGCATGTCTACAGGTACTGTTATCTGGATCATGGGTCACATTCGAGGAGGTTGAACCAGCACAAATAGCCCTACAGAAGTCTTTGCTGGATCTTTTTCATGCCCGCTGAAAGGGGTTGCAATGTTCTGTATGTTATAGGTATAAGAAGATTTAACAACAGTGGTATTTTCCTTAAAGGACAGTAGTATGTGATCAGTAAGGTCCTGTATGTTAGTCAGACTTTCTGGTTTGTTGATCAACCTGGTCCTGGTGTTTGAAATAATAGATCATGATATCCCATAATGATATAAAGCGGCATGGGAATCAATGTACAAAGCATGGGTAGTACCTGTTGAAAAGCCCTATAGTCAGTTTAAGGCATGATTTTATTTTGTTACCTTAGATGGACAGAAAATTTTAAGAGACGCGCTCTGAGTTACAAGAGCCAGTCATGAAGTAACGCTTGTTTTGCTGTTTTTCTGGGACTAGTATGTAATGGTGATAATCCACCACAAGAGGGTGTTCTCTGCACAAGATTGGACATAACCTAATCAGTTTTCTCCTTTATTGATCCCAAGGCAATATATACTTGTGTGGTTTTGGTTTTTGTTACAGAGTTGTGTACATTTCAGGGAAAGAAAGAGGATCCTCAAATTTCCTGGATCAAAAACAAACAGTTTCATTTTAAGTAATGAAAGTAGGTTTGTACAATCTTTCACAGGTGTCAAGTTAGAGTAGGAGCTGAGTGCAGGTTGGTACTAATTTTGTAGCTCTGGTTGCATTCGAATATTGGCTATTAAACCAATGTAAAAGAGTGATCAGTATATAATGTGTGTTTACACTTAACAGATAGTGATTTTTATTCAGGTTTGCAGGTAACAATAGTTTAAACCCAAATTACCTATTATTCTGTTTTGCCATTAGACTGGGTGATGGAGAAGTGGAGTGGAGGGGAGCACATAGGATAGGCTGTATAGCGTGGTAGGTACAGTAAGGGGGAAATTAAGGGGATTAGAGATACGATTAAAGTTAGGGTATGAAAGTAAAATAGTACATAGTTGGATAGTGGGAAAGGGAGGGAGTAGTAAGTATAGATATGAGCACATCAAAAATAAAACACTTGCAACATAGGCAGGCATGGATTATTATGACTTGCGTGAGTTCCTTTCTAAGAGCCCTCTTTGTTATGAGAAATGGTTAATTCCATATGAATAGCTACTTGGAATGTTAAAGGGGTGAGGAAAAAAAACAAACAATATCAGGTACTAAAACATCTGAAAATACTAAACATAGACATAGTTTTCATTCAAGAATCACATTTATTGGATTCTGAGGCATCTCAGCATTGGAGACAACAATTTGGTCAGTTTTTTGCAGCTGAAGGCATAACTAACTTTTGTGGGGTGATAATCCTTATTCATAGAAGGGTCCCGCTCACTATAACTAATTTGGTTAAAGATCCACAGGGAAGATACTTATTGGTTCAAGGATTACTATATAACAAAGAAATACTGTTGGGTAGCATTTATGGACCCAATCAGGACACACCTGGATGTTTTATACAACTTACCCAAGCACTAATTCCATATATTTCCACTCCTATGATTCTCGGGGGTGGGGGGGGGGAATTTAACCTGGTTTATGATCCGACTTTAGATAGATAGGGTCAGCAGAGAAAAGGTTTGTCACCTGCCCAAAGAGCACTAAGGGAACTAATTGAACAAATAGGAGTGTGTGATATCTGGAGGGTGTTTCACCCCTTGGAGAGGGAATATACTTATACTTCTCCCGTTCATCTTTCTTCATCCAGAATAGATTACGTACTCCAATCTTACTATCTTATACCTGGGACTCTTGATACATCGATATTATCCGGTACCCCTTCGGACCATTCCCTGGTTTTAAACAAGATATTGCTAGTATCATTACCTAAATGAGGTTGCAGATGGAAACTGAATGATCTGTTGTTAAAAGATCCTGGTTCAATTAAAAGTATTCAAGAACACATTAAAATGTTTAACCAGTTTAATCAAGACCCCTCAGGGAGACTGGATATGACTTGGTGTGCTTTTAAAGTGTATCTTAGGGGTATTCTTATTAGTTTAGCCACCAAAAAGGAAAAAAGTATCCACCTTACACATGTCCCAGCTACTATCCCAGATAAGGGCTAGTGAAAGAGTCTTATCTCCTCACTCCCCTGATTCAGTTAGACAAGAACTAATGAAATTGAGAGTTGCCTATATTGAATTGTTAAGAGAGAAAGCTGATTATGATATAATGCAAACACATGCTTCATATACAGATCAAGGGGAAAAGGCGGGACGCCTTTTGGCACTCAGGATTAAACAAATGGAGTCCTCTCATTATATAGCCTTGATAAGTTCTCTAACAGATGACTCCTTAAAAACGAAACCAGAAGATATTATAGTGGAATTTATTAAGTACTTTAAAGGTCTATATGGCCCTATGCAATCTCCCCCACTCGAACAGACAGTACAAAACTATCTGGCTGAGGCAACTTTACCTCAACTCACGGAAGAGCAACAGAATAGACTTTTAGCCCCTATAACGAGTAGGGGAAATTTCTGAAATTATTGGAAATTTGCAGGTTTATAAAACTATGGCAGTAGATGGATACTTGGTTAATTTCTATAAGAAATTTAAGGATCAGTTAATCCCAATGCTCCTCCCCCTATTTCATCAAGTCATCTCAGGAGTAGAAGTAGACTCCACACTGTTTGAGGCACTGATAGTCCTGATACCTAAACCTGATAAAGCACCTGAAATTGTAATGAATTACAGATCCATCTCATTAATGAATCAGGTTGTTAAAATATTAACTAAATTATTAGCCAATCATCTTAGCCCGGTACTGTCTACCCTGATTGGACCTGAACAGGTCAGATTTATGAAAGGAAGATCTTCTTCAGATCATCTACGCACCTTGTCTCATGTTTTATTGGCGTGCAGGGATGCACTCTTTCCAGCTGCCTTAGTCTCCCTGGACACTGAGAAGGTATTTGAAAGGGTTAACTGGCAATATCTGTTCCAAATTTTGGAAGCATTTGACTTCCCATTAGATTTCCTAATGTGGATCAGATCCTTATATAAGTCCCCAACTGCCCATGATTCGGGCAATGGAGTGACCTCAGAGGTCTTCATAATTCATTTTGGAAGTAGACAAGGTTGCCCCTTATCCCCATTAATATTTAACATTTATTTGGAACCCTTACTTCGTAAACTGCAAAACTGCCAGGCCATTCAAGGTGTCCCTATTCACCCATGTGAGATTAAGGACTCTGCTTATGCAGACAACCTTGTTCTCCAACTTTCAAATCCAGTCATGTCCATACCTCCCAAGCTAGAGATTATTCACGTCTTTAGCAGAGTCTCTAATTACAAATTGAATGTAAGTAAAACAATAGTTTTCCCTCCTAATCATAAATTATTCAAAACTGATATTCTGGCCCTTGGGCTCAGTTGGAAGCAAGATTCCTTAAGATGTCTAGGCATCGAACTAACTAGACAATCTGGACAAATTATTAAATTAAACCTAGAATCTCTAGTCCATGCTATAACTCAGAATCTAAATCGCTGGGCATCACTCTCAAATTTTTTGTGGGGCAGAATAAACTTACTTAAAATGAATGTTTTCCCACAACTTTTTTACCCCATTTAATTTCTTAACATTTGGGTTCAAATATCCTGGTTCAAAAAAATCCAGTCCCTGTTTATCAAATTTATATGGTACAATAAATCCCCTAGGACAGTTTACAACAAGTTGACTGCTCCCAAAGCAAGGGGGGTTACACCTCCACAATATAGGTTTCTATTTTTGGGCCAGTCATATTAACACATACTTAAGATGGCTCTCCAAGGGAGATCAGTATCTTGCCCAATTTTAGCTCAAAATTGAGTTGACCCTGATACGTTCATGTGGCTTAGACCCTGAGGGCTTATTATATATTACAGAAGGCCTTCTCCCTCTTAAGCGCAAAAGCTCTATAATAGCAGTGCCCTTGAAGATTCATGCTCAGATCTGCCATTATCTTAAATATGATCATGGTAAGGATGTGAATCAGCCTTTAGTAGGTAACCTACATTTCAAAATTGATGGAAGGACTATCCCTCCAAACTGGCTACCTGGTTTACAAAATATGCAAATTACTAACTTTATTAATGATAGAGATTTTTGGCATACAGCTGCAGAATTTAAGGATAAGTTTGTGCCTTCACAAAAATATACTTTCAGAATCATCCAATTGTGGCACTTACTTATACAAACATTTGGTCAGAATCCCTCTTTAACAAATAGCATATTCTTTAGTAAAGAACTGTCTCATTTAAGTGGCTGTTCAAAAGCAGTCTCAAAGATCTATAGCATAATATATAATTGGAAATTCCCTGACTGCTTTGGTCCTACCCAATTCTGGGAAACCTTATTCCCAAACCATGTCATTGAATGCCCTGTACTTTGGCATAATTGCCATAAATTTGTGAATCAAGATAGATTAAGGCTCATGCAGATGTACATTCTTCATAATGCATATTACTCACCACATAAATTAGCACAATTGGGTTTAAAATCTTCACCATTGTGTGCTAGATGCCTTCAAGACGAGGGGACACTATACCATATCTTCTGGTCATGCCCCAAAGTGGTTCCACTCTGAATCAATATCAAACAGTTATCTGACTCCCTATTGGGGCTGAAAGACCTGTTTACCACAGATACTTGCCTTTTGGGTGATTTCTCAGGAATTAGGGTCCTTAACTGTAAATACCATATGACTCATATCTATGTTGGTTAAAAAGCTGATATTAAGACATTGGATTGATCAGGAGGAAATTTCTTACAATGAATGGTTGACAGAATTGTTGGTAAACCTGTGAACAGAAAAAGCAATAGCCAACCTGAATAATAGAATGGGAACGTTTATTTTTTTTTTCCGCCTACCATGCTTCGCTGGCCCCCACTTCTTCAGGCTCCGCTAGTTCCCCTGGTCCCACTGCCCTTTCCCAGCCCTCCTCTGGTCCTCAGATCACAGCTGATCCCTGGGATATTCCGGCGTATCCCTTCACCGGGTGGGTCCCCCTATTCCGAGGGGGAAGGGCACGGGGGAGAGGGGATGTCCCCAGCACACACTACTTAGGGCCTGGGGATGCTGCTGAGGAACAGAAGGCCCTGGGACGGTACTGGAGGCACTCAGGGAATGGAGATCTGTCATCTGGTGGCCAGCAAGCAATTTTTACCATTTTTCTGTTGGGGGTAGCGTAGTGACGTCATGGCATACGCCGACGTCCGCTCCTCCCCCAGTTAACTTTGGGCCTTGCTTCCTGTGATACTGTCATCCTCTGCTAGGAACCAGCAGGTGATGTACCAGTCCCCTACCCTCCCCCCAGAGAAGGAGAGCTGTCTATAGGATGCTCGATCCTTCCCCCTGGCCAGCCCTCCAGTGACCCGGGCTCATTCCCGAACCCGGGTCACTTGCGTTGCAAGCGGAAATCCAACCACTGCACCGGCAGGCCAGCATGGGAAAGTTTTACAAAAATTGGGACCCTTTATATACCCTATATTCTTATAGGGTATAAACCAAATGTATGGCTTGTACTGGAGTAACCAGTTAAGTAGTGGTTTCAACATGCTTATGAGGAGCTGTTAATGCAAATGTTGTAGCTCTATGGGGATGGGGTGGGGAAAAGAGGGAGAGGGAGAGGGGTTGGGAAGTGAATGGTAGGAAATGGTGGGGGGGACAGATTAATTTTGATATGATGTCTCATGTACCTTGTAACATGTACAAGTATATCTGCCCTATTTGTAAAAGAAAAATAACTTAATAAGCTTTAAATTGACAAAAAAAGGAATACAGCATAAAACATGCATGTATAACTCCAACTCAGGGCAAAGTGGATCCATGACAGTTGGTCATCAAATTCGTTGTCGACCGATGTTAAAGCGACACCTTTATGTCAACTGCATTTGCGGTCATCATAAAGCCTGTCAATTTGGACTGTGTTTTCTTCAGGGGGCTTCACTCGCCCAAGCTTCCATGCAGGGAACTCTGAACCCCGCACCCTTCGAACTAAAGTAATCAACTCTGAGCCAGAGTTGATTTGGGGAGGTGGTGCAAGACCCCCAGAAAGCAGTGCTGGGGTCCCGTGTCGAAACTACAGCGACTCGTCGCTGTTGTTACCGTAGTGTTGGTCGGTCACTGTAAAATTGTCACCATAGCAATGGCATACTGGGCAACATTAGCATACCCTAAAAAAGGCCAAGACCAGCCTGTAAACACCAAGGTGCCACTATAATTCACTTTTCCACTCAGTGTTCATTCAATTCCAGGTTCCAAGTTCAATTAAGTATCTCCCAGAATGGAGAAACTATGGCCCAATGCTATTCTACAGCACACCAGTTGCACCATTTGATGTGAAATATCACTTAAGCAACAGGATTAGACAGGCTATACAAGCCAAATCATTAAAAATAAGTATTTAGCTATTGAAGCTTTTAAAATGAAACCCATTGGAGCAACAATGGCATCTTTAGACGATCCCATAGGAAGCAGGGGGTTTAAAGCAGAAGCGTTGACATCATATATACTAGGCCGACAGCTGCTCCTGGCAAATGAAAAAGGTGTACAAACTCAATAATATCAAGATAAAGGAAAATAATTTTAAATAACATGAGTTTCTTTCAAAAAGTACAAAACCTTAAGAGTTAAAGTCTTAAATTTTGGCTTGAAAATGCCACAGTACACAGGGGACTGTCTGGGAGTGGAGCAGTACCATGACCATCTTGCCGCTGTATGCACTTTATAGTGTATGTGCTCATGGATTGACAGCTGTCAATCAATGATCAGGTACACTATACAGTATGTGCTCAGTGACAGCTCACTCAGCAGCTGACTTCGGAAGTGACTAGGAGGGCTGTGCTGGTTGCTGGCTCTGTTTTGGGATAGGGGAATGGGGTGGCGTGCACTATGTGTTGGGGTGGGGAGGTGGGGGGTACACTAGACTACCATGGAAGATTTTTTTATTATTTATATCTACAGGTGGCATCAGGGATCATGGAGGGGGTCCACTAGACCACCAGAGAAAGGGGCTTTTTATTATTTATATTTATGGGTGGAATTGGGGATCAGTGATGGGGTCCACTAGACCATCAGGAAGTTTACATTAAAGATAATGGGGGAACTGGGCTGGGGAGGGGGGACCACAGAACATTGCTGCAAATTGCTCAGGTTTTCTAACAGTACTTAGAAATCTGCTCTCTGGGACAGTTTTGAGAATCACTATATAGGTGATGTGGCAGCTTGCATCTGCTACATGCCCTCTAGTGCCATGCCACATCCAATTTAGTGGTACATGGCTGATGCAAGCCAGCTATTGTGCGTGCAGCCTGCGTTTGGTGCAGGCTGCTTCTCAGAATAGCTTGGAGTGCATTGTTTTATGCACGGTGCCACTTGCATCATTTACATTTGATGCAGGCAGCTTGCATCATTCTAAGGGTTTTGAAAATCAGGCCCTTTGTGTTACTGTAGTATATATGTGTTATATGAGACACATATTATGTTCTGATGTTCCATAATATAGCAAACAAACAAAACAAATATACATACCTTTAATACTATGATAATACAGACACATTCCGTGTGAGGTATTTGGCAAACATGGTACTTTGGCATAAGGGCTTCCTATTGAAAACTTTGTGGTTATGGCTACTGAACTCCACGTGATCTGTTGCCCAGACTGTTTATGAAACACACAATGTATGCTGCTTACCATCCTCCCATTCATCCCCCTCCTCCCCAAATGCTTGTATCTGGCATGTGTCATAAAGAGGCTAGTTTCCCAGTTCTGAAGCAAATGGACTGCTAGTAATGTAAGATATGATAACAGTGTACATGTTTGTATGCAAGATGTCTATTTAATAGTTGTGAGTGTCATTCTCTTGTTGTTACTTACCATCAAGCTCAAGGAGGTGCATCTCCTTGTCAGGAGCCACAGGATTCTGCTCCACCTGATCTGCTGCAATTGGTTCCAGCTGAACCCTCTGTGCTCCTGTGGCAGGGAAGCCTGGAAGTTCAAACAGAGAAGATATAAAGACTTATCATAAGATAAGTTCATTGCAAGAAAATATCTTCTCATCTACACAACATATTTAAGGCAGAAGAAGAGTCTTTACTATATTCCACAGCACTTAAATAACATGGTACTATTATTTGAAGACTTGTAAATGCAGCATAAAAACATATCAGACAGTCCCACACAAAAGATTAATAAACAAATTAGCCAGCCTGGGAGTGGGTCCTAGGGTGGTAGCCTGGGTTAAAAGTTGTCTGGACAACAGGATACAGATGGTAATAGTAAATGGAGTCCACTCCGAAGAAAGGGGGATTACTAGTGGGGTACCACAGGGTTCAGTACTGGGTCTGGTCCTTTTTAATGTCTTTATAACTGACATTGCAGAGGGACTGGAAGGAAAAGTATACCTCTTTGTATACTACACAAAGATCTGCAACAGGGTTGATACACAAAGTGGGGCTTGAAAGGATGAGAAGGGACTTGGCAAGGTTGGAGGAATGGTCAAAAGTATGGCAGCTTAGATTCAATGCAAATAAGTGCAAAGTAGTGCACCTTGGAAACAAAAACCTAGCAGAAGAGTACACAATGGGGGGCGGGGAGGTATTAACAACACAAATGGAAAGCAACCTGGGGGTAGTCCTCGGTTGTCAAGAGGGCCTGCCTGCCCTGCCCTCCCCATTGCTGGACCCCCACTGATTTATTTGGAGCTCCCAGTTCCTCGGTGGTTGAGCAGGCTCACCTGCTCTGCCCTCCCTCAAGCCAGACCCTCACTGATTCATTCGGAGCTCCCAGTTCCCCAGTGGTCAAGAGGGTTTGCCTGTCCTTCCCTCCTCCAAGCTGGACCCTTGCTGATTAATTCGGAGCTCCCAGTTCCTCAGTGGTCAAAAGGACTTGCCTGCCCTGCCCTGCCCTCCCCCAAGCTGGACCCCTGCTGATTCATTCGGAGCTCCCAGATACACCAGGCCATGTGGCAGCACAGAATGCCAGCTACTTTTAGTGCTACTGAGGCCCCACCAGCACTGCAAGCTGGCTGCCCCACCCCCCACCACTCAGCCTTATATGTGCTGCATCACATGATGGAAATAACAAATCAGACCACTATCACATTAGCAGATTATCTTCTCTAACCACTAGTGGCCACCCAAGACATCCCTCTTACCTAAACTCAGCAAACATGCTGCCACTACAGTATATCTGGCCATGCTGTGCCTGCTCACACCCCTGGCATCCCTCCCACCTTCCTCATAAACAGCAACACAGCCTAATTACATCAAATTAGGCAGTGGGGCAGCTACCCCTCTACACCATGCCACCTCCACCATAGGGCAGCCACTGCAGTATCTCCTGTTTAACTGGGACCCCGGGGCTACCAACCTGCCACCCTCCTTTCACGATGGGCTGACTGCATTAAAACTGTCTTGTAAAAGCAGTTTTCCACAAACCTACCAACAACCTTCTGCCCCCCACAAGTCCCACTGGGCCAGGCTTAAAACAAAACAACTACTGACACTACTGCTACTCCGAGCAGGTGACATAGAGGTAAGCCCAGGACCTACTCACTCCACCCCAGCCCCATATCTCAAATTACCAAGGGGTTTTAAAATAGTGCACCTAAACATATGCAGTATCCTGAACAAACTCACCACACTACAACCAAGTGTCCTAATGCTGTGACCAGATATTTTGATTATAACCGAAACTAGGCTGAAGCCCCACAACCTGTATGAAGAATTAGCTATCTCTGGCTACTCCCTCATTTGGCATGACCGCCAAGGTAAAAAAAAAGGTGGAGGCATAGCTATGTTCATCTCCTCTTAGCACCAGTTCACCCCTGTCCAGCTTTCCATGCCCTCACTGTCCATAGACTCCATGCTCATCAAACTCTCACTCCCACACTCAATTCCATTATATGTAGCAGGGTCCTACTGCACCCCCAACACCCCTATGCCCATCATACTAGACCACCTGAGCACACTAAAGTCACTTGCATCAGGCGGCGAGCTACATATCCAAGGAGACTTCAGTTTTAACTGGCTCTCCAATGCTAGCACTTCATTACGTAGCCACATGAATGCTTTAAACTTGACCCAAAAAATATCTGAACCCACACGCTTAAATCACATATTCCAGAACCACTCCCTCTTAGACTGTGCCCTTATTTCACACCCACGTTGGATACTTGAGGCCAAACTCCTTCTGGACTCTCTAAGTGACCACCACATGATCTATGTGGTAAGGAAAATATTCAGGACCAAAGCAACTCCCCTGAGAATGCTGTTCACCAGGTCATACAAATCCCTCGACCTTGCAGCACTCTTAAATGACCTCTCAAACATTGATTGGTCCTTCATCCCATGAGCATCCTCCATCAACACTGCTCTTGAACTTTTCAAGTCAAGTTTCCTCGCCATCTGGGATTACCAAGCACCACTCAGAAGGACTCAAGTCAGGGGTGCCCACCTGCCCTGGGTCACTGCCAGTATCATATGCCAACTCCATGACAGGGACCAGGCTTGGAAAAGTTATAAGGCTACCTGCACCCAGGTGGCACACCAGCTCTACCACTCATTCCATAACTCCTGCACTAGGCTTCTCCATCAGGCCAAAACAAACCACTTCAAGGCCTCCTTCTACACTAATATGAACCACCCAATGAAATTCTGGAAAGCAAACAAATCACTCTTCTCCCTCCCCGCCCAGCTTCCCACCCCAACCCTTACTGTAACAGGCTCCATCATCTCTTAACCAGGTGCAGTGGCCTCACTTTTTAACTCCTTTTTTACTAGCTATGTATCCTCTCTTCTATCCTCTCTCCCTCCCCACCTCTCTCAAACCAGCTCTTTCTTAATCCTAAGAAAACTGTCTCCCTAACCTTCAGCATGAGGCAGATGCTCTCTCGACTCCCCTCCATTCCTACTTTCCATACCACTGATGGGATTCCCTTGGAGGCTTGCATCTCTTTCAGATGCCGAGGGGTCTGGCTTGACCAACACATTGACTTTTCAGTTCATAACAACACAATCCACAAGAAATTAATCCCAAGCTTGGCGCCTTATATCGCAACAGGGGCT
Source organism: Neoceratodus forsteri (assembly GCA_016271365.2). Lineage (NCBI taxonomy): Eukaryota > Metazoa > Chordata > Ceratodontiformes > Ceratodontidae > Neoceratodus > Neoceratodus forsteri. Next base: position 950,054,921 of record CM028129.1, on the reverse strand, counting down.
GCATCCCTCTGGCAACCCATAAGGCAATCAAGCAGAAAATGATCCTTCCTATATTTGAATATGGGGACATAGTATACAGCACTGCTCCTAAGTCCACCTTAGCCAGATTAGATCCCCTTTTCCATTCCTTCTGCTGTTTTGCCCTGGACTGCCTTACCACAGTGCATCACTGTGATCTCTACAAGTTGCCAGACCTACCATTAGTCCAGGATTGGAGACAAGCTAACTGCACCAGGACTACAGCAAAATTCTGGGAACAGTCCCTTCCCTCCAACTCGAGTCCACTTTCTTAGTTCAACCCTCCTCTGTGTACCCACTCAAGGACACAGATTCCCAGTTTCTCCATGCCCTATGTATGTCTACTTCAATAGGCCAAGCTGTCTTCCATTTCCACATGCCTAAACTTTGGAACTCCTTGCTGGCAGACATTAGACATGCAGACAACACCTGGCTCCTCAATCACCTCCTCAAGTTGCATTTCTCCTCCACCTGTACTTGCATCTAGCCCCTCTAGGAGACAAGTGTCCCCCACTACTATTTTATGCACCCTTTGCTTTCTTGGTATTGTACCTCTAATGAGTTACTATGTACATGTTTTATGTATAGCTGAACAAAAACACGTCTGTACATGATGTTAGTGCAAATCCTCCTCTGCTTGTTACCCACATTTACTGTATTGCAATCTCGGCATTGGCGCTTACTGGTTTAGCTTACTGTATTATATTTATTGTACTTTCCATACATATTATATTGTACTCATCCCATCCCCCCCAAGGAGATATCTGAAATTAAGTGGTACTCTGCTCAGTACGTTCTCCTGGTAAAACTTTTAGATAAATAAAAGTAAATAAAAATATCAGATGACCTAAAGGTAAGCAAGCAATGTGAGAAGGCAGTAAGGATGGCTGTGGGGATAGTGGTATGCATAGGGAGAGGCATCACCAGTGGAAAACAGGAAGTTGTTATCCTTCTGTACAGTCAGTTGGTGAGACCCCATCTGGAGTACTGCATGCAGTTCTGGAGACTCCATCTCCATCTCCACAAGGACATAGACAGGATGGAAGCAGTCCAGAAGACAGAAACTAAAATGGTGCAGGGTCTGCAACAGAAGCCATACAAAGAGAGACTAAAGGAGCTTAATATGTACACCCTTGAGGAAAGGAGGGAGAGTGGGGACATGATAGAAACTTTCAAGTACCTCAAGGGAATCAGCAAAGTCCAAGAGGGTGACATCTTCAGAAAAAGAGATGTGCAAGGACAAGGGGTCACAATTTGAATACAGAGGAGGAATGACTCAGGGACAATGTAAGGCAGTATTTTTTCTCAGAGAGGGTGGTGAATACATGGAATGGCCTTCCTGTGGAGGTTGTGGGGTCTAAAACTGTGGGAGAATTCAAGAATGCATGGGACAGACATAAGGCAATTCTGGTGGGGGGTAGGAAGAAATAGGCTGTTGGTTAACAAGGATCTGCAGCTTATTCATTAGGTAGGGAAATGGGCAGACTAGGTGGGCTAAGCGATCCTTATCTGCTGTCAAAGCCTATGTTTCTATGCTTTTATATTGTGTCCTATTGTTACATTGTAGAGGGGGTATGCTAACTTGTGCATGAACAGTTTAAGAACTTAAGAAATGTATGAGCACTGAAGAGAACATGAATGTGACTGTAGCACTGCAACTCACTCATACCAAATAGGAGAACTGCTATACTGTTCTGGAGCACTGAAAGTAGGTCATGGGTTAGGGAAAAACTGATACAGTGTTGCTGAGTGGGTGAGTTGTGATACACTTTCATACCTTTACTAAGACCATGTACTTTGTTTGTGAGCAGCAGATGCATTAATGCAAGACATCAACCAGATTTTTTTTTTGAATCTGTTTGTCTGCAAAATGTCATGATCAAACAGGTATGTGCTTTATATCACTTTTAACCTATGACAATTATGGGAGGATTAAGCACATGATTTAAATGAAGCAGTAGTCTGTGTGACATGGAGTACTTTTTGGCACTCTGATGCATGGATATTTGTTGCCATTTTATAAGAAAGACAATACAATGCAGTGAGTGTGGTTGTGCTTTGTTACAGACATATCTCGGGTGGTCAAATGCACAACAAGGTGAGTGTATATCAGACCATTACCACATGCTCTGTAGAGCATTAAATATTAGATAATGTACTGCCCTATACTGTAATGTCAGTCATTATTTGGACTTGTGTCTCACTGTGTTGAGTGGTGTGTGTCACAAATTCACTCAGCAGGTCAGGCCCTCTACTCCAAAGTGCCAACCTCTGAGCGCGGTCTTGTGAACAGTGTAAAAGACAAGGTAACCCCCTTGTCTGTTTTTGTGAGTTTGAATCAACCTTTGGTCTCAGTTCTGGAGGGAGTCAAACTGTAACCTCTTGCTAGCATACCTAATGTACAGGATTATATATATCTGTCTTTGGGGGGCCAGATATCTTTGCCTATGGACACCTAACCAGTTATTCAGAGATGAACCCTTAAAACTTAATAAAGATCTCAGATTTAAAATGTTTCTGTTTCCAGTTTGGTACCACCATACAAGCTTATGTCTGCTGAACCATAAATATTTCTTAGGAAAAGAAAGCAATTCAAAGACAGACCAGGTTTGTGCTAAAATTAGAGTTTTTATTAAAATATATAATAATATGTCAAACATACAGTACAGAACTGTTGTATCACAAGACATACATATCTTTAAACAAAACAAGGTTTAAAACAGTGCGATTCCTACAACTATATCTAGATTTTGTCTAGCTTTCTAAATACCTGTTTTCAGTGCTCAGATGTTTCCTTAGTCAGTGTCAGATAAAAAGTGTATATCTATAGTGAAAGAGAATAATCTTTTCAAGCAGTATTGGCCAATCCCTTTTGGATGAAGTCATCCAGCTCCTCCTCTGGTCAAATATCTAACAAAAATATATGTTTATACAACCACAGGATGTAATTTTATTAATCTATACTATACAGCTATACAGTATGTATTAATTCTGCAACCTTAGCATAAATCAAGTTTCAATGACACATCTTTTGATCTCATGCTGTACCTTCCTCACACAGGCTTCATAGGGTCATTTACAACCTTACACCTCTATGTAACATCCTAGCTTCCCTTATTTTAACTTCATAAACCTAGTTTATGATTTCTCTCTTAACAAAATTAACTTAACAACTCTGTAATTAGCTCAGAGAAACAGGATCCTTAATAAAAGTCTTCCAGTAACACATTGTCTCTAAAAAGACTGAGTGTGTGATACAATGCTGTCAGCAGTTCTCTTGGCCTGCATCAGTCAGCTAAAATCTGGGGGAAGGGGATGAGAGAGGCCATTCCTAGAACATTTGAATTTTCAGCAGAGACATTAATACATTTTATATTAACAAAATATAATACAGCACTCAGAACTGGCTGTCTACGTCACAGTGTGCATTAAGAAAGCAATTACACATGCAGGATATGCAGAAATGGGAAATTAGAACATTGCCCATGTCAGTTGTAAGGTATGGGATGCGCATGAGTGACTTCAATGAACTGTAGAATACAATAATTTATGGCAGTACTGCACATGCCTGAGTTTCTTACCATAATTATAATTAAGTGTCAAGGCTCAACAGGGTGTTCATTAATGGATTCTAATGTAGATGTGAAGGCACAGTGAGATACAAGGCTACAGCTTCTTCTCTGTACTTCACAGTTGATTGAAGGCACTCAAATGTGGCTCATGCCTCAGAACTTACTTGGAATGTGATAATTGTACATTGCTGCACATCATCTCATTTGCTAGCCATCACTTGCTACTGTATTGTTATTTAGTAGCTACTGCACTGGCAACTGTCATATTACTAAATATGACATGTTACTAATAGATGCACACTACAGATTGTGCAATACTGTTAATCAGATTGAAACTACTCTGTTAACATAGTTTATGATTATTTTCAATATACTTTTTTAATGATTAATAAAGTTACTCTCTTATTATAGAACAGAAATAATATTGATTGTAGAAACATTTTCACATTTTTTACATGATACTTTTGTATATAGGCACACTTACTTCTGTGGTGTCTCACCGATTTCAGGCTTCCCAGCCTCTATCCAAATGACATGGGCCTGCTTGAACCAGTCACTGTCCTCTATTTGGACACCACCAGTTGTTTGATTTTATGAAACTTCTTCTGCACTTGCTTCCACTTGTGGCAGAAGGCATCCCTGTCCTTGTGTATTTCTTTGTCACTCAGGAAGTGACTGACCTTCCCCGAGACTTCTTTTGAGGCATGTTGGTGCCCCACATCATGACGTCAGCTCATCCTTCATTCTGGAAGGCCTCCACCAAGGTGAGTATCTCTTCATCCTTCCAGTTTTTGGGCATTGTTTCTGTTTTAAAAGAAAAACAAAACAAGAAAAGTACATATTTACTATGTGACTTTCTGGGGTCATCAATGAAGTATGTCTGTTAACTTCTGACTTTATCATGTTTTTCTTTTTTCCCTGGCTGTATATCTTGCCTGTGACATAATTGTGTAAAGTGTAATAACTTCAATTACTGCAGCAGTAACACAATATAATATTGAAAGAACATCCATTATCAGGTCTGACTGTGCTGCCCCTTCCCCCTGCAGTGGTGGCACTGGTCTGTCCATCTCCCTCCTATGCTAATGTTGTGAAGGCATCCTGCAGTGACTGGCAGCAGTCATAGGACTGCTAGAATGGTGCACCTTTATGCAAGATACAACTATCCCCCACTGCTACCCCTCCACTGTTGTTGTGGTGCTGCTTCTTCAAACAGGGTCATACTTTCCATGGCTTTGATTACTCATGTCCCAGTGTATGATGGGCTAGTATTGTTCTGCCTGGTCACATAAGTCTGAGCCGTTGCAATGTCTGCAAGGCATGACTTACAATGTATGACTGTTGAGCTAGTTGTGAAGGCCTTGGTAGTTGGGAATAATCCTGAGTTACTGTTGTTTATACACACTACACTGAGTGTCACTGAGTGACACCAGTAGCACCACAGCCAGAGTGGTAGGTGCTTTTCCAAGATTTACCATACCCCCATATGTGACGGTGGTGCTGCTTTGGTCATCCCCCCCCCGATTTGCAGTCTTAATACAGTTGGTCAATAATTGGCAGTCATATGACCATCTCCACCATGACTTGTCATAGCCTCCACAATGCAGGGCAGGCACTGCATGACCTACATGCTAGCATGTTGACTGACTGGTTGGTTGCCACTGTTACATCATTCTGCTACAAGCCTGTTCTGCAGACTGCAGCACTCCTCTTAAGTGTGCTGCTTCTTTGGAGCAGGTGTATTTCAGCATCAAAAATATTCACTTTGGTACTTGAACACCAAGTTTTCTAAAATCAGATGTAGGGTGTGTGGTATAAACCCAAAAAACAAACAAACAAAAAATATAATAATGAAAGATGAATATATATATATATATATATATATATATATATATATATATATATATATATATATATATAATGTATGTGTAGTTCATCTATTTTTTGATTAAGGTAAGTGTGGCTCTGAAAAGAGACATTGTGTGGTGACATTAGGGAACTGCTGTTCTGTATACTAATTGTGAAAACACATCATAGTACACTTTGGGACCCAACCATCCTTGCACCCAGTAATCAGTGTTCCCACCATCCCTGCAACCAGCAATTAGGGTTCCCAACTTCCCTACATCCAGTAATCAGAGTCCCCACCTCCCTGCACCCTGCAATCAAGGTTCCCACCCTCCCTTCACATAGCAATCAGGTTCCTCTTTCCTTACACTGAGCAATCAGAGTCCCCCCTTCCTGTACCCAGCAAGCAGGGTTCCCAACCTCCCTGCACTCAGCAATCAGGGTCTGAAACCTCCCTGTATCCAGATATAATGATCCCCAATCTCCCTGCACCTAACAGTCAGGGTGCCCCTCTCCCAGTCTGCACCCTGTAAGAAAGTCATCCTTCCTGCATCACCAAAAAAGAAAAAAATAGAAAATGTCTAGTGTATGTTGTGAGGTGTGTCTCTTCTATATTTTGACAAAGGTACATATGGCTTTGAAAAGAGCCACAGTGGGTCAGTATGGCTGTACTGCTGATAAATGTGACCACACATCTCAACTCTGTTTTAATTCCATGTCAGATGTCCCCCAGAAAATTGTAATGCCGTATCTGAGAGATGCAGACCATCCTTTAGATAAAGCCAATGTTTGCAATGTTTCATTTCAGGGTGTTTTACCATGTGCATACTCAGATCACTAAGGAAGGCAACCACAGTCTCTATGCCAAGGATAGACTACACTTGAGTGAGGAGGGAAAGAAAGTGTTGAAGCAGAGGATGGAGGAGTACATAGAGGAAGTTGGGAATTTAGACTAGGAGTAGGGGGTGATAATTGGGCAAGGGACATGCAGAGACCACAGGTTGGGAAGCCATATGAGCTTATCCCCATAACAGTGACAAAAGACAAAGGGCAAGTACTAGTGGTGGTGCTTGTAAAGGAGGGAATAAAGACAAGTGGTGGAAGGGGGTCACCCTGAATCCTAGGACCCTTGGGAAGAAAACTGCAGAGCTACAGGCTCTCATGGCAGAGGGGGAGGTGGATATTGCAGCCATGACCAAAACATGAGCCACCCAATGCAATGACTGGGACCTGTCAATACCAGGGTACAGGATATTTCATAGGGATAGGTGATTTGGAAAGGAGAAGTGGGTGACACTACATGAGAGGGAAGGACTGAAGTGTGTATGGGTGGAAGGGGAGGAGGGTAGTACAGAGTCACTATGGAAGCAAATCCAGGATTCGAAGAATAGGACTCACGGGATGGGAGTGGTGTACAGGCCGCCCTCTCAGACAGAAGAGTTAGACAGGGAATTAGTGTGAGAAGGGTAGTGCATTGATTGTTGGGGACTTCAACATGCCAGGAGTGGACTGGAGTACCTCAACAACCAGGAATAGAAGGGAACAGGTATTGCTGGATGCCCTCCAAGACAGCTTCCTGATGCAAATGGTCAGTGAACCACCCAGGTTAGGGAATACCCTTGCCCTTGTGCTGGCAAATTGGGAGTTTTTGAAGAAACTTAGGGTGGAAGAACTGCTGGCATGAAGTGACCACCATTTATTATGGTTCATGTTGGATATGGGTAAAGAAGGAGTGGAATCAGGCACAAGGGTACTGGACTTCAGGAGGGCCAATTTCAGGAGGATGGGGAAGTGGTAAAAGGGTACCTGGCCAGAATTGAACCTAGTATGGCACTAACCAGAGGTGGGAGCTCATAAAGCTGGGGATAGTGGAGGCAACCAGAACCTGCAGCAAGGCCCAGAGCAAGAAGGCTAGGGCAAAGAAATCTATCTGGGTGAGCAAGAAGGTCATGGAAAAGGTAAGGAGGAAAATGGCTGCCTTTAGGAGGTACACGCAGTGAGAGGGGAGGACAGGGAGGAGTATCTGAAGGACTCAAAGGAGGTGACAAGGGCAGAAAGGGCAGCCAAGGTGTCTACAGATCTCAGGCTGGTGCAGGGCATTAAGAAGGGGAGAAGTACTTCTTAAGGTACATCAGGGAGAAAAAGAACTGTAAGGTCCATATAGCCAAGGCCCCTAGAATTCTGTGGCCACAGAATTTTGTGCCGAACTTGCAACCTACCGCAGAACTTCTGCAGTGATGCAGAATTCACTGTTCTTGGTGATTCTTTATTAATATTTCCGTTTATCCATAGAACCTGGTTCTCTTCCCCTCTTTTTATATCCAAAACCTCTCTATGCTCAGAATGTGATGTTATTCATGCTATAACATCATACGTTAGCTAATGAAATGGCTGTATTCTGCCACAGAAATGAATAGTCACTTATCTACCACAACTCCCACTGCCAGAAGCGGTGGTGCAGCACATCAGGTATGGTGATATTTGCGTAACCTGCACTACAGCCTAATACAATTTTCAGTCTTACGTTATTACACTAGGGCCAGCTTAAACAAAACCTTGACAATAGCATAGACCTGTTAAGTCCATACCTTACTTTGTGCAAACTTATTTGTACCTTTAAGGTATAGAGATGCCATCTGAAATGAATAACTGGCAAAATAAATTAACCTGTTGTTTTTAAGAAAAATGAAGTACTTATGCCCAGAAAAGTGGAATAAAACAATGTGTAGGCCTGTTGAAAGAATAGACCTGTTAAATAAATATTTGCACTGTACACAGTTTTGCCAGGGTTATTGATTATATATTGTCATTGGTTGATAGAATTATCTAAAAGTTATGGAGAAATGTTGTATGCAGGGCCAGCTTTTGGGCCAGAGGGTAGCAAGTTGTGTTCCCATGCCAGCAACTCAGGTTCAGAGACAAGCTCTGGTTGTTGGCTGGGCAGCACAAGGATTTTGGGAGCACACCATTGCTCTGAGCCTGGAAAGGTATGGCACAGTGTTCTGTCACATGTTGGACACATAGTGATATCCTGGAGAGCTTTATCTCATAATGGATTCACATGCATGTCATGGCCAGATGGTGTTACGTAGTGTGTCAGGGGAAGCGGGTTGGCATGAACAATGAGTTTTGCAATATCTCCTCTATTCTGTTTATTCCATTTCCAAAGGGACCTGTATGAATGAGGATACAATTTCATGGAAATTTAAATAATAATATATATATATATATATATATATATATATATATATATATATACACAGTATATTTCTTAGTGTATATATATATATATATATATATATATATATATATAACACACACACACACACACACGCATATTTGTATGTATGTTACAGACTGCATATAAATATATAAGCGATACACAGTGGGGACCTCATGAGTGGTGTAGACAGCACATATAAATATATTAAGTGATGCACAGTGGGGACCTCATGAGTGGTATAGACAGCATAAGTATACAACTACCTTATTTATCACATAAGGGTCCCCTCTGCGTATTTCATTTATGCAATAGGCTTTGACCTTAAGGGATAGATTTTTTTTGCCTTTTTAGACATAACATTATTTCTTTAAGATTTTTGTTTTTTGTGCTAGTGTTACTGTGCTTCCCCCACCCAGATTGCTATAACCATTGTCATGGATGGGAAGTCAGGATGACAAGCTGACACTGTGATGTGGTAGTTTGTTAGTGCCACAGAACATCTGCAGACATTACAAACCACTGCTGCATAATTCTGTGGCAAATGGTAATCTTGCCACAGAACTTGGTCCCAATGTGCTGCAGAAAAGTAGGGGCCTTGCATATAGTAAGGATTAGAAAGGAGGGGGTTGGGTGGAAGCAGGGGGTGATAAGGCAGAAGCACTAAATGATTACTTCTGCTCTGTATTTACTAAGGTGAAGAGGGGGATGATACCCAAGGGGGGAGGGAGGGCAGAAAAAGAGGGTGAGGGGTTGAGGGATGGGGAAATCACAGAAGGCAGGGTTCTGGAGGGTTTGAGGGCACTAAGGACAGACAAGGCACCAGGCCCAGATGACATCCACCCCAGGATATTGAAGGAGCTGGCAGAGGTCCTGGTGGGACCTTTGGCAGATCTATTTAATACCTCATTACTCTCAGGGTGTGCACCTCAGGATTGGAGGATGGCCCATGTGGTGCTCCTCCACAAAAGTGGCCCCAAGGATGAACTGGGAACTACAGACCAGTGAGCCTCACATCCATCATGGGTAAGCTGAAGAAGACTATCCAGAAGGAGAGGCTGGTGGCCCTCTTGGAGGCCAATGGACTACAGGACAGCAGACAGCATGGTTTCATAAGTTGCAGATCCTGCCAAATGAACCTGGTGGAGTTCGATGATTGAGTAACTAGGCAACTGGATGAGGGCCATGCAGTGGATGTACTCTACCTCGACTTCAGTAAGTCATTCAACTCTGTGCCACATGGGAGGCTGGGAAGTAAGTTAGAAGGCACAGGGGCAGGTGCAAAGCTGGTAATATGGGTAAGGAACTGGCATCAGGGAAAGCAACAGAGAGTGGTGGTGGGTGGTGAGCTCTCATCCCCAAAGGTAGTGATGAGTGGTGTTCCAGAGGGCTTGGTGTTGGGACCAATGTTGTTCAGGATATTCATTGCCGACATATTTTTTGGCATAAACATCAAGACCAATCTGTTTGCTGATGACACCAAGATGGGAGCAGTGGTGAATGACCTAGGGGGATGGCAGGGGTTGCAGGATGATCTGATGAAGCTGGAAACCTGGTCAGCTACCTGGCAACTGGAGTTCAATGCCAAAAAGTGCAAGGTGCTTCATTTTAGGGTGAAAAGAACATGGAGGAGTTACCAGCTAGGGGGAGTGCAGCTAGCTGAAACAGAGGAGGAGAAGGATCTGGGGGTGCTCATTACAGGGTCAATGAACAACTCAGCACAATTTCAGAAGGCAGCTGCAAAGGCCAACAAAATGCAAGGGTTGCATTGCATGGGGTATATCCTTGAGGAGCAGGGAGGTGATTCTGCCACTGTATAGATCATTAGTTAGACTGTACCTGGAGTACTGCGTGCAGTACTGGTGCCCGTATCTAAAGAGGGAAATTAAGTTACTGGAGGGGGTGCAGTGCATGGTGACAAAGATGATCAAGGGGCTTGGGGACTTGCCATACAAGAGGAGGCTGAGGGAGTTAAACATGTACTCACAGGAGGAGAGGAGGGACAGGGGGGATGTGATTGAAACCTTCAAGTACATGAAAGGAATAAACAAGACAGGCCCAGAGGGGCTGTTCAAGGTAAGAGAGGGGAGGGTCACCCAGGGCCATGATATGAGATTGGAGGGAAGAAGGTTCAGGAGGGAGATGAGAAGACACTTTTCTATGGAGAGGGTGGTAGCTTGGTAGAATGTGTTACCAGCAGAAGTGGTATCCATTATAACAGTGCACTACTTCAAAAGGGGCTGGGACAGGGCAAGGGAGAGGGTCAAGAAAGGGGGATAATGGGAGGGAGGGCAGCTGCAGAATAAGGGGTGTTAGTTGCACAGTTGAGCATACTTGATAGAGCACTAGGCCTTATCTACTGGCAAATTTCACATGTACATTTGTTTCCAGTCCTGGTGAATGCTGCTGGCCTCTCCAGATCATCTGCTCTGTAATATCTGAAGACAGAATCTTCCAGGCAGGTAATGCTACTGGAAGTGCAGCCAAATCAGATTTTCCTGCTTCAACTAAGTCTATATCCCTTTTTGTGCCCAATTACATCTGCAATGTTGACCAGTATGTCTGGCCGAGGGTGACTGTCTAAAAGTCATTCCATAGTTGGCATGAGCTGCTTCCACTTCATGCCACCCTTACTAAACTAGTAGATATCACAGTTGTACAGTCACAAATCATTGCCAAAATGACTTCTCCCAGCAAACTGTGCAGCCATTCAGACAATTGAACTTCCCACAATCCAAACAGTTGTTCCATTGCCTTCTGCCATGCTCAATCTTTTCAGAGACAATGCAAATGACAGCACTCTGTAAAATGTGCTTGTCTCTCTCAACAGCTTGTGCCAAGTGACTGTCTCACTTTCAGTTTCTCAGTGTTAAGAGGCTGATTGGTGAGTGAGGCAGCAACAACTTTTTTTTTATGCTTGATTGAATGTTGGCAATGTCTGTGTACCAAAAAAAATGTCTTTACTGTAGGTACTGTCTACAGTGTTATTGGTCAATTATTTTGAAAACATACATTCATTTCAGAGGGAAATTATAACTATCTGATAGGGCATTAGGCAGTATTTAAAACATAGCAATATTCAACAATTCTATTGGTGCCAGAGCTATCAGTTATAGTTCAGTTTAGTTTATTTGTTCAGCAAAAGCCATTACAAAAGACATATTTCATATGTATGACAAACGGACATTATACAAAACCCATCTCAATATAAATAGCATACATCTCACATGATACATATACAGAATAAAATTAGGCTATGTTCTTACATTATATAACTATCTATTGCACTTCCCTAGATAATAGTAGCAATGTCAGAAGCTATTGTCTTATTCAATCATTTTGGTTGGCTATTTCTTAATGACAATATTTTTCAACCTAGGCCCATTTTGTTACTTCACCCCAAAAGGCCCTATCCAGAAAGGTTTACATTTAAACACTCCTAATAATATATCATGTTTCTTTTTCTTATTTTAGTGATTTCAATTAAATATACAGCAAGTTTAATTATCATATCAACATTTTCAGAGTTAAATAGTAGGTCAGGCAATAATCTAGGAGGGATCTTAGATGTACCAATTAATTTGTTTAAATATTTGATTTGAGCACTATGATACCATGGGCATCTGAAAATAACATGTTCCAAGTTCTCTGGTTCAGCCATAGAACAAAAATAGTAATTTGACTGATTTATTTTTTGACCATATCTTACAGACAGTATGTTACTGGAGAAAACTTCAAATCTATATTGTATGTCTATATTTTGGTTCTCTTATTGCAGTCAGATAATATTTAAGGGAGTGCTCGGTCATATTTTTAACTAACCAGCAAGACACCCTGACCAATTATATCTTTTCAAGGTCATCATTTTTAGCATAATTTTGTATTATTTTTCTAATGTGCTTAACATAGGAGATATAAATCTCTATTTGTTGCTCATATTTTTAACTGATATGAACCAAATTTACTTAATATAGAATATACCAAGGCAATACAACCAGTTTGCTTATTTGCAAATAAATGATCCTTTTCCCTTAAAGCATAAGAAAGTAGAGAGACTTTAGGTTGAGACTGTAGTTTAATCCAATATGAGAGTATTCATTCTTGCACTAAAAGGGCAATGTTAATCTGGCCTTGCTGTGACCTGACCAGAATATTTGAGGTACTAGCCAGAATTCTTAACAGTTGTTTATATATTTTATTTAATACAGAACTTATTTTATTTAGATTTTGCAAACCACAGACCACACAGCATATGCTGCTTGAGAAATAAGTTTTGCATTAATGACCTTGATCATAGTGGCCACAGTTTTACCTCCATACTGTGTGTTAAATCTCTGTAAGAGTTTGGCTGAATTCTCTATCTTTTTAACTGTTATAGCAATGTGCTTATTCCAATTGGTGTTACTTGCCAAGACCACCCCTAGGTATGTAAATTTGGTGACAGTAGCTATCAATACTTCCATACGGATTGCCTCCCCTCCTTTTTGAGCTGGCATCCTAGGTGGCTAAACAGCTATCTGCTTCTAACATTAAAATTCACATGTTGTGTAAAAAATGCAATTTTGTATTGATAAACATATTTGCTTGTAGATTATAAAATCCATTTTTGTAAACTGCCTTTTTTACAGCTACAACAGCAGCCACAGACACTGCCAGATATTTCCCAGAATTTCTGAAATATCTCCTGCTTTCTGCATTTCCACAGCAGGGGCAACAGAGAGAGACTCTTCAGAAATGTCATGAAATATTTGGAAATAGCTGGCAATGTCTCTGGCTACTACTGTACATAAGTATTTCTTTTACAGCAAACAGTTAAATAATTAAGTAATTATGGCAGCTGTTGTAGCTGACAGTGGTTAGAATACTGTACAAATCCAGTATGGGAGACTTCCTGTGGTCCTCAGATGTGAGGAAAGCCTGCTATTGGTTGTTTCCTAGCATTTCATGTTTTGAATCAAACTTTTTTTTTGCTGAGATTCTTTTTTTCATATGCCGCATATGAAAAATAATCTCGGCATTCAAAAAAAGAAATTGGCTCATGCAAAAGTATTATTTTTCATATCCAGAAACAAATGATTTGATACATTTTATTGGACCAACATGGATGTTACAGAAAAGAACAAAGTGCTCTAGCTTTTGAACCAACCAGGTCCTTCTTCAGAAGCTTTGTGGCAGTTATTTCAAATATCCCATACTATTAACACCAGATTATATTGAAAAAACAGAAATAATTCTCATTGGTTTAACATAAACATTTAAAACAAAACAGAAGATTATGTCAGAGAAGCTAATTAACACCAGTATGCTTTTAACTGAGGAGCCTCAGAAGGGCAAAGGTTATCCATAATTCTCTACAGCCAGAGAGTTCTTGTCACATAAATTTTAAAATGTCTCAGTATGCCAAGAAAGCATGCTAGTGATAACAAAACCTTGGGGTGGCATTCTCTCTAATACATGTAAGATGAGCTTACAACTTACATTCCAATTGTCCTGGTATATTAAAGAACAGATAATGAGAGACAAAATACTGAAATTAGATTTAACTGCAAGTTGAAAACAAGCCTCAAATTAACATACACATATATACATGATGCACGATACTATCACTTGTAAGTGTAATTGCCAAATAAAAATATACTTGTCAAGGACCCCCAAGAAAATGAGACCATGAGCCTGATAAGTGCAGATTTCAACACAGAGTCTGTTTATAACAAAAATGCACATAATCAGTCTAAGGAATCTGAATGAAAACCCAAAGGAATTACACCTTTTATGAACCCCCTAGTAAATGAGATATGCATCTTAATATAAGCAGATTTAAAAATGTGACAGTGTGTAATCCAACCACTGACAACTAGGAGAAGGAAGTAAATGTACACTATATGTGAAAACTAAGTGTTCTAGCCACATAACAATTGCTCCTTGCCACACTCCCCCCACACATATGTGTGTACATACACCACACCACACCCCCCACACACACACACCCCTGCACACATCCCACATAACTACAACACACAACAAATATAACAAACACAATCCACACACACCACACCATGCACAACAAACAAAACACACACACTCTCACACCATACCCACAACACACAAAAACACAACACATACCAAACACACACAAAACACACACATACATACATACCTCCATATACACACACACACTCAAACGCACTCACCACCGTGTTAAGGTGAGAAGTCAACATGTAGATAATCATAAACTTACAAAATTCAAAGGCCCGCTGAAGAACTAAAGTCTGTATGTCCATCTTTTAATGTAAAGGTCTGTGTAAGTTCAAGTGGAATAATGTGTCATATAACCAACATCAATGTTCAGTCCATCCGCCATCATATTGAGAAGTAAAATAAGTCTAATTTCAAAAGCCCTTCTCTGTTGTATACTGTTGAAATGTCCTTTTAAGACCATCACAGACATATCTGAGATTGAGTGGTCATCCTGGGAGAAGTGCAGAGCTACTGGTTTCTCAATCTTCTTGTGATTAATAGAATGTCTGTATGAATTCATTCTAGTACGGAGTTGTTGGCTTGTCTCCTCCACATAACCTGTGCGAGGACATTTCTTGCATTGGATAAAATAGACCACATTACTTGATGTACATGTATAATTCCCCTGTATCCTGAATAGTCTATTTTGTGATGTAACCACACAGTCTGAAATGTAAATGAGGTTACATGTCATACATGTGCATTGATGACAGGGTCGTGTACCATATGATGTCATCGTATTCTGTTCTGGTTCAAGTTATTTTTCATATGAAAACCAATGCATTCCGATGGGCATTTTTAATTTCTTTTAACATAACTTTGCAATTTTTTGTCTTTTTAACACCAAACTTTTAACATACCTTCCATAGGACCCGACAGCATGGCTGCTACTGCTGGAGTCACGGAAATTAGTGTTGGGAGGTGTTTTTGGAGTCATTTGTTGAAATTGTGTTTTTGGTGTTATTTTAATATTTGAAAATCATGGGGCTCTACAAGTGAAGACTTTAAATGCTGTGTTAACAGTCTCAGGCTGAAATATGTGGAAATGTTACTGTTATGGGCATATTTTTTTTAAGGACTGAACATCATACCTAAGATGCATTTTTATGTATTTTTTTATGCAGAATATTTATATAATGGTTCATAATGACAGACATAATGAATGTGTGGTGTTTGTCTGAATATTTTTTTTAATGCACAGATCTGACTATACTGCACTGCTTATGTGGACATTTGTTGTTCCAATAGAATGCACTTTGCTACAGAGCATCCTGCACAGTAGTCTTTTTAACACCATTTTATAAGTGTTTATGTGATATTATTTTGCTACTGTCTGTAGATATATTCAATGCGCATGTACAGTATGTTACATAATGGGTAAAACATACCCTGAATTGTGAATGGGTGACATATTTCTTTATGTGCCCATGTATGGGTCAACAATGGACATGTAAAAAATGTCACTTACCAACCAGCATCATTACCAAAATTAAGGTGGTAGATTTTTAAAACTCAATACCTCATTTTTTTTATCTCACTTAAATGGAGGGAGAGATTGCTCCCCTTCCTTCTTCTCTGTTTCCCTCCCAGTAGGTAAAATACTACATATTCAGTTTAAAACACAAGTGCCTTTTCATCACAGACTGTTGTAAAGAGTAACATACTAATATCCTGTAAAAAACAAAAAAAAAGTGCTGCGCCAGCATGTAGTCTAAAAGCAAAACAAAATGGTTATATGAAATGAACGCTGAAAATAGAAAATAGAGTTAAAAATCTATGTTTCAACCTAAGGTCTTCTTCAGGAAATATCTAAAAGAGAAAAAACAAAGTTAGTGTAGAGGGAGATAAAATGAGGGCTATGTATATATATATATATATATATATATATATATATATATATAAATCACACATGCCCCCACAATACAAAGCATCATGGGCTGCATATGCAAATCACCACAGAATGTTATGCTGATCCAACTTTAAGCAGGATTGCATGGTGCCAAAAGGCCTCTCACACAGTTTGCAAAGGGTGCTAACAGAAGACATAGACACGTGTTTCGTCCTACCAGGATTCATCAGTATGCCTCATCTGTTTGACACCCCAGTGGGATGAACCAGCTACCCTTAAGACAGTGTGCCTTGGATGTGTGTGTTGGGCATGTGTGATTTTGTATTTTCTTGAAACTTGGCTTCCCAGCCAAATGCCCTTTGGGGTAACCCTTTCCTCAGTGTTTGCGCACAGAGGTGCTTTGTCTTTTAAATAGTTTTTTATTTTAATGGGTTCACCACAACATATCCAAGGCACACTGTCTTAAGGATAGCTGGTCCATTTCACTGGGGTGTCAAACAGACTAGGCATACTGATGAGTCCTGGTAGGACGAAACACGTGTCTATGTCTTCTGTTAGCACCCTTTGCAAACTGTGTGAGAGGCCTTTCGGCACCATGCAATTTTGCTTAAAGTTGGACCAGCATAACATTCTGTGGTGATTTGCATATGCAGCCCATGATGCTTTGCATTGTGGGGTCATGTGTGATTTTGTATTTTCTTGAAACTTGGCTTCCCAGCCAAATGCCCTTTGGGTAACCCTTGCCTCAGTGTTTGCACATAGAGGTTCTTTTGTCTTTTATTTTATATATATATATATATATATATATATATATATATATATATGTGTGTGTGTAATCAGTCTGTTTGCTGATGATACCAAGGTAGGCGTGGTGGTGGATGACCTAGGGGGATGGCAGGGTTGCAGGATGATCTGTCAAAGCTTGAAACCTGGTCAGACACCTGGCACCTGGGGTTTAATGCCAAAAAGTGCAAGGTGCTGCATTTTGGGATGAAGAACCCAAGGAGGAGTTACCAGCTGGGGGGAGTGCAGCTAGCCCAGACAGAGGAGGAGAAGGATCTTGGTGTGTTCATTACAGGGTCAATGAACAACTCGGCACAATGTAGGAAGGCAGTTGCAAAGGCCAACAAAATGCTGGGTTGTATTGCAAGGGGTATATCCTCGAGGAGGGAGGAGGTGATTCTGCCACTGTATAGGTCATTAGTTAGACCACACCTGGAGTACTGAGTGCAGTACTGGCACCCGTATCTGAAGAGAGACATTAAGTTACTGGAGGGGGTGCAGTGCAGGGTGACAAAGATGATTAAGGGGCTGGGGGACTTATCATACGAGAGGAGGCTGAAGGAGTTGAACATGTACTTACTGGAGGAGAGGAGGACAGGGATGACATGATTGAAACCTTTAAATACATGAAAGGAATAAACAAGATGGGTACAGAGGGTCTGTTCAAAGTAAGGGAGGGGAGGGCCACCAGGGGCCATGATATGAGACTGGAGGGAGGGAGGAAGGTTCAGGAGGGAGATGAGGAGACACTTTTTTACAGAGAGGGTAGTGGCTGGGTGGAATGCGTTACCTGCAGAAGTGGTATCCAGTAGAACAGTGGACTGCTTTAAAAGGGGCTGGGACAGGACAAGGGGGAGGGTTAATGAAGGGGAAGCGTGGAAGGGAAGGGCAGCTTCAGAATAAGGAATGCTAGCTGCACATTCGAGCAGACTTGATACACTTCTAGGCCTTTATCTGCTGGCAAATTTCATATGTTCGTATGTTCGAAAAAAGGGGAGGCTCAGGGAGAAGAAGTGATAAATGGCAAGATTAAGAGAGAATCTGTGAAACAAAAAGGTGATGATGGGAAAGATAAAGCATAACAGGAGTGAAAGAGCTAGAGAAGTCCCCAGGTAGAAACTAATTAACAGGGCCTAGTGAGAAGGCTGAAAGGTGACAAATGTGTGGGGAAGAGACAGAGATGGAGACTGAGATGGAAACGTATGGTGAAAATGAAAAAGAAACTAAATGTGTACAGAAACAAACAGACTTTAGGGAAAATATGGGGTGGCTGAAAGATGTTCGTGGAAAATAAGTCTATCATTTAAACCAGAGGGCTGCTGGGAGCCAAGACAGATGAGCAGCTTGGCTTCCATGTTTTTTCTATGGTCAGAATCCCAGAAGCCCTGCTGTAGGACACAAACAGAAAGGTCATTGGCACTGTGGTCCCTGGAGATAAACTGGGATACAATGGGTTTAGCAATGTCATCATTCCTGACTGCTCAGCAATGTTCCCTGAAATGATCAGCAAGGTGCCTACCAGTCTCTCCAATGTAAATAGCTATGCACTTCCTGCAAAGAATACAATATACCACATTAGTGGATGTGCATGAGAACCCCTTGGTGATGTGAAAAACACCTGTAGACCCCTGAATTTCAGTCACACTGGAAATATATTTGCAGGTGTAGCAGTGAGTCCTGTTGCAAGGTTTGGTACCTGAAAGGAATACTATTATCTTGATGTTTCTGGATTTAAAAAGGTTTTTGTTCTGCTGTTCAACTGTTTATGCACTGTGATCACACTGTGACTCAATTTCAGTTGTGAACTGATACAATATAAGACATAGAAGCACAAAGTATGTATGTGATAAAGGTTGCATGGTGTGTACAGACTTACTGGTTAAAGTGGGATACCACTATCAGATGGGATTGTCTGTGTGAGGCAAGAGGTGAGCAACAGAAGATCTATCCAGAAACAGTAATGCCATTCTGGTGGAGCATAGTTCCCCTGTGAAGCAACCACAGTGGAGACCAAGGAGGTTGCTGAGAACTGCCACAAGGAAGGCCCACAGGAGGGTGGCACAGGACACCACAGGGTAAGGAAGGAAGCAGCTCCTGGTGGGGGACTCAATTATTAGGTGGGTAGAATTGGGTGAGAAAAGGGAGAGGGAGGTAAGGTGCCTGCCCGGTGCCATGGCTTGCAGGGACAGGAAGCAAATCATCAGGCTTGCAAGAGATTCTACATGGGAGATGGAGCTGGATGTCATTGTCCACCTAGGGAGAAATGACTTATCTGGGCATGGGATCAGAGCAGTGCAGGAGGATGAGTTTGTGGAGTTGGGGAGGAGCCTTAGACAAGTAGCACACACAGTAACCTTCTCAGAGGTGCTGTCTGTCTGTGGCATGGGTGAGGCTAGGGTACTACACACCACACCATTCAATGAATGGTTGAAAAACTGGTGTGAAGCACATGGTTTTGGCTTCATTGGGTTGAGGGTTCCATTTGGAGGGATACACGCCTATACTGGAATGATGATCTGCATCTGTCCGGGAGGGGAGTAAGGTTCCTAGGTGATAGGTTTAAATGCTTCTTTGGCAAGCTTTTAAACTAGCCATGGGGGGAGGCACTGATAAGAAGCAGGGAATTCCCAGCCTCCCCCCACAAAACAGTGTAGTTAGCGAGGTAAACACCAAGGTAGAGAGGTTGATAGGCAGCAGGACTGGGGTAAATGGAGAAAAAAGCAAAGACAGTAAAGTCAGGGATGGGGCTAAAAGGGATAAGGCCATCAAAAAATGGAGAGTGATGAGTGCCAATGCCAGTAGTCTGGGTAACAAGCTTCCTGAACTAGTGGCATTAATGGAAGCGGGACACCTGGATATTGGTCAGTCACAGAAACATGGTACACAGAGAGCCATGACTGGGATGTCAACATACCAGGGTACACAATCTACAGGAGGGCAAAAGAGGGGGAGTAGCTCTCTATGTAAGGGAAGGGATCAAAGCAATGGTGTAAAACAAAAGGTTCTTGGCTAGTGGTCACTGGTAATCCAATAAAGCCACCTGACACCAAATGTTGTTTTAAATCAGTTGCAATTTATTAATACCAAATAAGCCCTACCAATTTTACCTCTAACATGATCAAATCTAAACAGTTGATGGCTTTTTACCACCAGGGCTACAGCATTTCAGACTCAGAGACACATGAAGCCATACATCTCTGGATCCCCCAAGCAATCTATGGATAGTCTGAGACTGCAGATTGTCCGAGACTTCGTCTTCTTGAAGGGACCCTGGACACAACCATAGGTCCCATATTTATGTGTAGCAAGCTTTAAAAAATGCAAGGCTGGAATTTCCCAAAAACTACCTCAGCAGTTTGAAACACAGACAATATGTCATTCAACAAGGCATAAGACTTGGGTTCGAAAATACATTGGCCATAAGATACCTCGGTCATAAGATACTTTTGACACTTTGCCAGAGACATACGGTCATTCTTAAATGGAAAAACAAGTAATCAGGGTTTTTTTATTTGTCAGACATACTTACTTTAGGATACAGAAAACACGCAAGGGGATGTGACTGTTTTAAAAATACTCGGTTTACAGATAAAAAAACAGACAGTGGCCAAATTGGGGAACTCAAATCTTCAAGGACAGCTGCGGTTACTAGCAGCTGCATTCTTATCTTAGCCGTAACCTTTTTAAAAAAAACTGCTGAATAGGGCAATTTCAAATTAGACCTTGGCTTTGCTTAAGATTTATTTTATTTTCTTCATTTTAACCATTCTTACAGATGTCACATTAATTGATATGGTGGAATCATTCATTTGCTTAGCCACTTGCAGCCATTTGCTACTAGATATACTAATTCAAATGTTGGCATCATTTAGTCATCTACTAGCCATCTTTCACCTTTTACTAGCCTTTTAGCAAGCTACACTAGCCATTTTACACCTTTCTATCTCCTCAACCTTTTGGTTAGCCAACTACATATTGTTGATAAAAGTTTTGTCACTGGTTACTAAAACCATGGCCACTGGTCACTAAACCTTGGCCATTGGCCTCTTTCAACAATCCCTACCTCGAAGGTAAGAGGCCCCTGAGGGACTCGAACCTGAGCAAAAATTGAACATAAATGTAAAGATATTAGTTATTAACTGAAGATTAAAAATAACAAAATAAACATTTTTACTCTTAAACTGTTAGTCTAGGTGAATAGGTATATGATTTAGAACTGGTTGCCAGCATACAGATAGTGAAGGCATTTATAAAAAGCATTCTGTTCTGGAGTTGGTACAGGGGTGATTACAGATGGAACACAAATGGTGAGTTTGTAAAACATGGTGCAGAACTCAGGGATGTCAACACCACAATTGAAATATGTGAAAAGATACTAACATGTGATACCACATATAACACAATATGACATAACAATTTTGTTGATGAAGAAGAGTTCATGGAATCCACTTTGAGAGTGGATAAGGTAGATGCTACCTTGTGTTGAGGTGTGGCACACCCTTGGAGCTTGATTGAAGAATATGTTGATAATGTCTCTTGACAGATAAGTCCTTATAAAACATAACAGTCCATGAAATTAACAGTTTATAAGTTCATGTAGGTAACCACAAGTTGGTGTAGTTACAGTACAGGTGAAATGTCATTTGCAGAATGGTGGTAACCCTACAAGGCACATGGGGCAATGCAGACAGTAATTTAAAAACAAAACACCATCATAGCAGAAAATTCAATGTTCATGTTGATGGCTGCTGGATGGCTGATTGGCAGACACACTGGCCAGGGTTGCATTAAATTGTGCATTGAGTTCTTTTAATGGAGTAGCCACTCACACACTGGCATAGCATTTGTGTTGTGGTTGTTGATTACACCCCAGCACAAAGATTAACAGTCCATAAAAAGGTAACAGTTTACAATAAACCATGAAAAACACAGTCCATAATAGAGCAATAGGTTTGTATAAAGTACCAGCCATGTTTGGAACAAGCAGCAGTGAAGAAAATGGATGTCTTGCTTGAAGATCAATTGAAGAAGGATTTTCTTGCTGAAGTTAGGGGATTGCCCCTACCCCAGACTTAACTTCATAGTAAGCAGAAACAATAAGGTTGATTGCAGAGTCTGAACTGACTGGACCTTTTTCAGTTGATTTAAAGTTCTACAAATAGGTGTAATTTTGCTGAAAACATTACACTTGCAGAGGTAATAATAACTTGATTCATGTAGTAGTCCTTGTGTGGAACCAATTAGGCACAAAGATAGTGATGACATCAAAGCTGTGGCAGTTGTTTTCTTTTCAGGAAAAAGATGAAGGTCTTGGCAACTTAGTTGAAAGGGTTACTGCTGTTGTACATGGAGATGTTATGTGTGCCACACTGTGGAAACCTGCAAACTTACAAAGTGTGTTAGAAACTGAGTTAAAAACACATAAATAACAATCTTTTAAACCAATGACTTTTTGTTTTGCAAAGAGTGGTGTGACAGAGCCTAGATTCTGGCAACTGTGGAAAGAGAAAAATAAAAATGAGACATCAACCGCACACCTGGGGGTGCAGGCCAAGGTCCAATTATACCATTTGACCATCTGTAAATGCATGACAATGTTATGGTTACACCCTGCTTTCAAATTACAGAAGAGGCTATACAGTGATGAAAAAGCATGCCTCTATGTTTGCTAGCAGGACTAACTGAGACCTGAGTTATAAAATCTTGTAATGTTACAATAACACGCTTCAAACATATAGTTCATAGCAATATGCCTGTTACACTATGCAATAGTGGGACAAATAGATATATTTTTGACCTATGCCAACTTAATAATAGTGCCTATTGCACCTGTGACAAGTGAAAAGGTCTACAGGGTCTACCTTCTTTATCCTGTATAGTGAAATACTCCAAAGTACTGAGGGAGGTAAGGCTTGAAGCATAGATTTAGAGCACACTCTAAATTCTGTATATTTTAATTGTTACGACAAAACCTGCATAGAGTGCACTCATTCTTCAGGGGTACCTGTGAGTAATGAGACAGAGTATTGATTTGTCTGGGGTTTTGCTTTGGAACATACACATTTTATTTTATTTACCCCTTTGGGGAGACAATGAGGTACCTTGCAACCTTTGTGGTATTACACTGGAAGGAAGGGTAGTATGCCCCCCCTTTCTAGCACCTACTGGTGGAAGAGACAGCTCAAATACTGTAGCAATAAAAAGGTTAGCTGTGGATGGTTTCATGAATATTAACCCAGAAATGGTCTGGCAATATTAGTAGCTAGTCATGCAGTACCTTAAAAAAAATGTGCACTGGATAAAAGGTAATTGGGTGGCTCCATTGCGGTCCCCACCTACCACACTTTACACTATAACAAGATAATATTACAATTAGTGTAGTAAGTTTTATACCTTACTATAAAGATGGGGAACTTCTTTTTCTCTTGAAGGATGAGAAGAAGCAAACAGACAACAACAAAAACAAAAACAAACATACACAAGTTTAAAAATAAAACAAGATTATTTTCATAGGATAAAAGAAGCCAAGCATCTCTGGGTTCCCTTATCCTAAGCATGACAAAATGTCAGCCGAGTTATAAAAGATCCGGATTGATGGTAATACCGTACGTACGTATTTCTTAGAATGCATTTTAAAAAGAAAAAAAATGATTACACCATGGTTACACATAAAAACAAAAGCTATTGTTTTTTTTAACTGTAGATGGTAAACTCTCAAAAACAGCTGTAATAGTCCTTTTTAAAAGTGTACTATATACATATAAAAAAGTAAAAAAAAAAGTATGGGGAGGTGATAAATAATTCTCCCCTTCCAGCTGGAGTGCCTTGCATAGTATGGGAATCACGTGATATTATTCCGGAACAAAGAAGTTGTGCTTACAACCAAATGTTCATTGCCTGTGTTGACTGCAAGCCCAGAAGAAAGGAGAAGAGAAAAAAAAAGTTTGTTCCTTTTTACTTAGAATGCTACTTATGTAATAAAAAGTTAAATTGCATGGTCCACTCTTGGTGTGCTTTCATAAAAACATACATTTTGTGTACAAAGTTGTGCTTTAGGTAGGGAATACACATCAAGTTTGAACTGGTAGTAACATAAAATGTTGAAACACAAGAAGGTCAAATAATGTGTAAAAGGTCACACAGTGTGCATGCAAGGGTCGCTCAAACCCAGCTGTTTTTGTAGTGTTCTTGAACACTACTGATATTAAAATATCTTTAAATAATAATAGAGCACAAAATAAAACTGCTGGTAAGACAGTACACACATATACACAAAAAGAAATACTTAACACAAAACAAGACTGACATTATTTGACACCAATTTGCTAAGGTAGTGCCCATAATTTCATTAGAACACTGTAAATGTTTTAGATATATGTGCTGCCTCCTGCCTGACTTGTAACACAGACAACCTTTTAAACCAACAAATTTGTATGTATCTCCATGCCAAATCTTTTCAGAACAAAACATTTTTTAAACACCTTCCAACTCCTTTAAAATACAGCACAACATACCATCTGTAAGCGGACACATCTAGTATAACATGGTTACACCTTTTGGCGCATAGCCAAAATATGGCACTCTGCCATTTTTGCAAAAAGTTTCTGGTTTTAACTAGAAGTATGAGAAAGCCATTCATAGCTGTTAACACATTACATTTTCACCTAGCAGTGGCTTGGCACATTGTCTGCAAACTACAAATCTTTCTGCACATTGCAATCTATGATGTCATATCTATTCACCTTCAACACTACCTGCTCCAACCAACAACTACATGCAAAAGTTCTTCACTGACCCTATCTAGGCAGCACAAATGTTCCATTAAAAACAAAACTAATTTAAACAGTCAGATATGAGGCAAAGAAGCTTCTTCCTTTTTTACTGTAACATGTCGTGCACCAAAGGCAGTCAATGTTATCTTGCAACTTTGACAACAGAACATAACTACAGAACACAGATATACGCTGGAAAATATGTGAAAAAGAGATGGAGCATTACCTTGTTTAGTATATGTATCACAGAAATAAAACAGACAGACGTAAAAAAGAACTTTAAATAAAAAAAAATTCAGACTTACCCCGTGCCAAGGTATTTTCCTTCTTCTTTTCTGATACACTGGTCCGATTGAAAAAAACGACTGCAGGACCTTCATGATAATCTTCAAATGCTGCACCTTGTCACTGCCCTCAAGAGTAATAGTATGGGCAGTGACACCCTGGATCCGTGTATCCTACGGTCTTAGAAACAGTCCTTACCCCGATCACGTGCCTCATCAACCACTCTCTTTGCCTAGGGAAGGTTCCAACTGCCTGGAAAGTCACCACTGTCACCCTTATCTTTAAAGGTGGTGATAAGACTGTGGCTGGAAACTATCAACCAATCTCCATCCTCTCTCCTCTCTCCAAGGCCTTGGAAAAAGTGGTAGCCTCTCAAATCTCTGACTACCTCTCCACCTACAATGCCCTATGTCCTGAGCAGCATGGCTTCAGAGCGGGCCACAGTACCAACACAGCCCTCTTTGAGTTCTCCAACTTTCTCCACTCCTCCTTAGACTCTGGTTCTCTGGCTGGTGTGGTCTTCATTGACCTCTCTAAAGCTTTCGACACTGTCTCCCACCCCCTTCTTCTTGATGCCCTTAGTCTCTCTGGTTTTGGTGCTGGGCCTATCTCCTGGTGCACCAGTTATCTGTCTGACCACTCTCAGCGTGTAAAAATTAATGGGACCTACTCAGACATCTGTCCCATCATTTCTGTGGTTCCCCAGGGCTCCATTCTGGGCCCCTTACTATTCTCCCTTTACCTTAACACCCTTCCATGCTCTTGCTCGGGGAACATTCTATTGTACGCTGATGATGCAGTCAACTTTGCCTCAAGTCGTAACCCTATTGCCCTCCAGGACTCGCTGCAGAAGTCCTTCACCGGCTTAGGCTGGTTCAAAGAACATAGATTGGTGATAAATCTTAAAAACAAAACCATGTTCTTCACTCTTCCTCAAAACAAGTCCTGCAACTTCAAATCCTCATTCACTCCTGGTCCTCTTTCCCACTCGAACAAGTTTGCTTCTATAAATACCTAGAGATCCATTTTGACCCCTCTCTCTCCTTCCATGGACACATCGCTGCCCTAGCCACTGCCACTAATATCCAATTGGGCATCTTACATCGGTATAAACAGTGCCTCCCCCCGGAGGCTCTTCATCTCGCAGTCACCTCCTCTATCCTGTCCCTAGTGGACTATGGACTGCTGGTGTATGGTGCTGCCAATCAGACCGCACTCCATAAAATTCGCACTACTCTGAATAAGGCCTGCAGGTTAATTACTGGGGCACCTAGGCTAACACACACCTGTCTACTGTACGCTAAAGCGCTGGCACTTGATCTTGATGAGTGCCTCAAATATTTGACCTGTACCCTTACAAAAAAGACCCTCCTTGGGCTATCCCCACCAGGATTGACCACCACCATCCGCCGCTCTGTCCCACTAGTTCATACTCGGACCTCTGAGAAAACCTCTCTTGTTATCCCTAGAGCTAGGACCTCTCACAGCCAAAGAACCTTCAGCTTTAGGGCCCCTCCTGGTTCAACACACTGCCCTCCATCTCTGAAGCTCCAACTATATCGGCTTCAAAACGCCCTACGGAACCACCTTTGTTAACACCCGTTGTAATTGCCACTAGTCAAAGCCGCATCAATACTTATGACAAAGCTTACTACTAAGCCGCTGCATGACAACATAACTCTGGTATTGTTTGCATCAATCCTACCTGTACCAGCTTGTTTGTATCTATGTACTTATTGCTGTCTTAAGTTACTGTTATACTATGTCATACTGTGTATTCTCGTTTGTCTTACTGTGACAAGGTACCTTTGTAAATGAGCCTATGGCTCAAAAGTCTTCCAAACTGCTGTCTAAATAAAAAAAAAATAAATAAAATAAAATTAACCCTTTCAAAGGTTTTCTTTTGGCCATTTCAGTAACCTGCCAAACCAAGTATTTTCCCAGAGCTCTGGTTGCAGTTTTAAAAATCTGTAGCAGTACTAGGTACTAGGTTGAGATCCAACTGGTTGAGATTCCCAGTACCTGGGTTTGGGATCAAATGTTTAAGCCTCTATAGGAGGCAAGGGAACTTGAAATTGATACAAAAAAAAAAACAACAACCTGAAACTGCACAGATAGGGAACATGGGGGGGGTGTTCAAATCATCCCATCTGTAGTCACACCTACTGTGCATACATCCACAGTAGTTTATTTTCTTTCTCTAAATGTTGCTTATCTAACGTTACTTAATCAGCCATTGCTTTTCTACTAAAAGCAGCCTGAACTGTGAAAGCCATCATCGGCTCTAACAGTATATATTTCTAGAAAGCACAGATTACAAGGACAGTTGCCCTTGCTTGTTTGAGAGACTTTTCCTTAATACATCTCTCCACATATTCTTAAACCTGGGGTCCTCAAACACCCACATAAATATCCTTAAACCTGGGGTCCTGAGACCCCCACATAAATATACATTACCCTTACCCAGCTTATAGCTGTCCATAGACCTTTTTGCTGTTGGTTCAAGTACACTCGGACACTCAAGAGTCCCTTAGACTCTTTTTCCAGCCCCACAGTTAGGTTATGACCCTTACCTGCACAGACCTTGTTTAGAGTAAACACTAGGCTTTACCAGATTTACCAAGACCAAAACCAAAACCACCTGCTGGCTGGCTCAGCCAATTTTGTAAAACACAAGGTTCTTGGCTAGTGGTTCCTAGTAATCCAATAAAGCCACCTGACACCAAATGTTGTTTTAAATCAGTTGCAATTTATTAATACCAAATAAGCCCTACCAATTTTACCTCTAACATGATCAAATCTAAACAGCTGATGGCTTTTTACCACCAGGGCTGCAGCATTTCAGAGACACATGAAGCCATACATCTCTGGATCCCCCAAGCAATCTATGGATAGTCTCAGACTGCAGATTGTCTGAGACTGCGTCTTCTTGAAGGGACCATGGACACAACCATAGGTCCCATATTTATGTGTAGCAAGCTTTGAAAAAAATGCAAGGCTGGAAATTCCCAAAAACTACCTCAGCAGATTGAAACACAGACAATATGTCATTCAACAAGTCATAAGACTTGGGTTCAAAAATACAATTGGCATAAGATACCTCGGTCATAAGATACTTTTGACACTTTGCCAGAGACATACAGTCATTCTTAAATGGTAAAACAAGTATTCAGGGTTTTTTTATTTGTCAAACTTACTTATTTTAGGATATGGAAAACATGAAAGGGGATGTGACTGTTTTAAAAATACTAGGTTTACAGATAAAAAAACAGACAGTGGCCAAATTGGGGAATTCAAATCTTCAAGGACAGCCGTGGTTACTAGCAGCTGCTTTCTTATCTTAGCCGTAACCTTTAAAAAAAACTTCTGAATAGGGCAATTTCAAGTTAGACCTTGGCTTTGCTTAAGATTTATTTTATTTTCTTCATTTTAACCATTCTTACACATGCCACATTAACTGATATGGTGGTATCATTCATTTACTTAGCCACTTGCAGCCATTTGCTACTAGATATACTAATTCAAATGTTAGCATCATTTAGTCATCTACTAGCCATCTTTCACCTTTTACTAGCCCTTTAGCAATCTATACTAGCCATTTTACACCTTTCTATCTCCTCAACCTTTTGGTTAGCCAACTACATATTGTTGATAAAAGTTTTGTCACTGGTTACTAAAACCATGGCCACTGGTCACTAAACCTTGGCCATTGGCCACTTTCAACAATGGAACTAAAGGGTAAACAGGGAGGAGAGAGGAGGCACTTTGTCTCACCTTGGAAACAGGCAATGGCACCACTATCTGCATGGGGGCTATATACAGACCTCCATCTCAGGGGAGAAAATGGACAAGGAAATGACAGAAGGCATCCTTAGAATGGCAGAAAAAGGGGAGATATTGCTGGAGCACCTGAATATGCCAGATGTTAACTGGAGCACATGTGTTGCATCCATATTCAAGAGTGGGGTCATTCTCAATGCCCTGCAGGGGGCATGCCTCAGACAGCTAGTGCTGGAACCCATTCAGGAAGGAGCAATCTTAGACCTGGTACTCTCAAATGGAGATGGAGACAGGATCAGAGATTTAGAAGTGGGTAGCCATCAGGGAACTAGAGACCACTGAACAGTGTGGTCTATGATAAACACAGCCATAAAGTCAAGCCATACAAAGGCAAAGGTACTGGACTTTAAGAGGGCTGACTTTGTCAAAATGGGTGAGTGCCTAAGGATTGCACTAGCAAATAGGCAGGAAGGAGGGGTGGAAGAACAATGGGGAAAAATCAAAACTGAAATGACAGAGGCAACAAGCCATTCTGTGAAGCAAATCAACAAAGAAAATGAAATAAAACAGCACTATGGTTCGCAAAAGAGGTGTTTGGAAGGTTATGGAGAAAAAGATAGCATTCAGAAATTATAAGGAACCACAGAAGGGACAGGAGAGAGAACTGTATTAGTTAAAACAGAAGGAAGTGGGGAAGGCAGTCAAAATAATGAAGGCCCAAACCAAAGAAAATTTAGCAAACTCAGTTAAGAAGGAGGATAAAACCTTTTATAGGTACATCAGAGAGTGAAGAAAAACCCAGGAAGGGATAGTGAGGGTTAATAAAGGGGAAGAGAGGTGGGTAGAGGATGACAGTGAAAAGGCAGATATACTGAATGAATACATTTGCTCAGTATTCACAAGAGAAGAAGGGGGGAGGTACCTGAACCAAACAGTAAAAGCACTCTGGACGGGGGGGTTGATACCAGCCCATTCACAAAAGAAAGGGTCCTGAAAGAACTCCTAAAATTCAAGGTGGACAATGCAATGGGGCCTGATGGGATTCACCCCAGAATTCTAAAAGCGCAAAGGAGAGACTTGGTGACACCACTGACTACCCTTTTAACAAATAATGGGAGAATGGTGTGGTACCTGGGGACTGGAGGATGGTGGATGTGATTCCTCTGCACGAAAATAGGAGCAATAGGAGCAGGAAATGATAGACCTGTTAGTTTGACCTCAGTGGTACGGAAAATGATGGAATCACTTCTGAAAGAAAGAATTGTTGAATACCTAGAGACCAGCAGGGCACAGGACCTAAGGCAGCATGGATTCACAGTGGTAAGGTCATGTCAGACAAATCTAATAGATTTCTTTGACTGGGTGACTGAAGTAGTAGACCAGAGAGGGGCTATGGATATGGCCTACCTAGACTTTAGCAAGGCATGTGACACAGTACCACACATAAGATTAATAAACAAGTTAGCCATCCAGGGAGGGGGTCCCAGGATAGTAGCCTGGGTAACAAATTGGCTGGATAACAGGACGCAGAGGGTAATAGTAAATGAAGTATACTCTGTAGAAACGGGGTGGTTACTAGTTGGGTACCTCAGAGTTGAGTACTGGGACAGGTTCTCTTTAATGTCTTTATAGGAGACATTGCAGAGGGGCTGGAAGGAAAAGGATGCCTCATTGCAGATGACACAAAGATCTGCAACAGGGTTGATACAGAAGGGGGGGTGAAAAGGACGAGAAGGGACTTGGCAAGGTTGGAGGAATGGTCAAAAATATGGCAGCTTAGATTCAATGCAAAAAAGTGCAAAGTAGTGCACCTGGGAAACAAAAACCAGGGGAATGGTACTCAATGGGGGGGGATACTAACAACAACAAAAATAGAAAGGGACCTGAAGGTAGTCATATCAGATGACCTTAAGGTATGTAAGCAATGTGAGAAGGTAGTAAGGAGAGCTGGGGGGGAGATACTGGGATGCATGGGCAGAGGCTTCACAAGTAGAAAACAAGAAGTTGTTATCCCTCTGTACAGACAGTTAGTGAGACCCCATCTGGAGTACTGTGTGCAGTTCTGGAGACCCCATCTCCACAAGGACATAGACAGGATGGAAGCAGTCCAGAGGAAGTCAACTAAAATGGTGCAGTGTCTGCAACAGAAGCCGTATGAAAAGAGACTTAAAGAACTTTATATGTATACCCTTGAGGAAAATAGGGAAGGGGGGAAATGATAGAAACTTTCAAGTACCTCAAGGGAATCAGCAAAGTCCTAGATGAGAGCATCCTTCAGAAAAAGAGATGTGAAAGAACAAGGGGGCACAATTTGAAGATGGGGTGACAGCTCAGGGGCAATATGAGGAAGTATTTTTTTATGGAGCAGGTGGTGGATGCATGGAACAACCTTCATGAGGAGGTCATGGGATCAAAAATAGTGGAGGAATTCAAAAATGCATGGCACAGTTATAAGGCAATTCTATGTGGGGGGTAGGAGGAAGTAGGCTGTTTGTTAACTAGAATATGCAGCTTATCCTATAGGTAGGGAAATGGGCAGACAAGGTGGGCCAAGTGGTCTTTATCTGCTGTCAAAGTCTATGTTTCTATTTTTCTATGTTAGTGACACATGTAGCAGTTGAGGTAGTACTGTACCCCATTTTTATTCTGTTTTGAATTTTTTTTTATGTTAACTTATTTAAATTATTGAAATGACCTATTTGTTTAGCAGAATGATACTTTCCAGGATGCTAGGTATTGTGGTATACATGAACTTCTGCAGGCTATAAGGCCCTGTGATTGTGTTGTTACCTCATATTACATACATGGGTGGGCCAAGATAGGACAATACTGGCCACCCTGTTGGGTTTTATTCATTGCATAACCAATAATAGTATGATTATGTTTAACTGAAGGTGTAATATTTAATCACTTTGTGTCTAATAGAAAAAAGTATTAATACAGAAAGATGTGCATACTTCTAGTCTACTGAATTGTTTTATTTATTTTTTTAGACATTTCATAAAGTATCAGATTGGATCATGCAGCAGCTCATTGCCTGAAAAAAAGCCAACTAAATAACAAAGAGAATCTCTTTATAGAAGTAAAGTATTTTAGTAGTTGTGTGTTGCCTAAGAGAATAAACAGTGCACAATCAAGTACTGTCCCTCATGGAAGTACTGACATGTCTGTGCGTACAAAAGTGACAAAACAGAGATAGCATTGCTTGCATGCTTTGAAATATCCTTCTTTGTCACTGAGAAGGGCAGATTTAGCTCTAGGTTTGAAAAAACATAAGCAAAAGCTTAAAGTGGGCAAATTGTAATGTAAATGGTATTTCTTCCATGCATCTTGGAGAGATATGCTCTCTAGACCCAGTATCTGTATCACAGCACTTTCACCACCATTTTCAAGCACTGTTAAGATTTATTCTGTCAAAAAGCAATCCACCTATTGGAGCTCTTGAACACTATTTCTGGAAAGTGGAATATCAAGCATGTGGAGCTCCTCATGTTCACATGCTTCTGTGTGTAAAGGATGCACCATGCATTGAAGACAGTGACGATGCAGAGGTTCTGAAGTTCATCATGCAGTACATTACTTGCCAGATTCCTGACAAGAACGACAGTCCAATGTTATGGCAGCCTATCTAGAAGTTTCAGCACCATATTTGCTGCAAGTACTGTTGACAAAAGCATGAAAAGTCATTGCAAGTGATACACTAGGTGTTGTTTTGGATTTCCCAGATGTGTGTCCGAGCATGGCCATATGAATGAGTTATTCTCTGCAATACAGAATCATTTGAAAGCAAAGGGCCTGATTTTCATAGACCCCTTAGAGCAATGCAACTTTTATCTCAGAAAGGGTTCTGGCAAGCCCCGGTTGCACCAGGGACCTTTCACCAGATTTTATAATCTGCAGGGTCCCTGCGCCAAACTCCAAGGTTCTCTGCAGACCACAAGATGCACCAAAGAGTTGTCTGCATCTGCAGGATTTTCCTCAGTTATGCAGCCTCCCACCACCACCTGGAGCAACAATAGAGGGTCTGGGATGGTGAGGGTGAAGACATATGATTCAAGGAGGGGCTCTGTGGCATTGGGGTAAGTGAGGAGACAGTGGGGTTGAAGGGATACAAATGAGCAGGAGAATCAGCTATGTATCACCCAGCGGTGTGCCATCAAAATGTGCAAAAGGAAATGAATTACACTGGTGCCCTACTGTAAGGTAACTGTCCTGATAGTCTAGTGTCCCCAGTCACACAGTGCACATATTCTAACCTATGCCCTGCCATGATCCCCGATCATCCCTGTGTAAGCAGACAAAAATGCTCTTGTGTTCTAGTGACCCCAGTTCCCAGTCTCACTAGAAAACATTGTAACAATAATCCCTGGTGGTCTAGTGGAACCCCTAGCTTCTTTACACTGTCAGGCTTGCCAAACCACCCTGCTACCCCCATTCCCTGCTCCAATTATGCGACCAGCACTGCCATCCATTTACCACCATGGCCAGCTGCAGAATGTGTTGTCATTGTGCGCATATTGTATACTATATACAGTATGTATATAATGCATTTTGCAGCTGGCTATGGAGGTGTGTGGAGGCAGTGCCAGTTGCAGGATCAGAGCAGTGAATGAGAAGGGGAGTGTGGTGGTTTGCAATGACTGAAAAGGTGGGCAGGGTGGGGGTCCACTAGACCACCAGGAATTATTGTTGCAATGATTCCCAGTGAGATCAGGGACCAGGGGGCACTAGAGCACAAGGAGCCCTTTTGTCTGCTTACACAGGGATGTTTGGGGATCAGTGTGGGAGCACCATGAGACTGGGGACTACGTGCACTGTGTGATTGGGGGGCACTTGACTACCAGGTCAGTTATTTTACAGTAGGGGTACCAGTGTATAATACATTTCCTTTTGGCACATTACAATGGCACACTGCTGGGTGCCACATGGCTGAATCTCCTGCTCATCTGTGCCCATACACCTCCACTGCTTACTCCCATGGTCTTTGTGTGCCCTTACTGTCCACTGAGCTACCCGATCCCACTGGCACAATCACTTAGACCATTGCCTGGCTGGTCTTAGTGGTGTCCCTTGCTGTGTCCATGGTGGGGCTTTAAAAGTCCCCAAAAAGGGGATATTAAAACCCCACCATGATGCAAGCCCCCTTGTGACCTGGTGTACCTGTTGTTTATCAAAACCTGTGGTGCTAGGGGGAGCTTTCACTCAGCTGCATCTGGAAGTGGATGCATGCTGCCTTAGAAAATTGCATTTGATGCAAGTTGTGATGCAACTCATTTCTTGCAGCAAACTCTTAGGACACAAGTCCCATGCATCCCTCTAAATCTTTTGAACATCAGGCCCAAAGTCTTCAAAGAAGGTGTATGTGCTGCCCAGAAATGAAAACGAGGCATTCATTTATGGTTACAGTCTGGTTCTCTTATTGATGAGGCAGGCTAATATTTATGTCCAATTCATTGCTGAAAACTTCATGGCTTTGGTATGGTATGTTACATCATGCATTACCAAACAAGAGCAAACTTGTTTACAGGAACAGTGGGAGGAGTTTGCAAACACCAGTAGATTCATTATTTCACAGTTATGGTCTCAAGGCTTGAAAACACTATCACAGTGTGAGTGTGGTGCATATGAAGCTATTGGCAGTCTGATCAGCACTTGCTTGCATGGGAAATCTGAAACAATTTCCTACATCAGTGTAAACTACAAGAAAAACCTGAGGCATGTGCTAAATTCTCAGGAACCAATTGAAGAGCTTGCATCTCACAGGCCTCCTTCCACTAACATTTTGAGAAATCATTTGATTGATACATATTATCCTCAGCAACTCAATGTCATGGAACACATGTGTCTAGCTGATATTGTGCAATGGTATGACTACAAGGCTGGTGTTCCATCTAACCCAGCAAAGGACTTCTTCCAAGTGACAGGTTTGGAAGGAAGTCTTATTAAGAGACTGAAGCCTTGGTTGATGGACCATTGCAAGCTGACACTCAAAACTGCTGAAAAATGGGAGCAGTATTATTTTGCTCTACTCTTTCTATTCAAACCATGGAGGGATGAAGGTTCATTAAAAGGTTAATGTGACACATGTGAAGAGAAGTTCAACTTGAGCTACGAGACCGTTGAAGTGAAGCATGTCACTGAGTGCAGAATACAATTCGGTAGGCACTCATTGATGGGCACCTGCTGTATTGTATTATACATTCAGTGACAGTTCAGTTAGGGCCAGTAGGGGAAGTGTGAGGAAGGCTGTGCCAGTACTGGCCCAGGGTTTGTGTTGGGAGGGTGAGGGGTGGTGGGCACCATTTGCCAGGGTGGGGGTGTGTGACTACTAGACCACCAGGATACATTATATTAATGTTGTAATGGCAGACATATTGGGGCAGGGGAGAGACTGCTAGACCACCAAGATAAATTAATGTTTTAATAATGGGCATATGGTGGTGGGGGGAGGGACCGCTAAACCACCAGGATAAATTAATATTTTTAGAACATGCACATTGGGTTGGGGGCCGGACTACTAGACCACCAAAATAAATTATTGTTTAGTAATGGGCATATCAGGGCAGGGGGAGGGACTGATAGACCACCAGGATAAATGAAATGAATATTTCAATAAAAGGCATATGGGGTGGGGGGTGGGACTGCTAGACCACCAGGATAAATTAATGTTTTAATGACAGGCATATTGAGTTAGGGGTGGGACCGCTTGATCACTAGGATGTAATACATTATACTTGTTTTAAGTACAGGCATATTGGGGTGGGGGCTGGGACTGCTAGATCACCAGGATAAATAAATTAAGAATGGGCATATTGGGGTGGGAAGTGAGGAACACATGTCCCAAAATATAAACATGTATTAAAGCAAGCTTTAGAGGCAGATCAGGGTGTCACACTGCACAAGACTCTCCCAGAGGGATATTTCTAAGTACCCTTAGACCAGTCCTGGCTGTTGTAAGGGTACTTAGAAATTCTCTTTCTGAGTGAGTTTTGTGATTTGGACATTTGGGGATGCGGCAGCTTATGTCTCCCTTATCCCCCATTGCACCAGGCTGCAGGCCATTTTGTGATGCATGAGCAGCACAGGCCCAGTTTGGAGCAGGCAGCCTTCAGTTGGCACAGGCTGCCTTTGTGAATAGTTTCCAGTGCATCTTTTGGTGCAAGGGGCATTTTGTGCCATTCTTTGTGGTGCAAGCCCCTGTGCCCTGCCAGGAGCTTTGAGAATCAGTCCCAAAGAGTAAAAATGTGACAGGCACAAACCATTATGTACATAGAAACATAGACTTCGACGGCAGATAAGGACCACTAGGCCCATCTAGTCTGCCCATTTCCCTACCTATAGGATAGACCGCAGATCCTAGTTAACCAACAGCCTATTTCTTCCTACCCCCCACAAGAATCGCCTTATGTCTGTCCCATGCATTCTTGAATTCTCCCACAGTTTTCGACCCCACAACCTCCTCAGGAAGGCTGTTCCATGCATCCACTACCTCTCTGTGAAATAATACTTCACATTGCCCTGAACTGCCCTCCTTCTATCTTTAAATTGTGTCCCTTGTTCTTGCAAGTCTCTTTTTCTGAAAGATGCTACCCTCTTGGACTTTTTGATTCCACTGAGGTACTTAAAAGTTTCTATCATGTCCCCCTCTCCTTCTTTCCTCCAGGGTATACATATTAAGCTTCTTTAGTCTCTCCTCATACGGCTTCTCTTGCAGACCCTGCACCATTTTAGTTGCCCTCCTCTGGACTACCTCTATCCTGTCTATGTCCTTGCGGAGATGGGGTCTCCAGAACTGGACACAGTACTCCAGATGGGGTCTCACCAACTGTCTGTACAGAGGGATAACAACTTCCTGTTTTCTGCTGCTGATGCCTCTCCCTATACAGCCCAGTATACCCCCAGCCCTCCCTACTGCCTTCTCACATTGCTTGCTAACCTTAAGGTCATCTGATATGATTACCCCCAGGTCCCTTTCCTTTTTTGTTGTTGTTACTACCTCCCCACCCATTGTGTATTCTTCCATGGGTTCTTGTTTCAGGTGCATTATTTTGCACTTCTTTGCATTGAATCCTAGCTGCCATACTTCTGACCATTCCTCCAACCTTGCCAAGTCCCTTTTCATCCTTTCCACGCCTCCTTGTGTATCAACTCTGTTGCAGATCTTTGTGTCATCTGCAAAAAGGCATACTTTTCCTTCCAGTCCCTCTGCAATGTCACTGATGAAGACATTAAAAAGGACTGGACCCAATACTGAACCCTGCGGTACCCCACTAGTAACCCCTCTTCTTCAGAGTGGACTCCATTTACAATTACCTTCTGTGTCCTGTTGTGCAGCCAATGTTTTACCTAGGCTACCACCCTGGGACCCACTCCCAGGCTGGTTAATTTGACTATTAATCTTTTGTGTGGACTGTGTCAAATGCCTTGCTAAAGTCTAGGTAGGCCATGTCCACAGCCCCTCCCTGGTCTACTACTTTGGTCACCCAGTCAAAGAAATCTATTAGATTCTGTTCTGACATGACGCTCCCGCTAGAACCCATGCTGCCTTGGGTCCTGTGCTCCACTGGCCTCTAAGTACTCAACTATTCTTTCCTTCAGAAGTGACTCCATCACTTTCCCTACCACAGAGGTCAGACTGACAGGTCTGTAGTTTTCTGCCTCTGTCTTGGTCCCACTTTTGTGAAAGGGAATCACATCTGCCTTCCTCCAGTCCTCGGGTACCACACCATCCTCCCATGATTTATTAAAAAGAGTAGCCAGTGGTTTCACTAGTTCCTCCCTTAATTATTTTAGAATTGTGGGGTGAATTCCATCAGGACCCATTGCTTTGTCCACCTTCAGTTTTAGGAGTTCTTGCAGAACCCTTTCTTCTGTGAAAGGACTGGGATCGACCCCCCTATCAAGAGTGCTTCTGTTAATTGGATTAGGCACTTCCACCTCCTCTTTTGTGAATAATGAGCAGAAATATTCGTTCAGTATCCCTGCTTTTTCACTGTCCCCATCTGCCTACCCACAGTTCATTCTATTCAGCCTCACTATCCCTCCCTTTGTCTTTCTACGCTCGCTGATGTACCTATAAAAGGTTTTATCCTCTTTCTTAACTGAGCTGGCTATCTTTTCCTCAGTTTGGGCCTTTGCTATTCTGACTTCCCTCCCTGCTTCCTTCTGCCTTAACTGGTACAGCTCTCTGTCCTGCTCCTTCTGTGTTTCCTTATACTTCTGGAATGCTATCTTTTTCTTCCCGACTTTCACAGCCACCTCTTTTGAGAACCATAGTGGTTTTTTCTTTCATTTTGATTTGTTTATTTGATCACACAAAGGCTTGTTGCCTCTGTGATGGCAGTTTTTATGATTCCCCATTGTTGCTCCACACCTCCTTCTAGCCTGTTTGCTAGTGCTTTTCTGAGGCACTCTCCCTTCTTGCCAAAGTCAGCCCTCCTAAAGTCCAGTACCCTCACTTTTCTATGGCTTGACTCTATAGCTGAGTTTAATGTGAACCACACTGTTTGATGGTCACTTGTCCCCAGATGGCAACCCACTTCTAGATCTGAGATCCTCTCACTGCCCCCGTTTGAGAGTACGAAGTCTAAGATTGCTCCCTCACAAGTGGGTTCCAAAACTAGCTGTCTAATGCCTGCCACCTGTAGGGCATCAAGAATGGCCCTGCTCTTGGATGTGGCTGCAGCAAATGTCTAGTAACATCTGGCATATTCAGGTCTCTCATCAACAGTATCTCCACTTTCTCTGCCATTCTAAGAATGCCTTCTATCATATCCTTGTCCATTCCCTCTCCTGACATGGGAGTCTGTACACAACCCCTGTGCGGATTGTGGTGCCCTTTCCAGTGTCCAAGGTGACCCACAGTGCCTCCTCTCCTCCTGTTTACTCTTTTGTTCAGTTGCTTTTATCCCTTCCTTTACATAGAGAGCTACTCCTCCCCCTCTTCTCCCCTGCCTGTCTCTCCTGTAGGTTATGTACCCTGGTATGTTAACATCCTAGTCATGGTTCTCTGTGTACCATGTTTCTGTGACTGCTACGATATCCAGGCATCCCTCTTCCATCGAGGCCACCAGCTCAGGGAGCTTGTTGCCCAGACTACGGGCATTGGTACTCATTGCCCTCCATTTCCTGATGGCCTTACTCCCTTTTGCCCCATCCCTGTCCTTCTTGCCTTTGTCACTTTCTCCATTTACCCCTGCCCTTCTCCCTATCGACACCTCTATGTTGGTGTTTGCCGCACTTACTACCGTGATTATTTGTTAGGGGATCTGCTGGGACAGGCAAGAGTTTTCTGATTGAAGCTATAGCAGCAGAGATTAGAACACACACTGGAGCAACAATATCTGTAACTGTAACAGCTCCAACAGGCCTTGCAGCACATAACATTGGTAGTGTCTCTCTACACCATCTTTTTATGCTGCCTGTAGAACATGGGAAAACAGGTGAGTACCATAAGTTGTCATTTGAGGTAGATGATGAGCTGCATACTATGTTTAGGAAAATGTAACTTCTGCTTATTGATAAGATTAGCATGGTCTCAAATGTAATGCTTGCTTTTATTCACCTTTGTAAGCAAGAGATTCTCATCTTGCCTTTGGAAGCAAGAATGCGGTGTTTTTTGTGAATGTCTTGAGTTTGCACTTGTAAATGGGCAACATGTTTTCTACATTGTCTGTTGAACAAGCTAAGAAAACAAATGGGTGCATTGATGGCATCAACCTATGGGAGTTGTTCACCTATGTAGAACTGTTTCAAAATATGAGACAGAGTGGTGTTTTATGTACAAAGCTTTACTTAATGAGGCTTGCATTGAACATTTTTAAATTTCTAATGCCTGTCTTCTGAAGACACGCATCATCAGTACTACTGGCACTTCCATTTATGTTGCATGTGATGTCTTCTTTAAAGTGTACTCTGATACTACACTTATTTTGTGTTTGATGCCACAACTTAGCAATGTGCTGAGTTTATTGAAATCATGCTGAAGAGACAGAAACAGACAATTGTAACCCTGTTATCATTTGATTCAATTGATGGTGTTTGCTTAAGTTAAAACATGGTATGCAAGGTGACTGTGCTTCTGAAAGAACTCACATCTGATGTCTCATAGACAGCTGGCCTAGAAGTAGTTCTCACTGTGTGTAAAAAGGCATATGTGACGCTATATTGGAACCTTGATGTGGATGGTGGACTTGTCAATGGTGCAATGTGCCATATTGTTGACTTTGATTACAGTGCTCAGAAAACACTTGTTGACAGAATTGTAAAGTTTGACAATGCTGAGTATCCACAAAACATCGAGAGGTGTTCTATGAAATTTCAACTTGCGAAAGATATACTGTATATGTGACTAGAAAACATTTCCTACTGAGTGTTGCATCTGCTGTATCCATACACAAGTCACAAGGCTTAACTTTGGATGTAGGAATGATTGATTCAGGTAATGGCATTTTCAAAAATGGCATGAGCTATGTTTCTTTATCACGTGTTTGAAGTCTTGTAGAATTGTGCATCATAAACATTGCAACTACTAAACTCTGAACTGAGAGTAAGTGCATTATAGAGTATAGCTGCTTGTGAGCTCTACCATCATAACATATCTCTCATTCCAATATCAAGTTGTGTACTGATCTGTGATGTGTCCTTTCAGATGTCTCAGACATTGAAGAGGAAGAAACCAAGTACAGATGATTCCTCTTGTGCAAGCATGATAAGCAATCTTCCGCATCTCTTTATAATAATTCTCCTTTGAAGAAGTCCCTTGGTCTCATTGTTGTACCGGCATTTTACAACAGTAATGGAGCAAACTGCTATGTTAACTCGGCAATGCGGGTGTTGCTTCATATGACAGAGTTTGTTCACATAATCACAGCTACACAGCTTGACTGTTGTGTCTGACTCACTGAAGCAAGTTGTAAAAGCCAGACAACAGCATAATAACACTTTGCAGTCACTGACACCATTATGTGCCACTCTGGGTGCCTGTCACAAAGATAGAATGTTTGCAAACTACATTCAGCAGGGTGTTGCAGAGTTCATGACTGCTGTACTAAATATATTGGAACATGAACATATTACAGTACGATGGTATTTCACAGTCTGCTATTCATCCAAATATATTTGCCTGTCTTGTGGCCTGTCGACAGAGAGGTTACTGATGATATGCTGTGGATTTTTCTGTATGTTCCGCATGAATGGTCTATTAGGTTCAGACAGCTATTTAGCCATGTAACATCTAGCTGGGAGTGCTGATGGTATGAATGAAACTGTACATGGTCCCTGAGAGTGATACATTCTTCCAACTACCTTATCCTTGTCTTACATCGTTTTGACTCACATAGACTCAGAGCTGTAACACCAATCACAGACTATAGAAGGTAGAGTCATGTTTAGCCATACAGTACTTGTTTTGATACTCATGCCATCATTTTTCACAATGGAGTTTCTGTACATTCTGTCCATTATGTTACTTGGCTCCGATACAGTAGTGGCTGGATAAAGTGCAATGACACATGCACCTTTAAAGAGAGACTATCAAAGAATCTTAAGGATGCATACATGGTTGTTCTGAACAATTACAAGTTTGAACAAGCTACAGAAGAGTAGTTGAAGAACATAGATTCATAGGTTCGTAGATTTTATATGAAGTCAAAAGGCTGAGTGCCATTTAAAGAACTCACCACCTTATTGTGGGTGGTATTCATAGTTTTTGTTTCCAATGCATAAATCCAGTCTAATCTTAAAAGCTTCTATAGTCGGGCTTGACACTACATATGCTGGCAAGCTATTCCAGACTCCTGCAATCCTCTGTGTGAAGAAGTTACTTTGTCTTGATGTTTGTATCATTTCCCCTATAATTTTGTATCCACTATTTCTAGTTATAGTTTTAGTATCGGTCACTGTTAGACCTATATTAGCCCCAAGGTAGTCATTTTTTACTGCATTATATGTAAGGCATAAGTCTTCTCAGAGTTGTCTATAGCCTGCTGAATGTGTGTTTAAGATTCTGAGTCTTTTACTATATTCTGTGAATTCCAGATGTTTTATCTTTTTAGTATACTTCGTCTGGACTCCTTCTATCAGTTTACAGCCACGTATAGTATGAGGTTTATTGAACTGAGCACAATACTCAAGATGTGGATGTACCAGGCTAGAATATAATGGCATCAAAACCTCCTGCTTTCTGCTTTTTATGTTAGCCAGTATGAAGCCTATTATCTTGCCATACTTCTTGACCTTAAAAATGGTGTTCTTCTCAAAGCTTAGGTAATTTGTTATTATTGTGCCAAGATCTTTCTCTTCACAGACAGACTGCAGAACAAAATCTCCTAGGTTGTAATTCTATGTTTCCTATGTGACTATGGTCTAGCTATCTACACATATACAGGTCTGTGAACTGTGAAGGGGGGCACTCACCAACCAGAATGCTTGGACACAGCAGCTCATTTTAGGAAAACAAATATGATTTATTAAAATCCCATATCAGGACACAGAAAACCATTTGT
This sequence comes from Neoceratodus forsteri, assembly GCA_016271365.2. Taxonomy (NCBI): domain Eukaryota; kingdom Metazoa; phylum Chordata; order Ceratodontiformes; family Ceratodontidae; genus Neoceratodus; species Neoceratodus forsteri. The sequence continues at coordinate 950,012,271 of CM028129.1, read as the reverse complement.
ACACAATTAGGGCATTCCAGACTGAGTCAGTTCTTTACCAAAGACTGGTGTTTCAATGAGAACAAACTCATTTTCCCAGTTGCCAACATATAAGTTAGTGACCAATGAGACAAATGTGGCCCCCATTGCAGTCCCCTTAATTTGATCGAACAGTTTGTTGTAAAAACAAACACATTATGTATCAGAATGCACTCCAAAAGATTCATTAAAAAGTTGGTCAGTGGTTGGGCATTATCTTCCCTTTTGTTCAGAAAACCAGCCACTGCATCCAGAGCTCCTCATGCAGGCCATTGGTGTAGACAGATTCCATATCTAGGGTGCTGAGAACATTTTCTTCTATGTTCAATGCATTACAAATTCTAAGTATATGCGTGTTGTCTTATACTTGGGCAGCTGGGAAAATGAGTTTGTTCTCAATGAAAACAATAACCCATTTCATGAAAAAATCCTATACTGAGAAAGATATCTAAATGATGTGCTATTGATCTGGAAAGGCACATCTGAGAAAATGGAAAGCTTTATTTCTATTTGCATGACACCAACACCAATTTGAAATTTACAGGCAATTCTGACTTGGAAAGTATTGCCTATCTGGATGTTCTGCTCACTAAGAATGAGGAAGGTGGTTTGGATACTGACATTTACCAAAAAGAGGTGAGTGGCAACACCTTATTACTGTCATTAATTTGTTTTCCACCGCAAATCACAAAAAAAAATAATTCCAAAGGTCAGTTCCTGTATGCCAGGAGGAATTGCAGTACAAAAGCCACATTTGAAAAAGGAACAGTGGACATGACTTGACTTTTGGAAAACAGAGGGTATAGTGAAGTCAATACTGAAAATGTGAAATCCACTGCAAGTGCCTGCAACAGGTTTGATCTATTAAGAGAAAGTGGAAATAGTACTGCAAGTGACATTTGTTATAATTGTGCAACAACTTATTCATCACAAGTGCCAGCTTTGACAAATATTAAAAAAAAAAAAGATTGGAATGTGTTGGGAAGTATGGAAGAGCTTAAAGAGCTACTGACACCTCATAGAAAACTTTTAAAAACATAATGATTAGGTACAATTCTGCTTGCATTCCATTTGTATTTTATATATTTCTCCTTCCCACAATTTATTACTAAGGACATGTGTATGAATATATGTTTGTTGTCACTTGGAGTTTATTTTGAGTTCATCTGCCTCTGTAGCTTACTCCCTACTCCAAGTCATAATCCTCTGTTGTGACATCACAGTCTGTTGCCATAGGAGTAATTGTGAGGTCACAAGCAGTGCCCTATGACTTCAGGTAGGGAGACAGCAGCAGGAATAGATGACCTCTTTAGAAGCAGAAATCCTGTTTTCATACAAATGACCATCCTCAAGAATAAATAATGGGGAGGAGAAATACAGAACTAATAGGAAATACAAGATAGATTGTGTCTAAATATTATGTTTTGTTAAAGTTCTCCTGAACATGTCACTGGCTTTTTAAAAGCACAGCAGCAGCACCTCCATGCATGTCTTTTGGACATGCTCCTACATTAAAAAGTATTTTGATGCCGATCACCTTAGATTGATGGACTATTATCAAGTCTACCAGTCCACAATCACCCATAAGAAGGCAGAATTCCTGTCCGGGGAGATTGCGGCTGCTCAGAATTGACCAGCTCAGCTTTTCTGAACTGTGGGCAGACTGTGAACCCAGCCTGTCTACATGTTTGGAAAGCCTTTTCGCAATTAGAGTGTGACGAGCTTGCTTGATTCTTTGAAAATAAGGTGGCTGACATCAGGGTGGTACTTCAGCCAGCACACTGTATGGGTGTTGCTTTTGATCAGTATGGGGTAACTGTACCTCAGCTTTCCTGGAGTACCTTCGGTCAACTGGAGTTCATTGATGTCATGTGGATTATCCAGAGTGTGCATCCTACGTGCTGTAGTTTGGACCCTGGACCAACTTCCCTAATTCTGGGTTGTATTGATGTCATCGGTCCGATCCTTGTGCGGTTAGTCAGGTGCTCCCTTGAATCTGGTGAGTTTCCTAACTCCCTGAAAGAGGTGGTGGTGACACCACTCTTCAAGAAAGCTACCTTGGACCCCGACTGCCACTCAAACTACAGACCTAACTCTAACCTTCCCTTTGTAGGGAAGGTGATTGAGAAAGTAGTGGCAGCTCAACTGGAGAGCCATGTGACCATCCTTGACATCTATGAACTGCTCCAGTCAAGTTTTAACAAAAGACATAGTACTGAGACAGCACTGGTTCAGGTGCTCAATGATCTCCTGATGGCGAGAGATCAGAAGAACTGTACCATCATGGTCCTTCTGGATCTCTCTTCAACTTTGGACACTGTGGACCATGTGGTGTTGATAGGGCATCTGAGGCATATCTGTGGACTGTCAGGAACAGTCCTCAGATGGTTTACATATTTTCTCACAGGTAGAACACAAAGAGTTGTATCTGGGGTCCATTCTTCAGGCCCAATTCCTCTGTCATGTGGGGTGTTTCAGAGTTCAGTACTGTCACCCATGTTGTTCGCTGTGTATATGCTACCCCCTTGGAGACATTGTAAGAAGGTATGGGCTATGGTTTCACTGCTATGCAGATGATACCCAGCTCCACCTGACTAGGATGGAGCTCTCTCGGTCTTTAATAACTGTCTGAAAGAAATCCAGGAGTGGATGGATAAAAGCTGACTAAAGCTGAACTCGGAAAACCTGAGGTATTGGTTGTGGACCCAGACTGTCAGGTGGGGGGTCGGGTGTTGGTGCGCCCTCTGGAATTTTTCTTGGTGGCATCTCACTCCCGACCTCTGAATGGGTGCGTAACCTGGGGGTAGTTTTTGATGATGGACTGACCCTGCATTCTCAGGTGCCGGCTGTTGTCAAAACATCCTTTTATCTTCTTAGGAATATCACCAAGATTAGGCATCTGGTTCCGTCTGGTGAGCTTCCTACTCTGGTCCACACCTTTGTGTCCTCACGCTTGGAATATTGCAACTCCCTTTAACTAGGGCTTTCTGGGGTTTAAATCTGTTGCTTGCAGCTGGTGCAGGACATGGCGGCCTGGCTTTTAACAGGATTTGCTCAATCCTGTCAAATTACTGTGGTGCTGCGTGAACTGCACTGGCTACCAGTACAGTGGCGGATTACCTTTAAAGTCAGTTTACTGACTTTTAAAGCCCTACATGGACAGGGCCTGGACTATCTGAAAGAGCTCCTGGTCCCCTACTGTCCTGGTCGATCACTCCGCTCGGCCGATGAGGGGCTGTTAGAGATCCCAAGGGTGAATCTGAAATCATCTGGTGCAAGAGCTTTTGTGTATGCAGCCCCAACACTTTGGAATTCTTTACCCCATCGGTTATGGGAGTGCGCAAGTGTGGAGGGATTTAAGCAGGGCTTAAAAATCTTTCTGTGGCACCAAGCTGTCTCAGCCAATTGAATGTTTTGCTTTTTTCTGATTCATTGTTATAGTTATGTATTTTAACTGAATTGATGTCTGATGTTTGTATGATTTTGATCTGTTTTTATATTGTTAGGCACTTTGGCAATTGATAAGACACTTTATAAATAAATGTATTACTATTATTAACAAAGAACCCCACACCTGGCTAAATCAGAGCAAAGGATGTTTCCAGTTGAAGAACTGTATTTATTGCAATTGTGTCACACCATGTAGTAGTTTTAGTAGCATTAATGTTGACAATGATTTTGAAATAAGACAAATGACTACTTGCAACACCACTGGGGTTATATATTTAGTGCAATGCTCCTGTTCCACTTTTTACATTGGTAAGACTACAAGGAACTTTAAACTTAGATTAAGGAAGCATATAGGAGCCATTAATTGTGGTGACATCACATATGCCACAGCAGCTCATGTGGCAGGAACAGATTACTGAGCTGAACATCAGTTTACATTAGTGGAAATTGATAACGTAAACCCACACCCTAGGGGTGGAAACTTTAATAACCTAATGCTGAAGGGTGAGACATTTTGGATTTTAAAACTGAGAGCCACAGTGAAACCAAGGTTAAATGAGGAGTTTGAACTCCATCCATATTTTGAGAAAAAATAAGATACTGGAATGAATAATGTGAATTTTGTGGTTAACTAATCATGCATCGTCTCCTCCCCATTATGATATGGGAGACAATTTTAGTTTCTAATTGGGGCATGCTTTGAGTTCCTGTTTTACTTGTTCTAGCATACTATTTAAACTATGTTTCTAGGATGTCATTGGAGTAATTAAGCAATGACCAATGGATTTGAAAATGTGTTTGTGGTGTCATGTTTTGTCAGTTAGAAGTTGTATTATTTATTTGCTTGTTTAATCCATGTACACAAGCCTTTGATAAAGGACAGACTCAGTCCAAAACATGTTAGGTGTGTACAGATATGGGGTTTTAATAAACCATTTTTGTTTTCCTAAAATGAGCTGCTGTGTCCATGAATTTTGATTGGTTAGAGCCCGATTTCCCAGTTCACAATATTTGTTTTTTTGCTGAGATCACCGCCATTCCTTTGCACACTTCTCTGTTCTGGACATATACAGACCTGTTGTTGGTATCACTTCTACATTATGTCTGTGTCCAAAATAAGCAGCACAAAATTCTTCTTTACTTGTCATGTTTTTATTTTCTACACGGTATGACAGGTGTGTCGTGCTGATTCACTGCACTATGTACAACTCAAGTGGGCTCTTATGAGGATGCTGAGCTGTGTGCATGATCAGTTATTATGACACACTGTGTCACATGTAGGTGTTTAAGATCTGGTTCATCCACACATCAACAGACATTGTAAATTACTTGCAACTTTTTTTTTATTTTCTATTTGGTATGACAGATGTGTTCTCCTGAATTGCTACACCCAAGTCGGCGCCTATGCAGGTGCTGATCTGTATGCATAATCAGTTATTATGACACATTTTAGTGATATGCATGTGTTTATGACCTGGTTCATAATGAACATGAACACACACTGTATCTTTAGATGCCCAGATAACTTTACTATCCACAGTTCTGTGCATTTGCTCTTAGTGCTACTGTACACTCTTGTATGACTTCACAACACATGACAAAGTATGACTTAGCTGTACATAAGTATTTAATGCTGAAACAAAATAAAACATGTAAATACAGGATGTTATAATGCTGTATATATTATTACATATCATTAAAGGTTATGACAATGTGTTTCTCTGTGCTACTGAAAATAGTACTTACTGAATTTCTATGCACATAATTATGATTGAAACACCATTTGGACTTGTTCATATATTAGCAGTTCATTTGCATGTGGGTTTTAAATTATAATTGTAAAAAGTGCATTCATTACTATTTAATTTACATTTCTTTAAAAAATATATGTTCACCTAGTATGCTGCTCATGTGGTGTTCCTGCCTTTTCACAAGATCACCTTTAGTAAGGGGTTAAGTGTGACATTTTCCAAGTACAGTGCCGTAATTAGTGGTACATAGTTCACATAAGGTATTATAATGACACGTTAAGGTTGGTACAGCACTTCAATGTTAAATCCCAATTTTTGTGCCTTAATAACATTGGCTTTTTTTTGCAACAGCCCAACATTTGGCATGCACAGTCATTCTGCCAGTGTTTCAAGATTTGAAAAGTTCCATGACAGCATCTTGCATGGTTTTTGAGATATAAAGTGTTGAAAAACAGAAACAAAAATTCCCATAAGTTAACATGGGATTTTTTGACATTATCTGCAGCCCACATGGAATGAAAAATTCTTCTGTAATTTTTATGGATTATGGGGTGTGTGCCAAGGGTGTGCCTTTGGATGGTATTCTGTAAAAATATATTACTATTTTTGAATTATAATGATTTTTGTGATAGTCACAAGACAGACAGGTACATGAAAACAGTTTGAACTGTAAATTTACTGTTCAAACTGTAAATTTGCCAGTCATGCTCAGAAAAAAATAATGATCAATTCTGTCAGCCTTTTTTTTTTTAACAATTCACAAAATAGTGTTTTACACAACTACTACATGCTAAGGACAGCACAACACCTATATTTAGGTCTCAGTGATATGCTCAGTGCCTTGTGTTTTCCTAAAATGAGTAGATTCCCATGTCAAATGTGTGTTTTTTCACTGAAAATCATGTCCCCAGTTGCTTGCAAAGAAATTACAGTTTGATTTGTAATTTACCATTTGAACATTACTGTTCGAATGATAAATAACATTTGCAGTCATTAATAGTTCAAACTTTACTGTTTGAACAGTAAAATTCCATTCCAATTTCTGGGAGTCCAGTGGTCCCCCCTCTCTTGTTCTCACATTGCTGTTCCACTATGAAAAAAAGTTCCCTTGTAGTCCAGTGGTCCCTCCCTCATTCTCTGATCACTTTTCCCATGTCTCATTGGTAGTCCAGCAGCAGGGGTTCAGTTAATTTATTTTTAATAGAAGTCTAAAACTTCCAGGAGTTCAAATCTGGAAGTCATTTCAATTTTTTGGAAGTCAAAATACTTACAGGATTCCACTTTTGGAAGTCAGTATTCTAAGATGGACAAATTTATGGATGTTAACATAATAAATTAGTTGCAAAATACAATTTATTTCAGAAAAATCCATCATTTCTGACTTCCATGCCTTCAATTTTGGCAGTTATCTAATTTTTGGTTTTACACCTGGTAATGGGGAGGAGCAGTTAGGGTGCTCTGAAGGAAGGGGGCAACTAGAGGGCATGGGTGGAAGCTGGAGGGGGGAGATTCAGGGAAGAAAGGAGGAGGTGCTACTTCACTGAGAAGGTGGTGGAGCCATGGAATGCGCTGCCTATGGGGCTGGTGGAGGCAGAGACAGTGGAGGGGTTCAAGAGGTGGTGGGACAGGTACAGGAGAAGGGCTCTGGAAGCAAAGTCCAGTGCAGCAAGAATATCTGGGACTGGGAATGGAGAAGCCAGAGAGGGTGAGGGAGGCAGCAAGGTCAGCTCCCAGGATGGGGGATAACCAAACGAGCAGACATGAAGGACCGTTAGGCCTATTCTGCTAGCATTTTAGTATGTTAGTATTTCTCTGGTAGTCCAGTGGTCCCTCCCTCTCTCACATTCTCCAGTCATGATGCAGTTCATTGTTTTTGTAGACCAGTGGTCCCTAATCCCTCCGCTGATGTCTAATTGCCCTCCCCATGCTCCCCTTATATGTCCCTGGTGTCTAGTGGCATCCCCCTGCAGCCGTCCATCCTTTTAGAAAAAGGAAACCATCCAGTGATGTTTTTTTTGTGCCTGCAAAAAAAAAATGGTCCCTCACCAATTAGCCCCACCCACCCCTATGTCACACTCAGCACCCACCACCCAACACTCACTAGTACACTCCCACGTGCTCACTCACCTGAACAGATCCCAGGTTTAAGGTCCACTCTCACAATTTAAGACATATCTCGCTACTGGAACTGGTGGCTGCAATATGAGAAACTTAAGTAAATGTGGTTCAATGTATTTCAGTGGGGGGGGTTCAACCATAATGCATAACTCAGCCATTTTTTGAAATTTTGACCCTGCATTTTCAACATGGCCATTTGGGCACCCACCTCACGACCAATATGAGTGTGATTATGCAACTCCCTCCCAAAAGGTGTTTTTGCAGTCGGTTGGTTGAAGAATGAACCTTTTGGGTGGGATCTGACAATTTTTTCTGACCTTGCTCATGATGTGGTGTCAAAGAAAGGCTACATTGAAAATGTGGGGTCAAAACATGTAAAAATGTCAGAGTTATGACCATACATTGCAGTTTCGCTCTGCATGCTTGTAACTTTGGAAATATTAAATATTGTGACCCCAAATTTTCAACATAGACTTCTTATAACCCTACTTCATGTATAGCACAGTTGTCATTTTTAAAATCCTGGTCAAAATGTATTTTATTACCTTAGCACCCAATGGCATTGCAGTTGCATGTATTTTTGTTTTGTCTGGGATTCAAACATTTTCTGTACCAGGTACATAAGTTGGGGTAATAAGATGTCTATGCTGACAATTCAGTCACTGTTATCCTATAAATGGAAGTGAATGTTAGGCATTTCAAAAGCTTCATACATATGCATTTATGGAGGGATGGGCCCTGCGCTACCACCAGCAAATAAGGCTAAAATTACACTATCTCAAAGAGTAAGGAAATTAATTACAAAAAACTATGTTAATGCATCAGTTAGAGTTGAAGATAAAGCAACAAGCATAGTGAAATATGATGTTAGGGTTTCCAGCCCTAAAACACTTGCCACATCCCTGAGGCGAATGAGGTGAGTAGTCTTCCCTGGGGTTGTCAACCCTAATGCTCACCCTATTGTATGCACTCATGAAACATACACACTTGTCTCCATCACATCTTAGCTTTTCCATTACTGCAGTGGGGTGAGCATTATGGCTGACAACCACAAAGAAGTCTAAACCTCTGATTCTCTTCGGGGTGGGGCAGGTACTTTATGGTTGGAAACCGAACATCATATTTTCTAATGTTTGTTGCCTTTTCTTCAACCCTAACTGATATATTAATGTAGCTTTTTGCAATGAATTTTGCATATATGTGGCTGTCACCAATATTGACTTTTCATTAGATGACAGACCGATATCAATCTATTCAATTCTTTGTACTTTTTTCCCCAGTACATGTTTTTTTTTTTTCATTCCAGGAACATATTCTAATTTGTCAGTCATTCAACTGGCTTTTCAATTGACATTTTTTCAAATATTTTTTTTAACTCTATCTTATGTTCTGTGACTTTGTTCATATAATGTAAGTTAAACTGTTATGCAGATTTGTGAGCTGATGATTTTACAATATACTTAAATCATATTTGTCCATGGTATCTGCTTCAAGATAGTCTTTATTAAGAAATGCACATCTTTTAGTAGGTGTGGAAAACATATACAGTTATATTTTTCTTACATAGAGAAAGGTGGAAGAATCTTTAAATATGTACAAAAAAGTGATAGTACTTACTATGTTAATACTAAGGGACAGTGGGCCCAATTCCAAGACAGTTACACCAGATGTAAATGCAGTACGCCAGTTCTGATAGTGCAAATCACAAGTTACACCAGCGATTTGTGACATGTGCGATTCCAAAAGAACACTTACGCTGCAACCTGCAACTGCTATGACAAATGCAAGTTACGCCTCAGTTACCCCCAACAATGCTTATGCTACTGCGTAATGTGTCTTACGACATGTGTAACACACCAGCAACATGGAACTGCTATTCTAGAATGGGTGGCATAGTGAACCATGCGAGAGGATGGTAACATAAGTTAGAACAAGGAAAAGCTGTCCTAACCAGAGCACAGACCATAGAAACACCCTCTACAAAGCCAAACTGCAGCATACCCCCAACCAGTAGGCCCCAAATGTGGAACAAATGGGCAAACAATGGAACACCCAAGCAGACATGCTCTAGGAAGCCCAGGACACAGTGAAATAGATTGCAGCAGGGCCAAACAGGCCAATAGTAAGTGAAATACATACCTGGTGCAACATGTACCATAGCATGCATCATAATAGCCAAACACAGACTGTTGTACAAGGCACCGCACTGTGGAACAGAGAAGTGATGGCACGTACAGTAGGGAACAGTGCCATGTACTGTGAGACAGTCAAGTGGTATGTACTGCTGACAGTACTGCGGGTTGTGACATGCATATTACTACACTGCTATTGTGAGTTACGCCATGTCTTATGGGTGTAACTTGTGACATGTAATTCTGCATTTTAAGTCATATCTGGTGATTCTCTTGGAATATGGTGCAGCTCACATGTAGTAGGGATACTGGTGTAACTTTACACACTAGTGTGCTTTGTACCTTGCTGTCTTGGAATCAGACCCAGCTACTCTGCAATCATTTCCAAATACAAGTACTTTGAATTATATAGCTGTATATCAAAACAATGTGGTAATCTATATTTGTTTCATATATCTTCTTAAAAAGGAAAAAAATATTTGCCAACAACTTCGCTAATGCATCAGTTAGGGTTGATATTAAAGTGAAAAAAGTATAGAAATACAATGTTAGGGTTCCCAACCCTATCTCCACATTCCTCTGACCAACAAGCAGCAGAAGGGTCAAGGCAGTGCAAGCAATGAGAGACATCCATCATCAGATAAGACAAACAACATGCTGCTCTCTGCAGATAACACAAAAGACATTCATTATTTTTTTTAAGTATGTGGAAACAGTTTATTAAGTCAGAATAAACGCAATACAGAACAATCATTAACATTTGTTTCTAGGTATATCACCAAGATCATACAGTCCTGATGAAGCTATTTGTCACAAAACAATGTCTGCTGTTTATGAACTGCTGCCACTCTACAGCCTGAGAAATACTGAATGAAAGAACATTTCTAATAAAAAATAAAATCTATAACTTTTTTATTAATGCAAGTAAAAAAGAAATACAGATACATAGAACGTTATATCATAACATTCATCAGTCTAACATGTAGCATTTATATACATAGACATGATTTTCATTAAATTCCATACACATTAACTATAGCAGATTATTTCTCTTAATCTATATATTACATTTTATAGATGGAGTATTAAAACCATAAAATCAACCTACTGGAATGTTTAGTGAAGGGACCTACAGAAATAATCTAATTTAAGAAAATCATTGAGCAGTGACCATAGCTTATCATATTGAGATATTTGATTATTAAATATATAGTGAACTTTTTCTAATCAATGAACTGATATCAATGAATTGATCCATAGTTTATAATTTGGGGAGACTTGATCCTTCCAATGCATTAGAATAATCTTATATGCTGAAAGCAAGCATAATCTAACACACTTTCATCATTGAAAAATAAGACCATTTAGGGGGTCACCAGAGTAAAGAAGCATCTATGATATGTCTTTATAAAACTGTATACCTTGTATTAATGATATGACCCACAATATTTGATCCCACTAATTTTAAGAACTGGACAAGTAACCAGCATGTTCTAAAGTGCCTCTAATCCCACAACCCCAGGACAATTTTCTGTAATATTAATCTATGAGGGGTTAAATAAACTATGCAAAATATTAAAATGTTTTTGTTGTAATTTAGTGGACTTGGTACCTGCATTTTTAATATTAGAAATTTGTGTCCATTGAACTCGCGAGTACCCAACAAGCTTTGTTACACATTTTTGCTTGAGATTCTTTTTTTCAATTGTTTAGCCAGTAGTGGCACACTAAGCTTAAAGCCTGTTTACAGGTGTGACTTGGGAGCACAGATAAGCTAAGTGACTTACTCAGGGTCAAACAGTATGCAAGTGAGGGCTGTGGGATTCAAACCCAGGTCTCCAGATTTGCAGCTCAGAGCCTTAAATCACTGCACTATACTGCCTCCCAATTAAAGATTAGATCCCAATGGATTACAATCATCATCTTCCAAAAGAATCATATCATTTGCTGATTATTTTCTTTCCTCTAGATTTTTGTACAGACTCCAAAATTTCATTCTGTGTGGAACTTTCCAAATCCAATATATTTACCTGGAGAAAATGTCTAACTTGTAAATAGCCATACAATTGTTTATGGGACAAATTATATACCTCTTTAAGTTTATCCTTCAGGAACTAAACAATTTCTTTAAAACCCTTATATAGCACAATTTTAAATATGTTCTCCTTCATGAATGGTGGTAAATTAAACTTTAAAAAAGCAGATTTTGTCAGTCTAATAAGGGAGTTTGAAAACTGGGATTGAATTAGTGAACTAACTGGCAAAGATATACAAATTATGTGGGATCTATTACTATCTAAGCTAAAGCAGCTTACAAAAAAATATATTCCATACAAATTAAATGGTACTGGACCAAAAAGGAATAGGCCCAAATGGATGAATAAATCAATCAAAAAACTTATAAATAAAAAGAACAAACTATTTAACAAATATAAGTTGTATAGATCACCTCTCAATTACAGTTTATATAGAGAATGTCTGAAACAGACTACGAATAAAATCAAAAAAGCAAAAGCGCAAGTTGAATGGTCACTTGCTGTTAAAACTAGGGACTGTAAAAAATCATTCTATTCTTACATTAATAGTAAAAGAAAAGATAATACTACAATAGGACCCTTTACAAATGCTAGAGGACTAGAAGCCACTCTTGATGAGATGGCTGACAGACAGAATAATTATTTTGTACAGTTTTTCAATAAAGGTAATTCAAACAGTTATTCAGGAAAATGTGGTTCAAGACCTGGGGAAATTACTTTAGAAACTAAAGATATTTGTGAAAGGTTAGCTAAGTTAGATATTTCAAAAACTCCCAGCCCTGATGATATACATCCAAGAATATTAAAAGAGTTAGCAAATGTATTGGCCCCCCCTACACACTTATTCCAGACTTCCTTGGATCAGGGATCAGTACCCAAAGATTGGAGATGTGCCATAGTGGTCCCCATTCCAAAAAAGGGAGATCGAGCAAAGCCAGAAAACTTTAGGCCTATACGTCTGACCTCACTAATGGGAAAAATTCTGGAAGGGGTTATTAAAGATCATATCTTAAATCACCTGGAAATAAACAATTTGATGGACCATTCCCAGCATATATTTACCAAGGCAAAATCATGCCAGACAAATCTTTTGGCCTTTTATGAAAAAGTAAACAAAGAACTAGATTTGGGAAATCCTGATGATGTGGTATTCGTTGACTTTGCTAAGGCCTTTGATAAACTACCTCACGTTGAAATATTGAAATTATTAGAGGAGATTCAACTACATCCAAATATTTGTAATTGGATTTCTGCATGGATACAAGGGAGAAAACAGAGAGTTACTATTAAAGGAACCTTGTCAAACTGGTCTACTATTACTAGTGGAGTTCCACAGGGAACTGTCCAAGGACCTTGTTTATTTAATATATATATATATATATATATATCCACTCTTCAATCAGATAACCCTAAGATATGGCTATATAAATTTGCAGATGACTTCAGGATTGGAACTGTTGTGAATACCACCGATGGGATATCTGAATGACAAAATATGATAAACAAAATTTCTGGCTGGACTAATAATAATAAATTGGTATTAAATATTGCCAAATGCAAAATTATGCATTTGGGAAAAAGTAACAAACATAGTAATTATACTCTGCATAATATATTACTTACAAATACTATTGAAGAAAAAGATCTTGGAATTATAATATGCCCAGATCTTAAGTTAAGCACACAATGCAAACAACAAATAAGAAAAGCAAACCAAAATTTAAACTGTATTTTGCATTACATCGCTAGTAGGGAAGCAAAAGTGATGTTACCACTTTGTGTTGCCTTAGTCAGACCCATCTTGAATATGCCACACAAGTATGGTCCCCCCAAAACAGAGAGGATATTAATAAAATTGAATCTGTACAAAGAAGGTTTACTAGAGCTGTTCATGGGATGAAACCATTACAATATTCAAATAGATTAACGTCCCTTAACCTGTATTCATTACAGTACAGAAGATTTAGAGGGGACATGTGTCTTCAATTTAAGGTAATAAATAATTCTGATTTTTGCAATGAGTTGGGCATTTATCAAAGAATGGATGAATTTGGCTCTAGAAGACATACCAAACAATTAGTTCGATTTATTTTTTTTTAATTCAAACTTTATTAATTTTCCCGTACAAAGAGGAAATCATGACAATGGATAAAATGTCCATATACAGCAGGTATGGAGTATGAAGTAAGTCACTCTCCCCCCACCCTCCCATCCACCCTACTCCACTTCCACCCCAAACAACCCAATGCCATTTTGCATCTTTAGCACTATCCCTATGAATATTACCTATTAATGCTTAACCTTGATGTGCATAGAGAGCCTGTAATGGTCCCCATATTTTATCAAACTGCTTAAGTTTGTTAGATAAACTGGCAATAGTCCTTTCCGTTCTGAGATATGCAAGCAACTCCTGAAGCTATTCAACATATGTTGGCACCTCCATATCCCTCCAATGTCTTAAAACCACTTTTTTAACTGACATCGACATCAGGGCTATATAATACTTCCTGTTCACCACCGAGATGGAGGAAAATCTCCAAGGAGGCAAATTTCGGGGGTGAAGAGGTCCGAGAGCCCCAACAGAGGGTGAGCATGCTGTTTGATCACAGTCCAGAGTGGTGCAATTTTAGAACAGCTCCAGAAAATATGAAGAAGATCTCCTTCTTGAGATTGACATCTTGTACATAGGGGGGAGGACACAAGACCAAGCCTAGCAAGTTTCTGTGATGAGTAGTAGATATTATGCAGAATCTTAAACTGCATTAGTCTAAGTCTGTCCTGCTTAAGGAATTTATGGCAGTTCTGCCACAGGAGAGACCAATCCAAATCTTTACCCTGAAAGAGAGAGGCCCAAAAGGAAACGGGAGCATAATTATCAGGGTAGGCCCAGGTGAAGAGGACACTATATATTTTGGAAACGGCATGAGGCTGACCTGCCAACTCCATTAGGGTGCTCTGAAAATTGAAATTAGGAGGTGGGAGGGGTCGAGCCTATTACCTTAACCAGAAGGTGACGAAACTGGAAAATTTTAAAAACATTTGCATGAGGTATCGAGAACTTACACATAATATCAGCTGAAGCATACCATTGACTATCAGGTGACACAAACTCCTCTAAACAGTAATTTCATATCTGAGAAAGCCATGTGGCTGGGAGGGGCTTACCCTCTAATAAGAAATTGGGACTGCCTATTACAGGTTGTGATAAATCCTTGAGATGCATATATCTTAGAAATGCACACAACTGAGTATGAACCCTGATAGAGACAGCTATAGGAGAGCTACGTAGAGACTTTGGTAGAGAACCAATTTTGGTATATAACAACGCAGCAGGGGAAAGACCACGTTTTTTAATGGAAGCAGATTCAACAGCTAACCAAGTCGGAATATATGCAGCAACCGTGGAGAGCTGGTCCACGGTCTGCCATCTGAGATATTTACTGGCCTGGCTGGCCCAATAGTATAACCCGATATGGGAAGTCTTAAACCTCCTTTGGCTTTTGGGGCCGCTAACTTATGAAATGACATTCTGGCCTTCTTATCCCCACATATAAAAGTGGAAATCATACCATGTACTTTTTTGACCCAGGACAAGGGAAGCCATATGTTCAACATGTTGAGGGGGTAGAACAGACGAGGGAAAACATTCATTTTTATTAAATTTATTCTGCCTCTATAGAAAGAGAGGGAGTAGAGCCCACCTACGAAGGTCAAGATCTACTTTATGTACTAACGCATCAATATTTAACTGTCTGAGCTGCGTAGTGCTCCTTGCTAAAAGAAGCCCAAGGTATTTAATATAATCAGACTTCCAGGTGAGTCCAAACACTGTAACATCCTGCTTACAGACCCTATGATTAAGAGGAAAAACTACCATCTTTCCTACATTAAGTTTATAATTTGAAACCTTACCAAAATCATCTATAAGCTTTAAGATAGCAGCAATAGATGTGAGTGGATGTGATATCTGTAACAATAAGTTATCTGCATAGGCCACCACTTTAACCATCTGTTCCCCGAGAGAGATACCCGATATACCCTGGGCTCCTGATAGCCTTCTGATAAGTGGCTCTAAATAAATATTAAAGAGAATAGGAGATAGAGGACACCCCTGTCTAGTCCCAACGTATAGTCTAAAGGGGTTATAAATAAACCGATTACATGAGATTCTGTCAGAGGAACTTATATAGAGAACTCACCCAATTCCAGAATTCCCTAGGGAAACTGAAGGCTTCCATCATAACAAATAGATACTCCCAGTGGACTCTGTCAAATGCCTTCTCGGCATCCAACGAGATCAAGACCATTGGATGAGGAGCATCCTTGGATGCCAAGAAGACATGGGACAGGGTCCTCAGATGGTCAACCGATGATCTCCCTTTTATGAAACCACCTGTTCAGCCCCAATAAGAGAATGAAGTACTGCCTCCACACGGTCGTCTAATAATTTTGCCAGGATTATAATATCCTGGTTAAGTAGGGATATCGACCTGTAGCTTGCCACCTGATCCAGCGGTCTGTCTGGCTTGGGCAACAGAACTATTAGAGAATAGCCTGGAAAAGCAGCAGCAGGATGGGAATAAGCTGTTTTGAGAAAACTTCATAGAAACTGGAAGTAAACCCATCAAGGCCTGGAGATTTGTCAGATGGGAGAGATTTAATTACTCTTTGATTTCGCCCTCAGAGATGGGAGACTCCAGAATTATTTGCTGGGATTGTGTAAGGGTTGGCAACTTTAAATCACTCAGATATTCATAAAGTCTTTCCTTAGATGGTGAATTAACCATAGGACCATAAAAATCCCAGAAGTACTTTGTAAACTCCTCCGCTATCTCTGGGGGTGAGACCCTAAGAGAATTATCACTAAGAGAGTGGATAGCAGGAATGAGTCTGGTGGATTCCTGCTGCTTAATACATAGTGCTAGCATTTTACCCACCTTCTCACCTTGATCTGTATATACCGCATTTGTTTTCAAAATTGCATATTCAGCTTGTTCCATTAATATTGCTAAGTAAGCTTTTCTCAGTATCGTTAAATCTTGTTTGAATGCCTCAGAGCAAGAAGGAGAAAGAACAGTCTCCATACTCCTAATTTGGAGAGAAGGTTAGAAATCCGAGCTGCCCTCTCCTTCTTCCTTTTTGATGTTAAACCAATTATAATCCCCCTTAGATATGCCTTACAGGCACCCCATATCATGTCCTGCTTCCCCATAGAGTTAGAATTAAAAGCAGTAAACTGCTCTATTTGGGATGCTAGGTATTGTACCGTCTTCGGCTCTTTCAGGATTTGGTTATTCAGCTTCCATCTGCCCCCTTTATTTGGCAACGAGGCCAAGGTTATGAGGCAGGTGACCACAGAGTGATCCGAAGGGGGTCCTGAAACGATGCTAGAACATATAACCCCTGGTAACAGGCTTTAGGAGATGAGCATATAATCAATCCTAGAGGAGGTTGCGTGTACCGGAGAAACAAAAGTGTATTCCCTTATATTGGGATGCAATATGCACCAGATATCACAAAGACCAATGGAGTCCATCAGGTCCCTAAAGGCTCTTTGTGCCGGGGAAAGACCTTGACGGGATTGACCCGACCTGTCAAGGGTCTGATCAAAAACGAGATTGAAATCACTCCTTATGACCATGGGAGTGTCCAAAAAGGGAGTTACGACTTTAACTATCTAGGCAAAAAAGCTAGGGGAATCTGCATTGGGCCCGTAAATAGCACCCAGGAGAATGTCCAAGGTATGCAATCTACCTTTTACAAACAGGAATCTGCCTGAAGGGTCAGATATAACTTGAAGAAGTTTGAATGGAACTGACCTATGTAGGAGGATCATGACCCCTCTACTATGGGTCGTTCCTTCTGCTGCAAACATCTGCCCAATGTGTTGCCGTCTCATCTTTTCAGCCTCCCCCATGAGCAAATGAGTCTCTTTCAAAAACACAATTTCTGCCTTTAAATGGCTTATGTGCTTCAGTATTTTACACTTCTTGGTCTTGTGCCTCACCCCCTTAACATTCCAACTAATAACTTGAATTTTTCTAGCCATCATTCATGTTGCCAGCTTGGGATCCTTTAAAACACACATATCTATGCATACTCCATCTATAGTGCTCCAAACATAGTATGCGCTGGGTTGTTCTACCCTCCCCCCAATTCTGCCCCCATTCAATCCATCCCCCCATGATCCCCCATGATCCCCCACCCAAAACACTCTGAGACCCTAACACCCCTCCTCCCACCCCTCCCATACTTTACATGGTACATGATGTCCAGCAGACTGAAAAGTTCCTCTCCCCAACCACCCCACCCTCACAAAGCAGAAATCAGGAACAGAATTGCCCCTCAATACTCAGAACGTTCCAGTAGAGTAGCTTATTACCAGCATTAATATCCTGACAATACCCCTAGATGATCCCAGGGGGTTGGCTATTCCAGCCCTTTAGAAAAAACAATTCTCCCTATAGTGATCCCATGAGCCATAGAACCTCATGGCCTGCAGAGCATGAGGGCTAAAAGCCAAAGGTATTATATGTGAAGATTAATCTCAGATGCCCTCTTGCGGTGTTGCCAATATCAGTGCTTAAAGACTGAGAGCAGCCAGTCTATGGCTACCTGCCGTGAAATAGGGGAGAACTGAAAGGCCCAAAGTCACTGTCCAGAGCATATATTAAATCAGAACCAGGGGCCATCGCAATGAGAAGGAGAAAAATGTTTTTTAAATAAAGGAGGGAGAAAAAGAAAAAAAAACCGGAGTCCTCCAGAGACAATACGTGGACAAGGTTATAAAGAGGGAGCAAACCAAAGCTCAGTGAGAGTGAGCAAAACCTTGGCATTTTCGTCTATCCTTAAATGCGGGATCTCCCTTAATATACAGATTATCCTTGTTCATTGCCCATTAATAGCAGGGAACATGAGAAGGAGTGAAATCTGAGAATGATAAAAAAGGTATAGGCCATGTTAACAAGGCCAGGGAGAGACTGCAAATGCCAGAAAGGTCTCATAATAAAATCTGAAAAAGAAAAGCATTGCCCCCCCCCCATTGCCATGAGATTGGGTCAACGCTCCTGAGAAACAGAGGCACCAGGACTAGCAAAATGGGATTTAGCATAAGAACCATGGCCCTGTTCATATGCTCATTACATGAAGACGAGAAAACACAAATGAGCCTGCTAACACCTAGAACGTGAATCACAAAAGAGACAGAAATAAACCGAAATGAGAAATAAGTGTCCACAACATATCAAAAAGTCCTGAAGATGAAAACCAGATCAGGAATAGAATGTCCATGTTGCATCAGAAGGAGGACCCCACTCGAGAACTGTAATGGAGAGATAAACAACCAGGTATACAGTATATCCATGGTCTGGCCACGAAAGTATTGCAGCCAAATATGATTTACTGCAGATAGACAGCTCCAACAGATGGAAATTCGGTGTGTCTTCCTACACCAGATCCTCTCTCATATAGGCTTGAATAGATCAGGGAGCGCTTCTTTGAGCCCAGTAGACGCTGTCTCCACCTCTTCATAGGTCACCTACGAGCCATTTATACAAACTTGAAGCCTAGCAGGAAAACCCATGTGGAACTTAATTCCTGCGGCAATCAGCCTGAGTACCACTTTATGAAAAGTAGCTCTTTTCTGGCATATAGATAAGGGCAAATCTTGTGCCACCCTCAGCTTTTTACCTTCCCATTGTAAATCTTGCACCTCTTTAACCTTGTATAGGAAGTGTTGTCACTCCTGAAAATTCAGAAAATGAAATATGAATGCCCTAGGAGGGGATCCAACAGAGGGAAGGGTGGCGTGGTGCCTGGTGAGCTCTTTCTATGATGTAGCTAGCATCGAAAGGAGAAGGGCCTGCCACCTTTTCCACAAACTTTTTGGTAAACTTGATGGGATCCAAGCCCTCTTCACCCTTTGGCAAGCCAATTATTACTGCATTATTATGGCGACTACGGCCCTCCAAATCTTCAACCTTATTCTCCATTTTCACTAGCTTTTGCCTCAGGGCCACCAACTCCAGATCAGCTTTATCTTGCTTCTTTTCAACAGATTGTATACATACTTCGTTGTCAGCAGTTTTCTTAGAAAGCTCCTCCAGGGTACTAGAAATGCTTTAAATTTCCCCTGCCATATTCTGCATTTTGGCCTTAAAAGGCTGAAACTCCTCTAGAAACCTTGAGAGGGTAAGAAGGTCACTATCAGGACATTCAACGGTAGCAGGCAGCGAGGGTTGTGAGGGGGAGACCCTGGCTTTCTTAGAGGCCTTCTTGGGTGTAGTAGTAGGTGTATGCTTTGGAGTAATTTTTGGCATCTCCTCATCCATCGATACCCCACAAACAGAACTGGAGTGCTCAAAAAGGCTGTAAATTAATAGTCTTCTGTAAGAATTACTGAAAAGCAGGATTTTGAAGGGCAAATAATAGGCGGTAGGTCAGAGCACGTAGAAAGGCATCTTACCCAGCGCGCTGCATCACGTGACTCTCCACAGTTAGTTCAATTTAAACCGAAACATAATTTGAGTGGACATTGGTATAGTCCTAGAGTTGTTTCTTCATGGAATAAATTACCTAGAGATATAATAAATAGTGAAAGTTTTTTTTTTTTATTTAGTTGTTTAATCAGGTATAGCACACTAAGCTGGAAGCTTTTTTACAGGAGTGACCTGGGAGCACAAGAGGTTAAGTGACTTGCTCAGGGCCACACAGTATGGAAGTGGAAGCTGTGGGATTCAAACCCAGGTCACCAGATTTGCAGCTTAGAGTCTTAGACCACTGCGCTATACTGCCTCCAATAATGTCCAATAAGTATGAATATATTTAAAAATAAATTGGACATTCACTGTGGAAATATGAAAATTAAATTCTAAAAAGGGCAAGCAATATGGATGAAAGTCTAAAAATAGCTTGGAAATATCTATGAAATCTATGAAGTGTCCATTGAGATAAACTAGGGAGTATCTGAAGAAAAAAAAAATCTTCTGTGTTTTTTTATTTATATTATCCCAGATCCAATATATTGTTCTTGTAGTCACAGGCCCGGATATTCAAAGCATGCGTAACTGAGTTGCACATGCGCAACTGCGGATATGCACCATAGAGTGATATTCAGTGGGAGCTATTGCACAGAATAAATAGCAGTGCTCCAATGCACAACTGTAATGAATGCATGTGCAATGGCAGGGGGGTGTACCCATGAATATGCAGCACAGTGCGATATTCAACCCCTGAACCATGGTGCAAGTGAGGAGCAGTGGGCAGATGCACCGAGCAGACTTGAGCCTATGAAAACAGGGAGCAAGCAGGGGACAGCACTTGCACCAGAGGGGAGCAAGAGAGAGAGAGAGAGAGAGAGAGAACAAGAAACAGCGAGAGAGAGAGAGAGAGAGAGACAGAGACAGAGACAGAGAGAGTGTGTGAGAGACAGGGAGACAGACAGAGTGAGAGTGTAAGAGTGAGAGAGAGAAGGAGCCACCAGACCCTGAAATGAGTGACACAGGAACCCACAGGGGCATGGGACAGAGGTTTCAGGTGACTGAAAGCCCGGGGCAGGTGGCACAGGAAGGAGCCAGGCAGAGCGACAGGCACTGCCCCATGGTGGGAAGTGGTCCAGTGGACCCTGACACCCAGGGGCAGACAGGACAACAGGGGCCATGGCCAGTGCAGTATTCCAGATGGAGGCCATAATGAGGGGTGTGAGCAGGCAGGAGGCAGAGCAACGTGGCCGTGAAAGGGCCCATCAGTGGTACACCTGGAACAGGCAGTACTGGCCCTGCATAAGCTTTGAGACCCACACTGATACGAAGATCATGGGCTGGTATCGCCTGACCCGGGTAATTCTGAGGCAGCTCTGTGAACTGTGTAGTGAGGAGATGCAGGAACCCACTAGACAGAGCTACGCCCTGACAGTGGAGACAAAGGTGACAGCCATCATGTGCCTGCTCACCACGGGCACCTTCCAGAGACCAACAGGGGATACCACAGGCATGACCAAGTCAGCCACATCATGTTTCCGCACACAATTCCTCAATGCCCTACTGCCACGTGCTGCGGACTACATCCATTTCCACAGCACACAGGCAGAGCATACAGCAACCATGCAGGAGTTCCACAGGGTAGCATGGATGCCTGGCATGCTAGGGGCCATCGAATGCACCCATGTGGGCATCCACATGCCACCTGGCCCAGAGGGGGTAGCATATGTGAACAGAAAGGGCCACCCCAGTATCAACTGCCAGGTGGTGTGCGATGCCAGGGGGTGCATTACCAATGTCTGTGCCACACACACTGGGTGCACACATGACACCTTCATCTGGTACTGATCAGCACTGTGCCACAGGTTTGAGAGTGGGGATATCCCCATGGGCCACCTAGTGGGTGAGTATGGCAAGAACATGAGCAGCTGGGTACAGCAGAGCATGGGAGGGGGTGGGCAGGGCAGATGCACTGGCGGGAGCATCACAGATGGGCAAGGGGCACAGCAACAGAGGAAACTAGGCTAACCATACATCTGTCCACACAGGTGACAGTGGCTACCCACTCAGGTCCTGGCTGCTCACCCCCTACCAGCGCCCGTCATCCCCAGCAGAGGACCAGTACAATGAGGCACACGCCAGCATGCAGAACATCACTGAGCATGTGTTCAGGATGCTGAAGGCATGTTTCTGTTGCCTAGACAGGTCTGGCGCTGCCTTACAGTACACCTCCTCAAAGGTCTGTGGCATATTCCTGGCCTGCTGCATGCTGCACAACATGGTCAATGACTGTGGGATACCTGCAAGGCCGAAGAGGGGGACAGCAGTAGGATGACATGGGCAATGGGCTGGGGGGTGATGGGCAGCCCCCCCGGGTGGATGGATGCCTGGCTCCTGAGGCTGGCATGCCAGCATTGTGATACAATCACACAGGAGCACTACAGCACATGCAGGTAGGAGGACAAACCTCCATGTACTGAACAGACACATTGGCACAGCACACAGGCATGGGCAGGCAAGGCCATGGGCATACACACACAGGCGTGGGGCACGGGTGGAGGGGCCATGCCACACAGCCACACACAACACCACTCAGCACTGTACAGCAACACACACACTCACACAAACACACACACCAGCACCCACAGGCATGTGCCAAGGTGCTAGCATGTGGCATGGATCATATGCAGGATGCTGGTGCACAGGTGCAACCAGCACTGTGCTGCCATCATCATGCACACACCACACAGGCCAGTGGCTAGGTAGGTGCACACCCGGGCAGTATGTGGTGAGACACAGAGGTGCCACGACTGTGTCATGCACACACACACATCGTCCAGGTGCACACAGGGCAGGAGACAGCAGACAGGGTGGTGAGCACATCAGGTCCGCTGCACAGACACATGGCCACCACAGACAAGGGGGTGGCTGCAACACAGCTGCTCGGCAGCCACAGGCTGCTCAATGGCCAAAGGAGGGGTCTGCAACAGCCCCCAGGGGTAGAACTGTGGGACCATGACTGGGTCCTCACAGGGGTCTGTAGGCACCCAAACATGCCCACTCCAGGCATGCCTGGGATGCCGACAGCAGAGCCTGGCATTGACAATGAGGGTGTCACCCGATGCTGGGTTCATGGGGTGGACAGTGCACTCCACAGTGAGTGTGGCAGGCGGCCATGCCCTGTGGCAGCCAGTGGCGCAAGTCTGACCAAGATCACATTGGATATGCAGCCCAGGGATGTGGTCGTGTCCTCCCACAGGCTTTCTATTGTCTCCAGGACCTGTGTGGTGTCCCTTTTGAACAGCTCGGCTGCCTGGCACACCTCTGCATGAAGTGCTCGCACCACAGCTATGAGAAGCACCTGTTGCTCCTTGGAGGCCCACAGCAATCGGGTGTGCTCAGTCAATGGGTTGGCACCCAGCGGTGCATGGGCTTGTTACTGTCCCACCGGTGGTGCACGACCATGCTGCATGGCTCCCCCGCTCAAGTGGATGCTGCACAGCAGGGTCCCCATAGGGTAGGTCATTGTCAGGCACACCGGCAGCAGACACTGCGTCCAGCCACCCATCATCACCAGCCATCTGCTGCTGCCATCTCTCTGGCCCCTGAGCACTGGCCAGCACCTGGGCAGTTGCACCACCACCACCACTACCCAGCGCCATCATGTCTGTGCATGCAGCAGACCCAGAGGCAGTGGCGGGCAGCTGTTGCACCACCAACAGGCCACTGACCATGCTGCTGGTGCTGGTGGTAGGTATGGTTGTCTTCCCCATGACAACACAACCCGCTGTCCAGGATGATGGTCATGTCATCATCAGTGTCAGACCCCACCCCGATCTGCATCTCCACACAGAGCACACCATGGCTGACATCCTGCTGGAACACAGTCAGGGCCTCGTCCACCACCACACCCAGGACATCTAGCTGGATGGTAGTGGTGGTGTGCTGCAGCTGATTGGGAGGTGGATGGCTGGTCCTCTGGGGCTAGGCCTGCCCCCATGGCAGCTGCAGGAGCTCCTGCCACTGCATGCTGGTGAGCCAGTGCTGTAAGGGAAAACAGATGTGTCAATGCCGCCATACCAGCTACCCCCCCCGGCATACCTACCATGCAGTTATGGGCTCCCTCCTGTCTGGAAGCCACCGCCTGGCACACCCTCTTCTGCACTGCACTGCATGGTGGCTGCCACCAGCTCCTCTTGTGCCGTGAGCTGTGGCTCAGCTGCTTGGCCCCCCCAGTGGCTGTCTTGGCAGCCCGTATGGCCACCACCTTCTCCTTTATCCTGCTTTTGTTAATGCCCACCTTCTTTCTGCACTCCTGCGCAGACCAATGGTGCCTGCCCTGCTGGTTCACGGCCACTGCCACCTCCACCCAGGCCACAGCCCTGGCCTGTGGTGTGCCAGTGTCGCTACTCGGCAATGGCTCCCTGTCTAGGTATGCCTCAAACAGGGCATCAGCTTCTGCCTTTGTAAGGTTGGGCCTGTGCTTGTGCCCACCTCATGCTCAAACATGTTGCTACCTTTGGGCATGGACATGTGGTCACTGGCTGCAGTGGCCCACCCCATCCATCCTGATGTGCTAGCTGTCCCCACAGCTGGCGCAGCTTACCTCAGATGGCTGCAATACCAGTGCATGGCCTGTGCTGTTGTGAGGCATCTTTATAGCACATTGCATGCAAATGAGCTGTTGCACATTGGTAATGACATGCAAATATCCCCACTGCACCACGGATAGGCCATTTGCATGTGACGGCTGAATATCGCACACTTGCACTTTGTGCAATGGAATTGTTCCAGCGCATGTCGTGGCACAATGCCGCCCACAATACGCATATGCCGTGGCATGTGGTACTGCCTATGGCGCTATAGGGGCCATAGCACCTAATGCGCCATGGACCCAATAGCAGCCAGGTGCTACAGGGCCTATGGCGCTCAGGTGCCATGGGTCCATGGTGCTCGGGTGCCATTAGGCCTATGGTGCTCAGGCGCTATTAGACGTATGGTGCTCAGGTGTTATAGGGCCTATGGGACTCTGGCACCATTAGGCCTATGGCACCCAGACACCATTAGGCCTTTGATGCTCAGGCACTATAAGGCCCATGGAGCATGGTGCGATATAGGCCCTATTGTGCACTGTGCGATATAGGCCTATGGCACCCATGTGCACTTTGTGCATTCTGATCTCTGACCACTGCCCTTTGCCCCTTTAGGACTCCTGCTATATGTGCTGGTGTGGCCACACCCATGCCATGCATTTCCGGTGATGCACAATTGCCAGACACTGCACAACTGTCCACGAGGTGCGCATTCTCTGCATGTAGTAAGGGTGCCATTTTTGTTTCAGCACTGGTATAGGTGGCATGGTGCATCATGGGGTTCATCGTGCATGAAACTGGAGCCAGGTTGAGCTTGTCAACCTGGTGGCACAGATGGAGCCACATACTGCAGGCCTATCTGGGCAGCAGCCCCTGCAGCAGGCCAGGCCCAATGTGTGCAAGTCCATAGCTGCTGGCCTTGTCCAGGCCACAGGGGTGCAATGCACAGGGGAGCAGTGCCACCACAGATACAGTGACCTGATGAGATGGTACCTGAAGTGGCTGAGGGCACTGCAGGCACGTGTCTGCAGGGGGACTGTGCCATGGCCAGGTAAGTGGGCACATGCCACTTCTGTGCATGGCCACAGTACCATGGTGTTGGCTGGGCTGCCTTCCATGCCTGGTGGGCACTGTCATCATGTGCCCTGTGGTGTGGTATTGCTAGTCACTGAGTGTGCTGTGCCACTGCCCTGCGGCTCATGCCTGGCTGGGGTGCACACTGTGCATAGGGGTAGGGGTAGGGGCAGTGGGCGCATACTGATGCTGTGTTCTGATATGTGCCTGTCCCTTCCCTAGGACCTGAGGAATGATGCCATGTCAGGGCAGCAGGGGTGCCTGTCAGCCTGCAGCAGGCCATTGCAGTTGGACTGGTCAGGAGA
Source organism: Neoceratodus forsteri (assembly GCA_016271365.2). Classification (NCBI taxonomy): domain Eukaryota; kingdom Metazoa; phylum Chordata; order Ceratodontiformes; family Ceratodontidae; genus Neoceratodus; species Neoceratodus forsteri. Next base: position 949,986,318 of record CM028129.1, on the reverse strand, counting down.
GCTGGCCCCCATGAAGCAGGTGGTGCAGCTGCATGACCAGTGCATGCAGCACTGCAGTGGGCAGGTAGGCACTGTTCTATTCCTCTACTCCTTACCAGGTGGGTGGCAGGGGTGGGGTGTGGCCATGGCCACCTGTGCCTTGTGCCATGTCAGCTGTGTGCAGCACACTGTGTGGTGTGCATGCCACCATGGGGTGCCCATTGCCCATGTGTGGCAGCTGTTGGTGGGATGGGTGTGTGTCCAGCTTCCACCAGTGCTGCTGTGGTGCTATGCACTGTTGTGTCATGCTGGGGTGTTGTCAGGTGTTGGCCCACCCACTGTGGATGGCCAGGGCGCCACTCCTGGGGTGTGTGTTCCCACTGTCCACTACACACAGTGGGGGGGCATGATGTTTGTGGACATGCACTGATCACCTGTGTATTCCTTTGTCATAGGCATCCAGAGGGGATTGCGAATGCCATTATACTGCCGTGTTCTGTGGCAGATCATTTTGATCACCTCCACCACGATGGAGATCATCCAGCAGAACAGATAGATTTTGCTGTTCGACAGATGATGATTGATGGAGGCGCCAAGTGGCTGCAGGACGTGGCCACCCATAGTGAGATCTGTACCTCCTCTATGCCCTTGCCTTCCCCTACTTTACCTTCCCCCATCCCACTGTACAGTCCATGTGCCTGCTCCCCATCCCTCACTCTCCTACCCTTTCCCTCTGGTTGTCTAGTAGATAGTTGTTGAACACATTTTTCTACCTTAATTGACTGTGTCTGTGTCTGCTTTGTGGCTGGCGAGTGGCACCATGCTGCAGTGGCATGGTAGGTGTCTGTGTGGTGTTCCTGTATCATTGTGCAGGCCGTGCATGGTAGTGTCCTGCCTCTTGGCTGGTGGCTGTGCCTTGGGGTGGCCATGGACTGGCTGTTCAGGATGTGTGATGTGTGTGTTGGGTGCCACGTGCCAGGGTGTGGCTTGCTGTGGTCTGGGTGGGTGGGGGCATGCCATCCAGCAGGGGGGCCAGTGGCAGCTCACTCTTGGCCAATGATGCCACCTGTTCCCTGCGGCTACTGCCCTGGTGCTGGGGGTGGCTGCCTGTGTGTGCCCTGTGTGCGGTAGTCACCTATGGCCCACTGCTGTGCATCCCTGCCACTGTTCCTGGCCAGGCTCCACTGTCTCCCCATGCTGTCTCCCCCCCCATCTGCCTTGCTCCCAGTTGTGCCTAGTGCTGGTCCTTCAGTGCCTTGGCACATCTTCAGGTTCTTCCTTGCACATCTCTGGTTGCACTATGGCACTGGTTGGGGTGCTCCCTGGTGCTCCTCTGGCTGCTCCATAGCACATCCCTGTGATATTCAGCCGTGTTCCACTGGTGAATGTCACCATGCACAACCATTAAATATCACAGTCACTGCACCATAGCACAGTTGGGTTGCGCTGTGCCAGGGTTGTGCTGGCCTTTGGTGCATTTCTGAATATCCACCCCATGGTGTACAATGGCATTTGGGCTCTGTGAGGTCCACTAAGTATACAGTATAATAAATTTGCATAAGAGGTAGAATTAGTGTCTGTTTCCACTGTTGGGTCATTAAACCATCCTGACAAATATTAAAGAGCAACACCAAATTTACAGCACAATAATACATTTTATGATTAGGAAGTGATAAGCACCCTTGCCCTTTAAGCATATAAAGTTTATACATTTTTAGATGTGGACGTTTCCCCTTCCATAAGCATTTTTTAATAACTTCAAATTTTTTAAATATTTTGTCTGAGATAATTATGGGAATACACTGAAAAAGAAAAAGGAATCTTGGAAACATGTTCATTTTTATTATGTTAGTTCTCCCAATCAATGTGATTAGAGAGACTCCCAATGTCCCAGCTAATCTTGAACTTTATTCATTAAAAGTGCTAGGTTAAGGTCAAATAAATTTGAAAGATTGTTGTCTTATACAACCCACAAATATTTAATTTGGTGTACCTTATGAATATTACACCCATTAGGTGGTATAAATGGGTGAAAATAATTGCTAGGGAGGCAGTATAGCACAGTGGTTTCAGGCTCTTAGCTGCAAATCTGGTGACATCCAGGAAACCAAACCTTCGTTTGAATCCCACAGCTTCCACTTGCATACTGTGTGGCCCTGAGCAAGTCACTTACCTTCCCTGTGCTCCCAGGTCACTTCTGTAAAAAAAGCTTTCAGCTTAGTGTGCTACTCCTGGTTAAAGAACTAAATAAAAAAAAATAAACTCTGTTTTTGCCCAATTGACCCTGTACTCAGAGTGTTTCCCAAATTATGTTATAGTCTTTATAATATAGTTATAACAATCATTTAGGTTAGATATACAGTATATAATAACTTATTATTGGCATGGAGACTTATTTTGTGCTCTGTTTGTCCAATTGTGAGGCCTTTAACAGAAACTTTGGGCCAGATATTCACAACTTTGCACTTGGCGCAAACGATTTGCACAGGTTTAGCATAGGATTAGTGCAGGTCTGCTACATTCAGAAGGCCAAATAGCATGTGTAAACTGCATTAGTGCCGGGCAAAATCATAATGTATTCAAGGGGCAAACTGAGGGGGGCATGTACATGAATACAGGTGCAATGCTATATTCAGCTACTAGTTCTGCGCAAAGTGGTTTTGCATGACTTAGCATGACACTTTGCATGATGCAAATTACTACCCAGGAAAAGGTAATCTTAACCCTGGGCAATCCAGCTGTGCATGACATTGTGGCTTTGCGCAGCATTTGCCTGGCTTTGCGTGACCCTAACCAATAAGTACGAAAAATAGAAAAAGCCAGACAGAGGAAACATGCTACTCACTGATAGCATCACAATGATCCCATCATCTGCCACCAGTCCCACTCATGCCAGGCAGTAAGTGGTGACCCGGCCCTCAGTGGACACCATGGCAGAGTGTCCATACAGCACACACCTGCAGATCACCCTTCTGTTGACAGCAACAGATTCCAGCACACACATGCAGCACTGTATGTATGAAGGGTGTTGGGGGAGGGTGTACAGGTGGCCCGGCTGCACCACAGACCAGGTGCAACCAGAAGGCTTGGGACACATCACGAAGTGCACATGGGCCAGTATTGGGAATACCTCAACACCAGTGTGACTGTCTGATTGTATATGCCCCCAGCCACATACCGCACAGCTGTACAAACACCACAGCACACACAGCCAACCATGTTTATGTCACTGTGAGCATCCCATGCCAGAGGTGCAACATCTGTGGGTCACACAACAGCATAACAGTGTAACAGTAATGTCTACTATCAGTAAACACCTGCAAGTTGGGCCTGTCACTGTGTACAGTGCAGTGTTCATCACTGACCTACACACCATGGGCATTGCTGTGTCCCTCACACTACTGGCCCCCTTGCTACTGTAGTGTCTGCTGTGCACTGTAACACGACCTACAGTGTGATTGTTGCATGCAGCACCACCACCACCTGTGCCTATGCTGTGTTGTCCCCTGGGGCATAATATGCTATGCTGTACTGCATACATGTAGCCTGCAGCTACCATTATGCACCGCCAGACTGACATACAGGTGGAGCTGCAGGCAGACCCGGCCAGTCCCTGTACTTCCAGATTGACATACAGGTGGAGCTGTGGAACTCTGCAGTAGTGCTGGGCAAACTGAATGCAAATTAGGGCATAATAAGATGCTGATCTGGATGTTTGCCCAGAGACTACCTAAGTAGGCTCATTTGCATGTTACTTTTGAAACTGGCAATGTTTAGGCCTGGGCAAACGTGTTTGCAGCAGGAAAATGGCTTAGCTCAGCATTAAACCTGTGCAAACATGTTAGCACTGTGCAAACAGTTCAGGGAATATTATACAGTTTTGCACACTGTACTTTCACATGCGCTGCTGCCTGCAGCTGTACTAAGTCCATGCATTTGCTGGCACACACATTGGCCACATGGTTCACCTCTACCTACCTTCACATCACTGTGCACTTGGCTGCTGTTGTGGTGTGCATGTCTTGGTTGCTATATTCAGAGCTATCTTATTCCCTGGCTATGTTTGCACTGCACTCCCAGCCCAGATTGCCCAGCTTCCTTAGCATGCTATGTTCAGCAGGGTTAGTACCGGTGCTATCCCTTTTGAATATAGTGGGCTATTGGGTCCTGGTTAATTTAGCTCACTGGGCAGTGCTAATTTAGCCCCAGGGCAAAGTTTTGAATATCTGGACCATTATCTCTTATCAAAATAGCTAATGGTTCTATAGCCAAAGCAAAGATTAGGGGTGATTATGGGCATCCCTGACAGGTGCCCCCTATATAATCCTATTGTATCTGATAGATCCTGATTTGTTTTGATCCTTGCCATGAGGCCAGATTAGAGTATGTTTATCCATGATCTAAATTTGGGTCCAAATACAAACTTAGTCGTTATAGATTTTAAATTATCAGATTCAAGCTCATCAAAAACCTTTGCTGCATCAATAGATAGAAGGGAATAATTACTGGCTTAACATCTATCTATGCTGTCAGTTGTTCTTCTAATATTAAATTTAATATTGTGATCTTTTATGAATCCATTTTGATCATTATGAATTAGATCAGGCAATACCCTCTTTAGTCTTGTGGCGAGGACCTTTGCCAGAATTTTTGCATTCGAGTTCATAATGGAAATTGGTCGATATGAATCTGTTAGCAAAGGGTATTTATCTTTTTTTTTTTAAATAGAAGAATCATGGCTTCTTTAAATGTAGGAGGCAAGCATTGTGAAGAAAATATTTTAGCAAACAGGGCTTCTAAATAGTGGACTCATGTTTCTGCATATTCTTTGTAGAAATCTATAGAGATGCCATCAGGTCCAGGGGCTTTAGATGGAGCTAAATTTTTGATTGTTATTAAAATTTCTTGACTTGTAGTTTCAGACTCTAATATTGTATTTTGGTCATGATTAATTAAAGGATTAGTAATTTTCTCCAAGTAAGTCTGAATTTCTTCTAAATTATTTCCTTGCTGAAATGTATACAGCTCACTATAAAAAAATTAAATGTATTATTAATATCTTTAGGATTGTAATTAGTCATCCAAGTTTCTGAGGTAATGGCATTAATGTTGTTTTCAGCCTGCTCTTTTTTTAATTGCCAGGCTAAAATGTTTCAGGCTAATTACCCATAACATAATAACAAGTTCTAGTGTATAAGAATTGCCATTCTGCTTCTTCAGTAGCCAGTGTGTTATATTCGTTATGGGCCTGGGTCAACATATGAAAGGCCACTGGATCTGAGTTTTGGCTATGCATTAATTCATATTGGGAAATTTTGCTTCAAGATCTTTCATGTTTTTATTATAGTTCTTTTTTTTTTTGCATTTTGAAAGAGATAGGCCCCACTCATATGCTTTTGATGCTTCCCAAATATGGACCCATGAAACATCTCACGATTAATTATGTATAAAATAGTTATTAATGTGATTTTGCATAAGCAGCAATGGATCCATTCTGAAAGGTGTTATATGTTTCAAAAGACAACTTAATGTCAATAATCATCGGGGCATAATCAGAAATTATGATTTTTTTTGTATGAATTATGTTCCACTAAATGAGCAATGGATTTTGATATTACAAATAATCAAGCCTTGAACAGTTCTGATATACTGAGGAAAAATATGAATATTGCCTAATATTTGGGTTTCTAAATCTCCAAATAATAATAATAATAGTGATAATAATAATAGTTTTATTTATATAGTGCATTTTAATTTCCAAGGCTCTGTACAGTTTAAAACATTACAAATTAGACATTAAAATCAAATCATACACTCTCCCCCCATTCATCGACTGTGCAGGTGGTCATTGTAGCCAAGCCGAGGGCACCCAAGTCTCATCTGCAACAATACAACTTATTAATTATTTAAATATTTTTTGTTTTTTCTTTCTTTGCCCTTTTTCTCTCCTTCCTTTGTAAAGGATCAACATGCAATATAGTTAACCAAATAAGGAACAAAAATATCTGCAAAAAGAAAAAAAAGAAGAAAAAACTTCTAATCTCCCCTCCCCATTCACACCCCCATCTTCTCCCCCCTCCTTTATACAGTCCAGGTTGTCTGTCTTGTCTTCATGTGATGAAGTTCAGGAAAGCATCCATAATATAAGACATTCAATTATATTGTTTTTATTTATTTTATTTGTTTAGTTTTTGTTGACCGGGTAAGTGCATTAGACAAATCCTGCCTATTTTCAGGCACGACCTGGGGGAGGGGGATACAGATGAATGCCAGCTGACCTTGAACCAGATTAAGCTGTTGGTGATATTTTCAGTGAATGAGGGAAATTTGGCCAGAACACTGGGGAAATTCCCTTACTCTGCTTCCTGTGAGCAGGGGGGACCAATTTTCCTGTGGGACCAAGATGGCAGCTCCCATGGATCCTGGTGTGGAAGTGTTGTAGACAGGAGTGCAGGCAAGGATGGCCACTTGGAGTGCAACACCGCAGGAGGAGGATGTCTGTCTGGTGGGAGAGCTTGCCTCGGCTCCCATCCTTTGCAATGCGGAAGCTACTTGTTTACAGTCGGTAGATGTTGATTCCGACATGGAATTCCATGATGCATTTGTCACTTTGGATATTTTGGGATCTTCAAGTGAAAAATCAATAGTTTGCAACGTTATCAACAACCCAGTTATTGTGATGGAATTACCGCCTGTAACAGCGGCAGGACGTAGCGCTATACATCCACTAACAACTTCAGTTACCCCTGTCAGCAGCACAGCCGCTGCTGTCATTTCTACAGAACTAACTACAGAGGTGGGAGGGCCTGCAGAGAGCAGTGAGTGCATCCTTTCCGTTTCAAGCAACATGTGCTATGTTCATGGCTCCCCTATGAATTTGCAGGCTGGCAGTGTTACTGCGATTTCTTGCAGCTGCCTAAAGCCTTCAGGGGATTTATTACAAACTCCTAAACTGTCAGCATTGCATGTTGCAACACCGGAGCTTGAGACTAGCCCTATTCCACTGCAAAAACAGCAGGAGAATGTTATTGCACTGGAAGGGGCAGCTCAGTGCACAGACAGCTGCAAAAGCAACTCGGTGTCCATTGCCACGGTTACTAAGGCCGCTGACAGTGTTACAGAAAGTGGAAAGGTGCAGCTTCAGAATCCCCCCCCAGTACTTCTGTACAGAATGAGTTAAGTACTTTATCTCAGGCTGGCAATCTTCACACCAGTCATGGCGAGTGCCTACAGCCTGCAACAAAAATTACTTTGCCTCTGAAGCTTGTTCCTGGTTCAATTTGGTCACCGGGTCATGGAGGGCCTTTTGGACAGCCTTTTGCTAATGAGTCACCACTGCTTAGTAAGGTGGCAGGTTTTGTGTTTAAACAGCCTGAGCCTCATGCTCAACCTAGCGTGGTTTATCAATCCACGGCAGTCTCCCAAACTGGGGTGACTGAATTCTTTTTTTCTGAATCTGTTGCTAAAACTCCGGTTATGACACCAGGGAACATTAAGAGGCCAGGGGCTTTGATCCCTATTTCGGGGGACAGACCTGAGGATTGGTCACCAGGAGTAGCCCTTAAGGGGGCAGGATGGAAATAGGTCTCTACAGGTGTATGGACACCTGATCCAGCCTGGGACACAGAATTTGCATTTTCACAACATTCCCCAATGTGGAAACCTGTTTTACCACCTGTAATTTCTACAGAAGGTTCTACAGGGGACATGGATTTGCCTTCTTCAATTCTGACTTTACCTACTACTACAGTCTCTAAAGAACAGTCTCTCCCATCTGTTCCCCAAAAATCCATCTCTGATCCTCCACCAGTGCACACTTGTGCATCTACTCAGAATCCTTCTTTGGAACAACCCCCCCAGCAGAAGCCTTTAATGTCTGACTTATTTTCCTCAGCAAAAAGGGAAGCAGCTCCTCGTAGAAATGCAGTCCACATTCGCTACAAAGGGGGACTGGCGAACAGGCCGGACAGATATTATGTGAGGAAAACTTTATTAAAAGAATCACTTCAATTTACCCCTAATGATATTTTCTCTTTTATTAACATTTCGGGGGAGGACAACTATGATGTTAGCTTTCGGACAGCTCATGCTTTGGATTTGTTTTGGGAGCGGTATGGTCAGGTGAAGTTTTCCCCTACGTGGACCCCCTTTTTGGTAATACCTTTAACTAAACCATTAATTAAATTTGTAACAGTAATGTTTAGGAATGAGGGGGTCCATGTAGAGGATTTTACCTTTTGATTATCCCAGAAATGCAAGGTTTTGAGTGCTCCTGATCACATCATAGATTCAGAGCAATTTTGGACTGGGGGATGGAAGTATAAAGTGAAACTAAGGCAATCTGATTCAGGGGTGGATCATATCCCCAATTCCTTCTTGTTAGGTAGGGATGGGGGGTTGTTTTTATGGGGGGCAACCAAGAGCCTGTTATAAATGTGATTCTAGGACTCATCTTTCTAGCGTTTGTGATTAGCCATGTTGTGATAATTGCGGAGAGGTGGGGCATGTAACAATGCAATGTACAAATCATTCTAGGTGTGATCTTTGTGAGGAGTATGGTCATGTGTTTCAAGAGTGTCCTTGGGCAGCCAAAAATAAAGCATCTTGCATAAGCCCGGATCTCTTGATACAGAAGGCCCAGAGTGCTGCTAAATCCCCACCTCCTGCTCCTCCTGCCCAACTTCCCCCTCCCTCTCCCTCTCCGCAGACTATTACCAAAAAACAGATAGAGATTAATCATCTGGATCCTGTTGTTAGGTGTTCTTCACCTGAGCCTGATAAGGTAGCACAAACTATTTTATCTTCCTCCAGTGTGCTACACTGATGTGCCTCCTAATGCTCCAGAGTCAAACATCGAAGTTTTGGCTCAGGGGTCACCACTACCATGACATAGATCTGCTAGGAATGTGCACCCTAAATCTTCACCTTCTGTCCCTGCTGTAGAGACTAGTAACTCTTATGCAGCACTGTTTACCCCATGGGGTGATACAGAAATGGAGTTGGGAGATTCAGACTCCCAGAAATCTTCTTTGTCTACCATCTCACAATCAATTGATAATTATAAAGAGAAAAAAAGAAAAAAGAAAGAAATGATAATTAGAGGTTATTCAGTATCTGATTTATTATGCAGTGGTGTTGGGGTTCATTAAGTTCATAGCTTGCTGAACACAGTCAAATGGCAAGCACTACTCCATTATGTTCATGAGCAGAATATTTCAGTTTGTTATCTACAAGAAACCTGGTTGCAGTCTGTAGAACAATTAACCTCTTTTAAAAGGGACTGGGTTTGAGGGCCATCTTATTGGTCCTTTGGAATTGATAAGGCAGATGAGATAGGCTTTTTTTTATTCTTTTTCTTTACATAATTTAATTGATTTAATACCAGGTAGAGTTTTGATAATAGATGGGAAATGGCATGATGTGTGTAATCGTTTCATTAATATATATAATCCCTAGTCAAAGGCGGATAGAGTGGCCTGTTTGAAGGCAGTTCAACCTTTTTTAGTGACATCAATCAAGGTGCTTTGGGGTGGAGATTTTAATTGTTCAATTCTTGACTCACCTTCACAGAAAAATAAAAAAGTATATTGTGATGCCCATGCTCTGGCACATATTATTAAGGTTGCAGAACTGTGTAATTGCATGGCTTATGCAGATCATGGAGCACATTTTTCTTACACAAGAGGGACATTTCATTCCTTAATAGACTATATGTTTGTCTCCCCTTCTGTACAAATAAGCACCTTTAGGATGGTTACTAGTGAATTTTCTGATCACTCCCTTTTGTTATGTTATCTGCCTTTAAGTGTTCTCCCAGAATATCAGAAGGTATGATGGAAATTGAATGCTTCTAGTCTGGAGTTTCCATACATACAGTCAGGGGTTAAATTTATCTTACAGGCTAGACCATCAGTGTTTTTTCTTTTTTCTTACATTGGGGATTGGTGGAGGCAGACTAAAGTACCTGGTTCAAAAACCAAGGAAGTAAGACTAAAAATCATACATTTCTGAAATATTTATCACTGAGGCAACAGCTTCAGAGACTCTGACTTTGGTGCATGACTATCAGTATATTTATTCTGCACAAATAAATAATCTAAAAAATGATATGAAAGCTTTCCAGTATGACAGAGCTAAAACACTGCAAGCTATTCTCATTAATGGAACTAAGAAATCTCCTATCGGGGATCCTTTTGAAGTCTGTAAAACTTTGAAAGATTCTTCTATGGATTTATTACAACAAATGGATGGTACTATTATTACCTCAAGCAGGCAAATCAGGGAGTTAATTATAGATCATTACCATTCATTGGAACCCTCCCTCCCTATTACAGAGGAGTCTATGCTCTCCTATCTAAATTTCATTAAGGTTCCTTTAAGGACAAATGAGACTTCAGCATTATTGGAGCCCATTTCTCAAACAGAAATTCAGGCTGTCATTCAGAAACTAAAAACAAATATTTCCCCTGGAACAGATGGTCCTTCAAATAACTTATATAAAGCCTTCTCTGAGGAGTTGAGTCAATCTTTGTTTTTTTTTTGTTTCAATATTTTAACAGAAGTTCCACCATTTTCTCTTCTTTTTCAGAGGGTTTATTGATTAATTTATTTAAATATGGGGATAAACGGAACATTAAGAATTGGCGGCATATCACATTATTAAATTCCGATTATAACATTTTTTCAAGTATTTTGAATACCGTTTGAAAAATTATGCTAGATTGGTGATGTCTCCTTATCAATTCTGTGGGATTCCAGAGAGAAAAATTCAATCGGCTTTAATGATTATACGTGATGTCATTGAACATTTGTCTTTATCCGGAACTTCAGGTTGTATGGTAGTGGCTGATTTTGAGAAAGCTTTCAATGGGGTGCATTTACCCTTTTTGTTTTTGGTTTTAGAATGGTATGGAGTCCCTAGACAATTTGTTAATCTAATTAAGCTGATTTATGAATATAACACGGGCCTTCCCTTTTTAAAAGGGAATACGGCTCATAGCTTTTGTTTAAGGACTGGAGTGTGCCAAGGATGTCCATTGAGTCCTCTTCTTTACATTTTTTCCCTAAATCCCTTATTGCAATATGTAATAGCCTCGCAAAGTTGGGTTGGAATTCCAGATAGGGTTTCTAGAGATAAAGATTTGATGTTGCAGGCTTATGTGGATGACCTGTTGCTTTATTTCTCTAGTCAGTTTAAGGTGTATAAATTTTTGGCGGTTTTCGACACTTATGCTAGGGTTTTCAATGCCAAGTTGAATATTCACAAAACTAAAGGGTTATTTCTTGGAGCAACTGGCCCAGTGGATATGATACAGGAGGATATTTTTTTTCTCAATCCCCACTTAAGATTCTGGGTATTTTATTTGGGCCCCAGAATCTGCCAGTAGAAAATTGGGATTCAGTGCTTCAGGTGGTTGAGGCTAAGCTTAATTGTTGGAAACACTGGAAATTTTCAAAATTGAAACGTGTTCATATTATTAAACAATTTTTGGTACCCAGTTTACAGTATATAGCCATGATTTTTCCCCTTCCGGTTCATTTGGAAACCAGAGTATATAGTGTGTTTTTTCAGATGTTATGGGGCAACCGACTAAACCCTGTGAAATGATGTTATACTTATTTAAGCACAAAATCAGGAGGACTAGGGATGGTAGATCCAGTGGTGCTTTTACATTCCTTGTTTATTATGTGTTCCATTAAGTGTGGGTTGACCCCATCTGAAGACAGTGGGACAAGATGGATTATCCAGGCATTGGGCAAATACCTTGCCACTTGGCATACCTTAGCACCTAAATTAAATCCTCGTGTGCATATTCCACTATATTTTCGTCCGGCTGTCCAAAAATTATATAAATGGAATATTACTAAAGAAGTTATCTTAAATAATAAAGAAAAGGGATTTCACTCACTGATAATGGGCAGTTATATCCACAGAACCTTGCTTTAAAAATTGCCCATCCACCCGGAATCCTAAGGTCTTGGCTCAATTAAATAATAACAGATTGCCTCAGTTTCAATGGGAAGTCCAATGGTTGATTTTTTATGGTAGACTGAATGTTCGTGGGAATGCCAAATATAAAGTAGTGGAAGAAAGGAATTGTCCTTACCTAGAGTGTATTAATGTGGAGAAAACAATGGAGCATTTTTTTCTGCAATGCTCCTATTCAAGGGTTGTGGGACTCTTAGCAGCACTATGGGTTTTAAATATTACCTTTATATCTTATGACATATTGATTCTGGGAATATATCCGCAACTTTCTCCCAGTTTCATGAAGAGACTTATTTTTTTGTTGTCTAAGATATTATTTGTGGCAAGCTAGATGTCAATGGGTTCTCTACCAAAGGAAAATGCCATATTATTGTTTTAGTAGTTTAGTTTCAAACGAGCTGTCTAGAATATATTCTCAGGATGCTCAAAAAGTTGCTCTTGTTGAATTGTAAAAGTGATGGAAAGGGCTTCTCCATTTTATAAAGTTTAAGTAATATAGAAATGTGTTTTTTTTCTCTTTCTTTTCTTGTTTTCCCTTTTGTATCTTGGTTTTCTCTCCTTTTGATCACTATTGGTATTATTGGCACCTTGTGTTTTGTAGCTTCCTTGTATACTGATTGAATTTTTTGTGTTGTGTCTATGTTATTATTTCAATAAAACTCCCCTACTCTTTTTGATAAGTGCCATGGGATCTTTAACATCCAAATGAACTACCACCAATCCAGGAAGACGGGACCTCAGTTTAATGTCTCATCTGAAAGACGGCACCCCAGAAGTACAGAACCCCTCTTATGCTGCACTACAGTGTCAGTACTGGGATATTAACCCAAGTGCCAGATGTGGAAACTGAACCCACAGCTCTGATCTTGTGGCCTTAGAGGCGAGTGTGCTACCTACTGAGCCACTGACACTGCATTGTGAGAAATTATGGATAAATTATCTAACTTGGGGGGGTTCAGGCAGGCAGGAAACAAGATTAGTCAGTTTGGTTATTTACATCATTGGCATGCATTAACAATTCTGCTTTGTTGGCCCAGAGGCATAGAGGGCTGAGGCATCATGCCATGTCTCCTGCCCCACCAGTGACCCATGTTCATGAGAGGGGTGGGGACAGAGTCCACTGCTTGACTGGCCCCTTGTGGTAGCTGGGAGCCAGTGCAATGGACCCACACAATGGGGCAGAGCTGAGCAAGATGCCCGGTGTGCTGCATATGGAAGCATACGCTGTTTGGCCATTGGTGTCATTGCATGCCTTGGCTCCACACTCGGGGTGGGACAAACGAGAAGAGAAAACAAGCTGATTGGGGGGATTATGCCAGTCTCCCTGCTGCACTATGCCAGCGGCACCTCAATTGGTGAGAGGTGATGGCCAGCATCACATCTGGTGGCAGTGATGGGGGAGACCATTTGGAAGGGGGCTGGTCAGCAGGGGATAAAGAAATAAAAAAAAACAATTCTTCTGCTTTTCTTGCATCATCATGTATACGCACTTGACCTCTGTAAAAGAATTGTATTTTGGCAGGGTACAATAAGAAAAATGTAATGTTCCTTTGTTTCAAGATTGTTCGGACTTTATCGTAGGAACCTTGAGATTTCTTAGTATCTATACATAAATCAGGATACGCTGAAACTTTGATACTATCTACTAGTAATCCCTTATTAATTCTGGCTTGTTTCAAGATAAATTCTCTATCAGAAGAAGAATGAGGTTTCAAATAGATGGTCTAGGTTTTCTGTTAGAGTCTGATTCTGGACCCCCATGGTGAGCTCGGTCCAGCATTATCTTATCTCCGGGGTATTGTCTGCCAACTGCTGTAGTAATGAATTTCTCAAACAAAGCAAGTGAGTTTGAGGTGCCTTCTAAGCCTGCTTGTACTCCAATCAGCTTGATGTTTTGGCATCTAGATCTATCTTCTAAGTAGTTAATTCTATCATGTAGCTCCTTTATGATTTTCAAATGTTGGTTGGTTCTTTCATTAACTGGGTTAAGTTTGTCTTCAATACTACTTATGCATTACTCTGCAGGGTCAATATGGATAGTCAATTGTTGCAATTTTCCTGTAATATCCATGAGCTTAATAGAAATGGTATTTAACATATTTAACATATTTTTAACTGTTGTGAAACCTTCATTAGTGTCCCGACTAATTTGATTTTTTAATTGCAAAATTAACTGTGTTTTCTTCTCTGGCCTGTAATACACTAACTCATGGATGGGATGGAACCTGATTGTGCCCAGTCTCAGAAACATTATTAGCATGAAAAGTGGAGGATGTGCTGGGGCCTGGTTCCTGGCTTTCATATTCGTGCACGTACATAGGGTCACAGGTTCTTAGAAATTCGAGGGCAAGCCCATGTAGAACTCATCACCATTTGTCCTAATGGTGGAAGGTACATTTTTTATCACCCATCTGTTGGTCAACTCTAAGTTTAAATTGGTTGATGTTATCACTAGAGACTACAAAATGAAGGAGATAATTCCATATTGGTTGCAATCTCTGTGTTATAAAATTGTTTCTTTTTCAGTTTTATTAAGGTTAGCAACAAGTTTGTGTGATTGGGTGTTATTAGTTGTTTCATATATTTCCAAACAAATAGTTTCAAGGAAGGTGGGGTCATGAAAGGCCCTAAAATCTAAACATAATTTTCCCCTTAGAGATCTATATTCTAAGTAGTGTAACCCTGGAGATTTTAATCTATGGGAATACTCTGTGTTGGACAGGTTACTTACTTTCCTGGTAATTTTCCTTTGGACCTTTTCAATCCATGCTTTGTCACCAAGAGAGGTGGGAGCACAAAATGGGGAACAATATTCTGTATGTGATCTGACTAAGCTGGTATATAAGGGGACAATGACTTCTGGTTTCCTACTCTTAATATTTTTATGGATGCAGCCAATTATGCCCTGCATTATTTGACAGTGTTATAAGTTTGTGTGCTAAATTTTAAATTATTTGAAATAGTTACACCTAAATCCTTTTCAGATGTGACAGTTTGAAGCTGGATGCCATTAAGTGTGTAATCAGCTAAATGGTTATTTTGACCTAGATGCATCATTTTGCATTTTGTGACATTAAAAGTCATTTTATTTTCAAAAGCCCAGTTTGCTAATCTGTCTAAATTATTCTGTAATGGTTTGATTGAGTGATCATTATTTACTATGCAGCCAGGTTTGCTGTCATCAGCACATTTTTTTATCCAAACCCCATGGGAAGTCTGCATGGAGGTAATCTGGATGTTAAACAATATAGGAACCAATACAGAGCCCTTGGGTACCCTACTGGTAACTGTGGACCATGCAAATTTCTGTTCTCTAATGTTAACTTGCTGTTGTTTATTGTTAGACCAGGAAGCAATCCACCCTATGATGTATGATGTTAATGTGCAGTTTCATTTTGACTAGTTGGCTAAGTAAGATGTTATGAGAAACAGAGTCAAATGCTTTAGCATAACCTAGGTATATAATATCCACTGGAAATCCTCAATCCAAGGCCTTACTTTCAGGTTCCAAAAAGTTTATTAAATTACTCTGACAAGATATTCGTAGTGTGAATCCATGCTGAGTTATAGCCTGAATATTGTTATCTTTTAAATGATTTAGGATTTTGCGCTGAAGTAGTCTTTCTACTAATCTATGTATACAGGAATTAAGACTTATAGCCCTATAATTAGCAACATTTTGCTTGCTACTCCCTTTATTAATTGGTATAATAGTTGCTACTTTTCTCTCCGGTATGGCCACTCCTACAGTGATTGAAGCATTAAATAAATAAGTAACTATACTAGACAATTCCCCAGACAGGGTCTTTATATAACTAGGAGGTATACCATCTGGTCCAGCTGATGAGTCTGATTTAATAATATTAATAGCTTCTTCTCAAGACCCAGTCTCCGCAAGGACATAGAAAGGATGGAAGCTGTCCAGAGGAGGGCAACTAAAATGGTGCAGGGTCTTCACCGGAAGACATATGAAGGGAGACTAAAGGAGCTTAATATGTATAGCCTAGAGGAAAGAAGGGAGAGAGGGGACATGATAGAAACTTTCAAGTACCTCAAGGGAATCAACAAAGTCCAAGAGAGTAGCATCTTTCAAAAAAAGAGGTGTGCAAGAACAAGGGGGCACAATTTGAAGATGGGGGGGCGGCTCTGAGGTAATGTAAGGAAGTATTTTTTTCACAGAGGGTTGTGGATGCATGGGACAGCCTTCCAGAGGAGGTTGTGGAGTCAAGAACAGTGGTTGAATTCAAGCATGCATGGGACAGTCATAAGGCAATTCTAGGGGGTTGGGGTAGAAAGAATTACGCTGCTGGTTAACTAGGATCTGCAGCTTATCCATTAGGTAGGGAAATGGGCAGACTGGGTGGGCCAAGCGGTCCTTATCTGCTGTAAAATTCTATGTTTCTATGATATCCTGTTGGTTGAAAGAAATGGGTATTTGTGAGTGGCCTGACAGATTTAGGCTGATATTCTCTTTTGGCTTGGAGACACTTAAAAAACAGGAGTTTAGTTCTTCTGCCATCTTATGCTCATCTGAAATGAGTTGCTGATCTTTTGATAATGGACCTACTCCACAAGACTTTCCTTTGATTGATCCAATGTAATCATAACTTTTTTTTTGTTATCTTTAGTTGTGGTAGAAAGCTTAAGTTCGAGTTTTAGTTTTGCTAATCTTATTAATTTCTTTGTTTTATTTGCTTTATCTTTAAATCTTTGCCAATTGGCTTCTGATGTTTTTTTTTTGTATTTATTATAAGCCCTTTTCTTATTTTTAATTATTTTTTGTTGTTCTTATTCCATCACAAGAGAATCCTATTTTTTGTTATTATTATATTTTATGTGTACAGGTACCCATGTTGTGATGCACCATTCAATGTTTTTTTGTATAACTTGCCACATGCTGGTTACAGCTAGATTTTTAAGTTTGTTCTGCCAATTGCAGGTGTTTAGTTTTTTTTTTTTTTTTTCCATAGACTTTACTAAAGTTTCAAAGTTTGGTAACACCATTCATTTCAGTCTTGAAACGTTATATAGTCCACATAATTTTATTGTGTTCACTATCTCCAAAAGGTTCCAGAACTTTAGGAGGTGTTCCAGTGTCTTTAATATTAGTAAGGATTAAATTCAAAATGTTATTTGTCCTGGTTGGTACCCTTACAATTTTCTACAAGTCATGTTGCAGAATGATTTTGATCAATTTATTTTCAAGTAAGCCATTGCCTTCAAGGGTTGTCCAATTTATTTTTGGAAGATTTAAGTTTCCCATAAGAATGTAGTCTTCAAGGACTTCCATGTCTTCAATTGATTTTGTAAAATTGTCATTACTTGTTTAATCCAGGCTGGGAGAGTGATAGACAAGGCCCACTGTTAGTGGGCCTTCTGAACACTTGATTTTCACCCAGAAAACCTCACTATCTATTGGAGGGTCATAGTTATTAATTAACTCATAACAATTTAGACTATTGTGGATATAGAGGGCAATGTCCCCACCTTTAGCTTTAGTTCAATTTGTGGCAAACTTAGTATATCCTGCTATGTCAGTCCCCCAAGTGGAATCAGTGAACCAAGTCTCAGTAACTCCACAAATATCTACATTGTCATTGTGGAGTAAATGTGTTAGTTTGTCAGTTTTATTTTGTAAGCTTCTAGCATTAAGGAGTAAAAGTCTTACCTCAGCACCAGGGATTTTATTACTTACTATATCTGGGTGTTTAGAGGTAGTTATACTGATATTGTTGCTATCTACCATTGGGGTCCCTTGGGTTGGCATAGCTGTAATTACATTTGTGCCACAGGTGTATGGCAAGTCATGTTCAACTTGGATCCCCCCCAGAGATTAGTTAAAGTTTTTATTGATAAATGAATTAATGTGTTCTGCTACCAGTATTGAACCTCTTTTGCTGGGGTGAAGGCCATCCTGGCAAATTAAGTCTATTCTATCTATGAATTCCTCCCAATGGGTAATACACCCAATGTGTTTTCTCTATAACACCATATTCTTAGCCAGTTGTTTATGTGTTTTATTTTATCTACTTGGGGTTTAGTAACTTGGGTGCAGGGAGTATTTCTGAGAAGACAATTTCACTAACTCTGTGAATATGTTAGTAAAGCCAACAATTTCTTCTTTTACAGTCTGAACATTTTGGTTCATAATATTGTTCACCCCAGCATGTATTATAACCAGGGGGCATTTTCCACATCCCTTAAGCATATGACTGGACATTCTTGTAATATCTGAAATTCTGGCACCTCTAAAGCTGGACACCATTCTGTTAGCTTTATCCTTGTTACAGATTGCTCGGTCTAATTGTTTAACAATCGAGTCCCCATTTCTAATATTTGTTTAGGCTGCTCAATGGTATTGGCTTCAAGATTCATGAGATTCTCAGCATTTGATTGAGTATTTGTACTTTGAATAGTGGTTTCTCTTGTAGTTAGAATATTAGTATGACTAAGGGCAGTAGGTTTAATACTGTCGGGAAGGGGGTCATGATTGTCTTCCAGATCAACTAATAGATCATACCAGTTTTGTACAGGGATCTGGTAGCAGTCAGCCTTCCTACCCCTTTTACATGTTTTTCTGCTTTGAATTTGATACCAGGTTTCATCTGTATGTTCAAGTTCAATGTCATCCCTTGTTCTTTTCCAGTTATTCGTGCTTGAATTAGTTATGTCACACTCAGACAGTAATGGTGTAATTAAGTTGGACTGAGTCATATGATTAGTGTCTGATATATTTATTGGACAGTCTGATGGGGAAGCGTTATGTAACCTCCTGGCTGTAACTTTGTGACTCATTTCTAAGGCAGATGACCTTGTGTTGAAATGGGATATATCCAGTTCAAGCTCTTCATTTTGCCTGCATTTCATGCACTTAAAAGGTTTATCTATTCTAAATGTAGAGTTAAAGCAATGCTTTATGCAACTTCTACATCTAATTCCAATACTGTCATACTGTGTGGTAATTACATCATCCATTGTGCATGCTAGACTGTATTACAACTATCTTAAAAACACAAAGATAAATATGTTATACGTTTGATCTATGATTTATGCAGTACTTGCTGTTTGTAATAAATATTCAAACTAGTAACCAACACTGGTGCACTTACTTTGAAAAGCAGCCTGCAGTATGGGAGGCATTATGTACCTAATGTTCTATGTCCCTGCTATACACGCTAAACATGCAAACCATGTGCAGATGCATGTGCCTTTGCACACGTCTTGACATGCACCAACGTGCACTTGCCCTGCTCACCACAGGGCTTGTTTAAGTAGGTGCCCTGACCCAGGAAGTATTCTGCGGGGACATGGAGTACTCAATGAAATAAAAAAAATTACAAATCACATTTTTCTTGTGAAAGCTGCTGTTCAGACTTTTTATCATAAAGTAAATCACTTACAATTTGCACTGTAGGCTCCCCACTTGAAGTTCAACTTTACTGGTCTGAAATCATATTGTCATCCTCATTTGCGGTGACATACATTTGTTCTTCAGTGTCTGGGCCTCATCCCCCTCCAGTAGCTTTGTGATTATCATTGTTCTGCTCTGGTAATTGAGTCAGATCAGGTGTAATGGCCGCTGTAGCATGTTGATGTGTCAACTCTGGCATGGTAATAGTAGTGGTCAAAGCTGAAATTTGCCAATATTGAGTCTTTGTTGCTGAAGCTTTGTACATGGATTATCATCCACAGACTATTGTGAGGCACTCCCAAGTGTTCTTTTATCCTTTTTTTTTGTTATTTGGGATATTTGCCTCTTTTGGAATTGCAAGAGTCAGAATCTGTTTTAAATTGATCTTTCAGTTCTTTTGTGCAGTGGATCAACTTCAACATAATTAGATGGCATTAATCAGAGCATGGAATTGTACCACAAATGTGAACTCACCAAATGCAGAAATGTAAGGGTAAATGTTTAAACCATGTTACAGAAATATACTTTACTGATAACAATTTAATGGTTTGGACTAGAAACAAAGAGAACAGCGTTCTATTGCATAATTACAGTACAAATAATGTTGCATTTTGCTCTGGTGCTCCTTTCAGCAGTGGCTTCAGATCGCTATCTTGGTTTCCACATCACTGGCTCCTCCTCCAGGGACAGCCCCAAAAGACATTCATCATCATGGTCCTCTGCTATTGTATACATGGACATACATGAGAACTTCAACACTTACACACCCACCTCAGGCTGCAGAAATATACAATGCTTTCATAACGGTAAACAAAAACATAAGGAAACATGAAGAAAATAACAGGATAAAAAAATTATTAGACTACCATTTTGTCAGCCTATGCATCACAAGCAATGTGCTTTTTGTGAGAATACTTTTCTATTGCTAACACTACTTGAAACAGTACCTGTCACATGCTATTCTGCTTACATAGGAATGCACTAACAATTGAACACAGTTACATCAAGTTGGACTAGCTCTGCTTCTGTGCTAATAATAAGTAAGATTTATTTATTTATTTAAGTCTTTGATTACTGGGTAGGTGCACTGATCCAAGGAACCATTTTCAGGCACAGCCCAGGCCAAAAATATGGTGCAATGAGAAATATAAAACAGTTTTCAGTGAATCAGATAACAACAAATACATCTACAATGAATTAGAGGGAAGGTGCTTGCACACAGTAAGGATACAGAACATGTTAAGCAAGTACAAATGCTTACAAAACAGTTACAATTCAGTAGGTCACTGACAAATGTAACAATGGATAATAAGTTCAGAGAGCAGACAAAAAATAAGTGTTATATAGAGGCATAGTTGGGCAGAGAGCAGGTGAGAAGCAATAAGTCAAGAGAGATTACCCTGATGCATATGAGCATTTGGCTTCTGTCAACAACCAGGATTGGAGGTGGGATTTGAAGGTGAGGTGCATATCAGCAAAACCAAGGGATGCAGGGATTCTGTTCCACAGTAAAGGAGCAGTGACAGACAAGGCTTTACCACCCATGATGGTGGAGACTCTAGGAACCTCCAGAGGGGGAACTGAGGACATGCAGAGACATCTGGGTGCAGCTCTGGCCTTAAGGAGGGATGAGTAAGGTGACAATTCCCCTCCTCATAGGGTGTTATTAACAATACAGCCAAGAGCATAGTCATATTGACCTGGAAGTGGAAGCCACCCTAATGACTGGCAATTGTTGCAATGATCTTTAGAGTAGGGTGGCAGGAGCGTGAACCAGCCAATGCTATTATAGAATGAGTTAAGTATTAAGCATAGGACAGAGGATACATGGGAGTATATTGGGGAGCAATAGTCAATGATGGGGAGCAGGTTGCCATTGGAGATAGTTAGGTGGGCCTCTGGGGTCAGAAAATGCTTTAGCCTACTGTATATGCAGCAAGTTTCTGATTTACCTGATGCAGTATGATGTTGCTGTGCTCCGTGTAAGAGAGGGTGGGGTGGAGAGTTACACCCAAGTATTTAAATTTCAGAGCATTCTGCAGGGTGGGGCCATCTGGTGTAGGCACAGAGAGGAAGAAGTTGGATTTAGAGATGCTAGACAAGTAAGGTTTGGACTCAAGGAGCATTGCTTTTTCCTTTTTTTTCATTTATCAGGAACTGTAGTTATGGGTCAGAAGTGAGGAAATATTCATTAGGGACTTGTAACAGTGGAAGAGGACACGATCATCTATGTACAGTAGTGTTTTGCAGGTGAGGCTGATGGTGGGAAGGGAATTTGTAAAGATGGAGAACAGTAGGATGGAGCTCTGAGGGATTCCCATGGAGACAGGCAAGTCATGGGAGTTGACAGTGCCTATACTTACTGACTGAGATTGGACTGTGAGATAGCTTCAGAACCACAGGGAGTTCTCCACGGAGCAACCAATTTAGAGCAACCAAGTTGGTGGAGTTTGGCATGTAGAAGGGAGTGGTCAACAGGGGGAGTGGTCAACAAGATCAAAGGCCTTAGTCAGGTTCCCAAATTCAGCACCCGTAGCTTTCCCCATGTCCATGTTCCTGTAGACATAGTTGGTAAAATGATCCAAGGCTGATGTGTTGCTATGGTGTTTACAGAACCCATGTTGTTGACTGCTCAGCAGGTAATATTTCCCAATATGTTCAGATAGCTGGCAGTGAACACTTTTTTCCAAGAGTTTGCTCAGGTGGGGAACTATGGAGATTGGCCTGTAGTTATCTGAGGAAAGGGGGTTCCCTGCTTTGAAAATCTCAACTACCTTGGCAATCTTCCATGAGTCTGGCATGGTTGAGGTGGCCAGTGAATGACTGAAAATAAAGGTGATGGGTTTGGAGATGGTGGGGGAAGTGAGTCTGAGCAGCAAGGGGAAGAGTCCATCACTGCCAGGGCTGCTCCTGTTGGGGAGACTCTTTAGGAGTTTGGTGATATCCTTATGGGATATGGCCTTGAAGTAAAAAGGGGAGGAGAGAGCACTAGAGGGAAAAGAGGAAAGGGGGCAGGCCACTAGGACCGGGTCTGGGACTAACTGGTTGTAGGGTAGGTAGTTTACTGAGGTGAGCAGTGAGGTCAATAAACTTTTTGTTAAAGGTCTGGGCAACCTCTGAGGGAACGGTCAGAGTGCCACTGGGGGAGCTTTAGTGGATAGCAGGGCTACAGTAATGAGGGTTAAGCAAGGAACCAATGGAGCCCCAGAAGAGATGGGGTTACCAAGGTTATCCTTTGCTGGTTGTGGAAGAAGTTTTGTTTCTGGACCAGAGCAATTTTTTTGCATTGGTTTCTCATATGCCTATATTCATTCCAGAGAGAGGGAGAAGGGGCCGCTTTGTAGGCAACCCATTTTTTCTCCCTTTCTTTCATCATGGCCAGAAGTTCCATTTGACCCAATGAGTATCAGGTAGTGAGTGGAAAGTGTTGATCCTGGACCTGAAGGAGGCATCCGTTATGAAGCCCACTGCTGATGTCACATTCATCAGAGATAAAAGAGCAGACCAGTTCACTGCCCTAATGTCCTCAAGAAGAGAGGAGGTGTCAGGGAACTTAAAATTCTGGAATCATAAGTATTTGGGGGGGGCATTTCGTTTTGGTGGACCAGACAATGTACACTGGTGAGTGATCACTGATGGAGTCTGACAAGTTCCCTCCTTGGAGTACCTTGTCCTCTCTGTTGGTAGCCACCCAGTCAAGTAGGGACTGGTTTTGTGTACAGGTGCTATGTCTGGCAGGGATGGAGATGGTTTGCATCAAGATGTACTGCTTTTGCAGTTTTGAGTAGTCGGGTTCCAGGGCACTTAACCAATTAAGGTTAAAGTCTCCCAGGAGACTAGTGTCTCTGGTGGGAGAGAGTTGACCCAGTCCAGCCAGGTGATTCATTAGACCTGGGTGCCCCCCAGCTGGAGGGTAGTAGAAGCATCCCACATAAATCTTCTTTGCTGAGCCCAGTGTCAACTCAGCTATGAACCACTCATAGGGGGAAGCAGAGTCAGAGCTAAGGGCAGAGGTGGCTGAGTTGGGCTCCCGGAAACAAAGTGCCATATCACCACCCTTCTTTTCACCTGGGTAATCTTGAAGTAGCATGGCGTAACCTGAAAGTTGGTACATGGCATCAGGGATATTTGGTTTCAGCCACGTTTTGGTGTGAGCAACGACATGTGACTTCTAGCGGGATACCCAGGATTCTAGATCTAATTTGAATGGGAGGCTGCATATGTTTATATGTGCAATATTCAGCCCTGGGGAGCTAGCCCATATATTAATTGAGTGGGCAATAGGGATATTAGTGGGGCTGGGTTGCTTTCCACATCTCATGCTAATATTAACAGGGAAAAGAGAGGACTCCATGGGTGGGGCAGCGGGGGGTACTTGCAATAGGGAGAACAGGAAGAAGTTGAGTTGTTGACATGGTAGGTTTGAGAGAAAAGCATAGAATAGGGAGTCCAGGGGAGTTAGTTCCCATCTGTATTCCCGGGGGAAGGGGTAACATCAGGTTGAAATGTAAGTGTGTAGGAGGAAAGGTGCTCTTGATCCAAAGGGTAGGTAGTTTACTGAGGTGGGCAGTGAGGTCAGTAAACTTTTTGTTAAAGGCCTGGGCAACCTCTGAGGGAACAGTCAGAGTGCCAGTGGGGGAGCTTAGGTGGATAGCAGGGCTACACTAATGAGGATTAAGCAAGGAACCAATGGAGCTCCAGAAGTGATAGGGTTACCAAGGATATCCTTTGCTGGTTGTGGAAGACGTTTTGTTTCTGGACCTGAGCAATTTGTTTGCATAGGTTTCTCATATGCCTATATTCATTCCAGAGAGTGGGAGATGGGACCGCTTTGTAGGCAACCCATTTTTTCTCCCTTTCTTTCATCATGGCCAGAAGTTCCATTGAGACCCAATGAGTATCAGGTAGTGAGTGGAAAGTGTTGATCCTGGACCTGAAGGAAGCATCCGTTATGAAGCCCACTGCTGATGTCACATTCATCAGAGATTAAAGAGCAGACCAGTTCACTGTCCTAATGTCCTCAAGAAGAGAGGAGGTGTCAGGGGACTTAAAATTCTGAAATCATAAGTATTTGGGGGGGCATTTGGTTTTAGTGGACCAGACAATGTACATGGGGGATTGATCACTGATGGAGTCTGACAAAGTCCCTCCTTGGAGTACCTTGTCCTCTATTTTGGTGGCCACCCAGTCAAGTAGGGACTAGTTTTGTGTACAGGTGTTATGTCTGACAGGGATGGAGATGGTTTGCACCAAGATGTACTGCTTTAGCAGGTTTGAGTAGTCGGAGTCCAGGGCACTTAAGCAATTAAAGTTAAAGTCTCCCAGGAGACTAGTGTCTTTGGTGGGAGAGAGTTGACCCAGTCCAGCCAGGTGATTCATTAGACCTGGGGTGCCCCCAGCTGGAGGGTAGCAGCAGCATCCCACATAAATCTTCTTTGCTGAGCCTAGTGTCAACTCAGCTATGAGCCACTCACAGGGGGAAGCAGAGTCAGAGCTAAGGGCAGAGGTGGCTGAGTGGGGCTCCCTGAAACAAAGTGCCACATCACCACCCTTCTTTTCACCCGGTCAATCTTGGAGTAGCATGGAGCAACCTGAAAGTTGGTACATGGCATCAGGGATATTTCACTTCAGCCAAGTTTTGGTGTGACCAAGGACATGGGACATCTGGCAGAATACCCAGGCTTCTACATATAATTTGAATGGGAGGCTGCATATGTTTTTATGTGCAATATTCAGCCCTGGGGAGCTATCCCATATATTAATTGAGTGGGCAATAGGGATATTAGTGGGGCTCGAGTTGCTTTCCACATCTCGTGCTAATATTAACAGGGAAAAGAGAGGACTGTATGGGTGGGGTAGCAAGGGGGGGCATTAGCAAGAAGGAGAACAGGAAGAAGTTGAGTTGTCGACTTTCTAGGTTTGAGAGAAAAGCATAGAATAGGAAGTCCAGGGGAGTCAGTTCCCATCTGTATTCCCGGGGGGTGGGGTAGCATCAGGTTGAAAGGTAAGTGTGTAGGAGGATAGGTGCTCTTGATCCAAAGCAAGTACTGCAGCACAGAAAGGCTGCCAGCAGAAGGAACACAACAAGCTTCATCTTGTGTGATATAGCTGTTTATCACCAGTAGCAGCTGAAAGGCAGTGTTGGCCTAGAAGTTAGGGCTTCTAGCTGTAACTACAGGCAAGAACAGACCAGGTTCAAATCCCAGAGCCCAATGAATGGTAGAGTGCACTAGAGCTATATATAAGCAAGAGCTAAAAGAAATAAGATTGTGTAATATCATAACACTACTTTGCTGTGGGAAACTCATTCATCATATATCACTTATTGACTTTCTCTTTCAATGGCATACTATAGTAACAACATTGATAAAAAACTGTGGGTATGAACACGGAAATTATGACAAGAGAGTAAGAATTATAAAAACACTATAGTGTGCTAGTGATGCTATTAGAGGTTTTTGCTTCCATGAAAGTGCTGAAATCAAATTAGCAACTTTCACAGAAATTCTGACTTAGAATCGTGAAGTAAATGTATACATTGTGGATTATTCTATTAAACTGTGGAGAAAAAAGTCCACAGAACTGATTACTGAACTGTGGAATAATTACATGAATGCAGATTAATTCATCAAACTGCAGGAAAAAAAACTTCTCAGAAATGTTATTCCACAGTTCATCTGTATTTTTCCGCAGTTCATCCCAAACATTCCCCGGAACACGGTGAAAATCCACCAAACACATTCGGCAGATTCTGATCTCACCGATGGTGAAAATTCCATGAAATTTCCACATTTTCCTGGAAATTTCACCAAAATAGAATTTGCAACTTTTGCCCTCCCCTTGATGCCATGAAATGCTGGTCTTTATGTGCAGCACAGTCAAACATTATCATAACTTAATGGAACCATCACAACAAACAAAAAGAAAAACAAAAGTTACACACTAAATGGTATTATGATTTCAGAACATTGCCACTAATAATGTCTAACTGTAAATTTCTAGATATCTTTGACTGTGTATTACTGTCTTGTCCATGAAGCCCCTTCCCAATGATTACAGTAGACCTTTTTGTGGGGTGCTTAGTCAGCCATATTGTATTCACAAGGTATCCTGTATTTACCCACTAAATTTTAATTTTCTTCAAATCATATATTAACATTACAAATTCATGTTTCTTTAAATTCTTGAATCATCTTATACATTCACCCCCCCATGTACATCTGGGGTCATCTTCTTCCACTGTCCATCTCTCCTACTGGGTACGTATATACACCCATACCCATCTTCTGCTCTGTGGCCCTCTGGGTGAATATCCAGAGCCACCTGTACCCACAGGTTTGATGTACACTCAGGCTGGGTTTGTCCTCCTACCTCTCCTTCCCCCTTTATTTTCCTTCTTCCATATACTAACAATCATGAACCCTCCCTGCCATTAACCTTCAGCAGTCCACCTAGGGTTCTCCTTCTTGTGCATTCCCTTGAAAATCTGCTGCCCACTTTCAGCAGACTGCCAAAACCAAACACACCTTCTTTTTTCTCATTCTTTCTTATTACTTCTCTCTTGCTTTCCTTCCTCTGTTAATTGTGTGGCTGGGTGGGAAAAAGCAGCAACTAGAAAAATTGTGAGGGAGCCTGCTTGGAGTGGCCCTTTTAAATGCCAACACTCTCTCTCTCTCTCTTTCCCTGCCCAATCACCTCTTACTGTGTCACTCCTGCCTCTGCTCACTTTTATGTCACTCAACCTTCACCCCCAGACTCTTCCTCCCATTTCCAGACCCCATCCTTCCCTTGTCACTTGCCAGACTGAGACAGACTTTAGGTCAGGTGACTTGGGACAAATGGGTTTGCCTTTGAGTTAGACAAACCTCCTTATAATATTACTGTTATGTGGATATGACCTATCTGTAAACAAGAAACAAAATTTATGTAGCAGTATATTTGCATATTAAACTGACAGAAAACCATTACAGTACAATGATTGTGTGGAGGTTTTTTCTCACAATACTGACATATCAGCAATCCATTTCTAACATCCTTATCACCAAATAAATGTCTTAGTGAGCCAAAAACTTAGACAATTGGTTAGCACAGTTTCAGAAATACTTAGGAATGACATTAATTTATTTTATAATGCTATACAAACGTATATATTGAAATTATGATGTAAAGATTATATTACTTCATGGGTAGACAACACTGCATCTTTCATATAATACATAAAAATATTCTGCAGTCTAAAGTGGGTTTGTATGTCTTAAAGTCTGCATGTGTATCCATGGCTACATAAGTGGTGGACCATGATAATGGATGTCTCTTGTGTTATCTGCAAAGGCTTGTATGTTGTTTGTTTTACCTGATGATGGCTGTCTCTGATTGCTTTTGTTGCTTTGCCCCTTTTGCTTCATGTTGGGGGAATGCGGAGTTAGGGCTGTAAACTGTAACATTGCATTTCCCTACTTTTGTTGCTTTAACATAAAGCCTAACTGATGCATTAACAAAGTTTGGAGAATATATCTATACACACACACACGCACATGTGTGTATATATATATATATATATACATACTGCAAACAACTTTGTTAATGCTCTAGTTAGGGTTAAAGCCACATAAGTAGGAAATGTGGCATTAGGGTTTCCAAACCTAACAACCCACACCCCATGCTGCACACACAAACAGGTATCAGAGGTGTGCCTTGGGGTCATCAGCCCTAATGCTCACCCAATTCCATAAGTAAATAAGCTGAGAAGGATACAGTATAAGAGAATGGGGTGAGCGTTATGGCTGACAACCTCAAAGCACACTCCTGATTTCAGTTGGTGTGTGCAGCATGAGGGTGGGGTGCTAGATTTGGAAACCGTAATGACACATTTGCCTATTTTTGTCACTTTAACCCTAACTAGAACATTAATAATGTTTTTGGTAATTTATTTCCTTACTCTAGGAGATAGCAGAATTGTATCATTTGCCTGTGGGAGCGCATGGCCCTCCTGCACCTGCACTTCTATTGACAGGACAACAGTGAACAAATTGTCAGCATAGCCATCTTATTACCCCACCTCATGTACCCAGTACAGAATATTTTTGAATCCCTGCCAAAACATAATTCTGCACAACTACAACACCATTCTGCACCAGAGGTGCGAAAACACATTTAGGCCTGGATTTGAAAAATGACAGCTGTGATATAGATGAGGTGGGGTAATAAGAAGGCTATGTTTAAAATCTGTGGCAAAACTATTTTAAAAAAATCTCATTATGAGCATGCAAAGCAGAATTGCAACCAATGGTCACAGCTTTGCCATTTTTACATATTTTGACCCCAAATTTTCAACATAGCTTTCTTATGACACTATCTCATGAACAAGGGTAAGTAGTAGTATTGATTTTTAATCATTTATAAATGAACAAGTTAGACAAAATCCCACTGAGTGCAAAAATACAGTAATTTTCAAGGGACACCTTATAAAAGTACATAACCTGGTTACAGTTTAGGTAAAAAATGTGTCAAAGTCATATAGATTTACAAAACTGCATATAAATATTAAATACATTTTAACATTTGAGATATCAATCCAACAAGAACACTAATTGCCCTGCTATCAAAAAGTAATCATTTTCTAATGCTGTGCAACATTCATGCAATTGACCACTTAGTTCATTGTACCATTGTTTACTCTGAGACCAATTCACTTTAGCACCATAAAGTCTCAGAGTTACAGGTAGATTATTCCAAATTTTATGACCCAGATAGGACAGTGTGGCACACCCACTTTTTGTTCTATATTTTGTACTTCAAATTCTATGTAATGGGCTGATCTCAAACTCTTATTAGGCTGCTTTATTTGTAATTCTTTAGGTAGTTCATTTTTAATAAACTTATACATTATTTTAGTTACATGTTGATTTCTCCTATTATACAGGTGATCTCACCCCAAATCCTTATACAACTCACAATGATGTGCATGTCTATGAGCCCCCATAATGTACCTAACCATTTTATTATACAGTATGTGCTATCTAATTTCTTCAAATCAGTCTTATCTTTCCCCCATATATCACATCAGCATAATCAATCACTGGCACTAGCATAGTGTTTATCACATGTAACCTGGTATTCTTTGAAAAGTTTTTTTTTTGTTCTATATAACATCCCTAATTGTTGCCCCAACCTCTTAACTAAGTTATTTATGTGTATGGACCATTTACAGTTTTCATCCATACACAGCCCTAAGTATTTATACTCATTTACTAATTGTAATTTAGAACCAATGAATGAGTGTTTGTGCTTGTACAAGCACGTGCTCATTCATTGAAGTGCTCATTTGGGCTGCTGGCCATGGAGGTGAGTGGCGGGCTATGCCAGTAGCCCGATAGGGGTACTGGGGGGGAGCGGAGTGGGTACTATCTGCTGGCAGTGTGAGGGGCACTAGATACCAGGGAGTCAGAAATCCAAAACTGTTTTTTTTTATTTTTCACAAATTTGGGGTGGGGAATTTAATGTTAATCTCAGCAGGGGGGTTGAGACACAATTATCACACTCCAACAGAGGCTCAAGTGGTTTTTGCAAGATACTGGTGAAGATCAGGTTGAGGTCCAAGCAGAAGGCCATTCATGCTGAGAGGGAAATGTGGATAATTTCCATAAAACTTTGTCCAAAGACAGTTTTGATATCTTTGTTTGCTTATTAGCCAAAAAATAGTGACCATTTGTACTTTTTAAAAATGAAGGTCTGAGACCTGACTACAATTTGATCTGGTGATCAGCCAGGGGTGGGGCAGAACATTAGACAGGAATTCAGGGACTGGGAATTTTTCTTAATTTGGGCCAGTGATCAGCTGGGGGGTTAGGACCACCAGACACCAAGGATATAAATATAAGAGGCAGCTTTTCTGGTGAAATTGTGAAATTGCAGCAAATTACGCAAAATATTTTGCATGCCAAAATTGCCTAGCCAGTGCACCTTTGGTGAATGCCACAGGGAGCCATGGGACCCCTGCAATGTGGCATTCCCACATATCTATGCATACGTGCCCAGTGTACACGGTGCATTGGCATAGTGCATATTGCCCAATATTATGGGGACAGCACTGAAGTGTGTGTGGGGTTGCATCCTAGCAAATACCAGGGAAATGTCTGCTTTCAGCTCACACTGCAGCCGGCAGCACAAGTTCAGATGTGGTTTCAGAAGGGATGAAATTCCTGCTGTTCTCATACAGAGAATGTGTGGAAGTGCTCCTTTCACTAAGTTAGACACCCCGGGATTTTGGGTGACGAGAAAAGGTATTTCTGGGCAGTATGTTAAAAAAAAGCATCAGAATCTAACCAAACGAGTTTCATTTATCAAGGTTCTGATGTTTGCTTTTTTAAAATCCCATCATTTTATGTGTTTTCCATCATTGTTAATTTGTGTAAAACATTAACAAGATGGCACTTGGCATGGCACAAAAATGTTTGGTGCCCTGCCAGTAAAGTGGCATGAAAGCAAAACTGTGCATTTGTGAAATCAAATTTTTACTTTTGCCACAGAACATTATCTCAAATACCCTAATGTGCAAATCAGAAAACATTAAAATTTAAAGCCTTATAACTCTAGAACCTTTAAATATTGTTTCACTAGATCTCTCAGAGGCACTACCTTTGAACATGACAAATGTTCCCTGCAAGTTTTGGATAAAAATTCCACTCCATATAGGCTATAGCTGAGAGCAAAACAATCCTATGTTAAGTATAGGAAAAAAGGTTTACAAAAAAAGACACATGCAAATTTCAGAGACTGCACAAGCTGCCATCACAAACATTTTCACAAATCAAGACCTTGCCTCATAGAAAACACATATACAATTTCAACTCCTTTCGTCAAAGGGAACCAAAGATATTAATGTGCAAATTTAGGGGTTTAAAATGTCACAGCTGTCATTTTTCAAATCCTGGCCAAAATGTGTTTTCAAACATGTGGCACAGAATGGCATTGCAGTTGCACAGAATTATGTTTTGGCAGGAACTTGGAAAATTTCTGTACAGGGTAGATAAGGTTGGGTAATAAGATCACTATGCAGACGATTTGGTCACTGTAGTCCTATAAATGGAAGTGCAGGGCCTGGAGAGTCCTGTGCTTCCACAACTACATATGTATATGCATCTGTGGAGGGATGGGAGTCCAAGGCCCAGAGGGCCATGGGCTCCTAGAGGCAAATAAGGATACAATTATACTATCTCAAAAAGTAAGGGAATACGTTGCAAAGAAATATGTTAATGCTTTTGTTAGGGTTACAACAACAAAAGTAGGGAAATGTGGCATTAGAGTTTCCAAACCTAACACCCCACCACCACCCTGCACACACCAACAGGTGTTGGGAGTGTGTATATTTTCATCAGCCCTAATGCTCACCCAATTCTTCTATACTGCTACTGCAGCCCTATAATAATGGGCTTAAAGAGCTAGTGTAATTAGCTAGCCTGGCTATGTGGGTGTGACCAAAATGATGAGTTGGTGTGTATTAATCCATATGTAATCAATATGTATACATTTTTGTTCATGATGTTTTACAAATCATTCAAAATACTTGTAGCACGACCAAAACTGTCTTGAAGTGGTCACCACATGGATAGCTCACTGAGAAAGAAAGAGACGCTGAGGGAGGAAAGGTTCCATATCATAACGGTGACCACTAAAGAGCGACTGCTGTCACAGCGAGTGTGCATCACTGAAAATCAAAAATGGAGATGTACACTCCACTGAATTCAAACACAGCTACAAAAATTTAGATTTTATACAGCACAGAAGTTTTACCTACTATCAAAGTAGGGGGCTGCACCCCCCCCGCACCAACTATATTAAAATAACCAACTCAACGGGGGCACACATCAGAGAGGGGGCGAAACCTCATGAGGGATGCAACTCTGGGAGGGAGACACAAATTGGGAATGGGAGAACATTGTGGGGCAAACTGGGGGTGTGTGGGACAACAATATCGGGGGAACTGACCATCTCATATTGCATAAAAAAATTATGCAAACCCACGAATATAATAAAACAATAAAGCCCATGCCCAGAACTCAGGTCCACAAAAATTCCAAGCCATGACCCTACCCACTATGCCATGGAAGCAGCTTAGCAGTACCTCCTCCAATAAACCCCCTTTACCTAATCTACCCAATGCTCCCTAGCTATCTACTCATTATCCATTCACTATTTTCTCGTTGTTTCCTCACCCTTCCCTCCCTTCGCTATGCTCTCATGGTCACTATCTTTACAGGCATTCAAATTAAGTCACTCAAAACTGAATCACTCAGTTTGAGTTAACCACATCACTGGATACCGTGAGGAAAGCTGGACAGAGTGGTATCTGTGTACAGACAAGATCAGGAACTGCTAATTTTTCAGGTATTCTTTATGTGTACTGTTATTGCCCACTCTGATTAAATTTATTACCACAAACTGACAGTCTTTTTTTTATGGGCTTAAACTAATGTTTATTCTCTTTTTTCAGTGAGGTCAGCACTCTGTGAAGAGGCACATCGCAGACAACTTTCAAAGAGCCAAAACCCAGCTGTGTTTTCACTGCTTCTTCATTCTGAATTACTTGCAGTCTGAACTGTATTTCAATTTGCTCCAAATGTTGTTATTGAAGAACTCAGTATCTCATGAATACTAGCCATTTTACTAAAGGTTAATGCCATTTCTTGTATACTTATTTTAAATTGTTGTGTGGACC
The DNA here is from genome assembly GCA_016271365.2 of Neoceratodus forsteri. Lineage (NCBI taxonomy): Eukaryota > Metazoa > Chordata > Ceratodontiformes > Ceratodontidae > Neoceratodus > Neoceratodus forsteri. The sequence continues at coordinate 949,953,222 of CM028129.1, read as the reverse complement.
TTATGTTTTAAATTAGTTGACGATTCTTGTTTTTTTTTTATGTCAGAGCATTCTCCCTTGCCATTTACTCACCAAAATTGATCTACCTTGCAACCCCCCTACACACTTTTACAATTTCTCATAACATTAATGCTGGCCACACCTCCTACCCATACCTATCACTCAGTGTCTGTTGTTTTTGCACACAAACAGTATCTGTTCATTTTAAACTTTTGCATTGATGCATTTTTATTATTTATTTCTTTTTATTTTAGAAACTGTAAAATGATTTTGAAGCAAACTCCCCACCTAGACCAAGTTTCAACAGCTGTGTTCCACACTATACCTGTACCTTTTTGAAATTATTAAACACTTTTAAGGCAGGACTGTCATACATACCTAGAGAAAATTTCAGTTGACTGCAGTTATCAAAATGCTCTTTTTCAAAATGATTATCAGGAAAATAAACTGCTCCGCTGATAGAACCAGTGGCAGTCAACAGCAAACCAAAATTAAGAAATACTAAATGTGAAGCCCTCCTCCTAAACATTCATTTGCACTATGTGTGAAGATAAAAAAGGCTTGCTTATGTATTCTGATCCAGCAATATTTATTTAATTAAATTTACATTCTAAAATCAAGTCTTGTAACATAGGGTATAAGGCAGACAAATGAATAGTAGTTATCTCTTACATGTATAACATAGCAGAATCAATTACCAGACAAACAGATGGACAGGAACTAACACTTTGCTCCTTCATAACAGAGCTTCTTCAGAGTATGAGAAATTGAGGATGTATAATTTAATGGAATAAATACTGCAGATGAACGGTTGGGGCAAGTGCATCAACTCTGACATTTATTTTCTTTGAAATAAGCAGTTAAGGACTATATACCTAATCCTGAGGGGGGAAGGAAGGAAGGAAGACATTTTGTTTATGGTAGCTGTGTTCCTGAAATCACTTCTTACTCAGCATTTAGCCATCTCAAAAGTTAAAGAAAATGACAATGAAACAATAAATAAAATGTTTTACTGCTGGATGTCATGTTTAAAAACCTTTAACATGCATTGACCTTTTGTGTGAGCTATGAATGCAAATGGAGTGCTGAAATAAATGAGTCTTTCCACTACTCAGACAAAACCACAATTATACCTGGTATACAAACTGCTGTACTGCCATTTAAAAATAATAATGCAAGTCACAAACTTCACATAATAAGAGTCAGAAATACTTTATTTCACAGAGTTCTGCTATAGGAAAACAGTGACAATATTGTGTGTGCCTCCAGCCCCTTCACACCAATTGCTGTTGTTCCTCCTACTCATCAGTTCTGGTACTTGCTCCAGTGAATGGTATCAGACACATCAGACCATAGGAAATATGAGAAAATACTGGACAAAATCCACAGGAGTGCACCATTGCATAAGTAGATTATGCATTACACTAAAAATAGGCAGTTGTGAATCGGGTAAGTGACAGAGACATTGGCTCTCTCACTTTCAGTACAATAGTTCTTTAAGGGGCAGCTCTGTCTAATCCTCTTACAGACCCATACTGGCACCCCCCAACCAACCATTTATGTTTGGTAAAACCATTGCAGTTTTGTAGAAAGTTTTCATCCAATGAACACTTATCTCAAGTATCCCATAAGCTCATAAAGCCATACACACAGAGTTGTGGGACAGCAAGTTGAAGGCTTTTTCCTGATCCAAACTAAGAACATTTATATTTTGGCTTTCTAAATTTCCCCTTTTAAAGAGTTCCCTAAGTACTGTATTACCATGTTATCTTAAACCTGACTGTTGTGCACAGATCATGTTTTGTCTGGGCTAATCACATGTTTTGAGACTAACGATAACGTGGAGGCCAGTATCTTTACCATAATCTTAAAATCAAAATTAAGTAGGTCCAATGGTCTCCAGTTGTTGGTCATCACTCACTTCCTGTTTATATTAAATAAATCAAGATATAGTACCTTTGGACATGGAATCAGGTAACTCTTATTGTTCCAATATGTAATTAAATAACTGTGCTAAAACAGTTGCTAAATGGTGACCAAAAACCTTAACACTTTTTATTTATTTATAGAAATACTTGGGCAATAGCTTTGAACAATGTACTCTTTACAAGGGTTCCATGTCAGTAAAGTACTCAAATAGAGGTAATTGTAAAACAGACAACTGTCCCCTGAATCCCCCCAGGAATGATGGACACTGCAACAGTTTAATTTGTTGGTTGCTCTTTGGCAAATTTATTTATGGCACAAATAATATATTTACAACCACAGATTTTGAATTCAAAATTCAATTCCACGCCAAAATTTATTTCAAAGCGTCCTGGTTCCGGTCTCTGTCCTTCTGGCCATTCTTCCATCTTGTCTTTCAGGGCCCGGACATTGTGAATCCAGCCCCCTCCTCCACACCAGAACCAGGCCAGTTCCACCTACCTGGGCTTTCACCCTCCAGGCCCAGACACTTCTGAATCTAGCACCTGAACCTATCCCCCTCCTTGCTTTACCACCACATCTGGGTTCCTTGTCCCCAGCCCATGTATCCTCCCCCTCCCTCCTGCTCCCCCCTTTTTCTTTCTTCCCACTCTCATGGGTATCCTTGCCCCTCCCTACCAGGGGACTCTGACCTAGCCCCTGGCCTGATGCTGTCTCCCTACAGTGGAAACACTGGCCCTTGCTCAGGGCCCATAAGGCACTCAACCTGCCATCCAATTCTTTCCTTTGTGCCAACCATGCCTCCCAGAGCCTTCCTTAATAAGGGTGGGAGGGTGGGAAAAATCCCAGCTAAAGAGATCATCCTGCCTGAGTCCTGGCCTAATATACCCCTAAAGTCCTGGTCAGGACCCCCTTCTGGCTCTGCCCCCCAGCCAATCCCTGGGGCTCTGGCATGCCTTTGTCATTTTACACCTTACCTGCCTGGTGATGTCAGCATGCCCCACCCCCTCTATTCCATCTGCCGCCCCTTCCATTGCCTCTTCCTGGAAGGGATCATTAGACAACCTGGCTTGCCTTTAAGTGGCAAGCCCCATTGTCCCCTGAATCCCCCCAGGAATGATGGATGCTACAACAGTTTAACTTATTGGTTGCTCATTGGCAAATTTATTTATGGCACAAATAACATATTTACAACCACAGATTTTGAATTCACAATTCAATTCCACGCCAAATTTCTTTCAAAGCTTCCTGGTTCCAGCCTCTGTCCTTCTTCTGGTCATTCTTCCATCTTATTTTTCAGGGTCCAAACACTGTGAATCTGGCCCCCTCTTCCACACCAGAACCAAACTGGTTCCACCTAACAGGGCTTTCACCCTCCAGGCCCGGACACTTCTGAATCTGGCACCTGGACCCAACCCCCTCTCCACTTTACCACCACATCTGGGTTCCTAGTCATAAAGCCCATGTATCCTCCCCCCTCCCCCTTCCTTTCCCTGCTCCCCCCTTTTTCTTTCGTCCACTGCCCCTCCTACAGCTTGCGATGGATGGAGGGACTCCTCACTTGTGGGCTAGTATCTCAAACCTTTTTGGGCTATTTCACCCGCTAGCTCCCCAACTGGCTTCAGGAACAGCCACATGCCAAATTCCAAAAAATACACCCCATCAGATCTGTATGCCTGAACCTGATCAAAAGAGCTGTCCTTGTGTTGCAGGTGCATGTCCCCCATTTCAAATACTGCCCTTGCTACCGTCCTATTTAGACATTTTCTGACCCTCAATCAGCAATGCTTCCTTGACCCCCTCCATCTTGCCTGGAGGTGATATCGGACCAGTCGATTGGTTCCCTCGGCCACCACCCTTTAATCTTTTCCAAGTCCTCCAGGATGTTCTGCCCCAGTTCCCCCCATGGCAGACTTCCCAATGTCATTGCCCCCTCAAGTGTATGATAATGTGGTCTGGCATGCCCCACTGTATCCTTTGCTCACCCAATAGTGGCAGAAGCTGCTCCCACCTCATACCCATAATGCCTTTCCGTAGCACCCTGGTGTGCTCAGTATTATATCGCAACTTTGCTACTCTGGAAGTGGTGACAGCCAACCTTTTTACCCAATAGATGAAGGAGTGCACCACTATCCAAACTTTCCTCTTGGAACCTGCCATGGAGACAAGATAAAAACCTTGACATACCTCTTGTAGCAGCTAGACTTCCAGTGCCCATCCTTCTTTACCTCTTCCATTGCAGCCCCTTTTCTGATGCATCTGTGGCTTGAGTTGCTGTTATAAACCCTGACATACTTCTTGTAGCAGCTGGACTTCCAGTGCCCAACCTTCTTTATCTCTTCCACTGCAGCCCCTTTTCTGCTGTCTCTGAGGCTTGAGTCACTGTTATAAACCTTGACATACCTCTTGTAGTAGGCTGGACTTCCAGCGCCCAACATTCTTTACCTCTTCCACTGCAGCCCCTTTTTCTGCTGCCTCTGTGGCTTGAGTCACTGTTATAAACCCTGACGTACCTCTTGCAGCAGCTGGGCTTCCAGCGCCCAACCTTATTTACCACTGCAGCTCCTTTTTCTGCTGCTTCTGTGGCTGCTCCACTCCTAAAGGAATGCTTGGCAAATTCACTTGGGTGTTCCCCAATGAAAGCCAAGGCCCTCTTGAGTGCTGCCCCACCTGAAAACCAGTGACTGGGAAGCAGTTCCCCTGCTGGCAAAAGGTCCCCCAGGCCTCCCTTGGGTGCTCACATATGCATCCAAAGCACCTACTTACAGTTGGTGGACTGTGGCTGCCTTACCAATGACACCTTGGTCCCCCTCCTCCTTTGGTCTGTCTTGGACCTGGCCAGGTCAATGACTACTCTGTCTGGCCCCCACTAGACATCCTTGTGCTGCAAAACTTGTATAGCAGCTGTTTTCTGTGGGTCCACCACTTCCCCCACCCAGAAGGCCCCTGCCACCATGAACGTAAAGATGGCCCTGAACAGGACCACCTACTGGGCTGAGGTGCACCTCTGCTGTGTCGCCCCTAGTACTTTTCCAACAACTTCCCTTTGATGGGACACCTCCCATCTGTCCTGGCAATCTGTCCCCTCCACCAGCCTACAACCGTTCTTTTTACTGCCCTTCTGGCCACTATGTTGGGCCAGGCCCTGTCCTGGCATACTCAACTAATGCCAGCTAGGGGTACCACTACTGTGGCATGGGCCAGCCCTTCTTCTGACTTCTCCACTACAAACTTCCTTATCTTCTCATCCCAGGCTGGTTCATCTCTGCGCCACCTATGCTTCCCCCTGAATTCCTGGAATCTCAGCCATCCTGCTTCATAGGCCCTCAACTTGTTGGCTGACCAGGAACCTCGGTAGAGTGCCCTGGTTGTGCCCCTCCATCCTCCCATAACCATCCTTTTCAAGTTATTAAGCCTCTTCCTGATTTAGAATTTGTAACCCCTCCTGCACACTCAAGGTGCTCCCTTTGAAATTGCTGTGCTCCTGCAGTTAGGAGTTGAGATTCCCCAGCCCCCCACATCTCCAGGAAGAGTACTTTGGCCTTCCATACAATTCAGCTACCAACAGATCAAAGGCATTGCATCCTGTCCTACCTGTCCCACATCCATGTCTTTCCTTCAACTTACCTCAGCCCCACAGGGCCTTCACCATTACCTGGCCACCTTAGCCCCCAAATCTAGGAATAGAGGGGATACATATCCTCCTGTGCCTGGTAGATTGGCTGCTAAAAGACAGATCACAGGCCTTGACATGACCAGCAACTCCAGTGGCACCGGAACTGTTGCCATACCACAGGACTGTAGAAGGCCCACTGAAACATTCCTATATTGTTGGGGCTGGCACCCCAAAGATTGAGGTTGTAGATGCTCTATGCTGGATACCAATCCCCTCTGGTCCATAATGCTGCTGGACTCATGTCATCCTTCCTTATCTTCTACAGTTGGGGCAGCTGGCCCTGAGCCCCTAAAATGATCCTCTCTGTTTTGCTCATGTTAAACCAATCCTCTTATGAAACTATTGCTCCCCCTTGCTACCTAGTTCCTGACCTGGCTTAGACCCCCCAACTGTAACTTTAATTGGCCGCAACATCCACCCAACACTTCTCAAAATGATCAACCTGGGTGTCAACCTTCCAGGTAGGGGATAAATCCCATACCTGCCACAGTGCCAGCAAGTGATCTCTTAATAACTGGACTTCCCCAAACCTATGCTGGAGGAAATCCAAACTGTCTGGTTAGCCCTCACACTGTTCATGACGTTGGTCTTGTTGACTTACCTGGCCAAGAGCCTAGCCGTGGTAGTGGTACTGTGCCACTGGCAAGCCTGACTACCCTCTGACCTCTATGATTGCTATAATCTCAGATTGCTGCTTACTGCAACGCAAGTAAAATGTAATACTGACATTGTCACTTTTTATTTTATTTTAATTTAGTTATTTATTTATTCATTTATTTATTTATTCATTTTAATTGGAATTACCACCTTTGAGCTAAAGCTCAACTGACCACAGATTCTCAGCACACAGAGGGTGGGTGAATATCGAGTACATGGATAGTGGAAAAAAGAGAAGCAGTTAGTAGGCCTTGTCAGTCTCTTAATGGCCTTTAGGTTTAGTCCTGGTCCTCTATGTACAACTGGGAAATCCCAGCTAGTCAACCAACATGCAGCCTTGGGTTTTACCCAATTCATCACCAGCTGCCTTGAATGGGCTGAAATTAATAGAATAATCATAATAATAATAATATTTTTATTTATATAGCGTAATTTGAAACATCAAGGCACTTTCCATCAAAACATATTGAACAAATCACATGAATACATCAGACTTTCAGTTAAAATTCTCCTAGATATATCATCTTTACCTAATTAAATCAACCTCAATTTAAAATTCTCACAAACATCCGATATTAACAAGGTTGTCTGAAGAATAAGCAGTCTGCCACCCACCATAACAATAAATTTCTTTATGACTCGACCCCTTAGTTTTGCTTGAACAGACTTCAGAAGAAAGGTTAACTCACCCATGTTTTACCAGAGAAAGCTATCCAGAATGCTTTCAAATGTAAGCCCTCTTCCTGGAGGGAGTAGGTAGTTCCCGCTGTCCACTTTAGCTCTGGGTATTTCCCAAGCTACGTTAATTCCTATATTATCTTAGCTATAATTGTTAATCCAATGTCCGACAAGTATAAGTTAGATACATACAGGCTATTTCGTTTCCAAAATTCAGATGGTATAGCCCTAATGACTAATCATATATATTTATCTTCCTTTTTTTTTGCACTACCCTAATCTCATGGAAGTCCCTCTTATTATAAAAGAATAAAAGGGGATCAAAACCTCTGCTTCTGCAAATCCCACATTGCCACACAGCACAAGGCCAAAGATCCTTTGCTTACAGGGCCACTAGTTGGTACAACGGTCTTTTTTTAATTTTTTTATTTAGTTGTTTAACCAGGTATAGCACACTAAGCTGAAAGCTCTTTCACAGGAGCAACCTGGGAGCACAAGGAGGCTAAGTGACTTGCTCAGGGTCACACAGTATGCAAGTGGAAGCTGTGGGATTCAAACCCACGTCTGGTCTGCTGGATGTCACCAGGTTTGCAGCTCAGAGACTTAGACCACTGCGCTATACTGAAACATAGAAACATAGAATTTGACGGCAGATAAGGACCGCTTGGCCCACCCAGTCTGCCCATTTCCCTACCTAATGGATAAGCTGCAGATCCTAGTTAACCAGCAGCCTACTTCTTCCTACCCCCACCCCCTAGAATGGCCTTATGACTGTCCCATGCATGCTTGAATTCCATCACTGTTTTGACTCCACAACCTTCCTCCTGGAAGGCCTTTCCATGCATCCAACAACCTCTCTGTGAAAAAATACATCCTTAAATTACCTCTGAGCCACCCCCATCTTCAAATTGTGCCCCTTGTTCTTGCACACCTCTTTTTGAAAGATGCTACCCTCTTGGACTTTGTTGATCCCCTTGAGGTACTTGAAAGTTTCTATCATGTCCCTCCTCTCCCTCCTTTCCCTGAGGCTATACATATTAAGCTCCTTTAGTGACATCTCATCCTCACTATTGCTCAGCACTTTTAAGACTTATCTCTGCCTAACACTCACTGCCTCCAACCTCTGTGACTGTTGTGGCTAAACATGTCTTTTGGTTCCATAGCTAAAGATGCCGTTTTGGATCCACATCTACTCTTGCACTTTGCCAGCACCCCTCCTTCTATCTTCACCTCCCCTGCTGGCCCATGACAAATGCCACTTGGCTGCACTACCTCTATTCTTATCCACCTTCCACCTCTCCTCTCTCTGTCCCCCCAACCTACCTCCCCTTTTCTCCCATCCACTTAGTCTCCCTGATTTCACCCTCCTCCTTTCCCTTTCCCCTCCCCAAAGTATCACCTTATTGTTCTTTTTTCATCTACAAGACTACGTGTTTTATTTTTTTAATTTTATAAACTGTTATCTTTGCTTATGATTGTCTCAATTGTACCAGTGACGTGGAACCTTTGTAAAAGATCCTCAGCTCAAAGGTATTTGTAATCCTAGAACAGATAAAAAAAATGCAAATTATCAACAATGGCTGTCTGTGTCTAATGGGTGTTTACTCACCTGGTAAAGGTGATTGTGTTGGTTGGCATCCATGGCACTCCAGACATTACCTCATGGGTTACAGCCCACCTGATAGGCTAATGATGCACATGACCCAGATCAGATTTCCAGTATATCCAGGTCCCAGGAACCCCTGCTCTCCAGTTTGAATTTTCCATAGCTGAAAGGAATGATGTTAGTACCAGAAACAATACACACAATATAGACTAGGAAAGATGAGGTCTGCTACGACATGATGACTAATAACTAGGCCGGAGGCCTGAGTTTATTCCCTATTATGTACACACTATCTCGAACCGTGGTTCGACTAATTTCTTTGCATTGGAATTGAATTCTGACGGACTGGTGTAAGGACCTCCTGATCTTACTGGTTGGACTCTCCGATCATCCCCGAGGGCAGGCCTTGGAGTGTCATGGATGTCAACCAACACAATCACCTTTACCAGGTGAGTAAACACCCATTGTGATTGGTTGGCATCCCATGGCACTCCAGACATTACCTCATGGGAGATAAGAAGCAGTTTATACCTCAGGGTGGGATTCGGATGGATCGAAGGGTCCGGGAGATGGAGCCGCTGCCAGGACATGGGATGCGAAGGCTGGTCTGAAGTCCTGGAGTTGTTCCAGTCTGTAATGCCTGGCGAAGGTATGTAGGGAGCTCCAGGTAGCCACCCTGCAGATGTCGTCTGATGACACCGATGCTCTCTCCGCCCAGGAGGTGGATACCGCTCTAGTGGAATGAGCTCTAATTCCCTGGAGTGGTGTCAGTCGCTTCGCCGTGTAAGCGTGGTGGACGACCCTTCTGATCCACCCTGCGATGGTGGTTTTGGAAGCTGCGAGTCCCTGTCTTTGTTCTTTCGTGACAATGAAGAGTCTCTCCGTCTTATGGATGGCCTGGGTCCTGGCCAGGTAGATAGAGAGGGTTGCGCCCACGTCTAGTGGGTCAGGAGCGCCGCATTTGGCAGGAGTGCTGCGCTGGCAGGGTGGGTAGATCTATGGGTTGTTCTCTGTGGAACCCGCTGAAACCTTCGCTGGAAAGCCGGCACCGTCTGAGCCTTACTCCCTTCGCTGAAGATGGTGTGGAGCGCACAGGGTGCCAGCCCCTATCCATCTGGCTGAACAGATGGCTACCAGGAAGGCAGTTTTCAGTCCTGCCCAGAACAGGTCTGAATCGCTAGTGGTTCATACGGTGTCATTCTTAGGAGTCCAAGACTAGGGGTAGGTCCCATGGTGCAACGTTAGGCCTGGTTCTAGGTCGCATGAGATCTACCGCCCTCAAGAAGGATGGCGTCTGGATGGGCCCCGGTGGGTGCCTTCTCGATTAGCCTCTGGCCTCTGATGGCCGCCAGTTGTGTACCCTTAGGGAAGAAGGTGCCAGGTCCCTTGTCCACTCCCCGCTGAAGGAACAGCATGATAGTGGGAGGTTGGCCTGTTCCGCACAGAGCCTCATTGGCGGCACCACTGTGTGAAGATGGCCCATTGTCTCTGGTATGTGGATGTAGTGGATGCTCGTCGAGATCGGAGAAGCGTGTCTATGACCGTCTCTGTGATACCCGTGGCGGTTAGTCGCTCCCTCTCAGGAGCCAGGCCGTGAGCCTTAGGGTTCGAGGACGGGTGCACACCGGGTCCCTGTGTCAGCATGTCCGTATGGATGGAACTGGAGGCTGGCTCGGACATTTCTGTGATTGCCGGAACCAGGCTCTCATGGGGCCAGTACGGAGCCACCAGGATGATGGAGGTCCGGGATTTTCGGATTTTCTCCAAAACCTGTGGGATGAGGGGAATCGGGGGGAACACATATGCATAGTCCTGAGCCCATGCCTGGGAGAGGGCATCCGTGCCTTGGGAGTGCACGTCTCTGAACCGGGAGAAATAGTGGTCCACCTGGGCGTTGTCTCTTGATGCCATTAGGTCTATGGACACTGGACCCCATGCCTCCTGGATCACCTGGAACAGATCCGGGTGCAGGCGCCATTCTCCGGGGTGGATCTGCTGTCGGCTGAGCCAATCCGCCCTTACGTTCAGTTTTCCCGCCAGGTGTACTGCACCCAGGCATGATAGGTGCGTTTGTGCCCAGTTCATCACGTTTGCGGTTTCTCGTGACATGGTCCTGCTTCTGGTACCTCCCTGCTTTGCGATGTAAGCCACTGTCACGCGGTTGTCGGACCTGATCAGGGCCGACTGTCCTTGGATGGTGTGTCTGAATGCCCTCAGGGCGTGGAATACCACTCTCATTTCCAGGACACTGATTGAGGAGTTGTGACTCCGCCGGGGACCAGGGGCCCTGTGCTGATTCGTCCCCAGACAGGCTCCCAGCCGGATAGACTGGCGTCCGTCTCGATGGGGATCGGTGCGCACATCCAGGGAACCCCTTTGTCAGATTTCCGGGTTGACCCACCAGTCCAGGGATGATCTTACTTCGGGTAACTGGACCGAGCAGCGCAGGTTCCACTCGCTGGTGCTCCGCCAGAATGTAGTTCTGGAGTGGACGCATGTGCCACCTGGCCCAGGGGATGAGGTTGATGCAGGAGGCCATGCATCCCAAGAGTCTCGCCACCTTCTCCACCGTGGTGTGAGGGTGCGACCTTAATTGTCTGGCCAGGCTGCGGAGGCTGTGGATTCGAGCCGGAGCCGGCCTCGCCCAACCCCCTGCTGAGTTGATGATGGCTCCGAGGTGTTCAATCTGTTGGGTCGGGTGGAGATGGCTCTTCTCTCTGTTTACCACCCAGCCGTGGTCCTCGAGTGCTCCCACCACGGCCGTGTGAGTACGCGGCCTGACCCTGATCGAGCGCCAGATGAGCTGTCGTGCCCAGGTAACGGCACTATGTTCAGGGCCCTGTTCCTGAGTCTGGCTACCAGGGTGATGGATACCTTGGTGAAGATTCTGGGGCCGAGGACAGGCTAATGGGGAGTGCCCGGTATTGAAAGTGGTGTCCCAGGATGTGAAAACGGAGGAAACTTCTGTGACTCTTGACGATGGGGATGTGTAGGTAGGCGCCCTTGAGATCGATGGATGTCAGGAGTCGCCTACCCTGATGCCCTGAAGGGTGGATCGGACCGTCTCCATTTTGAACCGGGTGGATCACGACGGTTCAGGCGCTTGAGGTCCAGGATGGTCCTTAGCTCCCGACTTCTTGGGAACCAGGAAGAAGGTGGAGTACATGCCCTCTCCCTGCTCCTGGACCGGGACAGGTTGAATGGCCCTGTTCTGGATGAGATCTGCCAGAATACCCTGTACCTGGTGAGGTGACGCTCTTCGTCTGGAGACCGGGGACGAGATGAAGCGAGGGGGAACCGAGGGATGATGCAATTCTATGGTGTACCCCTTCGTGACCACGTCCCGGACCCACCTGTCCGACGTGGTGGACGCCCAGCGGTGAGCGAATAGGGCTAGCCGTTGTCCAACGGGGGGTATGAGCCTAGGTGGGGAGGGCTCGGTGAGACGGAGTCACTGTTTTCCTCTGAATCCCCTTCCTCGACCTCCGGACTTTTGTCCCCGGGGTCGGAAAGGGGGAGATTTGTAGCTGCTGTAGGCGTGCGTGCGTGGGTAGGATGGTGATGCTCTACCCCGAAAGGATTGGTTCTGGGGAAAGGAGTCCTTACGAGTTTGAGTCCTGACCCCCGGATGAAACCTCCGCTCAGCGGAAGGTAGGTGTGAGGGTCTTGACCGGTTTCTAGGAGGTCCCTACCCTCTTCTTCTGCTTTAGCAATTCTGGAGACCCTCCCTGAATACATGAGTCCTTAAGGGTAAGTTCTGCAGAAGAGTCTTTTAGGATTCTGAGTCAGCGTCCCAGAGCTTGAGCCATAGAGCTCTGCGGGCCCGATTTATGATTGTGGACGCCCTGGCCTGGAGGCGTAGGGAGTCCACTGCCATGTCTGCCAGGTATTTGGCTGCATCGAGGGTGCAGTCTAAAAGTTCAGCCCCTCCTGGACTTTGGACTCGCTTGTTCCTGAAGTTCTTCCAGCCAGCGTATCTGGGCACGAGAGGTATAGATCACGCCATCGCCCTTGGCCATGGTGCCTCAATTTCAAAGGTCTTCTTTAACATGTCCTCGATTCTTTGTCTGTGGGGTCCTTGAGGGCTATGGTGCCGCATGGTAGCACCGCCTTCTTACTCAAGGCCACCACCTGTGGATCGATGGAGGGTGCCTTGCACCAGGCGTCTGATTTGTCACCTTGAACCAGATACATCTTGTGTAAGTTCCTTCGGTTTGGCATCCTGCCCGGGTCTGTGGATTGCCATTCCGTGTGGATCAGTTCCTCGATGGCCGGGCAGACCGGGAAGGTCTCCGGGGTGGTGGACCTTAGCTGGATCATTGGGTCCAGCTTTGATTCCATCTTCTCCCCTTCCTGTTCTTCTGTGGACAGGCCCATGGTGGCCTTGATGACCTTCATAAGGCCGGGGATTGTGTCGAAGGCACACAGTTTTGATGTCAGCGATGGGGCCGTCTGCTGGTCGATGTCCTCCATGTCGGACTCCACGCCATGCTCCTCCTCCTCGTCCTCGTCGAATTCCTCCTCTTTGTCCCTATCTTCCGGATTGCCATCAATTGGAATGCTGGGGAGAGGTCCTCTGTGCCTGGTGGATTCTCTGGGAGGTCTCTCTGGTGGTTGAGCTCTCAAGGCCGGGCAGCCGAGGTCTGTTGGGTAAGCGCCTCCAGCTTCTCCATGATCTTCAGCATGAAGTTCTGCTGACTCTCCATCATGGCGACAGCCGCTTGTTGGTTCTTTATCAGCAGAGAGCCGGATCTACCCAGGTAGAAGTGCTGGGGCCTGGGAGGAAGGTGGCGTGTTCTCTATCGAAGATAGTTCGTCGTCCAATAGGCAGGCCGCGCAGAGAGGGCCTGGGGTTTGAGGGAGGAGGGAGGCGTTGCACACGGTACATTTCTTTGCTTTGACCATCTGAAAGATAAAGAGAAGGTCTGAGCGAGGAACGAGACTCCGGAAAACTGTCCACCTCCCTTTTCTGGCATCCTTACCTGACTATCCCCTCTCAGGTGATTGCTACCCCGGGTAGGCTTGGGTCTGCTGTGGGAGGGGACCGTGGCCACCGAGGGAGGGTATAGCTCTGCTAGGGCCTGCCAGGGTGCTATGGGAGGTACCCTAGCATGGACTCTGCGGTGTCCACCTGGGGTCGCTATGGGAGGGACCCGAGTGGACTGAGGTTTTTTTTTTACCAGCCCTTTTGTTTTATCCAGGTATAGCACAGTAAGCTGAGGAGCACAGGGAGGTTAAGTGACCTGCTCGGGGTCACACAGTATGCAGTGGATGCTGTGGGATTCAAACCAAGGTCTGGTCTGCTGGATGTCATCAGATTAGCAGCTCAGAGCCTTAGACCACTGCACTAACTGCCTCCTTGCGAGAGGCCTAGCTTTGACCATCTGTAGTGCCACGAGGCGTTTAGCTTTCCCCCTCATTGTCCCTCCCAGGTAGGCCTCCCAGACGGCCTTGGGGGAAACTGTGGGTCGCAGGCCGAAAAAGAATGAGGAGTTGGTTGTGTGCGCCCGCTGCGCTCCTCGTAGAGAGGGGAGGCGCTCACCGAGGAAAAGCCCAGCAAGGCCTGGGAAGATCCTCCTCCGGGGCGCGGGGTTGCTGTACTGCCCCCGCTCAGAGCGGTTTCAGGGTGGGCTGCTGCCGCCCTCTGGGGTCACGCCACTTGCTTGTGGGCCGTGTGGGAGGGCAGGCCTGATGGAGGGGGGAAGGCTTGGATTCACTGCGGAGTCGCGGGAGAGGAGGTGACTCGTGGTGATGGGCCGGGTGTGTTTAGCGGGTAGTGAACTCATGGAGTCGCGGGGAAGAGGCGACTGCGCGGTCCTTCAGCTCCTCGAGGCCTCACCCTCACCTCTGGCGTTGGCCTAACGGCGGTCGCGGGGAAGAGGCGACTCATGGAGGCAGACCAGGACGGGGTAGATTAACCACGGAGTCACGGGGAGAAGAGGTGACTCGGTTTCTAGCAGGCCGCTCCGTGGGTCTCGGCGTGGTTCTTGCCCTGGCTAACCACGGAGTCGCGGGGAAAAAGGCGACTCGAGGAGGCAGGCCGGGCGAGGTGAGGCTAGTATTTACGGAGTCGCGGGGAGAAGAGGCAACTCACGGTTTCTAGTAGGCCCGACGTGGGCCTAGATGGAGGAGCGCCTCGCAGTCTCCATTTTTAACTGCATCGATCCCTTTAAGGATCAAATAGGACAGCCAAGGAGTCAAGGAAAGGGGCGACTCGCTGTGGGATCTATTGGGTGAGGGCCTGCAGGATGAGCCCTCTCCTCCGGGCCGCTTGGGCTCTGGCACAGGAGACACGCTGCCTGAGAGGCCAGAAAAAGGGACTTGTGGCCCAGAGCGCCTGCTGGTTCGAGGGGAAACATTCTGGGTGGCCAGAGGAGCATGCAAAACGCGGAGGGGACACACAGTAATGCAGATTAGCAACACATTGACAATAATCCTGCTTGACCAATTTAGGACTATGGGCAGCAGGGCCCCCAAACAGTATAAATAATAATTACAGCAGCAACATGAAAGCCTTTTACAAGGATAAATCCAAAGTACAGATCCTACCTTAGAGTTTTAAAGAGCAGACAGGGGTTCTCTGGATGCTTCTTGCCTAATCAGATGCACAAATTACAACTGGAGAGCAGGGGTTCCTGGGACCTGGATATACTGGAAATCTGATCTGGGTCATGTGCATCATTAGCCTATCAGGTGGGCTGTAACCCATGAGGTATTGTCTGGAGTGCCATGGGATGCCAACCAATCACAATGGCTTTAGCAGCCAAACTGTTTAACTCATCCCCTTCTACAAAAGAGTTACATAGATGTAATCCAACCTCAAAAGAAGCATTCATCCCAACAATACATTTTAAGTGTGGGAAACCCAAGAACATTTTATATTGTTATAATAGGATAAGCCTTGTAATTGCCTGCTGAGAAATCCCTTCCTAGGATTCCTCTAATGTTGCCAGTGATTATATCCTAACAAAAGCTGGCCCATACTTCAGCATTATTTCACAAACTAAGCAGTTCTGGTACCCCTGTGCTGGCTCGGCCTTATTGCAACATTCTAATTAACACCCCATCCAGAAATGGCCCCCACCATGTGGCCTTTATTAAAATTGGTGGCTGCCACATAGCTCCGTGCTCGACCCACCTAAAATTATCCCTCCCTGCGACCATTGTCTGGCATCATGAAAGCATTTCAGAATACCCCCTTGTGTTCTTTTTTTAATTTCAATTTTTCTTTTTTTCTTTTAACATATTTCTCACCTTTATTCAATAGTGTGCTGATCTATTCATTAGTCCTCCTATGTCACCATGCCTCCCACAAGGGGAATCAAAGACCCCTTCCTATTATGTTATTTTATTACTGATATATGTATCCATATATAAATGATGGCTACCACACTGCCTGTTCAAAATGGCACTGACACACGGCATGAATCAGAATGGTGGCCACCCTACAGGCACTGTCCTGACCCTTCTGCTGCATTCCCATAAAAACTCCCCTTTTTGGTCTGCTGTTCTGTTCCCCAGATCAAATATATGGCTTTTAGTGCCAAATACAACCACCTGGCTCTCCATACCTGCTACATGCCCCCACTCCTGGCCTCATGGACCCACTTTTGTGTCATGCACAATGCCCCTCCCCATGAGGTATGTCCCCTTTGCACCTTTGCTCTGGGCCTGCCCAGTTAGGCCCCGGAACCACTTACATGTGCTCACCCCCAACATATCCACACAACACCACCATACCAACACACAAACAACCCCATTTGTCTGAAAATGGCTGGGGGTGTCCGTGCCCTCTCTGTTAAAAAAAAAAACACATTAATGTAGTGCCCAATCCCACTCACCAACTGCTGCACCACATGCCTACAAGGGGTGCACTCCTCTCATGCTGGCCTGTTCCTGCCGGCCTGACCTTTACACTGCCAGCAGGCCCCAGTAACAAGACTCCTCTCGGTTGGCACCTGAACCTTGGCTGCCCCATTAACCTTCACCCTTCCTCACACTTAGTGTGGCTGCAAATGCCCTGTCTAACAACCCCCTCAAATCAAGTGATGCTCTTCTGACTTGCATCCCTGGCTTTACACAGAGAAAAAAGGCACCCTAAAAGGCACCAGGAGGCTTGTCGGTAACCAGGACACAATGGTGCAATCTTCCCCCCTCATCCGCTGGCTTTCCTTTCTCCCAACAGATGCAGCCAAGCTCTCTCCCCATGCCCCCACCTAAGCAGGGCAAGAAGAAAAGCCCTATCCATCCTCTGCCTGGTTGCCATGGACCACAAGGCCTCAGGGCATGCATGCTGCTGAGTCAGGCTGAGTGGGCCCTCACCAGACTTGTCCACCAAATCAACCTGCACACTACCATTCAACAACCCACCGAACATGCATCGTGATGCCTGCCCCTCAGTGCATCACCACATAAACGCCCTGGGAAACACCACTCCTCTTGCGCTCTACCACAAAACCACAGTTTTTAGCCAACAGATAAAAAACCCTTTCGTTATAATGAAAAGCATGCGTCTTTAGTGTTGGCTACCTGGTCCTCCCTGCAGCTTAAAAGCACCACTATGAATACGCTGCTACCATGAAGCTTCCAAGCACTACCTCCTGAGAGCAGGCCCTTGCTATGAGCCCTGCCTGTTTGCCCCACTGAAAATGCTGAACACTGCCATGCCCAGTAACTGAAAACACAAATGCCCCAAAGTTCCGGCCTTCTTGTGGCCATTTCTTGCTTCTCTCTGCTTCAAAATTGTTCTTTTTTTTTCCTCAGACCTGAAACAGCTGAGCATGTCCAGTGACAGGAAAAACCCAAACAATCCTTCACTGCAAATAACTCAGACTAACCTTTCTGTAAGGAAATCTACCCCCCCACAAGGATTAAACCCACAACCTTCCTAGACAAAATTCTTACACAGCTGAGCCACAAATAATCACAGCTTTCTTCCAGCTAAAGGTTATGCACATGGAACAAACAACCCAAACAACCTGCCTTCCTGTACCCTTTGTTTCTTTCAGGCACCAGGCCTACTTCTCAATGCCAAACACCTTGCTCCAAAGCATAAAAAAACCCTTTGAGCTCACATTTAGGCTTACCACTGCCCTACTGCAAACCACATTAAAGATGATTCCATGTACAGGTTTAACATCATCTTGTTCTATGCTGCTATTAAATGTAAGCAATTAGAGGCAAAAAACACACACACAAACTGCTCTGGGCCCAGTCACCTGGGCCACATGGCCTAGAGGCCTAGTGGTTCTTTATGCCTTACCTACTGCTTGCCAATGATGTGTTGAGTTCTATGCAAGAAAATTCCCAGCAAAAGAGGTCATCCTGCCTGAGTCCTGTCCTATTATACCCCTATAGGCCCCTGGGCAGGGCCCCCTTCGGGCTCCACCCCCAGCCAATCCCTGGGGCTCTGGCATGCCCTTGTCATTTTACACCTTACCTGCCTGGGGATGTCAGCAGGCCCCACCCCCTCTATTCGATCTGTCCCCCCTCCCCCTCCTGTGCCTCTTCCTGGACGGGATCATTAGACAACCTGGCTTGCCTTTCAGTGGCAAGACCCATTAACATGCAGAATATCTCTACAATTAGAGATGAAGCAAATCAATACATATTAAGCAAATATGGCAGAAATTGCATAATGCAGTACTTACAAAAGATAACAAATTATTTGGGGGGATTGTCAGTACTGGAATGGGTTATCATACCAGAATCAACACCCATATTGAACCAGATACATGGGTAAATTATTATAAACACTTATTTTATAGGGAAGATCCAGATTATCTCTCTGGGTTGACAAGATAATAATAATAATAATAATGCTTTATTTATGATGCGCTTTTCAAACATCAAGGCGCAGTACAGTAAGACAATGAAACATCATAAAAACAGAATCATCATCGTAAAAACAATACAAATCAGCAATCAACACTGCCATATGCTTTGACTCAGAGAAAATATTTTAAAGCCTGTATAAAGCTCCCCATGGTTGTGCACTCTCTAATCCGACGGGGTAGAGAAATAAATATCTTGGAAGAAAATATAGCTCAGATGCTGAGATCTCAATATGTGAATTAAAGGAAGCTTTAAGTTCATTTAGCAAAAGAAAAGCACCACAGCCTGATGGGGTCCCATTGGACGTTATAATCAGAACCAAATTATTTTGGATCCCTTTTTTACTTAATTTTTTTTAATTATATATGGAAGTTGGGGGATATTCCTAAAAGTTGGAGAATAAACATCATCGTCCAATTTATAAGAATGGGGACAAGAAAGATGCTAGCTGCTACAGGCCTATCAGCCTTCTGGACACCCTAGGAAAGGTTTTTACCAGAATTTTGAACAATAGGGTGATGATTTGGGCAGAGTCAAATGGTATTATTGATGAAGCCCAGGATGGTTTCCATAAAAACCATTCCACTATTGATCAAATTTTTTGTTCTGTCTCACCTGATTCTTAAATACAGGAAAGTTAAAAAGCAAAATATATTTTGCACTTTTATTTATCTCAAAGTTGCCTTCGATTGGATTAATAGGTCATTATTATGGAATAGACTTGGTGAATTATGAGTAGACCCCCCCTCTATTGGAAATGATCAGATTTATGAATTAAGAAAATTACACTAATATCAGGTATGGTGATTCTGGTGAACTAACTTCCTGGTTTAAAAACAATGTTGGGGTCAAACAGGGTTGCACTTTGGCCCCATTATTTTTTAATGTTTATTTTGGCACTGTCTTGGGAAATATGTATAACCCTGAGTTCCAATTACCAAAAATAGGGACCAGAACAGTTTTGTTCCTAACCTACACAGATGATGTGGTATTACTCTCCTTAGTCATCTGGGAATGAGCAGATGTATTGAAAAATTCTATTTTGAATGTAAAAATGCCGACCTAATGGTTAATTATGATAAAACCAAGGTACTTGTCCTTGGAGGTAATGAGAAGGGCCATAATTATTATATGGACACCTCCCAACTTGAGGTGGTCAACAAATTTTGCTATTTAGGACTACTGTTGAATGAAACAGGATCTTGTACAGCTCATTTGAAAATTATTAAATACAAGCTGGATGCCTTTTTTCCAGTTATCCAGGCATTTTTGCATAAATTTGGAGGTAGATCAGTAGAAGGAAATATAAGAGTTATAAGAGTGAAAATCAAAAGTAAGATCCTTTATGGAGCTGACTTAAGGGGGGGGATTTAAGGGATTTTTAGAACATGGTTTAAACAAATACCATAAAAAGATACTTGGACTTCCAAATAGTGCCCCTTCAGTTATGGTTAGGGCTGAGATCAGAGAGCTACCGATAGAGGGTGCATGTGTGCAGAGGCAAATCAATTATTGGGTTGGGGTCTATAATCAAATCAAATCAAATCAAATCAAATCTTTATTTATCCAGGCGAACATCATTGAGCAATGCTCATTTGCAAGATGGACCTGGTAGGGTCAAGATACAATTTGTATGACATATAACATAAAAAGAATACACAACTTTGAAAGGATAGCAAATGAATACAAAACAACAACTCCAAGATATATACATGATTCATTAAGTAGCCAGCTTGTTAGTGGAGGATATTTTAGAAACTTGCACTTTTTGGCGAAGGTTAAATGTGTCAGGGGAATTATTAGAAAGTTTTTGAGCTCGGGTGATGAGCTGTATGGACATCTGGAAGATATATCTACAGGAAATAATTTGTAGGAGGCAAATACCAGCTGAAGCAGTGACAGGGGGGATGAAAGGAGTGTATACAGAGTGTTGTGGCCAGGGGTGGTGAAACGGTAGGAGTGGAAAGGGCCGTGTCAAAGAGGGATCAATAGTAGGTCAAGGGGGGGGGATGGACTGGGGAAGTAAAAAACTGAAAGTATAAGGAGACTAAGTATATAATGCTTAAGAAGGAAGGATTGTAGTAAAGGTTAATGAGATGTGAAGCAACTGCTCGTAGGGTGCTGAGGAGCTACCTTGAATAGTCGTCCAGCTGGTAGGAAAGATGGAGGGTTAGTCTAATGTTGACGAAGCAGTTACATTTTTCTTTGAATATTTTGTTGTATAGATATTTAAAGGCTGTAATAGATATGAGCTTGTTCACTTTCAGTGTCTTTTGCATTGTGTTCCATAGGGTGGATAACACATAACTAACAACATGTCTGCCATGTCGAGAGTGGAACTTAGGCACTTTAAGAGTAATGAAGTTCAGGCTTCTTAATGCATAACTACTTGATGAGGCTTGTGGAAAACAGTCTGAGATATATTTTGGAAGCTGCTGTGATATTGCTCTGTAAGTCCATAGTAATGCATTCCTATCCCTTCTATATTGAAGTGAGGGTCAACCAACAGGAGTATAGCAAGCAGTGGTGAGTACTGTATGGTAAGTCTGTGATAAACCTCAGAGCTCTATGGTATAGTGTATCTAATTTGTTCAAGCATACCGTAGGGCAGTGATTGTATAGGAAGTCAGCGTAGTCTAAAACTGAGAGGAATGTGGCCTGGACCATCTTCTTTTTTGAATCACTTGAAAGGAAGTGCCTTATTCTATAGTAAAGTCCAAGTCTTTGTCTAAGCTTTTTTAGTAGCTCTTCCAGATGTTCTAGATAGTCTAATCTACTATCTAGCCATACCCCCAGGTATTTGAATTTTGTGACATATTCAAGATTTTCACCAAGTGCAGGGATAGTTTAGGAGATCGATTGGGATTGAGTATTTTGCCTGCACCTGTGGGGAAAAGAACATTGCCTTAGTTTTTTTGCATTCAATAGTAGTTTTTTCCAGCAGCTGGAGTAGTAGGTCGAATTCTGCTTGTAGTTCTTTGCAGGCTGTTGTAGGAGAAAGGTGACTGACATACAGTACTGTATCATCAGCAAACAGGTGTACAGTGGCTTTGGTAAGATTTGTGTCAATGCTATTGATATATATGGCGAAGAGGATAGGGCCAAGAATAGATCCTTATGGTACTCCTCTTTGTAGTGGTCTAGTGGGATATATCTCCTTCGGCCTTTACCTGCTGGGTTCTTCCTGTAAGATAGTTGTTAAACCAACTAATGGAATTGGTGTCAAGTCCAATAGACCTTAGTGAGGAGAGGAGCAGGTCATGGTCAACGTGTCAAAGGCCTTACTTAGGTCTAAGAAGACAGCACATACACAATTTTTTATCCAATTCAAGTTGCCAATCATTGGTGACTTTTGCAAGACTATTATGGTGCTGTGGTTTGCTCTGAAACCAGATTGTGCTGGGTTTAGAAGATTGTTGGCTTCTAGATATTCTCTTAGCTGGGTGCTCACAATTTTTTCAAGTAGTTTAGACAGCACAGTAAGAATGGAAATTGGTCTGTAGTTATTAAGGTCTGTGGGATCCCCGGCTTTCAGAAGAGGAATCACTTGAGCGGTTTTCCAGATTGATGGGATGACTCCAGACTGTAGAGAAAGGTTAAACAGATGCGTTATTGGCACTGCTAATACATGTATGGCAATTTTTAAAAAGTATGGGTCAAGGGAGTCTGCGCCTGCACTCTTTTTTATGTCCAATTGTAAGATTAGTTCTTCGACTTGCTTCAGCGTGGCTGGAGTGAAGGAGAAAATGGAGTCAGTCACTCTTGCTTCAGTATTCTTAATCCCTAGATGTACTCTCATTTGGTTGGCTGGAGAGGAGTCGAATGCTAGTCCAGCAGTTGTAAAATGATTATTGAAAGCTTCCAATACTTCAATTTTGTCACTGATGGTTCTGTTTCCACATTGTAGTTTTGTTGGGAGTGAGTTACTTGGGACATGGCCAGTTATATCTTTTATAGTGTTCCAAAACTTGGCAGGGCTGGAGTATGAGGAGTCTAATTCAGTCATGTAATATGCAGCTTTTGTGTCTCGTACTTTCTTGGTGCAAAGATTCCTGGCTTTTCTGAATTGCTCCCAATCAGAGGCTAATTTAGTTTTTCGGGCCTTTTTCCAAAGCTTGTCCCTTTCGAGAAGGGTGGATTTAAGGTCAGAATTAAACCAACGACAGGTTTTATTTTTAATACGTAGTTTAGAGACTGGTGCATGAATGTTTAGAGCATTTGTGATGATGTCATTTAGAACACCATATGCAATCTCCATTGTGTTCGCTAGATAGAATTCTTGCCATCTTGTGGAGTACTTAATATCGTCCAGTATGCCTCAATGTTGAGGTTCTTTTGATCTCCTCAACAAGAATTTTGTGGGGATGAAATCTTCATGCTGACCTTATTGCCGCAATAGTACAATGATCACTAATGTCGCTGAACAGAACTCCAGTATGTGAAAAGAGGTGAGGTTTACTCACTAATAGTACATCCAAAAGCATGCTATTTTTGGGTTCTTTTGTTCATTCTAGTAGGTTCATTTATAAGCTGTGTAAGCCCATGCATGTCGCAGAATGAAATTAGAGGTGTAGCTGCCTTAGAAAGCTAGTTTAGGTTTAAATCGCCTATAATTATGGTTTCTACATTCCCTTGTTTAATCAAGTCACCCAAATAGGACAGTATCTTAAGGCCAGCAGAGGGAGGTCTGTAACAGCCAATCAACTGCAGTGAGGTATTTTTGAAAAGGTATTTTTTATAAGA
Source organism: Neoceratodus forsteri (assembly GCA_016271365.2). NCBI lineage: Eukaryota > Metazoa > Chordata > Ceratodontiformes > Ceratodontidae > Neoceratodus > Neoceratodus forsteri. The sequence continues at coordinate 949,930,102 of CM028129.1, read as the reverse complement.
TGACATCAGACAGATTTCTGCATTTATGCTTAGAGGAAGCCATTCTTTATTCCCATTCAAATATTAGTTTTCCTTGTATGATGGTTCTGGAGAAACGTATTAAACTGTATGGACTCTTACATGTAGTTACTGATTGTTTAAGGCTTCCCACTGATCATATTAAACTTATAATAAATAATAAGATAAAGGATAATTTTATTCAAAAAGACTTAGAGGCCTGCATATTATCTAAAGCTTGTAGCTGGCTAGCTAAAAATAAAAAGTTTCATAGATTTGAAAGATATCTTTCTATCCTCCCCAACCTGGGGCAGAGGATTCTCTTAACTAGATTTTGTTTTGAGGTTTTTGAGAGTAACAGGAAAAGAGGATTATTTTTAAGGGAAATGAATAAGGTTTATATGTCCAAATGTGGTTTGGGGGAAGACAATTTGCTGCATTTAGTTCTTTTGTGCTCACTCTATGAAAAACACAGGACTTTCTGGTTAGGGAATATATTAAGCCATCAAAATTATCAGCCTCCCCAGTTATTGATATATTTATTTAAGACTATTGATCCCATAATATTGAGATCCATGTTCTCCCTTCTAAATATAATTGAGCAAAGAAGGCTGCATATAATCAGATAGTTTTTGACAGATGGAGGAATTGTCCTGTTTATTTAAGCATAGCGCCTGCTATAAATTCAGGCTGGATTAAGAATCCTGATATGTAGGTTGTTTCTTTATGACAAAAAATAACAATGATTGTATGGTTTAAATGCTCAACTAGTACTATAATTTCTCATTGGGCACTGCTCATTATGACCAAACTACGTTAAAATATTTATTATATGGTCATACAGAAAGTATGATAGGGTTAAAGTGCTGTGCGATCCAAATATTATATGTATCTATAATTTAAAGTAATTTATTACACTTATAACAATTTTGTGAGCACTTTTTATTGTGAAATAAGCTCTATGTATTGCTATAAAAGGTTTTTTCAATCATGTTTAATATTTAACATTTTGTTTTTTGTTTCTATTTGTAATGGCTATATTGTTGAACAATAAACTTAACAACAACAGTAACAAGTGCTATAAAAAAAAACAGGTAAAGCAGCAAGGTGAAAAATAACAGAAGAAGACTAGGAGATAACAGGGATAAAAGGGTACAATAATACAAAAGGGAGAGGAATAGCAGCCAAGGGGTTTTAAATGGGATGGACAGAGATAGACATGGTGAAAGGAGGGAGAGAGTGATAAACAGCCCAGGGGGCCTTGCCTAGTAAGGGGTAGCATAAGAGGCAGGGTTAGGTGGGTATGGGGAGGAGAAGGGATGTAAGGGAGAGGGGAAAGTGCTAAGAACCAGCGTGTCTAGCCAGTCAAGGTAAACATGCTAGAAAACACAGTGAAATTAGAAATTATTGGAAGAAATTACAGCTGGCATTAACAATTAGCTGTTGCCTGAGTTTTAGTTTGAAAGAACCCAGAGTAGGTGAAGAGTGTATGTTACAGTGAAGTGAGTTGAACCATAGCCAGTACGTTGCGGTAGTAGTTCGTCCAAACCTGGTGCTCTATTACTTTTAAAGAATTACTTGCATTTTTGATTTCTTCATTGGTAACAGGTATTTTTAGGCTAGAGAAGTAAGTGTACAAAATAGTTGGCATGTTTAAATGGTGGAAGAAAGAGGGGTCCTACGCTATGTTTTCCGGAGTGCCAGTTGTACTGCATAAAAAAAAGCAAGTGCTACTTACACCAAATTCGGTGAGGGGGTACTTCTTCACAATTTGTCACTTTCAAAGACCATACAATTGCATGCACCAACAGTTCTGGCAATCTTTAAAAGGAGCAAAAGTTTGTTTCCCTTTTTTGTGTACCAAACCACATTTCTTGGTGTAGGGATTGGGCTCTGTTATACTGCAATATTTTTTCATTTCATTTTTTATGGCTGTGCCAGAGCCTACAGCCATATCAATTTAGCTTGAAATGAGATTTCTGTGAAACACATTTTTTAGTAGTTTTCAGTGTATCCATACATAACACTCCAAATCCTTATGGCAGTTAAAAAATTCTCCATTCTTTCTTTTTATCATCATCATCATCATCATCATCAGCTTTATTTATAAAAAGTGCCTTTCAAAACCAAGGTGCTTGCACAAAATTCATTAAAACAATTTATAAAGCTAAAACAAATATATAAAACCCCATGGCTGCTATACTAGTAATCAGCATATGCCATATTAAAAAGAAAAGTCTTTAATACTGTTTTAAAACGTTGGATGGTCAGGCTATCTCAAACCTGATGATGTAGAGAATTCCACAGGGTTGGGGGCCACAAAACTAAGAGACCTGGCCCCAGATGTCTTCAAACGAACCCTGGGAATCTCTAGCAATCCCTCATCAGTGGATCAGAGAGAGCGGGAGGGACAGTAGGAATAAAGGAGATCTTGCAGGTAACCAGGTCCCTGATTGTGTATGGCCCTATAGGTCAGCAAACTGACCTTGAAGGTGATCAGCCACTGTACTGGCAGCCAGTGCAGTCTGCAAAGCACAGGCATTATATGACTGGACATGGAGAAACCAGTCAATAGCCTGACTGCTGCATTCTACATGAGCTGCAGGTGGCAGATATCAACCCCCGGTAACCCAAGGTAGAGGGAGTTGCAATAGTCAAGGTGGGAGGTAATGAAGGCATGGACCAAAGTTGGAAGATCATCAGAGGGAACCAGGTGTTTCTCCCTGGTGATATTCCTCAGATGGTAAAAAGAAGTTTTGACAACTGCTGACACCTGAGATTTAAGTGTCAAACAGTCATCAAACATAATGCCCAGGTTCCGCACAACATCTGAGGTAATTAGCTGTGCACCCCCAAGCCATAAGCCTGAAGGTGATCCAGCCAACAAACCTGCCTCCCGATGACCTGGGTCCACAACCAACACCTGTTTTTTTGGGGTTTAACCACAGCCAACTCCCATTCATCCATTCCTGGATTTTGGTGAGAGAGTTGGTATAGCTGAGTGTCATCTGCATAACAGTGAAAACTCAAGCCATGCTACCTAATAATCACTCCCAATGGAAGCATATACACCACAAACAACATGGGTGCCAGAATGGAACCCTGCGGCACCCCACAGGATAGGGGCAGTGATGTTGAGGAAAATATCCCAGACACCACCCTCTGAGTCCTACCCTTGAGGAAAGATCAAAACCATCTGAGGACCGTACCAGACAGTCTGCAGATGAACTGTAGGCTCCCCAATAGCACCTCATGATCTACCTTGTCAAATGACCCTGAGAGATCAAGAAGGACCAAGATAGAATGGGTCCTTTGATCTCTCACTATTAGGAGGTCATTAAGTACCCAGACAAGAGCTGTCTCAGTACTATGTCTCTTTCTAAATCTGGACTGGAGAGAATCATAGACATTGTGGCTGGTCAAATGACCATCCATCTGTGACACAAGCACTTTCTCAATAACCTTACCCACAAAGGGCAGGTAAAAGACAGGTCTGTAGTTATCCAGACAGTCTTGGTCCAAGGAGGATTTTTTAATAAGGGGCCGAATCACGGCCTCCTTTAAAGGATCAGAAAAGATCCCCTTCACCACGTACATCCAGACTATCTCAGCAAGGACCAGGCCGATTTTATCCACACAGCCCACTAAGAGACGTGTAGGGGCCAAGATCCAAACTACAGTTGGTCGGATGCAAAGACTGAATGACCATCACAGTGTCACTGATCATGGGGAGGTTGAAGTCACACCACAAAAACAGGGCATCCGACATCTCCTGCCGACCATTGCAGCCCTCATTAGGGAAGGAGAAGCTGATACTCGACCTGATTGCAGCAACCTTATCTGAAAGAACTGAGCAAACTCCTCACACTGTTCTTGAGAAAAAGCACTTCCAGACTGAAGACAGGTTGGATTGCACAATCTCTCCACAGTCCGGAAGAGCTGAGCAGGTCAATTTTTTGCAGCAGCAATCTCCCTGGACAGGAATGTTGCCTTCTTATGGGTAATTGCTGATTGATAGACCACACAATGGTCCATCAAACTATGTCTGTTGCACTCCAGGCTGGATTTCCACCAGTGTCTCTCGAGCCTTCGTCCCACTGTCCTTAACTCCCTCAAAGCCTCATCAAACCAAGGAGACTTGGGGTGAAGAGTGAGGGGACGAACATGAACAGGAGCAATGGAATCCAGGGCCCCAACCACTGCCTTATTATAGGCAAGTACTAGGTCCCCTTGATCCATGCATTCACTCGGTACCCAATATGTCCAGCACCGCCATCAGGCCATCTGGTGAAACACCCCTCAAAGGGTGGTACCGGACCATCTCCATAGAGGCTGGCCTACTAGAGGAGGCCTAAAAAACTGAACCTAATGGAGTGATGGTCAGACCACCCAACTGGTTCCACCACCAAATCAGATACAGTATCTCCATCCTCAGGAGAAACACCAATTCCAATGAATGACCACCAATATGGGTCAGAGAGGAAAAAACTTATGCGAAGCCCAGCAAAATCATTAACTGGAGGAAGTCTTGACCAAACTGCAAAAGTTCATCATTGACCCAATCACTGAAATCCCCCAGAACCAACCATCTGGGGGATCCCCATGTCAGGTCGACAATGAAGTCCGCAACTTCCCGAAGGAAACATTCCCTTCTCCTGGTGGACGGTAGATGAGAAGTATCCTGCACCCCACACCCTTGCCCATGATACATTCAAAGGAGTTGGTAGTTCCCACTGGCACTTCCACTAGGCCCAGATTGGATCTAAAACAGATGGCTACACCCCTGCCCCTACAATCCATCCTTGGGCAGTGTATCACCGAGTACCCAGCTGGAATTGCTGATGCCAGTGCTGGACCAGCATTTTCATCCAGCCAGGTCTCTGTGATACAAGCCAGGTCTGATGATCCAACATTGCTTAACACCACCTGAATAGTATGAGAACCCGAGAAAGAATGAGTTACCTGCCTGAAAAAAAGCAGAGCCCTTGGGTATGGGAACCAGATATGAAGGACCCCTTTCCTGGACCCATTTTTCCCCAGGGCATTTCCTTGTCCCCACTATTCCTATCTGCCCACTCCATTTCATCCCCTCTCCAGGCCAGGCCCACACCTTCCTCCCTCTAACAATCCCCAAGAATCTACACCTTCTATATACCTCTGGGGATAGTGGAGGACAGGAAAAAGGATGAAGGTCCCCGAGCCTGGAGGGGGAATAATACCCGACCGTCCTTATACCTTCTCAACACATATTCAAAAATCCAACAAATCACAAACCTAACAAAATAAAATAATATAAAATTATAAATTGTAAAACATTCAATCACATTCAGTCAAGCCATTACAAATTGTGCCAATAAATCCATACCTCTTGATTAAAAGAAAACAGGTTATAATAAATCAAACCAGTGTCAATCTTAATGAGCAATCCCAATTTAGTCAAATTAAATTGACGCAAAACAAAGTCTCAGTTGTGGTGGCCAAAGAAAAATGAACCGCAGGCCAGATTAAAGTCATGTAACTCATATAAGCCTTTGGGATACAATCCAGGAAATTCTTGAAATAACAGTGAACTGGGCATGCAAACCAAATCTCAAGGGGGGCCCTCCCTTCAAATGCACTGAGCTCACTGGTCCCAACACCCTGCCACCCGTGACCCACAGCCACAATCCCCCTGGGGACATGCCACAGGTAATGACTCACAAGGGATCTAGAAGACACCCAACTAACACTCTGATGAACACATAACCCCAACCTTCTTTTCTCTGAGAGCAAATGTGCACACCTTCCAAACAAACCTAAATATCTTTCAAACTGTTCAATGTGCACAAAAACAACCAGAGTGAAAGTTGTTCAGGACAAACATACCATTCACATGTGGGTAGTCACTAATCTGAATTCATAGGAACAAGGGGACATAGGAAATAACAAGTCAAGCAGCTGTAAAGCCATGTAAGACTTGTCAAATATTGGTGGAGATACTTTCTTGTTCTATTCCCCATAAATGTATCCAGGTGTTTTTTTGTACGCTTGCATATTGGTTGCTTCCACCACTGTGGAGGGTATTGAGTTCCAGGTACTGATCACCAATTAACTAAACCATTGTCCTTGTTTTATAGTCCTAAACTGTTCTGCTTTAATTTGTTTATTGTGTGACCTTGTCCCTCTTTCGTTATTATGCTTTTGTTATAACCCAACAGATTCCCACAGTATACTATCCTAATATGCCCTATATACAAAACAAAAAGCACCCCTTATTATCCTAGATGAAAATGAGAACAATCCCAAATGTCTTAATCTCTTGCCATATTCCTCATTTTTCACACCTTTTATTCTTTTTGTATTCCTTCTTTGTACTTTTTCTCTGAGTTTTGTAATTCCCACTCTCTGTGGTGTTGTTAGGGGTGACCCATATTCAAGCAATGGTCTTACCAGGGACCTATACAAGAGAATCAATACATCCCTGTTCCTGCTTTTTATGTTTCTGAAGATATTCCCCATAACCATATTTGTTTTTTTTATGGATTTTTTGTTTTGTGTATTGAACTGAAGGCTACTAGTGACCCATACTCCCAGATCTTTTTCACACTCTGTACAAGACATTTCCTTATTATTTATTGTATATACAGCACACAGGTTGTTTCACTGAAATGCATCACTTTGCATTTATTTTCATTAAACTTAGGTTTGTGATTTTGTGTTCATACTTCTAGTTAGTTGAGTTGTCTTTGTAGATGTTAAATTGCTTCTATGTCATTTACTATTGCTCCCACTTTGGTGTCATCTGCATATTTTTTAACCATGACCCTTCTGACAAATGCATACTTGTAACCAAAGTGGAGAACCGCAGTGGTCCCAAGACCGACCCATGCTGCATTCCACTTATCACTCTGTCCCAGTTAGAAGTATAGCCCCTAATCTTCACCCTCTGCATGCAGCATGCCAGCCAGGATTGTATCCATCTGACTAGAGATGGGTCCACCCCCATATCTTGAAAAGTTTCTATTAATTCTGAATTTGACACCGAGTCAAAGGCCTTGGCATAATCCAGGTGCACCACATCAACAGGTAATCCCTGGTCCAAGGCCTGGATCACAGATTTTAAAAAAATCTAGAAGATTGCTGGTACAAGAGTTTCCCCTTTCAAATCCAGGTTAGGATACATCCATAATTCCCATTTTGATTAAATTATCCTTAATGAAGCTTTTTCTAAAGCTTTCCATTACTTTACCCACTATGGAGGTTATACTTATTGGTCGATAATTTTCTACCAGTGATTTGTCCCTGTTCTTATGGATTTGGGTAATGTCAGCTAATCTCCATTTCTCTAATATTTATCCTGTCACTAAGGACTTGTTAAACAATGCTCTAAGAGACCCCAAAATTTCTTTTGCCATAGTGTTTAAGAAATGTGGATGTATCTCATCTGGTCCACTTGATTTTTTTTTTTGTGCTTTTAATTTCTCATAGACCTGCGATTCTTAAATTTTATATTCAGTAGTACGGCCTCTTGTATTCATTAGTGTAGTATGTCCTATAATATCGTGTTTCTAGAAAAGACTTAGAAAATAATTGTTGATTTTTTTTTTGCAATTTCAATTTACTACAGCGCCTACTTTTAAGTTTGATAACTGCCTATTCCCTGTTTTAAGACTTCCAATAAAATTATAAAACTTCTTGTAGTTTTCCTGTTTGTTTTTAACTAAATTTAGTTCTGCTCTGGAGTTTACCTTTTTTATTTCACCTGTACATTTCTTAACTAACAATCTATACTTCATCTCTTTTTCTTCCATTGGTGTGACATTAAATCTTTCATACACTTTGTTTTTTAATTTTATTAGTCTTTGGATTGTTTTTGTAAACCATCATGGGATTCTTCCCCATTCCTTATATTTTCTTTTCCGGGGACATAACGTTCCATACATGATTGTATCTTATTTTTTTATTTTTACCCACATTCTTTCTAAGGTTTCATTTTCCAAGTCTTTGTTTCTTTCCCACTTACTAAAAATTTCACTTATAGATTTGTAATCTGCTTTTTCAAAATTCCATACTGTAGTCTCTCATTTTATTTTCTGTGACTCTTTATCTAATGAGATGAGGACCATATTATGGTCACTGCCTGTCAATGGCTGGATAACAGTTACATTTTGTATGCCCCTTCTATATTGCTAAGTAATAAATCCAGAATAGTATTATGTCTCGTGCCTTCAGTGACATACTGATCCAATCCCTTTTCTAAACAAATTTCAATAAATCTATTTTCCTGTTTACTAGTACATGGTTCCAATCAATTTTGGGGAAGTTGAAATCACCCATTATCACACAGTTTTTGGAAACCATCATGAATTCTAGTTAATTCGTAAAGTCACTATTTTCTTCATCATTCAAGTTTGGGACTGTATAACACACACCAAGAGTAATTAATTTGTTCATAGTTTTGAATTTTACCCATACCTGTTCCATATTTAGGTTAATGCTAGCCTCAAAATATGCTTTTTGTGCTTTTAAGTGGGAAGCAATAAACAGATCCACCCCTCCACCTGTTTTGTTTTCCCTGTCTTTGTGAAAAAAGTCATAGCCATTTATGTTTTCTACCCAGTCACCAGGTTTAATCCACATTTCTGTAATTCTGCATATGTTTATCTTCTGTGTCAATATTATATTTAATATATAAATTATTTATATTTTGTAAAATATAGTCTTCAAAAAAGCTCATTTTTTTCTCTCTGAGTGAACACAGTAGGAGTCATGCCAAACAAATGTAAATATCTCGGAAGGTATGAAAGCTACCAGTATGCAACTAACATGAAAGTTGTTCAGAATAAAATGACCTTTCAAATGAGGGTAGTCACTAATCTAAATTCATTAGATTTTTTAAATATAGCCATCCAAAAGGTGAAATTGTGAAGAAAAATGAAAATTCAGGTAATCAGATGGCCATAGTTTAAAAAATATAATTAGTGCAGCTTAATGAATAGGCTCATTTGAAAGGTTGTTTTGCCCTGAACAACTTTCATATGATGGTTTATGCATAATTCATATACTTTTATAGATACTTAAATTTGTTTGGTGTAACTCTTATTGCACTTATAACAGCCTCATTTCTCTAAAGCACTTTGCCGCTTTAAGTGAAATGAGGCCAGACCATCTTGTCATGCCTAATTTAACAGTAGATCATGACTTACTAGTACTTCAATGGAATTCTTTTGTGCTTACCAGATTGAAACAAAATGATCTGCTTACTGGGATCACATTAGATCTTTTCAGGATGGGATCATGTTAAATCTTTTCAGAACAAAAGCAACAGATTAATTTTAGTAATTATTAGCCAGCAATATCATATGAGATCTGTATGTGAAGCTGAAACTGACCAGATAGTGGGGAGAAGGAAGACAGAGAAGAAAAATAATGGCTGTCTGTACAACTTTTAGGCATCTATGCTGCTACACTGAATTTTTCATTAATTATGTCCTCTTTGACAACTTCCATTACTGAAATGTATTAATTGTATAGTTTACTAAATATTGTCCTTGGGATAACTCTTTGATGACTCCAAAATATGTTTTAAGCCATTTCCTTCACAGGAGGTCAAGACCTGTGAAAAAGGTCAAGTGTTATTTTTTCATATTTTTTTTTTACAGATTTCCACAGTAAAAGTGAGGAGAAATAGAAAAGTATGTACAACTAATCTGCTATGCATTTTCAACTCAGAGAGAAGTTAATATTTGCTCAAAATCAAAACCGTTTATACAGTTTTGTTCTAAAGTTATTTTATTCTAAATCTTATTTGACTGTTGAGTGTTACTTTTTCATATTTTGTTATAAATTTCCGAAGTAAAGGTGTGGAGAAATACAAAAGTATGTACAACCAATCTCCTATGCATTTTCAACTTGGAGAGAAGTTAACAATTGCACAAAATCAAACCCAAAGTTTATACAGTTTTTGTTCTAAAGTAATTTTATTTTAAATCTTATTGGACTATTGATGAACTGAGCAAAGAAATGTTTAGATAAAACAAATTGAAGACTCCAGGATTGGGAGGTCATTAAAATAGCAAAAGGTCAAATTATGAAATATTAAATGAACTCATTAAGACCATTCTTCTTAGTGTGTAATTATAATGAATTAAAGCCATTTGAATATAGACCTACAATTATAGAACCATTGTGATACATATTTTTAGGATCAGAGAAATGGTGCAAAGTTGCCAAAATTGTAGTGATCTCACTGCTTTAATGGTTCAGTGTGTGTGGATCAAACCAAAATGAGCCATAAAAAATGCTTCTATTGTCTCAAAAAAAATGATATTTTATAATATTTGATTTATCCTTAAAATACAAAATGGCAATAAGGAAGTAAAACAAACAAGATGAGATTTCAGTGTTCTCCAACCATACATTGAATAGAAGCCATAATAAAGGCTTCTATCTTCTTCAAAGCAAATATACTTTATTTTGATATATTTAATATTCTGTATCTAAGTAGACCCTAGGAAAAAAGTTTATTAAGTGTTTGAAAACAGGCAAATGCAAGCAGACACAGAAGGATGTCAAAAGAGAGTATCGGTTGTGGGGGCTAGTAACAAGTCAAAGAGCTCGCGTGACCCATCCAGCAGGGGCCACCCACCAACACTACTGACCGTTGGTAGGCAATGGTGGCAGAGGAGGAGCTGGGCAAGTGCTGAAAGCAGTCAGTGTGGGAGGAGGAGGAGGCAGATGGCAGGCTGCCTGCCATAGTCTGACTCTTGTTTTAAATCTCCAGTGGTGGCTGAGTGGCTGTAGCAATCATCTGTGCAGCAGCCATCCATCGGTAGGGATTAAGGGGACTCAGTTTAGCTGTCCTGTTGTATTCAGGCAGGCTCAAGCTCAATTACAGCAGCAGGTCTGATTGGAGCCCCAGACCCCCAACTCTGCTAATTGTACAGGACTGACCACTTGAGAGTGAAGGATCCTTGCTGCATGCAGAGGAAGTGGGAGGGGTCATGATTGGTGTTCATTTATGTGCCAGGGTAGGCAGGGGGGATGGCTGGGCTGGGAGGAGTGCCTTTTGGTGTAAGCAATGCATGTGTCTGAACTGTTGTGGATTTCATGGGCATAGGCGGGGGGGTGTTCAGGGTGTTCAACCCCCCCCCCCAGAATTACCTCAGAAAATTTCTAATTTCTGTATTTAATTTTCAGATTGGCTCAGGCTCAGCTGCTAAAAAACTCAGTGTCTCAGCAGTCTCTGTAGTGGTTGGAGCTAGCTGCAACACAGTGTGCATGCATGGGGCCATTGATGGCTAAGGGAGATGAAGACGTCATCAACAGAGAGAGCAGGAGAAGCCTGGTGAGACAGACTAGTGAGCATACTGCTGTGCTGTATCATCTGTACAGTTCCAAGCAAGTTGTGGTGTCCTGTTGAATGTCATGGTGGTAGAGTGGGACTGTGTACTACTGTTCTCTAGCCTCATTAGGACTGTGGGAGAATGTGAAGTATTGTCTACTATAAAAAGAATTGATCTATCCAGTACTGAGCTGCGAGTAACATGTGTCTTCTTAACTGTGCTGGATGCTGCCTGGACTGGTGGTGTGGTCCAAAGAGAAGACAGGAGAGGTCAAGAAAAAATCTGCTCTGGTCTACTGGCCTGTAGTTCGGACTTGGGAGGGATGCGACTGATAAGGCAAGCAAACAGGAGTATAATCAGCAGAAAAGTGGTGAGTGGAGAAAAGAATAAAGATTGATTTGGGGGTTACATCTCTTATTCAGAGAGGTGGTGAGGGGTATTGTCACCATCTCAGAGGCAATACACTCATTACAGCTCAACCCTACTGATGTTCTGCCCAGCTAGGAGCTTATCATGTGAAGTGGGAATAGGTGTGGAAAGGCAGATGCCTGATTAACATCTTTGTCTCTGGCTGTTGCAGAGTGCACCCATGTGCATAGGTTTAATGTGGTTAGGTGTTCTCTCTCTATATGCAGAGGTGGGATGTGGTAGAGGAGGAGTGATGCACATATGTAGAGGTATCCCCATGTGTTGGAGTGGGATGGATGGGGAGCAATGCTCCCCAAGTAGGGGCAGTGGGATGAAGGGGTGGAGTGCTCCCCATGTACAGAGCTGATATGAAGTTAGAGGAAAGCTCCTCATGTGTGCAGGTTGAATGGAGTGAGAGGAGTGCTCCCTATGTGCTGGAGGTGGGATGCAGTGGGAGAAGTGCTCTCCATGTGTGGGAGGTGAAATGTAGTGGAAGAAGCACTGGAGGGGTCAGGGGATGAGTGCTCACAATGTATGGAGGTAGGATGGAGGTGGAACAATGATTCCTACGTGTGGAGATGGAATGGAGGGAAGCATGATTTCCATGTTCAACTTCAAGTTTATTGTGAAGGGATAAAATCAATTGAGCAAACTCATTTGCAAGGAGATCCTTTGTACAAGCCATGATAAAGGCAGCAAGCATTTGCCAATGCCGAATATTGTATCACTGGCATTGGCATTGGTAATGCAGGAGTTAGAGATGCATAATAGGAATGGCAGTGAAGTATTGAACTGACGCCAACCCCACTCCCACCCTGCAGAGACTGACAGGCATTGGGATGTGCCTTTGGGGCGTCAGCTTTAAGGCTCATGCCATTTTACCTCACCCTACTCTGTAGACATTGACAAGTGTGGTGGTGTGCTTTGGGGTCATTGGACATTATACTTACCCCATTACATAAGGAAATACACTGAGATGGGTGCAGTATAGGAGAATGGGGTGAGCGTTAGGGCTGAACACTCTAAGGCACACCTTGATGCCTGTCACTTGCTGCAGGGTGAGGGTGAGGGTGGGGTGGAATGGCATGAGCATTACAGCCAATGATCCCAAGTCACACCCTTGATGCCTGTCAGTCTCTACAGGGTGGGTTGTTACAGTTGGAAACCCTAACGCCATAGGCGTTTGTTGGTATTTTCACTCCAAATTTTCAACATGGGCTTTTTTGATCCCACCTCATGAAGAGCGGCACTACCAGTCTGTTATCTGAAAGGTACCTTTGCACAGCGACTATGCCATTTGGTGACACAGGCACAAAAACACATTTTGGGCAGGATATGAAAAATGACAACTGTATTGTACATGAGGAGGTGTAAAAAAATGGCAACATTGAAAATTTCGAGTGAAAATATGAAAAATTGTGAAGTCATGAACTGCCATAGAAACTGCACAACACACATCCATAACCCAATTATTTTAGGGATTTTTTTAACCACACTTTCAACATAGGTGTTTTGGGACCTCCCCTCATGAACAGTGGCACTGTGATTTTGTTAATCTGTCCCAAAAGTTGATTTCCCACAGCGACCACACCATTGTGCACCACAGGTGCGAAAACACATGTTGTGCAGGATGTGAAAAATGACAGCTGTACTGTTCATAAGGAGGTGTGAAAAAATGCCAGTGTTGAAAATCTGGCATGAAAATATTGCAAATTTGTGAAGTTACAAGGGTGCGTGGAAACTGAGCAAGGCATGCTTGTAACACAATCATTTTATGGACTTTCATCACCAAATTTTCAGCATATGCATTTTAGGACCTCTGCTTATGAACAGTGTCACTGTCATTTTCTTAATCTGTCCCTAAAACCGATCTCCCACAGCGACCGTGCTATTCTGCGTCGGAAGTACGAAAACACATTTTGGTCAGGATATGTAAAATGACAGCTGTGCTGTTCATAAGGAGGTATGGAATAATGCCAATGTTGAAAATCTGGAGTGAAAATATTACAAATTCACAAAGTTATGAGCGTGCGTGTAAACTGCACAATGTACGTTCTTAAAACAGTGATTTCTGGGAATTTTTTCACAAAATTTGCAACATAGCCTTTTTGAGAGCCCACTTCATGAACAGTGGCACTGTTGTTTCATTAATCAGTCCTGAAAGGTGATTCCACGCAGTGACTGCAAAATTACCTTTCAGGACAGAATAACACCATGACAGTGACTGAATTCATGAGGAAGGGTCCCAATAATCCCATGTTGAAAATTTGGTGCCAAAATTCCCAAAAATGCCCGAGATAAGCACCAAAGTTGAAAAAACCTTATTCACGCTATTATACAGCTTACTGGCATTTCTTCAGTTGGCAGTCAGTTTTGAAGAGTGCAGATGTGTTCCCGGTCCACCGAAGATCATTGCGCCGGGCTCTGGAGGAAAGTATGGGGTGAGGGGCCCCCAACCCCCACAGCACACAGCACAAATTGGGGGTTGGGGACATTATGCCAACGGGGAGTGGTCTCCCCATCGGCAAACTGAACTGGGCAGGAGGGACTGAAGCCGATGTGGACTGAGCCCCCCATCAGCAAAGAAAGACTGCTTGTGGGGGGTGCATGATGCTGAGGGAGATTGGGCACCCCCTCGGCACACAAATGGAATGGGAAGGTGCAGTATGCGGATGGGGAGTGGGCTCCCCATCGGCAAATGAAGTGGGTCAGGGCATGCTGACAGGGGTATTGGGCACACCTGCAGTCGACATTCTGCTTCACAGCAGTCAGTGCTGCCATGTTTATTAAACTGCTTCACCAGGAAAGGCATGCTGGGAGGTGTGATAGTGTGCCGCTGCATGATGAGCTTGGCTCTCATTGCAGCTGCACTTTTCATAGATCTGGTGGCCACTTTATGTATTGCTGGTATCAGAGCCTGCATGCTGGCTTATTGGGGAATGAGGGACTCACCTACTTATGCGTGCCCTGCATTCACCCACAATGACCGCACCTCCAAATCTACTACTACTGCAATATGTTTGCTGGCTTGCAAGCGCGAGCCAACATAATAAATGGGGTCAGATACAAAAAGTAAGGACACATAATATAAATTAAAATAAAGCAATTTTCCTTACATTAGTATATATAAAATTCAACAAGGACTGAGACCAAATATGATTACCAAAGACACTGTGTCCACCATGTGGAAGAGGGCTGGAGATGGAGATATGCTCTCCATTTGCAAAGAAGCCATAGAGGAGGAGGAGTGTTCTCTATGTGCAAATGTGTAATGGAAGGGGAGGAGTGCTCCCCATGTGTGGAGGTGGGATGGAGGGGGGGACAATCACTTAATGGTCACCATCCTAGACCCCACTCCAGCCTATGCATGAAACATTTTGGAATGAGCACAGTTTATGATGGGGCAGATGTGCAATCCACATCTCTTCTCTGGCTGCTATAAAGTATTGGGTTGATAAGTTGGGGTGCAAGAGGGGGCACCAGTCACTCAGGAGCTCACACTTAATCCTACCCTTCCCCAACCAACCAGCAGAGTGGAAACAGTTGTGGAGGGGCAGATACAAGATCCATATTTTTATATCTCAGTACCTCAGAGTGCTCTTCATTGGTAAATCACGTTAGATGGGAGAACCTCCAGAAGAAGAAGAGGGTTCTGCAAGAGTAGAGGTGTAACATAGGGTGAGGAAGTGCCAGTCACCCAAAACCCACTCCAACCATCATGCTAGCTCTGGTGGAGCAGGGACAGGTATGAAGGGGCAGATGTGCAACTTGCGTCTGACATACTATCGCTACAGCGACAACTTTACAGTGACGTGGTTGATACTGACAACATCATCAAGTTTCTGTAAAGTCCGCCTGGGAGCCCAGCACCCTTCCTCAAGGTCCTGCACCCCATCCCCAACTCAGCTTCATCATGGAGTTGAGAATCTTAAGCAGGGATGTGCAGAGACATAGCCCCCCTGCAAATCAAGAAGTTTTATCTTGGCGGCACCATCCTGACTGCAATTGTGGTAGATGAAGTGGTGTTGGGGAAACATTGTGTCGAAAAATAATTATCGATGCAGCATTGTGGATCCTTTGCATCTCTATCCCTGTCTGCAGCAGGGTGCTACCCTTGTGTGGAGGTGGGATGGAGGATGGGGCATCATTCTCCCAGATCCACCTGCCTGGAGCCCACCCAAGGGCAGTGCCAGATTCATGGAACTTGGATGGGTGAAAATGGACAGATGTGTACATCATATCTGTTATTGGCTTCTGCAGAGTGCTCCTAATGTGCAAGAGGTGGAATGGAAAGAGAAAATGCTTCACATGTGCAGAAATGCAGCAAATTGTGTTGGGTGCCAATGGCCTCGGGCCAGCCAGTGGATCTGAAAAGCAACCCTGTTTCCACCCACCTGGTGCCCACCAGGCTGGATAGAAACAGGTGTGGCATGGCAAATGTGCAACTCACATTTCTGTCTCTGGCTGGGGTAGCTAATGTGCAGTGGTGGGGTGGTTGTGGAGGGGGCACCAATCATCAACTTCTGCCAGGCCACAGTCCACTATTTATCTTGGGCTGCCCACCTAGAAGTCACCATGTCACTGTGTCAACCTGTGTGGAGTGGGATAGATGTGGAGTGGAAGATGAGTAATCTACATCAGTCTGTGGCTACTGCAGATTGTTCCATATGTGCTGATGTGAGCTGGAGGTGTAGGGGGCAGCAACTACTCAGGGGTGCCTATCCAGTGCCCACCCTACACTGTGCTAGTCAAGTTGAAGGGGCACATATGTGACCAACATATTTGTCTATGGTTCTGTCTGGGTACTACCTTTGTGCAGTGGTGGAATAGATGCACCAAGTTTGTTTTACCCTGTGTGTTTCCTGGTCTCTCATTCTTTCTCTGTCTCTCTCTGTCTCTCTCTGTCTCTCTCTCTCTCTCTCTCTCTCTCTAATTTCTGCTCCCCCATGGTGAAAGGAAACCTTGGCAGCACTGTTCTCTGTCCTGGTCATGGCACTCTTGCTGCCACTTTCTCTGCCTCTCTGTATGTGCTATCTGCTTTCACTGAGCTTCAGAAAGACAAACAAAGAGTCAGACCAAAAGCAAGGTGCCGAAAGAGTGACAGAAATAAAACGGATGCCAACTGAGCTATGGCGGCACACTGTACTCCACATCTCTGGTTGGGGGGGTTGACACTGTCTCTTACTGGAACAGATAGGACCTGCACGTATGTACAGCACTGGAAGTAGCTATTGCTGTTGCTGTGTCTCTCTTGGGGGTGTGGGTGGGAGGGGGTTGGGGAGGAATTAGACTGCTAGGGGACAGGCTACCCATTTAAATGAATGTCTGTTCAAGTGCATTTCAGGGAGCAACCAGTCACCGTGGTTATGGTCACTACATTGCACTGGCCCCAATTTCACACTGCCAAGGTCATGCTGCAATAGTGACAGCCTGTCACCTGATGATCACTCTTATTCCACTTACTCGCCACATCTCAGCATGTTGCTTTCACTGTTTGGGGTCTCTCTCTCTGCTCTGTCCCTGACACTGGTGCCACTCACCACCTCTTTCGATCCTGTGCTGTCTTTCGGGAGGGGGGGGCACTGCTGCCTCTCCTTCTCGGTGTCTGTCCCTGCAGCTCATGTCTGTCTTTCTCCTGCTGTCCACGGTTAAGCTGCAACTCTATAGTCAATGCTGCCTCGCTTCTCAGGACTCTTGCTTCTTGTATTGTGAGGTGGGGTGGGGGCACACTAAGGCAGCATGGACATTAGGAGATCCACATGGTGGGTCAGTGGGTAACATCACAGAGAGCAATCCTCAGGCTGGGCATTGTGGCACACATGAAGCACTGGCGAGAGAGGAGCTCATGGACAAGAACATGCACTGTCATTCACACAGAGACACAAATAAGTTCAACACAGACGTATGTCTGTGGAAGGATAAATCATATTTATTTGTTCTTTACTGCTAGTACTGTTTACTGATTTGGGCACAGAGAGTGGGGGATGCAGTGTATGGCTGGGTACCCGGACAACTGCGGAATGGGTGGGGAGACAAGCAATAAGATCAGTAAGGGCACAAATGAAAGGAATGAAGCACTCTCATTCGAGCACTTTCTTTCAACTACAGAATAGATTCCAGCTGTGAAACTGTGACTAGTGTCACATTCTGGTTGCATGCTTATTGGTCTGCCAGGGACAAGCGACAAGCCCACTATAGATTGCTGTGCATTGGAATCATCCGTGACACACCTCTGAAATGTCATTCTACCAAAAGATGTTTCTTGCACTCACGCAAGGAAACAAAAAAGTATACAGAATTTAGAAAAGCATTTTTGTCCTGAACACAAAAATGTAAAATAATGCACTTGTGGTACAGAAATCCAGAGACAAAGTACACATGGGTGGAGTGGTGTTGATAACATTAAGAAAGCACACATTCAAAAAAAAAAGAGCTTTTACATACAATTGATTACTGTTTAACAGTATTTTGAATCTATGGCTGCCACTGTACATCTGATGCAAATCCACAATGACGTTCCTCACTTGAAGCAAAAAAGGGGGGGTGGAGGCCATAAATGACTCCTTGTTTTTGTGTTAAAGAGGTCAGTTTCTTTACAGCAAAAACAAGGAAAGGTATCATTTCTAAAATGTGAAGATGGACATGGGGACCACTTTTTTACAGAACATGCCACCACCGGGCAGCTACCACTTCAAGACTGCTACTATCCCTGCCTATTACAATCGGAGAAAACCAGATGTAGTCATCAGCACTGAGATCAATATGATGAAGTCATATTTGCCAGAAGTTACTGCTTAGAAAAGAATGAGAAAGTGACTCTGATGACGAGCAAGTCCCAGACCAATTCTCTAATTTGCTAATAGATGCATCTTGAGTCAGATTTGTATGGCTACAAGGGGACAAACTCCATGGATGTTATGCCAGCATGAGATCTGTATAACAGCACTGTGGAAGCACGTAACCGGACTGCTGTCTGATGTGCTACCCCAGTGCTACAACATAGTTTCCAGTGATTCTGTTTATGCAGCCCTTTCCCTCCATGGGCCACAAACATACCCACTTCCCAGTGCACTACTTTTCTGTTCTGCAACTGCAGTACTGACAGCCACTGTGTGTAACATGGTAACATTGACGTAAACTGTGCATGCATGACTATCATACATACGTAGTTATGTCAGCATTGCCATGTTGTTCATGGCTGATTACAGGGCAGACTTCACATGTGCAAGTATCACTCATGCACAGTACTGTAATTGCTGCAGCATCACTTATGGCTGACTCTGGTGCATTGACAGCACTGCATATTCTTTTCAACTCTTGCCACTCCTAAAAGCTCTCTACAGCCAAATTGGCTCTGACCAAATCTTGATGTTTGTAACCAGAATTTATGCACCATAGTCTCTGTGATCTGTTTCTGTTTTTGATATCAGTTTTTGAAACTGAGGTCTGAAAGCCAGATATTTCAGATGTTCATTATTTTTTTAAATTCCCTCAATAAGATTGAAAACAATTTACAATATCTTTTAGAGTCCTCCCACCATTCTGCTATGTCATCATACATGCATAGTGTGGACACCAAGGCTTTCTACAAAACAATCCATTGGTTTTGTAGGAAAGTATTCTGTAATGAAGCCCTAATCAGTCCCCATAAAGTTTCCATGTTTTTTTCTTGATCACTGGTGAGTTTACTGAAAAGACGGAACACTGCAGGGCTACATGATCAGAAAATTCTACCCCCTCACCCAAGTTCTTACTTGTGCGACTGCAACCATTTGTGAAATAGGAATGTCAATCCTGGTAGAATGAGACCCTCTAAAGTAGGAATTACTGTCTGTCTTGAGTAATACACTATATGAGTCTTTAATATTTGCTATGACAATGAATTGGTTCAGGTCATTGGAGTCACAAAATATGTTTGTAGTCTGCACTACTCCATCTGTTTGTACCAACACATAATTGAAGTCAGCTCTCCAGATTAAAATATTAGATGTGTGGGGGTATGACTGAATTTTCTGGAAAAGTGCTGAGCGCAAGGCTTTGGTTTGCAGTGTGTAGGGGCATATGATCCTAAATAGTACGACCTGACAGGAGATATCTAGCAATAAAGCTCTCACTGGATGTATGTTTATTAAATGTAATACTTGAAAACACAGATCATTCAATAGGATGCCCACACTGCCAAACTGGTCAGTACATGAGGATCAAAATGTTTTACCACTATGCCACTGTTTTGATGCTTGAGCCAAATCAAATGCGATTTTTAGATAAGTATCCTGAATTAATATTATGTTGTTCTTACAGGACTGCAATACTGCAAAAGCAATTGCCTGTTTTTTAAGCATTTAATACTATTGGCACTGATAGATAGCATCTCCGGGCAGTGTGCCTTAAGTACCAATAAGAGAAAGGTACAACAAAAGACAGATGTCATCTTAGGTTATTTATTTTGACAGCATGTCTTCCATCTCACCCTTTCTGAGGCTGAGGTTTCAGGCAATGAATCCTCCTGGTCTAAGGAAAACTCTTTTAAGGAGGACGTGATGGAGGAGGCTTCCAAGTCCTCAGCCTCCCCTTCTGTGTCCCCCCACCATTTACTCATACAAGCGCACAGCACTGACTCTTAGAGAGGACAGGTGTAGGACCTATGCTCTTTGCTGTTTTCAGGGCTTTTAGCTGGTTAGGTCTCACTGGCCTATTCTGGGGTTTCCTTTTCCTGCTCTGGGGGGGCATTACTGGAGGAGGAGGAGTGCTGAGTGATTATACCAGTATCTATAGTTTCCTTCCATCTTTTGCAGGTGTTTGTACTTCAGTGTTCTCTGGTTTTGGCTGCATGGGTTTTCTACCAAATGCTCAGCCCATGGGGCATCAGGGACTGCTGCCACTGGAGGGGTAGAAACAATGTCTGCTGTGGCTAGCACTAGATGAGGATGCTGGTGGGTGGGGTTATCTGATATTATGTTTGTCGAGGTAGGCTCCTGAACAGTATTGTTTTCTTGAAGTGTCACAAAACATTGTGCAGAGTCCTGTGCCAGACAACATTGTTGTACTTGCATAACCAATCCTTCCTGGGGTAAACCATCATGACTGTTATGGGATGCCCATGGACATCGCACATATGAGTGTCCTCAACCTTCACATAGAATGCACATAAATGTATTCATACAAGACTGGGAGGGATGCCCATACTCCAACTAGTGGTTGCACCTCAGATTGTCATAGGCATTACCTATGTGGTCCCGAGATCCATACTTGTGGTATAATTTCAGTTGGCTCTGATAGAAAAATGTTCACTGACACCTCCCTAGAAAAAAAAGGGTCTATGTTGTAACGGCGATCGCGGAAAGATGATCGCTGTCAGGGCAAATGTACATCAACAAAAATCCATTTCACCAATGTACACTCATGGCACATGGCAAAAGAGTGCTGGGAACGTGATTATTTTTGTTTGTGCTGGGGGCTGTGCCCCCCATACCCCACTACTAAAGATTCTCAACTCCAGGGGAATGCATGTCGGGGGGGGGGGTGAAGAATAAAAAAAAGTAAATTTCTTGGACCGAGACAAAAAAACCAACACACCCAGCACCGAAACCCAACTATAGCTTGCCACAAACCCACCATGCCACACAGACAGCTCTGCAACCCACCGTCACACTACATCTCACAAACTCTCCCTCCCCTTCAGCCTGTCACATGGCATGCTTGCTCCCCCTCACGCACACATATACATATAGCAACAGGATGTCATAATACCCACATCTTCCCCCATCCACTAGCCCTGAGAACAGATGCCACTATCGAGTCACCCTTTTTGTAAGTGCTCAATAGCAGTCGCCCTACTCACGGGATACCAGAAAAATAAACTACTTGGGAGGTGGATTACACCAGCATTTGACATATACAGTTTTACCTGCACCTTCCACCCCCCAGTCCAGATCTGCTGGAGTTAATGATGGGTATTGGTTTCACAATGCTTCTTTAACCAGAACAATATATTAGATATATTGACACCTTAATTTTCAAACAGTATAGTTATTGTACTAATGACAAGTTTTAGTCAGAAAAATGGCGATAAAAGGCTCCATGTAAACTACAGTCATTTAACGCATTGTATTTTGCCCAGAGACGATCTAGCTTTTTCACAGTTTTAAAGCTGACATCAAAACTTGTATCCCCCATGCTGTGTAAAAGTCTGATGAGAAAAATGTTATAGAGTCTTTTATCTAAGATCTAGTGACATACACTCTATCTGCAATTTCTGCTAGGCCAGCCAGTGTTTTTTTTCTTGGAGCTGGTCACCCTCTATTTGTAAATAAGTGAGTCTTAAGATCTCTGAGGTGGGTTCTTGTTGGGGGTTAATAAACAAATATTGTTGCTGCCGCATGTCTTGGCATTTACGAGGGTTGTGTACTATGCTAGAAATCTTCTTCCCCTTTGTTAAACTAGAAGGTCCTTCTGCTGGTGATGGGGGTGTAAATGTTCTGTTTCAGAAAGCATCACAGTATCAGGTTCTCTGAAGGTGTAAGATGCACAGTGACAGCAGGCTTTATGTTTGAAGCAGGTGTAATTGGCATAGGTTTATTTGATTGTTTATTATCAAGGGTTGCAGGTTCTGAATGTTGGGCCGTGTCCTGTTATGAAGCAATCTCAGGATGGTGATCTGTCTACAGAACTCACCAATCCACACTTCTTCCCTTCAACACCACTGTGCTGACTATAGATATACTGTATTAACAGAACCTGCTTGCATGTTTACTGATTGTTAATTGCTCCCCCAGTGTTACCTAGTTTACTGTCAGTGTTTGATCGTCAGGAGCACCCCTTTGGAACTCTCTGTTGTAGCGCTTCACTACAAGATCAGTAGGGTCCCGGGTCCAAACACCACAATCAGTCCATGTTCAGCCAGCTTCCTCCAGTGCCTTTTAATAGAAACATAGAATCTGATGACAGATAAGGGCCACTTGGCACCCCCAGTCTGCCCACTTTTTTTCCTGTCTGTAGCATCACAGCAAACTCTAATCAATCATTGTTTTTTCTTCCCTCCTCCCTTTCTTTCTAGAATGATAGCTTGTGCCTGTCCCATGAATTCTTGACCCCCCCTCTGTCTTTGCCCTCACCACCTCCACTAAAAGGATGTTCAAGGAATCCACCACTCTTTCTGCAAAGAAGCAATTCCTCACATCTCTCCTGAATCTACCTCCCTTCAGCTTCATATCATGTCCCATTGTTCTCAAGTTCCTTATTTTCAGAAAAATACTTTCCTTCTGTGTGTTATCTACCATGTGAGATATTTAGAGGTCTGTATCATATCCCTCCCTTCCAGCATGTACATACTGATGTCCTATATTCTCTCCTCACAGGGATTTTGATGCAGACCCTTCACTATTTTTTTTAAATATTGTGTTTTAGTGCCCTACTCTTCCTGGTGGCCCCCTTCCTGACCACCACCTCCCCCCAGCTCTGTCACCTTGCTCCTCCGGGGCTTACCTGCACCTTTGTCCTCAGCCCAAGGACTCTGATTGTGTCGGGCTACCAGTGCAGAGCCTGTGGAGGGTCGGTCATTTATCCCACCACTCAGGAGGTTGTTCCTCCATTTTCTCCCTTCCCTTCCCATTGCTGGGGTATGACAAGCTAACATGCATACATAGAGGTGTGTGCACACTGTGGAGTCCCACAGCACCCTCCCTTCTTTGGGTGTCTCTGACCTGTCTTACCCTCAGGCCTCCTCCTGGGGGCAGTCATGTGGCAGGACTGCCAAACCACCCTTCCCAGGAGAGGTGAACCATCCTCCAGATGCTCTCCCTTCCTCCCCCTTGGTGACCACCAGTGACCCATGTCTGCATGCAAACATGGGTCATGGACATGGTAGGAGGTAAGGTGTGCTACCTCAGTTCTCCATGTCACTGGGCCAGCTTGACCCTGCACCATTTTAGTTCCCCTCTTCTGGACCTCCTCTACTCTCTCTACATTCTTCTGGAGGTGTGGACTCCAGGACTGGAAACAGTACTCAAGGTGGGGTCTTACTTGTGATCTATACAGGGGCAACACTGCCTCCCTCTTTCTGCGGATGATACTGCTTCCTATGCACCCCAGCTTCCCACTAACCCTTCCAACTGCCTTATCACACTGCCTGGCCACTTTTAGTTCATCTGATATGATTACCCTAGGGCTCTTTCCTGCTTGGTTGTCGTCAATAGCACACCACTCATTTTGTACTCTGCCCCTGGGTTTCTGTGCCCTAAGTGTATTATTTTGCACTTTTTTGCATTGAAACCCAACTGCCATACCCTTTCAGGAGACCATGGTGCATTATCTCTGGAATCTTTAATCATGTTCTGTTTTGAAACAGTGCTTCTCCTAGGACCCTGCACCTTCATTCCCACCAGCATATTTGAAGTTCCAGCTGTTTGTGATGGAACCACATCTGTGAAAGGTTGTTTAGACACATTGGAAGTTTGTTTCTTATTCTGCTGTAGGCTGAAGAGGTGATCTTTTTCTGACAGATACCTGCTTCTTCTTCAGCCAACTTGTCCAGCAAACATTTCTTCTTCTCCTTTACCAGCTTCAACTTCAAATCCTCCTGACAGAAGGCTTCATCAATCAGATCAGTGTCCATTAATTTTGTGAGAATTTGTATGATTTGGAAGTTTCAGTGCTGCATTAGCATCTGGAACAGTAATGTAGGCTTCTCGAACTCCAAGGGCATTGTGGCAAGGATGGAGGTCAGCTACACTGCCACATCACTCATCTCTCCTTCTCCACTTCCACCTGGGTCAGCTATCTTGGCCTGATGGATGGCATCACCCCCTAGTGAACAGTAGGGCAATTTTATTAGCAAAAGTGTACAGTCAGAGAACATATGCAAGCCATAACAAAATCAAAATGTCATTATGAAACCAAAATGAAACACAATAGTCACATTAGGGAAAAAATAAAATATACAAATATAATGAAGATAATCAAAAAAAAATTAAAAAAGCAAGAACTGAAAAAAGAGAAATTAATAGGTAAATGAAAAAGAAAAACCCACAAACTGTTGAAAAACTCTATATGTACTGTATAATATTTTTACAGAACAAAAAAATACAACCAATAATTATTTGTCTGATGCAAAGCACCTTCACACATAAGAAGGAAGGCTTTTATGTTCCACAGTGTATATTTTTATTAAGGTGGATTTCATCAGGGCTAGAACTTCCAAAACATCTGTGTACTTTTGCTGCACAGTCCAGGCACATATGGCCTGCCATAAATATGTCTTCAAGCCCAAAAGATTATTCTGAGTGTATTAGGGTGCACCTATAGAAGCTGTGTGAGGTTTAATCCTAAAACTAAAATGTCATATGACACTTGGGGCTTGATTTTAAAAGAGATGCTAGATTGGAACATGTTACATCACTCCCTGCCTATGGCAAAGTCCAGGTACACCAGGGGTTCTGTGCCATATTTTAGAAGAACACAGTCCCAGTATCAATGTGTTTTAGGTTGCTGCAGGTGGTGTATTGCATGAAAGAGTTGGTGCAAGGGAGAAGTTTGATGGAGCATCCTATCAAGTGCCCCCTTCCTGGCACAATGCCAGCCCAGACCTGAAATATTGGGGGGGGGGACTTGTGAGATTGGTGGATAATGAACAGGGACTTGAGGGGTGCCATAGTTGGTGGCATGGGCACGGTGGTACTGGGTGGTGTGAGCACGGTGGGTGAAGCAAGGTATATACAGTAGGTTGCACTGGGCAGATGCACTGTGGACAGTTGTACTGACCCGTGGACATGGGACTCCCTGGTCGATATGCATTGGAGCCTGTCCCAGATCCCCTCATGTCAGCAGCACTGGCAGTGTTCTTGGTGCTTGCACAGTACCTAACAGGTGATGATAGTCCATAGCTGCAGGCTACTTGGTGCAACTAGTGGACAGGGATGCACCCAGGATAGCATGACATTCCCCTGCTGCACAGTCCTCTGAGTGGTAGCATAAATCAACTACAGGTGCCGATGTAGGGATGGTACAGTGTGTGGGCACCTCAATAAGCAGATGCCAGTCAGGAGTGTTTCAGATTGTAGGCCAAATAACTGGCACCACAAATGCTGGAGTGGGGAAGCTCTATCCCTGCCACCATACCCTGCCTTGTTGGCACAGTGTAGTCAGATCTATACAGACACCCTCCTACACTGTTGGAGACTGCCTTTGGCACATAAGTGGGTGATGTACATATGGCCCCACCCACCCAACTTGTCATGACCAATATTTCAACAAGGCAGGGATGGCGCTTCACCACTTCAGTATTTGTGGTGTTGGTCCTTTGACCTGCTGTCCACCACAGTCTTCTCTGGCATCTGCCTATTGGGGTGCTCGCATACCATGCCATACCTACATCAGCACCAGTAGCTGATGTATGCCAACATTGAGAGGGCTGTGCAGCAGGGGAATGTTGCATTGTCCCCAGTATATCCCTGTCTCCCAACTGCACTGAGTAGCCTGCAGCAATTGACTGTTATAGCCTCTCAGGGACTGTGCAGGCTCCAGGAACACTGCCAAGGCTTGTGGCAACAGGGGGGTCTGGGTCAGGATCTATGTATTACAACCAGGGAGTCCCATGTCTCTGGGTTAGTACAACTGCCCAGGCACATCTGCTGGTGCCACCTGTGTACACTATCTCACCTGCCATGCCAACACCACCCACTATGGCACCCCACAGCTCCATGTTCAGTGTCTCCTGACCTCGCAGGCTTCCACTCCTCCCCACCTAGCACACTCCTTATCTGTGGCATAGGGATGTTCATCCAGCTTATACAACAGCCCCAGTTTGTAGCCATGGCAGAGCTTCCAAATTCCAAGTAAGGGAATACTCAAGCCCCACCATGCCGCAAGCCCCTTTCCACCTAGACGCACCATGACATTCAGTGCAAGAGTGGCACAGGACTTCTTTGTTGCATGGCCTCCTGTTTTTTACAAAGTCTGTGTACAAAAATAGGGATTATCACAACCTTTGATGCAAGGTGCCACTTGCATCAATTGCCTTGATGAAGGAACCTTGTGTCAACAGTGGTGCTTTGGTAATCAAGCTCCTAGTTTGTTTTTTTTTTCATTATTGATCATTCAGTGGACAACTGAGACCAAAAAACTGTAGTAACTGGGAAATCTAGAAGAAGGTATTGCTGAGTCTTCAGTATGTTAGAGCAAGGTGGTCAAGGATGCATCCTTTCTTCAGTGTACTTATGTTCAAGGGAATTCTTGACTCCCATTTTCCCATGGCAGGCCAACCAGATTTGGTTCCACATTTCATTAGGTAGTCTTTTCTCTATTAACTGTAGGAAAAACCTCAGTTTCTTTTCCTGGAGGAAAGAGTGGTAATTGAGTCTGGGGCAGAGGGATGTTTCATGGATAATGGATTGGTATAGTTGCTTCCTATTGCTGGTGAGACGTAGAGTTGTGGTGATGTGCCATATACTGATCTTTCTGAACCTGACTGAAATAAAATCAGGTAGGCAATATGGGGGATGAAGCAAAAGGCAATTTAAATTGCCCCTTCTCCTATTTACTTTTTATTTGAAGGAACCATTCAGATACTATATTTGTCCAGGGTTTTACTCTTTGGGGGAGTAATGGGTGCAAATTCACATAAATGAAAATGCAGTGCAAGAAAACTAGAAAGCTACACATTCTGATTCCCCATTTGTCATAATCAAAAGAAGTGATTTCCCTTTATTAAGGTATATAATGTACTCCCCAATAGGCCTTGAAAGAATATGCTATATAGAGAATAGTGGATGGGCAACTATGCACAACCAGTGTGGTCTGCCACAGAGGGGTTCTGATTCCGTGTGACCTCGAGAGTGAAGCTTGAGAGGTCCATGTGAATCAGAACCCTGAGGTGGCACAGCACACAGATTGGGCACAGTTTTGCCCATCCACTATTTTTTATAGTGTATGGTGTCGCTGAAATGTTTTTATATAGTTTCAATAGTTATATAGTACTTGGGTTAACACAGCATATAAAAGTCCCACAAGATATATGAATACTTTTAACCCAAGGAGCAGTCCTTGATTTATTATTTTCATCACCCACCATTGAAGTAATAGTTTCTGGAATTCTCCCACATTACCTAGGAGACAATAATTACATCTCAGTAAACATTTCTTAAATTGCAGGTGCAGAATTTACAAGATTATTCAAATTGTCATTGGGTCATGAACATGCAAAACCTCACTACTGATACATTTTTGACAAGCACAGAGAATGAAAACTGTGAGCGATGCAGGTCGATACCAGATTTAGATCTGGCAACTAACAATTTTTTGGAATCATTTCAAAATATATGTGATACGCTTGCTCCTAAATGTAAACATTTTAAAAGAATAGCTAAACTCTCCTATATAAATGAGAAGATCATGAAAAAAACTTAGAGTTAAAAATAGATGATGGCACAAGGTTAGAAAAACAAAACAGGACAACGACTGGGTGTTGTTCAAACAAAAACAAAATGAGTGTAGAAAATTTATCAAAAATGCTAAAGCAGTATATTATACAAATAAAATGGGTAGTAACACAGATTCATGAACATTTTGGCAAACAATAAATGGTTTTATGTGATAATGGTGACTCCTAATGAGCACCAACCACAAAGAGCAAGACAAGGACTGCCCAACAGACAAAGGGTGATGGACAGTAGAGCGACTGTCGCAAATAGCGATGGTCGCTTACTGCATCTCAAAAAAAGAATTTTTTTTTTTATGAAAGCCCCTCCTTGCCCCCCAAAATAAAGATAACCAGCTTCACAGGGGCATGGACTTAGGGGAAAACATAAAGATTTCAAAAGCAAAAATATTTCATTTCTGGCCATTAGACCCAAACCTGGGTCACTCGCTTCAGGGGCGGTAGCATATACTGCCATGCTACACAGTCAGCTCATTAGTGCCAGCCCAACCATTATGCTATATCCTGCTCTAGTGAGTGTAGGTCCCTGCTACAATCGCTCTACAGGATACAGTGACTTCTTTCACCACTTGCTCTACTTCCAAATGTTATTATTGAGTCACTCATATTCAGTCACTCAATAATAGGCACTCATATAGGGTGTTACTACAATATACCACCTAACTAATCCAGGTGGAGTAGATCCATAAAAAATAATGTACTTACAGATCAGAGATGACCTTATAGATGAACCAAAAATAGTTACAGATGTTTTAAATAATTATTTTGCTGATCTGCCAGACTTTCAAAGAGAAGATTATTTTAGAGATCAACTTGAACAAAACGAGATTAAAGAGCATACAAGTCTACTTCCACCATTTTGTTTTAAGGTGCTAGGAGTATCCGAGGTCTGTAAAGGACAAAAAAAAATGTCAATATTCATAAATCTACAGGACCTGATGAGACAGAGGGCAAATTTCTAAAGATTGCAGTAAATCAGATAGCCTCTATAGTGATTTATATTTTTTAACTGGTGTCTGAAGTTAGGATGTTTTCACTTAACTTGGAAAGAAAGTAAAATCATTTCTATACATAACAGGGGGTGTCTCTGACTTGAACAACTACAGACCAAGATTATTATTATCTGTGTTGTCCAAGTGTCTGCAGAAACATGAATATGTTCAATTATCTGAGTATTTAGACAAGTACAGTCTTCTGATGCCTTTTCAGTCTAGATTCAGAAAGGGGCACTTGACTGTTTCAGCTTTATTGGAATTTAGAAAATGGGCTTTTTATTTTCTGATCTCTGATTGGCTGGTACTCCTGCTGGGGGGGTACATTAACTATCAATAGACAACCAGGAAATAAAAAGTGCCAGCCTATAGTGCCCCTTCACCTAACTGAAGTATCCTAGTGCCCACCCTCCTTTCCAATTTGCTAAAACACCTCATTTAAATTTCAAATCACTGCCATTTTACCCTTGGTTAGTGAAAGAGCTACAGAGAGCTTCCCCATCCATTCAGTCCTTAGCTCAGTAATCTGTAAAAAAAAATCACAGCAGTATACGCAAAGAAGAAATAAAAACAACTTTTCTTGTTCTTTCTCTTCCACTCAGAAAGATAGATCAAGAATGGTATGCTCCTTTCCGACAGTACTATACCCCTGATCTCCCCGCTAGTTAAAAAAAAAAGATGAGCATTGTCAAAAAAATGGACCAGCAACAAGGAAATGAAGAACATCTGTGGACATTGGTATTTTATTTCACTTATCCTAAACAGTACAAATTAAGAAATTAACAGTACCTCTTTCATACTCAAGCACACCATAGCTGCTTGTCAGCTACAAGTTAGATAGATAGATAATTAATTTATTAAGCGCCCATTTCTGCAAACTCTGGGCACTGTACAAACAACAACAAAATAAACAAATAGAACCAGCAAATATATGACATAATTAAAATATAAAATGACAACAGTTCCAATTCCATTCAGCAAATTGACTTGTTCTTTTTTCTGGCTCCTCCATTTCAGTACCAATGCTCCTCTCCCAGGGCTCCCTTTCACACTCCTGGTCCTCAGGGCAGGCAGCAAGGACCAGTAGCCCATAAACAAAAAAGAAAACAGAGGTAACTCAGTCCCAGTCCTCTGGACAGGTAGTAAGGACCTGGAAAACTGTAAAAAAAAACTGTCTAAGCCGTTACTTCTGATCCCCAAGGCAGGCAGTGGGAATTGAATGTTCTCAACATAAATCACTTCCAGTTCTGGTCCCCAGAGCTGATAGCAGGGACTGGACTAAATAAAGAATATTAAGGTCCTGGTTGTTTAGAATAAAAAGGTAAATGCTACATTTTACTGTGTTTTTATTGCATTTTTTTTTATTTGGTGTCAAGCGGGATTGGAGGCAGGCTGAGCTTGAAGAAGCCGTCGACAGTAACATGGAGCACACTACATGCTAGTGCTACTAATTTAACCCCCCCATACACTCCATTTTTTCCTGTTGGCTGAAGCCTGTAATGACAGTGGCAATGTGTCTGTCTCAGTCCTCAGGGCAGGCAGCGAGGACCATGGAAACTGTAAAAAAAAAAAAAAAAAATGAAGTAGGTCACTTATGACAAGACATGCCCCCCCCGATGACTGGTGGAGTAACTACTGCCAGCAGTAGAGGGACTACTTTATCAGAAAAAGAATTAA
Organism: Neoceratodus forsteri; assembly: GCA_016271365.2. Taxonomy (NCBI): domain Eukaryota; kingdom Metazoa; phylum Chordata; order Ceratodontiformes; family Ceratodontidae; genus Neoceratodus; species Neoceratodus forsteri. Next base: position 949,899,272 of record CM028129.1, on the reverse strand, counting down.
AAATGCAATTGCTGTCATTTTTTTATATCACTTTAGATTTTTGTAATTGTATAAAAAAGGACACACATAGCCCATTTTCAAAGCGCAATAATACCTTCCAAGATGGGTGGTGTGGGCAATATCGGACCTTCCAGGTGCTATAAGGCTGTCTGCCTGTGGCATTGGGGCTCATTGCACCCCTGGGTGGTCCGGTATTGCCCAATACTGACCACCCTGTTGGGTATTATTTCTTGCTTAATAACTTAGTGTACTCATCTCTCGATTCCAAACTGGAAAGTGTTTGTATTTGTGGACTTCTCTAAAGCCTTCAATCTGGTGGACCACTCCCTCCTACTTAATAAGGTAAGGGGCATGGGTATAACTGAAGGACCCAGGAACTGGTTAAAGTCTTACTTGACTGGAAGTACCCAGAGGGTACTGACTTCTCAGAGCCTCTCTAAATCTTGAAACATAAATCAAGGTGTTCCTCAGGGGTCCATTTTTGGACCCTTACTGTTTTTGTTATTAAGAATGATTTACCCCAGGTGATGCAGCATTCAGCTATAAGACTGTATGTGGCTGATATTGCTATAATCGCATCAAGGAACAATATTCAAAAACTCCAAGATAAACTCCTATTGGATTTTGATAAGTTGGGGGCATGGTACACCAGGTCGAGGCTAATAATGAATGTCAAAAAGACAAAATTGCTTCATTTTGTGCCAACAAAAAAAAGATGCCCACCAGATCTAAATACAAACAATCAAAAATGAACAACTTGAACAAGTTAATAGCTATAGTTACCTGGGTGTAATTATTGATGCCCAGCTAACTTTTGCTGAATACATAACAACAGCAATAGGTAAGGTTAACAAAAAAATAGGAGCCTTAAGACACACAACAAAATGTCTGAATAAGGCAGACAGAAACAATTTGCAGAACATCTTATAATACCAACTTTAGATTATGGAAATTTAATTTATTGAATGGAAAAGCTTTATTAAATAAATTGGATAACGTACAGTATAAAATTGCCAGGTTTGTCTTCCATTGTAACTTCAACACTCGTCATTGCACAATGTTTTCAAGGTTAAACTTGTAATCTTTAAACACTGCTAATATCAAAACATGGCTAAAACTCATTCATAAATATCAGACATATTAACCCAAGTATTATCTTGCACAAACAGCATCTGGCCAAGATAGTAAATCTTTCCGTGAATTAAAGAGAATGGTCCACATCATTGAAATTCACCTGGCTAAAACAAAAACCAGGTTCGGGGATGAAACCCTATGAACTCAAGCCATGAAGGTATGGAATGATTTACCTTATACAGCCTGCACATTATCCTCTCATAGTGCTTTTATTATTGCAGTGAATGAACAATACCCACTTATATGTAACTGTAACTAGATGAAATGATTGGACACTGTCCTGTTAATGTGTGTATTGTTGCTATAGTGTATTACTGTATATGTACATTTGGTCGGTCTTATGAAATGTGTATATTTTAGCTTATTATATAGTATTTGTATTTAGTGCAACTAATAAAGAATTAAAAGGACTGTCTTTGTGAACAGGGTTCTCTTAACCATCATGACATATTTCTGCTGTATAAAAATAATGGTTTTTATCTATCTATCTATCTATCTATCTATCTATCTATCTATCTATCTATCTATCTACTACTATCTGTCATCTAGCTGTATATCTAGTTTCTTTTTTATTTTCTTATAGATGTCTTTGCCTTCTGAGAGTTGCTAGGGCAAGTTGCATGGTTGTTAGGGACCAGACATCCCTTCATTTGCATTGAGCACTCCCATTGGTTGCTAATAGGGTTTGGGAGGGATTTTAAGAAAAATAAAAATGGTGTCAATATTGTTCACTTAGTGAGAGGATGAGAATGGTCTGAGTCTTTTTTGTATCTGTTTAATCCTGCATTTATTTTTTAACAATGGAAGATACATCTTTTAACCTTTTTTGGTTGATCCTGCATCAGCGGGATGGCGTGAGTGTCTTCCTTCCATCGCTGCATCCTGTAATCTGGTTGATCCTGCAGTTTGTGTTGCTGTGGCTCGTGCAGTTCTGGATTTATGAATTCATCATGTGGAACCTCTAGAGGTTTTCGAAATGTTATTGTACCACAGTATGGTACAATCACATTCCATGACGTGTTGAACTGTGGTACAACAACATTTTGAAAGCCACCAAGTCCCATACACAACAAGCCTTCACCATACACTATATAGTCATGCTTCTATACTTACAGATAGAGGAAAATCATTAGAGAAATGCAAAAATATTGGTAATAAACAAGGCTTTAATTAAAAATACATTCTTTCTTGTTAAAATACTCTAGGACTTCCATGATAACACTCTGTGACTGGCAGAGCCAAGAATAAGTTTCCAGTTATGTACTGCATCATTCTCAGTAACAAATGACAACCCTGGGATTCTGATGGGACCTGTGGGTGTAGAAGAGTACTGTAAAAAAGAACTGGTGTCAGACTGTGCTGTACCTAGGATATTCCCTGACTTTTATCATAATTTATTTTGGTACTCAATACCACCTCATAACTTTCCAGGGTCTGCATTGCTGCTACTGTAATTCAAATGTGCTATTTTGGGCAAGTATACAGGGATCACTGGCATATGCAAGTGTTTAAAAGTAGATGTGTTCTGACAAATGGATATTTTGAATGTGTTGTTTTTTATTTAGTTTTCTGCAATACTGGGTCTAGAGAAAACATGTAGAGCAAAGGACTCAATGGACAACCCTGCCTCACTTCTGTGAGAACCCTTGTTGTTGTGCCCAACCAAGCATCTATATAGGGTGTATCTAAGGCTTAGTCACACAAAGAAGGTACTCGGACCACAGTCAGGGATATCCAATGCCTTGGTCAAACAAGTATACCATCAGAGTCAGATAGGGACCAGCACCTGCTGTTTAGCTACGTGTTTCTAAAATGTTACTCCCGGTTCAAGTAGAAACTGTGGACCAGAGAAGACTTTCAATAAAATATTCTTCATTCATTCATTTTAAAATTATTCCATGAATATGTACAAACATGGTTCATTTACATGCAAAGAACCTGCTTTCTAACACATTTCATGTAAAAATGTGCTTTTTAAAAGGATACTCTGATAAAGCACATTCTTGTATTAAATGTGTTATGGAACAGGTGCCAGTGTCCCTCATGTGAGTTTGTTGAATAGTGTGAAGTGAAACTATAAGGACTTTGTAATTTTGTTCTATTCTTTGCATGTAAATGGACTATGTTTGCATGCATTCATGGAAGAATTTTAAAATGAATGAATAAAGAATTTTTTTATTGAACATCCTCTCTGGTCCACAGTCTCTGCTTGAACTGGGAATATCATTTTAGAAGAACATACCTAACAGCAGGCGTCAGTCTCCATCTGACTCTGCTTGTAACTAAGGCTTGTCTGTATAAAATACTTACCCACTTGACAAAAGGAAAAGGAATTCCGTAATGTCTCAGTGTATTAAATAGGTATGAATGGGAGACTTTGTCATACGCTTTCTCTTGATTCAAAGATAGTGCCTATTCAGAAACTTTCTTAGTTCTACTAGTTTCAAATAATTCACATAGGTAAGTAAGATTATCAGATACGAACTATGAGGGTATTACACATTACTGTGATGCTGATAAGATCAATTTGGCCACTTTCTCTAATCTTTTTGTAATATTCTGGAGACATTTTTAATGTCAGTGTTCAACAGACTCCTGTGGTGTTAGTTTTCTATGGTCTCCTTTTTAAAAAAGGAAAATTCAAATAGTTTGGGTAATGGATGGGGATAAAATGCTCTTACACAGCATTTAAGAGAACACTATTGGCAAAAAGGAGAGAGTTGTTTGGAAAATGCTTTATAAAATTTGGAGGGCAGGCCCTCAGAACCTGGAGCTGAGTTATTGCCAAGTTTCTTTATGGAATGCTTAATTTCTGAAACTATAATGGAAGCCGCTAGTTCCTTCTATGTTGCAACTGGAATCACAGGGACTATCTATAAAAAATGTTCTTGAATTTTCTTGTGCCAATGTTTACTATGGTAGTATCCTACAACTCTGCTCTGTACAATTGCATATCTCTGTGTGGATACTACAGTATTGCTCTGTACTTTTGCTTATACCTGCATGTATACTTGCATTATATTTCTTGCTATTGTCTGTCCTGGTTTTTGTAATCTGTACTCTCCAGGTTTGTGCCTGAAGATAGGCAAGCATATGCCTAGTGCACTTACCCGGTTACCAAAAGCAAATAAATAAATAAATATGTCAGACAAAAAGGTGGTATTAGGTTCATATGTGTGGTTGGAACTAAAGATTGTCTTTACATGTTCCTGTACTATCCACATAATATAATTTAGGGTGGTATAAACAGTGCTGGAATGTGGAGGTGAAAAACCTATAATTATCTTTTTTACAACCCTGTCAGAATATCCCTTACACATATCAAATCCTATTTCTTACCCTGCATGCCAAATTGCATTTCTTTTTTTCTGAGAGGAGGTTCTATGGTATTGGAAAGAGAACATTCCATTTTTTTTATTTTCTTTATTTAAGTTGTTAAATTTATTTTCTCTGCATACATTTACAAAATTAAAGAATTAAATGTTTAGTCTGATCAGACTTTGCAGTCTGCTTTTGCAAAAATGTACTATTATTAGGGAACACGGAAAGGGTAGATAAAGTTGTTAGTCTTTTTTATAGCTTTTAATGTTACAGACATGCTGGGTTAATGTGTTTAATATGTGTCCCTGGTACATGAAAGTTGTTTGTTAAGTAATTCTGGTTTGTGACCTGGTTCTACTTTTAGATCTCTTCACCTTTGATAACTCTCACTGAGAGTCAGATGAGTAATCTGAGACTGAAGAAACAATTGGGAGGCATCAGAATCCCCATCCTCTTCCTCAGTTTCCCACCATTGCTTACGTATGCTTAAAGCTGCATATTTATTCCTGGTGGGAATGATAGGGCTGCTAACTTCATTTTTTGTTCTTCTTCTTCTTCCACATTTTGATTTCATAGCTACTGTGCTGTCTGTGTCAGTCTGACGAGGTGGAGGTTGTGGTGGCATGTCCTCCCTTTCAGCCATATCATGGGGTCCCTGCATAGGGCCAGTGGGTTGAGGAGCCCGGTCATGTGTGGAAGGAGGTAGGTCTGGGGTGCACTGTTCTCCACTAGGGGTCCAAAGGGGACCTTGTGATGTTCCTAGTGTTCTCAACAAACTCCCAAGACACCATTGAGGTTTCAGAGGCTTGTAAAGTGGTGCCTGGATGATTCATTGGGGAAGGTGTAAAATCTCTACTGTCATTCTCAGAACAGTGGTCAGATTGGTGTCCTGGGGTGGGGGTAATGGAGGACTCTGTGGAAACTTGGGCCTTAGCCTGCTTTTCCATTATGATCTCCTCCTGGTCTCTTGAGGCTCTGTCCATGTGGTTGTAAGCTACATATCAACATTGCATATAAGTATGTACAGCCTCGTCACAGAGGTTACAGGGTGATGGGTTTGGGCGCTTCACTAATATGCCCATATTCCATGCAATGGTGGCATTTAGCAGGGTCACACACATAGGTTAATTGTGTCCTGTATCCACACTTGTGGCCAGTTTGGGGGTTTTCCAGGATAAAAGAATAGACCCATATCTTGCCCAACATAAAAGCTGCCAGTCAAGAGTAATAAACCATTATTAAACTATCTTAGTTTAATTTTCACCTTCCACCCACCTGTCCAGACATGATCATGATCTAGAATAGGTTCAGGTCTTTTTAACATATCACACCTCTGACCTAACCTGAACAGGAAGGGTGAAAGCTCTAAGGGCACATAGGCAGTGGGAAAGTAGGTGGAAAAATAAATAGAGGGAGGAGAAAGTAAGCATACAAAGCATCAGAAGAGGGGCTATAATATAAGACATGATGGCAGTGGTGCAGTGCAGTGGCCTTGGGGTAGCAGTCTTCTGGGAGATGTTCTGGAGGCTGTGATGCTGACCTATTTGTAGGCACCTCTCTGGTCTGAGGGAGGAGGTTGCCCATCTCCAGGCTGACCTGGCTAGGATTCATGAAACCTCCTCCCCACCAAGGGATCACCAGGGCTGCAGCAGCTGCCTCAGAGGTTGCCAAGAAAGATGAGCAGTTGAACCAAATTGGGCTCAGGGAGGGCGAGGGTGGTGGAACAGAGGAGCATCCCTCCAATTTTACCTCACCACAATTCATACACCATTCTAGTAGAGAGTGATTCCTCAATGGAGGCACCTGCAGTGGAGACCAAGGAGATATTGGGACCCTCCAGAAAGGAGACCCATGGTGGTGGCATTGGACCCCACAAGGGAAGGAAGCAACTTCTGGTTGGGGACTCAATTGTTAGAGGGGTAGAACTGGGGGAGGGAGAGGAGAGGAGAGGGAGGTGATGTGACTGCATGGTGCCATGGCTTGGAGGGATGGGGAGTGAATCCTCAGGATCATGGGAGCAGCTGCATAGGGGGGAGAGTGGATGTCATTATCCACCTTGGAACAAATGACCTGGCTGGAAATGGTATCAGAGCAGTGCAAGAGGAGCTTGTGGAGTTGGGGAGGGGCCTTTGATAATTAGCACATACGGTAACCTTATCAGAGGTGCTGCCTGTCTATAGCATGGGTGAGGCTAGGGTACTTCACACCATGGGATTCAATGAATGGTTGGAAAATTGGTGCAGAGCTCAGGGTTTTGGCTTTATTGGGGACTGGGGGTCCACCTGAAGGGATACAGGTCTGTACTGGCATGATGGTCTGCATCTGTCTGGGAGGGAAACCAGGATCCTAGATGATAGGTTTTAATGCTTCATTGGCAAGCATTTAAACTAGCCAAGAGGGTTGCACTGAAAAGGAACAGGGAAATCCCAGCCTCCCTCCACAAAACAGGGTAGTTAGTAAAGTAAACGCCAAGGTAGAGAAGTCAGTAGGGACCAGGGCAGGGGTAAATGGAGAATTTAAACTAGCCAAGGGAGGAGGCACTGAAAAGAAGCAGGGAAATCCCATCCTCCCCCCACAAAACAGTGTAGTTAGTGAGGTAAACACTAAGGTAGAGCAGTCAATAGGGAGCAGGACAGGGGTAAATGGAGAAAAAGGCAAAGGCAGTAAAGACAGTAATGGGGCTAAAAGGGGTAAGGCCATCAAAAAATGGAGGGTGATGAGTACCAATGCCCATAGTCTGGATAACAAGCTCCCTGTACTAGTGGCCTTGATGGAAGAGGGATGCCTGGATAACTTGGCAGTCACAGAAACATGGTACACAGAGAACCATGACTGGTATTTCAACATACCAGATTACACAATCTACATGAGGGACAGGGAGGGTAAATGAAGAGGAGAAATAGCTCTCTGCATAAAGGAAGAGATCAAAGCAACAGAACTAAATGGTAAACAGGGAGGAGAGGAGGCACTATGGGCCACACTGGAGACAGGAAATGGCACCACAATCTGTACGGGGTTTGTATACAGACCTCTGTGTCAGGGGGAGGAAATGGACAAGGAAATGATTGAAGGCATGCTTAGAATGGCAGAAAAGAGGGAGATATTGTTGATGGGGGGCCTGAAAATACCAGATGTTAACCAGAGTACCTTTGCTGCAGCCACATCCAAGAGCAGGGTAATTCTAGATGCCCTACAGGGGACATGCCTCAGACAGCTAGTGTTGGAACCCACTTAGGAGGGCAGGATCTCAGATTTAGAAGTGGGTAGCCATCTGGGAACATGTGACCACCCAACAGTGTGGGTCACAATAAACACAGCCGTAGAGTCAAGCCATGCAAAAGCAAGGGTATTGAACTTTAGGAAAGCTGACTTTGGGAAAATGGGAGAGTGCGTAAGGAATGCACTAGCAAAAGGGTAGGAAGGAGGGCTTGAGGAACAATGGGGAAAAATCAAAATTACAGATTGGCAGTGTGGCCCACTAGGTGTCTGAAAGTAAAAGTAAATAATTCAGCAGGAGGGATCTGTCTCCAAATAACCATGAAGACAGGCAAACAGATCTGGAGAAAGTAGACCCACTCATTGGTAACTGTTTTAATAAATGAGTACATTACTGTTAATCTGTTTCTCTGTATATAACTTATTATAATGTTTTGCAGTTAAATATACTGCTTCTTCAGGTATCTATTAATACATAAATATTAGGTAAGTTACTAATGACCAACTGTGTATGATGTAAAACAACCATAAATTAAAATCTAACTTAACTTTTCATATAAAATATATAGATGGTAAATAAAAAATAATTATAACTCTTAACACAGGTATATTAATTGTTATTAAGTTCTTGTATAGAATATACACAGAGGTGAAGAAAAAAACTTTGCCTATCTCAGATTCGATATATAAATAAACATTTCCAACCTGGACAGTGAGTATGTGGCTTTTTTGTTAGCTCCTTTCATATATTTATTCACATATCGTTTATTTTCCTAGTTAAAAAAATTAAAAATAAACATTTAATTATAGTTTTGAAGTTTCAACTTTTTAAATTATAAATAAATCCTTGGTTTAGAAATTTCAATGTCACCAAGTGCAAGCTGTTACATCTTGGGTGGAGAAACCCTAAACACAGGTACACCCTGGGAGGGGAGGCGCTGGAGGCCTCAACAGGGGAAAAAAGACCTAGGGGTCATGGTGGATGCATGTATGAATAACACAGAACAGTGCAGGAGAGCAGCTAGCAAAGCAAACAGGATATTGGGATGCATCGTAAGGGGGATCACCTCTAGGAGCAGGGAAGTGATTCTGCCACTGTACAATGGATTGGTTAGACTAAACCTTGAGTACTGTGTACAGTACTGGAGACCACACTTGAAGAGGGACATACAGCTCCTGGAGAGGGTACAGAGGAGGGTAACTAAGATGATATATGTACTAGAGGATTTGATGTATGAGGACAGACTTGAGGAGCTCTGCTGTTTTCATTGGAGGAGAGGAGAGGAGAGAGAGGGGAGACATGATTGAGGTCTTTAAGTACCTCAAGGGATTAAATAAGGTAAACACAGAGGGGATTTTTAGACTAAAGCAGGGAGATATCACCAGAGGGCATGGCTTGAAGTTGAAAGATGGAAGGGTGAGGGGGAAAAGAGGAGGAGGTTTTTCACTGAGAGGGTGGTGGATCCTTGGAACACGCTGCCTGGTGAGCTAGGTCAGAGATCCACAATGGAGGGCTTCAAGAGAGGGTGGTACAGACACAGGAAGTGGATGTATCAGATGATGGCCTGTCCCAGGGTGGTGGGGATGGATGATAGGGCTGTCTGGAACACAAGGGGGGGAGGGCCTTGGTACCCAACTAGGGATCTGAGGTTCAAGCAGACTCGAAAGACCGTAAGGCCTAATCGGCTGGGAATTAGTATGTTAGTATGTTAGAATAGATTTACCTTTTAGATCACAGAAGGCACTTTATGTTGCTCTTTTTAAATTGAGATATCAAAAGCCTACTCAGTTTCACAATCTGCAAATGAATATGACACCATAAATATATGTATTTATTAGTATTTTGTCCCCAGCATTGGTTGTATCAATACCTATAAGGACTATAGGTTAATTTACCTTTTGTTATGGTTAGGCCCAATTTCAAGAAAATACCAGTTTTTTTTTTATTTTCTTATTGAAACCGCATGTTTCTTCTATTTTCGAGCATAGCAAGACAAAATTGTCCTTATTAAGGCATTCTTTACTGTTGACAGACTCACTTCCAAAGGTTTCTTAACAAATTGGTTCCAGTTAACAATTTTAACTTTCTTTACCCCTTCACAAAAAGTAAATACATTCTGTGGTGCTGCACTACTACCTCATTTTGTGAACTACAGGATTTTCTTTTTTGACTAAACTCGTCAAAGTACCTTAAGTTTTAGATACTGTAATGTAATTGTGTAAGTTTACTCACTTTCTTGTGTATGCACATTCTCCTCTGGCATCTCCATGTCTCTATGGGAGCCATTGCTCTGTCCCACTGCATTTTAAAGCCAAAACACTGCCCCTTCATTCAAGAAGCCTAAATTTCATTGAGTATTCCAAAATTAAAGAGTTGAGGCTTTACAAACAAGGAAGTTGTTCTCTGTTTCTTGTGTCATGCACAGTAATACTATTTTCCTACTTAGAAAAATGAAGGGGATCAATATATAGATGGTAGATACTTCACTACTCTAAATATTATTCTGTTTATTTATTTTTATTTATGTGAGTCTAGGATTACAAAGTACCCTTGAGCTGGGGTTCTTTTACAAAGGTTCCAAGTCAGTGAGTACAGGCATACAGTTTCAATTACACTATAGAACAATCAGTAACACTAATGGTCGTAACATGTTATTACAAGGATTACTACATGAAACACAGGGAAGTGTACACAAACAGGGGAAAAGGAAACATGAGTGGTGGGGAAAGGAGAGGGCGGGGATGAGACAGGGGCATTCTAGATGTAATTTTACCATACAGAGGTATATTTATTTAGTTCTATCTGCATTTTGTTTTAACATAAATATGTATTTGACCAAAATAATGTCTAATAGTATTGAAATATTTGAAAATGTTGTTACCAAAATGTACTGTAACATCAGAGAGCTGAATCAGAATTGTGGTGCCACTTCCAAAATGTGGCCACACATCCCAACCTACCCATGTCATGGCGACATGTCGAGGTGGCCACAAAGGCATGATCTTGGTAAACAGTTAGTGCTATGTGGTCAGCCTATTCCAGGAAAACTGTCAAGATGAAAAAAGGCAGAACGATGGCAGTCTGGGATAATCCAAAAGTCAAAATTCATACCACACTATTTCTTTGTTAATGCCATAACGTTTATCCAGGGTACTGCATCTTTCTATCCAAAAGGCCTCTCATTTGAGTAGGCCATTTTGGATGTTCCCACCCCTGATGGTGTGGAAAGAGACTATAGAAAAGTAAAAAAACAAGGTTCCTTCAGCTATCTTGTGACGAGACCTACAACCACCATCAGAATCCAGGCATGACTAAATGAAAATTGGATAGACCTTAGCACTAACATATGAAGATAAACTATGATTTTCTAAGCTCTGGCTTAAGATCAGGTAGCCATATGATCATGACTTTCCTTGCTCTGCCCTACTGTACATTAAAAAGGAAAAAACCTTTGACAACAGTAAACTTTTGAACATTGTTTTGGGACTTTATAGATTTAATTACCTGGCATTATATTTATTTCTATCTTTGGAGTAATACAAATTAGGCAATTATGGATGTTTTTGAATCACTTAAAGGTATAACAGATGAAAAATCAATACCAAGAACCTTAAAAAAGACTGATGAGGAAAGGATTCTCCAAAATATAATTAGTATGAAAAAATTATCAGGCAATTTAAATACAATTTAAATACAAAAAAACCTGACACATAAATATGAAAATCTAAGACAGACAGAATTGAGGTTAAAATGGCACTGTGTCACATTAACCGAATATTATAAACAAAAACGTATACCGAGAGGACTAAGAGTCCCAGCCATACCAGATTTAGGTTTTACAACAAATGACTTAGAAAAAAAATGGAATGGCGTCAGCAACAAATACTCTTTGGATATTTTACTCTTTCTAGTGGAAGCTCTAAATATGGAACTAATGTTGGTGGAGAAATCAAAAGTATTTACAAACAATATAACCTAAAACCAGATATTAAAGAATTTTCTGATTTTCTAGATAAAATTAAGAACCTATTAGATGATTATGAACATAATTTAATTGAACAAAAACTAAGAGAATTCAGGTGAGATCTTAATGATTATAAAGAAGAAAAAGTATACAGTTATAACAAGTTTACACCATAAAAAATGCAATATGTCTATAACCCAGACTCAGATAGCAATTTCTATAGTTCAGATAGCAGTTCTGAAGGTAGTGGACAACAAAAACAACAAAATCTCAGGCCTTTTTTGGGGAGAGGCAAATACAGAGGCAGAGGGAGATGGAACAGAGGCCAATGGAGTAACGGGGTACAGAGAGGGAGATATATCCAAAAAGATCAAAGAGAACAAACAGGAAGCAGAGAACCAGATATAGGCACTGAGACCACACATGGACAAAGAAATGGACAAGAACCAGAGACAATAGGCAACAGAATAGTACAAAAACACCAAAAGAGGGGACAAGCATAGTTTTTAATTTGTCCAAAAGGAAACTCAATGAAATAGAACAAAACATTCTAAATCTAGTGCTCACTTATTGTCCACATGAGAAATTAAACTTTTTTTCATCTAAAGATGGATATGCAGAAATTTTACAGAAAAATTATCCTAAAATATTTTTTGCCATGATAGAGGATACGATTAATCTGGCTGAAAGACAAAAAAGAAAAACATCATCTTTGAACTTAAATTTTAAATCCAAATTTGTATCCCCGGACCAATACCAGCTAATATTATGACATACATAGAAATGGTTGACAGAGACCTAGCAAGATTAGGAAGAAATATATCAGACAGATGATGAACTTATAACTCGACAGCTAATGAATTGAGAGCCCTAAGGAACTTAGAAAATGACAGAACAATTGTGATTAAGAAAGCAGACAATGGAGGGGGAATTGTCATTATGGACAGTGATAAGTACAAAATGGAATGCCTTAAACAACTAAAAAATAGAGAATTTTATGAAAAAAGTGATACAAATATTACAGAATTAGTCAAAGATCTAATAAAAAATACTTTACAAAATGGTATGGAAGATGGCTATATTTCCGACTAGGAACAAAAAGTACTCTTTAGAGAGTGTCCAATAATGCCTGCTCTATATCTTACCTATAATCCATAATAGTTTGAAAGACCCTCCTGGATGACCAATTATCATAGGGATAGGTTCCTCCCTAGAAGCCCTCTCAGTATATATTGATTATTACCTGCAACCATTAGTAATATTACGAAATCATACCTAAAAAAACAGTAGCGATACCATTCTACTATTAGAGGATATTAATAAAGAAAAGATCATTACAGAGGACTGCATACTTGTGACAATGGATATTAAAGACCTTTATACTAGTATTTCCCACACCGAGGGCCTTAAGGCCGTAAGAGAAAAACTGAATGAGAAAGAACCAGATAGTAGCCCACCAAATGAATTTATTCTGAATCTTGCAGAATTTGTACTAACTAAGAATTACTTTAGATTTGAGAACCAATATTTTTGGCAACAAAAAGGTACAGCTATGGGGTCTTCTATGGCCCCAGCTATGCAAATATTGTTATGTATTCATTGAAAAACAGTTCATATACAATAATGATAACACTTTCAAAACTAAGATTAAATGTTGGGAACATTATACTGACGATTGCTTCTGCATCTGGCATGGGATAGAGAGGAACTACATGCTTTCCAAATGTATCTAAATAATTGTACAGACTGAAATTTGGCATGGCCTATGACAAAGATAAAATACATTTTCTTGACTTGACAATCAAAAAGGAGGGTGTGACACTAAAAACAAAAGCCTATAGGAAACCTACAGACAGAAATGTTCTATTACATGTGAATAGCTTTCACAAAAATGTTGTCATTGACAATATCCCATATGGCCAATTCATTTCAGTGAAAAGAAACTGCTCGGACAACGAAGATTATAGCAAAGCAGCTGCTGAACTTACAGATCGCTTCAGAGACAGAGGTTACAGACATGATATACTGATGGAAGCAAGACAAAAGAGTGATATGAAAAGCAGAATTGACTTGCTTACACCGAAATCAACAAAAGACACTAAACAGGATAGAGTTAAAGTACCATTTAACTATTTGGACCACTTTAATTTTATTAAAATATTTATTTTGAAATATTGGCAGGTTTTAAAATCAAACAAACTATGCGAACAAACATTTAAGGAAAAAACACTAGTGACAGTAAAAAAACAAAACAAAATCACTGAGTGACAGATTGTGCCATGCTGTGTACCAGAATCGGTTTAAAAACATGAAATATTTGAAGGGAGAACAAAGATCATAGGCAATTATCCATGTGGAAAGTGCCAGAACTATAACAGGACCAGAAAAACAAAAAAAAAATGTACAACCCTTACAGCAATGAACATATTGGGATTAAACAGTTTATTGCTTGCCAGACAGATCAGGTCTTTTATGCCCTGAAATGTCCATGTGACCTTCACTGCATCGGACAAATGTCTAGGTCCTTAAGGCTAAGATTAAATGAACACTGTAGTGACATAAGGTGAGGTGATCTTAATTCAGTTGTCATCAACATTTTATGGATAACAGACATAGTCTGTCTTCCTTCCAGTTTGTGGGCCTTGAAAGAGTGGAAACCCCACCAAGGGGTGGCAACATCCAAAATGGCCTACTCAAATGAGAAGCCTGATGCAGTACACTGGATAAATGTTATGGCATTAACAAAGAAATAGTGTGGTCTGAATTTGTTGAATGATGAAGAAATAATGTGGTCTGAATTTATTTAATTATTTTTGACTCTGGTATTATCCCAGACTGCCATCTTTCTGCCTTTTTTCACTTTGTCAGTTCCCCTGGAAAGGGTTGACCACATGGCACTAACTGTTTACCCAGATCATGCCTTTGTGGCCACCTCGATATGTCACCGTGACATTGGTGGGTTGGGATGTGAGACCACATTTTGGAAGTGACACCACAGTTCCAATTCAGCTCTCTGATATTACAGTACATTTTGGTAACAACATTTTCAAATATTTATATCCTATTTGACATTATTTTGGTCAAATAAATATTTATGTTAAAACAAAATGCAGATAGAACTAAATAAATATACGTCTGTATGGTAAAATTACATCTAGAATAATATTTAGAGTAGTGAAGTATCTACCATCTATGTATTTATCCCCTTCATTTTTCTAAGTAGGAAAATGGTCTTACTGCGCATGACACAAGAAAAAAGAGAACAGCTTCCTTGTTTTTAAAGACCCAGATCTTTAATTTGGGAATACCCAATGAAATTTATCCTTCTTGAATGAAGGGGTGGTGGGGTTTTTTTCCAATTGTTTAACCAGCAGTGGCACACTAAGCTGAAAGCTTGTTTACAGCAGTGACCTGGGAGCACAGGGAAGTTAAATGACTTGCTCAGGGTCACACAGTATGCAAGTGGGGGCTGTGGGATTCAAACCCAAGTCTCAGATTTGCAGCTCAGAGCCTTAAAACCACTGCACTATACTGCCTTGTCTCACTAGGTTTGAAAATAGAAGAAACCAGGGGTTTCAATAAGAAAATAAAAAAAAACAGTATTTGTTTTGGAAATTGGGACTAAACATCACGAAAGGTAAATGAACCTATAGCCCTTATAGGTACTGATGTAACCTAAGTTAGGGGACAAAATACTAATAAATAAATATATTTATTTTTTCATATTCATTTGCATATTGTGAAACTGAGTAGGCTTTTGATATCTCAATTTAAAAAAAGAGCAACATGAAGTGCCTTCTATGATCTAAAAGGTAAATAATTCTAAATCAAGGATTTATTTATAATTTAAAAAGTTGAACATTCAAAACTATAATTAAATGTTTATTTTTTTTTAATTTTTAACTAGGCAAATAAACAATACATGAATAAATATATGAAAGGAGTTAACAAAAAAGCCACATACTCACTGTCCAGGTGGGAAGTGTTTATTTATATATTGAATTTGAAGTAGGCAATGTTTTTTTCTTCACCTCTGTGTATATTCTAGACAAGAACTTAATAACAATTAATATACCTTTGTTAAGATTTATAATCATTTTTTATTTACCATTTATATATTTTATATGAAAAATAAAGTTAGATTTTAATTTATAGTTGTTAATCGTACACAGGTGGTCATTAGCAACTTACCTAATATTTATTTATTAATAGATACCTGAAGAAGTAGTGTGTTTACTTGAGAAACATCATAATAAATTATTTGTAGAGAAACTGATAAACAGTAGTGTACACATTTATTAAAACAGTTACCGGTGAGTGGGTCAAACTTCTCCAAATCTGTCTGAGCAGAAAATCAAAACTGCCATCACAAAGGCAACACGCCTTTGTGTGAAGCAAATCAACAAAACAAAATGAAGGGAAAAACACTATGGTTCTCAAAAGAGGTGTTAGGGAAGGTTAGAGAGAAAAAGATAGCATTCAGGAAGTATAAGCCATTTAGTCTGACCTCAATTGTGGGCAAGATCATGGAGACCATACTAAAGGAAAGGTTGGTGGAATATCTAGAGCAGTGATGGGCAAGATGGTATTATATGTGGGCCAAGCAGTATAGTGCAGTGGTCTAAGGCTCTGAACTGCAAATTTGGTGACATCCAGCAGACCAGACCTGGGTTTGAATCCCACAGCTTCCACTTGCATACTGTGTGACCCTGAGCAAGTCACTTAACCTCCTTGTGCTCCCAGGTCGCTCCTGTAAAAAAGCTTTCAGCTTAGTGTACTACACCTGGTTAAACAACTAAATAAACAAGTGTGGCCCTCCAGATATCTGAAGGGCCACAATGTTACTTGAGAAGCATATTCTAAAATAAATGATGCTGAAGACACTATAATAATGCAAAAATCTTTATTAACTTCAAGAAATTAATTAATTCTTAAACATAGTGTTAAATAGTTTCAAAAATTGTTTTTAAACATCACTAATAAATAACACATAAATATATTATTATTTATTACTCAAATTTTTGTGTTGTGATGTTATCAACTAATTTTCTAAAGTTTGGGATAGTTGAGTGCAGCTACATCTCAGCTCTGCTAGTAGATTACTGTCAGTGAGTCTATTTCTTTTATTACTTTTAATATGTCCCATAATGGAAAGGTTTGTTCACATGTGTATGTGGACCCGAACATAGATAACAGCTTAGCAGTACATGCTCGAAGAACAGGTCCACCAATATTTCTCCACATCTGATGTACTCCTTCTTTCTTAAATTTAGTTATTGCACTTTCTTCAAAAGATTTCAATTCAAGTAATTCCTCTTCAAAATCTTTTTTGTTACTTTCCAGTCTCTGGCACACAGTGCCACTGCAACTAAAATCAAATTCAAATGGGTTTGTTAGCAGTACCATGAATGGTTTCAACTCATCAAGTGATGAAAATCACTGTTCAAAACACAGCAACAATCGATGCACCATGTCAGCATGTCCGGACGGAGCATATTGCGCTATACAAAAATCTGATGATTTGTTCAATGCTTGCTGCAAATGGATGAGATGTGTCAAGTCCTTCAACTGTAGCTCCGATGACATTAGTTGTAATTGTATCATATATTTTTTGATACTAGTGAGCATGTTTGGTAGTGGATTGTTTTTTCCTTGTAGTGACATGTTCAGTCCATTCACATGTGTTGTTGTGCCTGTCAGAAATGCCAAATCTAATATCCACTGCTCGTTATCAAGTTCTGGCTGTGTATGAGAGCATTGCAAAAGAAAATGACGAATAGTTGGAAGTAACGCCATAAATCTCTCAAGTACTTTTCCACGACTAAGCCACCTAACTTCACTGTGTAGCAACAGATCACCATACTCAGCATTGACTTGCTCCAAAAGCTCACAGAACAAATGGTGATGCAATGGTCATGCTTGCATGTGATTAACAATATGAACAACTTTGTCCATCATAGATTTCAGATGGTAATCCTTATTCAACTTTGCACACAGAGATTCCTGGTGGATAATACAGTGAATACCAAATATGATATTGCTTTGAGACTTTAGTAAAGCAATAAAACCCCAGTGTATGCCACCCATAGATGGACATCTGTCTGTTGTCACAGACACCATTTTCTTCAGTGGCAAGGCATGGGACATGGTGAAATTCATGAATGCTTCATAAAAGTGTATACCCTGAGTATGCCCATGTAGTCCAATTAGTTGAAGAAATTCCTCTTGTACATTTAGTTCCGGGTCCACACATCGCACCCATAAGCAGAGCTGTGCAACATCATGATTATCTGTCGATTCATCAACAGCAACACTGAATGCTAGTGAATTTCTTATTAGCTGCAGAATTTGTGCATTCAAATCATCAGCTATTTCATTTACTCGGCGACAAACAGTGTGTCTGCTAAGCTTCAGACTTTTAATACAGTGAACTATGTTTTCCTTATTTTTAAAATCAACAAATAATATTCGTGAAGATTCTATGAAGCAATCTTTCATTAGTTCACCATCAGAAAATGGTTTAGAATGCTTTGCCAAAAGCCAGGCGATGCGAAACCTTGCCATTATTATCAGATCACCCTCATTCATTGCTACTTGTAACACTCGCTGTTGTTTAGCAAGCCCGGTTTTTAGCAAACACACCTGTTGAGAGTGCAAAACTGATCCAAGAGGAAATCAGTGTGAATAAGGCGGATGGCACTTTTCAAAATGTCTCTGAAGAGGAAATCTTTTCGGGACAGATAGAGAATCTTTACAGATAAGACAGGCCGGCTTGCCGAGATGGTCAGTAACAAAAAACTCACACTCCCATGCATCCTGCACTATCCGCCCTACTTCTCCCAGTTTTCTTTTTTTTACTGCATCCAGAACTTTGTGAACCAGGTGAACAAGGTTCAGATAAACTTGGTGAGTGACTAGGTATGCAGTGGTTACTTAGAAATCTTTCCATTTTGAGTAAACTTTCAACGCTTTCTTTCTTCCAGAGTTGGTGGCAGTTGTCAGTGGAGGTATCTCTTAATTCACAGACATAGCTCAGTTTATACATGGAGCTGGGGGGGTACTCAATTGGCACCAATTGGCACCTATATAATTAATTAAGAAGTATTGCAGTACAAAACCAACTCATAGGTAATTATCTGAGCTGCAATGAATGAGTAGTTGTCAGTTTGCCCATCACTGATTTATGATGTAGTGACAAACAGATAATTAAGGGTAAGTACCTGTTATCGGCATTTCATTTTGTACTTTGATTTCACCTCAAGCAAATTCAGTATAATTATATCACTTGCACTAAATGGGCTATGAAAGTAGCAACAACGTTAAAGCAATTCGTTTTGTAATTAAATTTTGCCCCCGGATTCATTTCAAAGCAGTAATCATTACTGAGTAATGCCATGGAACTGGGCAAATAAATCAAGCTGAGTTACTATGTTTTGTACTTTGATTTCACCACAAGGCAAATTCAGTATAATTACATCGCTTACACTAAATAGGCTATGAAAGTAGCAACAACACAAAGTTAAAGCAACTGAGTAATGCCATGGAACTGGGCAAATAAATCAAGTTGAATTACTACACTTACACTAAATGGGCTATGAAAGTAATGAAAACGAAAAGTTAAAGCATTTTGTTTTGTATTTAGTTTGCACGGCATAGGTAATAACTCGAATTCATTTCAACGCATGACATGAAAGTACAAGTGACAACGAAAAGGTTAGATTTCATTTTAAAAATAAATTCTCTTTTATCCTGTAATTATCTGACAAACCCAGAGGGCCGCAATATTTACAATAAGGGCTGCATGTGGCCCACGGGCCACAGTTTGCCCACCACTGATCTAGAGGACCATGGTCTCCAGGATGCAAGGCAGCATGGGTTCATGGATGGGAGATTGTGTCAAATGAACCTGATTGACTTCTTTGACTGTGTCACTAAGACAGTACACAGGGGCCAGGCACTATACATCCTCTATCTTAATTTCAGCAAGGTCTTTTACTCTTTGCCTCACAAAGGTTGATCAGGAAGTTGGTGGATCTTGGGATTGGGAAAAAGATGGCCAGATGGGTGAAAAACTGGCTATGCGATAGAACCCAGAGGGTATTTGTCAGGGGAAAGTTATCGTGCACCAAAAAGATAACCAGTGGGGTCCCACAGGGCTCAGTGGTGGAGCCAGTGTAGTTCACTGTCTTCATCAATGACATTGAGGATGGTATTAAGGGCAAAATGTGCCTATTCGCAGATGACACCAAGCTCTACAGGAGATATGACACAGCTGAATGGATACATGACCTACAGGAAGATCTTGAAATGCTGAGGAGGTGGTCCAGAATCTGGCAACATAGCTTCAATGCCAAGAAATGCTAAGTTATGCATATTGGAACCAAGAATCCAAGGACAGAGTACTACCTGGGTGGAGTCTGAGTATCTGCATCAGAGGAGGAGAAGGACCTGGATTGATGATCACTAGTGACCTGAAGCACTCCACACAGTGCAAGAAAGAAGCAGCAAAGGTAAACAAGATGCTATAATGCATATCTAGGAGGATCAGTAGTAGGAGAGGAGGTTATATTGCCTTTGTACAGGTCATTGGTAAGGCTGCATCTAGAGTAAGTAGTTCAGTACTGGTGCCCACACCTCAGAAAGGATATTAACCTGCTAGAACAGGTCCCGAGGAGGGCTACAAAGATGATAGTGGGTCAGCAGGGTAAGGCATATGAGGAGAGGTTGAGGGCACTGAACATGTACTCCCTGGAAGACAGGATAGAGAGAGAGGGGACATGATTGGGACCTTCAAGCACTTGAAAGGGATAAATAAGGTTGATAAGGAGAGTCTGCTTAAGCTGAGTGGCAACCATTACACAAGGGGGCACAGTCGTAGTCTGGAGGGTGGGAGGTATAGGAGGGAGGTCAGGAAGCACTTCTTCACAGAGAAGGTGCTGGACACTTGGAATGCACTGCCAGAAGAGGTCAACTCATTGAAGACAGTGGGCAGATTTAAGAGAGGCTGAGATAGGCATATGGGGAAGGTAAGGATCAAGGGAATGGAGGTTGGGATGAGTGGGGAGGAAGGGCAGGGACATCAGCTCAAGCTGTAGACCCTGCAACATGAGCAGACTTGAGAGACCAAATGGACTTCTTCTGCTGGCCTTTTCAAATGTTTGTATGTATAAGGAAACACAAAAGGAGTAGGACAGATAACTGTACCAGTTAAAGCAGAAGGGAAGTGGGAAAGGCAATCAGAATAACAAAGGCCCAAACTGAGAAAAAGATAGCCAACTCAGTTAAGAAGGGAGATAAAACCTTTCATATAGTAGGTACATTAGGGAGCAACGAAAGACCAATCGAGGGATAGTGAGGCTTAATAAAGGGAAGGGGGGTGGGTAGATGGTGATAGTAAAAAAGCTCAGTATTCACAAAAGAAGAGGAGGGAGAGGTACCTAAACTAAGCAACAAAAGCACTCCAGATAGGGGGGGTCAATACCAGTCCATTCACAGAAGAAAGGGTCCTGAAAGAACTCCTAAAATTGAAGGTGGACAAAGCAATGGGGCCTGACGGGATTCATCCCAGAATTCTAAAAGAACTAAGGGGAGAACTAGTGACACCACTGACTACACTTTTTAACAAATCATGTGAGGATAGTGTGGTACCTGAGGACTGGAGGAGGGTGGATGTGATTCCCCTTCACAAAAGTGGGAGCAAGAAAGAGGCAGGAAACTAGTTTGACCTCAGTGATAGGGAAAATGATGGAATCACTTCTGAAGGAAACAATTGTTGAGTACCTAGAGGCCAGTGGGGCACAGGACACAAGGCAGCATGGATTCACAATGGGAAGGTCATGTCAGATGAAGCTAATCAATTTCTTTGACTGGGTGACCAAAGTAATAGACCAGGGAGGGGGTGTGGACATGGCCTACCTAGACTTTAGCAAGACATTTGACACAGTCCCACACAAAAGATTAATAAACAGGTTAGCCAGTCTGGGAGGGTCCCAGGGTTTTAACCTGGGTAAAACATTAACTGGACAACAGGATGCAGAGGGTAATAGTAAACGGAGTCCACTCCGAAGAAAGATGGGTTACTAGTGGGGTACCGCAGGGCTCAATACTGGGACCTGTTCTCTTTAATGTCTTTATAGGCAACATTGCAGAGGGACTGGAAGGGAAAGTATGCCTCTTTGTAGTCAACACAAAAATTTGCAACAGGGTTGATACACAAGGGAGGTGTAAATGATGAGAAGGGACTTGGCAAGGTTGGAGGAATGGTCAAAAGTATGTCAGCTTAGATTCAATGCAAAGAAGTGCAAAGTAATGCATCTGGGAAACAAGAACCCGTGGGAACAGTACACAATGTGGGGGGAAGTACTAACAACAACAGAAATGGAAAGGGACCTGGGGGTAGTCATATCAGATGACCTAAAGGTAGGAAAGCAATGTGAGAAGGCAGAAGGAGGGCTGGGAGGATACCTGGATGCATAAGGATAGTCATCACCAGTAGAAAACAGGAAGTTGTTATCCCTCTGTACAGACAGTTCATGAGCCCCCATCTGGAATACTGCATGCAGTTCTGGAGATCTGTGGTAGAGCTGCCCACTCCCCCCCCCCAAGAATGGGAGGAATGTTTGAGAGGGGCTCTCTCCTATGTCCTTTTCTTCTCACTTAAAGTCTGTTGTAACAGTATTTATTTAATCAATTATCCTTTTCTATTCTGCCTGTTCTGTAGGCTGACCACATACCCCTCTCTACTTAATTTCTGTTTTTCTTTCTGCCCCTCCAACATTGTCTCCTGCCAGTGAGATGCTCTCTGCATGCTGCCAAACCTGCCTGTAATAGCTGGCTGCCCAGCTAATTGCATTTCTGCCAGTTATTATTTAAAGCTAATAAAAGCTGTAATGCCAGCCATAGTTATGGCTAGCTCTGAAGCCTTGCATGAATGTGCAAGAAGGCATAGCTCTGCAGCACTGCCATTTTTTTAATATTATCCTGTGTTTGACGTTAGGATATAACAAACTTCCCCTGTTGCAGAGTCCACACTTACTAGTGTTCCTTATGACTGTGGTCATGGTAAAAAGGGGTAGTTCTACTTATTAAGCCACTGACGTGCCCTAGTGTAAAGTTAAATGAAGCAGTATTAATGTAAGTTGCTTTGGGTTTGATATTCAGTGCAAAGCTAAGGGAAACGGGTGACACAGAGGGAGCTGACAAGCTCAGAAGTCTGTTGTAAATGTTCTTGCCCCTTGTCAACCATGCTTCACTATGATAAATTCAGTATTTTGCTTAGTAGAAATTAAACAAAGCTACCTTACTTAGAGTAGTCGGGAAAATAAAAATTTTTTACTTGTTTTCTCTGCCGCTGACTTAAGAAGTGGGTGGCTCCACGGAGCTTCATTTGCATTTTGGAAAGCTGTCTGTTCCCATGCCATGACCTCCCCGCTTTCTCAAGTGTTGTAATGTGGCATGAAACTATTGCTGGGATCACAGAACTTAGAATGGGGCTGCAAAGAAGTCTGTTGTTCTCTAAAGTGGAGGAATGGTAATTTTACACTCCAGTTTCAGTAATGCCCCTCCCGCTTGTACTACAGCAAGTTTCCTTGCAATTTTTCTCAGTCCCCAAACATTTTGACATGCATAATTAAAAGCCAAAGGTCTTTTCTTGTATCTTACATGCATAGTTGTGCGAGACCTTGTATGCAGGGTAAAAAAAGCCCTCAAAACATACTCTTCCCCCTTCCCTGAGA
This sequence comes from Neoceratodus forsteri, assembly GCA_016271365.2. NCBI lineage: Eukaryota > Metazoa > Chordata > Ceratodontiformes > Ceratodontidae > Neoceratodus > Neoceratodus forsteri. The sequence continues at coordinate 949,875,901 of CM028129.1, read as the reverse complement.
TATGTAACCCTTTAAACCTTTTAATATAAAGCCTCTACAACTACTTTGTTAGCAGGAACCTCATGAAATGCCACTGTGTTCCCAGAAACTGTTTTATGCAATAAAGCTGATACCTTAATATGAGAGGCTTCCCTTAGCAACCTGCTGCAGACTATGTTCCTAAGGGCCAGCACCCAAAAAAGTTGCTAGTCTTATAGTATGGTTACTGTCAATCGTGGCTGAGTGGGCGGAGTTTCAGAGAAAACTCCAATAAAGAAACATTATAAATCCATTAGAAAATGAAATAATTAATACATTTCTAAAGGATTAATTATCCTTATGTTTTCCTTTTTTGTATTATTCATTTTTCTTGTTGTTTAGATTTAGAAATATTTTTTGTATTAGACTCGGATGTGGAGCCTATTATCGTGTGACTTTTTGTATAAAAAGCCGACCATTGACCTAGTCAGTAGATCAGTTCAGCCTGAGTGCAGGTTGAGAACACAGAGAGTGGGACTGAAGCTATATGTCCTAGCTGTGTGAGCTTATTTATCTTTTGATTTATTTTGCTGAAGTATTTTTTTTCCTTCTATAAATAAAACCACACTCTGATGTGTTTATATCTTACTCCTGTTGTTGGTGTTTCCTTCTCCCACACTCCACTATGGCAGTGATGTTAGAAGTGGGATAATTGGTGGTCCAGGCATACTGGTGGACACCAATTCTGGATATCTGCACAGATATCTGCGGAAGCATGGCTGGGAAACCAGAGAAGAAGGAGTCAGTGGAGACTAAAGTGACTGGTGTGCTGACAAGATCCAGAGTAGAACAGACTGGGGAAATGTTAGTACCTGTTCTGAACCCAGGTGCCAGCCCTAAGACTAAGACTGAGACCCCCATGTGGATGAGTGTCTCAGATGCTGGAGAAGATGGTGAAGATGAGGATTCCTTGGATGTACCCCCTACAGACATTGGTGACCTGTAGAGATGGTTGGCTATCCATCAACTCGAGATGGAATGGCAGAGAGTAAGAGACCTCCAAGAGAGAGAGCATGAAAGACGTTGGTAAGATCAATGTTGCACAGAGACTCTGAGGGCTCTTCAAGGCATGGAATCAGGTAATAGTGGGTAATACACCAGCTCTAAAGACATTAAACTAACTAAAATATCACCCACTGATGAGATCAAAGCTTATTTAATCACTTTTGAAAGGAAAGCCAGAGTGTGTGGGTGGCCCCAAATCCAGTGAATTGTCTGACTTGTCCCTTATCTGACCAGAAAATCCCAATTGACATATAGTAACATCGACCCTAAGCATGCTGAAAATTATGAATTGGTCAAAAAGGAAATCTTATGCAGATACAATATCAGTGCTGAAAACTATCAGCAAAGATTTCGTTCTCTGCGTTACCAGCATTCATATACCTCTAGAGAGACTTACATAAGGTTAAGGGAGTTATGTATGAAATCATTCCAACCTGAGGACAAGATCATCAATGAAATGATCGAGACTTTAGTAATTGAACAATTCTTGCAAATCCTCTCTAATGCAGTTCAAGTCTGGGTAAGGGAGCATAATCCCAAATCGGCTGAAGCAGTTATTGACTTAGCCAAGGACTTTCTGTCAGCTAGGCCCTCAACTAAAAATAACTTTAGAGGAGGGTCAGCTACTCCTTCTACCATAAAACACTCCTCTACTCCCTCTCCATCCTCTGTTGGGAAGAATCCTGTCAAATAAGGAGTGACATCAGGGAAAGGAGGAAGAACCCATTCCCCGATATCATATGCCACAATTGCAACGGAATAGGATATATAACCAGGTACTGTCCAAAAAAGAGAACAGTACTATCTCAACTGGCTTTGTTAACTACAGGGTATACTATGACTGACATTTTGATCAATAATAATAATGTGTTGGGGCTTCTTGATACAGGTAGTAAACATACCTTGATTCACCCTGAACTGCTAAGCACTAAGCTTGTCATTGGAACACCAGTGGATGTAGTATGCATCCATGGGGACACACACAATTATCCAACTTCCAATGTTGACATGAATGTTAAAGGGCTAGGGCCTACTGTGTGTGCTGGCTTAGTACCCAATCTGCCTGTGTCAGTGGTTATTGCTCACGATTTTCCAGGATTTGACAACATGCTGGCTAATAAAGGACACATTGCTGCTGTCACTGCAAGGGCCCAAAGCCAACAAGAAAAACCTCTCAGGAACACATTTCTCTTTGATGAGGACCCAGTCATAAAACCCCCTGGAAAAGATAGGAAGACCAAAGGGAAAATTGAAAATTATAGACTTTATGGAAAAATCAGAGACTTACTGAAAAACCAATCGAATTGAATGTAACTAGAAATTTGATAGGTAATGAACAGAAATGTGACCCAAAACTAACTCTTTTATTTCAACAGGTTGGTAAAGTGGCACATTAAGATGCCCCTGAAATACTAATTCAAAATGATTTATTATACAGGAGGTATAGTAACCCTAAAACAGGAGAGACTGTAGACCACCTGATTGTACCAGAAAAGTATAGGGTACAGTTATTGTATCTGGCACATGACTTACCCTGTTCAGGGCATGCTGGAAGGGATCGGACCTTGGCCAGATTGTTGCAGAGGTTTTTCTGGCCTACCATCCACGAAAAGGTTGCCACCTACTTTAAATCATGTGAACAGTGCCAGAAAGTTACATAAATTGTGAAAAGGGATATGGTTCCTCTAGAGCCCGTACCTTTAGTGTCCAACCCTTTTGAATGAATGGCTATGGATATTGTTGGACCCATAAAAAAAAGTTCCAAGGGTAACAGATTCATCTTGGTGGTCTGTGATTATGCAACTCCTTATCCTGTGCCCATACCCCTTCAATCCATCATCATAGAAAGAATAGCAGAGGAGTTGGTGAAAATCTTTAGTAGGTTGTGTATACCTTGAGAAACGGATCGAGGCAGCAACTTTAATTTGGCCTTACTAAGGGAGCTGTATCATCTATTGGGAGTGATAGCTGTCAGAACATTTCTCTATCATCCCCAACTAGATGGTCTAGTGTAGAGATTTAATCAAACCCTCAAAAGGATGCTCAGCAAATTTGTTCAAGAAGAAGGAATGAAATGGTATCAGTACCTTCCCCTACTCCTATCTGCTTATAGAGAGGACCCTCATGCCTCAACAGGGTATTCCCCTTTGAGTTGCCTTATAACCACAATCATAGGGGATCCCTTGATGTGGTAAAAGAATACTGGGAAGATGGTAAAAACATAGGGCCAACCAGTATCACTGAGTATATGGTCCAGCTCAGAAAGTGTCTGGCCAAATATACAGAGGTGACTCATAAAAATGCCAGTCAAGCCCAGCAAAAATAAAAAGAATATTATGATCAGAAGGTCACTGAGAAAGAGTTACAAGAAGGGGGCAGGGTGTTGCTGTTGTTACCTACTACTGAGAATAAGCTCTTGATGAAGTGGCAAGGGCCCTACAAGGTACTTAGAAGGGTAGGTACAGTTACCTATGTGGTAGAAACACCAGGCAAACGTCTGGTCAAAAAGATCTATCATGCCTACCTCCTTAAAAAATGTCAAGAAAAATCTGAAACTTCAGTGAGCATGATGATAATACCAGAAAGTGAGGAGTCGGATTTAGATGTGGGCTATAGCCGACTAGATGAAGAGGTAAAGACAGGATTAGCAGAGTTGCATATCAGTCCAGGTTTAGATGACCTGAAAAGAGAGGGGTTGCTTCAAGTACTACAACAGTTTGCCACTCCTATTATTGAAGTCCCTTATAAAGTGGTAGGTGTAGCACACCATATCCACACATCCTCTCCTCCTATTAGACAAAAGCCCTACAGGCTTCCTGAGAAAGTCAGGGTTGAAGTACAGCAGGAAATCCAGAAATTGAGGCAATTAGGTATCACTGAACCCTCAAAGAGTCCCTGGGCATCTCCCATCATAGTGGTACCCTAAAAAGAAGTAGGTATCAGGCTCTGCCTGGACTTCAGGAAACTTAACCAGGTTTCCCAGTTTGACGGGTACCCTATGCCAAGAATTGATGACCTGATTGATCAAATAGGAAGTGCCAGATATATCACAACTTTAGACCTGACTAAAGAGTACTGGCAGATTCCTCTGGGCCAAACATCTCAAGAGAAAACTGCATTCTGTACTTCTACGGGTTTGTTACACTCTGTAAACATGCCTTTTGGGTTGCACAGTGTGCCTGCAACCTTCCAGAGGTTTATGGATCAACTGCTAGTCCCACATTCTGTCTATGCTGCTGCCTATCTGGATGACATGGTCATCTTCAGTCCAGACTGGCAAATACATCTAGAACCTTTGTCAGCTGTTTTTGGAACAATTAGTGGGGCTTTGTTGAACATTAATCTAAGCAAGTGTGCAGTGGCCATGAATGAAATTAAATACCTAGGTTTTATTCGCAGTAATGGCCAGGTGAAAGCACATGTTTTTAAGGTGGAAGCTGTGGCAAAGTTTCCTGTACCCCAGGCCAAGAAGCAAGTCAGGTCATTTTTAGGACTTGCCAGTTATTATAGGTGATTCATACCTAACTTTTCTTCTATAACAACCCCCCTGTCAGACTTAACTAATAAAAGATGTGGGAACACCGTTAAATGGACACCTAAATGTGAGCAAGCCTTTCAGACTATTAAAATTGCTCTATGTTCCTCTCCGGTCTTGAAGTGCCCTTATTTTAATAAACCCTTTGAGGTTCATACTGATGCTTCTAATGTAGGAATTAGGGCAATCATGAGTCAGCACATACAGTAGATGGAGAGGATCATATTGTCCTATACATATCTAGAAAACTGTATGACATGGAGAAGAAATATTCCACCAAAGAAAAAGAGTGCATAGCAATAAGATGGGCCATAGAAGCACTAAGTTTTCATCTTTGGGGAACTAAATTTATACTAGTTACTGATCATAATCCCCTTTGTTGGATGAACCAGGTGAAAGATAAAAATGCTAGAATACTTCAATGGTATTTGGCCTTGTAACTGTATAAATTTATTATAAAGCACAGACCTGGCTCCCAGCTTAAAAATGCAGACTTCATGTCTCGATTTGCAGCAGGCATTGAATCAGAAGTTGTAAATATGTAAATCTGCACTATGTAAAGCTGCATTGGGATATAGCTTGTGGATGCAAAGTGTTAGACCTAGCTTATTGCTAGAATTATTTACCCCAGGGCAATTGTATATAGTGTTTATATTTTGGTTATGGCATACAATAACCATGACTTGTAAAGTGGTCATAACACTACTGTATTTAGGGTGCCCTGGGGTGGGACTTCTAGAGAGGGTGGGCAGAAGTCCTAATGACCCCTCGGGTGTTAAAGGGGGTTTACCTATGTAGGTATGTAGGAAACCAGTAAGTCTTCTACTCCTGGTTTCCTTCTGAGCATGATGGCTTGTGGTAGAGCTGTTCCCCCCACCAGAATGGAAGGAATGTTTGAGAGGGGCTCTCTCCTATGTCCTTTTCTTCTCACTTAAAGTCTGTTGCAACAGCATCTATTTCATCTACTAACCTTTTCTGTCCTTCCTGTTCTGCAGGCTGGCCACCTACTTTTCTCTACTTATTTTCTGTTTTCCTTTCTGCCCCTCCAATGTTGTCTCATGCCAGCAGGATGTTCTCTGCATGCTGCCAAACCTGCCTGTAATATCTGGCTGCCCAGCTAATTGCATTTCTGCCAGTTATTATTTAAAGCTAACAAAAGCTGTAATGCCAGCCTTAGTTATGACTAGCTAGGAAGCCACACAAATGTCTGCGAGGGCATAGCTCTGCAGCGCTGCTGTTTTTTTTTAATATTATACTGTGTTTGGCATTAGACTATAACAAACTTCCCCGTTGCAGAGTCCACACTTATTAGTGTTCCTTATGACTGTGGATATGGCAAAAAGGGGTAGTTCTACTTATTAAACCCTTGCCATGCCCTAGTGTAAAGTTAAATGAAGCAGTTTTAATGTAAGGTGCATTAGGTTTGATTTTCAGTGCAAAGCTAAGAGAAACGGGTGACACAGAGAGAGCTGACAAGCTCAGAAGTCTGTTGCAAATGTTCTTGCCCCATGTCTACCCTGCTTCCCTATGATAAATTCAGTATTTTGCTTAGTAGAAATTAAACAAAGCTACCTTATTTAGAGTAGTCAGGAAAAGAAAAGTTGTTTACTTGTTTTCTCTGCCACTAACTTGAGAAGCAGGCGGCTCCAAGGAGCTTCATTTGCATTTTGAAAAGCTACCTGTTCCCACGCCATGACTTCCCCACTTTCTCAAGTGTTGTAATGTGGCATAAAACTATAGTTGGGATTGCAGAACTTATAATGGGACTGAAAAGAAGTGTTTGCTGTTCGCTAAAGTGGAGGAATGATATTTTTACGTTAGGAGTGCTCCAGTTTCGGTAATGCCCCTCCTGCTTGCACTACAGCCGGTTTCCTTGCAATTTTTCTCAGTTCCCAAACATTTTGACATGCAGAATTAAAATCCAAAGAAGGTCTTTTCTTGTATCTTACATGCATGGTTGTGCGCTGAGCTTGCATGCAGGGTAAAGAAAGACCTCAAAATATACAACTTTCCCCCTTCCCTGAGATATGTAACCTTTTAAACCTTTTAATATAAAGCCTTTAAAATGACTTTGTTAGCAGAAACCTCATGAAATGCCACTGTGTTCCCAGAAACTATTTTTACAATAAAACTGCTACCTTATTTTGAAAGGCTTACCCTAGCAACCTGCTGAAGACTCTGTTCCTAAGGGCCAGCACCCCAAATGGTTGCTAGGCTTATAGAAGGGTCACTGTCCATCGTGGCTGAGTGGGCAGAGTTTCAGAGAAAACTCCTCTAATGAAACATTGTAAATACATAAGAAAATGAAATAATTTATACATGTATAAAGGATTAGTTATCCTTATGTTTTCTTTTATTGTATTATTATTTTTTCTTGTTGTTTAGATTAAGGGAATATTTTTTGTATTGCACTAGGAGGTGGAGCCTATTATCATGTGACTTTTTCGCATAAAAAGCAGACCATTGACCAAGTCAGTAGATCAGTTCAGCCTGAGTGCAGGTTGAGGACACAGAGAGTGGGACTGAAACTGTATATACTAGCTGTGTGAGCTTATTTATATTTTGATTTATTTTGCTGAAGTATTTGTTTTCTTTTACAAATAAAACCACACTCTGGTGTGTTTATGTCATACTCCTGTTGTTGGTGTTTCCTTCTCCCACACTCCACTACAACAAGACCCTATCTCTGCATGGACATAGACAGGATAGAGGCAGTTGAGAGGAGGACAACTAAAATGGTGCAGGATCTACACCAGAAGCCATATGAAGAGAGACTAAAGGAGTGTAATATGTGTACACTCAAGGAAAAGATGGAAAGGGGGGACATGGTAGAAACATTTAAGTACCCCAAGGGAATCAACAAAGTCCAAGAGGGTAGCATATTTCAGAAGAAGAGATGTGCTAGGACAAGGGGACACAATTTCAAGATAGAGGGTGGACAACTCTGGGCAATGTAAATAAGTATTTCTTCACAGAGAGGGTGGTGGATGCATGGAACGGCCTTCCTGAAGAAGTTGTGGAGTCAAAAAAACAGTAGGGGAATTCAAGAATGCATGAGACAGACATAAAGCAATTCTAGTGGGGGGTAGGAGGAAGTAGGCTGTTGGTTAACTAGGATCTGCAGCTTACCCAGTAGGAAGGGAAATGAGCAGACTTGGTGGGCCAAGCAGTCCTTATCTGCCATCAAAGTCTATGTTTCTGTGTTTCTATGGTTCAACCAATTCATCACATCTGCCATATTAACACGTTCACTATAGAAAAGAAAAAACCGAAATAGTTTTAATGGTGGGCTTGGTCAGGGGTATCACAATAAACAGGTCCTACAGTGGAATATTTTTTACTAACTCATAGTGCTGCCAAGACTTTTCAATTGAGGCAACTGTCCTAAAGCTTAGATTAAAAAATAATTTCCCTGGTACATATATAAGAGCATAAAAGTCAGCAGCAACAAATACCAGTGAAGCTTTTTCATATAGTTCTTGTGATATCTGATCTCTTCAGCAGATTTTCAGAGGGCCCTTTTAACTTCAGCCTGACTGCATTTCTGCGTTGTGCTATTTCTCAATATGCAGCAAATAAATCAGCTACAGTAGTTTAACTCTTCAGGAACCAGTCTCCATAGTGGGGTGTTGTTCTGTATGCTCTTCACTGCTAAGGGAGTTAGCATTATCAGTCTTATGCGTGTCAGTACAGCTATCTTTTTCACTTAATGCCTCAGAATATTCAAATGAATGGTCTGCAACATCCATCACAACAGACTTTGAGGCCGGCACTACATTTTGCTCTGGTAAAAGGGGAAGGGGGGATTAGTGGTAACACTCAGTAATCAGTGATTAAGCATGCCTTCAGGCTTAGTTGTAGAAGTAGTGGGAGGCCCTGTGTTTCTAATAAGCACAGTATCATTTACCACTGGTTTGTTGATGGCAATGGAAGGGTTAAGCTGAGCAGTAAACTTGAAGTTCAGTTTCAAATGTGCTTTGTCAGCCATGAATAAAAAGGTTTGCACCTCTAAAGGCAGACATAAATGTCAGGGGTTTCCTTGGAAAGGCCAAGGGGGAGGGGAGGGATGGGCAGGGCAAGGAAGCAAGGGAAGGCAAGGGGGAAGGGGTAGCAGGGCACCATGGGAAAAGGGAGGGGGACAAGCAACAAACTGGCTGATACAAGAAATGGGAGGAGTACTAAAGGGAGTACTTAAAGGCAAGCAAGGAAGGAAAGACCCTTCTTTTGCTGAGTTTTCCAAGGATTTACACATGGAGAGTTCAGCACATCAATTGGCAGTCAAGGTTTAGAGAGAGGAACAGGTATCATCAGAGAAGAAGGGTAAGATGAGGGAAGAGTCGACAGTGGTAAAATAAGAGCTTAACAGACAGGTACTATATTTGTGAAGCTTGAATGTATATCTTGAGGGACAGTTTAACATAATTGAGCAGCCTTGAATGTATTTCATGTGGGACAATTTATTGTACTTGAGCAGCTGGAATTTACTTCATGTGGCAATCTGTGGTAGACAGAGGGAATTGAATCCATGCAGCCGGCTCAGGTGGGCCATAGAAAGTAAAGGATGCAAGTTTAATAGTCGGGGAGCAGCTGTTTGAAGTTAATATAGTAGGAGTGTTTAGCAGGGGGTGACAGGGATAGAATGGGAATGCAGAGAGGCCAGCAGCATTAGAAGGAGACAGAGAGGAGGTGACATTTCAGTTAAAGAGAAATGAAACAAATGGCAAGAGATACAGGATGAGATGGGTAATAGTGGTAGAAGGAATGGAGGGGGAATCCACCAGAGAGAGCAGTGAGACCAGAGGTTGGCCTCAGCTGCAGTACAGAAGGAGTTGGGCTGCAAAGTTTAAAAAAAAATAAGGAATGGAAGAAATAGATTTTAGAAGGAAGTGTAGAGATTGGTGGTTATAAGAGCAGTGGGAAAAGTGGGACCAAGGAACAAAATAGCCGGAGAAGGAAAACAGAGGGGGCCCACAATGGACAGGCACTGGCCTGCAATTCAAACCACATGGGCCAGGCGTCTGATGTCATATCTGGAGGAGGGGCAAAGGGTGAACAGGCTGGGTGGGTGGAAGACCACAGCACAAATGGGGAGACATTGATTAGAGATCCCAGCAAGGGGACATTAGAGGGCACATTCTGGGTGATTTGCTAGCAGAGGTAAAAAAAAATAATAATAATATGGAGCAAGTAGACAAGCCATACATGGGTTCAGGGGATCTAAAGGGCATGGAGATTGGCATGGCCAGCATGGGAGGGGGCCAAGGGTTGGGTGGGCATTCCAAGGAAAGTTACGGTGCAGGATTAGTGGGTCAGCAAGCTCGATCACCATTTTATGATTTTACATGGTGAAAGGGGGACAAGAGGGCAGATGAAGGCAAAATGGTGGACAAAGGAAGAGGAGGAAGGGAACCTAGGAGCAAGGCTGCAGGGCACAAATGAGCTTGGAGGCCTACACGACTGGCTGGGAGGGTTATTTTAGCAGGGTGGGTATGGCAGAAGGAAGCATTAAAAAAAAAACAACAAGAGGAAAGAGGAAAAACACAGAACTGTGGGCCAGGAACCAGGTGGACAGACAAGGGATGTCACAGGGCAAAGGGGGACAATAAAAGGTGGCTGGTAACTGCAGCAGAACAGTGGGGAAGGGTATGTCAAAGGGAGAAGGCACACACAAAAATTATAATAAAAAGAGAGAGCTAGGAGAGACACAGAGCTGCAAGGAGACCGTAAGGTGCTTGATCCCCTGCTGCAACATATATTAAGAGGTGGGGTTCAAAGGAGAGGCAGTGAGAAGTAAGAGAACAAGGGGACTGGTACCATAGAGTGGGGGAGACCTAGGGGCCATACCAAGCAGACACAGCATAGGAAGTGCAAAAAAAAAAATAATATAACATCCATAAATCAGGGAAGATGGGAGGGGGGAAATAACATAAGGAATCATGTGGGGCAGGGGAGGTGTCATGACATAGTGTACAGTGGGTTAGGGTTCAGTTCCCAGGGGAGCACATATTTAGATTGCATAGATAATAATATGCTTGTTGTTGAAATCAACAGAATGTCACCTAAAAAGTCACCGACAAAGACCACTCCTATTAGAGAGAAACCGGTACAGCAGGCAGCTGATCTGATGGGAAAGGTACAAGAGTTGTGGATGAGGCTTGGAAGGTGACGGACAAAGAAAAGAAGGATGGGAAGAGGAAGCCCAGGAGAAAGAGGAAAACATGATGAGTAAAAGAGGGAGGAGGGCAGCACCCTTCAGAGTACAGGAGAGGCAGCAAGCTAAGGGTAAAAAACAGACAGTAGACCTGATGGTAAAAGGGAGTCTGAAGGGCTATTTGGCAAGTATGATATTGGACAAAGGGGATATAGAGTGGGAAGACTTAGAAAAGGCTTTGAAGGGGTGGAAAGGAAAAAAAGGTGAGGAACCAAGAAATGATGGGGCCGCAGGGAAGCAGGGGTAGAGAGATTCTGAGAAAGACATTGGGAGATCATGTGCCACAGTCTATGAAGGAAAAATATGTAAAGGAGAGTATATGAACATGTTTGCCATGGTTGACAAGGACACAGTGAAGAAATATTAGTAGAGGGAGACAGTGGGGAAATCTGAAATGGCAGTAGCATTGGCCCTAGTGGGTAAGATAACAGAGAATCCAACATGCAAGGGGAAAACCTTTGATGCATAGACAGTAGATTTCACCCATTTTAGTGCCATAAGGCTGGAAAAACAGCTTGAATTGGCAATACTCTTGCTGACTTATTCTGCCATAATAAGGGATGCTTACAAAATGAAGGTGAATATGCGTGGCTACAATATGATGAAAAATTCTGTCAGAGAATGGCAACTCATGGGGATGTCTGGTGGGACTCTACTCATGTGGATCTGTGGTTGAGAGCAATGTCAGGACAATGCTGGAGGGGTGGAGTTTGAGGTGCCAAGATGCAATGTGGGCACAGCAAGCAAGGCATGCTGTGGTTACAACAAAGCCACATGTAACTGGGCTAACTATAAATTTAAGCACATCTGCTCCAGATGCAGGGGTTCCTACCGGTAATGCAATGCAGATTCCAGGGAGAGTGAGGGTGCACACATCAATAAGGGGAAGACCTTGAGGGCGTGTCAGGCAGCCAGTGGGATGTGGCAAAGGCCAAGGAACAGGGGGAGGGGTCTTAATGTCAACGGGGGAAGGGGTTAGACAGGGTTCCAGAGGACATTAAGGAGCAGGGAAAAAACCTAGTAAGGAAAAGGGGTTTTCTGTTGGCCAAGACACCAGTTAGGGTAGGTGTTTTATGGGAATGGATGGAGGGGTACTCTGATCAGGCAGCCGAGGGAGTGTGGAGAGCAGGGCTCACCGAGTGTTTCAGTTTGTACTATAGAGGAAGTAGGCAGCCTATGAGGGTGAATAAATTCAAGTCTGTAAAAGGAAAGAAAGGGATGGTGAGGAAGAAGAAAGAGAAGGAAGTGGTCATCGGCAGGATTGAAGTTCCATTTCCAACCCCTCTGTTTCCAGAGCTGTGTGTATCTCCACTTGGCTTAGTCCCAAAGAAAGAGAAGGGAGAATACAGGTTAATTCACCACCTGTCCTATCCAGAAGGCAAATCTGCAAATGACACAACTGTGGAACAGCAGAGGGTGGTGTTGTATGCCATGTTGGACCAGGCAGTGGAACTGATCCAAGCAGTGGAGGGAGCTTGGCTAGCAAAAACAGATACTGAAGCAGCATTCAGGCTGCTGCCAGGCATTGGCAGAAGACTGGGACCTATTGATTTTAAATTCATGGATGGGTGTTATTTGGCAAGCTATGCGTGGGTGTCGGTGGCCTATGTGGCATTCAAGGCATTCAGCACCTGGCTACAGTGGGCATTTGGGGAAATATATGGGCACAGGAGGGTGGTACATTACTTGAACAACTTTTTAGTGGTAGGACAGGGGCAGGAAGGTGTGGAGTGGATGCTCCGTGACTTTCAAGACATGTGCATACTTTTGGGTGCACCACTAGCACCAGACAAAACTGAGGGCCCTGCATGCATGTCTGAGTTTTTGGGGGATAGAAGTGGATGTAGAGGCTAGGGTGTTCCAGCTGCCAACCAACAAGGTGGAATGGCCTAAGGACTTGATCAGCGAAGTAAATTCAAAGAGGAGGGCACAACTGAGGACAGTGCAGCAGCTGCTAGGCCACCTAAATTTTTCCTGTCAGGTGGTGTCACTGGATTGGGTGTTCATTTGTAGATAGGCAAGAGCCACTATTGGGGTGAAGCTTCCCCATCATTTGCTGGACATATCAAAAGGGGTGCAACAGGAGCTGGAGGTATGGGAGTATTTTTTGCAGAAGTTCAATGGAGTAACACTATGGCAGGAAGATTGGCTATTTAACACAGACCTTGGGTTACATACCAATGCAGCGGATTCATTAGGAATGGGAGCATATTTGGGGAGGGGTATCAGAAAAATGGCTGACAGCATAGGCAGAAATGTATATTCTGTGGGACATCACATTCCTAGAAATTTTCCCACATGAGTGGCAGTGAGCATTTGCACAGAGAAGCTCATAAACCAAAAAGTCATATTCTGGTGTGATAACCAGGCAGCAGTTGAGGTGTTGAACAAATAGAGGGGGAACACAGAAACAATGATTAGGATAGTGAGGCAACTAGTAATCAAAGGTTTGAGACTGAACATGTCTTTTGAAGCAAGACATATTGAGGGTGTAAAGAACAAGGTGGCTGACAGCCTTTCCCATCTTCAGTTGGGACAGGTTCAGGTTGTTGGCATCGAGGTGGCTCCCAGGAGAACAGTGGTCTCACCAGAGTTGTGGGAGATTGGATGGAAAGAGCATAGATACTGGTTTGAGGTTCCTGGGCACCAAACATGCTGAGGACATTTGAGGGGTTGTAGAAGGTTTTCCAGGGGTTTTGAGGGCAGGCTGGGAGGAGGTAAGTAGGGCAGTAATCAAGGGACAGGTTATGAGGTATATGGTGCAGAAGTGGGAGCAGAGGATGGTGCATGCCACCATAGGTTTACACTTAGCAAAAATAGGTCTAGTATGTAACCTACAAGTATGGGGGGGCCAAATAAGTCCCCAGCAGATTTCCGAATGGTGCAAGGGTGGCAAAGATTGCAGGGGAAGGTGGTATACCAGAGAAGACCAATAGCAGGGCAAGTGCTGTGGCAGCTGCTGACTGAGTAGTCTGAGGCACATTTGCACCTCAGTGTATGAAACTTTCCTTTTTATGGCCTCATTTCTGGTCATGCAGTGGGGAGCATTCAGGGTAAGTGAAGTGAGAGACAAAAATAAGTCAGATAGGGTGAGTGAGCAGCACTGGGGAGATGTAACATGGGGGGAAGAGGGCATTGAGATGAAGCTCCGCAGATGTAAATCAGATCTGGTGGGATGAAGGGTGAAAGTACTCTTTCAAAGGAGTGCAGTCAAGGACCACTGTGTGGTGTGGGCCCTGTAGAAATACAAGAGGGCTTGGATACATGAGAAGGCAGTATATTTAGACGTGGGAACACAGATCCAGCAACCAGTTACCAGGTGACAGTGGTACTCAAAAAGGGCATGGTATTTTCAGGTGAGGAAGCAAGCCAGAGCAGCTCATATTCCTTTAGGATAGGAACGGACTCAGAGCTGGAGGACAGGGGAGAGTCAGCCAATAATATTAAGGAGGTGGGCAGATGATGGTTGAATTTTTATAGGAAGTATATCAGGTAATAGAGCTTTAACTGTGTTGTTTTTCCCTAAGATGATACTCACAGGAGGATTTTCAGGATATTGGGACACTCCTTCATCTACTGGGCAGAGTGGACAGCAGCAACCATGCCAGAGGGAGAAGCAATTACACAGGGCTCTGGAGGACACCATGCTATATTGGAGAGTTGTTCATGGGTTGAGATGGCCACAGATGCTTCCTCTGGCAGAAGAACTGAAGCTAAAATGTCTAAGACCAGATATGTTGGTGCTGCATGTATGGAAATTACATAGGAGACAGACCATGGGTGGACTTACTGCATGAGATATGTCATGATTGTCATGTTTGCTGGGGGTGGTTATTACTTGGTCCACTATGATACCCAGGTGGGTCTGGAGAGAAGCACAAGCTATAAAGGCTATTGAAAGAGCCAGAAACAGATTGAATAGGAGACTAGGAGGATGGCAGCAATGCTAGTGGAAGCTGGGGGAGTATATATAACACATGAAATAGCCCATGACTACCCGGGCAATTACATGTATGATGGGGTCCACTTTTCAGATGTGGGGAATTACCTATTTTTGTTAAAAATTGAGGATGCCATAGAGGAATGGAAAGCTTGGGGGTATAGTCTGAGAGGAAGCCCATGCTTCATTGCAAGAGCGGGAGATGGGCTGGTGGAAAGATGAGGAAAAAAGGGGGTGTGGAGAGGGGTGAAGAGAATAGGGGGCACAAGGGGCTCAGGGAGGGAAGGTGAGGCATAGGCTGGGTTTAACATCTGGCTGAGCCAGGCACCTCATGTGCTTATCACCCCAGGAAATACGTATAAAGCGGGAGTTAGGTGGGACAGCTAACCCCAGGAAAATAAGAAAAGGACATAAAAAGGACAGATTACACAGAGGGTGTCAGGCATACACCTGAACCTAAGAAGGAGGAAAAGGGGAGGGATATTATGATCAAAGTGGACTGTTTTTTACCAGGATACAAAGTGTATGCAATAGGATGTTTTTGGAGGGTGTAAATAACAGTAAATAAATGATAATGGTATCAGTCACGTGATGCCAAGACTGGGGTAGGAACATAAGTCAGAAGCTCCATCTAGACTACCTTTAAATAACTGAATTTTGCCCTTCCCTGTCTTTATTTCTTCATTGGCTACCTTGAATTATTGAAGCATACCTGGTATCCAGATGGACAACAACAAGATGGACTTTTTAAACTCAGAAGTTCCCAGTATTGACTCCTTCTTCTGATTTCGCTATGATGCAGGCCCTGGCGCTTGAGCCCGAGATCACATTGCAGCAATTCACCCATTTCTCTGATGGTACAGACAGGTACAGATCTATCACTGGAGCATGTTTATGCCGAGCTTACTACTATAAAGGAGGCAGTGTTTGCAATCATTGCTGACCTCAAGGAATTAAAGCTAGAATTTTAAGAGTTCACTCATTGGGTCTCTGATACTGAAATTCATATTTCTTCCATCAAGGATCTCCAGGGCTGCATCGAACTGGAGATAAACACTATGAGGAGAAATTTGACTAAGCTAGAAGATAATGTGGATGATCTGGAGGAAAGCAGCAAAAAGAACAATCTTGTTCTTTTGGGGCTGCCTGAGGGTGAAGAAGGCACCCATGCTGTAGAATTTATGCAGAAGTTTTGTGAAAACGTGTTTGGTTCTTCACCTAATGTCCCTAGCTATGTAAAAGAAAGGGCTCACTGGGCATTCCGAGCCACCTAATGTCCCAAGCTATGTAATAGAAAGGGCTCACTGGGCATTCTGAGCTAAACCTGTTCCCAGTGAACCTCCCTGGCCACTAATTTTCAAATTAATTAATTACTTGGACTGGGACCATGTTTTTGCAAGAGGTATGCAAATTGTACTCATTACAGTGATCCAGTTCCGAGCTGTGGCTGGTCCAAGATTTAACTTATAAGGCCCTTCAAGCTAGGGCCACTTATCGCCCCATACAATTGAAACTATGTATGGCCCACATCTGACATAGAATGTTAAACCCATAGATGTTAGAAGTGCACACAGCAGTGGGACTCCAGCACTTCATATCCACAAGCCAAGCTGCTGCTGAACTCCAGAAATTATACCCTGATTTGTTTGGAAAAAAAGAGAGATATTTATTCCAGATTGTTCTTGAGAACTAATGTCAAGCATGATTTTAGTAGACAGGCTGCTGTTCTTGGATGCCCTGCTTTGTGACTTAATCAGACATTATATCCTTTACTTTGTGACTGTACTGATCCTGATCTGGTCTTTATACAGGATTGCTATGCTTTCATTTAGGACTGGCATTTGCTGAATGGATGGATTTTATTAGTCCTTGCTTTAGGAGGACTTGCCCTTAAACGAGGTGGCAAAATTGAACTCAGTTGCTACATTTTCTCTTTGTTTTTGGGCTCAAAGACTGGGTGCTTTGAACTTATTTCTATAATAATTTGGCTGCCATGTACTCAGTGATTCTTTTACACACATTGCCTTTAAGTAGTTTCTAGATCATTCCAGTACAGGGGCAAATAATTGATCTTCATTTGCACCTTTTAGTTTGAAGCTCCTTCTTCTGGATTTAGTGAACAATGGTGATATGGCTTCTTTGTGATCTATTCTAGATTTTTCTTTGATTTGATTTCAGCAAATTTGTTATTTGCATCCCTAGTATCATGGATTGAATTGGACACTGTGGCCCAGATATTCAAAAGGGTTGCGCCATGCTCAACAGAGTTGCACATGCGCAAGTCCTACATTGCGCCATTCTGCGATATTCAGCAGGAGGCAGTTGCACCACTGAAAACAGGTTGAGCAACAGTGCAATGCAAATGAATGCATGCTCAACAGGAGGGGGAGGGGGAGGATCCATGCATAAACTGCGCAACCCGATATTCAGTCGGGTTATGCAGAGTTGTGCATGCGCAACCCCCAACCCACGCCTGCACAACTCGAGCCCAAAAATAAAAGGATTGCTGAGGGCTAATTTCACAGGTGAGCTGCTGTATTGCAGGGCGCAACACAGTAGCTGCCACCCGTGGCTGGCCCCAACTCAGTCCTGTGCCCCCACCAGCCCGATCGCGGGCAGTATGTATCAAGACACCTCCCCCAAACAGCTCACAATGCCCGATCCACGGGCAGTATGTATGAATACACCCCCACAATCTCGATGATCATTCACAAATCTGGACTGTCATGTATGGTATGGGCTGCATGCCCATTGGCTCTAGCTCTGCAATGGGCGCAGCTCCACCGGACAGTCAGTCAGCCGGCGCAGGGGCGGCAGGCGGGTGGGATGCTGCCGCCCACCAGCTGCCGGGGGCGGTGGAGGGGCTTTGGGTGGGTGGGGTGGGGACACTAGACACCAGGGAAATGTTTGGGGGTTGTAACTTGACATTCTGCCCGTGATCAGGCATTACGGTCCACTGGACCACCAGGGAGATATTCGGGTTGGGGGCTTTTTACATTCTGCCCAGCGATCGGGCACTAGAGAGGTTGTGTCACGTTCTGCCCAGCGATCGGGCATCGAGAGCTGTTTGGGGGGTGTATTCATATATACTCCACAATCGGGCATCGGGAGATTGTGGGGGAGTGTATTCATACATACTGCCCATGATCGGGCATCGGGAGATTGTGAAGTGTATTCACACATACTGCCCGCGATCGGGCATCGGAGATTGTGGGGGGAGTGTTTTCATACATACTGCCCACGACCGGGCATCGGGAGATTGTGGGGAGGGAGTGTATTCATTCATACTGCCCGCGATCGGGCATCGGGAGATTGTGGGGGGTGTATTCATACATACTGCCCACGATCGGGCTGCAGGGTGCGTCGGTCCCCGATGGCTGCTGCCTGGCAGTGTGGCCAGGCGCAAGTCCTCGGGGATCGGCACACCTACATGCTAATGGCATGCAAATGGGGCCATAAATAGATGTAAATGGCCCCCCCCTGCTCCTTGCATGAATTATGGCCCCATTTGCATGTCACCTTTTGAATATCGGAAATTTGCGCATGACTCAATGGTACTTGCGCCACCGCAAGTTTAATGCTTAACTCTGACAACTTGCGGTGGTGAAGTTCCACTGCGCCGATGCACAGTGGCTGTGGCTGGGAGATTCAAAGGAGTTGCTCAATAGCGCAACTCCTTTGAATATCGCCCCGGCCACACCCCTGCGCAACTATTTTGAGCAGCGCAAGGGCTTGCGCCTCAGAATGGCGCAGTTTGAATATCCGGGCCTGTATCTTTTTAACAATTGAACTGTCTTCAATTAATACTCCAAACAGGTCCACTACATTTTTTTAAAGATGGACATAGTTTGAATGACTGGATTTTATTAGCCCTTATATTAGGAAGTTTGGCTTGTAAATGTGGTGGCAGATATGATCTTAAATGTTCCTTTTTCCTTTTGTTTGACTTACGATCTAGGCTCTATGAACTAATTTGTATTTTAGTTTTGGGGTCAAGTACCCAGTAGTTATTTTACACACTAGGTGCTTCAGGCATTTTCTATGGGGTTCCATTATAGGAGCTAATAGTGGCTCATCACTTATGTTTTTCAGTTTGAAGATCCCTCTGCTGGATTTAATGGATAATAATGTTAAGACTCTTTTTTGACTTATCCTAGGTCTCTATTGATAAAACAGTTTTTCATGTATCCTGTTACCTGTTTAATTGTATGCTATACAATGTATTTTTCTGTGCAATCAACATTAGCTAAAGTAGACCAATAGTTAGTGACTTCAAGGATTTACTGGCAATGCCGTCTGTTAACCCTCGTTGTTTTAGAAGGCAGTTAATGTTTATTTATTCTGTTAATTTTATACATGGTCTATGCATATCCTAACACTGTTCAGCTAGTTTCAGAGGCAAATGTTTTCTTTTGACATTGTCTTTAATAGATGGTCTGGACAAGGGCTGCCTTCAGTCCAGTTTCACTCACCACAGGGATAGGAGATGGTGGTTGGCCTGGGTATTGTAGTTTTTTTATGAGAAACTGTTACTGCTGTACTTTGTTCTATGGGAATAGTTTTCATTAACTACTTGGTTATGTTGAGAGTAGAGGGTATATGGTGGTGGGTGTCTCTTGCATTGGGATGGTGATCTGGGCTATACAGGTTTTGTCACTACTCAATTTTTTATGACTAACATAATTACTAGTCTTTCCTGGAATATTAAAAGAGGGAGGGGCAACCCTCAAAAAATTGCAATCTTTCAACACTTAAGTACATTCCATCCCCATATTGTATTTTTGCAGGAAACACATTTATCAGAAGCCCAAGCTAAAAATCTCCATATGACATGAGTTGGGCAAGTATTCCAGGCTGGTAACAGCTCTTGTAAGAGCGGTGTTGTGGTGCTGATTACCAAATTAGTTCTCTTTGCCTTCTTGAACAAGATTAGTGATATGAAAGGCAGATATATGTTTGTGTATGGTAGATTGGGCCATGTTGAGTTAGTACTGGCAGCAGTGTATGGTCCCAGTCAAGATACCCCTTCCTTTCTCCCCATTATAGCCTTGGCATTCATCCATTATATTCAGTTACCCTTACTCATAGTGGTGATTGGAACCTTGTGTTTGCTAATGACCTTGACAAAACATACAGGACAGATGCTGATTTATCTCCAGCTCAACAGGCCCTCAGATAATTTTTTGACCACCTGGGGCTTGTTGACCCCTGGAGAGTGTTACACCCTACCAGCAAGGACTTTACAATTTATTCCACCCCACAGGGTGTCCCTTCAAGGATAGATTATTTCCTTATTAGTCAGCATCTGTTGCCCTCAATACAAGATTGTCTGATAATCGCCCAGGTCTTATCAGACAATTCCCCTGTTAAGTTGACTATGGATGCCCCTTACATGACACTTAGACCTCATACTTGGTCTTTAAATGATCAACTTCTTAAAGACTCTTCTTTAGTTTCTCATATTAAAAACTTTTTAATCCAATCCATACTGGATAAAGAAGATTCGATTCAGGGTCTCAACATCCTCTGTGGGACTTTGAAAGCAATGTGGAGGGGAGAGCTGATTTGATTCACCACCCTTCAAAATAAGAAGTCAGAGGCTCAAGTCAAAGACTGGCTCTATTATATTTGATCCCTGGAGAAGTTGCTCTCACATCATTCCTTTGATGATGTGCAGTTCTAGCTGGCCCAGTTATGGGCTAATTACTTGGCACATCTTCTAGAGAAAGTGGGCAAGGCAGCATCACATGTTAACGCAACTTACATAGGCCAAGGTAATAAAGCTGGTAAACTTTTGGCTCTCCATCTTAAGCAACAGAGTGCCTCCTGGTGGATCACTGTGCTGGTTGATCCCCAGACACAGACCTCCAAACTGTGAAGCTAAAAAGATGATTGCAATTTTTCAAAATTTTTATCATCATCTATATTCTGCCCCTTGGACCCTCTTCATCAGTAGTCTTAGAAGATTTTTTAGCTAATACTGACTTACCATGCCTTTCGAAGGATCAGCAAAATTTATTGACTGGCCCTATTACAGATTCTGAAGTTGCCATGGCTCTATCATCTCTTCCCCCGGATAAAGCCCCAGGACCAGACTTTTTTGTCATGTTTTTTATAAAACATTTATAGGAGGAACTGCTTCCCTTGCTTGTTAAGTTATTCAATTATAGATATGATTCTAACCTTCAGAAAATGTCATTATTTGAAGCCTGTATTGTGCTTCTCCCCAAGTCAGGGAAAGACCCTACTAAGGCTGAAAACTACCTCCACATCTCATTATTAAATGTAGATATCAAGATTTACACTGAAATCTTAGCTGCTCATCTGGGTAAGGTCTGGAAGGTGCTTATCGGTCCAGAGCAAGCAGGGTTTGTTGCAGGAACACATTCCAGCAACCATTTTTGTAAATTATTCCATCTTTTCTCTGCTTCCAGGGTAGGAGATAACAAATTGGTCTTGGTTTTCCTGGACACAGAGAAAGTGTTTGACTGCATAGCTTGGCCCTACTCTCTTTCAATTTAGATCCAGTCCTGAGGCAAATTGAAATGGATTTAAACCATTGGTGTCACCTACCCCCATCACTCTGGGGCAAAGCAAACATTATTAAGATGAATGTTTTATGGTGTTTGCTATACCCCATGTTTATGACGAATATTGTTCTTCCAAAATGCTGGTTCGACAAATTACATTCTGTATGTGCTGCATTCCTCAGGCTGGATAAGCCCCCACATAGGGTGTTCAAAACCTTTGCAGGCCATGTCACTTAGGAGGTTTGCAGCTTCCAGACTATGGCACATTCATAAGGTATACAAATGAGAAGACTGGATGGGCCTTGCAGTCCTCATCTGCCATCAGCTTCTATGTTTCTATGTTATTGTTATTACCTATCCCTGCAAGGGGTCAAGTATTTTCAATGGGGCAATCCTGAATCTATTTGTACCTACTCTCCAATCTGGTTGTTTATTGAACAAACCCAGCAGGGAAATGTCACCTCTCATTGGCCTCTGTGTTACACGCCTCTCTCTCTAGCTTACCAAAAAATCTTACAGCCACTCCTATTCAATGGGCCTTCAAAGCCCACTTTCAATTTTGTAAATTCTTAAAGTTTTCTCATCAAAATGATCTCAGCCAATCCCTTTTTAATAATTTGAATCTTTGTATATCAGGCAGGTCCATTTTACCTGGACAGTGGAAAGGACTTAATATTGAATCCATTGCAGAGCTAGTGGAGGAGGATAGAATCCTTTCTTTTTCAGAATTTCCGACAAAACTCTTACTTTCATCCAAGCAGTTTTTTCAATATGCACAGATCCATCATGGTCTAAGAAGCTGTTGGGGGCTTTTCCATGGTCAAACTTAATGAGCCCTTTCTTTCTCAAGTTAACTTCACTTTCACTTCAGGAAAAAATTATTTCCCACATTTATCAAGAAATTAATCATCACATCTGGAACACAGTTTTACCCACTACCTTTTATTGGGAAAACACCCTTCATCTGAATTGCCCAACCACCTGTTGGGTGAGGATCTGGTCTGATATATACTTAGTCTAGGAGTCAGGTGCATTCATCTGTGTGTCTAGGGCCAAAAGGTTTGATGACTGTTTGTTTTGTTAAAAAGTGTGTGGAATCCAGATTTACAACTCTTATTTACTCAAAGTTGAAAGTTTTCTTGGAAAATGCACTTCTTCAATGAAAAAATGAACTGTCAGTGAAAACTGTGTAAATTTTAATTAATGGTTCCTTCTTTAATTTCAATTGTATAAGCTTTTATTGAAATACCACAGATAATGTAACAAACAGCAACATATGTATCAAAGGCTTAATATTAACGTTATTATTTATTTTATTCTATATTTACTTTGAATCAACCTTTTATTATGTTTTATGAACCTAAGTACAACAATCAGAATTCTTGTTCACTGTCTTTATTATGTGACATGTTAAGCAAATCTGTCTCATCAATATCGACATCACAGTCACTGTCATCATCTTCTTCATTTGGATTGTTGTCATTTTTGTTCAATTGCTCACTTAAGGCTGGTGGTACAACTTCACATGTGAACCATGTTGGTTGGTATTTGCCATCCTCATAGGTCCAGCCATTGTGTTCTGGCTTCAGTAGTGTAATTTCTGGTTTGTCTGCATTTTTCCATAGCAATGAAATGTAATTTGCACTGCAGATGTGTTGTGTCGGAGTTAATTTGCATGGTGGCAGTGAGCTTGCATCTGCTCCTTTGATCTTTTGTAAGGGTGCATCTTTGTCACTCGGTTGATACTTCTCATTGAACACACTGTAGCGGGCTGTGTTGTCACCCTTTACTTTCTATCCATAAAAGGTAGACACAAAGCTCCCAATTGTATCCTCAGTTTCTTTAGATGAGTGTGGACATCCCAGTTTTCCAAATGCCAGTGTGTACTCTGTATTCTTTTCCATAATTGTTAAGGTCACACCTTCCCCTTGCCTTTTAATGCTGGTGAATAGTCGCACCCTGTCAGTGTATGAAGACCCGGTAGAGCTGCACACACAGGTCTGGCTAACTCTGCTGACAAGCAGGATACATCTATGAATCTTCTTGTGTTATTCTCAGAATGGCCAACGTCTATGTTCATTTTGAGATTATCCTTTAGGCTTGTATGATACAGCAGAATTACCAGACTATCAGTATCATCTGCTTTTACCACTACATGCACATCTTCACCCTCATTTTGACTGCAAATGTAGTGTATGTGTTGCATGATTCTTGCGTCTTCTTCTATGTGCTTGCTTTTTTAGGGCCTTGCACTCTAGTCTGACCATGTGTCCATCCTGCACTTTGTATGAGTAACAAGTTTCTCCTGCTGCATACATGAGCTTTTTATGACCTAGAACTTCATAGTACACATTGGAATTCCATTTTGTAGCTAGAAAACCTAGGCGTGCCATCTTGAATGAAGATGAAAACAGGGATCCAGCAAAATCTCTTGGTCAGCTTTGGTCAGTACTAGTTATGAGATAGGACAGTGGAGCAATGTTATTTCATTTCATTTTATTTTTTACCCTTGTAAGTCTGATGGGCAAATTGCTTGTTTTCACAGATGACAAGCAATGCAATAAACAAAAAAACAGAATAACATTTATAATACATTAAAAAACTTCACAGAACAACAATTAAATATATTCTTGAGTACACTGTAAGTACTTTTTTAACTTAAATTTAAAAGGAAAAACAGAACTACAATTTGATAAGTCACATGGGAGTAAATTAAAAAAAAAACTTGGTCCCCTGTATAATAATGAACGTTGACCCAAGGTTCTCTTAAAAAATGGAACATTAAAAGTAAACTTTGACTGAGTTCTAGTGCAATTAGAATTAGCATATCTTGAGAAAAGTGAGCTCACTGAATCAGGTAACAGGCCAACTTTGATTTTAAATAGGAAGAGACATATCTTAAACTGAATCCTATTTGGAAGGGAAAGTCAATTGGAGGACTTTAACAATAAACAATGATGGGTTTTGTCTGGAACTAAGAGCATATGCTATGCTTTCCTCTCTTCTCTTGTTCAAGACCTTTGATCGATGGTGACTTGTAACAGTCACTGACAAGGTGGACGTCATTTCCTGAAGTACAGCAAACAAGAGACTTCTGATCAAGAACATGGCATCAACCACAGTGGCATTTATAGCATCGGGGTGGCTACTTTGGACTCTGGTCTCAAGTTTCTTCAGCATTGTTGACTTCATTGTTGTGTTCATTGATCCATCAACATTTTCTAAGGAGAGGGGTACTGCGGTTAGCAGGTAGGCAAACACCATCATAAGTTCAACTGTTGAAGTCACAGATAGATATAGAAAGCATCTAAAGAGATCTTAAGTTCCTTTCAACTCTACGATTTTCTTGTCCTTGTTTTTAATCTTTACCTTCATTTCCTCATGTGCAAAGTTCTTCAACTTGTATCTTTTTATGTGTTCCTCGAACCTACTGCCTCTGGTAATGCCTCTGGTAATGCATTCATCTCTAAACACATGATACATCTACTTACCTATCTCAATAACCTGAAACCCTTCATTTGCTACCTCTTGTGATACTGCTTTTCCACTAAATATTGAATAAAGATTGCTGTTCTCAAATGCATCCCAGAATGGATTCATGGGGAAGTCTATTGTGTTCAACAGCTTGTTTAGATCCTTTGAATCTCATTTAACTCTAAAACTCTTCAGCTCTTGGATGGCTTCTTCATGGCTGACATGACCAACTTTTTCCATAAGACTTACAACAACTTTACCTCTAGCTGACCGCAGAATGTTCCACCTCCTCTTTGCATTGATGTTCTGTGTCAAAGAAGAAATTCTGGTCAGTCTTGATGCAGCACCGGCATTATTTGTCTGTTCCAAGGTCAAGTCTACATCATTTCTGCTAAACCCTCTCTTTGATCTTGCAATGATTAATGCTCCATCTCAAATTTTTCCTTAGTCCAGGGTGGGTCTCATCCATGTTTAGAAAATGCATAAGGTACTGTACAGGGTCATGCACTTGGCTTAGATGTGATGCCCAGTTGTGAAGTAAAGTGGTATCATCATCTCCAAATTATATACAAAGAGAGGCAAGTCATTTCTCCAGATGAAATGGCAGAAGAGTTGGTACAACTCTACCAAGCTACAGTACAGCAGCCAAAATTGGGCAGTTGCACCATGCTCACCATGGTGTGTGGACTCTGGGAATCCTTCATATGCTTCCATGAATGTCTTGAACTTAGCTGTATTCTCTAGGTCCACCACTGAGGAAGGTGATGGGTCATTAAGTAGCTGCTGCAGATGCTTTGAGATTGAAAAGTCTGACAAACCTTTATACTGTATAATTCACTGCAAATGCTTAATTCTGAATGCCGCTGATAGGATCAGTTGAAGCCTCTTTGTGCAATTGAAAAATGTTCCTTGAAGAAGTCCATTCAGGGATCCCAATGTGAATACACCACTTTCAACAAGAATGTGGTCTCAACCAGAACCATTCAGGAGGTATCCAAGAACTTTGAAATATTCTAATTTTATATGGAATGATCCAAAGCATATCAAATGTATGTCATATTCCAGGGACTTACCAGACTGGATTTGTAGCACAGGTTTTGCTATGGCCAAGTCATAAGTAATAGGCATATAGTCCTCCTGGCATTCATCCATAACCTTGATAGCAGTATTCATGGTGTCTTGCAGTACATCAAGTCTTGTAGGTGGCTTTCCTATATGGTCCATGTATGATATGATCTGCTGTGGCTGGTCATCTGCAGAAACAAGGGCATTCCATCCATACCATATTGGAGCACAGCCATAGGAAGGCATTTCATTGCCTGGGCAAGACACTAATTAAGTGCCCCCCATCCAGAAAACAGCCAGGGGTCTGGGGGCCACAAGGCTCCCAGAAGTCCTGTGGGATTTAAATGCTCTGTGGTGAGTTTTGGGGCTTTCCATGAGGTAAAAACATAGTTTTGGTATATGTTCCCTACCCCTGATTGCAGGGAAAATATTGCTGCCATGGAATCTGAGGTGTGTGAGACTCTGGCTGGCTGGCATCAGAGTGTGAGCTGTAAAATGAAGTTCTCTTTTGCTGATCAACCAACAAATAAAATGTACTAGTCTACACTTGTCTGATGCCAGCTAAGGTGGCAGAGGGAGGCTAACTGAATAAGAAGAAACAAATTTTGATTGATTTAATTGTATTGTATGTATTGGGTATTGTATATCTATGCTTGTCTTAAATACAACTGACTGCAGTACCTATAAGTGCGACTTCCCAGTGCTGGCTGCCTGACCTGCTGCAGTTGATTCTTCATTCAGTAGCAGCCTAGCAGGTACTGAGTACTAGGGTAGTAGTAGGGGTCCCTGGTTGAAGGGGAGTCAGGGCAGTGGAGTCAAAATGAAGAACTGTCTCAAGTCTGGAGGCTCTGTCTGCCCTGGGACTGGGATGAGAAGGCCCACTGCCAACAGCCACCCACCTGGAGTATTAGGAAAGCAGTGCAGGAGCCTGCCTGCCCTGTAACTGTGGCAGCCAGAGCCAGGCCTGCCAGTAGGCCAACTAACAACTTCCATTCAAGGCAAGGCAATGCTTCATTTTCTACAGCAAGACTGGTGTGGGTGGGGTGGGGATAACGGAAGACATGGGAAAAAAAACAATGACAATGGAATGGAAGTGCAAGGGATGGGTCAAGAGGAGAAAAAAAATTAAAACATATAACATGTGGGTGGGAGGATGGTGCCCCGTGGCCTGCACCACGGACGTCAGCCCAATTTGGGAAGGCAACAACTTCTGTCCTTCACTCCCAGTCACTCCCAAAAGAAACTCACGAGTAAGCACTGTATGGGAGTGTGATTATAAAACTTAGCTTAACAACATGCTGAGCAAATAAATTCACTGTAGACAGTACAAGTTAAAATTTCTTTCACACAGATGGTCACAAAGTGAACTGAACGCACTCCTCAATCATGAAATAATACATAGCAGCCGCCAGCCAGTCAGCTGAGCCAGCCTAGTAATAAAATTCAAAGCAGATTTCCTGAGTTTGCATTTTTTCCAATCTAGTACCCCCCACCTGGCACCACTGCTGCCACATACACCATAATTCATCTCACTGACACACAATATGACACAAGTTCTCATTTAAAAAAAATCATTTTGGGTCACACACAGGATGGACGTGGATGGAAATGAAAAATGCTTGCTGTTGTTTTTACTTAATGCAGTCCAGTCAGACTACTACATTATAGACATCACAGAAGACAGTAGTGCATTGCTTACATAAATCCAATATCTCTCTGTCTCTTGGTCTCGTATCTCCTCTCTACACTCTCTAGTTTATTGCTGTTTTTTGCTGCTAGTCTCTTTGTCTTATCTCAACAAACTACTGTATCTCCAGCCTCTATTTAACCGCCTCTCAGTGCCACGTGCTTGCGGCACTCCACCCAGTACCTTATATACTAATGGGTTGGGCAGCGGTGGCCCACCCACAGTTTCTCTTTCTGTGTACCACCACCACATGATTATATTGTCTGCAGCAGATGGCGCAACCATGTGACAACCCCCCCCAACTATTTGCTGATCTTTGGTCCACAGATGTGCCCCTGCTGACAGCCAGTTGTAATTACAAAACCAAAATATATATAAAAAAAAAAGAAACCTTGAAACGACAGCGCAAGTGAATTAAAAAGTGAGCTTTAGACTTGAAAACTGTGCCCCTCAGAGGCTTGTACCCGGAGCAGCAGCACCACCCACCCCACCCTTCCTACGGCACTGCATTGGAGTAGCATTTACACTCACACAAGATATCATCAAGGCAGTGTCCCTTCTCTTAACTTGCATGAGGTTTTTTGGTTCAGAGCTTTCTGTCACCTTATATTAATACTGTCTTAGTTCTGGTTTTCCAGATGTATATTGTTGAATGTCTTTCTCACCAATATCTTTTCCTCTGAGACATTTGAATGAGCCTGGGTACAGTGTCTTGTTCCTGTCATGCCATTGGCTACAATATCTGCTTCTTTATACTTCGCAAATAGTCTTTATCAAAATCTTCAGCCTTTGTTCTTGATTTTCTGCATCATTTGCTCTTTGAAGTTAAAGATGGCCCTGCCTGGTCATGGGCACCAACTTCTGATCTTTGCTTATCTGTGTTTGTTTCAATAGTGTGTGTTTCATTTCTTGCTGGTGCGTGGTCATCCGTGTGTGTTCTTGTCATAGCTTCTTCAAACCTTTCTTTGGGTACAGTTGTCTCCTCAATACTGGATGTTATGTTTTGGTATGCTATGCCCGCATGTCATGCAAAGTATAATGACCATCAAGTGTCTCTGTCATCTCATCATAATTGTCAAAACCAAAGCAGTGGCTAAACCTGGCTGTATGAGTAATCCATCTGGTGTAGCCATATTATTCTCTGTCATATTGGTTGCAACTGCAGTTTCAAGTTCCTCCACAACATGGTAGCTGACACAGTGGTGAAACCTGTTCAAACTAGTTAAAACTTTCTTACTGCCTGTCATGGATTTAATACCCATGCCCAACAAGAGGTGTTTTTGTGGTTTGATTATTCCCCTTGACACAGCAAACACTATGTCATCTGCAATAGATTGAACTACTCTCTCCTGTAATTCACTGACCACATCCGATGAACCCGTGAGTACAGTAGGTAGGAATGTCTGAAGAATGGGTGACAGTTTTACATTATCTTCTATTAAGTCTTCAACTTTAACTTTGGTTTTATTATGAGGCTGTACCTTTAGGAGTTCCAATAACCGTTCTCTTACATGTTGAGCTGCTTGTGCTGCTTGTGCTTCCCTCCAGTCAGCCTGTTTCTTAGCAGACCTGATGGCTGTACCTGCTTTTCTACTTTTGGTATCACGTATGATACCATCTTTGAAGTAATTCACCAGTTTTGACTGCAAGCTCTGTGAGTCGTAATTAGTTTCATGCCCACTACACTCCATAAGAATGTCCATGTACCTTTTGTGCAGAGATAGCAATGATTCTTCTTGCATTCCATTAACAATGATGCACTGCACATACTTAACAAGTCTGGAAATGGCAACCTGGTGATGACCCCTCAACTGACTGTATTCACAGTTTGTACCTGTGCTCTTTATGTATTCTGCCTTTTTTACATACGTGTTCTTAAAGCTGCTGTGGTACTTCACTTCTTTAGTTTTGGGATCAGTACTGCATACCATCATAATCATTTGTCGATCATCCATTTCTTTTGCTGTGTTTTTTATGCTGTCTGCTGCCCAATAAGTTACACATGTTGTAGAATATTCAAAAGTTTCCTTTGTCCCCTTAGGATTCCTTTTCTTGTATGATTTGCAAAATATACATTCATTTGGGAATATGCCTGATGTGGATGCTGCAGATTCAGATAGAGCACTATGAACATGGAAGTGAAGCAATTTTGCTGGATAATTCTTTGCAATATCTTTTTTTAAAGTTTCATCAGCTGTGAGTTTATTGGAACTCTTATACGCAGTGAAGTTCTTGTAGCAGATATAATGATACCCATGGCTGCTGGAGTAATGTTCAGTCAATTCAAGACACACCATGTTGTACTTTGACAGTGTTTGACTAGAACGCCTTTTCTTTGCATCAACTACTTTCTCCCAATGAGCATCATCAAAAGGTAATGGGTCTCCATGGTCTGTGCTAACTCCTGGATCAGTGTGTAGGATGCCTCACCTCTGCGGTTTGTGAGAAGTCTTGATAGTCATATCTGAAACATTAAATAAATTACATTAATAACTAAGTAAACTAAGTCTATTACATAAATTAGATAAATTAAATAAATAACTAAGTAAACTGAGTCTATTACATGAATGTAAAACTTTTAGTTACTCTTAAGAAAGTGCATTTTCCAAGAAAAAGTACAACTATGGACAAAAGTTGTAAATCTGAATTCTACACTTTTTTACATGACAAACAGTCATCAAACCTTTTGGACCCAGACACATAGATAAATGCACCTGGCTCCTGCTCTAACAGGTTTTTTAAACAAGACCACTTCAGACTAATGCAATTTAATATTTTAGATGACCTGTACTATTCTCCATACAAATTATTTAAAATGGGCTGGCTGGAATCCCCAACATGTGTTCATGGTTGTCAGGAAGATGATACTTTACATATGTTGTGAACCTGCCCAAAAATTAAATCCTTCTGGACATAAGTACAAAGGCTGCTTTCCCCTTTTTGGGGCACCATAATTATTTTACAGTGGACATTTGTGTTTGGAGATTATGATTTGATTCCAACAAATAAAGAAAAAATGTATATGCTGCTGATTTCAGCAGTTGCCGAATTACTTTTCATGAAACATTGAAAGGGCAATTGGACGCCTTCCCATATAGAATGGCTTGAGGAGATTTTTCATACATTAAATGCTGAGCATGTAATTTCCTCAACAAATCATGTGGGGCATAATTTTCAGATGTGTTGGACCCCATAGTATCTTTATTTGATGTGGAAAAACTGATTTATTATTCCATCTCTCCTTTCCAGTTATAAGTATGACCTGGTTTGAGTGAATTTGCTGACTACTGGTTTTCTGTATACTGTCATATTTCCCAGGTCATCAAGTAACCTGACAGAGTTTAGTGGGATCTGCATGAGCTGGGCAGTAGGGGGTGTTGTTTGGTACATTAATGATGTTAATATTGTTAGGTTATAGTTAGGTATCCTCTTTTTAGTTTGATCTAAGTTTGTCTGTATCTTATTTGTCACGTTGACGTCTGTTGATATAATTCATGGCTGTATGTATGTGTTTTCTTACATTTCTACTTTGGACATTTTATTTTTTCTTTAAGACAAATTCAATAAAGTACATTAAATTGCAAAAAAAAAAATTAATAAAGGATGATTTAGAGTTGTAAAACAGTATGTGTGATTTAAGAGAATAATAAAACCTTGACTAACTGAGCAACCAAAGCATAGAGTGAGAGTGGTTATTTTACAAGGAAATCCCCATGACAAAAAGGTTTGCCTCTTTAAAGACAGACATAACTCTTAGGGGTTTCCTTGGGAGAGGCCAAGGGGAAGGGAGGGCGAGGGGTTCACAGGAGCAAGGGGAGACAATTGGAAGGGGAACAGGGCACCATGGGCAAAGGGAGGGGGACATGCAAGGGATTGTCTGAGCCAAGAAAGGGGAGGAGTACACTGCAAAAAATAATATCTTAACAAGCCCAAAACTTATTTCACTAACTAAAAATCTTGAATTTTTATCTTTAAGTTTACCTCTAGAGTTTCTTTCTTATTCATTAAGAAAAAAAGACTTATATCAAGACAAAGTACTGTATCTTGCTTTATCTTTTCAAGAAAAACAAGCAAATTTTGTGTTATGTTTTTCTTATTTTAATCAATTTTAATCTCAGTGATTACAAATCTTATGTTTTAGCTTTATGGCATCATCTTGTTTTTAGACTACAATACTAGTTTTTGGAGTTTTATTTTTTCTCTCAATCTACTTTTAGGATTCATTGTTTGGCAAGATTTTAACCTAAAGACCACAATCCATTGTAATTATACACCCTGCAAAATCTCCAAGATATGAAGGTGTTTACTGTTTAAATTCCCCTTTGCAGGCTTTTAACCCTCCAATTGTTGCCACCCTCTCTTGTAGGCTATTACCCCCCTGAAGGCTTTAAACCCACCTCATCACATGCTTTTAAGCCACCCCATTACAGGCATTTAGCGCCCTTACTACTTATTAGCCCCACATGTACAATTTATACCCTCCTCGTCCCCCCTGCTGACTTCTACATGTTACTAGCCCATTTTCCCTCACATATTATTACACCCATCTACCCCTTGGAGGTTTATTGCCCCCCTCCAGATGCAAGTTATTAGCCCCTTTACTCTTGCAGTTTATGAGCCCCTCCCCTTAGGTTATTTCCCCCCATCCATAGAAACATAAACTTTGATGGCAGATAAGGACTGCTTGGCCCACCAAGTCTGCCGATTTCCCTACCAATTAAATGAGCTGCAGACTCTAGTTAACTAACAGCTTACTTCCTCCTACCCCCACCAGTATTGCATTATGTCTGTCCCATGCATTCATGAATTCTACCACTGTTTTTAAGCTCATAACCTCCTCAGGAAGGCTGTTCCATGCATCCACCACCCTCCTTTTAAAAAAAAAATTATTCCTCACTTTGCCCCTGAGCTGTCCCCTCATATTCAGATTCTGCCCCCTTGTTCTTATACATCTAATTTTCTGAAATATGCTACCCCCTGGACTTTGTTGAGTCCCTTGGATACTTGAAAGTCTCTATCATGTCCTCCCTCTCCCTTATTTCCTTGAGAGTATACATATTAAGTTCCTTTAGTTTCTCTTCTTATAGCTTATGCTGCAGATCCTGCACCATTTTAGTTGCCTCCACTGGACTGCCTCCATCCTGTCTTTGTCATTGCAGAGACAGGGTCTCCAGAACTGCACACAGCCTTCTGTTTTCTACTGGTGATGACTCTCCCTAGGCATCCTAGTATCCCCAGACCTCCTTACTGCCTTCTCACATTGCTTGCCTACCTTTAGATCATCTGATATGACTACCCCCTGTCACTTTCCATTTTTGTTGTTGTTAGTACCTCCCCCCCATTGTGTACTTTGGCCTGGGTTTTTGTTCCCAAGGTGCATTACTTAGCACTTTGCGCTGAATCTAAGCTGCCATACTTCTGACCATTCCTCCTACCTTGCCAAGTCCCATCTCATCTGTTCCACTCCCCCTTGTGTATCAACCCTGTAGCAGATCTTTGTGTCATCTGCAAAGAGGCATACTTTTCCTTCCAATCCCTCTGCAATGTCACTTATAAAGACATTAAAGAGGACCAGTTCCAGTACTGAATCCTGTAGTGTCTCACTAGTAACCACCCTTTCTTCAGAGTGGACTCCATTTAAAATTACTCTCTGTGTCCTGTTGCCCAGCAAGTTTTTCACCCAGGTTACCATCCTGGGACCCACTCCCAGGCTGGCTTATTTGTTTATTAATCTTTTGTGTGGGACTGTGTCAAATGCCTTGCTAAATTCTAGGTAGGCCAGGTCCACAGCCCTTCTCTGGTCTACTACTTTGGCCACCCAGTCAAAGAAATATATAAGATTACTCTGACATGACCTTCTCACTGTGAATCCATACTGTCTTGAGTCCTGTGTACTGCTGGCCTCTAGGTACTCAACAATTCTTTCTTTCAGAAGTGATTCCATAATTTACCTTACCACTGAGGTCAAACTAACATGTCTGTAGTTTCCTGAATCTGCCTTGTTCCCACTTTTGTGAAGGGTAATCACATCCATCCTCCTCCAGTCTTATTATACCAGACCATCCTCTCATGATTTGTTAAAAAGGGTAGTCAGTGGTGTCACTAGTTCACTCCTTAGTTGTTTTAGAATTCTGGGGTGAGTCCCATTAGGCCCCATTGCTTTGTCCACCTTCAGGTTTAAGAGTTCTTTCAGGACCCTTTCTTCTGTGTATAGACTAGTATTGACACCCCCCCATCCAGAGTGCTTCTATTGATTGGTTTAGGTACCTCCTCCTCCTCTTGTTTTGTGAATACTGAGCAGATGTATTCATTCATTCAATAACCCTGCTTTTTCACTGTCACCCTCTGCCCACCCCTTCCCTTTATGAAGCCTCACAATTCCTTCCTCTGTCTTTCTTTGTTCCCTAAAGTACAATAAGAGGTTTTATCCCCATTCTTTTTTCCATTTAAAGTTTATAAACAAAGTTTTTCAGTACAAAGCCTGAACCACATCATACAAGCAATATATAAAACAGACACAAGAATTTTGAAGGATCAGGCCTCCCCACCCTCATCTCTTCCCACCTTTCCCTCCCCCACAATTCCTCCCCTCCTCCAACCCCACTGCACAGACTAAGACATCTACTTAAAGAAAGAACTGCTTTTCCTAAAAAATCAGGCTATCACAAATGTATACAATAGTCCCCAAACCTTATTGAATCTGTCTAAGTTGTTATAGAGACTTGCAATTGTTTTTTCTGTCTTTTGATTGGCAAGGAATTCTTGTAATCATTCTGTGTATGAAACAACTTCTCTGTCTTTCCAATGTTTAAGCACAATTTTTTTAACTGACATGGAAATTAATGCTATGTGAAATTGACGATTACGTACTGTTACCCCTGAAAAATTGCCCAGCATTAAAATCTCAGGAGTGAACAGGTCCTTAAGGCCTAACATAGGATCAGCTCATTGTTTAATGAGAGTCCATAAGGGGATTACTTCAGGACATTCCCAGAAAATGTGTAATAAAGAACCCTCTGCTTGTTCACATCTTGTGCAAGTTGATGAGGCAGCTAAGCCAAACTTCACCAGTTTTTGTGGAGAATAGTACAGGTTGTGAAGTATATAATATTGTACCAGGCAAAGTCGGTCTTGAGTCACAAATCTATGACAACTTTGACAGAAAACTGTCCGGTCTACCTGTAGATTTGGGGAACAGGAAGCTCAATATTCTGAAGGGCCTAAATAATCTGGATATATCCTGTCATATAATAATGCATACATTTTGGATACTGCATGGGGGAGCCCTAATAGGGGTAGTAAGTCCAAATAGTAGGGTGCTTAGAAACATAGAAACATAGAATTTGATGGCAGATAAGGACTGCTTGGCCCACCCAGTCTGCCCATTTCCCTACCTAATGGATAAACTGCAGATCCTAGTTAACCAGCAGCCTACTTCTTTCTACCCCCACCCCCTAGAATTGCCTTATGATTGTCCCATGCATGCTTGAATTCCACCACTATTTTTGACTCCACAACCTCCTCCGGAAGACTGTTCCATGCATCCACAACCTCTCTGTGAAAAAATACTTCCTTAAATTAGCTCTGAGCCGCCCCCCATCTTCAAATTGTGCCCCCTTGTTCTTGCACACCTCTTTTTTTGAAAGATGCTACCCTCTTGGACTTTGTTGATTCCCTTGAGGTACATGAAAGTTTCTATCATGTCCCCCCTTTCAAGTACCGTCTAAAATTTGTTGAGGAAAGGCCCCAAATGCTTTCACAAGTGAGTGCCTTAATTGATAAACTTTGAAGATCTGGGACTGTGGGATATTTGCTTTCTCCATTATTTTGGGTGAGGTAAACCAAGTACCATCTTCTTTTCTGAAATATTTGAGGTTGCAGTCTCCTATCTGGGGAAGCCATTCAGGAGGAAGGACTTTGCCTCCTATCTTAAGATTGGGATTCACTCTCAAAGATTGATGTAGGTCCTGAGTATAGTTATATCTAAGGAATATACAAAGCTGGGCATGTATTTTAAGGGATGTGTATATTGGGAAATTATGTAAAGAAGTAGGGGGGATTTAAGATTGGTATGAAGGAGAGCTAGAGGAGATAATCCACGAGCTCGCATACAGAATTACTCAATTTTAAGCCAGATGGGTACATAAAGGGGAGACCCCTGCATCATAAGTCCAGGAGATAGCCACCTGAGTTATTTGTTGGCTTGACTGGCCCAGTAATAGAGTGCTATGTGGGGAAGAAGTAGGCCTCCTTTGGGTTTTGGGGCAGCCAGTTTAAAGAAAGCCAAACAGGGTTTTTTACCTGACCAAATGAAGTCAGTAAGGATACTATGTACTTTTTTAAACCATGAGAGGGTAGCCAGATGTTTAAGAGATTAAGAGGGTAGAAAGTCTGGAGAACACATTCATTTTAACAAGATTAATTTTGCCCCAAAGGGAGATAGGAAGTAGGGACCACCTTTGTAAATCTTGCCTCAAAATCTGAAGGAGAAAATCTAGGTTAGCTTTTTGCATCTTAATTTGATTTCTCGAAATCACAATTCCTAAATATTTTAGGGAATTCACTTCCCAAGAAAGACCTAAATTTGCACTCGGATTCCTTAACATTTTATGTTTCAGGGGAAAGACAACTGTTTTATCTAGATTCAATTTATAATTAGAAAGTGTATTGTAGGTATTAATAATATTTAGCACTTGAGAAATAGAAATGCCAGGATGGGACAACTGAAGGAGCAGGTCATCTGCTAAGCAGAAACTTTGATTTCTTGGTCTAGGATGGTTAAACCTTGAATTAACCAACAGTTAGTTATTCTGCGAATTAAGGGTTCTAAATACAGATTAAAAAGCAACAGTGATAAAGGGCATCCTTGTCTCATCCCTGAATGCAAGGAAAATGATGCCGATATGGCTCCATTACAAGAGACTTGGGCAGTGGGAGATTTATAAATGGCTTGAACCAATTTCTGAAATTCTAAAGGAAAGCCAAAAGCTTGAAAAGTTCGAAATAAGAAGTTCCAATTGACTCTGTCAAGCGCTTTCCCAGCATCCAGGGAAACGAGGGCAGCTGGAAAGTTTGCATCCCTGGAAGCCGAGACAACATGAGTCAGTGTATGTATATGATCCACAGATGACCTACCCTTCATAAAACCGACTTGTTCTGGACCGATAAGGTAGGGGAGAACTACACTAATACAATTTGCTAATATTTTAGTCAATATTTTGAGATCTTGATTGAGAAGGGAAATGGGTCTATAACTGGTAACTAGATCCAGTTGCTTACCTGGTTTAGGGAAAAGAACAATTAGGGCTTCAAATAGGGATTTTTCTGATTCCGCTCCTGAAAGAACATGTTGGTATAAAGATTGCAAGAGAGGAATCAATTGATCCACAAAAGCCTTATAGCAATTAGGAGAGAAACCATCATATCCTGGGGTTTTGTCTGTAGGGAGGTACATAATAGCTTTTTTAATTTCACTACTTGATATTGATGAGGATAGGCAGAGTTTTTGAGCTTCTGAGAGAGAAGGCGAGAAGAGTCACCAAGGTAGTCATCCAATTCTTTTTCAGAAGTAGGATGTGACATCGAGCCATATAGTTGTTTATAATAGTTACTAGTTTCATCTGCTATATCCTCTGGGGATGTTTTTAAAGGCTCTGTCTCTGCCGGTCTAATGGATGGGATTAGCCTAGTGGACTCTTGTTGCTAAACCCTCAGGGCCAATTTCTGCCAGCCTTTTCTCCTTGATAGGTGTAACAGGCCTTAGCTTTTAGAATAGCAAACACCGCCTTCTCCCACAAAAGCTCCAAGTACAATTCTTTCAGTTTGATAAAATTTTGTCTAATTTGAGAGGGGGAATGAGGGGACAATTTGGCTTCTATATCTCGAATTTGGGTAAGGGTGGAGAGTAATAGGTTCTCCCTCTTTTATTTCTTGTGAAACAATACTAATCAGGAGCCTTCTAAGATAAGCTTTTAAAGCACACCATTCTATATCAGGTTTTCCTGTAGAGTTATGATTAACAGTGACAAATTTGAATAATTTGACCCGAGATGTATTTTATTACTTCCGGTTCCTTAACAAGTTGATTATTTACTTTCCATTGCCCCCCTCCCTTAGGGAGAGAGGAGAAAGAAATTGTGCGGGTGACCAAAGCATGATCCGAGCAGGGACCAAGGTGTATGGAAGAATCAATTATTCCCAAGAGTAGGGATTGGGAAGTAAAGTTGTAATCAATATGCAAGGAAGTCCCATATACTGGAGAGCTAAATGTGAAACATTTATCAATAGGATGCAGAACTCTCCATTTATCAAATAATACTATTTTGTCCATCTGTACCCTTAGCACTCTTTGGGCAGGGGAAAGACCTTTACGAGCATTACCTGTACAATCTAAGCTAGGGTCAAAGGTCAAATTTAGATTTCCACCCAGGATTAATGGGAGGGAATGGAAGGGGATAGTATAGTCATTAATTGCATGAAGAACTTGGGTGAATCGGCATTCGGGCCATATATGCTACCTAGTAATATCTCTGTTGTGTGGAGTGTGCCCTTAACAAACAGAAACCTACCAGCTGGATCCCCTATCACATTTGTAATGGTGAAAGATACTGATATGATTATCAGGATCATTACACTGCAGCTCTGAGTACTCCCACCCACTGAGAACACCTGACCCATTTTCTGTCGTCGTAATTTTATTTCTTCGGAGTCAAGTAAATGTGACTCCTGTATAGAGATTACATCATTTTCAATAGACCCAAGTACTTTAATACTTTGTACTGTTTAAGCTTATATGTCTGACCCCTTTAACATTCCAGGTTGCAAAAGTTAGGTTTTTAGCCATTCGTCCTGAAATAAAATAAAACAGGTACCAGCTCCACAGGGAGCGTATTTCCATAGTCTGTGTGCCTGTGAATTGTGCTTGTCTGTGCTACCCCTACCCCTCCCAACCATCCCCCCTTTAACTGAACCCCAGAAATCCCCAACAGTGTACCCTTAAAATCACTCTGTTCCCCAAAACCATTTCCCCTAATATCAACCCCAGCCCTCCTCCCTTCCCCCACATTGTCTTTCTCTTCTTTCAGCATTACACCCTTAAACAACTCCCCTCCCTCCAGCCACCCTTTCTACTTTGCGCTATAAACCATACTAACAAATGGAATTTTCTACAAGTGATATTTCAATGATACATTTCAAGTGAAAATTGAAAGAGAGTTTAGTAATTATAGATAAAAAATTAAAGTGAAACTTTAGGTAAAAAAAAGATTTTAGCTGCAATTTTCCCGATGTAAATTTAAACATGATCAGGAGATATAGAGCTGGAGCAGTAATCAAAGGAGGGTTTTTATAGCTATTCACTGGAATTAGATCTATAAATGTCTTATATATTATTAAACAACAAATCTATAGGTAAAAGAAGTCCAGTATAGAGTATTCTTTTACCAACAAAGGTGAAAATTGGGACTGAGAAAGCAAGTTACTAAGGTTAATAAACTATGTTTTCAGTTTTATCTGTACAAGCTGCATAAACCAGTTCCAGTTACTGGTTATGTAAAACAGTCCTGAAACCAAAAAGATCCGGTGTTAATAACAGACTCGTAGTCCGCAAATTAGAAATCAAATCTTCACTTAGATAAGAACCTGCCATATATCTTGAGGTCCCTCTAGTGGATGAAGCTGGTTAATACAGGAAAGTTATGGGGAGAGCCGGTATAAGCATTGACTCATGCTTAACAACTAGTGCCACTTGCACCAGGTACAGTCCTGCAACAAAGAAAATCAGCCATGCCGATCAGAGTTAACTCAAAAAAGGATACAAATCCTCCCCAGTAATTCAGATGGGGCAATTATTTCCTTGATCCCCAGAGTCCCGACAGCACCGGGGAAAGTGTGGCTTACTTGAAATGTGAACAATGGTGTTTAACTTCAGTTCTCTGAAGAGCCAGTGCTCATCATTCTCTGATGGTTTAGATGAGACTAACACAGATCACCGTCAGTTTTGTAAAGCTGTCTTATGTAGGGTAGACATGCCATTCCTTAAAGCAGATCATGGGTTTTGAAAGAGATCTGGAAAGACAAGTTTTAGCCCTGCCATTGCCTGTTCGGGGTCTTCATAACTGCCCCAACTTCCCACTACTAGGACTTGAAGCCATGCCGGATAATTCATTCAAAACTTAATACCGGCTGCTATAAGCTTTGTAACCAGAGGGTGAAAATTGGCTCATCATTGACACACTGACGCCGATAGATCTTGAGTGGCCCTGATCCTGGTTGATCCGCATATTAAATCCTGGGTCTCTCTTACCTTTGTTAGGAAGTGCTGT
Organism: Neoceratodus forsteri; assembly: GCA_016271365.2. NCBI lineage: Eukaryota > Metazoa > Chordata > Ceratodontiformes > Ceratodontidae > Neoceratodus > Neoceratodus forsteri. The sequence continues at coordinate 949,836,113 of CM028129.1, read as the reverse complement.
CTCTCTAGGAAACTTAAAAACTGAAAGAGGAATGGACACGATGGAGAACCAGTCTGAGGCATTGGGCGAAGAGCCCGGGTGTGCCCATTTGATAATATATTTGGGCCTGAATGGTGATGGCCCCACCACTTTTTCCACAAATTTTTGGATAAAGAGCACTGCATTGGGCTTTTCTTCTTTTTCTGGGAGGCCTATGAGCACTGCATTATTCCGTCGACTGCGGCCCTGTAGGTCCTCCACTTTAGATTCCAGTTTAGCTAGTTTCTGTTTAGTTGCTATAAGCTCTGGGTCAAGCCTATCGGCTCGTCTCTCCAGTGAATTGATTCGGACTTCACTGTCTGCCATATGTTGGGAGATGTCTTCCATTGCTTGAGAGAGTGATCGCAACTCAGATGTTATGCCCTTCAACTCTTCTGTAAAAGGCTTGAATTCTTCAAGAAAATGGGTGAAAGTTAACAGTTGTTGATCTGAGGCAGAGGGAGACACCACCGGTATATCTGCAGAACTCGAGTCTTAGGATTTTTTAGCAGCCTTTTCGAGCATGTTCAGAGGTGTGTGGCATGGTGGAGCTTTCCTCATTTCTACATCCATTGGGTTAGTAGAAAGAGAAAATCAGATGATAGATCATGCTAGTTACTATCCTTTGCAAATATAAACAGTTTTTAGGTGTTAGCAATCAAACTGGTATAATTTCAGGATGGCAGCCGGAGAGAAGAAGGAGTGCTGCTATGAGGTGCTCTGCATCACCAGAAGTCTTGGTTTTATCACCATTCTTAAGTGAGTTGGCTATCTTCCAGATTATTAGTCCCCAACCACCTTGTAGGTTATTAGCCCTCCTTCCCACTGCAAGTTATGAGCCCCCCCATCAATTTTGCAGGTTATGTGCCCCCTTGCAGGTTATTACTACCCATCACCCAGTGAAGAATTCTAGATCTCTGCCCCCTCCTTTATTGCATGCTTTAGATTCACCCTCCCTCAGCAGACATTTGGTTCCCTGAGCAGCAGTACTGGACTCCAGCACAAAATGCATTGTGAGTCAATGCTTTTTATACTAAAGAAAGAAAATCCTTGCTGAGCCAAAGACCTGCTATGAAGCAGTATTGAGGAGGAGGAGGTATATATAATAAAAATGATACTTTATAACAACTGAGATGATATCTCGGTTCCATGTCATGATAGTGATCACAATACAGTGACCACTATCATAGAGAATGTTTATCACCGAAAAGTATTTCAGTGATATACAGACCCAAGCAACTCGACTTCCAGTTCTTTTAAGTGTTTTTGCAGGGGTGCGGTGCCCCTCACGCCCCCCTCATGGGGAGCTTTGCCCCCGCAGCCCCCTAAATTAGGATTGTTATCTCCGGGGGGGTGCATGTCAAGGAGATGGCAAAACACAGGTGGAAAAAAATAAATAAACAGAGAGCTGCAGGCAGCTGCAAAACAATCATCCCCAGCAGGTCCAGAACCCAATGCCTACTGCATCATAGCCAGCCACCCTCACCACCACACTACAAGGCTGTCTCAGCTGCAGCAGGATCCCCTACCCATACAAACCCTCCCTCTGATTCCTCTCCTACACTTCTCTATCCATTCCCTTCTGGTCTCTTTCCTTGCTATACCATTGCTACCCTTGCAAGGTAACTGATGATGATAGTGCTATAAATGAGTCACAGTTTTTACAGTCGCTCATTTATAATCACTATCATCACTGGCTACCAGGTATCACCGCATGGCATACCAAATAATGATTCAGCATGCCATATAATGTATAAGAAAATTGATTTTTTTTTTTATAATGAGGATAAAAATGTTTTACCTACATTTCTGCCAGTTGCATACAATTATTTATTTTTAATTTACAATGCATTGTCCCTTTCATACCAGACAGCTCTTCACTGGCCATGGTCCTGCATCCAACCCCATCACCTGCCTTCCCCAGGACTCACCACCACCTCCTGCTCTTCCCTGGCTTGTTCACTGGGTGTGGCCATTATATTTTAGCTCAGTTTGGTGGTGAAAGCTGCCGTCAGTGATGTGGGATCTGCAGTGCTGAGCTAACATCATGCTGCTTCACCTGGGCATTTTCATTTGTGCTTCCAACTGTAAGGATGCAACCCAGTCTCTTAAGGACTTGTGCATACATGTTGATGTGTGGTGATGAATGCATCACAGTAGTCAGAGAACTCCCTCTCACACTCTTGCAGCTCTAGTTTGCACCTCCATCTGTGGTCACCCAGATGAGGGTAGCACAGCAGATATGGATGTGAAATGATGGAAATGACTCAGTGGTCAGTGATCTCCCTCTCATATTCTTGATGCTCCAGCTTGCACTGCCACCTGTAGGTCATCCAGATGAGGGTAGCACAGCAGAGAATGATGTATGATGATGGACACACCTCAGTGGTCAGTGAACTCCCTCTAATACTCCTGCAGCTTCAGTCTGAATGCCCACTTCTTGTCACCCAGGGGATAGTAGCACAGTAGAGACTGATGCAAGGAGATGGACATGTCCCAGTGGTCAGCAAACTCCCTCTCATATTCCTGCAACTCCAGCTTACACCACCACCTGTGGTCAACCAGATGAGGGTAGTACAGCAGAGATGGATTCATGGTGATGGACATGTCTCAGTGGTCAGTGAACTCCCTCTGATACTCCTGCAGATTCAGTCTGAAAGGTCACTTCTGGCCATCCAGGGGACAGTAGCACAACAGAGACTGATGTGTAGTGATGCACATGTCTTGGTGGTCAGTGTCCTCCCTCTCATACTCCCACAGCTCCAGTCTGCACCACCACCTGTGGTCGCCCAGATGAGGATAGCACAGCAGAGACTGATGAGGGGTGATGGACATGACTCAGTGGTCATCGAACTCCATCTCATACATCTGCAGCTCCAGCTTGAGCTGCCACCTGTGGTCACTCAGATGAGACAATCATAACAGAGCTTGATGCATGGTGATGGACATATCTCTTTGGTTAGCAAACTCCATATCATACTCCTGCAGATCCAGCTTGTGCTACCATATGTGGTGATCTAGATGAGGGTAGCACAGCAGAGACTGATGCATGGTTATGGACACTTCTCAGTGGCCATCAATCTCCCTCTCATGCTCCTGCAGCTCCAGCTTGCACCACCACCTGTTGTCACCCAGATGAGGTTAGCACAGCAGAGACTGATACATGGTGATGGACATGTCTCAGTGGTCAGCAAACTCCCTCTCATACTCCTGTAGCTCCAGCTTGCACCACCACCTGTTGTCACCCAGATTAGGGTAACACAGCAGAGACTGATGTGAGGTGATGGGCACATCTCAGTGGTCAGAAAACTCCCTCTCATGTTCCTGCAACTCCAACTTGCACCACCAGATGTGGTCACCCAGATGAGTGTAGGACAGCAGAGACTGATGCATGGTGATGGACATGTCTCAGTAGTCAGCAAACTCCATCTCATGCACCTGCAGCTCCAGCCTGAGTCACCACCTGTGGTCACCTAGATGAAAGTAACACAGCAGAGACTGATGCATGGTGATGGACACATCTGAGTAGTCATTGATCTCCCTCTCATGATCCTGCAGCTCCATCTTGCACCATCACTTGTGGTCACCCAGATGAGGGTAGCACAGAAGAGACTGATGTACAGTATGGTAAAGGACACATCGCAGTGGTCAGTGAACTCCTTCTCATACTCCTTCAGCTCCAGCTTGCAACACCACTTTTAGTCAGTCAGATGAGGGTAGACAGAGGCAGGAAACTACAGACCTGTTAGTTTGACCTCAGTGGTAGGGAAAATGATGGAATCACTTCTAAAGGAAAGAATTGCTGCATTCCTAGAGGCCAGTGGGGCACAGGGCCCAAGGTAACATGGATTCACAGTGGGAAGGTCATGTCAGAAAAAATCTAATAGATTTCTTTGACTGGGTGACCAATGTGGTAGACCAGGGAGGGGCAGTGGACATGGCCTACCTAGACTTTAGCAAGGCATTTGACACAGTTCCACACAAAAGATTAATTTACAAGTTAGCCAGCCTTAGAGTGGGTCCCAAGGTGGTAGCCTGGGTTAAAAATTGGCTGGACAACAAGATACAGAGGGTAATAGTAAACAGAGTTTACTCCGAAGAAAGGAGGGTTACTAGTGGGGTACCACAGGGTTCAGTACTGGGACCGGTCCTCTTTAATATCTTTATAAGTGACATTGCAGAGGGACTGGAAGGAAAATTATGTCTCTTTGCAGATGACACAAAAAGCTGCAACAGGGTTGATACAGAAGGTTGGGTGGAGAGGATGCAAAGGGGCTTGTCAAGGTTGGAGGAATGGTCTAATATATGGCAGCTTAGATTCAATGCAAAGAAGTGCAAAGTAAAGCACCTGGAAAACAAAAAGCCAGGGGAAGAGTACACAGTGGGGTGTGAGATAAAAACAACTACAGAAATGGAAAGGGACCTGGGGGTAGTCATATCAGATGACCTTAAGGTGGGCAAGCAATGTGAGAAGGCAATAAGAAGACCTGGTGGGATACTGGGATGCATAGGGAGAGGCATCACCAGTAGAAAACAGGAAGTTGTTATCCCTTTGTACAGACTGTTGGTGAGACCCCATCTGGAGTTTTGTGTCCAGTTGTGGAGACCCCATCTCAGCAAGGACATAGACAGGATGGAGGCTGTCCAGAGGAGGACAACTAAAATGGTGCAGGGTCTGCACCAGAAGACATACAAAGAGAGATTAAAGAAGCTTCATATGTATACACTCGAGGAGAGGAGGGGAGAGGGAGGACATGATAGAAACTTTCAAGTACATCAAGGGAATCAACAGAGTCCAAGATGGTAGCATCTTTCAGAAAAAGAAATGTGCAAGAACAAGGGGGCAGAATTTGAAGATAGAGGAGGAATGGCTCAAAGGTGATGTGAGGAAGTATTTTTTTCACGAAGAGGGTTGTGGATACATGGAACAGCCTTCCTGAGGAGGTAGTGGACTCAAAAACAGTGGAGAAATTCAAGAATGCATGGGACAGACACAAGGCAATTCTGGTGGGGGGGGGAGGAGGAAGTAGGCTGTTGGTTAACTAGGATCTGCAGCCTATGCATTAGGTAGGAAAATGGGCAGGTTAGGTGGGCCAAGCATTTCTTATCTGCCATCAAATTCTATGTTTCTATGTAGCACAGCAGAGACTGATGCACCATGATTAACATGTCTCAGTGGTCAGCAGACTCCTCCTCATGCTCCTGCAGCTCCAGCTTGCACAACCATCTGTGGTCACCCAGATGAGGGTAGCACAATGGAGAATGATGCATGGTGATGGATACTTCTCAGTGGTCAGCAAACTTCCTCTCATGCTCCTGCATCTCTAGCTTGCACCACCACCTGTGGTGACCCAGAAGAAGGTAGCACTGCTGAGACTGATGCATGGTGATGGACACATCTCAGTGGTCAGCAAACTCCCACTCATGCTCCTGCAGCTCTAGCTTGTGCTGCCATCTCTGGTCCCCCAGATGAGGGTTGCACAGCAGAGACTGATGTGTGGCGATGAATATTTCTCAGTGGTTAGTGATTTCCCTCTCATAATCCTGGAGCTCCAGCTTGCAGCACCACCTGTGGTAACCCAGATGAGGGTAGCATAGCAGAGACTGATGAAAGGTGATGGACACATCTCAGTGGTCAGTGATCTCCCTCTCATGCTCCTGCAGCTTCTGTTTGCACCACCACTTCTGTTCTCCCAGGGGATAGTAGCACAGAGAAGACTGATGTGTGCTGATGCATGCATCCTGGTGGTCAGCACCTCACTCTCATATTCCCACATATCCAGCTTGTACCACCACCTGTTGTCACCCAGATGAGGGTAGCACAGCAGACACTGATGTATGGTAATGGCTATGTCTCAGTGGGCAGTGATTTCCCTTTCATACTGCTGGACCTGCAGCTTGCAGAACCACTTGTGGTCACCCAGATGAGGGTAGAGCAGCAGAGACTGATGCATGATGATGGACACATCTCAGTGGTCAGCAAACTCCCTCTCATACAGCTGCAGCTCCAGCTTGCACCACCACCTGTGGTCACCCAGATAAGGGTAACACAGCAGAGACTGATATGAGATGATGGGCACATCTCAGTGGTCAGTAAACTCCCTCCCATACTTCTGCAACTTCAGTTTGCACCACCACCTCTGGTCACCCAGGAGGTAGTAGCACAGAGGAGACCGATGTGTGGCGATGCATGCATCCTAGTGGTCAGCACCTCCTTCTGATACTCCCACAGCTCCAACTTTCATCACCACCTGTGGTCACCCAGGAGGCAGTAGCACAGTGGATACTGATGTGTGGTGATGCATGCATCCTGGTGCTGATTGTCTCCCTTTCATACTCCCACAGCTCCATCTTGCACTACCACCTGTGGTCACCCAAGGAGGTAGTAGCACAGTGAAGACTGATGTGTATTGATGCATGCCTCCTGGTGGTGAGTGCCTTTCTTTCATACTCCTGCAGCTGCAGCTTGTACCACCACCTGTGTTCAGCAGGATGAGGGCAGTAGCACATTGAAAACTGGCAATCCTCCCCTCCCAAATAGGGGATCATACTCTCAGAAGTTTCGTCCTCCTTCCCTGGCTTGCCCTCTGATGACTCAGGCTCATTCTTGAATTGGGGTCATTGGTGTCACAAGTGGTTATGCTAGCGCTTTGCCAGCGGGCCGACCATTGCTGCATACATTTATGGTGTGTATATGTTTTTACATAAGTGGCATGAAACAAGTTACCCCATCCCCCACTTTTATTATAAGAAATAAAAATATATTTGAAGACATGCTGCATGTAAATTATAGATAAAAGATGAACAATTAATAATAAAACACAGCACACAATTCTTTGTGTACAAACTTTTTATTAAAATACCTTGGTGACATACTCTGATAATCTTTTTGTCTTCATTGGTAAGAAGACAGAACACTGCAGATTGACAGCCCTCACTGAAGTCGATTACTAAATTTATTATTAAAGAAGTCATTAATTTGTCTTAGAAGACTAATTTTAGTAATTTTTAATCATCTTTAATTATCATTAAAAAATTCAACTTCTGAGCATGCATGATTCTAAGAATATTCAGCAGACCACTTGTATAAGAGTAAATTATTACTAAATGAGGATTAGAAATAGAAGTGCAACGTTCTTCAATGTACAATTTTTACTACTGAATCATAAATGGAGATTACAGTCAGCAGAGTAATTCAAGAATTTGAATTAGCCAAACAAGGCTGGGTACATTCCCATGCATTTCACTTCTACTAAGCAAGAAGGCAGATAAAACAACCAACAACATTAACGGATTTTAGAGAAGCTAAGCAATCATAACATGTGGATTTTTACCTAAACATAATTTGAGCAAAAAAAAAGTGTCCTTTTAAAAAGTCTACCAAACTACATTTTCCAGAAGTCTACACAGTCTGTGAACTACATTTTCCAGCTCACTTCCTGTTTACTGCCCAGACTGAAGGGGAAAAAAACTGCACAAGCACTAACAGTCTCCATTTTGGATGGAGAACAACCTGCTGTTGCTAGCAGTAAATATTCACATGTATGAGATAAGTGCTAATGTTTAAATAGAAAAGTGCATCATTTTAACTCCCTGAAATATTAAATGCAGTATGACAATTATTACTCAGGGTTTATTTAATTGAAATGTTCAGGTTTCACTATCAATATTTCGTTATGAATAAATTGCCTCTGCTCTGAACTCATGTGGCTACAAACCTTTGAAAAGCCTTTAAAATACACAGTTTATTTTCAATCAAATCACTCCTTAAAGTGTCTAGTATGCATTGTGTATGTAGATTACCTAATATTTGTTGTATTTTTTACTGATTTAGTTACTTTATGGTTATAGTTTCTTTGGGGGAGGGGAGTTAATTATTAGCAGCTGGAAGATTGTATGAATGAGCAAATTGAGAATGTGTTTGCTGTCTGTATATCCATTCAGTAGCCTTGCTATATGGTAGCAGTTAACCATTGTTTTGTTTTTGGTTTTCATTAATCACAGCAACAGTCTGATTAGAATGTAATGTCTGCTTTTCAAACTAAATTGATTTATTCAACTTTGTTAGCATACTTATTGAGAAATGTTTCGGTAGCTGTTTAGAAAAATACTGTGTTTGATATATTTTACAATTAATTTGTTCAGTGTTGTTCATGTTTTCATAAGTAACAAGCTGTGAATGAGCTTGGCACATCCGACAGACTGGGGTTTGAGTCCCACAACTTCCACTTGTATACTGTGTGACTCTGAGCAAGTCCCCAGTGCTCCTGGGTCACCTCTGAAAACAGGCACCTGTGCCTAGTAGGCTTTACCTGGTTAGCAAAAGAATACAATACAAGAATACAGCAAACCAGTGGTCCAGCTAATGTTTTCTACTAGGAAGAATTTACTGCCAACTACTTCCACCTGGTAGTATTTCCACCTAAATGGTAGTAATACCATACATTAACCTGTCTAACCCCAAACCTCTAAACCAAGTCTCAAACTCACTGGGTGCCTGCAGTCATAAACTCTTTTTTTCTCTCATGCTGTGGTGTCCTAACATACTTTCCTGCTTACTGGTATATAATGTTTTGCCCCTATTTTTAATATTTTTTTCCATGTTGCAACTACCCTTCTGGCCAGCCACCAACATACTGTAAATGGTGTAGGGTGGGAAACAAATTCCTAAAATCAGAAAGTGGGAGCAAATCATGCAAACATGGCAGTAAAATACTCTTTTACCCCTCCCCTCATCTGTTTCACTGCAATAAACCTTTATTTCAGTAGCACTTTAGACTTACTGATGTGGGTGATGGTGGAGGACTCTGGACCCATGCAAACAGCATAGCATGTAACTGAGTCAGCATGATTTATGCTTTACTACCACTACACTTCCTGCCACTCTGCTGATTTCAGCGTTGGTGATCTATGGACCTGCTTATAGTGTATACAAACCAGCTTATGCTGCCTGTGGTTAGTTGGTATGGCTGTGTATGTGTTTTTTTTATCTGTTTGAGTTGCAGGGCTCTGCCCCTACACCCTGCCATGTTTTTTCAGTTTAACCCGGGGGGGGGGGGACTACTAAAATCGATAGAAAAACCTGCAGGGCCATACCAACTCCTAGTATAAGTAGCACAACTAGCATAACTGGGTAAGTAGAGCTAATGCTGTAATCAATGGAGTGATTCAATGCATGAAGGGACAGTAAGAGCATAGTATTGTTACCAACATAACATAAGTGGGTCCTCTTCTTATGGGTAGGGGGTCAGACCTGATGGACTTAAGAGTCCATTTTGGTCAGATTTTAAATTACTACTCAATGTATAATGTTTTTGTGTTCACAAAGAAAATCCCTTTTCTAGAGCTCTGATTTACTTTGCTTCAGGATGGGAACAGTCGGTACCAGGTGAGATTTATCTTCTTTTGTTTGAGGGAGGGGCATATGATTAATGCTTGGAGATGCTGATGCTGGGGAGGAGTGGGGGCTGACACTTGGGGGGTGATGTTATTGGGCTGATGGTGAAGTGGGAGAGGCTGGGTAAGGAGATTAATGATTGGGGAACTGATACCTGGGGGATTGATGTGGGGATGGGGAAGGGGGCTGATGCTTTGGAGAGGGAGTTGATGCTTGGGGGATGGGGTTGATGCTTGGGAGGAGTGGGGCTGAAGTTTGGGTTCAGCTGATGCAGTAGTGGAGGAGGATAATGCAGTGGGAAATAGTCTTATCCTGGGGTGGAGACTGGGCAGATGCAAGAGAGAAGGGGAGGTGACTGGCCGGGGGAACAAGCTGAGTTATTGACAGTGAGGTAGCGGAGGTAATGGTTGCTGCAGAGAGCTGATATGCCAATGGGGGAGCAGGAGCTGATGATAGTTGTGACTGGCTTTGCTGTATCTGGCAGACAGTATTTCATATACTTTCTGTTATTATTTCGCGCAGTCTCTTTTAATATTGGGGGCAGGTTCATGAGAACAAAATAACTCCCCTAGGAAGGCCAGCATGTCTGGATAGTGGTGGGGCTGCTGCTCATGATGCCGATGACCTGGGTTTGGTAATGTGCCCAGGGTGCAGGAGGGCTGGCCAGAGGAAAGGGCGGCTGCTTGTACCCATATATGAGCATCTCCTCCATGGGAAGCATCATGATGGCCTTCATCTTAAGATGGGAGAGTGTGCTAGCTTGCACATGCATATGTTTTTTGTACGCATGCATGTGCGTGTTATACCTTTGTTCAAATCTGGGGACCCTTGTGACTTAAATAATTACAGACCAATTTCATTACTACCTATCTTGTCTAAACTATTGGAAAAAATAGTAAGTAAGCAACTGACAGCTTACGTTGAAACTATGAATCTTCTAAATCCTATGCAATCTGGCTTCAGAGCACAGCACAGCACTATCACAGCCCTTGCTAAAGTGACCAATGATTGGCAACGGGACCTGGAAAACAAGAAATTTGTCTGCGCAGTGTTCTTAGACTTTAGCAAGGCTTTCGACACTGTTGACCATGACCTGCTCCTCTCCTCTCCTCTCTTCTCTCAAGGCTATAGGACTGGATGCTCTGTCCCTTCATTGGTTTGCTGATTACCTCTCTAACCATTGGCAGCAAGTAAAATCCAATGGTGAACTTTCTCCTCTTAAGCTCCTGAAAAAAGGGGTTCCTCAAGGATCGATCCTGGCCCCACTATTGTTTGCAATTTACGTGAACAACTTAGACAATAACATAACTAAGGCCAACATTCATCTATTCGCAGATGACAGGGTCCTTTACCTAAGCTGCTTCTCTCCTGAAGCAGCCTACAAAGATCTACAATCAGAATTTAACATCCTTCAGAGTCATCTGCTTAACAAAAAATTATTATTAAATGCAAAAAGAAACAAGGCTATGTTGGTCTCACCTTTCCTCTCAGATGCTAACCCAGCCATGGCTAGTTCCATTCCTCAGATTACCACAATCTTGAGAGAAAACCTGGAATATGTAATCAAATTCAAGTACTTGGGGATGTGGCTCGATCACAAACTTTGTTTCAGGGAGCATATCGAAGACCTCCTTAAAAAACTAAGACAGAGGCTTGGCCTCTTCTTTAGGATAAATAACTACCTCACCTGTAATGCCAAGAGGGGGCTGGTACAAACCACATTTCTCTGCTTGATCGACTATGCCAACTTCCTCTATAGTCACTGCCCTGCCTTGCATCTTGCTAAACTTGATACTTTGTATCACAGGGCCCTGAGATTCATCACTGGACTACCTCTAGCCACTCACCACTATGCCCTTTACACAGCCGTGGGGTGGTCCTCCCTTCACTTCAGGAGACACAGAAATGCTATATTCTGGACCTTCAAAGCTATTATTAAGACACTTCCCCCGTATATCTCCGCTTGTCTACTGCTATGCGAACCTGGTGCCTATGCCCTGAGAAGCTACTCCCTCATCTACGTGAAGGTACCTAATCTAAAAACCCGTCTCAGGAGATCGGCCATAAGTTTTGCGCTGCCTTCTTTGTGGAATACTGTACAAAAAACTTTGAAGCTCAGCTCCCTGATCAGCCTATTCTCCTTTAAGAGCCTATACGACTGCTTAGTGAAAGAATTCTGCAACTGTTTCCCCCGTCATTAAAAAAAAAAAAACTGCACCATGGCCACCTACGCCCACTTGGGCCCCACAATTTAGTCTAGCTCATACAATCATCCATGTTCTTCCCCTAGCTCACCTTTGCACTATACGCTCATTGCCATGGGCCTTGTCAGTGGCCCTTTGTCCTGATATATCCCTCTTCCCCGCATCAGTGCTCTCCTGGCCACATTCCCTATCCCCCCTCTGCCATCCTGCCCCTATTTTTTTGTTATCCCCCCCTACCTCCTGCCCCCCTGGGCCCATGAGAACGAGTAGGTCTCCTATATATCTTTTGATCATGTATGTGTCACCACTTTGTCTATGTTATGGCCGTATTGACCATCCCCAAAGGGAACCATGTCCATGTTGACTAGCACTCAAGCACATTTTTATTGTTAAAGTTGTATTGCACTTTTGTTCCTTATATGTTCATAACTGTGCATTATTACATTGTTGGGATTGTACCTACTTTTTTGTCACCTTGTGTAACAGGTCCATCTTGTAAATGAGCTTGCTCAACGATGTTCGCCTGTATAAATAAAGACTTTGATTGATTGATTGATTGATTAATTGATTGTGTTGATGCTGCTGACTTCAAGGGGAAGGAGTAAAACTGATCACAGATTCAGTCTCACCATGGGACAACTTGTGGGACAGTTCAAGTTCTGAAAATGTGGGGAGACAGGGCTGGGGATGCAAGATGAAAAGGGCACAGGCCAAAGCTGAGGAATAAATAGTTAATTAAATAATGCCCTAGACATAATCTTCTCTGGCTTCTTGTCCACACGTTACATCACAATCCCCCTATTTATGACATTGTTACCTCCACAAGAGATTATTATGTCATATACACAGAATTGTCATGTTGGGTATAGACAAGCAGCCAGAGCAGAATATAATTAAATAATGATGGGAATTGCAGAAAAATATATAAACTATAAAAATATGAATTGTCTAAATATTAATTTTTTTTAAAACTTGACCCAGTGGAGTTGAAGGCTCCTTATCTGCCTAGTAACTAAAATGAGTACAGTGACAGTTTCCTGTCTTTTTTATAAAGAGCCAACATCCAAGGTCTGTCTTCCTATTCCACTAGTGTGATATTTTTTCATATGTGCATTTTGTAGCTCACAGGAGGCTGTTTTGATGGACGACAAGATTTAGGGTTGTCTCAGGATCCCATTAAGGTTCAGTGGGACATGGAGATGACTTTGCATCATCCTTTGCTGCAGAAAATGTGCCTGTGAGAGCTGCAGATCATACATATCAGCAAAACTGGAGTGCTACTTTGGAAATATGGGGCCCTGATATTCAAAAATGCAAAGCGGAGCAAAAAACTTGGGCTGCACCTTGCAATTGCTTGAGAGCTCAAGGCTGCTGTATTCAGTTGAATAGCACACTGGTGCTATTCAACTGAATATAAGGCCATGTGGGCTCAGCGCTAAGTTATGTATTGCTGCTTTGACATGGATCCTGAAGTACACCACCAGAATGGATAATGCCAGGGTGCTACCTGCAGTATTCAAAGGGACCCATGCAAACAAGCCAGTTGGGCATGCTTGGCAATAAGGAGCACTTTGCATTCCTATTATGGGTTCATTTGCATGGGTAGGGAGGCAGGTTTGTGTAGTGCCATCTCCATCCCCATCCTCAGTTGCCTGGTTCCAGACATGTAGATATCTTGGTGCTAGTATCCCCTTCCCCCGACCTGTACTGTACTAAGAAAACATCCCTGGCAGCCCTGAACCACTAGCACCAGGGAATATTATTTGTTATTCGGGGCTGTCAATTGGATGGAGGTGGTCCCACTAGCACTAGGGAATATTATTTGTTCTTCAGGGCTGGGTACTGGGGCAGAGGGACCACAACCACCAAGAAATATTATTTGTTCTTCTGGGCTGGGAAATGGGGGTGGGACCACTACCACCAGGAAATATTTGTTCTGCAGGGCTGGTGATAGGAGGTGGTGTTCTACTACCATCAGGGAATATGAACTATGAACACACCAAAATTGCCAGCAGCAAAAGGCCATCATGGTCTATCTAGGCTGCTCAAGGTTGCAGCTGGCTCCCTATTCAGCAGCTGCCCCACCTATTCCCTCCCTATCCCCTCCCCTTTGCCCTGACCAACCCCTTCTTGAAGCATTCCACTGTGTTACATACCACCACCTCAGCTGGTAGTGCATTCCACTTTGCCACCACCCTTTCTGTAAAGAAATGCCTCCTCACCTCCCTCTTAAATCTGTCACCTTCCAATCTCATGTCATGGCCCCTAGTGTCTCTCCCCACACTCCTCCTGAGCTAGAGAATATTTGTTCTTCAGGGCTGGTGATAGGAATGGAGGGACCACTACCACCAGGGATGATCAGAAGGTGGGGGAACTACAACCACTAAGGAATATTATTTTTTCTTCTGGGCTGGTGATAGGAGGGAGGGGGAACCAGTGCCACTAGGAAATATTTCTTGTTCTTCAGGGCTGGCAATCGGAGGGATGGGGGACCACTACGATTAGCAAATATATTTTTAAGTGTGTGCAGCACAAGGGATTTTTTTTTTTTTTTTACATCGGGGCTGGTGATCAGAGGGAGACCTAGACTAACACCAGGGGATTTTTTTCACTTAGGGACTGGCAAAGGAGGAATGCCATGGATGACTATGGTATGTATTCTCCCCCAGGCTGGATGAAGTTGGGGTTTTGTTAGACGGTATTTGCACTGTGCAAATGGACAGTGCTAAAACCTTTTGTGCTGCATAAAGCCACTGAAAATGGGGTGGTGTGGCTTTTCATGGCCTCTTTTCCCACCCAGATTATGTTTTTCACAGGCACAATCCATCTTTGCCCCCACAACAGCCCCTTTTGAGTATGGGGATTACATGCAGACCCCAGCTTGCACAGCAAAAGACCTATTAGCACTTGCACAAACTTTTGAATATCTAGCCCATGGAGTCCAGTTTAGGGATCAATTTATGAAAAATGGAAAACTCCTAATCACTCATCTTAGTGACTTGACAGTTCAAAGACTGTGCTTGACAAAATTGGGTCCCTTCCTTTAAAGAGTACCTTTCTCAGTGCTCATAAATAAACAAAAATAGGAAACCCCTTCACCTGAATGGAACTCATGACTGTAAATTTTTATGGTAGGAATAGAAAGGTATTTTAATTTGCCCCCAAGGGATTGGCTGGTCAACCCCTTTCATTCCCTTACTACCTACTCTGCACTTGTTCTAAGATGCTTTGTGAAGTCTGTATAGTGAGAACACCATTTAGTTCTTATGGAATGCCTTCTTTTCAGTCGTAGTTTTTTTTTTTTTTTTATTTAGTTGTTTAACCAGGTATAGCACACTAAGCTGAAAGCTTTTTTACAGGAACAACCTGGGAGCACAAAGAGGTTAAGTGATTTGCTCAGGATCACACAGTATGCAAGGTGGAAGCTGTAGGATTCAAACCCAAGTCTGATTTGCTGGATGTCACCAAATTTGCAGCTCAGAGCCTTAAACCGCTGCACTATACTAGTTTCTCATGAAATCAGGTTTTTGTGCAAACAAAAGCCAGGTTTCAACTAGTAAGAGTCACAGAACAGTCAAGCACAGCAGAGCTATATATAAGGAAGTGGAAGGGATCGAGCAACCAGCCCCATAATGGAGCAGCTTCTATTCAGATAAGGTAGCCCCCAGTTTTTTTTTAGCAACTGAAAAATCACACAGGACTTTAAATAGCCAGTATCACATCACACTTTGCGATGCAAACTGGCTGCTCATGCAACCCATTTCTACTTTGGATCACAAAAAAATGTGATCCATTCTGTGAGCTTCCTCTGTTCTCCTCAGCACTTCCCCATTCTCCTCAGCTGACAATATTACGCGTAATAGTCTCACCATCATGGCCTTGAATGCTGGCAGTCACTCAAATTAGTGCTTTGCGATATTGCAAAGCAATTGGGAGTGACTGCTGGTATTTGGGGACGCGACGGTGAGAGATTACAGTATAGTATTGGCAGAAGCACTGAAACACCTGGGCACTGAAGGGAGAGTTAACCAGCCATTCTCTCTGGCTTTCTCAAGTCATTCTCCACTCTGACTGCATGCCCCCCCCCCCACCATCAGACTACATATCCAGTCTTCCCCTGACACCTGTTTGATCTGAATTTTGGTGTCAAGTGTAGCTACTGGGACTTCATGGGAGTAGTTGTGTGGTGGCACCACAGAGAAGACTGCTTTGACCAGTGAAAAAGAGTAACATGCTGCAAAAGTGAAGTGAACTGAGAGAAGGAAAGGGGTGTTGCCCTCACTGGTGCTGCTCCTCTGTGAGTGATTGAGTGGGGTCTCAATTATTTATGGTATGGCTTTCTTGGGCCAGTTTTCAGGGACAACCTAACTGCATGGGGGAGGGGAGTGTTGCTCAGAATCACACAGTATGCAAACTGGAGGTTGTGGGAATCAAACCCAGTTCGGTAACATTGGCCCACTACATGTAAGTGCCTGTTTTCAAGGTGAGGTTAAGTGACTTGTTCAGAGTCACAAAGCATGCAAGTAGAGGTTGTGGGAATCAAACCCAGTTCTGCTGGAGTGAGGTAGGTGTCTTAATTCTTTGGTACCCAGGTAACATTGGCCCACTACACGTAAATACCTGTTTCAAGGAAAGATAAAGTGACTTGTCAGAGTCACACAGTATGCAAGTGGAGACTGTGGCAATCAAATCCAGATCTACTGGATGTAAGAAGCTCATTCACAGCTCATTACTCTAGCCCTAGGCTGTACTGCCAATTATGCTTGTGTCTGTGTATTGAAACAGATAACACAAAGACAGAGTTAATTTTAATGAGAATATTGGCCACCACAAGGGCTGTTATGATGCCAGAAGCATTGCCCTCCCCTGCTTGGGCTGGGAAGTGTAGACATTGGCAACATTGTCCTTATCCCAGCAACACAATATGTGACTCCTTTTATTCAAAGTCTTAACTGTTTCATATTATTGATGCTCTTTATAGGTACCACTAACTCTCTTCTCCAATACATTAGATAAGTATGATATTTAGTTGTCTTTGTTTTATTTTCTTTTTACATATATGCCCCTGTACTATGGATTCTTTGTGACCCCATTTCACTCATTTTACTTTCAGGCATCTTTCTGACAAGGACCTTCAGGTAAGCCCTACTCTAGGACAGGTGAGTGCTTTGGGGTTTTATTTTTAACAATCAAAAATGAAAAATGATGCAGCAGCATCTTTTAGTAGCTCTCATGCAGACAGCCCATTGTGTGCCTTGACTCACAAGCTACTTTTTTGTTACATTTTATTACAATGCCCTGGAGCTATCATTTTCACTATGTACAGTATATCACTGATCTCAGTGATGCAGATTGTAAAAGAAAGAAAGAAAAGGAAGTGCTTTTCAACTCCAGTCTGGCAACCAAAAATCAGTTAGATAAAATGACATCCCTAAAGCAGGCCCATCAGTGCAGGGCTAGCACTGCTGCTTGTGATGTTAGTGAGCTCAGGCTACTTGAGAAGAAGTGAGCATACCATGGGCAGCTCTTCTTTTGTGGAAGGGGTTATGTGCTCTACTGCACACCTGCTACCTAATGGAATCTGGTTGGGAGCACAATCAGAACCACCGGACAGAAGGGATGTTTTCAGACTCGAGTATGAACACGCATGTCATTGCACACCTATGGGCCTGTGCAGACATTTGGATGAAATGCACCCAACAAAAATTGGATGGAATATCCCCAGCAGCAGTTGGATGACAGCCCAGTCCACTGCTAACTCTGTACTGCCAACTGAGTGTCCTCTTCCACTGGATCCTGTGCCAAGAGGGTTTGGACAACCTTCATGGCCCCATGGGGGTGTGTGATACCCTCTTCACTTATCTTTCACTGTTTGTAAGTCCTAGGAATGGCAGGTGGTGGGGCTCAAGGGGGCTGGTCCTGATGGGGGAGCTCAGTACATAGAATGAAAAACAGGATTTAACAAAATCTGGTCAGATCCACCATGGCTGCATAATGAAGCTAGTGAAGTTGTGTGGAATTGTTAAGGAGGTATGGAGAAACAACACAATGATTTGTAAGTAGTAAGATTTGTTTTAGTTTCTGATCTAAGGAAGGCATGCACATTATTAGGAAAATATATGGAAGTGTACACTTTAATGGAAGGAATAGGAAGCTTACAAAAGAACTCGAGAGCAAATGCCACAGATGTATGTGTTATCCCAGCTTATATTGGCCAGACAGCCACATTTTAAATAAAACACAATTGCACATATCCCAATAATGCAAAGCATCAAGGGAAACATATGTAAACCCCCATGATGGAACAGAAGGTGGCAGTACCTGAAAAAGTAATGGTTGGCATATGTTCAGTCTTGGGGTCATTTACAGTTTTTTTTTTTAAGAGAAACAGGGTTTTTGTCCATGAGGTGATGTAAGTTACATTTAAGCAATTTGTTGATGTCAGGAAGTCAGCTGTAATGATGATGGACTTTTAGAGAAAATGTGATTATTAACTTTCAGAGGGGATCACTTTTGATAAGGGCAAGGTAGTTATGCTTGTGATAACGGGAGTATTAGGAAAGTATGAGGTCTTCACAGAAGTGGAGTGCAAATATGCACAGTTTCATAAGTATGTTGTCAGAGTGCAGGCAAATATGATATGCAGGTTTGTTTTAGAAATAGGTAAAAATAGTGATACATGCAATTAATTGAAACATAGATAATTACATAGACATTTAGATAGAGAGAGACACATACAGACATGCAGAATAGGAATGGCAGTGAAGTACTGAAGTGACGCCAACTGCACCCCCACCCCGCAGACAAGGACAGGCATTGGGGTGTGCCTTTGGGTCATTGCCCATAGTGCTCATGCCATTTCACCCCACCCTACCCTGCAGACACAGACAAGAGTCATGGTATGCCTTGGGGATTTCAAACTTTATACTAACCCCATTACATAAGGAAAAACACTGAAATGGGTACAGTATAAGAGAATGGAGTAAACTCTGGGGCTAAAGAGTCATAGGCACACCTTGAAACCTGTCACTGGCTGCAGGGTGGTGATGGGGGTGGAATGGCATGAACATTACTGTTGACAATTCCAAGTCACATCCCTGATGCCTATCAGTCCTTACAGTGCAGAGTGTCATGGTCAGAAACTCTAATACCATGAGTGTTTCTTGGTATTTTCACTCCAAGTTTTCAGCATGGGCTTTTTGTGACCCCACTGCATGAACAGTGACACTATCAGTTCATTTGCCAAAAGGAGATTTTGCACAGCAACTGTGCCATTTGGCACCACAGGTGCAAAAACACATTTTGAACAGGATGTAAAAAATGACAGCTGTACATTTCTTGCTTCATTAACTGCTCAGCACATCTGTTGCATGACCTGCTTATTGACATTTTATATCTGCTAAGCAATGTACTGCTGCTATAGCTGTATGGCTGGGAGAGAGCTGGGGTGGTGGTGGATGTCAAGATGAACAACTCAGAGACTTGTAGCATCACTAGGGAGATCACTCCAGAAGGAGGGAAGTGATGGTACCACAATCCACACAGGGGTTGTATACTGACCCCCATCTCAGGGAGAGGAATTTGACAAGGAAATGATAGAAGGCATCCTTAGGATGGCAGGGAGAGGGGAGATATTGCTGATGGGGGACCTGAATATGCCATATGTTAGCTGGAGCACCTTTGCTGCAGCCACATCCAAGAGCAGGGCCATTCTCGATGCCCTACAGGGAGCATGAATCAGACAGTTAATTTTGGAACCCACTTGGGTGGAAGCAATCTTAGACCTGGTACTCTCAAATGGGGACAGAGAGAGGATCTCAGATCTAGAAGTGGGAAGCTATCTGGGAACAAGCGACCACCAAACAGTGTGGTTCACTATAAATGTAGCTATAGAGTCAAGCCATGCAAAAGTGAAGGTACTGGACTTCAGGATGGCTGATTTTGTCAAAATGGGAGAGTGCCTCAGAAAAGCACTAACAAACAAGCAAGAAGGTGGGGCGGAGCAACAATGGGGAATCATCAAAACCGCCATCACAGAGGCAACAAGCCTTTGTGTGAAGCAAATAAATAAATCAAAATGAAAGAAAAAACCTCTATGGTTCTCAAAAGAAGTGGCGGGGAAGGTTAGGGAGAAAAAGACAGCATTCAGGAAGTATAAGGAAACACAGAAGGAGCAGGACAGAGAACTGTACCAGTGAAAGCAGTAGGAAGTGGGCAAGGCAGTCAGAATAGCAAAGGCCCAAACCAAGGAAAAGATAGCCAACTCAGTTAAGAAGGGGGATAAAACCTTTTATAGGTACATTTGGGAGCAAAGAAAGACTAAGGCAGGGATACTGAGGCTGAATAAAGAGGAAGGTGGTTGGGAAGAGAGTGACAGTGAAAAAGCAGGGATACTGAACAATTACTTCTGCTCAGTATTGACAATGAAAGTGCAGGGGGAGATACCTAATCCAGTCAACAGAAGCACTCTGAATAGGGGGTTGATATTAGTCCTTTCACAGAAGAAAGGGTTCTGAAAGAACTCCTAATATTGAAGGTGGATAAAACAATGGGGCCTGATAAAATTCACCCCAGAATTCTAAAAGAACTAAGGGAAGAACTAGTAATACCACTGACTACCCTTTTTAATAAATCATGGGAGGATGGTGTGGTACCTTAGGACTGGGGAAGGGCAGATGTGATTCCCCATCACAAAAGTGGGAGCAAGACAGAGGCAGGAAACTACAGACCTGTCAGTTTGACCTCAGTGGTAGGGAAAATGATGGAATCACTTCTGAAGGAAAGAATTGTTGAGTACCTAGAGGGCAGTGGGGCACAGGACCCAAGGCAGCATGGATTCACAGCAGGAAGGTCATGTCACACAAATCTAATTGATTTCTTTGACTGAGTGACCAAAATAGTAGATCAGGGAGGGACCGTGGACATGGCCTACCTAGACTTTAGCAAGGCTTTTGACGCAGTCTCACACAAAATATTAATAAACAAATTAGCCAGCCTGGGAGTGGATCCCAGGGTGGTATCCTGGGTAAAACACTGGCTGGACAACAAGATGCAGAAGGTAACAGTAACCAGAGTCCACAGTGAAGAAAGGGGTGTTACTAGTGAGGTACCGCAGGGTTCAGTACTGGGGCTGGTCCTTTTCAATGTCTTTATAAGTGACATTGCAAAGGGACTGGTAGGAAAAGTATGTCTCTTTGCAGAGGACACAAAGATCTGCAACAGGGTTGATACACAAGGTGGGGTGGAAAGGACGAGAAGGATTTGGTAAGGTTGGAGGAATGGTCAAATGTATGGCAGCTTAGATTCAACACAAAGAAGTTACAAAGTAATGCACTGGGAAACAAAACCCCAGGAGAAGAGTACACAATGGGGTGAGATACTGGCAACAACAAAAATGGAAAGGGACCTGGGGGTAGTCAAATCAGATGACCTGAAGGTGAGCCAGCAATGTGAGAAGGCAGTAAGGAATGCTGGGGGGATACTGGGATGCATAGGGAGAGGCATCACCAGTAGAAAACAGGAAGTTGTTATCCCTCTGTACAGACAGTTGGTAAGGCCACATCTGAAGTACTGTGTACATTCTGGAGACCCCATCTCAGCAAAGACATGGACAGGGTGGAGGCTGTCCAGAGGAAGACAACCAAAATGGTGCAGGGTCTGCACCAGAAGACATACGAAGAAGGACTAAAGGAGGTTAAGATGTATAGCCTTGAGGAAAGGATGGAGAGGGGGGACATGATAGAAACTTTCAAATACCTCAAGGGAATCAATAATGTCCAAGAGGGTAGCATCTTTCAGAAAAAGAGATGTGCAAAAACAAGGGGATACAATTTGAAGATAGAGGAGAGATGGCTCAGAGGTAATGCGAGAAAGTATTTCTTCACAGAGAGGGCTGTAGATGCATGGAACAGCCTTCCTGAGGAGGTCATGGAGTCAAAAAGGGGAGGCAGTATAGCGCAGTGGTTT
Organism: Neoceratodus forsteri; assembly: GCA_016271365.2. Taxonomy (NCBI): domain Eukaryota; kingdom Metazoa; phylum Chordata; order Ceratodontiformes; family Ceratodontidae; genus Neoceratodus; species Neoceratodus forsteri. The sequence continues at coordinate 949,814,528 of CM028129.1, read as the reverse complement.
AAGGCTCTGAGCTGCAAATCTGGAAATCTGGGTTTGAATCCCATAGCCCCCACTTGCATATACTGTGTGACCCTGAGCAAGTCACTTTACTTTCTTGTGCTCCCAGGTTGCACCTGTAAAAAAGCTTTCAGCTTAGTGTGTCTCACCTGATGAAACAATTGAAAAAAAAAACAGTGGTGGAACTCAAGAATGTATGGGACAGACATAAGGCAATTCTAGTGGGGGGTAGGAGGAAGTAAACTGTTGGTTAACTAAAATCTGCAGCTTATCCATTAGGTAGGGAAATGGGCCAACTAGGTAGACCAAGCAGTCCTTATCTGCCATCAGATTCTATGTTTCTAGGTCCCTCTGTATAACTGCTTGGTGAGGCCACACCTCGAGTACTGCCTGCAGTTTTGGAGGCCACACTTAAAGAGGGACATTGAACTCCTGGAGAGGGTCTATAGGTAGACAACCAAAATGATCTGTGGCTTGGGGGAAAGAAACTATGGGGAGAGGCTCAAAGAGCTAAATATGTACACATTGGATGAGAGAAGGGACAGGGAGGACATGATAGAGGTCTTCAAGTACATGAAGGGGGTAAATAGGGGAGGCACAGTCACAGTGTTTCGAAGGAAGGAGAGGGGCAACTAGAGGGCATGGGTGGAATCTGATGGGGGAGACTCAGGAGAGAAAGGAGGAGGTGCTACTTCACTGAGAGGGTGGTATAACTATGGAATGCGCTGCCTGGGGGGGCTGGTGGAGGCACAGACTGTGGAGGGGTTCAAGAAGGGGTGGGACAGGTAGAGGGGAAGGGCTGTGGAAGCAAAGTCCAGGTAAGTGGGAATACCCTGGACTGGGAAGGGAGAAGCCCGAGGGGGGGCAGCAAGGTCAGCTCCCAGGGTGGGGACTGACCTAACGAGCAGACACGAAAGCCTGCTAGGCCTATTCTGCTGGCACTTTTGTATGTTAGTATGCTTACTATACCAACAGCATGAACCATAAAACAGATAACTGCAATAGCTAGAGAGGCAGTATAGCACAGTGGTTTAAGGCTATTAACTGCAAATCTGGACATCTGGGTTTGAATCCCACAGCCCCAATTTGTTTGTTTTATTTATTTATATTGATAGGACCATGGGCCAAAAATTACCCCTTTCATGGGCGATCAGTGTACAAATAATTAAGTACAATATAAAATACATACATCTTAAAAAAATACAAATAACAGAAGGAAATACACACATACCAATACATATAAATATGTCATAACACCATCATTCAAAACATTTACACTTGCACTCAGTAAAAAGATACTCTTTCAACCTATGCCTAAAGGAGCAAAGGGAAATACTCACACAATCAAAGACAGACTGTACTGTATTAAAAATGTAGGTAACATGTTAGATAAAGCCTTTTGTCATAGGGAAGTATGCATTCTTGGAATGCAAAGAGAAAAAATATCTGTTGACCGTGTATTAACACTAGAATTCTGTTTTTTAAAGATTAAGAAAAAGCAATCTGGGACTCTATTAAGTATCACCTTTTTTGCTAATATACCCAGTTGAAGTTTATATCTTCCAACCAGAGGAAGCCAACCCACTTGCTCTAAAAGATTACAATGATGGACCCTTTGTGGAGATGTTACTACCAATCTAGCAACTGAATTAAGTAACACTTTCACCTTAGATAGCAACCCCTCCCTTGCAGTATAATAAAACAAAACCCCAAAATCAATTAATGGCAATAAAAAACGTTGGGCCAACAACTTGCATACTCAGTGACCCTGAGCAAGTCACTTAACTTCCATGTGCTCTCAAGGTTGCAACTGTAAACAAGCTTTCAGCTTAGTGTACTATTCCTGGTTAAACTATTGAAAGAAAAAAACACACTATATTATGTTTCTTGCTTTATTTTGCTACTAGAAGCTTTGACTAATACATCCATCCTTATTTATAGCTTGTATTTCTGTGACCTAGGCAGAACTACACTTAACATCACACATAAATAAATAAAATATCAGAACAGTATTTATTTTAGTAGTATCTT